>CATKUM010000041.1:2861442-5722884 GCA_949786405.1 Onychomys arenicola | reverse complement strand
TCCTTAAACGAAGTCTTGCTTGTAGGAAGACACAGAGCCTGGCATTGAACTCCATTTCTGAAGGTAAACACACAGCACAGTTCTCATCCATGAAACACACTCTGCTTTAGAGCAAGAAGCACGCTCTTGCTTTCTAGAATTTCTAAAAGGCGGGAAATGTGAGTGTGTTCAGAAAAAATAACTGTGTTTCCTACACACACAGACCATATCTAGTTCCACTCTGCTTCTGAAACTGATACGAACCACAGGTCCTCTAACATCAAATGTTTTTCCGTTAAGAGCGAGAAACGTGTGAGCTTCGTGAACAATGTAGCTTCTTTTGAGCTGAAAAGTGAATGTGTTTACCAGAAACGAAGTCTTGCTTGTAGGAAGACACAGAGCATGGCATTGAACTCCGTTTCTGAAGGGAAACACACAGCACAGTTCTCATCTATGAAACACACTCTGCTTTAGAGCAAGAAGCACGCTCTTGCTTTCTAGAGTCTCTAATAAGGCGGGAAACGTGAGTGTTCTCAGGACAGAAGAACCGTGTTTCCTACACACACGGACCATATCTGGTTCAACTCTCCTTCAGAAACTGATACAAACCACAAGTCCTCTAACATCCAATTCTTTTCAGTTATGAGCGAGAAACTTGTGAGCTTCGTGAACCATATAGCTTCCTTTGAGCTGAAAAGTGACTGCGTTTACATTCAACGAACTCGTGCTTGCAGGAAGACACATAGCCTGGCATTTCAAACCGTTTCTGAAGATAAACACACAGCAAATTTCTCATCTATGAAACATCCTCTGCTTTAGAGCAAGAAGCACTCTCTTGGTTTCTAGAGTCTCTAATAAGGCGGGAAACGTGAGTGTGCTCAGAACAAAAGAACCGTGTTTCCTACACACACGGAGCACATGTAGTTCAATCTACTTCTGAAACTGATACAAACTTCAGGTCCTCTAACATCCAATTCTTTTCAGTTAAGAGCGAGAAACGTGTGAGCTTCGTGAACGATATAGCTTCGTTTGAGCTGAAAAGTGAGTGCGTTTACCTGAAACGAAGTCTTGCTTGTAGGAAGACACAGAGCCTGGCATTGAACTCCGTATCTGAAGGGAAACAAACAGCACAGTTCTCATCCATGAAACACACTTGCTTTAGTGCAAGAAGCACGCTCTTGCTTTCTAGAGTCTCTAATAAGGCGGGAAACGGAAGTGTGCTCAGAATAAAAGAACCGTGCTTCCAACACACACGGACCATATCTAGTTCAACTCTGCTTCTGAAACTGATACAAGCCACAGGTCCTCTAACATCCAATGCTTTTCAGTTAAGAGGGAGAAACGTGTTAGCTTTCGTGAACAATGTAGCTTTCTTTGAGCTGTGAAGTGAGTGCTTTTTCTTTAAAAGAAGTCTTGCTTGTAGGATGACACAGAGTCTGGCATTGAACTCCGTTTCTGAAGGTAAACACACAGCACAGTTCTCATCCATGAAACACACTCTGCTTCAGAGCAAGAAGCACGCTCTTGCTTTCTAGAATCTCTAAAAGGCGGGAAATGTGAGTGTGTTCAGAAAAAATAACTGTGTTTCCTACACACACGGACCATATCTAGTACCACTCTGCTTCTGAAACTGATACAAACAACAGGTCCTCTAACATCCAATGCTTTTCAGTTAAGAGCGAGAAACGTGTGAGCTTCGTGAACGATGTAGCTTCGTTTCAGCTGAAAAGTAAGTGCGTTTAACTGAAATGAAGTCTTGCTTGTAGGAAGATACAGAGCCTGGCATTGAACCCCGTTTCTGAAGGGAAACACACAGCACAGTTCTCATCCATGAAACACACTCTGCTTTAGAGCAAGAATCACGCTCTTGCATTCTAGAGCATCTAATAAGGCGGGAAACGTGAGTGTGCTCAGAACAAAAGAACCGTGTTTCCTACACACACGGACCATATCTGGTTCAACTCTCCTTCAGAAACTGATACAAACCACAAGTCCTCTAACATCCAATGCTTTTCAGTTATGAGCGAGAAACTTGTGAGCTTCGTGAACCATATAGCTTCCTTTGAGCTGAAAAGTGACTGCGTTTACCTGAAACGAACTCTTGATTGCAGGAAGACACAGAGACTAGCATTGAACTCCGTTTCTGAAGGTAAACACATAGCACAGTTCTCATCCATGAAACACACTCTGCTTTAGAGCAAGAAGCACGCTCTTGCTTTCTCGAATCTCTAAAAGGCGGGAAATGTGAGTGTGTTCAGAAGAAATATCTGTGTTTCCTACACACACGGACCATATCTAGTTCCACTCTGCTTCTGAAACTGATACGAACCACAGGTCCTCTAACATCAAATGCTTTTCAGTTAAGAGTGAGAAACGTGTGAGCTTCGTGAACAATGTAGCTTCTTTTGAGCTGAAAAGTGAATATGTTTACCAGAAACGAAGTCTTGCTTGTAGGAAGACACAGAGCATGGCATTGAACTCCGTTTCTGAAGGGAAACACACAGCACAGTTCTCATCCATGAAACACACTCTGCTTTAGAGCAAGAAGCACGCTCTTGCTTTCTAGAGTCTCTAATAAGGCGTGAAACGTGAGTGTGCTCAGGACAGAAGAACCGTGTTTTCTACACACACGGACCATATATAGTTCAACTCTGCTTCTGAACCTGATACAAACCTCAGGTCCTCTAACATCCAATGCTTTTCAGTTAAGAGCGAGAATCGTGTGAGCTTCGTGAACGATGTACCTTCATTTGAGCTGAAAAGTGAGTGCGTTTTCCCGAAATGAAGTCTTGCTTGTAGAATGACACAGAGCCTGGCATTGAACTCCGTTTCTGAAGGGAAACACACAGCACAGTTCTCATCCATGAAACACACTCTGCTTTAGAGCAAGAATCACGCTCTTGCTTTCTAGAATCTCTAAAAGGCGGGAAATGTGAGTGTGTTCAGAAAAAATAACTGTGTTTCCTACACACACGGACCATATCTAGTGCCACTCTGCTTCTGAAACTGATACAAACCTCAGGTCCTCTAACATCCAATGATTTTCAGTTAAGAGCGAGTAAAGTGTGAGCTTCGTGAACGATGTAGCTTCGTTTGAGCTGAGAAGTGATAGCGTTTTCCTGAAATGAAGTCTTGCTTTTAGGAAGACACAGAGCCTGGCATCGAACTCTGTTTCTGAAGGTAAACACACAGCACAGTTCTCATCTATGAAACACACTCTGCTTTAGAGCAAGAAGCACGCTCTTGCTTTCTAGAATCTCTAATAAGGCGGGAAATGTGAGTGTGCTCTGAACAAAAGAACCGTGTTTCCTACACACACGGACCTTTTCTAGTTCCACTCTGCTTCTGAAACTGATACAAGACACAGGTCATCTAACATCCAATGCTTTTCAGTTAAGAGCGAGAAATGTGTGAGCTTCGTGAACAATGTAGCTTCTTTTGAGCTGAAAAGTGAGTGCGTTTACCTGAAACGAAGTCTTGCTTGTAGGAAGACACAGAGCCTGGCATTGAACTCCGTTTCTGAAGGTAAACACACAGCACAGTTCTCATCATTGAAACACACTCTGCTTTAGAGCAAGAAGCACGCTCTTGCTTTCTAGAATCTCTAATAAGGCGGGAAATGTGAGTGTCCTCAGAACCAAAGAACCGTGTTTCCTACACACACGGAATATATCTAGTTCCACTCTGCTTCTGAAACTGACACAAGCCACAGGTCCTCTAACATCCAATTCTTTTCAGTTAAGAGCGAGAAATGTGTGAGCTTCGTGAACAAAGTAGCTTCTTTTGCGCTGAAAAGTGAGTGCGTTTACCAGAAACGAAATCTTGCTTGTAGGAAGAAACAGTGCCTGGCATTGAACTCCGTTTCTGAAGGTAAACACAAAGCAGAGTTCTCATCCATGAAGCACACTCTACTTTAGAGCAAGAAGCACGCTCTTGCTTTCCAGGGTCTCTAAAAAGGGGGAATCGTGAATGTGCACAGAATAATAAAACCGTGTTTCCTACACATACGGACCATATCAAGTTCAACTCTGTTTCCGAAACCGATACAAACCACAGGTCCTCTAACATCCAATGCTTTTCAGTTAAGAGCGAGAAACGTGTGAGCTTCGTGAACAATGTATCTTCGTTTCAGCTGAAAAGTGAGTGGGTTTACCTGAAACGTATTCTTGCTTGTAGGAAGAAACAGAGCCTGGCATTGAATTTCGTTTCTGAAGGGAAACACACAGCACAGTTCTCATTCCATGAAACACACTCTGCTATAGAGCAAGAAGCATGCTCTTGCTTTCAAGAGTCTCTAATAAGGCAGGAAACGTGAGTGTGCTCAGAAAAAAAGAACCGTGTTTCCTACACACACGGAGCACATGTAGTTCAATCTACTTCTGAAACTGATACAAACCACAGGTCCTCTAACATCCAATGCTTTTCAGTTAAGAGCGAGAAACGTGTGAGCTTCGTGAACAATGTAGCTTCCTTTGAGCTGAAATCTTCCTGTGTTTACCTGAATCGAAGTCTTCTTTGTCGGAAGACACAGAGCCTGGCAATGAATACCGTTTCTGAAGGGAAACAGAAAGGACAGTTCTCATCCATGAAACACACTCTGCTTAGAGCAAGAAGCACGCTCTTGCTTTCTAGAATCTCTAATAAGGCGGGAAATGTGAGTGTGCTCATAACAACAGAACCGTGTTTCCTACACACACGGACCATATCTAGTTCCACTCTGCTTCTGAAACTGATACAATCCACAGGTCCTCTAACATCCAATGCTTTTCAGTTAAGAGCGAGAAATGTGTGAGCTTCGTGAACAATGTAGCTTCTTTTGAGCTGAAAAGTGAGTGCGTTTACCTGAAACGAAGTCTTGCTTGTAGGAAGACACAGAGCCTGGCATTGAACTCCGTTTCTGTAGGGAAACACACAGCACAGTTCTCATCCATGAAACACACTCTGCTTTAGAGCAAGAAGCACTCTCTTGCTTTGTAGAGTCACTAATAAGGCGGAAAACGTGAGGGTGCTCAGAACACATGAACTGTGCTTCCAACAAACACGGACCATATCTAGTTCAACTCTCCTTCAGAAACTGATACAAACCAAAGGTCCTCTAACATCCAATGCTTTTCAGTTATGAGCGAGAAACTTGTGAGCTTCGTGAACCATATAGCTTCCTTTGAGCTGAAAAGTGACTGCGTTTACCTGAAACTAACTCTTGATTGCAGTAAGAAACATGGCCTGGCATTTACACCATTTCTGAAGATAAACACACAGCACATTTCTCATCTATGAAACAACATCTGCTTTAGAGCAAGAAGCACGCTCTTGCTTTCTAGGGTCTCTAATAAGGGGGGGAACATGAGTGTGCTCAGAATAAAAAAAACGGGTTTCCTACGCACACGGACTATATCAAGTTCAACTCTGCTTCTGAAACTGATACAAACCACAGGTCCTCTAACATCTAATGCTTTACAGTTAAGAGCGAGAAACGTGTGAGCATCTTGAACAATGTAGCTTCGTTTCAGTTGTAAGTGAGTGTGTCTACCTGAAACAAAGTCTTGCTTGTAGGAAGACAGAGAGCCTTGCATTGAACTCCGTTTCTGAAGGGAAACACACAGCACAGTTCTCATCCATGTAACACACTCTGCGTTAGAGCAGGAAGCACGCTCTTGCTTTCTAGAATCTCTAATTAGGCGGGAAACGTGAATGTGCTCAGAAAAACAGAACCGTGTTTCCTACACACGGACCATATCTAGTACAACTCTACATCTGAATCTGATACAAACCACAGGTCCTCTAACATCCAATGCTTTTCAGTTAAGAGCGAGAAACGTGTGAGCTTCGTGAACAATGTAGCTTCCTTTGAGCTAAAAAGTTCCTGGGTTTACCTGAAACGATGTCTTCTTTGTAGGAAGACACAGAGCCTGGCAATGAACTCCGTTTCTGAAGGGAAACAGACAGCACAGTTCTCATCCTTGAAACACACTCTGGTTTAGAGCAAGAAGCACTCTCTTGCTTTGTAGAGTCACTAATAAGGCAGAAAACGTCAGTGTGCTCAGAACAAAAGAACCGTGCTTCCAACACACACGGACCATATCTAGTTCAATTCTCCTTCAGAAACTGATACAAACCAAAGGTCCTCTAGCATCCAATGCTTTGCAGTTAAGAGCGAGAAACGTGTGAGCTTCGTGAACAATGTAGACCCTTTTGAGCTGAAAAGTGGGTGCATTTACCTGAAACGAAGTCTTGCTTGTAGGAAGACACAGAGCATGGCAATGAATACCGTTTCTGCAGGGAAACAGAAAGGACAGTTCTCATCCATGAAACACACTCTTCTTTAGAGCAAGAAGCACGCTCTTGCTTTCTAGAATCTCTAATAAGGCTGAAAACGTCAGTGTGCTCAGAACAAAAGAACCGTGCTTCCAACACACATGGACCATATCTAGTTCAACTCTCCTTCAGAAACTGATACAAACCAAAGGTCCTCTAGCATCCAATGCTTTGCAGTTAAGAGCGAGAAACTTGTGAGCTTCGTGAACCATATAGCTTCCTTTGAGCTGAAAAGTGACTGCGTTTACCTGACACGAACTCTTGCTTACAGGAAGAAACATAGCCTGGCATTTCACACCGTTTCTGAAGATAAACACACAGCACATTTCTCATCTATGAAACAACCTCTGCTTTAGAGCAAGAAGCACGCTCTGGTTTTCTAGAGTCTCTAATAAGGCGGGAAACGTGAGTGTGCTCACAACAAATAACTGTGTTTCCTACACACACGGACAATATCTAGTTCCACTCTGCTTCTGAAACTGATACAAACCACAGGTCCTCTAACATCCAATGCTTTTCAGTTCAGAGCAATAAACGTGTGAGCTTCGTGAACAATGTAGCTTCGTTTGAGCTGAGAAGTGATAGCGTTTTCGTGAAACGAAGTCTTGCTTGTAGGAAGACACAGAGCCAGGCATTGAACTCCGTTTCTGAAGGTAAACACACAGCATAGTTCTCAATCCATGAAACACACTCTGCTTTAGAGTAAGAAGCACGCTCTGGTTTTCTAGAGTCTCTAATAAGGCGGGAAATGTGAGTGGGCTCAGAACAAAAGAACCGTGTTTCCTTCACACATGGACCATATCTAGTTCAACTCTGCTTCTGAAACTGATACAAACCACAGATCCTCTAACATCCCATGCTTTTCAGTTATGAGCGAGAAACGTGTGAGCTTCGTGAACAATGTAGCTTCTTTTGAGCTGAAAAGAGAGTGCGTTTTCCTGAAACGAAGTCTTGCTTGTAGGAAGACACAGAGCCTGGCATTGAACTCCGTTTCTGAAGGTAAACACACAGCACAGTTCTCATCATTGAAACACACTCTGCTTTAGAGCAAGAAGCACGCTCTTGCTTTCTAGAATCTCTAATAAGGCGGGAAATGTGAGTGTGCTCAGAACAAAAGAACCGTGTTTCCTACACACACGGAACATATCTAGTTCCACTCTGCTTCTGAAACTGATACAAGCCACAGGTCCTCTAACATCCAATTCTTTTCAGTTAAGAGCGAGAAATGTGTGAGCTTCGTGAACAATGTAGCTTCTTTTGCGCTGAAAAGTGAGTGCGTTTACCGGAAACGAAATCTTGCTTGTAGGAAGAAACAGTGCCTGGCATTGAACTCCGTTTCTGAAGGTAAACACACAGCACAGTTCTCATCCATGAAACACACTCTACTTTAGAGCAAGAAGCACGCTCTTGCTTTCCAGGGTCTCTAAAAAGGGGGAATCGTGAATGTGCACAGAATAATAAAACCGGGTTTCCTACACATACGGACCATATCAAGTTCAACTCTGTTTCCGAAACCGATACAAACCACAGGTCCTCTAACATCCAATGCTTTTCAGTTAAGAGCGAGAAACGTGTGAGCTTCGTGAACAATGTATCTTCGTTTCAGCTGAAAAGTGAGTGGGTTTACCTGAAACGTATTCTTGCTTGTAGGAAGAAACAGAGCCTGGCATTGAATTTCGTTTCTGAAGGGAAACACACAGCATAGTTCTCATTCCATGAAACACAATCTGCTATAGAGCAAGAAGCATGCTCTTGCTTTCAAGAGTCTCTAATAAGGCAGGAAACGTGAGTGTGCTCAGAAAAAAAGAACCGTGTTTCCTACACACACGGAGCACATGTAGTTCAATCTACTTCTGAAACTGAAACAAACCACAGGTCCTCTAACATCCAATGCTTTTCAGTTAAGAGCGAGAAACGTGTGAGCTTCGTGAACAATGTAGCTTCCTTTGAGCTGAAATGTTCCTGTGTTTACCTGAATCGAAGTCTTCTTTGTCGGAAGACACAGAGCCCGGCAATGAACTCCGTTTATGAAGGGAAACAGACAGCACAGTTCTCATCCATGAAACAGTCTCTTTAGAGCAAGAAGCATGCTCTTGCTTTCTAGAGTCTCTAATAAGGCGGGAAACGTGAGTGTGCCCAGAACAAAAGAACCGTGCTTCCAAGACACTCGGACCATATCTAGTTCAACTCTCCTTCAGAAACTGATACAAACCACAGGTCCTCTAACATCCAATGCTTTTCAGTTATGAGCGAGAAACTTGTGAGCTTCGTGAACCATATAGCTTCCTTTGAGCTGAAAAGTGACTGCGTTTACCTGAAACGAACTCTTGCTTGCAGGAAGAAACATAGCCTTGAATTTCACACCGTTTCGGAAGATAAACACACAGCACATTTCTCATCTATGAAACAACCTCTGCTTTAGAGCAAGAAGCACGCTCTTGCTTTCTAGAGTCTCTAATAAGGCGGGAAACGTGAGTGTGCTCAGAACAAATAACTGTGTTTCCCACACACACGGACCATATCTAGTTCCACTCTGCTTCTGAAACTGATACAAACCACAGGTCCTCTAACATCCAATGCTTTTCAGTTCAGAGCGACAAACGTGTGAGCTTTGTGAACAATGTAGCTTCTTCTGAGCTGAGAAGTGATAGCGTTTTCCTGAAAGGAAGTCTTGCTTGTAGGAAGACACAGAGCCTGGCATTGAACTCCGTTTCTGAAGGTAAACACACAGCATAGTTCTCAATCCATGAAACACACTCTGCTTTAGAGCAAGAAGCACGCTCTTGCTTTCTAGAATCTCTAATAAGGCGGGAAATGTGAGTGTGCTCATAACAACAGAACCGTGTTTCCTACACACGGACCATATCTAGTTCCACTCTGCTTCTGAAACTGATACAAGCCACAGGTCCTCTAACATCCAATGCTTTTCAGTTAAGAGCGAGAAATGTGTGAGCTTCGTGAACAATGTAGCTTCTTTTGAGCTGAAAAGTGAGTGCGTTTACCTGAAACGAAGTCTTGCTTGTAGGAAGACACAGAGCCTGGCATTGAAATCCGTTTCTGAAGGTAAACACACAGCACAGTTCTCATCCATGAAACACACTCTGCTTTAGAGCAAGAAGCACTCTCTTGCTTTGGAGAGTCACTAATAAGGCGGAAAACGTGAGTGTGCTCAGAACACATGAACCATGCTTCCAACAAACACGCACCATATCTAGTTCAACTCTCCTTCAGAAACTGATACAAACCAAAGGTCCTCTAACATCCAATGCTTTTCAGTTATGAGCGAGAAACTTGTGAGCTTCGTGAACCATATAGCTTCCTTTGAGCTGAAAAGTGACTGCGTTTACCTGAAACTAACTCTTGATTGCAGTAAGAAACATGGCCTGGCATTTACACCATTTCTGAAGATAAACACACAGCACATTTCTCATCTATGAAACAACATCTGCTTTAGAGCAAGAAGCACGCTCTTGCTTTCTAGGGTCTCTAATAAGGGGGGGAACATGAGTGTGCTCAGAATAAAAAAAACGGGTTTCCTACGCACACGGACTATATCAAGTTCAACTCTGCTTCTGAAACTGATACAAACCACAGGTCCTCTAACATCTAATGCTTTACAGTTAAGAGTGAGAAACGTGTGAGCATCTTGAACAATGTAGCTTCGTTTCAGTTGTAAGTGAGTGTGTCTACCTGAAACGAAGTCTTGCTTGTAGGAAGACAGAGAGCCTTGCATTGAACTCCGTTTCTGAAGGGAAACACACAGCACAGTTCTCATCCATGTAACACACTCTGCGTTAGAGCAGGAAGCACGCTCTTGCTTTCTAGAATCTCTAATTAGGCGGGAAACGTGAATGTGCTCAGAAAAACAGAACCGTGTTTCCTACACACACGGACCATATCTAGTACAACTCTACATCTGAATCTGATACAAACCACAGGTCCTCTAACATCAAATGCTTTTCAGTTAAGAGCGAGAAACGTGTGAGCTTCGTGAACAATGTAGCTTCCTTTGAGCTAAAAAGTTCCTGGGTTTACCTGAAACGATGTCTTCTTTGTAGGAAGACACAGAGCCTGGCAATGAACTCCGTTTCTGAAGGGAAACAGACAGCACAGTTCTCATCATTGAAACACACTCTGGTTTAGAGCAAGAAGCACTCTCTTGCTTTGTAGAGTCACTAATAAGGCGGAAAACGTGAGTGTGCTCAGAACAAAAGAACCGTGCTTCCAACACACACGGACCATATCTAGTTCAATTCTCCTTCAGAAACTGATACAAACCAAAGGTCCTCTAGCATCCAATGCTTTGCAGTTAAGAGCGAGAAACGTGTGAGCTTCGTGAACAATGTAGACCCTTTTGAGCTGAAAAGTGGGTGCATTTACCTGAAACGAAGTCTTGCTTGTAGGAAGACACAGAGCATGGCAATGAATACCGTTTCTGCAGGGAAACAGAAAGGACAGTTCTCATCCATGAAACACACTCTTCTCTAGAGCAAGAAGCACGCTCTTGCTTTCTAGAATCTCTAATAAGGCGGAAAACGTCAGTGTGCTCAGAACAAAAGAACCGTGCTTCCAACACACATGGACCATATCTAGTTCAACTCTCCTTCAGAAACTGATACAAACCAAAGGTCCTCTAGCATCCAATGCTTTGCAGTTAAGAGCGAGAAACTTGTGAGCTTCGTGAACCATATAGCTTCCTTTGAGCTGAAAAGTGACTGCGTTTACCTGAAACGAACTCTTGCTTACAGGAAGAAACATAGCCTGGCATTTCACACCGTTTCTGAAGATAAACACACAGCACATTTCTCATCTATGAAACAACCTCTGCTTTAGAGCAAGAAGCACGCTCTGGTTTTCTAGAGTCTCTAATAAGGCGGGAAACGTGAGTGTGCTCACAACAAATAACTGTGTTTCCTACACACACGGACCATATCTAGTTCCACTCTGCTTCTGAAACTGATACAAACCACAGGTCCTCTAACATCCAATGCTTTTCAGTTCAGAGCAATAAACGTGTGAGCTTCGTGAACAATGTAGCTTCGTTTGAGCTGAGAAGTGATAGCGTTTTCGTGAAACGAAGTCTTGCTTGTAGGAAGACACAGAGCCAGGCATTGAACTCCGTTTCTGAAGGTAAACACACAGCATAGTTCTCAATCCATGAAACACACTCTGCTATAGAGCAAGAAGCATGCTCTTGCTTTCAAGAGTCTCTAATAAGGCAGGAAACGTGAGTGTGCTCAGAAAAAAAGAACCGTGTTTCCTACACACACGGAGCACATGTAGTTCAATCTACTTCTGAAACTGAAACAAACCACAGGTCCTCTAACATCCAATGCTTTTCAGTTAAGAGCGAGAAACGTGTGAGCTTCGTGAACAATGTAGCTTCCTTTGAGCTGAAATGTTCCTGTGTTTACCTGAATCGAAGTCTTCTTTGTCGGAAGACACAGAGCCCGGCAATGAACTCCGTTTATGAAGGGAAACAGACAGCACAGTTCTCATCCATGAAACAGTCTCTTTAGAGCAAGAAGCATGCTCTTGCTTTCTAGAGTCTCTAATAAGGCGGGAAACGTGAGTGTGCCCAGAACAAAAGAACCGTGCTTCCAAGACACTCGGACCATATCTAGTTCAACTCTCCTTCAGAAACTGATACAAACCACAGGTCCTCTAACATCCAATGCTTTTCAGTTATGAGCGAGAAACTTGTGAGCTTCGTGAACCATATAGCTTCCTTTGAGCTGAAAAGTGACTGCGTTTACCTGAAACGAACTCTTGCTTGCAGGAAGAAACATAGCCTTGAATTTCACACCGTTTCGGAAGATAAACACACAGCACATTTCTCATCTATGAAACAACCTCTGCTTTAGAGCAAGAAGCACGCTCTTGCTTTCTAGAGTCTCTAATAAGGCGGGAAACGTGAGTGTGCTCAGAACAAATAACTGTGTTTCCCACACACACGGACCATATCTAGTTCCACTCTGCTTCTGAAACTGATACAAACCACAGGTCCTCTAACATCCAATGCTTTTCAGTTCAGAGCGACAAACGTGTGAGCTTTGTGAACAATGTAGCTTCTTCTGAGCTGAGAAGTGATAGCGTTTTCCTGAAAGGAAGTCTTGCTTGTAGGAAGACACAGAGCCTGGCATTGAACTCCGTTTCTGAAGGTAAACACACAGCATAGTTCTCAATCCATGAAACACACTCTGCTTTAGAGCAAGAAGCACGCTCTTGCTTTCTAGAATCTCTAATAAGGCGGGAAATGTGAGTGTGCTCATAACAACAGAACCGTGTTTCCTACACACGGACCATATCTAGTTCCACTCTGCTTCTGAAACTGATACAAGCCACAGGTCCTCTAACATCCAATGCTTTTCAGTTAAGAGCGAGAAATGTGTGAGCTTCGTGAACAATGTAGCTTCTTTTGAGCTGAAAAGTGAGTGCGTTTACCTGAAACGAAGTCTTGCTTGTAGGAAGACACAGAGCCTGGCATTGAAATCCGTTTCTGAAGGTAAACACACAGCACAGTTCTCATCCATGAAACACACTCTGCTTTAGAGCAAGAAGCACTCTCTTGCTTTGGAGAGTCACTAATAAGGCGGAAAACGTGAGTGTGCTCAGAACACATGAACCATGCTTCCAACAAACACGCACCATATCTAGTTCAACTCTCCTTCAGAAACTGATACAAACCAAAGGTCCTCTAACATCCAATGCTTTTCAGTTATGAGCGAGAAACTTGTGAGCTTCGTGAACCATATAGCTTCCTTTGAGCTGAAAAGTGACTGCGTTTACCTGAAACTAACTCTTGATTGCAGTAAGAAACATGGCCTGGCATTTACACCATTTCTGAAGATAAACACACAGCACATTTCTCATCTATGAAACAACATCTGCTTTAGAGCAAGAAGCACGCTCTTGCTTTCTAGGGTCTCTAATAAGGGGGGGAACATGAGTGTGCTCAGAATAAAAAAAACGGGTTTCCTACGCACACGGACTATATCAAGTTCAACTCTGCTTCTGAAACTGATACAAACCACAGGTCCTCTAACATCTAATGCTTTACAGTTAAGAGTGAGAAACGTGTGAGCATCTTGAACAATGTAGCTTCGTTTCAGTTGTAAGTGAGTGTGTCTACCTGAAACGAAGTCTTGCTTGTAGGAAGACAGAGAGCCTTGCATTGAACTCCGTTTCTGAAGGGAAACACACAGCACAGTTCTCATCCATGTAACACACTCTGCGTTAGAGCAGGAAGCACGCTCTTGCTTTCTAGAATCTCTAATTAGGCGGGAAACGTGAATGTGCTCAGAAAAACAGAACCGTGTTTCCTACACACACGGACCATATCTAGTACAACTCTACATCTGAATCTGATACAAACCACAGGTCCTCTAACATCAAATGCTTTTCAGTTAAGAGCGAGAAACGTGTGAGCTTCGTGAACAATGTAGCTTCCTTTGAGCTAAAAAGTTCCTGGGTTTACCTGAAACGATGTCTTCTTTGTAGGAAGACACAGAGCCTGGCAATGAACTCCGTTTCTGAAGGGAAACAGACAGCACAGTTCTCATCCTTGAAACACACTCTGGTTTAGAGCAAGAAGCACTCTCTTGCTTTGTAGAGTCACTAATAAGGCGGAAAACGTGAGTGTGCTCAGAACAAAAGAACCGTGCTTCCAACACACACGGACCATATCTAGTTCAATTCTCCTTCAGAAACTGATACAAACCAAAGGTCCTCTAGCATCCAATGCTTTGCAGTTAAGAGCGAGAAACGTGTGAGCTTCGTGAACAATGTAGACCCTTTTGAGCTGAAAAGTGGGTGCATTTACCTGAAACGAAGTCTTGCTTGTAGGAAGACACAGAGCATGGCAATGAATACCGTTTCTGCAGGGAAACAGAAAGGACAGTTCTCATCCATGAAACACACTCTTCTCTAGAGCAAGAAGCACGCTCTTGCTTTCTAGAATCTCTAATAAGGCGGAAAACGTCAGTGTGCTCAGAACAAAAGAACCGTGCTTCCAACACACATGGACCATATCTAGTTCAACTCTCCTTCAGAAACTGATACAAACCAAAGGTCCTCTAGCATCCAATGCTTTGCAGTTAAGAGCGAGAAACTTGTGAGCTTCGTGAACCATATAGCTTCCTTTGAGCTGAAAAGTGACTGCGTTTACCTGAAACGAACTCTTGCTTACAGGAAGAAACATAGCCTGGCATTTCACACCGTTTCTGAAGATAAACACACAGCACATTTCTCATCTATGAAACAACCTCTGCTTTAGAGCAAGAAGCACGCTCTGGTTTTCTAGAGTCTCTAATAAGGCGGGAAACGTGAGTGTGCTCACAACAAATAACTGTGTTTCCTACACACACGGACCATATCTAGTTCCACTCTGCTTCTGAAACTGATACAAACCACAGGTCCTCTAACATCCAATGCTTTTCAGTTCAGAGCAATAAACGTGTGAGCTTCGTGAACAATGTAGCTTCGTTTGAGCTGAGAAGTGATAGCGTTTTCGTGAAACGAAGTCTTGCTTGTAGGAAGACACAGAGCCAGGCATTGAACTCCGTTTCTGAAGGTAAACACACAGCATAGTTCTCAATCCATGAAACACACTCTGCTTTAGAGCAAGAAGCACGCTCTGGTTTTCTAGAGTCTCTAATAAGGCGGGAAATGTGAGTGGGCTCAGAACAAAAGAACCGTGTTTCCTTCACACATGGACCATATCTAGTTCAACTCTGCTTCTGAATCCGATACAAACCACAGATCTTCTAACATCCCATGCTTTTCAGTTATGAGCGAGAAACGTGTGAGCTTCGTGAACAATGTAGCTTCTTTTGAGCTGAAAAGAGAGTGCGTTTTCCTGAAACGAAGTCTTGCTTGTAGGAAGACACAGAGCCTGGCATTGAACTCCGTTTCTGAAGGTAAACACACAGCACAGTTCTCATCATTGAAACACACTCTGCTTTAGAGCAAGAAGCACGCTCTTGCTTTCTAGAATCTCTAATAAGGCGGGAAATGTGAGTGTGCTCAGAACAAAAGAACCGTGTTTCCTACACACACGGAACATATCTAGTTCCACTCTGCTTCTGAAACTGATACAAGCCACAGGTCCTCTAACATCCAATTCTTTTCAGTTAAGAGCGAGAAATGTGTGAGCTTCGTGAACAATGTAGCTTCTTTTGCGCTGAAAAGTGAGTGCGTTTACCGGAAACGAAATCTTGCTTGTAGGAAGAAACAGTGCCTGGCATTGAACTCTGTTTCTGAAGGTAAACACACTGCACAGTTCTCATCCATGAAACACACTCTACTTTAGAGCAAGAAGCACGCTCTTGCTTTCCAGGGTCTCTAAAAAGGGGGAATCGTGAATGTGCACAGAATAATAAAACCGGGTTTCCTACACATACGGACCATATCAAGTTCAACTCTGTTTCCGAAACCGATACAAACCACAGGTCCTCTAACATCCAATGCTTTTCAGTTAAGAGCGAGAAACGTGTGAGCTTCGTGAACAATGTATCTTCGTTTCAGCTGAAAAGTGAGTGGGTTTACCTGAAACGTATTCTTGCTTGTAGGAAGAAACAGAGCCTGGCATTGAATTTCGTTTCTGAAGGGAAACACACAGCACAGTTCTCATTCCATGAAACACACTCTGCTATAGAGCAAGAAGCATGCTCTTGCTTTCAAGAGTCTCTAATAAGGCAGGAAACGTGAGTGTGCTCAGAAAAAAAGAACCGTGTTTCCTACACACACGGAGCACATGTAGTTCAATCTACTTCTGAAACTGAAACAAACCACAGGTCCTCTAACATCCAATGCTTTTCAGTTAAGAGAGAGAAACGTGTGAGCTTCGTGAACAATGTAGCTTCCTTTGAGCTGAAATGTTCCTGTGTTTACCTGAATCGAAGTCTTCTTTGTCGGAAGACACAGAGCCTGGCAATGAACTCCGTTTATGAAGGGAAACAGACAGCACAGTTCTCATCCATGAAACAGTCTGCTTAAGAGCAAGAAGCATGCTCTTGCTTTCTAGAGTCTCTAATAAGGCGGGAAACGTGAGTGTGCCCAGAACAAAAGAACCGTGCTTCCAAGACACTCGGACCATATCTAGTTCAACTCTCCTTCAGAAACTGATACAAACCACAGGTCCTCTAACATCCAATGCTTTTCAGTTATGAGCGAGAAACATGTGAGCTTCGTGAACCATATAGCTTCCTTTGAGCTGAAAAGTGACTGCGTTTACCTGAAACGAACTCTTGCTTGCAGGAAGAAACATAGCCTTGAATTTCACACCGTTTCGGAAGATAAACACACAGCACATTTCTCATCTATGAAACAACCTCTGCTTTAGAGCAAGAAGCACGCTCTTGCTTTCTAGAGTCTCTAATAAGGCGGGAAACGTGAGTGTGCTCAGAACAAATAACTGTGTTTCCCACACACACGGACCATATCTAGTTCCACTCTGCTTCTGAAACTGATACAAACCACAGGTCCTCTAACATCCAATGCTTTTCAGTTCAGAGCGACAAACGTGTGAGCTTTGTGAACAATGTAGCTTCTTCTGAGCTGAGAAGTGATAGCGTTTTCCTGAAAGGAAGTCTTGCTTGTAGGAAGACACAGAGCCTGGCATTGAACTCCGTTTCTGAAGGTAAACACACAGCATAGTTCTCAATCCATGAAACACACTCTGATTTAGAGCAAGAAGCACGCTCTTGCTTTCTAGAATCTCTAATAAGGCGGGAAATGTGAGTGTGCTCATAACAACAGAACCGTGTTTCCTACACACACGGACCATATCTAGTTCCACTCTGCTTCTGAAACTGATACAAGCCACAGGTCCTCTAACATCCAATGCTTTTCAGTTAAGAGCGAGAAATGTGTGAGCTTCGTGAACAATGTAGCTTCTTTTGAGCTGAAAAGTGAGTGCGTTTAAATGAAACGAAGTCTTGCTTGTAGGAAGACACAGTGCCTGGCATTGAAATCCGTTTCTGAAGGTAAACACACAGCACAGTTCTCATCCATGAAACACACTCTGCTTTAGAGCAAGAAGCACTCTCTTGCTTTGTAGAGTCACTAGTAAGGCGGAAAACGTGAGTGTGCTCAGAACAAATGAACCATGCTTCCAACAAACACGGACCATATCTAGTTCAACTCTCCTTCAGAAACTGATACAAACCACAGGTCCTCTAACATCCAATGCTTTTCAGTTAAGAGCGAGAAACGTGTGAGCTTCGTGAACAATGTAGCTTCCTTTGAGCTGAAATGTTCCTGTGTTTACCGGAATCGAAGTCTTCTTTGTCGGAAGACACAGAGCCTGGCAATGAACTCCGTTTATGAAGGGAAACTGACAGCACAGTTCTCATTCATGAAACAGTCTGCTTTAGAGCAATAAGCATGCTCTTGCTTTCTAGAGTCTCTAATAAGGCGGGAAACGTGAGTGTGCCCAGAACAAAAGAACCGTGCTTCCAAGACACTCGGACCATATCTAGTTCAACTCTCCTTCAGAAACTGATACAAACCACAGGTCCTCTAACAGCCAATGCTTTTCAGTTATGAGCGAGAAACTTGTGAGCTTCGTGAACCATATAGCTTCCTTTGAGCTGAAAAGTGACTGCGTTTACCTGAAACGAACTCTTGCTTGTAGGAAGAAACATAGCCTGGCATTTCACACCGTTTCTGAAGATAAACACACAGCACATTTCTCATCTATGAAACAACCTCTGCTTTAGAGCAAGAAGCACTCTCTTGCTTTCTAGAGTCTCTAATAAGGCGGGAAACGTGAGTGTGCCCAGAACAAAAGAACCGTGTTTCCTACACACACGGAGCACATGTAGTTCAATCTACTTCTGAAACTGATACAAACCAAAGGGCCTCTAACTTCCAATTCTTTTCAGTTAAGAGCGAGAAACGTGTGAGCTTCGTGAACAATGTAGCTTCGTTTGAACTTTAAAGTGAGTGCGTTTACCTGAAACGAATTCTTGCTTGTAGGAAGACACAGAGCCTGGCATTGAACTCCGTATCTGAAGGGAAACAAACAGCACAGTTCTCTTCCATGAAACACACTCTGCTTTAGAGCAAGAAGCACGCTCTTGCTTTCTAGAGTCTCTAATAAGGCGGGAAACGTGAGTGTGCTCAGAACAAAAGAACCGTGCTTCCAATACACACGCACCATATCTAGTTCAACTCTGCTTCTGAAACTGATACAAGCCACAGGTCCTCTAACATCCAATGCTTTTCAGTTAAGAGGGAGAAACGTGTTAGCTTTCGTGAACAATGTAGCTTTCTTTGAGCTGTGAAGTGAGTGCTTTTTCCTTAAACGAAGTCTTGCTTGTAGGAAGACACAGAGACTGGCATTGAACTCCGTTTCTGAAGGTAAACACACAGCACAGTTCTCATCCATGAAACACACTCTGCTTTAGAGCAAGAAGCACGCTCTTGCTTTCCAGGGTCTCTAAAAAGGGGGAATCGTGAATGTGCACAGAATAATAAAACCGGGTTTCCTACACATACGGACCATATCAAGTTCAACTCTGTTTCTGAAACCGGTACAAACCACAGGTCCTCTAACATCCAATGCGTTTCAGTTAAGAGCGAGAAACGTGTGAGCTTCATGAACAATGTATCTTCGTTTCAGCTGAAAAGTGACTGGGTTTACCTGAAACGTATTCTTGCTTGTAGGAAGAAACAGAGCCTGGCATTGAATTTCGTTTCTGAAGGGAAACACACAGCACAGTTCTCATTCCATGAAACACACTCTGCTATAGAGCAAGAAGCATGCTCTTGCTTTCAAGAGTCTCTAATAAGGCAGGAAACGTGAGTGTGCTCAGAAAAAAAGAACCGTGTTTCCTACACACACGGAGCACATGTAGTTCAATCTACTTCTGAAACTGATACAAACCACAGGTCCTCTAACATCCAATGCTTTTCAGTTAAGAGCGAGAAACGTGTGAGCTTCGTGAACAATGTAGCTTCCTTTGAGCTGAAATGTTCCTGTGTTTACCTGAATCGAAGTCTTCTTTGTCGGAAGACACAGAGCCTGGCATTGAACTCCGTTTCTGAAGGTAAACACACAGCATAGTTCTCAATCCATGAAACACACTCTGCTTTAGAGCAAGAAGCACGCTCTTGTTTTCTAGAGTTTCTAATAAGGCGGGAAATGTGAGAGTGCTCAGAACAAAAGAACCGTGTTTCCTTCACACACGGACCATATCTAGTTCAACTCTGCTTCTGAAACTGATACAAACCACAGATCCTCTAACATCCAATGCTTTTCAGTTATGAGCGAGAAACGTGTGAGCTTCGTGAACAATGTAGATTCTTTTGAGCTGAAAATTGAGTGCGTTTACCTGAAACGAAGTCTTGCTTGTAGGAAGACACAGACCCTGGCAATGAATACCGTTTCTGAAGGGAAACAGAAAGGACAGTTCTCATCCATGAAACACACTCTTCTTTAGAGCAAGAAGCACGCTCTTGCATTCTAGAATCTCTAATAAGGCGGGAAATGTGAGTGTGCTCAGAACAAAAGAACCGTGTTTCCTACGCACACGGACAATATCTAGTTCCACTCTGCTTCTGAAACTGATACAAGCCACAGGTCCTCTAACATCCAATGGTTTTCAGTTAAGAGTGAGAAACGTGTGAGCTTCGTGAACAATGTAGCTTCTTTTGAGCTGAAAATTGAGTGTGTTTACCTGAAACGAAGTCCTGCTTGTAGGAAGACACAGAGCCTGGCATTGAACTCCGTTTCTGAAGGTAAACACACAGCACAGTTCTCATCCATGAAACACACTCTGCTTTAGAGCAAGAAGCACTCTATTGCTTTGTAGAGTCACTAATAAGGCAGAAAACGTGAGTGTGCTCAGAACAAAAGAACCGTGCTTACAACACACACGGACCATATCTAGTTCAACTCTCCTTCAGAAACTGATACAAACCAAAGGTCCTCTAACAGCCAATGCTTTTCAGTTATGAGCGAGAAACTTGTGAGCTTCGTCAACCATATAGCTTCCTTTGAGCTGAAAAGTGACTGCGTTTACCTGAAACGAACTCTTGCTTGCAGGAAGAAACATAGCCTGGCATTTCACACCGTTTCTGAAGATAAACACACAGCACATTTCTCATCTATGAAAGAACCTCTTCTTTAGAGCAAGAAGCACGCTCTTGCTTTCTAGATTCTCTAATAAGGCGGGAAACGTGAGTGTGCTCAGAACAAAAGAACCGTGTTTCCTACACACACGGACCATATCTAGTTCCACTCTGCTTCTGAAACTGATACAAACCACAGGTCCTCTAACATCCAATGCTTTTCAGTTCATAGTGACAAACGTGTGAGCTTCGTGAACAATGTAGCTTCGTTTGAGCTGAGAAGTGATAGCGTTTTCCTGAAACGAAGTCTTGCTTGTAGGAAGACACAGAGGCTGGCATTGAACTCCGTTTCTGAAGGTAAACACACAGCATAGTTCTCAATCCATGAAACACACTCTCTGATAGAGCTAGAAGCATGCTCTTGCTTTCAAGAGTCTCTAATAAGGCAGGAAACGTGAGTGTGCTCAGAAAAAAAGAACCGTGTTTCCTACACACACGGAGCACATGTAGTTCAATCTACTTCTGAAACTGATACAAACCACAGGTCCTCTAACATCCAATTCTTTTCAGTTAAGAGCGAGAAATGTGTGAGCTTCGTGAACAATGTAGCTTCTTTTGCGCTGAAAAGTGAGTGCGTTTACCTGAAACGAAGTCTTGCTTGTAGGAAGACACAGTGCCTGGCATTGAACTCCGTTTCTGAAGGTAAACACACAGCACAGTTCTCATCCATGAAACACACTCTGCTTTAGAGGAAGAAGCCCGCTCTTGCTTTCCAGGGTCTCTAAAAAGGGGGAATCGTGAATGTGCTCAGAATAATAAAACCGGGTTTCCTACACATACGGACCATATCTAGTTCAACTCTGCTTCTGAAACTGATACAAACCACAGATCCTCTAACATCCAATGCTTTTCAGTTATGATGAGAAACGTGTGAGCTTCGTGAACAATGTAGATTCGTTTGAGCTGAAAAGTGAGTGCGTTTACCTGAAACGAAGTCTTGCTTGTAGGGAGACACAGAGCCTGGCATCGAACTCTGTTTCTGAAAGTAAACACACAGCACAGTTCTCATCCATGAAAAAAACTCTGCTTTAGAGCAAGAAGCACACTCTTGCTTTCTAGAAACTCTAATAAGGCGGGAAATGTGAGTGTGCTCAGAACAAAAGAACAGTGTTTCCTACACACACGGACCATATCTAGTTCCACTCTGCTTCTGAAACTGATACAAGCCACAGGTCCTCTAACATCCAATGCTATTCAGTTAAGAGCAAGAAATGTGTGAGCTTCGTGAACAATATAGCTTCTTTTGAGCTGAAAAGTGAGTGCGTTTACCTGAAAAGAAGTCTTGCTTGTAGGAAGACACAGAGACTGGCATTGAACTCCGTTTCTGAAGGTAAACACACAGCACAGTTCTCATCCGTGAAACACACTCTGCTTTAGAGCAAGAAGCCCGCTCTTGCTTTACAGCGTCTCTAAAAAGGGGGAATCGTGAATGTGCTCAGAATAATAAAACCGGGTTTCCTACACATACGGACCATATCAAGTTCAACTCTGCTTCCGAAACCGATACAAACCACAGGTCCTCTAACATCCAATGCTTTTCAGTTAAGAGCGAGAAACGTGTGAGCTTCGTGAACAATGTATCTTCGTTTCAGCTGAAAAGTGAGTGGGTTTACCTGAAACGTATTCTTGCTTGTAGGAAGAAAAACAGCCTGGCATTGAATTTCGTTTCTGAAGGGAAACACACAGCACAGTTCTCATTCCATGAAACACACTCTGCTATAGAGCAAGAAGCATGCTCTTGCTTTCAAGAGTCTCTAATAAGGCAGGAAACGTGAGTGTGCTCAGAAAAAAAGAACCGTGTTTCCTACACACACGGAGCACATGTAGTTCAATCTACTTCTGAAACTGATACAAACCACAGGTCCTCTAACATCCAATTCTTTTCAGTTAAGAGCGAAAAACGTGTGAGCTTCGTGAACAATGTAGCTTCCTTTGAGCTGAAATGTTCCTGTGTTTACCTGAATCGAAGTCTTCATTGTCGGAAGACACAGAGCCTGGCAAGGAACTCCGTTAATGAAGGGAAACAGACAGCACAGTTCTCATCCATGAAACACAGTCTGCTTTAGAGCAAGAAGCATGCTCTTGCTTTCTAGAGTCTCTAATAAGGCGGGAAATGTGAGTGTGCCCAGAACAAAAGAACCGTGCTTCCAAGACACTCGGACCATATCTAGTTCCACTCTGCTTCGGAAACTGATACAAACCACAGGTCCTCTAACATCCAATGCTTTTCAGTTCAGAGCGACAAACGTGTGAGCTTCGTGAACAATGTAGCTTCTTTTGAGCTGAGAAGTGATAGCGTTTTCCTGAAACGAAGTCTTGCTTGTAGGAAGACACAGAGCCTGGCATTGAACTCCGTTTCTGAAGGGAAACACACAGCATAGTTCTCAATCCATGAAACACACTGTGCTTTAGAGCAAGAAGCACGCTCTTGTTTTCTAGAGTTTCTAATAAGGCGGGAAATGTGAGATTGCTCAGAACAAAAGAACCGTGTTTCCTTCACACACGGACCATATCTAGTTCAACTCTGCTTCTGAAACTGATACAAACCACAGATCCTCTAACATCCAATGCTTTTCAGTTAAGAGCAAGAAATGTGTGAGCTTCGTGAACAATGTAGCTTCTTTTGAGCTGAAAAGTGAGTGTGTTTACCTGAAAAGAAGTCTTGCTTGTAGGAAGACACAGAGCCTGGCATTGAACTCCGTTTCTGAATGTAAACACACAGCACAGTTCTCATCCATGAAACACACTCTGCTTTAGAGCAAGAAGCCCGCTCTTTCTTTCCAGGGTCTCTAAAAAGGGGGAATCGTGAATGTGCTCAGAATAATAAAACCGGGTTTCCTACACATACGGACCATATCAAGTTCAACTCTGCTTCAGAAACGGATACAAACCACAGGACCTCTAACATCCAATGCTTTTCAGTTAAGTGCGAGAAACGTGTTAGCTTCGTCAACAATGTATCTTCGTTTCAGCTGAAAAGTGAGTGGGTTTACCTGAAACGTATTCTTGCTTGTAGGAAGAAAAAGAGCTTGGCATTGAATTTCGTTTCTGAAGGGAAACACACAGCACAGTTCTCATTTCATGAAACACACTCTGCTAAAGAGCAAGAAGCATGCTCTTGCTTTCAAGAGTCTCTAATAAGGCAGAAAACGTGAGTGTGCTCAGAAAAAAAGAATCGTGTTTCCTACACACACGGAGCACATGTAGTTCAATCTACTTCTGAAACTGATACAAACCACAGGTCCTCTAACATCCAATTCTTTTCAGTTAAGAGCGAGAAATGTGTGAGCTTCGTGAACAATGTAGCTTCTTTTGCGCTGAAAAGTGAGTGCGTTTACCTGAAACGAAGTGTTGCTTGTAGGAAGACACAGTGCCTGGCATTGAACTCCGTTTCTGAAGGTAAACACACAGCACAGTTCTCATCCATGAAACACACTCTGCGATAGAGCAAGAAGCACGCTCTTGCTTTCCAGGGTCTCTAAAAAGGGGGAATCGTGAATGTGCTCAGAATAATAAAACCGGGTTTCCTACACATACAGACCATATCAAGTTCAACTCTGCTTCCGAAACTGATACAAACCACAGGTCCTCTAACATCCAATGCTTTTCAGTTAAGAGCGAGAAACGTGTGAGCTTCGTGAACAATGTATCTTCGTTTCAGCTGAAAAGTGAGTGGGTTTACCTGAAACGTTTTCTTGCTTGTAGGAAGAAAAAGAGCCTGGCATTGAATTTCGTTTCTGAAGGGAAACACACAGCACAGTTCTCATTCCATGAAACACACTCTGCTATAGAGCAAGAAGCATGCTCTTGCTTTCAAGAGTCTATAATAAGGCAGGAAACGTGAGTGTGCTCAGAAAAAAAGAACCGTGTTTCCTACACACATGGAGCACATGTAGTTCAATCTACTTCTGAAACTGATACAAACCACAGGTCCTCTAACATCCAATTCTTTTCAGTTAAGAGCGAGAAACGTGTGAGCTTCGTGAACAATTTAGCTTCCTTTGAGCTGAAATGTTCCTGTGTTTACCTGAATCGAAGTCTTCATTGTCGGAAGACACAGAGCCTGGCAAGGAACTCCGTTAATGAAGGGAAACAGACAGCACAGTTCTCATCCATGAAACACAGTCTGCTTTAGAGCAAGAAGCATGCTCTTGCTTTCTAGAGTCTCTAATAAGGCGGGAAATGTGAGTGTGCCCAGAACAAAAGAACCGTGCTTCCAAGACACTCGGACCATATCTAGTTCCACTCTGCTTCTGAAACTGATACAAACCACAGGTCCTCTAACATCCAATGCTTTTCAGTTCAGAGCGACAAACGTGTGAGCTTCGTGAACAATGTAGCTTCTTTTGAGCTGAGAAGTGATAGCGTTTTCCTGAAACGAAGTCTTGCTTGTAGGAAGACACAGAGCCTGGCATTGAACTCCGTTTCTGAAGGGAAACACACAGCATAGTTCTCAATCCATGAAACACACTCTGCTTTAGAGCAAGAAGCACGCTCTTGTTTTCTAGAGTTTCTAATAAGGCGGGAAATGTGAGATTGCTCAGAACAAAAGAACCGTGTTTCCTTCACACACGGACCATATCTAGTTCAACTCTGCTTCTGAAACTAATACAAACCACAGATCCTCTAACATCCAATGCTTTTCAGTTAAGAGCAAGAAATGTGTGAGCTTCGTGAACAATGCAGCTTCTTTGGAGCTGAAAAGTGAGTGTGTTTACCTGAAAAGAAGGCTTGCTTGTAGGAAGACACAGAGCCTGGCATTGAACTCCGTTTCTGAATGTAAACACACAGCACAGTTCTCATCCATGAAACACACTCTGCTTTAGAGCAAGAAGCCCGCTCTTTCTTTCCAGGGTCTCTAAAAAGGGGGAATCGTGAATGTGCTCAGAATAATAAAACCGGGTTTCCTACACATACGGACCATATCAAGTTCAGCTCTGCTTCAGAAACGGATACAAACCACAGGTCCTCTAACATCCAATGCTTTTCAGTTAAGTGCGAGAAACGTGTTAGCTTCGTCAACAATGTATCTTCGTTTCAGCTGAAAAGTGAGTGGGTTTACCTGAAACGTATTCTTGCTTGTAGGAAGAAAAAGAGCTTGGCATTGAATTTCGTTTCTGAAGGGAAACACACAGCACAGTTCTCATTTCATGAAACACACTCTGCTAAAGTGCAAGAAGCATGCTCTTGCTTTCAAGAGTCTCTAATAAGGCAGGAAACGTGAGTGTGCTCAGAAAAAAAGAATCGTGTTTCCTACACACACGGAGCACATGTAGTTCAATCTACTTCTGAAACTGATACAATCCACAGGTCCTCTAACATCCAATTCTTTTCATGTAAGAGCGAGAAATGTGTGAGCTTCGTGAACAATGTAGCTTCTTTTGCGCTGAAAAGTGAGTGCGTTTACCTGAAACGAAGTCTTGCTTGTAGGAAGACACAGTGCCTGGCATTGAACTCCGTTTCTGAAGGTAAACACACAGCACAGTTCTCATCCATGAAACACACTCTGCGGTAGAGCAAGAAGCACGCTCTTGCTTTCCAGGGTCTCTAAAAAGGGGGAATCGTGAATGTGCTCCGAATAATAAAACCGGGTTTCCTACACATACAGACGATATCAAGTTCAACTCTGCTTCCGAAACTGATACAAACCACAGGTCCTCTAACATCCAATGCTTTTCAGTTAAGAGCGAGAAACGTGTGAGCTTCGTGAACAATGTAGCTTCCTTTGAGCTGAAATGTTCCTGTGTTTACCTGAATCGAAGTCTTCATTGTCGGAAGACACAGAGCCTGGCAAGGAACTCCGTTAATGAAGGGAAACAGACAGCACAGTTCTCATCCATGAAACACAGTCTGCTTTAGAGCAAGAAGCATGCTCTTGCTTTCTAGAGTCTCTAATAAGGCGGGAAATGTGAGTGTGCCCAGAACAAAAGAACCGTGCTTCCAAGACACTCGGACCATATCTAGTTCCACTCTGCTTCTGAAACTAATACAAACCACAGGTCCTCTAACATCCAATGCTTTTCAGTTCAGAGCGACAAACGTGTGAGCTTCGTGAACAATGTAGCTTCCTTTGAGCTGAAAAGTGATAGCGTTTTCCTGAAACGAAGTCTTGCTTGTAGGAAGACACAGAGCATGGCATTGAACTCCGTTTCTGAAGGTAAACACACAGCATAGTTCTCAATCCATGAAACACACTCTGCTTTAGAGCAAGAAGCACGCTCTTGTTTTCTAGAGTTTCTAATAAGGCGGGAAATGTGAGATTGCTCAGAACAAAAGAACCGTGTTTCCTTCACACACGGACCATATCTAGTTCAACTCTGCTTCTGAAACTGATACAAACCATAGATCCTCTAACATCCAATGCTTTTCAGTTATGATGAGAAACGTGTGAGCTTCGTGAACAATGTAGCTTCTTTTGAGCTGAAAAGTGAGTGCGTTTACCTGAAACGAAGTCTTGCTTGTAGGAAGACACAGAGCCTGGCATTGAACTCCGTTTCTGAAGGTAAAAACACAGCACAGTTATCATCCATGAAACACACTCTGCTTTAGAGCAAGAAGCACGCTCTTGCTTTCTAGGGTCTCTAAAAAGGGGGGAAACGTGAGTGTGCACAGAATAATAAAACCGGGTTTCCCACACATACGGACCATATCAAGTTCAACTCTGCTTCCGAAACCGATACAAACCACAGGTCCTCTAACATCCAATGCTTTTCAGTTCAGAGCGAGAAACGTGTGAGCTTCGTGAACAATGTATCTTCGTTTCAGCTGAAAAGTGCGTGGGTTTACCTGAAACGTGTTCTTGCTTGTAGGAAGAAACAGAGCCTGGTATTGAATTTCGTTTCTGAAGGGAAACACACAGCACAGTTCTCATTCCATGAAACACACTCTGCTATAGAGCAAGAAGCATGCTCTTGCTTTCTAGAGTCTCTAATAAGGCAGGAAACGTGAGTGTGCTCAGAAAAAAAGAACCGTGTTTCCTACACACACGGCGCACATGTAGTTCAATCTACTTCTGAAACTGATACAAACCACAGGTCCTCTAACATCCAATGCTTTTCAGTTAAGAGGGAGAAACGTGTTAGCTTTCGTGAACAATGTAGCTTTCTTTGAGCTGTGAAGTGAGTGCTTTTTCCTTAAACGAAGTCTTGCTTGTAGGAAGACACAGAGACTGGCATTGAACTCCGTTTCTGAAGGTAAACACACAGCACAGTTCTCATCCATGAAACACACTCTGCTTTAGAGCAAGAAGCACGCTCTTGCTTTCCAGGGTCTCTAAAAAGGGGGAATCGTGAATGTGCACAGAATAATTAAACCTGGTTTCCTACACATACGGACCATATCAAGTTCAACTCTGTTTCCGAAACCGATACAAACCACAGGTCCTCTAACATCCAATGCTTTTCAGTTAAGAGCGAGAAACGTGTGAGCTTCATGAACAATGTATCTTCGTTTCAGCTGAAAAGTGAGTGGGTTTACCTGAAACGTATTCTTGCTTGTAGGAAGAAACAGAGCCTGGCATTGAATTTCGTTTCTGAAGGGAAACACACAGCACAGTTCTCATTCCATGAAACACACTCTGCTATAGAGCAAGAAGCATGCTCTTGCTTTCTAGAGTCTCTAATAAGGCAGGAAACGTGAGTGTACTCAGAAAAAAAGAACCGTGTTTCCTACACACACGGAGCACATGTAGTTCAATCTACTTCTGAAACTGATACAAACCACAGGTCCTCTAACATCCAATGCTTTTCAGTTAAGAGCGAGAAACGTGTGAGCTTCGTGAAAAATGTAGCTTCCTTTGAGCTGAAATGTTCCTGTGTTTACCTGAATCGAAGTCTTCATTGTCGGAAGACACAGAGCCTGGCAATGAACTCCGTTTATGAAGGGAAACAGACAGCACAGTTCTCATCCATGAAACACAGTCTGCTTTAGAGCAAGAAGCATGCTCTTGCTTTCTAGAGTCTCTAATAAGGCGGGAAATGTGATTAGGCTCAGAACAAAAGAACCGTGTTTCCTTCACACACGGACCATATCTAGTTCAACTCTGCTTCTGAAACTGATACAAACCACAGATTCTCTAACAACCAATGCTTTCCAGTTATGAGCGAGAAACGTGTGAGCTTCGTGAACAATGTAGATTCTTTGGAGCTGAAAAGTGAGTGCGTTTACCTGAAACGAAGTCTTGCTTGTAGGAAGACACAGAACCTGGCAATGAATACTGTTTCTAAAGGGAAACAGAAAGCACAGTTCTAATCCATGAAACACACTCTTCTTTAGAGCAAGAACCACGCTCTTGCTTTCTAGAGTCTCTAATAAGGCGGGAAACGTGAGTGTGCTCAGAACAAAAGAACTGTGCTTCCAACACACACGGACCATATCTAGTTCAACTCTGCTTCTGAAACTGATACAAGCCACAGGTCCTCTAACATCCAATGCTTTTCAGTTAAGAGCGAGAAATGTGTGAGCTTGATGAACAATGTAGCTTCTTTTGCGCTGAAAAGTGAGTGCGTTTACCTGAAACGAAGTCTTGCTTGTAGGAAGACACAGTGCCTGGCATTGAACTCCGTTTCTGAAGGTAAACACACAGCACAGTTCTCATCCATGAAACACACTCTGCTGTAGAGCAAGAAGCACGCTCTTGCTTTCCAGGGTCTCTAAAAAGGGGGGAAACGTGAGTGTGCACAGAATAATAAAACCGGGTTTCCTACACATACGGACCATATCAAGTTCAACTCTGCTTCCGAAACCGATACAAACCACAGGTCCTCTAACATCCAATGCTTTTCAGTTAAGAGCTAGAAACGTGTGAGCTTCGTGAACAATGTATCTTCGTTTCAGCTGAAAAGTGAGTGGGTTTACCTGAAACGTATTCTTGCTTGTAGGAAGAAACAGAGCCTGGCATTGAATTTCGTTTCTGAAGGGAAACACACAGCACAGTTCTCATTCCATGAAACACACTCTGCTATAGAGCAAGAAGCATGCTCTTGCTTTATAGAGTCTCTAATAAGGCAGGAAACGTGAGTGTGCTCAGAAAAAATGAACCGTGTTTCCTACACACACGGAGCACCTGTAGTTCAATCTACTTCTGAAACTGATACAAACCACAGGTCCTCTAACATCCAATGCTTTTCAGTTAAGAGCGAGAAACGTGTGAGCTTCGTGAACAATGTAGCTTCCTTTGAGCTGAAATGTTCCTGTGTTTACCTGAATCGAAGTCTTCTTTGTCGGAAGACACAGAGCCTGGCATCGAACTCTGTTTCTGAAGGTAAACACACAGCACATTTCTCATCCATGAAACACACTCTGCTTTAGAGAAAGAAGCACGCTCTTGCTTTCTAGAATCTCTAATAAGGCGGGAAAAGTGAGTGTGCCCAGAACAAAAGAACCATTTTCCTACACACACGGACCTTATGTAGTTCCACTCTGCTTCTGAAACTGATACAAGCCACAGGTCCTCTAACATCCAATGCTTTTCAGTTAAGAGCGAGAAATGTGTGAGCTTCGTGAACAATGTAGCTTCTTTTGAGCTGAAAAGTGAGTGCGTTTACCTGAAACGAAGTCTTGCTTGTAGGAAGACACAGAGCCTGGCATTGAACTCCGTTTCTGAAGGTAAACACACAGCACAGTTCTCATCCATGAAACACACTCTGCTTTAGAGCAAGAAGCACGCTCTTGCTTTCTAGAATCTCTAATAAGGCGGGAAATGTGAGTGGGCACAGAATAATAAAACCGGGTTTCCTACACATATGGACCATATCAATTTCAACTCTGCTTCCGAAACCAATACAAACCACAGGTCCTCTAACATCCAATGCTTTTCAGTTAAGAGCGAGAAACGTGTGAGCTTCGTGAACAATGTATCTTCGTTTCAGCTGAAAAGTGAGTGGGTTTACCTGAAACGTATTCTTGCTTGTAGGAAGAAAAAGAGCCTGGCATTGAATTTAGTTTCTGAAGGGAAACACACAGCACAATTCTCATTCCATGAAACACACTCTGCTATAGAGCAAGAAGCATGCTCTTGCTTTCAAGAGTCTCTAATAAGGCAGGAAACGTGAGTGTGCTCAGAAAAAAAGAACCATGTTTCCTACACACACGGAGCACATGTAGTTCAATGTACTTCTGAAACTGATACAAACCACAGGTCCTCTAACATCCAATGCTTTTCAGTTAAGAGCGAGAAACGTGTGAGCTTCGTGAACAATGTAGCTTCCTTTGAGCTGAAATGTTCCTGTGTTTACCTGAATCGAAGTCTTCATTGTCGGAAGACACAGAGCCTGGCAAGGAACTCCGTTAATGAAGGGAAACAGACAGCACAGTTCTCATCCATGAAACACAGTCTGCTTTAGAGCAAGAAGCATGCTCTTGCTTTCTAGAGTCTCTAATAAGGCGGGAAATGTGAGTGTGCCCAGAACAAAAGAACCGTGCTTCCAAGACACTCGGACCATATCTAGTTCCACTCTGCTTCTGAAACTAATACAAACCACAGGTCCTCTAACATCCAATGCTTTTCAGTTCAGAGCGACAAACGTGTGAGCTTCGTGAACAATGTAGCTTCCTTTGAGCTGAAAAGTGATAGCGTTTTCCTGAAACGAAGTCTTGCTTGTAGGAAGACACAGAGCATGGCATTGAACTCCGTTTCTGAAGGTAAACACACAGCATAGATCTCAATCCATGAAACACACTCTGCTTTAGAGCAAGAAGCACGCTCTTGTTTTCTAGAGTTTCTAATAAGGCGGGAAATGTGAGATTGCTCAGAACAAAAGAACCGTGTTTCCTTCACACACGGACCATATCTAGTTCAACTCTGCTTCTGAAACTGATACAAACCACAGATCCTCTAACATCCAATGCTTTTCAGTTATGATGAGAAACGTGTGAGCTTCGTGAACAATGTAGCTTCTTTTGAGCTGAAAAGTGAGTGCGTTTACCTGAAACGAAGTCTTGCTTGTAGGAAGACACAGAGCCTGGCATTGAACTCCGTTTCTGAAGGTAAAAACACAGCACAGTTATCATCCATGAAACACACTCTGCTTTAGAGCAAGAAGCACGCTCTTGCTTTCTAGGGTCTCTAAAAAGGGGGGAAACGTGAGTGTGCACAGAATAATAAAACCGGGTTTCCCACACATACGGACCATATCAAGTTCAACTCTGCTTCCGAAACCGATACAAACCACAGGTCCTCTAACATCCAATGCTTTTCAGTTAAGAGCGAGAAACGTGTGAGCTTTGTGAACAATGTATCTTCGTTTCAGCTGAAAAGTGAGTGGGTTTACCTGAAACGTATTCTTGCTTGTAGGAAGAATCAGAGCCTGGCATTGAATTTCGTTTCTGAAGGGAAACACACAGCACAGTTCTCATTCCATGAAACACACTCTGCTATAGAGCAAGAAGCATGCTCTTGCTTTCTAGAGTCTCTAATAAGGCAGGAAACGTGAGTGTGCTCAGAAAAAAAGAACCGTGTTTCCTACACACACGGAGCACTTGTAGTTCAATCTACTTCTGAAACTGATACAAACCACAGGTCCTCTAACATCCAATGCTTTTCATTTAAGAGCGAGAAACGTTTGAGCTTTCGTGAACAATGTAGTTTCCTTTGAGCTGAAATGTTCCTGGGTTTACCTGAATCGAAGTCTTCTTTGTCGGAAGACACAGAGCCTGGCAATGAACTCCGTTTATGAAGGGAAACAGACAGCACAGTTCTCATCCATGAAACACAGTCTGCTTTAGAGCAAGAAGCATGCTCTTGCTTTCTATAGTCTCTAATAAGGCGGGAAATGTGAGTGTGCCCAGAACAAAAGAACCGTGCTTCCAAGACACTCGGACCATATCTAGTTCCACTCTGCTTCTGAAACTAATACAAACCACAGGTCCTCTAACATCCAATGCTTTTCAGTTATGAGCGAGAAACTTGTGAGCTTCGTGAACCATATAGCTTCCTTTGAGCTGAAAAGTGAGTGCGTTTACCTGAAACGAAGTCTTGCTTGTAGGAAGATACAGAGCATGGCATTGAATTCCGTTTCTGAAGGGAAACACACAGCACATTTCTCATCTATGAAACAACCTCTGCTTTAGAGCAAGAAGCATTCTCTTGCTTTCTACAGTCTCTAATATGGCGGGAAACGTGAGTGTGCTCAGAACAAAAGAACTGTGCTTCCAACACACACGGACCATATCTAGTTCAACTCTGCTTCTGAAACTGATACAAGCCACAGGTCCTCTAACATCCAATGCTTTTCTGTTAAGAGCGAGAAATGTGTGAGCTTGGTGAACAATGTAGCTTCTTTTGCGCTGAAAAGTGAGTGCGTTTACCTGAAAGGAAGTCTTGCTTGTAGGAAGACACAGTGCCTGGCATTGAACTCCGTTTCTGAAGGTAAACACACAGCACAGTTCTCATCCATGAAACACACTCTGCTTTAGAGCAAGAAGCACGCTCTTGCTTTCCAGGGTCTCTAAAAAGGGGGAATCGTAAATGTGCACAGAATAATAAAACCGGGTTTCCTACAAATACAGACCATATCAAGTTCAACTCTGCTTCCAAAACCGATACAAACCACAGGTCCTCTAACATCCAATGCTTTTCAGTTCAGAGCGAGAAACGTGTGAGCTTCGTGAACAATGTATCTTCGTTTCAGCTGAAAAGTGCGTGGGTTTACCTGAAACGTGTTCTTGCTTGTAGGAAGAAACAGAGCCTGGTATTGAATTTCGTTTCTGAAGGGAAACACACAGCACAGTTCTCATTCCATGAAACACACTCTGCTATAGAGCAAGAAGCATGCTCTTGCTTTCTAGAGTCTCTAATAAGGCAGGAAACGTGAGTGTGCTCAGAAAAAAAGAACCGTGTTTCCTACACACACGGCGCACATGTAGTTCAATCTACTTCTGAAACTGATACAAACCACAGGTCCTCTAACATCCAATGCTTTTCAGTTAAGAGGGAGAAACGTGTTAGCTTTCGTGAACAATGTAGCTTTCTTTGAGCTGTGAAGTGAGTGCTTTTTCCTTAAACGAAGTCTTGCTTGTAGGAAGACACAGAGACTGGCATTGAACTCCGTTTCTGAAGGTAAACACACAGCACAGTTCTCATCCATGAAACACACTCTGCTTTAGAGCAAGAAGCACGCTCTTGCTTTCCAGGGTCTCTAAAAAGGGGGAATCGTGAATGTGCACAGAATAATTAAACCTGGTTTCCTACACATACGGACCATATCAAGTTCAACTCTGTTTCCGAAACCGATACAAACCACAGGTCCTCTAACATCCAATGCTTTTCAGTTAAGAGCGAGAAACGTGTGAGCTTCATGAACAATGTATCTTCGTTTCAGCTGAAAAGTGAGTGGGTTTACCTGAAACGTATTCTTGCTTGTAGGAAGAAACAGAGCCTGGCATTGAATTTCGTTTCTGAAGGGAAACACACAGCACAGTTCTCATTCCATGAAACACACTCTGCTATAGAGCAAGAAGCATGCTCTTGCTTTCTAGAGTCTCTAATAAGGCAGGAAACGTGAGTGTACTCAGAAAAAAAGAACCGTGTTTCCTACACACACGGAGCACATGTAGTTCAATCTACTTCTGAAACTGATACAAACCACAGGTCCTCTAACATCCAATGCTTTTCAGTTAAGAGCGAGAAACGTGTGAGCTTCGTGAAAAATGTAGCTTCCTTTGAGCTGAAATGTTCCTGTGTTTACCTGAATCGAAGTCTTCATTGTCGGAAGACACAGAGCCTGGCAATGAACTCCGTTTATGAAGGGAAACAGACAGCACAGTTCTCATCCATGAAACACAGTCTGCTTTAGAGCAAGAAGCATGCTCTTGCTTTCTAGAGTCTCTAATAAGGCGGGAAATGTGATTAGGCTCAGAACAAAAGAACCGTGTTTCCTTCACACACGGACCATATCTAGTTCAACTCTGCTTCTGAAACTGATACAAACCACAGGTTCTCTAACAACCAATGCTTTCCAGTTATGAGCGAGAAACGTGTGAGCTTCGTGAACAATGTAGATTCTTTGGAGCTGAAAAGTGAGTGCGTTTACCTGAAACGAAGTCTTGCTTGTAGGAAGACACAGAGCCTGGCAATGAATACTGTTTCTAAAGGGAAACAGAAAGCACAGTTCTAATCCATGAAACACACTCTTCTTTAGAGCAAGAACCACGCTCTTGCTTTCTAGAGTCTCTAATAAGGCGGGAAACGTGAGTGTGCTCAGAACAAAAGAACTGTGCTTCCAACACACACGGACCATATGTAGTTCAACTCTGCTTCTGAAACTGATACAAGCCACAGGTCCTCTAACATCCAATGCTTTTCAGTTAAGAGCGAGAAATGTGTGAGCTTGGTGAACAATGTAGCTTCTTTTGCGCTGAAAAGTGAGTGGGTTTACCTGAAACGTAGTCTTGCTTGTAGGAAGAAACAGAGCCTGGCATTGAATTTCGTTTCTGAAGGGAAACACACAGCACAGTTCTCATTCCATGAAACACACTCTGCTATAGAGCAAGAAGCATGCTCTTGCTTTATAGAGTCTCTAATAAGGCAGGAAACGTGAGTGTGCTCAGAAAAAATGAACCGTGTTTCCTACACACACGGAGCACCTGTAGTTCAATCTACTTCTGAAACTGATACAAACCACAGGTCCTCTAACATCCAATGCTTTTCAGTTAAGAGCGAGAAACGTGTGAGCTTCGTGAACAATGTAGCTTCCTTTGAGCTGAAATGTTCCTGTGTTTACCTGAATCGAAGTCTTCTTTGTCGGAAGACACAGAGCCTGGCATCGAACTCTGTTTCTGAAGGTAAACACACAGCACATTTCTCATCCATGAAACACACTCTGCTTTAGAGAAAGAAGCACGCTCTTGCTTTCTAGAATCTCTAATAAGGCGGGAAAAGTGAGTGTGCCCAGAACAAAAGAACCATTTTCCTACACACACGGACCTTATCTAGTTCCACTCTGCTTCTGAAACTGATACAAGCCACAGGTCCTCTAACATCCAATGCTTTTCAGTTAAGAGCGAGAAATGTGTGAGCTTCGTGAACAATGTAGCTTCTTTTGAGCTGAAAAGTGAGTGCGTTTACCTGAAACGAAGTCTTGCTTGTAGGAAGACACAGAGCCTGGCATTGAACTCCGTTTCTGAAGGTAAACACACAGCACAGTTCTCATCCATGAAACACACTCTGCTTTAGAGCAAGAAGCACGCTCTTGCTTTCTAGAATCTCTAATAAGGCGGGAAATGTGAGTGGGCACAGAATAATAAAACCGGGTTTCCTACACATATGGACCATATCAATTTCAACTCTGCTTCCGAAACCGATACAAACCACAGGTCCTCTAACATCCAATGCTTTTCAGTTAAGAGCGAGAAACGTGTGAGCTTCGTGAACAATGTATCTTCGTTTCAGCTGAAAAGTGAGTGGGTTTACCTGAAACGTATTCTTGCTTGTAGGAAGAAACAGACCTGGCATTGAATTTCGTTTCTGAAGGGAAACACACAGCACAGTTCTCATTCCATGAAACACACTCTGCTATAGAGCAAGAAGCATGCTCTTGCTTTCAAGAGTCTCTAATAAGGCAGGAAACGTGAGTGTGCTCTGAAAAAAGGAACCGTGTTTCCTACACACACGGAGCACATGTAGTTCAATGTACTTCTGAAACTGATACAAACCACAGGTCCTCTAACATCCAATGCTTTTCAGTTAAGAGCGAGAAACGTGTGAGCTTCGTGAACAATGTAGCTTCCTTTGAGCTGAAATGTTCCTGGGTTTACCTGAATCGAAGTCTTCTTTGTCGGAAGACACAGAGACTGGCAATGAACTCCTTTTATGAAGGGAAACACACAGCACAGTTCTCATCCATGAAACACAGTCTGCTTTAGAGCAAGAAGCATGCTCTTGCTTTCTAGAGTCTCTAATAAGGCGGGAAACGTGAGTGTGCCCAGAACAAAAGAACCATGCTTCCAAGACACTCGGACCATATCTAGTTCAACTCTCCTTCAGAAACTGATACAAACCACAGGTCCTCGAACATCCAATGCTTTTCAGTTATGAGCGTGAAACTTGTGAGCTTCGTGAACCATATAGCTTCCCTTGAGCTGAAAAGTGACTGCGTTTACCTGAAACGAACTCTTGCTTGCAGGAAGAAACATAGCCTGGCATTTCACACCGTTTCTGAAGATAAACACACAGCACATTTCTCATCTATGAAACAACCTCTGCTTTACAGCAAGAAGCAAGCTCTTGCTTTCTAGAGTCTCTAATAAGGCGGGAAACGTGAATGTGCTCAGAACAAATAACTGTGTTTCCTACACACACGGACCATATCTAGTTCCACTCTGCTTCTGAAACTGATACAAGCCACAGGTCCTCTAACATCCAATGCTTTTCAGTTAAGAGCAAGAAACGTGTGAGCATCGTGAACAATGTAGCTTCCTTTGATCTGAGAAGTGAGTGTGTTTTCCTGAAACGAAGTCTTGCTTTTAGGAAGACACAGAGCCTGTCATCGAACTCTGCTTCTGAAGGTAAATACACAGCACAGTTCTCATCCATGAAACACACTCTGCTTTAGAGCAAGAAGCACGCTCTTGCTTTCTAGAATCTCAAATAAGGCGGGAAATGTGAGTGTGCTCAGAACAAAAGAACCCTGTTGCCTACACACACGGACCATATCTAGTTCCACTCTGCTTCTGAAACTGATACAAGCCACAGGTCCTCTAACATCCAATGCTTTTCAGTTAAGAGCGAGAAATGTGTGAGCTTCGTGAACAATGTAGCTTCTTTTGAGGTGAAAAGTGAGTGCGTTTACCTGAAACAAAGTCTTGCTTGTAGGAAGACACAGAGCCTGGCATAGAACTCCGTTTCTGAAGGTAAACACACAGCACAGTTCTCATCCATGAAACACACTCTGCTTTAGAGCAAGAAGCACGCTCTTGCTTTCTAGGGTCTCTAAAAAGGGGGAAACGTGAATGTGCACAGAACAATAAAACCGGGTATCCTACACATACGGACCATATCAAGTTCAACTCTGCTTCCGAAACCGATACAAACCACAGGTCCTCTAACATCCAATGCTTTTCAGTTAAGAGCGAGAAACGTGTGAGCTTCGTGAACAATGTAGCTTCTTTTGAGCTGAAAAGTGAGTGCGTTTACCTGAAACGAAGTCTTGCTTGTAGGAAGACACAGAGCCTGGCAATGAATACCGTTTCTGAAGGGAAACAGAAAGCACAGTTCTCATCCATGAAACACACTCTTCTTTAGAGCAAGAAGGACGCTCTTGCTTTCTAGAATCTCTAATAAGGCGGGAAACGTGAGTGTGCTCAGAACAAAAGAACTGTGCTTCCAACACACACGGACCATATCTAGTTCCACTCTGCTTCTGAAACTGATACAAGCCACAGGTCCTCTAACATCTAATGCTTTTCAGTTAAGAGGGAGAAATGTGTGAGCTTCGTGAACAATGTAGCTTCTTTTGAGCTGAAAAGTGAGTGCGTTTACCTGAAACGAAGTCTTGCTTGTAGGAAGACACAGAGCCTGGCATTGAATTCCGTTTCTGAAGGGAAACACACAGCACAGTTCTCATCCATGAAACACACTCTGCTTTAGAGCAAGAAGCACGCTCTTGCTTTCTAGGGTCTCTATAAAGGGGGGAAACATGAGTGTGCACAGAATAATAAAACCGGGTTTCCTACACATACGGACCATATCAAGTTCAACTCTGCTTCCGAAACTGATACAAACCACAGGTCCTCTAACATCCAATGCTTTTCAGTTAAGAGCTAGAAACGTGTGAGCTTCGTGAACAATGTAGCTTCGGTTGAGCTGAGAAGTGATAGCGTTTTCCTGAAACGAATTCTTGCTTGTAGGAAGACACAGAGCCTGGCATTGAACTCCGTTTCTGAAGGTAAACACAAGCATAGTTCTCAATCCATGAAACTCACTCTGCTTTAGAGCAGGAAGTACGCTCTTGTTTTCTAGAGTCTCTAATAAGGCGGGAAATGTGAGTGTGCTCAGATCAAAAGAACCGTGTTTCCTTCACAAACGGACCATATCTAGTTCAACTCTGCTTCTGAAACTGATACAAACCACAGATCCTCTAACATCCAATGCTTTTCAATTATGAGCGAGAAACGTGTGAGCTTCGTGAACAATGTAGATTCTTTTGAGCTGAAAAGTGAGTGCGTTTACCTGAAACGAAGTCTTGCTTGTAGGAAGACACAGAGCCTGGCAATGAATACCGTTTCTGAAGGGAAACAGAAAGCACAGTTCTCATCCATGAAACACACTCTTCTTTAGAGCAAGAAGCACGCTCTTGCTTTCTAGAGTCTCTAATAAGGCGGGAAACGAGAGTGAGCTCAGAACAAAAGAACTGTGCTTCCAACACACACGGACCATATCTAGTTCAACTCTGCTTCTGAAACTGATACAAGCCACAGGTCCTCTAACATCCAATGCTTTTCAGTTAAGAGCAAGAAACGTGTGAGCTTCGTGAACAATGTAGCTTCTTTTATCTGTGAATTGAGTGCGTTTTCCTGAAACGAAGTCTTGCTTGTAGGAAGACAGAGAGACTGGCATCGAACTCTGTTTCTGAAGGTAAACACACAGCACAGTTCTCATCCATGAAACACACTCTGCTTTAGAGCAAGAAGCACGCTCTTGCTTTCTAGAATCTCTAATAAGGCGGGAAATGTGAGTGTGCTCAGAACAAAAGAACCGTGTTTCCTACACACATGGACCATATCTACTTCCACTCTGCTTCTGTAACTGATACAAGCCACAGGTCCTCTAACATCCAATGCTTTTCAGTTAAGAGCGAGAAATGTGTGAGCTTCGTGAACAATGTAGCTTCTTTTGAGCTGAAAAGTGAGTGGGTTTACCTGAAACGTATTCTTGCTTGTAGGAAGAAACAGACCTGGCATTGAATTTCGTTTCTGAAGGGAAACACACAGCACAGTTCTCATTCCATGAAACACACTCTGCAATAGAGCAAGAAGCATGCTCTTGCTTTCAAGAGTCTCTAATAAGGCAGGAAACGTGAGTGTGCTCTGAAAAAAAGAACCGTGTTTCCTACACACACGGACCCTATCTTGTTCAACTCCTCTTCTGAAACTGATACAAACCACAGGTCCTCTAACATCCAATGCTTTTCAGTTAAGAGCGAGAAACCTGTGAGCTTCGTGAACAATGTAGCTTCCTTTGAGCTGAAATGTTCCTGTGTTTACCTGAATCGAAGTCTTCATTGTCGGAAGACACAGAGCCTGGCAATGAACTCCGTTTATGAAGGGAAACAGACAGCACAGTTCTCATCCATGAAACACAGTCTGCTTTAGAGCAAGAAGCACGCTCTTGCTTTCTAGAGCCTCTAATAAGGCAGGAAACGTGAGTGTGCTCACAACAAATAACTGTGTTTCCTACACACACGGACCATATCTAGTTCCACTCTGCTTCTGAAACTGATACAAACCACAGGTCCTCTAACATCCAATGCTTTTCAGTTCAGAGCGACAAACGTGTGAGCTTCGTCAACAATGTAGCTTCTTTTGAGCTGAGAAGTGATAGCGTTTTCCCGAAACGAAGTCTTGCTTGTAGGAAGACACAGAGCCTGGCATTGAACTCCGTTTCTGAAGGGAAACACACAGCATAGTTCTCAATCCATGAAACACACTCTGCTTTAGAGCAAGAAGCTCGCTCTTGATTTCTAGAGTTTCTAATAAGGCGGCAAATGTGAGAGTGCTCAGAACAAAAGAACCGTGTTTCCTTCACACACGGACCATATCTAGTTCAACTCTGCTTCTGAAACTGATACAAACCACAGATCCTCTAACATCCAATGCTTTTCAGTTATGATGAGAAACGTGTGAACTTTGTGAACAATGTAGATTCTTTTGAGCTGAAAACTGAGTGTGATTACCTGAAACGAAGTCTTGATTGTAGGAAGACACAGAGCCTGGCATTGAACTCCGTTTCTGAAGATAAAAACACAGCACAGTTCTCATCCATGAAACACACTCTGCTTTAGAGCAAGAAGCACGCTCTTGCTTTCTAGGGTCTCTAAAAAGGGGGGAAACGTGAGTGTGCACAGAATAATAAAACCGGGTTTCCCACACATACGGACCATATCAAGTTCAACTCTGCTTCTGAAACTGATACAAACCACAGGTCCTCTAACATCCAATGCTTTTCAGTTAAGAGCGAGAAACGTGTGAGCTTCGTGAACAATGTATCTTCGTTTCAGCTGAAAAGTGAGTGGGTTTACCTGAAACGTATTCTTGCTTGTAGGAAGAAACAGAGCCTGGCATTGAATTTCGTTTCTGAAGGGAAACACACAGCACAGTTCTCATTCCATGAAACACACTCTGCTATAGAGCAAGAAGCATGCTCTTGCTTTCTAGAGTCTCTAATAAGGCAGGAAACGTGAGTGTGCTCAGAAAAAAAGAACCGTGTTTCCTACACACACGGAGCACATGTAGTTCAATCTACTTCTGAAACTGATACAAACCACAGGTCCTCTAACATCCAATGCTTTTCAGTTAAGAGCGAGAAACGTGTTAGCTTCGTGAACAATGTAGCTTCCTTTGAGCTGAAATGTTCCTGGGTTTACCTGAATCGAAGTCTTCTTTGTGGGAAGACACAGCGCCTGGCAATGAACTCCGTTTATGAAGGGAAACAGACAGCACAGTTCTCATCCATGAAACACAGTCTGCTTTAGAGCAAGAAGCATGCTCTTGCTTTCTAGAGTCTCTAATAAGGCGGGAAACGTGACTCTGCCCAGAACAAAAGAACCGTGCTTCCAAGACACACGGACCATATCTAGGTCAACTCTCCTTCAGAAACTGATAAAAACCACAGGTCCTCTAACATCCAATGCTTTTCAGTTATGAGCGAGAAACTTGTGAGCTTCGTGAACCATATAGCTTCCTTTGAGCTGAAAAGTGAGTGCGTTTACCTGAAACGATGTCTTGCTTGTAGGAAGATACAGAGCATGGCATTGAATTCCGTTTCTGAAGGGAAACACACAGCACATTTCTCATCTATGAAACAACCTCTGCTTTAGAGCAAGAAGCATTCTCTTGCTTTCTAGAATCTCTAATAAGGCGGGAAATGTGAGTGTGCTCAGAACAAAAGAACCGTGTTTCCTACACACACGGACCTTATCTAGTTCCACTCTGCTTCTGAAACTGATACAAGCCACAGGTCCTCTAACATCCAATGCTTTTCAGTTAAGAGCCAGAAATGTGTGAGCTTCGTGAATAATGTAGCTTCTTTTGAGCTGAAAAGTGAGTGCGTTTACCTGAAACGAAGTCTTGCCTGTAGAAAGACACAGAGCCTGGCATTGAACTCCGTTTCTGAAGGTAAACACAAAGTACAGTTCTCATACATGAAACACACTCTGCTTTAGAGCAAGAAGCACGCTCTTGCTTTCTAGAATCTCTAATAAGGCGGGAAATGTGAGTGTGCTCAGAACAAAAGAACCGTGTTTCCTACACACACGGAACATATCTAGTTCCACTCTGCTTCCGAAACCGATACAAACCACAGGTCCTCTAACATCCAATGCTTTTCAGTTAAGAGCGAGAAACGTGTGAGCTTCGTGAACAATGTATCTTCGTTTCACCTGAAAAGTGAGTGGGTTTACCTGAAACGTATTCTTGCTTGTAGGAAGAAACAGACCTGGCATTGAATTTCGTTTCTGAAGGGAAACACACAGCACAGTTCTCATTCCAAGAAACACACTCTGCTATAGAGCAAGAAGCATGCTCTTCCTTTCTGGTATGTCTAATAAGGCAGGAAACGTGAGTGAGCTCAGAACAAAAGAACTGTGTTTCCTATACACACGGACCCTATCTTGTTCAACTCCTCTTCTGAAACTGATACAAAACACAGGTCCTCTAACATCCAATGCTTTTCAGTTAGAGAGAGAATCATGTGAGCTTCATGAACGATGTAGCTTCGTTTGAGTTGAAAAGTGACTGCGATTACCTGAAACGAAGTCTTGCTTGTAGGAAGACACATAGCCTGGCACTTCACTCCGTTTCTGAAGGGTAACACACAGCACAGTTCTCATCCATGAAACACACTCTGCTTTAGAGCAAGAAGCACGCTCTTGCTTTCTGGAGTCTCTAATAAGGCGGGAAACATGAGTGTGCTCAGAAAAAAAGAATTGGGTTTCCTATACACACGGACAATATCAAGTTCAACTCTGCTTCTGAAACTGATACAAACCAATGGTCCTCTAACATCCAATATTTTTCAGTTAAGTGCGAGAAACGTGTGAGCTTCGTTAACTCTTTAGAATCGTTTGAGCTGAAATGTGACTGCGTTTACCTGAAACGAAGTCTTGCATGTAGGAAGACACAGAGCCTTGCATTTAACTTCGTTTCTGAAGGGAAACACACAGCACAGTTCTCATCCATGATACACACTCTTCTTTAGAGCAAGAAGCACGCTCTTGCTTTCTAGAGTCTATAATAAGGTGGGAAACTTAAGTGTGCTCAGTACAAAAGAACTGTATTTCCTACACACACAGGCCATATCTAGTTCAACTCTGCATCTGAAACTGATACAAACCACAGGTCCTCTAACATCCAATGCTTTTCAGTTAAGAGCGAGAATCATGTGAGCTTCGTGAACGATGTAGCTTCGTTTGAGCTGAAAAGTGACTGCGTTTACCGGAAACGAAGTCTTACTTGTAGGAAGACACAGACCCTGGCATTTAACTCCGTTTCTGAAGGGAAAGAGACAGCACAGTTCTCATCCATGATACACACTCTTCTTTAGAGCAAGAAGCACGCTCTTGCTTTCTAGTCTATAATAAGGTGGGAAACTTAAGTGTGCTCAGTACAAAAGAACTGTATTTCCTACACACACAGGCCATATCTAGTTCAACTCTGCATCTGAAACTGATACAAACCACAGGTCCTCTAACATCCAATGCTTTTCAGTTAAGAGCGAGAATCATGTGAGCTTCGTGAACGATGTAGCTTCGTTTGAGCTGAAAAGTGACTGCGTTTACCTGAAACGAAGTCTTACTTGTAGGAAGACACAGAGCCTGGCATTTAACTCAGTTTCTGAAGGGAAAGAGACAGCACAGTTCTCATCCATGATACACACTCTGCTTTAGAGCAAGAAGCACACTCTTGCTTTAAGGATTCTCTAATAAGGCAGGAAACGTGAGTGTGCTCAGAGAAAATGAACTGTGTTTCCTATACACACGGACAATATGAAGTTCAACTCTGCTTCTGAAACTGATACAAACCAATGGTCCTCTAACATCCAATGCTTTCCAGTTAAGAGCGAGAAAAGTGTGAGCTTCGTTAACTATTTAGAATCATTTGAGCTGAAATGTGACTGCGTTTACCTGAAACGAAGTCTTGCATGTAGGAAGACACAGAGCCTTGCATTTAACTTCGTTTCTGAAGGGAAACACACAGCAATGTTCTCATCCATGAAACACACTCTTCTTTAGAGCAAGAAGCACGCTCTTGCTTTCTAGAGTCTCTAATAAGGTGGGAAACTTAAGTGTGCTCAGTACAAAAGAATTGTATTTCCTAAACACGCAGGCCATATCTAGTTCAACTCTGCTTCTGAATCTGATACAAACCCCAGGTCCTCTAACATCCAATGCTTTTCAGTTAAGAGCGAGAATCATGTGAGCTTCATGAACGATGTAGCTTCGTTTGAGCTAAAAAGTGACTGCGTTTACATGATGGGAAGTCTTGCTTGTAGGAAGACACAGAGCCTCACATTTAACTCCGTTTCTGGAGGGAAACACACAGCACAGTTCTCATCCATGAAACACACTCTGCTTTAGAGCAAGAAGCACGCTCTTGCTTTCTGGAGTCTTTAATAAGGCGGGAAACATGAGTGTGCTCAGAAAAAAAGAACTGTGTTTCCTATACATATGGACAATATCAAGTTCAACTCTGCTTCTGAAACTGATACAAACCAATGGTCCTCTAACATCCAATGCTTTTCAGTTAAGAGCGAGAAACGTGTGAGCTTCCTTAACTATGTAGAATCGTTTGAGCTGAAAAGTGACTGAGTTTACCTGAAACGAAGTCTTGCATGTAGGAAGACACAGAGCCTTGCATTTAACTTCGTTTCTGAAGGGAATCACACATCAAAATTCTCATCCATGAAACACACTCTGCTTTAGAGCAAGAAGCACGCTCTTGCTTTCTAGAGTCTCTAATAATGTGGGAAACTTTAGTTTGCTCAGTACAAAAGAACTGTATTTCCTACACACACAGGCCATATCTAGTTCAACTCTGCTTCTGAAACTGATACAAACCACAGATCCTCTAACATCCAATGCTCTTCAGTTAAGAGCGAGAAATGTGTGAGCTTCATGAACGTTGTAGCTTCGTTTGAGTTGAAAAGTGACTGTGTTTACCTGAAACGAAGTCTTGCTTGTAGGAAGACACAGAGCCTGGCACTTCACTCCGTTTCTGAAGGGTAACACACAGCACAGTTCTCATCCATGAAACACACTATGCTTTAGAGCAAGAAGCACGCTCTTGCTTTCTGGAGTCTCTACTAAGGCGGGAAACATGAGTGTGCTCAGAAAAAAAGAATTGGGTTTCCTATACACACGGACAATATCAACTTCAACTATGCTTCTGAAACTGATACAAACCAATGGTCCTCTAACATCCAATGCCTTTCAGTTAGAGAGAGAATCATGTGAGCTTCTTTAAATATTTAGAATCGTTTGAGCTGAAATGTGACTGCGTTTACCTGAAACGAAGTCTTGCATGTAGGAAGACACAAAGCCTTGCATTTAACTTCGTTTCTGAAGGGAAACACACAGCAAAGTTCTCATCCATGAAACACACTCTTCTTTAGAGCAAGAAGCACGCTCTTGCTTTCTAGAGTCTCTAATAAGGTGGGAAACTTAAGTGTGCTCAGTACAAAAGAACTGTATTTCCTACACACACAGGCCATATCTAGTTCTACTCTGCTTCTGAAACCGATACAAACCACAGGTCCTCTAACATCCAATGCTTTTCAGTTAATAGCGAGAAAAGTGTGAGCTTCGTTAACTATTTAGAATCGTTTGAGCTGAAATGTGACTGCGTTTACCTGAAACGAAGTCTTGCATGTAGGAAGACACAGAGCCTTGCATTTAACTTCGTTTCTGAAGGGAAACACACAGCAAAGTTCTCATCCATGAAACACACTCTTCTTTAGAGCAAGAAGCACGCTCTTGCTTTCCAGAATCTAATAAGGCAGGAAACATGAGTGGTCTCAGAAAAATGAACTGTGTTTCCTACACACACGGACCATATCTTGTTCAACTCCTCTTCTGTAACTGATACAAACCCCAGGTCCTCTAACATCCAATGCTTTTCAGTTAAGAGCGAGAAACATGTGAGCTTCATGAACGATGTAGCTCCGTTTGAGCTAAAAAGTGACTGCGTTTACATGATGGGAAGTCTTGCTTGTAGGAAGTCACAGAGCCTTGCATTTCACTCTGTTTCTGAAGTGAAACAAATAGCCCAGTACTCTTCCATGAACCTCACTCTGCTTAGAGCAAGAAGCATGCGCTTGCTTTCTAGAGACTCTAATAAGGCATGGAATCGTGAGTGTGCTCAGAAAAAAAGAACTGTGTTTCCTACACACATGCACCATATCTAGTTCAACTCTGCTTCAAAACTGATACAAAGCGTAGGTCCTCTAACATCCAATGCTTTTCAGTTAAGAGTGAGAAACGCTTTAGCTTCGTGAACGATGTAGCATCATTTGAGCTGAAAAGTGAGGGCGTTTACCTGAAACGAAGACATGCTTGTAGGAAGACACAGAGCCTGGCATTTCATTCCGTTTCTGATGGGAAACACACAGCACAGTTCTCATCCATGAAGTACAATCTGCTTTAGAGCAAGAAGCATGCTCTTGTTTTCTAGACTCTCTAATAATGCAGGAAACGTGAGTGTGCTCAGAAAAAAAGAACTGTGCTTCCTACACACACGAACCATATCTAGTTCACCCCTGCTTCTGAAACTGATACAAACCATAGGTCCTCTATCATCCAATGCTTTTCAGTTAAGAGTGAGAAACGTGTGAGCTTCTTGAATGATGTAGCTTCATTTGAGCTAAAAAGTGACTGCGTTTACCTGAAAAGAAGTCTTGCTTGTAGGAAGGCACAGAGCCTGGCATTTCATTCCTGTTCTGAAGGGAAAAACATAGCACAGTTCTTATCCATGAACCACACTCTGCTTTAGTGTAAGAAGCACGCTCTTACTTTCTACAGTCTCTAATAAGGCGGGAAACGTGAGTGTGCTCAGAACAAAAGAACTGAGTTTCCTACAAAAACGGACCATAACAGTTCAACTCTGCTTCTGAAATTGATACAAACCCCAGGTCCTCTAACATCCAATGCTTTTCAGTTAACAGTGAGAAACGTGTGAGCTTCCTGAACGATGTTGTTTCGTTTTAGCTGAAAACTGACTGCGTTTACCTGAAATGAAGTCTTGCTTGTAGGAAGTCACAGAGCCTGGCGTTTCACTCTGTTTCTGAACTGAAACAAATAGCCCAGTACTCTTCCATGAACCACACTCTGCTTTAGAGCAAGATGGATGCTCTTGCTTTCTAGATTATCCAATAAGGCAGGTAACGAGAGTGTGCTCAGAACAAAAGAACTGTGTTTCCTACACACGCACCATATCTAGTACAACTCTGCTTCTTAAACGGATACAAACATCAGGTCCTCTAACATCCAATGCTTTTCATTTAAGAGTGAGAAACGTGTGAGCTTCGTGAACGATGTTGCTTCGTTTTAGATAAAAATGACTGCGTTTAGATGAAACGAAGTCTTGCTTGTAAGAAGCCACAGAGCCTGGCATTTCACTCTGTTTCTGAAGGGAAACAAATAGCCCAGCACTCTCATGAACCACACTCTAATTTAGAGGAAGAAGCATGCTTTTGCTTTCTAGAATCTCTACTAAGGCGGGAAATGTGAGTGTACTCAGAACAAAAGAACTGTGTTTCCTATACACATGGACCATATCTAGTTCAACTTTGCTTCTGAAACTGATACAAACCACAGGTCCTGTAACATCCAATGCTTTTCAGTTCAGAGTGAGAAACCTGTGAGCTTAGTGAACGATGTAGCTTAGTTTGAGCTGAAAAGTGACTGTGTTTACCAGAAACGAAGTCTTGCTTGTAGGAAGACACAGAGCCTGGGATTTCACTCCGTTTCTGAAGGGAAACACACAGCACAGTTCTCATCCATGAACCACACTCTGCTTTAGAGCAAGAAGCATGCTCTTGCTTTCTAGAGTCTCTAATAAGGCAGGAAACGTGAGTGTGCTCAGAACAAAAGAACTGTGTTTCCTACACACGCACCATATCTAGTACAATTCTGCTTCTGAAACTGATACAAACCATAGGTCCTCTAACATCCAATGCTTTTCAGTTAAGAGTGAGAAACGTGTGAGCGTCGTTAACGATGTAGCTTCGTTTGAGCTGAAAAGTGAATGCGTTTACCTAAAAAGAAGTCTTGCTTGTAGGAAGACACAGAACTTGGCATTTCATTCCGTTTCTGAAGGGAAACACACAGCACAGTTCTCATCCATGAACCACAATCTGCTTTAGAGCAAGAAGCACGCACTTGCTTTACAGAATCTCTAATAAGGTGGGAAACGTGAGTGTGCTCAGAACAAAAGAACTGAGTTTCCTACACACACGGACCATATCTAGTTCAACTCTGCTTCTGAAATTGATACAAACCCCAGGCCCTCTAACATGCAATGCTTTTCAGTTAACAGTGAGAAACGTGTGAGCTTCCTGAACGATGTTGCTTCGTTATAGCTGAAAAGTGACTGCGTTTACCTGAAACGAAGTCTTGCTTGTAGGAAGTCACAGAGCCTGGCATTTCACTCTGTTTCTGAAGTGAAACAAATAGCCCAGTACTCTTCCATGAACCACACTCTGCTTTAGAGCAAGAAGCATGCTCTTGCTTTCTAGAGACTCTAATAAGGCATGGAATCGTGAGTGTGCTCAGAAAAAAAGAACTGTGTTTCCCACACACACGCACCATATCTAGTTCAACTCTGCTTCTGAAACTGATACAAAGCGTAGGTCCTCTAACATCCAATGCTTTTCAGTTAAGAGTGAGAAACGCTTTAGCTTCGTGAACGATGTAGCATCATTTGAGCTGAAAAGTGAGGGCGTTTACCTGAAACGAAGACATGCTTGTAGGAAGACACAGAGCCTGGCATTTCATTCCGTTTCTGAAGGGAAACACACAGCACAGTTCTCATCCATTAAGTACAATCTGCTTTAGAGCAAGAGCATGATCTTGCTTTCTAGAGTCTCTAATAAGGTGGGAAACGTGAGTGGGCTCAGAACAAAAGAACTGTGTTTCCTACACACACGTACCATATCTAGTTCAAATCTGCTTCATAAACTGATACAAACATCAGGTCCTCTAACCTGAATGCTTTTCAGTTAAGAGTGAGAAACGTGTGCGCTTCGTGAACGATGTTGCTTCTTTTTAGCTGAAAAGTGACTGCGTTTACCTGAAACGAAGTCTGGCTTGTAAGAAGCCACAGAACCTGGCATTTCACTCTGTTTCTGAAGTGAAACAAATAGCCCAGTACTATTCCATGAACCACACTCTGCTTTAGAGCAAGAAGCATGCTCTTGCTTTCTAGAGACTCTAATAAGGCATGGAATCGTGAGTGTGCTCAGAAAAAAAGAACTGTGTTTCCTACACACACGCACCATATCTAGTTCAACTTTGCTTCTGAAACTGATACAAACCACAGGTCCTCTAACATCCAATGCTTTTCAGTTTAGAGCAAGAAACGTGTGAGCTTAGTGAACGATGTAGCTTAGTTTGAGCTGAAAAGTTAGGGCGTTTACCTGAAACGAAGTCTGGCTTGTAGGAATACACAGAGCCTGGCATTTCATTACGTTTCTGAAGGGAAATACACAGCACAGTTCTCATCCATGAAGTACAATCTGCTTTAGAGCAAGAAGCATGCTCTTGCTTTCTAGAGTCTCTAATAATGCAGGAAACGTGAGTGTGCTCAAAAAAAAGAACTGTGTTTCCTACACACACGCACCATATCTATTTTAACTCTGCTTCTGAAACTGATACAAACCATAGGTCCTCTATCATCCAATGCTTTTCAGTTAAGAGTGAGAAACGTGTGAGCTTCGTGAATGATGTAGCTTCGTTTGAGCTGAAAAGCGACTGCGTTTGCCTGAAAAGAAGTCTTGCTTGTAGGAAGGCACAGAGCCTTGCATTTAACTTCGTTTCTGAAGGGAATCACACATCAAAATTCTCATCCATGAAACACACTCTGCTTTAGAGCAAGAAGCACGCTCTTGCTTTCTAGAGTCTCTAATAATGTGGGAAACTTTAGTTTGCTCAGTACAAAAGAACTGTATTTCCTACACACACAGGCCATATCTAGTTCAACTCTGCTTCTGAAACTGATACAAACCACAGATCCTCTAACATCCAATTCTCTTCAGTTAAGAGCGAGAAATGTGTGAGCTTCATGAACGATGTAGCTTCGTTTGAGTTGAAAAGTGACTGTGTTTACCTGAAACGAAGTCTTGCTTGTAGGAAGACACAGAGCCTGGCACTTCACTCCGTTTCTGAAGGGTAACACACAGCACAGTTCTCATCCATGAAACACACTATGCTTTAGAGCAAGAAGCACGCTCTTGCTTTCTGGAGTCTCTACTAAGGCGGGAAACATGAGTGTGCTCAGAAAAAAAGAATTGGGTTTCCTATACACACGGACAATATCAAGTTCAACTATGCTTCTGAAACTGATACAAACCAATGGTCCTCTAACATCCAATGCCTTTCAGTTAGAGAGAGAATCATGTGAGCTTCTTTAAATATTTAGAATCGTTTGAGCTGAAATGTGACTGCGTTTACCTGAAACGAAGTCTTGCATGTAGGAAGACACAAAGCCTTGCATTTAACTTCGTTTCTGAAGGGAAAAACACAGCAAAGTTCTCATCCATGAAACACACTCTTCTTTAGAGCAAGAAGCACGCTCTTGCTTTCTAGAGTCTCTAATAATGTGGGAAACTTAAGTGTGCTCAGTACAAAAGAACTGTATTTCCTACACACACAGGCCATATATAGTTCTACTCTGCTTCTGAAACCGATACAAACCACAGGTCCTCTAACATCCAATGCTTTTCAGTTAATAGCGAGAAAAGTGTGAGCTTCGTTAACTATTTAGAATCGTTTGAGCTGAAATGTGACTGCGTTTACCTGAAACGAAGTCTTGCATGTAGGAAGACACAGAGCCTTGCATTTAACTTCGTTTCTGAAGGGAAACACACAGCAAAGTTCTCATCCATGAAACACACTCTTCTTTAGAGCAAGAAGCACGCTCTTGCTTTCTAGAATCTAATAAGGCAGGAAACATGAGTGGTCTCAGAAAAATGAACTGTGTTTCCTACACACACGGACCATATCTTGTTCAACTCCTCTTCTGTAACTGATACAAACCCCAGGTCCTCTAACATCCAATGCTTTTCAGTTAAGAGCGAGAAACATGTGAGCTTCATGAACGATGTAGCTTCTTTTGAGCTAAAAAGTGACTGCGTTTACATGATGGGAAGTCTTGCTTGTAGGAAGTCACAGAGCCTGGCATTTCACTCTGTTTCTGAAGTGAAACAAATAGCCCAGTACTCTTCCATGAACCTCACTCTGCTTAGAGCAAGAAGCATGCGCTTGCTTTCTAGAGACTCTAATAAGGCATGGAATCGTGAGTGTGCTCAGAAAAAAAGAACTGTGTTTCCTACACACATGCACCATATCTAGTTCAACTCTGCTTCAAAACTGATACAAAGCGTAGGTCCTCTAACATCGGATGCTTTTCAGTTAAGAGTGAGAAACGCTTTAGCTTCGTGAACGATGTAGCATCATTTGAGCTGAAAAGTGAGGGCGTTTACCTGAAACGAAGACATGCTTGTAGGAAGACACAGAGCCTGGCATTTCATTCCGTTTCTGATGGGAAACACACAGCACAGTTCTCATCCATGAAGTACAATCTGCTTTAGAGCAAGAAGCATGCTCTTGCTTTCTAGACTCTCTAATAATGCAGGAAACGTGAGTGTGCTCAGAAAAAAAGAACTGTGCTTCCTACACACACGAACCATATCTAGTTCACCTCTGCTTCTGAAACTGATACAAACCATAGGTCCTCTATCATCCAATGCTTTTCAGTTAAGAGTGAGAAACGTGTGAGCTTCTTGAATGATGTAGCTTCATTTGAGCTAAAAAGTGACTGCGTTTACCTGAAAAGAAGTCTTGCTTGTAGGAAGGCACAGAGCCTGGCATTTCATTCCTGTTCTGAAGGGGAAAACATAGCACAGTTCTTATCCATGAACCACACTCTGCTTTAGTGTAAGAAGCACGCTCTTACTTTCTACAGTCTCTAATAAGGCGGGAAACGTGAGTGTGCTCAGAACAAAAGAACTGAGTTTCCTACAAAAACGGACCATAACCGTTCAACTCTGCTTCTGAAATTGATACAAACCCCAGGTCCTCTAACATCCAATGCTTTTCAGTTAACAGTGAGAAACGTGTGAGCTTCCTGAACGATGTTGTTTCGTTTTAGCTGAAAACTGACTGCGTTTACCTGAAATGAAGTCTGGCTTGTAGGAAGTCACAGAGCCTGGCGTTTCACTCTGTTTCTGAACTGAAACAAATAGCCCAGTACTCTTCCATGAACCACACTCTGCTTTAGAGCAAGATGGATGCTCTTGCTTTCTAGATTATCCAATAAGGCAGGTAACGAGAGTGTGCTCAGAACAAAAGAACTGTGTTTCCTACACACGCACCATATCTAGTACAACTCTGCTTCTTAAACGGATACAAACATCAGGTCCTCTAACATCCAATGCTTTTCATTTAAGAGTGAGAAACGTGTGAGCTTCGTGAACGATGTTGCTTCGTTTTAGATAAAAATGACTGCGTTTAGATGAAACGAAGTCTTGCTTGTAAGAAGCCACAGAGCCTGGCATTTCACTCTGATTCTGAAGGGAAACAAATAGCCCAGCACTCTCATGAACCACACTCTAATTTAGAGGAAGAAGCATGCTTTTGCTTTCTAGAATCTCTACTAAGGCGGGAAATGTGAGTGTACTCAGAACAAAAGAACTGTGTTTCCTATACACATGGACCATATCTAGTTCAACTTTGCTTCTGAAACTGATACAAACCACAGGTCCTGTAATATCCAATGCTTTTCAGTTCAGAGTGAGAAACGTGTGAGCTTAGTGAACGATGTAGCTTAGTTTGAGCTGAAAAGTGACTGTGGTTACCAGAAACGAAGTCTTGCTTGTAGGAAGACACAGAGCCTGGGATTTCACTCCGTTTCTGAAGGGAAACACACAGCACAGTTCTCATCCATGAACCACACTCTGCTTTAGAGCAAGAAGCATGCTCTTGCTTTCTAGAATCTCTAATAAGGCAGGAAACCTGAGTGTGCTCAGAACAAAAGAACTGTGTTTCCTACACACGCACCATATCTAGTACAATTCTGCTTCTGAAACTGATACAAACCATAGGTCCTCTAACATCCAATGCTTTTCAGTTAAGAGTGAGAAACGTGTGAGCGTCGTTAACGATGTAGCTTCGTTTGAGCTGAAAAGTGAATGCGTTTACCTAAAAAGAAGTCTTGCTTGTAGGAAGACACAGAACTTGGCATTTCATTCCGTTTCTGAAGGGAAACACACAGCACAGTTCTCATCCATGAACCACAATCTGCTTTAGAGCAAGAAGCACGCACTTGCTTTACAGAATCTCTAATAAGGTGGGAAACGTGAGTGTGCTCAGAACAAAAGAACTGAGTTTCCTACACACACGGACCATATCTAGTTCAACTCTGCTTCTGAAATTGATACAAACCCCAGGCCCTCTAACATGCAATGCTTTTCAGTTAACAGTGAGAAACGTGTGAGCTTCCTGAACGATGTTGCTTCGTTATAGCTGAAAAGTGACTGCGTTTACCTGAAACGAAGTCTTGCTTGTAGGAAGTCACAGAGCCTGGCATTTCACTCTGTTTCTGAAGTGAAACAAATAGCCCAGTACTCTTCCATGAACCACACTCTGCTTTAGAGCAAGAAGCATGCTCTTGCTTTCTAGAGACTCTAATAAGGCATGGAATCGTGAGTGTGCTCAGAAAAAAAGAACTGTGTTTCCCACACACACGCATCATATCTAGTTCAACTCTGCTTCTGAAACTGATACAAAGCGTAGGTCCTCTAACATCCAATGCTTTTCAGTTAAGAGTGAGAAACGCTTTAGCTTCGTGAACGATGTAGCATCATTTGAGCTGAAAAGTGAGGGCGTTTACCTGAAACGAAGACATGCTTGTAGGAAGACACAGAGCCTGGCATTTCATTCCGTTTCTGAAGGGAAACACACAGCACAGTTCTCATCCATGAAGTACAATCTGCTTTAGAGCAAGAGCATGATCTTGCGTTCTAGAGTCTCTAATAAGGTGGGAAACGTGAGTGGGCTCAGAACAAAAGAACTGTGTTTCCTACACACACGTACCATATCTAGTTCAAATCTGCTTCATAAACTGATACAAACATCAGGTCCTCTAACCTGAATGCTTTTCAGTTAAGAGTGAGAAACGTGTGAGCTTCGTGAACGATGTTGCTTCGTTTTAGCTAAAAATTGACTGTGTTTAGATGAAACGAAGTCTTGCTTGTAAGAAGCCTCAGAGCCTGGCATTTCACTCTGTTTCTGAAGGGAAACAAATAGCCCAGCACTCTTCCATGAACCACACTCTAATTTAGAGCAAGAAGCATGATTTTGCTTTCTAGAGTCTCTACTAAGGTGGGAAATGTGAGTGTACTCAGAACAAAAGAACGGTGTTTCCTATACACATGGAACATATCTAGTTCAACTTTGCTTCTGAAACTGATACAAAGAACAGGTCCTCTAACATCCAATGCTTTTCCGTTAAGAGTGAGAAACATGTGAGCTTAGTGAACGATGTAGCTTAGTTTGAGCTGAAAAGTGACTATGTTTACCAGAAACGAAGTCTTGCTTGTAGGAAGACACAGAGCCTGGGATTTCACTCCGTTTCTGAAGGGAAACACACAGCACAGTTCTCATCCATGAACCACACTCTGCTTTAGAGCAAGAAGCACGCTCTTGCTTTCTAGAGTCTCTCATAAGGCAGGAAACGTGAGTGTGCTCAGAACAAAAGAACTGTGTTACCTACACACGCACCATATCTAGTACAACTCTGCTTCTTAAACTGATACAAATATCAGGTCCTCTAACATCCAATGCTTTTCATTTAAGAGTGAGAAACGTGTGAGCTTCGTGAACGATGTTGCTTCGTTTAAGCTAAAAAGTCACTGTGTTTAGATGAAACGAAGTCTTGCTTGTAAGAAGCCACAGAGCCTGGCATTTCACTCTGTTTCTGAACTGAAACAAATAGCCCAGTACTCTTCCATGAACCACACTCTGCTTAAGAGCAAGAAGCATGCTCTTGCTTTCTAGATTATCCAATAAGGCAGGAAACGAGAGTGTGCTCAGAACAAAAGAACTGTGTTTCCTACACACACGCACCATATCTACTTCAACTCTGCTTCTAAAACTGATACAAAACATAGGTCCTCTAACATCCAATGCTTTTCAGTTAAGAGTGAGAAACGTGTGAGCTTCGTGAACGATGTAGGTTCGTTTGAGCTGAAAAGTGACTGCGTTTACCTGAAAAGAAGTCTTGCTTGTAGGAAGACACAGAACCTGGCGTTTCATTCCGTTTCTGAAGGGAAACACACAGCACAGTTCTCATCCATGAACCACAATCTGCTTTAGAGCAAGAAGCACACACTTGCTTTCCAGAATCTCTAATAAGGTGGGAAACGTGAGTGTGCTCAGAACAAATGAACTGTGTTTCCTACACCTGTACCATATCTAGTTCAACTCTGCTTCTGAATCTGATAAAAACTACAGGTCGTCTAACATCCAATGCTTTTCAGTTAACAGTGAGAAACGTGTGAGCTTCCTGAACGATGTTGCTTCGTTTTAGCTGAAAACTGACTGCGTTTACCTGAAATGAAGTCTTGCTTGTAGGAAGTCACAGAGCCTGGCATTTCACTCTGTTTCTGAAGTGATACAAATAGCCCAGTACTCTTCCATGAACCACACTCTGCTTTAGAGCAAGAAGCATGCTCTTGCTTTCTAGAGTCTCTAATAAGGCAGGAAATGTTAGTGTGCTCAGAAAAAAAGAACTGTGTTTCCTACAGACACGCACCATATCTAATTCATCTCTGCTTCTGAAACTGATACAAACCATAGGTCCTCTAACATCCAATGCTTTTCATTTAAGAGTGAGAAACGTGTGAGCTTCCTGAATTATGTAGTTTCCTTTGAACTTAAATGTGACTGTGTTTACCTGAAAAGAAGTATGGCTTGTAGGAAGACACAGAGCCTGGCATTTCACTCCTTTTCTGAAGGGAAAGACATAGCACTGTTCTCATCCATGAACCACACTCTTGTTTAGTGTAAGAAGCATGCTCTTACTTTCAAGAGTCACTAATAAGGCGGAAAACGTGAGTGTGCTCAGAACAAAGAACTGAGTTTCCTACACACACAGACCATATCTAGTTCAAATCTGCTTCTGAAACTGATAAAAACCATAGGTCATCTAACATCCAATGCTTTTCAGTTAACAGTGAGAAACGTTTGAGCTTCCTGAACGATGTTGCTTCGTTTTAGCTGAAAAGTGACTGTGTTTACCTGAAACGAAGTCTTGCTTGGAGGAAGTCACAGAGCCTGGCATTTCACTCTGTTTCTGAGGTGAAACAAATAGCCCAGTACTCTTCCATGAACCACACTCTGCTTTAGAGCAAGAAGCATGCTCTTTCTTTCTAGAGTCTCTAATAAGGCAGGAAACGTGAGTGTGCTCAGAAAAAAAGAACTGTGTTTCCTACACACACGCACCATATCTAGTTCAACTCTGCTTCTGAAACTGATACAAAGCGTAGGTCCTCTAACATCCAATGCTTTTCAGTTCAGAGCAAGAAACGTGTGAGCTTAGTGAAGGATGTAGCTTAGTTTGAGCTGAAAAGTGAGGGCGTTTACCTGAAACGAAGTTTGGCTTGTAGGAATACACAGAGCCTGGCATTTCATTCCGTTTCTGAAGGGAAATACACAGCACAGTTCTCATCCATGAAGTACAATCTGCTTTAGAGCAAGAAGCATGCTCTTGCTTTCTAGAGTCTCTAATAATGCAGGAAACGTGAGTGTGCTCAGAAAAAAAGAACTGTGTTTCCTACACACACGCACCATATCTATTTTAACTCTGCTTCTGAAACTGATACAAACCATAGGTCCTCTATCATCCAATGCTTTTCAGTTAAGAGTGAGAAACGTGTGAGCTTCGTGAATGATGTAGCTTCGTTTGAGCTGAAAAGTGACTGCGTTTGCCTGAAAAGAAGTCTTGCTCGTAGGAAGGCACAGAGCCTGGCATTTCATTCCTGTTCTGAAGGGAAAGACATAGCACAGTTCTTATCCATGAACCACACTCTGCTTTAGTGTAAGAAGCACGCTCTTACTTTCTACAGTCTCTAATAAGGTGGGAAACGTGAGTGTGCTCAGAACAAAAGAACTGAGTTTCCTACACACACGGACCATAACCGTACAACTCTGCTTCTGAAATTGATACAAACCCCAGGTCCTCTAACATCCAATGCTTTTCAGTTAACAGTGAGAAACGTGTGAGCTTCCTGAACGATGTTGCTTCGTTTTAGCTGAAAACTGACTGCGTTTACCTGAAACGAAGCCTTCTTGTAGGAAGTCACAGAGCCTGGCATTTCACTCTGTTTCTGAACTGAAAGAAATAGCCCAGTACTCTTCCATGAACCACCCTCTGCTTTCGAGCAAGATGCATGCTCTTGCTTTCTAGATTATCCAATAAGGCAGGTAACGAGAGTGTGCTCAGAACAAAAGAACTGTGTTTCCTACACATGCAACATATCTAGTACAACTCTGCTTCTTAAACTGATACAAACATCAGGTCCTCTAACATCCAATGCTTTTCAGTTAAGAGTGAGAAACGTGTGAGCTTCGTGAACGATGTTGCTTCGTTTTAGCTAAAAATTGACTGTGTTTAGATGAAACGAAGTCTTGCTTGTAAGAAGCCTCAGAGCCTGGCATTTCACTCTGTTTCTGAAGGGAAACAAATAGCCCAGCACTCTTCCATGAACCACACTCTAATTTAGAGCAAGAAGCATGATTTTGCTTTCTAGAGTCTCTACTAAGGTGGGAAATGTGAGTGTACTCAGAACAAAAGAACGGTGTTTCCTATACACATGGAACATATCTAGTTCAACTTTGCTTCTGAAACTGATACAAAGAACAGGTCCTCTAACATCCAATGCTTTTCGGTTAAGAGTGAGAAACGTGTGAGCTTAGTGAACGATGTAGCTTAGTTTGAGCTGAAAAGTGACTGTGTTTACCAGAAACGAAGTCTTGCTTGTAGGAAGACACAGAGCCTGGGATTTCACTCCGTTTCTGAAGGGAAACACACAGCACAGTTCTCATCCATGAACCACACTCTGCTTTAGAGCAAGAAGCACGCTCTTCCTTTCTAGAGTCTCTCATAAGGCAGGAAACGTGAGTGTGCTCAGAACAAAAGAACTGTGTTACCTACACACGCACCATATCTAGTACAACTCTGCTTCTTAAACTGATACAAATATCAGGTCCTCTAACATCCAATGCTTTTCATTTAAGAGTGAGAAACGTGTGAGCTTCGTGAACGATGTTGCTTCGTTTAAGCTAAAAAGTCACTGTGTTTAGATGAAACGAAGTCTTGCTTGTAAGAAGCCACAGAGCCTGGCATTTCACTCTGTTTCTGAACTGAAACAAATAGCCCAGTACTCTTCCATGAACCACACTCTGCTTAAGAGCAAGAAGCATGCTCTTGCTTTCTAGATTATCCAATAAGGCAGGAAACGAGAGTGTGCTCAGAACAAAAGAACTGTGTTTCCTACACACACGCACCATATCTACTTCAACTCTGCTTCTAAAACTGATACAAAACATAGGTCCTCTAACATCCAATGATTTTCAGTTAAGAGTCAGAAACGTGTGAGCTTAGTGAACGATGTAGGTTCGTTTGAGCTGAAAAGTGACTGCGTTTACCTGAAAAGAAGTCTTGCTTGTAGGAAGACACAGAACCTGGCGTTTCATTCCGTTTCTGAAGGGAAACACACAGCACAGTTCTCATCCATGAACCACAATCTGCTTTAGAGCAAGAAGCACACACTTGCTTTCCAGAATCTCTAATAAGGTGGGAAACGTGAGTGTGCTCAGAACAAATGAACTGTGTTTCCTACACCTGTACCATATCTAGTTCAACTCTGCTTCTGAATCTGATAAAAACCACAGGTCGTCTAACATCCAATGCTTTTCAGTTAACAGTGAGAGACGTGTGAGCTTCCTGAACGATGTTGCTTCGTTTTAGCTGAAAACTGACTGCGTTTACCTGAAACGAAGTCTTGCTTGTAGGAAGTCACAGAGCCTGGCATTTCACTCTGTTTCTGAAGTGATACAAATAGCCCAGTACTCTTCCATGAACCACACTCTGCTTTAGAGCAAGAAGCATGCTCTTGCTTTCTAGAGTCTCTAATAAGGCAGGAAATGTTAGTGTGCTCAGAAAAAAAGAACTGTGTTTCCTACAGACACGCACCATATCTAATTCATCTCTGCTTCTGAAACTGATACAAACCATAGGTCCTCTAACATCCAATGCTTTTCATTTAAGAGTGAGAAACGTGTGAGCTTCCTGAATTATGTAGTTTCCTTTGAACTTAAATGTGACTGTGTTTACCTGAAAAGAAGTATTGCTTGTAGGAAGACACAGAGCCTGGCATTTCACTCCGTTTCTGAAGGGAAAGACATAGCACAGTTCTCATCCATGAACCACACTCTTGTTTAGTGTAAGAAGCATGCTCTTACTTTCAAGAGTCACTAATAAGGCGGAAAACGTGAGTGTGCTCAGAACAAAGAACTGAGTTTCCTACACACACAGACCATATCTAGTTCAACTCTGCTTCTGAAACTGATACAAAGCGTAGGACCTCGACATCCAATGCTTTTCAGTTAAGAGTGAGAAACACTTTAGCTTCGTGAACGATGCAGCATCATTTGAGCTGAAAAGTGAGGGCGTTTACCTGAAACGAAGACATGCTTGTAGGAAGACACAGAGCCTGGCATTTCATTCCGTTTCTGATGGGAAACACACAGCACAGTTCTCATCCATGAAGTACAATCTGCTTTAGAGCAAGAAGCATGCTCTTGCTTTCTAGAGTCTCTAATAATGCAGGAAACGTGAGTGTGCTCAGAAAAAAAGAACTGTGTTTCCTACACACACGAACCATATCTAGTTCAACTCTGCTTCTGAAACTGACACAAACCATAGGTCCTCTATCATCCAATGCTTTTCAGTTAAGAGTGAGAAACGTGTGAGCTTCTTGAATGATGTAGCTTCGTTTGAGCTGAAAAGTGACTGCGTTTACCTGAAAAGAAGTCTTGCTTGTAGGAAGGCACAGAGCCTGGCATTTCACTCCGTTTCTGAAGGGAAAGACATAGCACAGTTCTCATCCATGAACCACATTCTTGTTTAGTGTAAGAAGCATGCTCTTACTTTCAAGAGTCACTAATAAGGCAGAAAACGTGAGTGTGCTCAGAACAAAAGAACTGAGTTTCCTACACACACGGACCATATCTAGTTCAACTCTGCTTCTGAAACTGATAAAAACCACAGGTCCTCTAACATCCAATGCTTTTCAGTTAAGAGTGAGAAACGCTTTAGCTTCGTGAACGATGTAGCATCATTTGAGCTGAAAAGTGAGGGCGTTTACCTGAAACGAAGTCTGGCTTGCAAGAAGCCACAGAACCTGGCATTTCACTCTGTTTCTGAAGTGAAACAAATAGCCCAGTACTCTTCCATGAACCACACTCTGCTTTAGAGCAAGAAGCATGCTTTTGCTTTCTAGAGTCTCTACTAAGGCGTGAAATGTGAGTGTACTCAGAACAAAAGAACTGTGTTTCCTATACACATGGACCATATCTAGTTCAACTTTGCTTCTGAAACTGATACAAACCACAGGTCCTCTAACATCCAATGCTTTTCAGTTCAGAGCAAGAAACGTGTGAGCTTAGTGAACGATGTAGCTTAGTTTGAGCTGAAAAGTGACTGCGTTTACCTGAAACGAAGTCTTGCTTGTAGGAAGACACAGAGCCTGGGATTTCACTCCGTTTCAGAAGGGAAAACCACAGCACAGTTCTCATCCATGAACCACACTCTGCTTTAGAGCAAGAAGCACGCTCTTGCTTTCTAGAGTCTCTAATAAGGCAGGAAACGTGAGTGTGCTCAGAAAAAAAGAACTGTGTTTCCTACACACATGCACCATATCCAGTTCAACTCTGCTTCTGAAACTGATACAAACCATAGGTCCTCTAACATCCAATGCTTTTCAGTTAAGAGTGAGAAACGTGTGAGCTTCGTGAACGATGTAGCTTCGTTTGAGCTGAAAAGTGACTGCGTTTACCTGAAAACAAGTATTGCTTGTAGGAAGACACAGAACCTGGCATTTGATTCCGTTTCTGAAGGGAAACACACAGCACAGTTCTCTTCCATGAACCACAATCTGCTTTAGAGCAAGAAGCACGAACTTGCTTTCCAGAATCTCTAATAAGGTGGGAAACGTGAGTGTGCTCAGAAAAAATGAACTGTGTTTCCTACACACTTACCATATCTAGTTCAACTCTGCTTCTGAAACTGATAAAAACCAAGGTCATCTACCATCCGATGCTTTTCAGTTAACAGTGAGACACGTGTGAGCTTCCTGAACGATGTTGCTTCGTTTCAGCTGAAAACTGACTGCGTTTACCTGAAACGAAGTCTTGCTTGTAGAAAGTCACAGAGCCTGGCATTTCACTCTGTTTCTGAAGTGAAACAAATAGCCCAGTACTCTTCCATGAACCACACTCTGCTTTAGAGCAAGAAGCATGCTCTTGCTTTCTAGAGTCTCTAATAAGGCAGGAAAATATGAGTTTGCTCAGAAAAAAAGAACTGTGTTTCCTACACACACGCACCATATCTAATTCAACTCTGCTTCTGAAACTGATACAAACCATAGGTCCTCTAACATCCAATGCTTTTCATTTAAGAGTGAGAAACGTGTGAGCTTCCTGAATTATGTAGTTTCCTTTGAACTTAAATGTGACTGTGTTTACCTGAAAAGAAGTATTGCTTGTAGGAAGGCACAGAGCCTCGCATTTCACTCTGCTTCTGAAGGGAAAGATATAGCACAGTTCTCATCCATGAACCACACTCCTGTTTAGTGTAAGAAGCATGCTCTTACTTTCAAGAGTCACTAATAAGGCGGAAAATGTGAGTGTGCTCTGAACAATAGAACTGAGTTTCCTACAGACACGGACCATATCTAGCTCAACTCTGCTTCTGAAACTGATAAAAACCACAGGTCATCTAACATCCAATGCTTTTCAGTTAACAGTGAGAAACGTGTGAGCTTTCTGAACGATGTTGCTTCGTTTTAGCTGAAAAGTGACTGTGTTTACCTGAAACGAAGTATTGCTTTGATGAAGTCACAGAGCCTGGCATTTCACTCTGTTTCTGAGGTGAAACAAATAGCCCAGTACTCTTCCATGAACCACACTCTGCTTTAGAGCAAGAATCATGCTTTTGCTTTCTAGAGTCTCTAATAAGGCGGGAAACGTGAGTGTGCTCAGAAAAAAAGAACTGTGTTTCCTACACACACGTACCATATCTAGTTCAACTCTGTTTCTGAAACTGATACAAAGCGTAGGTCCTCTAACATCCAATGCTTTTCAGTTAAGAGTGAGAAACACTTTAGCTTCGTGAAAGATGTAGCAACATTTGAGCTGAAAAGTGAGGGCGTTTACCTGAATCGAAGTCTGGCTTGTAAGAAGCCACAGAAAGTGGCATTTCACTCTGTTTCTGAAGTGAAACAAATAGCCCAGTACTCTTCCATGAACCACATTCTGCTTTAGAGCAAGAATCATGCTTTTGCTTTCTAGAGTCTCTAATAAGGCGGGAAACGTGAGTGTGTCAGAACAAAAGAACTGAGTTTCCTACACACACGGACCATATCTAGTTCAACTCTGCTTCTGAAATTGATACAAACCCCAGGCCCTCTAACATGCAATGCTTTTCAGTTAACAGTGAGAAACGTGTGAGCTTCCTGAACGATGTTGCTTCATTTTAGCTGAAAAGTGACTGCGTTTACCTGAAACGAAGTCTTGCTTGTAGGAAGTCACAGAGCCTGGCATTTCACTCTGTTTCTGAAGTGAAACAAATAGCCCAGTACTCTTCCATGAACCACACTCTGCTTTAGAGCAAGAAGCATGCTCTTTCTTTCTAGAGTCTCTAATAAGGTAGGAAACGTGAGTGTGCTCAGAAAAAAAGAACTGTGTTTCCTACACACACGCTCCATATCTAGTACAACTCTGCTTCTGAAACTGATACAAACCGTAGGTCCTCTAACATCCAATGCTTTTCAGTTAAGAGTGAGAAACGCTTTAGCTTCGTGAACGATGTAGCATCATTTGAGCTGAAAAGTGAGGGCGTTTACCTGAAACGAAGACGTGCTTGTAGGAAGACACAGAGCCTGGCATTTCATTCCGTTTCTGAAGGGAAACACACAGCACAGTTCTCATCCATGAAGTACTATCTGCTTTAGAGCAAGATCATGCTCTTGCTTTCTAGAGTCTCTAATAAGGTGGGAAATGAGAGTGCGCTCAGAACAAAAGAACTGTGTTTCCTACACATACGTACCATATCTAGTTCATCTCTGCTTCATAAACTGATACAAACATCAGGTCCTCTAACCTCCAATGCTTTTCAGTTAAGAGTGAGAAACGTGTGAGCTTCGTGAACGATGTAGCTTCGTTTGAGCTGAAAAGTGACTGCGTTTACCTGAAACGAAGTCTGGCTTGTAGGAAGGTACAGAGCCTGGCATTTCACTCCGTTTCTGAAGGGAAAGACATAGCACTGTTCTCGTCCATGAACCACACTCTTGTTTAATGTAAGAAGCACGCTCTTACTTTCAAGAGTCACTAATAAGGCGGAAAACGTGAGTGTGCTCAGAACAAAAGAACTGAGTTTCCTACACACACAGACCATATCTAGTTCAACTCTGCTTCTGAAACTGATAAAAACCACTGGCCATCTAACATCCAATGCTTTTCAGTTAAGAGTGAGAAACGTGTGAGCTTAGTGAACGATGTAGCTTCGTTTGAGCTGAAAAGTGAGGGCGTTTACCTGAAACGAAGTCTTGCTTGTAGGAAGACACAGAGTCTGGCATATCATTCCGTTTCTGAAGGGAAACACAAAGCACAGTTCTCATCCATTAACTACACTCTGTTTTAGAGCAAGAAGCATGCTCTTGCTTTCTAGAGTCTATAATGAGGCAGGAAACGTGAGTGTGCTCAGAAAAAAAGAACTGTGTTTCCTACACACATGCACCATATCCAGTTCAACTCTGCTTCTGAAACTGATACAAACCATAGGTCCTCTAACATCCAATGCTTTTCAGTTAAGAGTGAGAAACGTGTGAGCTTCGTGAACGATGTAGCTTCGTTTGAGCTGAAAAGTGACTGCGTTTACCTGAAAACAAGTATTGCTTGTAGGAAGACACAGAACCTGGCATTTGATTCCGTTTCTGAAGGGAAACACACAGCACAGTTCTCTTCCATGAACCACAATCTGCTTTAGAGCAAGAAGCACGAACTTGCTTTCCAGAATCTCTAATAAGGTGGGAAATGTGAGTGTGCTCAGAAAAAATGAACTGTGTTTCCTACACACTTACCATATCTAGTTCAACTCTGCTTCTGAAACTGATAAAAACCAAGGTCATCTACCATCCGATGCTTTTCAGTTAACAGTGAGACACGTGTGAGCTTCCTGAACGATGTTGCTTCGTTTCAGCTGAAAACTGACTGCGTTTACCTGAAACGAAGTCTTGCTTGTAGAAAGTCACAGAGCCTGGCATTTCACTCTGTTTCTGAAGTGAAACAAATAGCCCAGTACTCTTCCATGAACCACACTCTGCTTTAGAGCAAGAAGCATGCTCTTGCTTTCTAGAGTCTCTAATAAGGCAGGAAAATATGAGTTTGCTCAGAAAAAAAGAACTGTGTTTCCTACACACACGCACCATATCTAATTCAACTCTGCTTCTGAAACTGATACAAACCATAGGTCCTCTAACATCCAATGCTTTTCATTTAAGAGTGAGAAACGTGTGAGCTTCCTGAATTATGTAGTTTCCTTTGAACTTAAATGTGACTGTGTTTACCTGAAAAGAAGTATTGCTTGTAGGAAGGCACAGAGCCTCGCATTTCACTCTGCTTCTGAAGGGAAAGATATAGCACAGTTCTCATCCATGAACCACACTCCTGTTTAGTGTAAGAAGCATGCTCTTACTTTCAAGAGTCACTAATAAGGCGGAAAATGTGAGTGTGCTCTGAACAATAGAACTGAGTTTCCTACAGACACGGACCATATCTAGCTCAACTCTGCTTCTGAAACTGATAAAAACCACAGGTCATCTAACATCCAATGCTTTTCAGTTAACAGTGAGAAACGTGTGAGCTTTCTGAACGATGTTGCTTCGTTTTAGCTGAAAAGTGACTGTGTTTACCTGAAACGAAGTATTGCTTTGATGAAGTCACAGAGCCTGGCATTTCACTCTGTTTCTGAGGTGAAACAAATAGCCCAGTACTCTTCCATGAACCACACTCTGCTTTAGAGCAAGAATCATGCTTTTGCTTTCTAGAGTCTCTAATAAGGCGGGAAACGTGAGTGTGCTCAGAAAAAAAGAACTGTGTTTCCTACACACACGTACCATATCTAGTTCAACTCTGTTTCTGAAACTGATACAAAGCGTAGGTCCTCTAACATCCAATGCTTTTAAGTTAAGAGTGAGAAACGCTTTAGCTTCGTGAAAGATGTAGCATCATTTGAGCTGAAAAGTGAGGGCGTTTACCTGAAACGAAGTCTGGCTTGTAAGAAGCCACAGAAAGTGGCATTTCACTCTGTTTCTGAAGTGAAACAAATAGCCCAGTACTCTTCCATGAACCACACTCTGCTTTAGAGCAAGAATCATGCTCTTGCTTTCTAGAGTCTCTAATAAGGCGGGAAACGTGAGTGTGTCAGAACAAAAGAACTGAGTTTCCTACACACACGGACCATATCTAGTTCAACTCTGCTTCTGAAATTGATACAAACCCCAGGCCCTCTAATATGCAATGCTTTTCAGTTAACAGTGAGAAACGTGTGAGCTTCCTGAACGATGTTGTTTCGTTTTAGCTGAAAAGTGACTGCGTTTACCTGAAACAAAGTCTTGCTTGTAGGAAGTCACAGAGCCTGGCATTTCACTCTGTTTCTGAAGTGAAACAAATAGCCCAGTACTCTTCCATGAACCACACTCTGCTTTAGAGCAAGAAGCATGCTCTTTCTTTCTAGAGTCTCTAATAAGGTAGGAAACCTGAATGTGCTCAGAAAAAAAGAACTGTGTTTCCTACACACACGCTCCATATCTAGTACAACTCTGCTTCTGAAACTGATACAAACCGTAGGTCCTCTAACATCCAATGCTTTTCAGTTAAGAGTGAGAAACGCTTTAGCTTCGTGAATGATGTAGCATCATTTGAGCTGAAAAGTGAGGGCGTTTACCTGAAACGAAGACGTGCTTGTAGGAAGACACAGAGCCTGGCATTTCATTCCGTTTCTGAAGGGAAACACACAGCACAGTTCTCATCCATGAAGTACTATCTGCTTTAGATCAAGATCATGCTCTTGCTTTCTAGAGTCTCTAATAAGGTGGGAAACGTGAGTGCGCTCAGAACAAAAGAACTGTGTTTCCTACACACACGTACCATATCTAGTTCATCTCTGCTTCATAAACTGATACAAACATCAGGTCCTCTAACCTCCAATGCTTTTCAGTTAAGAGTGAGAAACGTGTGTGCTTCGTGAACGATGTTGCTTCGTTTTAGCTGAAAAGTGACTGCGTTTACCTGAAACGAAGTCTGGCTTGTAAGAAGCCACAGAACCTGGCATTTCACTCTGTTTCTGAAGTGAAACAAATAGCCCAGTGCTCTTCCATGAACCACACTCTGCTTTAGAGCAAGAAGCATGCTTTTGCATTCTAGAGTCTCTACTAAGGCGTGAAATGTGAGTGTACTCAGAACAAAAGAACTGTGTTTCCTATACACATGGACCACATCTAGTTCAACTTTGCTTCTGAAACTTATACAAACCACAGGTCCTCTAACATCCAATGGTTTTCAGTTCAGAGCAAGAAACGTGTGAGCTTAGTGCACGGTGTAGCTTAGTTTGAGCTGAAAAGTGACTGCGTTTACCTGAAACGAAGTCTTGCTTGTAGGAAGACACAGAGCCTGGGATTTCACTCCCTTTCTGAAGGGAAACCAACAGCACAGTTCTCATCCATGAACCACACTCTGCTTTAGAGCAAGAAGCACGCTCTTGCTTTCTAGAGTCTCTAATAAGGCAGGAAACGTGTGTGTGCTCAGAACAAAAGAACTGTGTTTCCTACACACGCACCATATCTAGTACAACACTGCTACTTAAACTGATACAAACATCAGGTCCTCTAACATCCAATTCTTTACAGTTAAGAGTGAGAAACGTGTGAGCTTCCTGAATTATGTAGTTTCCTTTGAACTGAAATGTGACTGTGTTTACCTGAAAAGAAGTATTGCTTGTAGGAAGATACAGAGTCTGGCATTTCACTCCGTTTCTGAAGGGAAACACATAGCAGAGTTCTCATCCATGAACCACACTCTGGTTTAGTGTAAGAAGCACGCTCTTACATTCTAGATTTTCTAATAAGGCGGGAAACGTGAGTGTGCTCAGAACAAAAGAACTGAGTTTCCTACACACACAGACCATATTTAGTTCAACTCTGCTTCTGAAATTGATACAAACCACAGGTCATCTAACATCCAATGCTTTTCAGTTAAGAGTGAGAAACGTGTGAGCTTCGTGAACGATGTAGCTTCGTTTTAGCTGAAAAGTGAGGGCGTTTACCTGAAACGAATTCTTGCTTGTAGGAATACACAGAGCCTCGCATTTCATTCCGTTTCTGAAGGGAAACACACAGCAGAGTTCTTATACATGAAGCACACTCTGCTTTAGAGCAAGAAGCATGCTCTTGCTTTCTAGAGTCTCTAGTAATGCAGGAAACGTGAGTGAACTCAGAAAAAAGACTGTGTTTCCTACACACATGAACCATATCTAGTTCAACTCAGCTTCTTAAACTGATACAAACATCAGGTTCTCTAACATCCAATGCTTTTCACATAAGAGTGAGAAACGTGTGAGCTTCGTGAACGATGTTGCTTTGTTTTAGCTAAAAAGCGACTGCGTTTAGATGAAACGAAGTCTTGCTTGTAAGAAGCCAGAGAGCCTGGCATTTCACTCTGTTTCTGAACTGAAACAAATAGCCCAGTACTCTTCCATGAACCCCACTCTGCTTTAGAGCAAAAAGCATTCTCTTGCTTTCTAGATTATCCAATAAGGCAGGAAACGGGAGTGTGCTCAGAACAAAAGAACTGTGTTTCCTACACACACGCACCATATCTACTTCATCTCTGCTTCTGAAACTGATACAAACCATAGGTCCTCTAACATCCAATGCTTTTCAGTTAAGAGTGAGAAACGTGTGAGCTTCGTGAACTATGTAGCTTCGTTTGAGCTGAAAAGTGACTGCGTTTACCTGAAAAGAAGTCTTGCTTGTAGGAAGACACAGAACCTGGCATTTCATTCCGTTTCTGAAGGGAAACACACAGCACAGTTCTCATCTATGAACCACAATCTGCTTTAGAGCAAGAAGCACGCACTTGCTTTCCAGAATCTCTAATAATGTGGGAAACGTGAGTGTGCTCAGAACAAATGAACTGTGTTTCCTACACAGGTACCATATCTAGTTCAACTCTGCTTCTGAAACTGATAAAAACAACATGTCATCTAACATCCAATGCTTTTCAGTTAACAGTGAGAAACGTGTGAGCTTCCTGAACGATGTTGCTTCGTTTTAGCTGAAAACTGACTGCGTTTACCTGAAACGAAGTCTTGCTTGTAGGAAGTCACAGAGCCTGGCATTTCACTCTGTTTCTGAAGTGAAACAAATAGCCCAGTACTCTTCCATGAACCACACTCTTGTTTAGTGTAAGAAGCATGCTCTTACTTTCAAGAGTCACTAATAAGGCGGAAAATGTGAGTGTGCTCAGAACAAAAGAACTGAGTTTCCTACACACACAGACCATATCTAGTTCAAATCTGCTTCTGAAACTGATAAAAACCACAGGTCCTCTAACATCCAATGCTTTCCAGTTAACAGTGAGAAACATTTGAGCTTCCTGAACGATGTTGCTTCGTTTTAGCTGAAAAGTGACTGTGTTTACCTGAAACGAAGTCTTGCTTGGAGGAAGTCACAGAGCCTGGCATTTCACTCTGTTTCTGAGGTGAAACAAATAGTCCAGTACTCTTCCATGAACCACACTCTGCTTTAGAGCAAGACGCATGCTTTTGCTTTCTAGAGTCTCTTCTAAGGCGAGAAATGTGAGTGTACTCAGAACAAAAGAACTGTGTTTCCTATACACATGGACCATATCTAGTTCAACTTTGCTTCTGAAACTGATACAAACCACAGGTCCTCTAACATCCAATGCTTTTCAGTTCAGAGCAAGAAACGTGTGAGCTTAGTGAACGATGTAGCTTAGTTTGAGCTGAAAAGTGTCTGCGTTTACCTGAAACGAAGTCTTGCTTGTAGGAAGACACAGAGCCTGGGATTTTACTCCGTTTCTGAAGGGAAACACACAGCACAGTTCTCATCCATGAACCACAATCTGCTGTAGAGCAAGAAGCATGCTCTTTCTTTCTAGAGTCTCTAATAAGGCAGGAAACGTGAGTGTGCTCAGAACAAAAGAACTGAGTTTCCTACACACACAGACCATATCTAGTTCAACTCTGCTTCTGAAACTGATAAAAACCACTGGCCATCTAACATCCAATGCTTTTCAGTTAAGAGTGAGAAACGTGTGAGCTTAGTGAACGATGTAGCTTCGTTTGAGCTGAAAAGTGAGGGCGTTTACCTGAAACGAAGTCTTGCTTGTAGGAAGACACAGAGTCTGGCATATCATTCCGTTTCTGAAGGGAAACACAAAGCACAGTTCTCATCCATTAACTACACTCTGTTTTAGAGCAAGAAGCATGCTCTTGCTTTCTAGAGTCTATAATGAGGCAGGAAACGTGAGTGTGCTCAGAAAAAAAGAACTGTGTTTCCTACACACATGCACCATATCCAGTTCAACTCTGCTTCTGAAACTGATACAAACCATAGGTCCTCTAACATCCAATGCTTTTCAGTTAAGAGTGAGAAACGTGTGAGCTTCGTGAACGATGTAGCTTCGTTTGAGCTGAAAAGTGACTGCGTTTACCTGAAAACAAGTATTGCTTGTAGGAAGACACAGAACCTGGCATTTGATTCCGTTTCTGAAGGGAAACACACAGCACAGTTCTCTTCCATGAACCACAATCTGCTTTAGAGCAAGAAGCACGAACTTGCTTTCCAGAATCTCTAATAAGGTGGGAAACGTGAGTGTGCTCAGAAAAAATGAACTGTGTTTCCTACACACTTACCATATCTAGTTCAACTCTGCTTCTGAAACTGATAAAAACCAAGGTCATCTACCATCCGATGCTTTTCAGTTAACAGTGAGACACGTGTGAGCTTCCTGAACGATGTTGCTTCGTTTCAGCTGAAAACTGACTGCGTTTACCTGAAACGAAGTCTTGCTTGTAGAAAGTCACAGAGCCTGGCATTTCACTCTGTTTCTGAAGTGAAACAAATAGCCCAGTACTCTTCCATGAACCACACTCTGCTTTAGAGCAAGAAGCATGCTCTTGCTTTCTAGAGTCTCTAATAAGGCAGGAAAATATGAGTTTGCTCAGAAAAAAAGAACTGTGTTTCCTACACACACGCACCATATCTAATTCAACTCTGCTTCTGAAACTGATACAAACCATAGGTCCTCTAACATCCAATGCTTTTCATTTAAGAGTGAGAAACGTGTGAGCTTCCTGAATTATGTAGTTTCCTTTGAACTTAAATGTGACTGTGTTTACCTGAAAAGAAGTATTGCTTGTAGGAAGGCACAGAGCCTCGCATTTCACTCTGCTTCTGAAGGGAAAGATATAGCACAGTTCTCATCCATGAACCACACTCCTGTTTAGTGTAAGAAGCATGCTCTTACTTTCAAGAGTCACTAATAAGGCGGAAAATGTGAGTGTGCTCTGAACAATAGAACTGAGTTTCCTACAGACACGGACCATATCTAGCTCAACTCTGCTTCTGAAACTGATAAAAACCACAGGTCATCTAACATCCAATGCTTTTCAGTTAACAGTGAGAAACGTGTGAGCTTTCTGAACGATGTTGCTTCGTTTTAGCTGAAAAGTGACTGTGTTTACCTGAAACGAAGTATTGCTTTGATGAAGTCACAGAGCCTGGCATTTCACTCTGTTTCTGAGGTGAAACAAATAGCCCAGTACTCTTCCATGAACCACACTCTGCTTTAGAGCAAGAATCATGCTTTTGCTTTCTAGAGTCTCTAATAAGGCGGGAAACGTGAGTGTGCTCAGAAAAAAAGAACTGTGTTTCCTACACACACGTACCATATCTAGTTCAACTCTGTTTCTGAAACTGATACAAAGCGTAGGTCCTCTAACATCCAATGCTTTTCAGTTAAGAGTGAGAAACACTTTAGCTTCGTGAAAGATGTAGCAACATTTGAGCTGAAAAGTGAGGGCGTTTACCTGAATCGAAGTCTGGCTTGTAAGAAGCCACAGAAAGTGGCATTTCACTCTGTTTCTGAAGTGAAACAAATAGCCCAGTACTCTTCCATGAACCACATTCTGCTTTAGAGCAAGAATCATGCTTTTGCTTTCTAGAGTCTCTAATAAGGCGGGAAACGTGAGTGTGTCAGAACAAAAGAACTGAGTTTCCTACACACACGGACCATATCTAGTTCAACTCTGCTTCTGAAATTGATACAAACCCCAGGCCCTCTAACATGCAATGCTTTTCAGTTAACAGTGAGAAACGTGTGAGCTTCCTGAACGATGTTGCTTCATTTTAGCTGAAAAGTGACTGCGTTTACCTGAAACGAAGTCTTGCTTGTAGGAAGTCACAGAGCCTGGCATTTCACTCTGTTTCTGAAGTGAAACAAATAGCCCAGTACTCTTCCATGAACCACACTCTGCTTTAGAGCAAGAAGCATGCTCTTTCTTTCTAGAGTCTCTAATAAGGTAGGAAACGTGAGTGTGCTCAGAAAAAAAGAACTGTGTTTCCTACACACACGCTCCATATCTAGTACAACTCTGCTTCTGAAACTGATACAAACCGTAGGTCCTCTAACATCCAATGCTTTTCAGTTAAGAGTGAGAAACGCTTTAGCTTCGTGAACGATGTAGCATCATTTGAGCTGAAAAGTGAGGGCGTTTACCTGAAACGAAGACGTGCTTGTAGGAAGACACAGAGCCTGGCATTTCATTCCGTTTCTGAAGGGAAACACACAGCACAGTTCTCATCCATGAAGTACTATCTGCTTTAGAGCAAGATCATGCTCTTGCTTTCTAGAGTCTCTAATAAGGTGGGAAATGAGAGTGCGCTCAGAACAAAAGAACTGTGTTTCCTACACATACGTACCATATCTAGTTCATCTCTGCTTCATAAACTGATACAAACATCAGGTCCTCTAACCTCCAATGCTTTTCAGTTAAGAGTGAGAAACGTGTGAGCTTCGTGAACGATGTAGCTTCGTTTGAGCTGAAAAGTGACTGCGTTTACCTGAAACGAAGTCTGGCTTGTAGGAAGGTACAGAGCCTGGCATTTCACTCCGTTTCTGAAGGGAAAGACATAGCACTGTTCTCGTCCATGAACCACACTCTTGTTTAATGTAAGAAGCACGCTCTTACTTTCAAGAGTCACTAATAAGGCGGAAAACGTGAGTGTGCTCAGAACAAAAGAACTGAGTTTCCTACACACACAGACCATATCTAGTTCAACTCTGCTTCTGAAACTGATAAAAACCACTGGCCATCTAACATCCAATGCTTTTCAGTTAAGAGTGAGAAACGTGTGAGCTTAGTGAACGATGTAGCTTCGTTTGAGCTGAAAAGTGAGGGCGTTTACCTGAAACGAAGTCTTGATTGTAGGAAGACACAGAGTCTGGCATATCATTCCGTTTCTGAAGGGAAACACAAAGCACAGTTCTCATCCATTAACTACACTCTGTTTTAGAGCAAGAAGCATGCTCTTGCTTTCTAGAGTCTATAATGAGGCAGGAAACGTGAGTGTGCTCAGAAAAAAAGAACTGTGTTTCCTACACACATGCACCATATCCAGTTCAACTCTGCTTCTGAAACTGATACAAACCATAGGTCCTCTAACATCCAATGCTTTTCAGTTAAGAGTGAGAAACGTGTGAGCTTCGTGAACGATGTAGCTTCGTTTGAGCTGAAAAGTGACTGCGTTTACCTGAAAACAAGTATTGCTTGTAGGAAGACACAGAACCTGGCATTTGATTCCGTTTCTGAAGGGAAACACACAGCACAGTTCTCTTCCATGAACCACAATCTGCTTTAGAGCAAGAAGCACGAACTTGCTTTCCAGAATCTCTAATAAGGTGGGAAATGTGAGTGTGCTCAGAAAAAATGAACTGTGTTTCCTACACACTTACCATATCTAGTTCAACTCTGCTTCTGAAACTGATAAAAACCAAGGTCATCTACCATCCGATGCTTTTCAGTTAACAGTGAGACACGTGTGAGCTTCCTGAACGATGTTGCTTCGTTTCAGCTGAAAACTGACTGTGTTTACCTGAAACGAAGTCTTGCTTGTAGAAAGTCACAGAGCCTGGCATTTCACTCTGTTTCTGAAGTGAAACAAATAGCCCAGTACTCTTCCATGAACCACACTCTGCTTTAGAGCAAGAAGCATGCTCTTGCTTTCTAGAGTCTCTAATAAGGCAGGAAAATATGAGTTTGCTCAGAAAAAAAGAACTGTGTTTCCTACACACACGCACCATATCTAATTCAACTCTGCTTCTGAAACTGATACAAACCATAGGTCCTCTAACATCCAATGCTTTTCATTTAAGAGTGAGAAACGTGTGAGCTTCCTGAATTATGTAGTTTCCTTTGAACTTAAATGTGACTGTGTTTACCTGAAAAGAAGTATTGCTTGTAGGAAGGCACAGAGCCTCGCATTTCACTCTGCTTCTGAAGGGAAAGATATAGCACAGTTCTCATCCATGAACCACACTCCTGTTTAGTGTAAGAAGCATGCTCTTACTTTCAAGAGTCACTAATAAGGCGGAAAATGTGAGTGTGCTCTGAACAATAGAACTGAGTTTCCTACAGACACGGACCATATCTAGCTCAACTCTGCTTCTGAAACTGATAAAAACCACAGGTCATCTAACATCCAATGCTTTTCAGTTAACAGTGAGAAACGTGTGAGCTTTCTGAACGATGTTGCTTCGTTTTAGCTGAAAAGTGACTGTGTTTACCTGAAACGAAGTATTGCTTTGATGAAGTCACAGAGCCTGGCATTTCACTCTGTTTCTGAGGTGAAACAAATAGCCCAGTACTCTTCCATGAACCACACTCTGCTTTAGAGCAAGAATCATGCTTTTGCTTTCTAGAGTCTCTAATAAGGCGGGAAACGTGAGTGTGCTCAGAAAAAAAGAACTGTGTTTCCTACACACACGTACCATATCTAGTTCAACTCTGTTTCTGAAACTGATACAAAGCGTAGGTCCTCTAACATCCAATGCTTTTAAGTTAAGAGTGAGAAACGCTTTAGCTTCGTGAAAGATGTAGCATCATTTGAGCTGAAAAGTGAGGGCGTTTACCTGAAACGAAGTCTGGCTTGTAAGAAGCCACAGAAAGTGGCATTTCACTCTGTTTCTGAAGTGAAACAAATAGCCCAGTACTCTTCCATGAACCACACTCTGCTTTAGAGCAAGAATCATGCTCTTGCTTTCTAGAGTCTCTAATAAGGCGGGAAACGTGAGTGTGTCAGAACAAAAGAACTGAGTTTCCTACACACACGGACCATATCTAGTTCAACTCTGCTTCTGAAATTGATACAAACCCCAGGCCCTCTAATATGCAATGCTTTTCAGTTAACAGTGAGAAACGTGTGAGCTTCCTGAACGATGTTGTTTCGTTTTAGCTGAAAAGTGACTGCGTTTACCTGAAACAAAGTCTTGCTTGTAGGAAGTCACAGAGCCTGGCATTTCACTCTGTTTCTGAAGTGAAACAAATAGCCCAGTACTCTTCCATGAACCACACTCTGCTTTAGAGCAAGAAGCATGCTCTTTCTTTCTAGAGTCTCTAATAAGGTAGGAAACCTGAATGTGCTCAGAAAAAAAGAACTGTGTTTCCTACACACACGCTCCATATCTAGTACAACTCTGCTTCTGAAACTGATACAAACCGTAGGTCCTCTAACATCCAATGCTTTTCAGTTAAGAGTGAGAAACGCTTTAGCTTCGTGAATGATGTAGCATCATTTGAGCTGAAAAGTGAGGGCGTTTACCTGAAACGAAGACGTGCTTGTAGGAAGACACAGAGCCTGGCATTTCATTCCGTTTCTGAAGGGAAACACACAGCACAGTTCTCATCCATGAAGTACTATCTGCTTTAGATCAAGATCATGCTCTTGCTTTCTAGAGTCTCTAATAAGGTGGGAAAGGTGAGTGCGCTCAGAACAAAAGAACTGTGTTTCCTACACACACGTACCATATCTAGTTCATCTCTGCTTCATAAACTGATACAAACATCAGGTCCTCTAACCTCCAATGCTTTTCAGTTAAGAGTGAGAAACGTGTGTGCTTCGTGAACGATGTTGCTTCGTTTTAGCTGAAAAGTGACTGCGTTTACCTGAAACGAAGTCTGGCTTGTAAGAAGCCACAGAACCTGGCATTTCACTCTGTTTCTGAAGTGAAACAAATAGCCCAGTGCTCTTCCATGAACCACACTCTGCTTTAGAGCAAGAAGCATGCTTTTGCATTCTAGAGTCTCTACTAAGGCGTGAAATGTGAGTGTACTCAGAACAAAAGAACTGTGTTTCCTATACACATGGACCACATCTAGTTCAACTTTGCTTCTGAAACTTATACAAACCACAGGTCCTCTAACATCCAATGGTTTTCAGTTCAGAGCAAGAAACGTGTGAGCTTAGTGCACGGTGTAGCTTAGTTTGAGCTGAAAAGTGACTGCGTTTACCTGAAACGAAGTCTTGCTTGTAGGAAGACACAGAGCCTGGGATTTCACTCCCTTTCTGAAGGGAAACCAACAGCACAGTTCTCATCCATGAACCACACTCTGCTTTAGAGCAAGAAGCACGCTCTTGCTTTCTAGAGTCTCTAATAAGGCAGGAAACATGTGTGTGCTCAGAACAAAAGAACTGTGTTTCCTACACACGCACCATATCTAGTACAACACTGCTACTTAAACTGATACAAACATCAGGTCCTCTAACATCCAATTCTTTACAGTTAAGAGTGAGAAACGTGTGAGCTTCCTGAATTATGTAGTTTCCTTTGAACTGAAATGTGACTGTGTTTACCTGAAAAGAAGTATTGCTTGTAGGAAGATACAGAGTCTGGCATTTCACTCCGTTTCTGAAGGGAAACACATAGCAGAGTTCTCATCCATGAACCACACTCTGGTTTAGTGTAAGAAGCACGCTCTTACATTCTAGATTTTCTAATAAGGCGGGAAACGTGAGTGTGCTCAGAACAAAAGAACTGAGTTTCCTACACACACAGACCATATTTAGTTCAACTCTGCTTCTGAAATTGATACAAACCACAGGTCATCTAACATCCAATGCTTTTCAGTTAAGAGTGAGAAACGTGTGAGCTTCGTGAACGATGTAGCTTCGTTTTAGCTGAAAAGTGAGGGCGTTTACCTGAAACGAATTCTTGCTTGTAGGAATACACAGAGCCTCGCATTTCATTCCGTTTCTGAAGGGAAACACACAGCAGAGTTCTTATACATGAAGCACACTCTGCTTTAGAGCAAGAAGCATGCTCTTGCTTTCTAGAGTCTCTAGTAATGCAGGAAACGTGAGTGAACTCAGAAAAAAGACTGTGTTTCCTACACACATGAACCATATCTAGTTCAACTCAGCTTCTTAAACTGATACAAACATCAGGTTCTCTAACATCCAATGCTTTTCACATAAGAGTGAGAAACGTGTGAGCTTCGTGAACGATGTTGCTTTGTTTTAGCTAAAAAGCGACTGCGTTTAGATGAAACGAAGTCTTGCTTGTAAGAAGCCAGAGAGCCTGGCATTTCACTCTGTTTCTGAACTGAAACAAATAGCCCAGTACTCTTCCATGAACCCCACTCTGCTTTAGAGCAAAAAGCATTCTCTTGCTTTCTAGATTATCCAATAAGGCAGGAAACGGGAGTGTGCTCAGAACAAAAGAACTGTGTTTCCTACACACACGCACCATATCTACTTCATCTCTGCTTCTGAAACTGATACAAACCATAGGTCCTCTAACATCCAATGCTTTTCAGTTAAGAGTGAGAAACGTGTGAGCTTCGTGAACTATGTAGCTTCGTTTGAGCTGAAAAGTGACTGCGTTTACCTGAAAAGAAGTCTTGCTTGTAGGAAGACACAGAACCTGGCATTTCATTCCGTTTCTGAAGGGAAACACACAGCACAGTTCTCATCTATGAACCACAATCTGCTTTAGAGCAAGAAGCACGCACTTGCTTTCCAGAATCTCTAATAATGTGGGAAACGTGAGTGTGCTCAGAACAAATGAACTGTGTTTCCTACACAGGTACCATATCTAGTTCAACTCTGCTTCTGAAACTGATAAAAACAACATGTCATCTAACATCCAATGCTTTTCAGTTAACAGTGAGAAACGTGTGAGCTTCCTGAACGATGTTGCTTCGTTTTAGCTGAAAACTGACTGCGTTTACCTGAAACGAAGTCTTGCTTGTAGGAAGTCACAGAGCCTGGCATTTCACTCTGTTTCTGAAGTGAAACAAATAGCCCAGTACTCTTCCATGAACCACACTCTTGTTTAGTGTAAGAAGCATGCTCTTACTTTCAAGAGTCACTAATAAGGCGGAAAATGTGAGTGTGCTCAGAACAAAAGAACTGAGTTTCCTACACACACAGACCATATCTAGTTCAAATCTGCTTCTGAAACTGATAAAAACCACAGGTCCTCTAACATCCAATGCTTTCCAGTTAACAGTGAGAAACATTTGAGCTTCCTGAACGATGTTGCTTCGTTTTAGCTGAAAAGTGACTGTGTTTACCTGAAACGAAGTCTTGCTTGGAGGAAGTCACAGAGCCTGGCATTTCACTCTGTTTCTGAGGTGAAACAAATAGTCCAGTACTCTTCCATGAACCACACTCTGCTTTAGAGCAAGACGCATGCTTTTGCTTTCTAGAGTCTCTTCTAAGGCGTGAAATGTGAGTGTACTCAGAAAAAAAGAACTGTGTTTCCTATACACATGGACCATATCTAGTTCAACTTTGCTTCTGAAACTGATACAAACCACAGGTCCTCTAACATCCAATGCTTTTCAGTTCAGAGCAAGAAACGTGTGAGCTTAGTGAACGATGTAGCTTAGTTTGAGCTGAAAAGTGTCTGCGTTTACCTGAAACGAAGTCTTGCTTGTAGGAAGACACAGAGCCTGGGATTTTACTCCGTTTCTGAAGGGAAACACACAGCACAGTTCTCATCCATGAACCACAATCTGCTGTAGAGCAAGAAGCATGCTCTTTCTTTCTAGAGTCTCTAATAAGGCAGGAAACGTGAGTGTGCTCAGAAAAAAAGTACTGTGTTTCCTACACACACGCACCATATCTAGTTCAACTTTGCTTCTGAAACTGTTACAAACCATAGGTCCTCTTACATCCAATGCTTTTCAGTTAAGAGTGAGAAACGTGTGAGCTTCGTGAACGATGTAGCTTCGTTTGAGCTGAAAAGTGACTGCGTTTACCTGAAACGAAGTCTGGCTTGTAGGAAGGTACAGAGCCTGGCATTTCACTCCGTTTCTGAAGGGAAAGACATAGCACTGTTCTCGTCCATGAACCACACTCTTGTTTAATGTAAGAAGCACGCTCTTACTTTCAAGAGTCACTAATAAGGCGGAAAACGTGAGTGTGCTCAGAACAAAAGAACTGAGTTTCCTACACACACAGACCATATCTAGTTCAACTCTGCTTCTGAAACTGATAAAAACCACTGGCCATCTAACATCCAATGCTTTTCAGTTAAGAGTGAGAAACGTGTGAGCTTAGTGAACGATGTAGCTTCGTTTGAGCTGAAAAGTGAGGGCGTTTACCTGAAACGAAGTCTTGATTGTAGGAAGACACAGAGTCTGGCATATCATTCCGTTTCTGAAGGGAAACACAAAGCACAGTTCTCATCCATTAACTACACTCTGTTTTAGAGCAAGAAGCATGCTCTTGCTTTCTAGAGTCTATAATGAGGCAGGAAACGTGAGTGTGCTCAGAAAAAAAGAACTGTGTTTCCTACACACATGCACCATATCCAGTTCAACTCTGCTTCTGAAACTGATACAAACCATAGGTCCTCTAACATCCAATGCTTTTCAGTTAAGAGTGAGAAACGTGTGAGCTTCGTGAACGATGTAGCTTCGTTTGAGCTGAAAAGTGACTGCGTTTACCTGAAAACAAGTATTGCTTGTAGGAAGACACAGAACCTGGCATTTGATTCCGTTTCTGAAGGGAAACACACAGCACAGTTCTCTTCCATGAACCACAATCTGCTTTAGAGCAAGAAGCACGAACTTGCTTTCCAGAATCTCTAATAAGGTGGGAAACGTGAGTGTGCTCAGAAAAAATGAACTGTGTTTCCTACACACTTACCATATCTAGTTCAACTCTGCTTCTGAAACTGATAAAAACCAAGGTCATCTACCATCCGATGCTTTTCAGTTAACAGTGAGACACGTGTGAGCTTCCTGAACTATGTTGCTTCGTTTCAGCTGAAAACTGACTGCGTTTACCTGAAACGAAGTCTTGCTTGTAGAAAGTCACAGAGCCTGGCATTTCACTCTGTTTCTGAAGTGAAACAAATAGCCCAGTACTCTTCCATGAACCACACTCTGCTTTAGAGCAAGAAGCATGCTCTTGCTTTCTAGAGTCTCTAATAAGGCAGGAAATGTGAGTTTGCTCAGAAAAAAAGAACTGTGTTTCCTACACACACGCACCATATCTAATTCAACTCTGCTTCTGAAACTGATACAAACCATAGGTCCTCTAACATCCAATGCTTTTCATTTAAGAGTGAGAAACGTGTGAGCTTCCTGAATTATGTAGTTTCCTTTGAACTTAAATGTGACTGTGTTTACCTGAAAAGAAGTATTGCTTGTAGGAAGGCACAGAGCCTCGCATTTCACTCTGCTTCTGAAGGGAAAGATATAGCACAGTTCTCATCCATGAACCACACTCCTGTTTAGTGTAAGAAGCATGCTCTTACTTTCAAGAGTCACTAATAAGGCGGAAAATGTGTGTGTGCTCTGAACAATAGAACTGAGTTTCCTACAGACACGGACCATATCTAGCTCAACTCTGCTTCTGAAACTGATAAAAACCACAGGTCATCTAACATCCAATGCTTTTCAGTTAACAGTGAGAAACGTGTGAGCTTTCTGAACGATGTTGCTTCGTTTTAGCTGAAAAGTGACTGTGTTTACCTGAAACGAAGTATTGCTTTGAGGAAGTCACAGAGCCTGGCATTTCACTCTGTTTCTGAGGTGAAACAAATAGCCCAGTACTCTTCCATGAACCACACTCTGCTTTAGAGCAAGAATCATGCTTTTGCTTTCTAGAGTCTCTAATAAGGCGGGAAACGTGAGTGTGCTCAGAAAAAAAGAACTGTGTTTCCTACACACACGTACCATATCTAGTTCAACTCTGTTTCTGAAACTGATACAAAGCGTAGGTCCTCTAACATCCAATGCTTTTCAGTTAAGAGTGAGAAACGCTTTAGCTTCGTGAAAGATGTAGCATCATTTGAGCTGAAAAGTGAGGGCGTTTACCTGAAACGAAGTCTGGCTTGTAAGAAGCCACAGAAAGTGGCATTTCACTCTGTTTCTGAAGTGAAACAAATAGCCCAGTACTCTTCCATGAACCACACTCTGCTTTAGAGCAAGAATCATGCTTTTGCTTTCTAGAGTCTCTAATAAGGCGGGAAACGTGAGTGTGTCAGAACAAAAGAACTGAGTTTCCTACACACACGGACCATATCTAGTTCAACTCTGCTTCTGAAATTGATACAAACCCCAGGCCCTCTAATATGCAATGCTTTTCAGTTAACAGTGAGAAACGTGTGAGCTTCCTGAACGATGTTGCTTCGTTTTAGCTGAAAAGTGACTGCGTTTACCTGAAACAAAGTCTTGCTTGTAGGAAGTCACAGAGCCTGGCATTTCACTCTGTTTCTGAAGTGAAACAAATATCCCAGTACTCTTCCATGAACCACACTCTGCTTTAGAGCAAGAAGCATGCTCTTTCTTTCTAGAGTCTCTAATAAGGTAGGAAACGTGAGTGTGCTCAGAAAAAAAGAACTGTGTTTCCTACACACACGCTCCATATCTAGTACAACTCTGCTTCTGAAACTGATACAAACCGTAGGTCCTCTAACATCCAATGCTTTTCAGTTAAGAGTGAGAAACGCTTTAGCTTCGTTAACGATGTAGCATCATTTGAGCTGAAAAGTGAGGGCGTTTACCTGAAACGAAGACGTGCTTGTAGGAAGACACAGAGCCTGGCATTTCATTCCGTTTCTGAAGGGAAACACACAGCACAGTTCTCATCCATGAAGTACTATCTGCTTTAGATCAAGATCATGCTCTTGCTTTCTAGAGTCTCTAATAAGGTGGGAAACGTGAGTGCGCTCAGAACAAAAGAACTGTGTTTCCTACACACACGTACCATATCTAGTTCATCTCTGCTTCATAAACTGATACAAACATCAGGTCCTCTAACCTCCAATGCTTTTCAGTTAAGAGTGAGAAACGTGTGTGCTTCGTGAACGATGTTGCTTCGTTTTAGCTGAAAAGTGACTGCGTTTACCTGAAACGAAGTCTGGCTTGTAAGAAGCCACAGAACCTGGCATTTCACTCTGTTTCTGAAGTGAAACAAATAGCCCAGTGCTCTTCCATGAACCACACTCTGCTTTAGAGCAAGAAGCATGCTTTTGCATTCTAGAGTCTCTACTAAGGCGTGAAATGTGAGTGTACTCAGAACAAAAGAACTGTGTTTCCTATACACATGGACCACATCTAGTTCAACTTTGCTTCTGAAACTTATACAAACCACAGGTCCTCTAACATCCAATGGTTTTCAGTTCAGAGCAAGAAACGTGTGAGCTTAGTGCACGGTGTAGCTTAGTTTGAGCTGAAAAGTGACTGCGTTTACCTGAAACGAAGTCTTGCTTGTAGGAAGACACAGAGCCTGGGATTTCACTCCCTTTCTGAAGGGAAACCAACAGCACAGTTCTCATCCATGAACCACACTCTGCTTTAGAGCAAGAAGCACGCTCTTGCTTTCTAGAGTCTCTAATAAGGCAGGAAACGTGTGTGTGCTCAGAACAAAAGAACTGTGTTTCCTACACACGCACCATATCTAGTACAACACTGCTTCTTAAACTGATACAAACATCAGGTCCTCTAACATCCAATTCTTTTCAGTTAAGAGTGAGAAACGTGTGAGCTTCCTGAATTATGTAGTTTCCTTTGAACTGAAATGTGACTGTGTTTACCTGAAAAGAAGTATTGCTTGTAGGAAGATACAGAGTCTGGCATTTCACTCCGTTTCTGAAGGGAAACACATAGCAGAGTTCTCATCCATGAACCACACTCTGGTTTAGTGTAAGAAGCACGCTCTTACATTCTAGATTTTCTAATAAGGCGGGAAACGTGAGTGTGCTCAGAACAAAAGAACTGAGTTTCCTACACACACAGACCATATTTAGTTCAACTCTGCTTCTGAAATTGATACAAACCACAGGTCATCTAACATCCAATGCTTTTCAGTTAAGAGTGAGAAACGTGTGAGCTTCGTGAACGATGTAGCTTCGTTTTAGCTGAAAAGTGAGGGCGTTTACCTGAAACGAATTCTTGCTTGTAGGAATACACAGAGCCTCGCATTTCATTCCGTTTCTGAAGGGAAACACACAGCAGAGTTCTTATACATGAAGCACACTCTGCTTTAGAGCAAGAAGCATGCTCTTGCTTTCTAGAGTCTCTAGTAATGCAGGAAACGTGAGTGAACTCAGAAAAAAGACTGTGTTTCCTACACACATGAACCATATCTAGTTCAACTCAGCTTCTTAAACTGATACAAACATCAGGTTCTCTAACATCCAATGCTTTTCACATAAGAGTGAGAAACGTGTGAGCTTCGTGAACGATGTTGCTTTGTTTTAGCTAAAAAGCGACTGCGTTTAGATGAAACGAAGTCTTGCTTGTAAGAAGCCAGAGAGCCTGGCATTTCACTCTGTTTCTGAACTGAAACAAATAGCCCAGTACTCTTCCATGAACCCCACTCTGCTTTAGAGCAAAAAGCATTCTCTTGCTTTCTAGATTATCCAATAAGGCAGGAAACGGGAGTGTGCTCAGAACAAAAGAACTGTGTTTCCTACACACAGGCACCATATCTACTTCATCTCTGCTTCTGAAACTGATACAAACCATAGGTCCTCTAACATCCAATGCTTTTCAGTTAAGAGTGAGAAACGTGTGAGCTTCGTGAACTATGTAGCTTCGTTTGAGCTGAAAAGTGACTGCGTTTACCTGAAAAGAAGTCTTGCTTGTAGGAAGACACAGAACCTGGCATTTCATTCCGTTTCTGAAGGGAAACACACAGCACAGTTCTCATCTATGAACCACAATCTGCTTTAGAGCAAGAAGCACGCACTTGCTTTCCAGAATCTCTAATAATGTGGGAAACGTGAGTGTGCTCAGAACAAATGAACTGTGTTTCCTACACAGGTACCATATCTAGTTCAACTCTGCTTCTGAAACTGATAAAAACAACATGTCATCTAACATCCAATGCTTTTCAGTTAACAGTGAGAAACGTGTGAGCTTCCTGAACGATGTTGCTTCGTTTTAGCTGAAAACTGACTGCGTTTACCTGAAACGAAGTCTTGCTTGTAGGAAGTCACAGAGCCTGGCATTTCACTCTGTTTCTGAAGTGAAACAAATAGCCCAGTACTCTTCCATGAACCACACTCTTGTTTAGTGTAAGAAGCATGCTCTTACTTTCAAGAGTCACTAATAAGGCGGAAAATGTGAGTGTGCTCAGAACAAAAGAACTGAGTTTCCTACACACACAGACCATATCTAGTTCAAATCTGCTTCTGAAACTGATAAAAACCACAGGTCCTCTAACATCCAATGCTTTCCAGTTAACAGTGAGAAACATTTGAGCTTCCTGAACGATGTTGCTTCGTTTTAGCTGAAAAGTGACTGTGTTTACCTGAAACGAAGTCTTGCTTGGAGGAAGTCACAGAGCCTGGCATTTCACTCTGTTTCTGAGGTGAAACAAATAGTCCAGTACTCTTCCATGAACCACACTCTGCTTTAGAGCAAGACGCATGCTTTTGCTTTCTAGAGTCTCTTCTAAGGCGTGAAATGTGAGTGTACTCAGAACAAAAGAACTGTGTTTCCTATACACATGGACCATATCTAGTTCAACTTTGCTTCTGAAACTGATACAAACCACAGGTCCTCTAACATCCAATGCTTTTCAGTTCAGAGCAAGAAACGTGTGAGCTTAGTGAACGATGTAGCTTAGTTTGAGCTGAAAAGTGTCTGCGTTTACCTGAAACGAAGTCTTGCTTGTAGGAAGACACAGAGCCTGGGATTTTACTCCGTTTCTGAAGGGAAACACACAGCACAGTTCTCATCCATGAACCACAATCTGCTGTAGAGCAAGAAGCATGCTCTTTCTTTCTAGAGTCTCTAATAAGGCAGGAAACGTGAGTGTGCTCAGAAAAAAAGAACTGTGTTTCCTACACACATGCACCATATCTAGTTCAACTCTGCTTCTGAAACTGATACAAAGCGTAGGTCCTCTAACATCCAATGCTTTACAGTTAAGAGTGAGAAACGCTTTAGCTTCGTGAACGATGTAGCATCATTTGAGCTGAAAAGTGAGGGCGTTTACCTGAAACGAAGACATTCTTGTAGGAAGACACAGAGCCTGGCATTTCATTCCGTTTCTGATGGGAAACACACAGCACAGTTCTCATCCATGAAGTACAATCTGCTTTAGAGCAAGAAGCAGGCTCTTGCTTTCTAGAGTCTCTAATAATGCAGGAAACGTGAGTGTGCTCAGAACAAAAGAACTGTGTTTCCTACACACACGAACCATATCTAGTCAACTCTGCTTCTGAAACTGATACAAACCATAGGTCCTCTATCATCCAATGCTTTTCAGTTAAGAGTGAGAAACGTGTGAGCTTCTTGAATGATGTAGCTTCGTTTGAGCTGAAAAGTGACTGCGTTTACCTGAAAAGAAGTCTTGCTTGTAGGAAGGCACAGAGCCTGGCATTTCACTCCGTTTCTGAAGGGAAAGACATAGCACAGTTCTCATCCATGAACCACATTCTTGTTTAGTGTAAGAAGCATGCTCTTACTTTCAAGAGTCACTAATAAGGCAGAAAACGTGAGTGTGCTCAGAACAAAAGAACTGTGTTTCCTATACACATGGTCCATATCTAGTTCAACTTTGCTTCTGAAACTGATACAAACCACAGGTCCTCTAACATCCAATGCTTTTCAGTTCATAGCAAGAAACGTGTGAGCTTAGTGAACGATGTAGCTTAGTTTGAGCTGAAAAGTGACTGCGTTTACCTGAAACGAAGTCTTGCTTGTAGGAAGACACAGAACCTGGGATTTCACTCCGTTTCAGAATGGAGACCCACAGCACAGTTCTCATCCATGAACCACACTCTGCTTTAGAGCAAGAAGCACGCTGTTGCTTTCTAGAGTCTCTAATAAGGCAGGAAACGTGAGTGTGCTCAGAACAAAAGAACTGTGTTTCCTACACACGCACCATATCTAGTACAACTCTGCTTCTTAAACTGATACAAACATCAGGTCCTCTAACATCCAATGCTTTTCAGTTAAGAGTGAGAAACATGTGAGCTTCGGGAATGATGTAGTTTCCTTTGAACTGAAATGTGACTGTATTTACCTGAAAAGAAGTATTGCTTGTAGGAAGACACAAGCCTGGCATTTCACTCCGTTTCTGAAGGGAAAGACATAGCACAGTTCTCATCCATGAACCACACTCTGGTTAATGTAAGAAGCACGCTCTTACTTTCAAGAGTCTCTAATAAGGCGGGAAACGTGAGTGTGCTCAGAACAAAAGAACTGAGTTTCCTACACACACGGACCATATCTAGTTCAACTCTGCTTCTGAAATTGATACAAACCACAGGTCATCTAACATTAAATGCTTTTCAGTTAAGAGTGAGAAACGTGTGAGCTTCGTGAACGATGTAGCTTCGTTTGAGCTGAAAAGTGAGGGCGTTTACCTTAAACGAAGTCTTGCTTGTAGGAATACACAGAGCCTGGCATTTCATTCCGGTTCTGAAGGGAAACACACAGCACAGCTTTCATCCATGAAGCACACTCTGCTTTAGAGCAAGAAGCATGCTCTTGCTTTCTAGAGTCTCTAATAATGCAGGAAACGTGAGTGTGCTCAGAAGAAAAGAACTGTGTTTCCTACACATATGCACCATATCTAGTTCAACTCTGCTTCTGAAACTGATACAAACTATAGGTCCTCTAACATCCAATGCTTTTCAGTTAAGAGTGAGAAACGTGTGAGCTTCGTGAATGACGTAGCTTCGTTTGAGCTGAAAAGTGACTGTGTTTACCTTAAAAGAAGTCTTGCTTGTAGGAAGGTACAGAACCTGGCATTTCACTCCGTTTCTGAAGGGAAAGACATAGCACTGTTCTCATCCATGAACCACACTCTTGTTTAATGTAAGAAGCACAATCTTACTTACAAGAGTCACTAATAAGGCGGAAAACGTGAGTGTGCTCAGAACAAAAGAACTGAGTTTCCTACACACAGAGACCATATCTAGTTCAACTCTGCTTCTGAAACTGATAAAAACCACAGGTCATCTAACATCCAATGCTTTTCAGTTAAGAGTGAGAAACGTGTGAGCTTCGTGAACGATGTAGCTTCGTTTTAGCTGAAAACTGACTGCGTTTACCTGAAACGAAGTCTTGCTTGTAGGAAGCGACAGAGCCTGGCATTTCACTCTGTTTCTGAACTGAAACAAATAGCCCAGTACTCTTCCATGAACCACACTCTGCTTTAGAGCAAGATGCATGCTCTTGCTTTCTAGATTATCCAATAAGGCAGGTAACGAGAGTGTGCTCAGAATAAAAGAACTGTGTTTCCTACACACTCAACATATCTAGTACAACTCTGCTTATTAAACTGATACAAACATCAGGTCCTCTAACATCCAATGCTTTTCAGTTAAGAGTGAGAAACGTGTGAGCTTCGTGAACGATGTTGCTTCGCTTTAGCTAAAAAGTGACTGTGTTTAGATGAAACGAAGTCTTGCTTGTAAGAAGCCTCAGAGCCTGGCATTTCACTCTGTTTCTGAAGGGAAACAAATAGCCCAGCACTCTTCCATGAACCACACTCTAATTTAGAGCAAGAAGCATGATTTTGCTTTCTAGATTCTCTACTTAGGTGGGAAATGTGAGTGTACTCAGAACAAAAGAACTGTGTTTCCTATACACATGGACCATATCTAGTTCAACTTTGCTTCTGAAACTGATACAAACCACAGGTCCTCTAACATCCAATGCTTTTCCGTTAAGAGTGAGAAACGTGTGAGCTTAGTGAACGATGTAGCTTAGTTTGAGCTGAAAAGTGACTGTGTTTACCAGAAACGAAGTCTTGCTTGTAGGAAGACACAGAGCCTGGGATTTCACTCCGTTTCTGAAGGGAAACACACAGCACAGTTCTCATCCATAACCACACTCTGCTTTAGAGCAAGAGGCACGCTCTTGCTTTCTAGAGTCTCTCATAAGGCAGGAAACGTGAGTGTGCTCAGAACAAAAGAACTGTGTTACCTACACACGCACCATATCTAGTACAACTCTGCTTCTTAAACTGATAAAAACCACAGGTCATCTAACATCCAATGCTTTTCAGTTAACAGTGAGAAACGTGTGAGCTTCCTGAACGATGTTGCTTCGTTTTAGCTGAAAAGTGACTGTGTTTACCTGAAACGAAGTCTTGCTTGGAGGAAGTCACAGAGCCTGGCATTTCACTCTGTTTCTGAGGTGAAACAAATAGCCCAGTACTCTTCCATGAACCACACTCTGCTTTAGAGCAAGAAGCATGCTTTTGCTTTCTAGAGTCTCTACTAAGGCGTGAAATGTGAGTGTACTCAGAACAAAAGAACTGTGTTTCCTATACACATGGACCATATCTAGTTCAACTTTGCTTCTGATACTGATACAAACCACAGGTCCTCTAACATCCAATGCTTTTCAGTTCAGAGCAAGAAACGTGTGAGCTTACTGAACGATGTAGCTTAGTTTGAGCTGAAAAGTGACTGCGTTTACCTGAAACGAAGTCTTGCTTGTAGGAAGACACAGAGCCTGGGATTTCACTCAGTTTCAGAAGGGAAACCCACAGCACAGTTCTCATCCATGAACCACACTCTGCTTTAGAACAAGAAGCACGCTCTTGCTTTCCAGAGTCTCTAATAAGGCAGAAAACGTGAGTGTGCTCAGAACAAAAGAAATGTGTTTCCTACACATGCACCATATCTAGTACAACTCTGCTTCTTAAACTGATACAAACATCAGGTCCTCTAACATCCAATGCTTTTCAGTTAAGAGTGAGAAACGTGTGAGCTTCGTGAATGATGTAGTTTCCTTTGAACTGAAATGTGACTGTGTTTACCTGAAAAGAAGTATTGCTTGTAGGAAGACACAAGTCTGGCATTTCACTCCGTTTCTGAAGGGAAAGACATAGCACAGTTCTCATCCATGAACCACACTCTGGTTAATGTAAGAAGCACGCTCTTACTTTCAAGAGTCTCTAATAAGGCGGGAAACGTGAGTGTGCTCAGAACAAAAGAACTGAGTTTCCTACACACACGGACCATATCTAGTTCAACTCTGCTTCTGAAATTGATACAAACCACAGGTCATCTAACATTAAATGCTTTTCAGTTAAGAGTGAGAAACGTGTGAGCTTCGTGAACGATGTAGCTTCGTTTGAGCTGAAAAGTGAGGGCGTTTACCTGAAACGAAGTCTTGCTTGTAGGAATACACAGAGCCTGGCATTTCATTCCGGTTCTGAAGGGAAACACACAGCACAGCTTTCATCCATGAAGCACACTCTGCTTTAGAGCAAGAAGCATGGTCTTGCTTTCTAGAGTCTCTAATAATGCAGGAAACGTGAGTGTGCTCAGAAAAAAAGAACTGTGTTTCCTACACACATGCACCATATCTAGTTCAACTCTGCTTCTGAAACTGATACAAACCCTTGGTCCTCTAACATCCAATGCTTTTCAGTTAAGAGTGAGAAACGTGTGAGCTTCCTGAACAATGTAGCTTCGTTTGAGCTGAAAAGTGACTGCGTTTACCTTAAAAGACGTCTTGCTTGTAGGAAGGTACAGAGCCTGGCATTTCACTCCGTTTCTGAAGGGAAAGACATAGCACTGTTCTCATCCATGAACCACACTCTTGTTTAATGTAAGAAGCACACTCTTACTTTCAAGAGTCACTAATAAGGCGGAAAACATGAGTGTGCTCAGAACAAAAGAACTGTGTTTCCTACACACGCAACATATCTAGTACAACTCTGCTTCTTAAACTGATACAAACATCAGGTCCTCTAACATCCAATGCTTTTCACTTAAGAGTGAGAAACGTGTGAGCTTCGTGAACGATGTTGCTTCGTTTTAGCTAAAAAGTGACTGTGTTTAGATGAAACGAAGTCTTGCTAGTAAGAAGCCTCAGAGCCTGGCATTTCACTCTGTTTCTGAAGGGAAACAAATAGCCCAGCACTCTTCCATGAACCACACTCTAATTTAGAGCAAGAAGCATGCTTTTGCTTTCTAGAGTCTCTACTAAGGTGGGAAATGTGAGTGTACTCAGAACAAAAGAACTGTGTTTCCTATACACATGGACCATATCTAGTTCAACTTTGCTTCTGAAACTGATACAAACCACAGGTCCTCTAACATCCAATGCTTTTCCATTAAGAGTGAGAAACGTGTGAGCTTAGTGAACGATGTAGCTTAGTTTGAGCTGAAAAGTGACTGTGTTTACCAGAAACGAAGTCTTGCTTGTAGGAAGACACAGAGCCTGGGATTTCACTCCGTTTCTGAAGGGAAACACACAGCACAGTTCTCATCCATGAACCACACTCTGCTTTAGAGCAAGAAGCACGCTCTTGCTTTCTAGAGTCTCTCATAAGGCAGGAAACGTGAGTGTGCTCAGAACAAAAGAACTGTGTTACTTACACACGCACCATATCTAGTACAACTCTGCTTCTTAAACTGATAAAAACCACAGGTCATCTAACATCCAATGCTTTTCAGTTAACAGTGAGAAACGTGTGAGCTTCCTGAACGATGTTGCTTCGTTTTAGCTGAAAAGTGACTGTGTTTACCTGAAACGAAGTCTTGCTTGGAGGAAGTCACAGAGCCTGGCATTTCACTCTGTTTCTGAGGTGAAACAAATAGCCCAGTACTCTTCCATGAACCACACTCTGCTTTAGAGCAAGAAGCATGCTTTTGCTTTCTAGAGTCTCTACTAAGGCGTGAAATGTGAGTGTACTCAGAACAAAAGAACTGTGTTTCCTATACACATGGACCATATCTAGTTCAACTTTGCTTCTGATACTGATACAAACCACAGGTCCTCTAACATCCAATGCTTTTCAGTTCAGAGCAAGAAACGTGTGAGCTTACTGTACGATGTAGCTTACTTTGAGCTGAAAAGTGACTGCGTTTACCTGAAACGAAGTCTTGCTTGTAGGAAGACACAGAGCCTGGGATTTCACTCAGTTTCAGAAGGGAAACCCACAGCACACTTCTCATCCATGAACCACACTCTGCTTTAGAGCAGGAAGCACGCTCTTGCTTTCCAGAGTCTCTAATAAGGCAGGAAACGTGAGTGTGCTCAGAACAAAAGAAATGTGTTTCCTACACATGCACCATATCTAGTACAACTCTGCTTCTTAAACTGATACAAACATCAGGTCCTCTAACATCCAATGCTTTTCAGTTAAGAGTGAGAAACGTGTGAGCTTCGTGAATGATGTAGTTTCCTTTGAACTGAAATGTGACTGTGTTTACCTGAAAAGAAGTATTGCTTGTAGGAAGACACAAGTCTGGCATTTCACTCCATTTCTGAAGGGAAAGACATAGCACAGTTCTCATCCATGAACCACACTCTGGTTAATGTAAGAAGCACGCTCTTACTTTCAAGAGTCTCTAATAAGGCAGGAAACGTGAGTGTGCTCAGAACAAAAGAACTGAGTTTCCTACACACACGGACCATATCTAGTTCAACTCTGCTTCTGAAATTGATACAAACCACAGGTCATCTAACATTAAATGCTTTTCAGTTAAGAGTGAGAAACGTGTGAGCTTCGTGAACGATGTAGCTTCGTTTGAGCTGAAAAGTGAGGGCGTTTACCTGAAACGAAGTCTTGCTTGTAGGAATACACAGAGCCTGGCATTTCATTCCGGTTCTGAAGGGAAACACACAGCACAGCTTTCATCCATGAAGCACACTCTGCTTTAGAGCAAGAAGCATGGTCTTGCTTTCTAGAGTCTCTAATAATGCAGGAAACGTGAGTGTGCTCAGAAAAAAAGAACTGTGTTTCCTACACACATGCACCATATCTAGTTCAACTCTGCTTCTGAAACTGATACAAACCCTTGGTCCTCTAACATCCAATGCTTTTCAGTTAAGAGTGAGAAACGTGTGAGCTTCCTGAACAATGTAGCTTCGTTTGAGCTGAAAAGTGACTGCGTTTACCTTAAAAGACGCCTTGCTTGTAGGAAGGTACAGAGCCTGGCATTTCACTCCGTTTCTGAAGGGAAAGACATAGCACTGTTCTCATCCATGAACCACACTCTTGTTTAATGTAAGAAGCACACTCTTACTTTCAAGAGTCACTAATAAGGCGGAAAACATGAGTGTGCTCAGAACAAAAGAACTGTGTTTCCAACACACGCAACATATCTAGTACAACTCTGCTTCTTAAACTGATACAAACATCAGGTCCTCTAACATCCAATGCTTTTCACTTAAGAGTGAGAAACGTGTGAGCTTCGTGAACGATGTTGCTTCGTTTTAGCTAAAAAGTGACTGTGTTTAGATGAAACGAAGTCTTGCTAGTAAGAAGCCTCAGAGCCTGGCATTTCACTCTGTTTCTGAAGGGAAACAAATAGCCCAGCACTCTTCCATGAACCACACTCTAATTTAGAGCAAGAAGCATGCTTTTGCTTTCTAGAGTCTCTACTAAGGTGGGAAATGTGAGTGTACTCAGAACAAAAGAACTGTGTTTCCTATACACATGGACCATATCTAGTTCAACTTTGCTTCTGAAACTGATACAAACCACATGTCCTCTAACATCCAATGCTTTTCCGTTAAGAGTGAGAAACGTGTGAGCTTAGTGAACGATGTAGCTTAGTTTGAGCTGAAAAGTGACTGTGTTTACCAGAAACGAAGTCTTGCTTGTAGGAAGACACAGAGCCTGGGATTTCACTCCGTTTCTGAAGGGAAACACACAGCACAGTTCTCATCCATGAACCACACTCTGCTTTAGAGCAAGAAGCACGCTCTTGCTTTCTAGAGTCTCTCATAAGGCAGGAAACGTGAGTGTGCTCAGAACAAAAGAACTGTGTTACCTACACACGCACCATATCTAGTACAACTCTGCTTCTTAAACTGATACAAACATCAGGTCCTCTAACATCCAATGCTTTTCACTTAGGAGTGAGAAACGTGTGAGCTTCGTGAACGATGTTGCTTCGTTTAAGCTAAAAAGTCACTGTGTTTAGATGAAACGAAGTCTTGCTTGTAAGAAGCCACAGAGCCTGGCATTTCACTCTGTTTCTGAACTGAAACAAATAGCCCAGTACACTTCCATGAACCACACTCTGCTTTAGAGCAAGAAGCATGCTCTTGCTTTCTAGATTATCCAATAAGGCAGGAAACGAGAGTGTGCTCAGAACAAAAGAACTGTGTTTCCTACACACACGCACCGTATCTACTTCAACTCTGCTTCTGAAACTGATACAAACCACAGGTCCTCTAACATCCAATGCTTTTCAGTTAAGAGTGAGAAACGCTTTAGCTTCGTGAACGATGTAGCATCATTTGAGCTGAAAAGTGAGGGCGTTTACCTGAAACGAAGACATGCTTGTAGGAAGACACAGAGCCTGGCATTTCATTCCGTTTCTGATGGGAAACACACAGCACAGTTCTCATCCATGAAGTACAATCTGCATTAGAGCAAGAAGCATGCTCTTGCTTTCTAGAGTCTCTAATAATGCAGGAAACGTGAGTGTGCTCCGAAAAAAAGAACTGTGTTTCCTACACACACGAACCATATCTAGTTCAACTCTTCTTCTGAAACTGATACAAACCATAGGTCCTCTATCATCCAATGCTTTTCAGTTAAGAGTGAGAAACCTGTGAGCTTCTTGAATGATGTAGCTTCGTTTGAGCTGAAAAGTGACTGCGTTTACCTGAAAAGAAGTCTTGCTTGTAGGAAGGCACAGAGCCTGGCATTTCACTCCGTTTCTGAAGGGAAAGACATAGCACAGTTCTCATCCATGAACCACATTCTTGTTTAGTGTAAGAAGCATGCTCTTACTTTCAAGAGTCACTAATAAGGCAGAAAACGTGAGTGTGCTCAGAACAAAAGAACTGAGTTTCCTACACACACGGACCATATCTAGTTCAACTCTGCTTCTGAAACTGATAAAAACCACAGGTCCTCTAACATCCAATGATTTTCAGTTCAGAGCAAGAAACGTGTGAGCTTACTGAACGATGTAGCTTAGTTTGAGCTGAAAAGTGACTGCGTTTACCTGAAACGAAGTCTTGCTTGTAGGAAGACACAGAGCCTGGGATTTCACTCAGTTTCAGAAGGGAAACCCACAGCACAGTTCTCATCCATGAACCACACTCTGCTTTAGAGCAAGAAGCACGCACTTGCTTTCCAGAATCTCTAATAAGTTGGGAAACGTGAGTGTGCTCAGAACAAATGAACTGTGTTTCCTACACCTGTACCATATCTAGTTCAACTCTGCTTCTGAAACTGATAAAAACCACAGGTCATCTAACATCCAATGCTTTTCAGTTAACAGTGAGAAACGTGTGAGCTTCCTGAATGATGTTGCTTCGTTTTAGCTGAAAACTGACTGCGTTTACCTGAAACGAAGTCTTGCTTGTAGGAAGACACAGAGCCTGGCATTTCACTCTGTTTCTGAAGTGAAACAAATAGCCCAGTACTCTTCCATGAACCACACTCTGCTTTAGAGCAAGAAGCATGCTCTTGCTTTCTAGAGTCTCTAATAAGGCAGGAAATGTGAGTGTGCTCAGAAAAAAAGAACTGTGTTTCCTACAGACACGCACCATATCTAATTCATCTCTGCTTCTGAAACTGATACAAACCATAGGTCCTCTAACATCCAATGCTTTTCAGTTAAGAGTGAGAAACGTGTGAGCTTCGTGAACGATGTAGCTTCGTTTGAGCTGAAAAGTGACTGCGTTTACCTGAAAAGAAGTATTGCTTGTAGGAAGACACAGAACCTGGCATTTGATTCCGTTTCTGAAGGGAAACACACAGCACAGTTCTCATCCATGAACCACAATCTGCATTAGAGCAAGAAGCACGCACTTGCTTTATAGAATCTCTAATAAGGTGGGAAACGTGAGTGTGCTCAGAAAAAATGAACTGTGTTTCCTACACACGTACCATATCTAGTTCAACTCTGCTTCTGATACTGATAAAAACCACAGGTCATCTAACATCCAATGCTTTTCAGTTAACAGTGAGACACGTGTGAGCTTCCTGAACGATGTTGCTTCGTTTCAGCTGAAAACTGACTGCGTTTACCTGAAACGAAGTCTGGCTTGTAGAAAGTCACAGAGCCTGGCATTTCACTCTGTTTCTGAGGTGAAACAAATAGCCCAGTACTCTTCCATGAACCACACTCTGCTTTAGAGCAAGAAGCATGCTTTTGCTTTCTAGAGTCTCTACTAAGGCGTGAAATGTGAGTGTACTCAGAACAAAAGAACTGTGTTTCCTATACACATGGACCATATCTAGTTCAACTTTGCTTCTGATACTGATACAAACCACAGGTCCTCTAACATCCAATGCTTTTCAGTTAAGAGTGAGAAACGCTTTAGCTTCGTGAACGATGAAGCATCATTTGAGCTGAAAAGTGAGGACGTTTACCTGAAACGAAGACATGCTTGTAGGAAGACACAGAGCCTGGCATTTCATTCCGTTTCTAATGGGAAACACACAGCACAGTTCTCATCCATGAAGTACAATCTGCTTTAGAGCAAGAAGCATGCTCTTGCTTTCTAGAATCTCTAATAATGCAGGAAACGTGAGTGTGCTCCGAAAAAAAGAACTGTGTTTCCTACACACACGAACCATATCTAGTTCAACTCTTCTTCTGAAACTGATACAAACCATAGGTCCTCTATCATCCAATGCTTTTCAGTTAAGAGTGAGAAACGTGTGAGCTTCTTGAATGATGTAGCTTCGTTTGAGCTGAAAAGTGACTGCGTTTACCTGAAAAGAAGTCTTGCTTGTAGGAAGGCACAGAGCCTGGCATTTCACTCCGTTTCTGAAGGGAAAGACATAGCAAAGTTCTCATCCATGAACCACATTCTTGTTTAGTGTAAGAAGCATGCTCTTACTTTCAAGAGTCACTAATAAGGCAGAAAACGTGAGTGTGCTCAGAACAAAAGAACTGAGTTTCCTACACACACGGACCATATCTAGTTCAACTCTGCTTCTGAAACTGATAAAAACCACAGGTCATCTAACATCCAATGCTTTTCAGTTAAGAGTGAGAAACGCTTTAGCTTCGTGAACAATGTAGCATCATTTGAGCTGAAAAGTGAGGGCGTTTACCTGAAACGAAGTCTGGCTTGCAAGAAGCCACAGAACCTGGCATTTCACTCTGTTTCTGAAGTGAAACAAATAGCCCAGTACTCTTCCATGAACCACACTCTGCTTTAGAGCAAGAAGCATGCTTTTGCTTTCTAGTGTCTCTACTAAGGCGTGAAATGTGAGTGTACTCATAACAAAAGAACTGTGTTTCCTATACACATGGACCATATCTAGTTCAACTTTGCTTCTGAAACTGATACAAACCACAGGTCCTCTAACATCCAATGCTTTTCAGTTCAGAGCAAGAAACGTGTGAGCTTACTGAACGATGTAGCTTAGTTTGAGCTGAAAAGTGACTGTGTTTACCAGAAACGAAGTCTTGCTTGTAGGAAGACACAGAGCCTGGGATTTCACTCCGTTTCTGAAGGGAAACACACAGGACAGTTCTCATCCATGAACCACACTCTGCTTTAGAGCAAGAAGCACGCTCTTGCTTTCTAGAGTCTCTCATAAGGCAGGAAACGTGAGTGTGCTCAGAACAAAAGAACTGTGTTACCTACACACGCACCATATCTAGTACAACTCTGCTTCTTAAACTGATACAAACATCAGGTCCTCTAACATCCAATGCTTTTCACTTAGGAGTGAGAAACGTGTGAGCTTCGTGAACGATGTTGCTTCGTTTAAGCTAAAAAGTCACTGTGTTTAGATGAAACGAAGTCTTGCTTGTAAGAAGCCACAGAGCCTGGCATTTCACTCTGTTTCTGAACTGAAACAAATAGCCCAGTACACTTCCATGAACCACACTCTGCTTTAGAGCAAGAAGCATGCTCTTGCTTTCTAGATTATCCAATAAGGCAGGAAACGAGAGTGTGCTAAGAACAAAAGAACTGTGTTTCCTACACACACGCACCGTATCTACTTCAATTCTGCTTCTGAAACTGATACAAACCACAGGTCCTCTAACATCCAATGCTTTTCAGTTAAGAGTGAGAAACGCTTTAGCTTCGTGAACGATGTAGCATCATTTGAGCTGAAAAGTGAGGGCGTTTACCTGAAACGAAGACATGCTTGTAGGAAGACACAGAGCCTGGCATTTCATTCCGTTTCTGATGGGAAACACACAGCACAGTTCTCATCCATGAAGTACAATCTGCTTTAGAGCAAGAAGCATGCTCTTGCTTTCTAGAGTATCTAATAATGCAGGAAACGTGAGTGTGCTCCGAAAAAAAGAACTGTGTTTCCTACACACACGAACCATATCTAGTTCAACTCTTCTTCTGAAACTGATACAAACCATAGGTCCTCTATCATCCAATGCTTTTCAGTTAAGAGTGAGAAACCTGTGAGCTTCTTGAATGATGTAGCTTCGTTTGAGCTGAAAAGTGACTGCGTTTACCTGAAAAGAAGTCTTGCTTGTAGGAAGGCACAGAGCCTGGCATTTCACTCCGTTTCTGAAGGGAAAGACATAGCACAGTTCTCATCCATGAACCACATTCTTGTTTAGTGTAAGAAGCATGCTCTTACTTTCAAGAGTCACTAATAAGGCAGAAAACGTGAGTGTGCTCAGAACAAAAGAACTGAGTTTCCTACACTCACGGACCATATCTAGTTCAACTCTGCTTCTGAAACTGATAAAAACCACAGGTCCTCTAACATCCAATGCTTTTCAGTTCAGAGCAAGAAACGTGTGAGCTTACTGAACGATGTAGCTTAGTTTGAGCTGAAAAGTGACTGCGTTTACCTGAAACGAAGTCTTGCTTGTAGGAAGACACAGAGCCTGGGATTTCACTCAGTTTCAGAAGGGAAACCCACAGCACAGTTCTCATCCATGAACCACACTCTGCTTTAGAGCAAGAAGCACGCACTTGCTTTCCAGAATCTCTAATAAGTTGGGAAACGTGAGTGTGCTCAGAACAAATGAACTGTGTTTCCTACACCTGTACCATATCTAGTTCAACTCTGCTTCTGAAACTGATAAAAACCACAGGTCATCTAACATCCAATGCTTTTCAGTTAACAGTGAGAAACGTGTGAGCTTCCTGAACGATGTTGCTTCGTTTTAGCTGAAAACTGACTGCGTTTACCTGAAACGAAGTCTTGCTTGTAGGAAGACACAGAGCCTGGCATTTCACTCTGTTTCTGAAGTGAAACAAATAGCCCAGTACTCTTCCATGAACCACACTCTGCTTTAGAGCAAGAAGCATGCTCTTGCTTTCTAGAGTCTCTAATAAGGCAGGAAATGTGAGTGTGCTCAGAAAAAAAGAACTGTGTTTCCTACAGACACGCACCATATCTAATTCATCTCTGCTTCTGAAACTGATACAAACCATAGGTCCTCTAACATCCAATGCTTTTCAGTTAAGAGTAAGAAACGTGTGAGCTTCGTGAACGTTGTAGCTTCGTTTGAGCTGAAAAGTGACTGCGTTTACCTGAAAAGAAGTATTGCTTGTAGGAAGACACAGAACCTGGCATTTGATTCCGTTTCTGAAGGGAAACACACAGCACAGTTCTCATCCATGAACCACAATCTGCATTAGAGCAAGAAGCACGCACTTGCTTTCCAGAATCTCTAATAAGGTGGGAAACGTGAGTGTGCTCAGAACAAATGAACTGTGTTTCCTACACACGTACCATATCTAGTTCAACTCTGCTTCTGATACTGATAAAAACCACAGGTCATCTAACATCCGATGCTTTTCAGTTAACAGTGAGATACGTGTGAGCTTCCTGAACGATGTTGCTTCGTTTCAGCTGAAAACTGACTGCGTTTACCTGAAACGAAGTCTGGCTTGTAGAAAGTCACAGAGCCTGGCATTTCACTCTGTTTCTGAGGTGAAACAAATAGCCCAGTATTCTTCCATGAACCACACTCTGCTTTAGAGCAAGAAGCATGCTTTTGCTTTCTAGAGTCTCTACTAAGGCGTGAAATGTGAGTGTACTCAGAACAAAAGAACTGTGTTTCCTATACACATGGACCATATCTAGTTCAACTTTGCTTCTGATACTGATACAAACCACAGGTCCTCTAACATCCAATGCTTTTCAGTTAAGAGTGAGAAACGCTTTAGCTTCGTGAACGATGTAGCATCATTTGAGCTGAAAAGTGAGGACGTTTACCTGAAACGAAGACATGCTTGTAGGAAGACACAGAGCCTGGCATTTCATTCCGTTTCTAATGGGAAACACACAGCACAGTTCTCATCCATGAAGTACAATCTGCTTTAGAGCAAGAAGCATGCTCTTGCTTTCTAGAGTCTCTAATAATGCAGGAAACGTGAGTGTGCTCCGAAAAAAAGAACTGTGTTTCCTACACACACGAACCATATCTAGTTCAACTCTTCTTCTGAAACTGATACAAACCATAGGTCCTCTATCATCCAATGCTTTTCAGTTAAGAGTGAGAAACCTGTGAGCTTCTTGAATGATGTAGCTTCGTTTGAGCTGAAAAGTGACTGCGTTTACCTGAAAAGAAGTCTTGCTTGTAGGAAGGCACAGAGCCTGGCATTTCACTCCGTTTCTGAAGGGAAAGACATAGCACAGTTCTCATCCATGAACCACATTCTTGTTTAGTGTAAGAAGCATGCTCTTACTTTCAAGAGTCACTAATAAGGCAGAAAACGTGAGTGTGCTCAGAACAAAAGAACTGAGTTTCCTACACACACGGACCATATCTAGTTCAACTCTGCTTCTGAAACTGATAAAAACCACAGGTCATCTAACATCCAATGCTTTTCAGTTAAGAGTGAGAAACGCTTTAGCTTCGTGAACAATGTAGCATCATTTGAGCTGAAAAGTGAGGGCGTTTACCTGAAACGAAGTCTGGCTTGCAAGAAGCCACAGAACCTGGCATTTCACTCTGTTTCTGAAGTGAAACAAATAGCCCAGTACTCTTCCATGAACCACACTCTGCTTTAGAGCAAGAAGCATGCTTTTGCTTTCTAGTGTCTCTACTAAGGCGTGAAATGTGAGTGTACTCAGAACAAAAGAACTGTGTTTCCTATACACATGGACCATATCTAGTTCAACTTTGCTTCTGAAACTGATACAAACCACAGGTCCTCTAACATCCAATGCTTTTCAGTTCAGAGCAAGAAACGTGTGAGCTTACTGAACGATGTAGCTTAGTTTGAGCTGAAAAGTGACTGCGTTTACCTGAAACGAAGTCTTGCTTGTAGGAAGACACAGAGCCTGGGATTTCACTCAGTTTCAGAAGGGAAACCCACAGCACAGTTCTCATCCATGAACCACACTCTGCTTTAGAGCAGGAAGCACGCTCTTGCTTTCTAGAGTCTCTAATAAGGCAGAAAACGTGAGTGTGCTCAGAACAAAAGAACTGTGTTTCCTACACACGCACCATATCTAGTACAACTCTGCTTCTTAAACTGATACAAACATCAGGTCCTCTAACATCCAATGCTTTTCAGTTAAGAGTGAGAAATGTGTGAGCTTCGTGAATGATGTAGTTTCCTTTGAACTGAAATGTGACTGTGTTTACCTGAAAAGAAGTATTGCTTGTAGGAAGACACAAGCCTGGCATTTCACTCCGTTTCTGAAGGGAAAGACATAGCACAGTTCTCATCCATGGCCCACACTCTGGTTAATGTAAGAAGCACGCTCTTACTTTCAAGAGTCTCTAATAAGGCGGGAAACGTGAGTGTGCTCAGAACAAAAGAACTGAGTTTCCTACACACACGGACCATATCTAGTTCAACTCTGCTTCTGAAATTGATACAAACCACAGGTCATCTAACATTAAATGCTTTTCCGTTAAGAGTGAGAAACGTGTGAGCTAGTGAACGATGTAGCTTAGTTTGAGCTGAAAAGTGACTGTGTTTACCAAAAACGAAGTCTTGCTTGTAGGAAGACACAGAGCCTGGGATTTCACTCCGTTTCTGAAGGGAAACACACAGCACAGTTCTCATCCATGAACCACACTCTGCTTTAGAGCAAGATGCACGCTCTTGCTTTCTAGAGTCTCTCATAAGGCAGGAAACGTGAGTGTGCTCAGAACAAAAGAACTGTGTTACCTACACACGCACCATATCTAGTACAACTCTGCTTCTTAAACTGATACAAACATCAGGTCCTCTAACATCCAATGCTTTTCACTTAAGAGTGAGAAACGTGTGAGCTTCGTGAACGATGTTGCTTCTTTTAAGCTAAAAAGTCACTGTGTTTAGATGAAACGAAGTCTTGCTTGTAAGAAGCCACAGAGCCTGGCATTTCACTCTGTTTCTGAACTGAAACAAATAGCCCAGTACTCTTCCATGAACCACACTCTGCTTTAGAGCAAGAAGCATGCTCTTGCTTTCTAGATTATCCAATAAGGCAGGAAACGAGAGTGTGCTCAGAACAAAAGTACTGTGTTTCCTACACACACGCACCATATCTACTTCAACTCTGCTTCTGAAACTGATACAAACCATAGGTCCTCTAACATCCAATGCTTTTCAGTTAAGAGTGAGAAACGTGTGAGCTTCGTGAACGATGTAGGTTCGTTTGAGCTGAAAAGTGACTGCGTTTACCTGAAAAGAAGTCTTGCTTGTAGGAAGACACAGAACCTGGCATTTCATTCCGTTTCTGAAGGGAAACACACAGCACAGGTCTCATCCATGAACCCCAATCTGCTTTAGAGCAAGAAGCACGCACTTGCTTTCCAGAATCTCTAATAAGGTGGGAAACGGGAGTGTGCTCAGAACAAATGAACTGTGTTTCCTACACCTGTACCATATCTAGTTCAACTCTGCTTCTGAAACTGATAAAAACCACAGGTCATCTAACATCCAATGCTTTTCAGTTAACAGTGAGAAACGTGTGAGCTTCCTGAATGATGTTGCTTCGTTTTAGCTGAAAACTGACTGCGTTTACCTGAAACGAAGTCATGCTTGTAGGAAGTCACAGAGCCTGGCATTTCACTCTGTTTCTGAAGTGAAACAAATAGCCCAGTACTCTTCCATGAACCACACTCTGCTTTAGAGCAAGAAGCATGCTCTTGCTTTCTAGAGTCTCTAATAAGGCAGGAAATGTGAGTGTGCTCAGAAAAAAAGAACTGTGTTTCCTACAGACACGCACCATATCTAATTCATCTCTGCTTCTGAAACTGATACAACCCATAGGTCCTCTAACATCCAATGCTTTTCAGTTAAGAGTGAGAAACGTGTGAGCTTCGTGAACGATGTAGCTTCCTTTGAGCTGAAAAGTGACTGCGTTTACCTGAAAAGAAGTATTGCTTGTAGGAAGACACAGAACCTGGCATTTGATTCAGTTTCTGAAGGGAAACACACAGCACAGTTCTCATCCATGAACCACAATCTGCTTTAGAGCAAGAAGCACGCACTTGCTTTCCAGAATCTCTAATAAGGTGGGAAACGTGAGTGTGCTCAGAAAAAATGAACTGTGTTTCCTACACACGTACCATATCTAGTTCAACTCTGCTTCTGAATTTGATAAAAACCACAGGTCATCTAACATCCGATGCTTTTCAGTTAACAGTGAGACACGTGTGAGCTTCCTGAACGATGTTGCTTCATTTCAGCTGAAAACTGACTGCGTTTACCTGAAACGAAGTCTGGCTTGTAGAAAGTCACAGAGCCTGGCATTTCACTCTGTTTCTGAAGTGAAACAAATAGCCCAGTACTCTTCCATGAACCACACTCTGCTTTAGAGCAAGAAGCATGCTCTTGCTTTCTAGAGTCTCTAATAAGGCAGGAAATGTGAGTGTGCTCAGAAAAAAAGAACTGTGTTTCCTACACACACGCACCATATCTAATTCAACTCTGCTTCTGAAACTGATACAAACCATAGGTCCTCTAACATCCAATGCTTTTCATTTAAGAGTGAGAAACGTGTGAGCTTCCTGAATTATGTAGTTTCCTTTGAACTTAAATGTGACTGTGTTTACCTGAAAAGAAGTATTGCTTGTAGGAAGGCACAGAGCCTCGCATTTCACTCCGCTTCTGAAGGGAAAGATATAGCACAGTTCTCATCCATGAACCACACTCTTGTTTAGTGTAAGAAGCATGCTCTTACTTTCAAGAGTCACTAATAAGGCAGAAAACGTGAGTGTGCTCTGAACAATAGAACTGAGTTTCCTACAGACACGGACCATATCTAGCTCAACTCTGCTTCTGAAACTGATAAAAAACACAGGTCATCTAACCTTCAATGCTTTTCAGTTAACAGTGAGAAACGTGTGAGCTTCCTGAACGATGTTGCTTCGTTTTAGCTGAAAAGTGACTGTGTTTACCTGAAACGAAGTCTTGCTTTGAGGAAGTCACAGAGCCTGGCATTTCACTCTGTTTCTGAGGTGAAACAAATAGCCCAGTACTCTTCCATGAACCACACTCTACTTTAGAGCAAGAAGCATGCTCTTTCTTTCTAGAGTCTCTAATAAGGCAGGAAACGTGAGTGTGCTCAGAACAAAAGAACTGTGTTTCCTACACACACGTACCATATCTAGTTCAACTCTGCTTCTGAAACTGATACAAAGCGTAGGTCCTCTAACATCCAATGCTTTTCAGTTAAGAGTGAGAAACGCTTTAGCTTCGTGAACGATGTAGCATCATTTGAGCTAAAAGTGAGGGCGTTTACCTGAAACAAAGTCTGGCTTGTAAGAAGCCACAGAACGTGGCATTTCACTCTGTTTCTGAAGTGAAACAAATAGCCCAGTACTCTTCCATGAACCACACTCTGCTTTAGAGCAAGTATCATGCTTTTGCTTTCTAGAGTCTCTAATAAGGCAGGAAACGTGAGTGTGCTCAGAACAAAAGAACTGAGTTTCCTACACACACGGACCATATCTAGTTCAACTCTGCTTCTGAAATTGATACAAACCCCAGGCCCTCTAACATGCAATGCTTTTCAGTTAACAGTGAGAAACGTGTGAGCTTCCTGAACGATGTTGCTTCGTTTTAGCTGAAAAGTGACTGCCTTTACCTGAAACGAAGTCTTGCTTGTAGGAAGTCACAGAGCCTGGCATTTCACTCTGTTTCTGAAGTGAAACAAATAGCCCAGTACTCTTCCATGAACCACACTCTGCTTTAGAGCAAGAAGCATGCTCTTTCTTTCTAGAGTCTCTAATAAGGTAGGAAACGTGAGTGTGCTCAGAAAAAAAGAACTGTGTTTCCTACACACACGCTCCATATCTAGTACAACTCTGCTTCTGAAACTGATACAAACCGTAGGTCCTCTAACATCCAATGCTTTTCAGTTAAGAGTGAGAAACGCTTTAGCTTCGTGAACGATGTAGCATCATTTGAGCTGAAAAGTGAGTGCGTTTACCTGAAACGAAGACGTGCTTGTTGGAAGACACAGAGCCTGGCATTTCATTCCGTTTCTGAAGGGAAACACACAGCACAGTTCTCATCCATGAAGTACTATCTGCTTTAGAGCAAGATCATGCTCTTGCTTTCTAGAGTCTCTAATAAGGTGGGAAACGTGAGTGCGCTCAGAACAAAAGAACTGTGTTTCCTACACACACGTACCATATCTAGTTCATCTCTGCTTCATAAACTGATACAAACATCAGGTCCTCTAACCACCAATGCTTTTCAGTTAAGAGTGAGAAACGTGTGAGCTTCGTGAACGATGTTGCTTCGTTTTAGCTGCAAAGTGACTGCGTTTACCTGAAACGAAGTCTGGCTTGTAAGAAGCCACAGAACCTGGCATTTCACTCTGTTTCTGAAGTGAAACAAATAGCCCAGTACTCTTCCATGAACCACACTCTGCTTTAGAGCAAGAAGCATGCTTTTGCATTCTAGAGTCTCTACTAAGGCGTGAAATGTGAGTGTACTCAGAACAAAAGAACTGTGTTTCCTATACACATGGACCACATCTAGTTCAACTTTGCTTCTGAAACTTATACAAACCACAGGTCCTCTAACATCCAATGATTTTCAGTTCAGAGCAAGAAACGTGTGAGCTTAGTGAACGGTGTAGCTTAGTTTGAGCTGAAAAGTGACTGCGTTTACCTGAAGCGAAGTCTTGCTTGTAGGAAGACACAGAGCCTGGGATTTCACTCCCTTTCTGAAGGGAAACCAACAGCACAGTTCTCATCCATGAACCACACTCTGCTTTAGAGCAAGAAGCACGCTCTTGCTTTCTAGAGTCTCTAATAAGGCAGGAAACGTGTATGTGCTCAGAACAAAAGAACTGTGTTTCCTACACACGCACCATATCTAGTACAACACTGCTTCTTAAACTGATACAAACATCAGGTCCTCTAACATCCAATTCTTTTCAGTTAAGAGTGAGAAACGTGTGAGCTTCCTGAATTATGTAGTTTCCTTTGAACTGAAATGTGACTGTGTTTACCTTAAAAGAATTATTGCTTGTAGGAAGATACAGAGTCTGGCATTTCACTCCGTTTCTGAAGGGAAAGACATAGCACAGTTCTCATCCATGAACCACACTGTGGTTAATGTAAGAAGCACGCTCTTACTTTCAAGAGTCTCTAATAAGGCAGGAAACGTGAGTGTGCTCAGAACAAAAGAACTGAGTTTCCTACACACACGGACCATATCTAGTTCAACTCTGCTTCTGAAATTGATACAAACCACAGGTCATCTAACATTAAATGCTTTTCAGTTAAGAGTGAGAAACGTGTGAGCTTCGTGAACGATGTAGCTTCGTTTGAGCTGAAAAGTGGGGGCGTTTACCTGAAACGAAGTCTTGCTTGTAGGAATACACAGAGCCTGGCATTTCATTCCGGTTCTGAAGGGAAACACACTGCACAGCTTTCATCCATGAAGCACACTCTGCTTTAGAGCAAGAAGCATGCTCTTGCTTTCTAGAATCTCTAATAAGGCAGGAAACGTGAGTGTGCTCAGAAAAAAAGAAGTGTGTTTCCTACACACATGCACAATATCTAGTTCAACTCTGCTTCTGAAACTGATACAAACTATAGGTCCTCTAACATCCAATGCTTTTCAGTTAAGAGTGAGAAACGTGTGAGTTTCCTGAACAATGTAGCTTCGTTTGAGCTGAAAAGTGACTGCGTTTACCTTAAAAGAAGTCTTGCTTGTAGGAAGGTACAGAGCCTGGCATTTCACTACGTTTCTGAAGGGAAAGACATAGCACTGTTCTCATCCATGAACCACACTCTTGTTTAATGTAAGAAGCACGCTCTTACTTTCAAGAGTCACTAATAAGGCGGAAAACGTGAGTGTGCTCAGAACAAAAGAACTGAGTTTCCTACACACACAGACCATATCTAGTTCAACTCTGCTTCTGAAACTGATAAAAACCACAGGCCATCTAACATCCAATGCTTTTCAGTTAAGAGTGAGAAACGTGTGAGCTTCGTGAACGATGTAGCTTCGTTTGAGCTGAAAAGTGGGGGCGTTTACCTGAAACGAAGTCTTGCTTGTAGGAATACACAGAGCCTGACATTTCATTCCGTTTCTGAAGGGAAACACACAGCACAGTTCTCATCCATTAACTACACTCTGTTTTAGAGCAAGAAGCATGCTCTTGCTTTCTAGAGTCTATAATAAGGCGTGAAATGTGAGTGTACTCAGAACAAAAGAACTGTGTTTCCTATACACATGGACCATATCTAGTTCAACTTTGCTTCTGAAACTGATACAAACCACAGGTCCTCTAACATCCAATGCTTTTCAGTTCAGAGCAAGAAACGTGTGAGCTTACTGAACGATGTAGCTTAGTTTGAGCTGAAAAGTGACTGCGTTTACCTGAAACGAAGTCTTGCTTGTAGGAAGACACAGAGCCTGGGATTTCACTCAGTTTCAGAAGGGAAACCCACAGCACAGTTCTCATCCATGAACCACACTCTGCTTTAGAGCAGGAAGCACGCTCTTGCTTTCTAGAGTCTCTAATAAGGCAGAAAACGTGAGTGTGCTCAGAACAAAAGAACTGTGTTTCCTACACACGCACCATATCTAGTACAACTCTGCTTCTTAAACTGATACAAACATCAGGTCCTCTAACATCCAATGCTTTTCAGTTAAGAGTGAGAAATGTGTGAGCTTCGTGAATGATGTAGTTTCCTTTGAACTGAAATGTGACTGTGTTTACCTGAAAAGAAGTATTGCTTGTAGGAAGACACAAGCCTGGCATTTCACTCCGTTTCTGAAGGGAAAGACATAGCACAGTTCTCATCCATGGCCCACACTCTGGTTAATGTAAGAAGCACGCTCTTACTTTCAAGAGTCTCTAATAAGGCGGGAAACGTGAGTGTGCTCAGAACAAAAGAACTGAGTTTCCTACACACACGGACCATATCTAGTTCAACTCTGCTTCTGAAATTGATACAAACCACAGGTCATCTAACATTAAATGCTTTTCCGTTAAGAGTGAGAAACGTGTGAGCTAGTGAACGATGTAGCTTAGTTTGAGCTGAAAAGTGACTGTGTTTACCAGAAACGAAGTCTTGCTTGTAGGAAGACACAGAGCCTGGGATTTCATTCCGTTTCTGAAGGGAAACACACAGCACAGTTCTCATCCATGAACCACACTCTGCTTTAGAGCAAGATGCACGCTCTTGCTTTCTAGAGTCTCTCATAAGGCAGGAAACGTGAGTGTGCTCAGAACAAAAGAACTGTGTTACCTACACACGCACCATATCTAGTACAACTCTGCTTCTTAAACTGATACAAACATCAGGTCCTCTAACATCCAATGCTTTTCACTTAAGAGTGAGAAACGTGTGAGCTTCGTGAACGATGTTGCTTCTTTTAAGCTAAAAAGTCACTGTGTTTAGATGAAACGAAGTCTTGCTTGTAAGAAGCCACAGAGCCTGGCATTTCACTCTGTTTCTGAACTGAAACAAATAGCCCAGTACTCTTCCATGAACCACACTCTGCTTTAGAGCAAGAAGCATGCTCTTGCTTTCTAGATTATCCAATAAGGCAGGAAACGAGAGTGTGCTCAGAACAAAAGAACTGTGTTTCCTACACACACGCACCATATCTACTTCAACTCTGCTTCTGAAACTGATACAAACCATAGGTCCTCTAACATCCAATGCTTTTCAGTTAAGAGTGAGAAACGTGTGAGCTTCGTGAACGATGTAGGTTCGTTTGAGCTGAAAAGTGACTGCGTTTACCTGAAAAGAAGTCTTGCTTGTAGGAAGACACAGAACCTGGCATTTCATTCCTTTTCTGAAGGGAAACACACAGCACAGGTCTCATCCATGAACCCCAATCTGCTTTAGAGCAAGAAGCACGCACTTGCTTTCCAGAATCTCTAATAAGGTGGGAAACGTGAGTGTGCTCAGAACAAATGAACTGTGTTTCCTACACCTGTACCATATCTAGTTCAACTCTGCTTCTGAAACTGATAAAAACCACAGGTCATCTAACATCCAATGCTTTTCAGTTAACAGTGAGAAACGTGTGAGCTTCCTGAATGATGTTGCTTCGTTTTAGCTGAAAACTGACTGCGTTTACCTGAAACGAAGTCATGCTTGTAGGAAGTCACAGAGCCTGGCATTTCACTCTGTTTCTGAAGTGAAACAAATAGCCCAGTACTCTTCCATGAACCACACTCTGCTTTAGAGCAAGAAGCATGCTCTTGCTTTCTAGAGTCTCTAATAAGGCAGGAAATGTGAGTGTGCTCAGAAAAAAAGAACTGTGTTTCCTACAGACACGCACCATATCTAATTCATCTCTGCTTCTGAAACTGATACAACCCATAGGTCCTCTAACATCCAATGCTTTTCAGTTAAGAGTGAGAAACGTGTGAGCTTCGTGAACGATGTAGCTTCCTTTGAGCTGAAAAGTGACTGCGTTTACCTGAAAAGAAGTATTGCTTGTAGGAAGACACAGAACCTGGCATTTGATTCAGTTTCTGAAGGGAAACACACAGCACAGTTCTCATCCATGAACCACAATCTGCTTTAGAGCAAGAAGCACGCACTTGCTTTCCAGAATCTCTAATAAGGTGGGAAACGTGAGTGTGCTCAGAAAAAATGAACTGTGTTTCCTACACACGTACCATATCTAGTTCAACTCTGCTTCGGAATCTGATAAAAACCACAGGTCATCTAACATCCGATGCTTTTCAGTTAACAGTGAGACACGTGTGAGCTTCCTGAACGATGTTGCTTCGTTTCAGCTGAAAACTGACTGCGTTTACCTGAAACGAAGTCTGGCTTGTAGAAAGTCACAGAGCCTGGCATTTCACTCTGTTTCTGAAGTGAAACAAATAGCCCAGTACTCTTCCATGAACCACACTCTGCTTTAGAGCAAGAAGCATGCTCTTGCTTTCTAGAGTCTCTAATAAGGCAGGAAATGTGAGTGTGCTCAGAAAAAAAGAACTGTGTTTCCTACACACACGCACCATATCTAATTCAACTCTGCTTCTGAAACTGATACAAACCATAGGTCCTCTAACATCCAATGCTTTTCATTTAAGAGTGAGAAACGTGTGAGCTTCCTGAATTATGTAGTTTCCTTTGAACTTAAATGTGACTGTGTTTACCTGAAAAGAAGTATTGCTTGTAGGAAGGCACAGAGCCTCGCATTTCACTCTGCTTCTGAAGGGAAAGATATAGCACAGTTCTCATCCATGAACCACACACTTGTTTAGTGTAAGAAGCATGCTCTTACTTTCAAGAGTCACTAATAAGGCAGAAAACGTGAGTGTGCTCTGAACAATAGAACTGAGTTTCCTACAGACACGGACCATATCTAGCTCAACTCTGCTTCTGAAACTGATAAAAAACACAGGTCATCTAACCTTCAATGCTTTTCAGTTAACAGTGAGAAACGTGTGAGCTTCCTGAACGATGTTGCTTCGTTTTAGCTGAAAAGTGACTGTGTTTACCTGAAACGAAGTCTTGCTTTGAGGAAGTCACAGAGCCTGGCATTTCACTCTGTTTCTGAGGTGAAACAAATAGCCCAGTACTCTTCCATGAACCACACTCTACTTTAGAGCAAGAAGCATGCTCTTTCTTTCTAGAGTCTCTAATAAGGCAGGAAACGTGAGTGTGCTCAGAACAAAAGAACTGTGTTTCCTACACACACGTACCATATCTAGTTCAACTCTGCTTCTGAAACTGATACAAAGCGTAGGTCCTCTAACATCCAATGCTTTTCAGTTAAGAGTGAGAAACGCTTTAGCTTCGTGAACGATGTAGCATCATTTGAGCTAAAAGTGAGGGCGTTTACCTGAAACAAAGTCTGGCTTGTAAGAAGCCACAGAACGTGGCATTTCACTCTGTTTCTGAAGTGAAACAAATAGCCCAGTACTCTTCCATGAACCACACTCTGCTTTAGAGCAAGTATCATGCTTTTGCTTTCTAGAGTCTCTAATAAGGCAGGAAACGTGAGTGTGCTCAGAACAAAAGAACTGAGTTTCCTACACACACGGACCATATCTAGTTCAACTTTGCTTCTGAAATTGATACAAACCCCAGGCCCTCTAACATGCAATGCTTTTCAGTTAACAGTGAGAAACGTGTGAGCTTCCTGAACGATGTTGCTTCGTTTTAGCTGAAAAGTGACTGCCTTTACCTGAAACGAAGTCTTGCTTGTAGGAAGTCACAGAGCCTGGCATTTCACTCTGTTTCTGAAGTGAAACAAATAGCCCAGTACTCTTCCATGAACCACACTCTGCTTTAGAGCAAGAAGCATGCTCTTTCTTTCTAGAGTCTCTAATAAGGTAGGAAACGTGAGTGTGCTCAGAAAAAAAGAACTGTGTTTCCTACACACACGCTCCATATCTAGTACAACTCTGCTTCTGAAACTGATACAAACCGTAGGTCCTCTAACATCCAATGCTTTTCAGTTAAGAGTGAGAAACGCTTTAGCTTCGTGAACGATGTAGCATCATTTGAGCTGAAAAGTGAGTGCGTTTACCTGAAACGAAGACGTGCTTGTAGGAAGACACAGAGCCTGGCATTTCATTCCGTTTCTGAAGGGAAACACACAGCACAGTTCTCATCCATGAAGTACTATCTGCTTTAGAGCAAGATCATGCTCTTGCTTTCTAGAGTCTCTAATAAGGTGGGAAACGTGAGTGCGCTCAGAACAAAAGAACTGTGTTTCCTACACACACGTACCATATCTAGTTCATCTCTGCTTCATAAACTGATACAAACATCAGGTCCTCTAACCACCAATGCTTTTCAGTTAAGAGTGAGAAACGTGTGAGCTTCGTGAACGATGTTGCTTCGTTTTAGCTGCAAAGTGACTGCGTTTACCTGAAACGAAGTCTGGCTTGTAAGAAGCCACAGAACCTGGCATTTCACTCTGTTTCTGAAGTGAAACAAATAGCCCAGTACTCTTCCATGAACCACACTCTGCTTTAGAGCAAGAAGCATGCTTTTGCATTCTAGAGTCTCTACTAAGGCGTGAAATGTGAGTGTACTCAGAACAAAAGAACTGTGTTTCCTATACACATGGACCACATCTAGTACAACTTTGCTTCTGAAACTTATACAAACCACAGGTCCTCTAACATCCAATGATTTTCAGTTCAGAGCAAGAAACGTGTGAGCTTAGTGAACGGTGTAGCTTAGTTTGAGCTGAAAAGTGACTGCGTTTACCTGAAGCGAAGTCTTGCTTGTAGGAAGACACAGAGCCTGGGATTTCACTCCCTTTCTGAAGGGAAACCAACAGCACAGTTCTCATCCATGAACCACACTCTGCTTTAGAGCAAGAAGCACGCTCTTGCTTTCTAGAGTCTCTAATAAGGCAGGAAACGTGTATGTGCTCAGAACAAAAGAACTGTGTTTCCTACACACGCACCATATCTAGTACAACACTGCTTCTTAAACTGATACAAACATCAGGTCCTCTAACATCCAATTCTTTTCAGTTAAGAGTGAGAAACGTGTGAGCTTCCTGAATTATGTAGTTTCCTTTGAACTGAAATGTGACTGTGTTTACCTTAAAAGAATTATTGCTTGTAGGAAGATACAGAGTCTGGCATTTCACTCCGTTTCTGAAGGGAAAGACATAGCACAGTTCTCATCCATGAACCACACTGTGGTTAATGTAAGAAGCACGCTCTTACTTTCAAGAGTCTCTAATAAGGCAGGAAACGTGAGTGTGCTCAGAACAAAAGAACTGAGTTTCCTACACACACGGACCATATCTAGTTCAACTCTGCTTCTGAAATTGATACAAACCACAGGTCATCTAACATTAAATGCTTTTCAGTTAAGAGTGAGAAACGTGTGAGCTTCGTGAACGATGTAGCTTCGTTTGAGCTGAAAAGTGGGGGCGTTTACCTGAAACGAAGTCTTGCTTGTAGGAATACACAGAGCCTGGCATTTCATTCCGGTTCTGAAGGGAAACACACTGCACAGCTTTCATCCATGAAGCACACTCTGCTTTAGAGCAAGAAGCATGCTCTTGCTTTCTAGAATCTCTAATAAGGCAGGAAACGTGAGTGTGCTCAGAAAAAAAGAAGTGTGTTTCCTACACACATGCACAATATCTAGTTCAACTCTGCTTCTGAAACTGATACAAACTATAGGTCCTCTAACATCCAATGCTTTTCAGTTAAGAGTGAGAAACGTGTGAGTTTCCTGAACAATGTAGCTTCGTTTGAGCTGAAAAGTGACTGCGTTTACCTTAAAAGAAGTCTTGCTTGTAGGAAGGTACAGAGCCTGGCATTTCACTCCGTTTCTGAAGGGAAAGACATAGCACTGTTCTCATCCATGAACCACACTCTTGTTTAATGTAAGAAGCACGCTCTTACTTTCAAGAGTCACTAATAAGGCGGAAAACGTGAGTGTGCTCAGAACAAAAGAACTGAGTTTCCTACACACACAGACCATATCTAGTTCAACTCTGCTTCTGAAACTGATAAAAACCACAGGCCATCTAACATCCAATGCTTTTCAGTTAAGAGTGAGAAACGTGTGAGCTTCGTGAACGATGTAGCTTCGTTTGAGCTGAAAAGTGGGGGCGTTTACCTGAAACGAAGTCTTGCTTGTAGGAATACACAGAGCCTGGCATTTCATTCCGTTTCTGAAGGGAAACACACAGCACAGTTCTCATCCATTAACTACACTCTGTTTTAGAGCAAGAAGCATGCTCTTGCTTTCTAGAGTCTATAATAAGGCAGGAAACGTGAGTGTGCTCAGAAAAAAAGAACTGTGTTTCCTACACACATGCACCATATCTAGTTCAACTCTGCTTCTGAAACTGATACAAACCATAGGTCCTCTAACATCCAATGCTTTTCAGTTAAGAGTGAGAAACGTGTGAGCTTAGTGAACGATGTAGCTTCGTTTGAGCTGAAAAGTGACTGCGTTTACCTGAAAAGAAGTATTGCTTGTAGGAAGACACAGAACCTGGCATTTGATTCCGTTTCTGAAGGGAAACACACAGCACAGTTCTCATCCATGAACCACTCTCTGCTTTAGAGCAAGAAGCACGCACTTGCTTTCCAGAATCTCTAATAAGGTGGGAAACGTGAGTGTGCTCAGAAAAAATGAACTGTGTTTCCTACACACGTACCATATCTAGTTCAACTGTGCTTCTGATACTGATAAAAACCACAGGTCATCTAACATCCGATGCTTTTCAGTTAACAGAGAGACACGTGTGAGCTTCCTGAACGATGTTGCTTCGTTTCAGCTGAAAACTGACTGCGTTTACCTGAAACGAAGTCTGGCTTGTAGAAAGTCACAGAGCCTGGCATTTCACTCTGTTTCTGAAGTGAAACAAATAGCCGAGTACTCTTCCATGAACCACACTCTGCTTTAGAGATAGAAGCATGCTCTTGCTTTCTAGAGTCTCTAATAAGGCAGGAAACGTGAGTGTGCTCAGAAAAAAGAACTGTGTTTCCTACACACACGCACCATATCTAATTCAACTCTGCTTCTGAAACTGATACAAACCATAGGTCCTCTAACATCCAATGCTTTTCATTTAAGAGTGAGAAACGTGTGAGCTTCCTGAATTATGTAGTTTCCTTTGAACTTAAATGTGACTGTGTTTACCTGAAACGAAGACATGCTTGTAGGAAGACACAGAGCCTGGCATTTCATTCCGTTTCTAATGGGAAACACACAGCACAGTTCTCATCCATGAAGTACAATCTGCTTTAGAGCAAGAAGCATGCTCTTGCTTTCTAGAGTCTCTAATAATGCAGGAAACGTGAGTGTGCTCCGAAAAAAAGAACTGTGTTTCCTACACACACGAACCATATCTAGTTCAACTCTTCTTCTGAAACTGATACAAACCATAGGTCCTCTATCATCCAATGCTTTTCAGTTAAGAGTGAGAAACGTGTGAGCTTCTTGAATGATGTAGCTTCGTTTGAGCTGAAAAGTGACTGCGTTTACCTGAAAAGAAGACTTGCTTGTAAGAAGGCACAGAGCCTGGCATTTCACTCCGTTTCTGAAGGGAAAGACATAGCACAGTTCTCATCCATGAACCACACTCTTGTTTAGTGTAAGAAGCATGCTCTTACTTTCAAGAGTCACTAATAAGGCAGAAAACGTGAGTGTGCTCTGAACAATAGAACTGAGTTTCCTACAGACACGAACCATATCTAGCTCAACTCTGCTTCTGAAACTGATAAAAACCACAGGTCATCTAACATCCAATGCTTTTCAGTTAACAGTGAGAAACGTGTGAGCCTCCTGAATGATGTTGCTTCGTTTTAGCTGAAAAGTGACTGTGTTTACCTGAAACGAAGTCTTGCTTGTAAGAAGTCACAGAGCCTGGCATTTCACTCCGTTTCTGAAGGGAAAGACATAGCACAGTTCTCATCCATGAACCACACTCTGCTTTAGCGTAAGAAGCATGCTCTTATATTCTAGATTCTCTAATAAGGCGGGAAACGTGAGTGTGCTCAGAACAAAAGAACTGAGTTTCCTACACACACGGACCATATCTAGTTCAACTCTGCTTCTGAAATTGATACAAACCACAGGTCCTCTAACATCCAATGCTTTTCAGTTAACAGTGAGAAACGTGTGAGCTTCCTGAATGATGTTGCTTCATTTTAGCTGAAAAGTGACTGCATTTACCTGAAACGGAGTCTTGCTTGTAGGAAGACACAGAGCCTGGCATTTCATTCCGTTCCTGAAGGGAAACACACAGCACAGTTCTCATCCATGAACCACACTCTCCTTTAGAAAAAGAAGCACGCTCTTGCTATCTAGAGTCTCTAATAAGTTGGGAAACGTGAGTGTGCTCAGAATAAAAGAACTGAGTTTCCTACACATACGGACCATATCTAGTTCAACTCTGCTTCTGAAACTGACACAAATCATAGGTCCTCTAATATCCAATGCTTTTCATTTAAGAGTGAGAAACGTGTGAGCTTCTTGAACGATGTAGCTTCGTTTTAGCTGCAAAGTGACTGCGTTTACCTGAAACGAAGTCTTGCTTGTAGGAAGACACAGAGCCTGGCATTTCATTCCATTCCTGAAGGGAAACACACAGCGCAGTTCTCATCCATGAACCACACTCTGCTTTAGAGCAAGAAGCACGCTCTTGCTTTCTAGAGTCTCTAATAAGGTGGGAAACGTGAGTGTGCTCAGAACCAAAGAACTGTGTTTCCTACACACATGTACCATATCGAGTTCAACTCTGCTTCTGAAACTGATAAAAACCACAGGTCATCTAACATCCAATGCTTATAAGTTAAGAGTGAGAAACGTGTGAGCTTCGTGAATGATGTAGTTTCCTTTGAACTGAAATGTGTCTGCGTTTACCTGAAAAGAAGTCGTGCTTGTAGGAAGACACAGAGCCTGGCATTTCACTCCGTTTCTGAAGGGAAAGACATAGCACAGTTCTCATCCATGAACCACACTCGGCTTTAGCGTAAGAAGCTCGCTCTTACATTCTAGATTCTCTAATAAGGCAGGAAACGTGAGTGTGCTCAGAAGAAATGAACTATGTTTCCTACACACATGGACCATATCTAGTTCAACTCTGCTTCTGAAATTGATACAAACCACAGGTCCTCTAACATCCAATGCTTTTCAGTTAACAGTGAGAAACGTGTGAGCTTCCTGAACTATGTTGCTTCGTTTTAGCTGAAAAGTGACTGCATTTACCTGAAATGAAATCTTGCTTGTAGGAAGTCATAGAGCCTGGCATTTCACTCTGTTTCTGAAGTGAAACAAATAGCCCAGTACTCTTCCATGAACCACACTCTGCTTTAGAGCAAGAAGCATGCTCTTGCTTTCTAGATTATCTAATAAGGCAGGAAACGAGAGTGTGCTCTGAACAAAAGAACTGTGTTTCCTACACACACGTACAATATCTAGTTCAACTCTGCTTCTGAAACTGATACAAACCATAGTTCCTCTAATATCCAATGCTTTTCAGTTAAGAGTGAGAAACGTGTGAGCTTCTTGAACGATGTAGCTTAGTTTGACCTAAAAAGTGACTGCGTTTACCTGAAACGAAGTCTTGCTTGTAGGAAAACACAGAGCCTGGCATTTCATTCCGTTCCTGAAGGGAAACACACAGCACAGTTCTCATCCATGAACCACACTCTTCTTTAGAGCAAGAAGCACGCTCTTATTTCTAGAATCTCTAATAAGTTGGGAAACATGAGTGTGCTCAGAACAAAAGAACTGTGTTTCCTACACACATGTACCATATCGAGTTCAACTATACTTCTGAAACTGATGCAAGCATCAGGTCCTCTAACATCCAATGCTTTCCAGTTAAGAGTTCGAAACGTGTGAGCTTCGTGAACGATGTTGCTTCGTTTTAGCTGAAAAGTGACTGCATTTAGCTGAAACGAAGTCTTGCTTGTAAGAAGCCACAGAGCCTGGCATTTTACTCTGTTTCTGAACTGAAACAAATAGCCCAGTACTCTTCCATGAACCACACTCTGCATTAGAGCAAGAAGCATGCTCTTGCTTTCTAGATTATCCAATAAGGCAGGAAACAAGAGTGTGCTCAGAACAAAAGAACTGTGTTTCCTACACACACGTACCATATGTAGTTCAATTCTGCTTCTGAAACTATACAAACCATAGGTCCTCTAACATCCAATGCTTTTCAGTTAAGAGTGAGAAACGTGTGAGCTTCGTGAACAATGTAGCTTCATTTGAGCTGAAAAGTGACTGCGTTTACCTGAAAAGAAGTCTTGCTTGTAGGAAGACACAGAGCCTGGCATTTCATTCCGTTTCTGAAGGGAAACACACAGCACAGTTCTCATCCATGAACCACACTCTGCTTTAGTGTAAGAAGCACGTTCTAGTATTCTAGATTCTCTAATTATTCGGGAAACGTGAGTGTGTTCAGAACAAAAGAACTGTGTTTCCTACACACACGTACCATATCTAGTTCAACTCTGCTTCTGAAACTGATAAAAACCACAGGTCATCTAACATCCAATGCTTTTCAGTTAAGAGTGAGAAACGTGTGAGCTTCATGAATGATGTAGTTTCCTTTGAACTGAAATGTGATTGCGTTTACCTGAAAAGAAGTCTTGCTTGTAGGAAGACACAGAGCCTGGCATTTCACTCCGTTTCTGAAGGGAAAGACATAGCACAGTTCACATCCATGAACCACACTCTGCTTTAGAGCAAGAAGCACGCTCTTGCTTCCTAGAGTCTCTAATAAGGTGGGAAACGTGAGTGTGCTCAGAACAAAAGAACTGAGTTTCCTACACACACGGACCATATCTAGTTCAACTCTGCTTCTGAAATTGATACAAACCACAGGTCATCTAACATCCAATGCTTTTCAGTTAACAGTGAGAAACGTGTGAGCTTCCTGAACTATGTTGCTTCGTTTTAGCTGAAAAGTGACTGCGTTTACCTGAAACGAAGTCTTGCTTGTAGGAAGTCACAGGGCCTGGCATTTCACTCTGTTTCTGAAGTGAAACAAATAGCCCAGTACTCTTCCATGAACCACACTCTGCTTTAGAGCAAGAAGCATGCTCTTGCATTCTAGTGTCTCTAATATGGCAGGAAACATGAGTGTGCTCAGAAAAAAAGAACTGTGTTTCCTACACACACGCCCCATATCTAGTTCAACTCTGCTTCTGAAACTGATACAACCATAGGTCCTCTAACATCCAATGCTTTTCAGTTAAGAGTGAGAAACGTGTGAGCTTCGTGAACGATGTAGCTTCGTTTGAGCTGAAAAGTGACTGCTTTTACCTGAAAAGAAGTCTTGCTTGTAGGAAGACACAGAGCCTGGCATTTCAATCCGTTCCTGAAGGGAAACACACAGCACAGTTCTCATCCAAGAACCACACTCTGCTTTAGAGCAAGAAGCACGCTCTTGCTTTCTAGAGTCTCTAATAAGGTGGGAAACGTGAGTGTGCTCAGAACAAAAGAAATGTGTTTCCTACACACACGGACCATATCTAGTTCAACTCTGCTTATGAAACGGATACAAACCACAGGCCCTCTAACATCCACTGCTTTTCAATTAAGAGTGAGAAACGTGTGAGCTTCTTGAACGATGTAGCTTCGTTTTAGCTGCAAAGTGACTGAGTTTACCTGAAAAGAAGTCTTGCTTGTAGGAAGACACAGAGCCTGGCATTTCATTCCGTTTCTGAAGAGAAACACACAGCACAGTTCTCATCCATGAACCACACTCTTCTTTAGAGCAAGAAGCACGCACTTGCTTTCTAGAGTCTCTAATAATGTGGGAAACGTGAGTGTGCTCAGAACATATGAACTGTGTTTCCTACACACACGTACAATATCTAGTTCAACTCTGCTTCTGAAATTGATACAAACCACAGGTCCTCTAATATCCAATGCTTTTCAGTTCAGAGCAAGAAACGTGTGAGCTTAGTGAATGATGTAGCTTAGTTTGAGCTGAAAAGTGACTGCGTTTACCTGAAACGAAGTCTTGCTTGTAGGAAGACACAGAGCCTGGCATTTCATTCCGTTCCTGAAGGGAAACCCACAGCACAGTTCTCATCGATGAACCACACTCTGCTTTAGAGCAAGAAGCACGCTCTTGCTTTCTAGAGTCTCTAATGAAGTGGGAAACGTGAGTGTGCTCAGAACAAATGAACTGTGTTTCCTACACACACGTACCATATCGAGTTCAACTCTGCTTCTCAAACGGATACAAACCACAGGTCCTCTAACATCCAATGCGTTTCAGATAAGACTGAGAAACGTGTGAGCTTTGTGAACGATCTAGCTTTGTTTGAGCTGAAAAGTGACTGCGTTAGGTGAAACGAAGTCTTGCTTGTAAGAAGCCACAGAGCCTGACATTTCACTCTGTGTCTGAAGTAAAACAAATAGCCCAGTACTCTTCCATGAACCACACTCTGCTTTAGAGCAAGAAGCATGCTCCTGCTTTCTAGATTATCCAATAAGGCAGGAAACAACAGTGTGCTCAGAACAAAGGAACTGTGTTTCCTACACACACGTACCATATGTAGTTCAACTCTGCTTCTGAAACTGATACAAACCACAGGTCATCTAACATCTAATTCTTTTCAATTAAGAGTGAGACACGTGTGAGCTTCGTGAATGATGTAGTTTCCTTTGAACTGAAATGTGACTGCGTTTACCTGAAAAGAAGTCTTGCTTGTAGGAAAACACAGATCCTGGCATTTCACTCCGTTTCTGAAGGGAAAGACATAGCACAGTTCTCATCCATGAACCACACTCTGCTTTAGCGTAAGAAGCATGCTCTTATATTCTAGATTCTCTAATAAGGCGGGAAACATGAGTGTGCTCAGAACAAAAGAACTGAGTTTCCTACACACACGCACCATATCGAGTTCAACTCTGCTTCTGAAATTGATACAAACCAAAGGTCCTCTAACATCCAATGCTTTTCAGTTAACAGTGAGAAACGTGTGAGCTTCCTGAACGATGTAGCTTCGTTTTAGCTGAAAAGTGACTGCATTTACCTGAAACGAAGTCTTGCTTGTAGGAAGACACAAAGCCTGGCATTTCATTCCGTTCCTGAAGGGAAACACACAGCACAGTTCTCATCCATGAACCACACTCTCCTTTAGAGCAAGAAGCACGCTCTTGCTATCTAGAGACTCTAATAAGGTGGGAAACGTGAGTGTGCTCAGAACAAATGAACTGTGTTTCCTACACACATACCGTATCTTGTTCAACTCTGCTTCTGAAACTGATAAAAACCACAGGTCATCTAACATCCAATGCTTTTCAGTTAAGAGTGAGAAACGTGTGAGCTTCATGAATGATGTAGTTTCCTTTGAACTGAAATGTGACTGCGTTTACCTGAAAAGAAGTCTTGCTTGTAGGAAGACACAGAGCCTGGCATTTCACTCAGTTTCTGAAGGGAAAGACATAGCACAGTTCACATCCATGAACCACACTCTGCTTTAGAGCAAGAAGCACGCATTTGTTTCGAGAGTCTCTAATAAGGTGGGAAACGTGAGTGTGCTCAGAACAAAAGAACTGAGTTTCCTACACACACGGACCATATCTAGTTCAACTCTGCTTCTGAAATTGATACAAACCACAGGTCGTCTAATATCCAATGCTTTTCAGTTAACAGTGAGAAACGTGTGAGCTTCCTGAACTATGTTGATTCGTTTTAGCTGCAAAGTGACTGCGTTTACCTGAAACGAAGTCTTGCTTGTAGTAAGTCACAGGGCCTGGCATTTCACTCTGTTTCTGAAGTGAAACAAATAGCCCAGTACTCTTCCATGAACCACACTCTGCTTTAGAGCAAGAAGCATGCTCTTGCTTTCTAGTGTCTCTAATAAGGCAGGAAATATGAGTGTGCTCAGAAAAAAAGAACTGTGTTTCCTACACACATGGACCCTATCTAGTTCAACTTTGCTTCTGAAACTGATACAAACCACAGGTCCTGTAACATCCAATGCTTTTCGTTCAGAGCAAGAAACATGTGAGCTTAGTGGATGATGTAGCTTAGTTTGAGCTGAAAAGTGACTGCGTTTACCTGAAACGAAGTCTTGCTTGTAGGAAGACACAGAGCCTGGCATTTCATTCCGTTCCTGAAGGGAAACCCACAGCACAGTTCTCATCCATGAACCACACTCTGCTTTAGAGCAAGAAGCACGCTCTTGCTTTCTACATTCTCTAATGAGGTGGGAAACGTGAGTGTGCTCAGAACAAATGAACTGTGTTTCCTACACACACGTACCATATCGAGTTCAACTCTGCTTCTCAAACGGATACAAACCACAGGTCATCTAACATCCAATGCGTTTCAGATAAGAGTGAGAAACGTGTGAGCTTTGTGAACGATCTAGCTTCGTTTGAGCTGAAAAGTGACTGCGTTTACCTGAAAAGAAGTCTTGCTTGCAGAAAGCAACAGAGGCTGGCATTTCATTCCGTTTCTGAAGGGAAACACACAGCACAGTTCTCATCCATGAACCACATTCTGCTTTAGAGCAAGAAGCACGCACTTGTTTTCTAGAGTCTCTAATAAGGTGGGAAACGTGAGTGTGCTCAGAACAAATGAACTGTGTTTCCTACACACACGTACCATATTGAGTTCAACTCTGCTTCTGAAACTGATAAAAACCACAGGTCATCTAACATCCAATGCTTTTCAGGTAAGAGTGAGAAACGTGTGAGCTTCGTGAATGATGTAGTTTCCTTTGAACTGAAATGTGACTGCGTTTACCTGAAAAGAAGTCTTGCTTGTAGGAAGACACAGAGCATGGCATTACACTCCGTACTGAAGGGAAAGACAAAGCACAGTTCTCATCCATGAACCACACTCTGCTTTAGCGTAAGAATCACGCTCTTACATTCTAGATTCTCTAATAAGGCGGGAAAAGTGAGTGTGCTCAGAACAAAGAACTGAGTTTCCTACACACACGGACCATATCTAGTTCAACTCTGCTTCTGAAATTGATACAAACCACAGGTCATCTAACATCCAATGCTTTTCAGTTAACAGTGAGAAAAGTGTGAGCTTCCTGAATGATGTTGCTTTGTTTTAGCTGTAAAGTGACTGCGTTTACCTGAAACGAAGTCTGGCTTGTAAGAAGCCACAGATCCTGGCATTTCACTCTGTTTCTGAAGTGAAACAAATAGCCCAGTACTCTTCCATGAACCAAACTCTGCATTAGAGCAAGAAGCATGCTCTTGCTTTCTAGAGTCTCTACAAAGGCAGGAAATTTGAGTGTACTCAGAACAAAAGAACTGTGTTTCCTACACACATGGACAATATCTAGTACAACTTTGCTTCTGAAATTGATACAAACCACAGGTCCTCTAACATCCAATGCTTTTCAGTTCAGAGCGAGAAACGTGTGAGCTTAGTGAACTATGAAGCTTAGTTTGAGCTGATACGTGACCTGCGTTTACCTGAAACGAAGTCTTGCTTGTAGGAAGACACAGAGCCTGGCATTTCACTCCATTTCTGAAGGGAAACACACAGCACAGTTCTCATCCATGAACCACACTCTGCTTTAGAGCAAGAAGCACGCTCTTGCTTTCTAGAGTCTCTTATAAGTTGGGAAACGTGAGTGTGCTCAGAACAAAAGAACTGAGTTTCCTACACACACTGACCATATCTAGTTCAACTCCGCTTCTCAAACTGATATAAACCACAGGTCGTCTAACATGGAATGCTTTTCAGTTCAAAGCGAGAAACGTTTGAGCTCCCTGAACGATGTTGCTTCGTTTTAGCTGAAAAGTGACTGCGTTTACCTGAAACGAAGTCTTGCTTGTAGGAAGTCACAGAGCCTGGCATTTCACTCTGTTTCTGATGTGAAACATATAGCCCAGTAGTCTTCCATGAACCACACTCTGCTTTAGAGCAAGAAGCATGCTCTTGCTTTCTAGAGTCTCTAATAAGGCAGGAAACGAGAGTGTACTCGGAACAAAAGAACTGTGTTTCCTACACACCCGCACCATATCTAGTTCAACTCTGCTTCTGAAACTGATACAAACCATAGGTCCTCTAACATCCAATGCTTTTCAGTTAAGAGTGACAAACGTGTGAGCTTCGTGAACGATATAGCTTTGTTTGAGCTGAAAAGTGAGGGCGTTTACCTGAAACGAAGTCTTGCTTGTAGGAAGACACAGAGCCTGGCATTTCATTCCATTTCTGAAGGGAAACACACAGCACAGTTCTCATCCATGAACCACACTCTGCTTTAGAGCAAGAAGCACGCTCTTGCTTTCTGGAGTCTCTTATAAGGTGGGAAAAGTGAGTGTGCTCAGAACAAAAGACTGAGTTTCGTACACACACTGACCATACCCAGTTGAACTCCGCTTCTGAAACTGATATAAACCACAGGTCCTCTAACATCCAATGCTTTTCAGTTCAAAGCGAGAAACGTGTGAGCTTCCTGAACGATGTTGCTTCGTTTTAGCTGTAAAGTGACTGCGTTTACCTGAAAATAAGTTTGGCTTGTAAGAAGCCACAGATCCTGGCATTTCACTCTTTTTCTGAAGTGAAACAAATAGCCCAGTACTCTTCCATGAACCAAACTCTGCTTTAGAGCAAGAAGCATGCTCTTGCTTTCTAGAGTCTCTACAAAGGCAGGAAATGTGAGTGTACTCAGAACAAAAGAACTGTGTTTCCTACACACATGGACCCTATCTAGTTCAACTTTGCTTCTGAAATTGATACAAACCACAGGTCCTCTAATATCCAATGCTTTTCAGTTCAGAGCAAGAAACGTGTGAGCTTAGTGAATGATGTAGCTTAGTTTGAGCTGAAAAGTGTCTGCGTTTACCTGAAACGAAGTCTTGCTTGTAGGAAGACACAAAGCCTGGCATTTCATTCCGTTCCTGAAGGGAAACCCACAGCACAGTTCTCATCCATGAACCACACTCTGCTTTAGAGCAAGAAGCACGCTCTTGCTTTCTAGAGTCTCTAATGAAGTGGGAAACGTGAGTGTGCTCAGAACAAATGAACTGTGTTTCCTACACACACGTACCATATCGAGTTCAACTCTGCTTTTCAAACGGATACAAACCACAGGTCCTCTAACATCCAATGCGTTTCAGATAAGAGTGAGAAACGTGTGAGTTTTGTGAACGATCTAGCTTTGTTTGAGGTGAAAAGTGACTGCGTTAGGTGAAACGAAGTCTTGCTTGTAAGAAGTCACAGAGCCTGACATTTCACTCTGTGTCTGAAGTAAAACAAATAGCCCAGTACTCTTCCATGAACCACACTCTGCTTTAGAGCAAGAAGCATGCTCCTGCTTTCTAGATTATCCAATAAGGCAGGAAACAACAGTGTGCTCAGAACAAAGGAACTGTGTTTCCTACACACACGTACCATATGTAGTTCAACTCTCCTTCTGAAACTGATACAAACCATAGGTCCTCTAACATACAATGCTTTTCAGTTAAGAGTGAGAAACGTGTGAGCTTCGTGAACGATGTAGCTTCGTTTGAGCTGAAAAGTGACTGCTTTTACCTGAAACGAAGCCTTCCTTGTAGGAAGACACAGAGCATGGCATTTCATTCCGTTCCTGAAGGGAAACACACAGCACAGTTCTCATCCATGAACCACACTCTGCTTTAGAGCAAGAAGCACGCACTTGCTCTCTAGAGTCTCTAATAAGGTGGGAAACGTGAGTGTGCTCAGAACAAATGAACTGTGTTTCCTACACACACGTACCATATCTAGTTCAACTCTGATTCTGAAACTGATAAAAACCACAGGTCATCTAACATCTAATGCTTTTCAATTAAGAGTGAGACACGTGTGAGCTTCGTGAATGATGTAGTTTCCTTTGAACTGAAATGTGACTGCGTTTACCTGAAAAGAAGTCTTGCTTGTAGGAAGACACAGATCCTGGCATTTCACTCCGTTTCTGAAGGGAAAGACATAGCACAGTTCTCATCCATGAACCACACTCTGCTTTAGCGTAAGAAGCATGCTCTTATATTCTAGATTCTCTAATAAGGCGGGAAACATGAGTGTGCTCAGAACAAAAGAACTGAGTTTCCTACACACACGGACCATATCTAGTTCAACTCTGCTTCTGAAATTGATACAAACCAAAGGTCCTCTAACATCCAATGCTTTTCAGTTAACAGTGAGAAACGTGTGAGCTTCCTGAACGATGTAGCTTCGTTTTAGCTGAAAAGTGACTGCATTTACCTGAAACGAAGTCTTGCTTGTAGGAAGACACAGAGCCTGGCATTTCATTCCGTTCCTGAAGGGAAACACACAGCACAGTTCTCATCCATGAACCACAAACTCCTTTAGAGCAAGAAGCACGCTCTTGCTATCTAGAGTCTCTAATAAGGTGGGAAACGTGAGTGTGCTCAGAACAAATGAACTGTGTTTCCTACACACATACCGTATCTTGTTCAACTCTGCTTCTGAAACTGATAAAAACCACAGGTCATCTAACATCCAATGCTTTTCAGTTAAGAGTGAGAAACGTGTGAGCTTCATGAATGATGTAGTTTCCTTTGAACTGAAATGTGACTGCGTTTACCTGAAAAGAAGTCTTGCTTGTAGGAAGACACAGAGCCTGGCATTTCACTCAGTTTCTGAAGGGAAAGACATAGCACAGTTCACATCCATGAACCACCCTCTGCTTTAGAGCAAGAAGCTCGCACTTGCTTTCCAGAGTCTCTAATAAGGTGGGAAACGTGAGTGTGCTCAGAACAAAAGAACTGAGTTTCCTACACACACGGACCATATCTAGTTCAACTCTGCTTCTGAAATTGATACAAACCACAGGTCATCTAATATCCAATGCTTTTCAGTTAACAGTGAGAAACGTGTGAGCTTCCTGAACTATGTTGATTCGTTTTAGCTGAAAAGTGACTGCATTTACCTGAAACGAAGTCTTGCTTGTAGGAAGACACAGAGCCTGGCATTTCATTCCGTTCCTGAAGGGAAACACACAGCACAGTTCTCATCCATGAACCACAAACTCCTTTAGAGCAAGAAGCACGCTCTTGCTATCTAGAGTCTCTAATAAGGTGGGAAACGTGAGTGTGCTCAGAACAAATGAACTGTGTTTCCTACACACATACCGTATCTTGTTCAACTCTGCTTCTGAAACTGATAAAAACCACAGGTCATCTAACATCCAATGCTTTTCAGTTAAGAGTGAGAAACGTGTGAGCTTCATGAATGATGTAGTTTCCTTTGAACTGAAATGTGACTGCGTTTACCTGAAAAGAAGTCTTGCTTGTAGGAAGACACAGAGCCTGGCATTTCACTCAGTTTCTGAAGGGAAAGACATAGCACAGTTCACATCCATGAACCACCCTCTGCTTTAGAGCAAGAAGCTCGCACTTGCTTTCCAGAGTCTCTAATAAGGTGGGAAACGTGAGTGTGCTCAGAACAAAAGAACTGAGTTTCCTACACACACGGACCATATCTAGTTCAACTCTGCTTCTGAAATTGATACAAACCACAGGTCGTCTAATATCCAATGCTTTTCAGTTAACAGTGAGAAACGTGTGAGCTTCCTGAACTATGTTGATTCGTTTTAGCTGCAAAGTGACTGCGTTTACCTGAAACGAAGTCTTGCTTGTAGTAAGTCACAGGGCCTGGCATTTCACTCTGTTTCTGAAGTGAAACAAATAGCCCAGTACTCTTCCATGAACCACACTCTGCTTTAGAGCAAGAAGCATGCTCTTGCTTTCTAGTGTCTCTAATAAGGCAGGAAATATGAGTGTGCTCAGAAAAAAAGAACTGTGTTTCCTACACACATGGACCCTATCTAGTTCAACTTTGCTTCTGAAACTGATACAAACCACAGGTCCTGTAACATCCAATGCTTTTCGTTCAGAGCAAGAAACGTGTGAGCTTAGTGAATGATGTAGCTTAGTTTGAGCTGAAAAGTGACTGCGTTTACCTGAAACGAAGTCTTGCTTGTAGGAAGACACAGAGCCTGGCATTTCATTCCGTTCCTGAAGGGAAACACACAGCACAGTTCGCATCCATGAACCACACTCTGCTTTAGTGTAAGAAGCACGTTCTAGTATTCTAGATTCTCTAATTATTCGGGAAACGTGAGTGTGCTCAGAACAAAAGAACTGTGTTTCCTACACACACGTACCATATCTAGTTCAACTCTGCTTCTGAAACTGATAAAAACCACAGGTCATCTAACATCCAATGCTTTTAGGTTAAGAGTGAGAAACGTGTGAGCTTCATGAATGATGTAGTTTCCTTTGAACTGAAATGTGACTGCGTTTACCTGAAAAGAAGTCTTGCTTGTAGGAAGACACAGAGCCTGGCATTTCACTCCGTTTCTGAAGGGAAAGACATAGCACAGTTCACATCCATGAACCACACTCTGCTTTAGAGCAAGAAGCACGCTCTTGCTTTCTAGAGTCTCTAATAAGGTGGGAAACGTGAGTGTGCTCTGAACAAAAGAACTGTGTTTCCTACACACACGTACCATATCTAGTTCAACTCTGCTTCTTAAACTGATACAAACCATAGTTCCTCTAATATCCAATGCTTTTCAGTTAAGAGTGAGAAACGTGTGAGCTTCTTGAACGATGTAGCTTAGTTTGACCTAAAAAGTGACTGCGTTTACCTGAAACGAAGTCTTGCTTGTAGGAAAACACAGAGCCTGGCATTTCATTCCGTTCCTGAAGGGAAACACACAGCACAGTTCTCATCCATGAACCACACTCTGCTTTAGAGCAAGAAGCACGCTCTTATTTCTAGAATCTCTAATAAGTTGGGAAACATGAGTGTGCTCAGAACAAAAGAACTGTGTTTCCTACACACATGTACCATATCGAGTTCAACTATACTTCTGAAACTGATGCAAGCATCAGGTCCTCTAACATCCAATGCTTTCCAGTTAAGAGTTCGAAACGTGTGAGCTTCGTGAACGATGTTGCTTCGTTTTAGCTGAAAAGTGACTGCATTTAGCTGAAACGAAGTCTTGCTTGTAAGAAGCCACAGAGCCTGGCATTTTACTCTGTTTCTGAACTGAAACAAATAGCCCAGTACTCTTCCATGAACCACACTCTGCTTTAGAGAAAGAAGCATGCTCTTGCTTTCTAGATTATCCAATAAGGCAGGAAACAAGAGTGTGCTCAGAACAAAAGAACTGTGTTTCCTACACACACGTACCATATGTAGTTCAATTCTGCTTCTGAAACTATACAAACCATAGGTCCTCTAACATCCAATGCTTTTCAGTTAAGAGTGAGAAACGTGTGAGCTTCGTGAACAATGTAGCTTCGTTTGAGCTGAAAAGTGACTGCGTTTACCTGAAAAGAAGTCTTGCTTGTAGGAAGACACAGAGCCTGGCATTTCATTCCGTTTCTGAAGGGAAACACACAGCACAGTTCTCATCCATGAACCACACTCTGCTTTAGTGTAAGAAGCACGTTCTAGTATTCTAGATTCTCTAATTATTCGGGAAACGTTAGTGTGTTCAGAACAAAAGAACTGTGTTTCCTACACACACGTACCATATCTAGTTCAGCTCTGCTTCTGAAACTGATAAAAACCACAGGTCATCTAACATCCAATGCTTTTCAGTTAAGAGTGAGAAACGTGTGAGCTTCAAGAACGATGTAGTTTCCTTTGAACTGAAATGTGATTGCGTTTACCTGAAAAGAAGTCTTGCTTGTAGGAAGACACAGAGCCTGGCATTTCACTCCGTTTCTGAAGGGAAAGACATAGCACAGTTCACATCCATGAACCACACTCTGCTTTAGAGCAAGAAGCACGCTCTTGCTTCCTAGAGTCTCTAATAAGGTGGGAAACGTGAGTGTGCTCAGAACAAAAGAACTGAGTTTCCTACACACACGGACCATATCTAGTTCAACTCTGCTTCTGAAATTGATACAAACCACAGGTCATCTAACATCCAATGCTTTTCAGTTAACAGTGAGAAACGTGTGAGCTTCCTGAACTATGTTGCTTCGTTTTAGCTGAAAAGTGACTGCGTTTACCTGAAACGAAGTCTTGCTTGTAGGAAGTCACAGGGCCTGGCATTTCACTCTGTTTCTGAAGTGAAACAAATAGCCCAGTACTCTTCCATGAACCACACTCTGCTTTAGAGCAAGAAGCATGCTCTTGCATTCTAGTGTCTCTAATATGGCAGGAAACATGAGTGTGCTCAGAAAAAAAGAACTGTGTTTCCTACACACACGCCCCATATCTAGTTCAACTCTGCTTCTGAAACTGATACAACCATAGGTCCTCTAACATCCAATGCTTTTCAGTTAAGAGTGAGAAACGTGTGAGCTTCGTGAACGATGTAGCTTCGTTTGAGCTGAAAAGTGACTGCTTTTACCTGAAAAGAAGTCTTGCTTGTAGGAAGACACAGAGCCTGGCATTTCAATCCGTTCCTGAAGGGAAACACACAGCACAGTTCTCATCCAAGAACCACACTCTGCTTTAGAGCAAGAAGCACGCTCTTGCTTTCTAGAGTCTCTTATAAGGTGGGAAAAGTGAGTGTGCTCAGAACAAAAGACTGAGTTTCGTACACACACTGACCATACCCAGTTGAACTCCGCTTCTGAAACTGATATAAACCACAGGTCCTCTAACATCCAATGCTTTTCAGTTCAAAGCGAGAAACGTGTGAGCTTCCTGAACGATGTTGCTTCGTTTTAGCTGTAAAGTGACTGCGTTTACCTGAAAATAAGTTTGGCTTGTAAGAAGCCACAGATCCTGGCATTTCACTCTTTTTCTGAAGTGAAACAAATAGCCCAGTACTCTTCCATGAACCAAACTCTGCTTTAGAGCAAGAAGCATGCTCTTGCTTTCTAGAGTCTCTACAAAGGCAGGAAATGTGAGTGTACTCAGAACAAAAGAACTGTGTTTCCTACACACATGGACCCTATCTAGTTCAACTTTGCTTCTGAAATTGATACAAACCACAGGTCCTCTAATATCCAATGCTTTTCAGTTCAGAGCAAGAAACGTGTGAGCTTAGTGAATGATGTAGCTTAGTTTGAGCTGAAAAGTGTCTGCGTTTACCTGAAACGAAGTCTTGCTTGTAGGAAGACACAAAGCCTGGCATTTCATTCCGTTCCTGAAGGGAAACCCACAGCACAGTTCTCATCCATGAACCACACTCTGCTTTAGAGCAAGAAGCACGCTCTTGCTTTCTAGAGTCTCTAATGAAGTGGGAAACGTGAGTGTGCTCAGAACAAATGAACTGTGTTTCCTACACACACGTACCATATCGAGTTCAACTCTGCTTTTCAAACGGATACAAACCACAGGTCCTCTAACATCCAATGCGTTTCAGATAAGAGTGAGAAACGTGTGAGTTTTGTGAACGATCTAGCTTTGTTTGAGGTGAAAAGTGACTGCGTTAGGTGAAACGAAGTCTTGCTTGTAAGAAGTCACAGAGCCTGACATTTCACTCTGTGTCTGAAGTAAAACAAATAGCCCAGTACTCTTCCATGAACCACACTCTGCTTTAGAGCAAGAAGCATGCTCCTGCTTTCTAGATTATCCAATAAGGCAGGAAACAACAGTGTGCTCAGAACAAAGGAACTGTGTTTCCTACACACACGTACCATATGTAGTTCAACTCTCCTTCTGAAACTGATACAAACCATAGGTCCTCTAACATACAATGCTTTTCAGTTAAGAGTGAGAAACGTGTGAGCTTCGTGAACGATGTAGCTTCGTTTGAGCTGAAAAGTGACTGCTTTTACCTGAAACGAAGCCTTCCTTGTAGGAAGACACAGAGCATGGCATTTCATTCCGTTCCTGAAGGGAAACACACAGCACAGTTCTCATCCATGAACCACACTCTGCTTTAGAGCAAGAAGCACGCACTTGCTCTCTAGAGTCTCTAATAAGGTGGGAAACGTGAGTGTGCTCAGAACAAATGAACTGTGTTTCCTACACACACGTACCATATCTAGTTCAACTCTGATTCTGAAACTGATAAAAACCACAGGTCATCTAACATCTAATGCTTTTCAATTAAGAGTGAGACACGTGTGAGCTTCGTGAATGATGTAGTTTCCTTTGAACTGAAATGTGACTGCGTTTACCTGAAAAGAAGTCTTGCTTGTAGGAAGACACAGATCCTGGCATTTCACTCCGTTTCTGAAGGGAAAGACATAGCACAGTTCTCATCCATGAACCACACTCTGCTTTAGCGTAAGAAGCATGCTCTTATATTCTAGATTCTCTAATAAGGCGGGAAACATGAGTGTGCTCAGAACAAAAGAACTGAGTTTCCTACACACACGGACCATATCTAGTTCAACTCTGCTTCTGAAATTGATACAAACCAAAGGTCCTCTAACATCCAATGCTTTTCAGTTAACAGTGAGAAACGTGTGAGCTTCCTGAACGATGTAGCTTCGTTTTAGCTGAAAAGTGACTGCATTTACCTGAAACGAAGTCTTGCTTGTAGGAAGACACAGAGCCTGGCATTTCATTCCGTTCCTGAAGGGAAACACACAGCACAGTTCTCATCCATGAACCACAAACTCCTTTAGAGCAAGAAGCACGCTCTTGCTATCTAGAGTCTCTAATAAGGTGGGAAACGTGAGTGTGCTCAGAACAAATGAACTGTGTTTCCTACACACATACCGTATCTTGTTCAACTCTGCTTCTGAAACTGATAAAAACCACAGGTCATCTAACATCCAATGCTTTTCAGTTAAGAGTGAGAAACGTGTGAGCTTCATGAATGATGTAGTTTCCTTTGAACTGAAATGTGACTGCGTTTACCTGAAAAGAAGTCTTGCTTGTAGGAAGACACAGAGCCTGGCATTTCACTCAGTTTCTGAAGGGAAAGACATAGCACAGTTCACATCCATGAACCACCCTCTGCTTTAGAGCAAGAAGCTCGCACTTGCTTTCCAGAGTCTCTAATAAGGTGGGAAACGTGAGTGTGCTCAGAACAAAAGAACTGAGTTTCCTACACACACGGACCATATCTAGTTCAACTCTGCTTCTGAAATTGATACAAACCACAGGTCATCTAATATCCAATGCTTTTCAGTTAACAGTGAGAAACGTGTGAGCTTCCTGAACTATGTTGATTCGTTTTAGCTGAAAAGTGACTGCATTTACCTGAAACGAAGTCTTGCTTGTAGGAAGACACAGAGCCTGGCATTTCATTCCGTTCCTGAAGGGAAACACACAGCACAGTTCTCATCCATGAACCACAAACTCCTTTAGAGCAAGAAGCACGCTCTTGCTATCTAGAGTCTCTAATAAGGTGGGAAACGTGAGTGTGCTCAGAACAAATGAACTGTGTTTCCTACACACATACCGTATCTTGTTCAACTCTGCTTCTGAAACTGATAAAAACCACAGGTCATCTAACATCCAATGCTTTTCAGTTAAGAGTGAGAAACGTGTGAGCTTCATGAATGATGTAGTTTCCTTTGAACTGAAATGTGACTGCGTTTACCTGAAAAGAAGTCTTGCTTGTAGGAAGACACAGAGCCTGGCATTTCACTCAGTTTCTGAAGGGAAAGACATAGCACAGTTCACATCCATGAACCACCCTCTGCTTTAGAGCAAGAAGCTCGCACTTGCTTTCCAGAGTCTCTAATAAGGTGGGAAACGTGAGTGTGCTCAGAACAAAAGAACTGAGTTTCCTACACACACGGACCATATCTAGTTCAACTCTGCTTCTGAAATTGATACAAACCACAGGTCGTCTAATATCCAATGCTTTTCAGTTAACAGTGAGAAACGTGTGAGCTTCCTGAACTATGTTGATTCGTTTTAGCTGCAAAGTGACTGCGTTTACCTGAAACGAAGTCTTGCTTGTAGTAAGTCACAGGGCCTGGCATTTCACTCTGTTTCTGAAGTGAAACAAATAGCCCAGTACTCTTCCATGAACCACACTCTGCTTTAGAGCAAGAAGCATGCTCTTGCTTTCTAGTGTCTCTAATAAGGCAGGAAATATGAGTGTGCTCAGAAAAAAAGAACTGTGTTTCCTACACACATGGACCCTATCTAGTTCAACTTTGCTTCTGAAACTGATACAAACCACAGGTCCTGTAACATCCAATGCTTTTCGTTCAGAGCAAGAAACGTGTGAGCTTAGTGAATGATGTAGCTTAGTTTGAGCTGAAAAGTGACTGCGTTTACCTGAAACGAAGTCTTGCTTGTAGGAAGACACAGAGCCTGGCATTTCATTCCGTTCCTGAAGGGAAACACACAGCACAGTTCGCATCCATGAACCACACTCTGCTTTAGTGTAAGAAGCACGTTCTAGTATTCTAGATTCTCTAATTATTCGGGAAACGTGAGTGTGCTCAGAACAAAAGAACTGTGTTTCCTACACACACGTACCATATCTAGTTCAACTCTGCTTCTGAAACTGATAAAAACCACAGGTCATCTAACATCCAATGCTTTTAGGTTAAGAGTGAGAAACGTGTGAGCTTCATGAATGATGTAGTTTCCTTTGAACTGAAATGTGACTGCGTTTACCTGAAAAGAAGTCTTGCTTGTAGGAAGACACAGAGCCTGGCATTTCACTCCGTTTCTGAAGGGAAAGACATAGCACAGTTCACATCCATGAACCACACTCTGCTTTAGAGCAAGAAGCACGCTCTTGCTTTCTAGAGTCTCTAATAAGGTGGGAAACGTGAGTGTGCTCTGAACAAAAGAACTGTGTTTCCTACACACACGTACCATATCTAGTTCAACTCTGCTTCTTAAACTGATACAAACCATAGTTCCTCTAATATCCAATGCTTTTCAGTTAAGAGTGAGAAACGTGTGAGCTTCTTGAACGATGTAGCTTAGTTTGACCTAAAAAGTGACTGCGTTTACCTGAAACGAAGTCTTGCTTGTAGGAAAACACAGAGCCTGGCATTTCATTCCGTTCCTGAAGGGAAACACACAGCACAGTTCTCATCCATGAACCACACTCTGCTTTAGAGCAAGAAGCACGCTCTTATTTCTAGAATCTCTAATAAGTTGGGAAACATGAGTGTGCTCAGAACAAAAGAACTGTGTTTCCTACACACATGTACCATATCGAGTTCAACTATACTTCTGAAACTGATGCAAGCATCAGGTCCTCTAACATCCAATGCTTTCCAGTTAAGAGTTCGAAACGTGTGAGCTTCGTGAACGATGTTGCTTCGTTTTAGCTGAAAAGTGACTGCATTTAGCTGAAACGAAGTCTTGCTTGTAAGAAGCCACAGAGCCTGGCATTTTACTCTGTTTCTGAACTGAAACAAATAGCCCAGTACTCTTCCATGAACCACACTCTGCTTTAGAGAAAGAAGCATGCTCTTGCTTTCTAGATTATCCAATAAGGCAGGAAACAAGAGTGTGCTCAGAACAAAAGAACTGTGTTTCCTACACACACGTACCATATGTAGTTCAATTCTGCTTCTGAAACTATACAAACCATAGGTCCTCTAACATCCAATGCTTTTCAGTTAAGAGTGAGAAACGTGTGAGCTTCGTGAACAATGTAGCTTCGTTTGAGCTGAAAAGTGACTGCGTTTACCTGAAAAGAAGTCTTGCTTGTAGGAAGACACAGAGCCTGGCATTTCATTCCGTTTCTGAAGGGAAACACACAGCACAGTTCTCATCCATGAACCACACTCTGCTTTAGTGTAAGAAGCACGTTCTAGTATTCTAGATTCTCTAATTATTCGGGAAACGTTAGTGTGTTCAGAACAAAAGAACTGTGTTTCCTACACACACGTACCATATCTAGTTCAGCTCTGCTTCTGAAACTGATAAAAACCACAGGTCATCTAACATCCAATGCTTTTCAGTTAAGAGTGAGAAACGTGTGAGCTTCAAGAACGATGTAGTTTCCTTTGAACTGAAATGTGATTGCGTTTACCTGAAAAGAAGTCTTGCTTGTAGGAAGACACAGAGCCTGGCATTTCACTCCGTTTCTGAAGGGAAAGACATAGCACAGTTCACATCCATGAACCACACTCTGCTTTAGAGCAAGAAGCACGCTCTTGCTTCCTAGAGTCTCTAATAAGGTGGGAAACGTGAGTGTGCTCAGAACAAAAGAACTGAGTTTCCTACACACACGGACCATATCTAGTTCAACTCTGCTTCTGAAATTGATACAAACCACAGGTCATCTAACATCCAATGCTTTTCAGTTAACAGTGAGAAACGTGTGAGCTTCCTGAACTATGTTGCTTCGTTTTAGCTGAAAAGTGACTGCGTTTACCTGAAACGAAGTCTTGCTTGTAGGAAGTCACAGGGCCTGGCATTTCACTCTGTTTCTGAAGTGAAACAAATAGCCCAGTACTCTTCCATGAACCACACTCTGCTTTAGAGCAAGAAGCATGCTCTTGCATTCTAGTGTCTCTAATATGGCAGGAAACATGAGTGTGCTCAGAAAAAAAGAACTGTGTTTCCTACACACACGCCCCATATCTAGTTCAACTCTGCTTCTGAAACTGATACAACCATAGGTCCTCTAACATCCAATGCTTTTCAGTTAAGAGTGAGAAACGTGTGAGCTTCGTGAACGATGTAGCTTCGTTTGAGCTGAAAAGTGACTGCTTTTACCTGAAAAGAAGTCTTGCTTGTAGGAAGACACAGAGCCTGGCATTTCAATCCGTTCCTGAAGGGAAACACACAGCACAGTTCTCATCCAAGAACCACACTCTGCTTTAGAGCAAGAAGCACGCTCTTGCTTTCTAGAGTCTCTAATAAGGTGGGAAACGTGAGTGTGCTCAGAACAAAAGAAATGTGTTTCCTACACACACGGACCATATCTAGTTCAACTCTGCTTATGAAACGGATACAAACCACAGGCCCTCTAACATCCACTGCTTTTCAATTAAGAGTGAGAAACGTGTGAGCTTCTTGAACGATGTAGCTTCGTTTTAGCTGCAAAGTGACTGCGTTTACCTGAAAAGAAGTCTTGCTTGTAGGAAGACACAGAGCCTGGCATTTCATTCCGTTTCTGAAGAGAAACACACAGCACAGTTCTCATCCATGAACCACACTCTTCTTTAGAGCAAGAAGCACGCACTTGCTTTCTAGAGTCTCTAATAATGTGGGAAACGTGAGTGTGCTCAGAACATATGAACTGTGTTTCCTACACACACGTACAATATCTAGTTCAACTCTGCTTCTGAAATTGATACAAACCACAGGTCCTCTAATATCCAATGCTTTTCAGTTCAGAGCAAGAAACGTGTGAGCTTAGTGAATGATGTAGCTTAGTTTGAGCTGAAAAGTGACTGCGTTTACCTGAAACGAAGTCTTGCTTGTAGGAAGACACAGAGCCTGGCATTTCATTCCGTTCCTGAAGGGAAACCCACAGCACAGTTCTCATCGATGAACCACACTCTGCTTTAGAGCAAGAAGCACGCTCTTGCTTTCTAGAGTCTCTAATGAAGTGGGAAACGTGAGTGTGCTCAGAACAAATGAACTGTGTTTCCTACACACACGTACCATATCGAGTTCAACTCTGCTTCTCAAACGGATACAAACCACAGGTCCTCTAACATCCAATGCGTTTCAGATAAGACTGAGAAACGTGTGAGCTTTGTGAACGATCTAGCTTTGTTTGAGCTGAAAAGTGACTGCGTTAGGTGAAACGAAGTCTTGCTTGTAAGAAGCCACAGAGCCTGACATTTCACTCTGTGTCTGAAGTAAAACAAATAGCCCAGTACTCTTCCATGAACCACACTCTGCTTTAGAGCAAGAAGCATGCTCCTGCTTTCTAGATTATCCAATAAGGCAGGAAACAACAGTGTGCTCAGAACAAAGGAACTGTGTTTCCTACACACACGTACCATATGTAGTTCAACTCTGCTTCTGAAACTGATACAAACCACAGGTCATCTAACATCTAATTCTTTTCAATTAAGAGTGAGACACGTGTGAGCTTCGTGAATGATGTAGTTTCCTTTGAACTGAAATGTGACTGCGTTTACCTGAAAAGAAGTCTTGCTTGTAGGAAAACACAGATCCTGGCATTTCACTCCGTTTCTGAAGGGAAAGACATAGCACAGTTCTCATCCATGAACCACACTCTGCTTTAGCGTAAGAAGCATGCTCTTATATTCTAGATTCTCTAATAAGGCGGGAAACATGAGTGTGCTCAGAACAAAAGAACTGAGTTTCCTACACACACGCACCATATCTAGTTCAACTCTGCTTCTGAAATTGATACAAACCAAAGGTCCTCTAACATCCAATGCTTTTCAGTTAACAGTGAGAAACGTGTGAGCTTCCTGAACGATGTAGCTTCGTTTTAGCTGAAAAGTGACTGCATTTACCTGAAACGAAGTCTTGCTTGTAGGAAGACACAAAGCCTGGCATTTCATTCCGTTCCTGAAGGGAAACACACAGCACAGTTCTCATCCATGAACCACACTCTCCTTTAGAGCAAGAAGCACGCTCTTGCTATCTAGAGACTCTAATAAGGTGGGAAACGTGAGTGTGCTCAGAACAAATGAACTGTGTTTCCTACACACATACCGTATCTTGTTCAACTCTGCTTCTGAAACTGATAAAAACCACAGGTCATCTAACATCCAATGCTTTTCAGTTAAGAGTGAGAAACGTGTGAGCTTCATGAATGATGTAGTTTCCTTTGAACTGAAATGTGACTGCGTTTACCTGAAAAGAAGTCTTGCTTGTAGGAAGACACAGAGCCTGGCATTTCACTCAGTTTCTGAAGGGAAAGACATAGCACAGTTCACATCCATGAACCACACTCTGCTTTAGAGCAAGAAGCACGCATTTGTTTCGAGAGTCTCTAATAAGGTGGGAAACGTGAGTGTGCTCAGAACAAAAGAACTGAGTTTCCTACACACACGGACCATATCTAGTTCAACTCTGCTTCTGAAATTGATACAAACCACAGGTCGTCTAATATCCAATGCTTTTCAGTTAACAGTGAGAAACGTGTGAGCTTCCTGAACTATGTTGATTCGTTTTAGCTGCAAAGTGACTGCGTTTACCTGAAACGAAGTCTTGCTTGTAGTAAGTCACAGGGCTTGGCATTTCACTCTGTTTCTGAAGTGAAACAAATAGCCCAGTACTCTTCCATGAACCACACTCTGCTTTAGAGCAAGAAGCATGCTCTTGCTTTCTAGTGTCTCTAATAAGGCAGGAAATATGAGTGTGCTCAGAAAAAAAGAACTGTGTTTCCTACACACATGGACCCTATCTAGTTCAACTTTGCTTCTGAAACTGATACAAACCACAGGTCCTGTAACATCCAATGCTTTTCGTTCAGAGCAAGAAACATGTGAGCTTAGTGGATGATGTAGCTTAGTTTGAGCTGAAAAGTGACTGCGTTTACCTGAAACGAAGTCTTGCTTGTAGGAAGACACAGAGCCTGGCATTTCATTCCGTTCCTGAAGGGAAACCCACAGCACAGTTCTCATCCATGAACCACACTCTGCTTTAGAGCAAGAAGCACGCTCTTGCTTTCTAGATTCTCTAATGAGGTGGGAAACGTGAGTGTGCTCAGAACAAATGAACTGTGTTTCCTACACACACGTACCATATCGAGTTCAACTCTGCTTCTCAAACGGATACAAACCACAGGTCATCTAACATCCAATGCGTTTCAGATAAGAGTGAGAAACGTGTGAGCTTTGTGAACGATCTAGCTTCGTTTGAGCTGAAAAGTGACTGCGTTTACCTGAAAAGAAGTCTTGCTTGCAGAAAGCAACAGAGGCTGGCATTTCATTCCGTTTCTGAAGGGAAACACACAGCACAGTTCTCATCCATGAACCACATTCTGCTTTAGAGCAAGAAGCACGCACTTGTTTTCTAGAGTCTCTAATAAGGTGGGAAACGTGAGTGTGCTCAGAACAAATGAACTGTGTTTCCTACACACACGTACCATATTGAGTTCAACTCTGCTTCTGAAACTGATAAAAACCACAGGTCATCTAACATCCAATGCTTTTCAGGTAAGAGTGAGAAACGTGTGAGCTTCGTGAATGATGTAGTTTCCTTTGAACTGAAATGTGACTGCGTTTACCTGAAAAGAAGTCTTGCTTGTAGGAAGACACAGAGCATGGCATTACACTCCGTACTGAAGGGAAAGACATAGCACAGTTCTCATCCATGAACCACACTCTGCTTTAGCGTAAGAATCACGCTCTTACATTCTAGATTCTCTAATAAGGCGGGAAAAGTGAGTGTGCTCAGAACAAAGAACTGAGTTTCCTACACACACGGACCATATCTAGTTCAACTCTGCTTCTGAAATTGATACAAACCACAGGTCATCTAACATCCAATGCTTTTCAGTTAACAGTGAGAAAAGTGTGAGCTTCCTGAACGATGTTGCTTTGTTTTAGCTGTAAAGTGACTGCGTTTACCTGAAACGAAGTCTGGCTTGTAAGAAGCCACAGATCCTGGCATTTCACTCTGTTTCTGAAGTGAAACAAATAGCCCAGTACTCTTCCATGAACCAAACTCTGCATTAGAGCAAGAAGCATGCTCTTGCTTTCTAGAGTCTCTACAAAGGCAGGAAATTTGAGTGTACTCAGAACAAAAGAACTGTGTTTCCTACACACATGGACAATATCTAGTACAACTTTGCTTCTGAAATGGATACAAACCACATGTCCTCTAACATCCAATGCTTTTCAGTTCAGAGCGAGAAACGTGTGAGCTTAGTGAACTATGAAGCTTAGTTTGAGCTGATACGTGACCTGCGTTTACCTGAAACGAAGTCTTGCTTGTAGGAAGACACAGAGCCTGGCATTTCACTCCATTTCTGAAGGGAAACACACAGCACAGTTCTCATCCATGAACCACACTCTGCTTTAGAGCAAGAAGCACGCTCTTGCTTTCTAGAGTCTCTTATAAGTTGGGAAACGTGAGTGTGCTCAGAACAAAAGAACTGAGTTTCCTACAAACACTGACCATATCTAGTTCAACTCCGCTTCTCAAACTGATATAAACCACAGGTCGTCTAACATGGAATGCTTTTCAGTTCAAAGCGAGAAACGTTTGAGCTCCCTGAACGATGTTGCTTCGTTTTAGCTGAAAAGTGACTGCGTTTACCTGAAACGAAGTCTTGCTTGTAGGAAGTCACAGAGCCTGGCATTTCACTCTGTTTCTGATGTGAAACATATAGCCCAGTAGTCTTCCATGAACCACACTCTGCTTTAGAGCAAGAAGCATGCTCTTGCTTTCTAGAGTCTCTAATAAGGCAGGAAACGAGAGTGTACTCGGAACAAAAGAACTGTGTTTCCTACACACCCGCACCATATCTAGTTCAACTCTGCTTCTGAAACTGATACAAACCATAGGTCCTCTAACATCCAATGCTTTTCAGTTAAGAGTGACAAACGTGTGAGCTTCGTGAACGATATAGCTTTGTTTGAGCTGAAAAGTGAGGGCGTTTACCTGAAACGAAGTCTTGCTTGTAGGAAGACACAGAGCCTGGCATTTCATTCCATTTCTGAAGGGAAACACACAGCACAGTTCTCATCCATGAACCACACTCTGCTTTAGAGCAAGAAGCACGCTCTTGCTTTCTGGAGTCTCTTATAAGGTGGGAAAAGTGAGTGTGCTCAGAACAAAAGACTGAGTTTCGTACACACACTGACCATACCCAGTTGAACTCCGCTTCTGAAACTGATATAAACCACAGGTCCTCTAACATCCAATGCTTTTCAGTTCAAAGCGAGAAACGTGTGAGCTTCCTGAACGATGTTGCTTCGTTTTAGCTGTAAAGTGACTGCGTTTACCTGAAAATAAGTTTGGCTTGTAAGAAGCCACAGATCCTGGCATTTCACTCTGTTTCTGAAGTGAAACAAATAGCCCAGTACTCTTCCATGAACCAAACTCTGCTTTAGAGCAAGAAGCATGCTCTTGCTTTCTAGAGTCTCTACAAAGGCAGGAAATGTGAGTGTACTCAGAACAAAAGAACTGTGTTTCCTACACACATGGACCCTATCTAGTTCAACTTTGCTTCTGAAATTGATACAAACCACAGGTCCTCTAATATCCAATGCTTTTCAGTTCAGAGCAAGAAACGTGTGAGCTTAGTGAATGATGTAGCTTAGTTTGAGCTGAAAAGTGTCTGCGTTTACCTGAAACGAAGTCTTGCTTGTAGGAAGACACAAAGCCTGGCATTTCATTCCGTTCCTGAAGGGAAACCCACAGCACAGTTCTCATCCATGAACCACACTCTGCTTTAGAGCAAGAAGCACGCTCTTGCTTTCTAGAGTCTCTAATGAAGTGGAAAACGTGAGTGTGCTCAGAACAAATGAACTGTGTTTCCTACACACACGTACCATATCGAGTTCAACTCTGCTTTTCAAACGGATACAAACCACAGGTCCTCTAACATCCAATGCGTTTCAGATAAGAGTGAGAAACGTGTGAGTTTTGTGAACGATCTAGCTTTGTTTGAGGTGAAAAGTGACTGCGTTAGGTGAAACGAAGTCTTGCTTGTAAGAAGCCACAGAGCCTGACATTTCACTCTGTGTCTGAAGTAAAACAAATAGCCCAGTACTCTTCCATGAACCACACTCTGCTTTAGAGCAAGAAGCATGCTCCTGCTTTCTAGATTATCCAATAAGGCAGGAAACAACAGTGTGCTCAGAACAAAGGAACTGTGTTTCCTACACACACTTACCATATGTAGTTCAACTCTCCTTCTGAAACTGATACAAACCATAGGTCCTCTAACATACAATGCTTTTCAGTTAAGAGTGAGAAACGTGTGAGCTTCGTGAACGATGTAGCTTCGTTTGAGCTGAAAAGTGACTGCTTTTACCTGAAACGAAGCCTTCCTTGTAGGAAGACACAGAGCCTGGCATTTCATTCCGTTCCTGAAGGGAAACACACAGCACAGTTCTCATCCATGAACCACACTCTGCTTTAGAGCAAGAAGCACGCACTTGCTCTCTAGAGTCTCTAATAAGGTGGGAAACGTGAGTGTGCTCAGAACAAATGAACTGTGTTTCCTACACACACGTACCATATCTAGTTCAACTCTGATTCTGAAACTGATAAAAACCACAGGTCATCTAACATCTAATGCTTTTCAATTAAGAGTGAGACACGTGTGAGCTTCGTGAATGATGTAGTTTCCTTTGAACTGAAATGTGACTGCGTTTACCTGAAAAGAAGTCTTGCTTGTAGGAAGACACAGATCCTGGCATTTCACTCCGTTTCTGAAGGGAAAGACATAGCACAGTTCTCATCCATGAACCACACTCTGCTTTAGCGTAAGAAGCATGCTCTTATATTCTAGATTCTCTAATAAGGCGGGAAACATGAGTGTGCTCAGAACAAAAGAACTGAGTTTCCTACACACACGGACCATATCTAGTTCAACTCTGCTTCTGATATTGATACAAACCAAAGGTCCTCTAACATCCAATGCTTTTCAGTTAACAGTGAGAAACGTGTGAGCTTCCTGAACGATGTAGCTTCGTTTTAGCTGAAAAGTGACTGCATTTACCTGAAACGAAGTCTTGCTTGTAGGAAGACACAGAGCCTGGCATTTCATTCCGTTCCTGAAGGGAAACACACAGCACAGTTCTCATCCATGAACCACAAACTCCTTTAGAGCAAGAAGCACGCTCTTGCTATCTAGAGTCTCTAATAAGGTGGGAAACGTGAGTGTGCTCAGAACAAATGAACTGTGTTTCCTACACACACGTACCATATTGAGTTCAACTCTGCTTCTGAAACTGATAAAAACCACAGGTCATCTAACATCCAATGCTTTTCAGGTAAGAGTGAGAAACGTGTGAGCTTCGTGAATGATGTAGTTTCCTTTGAACTGAAATGTGACTGCGTTTACCTGAAAAGAAGTCTTGCTTGTAGGAAGACACAGAGCATGGCATTACACTCCGTACTGAAGGGAAAGACATAGCACAGTTCTCATCCATGAACCACACTCTGCTTTAGCGTAAGAATCACGCTCTTACATTCTAGATTCTCTAATAAGGCGGGAAAAGTGAGTGTGCTCAGAACAAAGAACTGAGTTTCCTACACACACGGACCATATCTAGTTCAACTCTGCTTCTGAAATTGATACAAACCACAGGTCATCTAACATCCAATGCTTTTCAGTTAACAGTGAGAAAAGTGTGAGCTTCCTGAACGATGTTGCTTTGTTTTAGCTGTAAAGTGACTGCGTTTACCTGAAACGAAGTCTGGCTTGTAAGAAGCCACAGATCCTGGCATTTCACTCTGTTTCTGAAGTGAAACAAATAGCCCAGTACTCTTCCATGAACCAAACTCTGCATTAGAGCAAGAAGCATGCTCTTGCTTTCTAGAGTCTCTACAAAGGCAGGAAATTTGAGTGTACTCAGAACAAAAGAACTGTGTTTCCTACACACATGGACAATATCTAGTACAACTTTGCTTCTGAAATTGATACAAACCACAGGTCCTCTAACATCCAATGCTTTTCAGTTCAGAGCGAGAAACGTGTGAGCTTAGTGAACTATGAAGCTTAGTTTGAGCTGATAAGTGACCTGCGTTTACCTGAAACGAAGTCTTGCTTGTAGGAAGACACAGAGCCTGGCATTTCACTCCATTTCTGAAGGGAAACACACAGCACAGTTCTCATCCATGAACCACACTCTGCTTTAGAGCAAGAAGCACGCTCTTGCTTTCTAGAGTCTCTTATAAGTTGGGAAACGTGAGTGTGCTCAGAACAAAAGAACTGAGTTTCCTACAAACACTGACCATATCTAGTTCAACTCCGCTTCTCAAACTGATATAAACCACAGGTCGTCTAACATGGAATGCTTTTCAGTTCAAAGCGAGAAACGTTTGAGCTCCCTGAACGATGTTGCTTCGTTTTAGCTGAAAAGTGACTGCGTTTACCTGAAACGAAGTCTTGCTTGTAGGAAGTCACAGAGCCTGGCATTTCACTCTGTTTCTGATGTGAAACATATAGCCCAGTAGTCTTCCATGAACCACACTCTGCTTTAGAGCAAGAAGCATGCTCTTGCTTTCTAGAGTCTCTAATAAGGCAGGAAACGAGAGTGTACTCGGAACAAAAGAACTGTGTTTCCTACACACCCGCACCATATCTAGTTCAACTCTGCTTCTGAAACTGATACAAACCATAGGTCCTCTAACATCCAATGCTTTTCAGTTAAGAGTGACAAACGTGTGAGCTTCGTGAACGATATAGCTTTGTTTGAGCTGAAAAGTGAGGGCGTTTACCTGAAACGAAGTCTTGCTTGTAGGAAGACACAGAGCCTGGCATTTCATTCCATTTCTGAAGGGAAACACACAGCACAGTTCTCATCCATGAACCACACTCTGCTTTAGAGCAAGAAGCACGCTCTTGCTTTCTGGAGTCTCTTATAAGGTGGGAAAAGTGAGTGTGCTCAGAACAAAAGACTGAGTTTCGTACACACACTGACCATACCCAGTTGAACTCCGCTTCTGAAACTGATATAAACCACAGGTCCTCTAACATCCAATGCTTTTCAGTTCAAAGCGAGAAACGTGTGAGCTTCCTGAACGATGTTGCTTCGTTTTAGCTGTAAAGTGACTGCGTTTACCTGAAAATAAGTTTGGCTTGTAAGAAGCCACAGATCCTGGCATTTCACTCTGTTTCTGAAGTGAAACAAATAGCCCAGTACTCTTCCATGAACCAAACTCTGCTTTAGAGCAAGAAGCATGCTCTTGCTTTCTAGAGTCTCTACAAAGGCAGGAAATGTGAGTGTACTCAGAACAAAAGAACTGTGTTTCCTACACACATGGACCCTATCTAGTTCAACTTTGCTTCTGAAATTGATACAAACCACAGGTCCTCTAATATCCAATGCTTTTCAGTTCAGAGCAAGAAACGTGTGAGCTTAGTGAATGATGTAGCTTAGTTTGAGCTGAAAAGTGTCTGCGTTTACCTGAAACGAAGTCTTGCTTGTAGGAAGACACAAAGCCTGGCATTTCATTCCGTTCCTGAAGGGAAACCCACAGCACAGTTCTCATCCATGAACCACACTCTGCTTTAGAGCAAGAAGCACGCTCTTGCTTTCTAGAGTCTCTAATGAAGTGGGAAACGTGAGTGTGCTCAGAACAAATGAACTGTGTTTCCTACACACACGTACCATATCGAGTTCAACTCTGCTTTTCAAACGGATACAAACCACAGGTCCTCTAACATCCAATGCGTTTCAGATAAGAGTGAGAAACGTGTGAGTTTTGTGAACGATCTAGCTTTGTTTGAGGTGAAAAGTGACTGCGTTAGGTGAAACGAAGTCTTGCTTGTAAGAAGCCACAGAGCCTGACATTTCACTCTGTGTCTGAAGTAAAACAAATAGCCCAGTACTCTTCCATGAACCACACTCTGCTTTAGAGCAAGAAGCATGCTCCTGCTTTCTAGATTATCCAATAAGGCAGGAAACAACAGTGTGCTCAGAACAAAGGAACTGTGTTTCCTACACACACGTACCATATGTAGTTCAACTCTGCTTCTGAAACTGATACAAACCACAGGTCATCTAACATCTAATTCTTTTCAATTAAGAGTGAGACACGTGTGAGCTTCGTGAATGATGTAGTTTCCTTTGAACTGAAATGTGACTGCGTTTACCTGAAAAGAAGTCTTGCTTGTAGGAAAACACAGATCCTGGCATTTCACTCCGTTTCTGAAGGGAAAGACATAGCACAGTTCTCATCCATGAACCACACTCTGCTTTAGCGTAAGAAGCATGCTCTTATATTCTAGATTCTCTAATAAGGCGGGAAACATGAGTGTGCTCAGAACAAAAGAACTGAGTTTCCTACACACACGCACCATATCTAGTTCAACTCTGCTTCTGAAATTGATACAAACCAAAGGTCCTCTAACATCCAATGCTTTTCAGTTAACAGTGAGAAACGTGTGAGCTTCCTGAACGATGTAGCTTCGTTTTAGCTGAAAAGTGACTGCATTTACCTGAAACGAAGTCTTGCTTGTAGGAAGACACAAAGCCTGGCATTTCATTCCGTTCCTGAAGGGAAACACACAGCACAGTTCTCATCCATGAACCACACTCTGCTTTAGAGCAAGAAGCACGCACTTGCTCTCTAGAGTCTCTAATAAGGTGGGAAACGTGAGTGTGCTCAGAACAAATGAACTGTGTTTCCTACACACACGTACCATATCTAGTTCAACTCTGATTCTGAAACTGATAAAAACCACAGGTCATCTAACATCTAATGCTTTTCAATTAAGAGTGAGACACGTGTGAGCTTCGTGGATGATGTAGTTTCCTTTGAACTGAAATGTGACTGCGTTTACCTGAAAAGAAGTCTTGCTTGTAGGAAGACACAGATCCTGGCATTTCACTCCGTTTCTGAAGGGAAAGACATAGCACAGTTCTCACCCATGAACCACACTCTGCTTTAGCGTAAGAAGCATGCTCTTATATTCTAGATTCTCTAATAAGGCGGGAAACATGAGTGTGCCCAGAACAAAAGAACTGAGTTTCCTACACACACGGACCATATCTAGTTCAACTCTGCTTCTGAAATTGATACAAACCAAAGGTCCTCTAACATCCAATGCTTTTCAGTTAACAGTGAGAAACGTGTGAGCTTCCTGAACGATGTAGCTTCGTTTTAGCTGAAAAGTGACTGCATTTACCTGAAACGAAGTCTTGCTTGTAGGAAGACACAGAGCCTGGCATTTCATTCCGTTCCTGAAGGGAAACACACAGCACAGTTCTCATCCATGAACCACAAACTCCTTTAGAGCAAGAAGCACGCTCTTGCTATCTAGAGTCTCTAATAAGGTGGGAAACGTGAGTGTGCTCAGAACAAATGAACTGTGTTTCCTACACACATACCGTATCTTGTTCAACTCTGCTTCTGAAACTGATAAAAACCACAGGTCATCTAACATCCAATGCTTTTCAGTTAAGAGTGAGAAACGTGTGAGCTTCATGAATGATGTAGTTTCCTTTGAACTGAAATGTGACTGCGTTTACCTGAAAAGAAGTCTTGCTTGTAGGAAGACACAGAGCCTGGCATTTCACTCAGTTTCTGAAGGGAAAGACATAGCAAGTTCTCATCCATGAACCACACTCTGCTTTAGCGTAAGAATCACGCTCTTACATTCTAGATTCTCTAATAAGGCGGGAAAAGTGAGTGTGCTCAGAACAAAGAACTGAGTTTCCTACACACACGGACCATATCTAGTTCAACTCTGCTTCTGAAATTGATACAAACCACAGGTCATCTAACATCCAATGCTTTTCAGTTAACAGTGAGAAAAGTGTGAGCTTCCTGAACGATGTTGCTTTGTTTTAGCTGTAAAGTGACTGCGTTTACCTGAAACGAAGTCTGGCTTGTAAGAAGCCACAGATCCTGGCATTTCACTCTGTTTCTGAAGTGAAACAAATAGCCCAGTACTCTTCCATGAACCAAACTCTGCATTAGAGCAAGAAGCATGCTCTTCCTTTCTAGAGTCTCTACAAAGGCAGGAAATTTGAGTGTACTCAGAACAAAAGAACTGTGTTTCCTACACACATGGACAATATCTAGTTCAACTTTGCTTCTGAAATTGATACAAACCACAGGTCCTCTAACATCCAATGCTTTTCAGTTCAGAGCGAGAAACGTGTGAGCTTAGTGAACTATGAAGCTTAGTTTGAGCTGATACGTGACCTGCGTTTACCTGAAACGAAGTCTTGATTGTAGGAAGACACAGAGCCTGGCATTTCACTCCATTTCTGAAGGGAAACACACAGCACAGTTCTCATCCATGAACCACACTCTGCTTTAGAGCAAGAAGCACGCTCTTGCTTTCTAGAGTCTCTTATAAGTTGGGAAACGTGAGTGTGCTCAGAACAAAAGAACTGAGTTTCCTACACACACTGACCATATCTAGTTCAACTCCGCTTCTCAAACTGATATAAACCACAGGTCGTCTAACATGGAATGCTTTTCAGTTCAAAGCGAGAAACGTTTGAGCTCCCTGAACGATGTTGCTTCGTTTTAGCTGAAAAGTGACTCGTTTACCTGAAACGAAGTCTTGCTTGTAGGAAGTCACAGAGCCTGGCATTTCACTCTGTTTCTGATGTGAAACAAATAGCCCAGTAGTCTTGCATGAACCACACTCTGCTTTAGAGCAAGTAGCATGCTCTTGCTTTCTAGAGTCTCTAATAAGGCAGGAAACGAGAGTGTGCTCGGAACAAAAGAACTGTGTTTCCTACACACACGCACCATATCTAGTTCAACTCTGCTTCTGAAACTGATACAAACCATAGGTCCTCTAACATCCAAAGCTTTTCAGTTAAGAGTGAGAAACGTGTGAGCTTCGTGAACGATGTAGCTTCATTTGAGCTGAAAAGTGACTGCGTTTACCTGAAAAGAAGTCTTGCTTGCAGGAAGACACAGAGCCTGGCATTTCATTCCGTTCCTGAAGGGAAACACATAGCACAGTTCTCATCCATGAACCACACTCTGCTTTAGCGTAAGAAGCATGCTCTTATATTCTAGATTCTCTAATAAATCGGAAAACGTGAGTGTGCTCAGAACAAATGAACTGAGTTTCCTACACACACGGACCATATCTAGTTCAACTCTGCTTCTGAAATTGATACAAACCACAGGTTCTCTAACATCCAATGCTTTTCAGTTAAATGTGAGAAACGTGTGAGCTTCCTGAACTATGTTGATTCGTTTTAGCTGAAAAGTGACTGCGTTTACCTGAAACGAAGTCTTGCTTGTAGTAAGTCACAGGGCCTGGCATTTCACTCTGTTTCTGAAGTGAAACAAATAGCCCAGTACTCTTCCATGAACCACACTCTGCTTTAGAGCAAGAAGCATGCTCTTGCTTTCTAGTGTCTCTAATAAGGCAGGAAATATGAGTGTGCTCAGAAAAAAAGAACTGTGTTTCCTACACACACGCACCATATCTAGTTCAACTCTGCTTCTGAAACTGATATAACCATAGGTCCTCTAACATCCAATGCTTTTCAGTTAAGAGTGAGAAACGTGTGAGCTTCGTGAACGATGTAGCTTCGTTTGAGCTGAAAAGTGACTGCGTTTACCTGAAACGAAGTCTTGCTTGTAGGAAGACACAGAGCCTGGCATTTCATTCCGTTCCTGAAGGGAAACACACAGCACAGTTCTCATCCATGAACCACACTCTGCTTTAGAGCAAGAAGCACGCTCTTGCTTTCTAGAGTCTCTAATAAGGTGGGAAACGTGAGTGTGCTCAGAACAAAAGAAATGTGTTTCCTACACACACGGACCAAATCTAGTTCAACTCTGCTTCTGAAATGGATACAAACCACAGGTCCTCTAACATCCAAGCTTTTCAATTAAGAATGAGAAACGTGTGAGCTTCTTGAACGATGTAGCTTCGTTTGAGCTGAAAATTGACTTCGTTTACCTGAAAAGAAGTCTTGCATGTAGGAAGACACAGAGCCTGGCATTTCATTCCGTTTCTGAAGGGAAAAACACAGCACAGTTCTCATCCATGAACCACACTCTGCTTTAGAGCAAGAAGCACGCTCTTGCTTTCTAGAGTCTCTTATAAGGTGGGAAACGTGAGTGTGCACAGAACAAAAGAACTGAGTTTCCTACACACACTGACCATATCTATTTCAACTCTGCTTCTCAAACTGATATAAACCACAGGTCCTCTAACATCGAATGCTTTTCAGTTCAAAGCGAGAAACGTTTGAGCTCCCTGAACGATGTTGGTTCCTTTTAGCTGAAAAGTGACTACGTTTACCTGAAACGATGTCTTGCTTGTAGGAAGTCACAGAGCCTGGCATTTCACTCTGTTTCTGAAGTGAAACAAATAGCCTAGTACTCTTCCATGAACCACACTCTGCTTTAGAGCAAGAAGCATGCTCTTGCTTTCTAGAGTCTCTACAAAGGCGGGATATGTGAGTGTACTCAGAACAAAAGAACTGTGTTTCCTACACACATGGACCCTATCTAGTTCAACTTTGCTTCTGAAACTGATACAAACCACAGGTCCTGTAACATCCAATGCTTTTCGTTCAGAGCAAGAAACGTGTGAGCTTAGTGAATGATGTAGCTTAGTTTGAGCTGAAAAGTGACTGCGTTTACCTGAAACGAAGTCTTGCTTGTAGGAAGAAACAGAGCCTGGCATTTCATTTCGTTCCTGAAGGGAAACCCACAGCACAGTTCTCATCCATGAACCACACTCTGCTTTAGAGCAAGAAGCATGCTCTTGCTTTCTAGATTCTCTAATGAGGTGGGAAACGTGAGTGTGCTCAGAACAAATGAACTGTGTTTCCTACACACACGTACCATATCGAGTTCAACTCTGCTTCTCAAACGGATACAAACCACAGGTCATCTAACATCCAATGTGTTTCAGATAAGATTGAGAAACGTGTGAGCTTTGTGAACGATCTAGCTTCGTTTGAGCGAAAAGTGACTGCGTTTACCTGAAAAGAAGTCTTGCTTGCAGAAAGCAACAGAGGCTGGCATTTCATTCCGTTTCTGAAGGGAAACACACAGCACAGTTCTCATCCATGAACCACACTCTGCTTTAGAGCAAGAAGCATGCTCTTACTTTCTAGAGTCTCTAATAAGGCAGGAAACGTGAGTGTGCTCAGAAAAAAAGAACTGTGTTTCCTACACACAAGCACCATATCTAGTTCAACTCTGCTTCTGAAACTGATACAAACCATAGGTCCTCTAACATCCAAAGATTTTCAGTTAAGAGTGAGAAATGTGTGAGCTTCGTGAACGATGTAGCTTCGTTTGAGCTGAAAAGTGACTGCGTTTACCTGAAACGAAGTCTTGCTTGCAGGAAGACACAGAGCCTGGCATTTCATTCCGTTTCTGAAGGGAAACACACAGCACAGTTCTCATCGATGAACCACACTCTGCTTTAGAGCAAGAAGCACGCACTTGCTTTCTAGAGTCTCTAATAAGGTGGGAAACGTGAGTGTGCTCAGAACAAATGAACTGTGTTTCCTACACACACGTACAATATCTAGTTCAACTCTGCTTCTGAAACTGATAAAAACCACAGGTCATCTAACATCTAATGCTTTTCAGTTAAGAGTGAGAAACGTGTGAGCTTCGTGAATGATGTAGTTTCCTTTGAACTGAAATGTGTCTGCGTTTACCTGAAAAGAAGTCTTGCTTGTAGAAAGACACAGAGCCTGGCATTTCACTCCGATTCTGAAGTGACAGACATAGCACAGTTCTCATCCATGAACCACACTCTGCTTTAGCGTAAGAAGCATGCTCTTATATTCTAGATTCTCTAATAAGGCGGGAAACGTGAGTGTGCTCAGAACAAATGAACTGAGTTTCCTACACACACGGACCATATCTAGTTCAAGTCTGCTTCTGAAATTGATACAAACCACAGGTTCTCTAACATCCAATGCTTTTCAGTTAAAAGTGAGAAACGTGTGAGCTTCCTGAACGATGTTGCTTCGTTTTAGCTGAAAAGTGCCTGCGTTTACCTGAAACGAAGTCTTGCTAGTAGGAAGACACAGAGCCTGGCATTTCATTCCGTTTGTGAAGGGAAACACACAGCACAGTTCTCATCCATGAACCACACTGTGCTTTAGAGCAAGAAGCACTCACTTGCTTTCTAGAGTCTCTAGTAAGGTGCGAAACGTGAGTGTGCTCAGAACAAATGAAATGTGTTTCCTACACACACGTACCGTATCTAGTTCAACTCTGCTTCTGAAACTGATAAAAACCACAGGTCATCTAACATCCAATGCTTTTCAGTTAAGAGTGAGAAACGTGTGAGCTTCATGAATGATGTAGTTCCCTTTGAACTGAAATGTGACTGCGTTTACCTGAAAAGAAGTCTTGCTTGTAGGAAGACACAGAGCCTGGCATTTCACTCCGTTTCTGAAGGGAAAGACATAGCACAGTTCACATCCATGAACCACACTCTGCTTTAGAGCAAGAAGCACGTTCTTGCTTTCTAGATTCTCTAATAAGTTGGGAAACGTGAGTGTGCTCAGAACAAAAGAACTGAGTTTCCTACACACATGGACCATATCTAGTTCAACTCTGCTTCTGAAATTGATACAAACCACAGGTCATCTAACATCCAATGCTTTTCAGTTAACAGTGAGAAACGTGTGAGCTTCCTGAACTATGTTGCTTCGTTTTAGCTGAAAAGTGACTGCGTTTACCTGAAACGAAGTCTTGCTTGTAGGAAGTCAGAGATCCTGGCATTTCACTCTGTTTCTGAAGTGAAACAAATAGCCCAGTACTCTTCCATGAACCACACTCTGCTTTAGAGCAAGAAGCATGCTCTTGCTTTCTAGTTTCTCTAATAAGGCAGGAAACATGAGTGTGCTCAGAAAAAAAGAACTGTGTTTCCTACACACACGCACCATATCTAGTTCAACTCTGCTTCTGAAACTGATACAACCATAGGTCCTCTAACATCCAATGCTTTTCAGTTAAGAGTGAGAAACGTGTGAGCTTTGTGAACGATGTAGCTTCGTTTGAGCTGAAAAGTGACTGCGTTTACCTGAAACGAAGTCTTGCTTGTAGGAAGACACAGAACCTGGCATTTCAGTCCGTTTCTGAAGGGAAAGACATAGCACAGTTCTCATCCATGCACCACACTCTGCTTTAGTGAAGGAAGCACGTTCTAGTAGTCTAGATTCTCTAATTATTCGGGAAAATTGAGTGTGCTCAGAACAAAAGAACTGTGTTTCCTACACACACGCACCATATCTAGTTCAACTCTGCTACTGAAACTGATACAAACCATAGGTCCTCTAACATGCAATGCTTTTCAGTTAAGAGTGAGAAACGTGTGAGCTTCGTGAACGATGTAGCTTCCTTTGAGCTGAAAAGTGACTGCGTTTACCTGAAAAGAAGTCTTGCTTGTAGGAAGACACAGAGCCTGGCATTTCATTCCGTTCCTGAAGGGAAACACACAGCACAGTTCTCATCCATGAACCACACTCTGCTTTAGAGCAAGAAGCACGCACTTGCTTTCTAGAGTCTCTAATAAGGTGGGAAACGTGAGTGTGCTCAGAACAAATGAACTGTGTTTCCTACACACACGTACCATATCTAGTTCAACTCTGCTTCTGAAACTGATAAAAACCACAGGTCATCTAACATCTAATGCTTTTCAGTTAAGAGTGAGAAACGTGTGAGCTTCGTGAATGACGTAGTTTCCTTTGAACTGAAATGTGACTGCGTTTACCTGAAAAGAATTCTTGCTTGTAGGAAGACACAGAGCCTGGCATTTCACTCCGTTTCTGAAGGGAAAGACATAGCACAGTTCACATCCATGAACCACACTCTGCTTTAGAGCAAGAAGCACGCTCTTGCTTTCTAGAGTCTCTAATAAGGTGGGAAACGTGAGTGTGCTCAGAACAAAAGAACTGAGTTTCCTACACACACGGACCATATCTAGTTCAACTCTGCTTCTGAAATTGATATAAACCACAGGTCATCTAACGTCCAATGCTTTTCAGTTAACAGTGAGAAACGTGTGAGCTTCCTGAAAAATGTTGCTTCGTTTTAGCTGAAAAGTGACTGCGTTTACCTGAAACGAAGTCTTGCTTGTAGGAATTCACAGGGCCTGGCATTTCACTCTGTTTCTGAAGTGAAACAAATAGCCCACTACTCTTCCATGAACCACACTCTGCTTTAGAGCAAGAAGCATGCTCTTGATTTCTAGTGTCTCTAATAAGGCGGGAAATGTGAGTGTACTCAGAACAAATGAACTGTGTTTCCTATACACATGGACCATATCTAGTTCAACTTTGCTTCTGAAACTGATACAAACCACAGGTCCTCTAACATCCAATGCTTTTCAGATCAGAGCGAGAAACGTGTGAGCTTAGTGAACGATGTACCTTAGTTTGAGCTGAAAAGTGACTATGTTTACCTGAAACGAAGTCTTGCTTGTAGGGAGACATAGAGCCTGGGATTTCATTCCGTTTCTGAAGGGAAACACACAGCGCAGTTCTCATCCATGACCTACACTCTGCTTTAGAGCAAGAAGCACGCTCTTGCTTTCTAGTGTCTCTAATAAGGCAGGAAACGTGAGTGTGCTCAGAACAAAAGAACTGTGTTTCCTATACTGACACACCATATCTAGTACAACTCTGCTTCTTAAACTGATACAAACATCAGGTCCTCTAACATCCAATGCTTTTCAGGTAAGAGTGAGAAGCGTGTGAGCTTCGTGAACGATGTTGCTTCGTTTTAGCTAAAAAGTGACTGCGTTTAGATGAAACGAAGTCTTGATTATAAGAAGCCACAGATCCTGGCATTTCACTCTGTTTCCGAACTGAAACAAATAGCCCAGTACTCTTCCATGAACCACACTCTGCTTTAGAGCAAGAAGCATGCTTTTGCATTGTAGAGTCTCTACTAAGGCGGGAAATGTGAGTGTACTCAGAACAAAAGAAGTATGTTTCCTACACACATGGACCATATCTAGTTCAACTTTGCTTCTGAAACTGATACAAACCACAGGTCCTCTAACATCCAATGCTTTTCAGTTCATAGGGAGAAACTTGTGAGCTTAGGGAACGATGTAGCTTAGTTTGACCTGAAAAATGACTGCGTTTACCTGAAACGAAGTCTTGCTTGTAGGAAGACACAGAGCCTGAGATTTCACTCCGTTTCTGAAGGGAAACACACAGCCCAGTTCTCATCCATGAACCACACTCTGCTTTAGAGCAAGTAGCACGCTCTTGCTTTCTTGAGTCTCTAATAAGTTGGGAAACGTGAGTGTGCTCAGAACACAAGAACTGTGTTTCCTACACACACGTACCATATCTAGTTCAACTCTGCTTCTTAAACTGATACAAACATAAGGTCCTCTAACCTCCAATGTGTTTCAGTTAAGAGTGAGAAACGTGTGAACTTGGTGAAAGATGTTGCTTCGTTTTAGCTGAAAAGTGACTGCGTTTACCTGAAACGAAGTGTGGCTTGTAAGAAGCCACAGAGCCTGGCATTTCACTCTGTTTCTGAAGTGAAACAAATAGCCCAGTACTCTTCCATGAACCACACTCTGCTTTAGAGCAAGAAGCATACTCTTGCTTTCTAGAGTCTCTACAAAGGCGGGAAATGTGAGTGTACTCAGAACAAAAGAACTGTGTTTCCTACACACATGGACACTATCTAGTTCATCTTTGCTTCTGATATTGATACAAACCACAGGTCCTCTAACATCCAATGCTTTTCAGTTCAGAGCGAGAAAGTGTGAGCTTAGTGAACGATGAAGCCTAGTTTGATCTGATAAGTGCCTGTGTTTACCTGAAACGAAGTCTTGCTTGTATGAAGACACAGAGCCTGGGATTTCACTCCGTTTCCTAAGGGAAACACACAGCACAGTTCTCATCCATGAACCACACTCAGCTTTAGAGCAAGAAGCACGCTCTTGCTTTCTAGAGTCTCTTATAAGGTGGGAAATGTGAGTGTGCTCAGAACAAAAGAACTGAGTTTCCTACACACACTGACTATATCTAGTTCAACTGTGCTTCTTAAACTGATACAAACATCAGGTCCTCTAACATCCAATGCTTTTCAGTTAAGAGTGAGAAACGTGTGAGCTTCGTGAACGATGTTGCTTCGTTTTAGCTAAAAAGTGACTGCATTTAGATGAAACGAAGTCTTGCTTGTAAGAAGGCACAGAGCCTGGTATTTCACTCTGTTTCTGATGTGAAACAAATAGCCCAGTACTCTTCCATGAACCACACTCTGCTTTAGAGCAAGAATCATGCTTTTGATTTCTAGAGTCTCTACTAAGGCGGGAAATATGAGTGTACTCAGAACAAAAGAACTGTGTTTCCTATACACATGGACCATATCTAGTTCAACTTTGCTTCTGAAACTGATACAGACCACAGGTCCTCTAACATCCAATGCTTTTCAGATCAGAGCGAAAACCTGTGAGCTTAGTGAACGATGTACCTTACTTTGAGCTGAAAATTGACTATGTTTACCTGAAACGATGTCTTGCTTGTAGGAAGACACAGAGCCTGGGATTTCATTCCGTTTCTGAAGGGAAACACACAGCACAGTTCTCATCCATGAACCACACTCTGCTTTAGAGCAAGAAGCACGCTCTTGCTTTCTAGAGTCTCTAATAATGCAGGAAACGTGAGTGTGCTCAGAATAAAAGAACTGTGTTTCCTACACACACGCACCATATCTAGTTCAACTCTGCTACTGAAACTGATACAAACCATAGGTCCTCTAACATCCACTGCTTTTAGGTTAAGAGTGAGAAACGTGTGAGCTTCGTGAACGATGTTGCTTCGTTTTAGCTGAAAAGTGACTGCGTTTACCTGAAACGAAGTCTGGCTTGCAAGAAGCCACAGAGCCTGGCATTTCACTCTATTTCTGAAGTGAAACAAATAGCCCAGTACTCTTCCATGAACTACACTCTGCTTTAGAGCAAGAAGCATGCATTTGCATTCTAGAGTCTCTACTAAGGCGGGAAATGTGAGTGTACTCAGAACAAAAGAAGTGTGTTTCCTATACACATGGACCATATCTAGTTCAACTTTGCTTCTGAAACAGATACAAACCACAGGTCCTCTAACATACAATGCTTTTCAGTTCATAGCGAGAAACTTGTGAGCTTAGGGAACGATGTAGCTTAGTTTGAGCTGAAAAATGACTGCGTTTACCTGAAACGAAGTCTTGCTTGTAGGAAGACACAGAGCCTGAGATTCACTCCGTTTCTGAAGGGAAACACACAGCACAGTTCTCATCCATGAACCACACTCTGCTTTAGAGCAAGAAGCACGCTCTTGCTGTCTAGAGTCTCTAATAATGCAGGAAACGTGAGTGTGCTCAGAATAAAAGAACTGTGTTTCCTACACACACGCACCATATCTAGTTCAACTCTGCTTCTGAAACTGATACAAACCATAGGTCCTCTAACATCCACTGCTTTTAGGTTAAGAGTGAGAAACGTGTGAACTTGGTGAAAGATGTTGCTTCGTTTTAGCTGAAAAGTGACTGCGTTTACCTGAAACGAAGTGTGGCTTGTAAGAAGCCACAGAGCCTGGCATTTCACTCTGTTTCTGAAGTGAAACAAATAGCCCAGTACTCTTCCATGAACCACACTCTGCTTTAGAGCAAGAAGCATACTCTTGCTTTCTAGAGTCTCTACAAAGGCGGGAAATGTGAGTGTACTCAGAACAAAAGAACTGTGTTTCCTACACACATGGACACTATCTAGTTCATCTTTGCTTCTGATATTGATACAAACCACAGGTCCTCTAACATCCAATGCTTTTCAGTTCAGAGCGAGAAACGTGTGAGCTTAGTGAACGATGAAGCCTAGTTTGAGCTGATAAGTGCCTGTGTTTACCTGAAACGAAGTCTTGCTTGTATGAAGACACAGAGCCTGGGATTTCACTCCGTTTCCTAAGGGAAACACACAGCACAGTTCTCATCCATGAACCACACTCAGCTTTAGAGCAAGAAGCACGCTCTTGCTTTCTAGAGTCTCTTATAAGGTGGGAAATGTGAGTGTGCTCAGAACAAAAGAACTGAGTTTCCTACACACACTGACTATATCTAGTTCAACTGTGCTTCTTAAACTGATACAAACATCAGGTCCTCTAACATCCAATGCTTTTCAGTTAAGAGTGAGAAACGTGTGAGCTTCGTGAACGATGTTGCTTCGTTTTAGCTAAAAAGTGACTGCATTTAGATGAAACGAAGTCTTGCTTGTAAGAAGGCACAGAGCCTGGTATTTCACTCTGTTTCTGATGTGAAACAAATAGCCCAGTACTCTTCCATGAACCACACTCTGCTTTAGAGCAAGAATCATGCTTTTGATTTCTAGAGTCTCTACTAAGGCGGGAAATATGAGTGTACTCAGAACAAAAGAACTGTGTTTCCTATACACATGGACCATATCTAGTTCAACTTTGCTTCTGAAACTGATACAGACCACAGGTCCTCTAACATCCAATGCTTTTCAGATCAGAGCGAAAACCTGTGAGCTTAGTGAACGATGTACCTTACTTTGAGCTGAAAATTGACTATGTTTACCTGAAACGATGTCTTGCTTGTAGGAAGACACAGAGCCTGGGATTTCATTCCGTTTCTGAAGGGAAACACACAGCACAGTTCTCATCCATGAACCACACTCTGCTTTAGAGCAAGAAGCACGCTCTTGCTTTCTAGAGTCTCTAATAATGCAGGAAACGTGAGTGTGCTCAGAATAAAAGAACTGTGTTTCCTACACACACGCACCATATCTAGTTCAACTCTGCTACTGAAACTGATACAAACCATAGGTCCTCTAACATCCACTGCTTTTAGGTTAAGAGTGAGAAACTTGTGAGCTTCGTGAACGATGTTGCTTCGTTTTAGCTGAAAAGTGACTGCGTTTACCTGAAACGAAGTCTGGCTTGCAAGAAGCCACAGAGCCTGGCATTTCACTCTATTTCTGAAGTGAAACAAATAGCCCAGTACTCTTCCATGAACTACACTCTGCTTTAGAGCAAGAAGCATGCATTTGCATTCTAGAGTCTCTACTAAGGCGGGAAATGTGAGTGTACTCAGAACAAAAGAAGTGTGTTTCCTATACACATGGACCATATCTAGTTCAACTTTGCTTCTGAAACAGATACAAACCACAGGTCCTCTAACATACAATGCTTTTCAGTTCATAGCGAGAAACTTGTGAGCTTAGGGAACGATGTAGCTTAGTTTGAGCTGAAAAATGACTGCGTTTACCTGAAACGAAGTCTTGCTTGTAGGAAGACACAGAGCCTGAGATTCACTCCGTTTCTGAAGGGAAACACACAGCACAGTTCTCATCCATGAACCACACTCTGCTTTAGAGCAAGAAGCACGCTCTTGCTGTCTAGAGTCTCTAATAATGCAGGAAACGTGAGTGTGCTCAGAATAAAAGAACTGTGTTTCCTACACACACGCACCATATCTAGTTCAACTCTGCTTCTGAAACTGATACAAACCATAGGTCCTCTAACATCCACTGCTTTTAGGTTAAGAGTGAGAAACGTGTGAGCTTCGTGAACGATGTAGCTTTGTTTGAGCTGAAAAGTGACTGCGTTTACCTGAAAAGAAGTCTTGCTTGTAGGAAGACACAGAGCCTGACATTTCATTCCGTTTCTGAAGGGAAACACACAGCACAGTTCTCATCCATGAAGCACACTCTGCTTTAGAGCAAGAAGCATGCTCTTGCTTTCTAGAGTCTCTAATAATTTGGGAAAAGTGAGTGTGCTTAGAACAAAAGAACTGTGTTTCCTACACACGCACCATATCTAGTTCAACTGTGCTTCTTAAACTGATACAAACATCAGGTCCTCTAACATCCAATGCTTTTCAGTTAAGAGTGAGAAACGTGTGAGCTTAGTGAACGATGTTGCTTCGTTTTAGCTAAAAAGTGACTGCATTTAGATGAAACGAAGTCTTGTTTGTAAGAAGCCACAGAGCCTGGCATTTCACTCTGTTTCCGAACTGAAACAAATAGCCCAGTACTCTTCGATGAACCACACTCTGCTTTAGAGCAAGAAGCATGCCCTTGCTTTCTAGATTATCCAATAAGGCAGGAAACGAGAGTGTGCTCAGAACAAAAGAACTGAGTTTCCTACACAGACGCACCATATCTATTTCAACTCTGCTTCTGAACCTGATACAAACCATAGGTCATCTAACATCCAATGCTTTTCAGTTAAGAGTGAGAAACGTGTGAGCTTCGTGAACGATGTTGCTTCGTTTGAGCTGAAAAGTGACTGCGTTTACCTTAAAAGAAATCTTGCTTGTAGGAAGACACAGAGCCTGGCATTTCATTCCGTTTCTGAAGGAAAACACACAGCACAGTTTTCATCCATGAACCACACTCTGCTTTAGAGCAAGAAGCACGCACTTGCTTTTCAGAATCTCTAATAAGGTGGGAAACGTGAGTGTGCTCAGATCAAATGAACTGTGTTTCCTACACACACGTACCATATCTAGTTCAATTCTGCTTCTGAAACTGATAAAAACCACATGTCATCTAACATCCAATGCTTTTCAGTTAAGAGTGAGAAATGTGTGAGCTTCGTGAACGATGTTGCTTCGTTTTAGCTGAAAAGTGACTGCGTTTACCTGAAACGAAGTCTGGCTTGCAAGAAGCCACAGAGCCTGGCATTTCACTCTATTTCTGAAGTGAAACAAATAGCCCAGTACTCTTCCATGAACCACACTCTGCTTTAGAGCAAGAAGCATGCTTTTGCATTCTAGAGTCTCTACTAAGCGGGAAATGTGAGTGTACTCAGAACAAAAGAAGTGTGTTTCCTATACACATGGACCATATCTAGTTCAACTTTGCTTCTGAAACTGATACAAACCACAGGTCCTCTAACATACAATGCTTTTCAGTTCATAGCGAGAAACTTGTGAGCTTAGGGCACGATGTAGCTTAGTTTGAGCTGAAAAATGACTGCGTTTACCTGAAACGAAGTCTTGCTCTTAGGAAGACACAGAGCCTGAGATTTCACTCCGTTTCTGAAGGGAAACACACAGCACAGTTCTCATCCATGAACCACACTCTGCTTTAGAGCAAGAAGCACGCTCTTGCTGTCTAGAGTCTCTAATAATGCAGGAAACGTGAGTGTGCTCAGAATAAAAGAACTGTGTTTCCTACACACACGCACCATATCTAGTTCAACTCTGCTTCTGAAACTGATACAAACCATAGGTCCTCTAACATCCACTGCTTTTAGGTTAAGAGTGAGAAACGTGTGAGCTTCGTGAACGATGTTGCTTCGTTTTAGCTGAAAAGTGACTGCGTTTACCTGAAACGAAGTCTGGCTTGCAAGAAGCCACAGAGCCTGGCATTTCACTCTATTTCTGAAGTGAAACAAATAGCCCAGTACTCTTCCATGAACCACATTCTGCTTTAGAGCAAGAAGCATGCATTTGCATTCTAGAGTCTCTACTAAGGCGGGAAATGTGAGTTTACTCAGAAGAAAAGAAGTGTGTTTCCTATACACATGGACCATATCTAGTTCAACTTTGCATCTGAAACTGATACAAACCACAGGTCCTCTAACATACAATGCTTTTCAGTTCATAGCGAGAAACTTGTGAGCTTAGGGAACGATGTAGCTTAGTTTGAGCTGAAAAATGACTGCGTTTACCTGAAACGAAGTCTTGCTTGTAGGAAGACACAGAGCCTGAGATTTCACTCCGTTTCTGAAGGGAAACACACAGCACAGTTCTCATCCATGAACCACACTCTGCTTTAGAGCAAGAAGCACGCTCTTGCTTTCTAGAGTCTCTAATAATGCAGGAAACGTGAGTGTGCTCAGAATAAAAGAACTGTGTTTCCTACACACACGCACCATATCTAGTTCAACTCTGCTTCTGAAACTGATACAAACCATAGGTCCTCTAACATCCACTGCTTTTAGGTTAAGAGTGAGAAACGTGTGAGCTTCGTGAACGATGTAGCTTTGTTTGAGCTGAAAAGTGACTGCGTTTACCTGAAAAGAAGTCTTGCTTGTAGGAAGACACAGAGCCTGACATTTCATTCCGTTTCTGAAGGGAAACACACAGCACAGTTCTCATCCATGAAGCACACTCTGCTTTAGAGCAAGAAGCATGCTCTTGCTTTCTAGAGTCTCTAATAATTTGGGAAAAGTGAGTGTGCTTAGAACAAAAGAACTGTGTTTCCTACACACGCACCATATCTAGTTCAACTGTGCTTCTTAAACTGATACAAACATCAGGTCCTCTAACATCCAATGCTTTTCAGTTAAGAGTGAGAAACGTGTGAGCTTAGTGAACGATGTTGCTTCGTTTTAGCTAAAAAGTGACTGCATTTAGATGAAACGAAGTCTTGTTTGTAAGAAGCCACAGAGCCTGGCATTTCACTCTGTTTCCGAACTGAAACAAATAGCCCAGTACTCTTCCATGAACCACACTCTGCTTTAGAGCAAGAAGCATGCCCTTGCTTTCTAGATTATACAATAAGGCAGGAAACGAGAGTGTGCTCAGAACAAAAGAACTGTGTTTCCTACACAGACGCAGCATATCTATTTCAACTCTGCTTCTGAAACTGATACAAACCATAGGTCATCTAACATCCAATGCTTTTCAGTTAAGAGTGAGAAATGTGTGAGCTTCGTGAACGATGTTGCTTCGTTTTAGCTGAAAAGTGACTGCGTTTACCTGAAACGAAGTCTGGCTTGCAAGAAGCCACAGAGCCTGGCATTTCACTCTATTTCTGAAGTGAAACAAATAGCCCAGTACTCTTCCATGAACCACACTCTGCTTTAGAGCAAGAAGCATGCTTTTGCATTCTAGAGTCTCTACTAAGGCGTGAAATGTGAGTGTACTCACAACAAAAGAAGTGTGTTGCCTACACACATGGACCATATCTAGATCAACTTTGCTTCTGAAACTGATACAAACCACAGGTCCTCTAACATCCAATGCTTTTCAGTTCATAGGGAGAAACTTGTGAGCTTAGGGAACGATGTAGCTTAGTTTGAGCTGAAAAATGACTGCGTTTACCTGAAACGAAGTCTTGCTTGTAGGAAGACACAGAGCCTGAGATTTCACTCCGTTTCTGAAGGGAAACACACAGCCCAGTACTCATCCATGAACCACACTCTGCTTTAGAGCAAGTAGCACGCTCTTGCTTTCTTGAGTCTCTAATAAGTTGGGAAAAGTGAGTGTGCTCAGAACAAAAGAACTGTGTTTCCTACACACGCACCATATCTAGTACAACTGTGCTTCTTAAACTGATACAAACATCAGTTCCTCTAACATCCAATGCTTTTCAGTTAAGAGTGAGAAACGTGTGAGTTTCGTGAACGAGGTTGCTTCGTTTTAGCTAAAAAGTGACTGCATTTAGATGAAACGAAGTCTTGCTTGTAAGAAGCCACAGAGCCTGGCATTTCACTCTGTTTCTGAAGTGAAACAAATAGCCCAGTACTCTTCCATGAACCACAATCTGCTTTGAAGCAAGGAGCATGCTTTTGTTTTCTAGACGTTCTACTAAGGCGGGAAATGTGAGTGTGCTCAGAACAAAAGAACTATGTTTCCTACACAGACGCACCATATCTATTTCAACTTTGCTTCTGAAACTCATACAAACCACAGGTCCTCTAACATCCAATGGTTTTCAGTTCAGAGCGAGAAACCTGTGAGTTTACGGAACGATGTAGCTTAGTTTGAGCTGAAAAATGACTGCGTTCACCTGAAACGAAGTCTTGCTTGTAGGAAGACACAGACCCTGAGATTTCACTCCGTTTCTGAAGGGAAACACAAAGCACAGTTCTCATCCATGAACCACACTCTGCTTTAGAGCAAGAAGCACGCTCTTGGTTTCTTGAGTCTCTAATAATGCAGGAAACGTGAATGTGATCAGAACAAAAGAACTGAGTTTCCTACAAACACGGGCCATATCTAGTTCAACTCTTCTTCTTAAACTGATAAAAACATCAGGTCCTCTAACTACCAATGCTTTTCAGTTAAGAGTGAGAAACTTGTGAGCTTCCTGAACGATGTTGCTTCGTTTTAGCTGAAAAGTGACTGCGTTTACCTGAAACGAAGTCTGGCTTGTAAGAAGCCACAGAGCCTGGCATTTCACTCTGTGTCTGAAGTGAAACAAATAGCCCAGTACTCTTCCATGAACCACACTCTGCTTTAGAGCAAGAAGCATGCTCTTGCTTTCTAGAGTCTCTAATAAAGCGGGAAACGTGAGTGTGCTCAGAACAAAAGAACTGTGTTTCCTACACACACGTACCATATCTAGTTCAACTCTGATTCTTAAACTGATACAAACATCAGGTCCTCTAACCTCCAATGCTTTTCAGTTAAGAGTGAGAAACGTGTGAGCTACGTGAACGATGTTGCTTCGTTTTAGCTGCAAAGTGACTGCGTTTACCTGAAACGAAGTCTGGCTTGTAAGAAGCCACAGAGCCTGGCATTTCACTCTGTTTCTGAAGTGAAACAAATAGCCCAGTACTCTTCCATGAACCACACTCTGCTTTAGAGCAAGAAGCATGCTTTTGCATTCTAGAGTCTCTACTAAGGCGGGAAATGTGAGTGTACTCAGAACAAAAGAACTGTGTTTCCTACACACATGGACCATATCTAGTTAAACTTTGCTTCTGAAACTGATACAAACCACAGGTCCTCTAACATACAATGCTTTTCAGTTCAGAGCGAGAAACGTGTGAGCTTAGGGAACGATGTAGCTTAGTTTGAGCTGAAAAATGACTGCGTTTACCTGAAACGAAGTCTTGCTTGTAGGAAGACACAGAGCCTGAGATTTCACTCCGTTTCTGAAGGGAAACACACAGCACAGTTCTCATCCATGAACCACACTCTGCTTTAGAGCAAGAAGCACGCTCTTGCTTTCTAGGGTCTCTAATAATACAGGAAACGTGAGTGTGCTCAGAAAAAATGAAGTGTGTTTCCTAAACACACGCACCATATCTAGTTCAACTCTGCTTCTGAAACTGATACAAACCATAGGTCCTCTAACATCCAATGCTTTTCAGTTAAGAGTGAGAAACGTGTAAGCTTCGTGAACGATGTAGCTTCGTTTGAGCTGAAAAGTGACTGCGTTTAGCTGAAAAGAAGTCTTGCTTGTAGGAAGGCACAGAGCCTGGCATTTCATTCCGGTTCTGGAGGAAAAGACATAGCACAGTTCTCATCCATGAACCACACTCTGCTCTAGTGTAAGAAGCACGCTCTTACTTTCTAGAGTCTCTAATAAGGCGGGAAACGTGAGTGTGCTCAGAACAAAAGAACTGAGTTTCCTACACACACGGACCATATCTAGTTCAACTCTGCTTCTGAAATTGATACAAACCCCAGGTCCTCTAACATGCAATGCTATTCAGTTAACAGTGAGAAACGTGTGAGCTTCCTGAACGATGTTGCTTCATTTTAGCTGAAAAGTGACTGCGTTTACCTGAAACGAAGTTTTGCTTGTAGGAAGTCACAGAGCCTGGCATTTCACTCTGTTTCTGAAGTGAAACAAATCGCCCAGTACTCTTCCATGAACCACACTCTGCTTTAGAGCAAGAAGCAAGCTCTTGCTTTCTAACGTCTCTAATAAGGAAGGAAACGTGAGTGTGCTCAGAAAAAAAGAACTGTGTTTCCTACACACAGGCACCATATCTAGTTCAACTCTGCTTCTGAAACTGATACAAACCGTAGGTCATCTAACATCCAATGCTTTTCAGTTAAGAGTGAGAAACGTGTGAGCTTCGTGAATGAGGTAGCATCATTTGAGCTGAAAAGTGAGGGCGTTTACCTGAAACGAAGTCTTGCTTGTAGGAAGACACAGAGCCTGGAATTTCATTCCGTTTCTGAAGGGAAACACAAAGCACAGTTCTCATCCATGAAGCACACTCTGCTTTAGAGAAAGAAGCATGCTTTTGCTTTCTAGAGTCTCTAATAAGTTGGGAAACGTGAGTGTGCTCAGAACAAAAGAACTGTGTTTCCTACAAACACGGACCATATCTAGTTCAACTCTGCTACTGAAATTGATACAAACCCCAGGTCCTCTAACATCCAATGCTTTTCAGTTAACAGTGAAAAACGTGTGAGCTTCCTGAACGAAGTTGCTTCGTTTTAGCTGAAAAGTGACTGCGTTTACCTGAAACGAAGTCTTGCTGGTAGGAAGCCACAGAGCCTGGCATTGCACTCTGTTTCTGAAGTGAAACAAATAGCCCAGTACTCTTCCATGAACCTCAGTCTGCTTTAGAGCAAGAAGCATGCTCTTGCTTTCTAGATTCTCTAATAAGGCGGGAAACGTGAGTGTGCTCAGAAAAAAAGACTGTGTTTCCGACACACAAGCACCATATCTAGTTCAACTCTGCTTCTTAAACTGATACAAACATCAGGTCATCTAACATCCAATGCTTTTCAGTTAAGAGTGAGAAATGTGTGAGCTTCGTGAACGATGTTGCTTCGTTTTAGCTGAAAAGTGACTGCGTTTACCTGAAACGAAGTCTGGCTTGCAAGAAACCACAGAGCCTGGCATTTCACTCTATTTCTGAAGTGAAACAAATAGCCCAGTACTCCTCCATGAATCACACTCTGCTTTAGAGCAAGAAGCATGCTTTTGCATTCTAGAGTCTCTAATAAGGCGGGAAATGTGAGTGTACTCAGAACAAAAGAAGTGTGTTTCCTACACACATGGACACTATCTAGTACAACTTTGCTTCTGAAACTGATACAAACCACAGGTCCTCTAACATCCAATGCTTTTCAGTTCATAGCGAGAAACTTGTGAGCTTAGGGAACAATGTAGCTTAGTTTGAGCTGAAAAATGACTGCGTTTACCTGAAACGAAGTCTTGCTTGTAGGAAGACACAGAGCCTGAGATTTCACTCCCTTTCTGAAGGGAAACACACAGCACAGTTCTCATCCATGAACCACACTCTGCTTTAGTGTAAGAAACATGCTCTTTCTTTCTAGAATCTCTAATAAGTCGGGAAAGGTGAGTGTGCTCAGAACAAAAGAACTGAGTTTCCTATACACACGGACCATATCTAGTTCAACTCTGCTTCTGAAATTGATACAAACCCCAGGTCCACTAACATGCAATGCTTTTCAGTTAACAGTGAGATACATGTGAGCTTCCTGAACGATGTTGCTTCGTTTTAGCTGAAAAGTGACTGCGTTTACCTGAAACGAAGTCTTGCTTGTAGGAAGACACAGAGCCTGAGATTTCACTCCTTTTCTGAAGGGAAACACACAGCACAGTTCTCATCCATGAACCACACTCTGCTTTAGTGCAAGAAGCATGCTCTTGCTTTCTAGAGTCTCTAATAATGCAGGAAACGTGAGTGTGCTCAGAATAAAAGAACTGTGTTTCCTACACACACGCACCATATCTAGTTCAACTCTGCTTCTGAAACTGATACAAACCATAGGTCCTCTAACATCCACTGCTTTTAGGTTACGAGTGAGAAACGTGTGAGCTTCGTGAACGATATAGCTTTGTTTGAGATGAAAAGTGACTGCGTTTACCTGAAAAGAAGTCTTGCTTGTAGGAAGACACAGAGCCTGACATGTCATTCCCTTTCTGAAGGGAAACACACAGCACAGTTCTCATCCATGAAGCACACTCTGCTTTAGAGCAAGAAGCATGCTCTTGCTTTCTAGAGTCTCTAATAATGCAGGAAACGTGAGTGTGCTCAGAACAAAAGAACTGTGTTTCCTACACACGCACCATATCTAGTACAACTGTGCTTCTTAAACTGATACAAACATCAGGTCCTCTAACATCCAATGCTTTTCAGTTAAGAGTGAGAAACGTGTGAGCTTCGTGAACGATGTTTCTTCGTTTTAGCTAAAAAGTGACTGCATTTAGATGAAACGAAGTCTTGCTTGTAAGAAGCCACAGAGCCTGGCATTTCACTCTGTTCTGAAGTGAAACAAATAGCCCAGTACTCTTCCATGAACCACACTCAGCTTTAGAGCAAGAAGCATGCTTTTGCATTCTAGATTCTCTTCTAAGGCGGGAAATGTGAGTGTACTCAGAACAAAAGAAGTGTGTTTCCTACACACACGCACCATATCTAGTTCACCTCTGCTTCTGAAACTGATACAAACCATAGGTCCTCTAACATCAAATGCTTTTCAGTTAAGAGTGAGAAACGTGTGAGCTTCTTGAACGATGTAGCTTCGTTTGAGCTGAAAAGTGACTGCGTTTACCTGAAAAGAAGTCTTGCTTGTAGGAAGGCACAGAGCCTGGCATTTCATTCCGGTTCTGTAGGGAAAGACAAAGCACAGTTCTCATCCATGAACCACACTCTGCTTTAGTGTAAGAAGCACGCTCTTACTTTCTAGAGTCTCTAATAAGGCGGGAAACGTGAGTGTGGTCAGAACAAAAGAACTGAGTTTCCTACACACACGGACCATATCTAGTTCAACTCTGCTTCTGAAATTGATACAAACCCCAGGTCCTCTAACATCCAATGCATTTCAGTTAACAGTGAGAAACGTGTGAGCTTCCTGAACGATGTTGCTTCGTTTTAGCTGAAAAGTGACTGCGTTTACCTGAAACGAAGTCTTGCTTGTAGGAAGTCACAGAGCCTGGCATTGCACTCTGTTTCTGAAGTGAAACAAATAGCCTAGTACTCTTCCATGAACCACACTCTGCTTTAGAGCAAGAAACATGCTCTTGCTTTCTAGATTCTCTAATAAGGCGGGAAACGTGAGTGTGCTCAGAACAAATCAACTGTGTTTCCTACACTCACGTACCATATCTAGTTCAACTCTGCTTCTTAAACTGATACAAACATCAGGTCTCTAACATTCAATGCTTTTCAGTTAAGAGTGAGAAACGTGTGAGCTTCGTGAACGATGTTGCTTCATTTTACCTAAAAAGTGACTGCGTTTAGATGAAACGAAGTCTTGCTTGTAAGAAGCCACGGAGCCTGGCATTTCACTCTGTTTCTGAAGTGAAACAAATAGCCCAGTACTCTTCCATGAAGCACACTCTGCTTTAGAGCAAGAAGCGGCTCTTGCTTTCTAGATTATCCAATAAGGCAGGAAACGAGAGTGTGCTCAGAACAAAAGAACTGTGTTTCCTACACACACGCACCATATCTACTTCAACTCTGCTTCTGAAACTGATACAAACCATAGGTCCTCTAACATCCAATGCTTTTCAGTTAAGAGTGAGAAACGTGTGAGCTCTGTGAACGATGTAGCATCGTTTGAGCTAAAAAGTGACTGCATTTAGATGAAACGAAGTCTTGTTTGTAAGAAGCCACAGAGCCTGGCATTTTACTCTGTTTCTTAAGTGAAACAAATAGCCCAGTACTCTTCCATGAACCACACTCTGCTTTAGAGCAAGAAGCATGCTTTTGCATTCTAGAGTCTCTTCTAAGGCGGGAAATGTGAGTGTACTCAGAACAAAAGAAGTGTGTTTCCTACACACATGGACCATATCTAGTTCAACTTTGCTTCTGAAACTGATACAAAACACAGGTCCTCTAACATCCAATGCTTTTCATTTCATAGGGAGAAACTTGTGAGCTTAGAGAACGATGTAGCTTAGTTTGAGCTGAAAAATGACTGCGTTTACCTGAAACGAAGTCTTGCTTGTAGGAAGACACAGAGCCTGGGATTTCACTCCGTTTCTGAAGTGAAACACACAGCACAGTTCTCATCCATGAACCACACTCTGCTTTAGAGCAAGAAGCATGCTCTTGCTTTCTAGAGTCTCTAACATTGCAGGAAACGTGAGTGTGCTCAGAATAAAAGAACTGTGTTTCCTACACACACGCACCATATCTAGTTCAACTCTGCTTCTGAAACTGATACAAACCATAGGTCCTCTAACATCCACTGCTTTTCAGTTAAGAGTGAGAAACGTGTGAGCTTCGTGAACGATGTAGCTTCGTTTGAGCTGAAAAGTGACTACGTTTACCTGAAAAGAAGTCTTGCTTGTAGGAAGCCACAGAGCCTGGCATTTCATTCCAGTTCTGAAGGGAAAGACATAGCACAGTTCTCATCCATAAACCACATTCTGCTTTAGTGTAAGAAGCATGCTCTTACTTTCTAGAATCTCTAATAAGTCGGGAAACGTGAGTGTGCTCAGAACAAAAGAACGGAGTTTCCTACACACACGGACCATATCTAGTTCAACTCTGCTTCAGAAATTGATACAAACCCCAGGTCCACTAACATGCAATGCTTTTCAGTTAACAGTGAGATACGTGTGAGCTTCCTGAACGATGTTGCTTCATTTTAGCTGAAAAGTGACTGTGTTTACCTGAAACGAAGTCTTGCTTGTAGGAAGTCACAGAGCCTGGCATTTCACTCTGTTTCTGAAGTGAAACAAATAGCCCAGAACTCTTCCATGAACCACACTCTGCTTTAGAGCAAGAAGCATGCTCTTGCTTTCTAGAGTCTCTAATAAGGCAGGAAACGTGAGTGTGCTCAGAAAAAAAGAACTGTGTTTCCTACACACACGCACCATATCTAGTTCAACTCTGCTTCTGAAACTGATACAAACCATAGGTGCTCTAACATCCACTGCTTTTAGGTTAAGAGTGAGAAACGTGTGAGCTTCGTGAACGATGTAGCTTCCTTTGAGCTGAAAAGTGACTGCGTTTACCTGAAACGAAGTCTGGCTTGCAAGAAGCCACAGAGCCTAGCATTTCACTCTATTTCTGAAGGGAAACAAATAGCCCAGTACTCTTCCATGAACCACACTCTGCTTTAGAGCAAGAAGCATGCTTTTGCATTCTAGAGTCTCTAATAAGGCGGGAAATGTGAGTGTACTCAGAACAAAAGAAGTGTGTTTCCTACACACATGGACACTATCTAGTTCAACTTTGCTTCTGATATTGATACAAACCACAGGTCCTCTAACATCCAATGCTTTTCAGTTCAGAGCAAGAAACGTGTGAGCTTAGTGAACGGTGAAGCTTAGTTTGAGCTGATAAGTGCCTGTGTTTACCTGAAACGAAGTCTTGCTTGTATGAAGACACAGAGCCTGGGATTTCACTCCGTTTCTGAAGGGAAACACACAGCACAGTTCTCATCCATGAACCACACTCTGCTTTAGAGCAAGAAGCACGCTCTTGCTTTCTAGAGTCTCTTATAAGGTGGGAATAGTGAGTGGGCTCAGAACAAAAGAACTGAGTTTCCTACACACACTGACCATATCTAGTTCAACTCCGCTTCTTAAACTGATTTATACCACAGGTCCTCTAACATCCAATGCTTTTCAGTTCAAAGCGAGAAACGTGTGAGCTTCCTGAACGATATTGCTTCGTTTTATCTGAAAAGTGACTGTGTTTACCTTAAACGAAGTCTTGCTTGTAGGAAGACACAGAGCCTGAGATTTCACTCCTTTTCTGAAGGGAAACACACAGCACAGTTCTCATCCATGAAGCACACTCTGCTTTAGAGCAAGAAGCATGCTCTTGCTTTCTAGAGTCTCTAATAATGCAGGAAACGTGAGTGTGCTCAGAATAAAAGAACTGTGTTTCCTACACACACGCACCATATCTAGTTCAACTCTGCTTCTGAAACTGATACAAACCATAGGTCCTCTAACATCCACTGCTTTTAGGTTAAGAGTGAGAAACGTGTGAGCTTCGTGAACGATGTAGCTTTGTTTGAGCTGAAAAGTGACTGCGTTTACCTGAAAAGAAGTCTTGCTTGTAGGAAGACACAGAGCCTGAGATTTCATTCCGTTTCTGAAGGGAAACACACAGCACAGTTCTCATCCATGAAGCACACTCTGCTTTAGAGCAAGAAGCATGCTCTTGCTTTCTAGAGTCTCTAATAATTTGGGAAAAGTGAGTGTGCTCAGAACAAAAGAACTGTGTTTCCTACACACGCACCATATCTAGTACAACTGTGCTTCTTAAACTGATACAAACATCAGTTCCTCTAACATCCAATGCTTTTCAGTTAAGAGTGAGAAACGTGTGAGCTTCGTGAACGAGGTTGCTTCGTTTTAGCTAAAAAGTGACTGCATTTAGATGAAACGAAGTCTTGCTTGTAAGAAGCCACAGAGCCTGGCATTTCACTCTGTTTCTGAAGTGAAACAAATAGCCCAGTACTCTTCCATGAACCACAATCTGCTTTGAAGCAAGAAGCATGCTTTTGTTTTCTAGAGTCTCTACTAAGGCGGGAAATGTGAGTGTGCTCAGAACAAAAGAACTATGTTTCCTACACAGACGCACCATATCTATTTCAACTTTGCTTCTGAAACTGATACAAACCACAGGTCCTCTAACATCCAATGGTTTTCAGTTCAGAGCGAGAAACCTGTGAGCTTACGGAACGATGTAGCTTAGTTTGAGCTGAAAAATGACTGCGTTCACCTGAAACGAAGTCTTGCTTGTAGGAAGACACAGACCCTGAGATTTCACTCCGTTTCTGAAGGGAAACACAAAGCACAGTTCTCATCCATGAACCACACTCTGCTTTAGAGCAAGAAGCACGCTCTTGGTTTCTTGAGTCTCTAATAATGCAGGAAACGTGAGTGTGATCAGAACAAAAGAACTGAGTTTCCTATAAACAAGGGCCATATCTAGTTCAACTCTTCTTCTTAAACTGATACAAACATCAGGTCCTCTAACTACCAATGCTTTTCAGTTAAGAGTGAGAAACTTGTGAGCTTCCTGAACGATGTTGCTTCGTTTTAGCTGAAAAGTGACTGCGTTTACCTGAACCGAAGTCTGGCTTGTAAGAAGCCACAGAGCCTGGCATTTCACTCTGTTTCTGAAGTGAAACAAATAGCCCAGTACTCTTCCATGAACCACACTCTGCTTTAGAGCAAGAAGCATGCTCTTGCTTTCTAGAGTCTCTAATAAGGCGGGAAACGTGAGTGTGCTCAGAACAAAAGAACTGTGTTTCCTACACACACGTACCATATCTAGTTCAACTCTGCTTCTTAAACTGATACAAACATCAGGTCCTCTAACCTCCAATGCTTTTCAGTTAAGAGTGAGAAACATGTGAGCTTCGTGAACGATGTTGCTTCGTTTTAGCTGCAAAGTGACTGCGTTTACCTGAAACGAAGTCTGGCTTGTAAGAAGCCACAGAGCCTGGCATTTCACTCTGTTTCTGAAGTGAAACAAATAGCCCAGTACTCTTCCATGAACCACACTCTGCTTTAGAGCAAGAAGCATGCGTTTGCATTCTAGAGTCTCTACTAAGGCGGGAAATGTGAGTGTACTCAGAACCAAAGAACTGTGTTTCCTACACACGCACCATATCTAGTACAACTGTGCTTCTTAAACTGATAGAAACATCAGGTCCTCTAACATCCAATGCTTTTCAGATCAGAGCGAGAAACGTGTGAGCTTTGTGAACGATGTAGCTTAGTTTGAGCTGAAAAATGACTGCGTTTACCTGAAACGAAGTCTTGCTTGTAGGAAGACACAGAGCCTGAGATTTCACTCCGTTTCTGAAGGGAAACACACAGCACAGTTCTCATCCAAGAACCACACTCTGCTTTAGAGCAAGAAGCACGCTCTTGCTTTCTAGGGTCTCTAATAATACAGGAAACGTGAGTGTGCTCAGAAAAAATGAAGTGTGTTTCCTAAACACACGCACCATATCTAGTTCAACTCTGCTTCTGAAACTGATACAAACCATAGGTCCTCTAACATCCAATGCTTTTCAGTTAAGAGTGAGAAACGTGTGAGCTTCGTGAACGATGTAGCTTCGTTTGAGCTGAAAAGTGACTGCGTTTAGCTGAAAAGAAGTCTTGCTTGTAGGAAGGCACAGAGCCTGGCATTTCATTCCGGTTCTGGAGGGAAAGACATAGCACAGTTCTCATCCATGAACCACACTCTGCTCTAGTGTAAGAAGCACGCTCTTACATTCTAGAGTCTCTAATAAGGCGGGAAACGTGAGTGTGCTCAGAACAAAAGAACTGAGTTTCCTACACACACGGACCATATCTAGTTCAACTCTGCTTATGAAATTGATACAAACCCCAGGTCCTCTAACATGCAATGCTATTCAGTTAACAGTGAGAAACGTGTGAGCTTCCTGAATGATGTTGCTTCATTTTAGCTGAAAAGTGACTGCGTTTACCTGAAACGAAGTTTTGCTTGTAGGAAGTCACAGAGCCTGGCATTTCACTCTGTTTCTGAAGTGAAACAAATCGCCCAGTACTCTTCCATGAACCACACTCTGCTTTAGACCAAGAAGCAAGCTCTTGCTTTCTAAAGTCTCTAATAAGGAAGGAAACGTGAGTGTGCTCAGAAAAAAAAAAACTGTGTTTCCTACACACACGCACCATATCTTGTTCAACTCTGCTTCTGAAACTGATACAAACCGTAGGTCCTCTAACATCCAATGCTTTTCAGTTAAGAGTGAGAAACGTGTGAGCTTCGTGAATGAGGTAGCATCGTTTGAGCTGAAAAGTGAGGGCGTTTACCTGAAACGAAGTCTTGCTTGTAGGAAGACACAGAGCCTGGAATTTCATTCCGTTTCTGAAGGGAAACACACAGCACAGTTCTCATCCATGAAGCACACTCTGCTTTAGAGAAAGAAGCATGCTTTTGCTTTCTAGAGTCTCTAATAAGTTGGGAAACGTGAGTGTGCTCAGAACAAAAGAACTGTGTTTCCTACAAACACGGACCATATCTAGTTCAACTCTGCTTCTGAAACTGATACAAACCATAGGTCCTCTAACATCCAATGCTTTTCAGTTAAGAGTGAGAAATGTGTGAGCTTCGTGAACGATGTTGCTTCGTTTTAGCTGAAAAGTGACTGCGTTTACCTGAAACGAAGTCTGGCTTGCAAGAAGCCACAGAGCCTGGCATTTCACTCTATTTCTGAAGTGAAACAAATAGCCCAGTACTCTTCCATGAACCACACTCTGCTTTAGAGCAAGAAAAATGCTTTTGCATTCTAGAGTCTCTACTAATGCAGGAAATGTGAGTGTACTCAGAACAAAAGAAGTGTGTTTCCTACACACATGGACCATATCTAGTTCAACTTTGCTTCTGAAACTGATACAAAGCACAGGTCCTCTAACATCCAATGCTTTTCAGTTCATAGCGAGAAACTTGTGAGCTTAGGGAACGATGTAGCTTAGTTTGAGCTGAAAAATGACTGCGTTTACCTGAAACGAAGTCTTGCTTGTAGGAAGACACAGAGCCTGAGATTTCACTCCGTTTCTGAAGGGAAACACACAGCACAGTTCTCATCCATGAACCACACTCTGCTTTAGTGTAAGAAACATGCTCTTACTTTCTAGAATCTCTAATAAGTCGGGAAACGTGAGTGTGCTCAGAACAAAAGAACTGAGTTTCCTACACACACGGACCATATCTAGTTCAACTCTGCTTCTGAAATTGATACAAACCCCAGTTCCACTAACATGCAATGCTTTTCAGTTAACAGTGAGATACATGTGAGCTTCCTGAACGATGTTGCTTCGTTTTATCTGAAAAGTGACTGCGTTTACCTGAAACGAAGTCTTGCTTGTAGGAAGACACAGAGCCTGAGATTTCACTCCTTTTCTGAAGGGAAACACACAGCACAGTTCTCATCCATGAACCACACTCTGCTTTAGAGCAAGAAGCACGCTCTTGCTTTCTAGAGTCTCTAATAATGCAGGAAACGTGAGTGTGCTCAGAATAAAAGAACTGTGTTTCCTACACACACGCACCATATCTAGTTCAACTCTGCTTCTGAAACTGATACAAACCATAGGTCCTCTAACATCCACTGCTTTTAGGTTACGAGTGAGAAACGTGTGAGCTTCGTGAACGATATAGCTTTGTTTGAGCTGAAAAGTGACTGCGTTTACCTGAAAAGAAGTCTTGCTTGTAGGAAGACACAGAGCCTGACATGTCATTCCGTTTCTGAAGGGAAACACACAGCACAGTTCTCATCCATGAAGCACACTCTGCTTTAGAGCAAGAAGCATGCTCTTGCTTTCTAGAGTCTCTAATAATGCAGGAAACGTGAGTGTGCTCAGAACAAAAGAACTGTGTTTAATACACACGCACCATATCTAGTACAACTGTGCTTCTTAAACTGATACAAACATCAGGTCCTCTAACATCCAATGCTTTTCAGTTAAGAGAGAAACGTGTGAGCTTCATGAACGATGTTGCTTCGTTTTAGCTAAAAAGTGACTGCATTTAGATGAAACGAAGTCTTGCTTGTAAGAAGCCACAGAGCCTGGCATTTCACTCTGTTCTGAAGTGAAACAAATAGCCCAGTACTCTTCCATGAACCACACTCAGCTTTAGAGCAAGAAGCATGCTTTTGCATTCTAGAGTCTCTTCTAAGGCGGGAAATGTGAGTGTACTCAGAACAAAAGAAGTGTGTTTCCTACACACACGTACCATATCTAGTTCAACTCTGCTTCTTAAACTGATACAAACACCAGGTCCTCTAACCTCCAATGCTTTTCAGTTAAGAGTGAGAAACATGTGAGCTTCGTGAACGATGTTGCTTCGTTTTAGCTGAAAAGTGACTGCGTTTACCTGAAACAAAGTCTTGCTTGTAAGAAGCCACAGAGCCTGGCATTTCATTCTGTTTCTGAAGTGAAACAAATAGCCCAGTACTCTTCCATGAACCACACTCTGCTTTAGAGCAAAAAGCATGCTTTTGCTTTCTAGAGTCTCTAATAATGCAGGAAACGTGAGTGTGCTCAGAAAAAAATAACTGTGTTTCCTACACACACGCACCATATCTAGTTCACCTCTGCTTCTGAAACTGATACAAACCATAGGTCCTCTAACATCAAATGCTTTTCAGTTAAGAGTGAGAAACGTGTGAGATTCTTGAACGATGTAGCTTAGTTTGAACTGAAAAGTGACTGCGTTTACCTGAAAAGAAGTCTTGCTTGTAGGAAGGCACAGAGCCTGGCATTTCATTCCGGTTCTGAAGGGAAAGACAAAGCACAGTTCTCATCCATGAACCACACTCTGCTTTAGTGTAAGAAGCACGCTCTTACTTTCTAGAGTCTCCAATAAGCCGGGAAACGTGAGTGTGGTCAGAACAAAAGAACTGAGTTTCCTACACACACGGGCCATATCTAGTTCAACTCTGCTTCTGAAATTGATACAAACACCAGGTCCTCTAACATCCAATGCTTTTCAGTTAACAGTGAGAAACGTTTGAGCTTCCTGAACGATGTTGCTTCGTTTTAGCTGAAAAGTGACTGCGTTTACCTGAAACGAAGTCTTGCTTGTAGGAAGTCACAGAGCCTGGCATTTCACTCTGTTTCTGAAGTGAAACAAATAGCCCAGTACTCTTCCATGAAGCACACTCTGCTTTAGAGCAAGAAGCGGCTCTTGCTTTCTAGATTATCCAATAAGGCAGGAAACGAGAGTGTGCTCAGAACAAAAGAACTGTGTTTCCTACACACACGCACCATATCTACTTCAACTCTGCTTCTGAAACTGATACAAACCATAGGTCCTCTAACATCCAATGCTTTTCAGATAAGAGTGAGAAACGTGTGAGCTCTGTGAACGATGTAGCATCGTTTGAGCTAAAAAGTGACTGCATTTAGATGAAACGAAGTCTTGTTTGTAAGAAGCCACAGAGCCTGGCATTTCACTCTGTTTCTGAAGTGAAACAAATAGCCCAGTACTCTTCCATGAACCACACTCTGCTTTAGAGCAAGAAGCATGCTTTTGCATTCTAGAGTCTCTACTAAGGCGGGAAATGTGAGTGTACTCAGAACAAAAGAAGTGTGTTTCCTACACACATGGACCATATCTAGTTCAACTTTGCTTCTGAAACTGATACAAACCACAGGTCCTCTAACATCCAATGCTTTTCAGTTCATAGCGAGAAACTTGTGAGCTTAGGGAATGATGTAGCTTAGTTTGAGCTGAAAAATGACTGTGTTTACCTGAAACGAAGTCTTGCTTGTAGGAAGACACAGAGCCTGAGATTTCACTCCATTTCTGAAGGGAAACACACAGCACAGTTCTCATCCATGAACCACACTCTGCTTTAGAGCAAGAAGCACGCTCTTGCTTTCTAGAGTCTCTAATAATGCAGGAAACGTGAGTGTGCTCAGAAAAAAAGAACTGTGTTTCCTACACACACGCACCATATCTAGTTCAACTCTGCTTCTGAAACTGATACAAACCATAGGTGCTCTAACATCCACTGCTTTTAGGTTAAGAGTGAGAAACGTGTGAGCTTCGTGAACGATGTAGCTTCGTTTGAGCTGAAAAGTGACTGCGTTTACCTGAAACGAAGTCTGGCTTGCAAGAAGCCACAGAGCCTAGCATTTCACTCTATTTCTGAAGTGAAACAAATAGCCCAGTACTCTTCCATGAACCACACTCTGGTTTAGAGCAAGAAGCATGCTTTTGCATTCTAGAGTCTCTAATAAGGCGGGAAATGTGAGTGTACTCAGAACAAAAGAAGTGTGTTTCCTACACACATGGACCATATCTAGTTCAACTTTGCTTCTGAAACTGATACAAACCACAGGTCCTCTAACATCCAATGCTTTTCAGTTCATAGCGAGAAACTTGTGAGCTTAGGGAATGATGTAGCTTAGTTTGAGCTGAAAAATGACTGTGTTTACCTGAAACGAAGTCTTGCTTGTAGGAAGACACAGAGCCTGAGATTTCACTCCATTTCTGAAGGGAAACACACAGCACAGTTCTCATCCATGAACCACACTCTGCTTTAGAGCAAGAAGCACGCTCTTGCTTTCTAGAGTCTCTAATAATGCAGGAAACGTGAGTGTGCTCAGAATAAAAGAACTGTGTTTCCTACACACACGCACCATATCTAGTTCAACTCTGCTTCTGAAACTGATACAAACCATAGGTCCTCTAACATCCACTGCTTTTAGGTTAAGAGTGAGAAACGTGTGAGCTTCGTGAACGATGTAGCTTTGTTTGAGCTGAAAAGTGACTGCGTTTACCTGAAAAGAAGTCTTGCTTGTAGGAAGACACAGAGCCTGACATGTCATTCCGTTTCTGAAGGGAAACACACAGGACAGTTATCATCCATGAAGCACACTCTGCTTTAGAGCAAGAAGCATGCTCTTGCTTTCTAGAGTCTCTAATAAGTTGGGAAACGTGAGTGTGCTCAGAACAAAAGAACTGTGTTTCCTACACACGCTCCATATCTAGTACAACTGTGCTTCTTAAACTGATACAAACATCAGTTCCTCTAACATCCAATACTTTATAGTTAAGATTGAAAAACGTGTGAGCTTCGTGAACGATGTTGCTTCGTTTTAGCTAAAAAGTGACTGCATTTAGATGAAACGAAGTCTTGCTTGTAAGAAGCCACAGAGCCTGGCATTTCACTCTGTTTCTGAAGTGAAACAAATAGCCCAGTACTCTTCCATGAACCACACTCTGTTTTAGAGCAAGAAGCATGCTTTTGCATTCTAGAGTCTCTAATAATGCAGGAAACGTGAGTGTGCTCAGAATAAAAGAAGTGTGTTTCCTACACAAACGCACCATATCTAGTTCAACTTTGCTTCTGAAACTGATACAAACCACAGGTCCTCTAACATCCAATGCTTTTCAGTTCAGAGCGAGAAACTTGTGAGCTTAGGGAAGGATGTAGCTTAGTTTGAGCTGAAAAATGACTGCGTTTACCTGAAACGAAGTCTTGCTTGTAGGAAGACACACACCCTGACATTTCATTCCGTTTCTGAAGCGAAACACACAGCACAGTTCTCATCCACGAATCACACTCTGCTTTAGAGCAAGAAGCATGCTCTTGCTTTCTAGAGTCTCTAATAAGTTGGGAAACGTGAGTGTGCTCAGAACAAAAGAACTGTGTTTCCTACACACGCACCATATCTAGTACAACTGTGCTTCTTAAACTGATAGAAACATCAGGTCCTCTAACATCCAATGCTTTTCAGATCAGAGCGAGAAACGTGTGAGCTTTGTGAACGATGTAGCTTAGTTTGAGCTGAAAAGTGACTATGTTTACCTGAAACGAAGTCTTGCTTGTAAGAAGCCACAGAGCCTGGCATTTCATTCTGTTTCTGAAGTGAAACAAATAGCCCAGTACTCTTCCATGAACCACACTCTGCTTTAGAGCAAAAAGCATGCTTTTGTTTTCTAGAGTCTCTAATAATGCAGGAAACGTGAGTGTGCTCAGAAAAAAATAACTGTGTTTCCTACACACACGCACCATATCTAGTTCACCTCTGCTTCTGAAACTGATACAAACCATAGGTCCTCTAACATCAAATGCTTTTCAGTTAAGAGTGAGAAACGTGTGAGATTCTTGAACGATGTAGCTTAGTTTGAGCTGAAAAGTGACTGCGTTTACCTGAAAAGAAGTCTTGCTTGTAGGAAGGCACAGAGCCTGGCATTTCATTCCGGTTCTGAAGGGAAAGACAAAGCACAGTTCTCATCCATGAACCACACTCTGCTTTAGTGTAAGAAGCACGCTCTTACTTTCTAGAGTCTCCAATAAGCCGGGAAACGTGAGTGTGGTCAGAACAAAAGAACTGAGTTTCCTACACACACGGGCCATATCTAGTTCAACTCTGCTTCTGAAATTGATACAAACACCAGGTCCTCTAACATCCAATGCTTTTCAGTTAACAGTGAGAAACGTTTGAGCTTCCTGAACGATGTTGCTTCGTTTTAGCTGAAAAGTGACTGCGTTTACCTGAAACGAAGTCTTGCTTGTAGGAAGTCACAGAGCCTGGCATTGCACTCTGTTTCTGAAGTGAAACAAATAGCCTAGTACTCTTCCATGAACCACACTCTGCTTTAGAGCAAGAAACATGCTCTTGCTTTCTAGATGCTCTAATAAGGCGGGAAACGTGAGTGTGCTCAGAACAAAACAACTGTGTTTCCTACACTCACGTACCATGTCTAGTTCAACTCTGCTTCTTAAACTGATACAAACATCAGGTCTCTAACATTCAATGCTTTTCAGTTAAGAGTGAGAAACGTGTGAGCTTCGTGAACGATGTTGCTTCGTTTTAGCTAAAAAGTGACTGTGTTTAGATGAAACGAAGTCTTGCTTGTAAGAAGCCACGGAGCCTGGCATTTCACTCTGTTTCTGAAGTGAAACAAATAGCCCAGTACTCTTCCATGAAGCACACTCTGCTTTAGAGCAAGAAGCGGCTCTTGCTTTCTAGATTATCCAATAAGGCAGGAAACGAGAGTGTGCTCAGAACAAAAGAACTGTGTTTCCTACACACACGCACCATATCTACTTCAACTCTGCTTCTGAAACTGATACAAACCATAGGTCCTCTAACATCCAATGCTTTTCAGATAAGAGTGAGAAACGTGTGAGCTCTGTGAACGATGTAGCATCGTTTGAGCTAAAAAGTGACTGCATTTAGATGAAACGAAGTCTTGTTTGTAAGAAGCCACAGAGCCTGGCATTTCACTCTGTTTCTGAAGTGAAACAAATAGCCCAGTACTCTTCCATGAACCACACTCTGCTTTAGAGCAAGAAGCATGCTTTTGCATTCTAGAGTCTCTAATAAGGCGGGAAATGTGAGTGTACTCAGAACAAAAGAAGTGTGTTTCCTACACACATGGACCATATCTAGTTCAACTTTGCTTCTGAAACTGATACAAACCACAGGTCCTCTAACATCCAATGCTTTTCAGTTCATAGCGAGAAACTTGTGAGCTTAGGGAATGATGTAGCTTAGTTTGAGCTGAAAAATGACTGTGTTTACCTGAAACGAAGTCTTGCTTGTAGGAAGACACAGAGCCTGAGATTTCACTCCATTTCTGAAGGGAAACACACAGCACAGTTCTCATCCATGAACCACACTCTGCTTTAGAGCAAGAAGCACGCTCTTGCTTTCTAGAGTCTCTAATAATGCAGGAAACGTGAGTGTGCTCAGAAAAAAAGAACTGTGTTTCCTACACACACGCACCATATCTAGTTCAACTCTGCTTCTGAAACTGATACAAACCATAGGTGCTCTAACATCCACTGCTTTTAGGTTAAGAGTGAGAAACGTGTGAGCTTCGTGAACGATGTAGCTTCGTTTGAGCTGAAAAGTGACTGCGTTTACCTGAAACGAAGTCTGGCTTGCAAGAAGCCAAGGAGCCTAGCATTTCACTCTATTTCTGAAGTGAAACAAATAGCCCAGTACTCTTCCATGAACCACACTCTGGTTTAGAGCAAGAAGCATGCTTTTGCATTCTAGAGTCTCTAATAAGGCGGGAAATGTGAGTGTACTCAGAACAAAAGAAGTGTGTTTCCTACACACATGGACCATATCTAGTTCAACTTTGCTTCTGAAACTGATACAAACCACAGGTCCTCTAACATCCAATGCTTTTCAGTTCATAGCGAGAAACTTGTGAGCTTAGGGAATGATGTAGCTTAGTTTGAGCTGAAAAATGACTGTGTTTACCTGAAACGAAGTCTTGCTTGTAGGAAGACACAGAGCCTGAGATTTCACTCCATTTCTGAAGGGAAACACACAGCACAGTTCTCATCCATGAACCACACTCTGCTTTAGAGCAAGAAGCACGCTCTTGCTTTCTAGAGTCTCTAATAATGCAGGAAACGTGAGTGTGCTCAGAATAAAAGAACTGTGTTTCCTACACACACGCACCATATCTAGTTCAACTCTGCTTCTGAAACTGATAAAACCATAGGTCCTCTAACATCCACTGCTTTTAGGTTAAGAGTGAGAAACGTGTGAGCTTCGTGAACAATGTAGCTTTGTTTGAGCTGAAAAATGACTGCGTTTACCTGAAAAGAAGTCTTGCTTGTAGGAAGACACAGAGCCTGACATGTCATTCCGTTTCTGAAGGGAAACACACAGGACAGTTATCATCCATGAAGCACACTCTGCTTTAGAGCAAGAAGCATGCTCTTGCTTTCTAGAGTCTCTAATAAGTTGGGAAACGTGAGTGTGCTCAGAACAAAAGAACTGTGTTTCCTACACACGCTCCATATCTAGTACAACTGTGCTTCTTAAACTGATACAAACATCAGTTCCTCTAACATCCAATACTTTATAGTTAAGAGTGAAAAACGTGTGAGCTTCGTGAACGATGTTGCTTCGTTTTAGCTAAAAAGTGACTGCATTTAGATGAAACGAAGTCTTGCTTGTAAGAAGCCACAGAGCCTGGCATTTCACTCTGTTTCTGAAGTGAAACAAATAGCCCAGTACTCTTCCATGAACCACACTCTGTTTTAGAGCAAGAAGCATGCTTTTGCATTCTAGAGTCTCTAATAATGCAGGAAACGTGAGTGTGCTCAGAATAAAAGAACTGTGTTTCCTACACACACGCACCATATCTAGTTCAACTCTGCTTCTGAAACTGATACAAACTATAGGTCCTCTAACATCCACTGCTTTTCAGTTAAGGGTGAGAAACGTGTGAGCTTCGTGAACGATGTAGCTTCGTTTGAGCTGAAAAGAGACTGCGTTTACCTGAAAAGAAGTCTTGCTTGTAGGAAGGCACAGACCCTGGCATTTCATTGCAGTTCTGAAGTGAAAGACATACCACAGTTCTCATCCATAAACCACATTCTGCTTTAGTGTAAGAAGCACGCTCTTACTGTCTAGAATATCTAATAAGTCGGGAAACGTGAGTGTGCTCAGAACAAAAGAACTGAGTTTCCTACACACACGGACCATATCTAGTTCAACTTTGCTTCTGAAATTGATATAAACCCCAGGTCCACTAACGTGCAATGCTTTTCAGTTAACAGTGAGATACGTGTGAGCTTCCTGAACGATGTTGCTTCGTTTTACCTGAAAAGTGACTGCGTTTACCTGAAACGAAGTCTTGCTTGTAGGAAGTCACAGAGCCTGGCATTTCACTCTGTTTCTGAAGTGAAACAAATAGCCCAGTACTCTTCCATGAACCACACTCTGCTTTAGAGCAAGAAGCATGCTCTTGCTTTCTAGAGTCTCTAATAATGCAGGAAACATGAGTGTGCTCAGAAAAAAAGAAGTGTGTTTCCTACACAAACGCACCATATCTAGTTCAACTTTGCTTCTGAAACTGATACAAACCACAGGTCCTCTAACATCCAATGCTTTTCAGTTCAGAGCGAGAAACTTGTGAGCTTAGGGAAGGATGTAGCTTAGTTTGAGCTGAAAAATGACTGCGTTTACCTGAAACGAAGTCTTGCTTGTAGGAAGACACACACCCTGACATTTCATTCCGTTTCTGAAGCGAAACACACAGCACAGTTCTCATCCACGAATCACACTCTGCTTTAGAGCAAGAAGCATGCTCTTGCTTTCTAGAGTCTCTAATAAGTTGGGAAACGTGAGTGTGCTCAGAACAAAAGAACTGTGTTTCCTACACACGCACCATATCTAGTACAACTGTGCTTCTTAAACTGATAGAAACATCAGGTCCTCTAACATCCAATGCTTTTCAGATCAGAGCGAGAAACGTGTGAGCTTTGTGAACGATGTAGCTTAGTTTGAGCTGAAAAGTGACTATGTTTACCTGAAACGAAGTCTTGCTTGTAGGAAGACACAGAGCCTGGGAATTCATTCCGTTTCTTAAGGGAAACACACAGCACAGTTCTCATCCATGATCCACACTCTGCTTTAGAGCAAGAAGCACGCTCTTGCTTTCTTGGGTCTCTAATAAGGCAGGAAACATGAGTGTGCTCAGAACAAAAGAACTGAGTTTCCTACACACACGGACCATATCTAGTTCAACTCTGCTTCTGAAACTGATACAAACCCCAGGTCCTCTAACATGCAATGCTATTCAGTTAACAGTGAGAAACGTGTGAGCTTCCTGAACGATGTTGCTTCGTTTTAGCTGAAAAGTGACTGCGTTTACCTGAAACGAAGTCTTGCTTGTAGGAAGTCACAGAGCCTGGCATTTCACTCTGTTTCTGAAGTGAAACAAATCGCCCAGTACTCTTCCATAAACCACACTCTGCTTTAGAGCAAGAAGCATGCTCTTGCTTTCTAAAGTCTCTAATAAGGCAGGAAACGTGAGTGTGCTCAGAAAAAAAGAACTGTGTTACCTACACACACGCACCATATCTAGTTCAACTCTGCTTCTGAAACTGATACAAACCGTAGGTCCTCTAACATCCAATGCTTTTCAGTTAAGAGTGAGAAACGTATGAGCTTAGGGAACAATGTAGCTTAGTTTGAGCTGAAAAATGACTGCGTTTACCTGAAACGAAGTCTTGCTTGTAGGAAGACACAGAGCCTGGAATTTCTTTCCGTTTCTGAAGGGAAACACACAGCACAGTTCTCATCCATGAACCACACTCTGCTTTAGAGCAAGAAGCATGCTCCTGCTTTCTAGTGTGTCTAATAAGGTGGGAAACCTGAGTGTGCTCAGAACAAAAGAACTGAGTTTCCTACACACACGGACCATATCTAGTTCAACTCTGCTTCTGAAATTGATACAAACCATAGGTCCTCTAACATCCAATGCTTTTCAGTTAACAGTGAGAAACGTGTGAGGTTCGTGAACGATGTTGCTTCGTTTTAGCTGCAAAGTCACTGCGTTTACCTGAAACGAAGTGTGGCTTGTAAGAAGCCACAGAGCCTGGCATTTCACTCTGTTTCTGAAGTGAAACAAATAGCCCAGTACTCTTCCATGAACCACACTCTGCTTTAGAGCAAGAAGCATGCTTTTGCATTGTAGAGTCTCTACTAAGGCGGGAAATGTGAGTGTACTCAGAACAAAAGAACTGTGTTTCCTACACACATGGACCATATCTAGTTAAACTTTGCTTCTGAAACTGATACAAACCACAGGTCCTCTAACATCCAATGCTTTTCAGTTCAGAGCGAGAAACTTATGAGCTTAGGGAACAATGTAGCTTAGTTTGAGCTGAAAAATGACTGCGTTTACCTGAAACGAAGTCTTGCTTGTAGGAAGACACAGAGCCTGAGATTTCACTCCGTTTCTGAAGGGAAACACACAGCACAGTTCTCATCCATGAACCACACTCTGCTTTAGAGCAAGAAGCACGCTCTTGCTTTCTAGAGTCTCTAATAATGCAGGAAACGTGAGTGTGCTCAGAAAAAAAGAACTGTGTTTCCTACACACACGCACCATATCTAGTTCAACTCTGCTTCTGAAACTGATACAAACCATAGGTCCTCTAACATCCAATGCTTTTCAGTTAAGATTGAGAAACGTGTGTGCTTCGTGAATGATGCAGCTTCGATTGAGCTGAAAAGTGACTGCGTTTACCTGAAAAGAAGTCTTGCTTGTAGGAAGACACAGAGCCTGGAAGTTCATTCCGTTTCTGAAGGGAAACACACAGCACAGTTCTCATCCATGAAGCACACTCTGCTTTAGAGCAAGAAGCATGCTCTTGCTTTCTAGAGTCTCAAATAAGGTGGGAAACGTGAGTGTGCTCAGAACAAAAGAACTGAGTTTCCTACACACACGGGCCATATCTAGTTCAACTCTGCTTCTGAAATTGATACAAACCCCAGGTCCTCTAACATCCAATGCTTTTCAGTTAACAGTGAGAAACGTGTGAGCTTCCTGAACGATGTTGCTTCGTTTTAGCTGAAAAGTGACTGCGTTGACCTGAAACGAAGTCTTGCTTGTAGGAAGTCACAGAGCCTGGCATTGCACTCTGTTTCTGAAGTGAAACAAATAGCCCAGTACTCTTCCATGAACCACACTCTGCTTTAGAGCAAGAAGCATGCCCTTGCTTTCTAGATTATCCAATAAGGCAGGAAACGAGAGTGTGCTCAGAACAAAAGAACTGTGTTTCCTACACAGTCGCACCATATCTATTTCAACTCTGCTTCTGAAAATGATACAAACCACAGGTCCTCTAACATCCATTGCTTTTCAGTTCACAGCGAGAAACCTGTGAGCTTAGGGAACGATGTAGCTTAGTTTGAGCTGAAAAATGACTGCGTTTACCTGAAACGAAGTGTTGCTTGTAGGAAGACACAGACCCTGAGATTTCACTCCGTTTCTGAAGGGAAACACACAGCACAGTTCTCATCCATGAACCACACTCTGCTTTAGAGCAAGAAACACGCTCTTGCTTTCTTGAGTCTCTAAGAATGAAGGAAACGTGAGTGTGCTCAGAACAAAAGAACTGTGTTTCCTACACACATGCACCATATCTAGTTCAACTCTGCTTCTGAAACTGATACAAACCATAGGTCCTCTAACATCCAATGCTTTTCAGTTAAGAGTGAGAAACGTGTGAGCTTCGGGAACGATGTAGCTTCCTTTGAGCTGAAAAGTGACTGCGTTTACCTGAAAAGAAGTCTTGCTTGTAAGAAGACACAGAGCCTGGAATTTCACTCCGTTTCTAAAGGGAAAGACATAGCACAGTTCTCATCCATGAAACACACTCTGCTTTAGTGTAAGAAGCACGCTCTTACTTTCTAGAGTCTCTAATAAGGCGGGAAACCTGAATGTGCTCAGAACAAAAGAACTGAGTTTCCTACACACACGGGCCATATCTAGTTCAACTCTGCTTCTTAAACTGATACAAACATCAGGTCCTCTAACTACCAATGCTTTTCAGTTAAGAGTGAGAAACGTGTGAGCTTCGTGAACGATGTTGCTTCGTTTTAGCTGCAAAGTGACTGCGTTTACCTGAAACGAAGTCTGGCTTGTAAGAAGCCACAGAGCCTGGCATTTCACTCTGTTTCTGAAGTGAAACAAATAGCCCAGTACTCTTCCATGAACCAAACTCTGCTTTAGAGCAAGAAGCATGCTCTTGCTTTCTAGATTCTCTAATAAGGCGGGAAACATGAGTGTGCTCAGAACAAAAGAACTGAGTTTCCTACACACACGGACCATATCTAGTTCAACTCTGCTTCTGAAACTGATACAAACCCCAGGTCCTCTAACATGCAATGCTATTAAGTTAACAGTGAGAAACGTGTGAGCTTCCTGAACGATGTTGCTTCGTTTTAGCTGAAAAGTGACTGCATTTACCTGAAACGAAGTCTTGCTTGTAGGAAGTCACAGAGCCTGGCAATTCACTCTGTTTCTGAAGTAAAACAAATCGCCCAGTACTCTACCATGAACCACACTCTGCTTTAGAGCAAGAAGCATGCTCTTGCTTTCTAAAGTCTCTAATAAGGCAGGAAACGTGAGTGTGCTCAGAAAAAAGGACTGTGTTTCCTGCACACACGCACCATAACTAGTTCAACTCTGCTTCTGAAACTGATACAAACCGTAGGTCCTCTAACATCCAATGCTTTTCAGTTAAGAGTGAGAAACGTGTGAGCTTCGTGAATGATTTAGCATCGTTTGAGCTGAAAAGTGAGGGCGTTTACCTGAAACGAAGTCTTGCTTGTAGGAAGACACAGAGCCTGGAATTTCATTCCGTTTCTGAAGGGAAACACACAGCACAGTTCTCATCCATGAACCACACTCTGCTTTAGAGCAAGAAGCATGCTCTTGCTTTCTAGAGTCTCTAATAAGGTGGGAAACGTGAGTGTGCTCAGAACAAAAGAACTGAGTTTCCTACACACACGGACCATATCTAGTTCAACTCTGCTTCTGAAATTGATACAAACCCCAGGTCCTCTAACATCCAATGCTTTTCAGTTAACAGTGAGAAACGTGTGAGCTTCCTGAACGATGTTGCTTCGTTTTAGCTGAAAAGTGACTGCGTTTACCTGAAACGAAGTCTTGCTTGTAGGAAGTCACAGAGCCTGGCATTGCACTCTGTTTCTGAAGTGAAACAAATAGCCCAGTACTCTTCCATGAACCACACTCTGCTTTAGAGCAAGAAGCATGCTCTTGCTTTCTAGATTCTCTAATAAGGCAGGAAACGTGAGTGTGCTCAGAACAAATGAACTGTGTTTCCTACACACACGTACCATATCTAGTTCAACTCTGCTTCTTAAACTGATACAAACATCAGGTCCTCTAACCTCCAATGCTTTTCAGTTAAGAGTGAGAAACGTGTGAGGTTTGTGAACGATGTTGCTTCGTTTTAGCTGCAAAGTGACTGCGTTTACCTGAAACGAAGTCTGGCTTGGAAGAAGCCACAGAGCCTGGCATTTCACTCTGTTTCTGAAGTGAAACAAATAGCCCAGTACTCTTCCATGTACCACACTCTGCTTTAGAGCAAGAAGCATGCTCTTGCTTTCTAGATTCTCTAATAAGGCGGGAAACGTGAGTGTGCTCAGAACAAAACAACTGTGTTTCCTACACTCACGTACCATATCTAGTTCAACTCTGCTTCTTAAACTGATACAAACGTCACGTCCTCTAACCTCCAATGCTTTTCAGTTAAGAGTGAGACACGTGTGAGGTTCGTGAACGATGTTGCTTCGTTTTAGCTGCAAAGTGACTGCGTTTACCTGAAACAAAGTCTGGCTTGTAAGAAGCCACAGAGCCTGGCATTTCACTCTGTTTCTGAAGTGAAACAAATAGCCCAGTACTCTTCCATGAACCACACTCTGCTTTAGAGCAAGAAGCATGCTTTTGCATTCTAGAGTCTCTACTAAGGCGGGAAATGTGAGTGTACTCAGAACAAAAGAACTGTGTTTCCTACACACATGGACCATATCTAGTTAAACTTTGCTTCTAAAACTGATACAAACCACAGGTCCTCTAACATCCAATGCTTTTCAGTTCAGAGCAAGAAACGTGTGAGCTTAGGGAACGATGTAGCTTAGTTTGAGCTGAAAAATGACTGCGTTTACCTGAAACGAAGTCTTGCTTGTAGGAAGACACAGAGCCTGAGATTTCACTCCGTTTCTGAAGGGAAACACACAGCTCAGTTCTCATCCATGAACCACACTCTGCTTTAGAGCAAGAAGCACGCTCTTGCTTTCTAGAGTCTCTAATAATGCAGGAAACGTGAGTGTGCTCAGAAAAAAAGAACTGTGTTTCCTACACACACGTACCATATCTAGTTCAACTCTGCTTCTGAAAGTGATACAAACCATAGGTCCTCTAACATCCACTGCTTTTCAGTTAAGAGTGAGAAACGTGTGAGCTTCGTGAATGATGTAGCTTCGTTTGAGCTGAAAAGTGACTGTGTTTACCTGAAAAGAAGTCTTGCTTGTAGGAAGGCACAGAGCCTGGCATTTCATTCCGGTTCTGGAGGGAACGACATAGCACAGTTCTCATCCAAGAACCACACTCTGCTTTAGTGTAAGAAGCACGCTCTTACTTTCTAGAGTCTCTAATAAGGCGGGAAACGTGAGTGTACTCAGAACAAAAGAACTGAGTTTTCTACACACACGGACCATATCTAGTTCAACTCTGATTCTGAAATTGATACAAACCCCAGGTCCTCTAACATCCAATGCTTTTCAGTTAACACTGAGAAACGTGTGAGCTTCCTGAACGATGTTGCTTCGTTTTAGCTGAAAAGTGACTGCGTTTACCTGAAACGAAGTCTTGCTTGTAGGAAGTCACAGAGCCTGGCATTGCACTCTGTTTCTGAAGTGAAACAAATAGCCCAGTAGTCTTCCATGAACCACACTCTGCTTTAGAGCAAGAAGCATGCTCTTGCTTTCTAGATTCTCTAATAAGGCGGGAAACGTGAGTGTGCTCAGAACAAAACAACTGTGTTTCCTACACTCACGTATCATATCTAGTTCAACTCTGCTTCTTAAACTGATACAAACATCAGGTCCTCTAACCTCCAATGCTTTTCAGTTAAGAGTGAGAAACGTGTGAGCTTCGTGAACGATGTTGCTTCGTTTTAGCTGCAAAGTCACTGCGTTTACCTAAAACGAAGTCTGGCTTTTAAGAAGCCACAGAGCCTGGCATTTCACTCTGTTTCTGAAGTGAAACAAATAGCCCAGTACTCTTCCATGAACCACACTCTGCTTTAGAGCAAGAAACATGCTTTTGCATTCTAGAGTCTCTACTATGGCGGGAAATGTGAGTGTACTCAGAACAAAAGAACTGTGTTTCCTACACACATGGACCATATCTAGTTAAACTTTGCTTCTGAAACTAATACAAACCACAGGTCCTCTAACATCCAATGCTTTTCAGTTCAGAGCGAGAAACGTGTGAGCTTAGGGAACGATGTAGCTTAGTTTGAGCTGAAAAATGACTGCGTTTACCTGAAACGAAGTCTTGCTTGTAGGAAAACACAGAGACTGAGATATCACTCCGTCTCTGAAGGGAAACACACAGCACAGTTCTCATCCATGAACCACACTCTGCTTTAGAGCAAGAAGCACGCTCTTGCTTTCTAGACTCTCTAATAATGCAGGAAACGTGAGTGTGCTCAGAAAAAAACAACTGTGTTTCCTACACACACACTACATATCTAGTTCAACTCTGCTTCTGAAACTGATACAAACCGTAGGTCCTCTAACATCCAATGCTTTTCAGTTAAGAGTGAGAAACGTGTGAGCTTCGTGAATGATTTAGCATCGTTTGAGCAGAAAAGTGAGGGCGTTTACCTGAAACGAAGTCTTGCTTGTAGGAAGACACAGAGCCTGGAATTTCATTCCGTTTCTGAAGGGAAACACACAGCACAGTTCTCATCCATGAACCACACTCTGCTTTAGAGCAAGAAGCATGCTCTTGCTTTCTAGAGTCTCTAATCAGGTGGGAAACGTGAGTGTGCTCAGAACAAAAGAACTGAGTTTCCTACACACACGGACCATATCTAGTTCAACTCTGCCTCTGAAATTGATACAAACCCCAGGTCCTCTAACATCCAATGCTTTGCAGTTAACAGTGAGAAACGTGTGAGCTTCCTGAACGATGTTGCTTCGTTTTAGCTGAAAAGTGACTGAATTTACCTGAAACGAAGTCTTGCTTGTAGGAAGTCACAGAGCCTGGCATTTCACTCTGTTTCTGAAGTGAAACAAATCGCCCAGTACTCTTCCATGAACCACACCCTGCTTTAGAGCAAGAAGCATGCTCTTGCTTTCTAAAGTCTCTAATAAGGCAGGAAACGTGAGTGTGCTCAGAAAAAAGGACTGTGTTTCCTACACACACGCACCATATCTAGTTCAACTCTGCTTCTGAAACTGATACAAACCGTAGGTCCTCTAACATCCAATGCTTTTCAGTTAAGAGTGAGAAACGTGTGAGCTTCGTGAATGATTTAGCATCGTTTGAGCTGAAAAGTGAGGGCGTTTACCTGAAACGAAGTCTGGCTTGTAAGAAGCCACAGAGCCTGGCATTTCACTCTGTTTCTGAAGTGAAACAAATAGCCCAGTACTCTTCCGTGAACCACACTCTGCTTTAGAGCAAGAAGCATGCTTTTGCATTGTAGAGTCCTTACTAAGGCAGGAAATGTGAGTGTACTCAGAACAAAAGAACTGTGTTTCCTACACACATGGACCATATCTAGTTAAACTTTGCTTCTGAAACTAATACAAACCACAGGTCCTCTAACATCCAATGCTTTTCAGTTCAGAGCGAGAAACGTGTGACCTTAGGGAACGATGTAGCTTAGTTTGAGCTGAAAATTGACTGCGTTTACCTGAAACGAAGTCTTGCTTGTAGGAAGACACAGAGCCTGAGATTTCACTCCGTTTCTGAAGGGAAACACACAGCACAGTTCTCATCCATGAACCACACTCTGCTTTAGAGCAAGAAGCATGCTCTTGCTTTCTAGATTCTCTAATAAGGCGGGAAACGTGAGTGTGCTCAGAACAAATGAACTGTGTTTCCTACACACATGTACCATATCTAGTTCAACTCTGCTTCTTAAACTGATACAAACACCAGGTCCTCTAACCTCCAATGCTTTTCAGTTAAGAGTGAGAAACGTGAGCTTCGTGAACGATGTTGCTTCGTTTTAGCTGAAAAGTGACTGCGTTTACCTGAAACGAAGTCTGGCTTATAAGAAGCCACTGAGCCTGGCATTTCATTCTGTTTCTGAAGTGAAACATATAGCCCAGTACTCTTCCATGAACCACACTATGCTTTAGAGCAAGAAGCATGCTTTTGCTTTCTAGAGTCTCTAATAATGCAGGAAACGTGAGTGTGCTCAGAAAAAAAGAACTGTGTTTCCTACACACACGGACCATATCTAGTTCAACTCTGCTTCTGAAATTGATACAAACCCCAGGTCCTCTAACATCCAATGCTTTCCAGTTAACAGTGAGAAACGTGTGAGGTTCGTGAACGATGTTGCTTCGTTTTCGCTGCAAAGTGACTGCGTTTACCTGAAACGAAGTCTGGCTTGTAAGAAGCCACAGAGCCTGGCATTTCACTCTGTTTCTGAAGTGAAACAAATAGCCCAGTACTCTTCCATGAACCACACTCTGCTTTAGAGCAAGAAGCACGCTCTTGCTTTCTAGAGTCTCTAATAATGCAGGAAACGTGAGTGTGCTCAGAAAAAATGAACTGTGTTTCCTACACACACGCACCATATCTAGTTCAACTCTGCTTCTGAAACTGATACAAACCATAGGTCCTCTAACATCAAATGCTTTTCAGTTAAGATTGAGAAACGTGTGAGCTTCGTGAACGATTTAGCTTCGTTTGAGCTGAAAAGTGACTGCGTTTACCTGAAAAGAAGTCTTGCTTGTAGGAAGGCACAGAGCCTGGCATTTCATTCCGCTTCTGAAGGGAAAGACAAAGCACAGTTCTCATCCATGAACCACACTCTGCTTTAGTGTAAGAAGCACGCTCTTACTTTCTAGAGTCTCTAATAAGGCTGGAAACGTGAGTGTACTCAAAACAAAAGAACTGAGTTTTCTACACACACGGACCATATCTAGTTCAACTCTGCTTCTTAAACTGATACAAACATCAGGTCCTCTAACCTCCAATGCTTTTCAGTTAAGAGTGAGAAACGTGTGAGCTTCGTGAACAATGTTGCTTCGTTTTAGCTGCAAAGTCACTGCGTTTACCTAAAACGAAGTCTGGCCTGTAAGAAGCCACAGAGCCTGGCATTTCACTCTGTTTCTGAAGTGAAACAAATAGCCCAGTACTCTTCCATGAACCACACTCTGCTTTAGAGCAAGAAGCATGCTTTTGCATTCTAGAGTCTCTACTAAGGCGGGAAATGTGAGTGTACTCAGAACAAAAGAACTGTGTTTCCTACACACATGGACCATATCTAGTTAAACTTTGCTTCTGAAACTGATACAAACCACAGGTCCTCTAACATCCATTGCTTTTCAGTTCAGAGGGAGAAACGTGTGAGCTTAGGGAACGATGTAGCTTAGTTTGAGCTGAAAAATGACTGTGTTTACCTGAAACGAAGTCTTGCTTGTAGGAAAACTCAGAGACTGAGATTTCACTCCGTTTCTGAAGGGAAACACACAGCACAGTTCTCATCCATGAACCACACTCTGCTTTAGAGCAAGAAGCACGCTCTTGCTTTCTAGAGTCTCTAATAATGCAGGAAACGTGAGTGTGCTCAGAAAAAAACAACTGTGTTTCCTACACACACACTACATATCTAACATATCTAGTTCAACTCTGCTTCTGAAACTGATAAAAAACCATAGGTCCTCTAACATCCAATGCTTTTCAGTTAAGAGTGAGAAACGTGTGAGCTTCGTGAATGATTTAGCATCTTTTGAGCTGAAAAGTGAGGGCGTTTACCTGAAACGAAGTCTTGCTTGTAGGAAGACACAGAGCCTGGAATTTCATTCCGTTTCTGAAGGGAAACACACAGCACAGTTCTCATCCATGAACCACACTCTGCTTTAGAGCAAGAAGCATGCTCTTGCTTTCTAGAGTCTCTAATCAGGTGGGAAACGTGAGTGTGCTCAGAAAAAAAGAACTGTGTTTCCTACACACACGCACCATATCTAGTTCAACTCTGCTTCTGAAACTGATACAAACCATAGGTCCTGTAACATCAAAAGCTTTTCAGTTAAGATTGAGAAACGTGTGAGCTTCGTGAATGATGTAGCTTCGTTTGAGCTGAAAAGTGACTGCGTTTACCTGAAAAGAAGTCTTGCTTGTAGGAAGGCAGAGAGCCTGGCATTTCATTCCGGATCTGAAGGGAAAGACAAAGCACAGTTCTCATCCATGAACCACACTCTGCTTTAGTGTAAGAAGCACGCTCTTACTTTCTAGAGTCTCTAATAAGGCGGGAAACGTGATTGTGCTCAGAACAAAAGAACTGAGTTTCCTACACACACGGACCATATCTAGTTCAACTCTGATTCTGAAATTGATACAAACCCCAGGTCCTCTAACATCCAATGCTTTTCAGTTAACAGTGAGAAACGTGTGAGCTTCCTGAACGATGTTGCTTCGTTTTAGCTGAAAAGTGACTGCGTTTACCTGAAACGAAGTCTTGCTTGTAGGAAGTCACAGAGCCTGGCATTGCACTCTGTTTCTGAAGTGAAACAAATAGCCCAGTACTCTTCCATGAACCACACTCTGCTTTAGAGCAAGAAGCATTCTCTTGCTTTCTAGATTCTCTAATAAGGCGGGAAACGTGAGTGTGCTCAGAACAAATGAACTGTGTTTCCTACACTCACGTACCATATCTAGTTCAACTCTGCTTCTTAAACTGATACAAACATCATGTCCTCTAACCTCCAATGCTTTTCAGTTAAGAGTGAGAAACGTGTGAGCTTCGTGAACAATGTTGCTTCGTTTTAGCTGCAAAGTGACTGCGTTTACCTGAAACGATATCTGGCTTGTAAGAAGCCACAGAGCCTGGCATTTCACTCTGTTTCTGAAGTGAAACAAATAGCCCAGTACTCTTCCATGAACCACACTCTGCTTTAGAGCAAGAAGCATGTTTTTGCATTCTAGAGTCTCTACTAAGGCGGGAAATGTGAGTGTACTCACAACAAAAGAACTGTGTTTCCTACACACATGGACCATATCTAGTTAAACTGTGCTTCTGAAACTGATACAAACCACAGGTCCTCTAACATCCAATGCGTTTCAGTTAAGAGTGAGAAACGTGTGAGCTTCGTGAATGATGTAGCATCGTTTGTGCTGAAAAGTGAGGGTGTTTACCCTAAACGAATCTTGCTTGTAGGAAGACACAGAGCCTGGAATTTCATTCCGTTTCTGAAGGGAAACACATAGCACAGTTCTCATCCATGAAGCACACTCTGCTTTAGAGCAAGAAGCATGCTCTTGCTTTCTAGAGTCTCTAATAAGGTGGGAAACGTGAGTGTGCTCAGAACAAAAGAACTGTGTTTCCTACACACGCACCATATCTAGTACAACTCTGCTTCTTAAACTGCTACAAACATCAGGTCCTCTAACATCCAATGCTTTTCAGTTAAGAGTGAGAAACATGTGAGCTTCGTGAACGATGTTGCTTCGTTTTAGCTGAAAAGTGACTGCGTTTACCTGAAACGAAGTCTGGCTTGTAAGAAGCCACAGAGCCTGGCATTTCATTCTGTTTCTGAACTGAAACAAATAGCCCAGTACTCTTCCATGAACCACACTCTGCTTTAGAGCAAGAAGCATTCTCTTGCTTTCTAGATTCTCTAATAATGCGGGAAACGTTAGTGTGCTCAGAACAAAAGAACTGTGTTTCCTACACACACGTACCATATCTAGTACATCTCTGCTTCAGAAACTGATAGAAACCACAGGTCGTCTAACATCCAAATCTTTTCAGTTCAGAGCGAGAAACGTGTGAGCTTAGGGAACGAAGTAGCTTAGTTTGAGCTGAAAAATGACTGCGTTTACTTGAAACGAAGTCTTGCTTGTAGGAAGACACAGAGCCTGGCATTTCATTCCATTTCTGAAGGGAAACACACAGCACAGTTCTCATCCATGAACCACACTCTGCTTTAGAGCAAGAAGCACGCTCTTGCTTTCTAGAGTCTCTAATAATGCAGGGAACGTGAGTGTGCTCAGAAAAAAAGAACTGTGTTTCCTACACACAAGCACCATATCTAGTTCAACTCTGCTTCTGAAACTGATACAAACCATAGGTCCTCTAATATCCAATGCTTTTCAGTTAAGAGTGAGAAACGTGTGAGCTTCGTGAATGATGTAGCTTCGTTTGAGCTGAAAAGTGACTGCGTTTACCTGAAAAGAAGTCTTGCTTGTAGGAAGGCACAGAGCCTGGCATTTCATTCCGTTTCTGAAGGGAAACACACAGCACAGTTCTCATCCATGAAGCACACTCTGCTTTAGAGCAAGAAGCATGCTCTTGCTTTCTACAGTCTCTAATAAGGTGGGAAACGTGAGTGGGCTCAGAACAAAAGAACTGTGTTTCCTACACACACGTACCATATCTAGTTCAACTCTGCTTCTTAAACTGATACAAACACCAGGTCCTCTAACCTCCAATGCTTTTCAGTTAAGAGTGAGAAACATGTGAGCTTCGTGAACGATGTTGCTTCGTTTTAGCTGAATAGTGACTGCATTTACCTGAAACGAAGTTGGCTTGTAAGAAGCCACAGAGCCTGGCATTTCATTATGTTTCTGCAGTGAAACAAATAGCCCAGTACTCTTCCATGAACCACACTCTGCTTTAGAGCAAGAAGCATGCTTTTGCTTTCTAGAGTCTCTAATAATGCAGGAAACGTGAGTGTGCTCAGAAAAAAAGAACTGTGTTTCCTTCACACACGCACCATATCTAGTTCAACTCTGCTTCTGAAACTGATACAAACCATAGGTCCTCTAACATCCAATGCTTTTCAGTTAAGAGTGAGAAACGTGTGAGCTTCATGAACAGTGTAGCTTCGTTTGAGATGAAAAGTGACTGCGTTTACCTGAAATGAAGTCTTGCTTGTAGGAAGGCACAGAGCCTGGCATTTCATTCCGGTTCTGAAGGGAAAGACAAAGCACAGTTCTCATCCATGAACCACACTCTGCTTTAGTGTAACAAGCACGCTCTTACTTTCTAGAGTCTCTAATAAGGCGGGAAACGTGAGTGTGCTCAGAACAAAAGAACTGAGTTTCCTACACACACGGACCATATCTAGTTCAACTCTGCTTCTGAAATTGATACAAACCCCAGGTCCTCTAACATCCAATGCTTTTCAGTTAAGAGTGAGAAACGTGTGAGCTTCCTGAACGATGTTGCTTCGTTTTAGCTGAAAAGTGACTGGGTTTACCTGAAACGAAGACTTGCTTGTAGGAAGTCACAGAGCCTGGCATTGCACTCTGTTTCTGAAGTGAAACAAATAGCCCTGTACTCTTCCATGAACCACACTCTGCTTTAGAGCAAGAAGCATGCTCTTGCTTTCTAGATTCTCTAATAAGGCGGGAAACGTGAGTGTGCTCAGAACAAAAGAACTGTGTTTCCTACACACACGTACCATATCTAGTTCAACTCTGCTTCTTAAACTGATACAAACATCAGGTCCTCTAACCTCCAATGCTTTTCAGTTAAGAGTGAGAAACGTGTGAGCTTCGTGAACGAAGTTGCTTCGTTTTAGCTGCAAAGTGACTGCGTTTACCTGAAATGAAGTCTGGCTTGTAAGAAGCCACAGAGCCTGGTATTTCACTCTGTTTCTGAAGTGAAACAAATAGCCCAGTACTCTTCCATGAACCACACTCTGCTTTAGAGCAAGAAGCATGCTTTTGCATTCTAGAGTCTCTACTAAGGCGGGAAATGTGAGTGTACTCAGAACAAAAGAACTGTGTTTCCTACACACATGGACCATATCTAGTTAAACTTTGCTTCTGAAACTGATACAAACCACAGGTCCTCTAACATCCAATGCTTTTCAGTTAAGAGTGAGAAACGTGTGAGCTTCGTGAACGATGTAGCTTCGTTTGAGCTGAAAAGTGACTGTGTTTACCTGAAAAGAAGTCTTGCTTGTAGGAAGGCACAGAGCCTGGCATTTCATTCCGGTTCTGGAGGGAAAGACATAGCACAGTTCTCATCCATGAACCACACTCTGCTTTAGTGTAAGAAGCACGCTCTTACTTTCTAGAGTCTCTAATAAGGCGGGAAACGTGAGTGTGCTCAGAACAAAAGAACTGAGTTTCCTACACACACGGACCATATCTAGTTCAACTCTGCTTCTGAAATTGATACAAACCCCAGGTCCTCTAACATGCAATGCTATTCAGTTAACAGTGAGAAACGTGTCAGCTTCCTGAACGATGTAGCATCGTTTTAGCAGAAAAGTGACTGCGTTTACCTGAAACGAAGTCTTGCTTTTAGGAAGTCACAGAGCCTGGCATTTCACTCTGTTTCTGAAGTGAAACAAATAGCCCAGTACTCTTCCATGAACCACACTCTGCTTTAGAGCAAGAAGCATGCTCTTGCTTTCTAAAGTCTCTAATAAGGCAGGAAACGTTGGTGTGCTCAGAAAAAAAGAACTGTGTTTCCTACACACACGCACCATATCCAGTTCAACTCTGCTTCTGAAACTGATACAAACCCCAGGTCCTCTAACATCCAATGCTTTTCAGTTAACAGTGAGAAACGTGTGAGCTTCCTGAACGATGTTGCTTCGTTTTAGCTGAAAAGTGACTGCGTTTACCTGAAACGAAGTCTTGCTTGTAGGAAGTCACAGTGCCTGGCATTGCACTCTGTTTCTGAAGTGAAACAAATAGCCCAGTACTCTTCCAGGAACCACACTCTGCTTTAGAGCAAGAATCATGCTCTTGCTTTCTAGAGTCTTTAATAATGCAGGAAATGTGAGTGTGCTCAGAACAAAAGAACTGTGTTTCCTACACACACGCACCATATCTAGTTCAACTCTGCTTCTTAAACTGATACAAATATCAGGTCCTCTAACCTCCAATGCTTTTCAGTTAAGAGTGAGAAACGTGTGAGCTCGTGAACGATGTTGCTTCGTTTTAGCTGAAAAGTGACTGCGTTTACCTGAAACGATATCTGGCTTGTAAGAAGCCACAGAGCCTGGCATTTCACTCTGTTTCTGAAGTGAAACAAATAGCCCAGTACTCTTCCATGAACCACACTCTGCTTTAGAGCAAGAAGCATGCTTTTGCATTCTAGAGTCTCTACTAAGGCGGGAAATGTGAGTGTACTCAGAACAAAAGAACTATGTTTCCTACGCACATGGACCATATCTAGTTAAACTTTGCTTCTGAAACTGATACAAACCACAGGTCCTCTAACATCCAATGCTTTTCAGTTCAGAGCGAGAAACGTGTGAGCTTCGTGAACGATGTAGCTTCGTTTGAGCTGAAAAGTGACTGTGTTTACCTGAAAAGAAGTCTTGCTTGTAGGAAGGCACAGAGCCTGGCATTTCATTCCGGTTCTGGAGGGAAAGACATAGCACAGTTCTCATCCATGAACCACACTCTGCTTTAGTGTAAGAAGCACGCTCTTACTTTCTAGAGTCTCTAATAAGGCGGGAAACGTGAGTGTGCTCAGAACAAAAGAACTGAGTTTCCTACACACACGGACCATATCTAGTTCAACTCTGCTTCTGAAATTGATACAAACCCCAGGTCCTCTAACATGCAATGCTAATCAATTAACAGTGAGAAACGTGTCAGCTTCCTGAACGATGTAGCATCGTTTTAGCAGAAAATTGACTGCGTTTACCTGAAACGAAGTCTTGCTTGTAGGAAGTCACAGAGCCTAGCATTTCACTCTGTTTCTGAAGTGAAACAAATAGCCCAGTACTCTTTCATGAACCACACTCTGCTTTAGAGCAAGAAGCATGCTCTTGCTTTCTAAAGTCTCTAATAAGGCAGGAAACGTTGGTGTGCTCAGAAAAAAAGAACTTTGTTTCCTAAACACACGCACCATATCTAGTTCAACTCTGCTTCTGAAACTGATACAAACCCCAGGTCCTCTAACATCCAATGCTTTTCAGTTAACAGTGAGAAACGTGTGAGCTTCCTGAACGATGTTGCTTCGTTTTAGCTGAAAAGTGACTGCGTTTACCTGAAACGAAGTCTTGCTTGTAGGAAGTCACAGTGCCTGGCATTGCACTCTGTTTCTGAAGTGAAACAAATAGCCCAGTACTCTTCCAGGAACCACACTCTGCTTTAGAGCAAGAAGCACGCTCTTGCTTTCTAGAATCTCTAATAATGCAGGAAACGTGAGTGTGCTCAGAAAAAAAGAACTGTGTTTCCTACACACACGCACCATATCTAGTTCAACTCTGCTTCTGAAACTGATACAAACCATAGGTCCTCTAACATCCAATGCTTTTCAGTTAAGAGTGAGAAACGTGTGAGCTTCCTGAACGATGTAGCATCGTTTGAGCTGAAAAGTGAGGGCGTTTACCTGAAACGAAGTCTTGCTTGTAGGAAGACACAGAGCCTGGCATTTCATTCCGGTTCTGAAGGGAAACACACAGCACAGTTCTCATCCATGAAGCACACTCTGCTTTAGAGCAAGAAGCATGCTCTTGGTTTCTACAGTATCTAATAAGGTGGGAAACGTGAGTGGGCTCAGAACAAAAGAACTGTGTTTCCTACACACACGTACCATATATAGTTCAACTCTGTTTCTTAAACTGATACAAACACCAGGTCCTCTAACCTCCAATGCTTTTCAGTTCAGAGCGAGAAACGTGTGAGCTTAGGGAACGATGTAGCTTCGTTAGAGCTGAAAAATGACTGCGTTTACCTGAAATGAAGTCTTGCTTGTAGGAAGACACAGAGCCTGAGATTTCACTCCGTTTCTGAAGGGAAACACACAGCACAGTTCTCATCCATGAACCACACTCTGCTTTAGTGTAAGAAGCACGCTCTTACATTCTAGAGTCTCTAATAAGGCGGGAAACGTGAGTGTGCTCAGAACAAAAGAAGTGATTTTCCTACACACACGGACCATATCTAGTTCAACTCTGCTTCTGAAATTGATACACACCCCAGGTCCTCTAACATCCAATGCTTTTCCGTTAACAGTGAGAAACGTGTGAGCTTCCTGAACGATGTTGCTTCGTTTTAGCTGAAAAGTGACTGCGTTTACCTGAAACGAAGTCTTGCTTGTAGGAAGTCACAGAGCCTGGCATTGCACTCTGTTTCTGAAGTGAAACAAATAGCCCAGTACTCTTCCATGAACCACACTCTGCTTTAGAGCAAGAAGCATGCTCTTGCTTTCTAGATTCTCTAATAAGGGGGAAACGTGAGTGTGCTCAGAACAAAAGAACTGTGTTTCCTACACAAACTTACCATATCGAGTTCAACTCTGCTTCTTAAACTGATACAAACATCAGGTCCTCTAACATCCAATGCTTTTCAGTTAAGAGTGAGAAACGTGTGAGCCTCGTGAACGATGTAGCTTCCTTTGAGCTGAAAAGTGACTGTGTTTACCTGAAAAGAAGTCTTGCTTGTAGAAAGGCACAGAGCCTGGCATTTCATTCCGGTTCTGGTGGGAAAGACATAGCACAGTTCTCATCCATGAACCACACTCTGCTTTTGTGTAAGAAGCATGCTCTTACTTTCTAGAGTCTCTAATAAGGCGGGAAAAGTGAATGTGCTCAGAACAAAAGAACTGAGTTTCCTACACACACGGACCATATCTAGTTCAACTCTGCTTCTGAAATTGATACAAACCACAGGTCCTCTAACATGCAATGCTATTCAGTTAACAGTGAGAAACGTGTGAGCTTCGTGAATGATGTAGCATCATTTGAGCTGAAAAGTGAGGGCGTTTACCTGAAACGAAGTCTTGCTTTTAGGAAGACACAGAGCCTGGAATTTCATTCCGTTTCTGAAGGGAAACACACACCACAGTTCTCATCCATGAAGCACACTCTGCTTTAGAGCAAGAAGCATGCTCTTGCTTTCTAGGTTATCCAATAAGGCAGGAAACGTGAGTTTACTTAGAACAAATGAACTGTGTTTCTTACACACACGCACCATATCTACTTCAACTCTGCTTCTGAAACTGATACAAACCATACGTCCTCTAACATCCAATGCTTTTCAGTTAAGAGAGAGAAACGTGTGAGCTTCGTGAACGATGTAGCATCGTTTGAGCTGAAAAGTGAGGGCGTTTACCTGAAACGAAGTCTTGCTTGTAGGAAGACACAGAGCCTGGCATTTCATTCCGTTTCTGAAGGGAAACACACTGCACAGTTCTCATCCATGAAGCACACTCTGCTTTAGAGCAAGAAGCATGCTCTTGCTTTCTACAGTCTCTAATAAGGTGGGAAACGTGAGTGGGCTCAGAACAAAAGAACTGTGTTTCCTACATACACGTACCATATCTAGTTCAACTCTGCTTCTTAAACTGATACAAATACCAGGTCCTCTAACCTCCAATGCTTTTCAGTTAAGAGTGAGAAACATGTGAGCATCGTGAACGATGTAGCTTCGTTTTAGCTGAAAAGTGACTGCGTTTACCTGAAACGATGTCTGGCTTGTAAGAAGCCACAGAGCCTGGCATTTCACTCTGTTTCTGAAGTGAAACAAATAGCCCAGTACTCTTCCATGAACCACACTCTGCTTTAGAGCAAGAAGCATGCTTTTGCATTCTAGAGTCTCTACTAAGGCGGGAAATGTGAGTGTACTCAGAACAAAAGAACTGTGTTTCCTACACACATGGACCATATCTAGTTAAACTTTGCTTCTGAAACTGATACAAACCACAGGTCCTCTAACATCCAATGCTTTTCAGTTCAGAGCGAGAAACGTGTGAGCTTAGGGAACGATGTAGCTTCGTTAGAGCTGAAAAATGACTGCGTTTACCTGAAATGAAGTCTTGCATGTAGGAAGACACAGAGCCTGAGATTTCACTCCGTTTCTGAAGGGAAACACACAGCACAGTTCTCATCCATGAACCACACTCTGCTTTAGTGTAAGAAGCACGCTCTTACATTCTAGAGTCTCTAATAAGGCGGGAAATGTGAGTGTGCTCAGAACAAAAGAACTGAGTTTCCTATACACAGGCACCATATCTAGTTCAACTCTGCTTCTGAAACTGATACAAACCATAGGTCCTCTAACATCCAATGCTTTTCAGTTAAGAGTGAGAAACGTGTGAGCTTCGTGAACGATGTAGCTTCGTTTGAGCTGAAAAGTGACTGCGTTTACCTGAAACGAAGTCTTGCTTGTAGGAAGGCACTGAGCCTGGAATTTCATTCCGGTTCTGAAGGGAAAGACAAAGCACAGTTCTCATCCATGAACCACACTCTGCTTTAGTGTAAGAAGCACGCTCTTACTTTCTAGAGTCTCTAATAAGGCGGGAAACGTGAGTGTGCTCAGACCAAAGAACTGAGTTTCCTACACACACGGACCATATGTAGTTCAACTCTGCTTCTGAAATTGATACACACCCCAGGTCCTCTAACATCCAATGCTTTTCCGTTAACAGTGAGAAACGTGTGAGCTTCCTGAACGATGTTGCTTCGTTTTAGCTGAAAAGTGACTGCGTTTACCTGAAACGAAGTCTTGCTTGTAGGAAGTCACAGAGCCTGGCATTGCACTCTGTTTCTGAAGTGAAACAAATAGCCCAGTACTCTTCCATGAACCACACTCTGCTTTAGAGCAAGAAGCATGCTCTTGCTTTCTAGATTCTCTAATAAGGGGGAAACGTGAGTGTGCTCAGAACAAAAGAACTGTGTTTCCTACACAAACTTACCATATCTAGTTCAACTCTGCTTCTTAAACTGATACAAACATCAGGTCCTCTAACCTCCAATGCTTTTCAGTTAAGAGTGAGAAACGTGTGAGCTTCGTGAACGTTGTTGCTTCGTTTTAGCTGCAAAGTGACTGCGTTTACCTGAAACGAAGTCTGGCTTGTAAGAAGCCACAGATCCTGGTATTTCACTCTGTTTCTTAAGTGAAACAAATAGCCCAGTACTCTTCCATGAACCACACTCTGCTTTAGAGCAAGAAGCATGCTTTTGCATTCTAGAGTCTCTACTAGGGCGTGAAATGTGAGTGTACACAGAACAAAAGAACTGTGTTTCCTACACACAGGGACCATATCTAGTTAAACTTTGCTTCTGAAACTGATACAAACCACAGGTCCTCTAACATCCAATGCTTTTCAGTTCAGAGCGAGAAACGTGTGAGCTTAGGGAACGATGTAGCTTAGTTTGAGCTGAAAAATGACTGCGTTTACCTGAAATGAAGTCTTGCTTGTAGGAAGACACAGAGCCTGAGATTTCACTCCGTTTCTGAAGGGAAACACACAGCACAGTTCTCATCCATGAACCACACTCTGCATTAGAACAAGAAGCACGCTCTTGCTTTCTAGAGTCTCTAATAATGCAGGAAACGTGAGTGTGCTCAAAAAAAAAGAACTGTGTTTCCTACACACACGCTCCATATCTAGTTCAACTCTGCTTCTGAAACTGATACAAACCATAGGTCCTCTAACATCCAATGCTTTTCAGTTAAGAGTGAGAAACGTGTGAGCCTCGTGAACGATGTAGCTTCCTTTGAGCTGAAAAGTGACTGTGTTTACCTGAAAAGAAGTCTTGCTTGTAGAAAGGCACAGAGCCTGGCATTTCATTCCGGTTCTGGTGGGAAAGACATAGCACAGTTCTCATCCATGAACCACACTCTGCTTTTGTGTAAGAAGCATGCTCTTACTTTCTAGAGTCTCTAATAAGGCGGGAAAAGTGAATGTGCTCAGAACAAAAGAACTGAGTTTCCTACACACACGGACCATATCTAGTTCAACTCTGCTTCTGAAATTGATACAAACCACAGGTCCTCTAACATGCAATGCTATTCAGTTAACAGTGAGAAACGTGTGAGCTTCGTGAATGATGTAGCATCATTTGAGCTGAAAAGTGAGGGCGTTTACCTGAAACGAAGTCTTGCTTTTAGGAAGACACAGAGCCTGGAATTTCATTCCGTTTCTGAAGGGAAACACACACCACAGTTCTCATCCATGAAGCACACTCTGCTTTAGAGCAAGAAGCATGCTCTTGCTTTCTAGGTTATCCAATAAGGCAGGAAACGTGAGTTTACTTAGAACAAATGAACTGTGTTTCCTACACACACGCACCATATCTACTTCAACTCTGCTTCTGAAACTGATACAAACCATACGTCCTCTAACATCCAATGCTTTTCAGTTAAGAGAGAGAAACGTGTGAGCTTCGTGAACGATGTAGCATCGTTTGAGCTGAAAAGTGAGGGCGTTTACCTGAAACGAAGTCTTGCTTGTAGGAAGACACAGAGCCTGGCATTTCATTCCGTTTCTGAAGGGAAACACACTGCACAGTTCTCATCCATGAAGCACACTCTGCTTTAGAGCAAGAAGCATGCTCTTGCTTTCTACAGTCTCTAATAAGGTGGGAAACGTGAGTGGGCTCAGAACAAAAGAACTGTGTTTCCTACATACACGTACCATATCTAGTTCAACTCTGCTTCTTAAACTGATACAAATACCAGGTCCTCTAACCTCCAATGCTTTTCAGTTAAGAGTGAGAAACATGTGAGCATCGTGAACGATGTAGCTTCGTTTTAGCTGAAAAGTGACTGCGTTTACCTGAAACGATGTCTGGCTTGTAAGAAGCCACAGAGCCTGGCATTTCACTCTGTTTCTGAAGTGAAACAAATAGCCCAGTACTCTTCCATGAACCACACTCTGCTTTAGAGCAAGAAGCATGCTTTTGCATTCTAGAGTCTCTACTAAGGCGGGAAATGTGAGTGTACTCAGAACAAAAGAACTGTGTTTCCTACACACATGGACCATATCTAGTTAAACTTTGCTTCTGAAACTGATACAAACCACAGGTCCTCTAACATCCAATGCTTTTCAGTTCAGAGCGAGAAACGTGTGAGCTTAGGGAACGATGTAGCTTCGTTAGAGCTGAAAAATGACTGCGTTTACCTGAAATGAAGTCTTGCATGTAGGAAGACACAGAGCCTGAGATTTCACTCCGTTTCTGAAGGGAAACACACAGCACAGTTCTCATCCATGAACCACACTCTGCTTTAGTGTAAGAAGCACGCTCTTACATTCTAGAGTCTCTAATAAGGCGGGAAATGTGAGTGTGCTCAGAACAAAAGAACTGAGTTTCCTATACACAGGCACCATATCTAGTTCAACTCTGCTTCTGAAACTGATACAAACCATAGGTCCTCTAACATCCAATGCTTTTCAGTTAAGAGTGAGAAACGTGTGAGCTTCGTGAACGATGTAGCTTCGTTTGAGCTGAAAAGTGACTGCGTTTACCTGAAACGAAGTCTTGCTTGTAGGAAGGCACTGAGCCTGGAATTTCATTCCGGTTCTGAAGGGAAAGACAAAGCACAGTTCTCATCCATGAACCACACTCTGCTTTAGTGTAAGAAGCACGCTCTTACTTTCTAGAGTCTCTAATAAGGCGGGAAACGTGAGTGTGCTCAGACCAAAGAACTGAGTTTCCTACACACACGGACCATATCTAGTTCAACTCTGCTTCTGAAATTGATACACACCCCAGGTCCTCTAACATCCAATGCTTTTCCGTTAACAGTGAGAAACGTGTGAGCTTCCTGAAGGATGTTGCTTCGTTTTAGCTGAAAAGTGACTGCGTTTACCTGAAACGAAGTCTTGCTTGTAGGAAGTCACAGAGCCTGGCATTGCACTCTGTTTCTGAAGTGAAACAAATAGCCCAGTACTCTTCCATGAACCACACTCTGCTTTAGAGCAAGAAGCATGCTCTTGCTTTCTAGATTCTCTAATAAGGCGGGAAACGTGAGTGTGCTCAGAACAAAAGAACTGTGTTTCCTACACACACGTACCATATCTAGTTCAACTCTGCTTCTTAAACTGACACAAACATCAGGTCCTCTAACCTCCAATGCTTTTCAGTTAAGAGTGAGAAACGTGTGAGCTTCGTGAACAATGTTGCTTCGTTTTAGCTGCAATGTGACTGCGTTTACCTGAAACGAAGTCTGGCTTGTAAGAAGCCACAGAGCTAGTATTTCACTCTGTTTCTTAAGTGAAACAAATAGCCCAGTACTCTTCCATGAACCACACTCTGCTTTAGAGCAAGAAGCATGCTTTTGCATTCTAGAGTCTCTACTAGGGCGGGAAATGTGAGTGTACTCAGAACAAAAGAACTGTGTTTCCTACACACATGGACCATATCTAGTTAAAATTTACTTCTGAAACTGATACAAACCACAGGTCCTCTAACATCCAATGCTTTTCAGTTCAGAGTGAGAAACGTGTGAGCTTAGGGAACGATGTAGCTTAGTTTGAGCTGAAAAATGACTGCGTTTACCTGAAATGAAGTCTTGCTTGTAGGAAGACACAGAGCCTGAGATTTAACTCCGTTTCTGAAGGGAAACACACAGCACAGTTCTCATCCATGAACCACACTCTGCATTAGAACAAGAAGCACGCTCTTGCTTTCTAGAGTCTCTAATAATGCAGGAAACGTGAGTGTGCTAAGAAAAAAAGAAGTGTGTTTCCTACACACACGCACCATATCTACTTCAACTCTGCTTCTGAAACTGATAGAAACCATAGGTCCTCTAACATCCAATGCTTTTCAGTTAAGAGTGAGAAACGTGTGAGCTTCGTGAACGATGTAGCTTCCTTTGAGCTGAAAAGTGACTGTGTTTACCTGAAAAGAAGTCTTGCTTGTAGAAAGGCACAGAGCCTGGCATTTCATTCCGGTTCTGGTGTGAAAGACATAGCACAGTTCTCATCCATGAACCACACTCTGCTTTTGTGTAAGAAGCACGCTCTTACTCTCTAGAGTCTCTAATAAGGCGGGAAACGTGAGTGTGCTCAGAACAAAAGAACTGAGTTTCCTACACACACGGACCATATCTAGTTCAACTCTGCTTCTGAAATTGATACAAACCCCAGGTCCTCTAACATGCAATGCTATTCAGTTAACAGTGAGAAACGTGTGAGCTTCTTGAATGATCTAGCATCATTTGAGCTGAAAAGTGAGGGCGTTTACCTGAAACGAAGTCTTGCATATAGGAAGACACAGAGCCTGAATTTCTATCCGTTTCTGAAGGGAAACACACACCACAGTTCTCATCCATGAAGCACACTCTGCTTTAGAGCAAGAAGCATGCTCTTGCTTTCTACAGTCTCTAATAAGGTGGGAAACGTGAGTGGGCTCAGAACAAAAGAACTGTGTTTCCTACATACACGTACCATATCTAGTTCAACTCTGCTTCTTAAACTGATACAAACACCAGGTCCTCTAACCTCCAATGCTTTTCAGTTAAGAGTGAGAAACATGTGAGCATCGTGAACGATGTTGCTTCGTTTTAGCTGAAAAGTGACTGCGTTTACCTGAAACGATGTCTGGCTTGTAAGAAGCCACAGAGCCTGGCATTTCATTCTGTTTCTGAAGTGAAACAAATAGCCCAGTACTCTTCCATGAACCACACTCTGCTTTAGAGCAAGAAGCATGCTTTTGCTTTCTAGAGTCTCTAATAATGCAGGAAACGTGAGTGTGCTCAGAAAAAAAGAACTGTGTTTCCTACACACACGCACCTTATCTAGTTCAACTCTGCTTCTGAAACTGATACAAACCATAGGTCTTCTAACATCCAATGCTTTTCAGTTAAGAGTGAGAAACGTGTGAGCTTCGTGAACGATGTAGCTTCGTTTGAGCTGAAAAGTGACTGCGTTTACCTGAAACGAAGTCTTGCTTGTAGGAAGGCACAGAGCCTGGCATTTCATTCCGGTTCTGAATGGAAAGACAAAGCACAGTTCTCATCCATGAACCACACTCTGCTTTAGTGTAAGAAGCACGCTCTTACTTCCAGAGTCTCTAATAAGGCGGGAAACGTGAGTGTGCTCAGAACAACAGAACTGAGTTTCCTACACACACGGACCATATCTATTTCAACTCTGCTTCTGAAATTGATACAAACCCCAGGTCCTCTAACATCCAATGCTTTTCAGTTAACAGTGAGAAACGTGTGAGCTTCCTGAACGATGTTGCTTCGTTTTAGCTGAAAAGTGACTGCGTTTACCTGAAACGAAGTCTTGCTTGTAGGAAGTCACAGAGCCTGGCATTTCACTCTGTTTCTGAAGAGAAACAAATAGCCCAGTACTCTTCCATGAACCACACTCTGCTTTAGAGCAAGAAGCATGCTCTTGCTTTCTAGATTCTCTAATAAGGCGGGAAACGTGAGTGTGCTCAGAACAAAAGAACTGTGTTTCCTACACACACGTACCATATCTAGTTCAACTCTGCTTCTTAAACTGATACAAACATCAGGTCCTCTAACCTCCAATGCTTTTCAGTTAAGAGTGAGAAACGTGTGAGCTTCGTGAACGATGTTGCTTCGTTTTAGCAGAAAAGTGACTGCGTTTACCTGAAACGAACTCTTGATTGTAGGAAGTCACACAGCCTGGCATTTCACTCTGTTTCTGAAGTGAAACAAATAGCCCAGTACTCTTCCATGAACCACACTCTGCTTTAGAGCAAGAAGCATGCTTTTGCATTCTAGAGTCTCTACTAAGGTGGGAAATGTGAGTGTACTCAGAACAAAAGAACTGTGTTTCCTACACACATGGACCATATCTAGTTAAACTTTGGTTCTGAAACTGATACAAACCACAGGTCTTCTAACCTCCAATGCTTTTCAGTTAAGAGTGAGAAACATTTGAGCTTCGTGAACGATGTTGCTTCGTTTTAGCTGAAAAGTGACTGCGTTTACCTGAAACGAAGTCTTGCTTGTAGGAAGTCACAGAGCCTGGCATTGCACTCTGTTTCTGAAGTGAAACAAATAGCCCAGTACTCTTCCATGAACCACACTCTGCTTTAGAGCAAGAAGCATGCTCTTGCTTTCTAGATTCTCTAATAAGGGGGAAACGTGAGTGTGCTCAGAACAAAAGAACTGTGTTTCCTACACAAACTTACCATATCTAGTTCAACTCTGCTTCTTAAACTGATACAAACATCAGGTCCTCTAACCTCCAATGCTTTTCAGTTAAGAGTGAGAAACGTGTGAGCTTCGTGAACGTTGTTGCTTCGTTTTAGCTGCAAAGTGACTGCGTTTACCTGAAACGAAGTCTGGCTTGTAAGAAGCCACAGATCCTGGTATTTCACTCTGTTTCTTAAGTGAAACAAATAGCCCAGTACTCTTCCATGAACCACACTCTGCTTTAGAGCAAGAAGCATGCTTTTGCATTCTAGAGTCTCTACTAGGGCGTGAAATGTGAGTGTACACAGAACAAAAGAACTGTGTTTCCTACACACAGGGACCATATCTAGTTAAACTTTGCTTCTGAAACTGATACAAACCACAGGTCCTCTAACATCCAATGCTTTTCAGTTCAGAGCGAGAAACGTGTGAGCTTAGGGAACGATGTAGCTTAGTTTGAGCTGAAAAATGACTGCGTTTACCTGAAATGAAGTCTTGCTTGTAGGAAGACACAGAGCCTGAGATTTCACTCCGTTTCTGAAGGGAAACACACAGCACAGTTCTCATCCATGAACCACACTCTGCATTAGAACAAGAAGCACGCTCTTGCTTTCTAGAGTCTCTAATAATGCAGGAAACGTGAGTGTGCTCAAAAAAAAAGAACTGTGTTTCCTACACACACGCTCCATATCTAGTTCAACTCTGCTTCTGAAACTGATACAAACCATAGGTCCTCTAACATCCAATGCTTTTCAGTTAAGAGTGAGAAACGTGTGAGCCTCGTGAACGATGTAGCTTCCTTTGAGCTGAAAAGTGACTGTGTTTACCTGAAAAGAAGTCTTGCTTGTAGAAAGGCACAGAGCCTGGCATTTCATTCCGGTTCTGGTGGGAAACACATAGCACAGTTCTCATCCATGAACCACACTCTGCTTTTGTGTAAGAAGCATGCTCTTACTTTCTAGAGTCTCTAATAAGGCGGGAAAAGTGAATGTGCTCAGAACAAAAGAACTGAGTTTCCTACACACACGGACCATATCTAGTTCAACTCTGCTTCTGAAATTGATACAAACCACAGGTCCTCTAACATGCAATGCTATTCAGTTAACAGTGAGAAACGTGTGAGCTTCGTGAATGATGTAGCATCATTTGAGCTGAAAAGTGAGGGCGTTTACCTGAAACGAAGTCTTGCTTTTAGGAAGACACAGAGCCTGGAATTTCATTCCGTTTCTGAAGGGAAACACACACCACAGTTCTCATCCATGAAGCACACTCTGCTTTAGAGCAAGAAGCATGCTCTTGCTTTCTAGGTTATCCAATAAGGCAGGAAACGTGAGTTTACTTAGAACAAATGAACTGTGTTTCCTACACACACGCACCATATCTACTTCAACTCTGCTTCTGAAACTGATACAAACCATACGTCCTCTAACATCCAATGCTTTTCAGTTAAGAGAGAGAAACGTGTGAGCTTCGTGAACGATGTAGCATCGTTTGAGCTGAAAAGTGAGGGCGTTTACCTGAAACGAAGTCTTGCTTGTAGGAAGACACAGAGCATGGCATTTCATTCCGTTTCTGAAGGGAAACACACTGCACAGTTCTCATCCATGAAGCACACTCTGCTTTAGAGCAAGAAGCATGCTCTTGCTTTCTACAGTCTCTAATAAGGTGGGAAACGTGAGTGGGCTCAGAACAAAAGAACTGTGTTTCCTACATACACGTACCATATCTAGTTCAACTCTGCTTCTTAAACTGATACAAATACCAGGTCCTCTAACCTCCAATGCTTTTCAGTTAAGAGTGAGAAACATGTGAGCATCGTGAATGATGTAGCTTCGTTTTAGCTGAAAAGTGACTGCGTTTACCTGAAACGATGTCTGGCTTGTAAGAAGCCACAGAGCCTGGCATTTCACTCTGTTTCTGAAGTGAAACAAATAGCCCAGTACTCTTCCATGAACCACACTCTGCTTTAGAGCAAGAAGCATGCTTTTGCATTCTAGAGTCTCTACTAAGGCGGGAAATGTGAGTGTACTCAGAACAAAAGAACTGTGTTTCCTACACACATGGACCATATCTAGTTAAACTTTGCTTCTGAAACTGATACAAACCACAGGTCCTCTAACATCCAATGCTTTTCAGTTCAGAGCGAGAAACGTGTGAGCTTAGGGAACGATGTAGCTTCGTTAGAGCTGAAAAATGACTGCGTTTACCTGAAATGAAGTCTTGCATGTAGGAAGACACAGAGCCTGAGATTTCACTCCGTTTCTGAAGGGAAACACACAGCACAGTTCTCATCCATGAACCACACTCTGCTTTAGTGTAAGAAGCACGCTCTTACATTCTAGAGTCTCTAATAAGGCGGGAAATGTGAGTGTGCTCAGAACAAAAGAACTGAGTTTCCTATACACAGGCACCATATCTAGTTCAACTCTGCTTCTGAAACTGATACAAACCATAGGTCCTCTAACATCCAATGCTTTTCAGTTAAGAGTGAGAAACGTGTGAGCTTCGTGAACGATGTAGCTTCGTTTGAGCTGAAAAGTGACTGCGTTTACCTGAAACGAAGTCTTGCTTGTAGGAAGGCACTGAGCCTGGAATTTCATTCCGGTTCTGAAGGGAAAGACAAAGCACAGTTCTCATCCATGAACCACACTCTGCTTTAGTGTAAGAAGCACGCTCTTACTTTCTAGAGTCTCTAATAAGGCGGGAAACGTGAGTGTGCTCAGACCAAAGAACTGAGTTTCCTACACACACGGACCATATCTAGTTCAACTCTGCTTCTGAAATTGATACACACCCCAGGTCCTCTAACATCCAATGCTTTTCCGTTAACAGTGAGAAACGTGTGAGCTTCCTGAACGATGTTGCTTCGTTTTAGCTGAAAAGTGACTGCGTTTACCTGAAACGAAGTCTTGCTTGTAGGAAGTCACAGAGCCTGGCATTGCACTCTGTTTCTGAAGTGAAACAAATAGCCCAGTACTCTTCCATGAACCACACTCTGCTTTAGAGCAAGAAGCATGCTCTTGCTTTCTAGATTCTCTAATAAGGCGGGAAACGTGAGTGTGCTCAGAACAAAAGAACTGTGTTTCCTACACACACGTACCATATCTAGTTCAACTCTGCTTCTTAAACTGACACAAACATCAGGTCCTCTAACCTCCAATGCTTTTCAGTTAAGAGTGAGAAACGTGTGAGCTTCGTGAACAATGTTGCTTCGTTTTAGCTGCAATGTGACTGCGTTTACCTGAAACGAAGTCTGGCTTGTAAGAAGCCACAGAGCCTGGTATTTCACTCTGTTTCTTAAGTGAAACAAATAGCCCAGTACTCTTCCATGAACCACACTCTGCTTTAGAGCAAGAAGCATGCTTTTGCATTCTAGAGTCTCTACTAGGGCGGGAAATGTGAGTGTACTCAGAACAAAAGAACTGTGTTTCCTACACACATGGACCATATCTAGTTAAAATTTACTTCTGAAACTGATACAAACCACAGGTCCTCTAACATCCAATGCTTTTCAGTTCAGAGCGAGAAACGTGTGAGCTTAGGGAACGATGTAGCTTAGTTTGAGCTGAAAAATGACTGCGTTTACCTGAAATGAAGTCTTGCTTGTAGGAAGACACAGAGCCTGAGATTTAACTCCGTTTCTGAAGGGAAACACACAGCACAGTTCTCATCCATGAACCACACTCTGCATTAGAACAAGAAGCACGCTCTTGCTTTCTAGAGTCTCTAATAATGCAGGAAACGTGAGTGTGCTCAGAAAAAAAGAAGTGTGTTTCCTACACACACGCACCATATCTACTTCAACTCTGCTTCTGAAACTGATAGAAACCATAGGTCCTCTAACATCCAATGCTTTTCAGTTAAGAGTGAGAAACGTGTGAGCTTCGTGAACGATGTAGCTTCCTTTGAGCTGAAAAGTGACTGTGTTTACCTGAAAAGAAGTCTTGCTTGTAGAAAGGCACAGAGCCTGGCATTTCATTCCGGTTCTGGTGTGAAAGACATAGCACAGTTCTCATCCATGAACCACACTCTGCTTTTGTGTAAGAAGCACGCTCTTACTCTCTAGAGTCTCTAATAAGGCGGGAAACGTGAGTGTGCTCAGAACAAAAGAACTGAGTTTCCTACACACACGGACCATATCTAGTTCAACTCTGCTTCTGAAATTGATACAAACCCCAGGTCCTCTAACATGCAATGCTATTCAGTTAACAGTGAGAAACGTGTGAGCTTCTTGAATGATCTAGCATCATTTGAGCTGAAAAGTGAGGGCGTTTACCTGAAACGAAGTCTTGCATATAGGAAGACACAGAGCCTGGAATTACTTTCCGTTTCTGAAGGGAAACACACACCACAGTTCTCATCCATGAAGCACACTCTGCTTTAGAGCAAGAAGCATGCTCTTGCTTTCTACAGTCTCTAATAAGGTGGGAAACGTGAGTGGGCTCAGAACAAAAGAACTGTGTTTCCTACATACACGTACCATATCTAGTTCAACTCTGCTTCTTAAACTGATACAAACACCAGGTCCTCTAACCTCCAATGCTTTTCAGTTAAGAGTGAGAAACATGTGAGCATCGTGAACGATGTTGCTTCGTTTTAGCTGAAAAGTGACTGCGTTTACCTGAAACGATGTCTGGCTTGTAAGAAGCCACAGAGCCTGGCATTTCATTCTGTTTCTGAAGTGAAACAAATAGCCCAGTACTCTTCCATGAACCACACTCTGCTTTAGAGCAAGAAGCATGCTTTTGCTTTCTAGAGTCTCTAATAATGCAGGAAACGTGAGTGTGCTCAGAAAAAAAGAACTGTGTTTCCTACACACACGCACCTTATCTAGTTCAACTCTGCTTCTGAAACTGATACAAACCATAGGTCTTCTAACATCCAATGCTTTTCAGTTAAGAGTGAGAAACGTGTGAGCTTCGTGAACGATGTAGCTTCGTTTGAGCTGAAAAGTGACTGCGTTTACCTGAAACGAAGTCTTGCTTGTAGGAAGGCACAGAGCCTGGCATTTCATTCCGGTTCTGAAGGGAAAGACAAAGCACAGTTCTCATCCATGAACCACACTCTGCTTTAGTGTAAGAAGCACGCTCTTACTTCCAGAGTCTCTAATAAGGCGGGAAACGTGAGTGTGCTCAGAACAACAGAACTGAGTTTCCTACACACACGGACCATATCTAGTTCAACTCTGCTTCTGAAATTGATACAAACCCCAGGTCCTCTAACATCCAATGCTTTTCAGTTAACAGTGAGAAACGTGTGAGCTTCCTGAACGATGTTGCTTCGTTTTAGCTGAAAAGTGACTGCGTTTACCTGAAACGAAGTCTTGCTTGTAGGAAGTCACAGAGCCTGGCATTTCACTCTGTTTCTGAAGTGAAACAAATAGCCCAGTACTCTTCCATGAACCACACTCTGCTTTAGAGCAAGAAGCATGCTCTTGCTTTCTAGATTCTCTAATAAGGCGGGAAACGTGAGTGTGCTCAGAACAAAAGAACTGTGTTTCCTACACACACGTACCATATCTAGTTCAACTCTGCTTCTTAAACTGATACAAACATCAGGTCCTCTAACCTCCAATGCTTTTCAGTTAAGAGTGAGAAACGTGTGAGCTTCGTGAACGATGTTGCTTCGTTTTAGCAGAAAAGTGACTGCGTTTACCTGAAACGAACTCTTGATTGTAGGAAGTCACACAGCCTGGCATTTCACTCTGTTTCTGAAGTGAAACAAATAGCCCAGTACTCTTCCATGAACCACACTCTGCTTTAGAGCAAGAAGCATGCTTTTGCATTCTAGAGTCTCTACTAAGGTGGGAAATGTGAGTGTACTCAGAACAAAAGAACTGTTTCCTACACACATGGACCATATCTAGTTAAACTTTGGTTCTGAAACTGATACAAACCACAGGTCTTCTAACCTCCAATGCTTTTCAGTTAAGAGTGAGAAACATTTGAGCTTCGTGAACGATGTTGCTTCGTTTTAGCTGAAAAGTGACTGTGTTTAACTGAAACGAAGTCTGGCTTGTAAGAAGCCACAGAGCCTGGCATTTCATTCTGTTTCTGAAGTGAAACAAATAGCCCAGTACTCTTCCATGAACCACACTCTGCTTTAGAGCAAGAAGCATGCTTTTGCTTTCTAGAGTCCCTAACAATGCAGGAAACGTGAGTGTGCTCAGAAAAAAAGAAGTGTGTTTCCTACACACACGCACGATATCTACTTCAACTGTGCTTCTGAAACTGATAGAAACCATAGGTCCTCTAACATCCAATGCTTTTCAGTTAAGAGTGAGAAACGTGTGAGCTTCGTGAACGATGTAGCTTCGTTTGAGCTGAAAAGTGACTGCGTTTACCTGAAACGAAGTCTTGCTTGTACAAAGGCACAGAGCCTGGCATTTCATTCCGGTTCTGAAGGGAAAGACAAAGCACAGTTCTCATCCACGAACCACACTCTGCTTTAGTGTAAGAAGCACGCTCTTACTTTCTAGAGTCTCTAATAAGGCGGGAAACGTGAGTGTGCTCAGAACAAAAGAACTGAGTTTCCTACACACACGGACCATATCTAGTTCAACTCTGCTTCTGAAATTGATATAAACCCCAGGTCCTCTAACATCCAATGCTTTTCGGTTAACAGTGAGAAACGTGTGAGCTTCCTGAATGATGTTGCTTCGTTTTAGCTGAAAAGTGACTGCGTTTACCTGAAACGAAGTCTTGCTTGTAGGAAGTCACAGAGCCTGGCATTGCACTCCGTTTCTGAAGTGAAACAAATAGCCCAGTACTCTTCCATGAACCACACTCTGCTTTAGAGCAAGAAGCATGCTCTTGCTTTCTAAAGTCTCTAATAAGGCAGGAAACGTGAGAGAGCTCAGAAAAAGAACTGTGTTTCCTACACACACACACCATATCTAGTTCAACTCTGCTTCTGAAACTGATACAAACCGTAGGTCCTCTAACCTCCAATGCTTTTCAGTTAAGAGTGAGAAACATGTGAGCTTCGTGAACGATGTTGCTTCGTTTTAGCTGAAAAGTGACTGCGTTCACCTGAAACGAAGTCTGGCTTGTAAGAAGTCACAGAGCCTGGCATTTCATTCTGTTTCTGAAGTGATACAAATAGCCCAGTACTCTTCCATGAACCACACTCTGCTTTAGAGCAATAAGCATGCTTTTGCTTTCTAGAGTCCCTAGTAATGCAGGAAACGTGAGTGTGCTCAGAAAAAAAGAACTGTGTTTCCTACACACACGCACCATATCTAGTTCAACTCTGCTTCTGAAACTGATACAAACCACAGGTCCTCTGACATCCAATGCTTTTCAGTTCAGAGCGAGAAACGTGTGAGCTTAGGAACGATGTAGCTTAGTTTGAGCTGAAAAATGACTGCGTTTACCTGAAATGAAGTCTTGCTTGTAGGAAGACACAGAGCCTGAGATTTCACTCCGTTTCTGAAGGGAAACACACAGCACAGTTCTCATCCATGAACCACACTCTGCTTTAGTGTAAGAAGCACGCTCTTACTTTCTAGAGTCTCTAATAAGGCGGGAAACGTGAGTGTGCTCAGAACAAAAGAACTGAGTTTCCTACACACACGGACCATATCTAGTTCATCTCTGCTTCTGAAATTGATACAAACCTCAAGTCCTCTAACATGCAATGCTATTCAGTTAACAGTGAGAAACGTGTGAGCTTCCTGAATGATGTTGCTTCGTTTTAGCAGAAAAGTGACTGCGTTTACCTGAAACGAAGTCTTGCTTGTAGGAAGTCACAGAGCCTGGTATTTCACTCTGTTTCTGAAGTGAAACAAATAGCCCAGTACTCTTCCATGTACCACACTCTGCTTTAGAGCAAGAAGCATGCTCTTGCTTTCTAAAGTCTCTAATAAGGCAGGAAACGTGAGAGAGCTCAGAAAAAAAGAACTGTGTTTCCTACACACACACACCATATCTAGTTCAACTCTGCTTCTGAAACTGATACAAAACGTAGGTCCTCTAACCTCCAATGCTTTTCAGTTAAGAGTGAGAAACATGTGAGCTTTGTGAACGATGTTGCTTCGTTTTAGCTGAAAAGTGACTGCGTTTACCTGAAATGATGTCTGGTTTGTAAGAAGCCACAGAGCCTGGCATTTCAATCTGTTTCTGAAGTGAAACAAATAGCCCAGTACTCTTCCATGAACCACACTCTGCTTTAGAGCAAGAAGCATGCTTTTGCTTTCTAGAGTCTCTAATAATGCAGGAAACGTGAGTGTGCTCAGAAAAAAAGAACTGTGTTTCCTACACACACGCACCATATCTAGTTCAACTCTGCTTCTGAAACTGATACAAACCATAGGTCTTCTAACATCCAATGCTTTTCAGTTAAGAGTGAGAAACGTGTGAGCTTCGTGAACGATGTAGCTTCGTTTGAGCTGAAAAGTGACTGCGTTTACCTGAAAGGAAGTCTTGCTTGTAGGAAGGAACAGAGCCTGGCATTTCATTCCGGTTCTGAAGGGAAAGACAAAGCACAGTTCTCATCCATGAACCACACTCTATTTAGTGTAAGAAGCACGCTCTTACTTCCAGAGTCTCTAATAAGGCAGGAAACGTGAGTGTGCTCAGAACAACAGAACTGAGTTTCCTACACACACGGACCATATCTAGTTCAACTCTGCTTCTGAAAATGATACAAACCCCAGGTCCTCTAACATCCGATGCTTTTCAGTTAACAGTGAGAAACGTGTGAGCTTCCTGAATGATGTTGCTTCGTTTTAGCTGAAAAGTGACTGCGTTTACCTGAAACGAAGTCTTGCTTGTAGGAAGTCACAGAGCCTGGCATTTCACTCTGTTTCTGAAGTGAAACAAATAGCCCAGTACTCTTCCATGAACCACACTCTGCTTTAGAGCAAGAAGCATGCTCTTGCTTTCTAGATTCTCTAATAAGGCGGGAAACGTGAGTGTGCTCAGAACAAAAGAACTGTGTTTCCTACACACGTACCATATCTAGTTCAACTCTGCTTCTTAAAATGATACAAACATCAGGTCCTCTAACCTCCAATGCTTTTCAGTTAAGTGTGAGAAACGTGTGAGCTTCGTGAACGATGTTGCTTCGTTTTAGCTGAAAAGTGACTGCGTTTACCTGAAATGACGTCTGGAGTGTAAGAAGCCACAGAGCCTGGCATTTCACTCTTGTTCTGAAGTGAAACAAATAGCCCAGTACTCTTCCATAAACCACACTCTGCTTTAGAGCAAGAAGCATGCTTTTGGATTCTAGAGTCTCTAGTAAGGTGGGAAATGTGAGTGTACTCAGAACAAAAGTACTGTGTTTCCTACACACATGGACCATATCTAGTTAAACTTTGGTTCTGAAACTGATACAAACCACAGGTCCTCTAACCTCCAATGCTTTTCAGTTAAGAGTGAGAAACATGTGAGCTTCGTGAACGATGTTGCTTCGTTTTAGCTGAAAAGTGACTGCGTTTATCTGAAACGAAGTCTGGCTTGTAAGAAGCCACAGAGCCTGGCATTTCATTCTGTTTCTGAAATGAAACAAATAGCCCAGTACTCTTCCATGAACCACACTCTGCCTTAGAGCAAGAAGCATGCTTTTGCTTTCTAGAGTCCCTAATAATGCAGGAAACGTGAGTGTGCTCAGAAAAAAAGAACTGTGTTTCCTACACACATGGACCATATCTAGTTAAACTTTGCTTCTGAAACTGATACGAACCACAGGTCCTCTAACATCCAATGCTTTTCAGTTCAGAGTGAGAAACGTGTGAGCTTAGGGAACGATGTAGCTTAGTTTGAGCTGAAAAATGACTGCGTTTACCTGAAATGAAGTCTTGCTTGTAGGAAGACACAGAGCCTGAGATTTCACTCCGTTTCTGAAGGGAAACACACAGCAAAGTTCTCATCCATGAACCACACTCTGCTTTAGTGTAAGAAGCACGCTCTTACTTTCTAGAGTCTCTAATAAGGCGGGAAACATGAGTGTGCTCAGAACAAAAGAACTGAGTTTCCTACACACACGGACCATATCTAGTTCATCTCTGCTTCTGAAATTGATGCAAACCTCAGGTCCTCTAACATGCAATGCTATTCAGTTAACAGTGAGAAACGTGTCAGCTTCCTGAATGATGTTGCTTCGTTTTAGCTGAAAAGTGACTGCGTTTACCTAAAACGAAGTCTTGCTTGTAGGAAGGAACAGAGCCTGGCATTTCATTCCGGTTCTGAAGGAAAGACAAAGCACAGTTCTCATCCATGAACCACACTCTGCTTTATTGTAAGAAGCCCGCTCTTACTTCCAGAGTCTCTAATAAGGCGGGAAACGTGAGTGTGCTCAGAACAACAGAACTGAGTTTCCTACACACACGGACCATATCTAGTTCAACTCTGCTTCTGAAATAATACAAACCCCAGGTCCTCTAACATCCAATGCTTTTCAGTTAACAGTGAGAAACCTGTGAGCTTCCTGAACGATGTTGCTTCGTTTTAGCTGAAAAGTGACTGCGTTTACCTGAAACGAAGTCTTGCTTGTAGGAAGTCACAGAGCCTGGCATTTCACTCTGTTTCTGAAGTGAAACAAATAGCCCAGTACTCTTCCATGAACCACACTCTGCTTTAGAGCAAGAAGCATGCTCTTGCTTTCTAGATTCTCTAATAAGGCGGGAAACGTGAGTGTGCTCAGAACAAAAGAACTGTGTTTCCTACACACACGTACCATATCTAGTTCAACTCTGCTTCTTAAACTGATACAAACATCAAGTCCTCTAACCTCCAATGCTTTTCAGTTAAGAGTGAGAAACGTGTGAGCTTCGTGAACGATGTTGCTTCGTTTTAGCTGCAAAGTGACTGCGTTTACCTGAAACGAAGTCTGGAGTGTAAGAAGCCACAGAGCCTGGCATTTCCCTCTGTTTCTGAAGTGAAACAAATAGCCCAGTACTCTTCCATGAACCACACTCTGCTTTAGAGCAAGAAGCATGCTTTTGGATTCTAGAGTCTCTAGTAAGGTTGGAAATGTGAGTGTACTCAGAACAAAAGAACTGTGTTTCCTACACACATGTACCATATCTAGTTAAACTTTGGTTCTGAAACTGATACAAACCACAGGTCCTCTAACCTCCAATGCTTTTCAGTTAAGAGTGAGAAACATGTGAGCTTTGTGAACGATGTTGCTTCGTTTTAGCTGAAAAGTGACAGCGTTTACCTGAAACGAAGTCTGGTTTGTAAGAAGCCACAGAGCCTGGCATTTCATTCTGTTTCAGAAATGAAACAAATAGCCCAGTACTCTTCCATGAACCACACTCTGCTTTAGAGCAAGAAGCATGCTTTTGCTTTCTAGAGTCCCTAATAATGCAGGAAACGTGAGTGTGCTCAGAAAAAAAGAACTGTGTTTCCTACACACACGCACCATATCTAGTTCAACGCTGCTTCTGAAACTGATACAAACCATAGGTCCTCTAACATCCAATGCTTTTCAGTTAAGAGTGAGAAACGTGTGAGCTTCGTGAACGATGTAGCTTCGTTTGAGCTGAAAAGTGACTGCGTTTACCTGAAACGAAGTCTTGCTTGTAGGAAGGCACAGAGCCTGGAATTTCATTCCGTTTCTGAAGGGAAACACACAGCACAGTTCTCATCCATGAAGCACACTCTGCTTTAGAGCAAGAAGCATGCTCTTGCTTTCTAGAGTCTCTAAAAAGGCGGGAAACGTGAGTGTGCTCAGAACAAAAGAACTGTGTTTCCTACACACACGTACCATATCTAGTTCAACTCTGCTTCTTAAACTGATACAAACATCAGGTCCTCTAACCTCCAATGCTTTTCAGTTAACAGTGAGAAACGTGTAAGCTTCGTGAACGATGTTGCTTCGTTTTAGCTGCAAAGTGACTGCGTTTACCTGAAACGAAGTCTGGCTTGTAAGAAGCCACAGAGCCTGGGATTTCACTCTGTTTCTGAAGTGAAACAAATAGCCCAGTACTCTTCCATGAACCACACTGTGCTTTAGAGCAGGAAGCATGCTTTTGCATTCTAGAGTCTCTACTAAGGCGGGAAATGTGAGTGTACTCAGAACAAAAGAACTGTGTTTCCTACACACATGGACCATATCTAGTTAAACTTTGCATCTGAAACTGATACAAACCACAGGTCCTCTCACATCCAATGCTTTTCAGTTCAGAGCGAGAAACGTGTGAGCTTAGGGAACGATGTAGCTTAGTTTGAGCTGAAAAATGACTGCGTTTACCTGAAATGAAGTCTTGCTTGTAGGAAGACACAGAGCCTGAGATTTCACTCCGTTTCTGAAGGGAAACACACAGCACAGTTCTCATCCATGAACCACACTCTGCTTTAGTGTAAGAAGCACGCTCTTACTTTCTAGAGTCTCTAATAAGGCGGGAAACGTGAGTGTGCTCAGAACAAAAGAACTGAGTTTCCTACACACACGGACCATATCTAGTTCAACTCTGCTTCTGAAATTGATATAAACCCCAGGTCCTCTAACATCCAATGCTTTTCGGTTAACAGTGAGAAACGTGTGAGCTTCCTGAATGATGTTGCTTCGTTTTAGCTGAAAAGTGACTGCGTTTACCTGAAACGAAGTCTTGCTTGTAGGAAGTCACAGAGCCTGGCATTGCACTCCGTTTCTGAAGTGAAACAAATAGCCCAGTACTCTTCCATGAACCACACTCTGCTTTAGAGCAAGAAGCATGCTCTTGCTTTCTAAAGTCTCTAATAAGGCAGGAAACGTGAGAGAGCTCAGAAAAAGAACTGTGTTTCCTACACACACACACCATATCTAGTTCAACTCTGCTTCTGAAACTGATACAAACCGTAGGTCCTCTAACCTCCAATGCTTTTCAGTTAAGAGTGAGAAACATGTGAGCTTCGTGAACGATGTTGCTTCGTTTTAGCTGAAAAGTGACTGCGTTCACCTGAAACGAAGTCTGGCTTGTAAGAAGTCACAGAGCCTGGCATTTCATTCTGTTTCTGAAGTGATACAAATAGCCCAGTACTCTTCCATGAACCACACTCTGCTTTAGAGCAATAAGCATGCTTTTGCTTTCTAGAGTCCCTAGTAATGCAGGAAACGTGAGTGTGCTCAGAAAAAAAGAACTGTGTTTCCTACACACACGCACCATATCTAGTTCAACTCTGCTTCTGAAACTGATACAAACCACAGGTCCTCTGACATCCAATGCTTTTCAGTTCAGAGCGAGAAACGTGTGAGCTTAGGAACGATGTAGCTTAGTTTGAGCTGAAAAATGACTGCGTTTACCTGAAATGAAGTCTTGCTTGTAGGAAGACACAGAGCCTGAGATTTCACTCCGTTTCTGAAGGGAAACACACAGCACATTTCTCATCCATGAACCACACTCTGCTTTAGTGTAAGAAGCACGCTCTTACTTTCTAGAGTCTCTAATAAGGCGGGAAACGTGAGTGTGCTCAGAACAAAAGAACTGAGTTTCCTACACACACGGACCATATCTAGTTCATCTCTGCTTCTGAAATTGATACAAACCTCAAGTCCTCTAACATGCAATGCTATTCAGTTAACAGTGAGAAACGTGTGAGCTTCCTGAATGATGTTGCTTCGTTTTAGCAGAAAAGTGACTGCGTTTACCTGAAACGAAGTCTTGCTTGTAGGAAGTCACAGAGCCTGGTATTTCACTCTGTTTCTGAAGTGAAACAAATAGCCCAGTACTCTTCCATGTACCACACTCTGCTTTAGAGCAAGAAGCATGCTCTTGCTTTCTAAAGTCTCTAATAAGGCAGGAAACGTGAGAGAGCTCAGAAAAAAAGAACTGTGTTTCCTACACACACACACCATATCTAGTTCAACTCTGCTTCTGAAACTGATACAAAACGTAGGTCCTCTAACCTCCAATGCTTTTCAGTTAAGAGTGAGAAACATGTGAGCTTTGTGAACGATGTTGCTTCGTTTTAGCTGAAAAGTGACTGCGTTTACCTGAAATGATGTCTGGTTTGTAAGAAGCCACAGAGCCTGGCATTTCAATCTGTTTCTGAAGTGAAACAAATAGCCCAGTACTCTTCCATGAACCACACTCTGCTTTAGAGCAAGAAGCATGCTTTTGCTTTCTAGAGTCTCTAATAATGCAGGAAACGTGAGTGTGCTCAGAAAAAAAGAACTGTGTTTCCTACACACACGCACCATATCTAGTTCAACTCTGCTTCTGAAACTGATACAAACCATAGGTCTTCTAACATCCAATGCTTTTCAGTTAAGAGTGAGAAACGTGTGAGCTTCGTGAACGATGTAGCTTCGTTTGAGCTGAAAAGTGACTGCGTTTACCTGAAAGGAAGTCTTGCTTGTAGGAAGGAACAGAGCCTGGCATTTCATTCCGGTTCTGAAGGGAAAGACAAAGCACAGTTCTCATCCATGAACCACACTCTATTTAGTGTAAGAAGCACGCTCTTACTTCCAGAGTCTCTAATAAGGCGGGAAACGTGAGTGTGCTCAGAACAACAGAACTGAGTTTCCTACACACACGGACCATATCTAGTTCAACTCTGCTTCTGAAAATGATACAAACCCCAGGTCCTCTAACATCCGATGCTTTTCAGTTAACAGTGAGAAACGTGTGAGCTTCCTGAATGATGTTGCTTCGTTTTAGCTGAAAAGTGACTGCGTTTACCTGAAACGAAGTCTTGCTTGTAGGAAGTCACAGAGCCTGGCATTTCACTCTGTTTCTGAAGTGAAACAAATAGCCCAGTACTCTTCCATGAACCACACTCTGCTTTAGAGCAAGAAGCATGCTCTTGCTTTCTAGATTCTCTAATAAGGCGGGAAACGTGAGTGTGCTCAGAACAAAAGAACTGTGTTTCCTACACACGTACCATATCTAGTTCAACTCTGCTTCTTAAAATGATACAAACATCAGGTCCTCTAACCTCCAATGCTTTTCAGTTAAGTGTGAGAAACGTGTGAGCTTCGTGAACGATGTTGCTTCGTTTTAGCTGAAAAGTGACTGCGTTTACCTGAAATGACGTCTGGAGTGTAAGAAGCCACAGAGCCTGGCATTTCACTCTTGTTCTGAAGTGAAACAAATAGCCCAGTACTCTTCCATAAACCACACTCTGCTTTAGAGCAAGAAGCATGCTTTTGGATTCTAGAGTCTCTAGTAAGGTGGGAAATGTGAGTGTACTCAGAACAAAAGAACTGTGTTTCCTACACACATGGACCATATCTAGTTAAACTTTGGTTCTGAAACTGATACAAACCACAGGTCCTCTAACCTCCAATGCTTTTCAGTTAAGAGTGAGAAACATGTGAGCTTCGTGAACGATGTTGCTTCGTTTTAGCTGAAAAGTGACTGCGTTTATCTGAAACGAAGTCTGGCTTGTAAGAAGCCACAGAGCCTGGCATTTCATTCTGTTTCTGAAATGAAACAAATAGCCCAGTACTCTTCCATGAACCACACTCTGCCTTAGAGCAAGAAGCATGCTTTTGCTTTCTAGAGTCCCTAATAATGCAGGAAACGTGAGTGTGCTCAGAAAAAAAGAACTGTGTTTCCTACACACATGGACCATATCTAGTTAAACTTTGCTTCTGAAACTGATACGAACCACAGGTCCTCTAACATCCAATGCTTTTCAGTTCAGAGTGAGAAACGTGTGAGCTTAGGGAACGATGTAGCTTAGTTTGAGCTGAAAAATGACTGCGTTTACCTGAAATGAAGTCTTGCTTGTAGGAAGACACAGAGCCTGAGATTTCACTCCGTTTCTGAAGGGAAACACACAGCAAAGTTCTCATCCATGAACCACACTCTGCTTTAGTGTAAGAAGCACGCTCTTACTTTCTAGAGTCTCTAATAAGGCGGGAAACATGAGTGTGCTCAGAACAAAAGAACTGAGTTTCCTACACACACGGACCATATCTAGTTCATCTCTGCTTCTGAAATTGATGCAAACCTCAGGTCCTCTAACATGCAATGCTATTCAGTTAACAGTGAGAAACGTGTCAGCTTCCTGAATGATGTTGCTTCGTTTTAGCTGAAAAGTGACTGCGTTTACCTAAAACGAAGTCTTGCTTGTAGGAAGGAACAGAGCCTGGCATTTCATTCCGGTTCTGAAGGAAAGACAAAGCACAGTTCTCATCCATGAACCACACTCTGCTTTATTGTAAGAAGCCCGCTCTTACTTCCAGAGTCTCTAATAAGGCGGGAAACGTGAGTGTGCTCAGAACAACAGAACTGAGTTTCCTACACACACGGACCATATCTAGTTCAACTCTGCTTCTGAAATAATACAAACCCCAGGTCCTCTAACATCCAATGCTTTTCAGTTAACAGTGAGAAACCTGTGAGCTTCCTGAACGATGTTGCTTCGTTTTAGCTGAAAAGTGACTGCGTTTACCTGAAACGAAGTCTTGCTTGTAGGAAGTCACAGAGCCTGGCATTTCACTCTGTTTCTGAAGTGAAACAAATAGCCCAGTACTCTTCCATGAACCACACTCTGCTTTAGAGCAAGAAGCATGCTCTTGCTTTCTAGATTCTCTAATAAGGCGGGAAACGTGAGTGTGCTCAGAACAAAAGAACTGTGTTTCCTACACACACGTACCATATCTAGTTCAACTCTGCTTCTTAAACTGATACAAACATCAAGTCCTCTAACCTCCAATGCTTTTCAGTTAAGAGTGAGAAACGTGTGAGCTTCGTGAACGATGTTGCTTCGTTTTAGCTGCAAAGTGACTGCGTTTACCTGAAACGAAGTCTGGAGTGTAAGAAGCCACAGAGCCTGGCATTTCCCTCTGTTTCTGAAGTGAAACAAATAGCCCAGTACTCTTCCATGAACCACACTCTGCTTTAGAGCAAGAAGCATGCTTTTGGATTCTAGAGTCTCTAGTAAGGTTGGAAATGTGAGTGTACTCAGAACAAAAGAACTGTGTTTCCTACACACATGTACCATATCTAGTTAAACTTTGGTTCTGAAACTGATACAAACCACAGGTCCTCTAACCTCCAATGCTTTTCAGTTAAGAGTGAGAAACATGTGAGCTTTGTGAACGATGTTGCTTCGTTTTAGCTGAAAAGTGACAGCGTTTACCTGAAACGAAGTCTGGTTTGTAAGAAGCCACAGAGCCTGGCATTTCATTCTGTTTCAGAAATGAAACAAATAGCCCAGTACTCTTCCATGAACCACACTCTGCTTTAGAGCAAGAAGCATGCTTTTGCTTTCTAGAGTCCCTAATAATGCAGGAAACGTGAGTGTGCTCAGAAAAAAAGAACTGTGTTTCCTACACACACGCACCATATCTAGTTCAACGCTGCTTCTGAAACTGATACAAACCATAGGTCCTCTAACATCCAATGCTTTTCAGTTAAGAGTGAGAAACGTGTGAGCTTCGTGAACGATGTAGCTTCGTTTGAGCTGAAAAGTGACTGCGTTTACCTGAAACGAAGTCTTGCTTGTAGGAAGGCACAGAGCCTGGAATTTCATTCCGTTTCTGAAGGGAAACACACAGCACAGTTCTCATCCATGAAGCACACTCTGCTTTAGAGCAAGAAGCATGCTCTTGCTTTCTAGAGTCTCTAAAAAGGCGGGAAACGTGAGTGTGCTCAGAACAAAAGAACTGTGTTTCCTACACACACGTACCATATCTAGTTCAACTCTGCTTCTTAAACTGATACAAACATCAGGTCCTCTAACCTCCAATGCTTTTCAGTTAACAGTGAGAAACGTGTAAGCTTCGTGAACGATGTTGCTTCGTTTTAGCTGCAAAGTGACTGCGTTTACCTGAAACGAAGTCTGGCTTGTAAGAAGCCACAGAGCCTGGGATTTCACTCTGTTTCTGAAGTGAAACAAGTAGCCCAGTACTCTTCCATGAACCACACTGTGCTTTAGAGCAGGAAGCATGCTTTTGCATTCTAGAGTCTCTACTAAGGCGGGAAATGTGAGTGTACTCAGAACAAAAGAACTGTGTTTCCTACACACATGGACCATATCTAGTTAAACTTTGCATCTGAAACTGATACAAACCACAGGTCCTCTCACATCCAATGCTTTTCAGTTCAGAGCGAGAAACGTGTGAGCTTAGGGAACGATGTAGCTTAGTTTGAGCTGAAAAATGACTGCGTTTACCTGAAATGAAGTCTTGCTTGTAGGAAGACACAGAGCCTGAGATTTCACTCCGTTTCTGAAGGGAAACACACAGCACAGTTCTCATCCATGAACCACACTCTGCTTTAGTGTAAGAAGCACGCTCTTACTTTCTAGAGTCTCTAATAAGGCGGGAAACGTGAGTGTGCTCAGAACAAAAGAACTGAGTTTCCTACACACACGGACCATATCTAGTTCAACTCTGCTTCTGAAATTGATACAAACCCCAGGTCCTCTAACATCCGATGCTTTTCAGTTAACAGTGAGAAACGTGTGAGCTTCCTGAACGATGTTGCTTCGTTTTAGCTGAAAAGTGACTGCGTTTACCTGAAACGAAGTCTTGCTTGTAGGAAGTCACAGAGCCTGGCATTTCACTCTGTTTCTGAAGTGAAACAAATAGCCCAGTACTCTTCCATGAAACACACTCTGCTTTAGAGCAAGAAGCATGCTCTTGCTTTCTAGATTCTCTAATAAGGCGGGAAACGTGAGTGTGCTCAGAACAAAAGAACTGTGTTTCCTACACACACGTACCATATCTAGTTCAACTCTGCTTCTTAAACTGATACAAACATCAGGTCCTCTAACCTCCAATGCTTTTCATTTAAGAGTGAGAAACGTGTGAGCTTCGTGAACGATGTTGCTTCGTTTTAGCTGCAAAGTGACTGCGTTTACCTGAAACGAAGTCTGGAGTGTAAGAAGCCACAGAGTCTGGCATTTCACTCTGTTTCTGAAGTGAAACAAATAGCCCAGTAATCTTCCCTAAACCACACTCTGCTTTAGAGCAAGAAGCATGCTTTTGGATTCTAGAGTCTCTAGTAAGGTGGGAAATGTGAGTGTACTCAGAACAAAAGAACTGTGTTTCCTACACACATGTACCATATCTAGTTAAACGTTGCTTCTGAAACTGATACAAACCACAGGTCCTCTAACATCCAATGCTTTTCAGTTCAGAGCGAGAAACGTGTGAGCTTAGGGAACGATGTAGCTTAGTTTGAGCTGAAAAATGACTGGGTTTACCTGAAATGAAGTCTTGCTTGTAGGAAGACACAGAGCCTGAGATTTCACTCCGTTTCTGAACGGAAACACACAGCAAAGTTCTCTTCCATGAACCACACTCTGCTTTAGTGTAAGAAGCACGCTCTTACTTTCTAGAGTCTCTAATAAGGCGGGAAACGTGAGTGTGCTCAGAACAAAAGAACTGAGTTTCCTACACACACGGACCATATCTAGTTCATCTCTGCTTCTGAAATTGATACAAACCTCAGGTCCTCTAACATGCAATGCTATTCAGTTAACAGTGAGAAACGTGTGAGCTTCCTGAATGATGTTGCTTCGTTTTAGCAGAAAAGTGACTGCGTTTACCTGAAACGAAGTCTTGCTTGTAGGAAGTCACAGAGCCTGGCATTTCACTCTGTTTCTGAAGTGAAACAAATAGCCCAGTACTCTTCCATGAACCACACTCTGCTTTAGAGCAAGAAGCATGCTCTTGCTTTCTAAAGTCTCTAATAAGGCAGGAAACGTGAGAGAGCTCAGAAAAAGAACTGTGTTTCCTACACACACACACCATATCTAGTTCAACTCTGCTTCTGAAACTGATACAAACCGTAGGTCCTCTAACCTCCAATGCTTTTCAGTTAAGAGTGAGAAACATGTGAGCTTCGTGAACGATGTTGCTTCGTTTTAGCTGAAAAGTGACTGCGTTTACCTGAAACGAAGTCTTGCTTGTAGGAAGGAACAGAGCCTGGCATTTCATTCCTGTTCTGAAGGGAAAGACAAAGCACAGTTCTCATACATGAACCACACTCTGCTTTAGTGTAAGAAGCACGCTCTTACTTCCAGAGTCTCTAATAAGGCGGGAAATGTGAGTGTGCTCAGAACAACAGAACTGAGTTTCCTACACACACGGACCATATCTAGTTCAACTCTGCTTCTGAAATAATACAAACCCCAGGTCCTCTAACATCCAATGCTTTTCAGTTAACAGTGAGAAATGTGTGAGCTTCCTGAACGATGTTGCTTCGTTTTACCTGAAAAGTGACTGCGTTTACCTGAAACGAAGTCTTGCTTGTAGGAAGTCACAGAGCCTGGCATTGCACTCTGTTTCTGAAGTGAAACAAATAGCCCAGTACTCTTCCATGAACCACACTCTGCTTTAGAGCAAGAAGCATGCTCTTGCTTTCTAGATTCTCTAATAAGGCGGGAAACGTGAGTGTGCTCAGAACAAAAGAACTGTGTTTCCTACACACACTTACCATACCTAGTTCAACTCTGCTTCTTAAACTGATACAAACATCAGGTCCTCTAAACTCCAATGCTTTTCAGTTAAGAGTGAGAAACGTGTGAGCTTCGTGAACGATGTTGCTTCGTTTTAGCTGAAAAGTGACTGCGTTTACCTGAAACGAAGTCTGGAGTGTAAGAAGCCACAGAGCCTGGCATTTCACTCTGTTTCTGAAGTGAAACAAATAGCCCAGTACTCTTCCATGAACAACACTCTGCTTTAGAGCAAGAAGCATGCTTTTGGATTCTAGAGTCTCTAGTAAGGTGGGAAATGTGAGTGTACTCAGAACAAAAGAACTGAGTTTCCTACACACACGGACCATATCTAGTTCATCTCTGCTTCTGAAATTGATACAAACCTCAGGTCCTCTAACATGCAATGCTATTCAGTTAACAGTGAGAAACGTGTGAGCTTCCTGAATGATGTTGCTTCGTTTTAGCAGAAAAGTGACTGCGTTTACCTGAAACGAAGTCTTGCTTGTAGGAAGTCACAGAGCCTGGCATTTCACTCTGTTTCTGAAGTGAAACAAATAGCCCAGTACTCTTCCATGAACCACACTCTGCTTTAGAGCAAGAAGCATGCTCTTGCTTTCTAAAGTCTCTAATAAGGCAGGAAACGTGAGAGAGCTCAGAAAAAGAACTGTGTTTCCTACACACACACACCATATCTAGTTCAACTCTGCTTCTGAAACTGATACAAACCGTAGGTCCTCTAACCTCCAATGCTTTTCAGTTAAGAGTGAGAAACATGTGAGCTTCGTGAACGATGTTGCTTCGTTTTAGCTGAAAAGTGACTGTGTTTACCTGAAACGATGTCTGGCTTGTAAGAAGCCACAGAGCCTGGCATTTCAATCTGTTTCTGAAGTGAAACAAATAGCCCAGTACTCTTCCATGAACCACACTCTGCTTTAGAGCAAGAAGCATGCTTTTGCTTTCTAGAGTCTCTAATAATGCAGGAAACGTGAGTGTGCTCAGAAAAAAAGAACTGTGTTTCCTACAAACACGCACCATATCTAGTTCAACTCTGCTTCTGAAACTGATACAAACCATAGGTCTTGTAACATCCAATGCTTTTCAGTTAAGAGCGAGAAACGTGTGAGCTTCATGAACGATGTAGCTTCGTTTGAGCTGAAAAGTGACTGCGTTTACCTGAAACGAAGTCTTGCTTGTAGGAAGGAACAGAGCCTGGCATTTCATTCAGGTTCTGAAGGGAAAGACAAAGCACAGTTCTCATCCATGAACCACACTCTGCTTTATTGTAAGAAGCACGCTCTTACTTCCAGAGTCTCTAATAAGGCGGGAAACGTGAGTGTGCTCAGAACAACAGAACTGAGTTTCCTACACACACGGACCATATCTAGTTCAACTCTGCTTCTGAAATAATACAAACCCCAGGTCCTCTAACATCCAATGCTTTTCAGTTAACAGTGAGAAACGTGTGAGCTTCCTGAACGATGTTGCTTCGTTTTAGCTAAAAAGTGACTGCGTTTACCTGAAACGAAGTCTTGCTTGTAGGAAGTCACAGAGCCTGGCATTTCACTCTGTTTCTGAAGTGAAACAAATAGCCCAGTACTCTTCCATGAACCACACTCTTCTTTAGAGCAAGAAGCATGCTCTTGCTTTCTAGATTTTCTAATAAGGCGGGAAACGTGAGTGTGCTCAGAACAAAAGAACTCTGTTTCCTACACACACGTACCATATCTAGGTCAACTCTGCTTCTGAAACTGATACAAACCGTAGGTCCTCTAACCTCCAATGCTTTTCAGTTAAGAGTGAGAAACGTGTGAGCTTCGTGAATGATGTAGCATCGTTTGAGCTGAAAAGTGAGGGCATTTACCTGAAACGAAGTCTTGCTTGTATGAAGACACAGAGCCTGGAATTTCATTCCGTTTCTGAAGGGAAACACACAGCACAGTTCTCATCCATGAAGCACACTCTGCTTTAGAGCAAGAAGCATGCTCTTGCTTTCTAGAGTCTCTAATAAGGTGGGAAACGTGAGTGTGCTCAGAACAAAAGAACTGTGTTTCCTACACACATGGACCATATCTAGTTAAACTTTGCATCTGAAACTGATACAAACCACAGGTCCTCTCACATCCAATGCTTTTCAGTTCAGAGCGAGAAACGTGTGAGCTTAGGGAACGATGTAGCTTAGTTTGAGCTGAAAAATGACTGCGTTTACCTGAAATGAAGTCTTGCTTGTAGGAAGACACAGAGCCTGAGATTTCACTCCGTTTCTGAAGGGAAACACACAGCACAGTTCTCATCCATGAACCACACTCTGCTTTAGTGTAAGAAGCACGCTCTTACTTTCTAGAGTCTCTAATAAGGCGGGAAACGTGAGTGTGCTCAGAACAAAAGAACTGAGTTTCCTACACACACGCACCATATCTAGTTCAACTCTGCTTCTGAAACTGATACAAACCATAGGTCCTCTAACATCCAATGCTTTTCAGTTAAGAGTGATAAACGTGGGAGCTTCGTGAACGATGTAGCTTCGTTTGAGCTGAAAAGTGACTGTGTTTACCTGAAAAGAAGTCTTGCTTGTAGGAAGGCACAGAGCCTGGCATTTCATTCCGGTTCTGGAGGGAAAGACATAGAACAGTTCTCATCCATGAACCACACTCTGCTTTAGTGTAAGAAGCACTCTCTTACTTTCTAGAGTCTCTAATAAGGCGGGAAACGTGAGTGTGCTCAGAACAAAAGAACTGTGTTTCCTACACACACGCACCATATCTAGTTCAACTCTGCTTCTTATACTGATACAAACCACAGGTCCTCTAACCTCCAATGCTTTTCAGTTAAGAGTGAGAAACATGTGAGCTTCGTGAACGATGTTGCTTCGTTTTAGCTGAAAATTGACTGCGTTTACCTGAAACGAAGTCTGGTTTGTAAGAAGCCACAGAGCCTGGCATTTCATTCTGTTTCTGAAATGAAACAAATAGCCCAGTACTCTTCCATGAACCACACTCTGCTTTAGAGCAAGAAGCATGCTTTTGCTTTCTAGAGTCCCTAATAATGAAGGAAACGTGAGTGTGCTCAGAAAAAAAGAACTGTGTTTCCTACACACACGCACCATATCTAGTTCAACTCTGCTTCTGAAACTGATACAAACCATAGGTCCTCTAACATCCAATGCTTTTCAGTTAAGAGTGAGAAACGTGTGAGCTTTGTGAACGATGTAGCTTCGCTTGAGCTGAAAAGTGACTGCGTTTACCTGAAACGAAGTCTTGCTTGTAGGAAGGCACAGAGCCTGGCATTTCATTCCGGTTCTGAAGGGAAAGACAAAGCACAGTTCTCATCCATGAACCACACTCTGCTTTAGTGTAAGAAGCACGCTCTTACTTTCTAGAGTCTCTAATAAGGCAGGAAACGTGAGAGAGCTCAGAAAAAAAGAACTGTGTTTCCTACACACACACACCATATCTAGTTCAACTCTGCTTCTGAAACTGATACAAACCGTAGGTCCTCTAACCTCCAATGCTTTTCAGTTAAGAGTGAGAAACGTGTGAGCTTCATGAATGATGTAGCATCGTTTGAGCTGAAAAGTGAGGGCATTTACCTGAAACGAAGTCTTGCTTGTAGGAAGACACAGAGCCTGGCATTTCATTCCGTTTCTGAAGGGAAACACACAGCACAGTTCTCATCCATGAAGCACACTCTGCTTTAGAGCAAGAAGCATGCTCTTGCTTTCTAGAGTCTCTAATAAGGTGGGAAACGTGAGTGTGCTCAGAACAAAAGAACTGTGTTTCCTACACACACGTACCATATCTAGTTCAACTCTGCTTCTTAAACTGATACAAACATCAGGTCCTCTAACCTCCAATGCTTTTCAGTTAAGAGTGAGAAACGTGTGAGCTTCGTGAACGATGTTGCTTCATTTTAGCTGCAAAGTGACTGCGTTTACCTGAAACGAAGTCTGGCTTGTAAGAAGCCACTGAGCCTGGCATTTCACTCTGTTTCTGAAGTGAAACAAATAGCCCAGTACTCTTCCATGAACCACACTGTGCTTTAGAGCAGGAAGCATGCTTTTGCATTCTAGAGTCTCTACTAAGGCAGGAAATGTGAGTGTACTCAGAACAAAAGAACTGTGTTTCCTACACACATGGACCATATCTAGTTAAACTTTGCATCTGAAACTGATACAAACCACAGGTCCTCTCACATCCAATGCTTTTCAGTTCAGAGCGAGAAACGTGTGAGCTTAGGGAACGATGTAGCTTAGTTTGTGCTGAAAAATGACTGCGTTTACCTGAAATGAAGTCTTGCTTGTAGGAAGACACAGAGCCTGAGATTTCACTCCGTTTCTGAAGGGAAACACACAGCACAGTTCTCATCCATGAACCACACTCTGCTTTAGTGTAAGAAGCACGCTCTTACTTTCTAGAGTCCCTAATAAGGCGGGAAACGTGAGTGTGCTCAGAACAAAAGAACTGAGTTTCCTACACACACGCACCATATCTAGTTCAACTCTGCTTCTGAAACTGATACAAACCATAGGTCCTCTAACATCCAATGCTTTTCAGTTCAGAGTGAGAAACGTGGGAGCTTCGTGAACGATGTAGCTTCATTTGAGCTGAAAAGTGACTGTGTTTACCTGAAAAGAAGTCTTGCTTGTAGGAAGGCACAGAGCCTGGCATTTCATTCCGGTTCTGGAGTGAAAGACATAGCACAGTTCTCATCCATGAACCACACTCTGCTTTAGTGTAAGAAGCACTCTCTTACTTTCTAGAGTCTCTAATAAGGCGGGAAACGTGAGTGTGCTCAGAACAAAAGAACTGTGTTTCCTACACACATGGACCATATCTAGTTAAACTTTCTTCTGAAACTGATACAAACCACAGGTCCTCTAACATCCAATGCTTTTCAGTTCAGAGTGAGAAACGTGTGAGCTTAGGGAACGATGTAGCTTAGTTTGAGCTGAAAAATGACTGCGTTTACCTGAAATGAAGTCTTGCTTGTAGGAAGATACAGAGCCTGAGATTTCACTCCGTTTCTGAAGGGAAACACACAGCAAAGTTCTCATCCATGAACCACACTCTGCTTTAGTGTAAGAAGCACGCTCTTACTTTATAGAGTCTCTAATAAGGCGGGAAACATGAGTGTGCTCAGAACAAAAGAACTGAGTTTCCTACACACACGGACCATATCTAGTTCATCTCTGCTTCTGAAATTGATGCAAACCTCAGGTCCTCTAACATGCAATGCTATTCAGTTAACAGTGAGAAACGTGTCAGCTTCCTGAATGATGTTGCTTCGTTTTAGCAGAAAAGTGACTGCGTTTACCTGAAACGAAGTCTTGCTTGTAGGAAGTCACAGAGCCTGGCATTTCACTCTGTTTCTGAAGTGAAACAAATAGCCCAGTACTCTTCCATGAACCACACTCTGCTTTAGAGCAAGAAGCATGCTCTTGCTTTCTAAAGTCTCTAATAAGGCAGGAAACGTGAGAGAGCTCAGAAAAAGAACTGTGTTTCCTACACACACACACCATATCTAGTTCAACTCTGCTTCTGAAACTGATACAAACCGTAGGTCCTCTAACCTCCAATGCTTTTCAGTTAAGAGTGAGAAACATGTGAGCTTCGAGAACGATGTTGCTTCGTTTTAGCTGAAAAGTGACTGCGTTTACCTGAAACGATGTCTGGCTTGTAAGAAGCCACAGAGCCTGGCATTTCAATCTGTTTCTGAAGTGAAACAAATAGCTCAGTACTCTTCCATGAACCACACTCTGCTTTAGAGCAAGAAGCATGCTTTTGCTTTCTAGGGTCTCTAATAATGCAGGAAACGTGAGTGTGCTCAGAAAAAAAGAACTGTGTTTCCTACACACACGCACCATATCTAGTTCAACTCTGCTTCTGAAACTGATACAAACCATAGGTCTCCTAACATCCAATGCTTTTCAGTTAAGAGTGAGAAACGTGTGAGCTTCGTGAACGATGTTGCTTCGTTTTAGCTGAAAAGTGACTGCGTTTACCTGAAACGAAGTCTGGCTTGTAGGAAGGAACAGAGCCTGGCATTTCATTCCGGTTCTGAAGGAAAGACAAAGCACAGTTCTCATCCATGAACCACACTCTGCTTTATTGTAAGAAGCACGCTCTTACTTCCAGAGTCTCTAATAAGGCGGGAAACGTGAGTGTGCTCAGAACAACAGAACTGAGTTTCCTACACACACGGACCATATCTAGTTCAACTCTGCTTCTGAAATAATACAAACCCCAGGTCCTCTAACATCCAATGCTTTTCAGTTAACAGTGAGAAACCTGTGAGCTTCCTGAACGATGTTGCTTCGTTTTAGCTGAAAAGTGACTGCGTTTACCTGAAACGAAGTCTTGCTTGTAGGAAGTCACAGAGCCTGGCATTTCACTCTGTTTCTGAAGTGAAACAAATAGCCCAGTACTCTTCCATGAACCACACTCTGCTTTAGAGCAAGAAGCATGCTCTTGCTTTCTAGATTCTCTAATAAGGCGGGAAACGTGAGTGTGCTCAGAACAAAAGAACTGTGTTTCCTACACACACGTACCATATCTAGTTCAACTCTGCTTCTTAAACTGATACAAACATCAAGTCCTCTAACCTCCAATGCTTTTCAGTTAAGAGTGAGAAACGTGTGAGCTTCGTGAACGATGTTGCTTCGTTTTAGCTGCAAAGTGACTGCGTTTACCTGAAACGAAGTCTGGAGTGTAAGAAGCCACAGAGCCTGGCATTTCACTCTGTTTCTGAAGTGAAACAAATAGCCCAGTACTCTTCCATGAACCACACTCTGCTTTAGGGCAACAAGCATGCTTTTGGATTCTAGAGTCTCTAGTAAGGTGGGAAATGTGAGTGTACTCAGAACAAAAGAACTGTGTTTCCTACACACATGTACCATATCTAGTTAAACTTTGGTTCTGAAACTGATACAAACCACAGGTCCTCTAACCTCCAATGCTTTTCAGTTAAGAGTGAGAAACATGTGAGCTTCGTGAAAGATGTTGCTTCGTTTTAGCTGAAAAGTGACTGCGTTTACCTGAAACGAAGTCTGGTTTGTAAGAAGCCACAGAGCCTGGCATTTCATTCTGTTTCTGAAATGAAACAAATAGCCCAGTACTCTTCCTTGAACCACACTCTGCTTTAGAGCAAGAAGCAGGCTCTTGCTTTCTAGAGTCCCTAATAATGCAGGAAACGTGAGTGTGCTCAGAAAAAAAGAACTGTGTTTCCTACACACACGCACCATATCTAGTTCAACTCTGCTTCTGAAACTGATACAAACCATAGGTCCTCTAACATCCAATGCTTTTCAGTTAAGAGTGAGAAACGTGTGAGCTTCGTGAATGATGTAGCTTCGTTTGAGCTGAAAAGTGACTGCGTTTACCTGAAACGAAGTCTTGCTTGTAGGAAGGCACAGAGCCTGGAATTTCATTCCGTTTCTGAAGGGAAACACACAGCACAGTTCTCATCCATGAAGCACACTCTGCTTTAGAGCAGGAAGCATGCTTTTGCATTCTAGAGTCTCTACTAAGGCGGGAAATGTGAGTGTACTCAGAACAAAAGAACTGTGTTCCCTACACACATGGACCATATCTAGTTAAACTTTGCATCTGAAACTGATACAAACCACAGGTCCTCTCACATCCAATGCTTTTCAGTTCAGAGCGAGAAACGTGTGAGCTTAGGGAACGATGTAGCTTAGTTTGAGCTGAAAAATGACTGCGTTTACCTGAAATGAAGTCTTGCTTGTAGGAAGACACAGAGCCTGAGATTTCACTCCGTTTCTGAAGGGAAACACACAGCACAGTTCTCATCCATGAACCACACTCTGCTTTAGTGTAAGAAGCACGCTCTTACTTTCTAGAGTCTCTAATAAGGCGGGAAACGTGAGTGTGCTCAGAACAAAAGAACTGAGTTTCCTACACACACGGACCATATCTAGTTCAACTCTGCTTCTGAAATTGATACAAACCCCAGGTCCTCTAACATCCGATGCTTTTCAGTTAACAGTGAGAAACGTGTGAGCTTCCTGAACGATGTTGCTTCGTTTTAGCTGAAAAGTGACTGCGTTTACCTGAAACGAAGTCTTGCTTGTAGGAAGTCACAGAGCCTGGCATTTCACTCTGTTTCTGAAGTTAAACAAATAGCCCAGTACTCTTCCATGAACCACACTCTGCTTTAGAGCAAGAAGCATGCTCTTGCTTTCTAGATTCTCTAATAAGGCAGGAAACGTGAGTGTGCTCAGAACAAAAGAACTGTGTTTCCTACACACACGTACCATATCTAGTTCAACTCTGCTTCTTAAACTGATACAAACATCAGGTCCTCTAACCTCCAATGCTTTTCAGTTAAGAGTGAGAAACGTGTGAGCTTCGTGAACGATGTTGCTTCGTTTTAGCTGCAAAGTGACTGCGTTTACCTGAAACGAAGTCTGGAGTGTAAGAAGCCACAGAGTCTGGCATTTCACTCTGTTTCTGAAGTGAAACAAATAGCCCAGTAATCTTCCCTAAACCACACTCTGCTTTAGAGCAAGAAGCATGCTTTTGGATTCTAGAGTCTCTAGTAAGGTGGGAAATGTGAGTGTACTCAGAACAAAAGAACTGTGTTTCCTACACACATGTACCATATCTAGTTAAACGTTGCTTCTGAAACTGATACAAACCACAGGTCCTCTAACATCCAATGCTTTTCAGTTCAGAGCGAGAAACGTGTGAGCTTAGGGAACGATGTAGCTTAGTTTGAGCTGAAAAATGACTGGGTTTACCTGAAATGAAGTCTTGCTTGTAGGAAGACACAGAGCCTGAGATTTCACTCCGTTTCTGAACGGAAACACACAGCAAAGTTCTCTTCCATGAACCACACTCTGCTTTAGTGTAAGAAGCACGCTCTTACTTTCTAGAGTCTCTAATAAGGCGGGAAACGTGAGTGTGCTCAGAACAAAAGAACTGAGTTTCCTACACACACGGACCATATCTAGTTCATCTCTGCTTCTGAAATTGATACAAACCTCAGGTCCTCTAACATGCAATGCTATTCAGTTAACAGTGAGAAACGTGTGAGCTTCCTGAATGATGTTGCTTCGTTTTAGCAGAAAAGTGACTGCGTTTACCTGAAACGAAGTCTTGCTTGTAGGAAGTCACAGAGCCTGGCATTTCACTCTGTTTCTGAAGTGAAACAAATAGCCCAGTACTCTTCCATGAACCACACTCTGCTTTAGAGCAAGAAGCATGCTCTTGCTTTCTAAAGTCTCTAATAAGGCAGGAAACGTGAGAGAGCTCAGAAAAAGAACTGTGTTTCCTACACACACACACCATATCTAGTTCAACTCTGCTTCTGAAACTGATACAAACCGTAGGTCCTCTAACCTCCAATGCTTTTCAGTTAAGAGTGAGAAACATGTGAGCTTCGTGAACGATGTTGCTTCGTTTTAGCTGAAAAGTGACTGCGTTTACCTGAAACGAAGTCTTGCTTGTAGGAAGGAACAGAGCCTGGCATTTCATTCCTGTTCTGAAGGGAAAGACAAAGCACAGTTCTCATACATGAACCACACTCTGCTTTAGTGTAAGAAGCACGCTCTTACTTCCAGAGTCTCTAATAAGGCGGGAAATGTGAGTGTGCTCAGAACAACAGAACTGAGTTTCCTACACACACGGACCATATCTAGTTCAACTCTGCTTCTGAAATAATACAAACCCCAGGTCCTCTAACATCCAATGCTTTTCAGTTAACAGTGAGAAATGTGTGAGCTTCCTGAACGATGTTGCTTCGTTTTAGCTGAAAAGTGACTGCGTTTACCTGAAACGAAGTCTTGCTTGTAGGAAGTCACAGAGCCTGGCATTGCACTCTGTTTCTGAAGTGAAACAAATAGCCCAGTACTCTTCCATGAACCACACTCTGCTTTAGAGCAAGAAGCATGCTCTTGCTTTCTAGATTCTCTAGTAAGGCGGGAAACGTGAGTGTGCTCAGAACAAAAGAACTGTGTTTCCTACGAACACGTACCATACCTAGTTCAACTCTGCTTCTTAAACTGATACAAACATCAGGTCCTCTAAACTCCAATGCTTTTCAGTTAAGAGTGAGAAACGTGTGAGCTTCGTGAATGATGTTGCTTCGTTTTAGCTGAAAAGTGACTGCGTTTACCTGAAACGAAGTCTGGAGTGTAAGAAGCCACAGAGCCTGGCATTTCACTCTGTTTCTGAAGTGAAACAAATAGCCCAGTACTCTTCCATGAACAACACTCTGCTTTAGAGCAAGAAGCATGCTTTTGGATTCTAGAGTCTCTAGTAAGGTGGGAAATGTGAGTGTACTCAGAACAAAAGAACTGAGTTTCCTACACACACGGACCATATCTAGTTCATCTCTGCTTCTGAAATTGATACAAACCTCAGGTCCTCTAACATGCAATGCTATTCAGTTAACAGTGAGAAACGTGTGAGCTTCCTGAATGATGTTGCTTCGTTTTAGCAGAAAAGTGACTGCGTTTACCTGAAACGAAGTCTTGCTTGTAGGAAGTCACAGAGCCTGGCATTTCACTCTGTTTCTGAAGTGAAACAAATAGCCCAGTACTCTTCCATGAACCACACTCTGCTTTAGAGCAAGAAGCATGCTCTTGCTTTCTAAAGTCTCTAATAAGGCAGGAAACGTGAGAGAGCTCAGAAAAAAAGAACTGTGTTTCCTAAACACACACACCATATCTAGTTCAACTCTGCTTCTGAAACTGATACAAACCGTAGGTCCTCTAACCTCCAATGCTTTTCAGTTAAGAGTGAGAAACATGTGAGCTTCGTGAACGATGTTGCTTCGTTTTAGCTGAAAAGTGACTGTGTTTACCTGAAACGATGTCTGGCTTGTAAGAAGCCACAGAGCCTGGCATTTCAATCTGTTTCTGAAGTGAAACAAATAGCCCAGTACTCTTCCATGAACCACACTCTGCTTTAGAGCAAGAAGCATGCTTTTGCTTTCTAGAGTCTCTAATAATGCAGGAAACGTGAGTGTGCTCAGAAAAAAAGAACTGTGTTTCCTACCCACACGCACCATATCTAGTTCAACTCTGCTTCTGAAACTGATACAAACCATAGGTCTTGTAACATCCAATGCTTTTCAGTTAAGAGCGAGAAACGTGTGAGCTTCGTGAACGATGTAGCTTCGTTTGAGCTGAAAAGTGACTGCGTTTACCTGAAACGAAGTCTTGCTTGTAGGAAGGAACAGAGCCTGGCATTTCATTCAGGTTCTGAAGGGAAAGACAAAGCACAGTTCTCATCCATGAACCACACTCTGCTTTATTGTAAGAAGCACGCTCTTACTTCCAGAGTCTCTAATAAGGCGGGAAACGTGAGTGTGCTCAGAACAACAGAACTGAGTTTCCTACACACACGGACCATATCTAGTTCAACTATGCTTCTGAAATAATACAAACCCCAGGTCCTCTAACATCCAATGCTTTTCAGTTAACAGTGAGAAACGTGTGAGCTTCCTGAACGATGTTGCTTCGTTTTAGCTAAAAAGTGACTGCGTTTACCTGAAACGAAGTCTTGCTTGTAGGAAGTCACAGAGCCTGGCATTTCACTCTGTTTCTGAAGTGAAACAAATAGCCCAGTACTCTTCCATGAACCACACTCTGCTTTAGAGCAAGAAGCATGCTCTTGCTTTCTAGATTCTCTAATAAGGCGGGAAACGTGAGTGTGCTCAGAACAAAAGAACTGTGTTTCCTACACACACGTACCATATCTAGGTCAACTCTGCTTCTGAAACTGATTCAAACCGTAGGTCCTCTAACCTCCAATGCTTTTCAGTTAAGAGTGAGAAACGTGTGAGCTTCGTGAATGATGTAGCATCGTTTGAGCTGAAAAGTGAGGGCATTTACCTGAAACGAAGTCTTGCTTGTATGAAGACACAGAGCCTGGAATTTCATTCCGTTTCTGAAGGGAAACACACAGCACAGTTCTCATCCATGAAGCACACTCTGCTTTAGAGCAAGAAGCATGCTCTTGCTTTCTAGAGTCTCTAATAAGGTGGGAAACGTGAGTGTGCTCAGAACAAAAGAACTGTGTTTCCTACACACATGGACCATATCTAGTTAAACTTTGCATCTGAAACTGATACAAACCACAGGTCCTCTCACATCCAATGCTTTTCAGTTCAGAGCGAGAAACGTGTGAGCTTAGGGAACGATGTAGCTTAGTTTGAGCTGAAAAATGACTGCGTTTACCTGAAATGAAGTCTTGCTTGTAGGAAGACACAGAGCCTGAGATTTCACTCCGTTTCTGAAGGGAAACACACAGCACAGTTCTCATCCATGAACCACACTCTGCTTTAGTGTAAGAAGCACGCTCTTACTTTCTAGAGTCTCTAATAAGGCGGGAAACGTGAGTGTGCTCAGAACAAAAGAACTGAGTTTCCTACACACACGCACCATATCTAGTTCAACTCTGCTTCTGAAACTGATACAAACCATAGGTCCTCTAACATCCAATGCTTTTCAGTTAAGAGTGATAAACGTGGGAGCTTCGTGAACGATGTAGCTTCGTTTGAGCTGAAAAGTGACTGTGTTTACCTGAAAAGAAGTCTTGCTTGTAGGAAGGCACAGAGCCTGGCATTTCATTCCGGTTCTGGAGGGAAAGACATAGAACAGTTCTCATCCATGAACCACACTCTGCTTTAGTGTAAGAAGCACTCTCTTACTTTCTAGAGTCTCTAATAAGGCGGGAAACGTGAGTGTGCTCAGAACAAATGAACTGTGTTTCCTACACACACGCACCATATCTAGTTCAACTCTGCTTCTTATACTGATACAAACCACAGGTCCTCTAACCTCCAATGCTTTTCAGTTAAGAGTGAGAAACATGTGAGCTTCGTTAACGATGTTGCTTCGTTTTAGCTGAAGATTGACTGCGTTTACCTGAAACGAAGTCTGGTTTGTAAGAAGCCACAGAGCCTGGCATTTCATTCTGTTTCTGAAATGAAACAAATAGCCCAGTACTCTTCCATGAACCACACTCTGCTTTAGAGCAAGAAGCATGCTTTTGCTTTCTAGAGTTCCTAATAATGAAGGAAACGTGAGTGTGCTCAGAAAAAAAGAACTGTGTTTCCTACACACACGCACCATATCTAGTTCAACTCTGCTTCTGAAACTGATACAAACCCTAGGTCCTCTAACATCCAATGCTTTTCAGTTAAGAGTGAGAAACGTGTGAGCTTTGTGAACGATGTAGCTTCGTTTGAGCTGAAAAGTGACTGCGTTTACCTGAAACGAAGTCTTGCTTGTAGGAAGGCACAGAGCCTGGCATTTCATTCCGGTTCTGAAGGGAAAGACAAAGCACAGTTCTCATCCATGAACCACACTCTGCTTTAGTGTAAGAAGCACGCTCTTACTTTCTAGAGTCTCTAATAAGGCAGGAAACGTGAGAGAGCTCAGAAAAAAAGAACTGTGTTTCCTACACACACACACCATATCTAGTTCAACTCTGCTTCTGAAACTGATACAAACCGTAGGTCCTCTAACCTCCAATGCTTTTCAGTTAAGAGTGAGAAACGTGTGAGCTTCGTGAATGATGTAGCATCGTTTCAGCTTAAAAGTGAGGGCATTTACCTGAAACGAAGTCTTGCTTGTAGGAAGACACAGAGCCTGGCATTTCATTCCGTTTCTGAAGGGAAACACACAGCACAGTTCTCATCCATGAAGCACACTCTGCTTTAGAGCAAGAAGCATGCTCTTGCTTTCTAGAGTCTCTAATAAGGTGGGAAACGTGAGTGTGCTCAGAACAAAAGAACTGTGTTTCCTACACACACGTACCATATCTAGTTCAACTCTGCTTCTTAAACTGATACAAACATCAGGTCCTCTAACCTCCAATGCTTTTCAGTTAAGAGTGAGAAACGTGTGAGCTTCGTGAACGATGTTGCTTCATTTTAGCTGCAAAGTGACTGCGTTTACCTGAAACGAAGTCTGGCTTGTAAGAAGCCACTGAGCCTGGCATTTCACTCTGTTTCTGAAGTGAAACAAATAGCCCAGTACTCTTCAATGAACCACACTGTGCTTTAGAGCAGGAAGCATGCTTTTGCATTCTAGAGTCTCTACTAAGGCAGGAAATGTGAGTGTACTCAGAACAAAAGAACTGTGTTTCCTACACACATGGACCATATCTAGTTAAACTTTGCATCTGAAACTGATACAAACCACAGGTCCTCTCACATCCAATGCTTTTCAGTTCAGAGCGAGAAACGTGTGAGCTTAGGGAACGATGTAGCTTAGTTTGAGCTGAAAAATGACTGCGTTTACCTGAAATGAAGTCTTGCTTGTAGGAAGACACAGAGCCTGAGATTTCACTCCGTTTCTGAAGGGAAACACACAGCACAGTTCTCATCCATGAACCACACTCTGCTTTAGTGTAAGAAGCACGCTCTTACTTTCTAGAGTCTCTAATAAGGCGGGAAACGTGAGTGTGCTCAGAACAAAAGAACTGAGTTTCCTACACACACGCACCATATCTAGTTCAACTCTGCTTCTGAAACTGATACAAACCATAGGTCCTCTAACATCCAATGCTTTTCAGTTAAGAGTGAGAAACGTGGGAGCTCGTGAACAATGTAGCTTCATTTGAGCTGAAAAGTGACTGTGTTTACCTGAAAAGAAGTCTTGCTTGTAGGAAGGCACAGAGCCTGGCATTTCATTCCGGTTCTGGAGTGAAAGACATAGCACAGTTCTCATCCATGAACCACACTCTGCTTTAGTGTAAGAAGCACTCTCTTACTTTCTAGAGTCTCTAATAAGGCGGGAAACGTGAGTGTGCTCAGAACAAAAGAACTGTGTTTCCTACACACATGGACCATATCTAGTTAAACTTTCTTCTGAAACTGATACAAACCACAGGTCCTCTAACATCCAATGCTTTTCAGTTCAGAGTGAGAAACGTGTGAGCTTAGGGAACGATGTAGCTTAGTTTGAGCTGAAAAATGACTGCGATTACCTGAAATGAAGTCTTGCTTGTAGGAAGACACAGAGCCTGAGATTTCACTCCGTTTCTGAAGGGAAACACACAGCAAAGTTCTCATCCATGAACCACACTCTGCTTTAGTGTAAGAAGCACGCTCTTACTTTCTAGAGTCTCTAATAAGGCGGGAAACATGAGTGTGCTCAGAACAAAAGAACTGAGTTTCCTACACACACGGACCATATCTAGTTCATCTCTGCTTCTGAAATTGATGCAAACCTCAGGTCCTCTAACATGCAATGCTATTCAATTAACAGTGAGAAACGTGTCAGCTTCCTGAATGATGTTGCTTCGTTTTAGCAGAAAAGTGACTGCGTTTACCTGAAACGAAGTCTTGCTTGTAGGAAGTCACAGAGCCTGGCATTTCACTCTGTTTCTGAAGTGAAACAAATAGCCCAGTACTCTTCCATGAACCACACTCTGCTTTAGAGCAAGAAGCATGCTCTTGCTTTCTAAAGTCTCTAATAAGGCAGGAAACGTGAGAGAGCTCAGAAAAAGAACTGTGTTTCCTACACACACACACCATATCTAGTTCAACTCTGCTTCTGAAACTGATACAAACCGTAGGTCCTCTAACCTCCAATGCTTTTCAGTTAAGAGTGAGAAACATGTGAGCTTCGAGAACGATGTTGCTTCGTTTTAGCTGAAAAGTGACTGCGTTTACCTGAAACGATGTCTGGCTTGTAAGAAGCCACAGAGCCTGGCATTTCAATCTGTTTCTGAAGTGAAACAAATAGCTCAGTACTCTTCCATGAACCACACTCTGCTTTAGAGCAAGAAGCATGCTTTTGCTTTCTAGGGTCTCTAATAATGCAGGAAACGTGAGTGTGCTCAGAAAAAAAGAACTGTGTTTCCTAGACACACGCACCATATCTAGTTCAACTCTGCTTCTGAAACTGATACAAACCATAGGTCTTCTAACATCCAATGCTTTTCAGTTAAGAGTGAGAAACGTGTGAGCTTCCTGAACGATGTTGCTTCGTTTTAGCTGAAAAGTGACTGCGTTTACCTGAAACGAAGTCTTGCTTGTAGGAAGGAACAGAGCCTGGCATTTCATTCCGGTTCTGAAGGAAAGACAAAGCACAGTTCTCATCCATGAACCACACTCTGCTTTATTGTAAGAAGCACGCTCTTACTTCCAGAGTCTCTAATAAGGCGGGAAACGTGAGTGTGCTCAGAACAACAGAACTGAGTTTCCTACACACACGGACCATATCTAGTTCAACTCTGCTTCTGAAATAATACAAACCCCAGGTCCTCTAACATCCAATGCTTTTCAGTTAACAGTGAGAAACCTGTGAGCTTCCTGAACGATGTTGCTTCGTTTTAGCTGAAAAGTGACTGCGTTTACCTGAAACGAAGTCTTGCTTGTAGGAAGTCACAGAGCCTGGCATTTCACTCTGTTTCTGAAGTGAAACAAATAGCCCAGTACTCTTCCATGAACCACACTCTGCTTTAGAGCAAGAAGCATGCTCTTGCTTTCTAGATTCTCTAATAAGGCGGGAAACGTGAGTGTGCTCAGAACAAAAGAACTGTGTTTCCTACACACACGTACCATATCTAGTTCAACTCTGCTTCTTAAACTGATACAAACATCAAGTCCTCTAACCTCCAATGCTTTTCAGTTAAGAGTGAGAAACGTGTGAGCTTCGTGAACGATGTTGCTTCGTTTTAGCTGCAAAGTGACTGCGTTTACCTGAAACGAAGTCTGGAGTGTAAGAAGCCACAGAGCCTGGCATTTCACTCTGTTTCTGAAGTGAAACAAATAGCCCAGTACTCTTCCATGAACCACACTCTGCTTTAGAGCAACAAGCATGCTTTTGGATTCTAGAGTCTCTAGTAAGGTGGGAAATGTGAGTGTACTCAGAACAAAAGAACTGTGTTTCCTACACACATGTACCATATCTAGTTAAACTTTGTTTCTGAAACTGATACAAACCACAGGTCCTCTAACCTCCAATGCTTTTCAGTTAAGAGTGAGAAACATGTGAGCTTCGTGAACGATGTTGCTTCGTTTTACCTGAAAAGTGACTGCGTTTACCTGAAACGAAGTCTGGTTTGTAAGAAGCCACAGAGCCTGGCATTTCATTCTGTTTCTGAAATGAAACAAATAGCCCAGTACTCTTCCTTGAACCACACTCTGCTTTAGAGCAAGAAGCAGGCTCTTGCTTTCTAGAGTCCCTAATAATGCAGGAAACGTGAGTGTGCTCAGAAAAAAAGAACTGTGTTTCCTACACACACGCACCATATCTAGTTCAACTCTGCTTCTGAAACTGATACAAACCATAGGTCCTCTAACATCCAATGCTTTTCAGTTAAGAGTGAGAAACGTGTGAGCTTCGTGAACGATGTAGCTTCGTTTGAGCTGAAAAGTGACTGCGTTTGCCTGAAACGAAGTCTTGCTTGTAGGAAGGCACAGAGCCTGGAATTTCATTCCGTTTCTGAAGGGGAACACACAGCACAGTTCTCATCCATGAAGCACACTCTGCTTTAGAGCAAGAAGCATGCTCTTGCTTTCTAGAGTCTCTAATAAGGCGGGAAACGTGAGTGTGCTCAGAACAAAAGAACTGTGTTTCCTACACACACGTACCATATCTAGTTCAACTCTGCTTCTTAAACTGATACAAACATCAGGTCCTCTAACCTCCAATGCTTTTCAGTTAACAGTGAGAAACGTGTAAGCTTCGTGAACGATGTTGCTTCGTTTTAGCTGCAAAGTGACTGCGTTTACCTGAAACGAAGTCTGGCTTGTAAGAAGCCACAGAGCCTGGCATTTCACTCTGTTTCTGAAGTGAAACAAATAGCCCAGTACTCTTCCATGAACCACACTGTGCTTTAGAGCAGGAAGCATGCTTTTGCATTCTAGAGTCTCTACTAAGGCGGGAAATGTGAGTGTACTCAGAACAAAAGAACTGTGTTTCCTACACACATGAACCATATCTAGTTAAACTTTGCATCTGAAACTGATACAAACCACAGGTCCTCTCACATCCAATGCTTTTCAGTTCAGAGCGAGAAACGTGTGAGCTTAGGGAACGATGTAGCTTAGTTTGAGCTGAAAAATGACTGCGTTTACCTGAAATGAAGTCTTGCTTGTAGGAAGACACAGAGCCTGAGATTTCACTCCGTTTCTGAAGGGAAACACACAGCACAGTTCTCATCCATGAACCACACTCTGCTTTAGTGTAAGAAGCACGCTCTTACTTCCAGAGTCTCTAATAAGGCGGGAAACGTGAGTGTGCTCAGAACAACAGAACTGAGTTTCCTACACACACGGACCATATCTAGTTCAACTCTGCTTCTGAAATAATACAAACCCCAGGTCCTCTAACATCCAATGCTTTTCAGTTAACAGTGAGAAACTTGTGAGCTTCCTGAACGATGTTGCTTCGTTTTAGCTAAAAAGTGACTGCGTTTACCTGAAACGAAGTCTTGCTTGTAGGAAGTCACAGAGCCTGGCATTTCACTCTGTTTCTGAAGTGAAACAAATAGCCCAGTACTCTTCCATGAACCACACTCTGCTTTAGAGCAAGAAGCATGCTCTTGCTTTCTAGATTCTCTAATAAGTCGGGAAACGTGAGTGTGCTCAGAACAAAAGAACTGGGTTTCCTACACACACGTACCATATCTAGTTCAACTCTGCTTCTGAAACTGATACAAACCGTAGGTCCTCTAACCTCCAATGCTTTTCAGTTAAGAGTGAGAAACGTGTGAGCTTCGTGAACGATGTTGCTTCGTTTTAGCTGCAAAGTGACTGCGTTTACCTGAAACGAAGTCTGGAGTGTAAGAAGCCACAGAGTCTGGCATTTCACTCTGTTTCTGAAGTGAAACAAATAGCCCAGTAATCTTCCCTAAACCACACTCTGCTTTAGAGCAAGAAGCATGCTTTTGGATTCTAGAGTCTCTAGTAAGGTGGGAAATGTGAGTGTACTCAGAACAAAAGAACTGTGTTTCCTACACACATGTACCATATCTAGTTAAACGTTGCTTCTGAAACTGATACAAACCACAGGTCCTCTAACATCCAATGCTTTTCAGTTCAGAGCGAGAAACGTGTGAGCTTAGGGAACGATGTAGCTTAGTTTGAGCTGAAAAATGACTGGGTTTACCTGAAATGAAGTCTTGCTTGTAGGAAGACACAGAGCCTGAGATTTCACTCCGTTTCTGAACGGAAACACACAGCAAAGTTCTCTTCCATGAACCACACTCTGCTTTAGTGTAAGAAGCACGCTCTTACTTTCTAGAGTCTCTAATAAGGCGGGAAACGTGAGTGTGCTCAGAACAAAAGAACTGAGTTTCCTACACACACGGACCATATCTAGTTCATCTCTGCTTCTGAAATTGATACAAACCTCAGGTCCTCTAACATGCAATGCTATTCAGTTAACAGTGAGAAACGTGTGAGCTTCCTGAATGATGTTGCTTCGTTTTAGCAGAAAAGTGACTGCGTTTACCTGAAACGAAGTCTTGCTTGTAGGAAGTCACAGAGCCTGGCATTTCACTCTGTTTCTGAAGTGAAACAAATAGCCCAGTACTCTTCCATGAACCACACTCTGCTTTAGAGCAAGAAGCATGCTCTTGCTTTCTAAAGTCTCTAATAAGGCAGGAAACGTGAGAGAGCTCAGAAAAAGAACTGTGTTTCCTACACACACACACCATATCTAGTTCAACTCTGCTTCTGAAACTGATACAAACCGTAGGTCCTCTAACCTCCAATGCTTTTCAGTTAAGAGTGAGAAACATGTGAGCTTCGTGAACGATGTTGCTTCGTTTTAGCTGAAAAGTGACTGCGTTTACCTGAAACGAAGTCTTGCTTGTAGGAAGGAACAGAGCCTGGCATTTCATTCCTGTTCTGAAGGGAAAGACAAAGCACAGTTCTCATACATGAACCACACTCTGCTTTAGTGTAAGAAGCACGCTCTTACTTCCAGAGTCTCTAATAAGGCGGGAAATGTGAGTGTGCTCAGAACAACAGAACTGAGTTTCCTACACACACGGACCATATCTAGTTCAACTCTGCTTCTGAAATAATACAAACCCCAGGTCCTCTAACATCCAATGCTTTTCAGTTAACAGTGAGAAATGTGTGAGCTTCCTGAACGATGTTGCTTCGTTTTAGCTGAAAAGTGACTGCGTTTACCTGAAACGAAGTCTTGCTTGTAGGAAGTCACAGAGCCTGGCATTGCACTCTGTTTCTGAAGTGAAACAAATAGCCCAGTACTCTTCCATGAACCACACTCTGCTTTAGAGCAAGAAGCATGCTCTTGCTTTCTAGATTCTCTAGTAAGGCGGGAAACGTGAGTGTGCTCAGAACAAAAGAACTGTGTTTCCTACGAACACGTACCATACCTAGTTCAACTCTGCTTCTTAAACTGATACAAACATCAGGTCCTCTAAACTCCAATGCTTTTCAGTTAAGAGTGAGAAACGTGTGAGCTTCGTGAATGATGTTGCTTCGTTTTAGCTGAAAAGTGACTGCGTTTACCTGAAACGAAGTCTGGAGTGTAAGAAGCCACAGAGCCTGGCATTTCACTCTGTTTCTGAAGTGAAACAAATAGCCCAGTACTCTTCCATGAACAACACTCTGCTTTAGAGCAAGAAGCATGCTTTTGGATTCTAGAGTCTCTAGTAAGGTGGGAAATGTGAGTGTACTCAGAACAAAAGAACTGAGTTTCCTACACACACGGACCATATCTAGTTCATCTCTGCTTCTGAAATTGATACAAACCTCAGGTCCTCTAACATGCAATGCTATTCAGTTAACAGTGAGAAACGTGTGAGCTTCCTGAATGATGTTGCTTCGTTTTAGCAGAAAAGTGACTGCGTTTACCTGAAACGAAGTCTTGCTTGTAGGAAGTCACAGAGCCTGGCATTTCACTCTGTTTCTGAAGTGAAACAAATAGCCCAGTACTCTTCCATGAACCACACTCTGCTTTAGAGCAAGAAGCATGCTCTTGCTTTCTAAAGTCTCTAATAAGGCAGGAAACGTGAGAGAGCTCAGAAAAAAAGAACTGTGTTTCCTAAACACACACACCATATCTAGTTCAACTCTGCTTCTGAAACTGATACAAACCGTAGGTCCTCTAATCTCCAATGCTTTTCAGTTAAGAGTGAGAAACATGTGAGCTTCGTGAACGATGTTGCTTCGTTTTAGCTGAAAAGTGACTGTGTTTACCTGAAACGATGTCTGGCTTGTAAGAAGCCACAGAGCCTGGCATTTCAATCTGTTTCTGAAGTGAAACAAATAGCCCAGTACTCTTCCATGAACCACACTCTGCTTTAGAGCAAGAAGCATGCTTTTGCTTTCTAGAGTCTCTAATAATGCAGGAAACGTGAGTGTGCTCAGAAAAAAAGAACTGTGTTTCCTACCCACACGCACCATATCTAGTTCAACTCTGCTTCTGAAACTGATACAAACCATAGGTCTTGTAACATCCAATGCTTTTCAGTTAAGAGCGAGAAACGTGTGAGCTTCGTGAACGATGTAGCTTCGTTTGAGCTGAAAAGTGACTGCGTTTACCTGAAACGAAGTCTTGCTTGTAGGAAGGAACAGAGCCTGGCATTTCATTCAGGTTCTGAAGGGAAAGACAAAGCACAGTTCTCATCCATGAACCACACTCTGCTTTATTGTAAGAAGCACGCTCTTACTTCCAGAGTCTCTAATAAGGCGGGAAACGTGAGTGTGCTCAGAACAACAGAACTGAGTTTCCTACACACACGGACCATATCTAGTTCAACTATGCTTCTGAAATAATACAAACCCCAGGTCCTCTAACATCCAATGCTTTTCAGTTAACAGTGAGAAACGTGTGAGCTTCCTGAACGATGTTGCTTCGTTTTAGCTAAAAAGTGACTGCGTTTACCTGAAACGAAGTCTTGCTTGTAGGAAGTCACAGAGCCTGGCATTTCACTCTGTTTCTGAAGTGAAACAAATAGCCCAGTACTCTTCCATGAACCACACTCTGCTTTAGAGCAAGAAGCATGCTCTTGCTTTCTAGATTCTCTAATAAGGCGGGAAACGTGAGTGTGCTCAGAACAAAAGAACTGTGTTTCCTACACACACGTACCATATCTAGGTCAACTCTGCTTCTGAAACTGATACAAACCGTAGGTCCTCTAACCTCCAATCCTTTTCAGTTAAGAGTGAGAAACGTGTGAGCTTCGTGAATGATGTAGCATCGTTTGAGCTGAAAAGTGAGGGCATTTACCTGAAACGAAGTCTTGCTTGTATGAAGACACAGAGCCTGGAATTTCATTCCGTTTCTGAAGGGAAACACACAGCACAGTTCTCATCCATGAAGCACACTCTGCTTTAGAGCAAGAAGCATGCTCTTGCTTTCTAGAGTCTCTAATAAGGTGGGAAACGTGAGTGTGCTCAGAACAAAAGAACTGTGTTTCCTACACACATGGACCATATCTAGTTAAACTTTGCATCTGAAACTGATACAAACCACAGGTCCTCTCACATCCAATGCTTTTCAGTTCAGAGCGAGAAACGTGTGAGCTTAGGGAACGATGTAGCTTAGTTTGAGCTGAAAAATGACTGCGTTTACCTGAAATGAAGTCTTGCTTGTAGGAAGACACAGAGCCTGAGATTTCACTCCGTTTCTGAAGGGAAACACACAGCACAGTTCTCATCCATGAACCACACTCTGCTTTAGTGTAAGAAGCACGCTCTTACTTTCTAGAGTCTCTAATAAGGCGGGAAACGTGAGTGTGCTCAGAACAAAAGAACTGAGTTTCCTACACACACGCACCATATCTAGTTCAACTCTGCTTCTGAAACTGATACAAACCATAGGTCCTCTAACATCCAATGCTTTTCAGTTAAGAGTGATAAACGTGGGAGCTTCGTGAACGATGTAGCTTCGTTTGAGCTGAAAAGTGACTGTGTTTACCTGAAAAGAAGTCTTGCTTGTAGGAAGGCACAGAGCCTGGCATTTCATTCCGGTTCTGGAGGGAAAGACATAGAACAGTTCTCATCCATGAACCACACTCTGCTTTAGTGTAAGAAGCACTCTCTTACTTTCTAGAGTCTCTAATAAGGCGGGAAACGTGAGTGTGCTCAGAACAAATGAACTGTGTTTCCTACACACACGCACCATATCTAGTTCAACTCTGCTTCTTATACTGATACAAACCACAGGTCCTCTAACCTCCAATGCTTTTCAGTTAAGAGTGAGAAACATGTGAGCTTCGTTAACGATGTTGCTTCGTTTTAGCTGAAGATTGACTGCGTTTACCTGAAACGAAGTCTGGTTTGTAAGAAGCCACAGAGCCTGGCATTTCATTCTGTTTCTGAAATGAAACAAATAGCCCAGTACTCTTCCATGAACCACACTCTGCTTTAGAGCAAGAAGCATGCTTTTGCTTTCTAGAGTTCCTAATAATGAAGGAAACGTGAGTGTGCTCAGAAAAAAAGAACTGTGTTTCCTACACACACGCACCATATCTAGTTCAACTCTGCTTCTGAAACTGATACAAACCCTAGGTCCTCTAACATCCAATGCTTTTCAGTTAAGAGTGAGAAACGTGTGAGCTTTGTGAACGATGTAGCTTCGTTTGAGCTGAAAAGTGACTGCGTTTACCTGAAACGAAGTCTTGCTTGTAGGAAGGCACAGAGCCTGGCATTTCATTCCGGTTCTGAAGGGAAAGACAAAGCACAGTTCTCATCCATGAACCACACTCTGCTTTAGTGTAAGAAGCACGCTCTTACTTTCTAGAGTCTCTAATAAGGCAGGAAACGTGAGAGAGCTCAGAAAAAAAGAACTGTGTTTCCTACACACACACACCATATCTAGTTCAACTCTGCTTCTGAAACTGATACAAACCGTAGGTCCTCTAACCTCCAATGCTTTTCAGTTAACAGTGAGAAACGTGTGAGCTTCGTGAATGATGTAGCATCGTTTCAGCTTAAAAGTGAGGGCATTTACCTGAAACGAAGTCTTGCTTGTAGGAAGACACAGAGCCTGGCATTTCATTCCGTTTCTGAAGGGAAACACACAGCACAGTTCTCATCCATGAAGCACACTCTGCTTTAGAGCAAGAAGCATGCTCTTGCTTTCTAGAGTCTCTAATAAGGTGGGAAACGTGAGTGTGCTCAGAACAAAAGAACTGTGTTTCCTACACACACGTACCATATCTAGTTCAACTCTGCTTCTTAAACTGATACAAACATCAGGTCCTCTAACCTCCAATGCTTTTCAGTTAAGAGTGAGAAACGTGTGAGCTTCGTGAACGATGTTGCTTCATTTTAGCTGCAAAGTGACTGCGTTTACCTGAAACGAAGTCTGGCTTGTAAGAAGCCACTAAGCCTGGCATTTCACTCTGTTTCTGAAGTGAAACAAATAGCCCAGTACTCTTCAATGAACCACACTGTGCTTTAGAGCAGGAAGCATGCTTTTGCATTCTAGAGTCTCTACTAAGGCAGGAAATGTGAGTGTACTCAGAACAAAAGAACTGTGTTTCCTACACACATGGACCATATCTAGTTAAACTTTGCATCTGAAACTGATACAAACCACAGGTCCTCTCACATCCAATGCTTTTCAGTTCAGAGCGAGAAACGTGTGAGCTTAGGGAACGATGTAGCTTAGTTTGAGCTGAAAAATGACTGCGTTTACCTGAAATGAAGTCTTGCTTGTAGGAAGACACAGAGCCTGAGATTTCACTCCGTTTCTGAAGGGAAACACACAGCACAGTTCTCATCCATGAACCACACTCTGCTTTAGTGTAAGAAGCACGCTCTTACTTTCTAGAGTCTCTAATAAGGCGGGAAACGTGAGTGTGCTCAGAACAAAAGAACTGAGTTTCCTACACACACGCACCATATCTAGTTCAACTCTGCTTCTGAAACTGATACAAACCATAGGTCCTCTAACATCCAATGCTTTTCAGTTAAGAGTGAGAAACGTGGGAGCTCGTGAACAATGTAGCTTCATTTGAGCTGAAAAGTGACTGTGTTTACCTGAAAAGAAGTCTTGCTTGTAGGAAGGCACAGAGCCTGGCATTTCATTCCGGTTCTGGAGTGAAAGACATAGCACAGTTCTCATCCATGAACCACACTCTGCTTTAGTGTAAGAAGCACTCTCTTACTTTCTAGAGTCTCTAATAAGGCGGGAAACGTGAGTGTGCTCAGAACAAAAGAACTGTGTTTCCTACACACATGGACCATATCTAGTTAAACTTTCTTCTGAAACTGATACAAACCACAGGTCCTCTAACATCCAATGCTTTTCAGTTCAGAGTGAGAAACGTGTGAGCTTAGGGAACGATGTAGCTTAGTTTGAGCTGAAAAATGACTGCGATTACCTGAAATGAAGTCTTGCTTGTAGGAAGACACAGAGCCTGAGATTTCACTCCGTTTCTGAAGGGAAACACACAGCAAAGTTCTCATCCATGAACCACACTCTGCTTTAGTGTAAGAAGCACGCTCTTACTTTCTAGAGTCTCTAATAAGGCGGGAAACATGAGTGTGCTCAGAACAAAAGAACTGAGTTTCCTACACACACGGACCATATCTAGTTCATCTCTGCTTCTGAAATTGATGCAAACCTCAGGTCCTCTAACATGCAATGCTATTCAATTAACAGTGAGAAACGTGTCAGCTTCCTGAATGATGTTGCTTCGTTTTAGCAGAAAAGTGACTGCGTTTACCTGAAACGAAGTCTTGCTTGTAGGAAGTCACAGAGCCTGGCATTTCACTCTGTTTCTGAAGTGAAACAAATAGCCCAGTACTCTTCCATGAACCACACTCTGCTTTAGAGCAAGAAGCATGCTCTTGCTTTCTAAAGTCTCTAATAAGGCAGGAAACGTGAGAGAGCTCAGAAAAAGAACTGTGTTTCCTACACACACACACCATATCTAGTTCAACTCTGCTTCTGAAACTGATACAAACCGTAGGTCCTCTAACCTCCAATGCTTTTCAGTTAAGAGTGAGAAACATGTGAGCTTCGAGAACGATGTTGCTTCGTTTTAGCTGAAAAGTGACTGCGTTTACCTGAAACGATGTCTGGCTTGTAAGAAGCCACAGAGCCTGGCATTTCAATCTGTTTCTGAAGTGAAACAAATAGCTCAGTACTCTTCCATGAACCACACTCTGCTTTAGAGCAAGAAGCATGCTTTTGCTTTCTAGGGTCTCTAATAATGCAGGAAACGTGAGTGTGCTCAGAAAAAAAGAACTGTGTTTCCTAGACACACGCACCATATCTAGTTCAACTCTGCTTCTGAAACTGATACAAACCATAGGTCTTCTAACATCCAATGCTTTTCAGTTAAGAGTGAGAAACGTGTGAGCTTCCTGAACGATGTTGCTTCGTTTTAGCTGAAAAGTGACTGCGTTTACCTGAAACGAAGTCTTGCTTGTAGGAAGGAACAGAGCCTGGCATTTCATTCCGGTTCTGAAGGAAAGACAAAGCACAGTTCTCATCCATGAACCACACTCTGCTTTATTGTAAGAAGCACGCTCTTACTTCCAGAGTCTCTAATAAGGCGGGAAACGTGAGTGTGCTCAGAACAACAGAACTGAGTTTCCTACACACACGGACCATATCTAGTTCAACTCTGCTTCTGAAATAATACAAACCCCAGGTCCTCTAACATCCAATGCTTTTCAGTTAACAGTGAGAAACCTGTGAGCTTCCTGAACGATGTTGCTTCGTTTTAGCTGAAAAGTGACTGCGTTTACCTGAAACGAAGTCTTGCTTGTAGGAAGTCACAGAGCCTGGCATTTCACTCTGTTGCTGAAGTGAAACAAATAGCCCAGTACTCTTCCATGAACCACACTCTGCTTTAGAGCAAGAAGCATGCTCTTGCTTTCTAGATTCTCTAATAAGGCGGGAAACGTGAGTGTGCTCAGAACAAAAGAACTGTGTTTCCTACACACACGTACCATATCTAGTTCAACTCTGCTTCTTAAACTGATACAAACATCAAGTCCTCTAACCTCCAATGCTTTTCAGTTAAGAGTGAGAAACGTGTGAGCTTCGTGAACGATGTTGCTTCGTTTTAGCTGCAAAGTGACTGCGTTTACCTGAAACGAAGTCTGGAGTGTAAGAAGCCACAGAGCCTGGCATTTCACTCTGTTTCTGAAGTGAAACAAATAGCCCAGTACTCTTCCATGAACCACACTCTGCTTTAGAGCAACAAGCATGCTTTTGGATTCTAGAGTCTCTAGTAAGGTGGGAAATGTGAGTGTACTCAGAACAAAAGAACTGTGTTTCCTACACACATGTACCATATCTAGTTAAACTTTGTTTCTGAAACTGATACAAACCACAGGTCCTCTAACCTCCAATGCTTTTCAGTTAAGAGTGAGAAACATGTGAGCTTCGTGAACGATGTTGCTTCGTTTTAGCTGAAAAGTGACTGCGTTTACCTGAAACGAAGTCTGGTTTGTAAGAAGCCACAGAGCCTGGCATTTCATTCTGTTTCTGAAATGAAACAAATAGCCCAGTACTCTTCCTTGAACCACACTCTGCTTTAGAGCAAGAAGCAGGCTCTTGCTTTCTAGAGTCCCTAATAATGCAGGAAACGTGAGTGTGCTCAGAAAAAAAGAACTGTGTTTCCTACACACACGCACCATATCTAGTTCAACTCTGCTTCTGAAACTGATACAAACCATAGGTCCTCTAACATCCAATGCTTTTCAGTTAAGAGTGAGAAACGTGTGAGCTTCGTGAACGATGTAGCTTCGTTTGAGCTGAAAAGTGACTGCGTTTGCCTGAAACGAAGTCTTGCTTGTAGGAAGGCACAGAGCCTGGAATTTCATTCCGTTTCTGAAGGGGAACACACAGCACAGTTCTCATCCATGAAGCACACTCTGCTTTAGAGCAAGAAGCATGCTCTTGCTTTCTAGAGTCTCTAATAAGGCGGGAAACGTGAGTGTGCTCAGAACAAAAGAACTGTGTTTCCTACACACACGTACCATATCTAGTTCAACTCTGCTTCTTAAACTGATACAAACATCAGGTCCTCTAACCTCCAATGCTTTTCAGTTAACAGTGAGAAACGTGTAAGCTTCGTGAACGATGTTGCTTCGTTTTAGCTGCAAAGTGACTGCGTTTACCTGAAACGAAGTCTGGCTTGTAAGAAGCCACAGAGCCTGGCATTTCACTCTGTTTCTGAAGTGAAACAAATAGCCCAGTACTCTTCCATGAACCACACTGTGCTTTAGAGCAGGAAGCATGCTTTTGCATTCTAGAGTCTCTACTAAGGCGGGAAATGTGAGTGTACTCAGAACAAAAGAACTGTGTTTCCTACACACATGAACCATATCTAGTTAAACTTTGCATCTGAAACTGATACAAACCACAGGTCCTCTCACATCCAATGCTTTTCAGTTCAGAGCGAGAAACGTGTGAGCTTAGGGAACGATGTAGCTTAGTTTGAGCTGAAAAATGACTGCGTTTACCTGAAATGAAGTCTTGCTTGTAGGAAGACACAGAGCCTGAGATTTCACTCCGTTTCTGAAGGGAAACACACAGCACAGTTCTCATCCATGAACCACACTCTGCTTTAGTGTAAGAAGCACGCTCTTACTTCCAGAGTCTCTAATAAGGCGGGAAACGTGAGTGTGCTCAGAACAACAGAACTGAGTTTCCTACACACACGGACCATATCTAGTTCAACTCTGCTTCTGAAATAATACAAACCCCAGGTCCTCTAACATCCAATGCTTTTCAGTTAACAGTGAGAAACTTGTGAGCTTCCTGAACGATGTTGCTTCGTTTTAGCTAAAAAGTGACTGCGTTTACCTGAAACGAAGTCTTGCTTGTAGGAAGTCACAGAGCCTGGCATTTCACTCTGTTTCTGAAGTGAAACAAATAGCCCAGTACTCTTCCATGAACCACACTCTGCTTTAGAGCAAGAAGCATGCTCTTGCTTTCTAGATTCTCTAATAAGTCGGGAAACGTGAGTGTGCTCAGAACAAAAGAACTGGGTTTCCTACACACACGTACCATATCTAGTTCAACTCTGCTTCTGAAACTGATACAAACCGTAGGTCCTCTAACCTCCAATGCTTTTCAGTTAAGAGTGAGAAACGTGTGAGCTTCGTGAATGATGTAGCATCGTTTGAGCTGAAAAGTGAGGGCATTTACCTGAAACGAAGTCTTGCTTGTATGAAGACACAGAGCCTGGAATTTCATTCCGTTTCTGAAGGGAAACACACAGCACAGTTCTCATCCATGAAGCACACTCTGCTTTAGAGCAAGAAGCATGCTCTTGCTTTCTAGAGTCTCTAATAAGGTGGGAAACGTGAGTGTGCTCAGAACAAAAGAACTGTGTTTCCTACACACATGGACCATATCTAGTTAAACTTTGCATCTGAAACTGATACAAACCACAGGTCCTCTCACATCCAATGCTTTTCAGTTCAGAGCGAGAAACGTGTGAGCTTAGGGAACGATGCAGCTTAGTTTGAGCTGAAAAATGACTGCGTTTACCTGAAATGAAGTCTTGCTTGTAGGAAGACACAGAGCCTGAGATTTCACTCCGTTTCTGAAGGGAAACACACAGCACAGTTCTCATCCATGAACCACACTCTGCTTTAGTGTAAGAAGCACGCTCTTACTTTCTAGAGTCTCTAATAAGGCGGGAAACGTGAGTGTGCTCAGAACAAAAGAACTGAGTTTCCTACACACACGCACCATATCTAGTTCAACTCTGCTTCTGAAACTAATACAAACCATAGGTCCTCTAACATCCAATGCTTTTCAGTTAAGAGTGAGAAACGTGTGAGCTTCGTGAACGATGTAGCTTCGTTTGAGCTGAAAAGTGACTGTGTTTACCTGAAAAGAAGTCTTGCTTGTAGGAAGGCAGAGAGCCTGGCATTTCATTCCGGTTCTGGAGGGAAAGACATAGAACAGTTCTCATCCATGAACCACACTCTGCTTTAGTGTAAGAAGCACTCTCTTACTTTCTAGAGTCTCTAATAAGGCGGGAAACGTGAGTGTGCTCAGAACAAAAGAACTGTGTTTCCTACACACACGCACCATATCTAGTTCAACTCTGCTTCTTATACTGATACAAACCACAGGTCCTCTAACCTCCAATGCTTTTCAGTTAAGAGTGAGAAACATGTGAGCTTCGTGAACGATGTTGCTTCGTTTTAGCTGAAAATTGACTGCGTTTACCTGAAACGAAGTCTGGTTTGTAAGAAGCCACAGAGCCTGGCATTTCATTCTGTTTCTGAAATGAAACAAATAGCCCAGTACTCTTCCATGAACCACACTCTGCTTTAGAGCAAGAAGCATGCTCTTGCTTTCTAGAGTCCCTAATAATGAAGGAAACGTGAGTGTGCTCAGAAAAAAAGAACTGTGTTTCCTACACACACGCACCATATCTAGTTCAACTCTGCTTCTGAAACTGATACAAACCATAGGTCCTCTAACATCCAATGCTTTTCAGTTAAGAGTGAGAAACGTGTGAGCTTTGTGAACGATGTAGCTTCGTTTGAGCTGAAAAGTGACTGCGTTTACCTGAAACGAAGTCTTGCTTGTAGGAAGGCACAGAGCCTGGCATTTCATTCCGGTTCTGAAGGGAAAGACAAAGCACAGTTCTCATCCATGAAGCACACTCTGCTTTAGAGCAAGAAGCATGTTCTTGCTTTCTAGAGTCTCTAATAAGGTGGGAAACGTGAGTGTGCTCAGAACAAAAGAACTGTGTTTCCTACACACACGTACCATATCTAGTTCAACTCTGCTTCTTAAACTGATACAAACATCAGGTCCTCTAACCTCCAATGCTTTTCAGTTAAGAGTGAGAAACGTGTGAGCTTCGTGAATGATGTTGCTTCGTTTTAGCTGCAAAGTGACTGCGTTTACCTGAAACGAAGTCTGGCTTGTAAGAAGCCACAGAGCCTGGCATTTCACTCTGTTTCTGAAGTGAAACAAATAGCCCAGTACTCTTCCATGAACCACACTGTGCTTTAGAGCAGGAAGCATGCTTTTGCATTCTAGAGTCTCTACTAAGGCAGGAAATGTGAGTGTACTCAGAACAAAAGAACTGTGTTTCCTACACACACGCACCATATCTAGTTCAACTCTGCTTCTGAAACTGATACAAACCATAGGTCCTCTAACATCCAATGCTTTTCAGTTAAGAGTGAGAAACGTGTGAGTTTGGTGAACGATGTAGCTTCCTTTGAGCTGAAAAGTGACTGTGTTTACCTGAAACGAAGTCTTGCTTGTACGAAGGCACAGAGCCTGGCATTTCATTCCGGTTCTGAAGGGAAAGACAAAGCACAGTTCTAATCCATGAACCACACTCTGCTTTAGTGTAAGAAGCACGCTCCTACTTTCTAGAGTCTCTAATAAGGCGGGAAACGTGAGTGTGCTCAGAACAAAAGAACTGAGTTTCCTACACACACGGACCATATCTAGTTCAACTCTGCTTCTGAAATTGATACAAACCCCAGGTCCTCTAACATCCAATGCTTTTCAGTTAACAGTGAGAAACGTGTGAGCTTCCTGAACGATGTTGCTTTGTTTTAGCTGAAAAGTGACTGTGTTTACCTGAAACGAAGTCTTGCTTGTAGGAAGTCACAGAGCCTGGCATTTCACTCTGTTTCTGAAGTGAAACAAATAGCCCAGTACTCTTCCATGAACCACACTCTGCTTTAGAGCAAGAAGCATGCTCTTGCTTTCTAGATTCTCTAATAAGTCGGGAAACGTGAGTGTGCTCAGAACAAAAGAACTGGGTTTCCTACACACACGTACCATATCTAGTTCAACTCTGCTTCTGAAACTGATACAAACCGTAGGTCCTCTAACCTCCAATGCTTTTCAGTTAAGAGTGAGAAACGTGTGAGCTTCGTGAATGATGTAGCATCGTTTGAGCTGAAAAGTGAGGGCATTTACCTGAAACGAAGTCTTGCTTGTATGAAGACACAGAGCCTGGAATTTCATTCCGTTTCTGAAGGGAAACACACAGCACAGTTCTCATCCATGAAGCACACTCTGCTTTAGAGCAAGAAGCATGCTCTTGCTTTCTAGAGTCTCTAATAAGGTGGGAAACGTGAGTGTGCTCAGAACAAAAGAACTGTGTTTCCTACACACATGGACCATATCTAGTTAAACTTTGCATCTGAAACTGATACAAACCACAGGTCCTCTCACATCCAATGCTTTTCAGTTCAGAGCGAGAAACGTGTGAGCTTAGGGAACGATGCAGCTTAGTTTGAGCTGAAAAATGACTGCGTTTACCTGAAATGAAGTCTTGCTTGTAGGAAGACACAGAGCCTGAGATTTCACTCCGTTTCTGAAGGGAAACACACAGCACAGTTCTCATCCATGAACCACACTCTGCTTTAGTGTAAGAAGCACGCTCTTACTTTCTAGAGTCTCTAATAAGGCGGGAAACGTGAGTGTGCTCAGAACAAAAGAACTGAGTTTCCTACACACACGCACCATATCTAGTTCAACTCTGCTTCTGAAACTAATACAAACCATAGGTCCTCTAACATCCAATGCTTTTCAGTTAAGAGTGAGAAACGTGTGAGCTTCGTGAACGATGTAGCTTCGTTTGAGCTGAAAAGTGACTGTGTTTACCTGAAAAGAAGTCTTGCTTGTAGGAAGGCAGAGAGCCTGGCATTTCATTCCGGTTCTGGAGGGAAAGACATAGAACAGTTCTCATCCATGAACCACACTCTGCTTTAGTGTAAGAAGCACTCTCTTACTTTCTAGAGTCTCTAATAAGGCGGGAAACGTGAGTGTGCTCAGAACAAAAGAACTGTGTTTCCTACACACACGCACCATATCTAGTTCAACTCTGCTTCTTATACTGATACAAACCACAGGTCCTCTAACCTCCAATGCTTTTCAGTTAAGAGTGAGAAACATGTGAGCTTCGTGAACGATGTTGCTTCGTTTTAGCTGAAAATTGACTAGGTTTACCTGAAACGAAGTCTGGTTTGTAAGAAGCCACAGAGCCTGGCATTTCATTCTGTTTCTGAAATGAAACAAATAGCCCAGTACTCTTCCATGAACCACACTCTGCTTTAGAGCAAGAAGCATGCTCTTGCTTTCTAGAGTCCCTAATAATGAAGGAAACGTGAGTGTGCTCAGAAAAAAAGAACTGTGTTTCCTACACACACGCACCATATCTAGTTCAACTCTGCTTCTGAAACTGATACAAACCATAGGTCCTCTAACATCCAATGCTTTTCAGTTAAGAGTGAGAAACGTGTGAGCTTTGTGAACGATGTAGCTTCGTTTGAGCTGAAAAGTGACTGCGTTTACCTGAAACGAAGTCTTGCTTGTAGGAAGGCACAGAGCCTGGCATTTCATTCCGGTTCTGAAGGGAAAGACAAAGCACAGTTCTCATCCATGAAGCACACTCTGCTTTAGAGCAAGAAGCATGCTCTTGCTTTCTAGAGTCTCTAATAAGGTGGGAAACGTGAGTGTGCTCAGAACAAAAGAACTGTGTTTCCTACACACACGTACCATATCTAGTTCAACTCTGCTTCTTAAACTGATACAAACATCAGGTCCTCTAACCTCCAATGCTTTTCAGTTAAGAGTGAGAAACGTGTGAGCTTCGTGAATGATGTTGCTTCGTTTTAGCTGCAAAGTGACTGCCTTTACCTGAAACGAAGTCTGGCTTGTAAGAAGCCACAGAGCCTGGCATTTCACTCTGTTTCTGAAGTGAAACAAATAGCCCAGTACTCTTCCATGAACCACAGTGTGCTTTAGAGCAGGAAGAATGCTTTTGCATTCTAGAGTCTCTACTAAGGCAGGAAATGTGAGTGTACTCAGAACAAAAGAACTGTGTTTCCTACACACACGCACCATATCTAGTTCAACTCTGCTTCTGAAACTGATACAAACCATAGGTCCTCTAACATCCAATGCTTTTCAGTTAAGAGTGAGAAACGTGTGAGTTTGGTGAACGATGTAGCTTCCTTTGAGCTGAAAAGTGACTGTGTTTACCTGAAACGAAGTCTTGCTTGTACGAAGGCACAGAGCCTGGCATTTCATTCCGGTTCTGAAGGGAAAGACAAAGCACAGTTCTAATCCATGAACCACACTCTGCTTTAGTGTAAGAAGCACGCTCCTACTTTCTAGAGTCTCTAATAAGGCGGGAAACGTGAGTGTGCTCAGAACAAAAGAACTGAGTTTCCTACACACACGGACCATATCTAGTTCAACTCTGCTTCTGAAATTGATACAAACCCCAGGTCCTCTAACATCCAATGCTTTTCAGTTAACAGTGAGAAACGTGTGAGCTTCCTGAACGATGTTGCTTTGTTTTAGCTGAAAAGTGACTGTGTTTACCTGAAACGAAGTCTTGCTTGTAGGAAGTCACAGAGCCTGGCATTGCACTCTGTTTCTGAAGTGAAACAAATAACCCAGTACTCTTCCATGAACCACACTCTGCTTTAGACCAAGAAGCATGCTCTTGCTTTCTAGATTCTCTAATAAGGCGGGAAACGTGAGTGTGCTCAGAACAAAAGAACTGTGTTTCCTACACACACGTACCATATCTAGTTCAACTCTGCTTCTTAAACTGATACAAACATCAGGTCCTCTCACCTCCAATGCTTTTCAGTTAAGAGTGAGAAACGTGTGAGCTTCGTGAACGATGTTGCTTCGTTTTAGCTGCAAACTGACTGCGTTTACCTAAAACGAAGTCTGGCTTGTAAGAAGCCACAGAGCCTGGCATTTCACTCTGTTTCTGAAGTGAAACAAATAGCCCAGTACTCTTCCATGAACCACACTCTGCTTTAGAGCAAGAAGCATGCTTTTGCTTTCTAGAGTCCCTAATAATGCAGGAAACGTGAGTGTGCTCAGAAAAAAAGAACTGTGTTTCCTACACACACGCACCATATCTAGTTCAACTCTGCTTCTGAAACTGATACAAACCATAGGTCCTCTAACATCCAATGCTTTTCAGTTAAGAGTGAGAAACGTGTGAGCTTCGTGAACGATGTAGCTTCGTTTGAGCTGAAAAGTGACTGCGTTTACCTGAAACGAAGTCTTGCTTGTAGGAAGGCACAGAGCCTGGCATTTCATTCTGGTTCTGAAGGGAAAGACAAAGCACAGTTCTCATCCATGAACCACACTCTGCTTTAGTGTAAGAAGCACGCTCTTACTTTCTAGAGTCTCTAATAAGGCAGGAAACGTGAGAGAGCTCAGAAAAAAAGAACTGTGTTTCCTACACACACACACCATATCTAGTTCAACTCTGCTTCTGAAACTGATACAAACCGTAGGTCCTCTAACCTCCAATGCTTTTCAGTTAAGAGTGAGAAACGTGTGAGCTTCGTGAATGATGTAGCATCGTTTGAGCTGAAAAGTGAGGGCATTAACCTGAAACGAAGTCTTGCTTGTAGGAAGACACAGAGCCTGGAATTTCATTCTGTTTCTGAAGGGAAACACACAGCACAGTTCTCATCCATGAAGCACAGTCTGCTTTAGAGCAAGAAGCATGCTCTTGCTTTCTAGAGTCTCTAATAAGGTGGGAAACGTGAGTGTGCTCAGAACAAAAGAACTGTGTTTCCTACACACACGTACCATATCTAGTTCAACTCTGCTTCTTAAACTGATACAAACATCAGTTCCTCTAACCTCCAATGCTTTTCAGTTAAGAGTGAGAAACGTGTGAGCTTCGTGAACGATGTTGCTTCGTTTTAGCTGCAAAGTGACTGCGTTTACCTGAAACGAAGTCTGGCTTGTAAGAAGCCACAGAGCCTGGCATTTCACTCTGTTTCTGAAGTGAAACAAATAGCCCAGTACTCTTCCATGAACCACACTCTGCTTTAGAGCAAGAAGCATGCTTTTACATTCTAGAGTCTCTACTAAGGCGGGAAATGTGAGTGTACTCAGAACAAAAGAACTGTGTTCCCTACACACATGGACCATATCTAGTTAAACTTTGCATCTGAAACTGATACAAACCACAGGTCCTCTCACATCCAATGCTTTTCAGTTCAGAGCGAGAAACGTGTGAGCTTAGGGAACGATGTAGCTTAGTTTGAGCTGAAAAATGACTGCGTTTACCTGAAATGAAGTCTTGCTTGTAGGAAGACACAGAGCCTGAGATTTCACTCCGTTTCTGAAGGGAAACACACAGCACAGTTCTCATCCATGAACCACACTCTGCTTTAGTGTAAGAAGCACGCTCTTACTTCCTAGAGTCTCTAATAAGGCAGGAAACGTGAGTGTGCTCAGAACAAAAGAACTGAGTTTCCTACACACACGCACCATATCTAGTTCAACTCTGCTTCTGAAACTGATACAAACCATAGGTCCTCTAACATCCAATGCTTTTCACTTAAGAGTGAGAAACGTGGGAGCTTCGTGAACGATGTAGCTTCGTTTGAGCTGAAAAGTGACTGTGTTTACCTGAAAAGAAGTCTTGCTTGTAGGAAGGCACAGAGCCTGGCATTTCATTCCGGTTCTGGAGGGAAAGACATAGCACAGTTCTCATCCATGAACCACACTCTGCTTTAGTGTAAGAAGCACTCTCTTACTTTCTAGAGTCTCTAATAAGGCGGGAAACGTGAGTGTGCTCAGAACAAAAGAACTGTGTTTCCTACACACACGCACCATATCTAGTTCAACTCTGCTTCTTAAACTGATACAAACCACAGGTCCTCTAACCCCCAATGCTTTTCAGTTAAGAGTGAGAAACATGTGAGCTTCGTGAACGATGTTGCTTCGTTTTAGCTGAAAATTGACTGCGTTTACCTGAAACGAAGTCTGGTTTGTAAGAAGCCACAGAGCCTGGCATTTCATTCTGTTTCTGAAATGAAACAAATAGCCCAGTACTCTTCCATTAACCACACTCAGCTTTAGAGCAAGAAGCATGCTTTTGCTTTCTAGAGTCCCTAATAATGAAGGAAACGTGAGTGTGCTCAGAAAAAAAGAACTGTGTTTCCTACACACACGCACCATATCTAGTTCAACTCTGCTTCTGAAACTGATACAAACCATAGGTCCTCTAACATCCAATGCTTTTCAGTTAAGAGTGAGAAACGTGTGAGCTTTGTGAACGATGTAGCTTCGTTTGAGCTGAAAAGTGACTGCGTTTACCTGAAACGAAGTCTTGCTTGTAGGAAGGCACAGAGCCTGGCATTTCATTCCGGTTCTGAAGGGAAAGACAAAGCACAGTTCTCATCCATGAAGCACACTCTGCTTTAGAGCAAGAAGCATGCTCTTGCTTTCTAGAGTCTCTAATAAGGTGGGAAACGTGAGTGTGCTCAGAACAAAAGAACTGTGTTTCCTACACACACGTACCATATCTAGTTCAACTCTGCTTCTTAAACTGATACAAACATCAGGTCCTCTAACCTCCAATGCTTTTCAGTTAAGAGTGAGAAACGTGTGAGCTTCGTGAATGATGTTGCTTCGTTTTAGCTGCAAAGTGACTGCGTTTACCTGAAACGAAGTCTGGCTTGTAAGAAGCCACAGAGCCTGGCATTTCACTCTGTTTCTGAAGTGAAACAAATAGCCCAGTACTCTTCCATGAACCACACTGTGCTTTAGAGCAGGAAGCATGCTTTTGCATTCTAGAGTCTCTACTAAGGCAGGAAATGTGAGTGTACTCAGAACAAAAGAACTGTGTTTCCTACACACACGCACCATATCTAGTTCAACTCTGCTTCTGAAACTGATACAAACCATAGGTCCTCTAACATCCAATGCTTTTCAGTTAAGAGTGAGAAACGTGTGAGTTTGGTGAACGATGTAGCTTCCTTTGAGCTGAAAAGTGACTGTGTTTACCTGAAACGAAGTCTTGCTTGTACGAAGGCACAGAGCCTGGCATTTCATTCCGGTTCTGAAGGGAAAGACAAAGCACAGTTCTAATCCATGAACCACACTCTGCTTTAGTGTAAGAAGCACGCTCCTACTTTCTAGAGTCTCTAATAAGGCAGGAAACGTGAGAGAGCTCAGAAAAAAAGAACTGTGTTTCCTACACACACACACCATATCTAGTTCAACTCTGCTTCTGAAACTGATACAAACCGTAGGTCCTCTAACCTCCAATGCTTTTCAGTTAAGAGTGAGAAACGTGTGAGCTTCGTGAATGATGTAGCATCGTTTGAGCTGAAAAGTGAGGGCATTAACCTGAAACGAAGTCTTGCTTGTAGGAAGACACAGAGCCTGGAATTTCATTCTGTTTCTGAAGGGAAACACACAGCACAGTTCTCATCCATGAAGCACAGTCTGCTTTAGAGCAAGAAGCATGCTCTTGCTTTCTAGAGTCTCTAATAAGGTGGGAAACGTGAGTGTGCTCAGAACAAAAGAACTGTGTTTCCTACACACACGTACCATATCTAGTTCAACTCTGCTTCTTAAACTGATACAAACATCAGTTCCTCTAACCTCCAATGCTTTTCAGTTAAGAGTGAGAAACGTGTGAGCTTCGTGAACGATGTTGCTTCGTTTTAGCTGCAAAGTGACTGCGTTTACCTGAAACGAAGTCTGGCTTGTATGAAGCCACAGAGCCTGGCATTTCACTCTGTTTCTGAAGTGAAACAAATAGCCCAGTACTCTTCCATGAACCACACTCTGCTTTAGAGCAAGAAGCATGCTTTTGCATTCTAGAGTCTCTACTAAGGCGGGAAATGTGAGTGTACTCAGAACAAAAGAACTGTGTTCCCTACACACATGGACCATATCTAGTTAAACTTTGCATCTGAAACTGATACAAACCACAGGTCCTCTCACATCCAATGCTTTTCAGTTCAGAGCGAGAAACGTGTGAGCTTAGGGAACGATGTAGCTTAGTTTGAGCTGAAAAATGACTGCGTTTACCTGAAATGAAGTCTTGCTTGTAGGAAGACACAGAACCTGAGATTTCACTCCGTTTCTGAAGGGAAACACACAGCACAGTTCTCATCCATGAACCACACTCTGCTTTAGTGTAAGAAGCACGCTCTTACTTCCTAGAGTCTCTAATAAGGCAGGAAACGTGAGTGTGCTCAGAACAAAAGAACTGAGTTTCCTACACACACGCACCATATCTAGTTCAACTCTGCTTCTGAAACTGATACAAACCATAGGTCCTCTAACATCCAATGCTTTTCACTTAAGAGTGAGAAACGTGGGAGCTTCGTGAACGATGTAGCTTCGTTTGAGCTGAAAAGTGACTGTGTTTACCTGAAAAGAAGTCTTGCTTGTAGGAAGGCACAGAGCCTGGCATTTCATTCCGGTTCTGGAGGGAAAGACATAGCACAGTTCTCATCCATGAACCACACTCTGCTTTAGTGTAAGAAGCACTCTCTTACTTTCTAGAGTCTCTAATAAGGCGGGAAACGTGAGTGTGCTCAGAACAAAAGAACTGTGTTTCCTACACACACGCACCATATCTAGTTCAACTCTGCTTCTTAAACTGATACAAACCACAGGTCCTCTAACCTCCAATGCTTTTCAGTTAAGAGTGAGAAACATGTGAGCTTCGTGAACGATGTTGCTTCGTTTTAGCTGAAAATTGACTGCGTTTACCTGAAACGAAGTCTGGTTTGTAAGAAGCCACAGAGCCTGGCATTTCATTCTGTTTCTGAAATGAAACAAATAGCCCAGTACTCTTCCATGAACCACACTCAGCTTTAGAGCAAGAAGCATGCTTTTGCTTTCTAGAGTCCCTAATAATGAAGGAAACGTGAGTGTGCTCAGAAAAAAAGAACTGTGTTTCCTACACACACGCACCATATCTAGTTCAACTCTGCTTCTGAAACTGATACAAACCATAGGTCCTCTAACATCCAATGCTTTTCAGTTAAGAGTGAGAAACGTGTGAGCTTTGTGAACGATGTAGCTTCGTTTGAGCTGAAAAGTGACTGCGTTTACCTGAAACGAAGTCTTGCTTGTAGGAAGGCACAGAGCCTGGCATTTCATTCCGGTTCTGAAGGGAAAGACAAAGCACAGTTCTCATCCATGAAGCACACTCTGCTTTAGAGTAAGAAGCATGCTCTTGCTTTCTAGAGTCTCTAATAAGGTGGGAAACGTGAGTGTGCTCAGAACAAAAGAACTGTGTTTCCTACACACACGTACCATATCTAGTTCAACTCTGCTTCTTAAACTGATACAAACATCAGGTCCTCTAACCTCCAATGCTTTTCAGTTAAGAGTGAGAAACGTGTGAGCTTCGTGAATGATGTTGCTTCGTTTTAGCTGCAAAGTGACTGCGTTTACCTGAAACGAAGTCTGGCTTGTAAGAAGCCACAGAGCCTGGCATTTCACTCTGTTTCTGAAGTGAAACAAATAGCCCAGTACTCTTCCATGAACCACACTGTGCTTTAGAGCAGGAAGCATGCTTTTGCATTCTAGAGTCTCTACTAAGGCAGGAAATGTGAGTGTACTCAGAACAAAAGAACTGTGTTTCCTACACACACGCACCATATCTAGTTCAACTCTGCTTCTGAAACTGATACAAACCATAGGTCCTCTAACATCCAATGCTTTTCAGTTAAGAGTGAGAAACGTGTGAGTTTGGTGAACGATGTAGCTTCCTTTGAGCTGAAAAGTGACTGTGTTTACCTGAAATGAAGTCTTGCTTGTACGAAGGCACAGAGCCTGGCATTTCATTCCTGTTCTGATTGGAAAGACAAAGCACAGTTCTAATCCATGAACCACACTCTGCTTTAGTGTAAGAAGCACGCTCCTACTTTCTAGAGTCTCTAATAAGGCGGGAAACGTGAGTGTGCTCAGAACAAAAGAACTGAGTTTCCTACACACACGGACCATATCTAGTTCAACTCTGCTTCTGAAATTGATACAAACCCCAGGTCCTCTAACATCCAATGCTTTTCAGTTAACAGTGAGAAACGTGTGAGCTTCCTGAACGATGTTGCTTCGTTTTAGCTGAAAAGTGACTGTGTTTACCTGAAACGAAGTCTTGCTTGTAGGAAGTCACAGAGCCTGGCATTGCACTCTGTTTCTGAAGTGAAACAAATAACCCAGTACTCTTCCATGAACCACACTCTGCTTTAGAGCAAGAAGCATGCTCTTGCTTTCTAGATTCTCTAATAAGGCGGGAAACGTGTGTGTGCTCAGAACAAAAGAACTGTGTTTCCTACACACACGTACCATATCTAGTTCAACTCTGCTTCTTAAACTGATACAAACATCAGTTCCTCTAACCTCCAATGCTTTTCAGTTAAGAGTGAGAAACGTGTGAGCTTCGTGAACGATGTTGCTTCGTTTTAGCTGCAAAGTGACTGCGTTTACCTGAAACGAAGTCTGGCTTGTAAGAAGCCACAGAGCCTGGCATTTCACTCTGTTTCTGAAGTGAAACAAATAGCCCAGTACTCTTCCATGAACCACACTCTGCTTTAGAGCAAGAAGCATGCTTTTGCATTCTAGAGTCTCTACTAAGGCGGGAAATGTGAGTGTACTCAGAACAAAAGAACTGTGTTCCCTACACACATGGACCATATCTAGTTAAACTTTGCATCTGAAACTGATACAAACCACAGGTCCTCTCACATCCAATGCTTTTCAGTTCAGAGCGAGAAACGTGTGAGCTTAGGGAACGATGTAGCTTAGTTTGAGCTGAAAAATGACTGCGTTTACCTGAAATGAAGTCTTGCTTGTAGGAAGACACAGAACCTGAGATTTCACTCCGTTTCTGAAGGGAAACACACAGCACAGTTCTCATCCATGAACCACACTCTGCTTTAGTGTAAGAAGCACGCTCTTACTTCCTAGAGTCTCTAATAAGGCAGGAAACGTGAGTGTGCTCAGAACAAAAGAACTGAGTTTCCTACACACACGCACCATATCTAGTTCAACTCTGCTTCTGAAACTGATACAAACCATAGGTCCTCTAACATCCAATGCTTTTCACTTAAGAGTGAGAAACGTGGGAGCTTCGTGAACGATGTAGCTTCGTTTGAGCTGAAAAGTGACTGTGTTTACCTGAAAAGAAGTCTTGCTTGTAGGAAGGCACAGAGCCTGGCATTTCATTCCGGTTCTGGAGGGAAAGACATAGCACAGTTCTCATCCATGAACCACACTCTGCTTTAGTGTAAGAAGCACTCTCTTACTTTCTAGAGTCTCTAATAAGGCGGGAAACGTGAGTGTGCTCAGAACAAAAGAACTGTGTTTCCTACACACACGCACCATATCTAGTTCAACTCTGCTTCTTAAACTGATACAAACCACAGGTCCTCTAACCTCCAATGCTTTTCAGTTAAGAGTGAGAAACATGTGAGCTTCGTGAACGATGTTGCTTCGTTTTAGCTGAAAATTGACTGCGTTTACCTGAAACGAAGTCTGGTTTGTAAGAAGCCACAGAGCCTGGCATTTCATTCTGTTTCTGAAATGAAACAAATAGCCCAGTACTCTTCCATGAACCACACTCAGCTTTAGAGCAAGAAGCATGCTTTTGCTTTCTAGAGTCCCTAATAATGAAGGAAACGTGAGTGTGCTCAGAAAAAAAGAACTGTGTTTCCTACACACACGCACCATATCTAGTTCAACTCTGCTTCTGAAACTGATACAAACCATAGGTCCTCTAACATCCAATGCTTTTCATTTAAGAGTGAGAAACGTGTGAGCTTTGTGAACGATGTAGCTTCGTTTGAGCTGAAAAGTGACTGCGTTTACCTGAAACGAAGTCTTGCTTGTAGGAAGGCACAGAGCCTGGCATTTCATTCCGGTTCTGAAGGGAAAGACAAAGCACAGTTCTCATCCATGAAGCACACTCTGCTTTAGAGTAAGAAGCATGCTCTTGCTTTCTAGAGTCTCTAATAAGGTGGGAAACGTGAGTGTGCTCAGAACAAAAGAACTGTGTTTCCTACACACACGTACCATATCTAGTTCAACTCTGCTTCTTAAACTGATACAAACATCAGGTCCTCTAACCTCCAATGCTTTTCAGTTAAGAGTGAGAAACGTGTGAGCTTCGTGAATGATGTTGCTTCGTTTTAGCTGCAAAGTGACTGCGTTTACCTGAAACGAAGTCTGGCTTGTAAGAAGCCACAGAGCCTGGCATTTCACTCTGTTTCTGAAGTGAAACAAATAGCCCAGTACTCTTCCATGAACCACACTGTGCTTTAGAGCAGGAAGCATGCTTTTGCATTCTAGAGTCTCTACTAAGGCAGGAAATGTGAGTGTACTCAGAACAAAAGAACTGTGTTTCCTACACACACGCACCATATCTAGTTCAACTCTGCTTCTGAAACTGATACAAACCATAGGTCCTCTAACATCCAATGCTTTTCAGTTAAGAGTGAGAAACGTGTGAGTTTGGTGAACGATGTAGCTTCCTTTGAGCTGAAAAGTGACTGTGTTTACCTGAAATGAAGTCTTGCTTGTACGAAGGCACAGAGCCTGGCATTTCATTCCTGTTCTGATTGGAAAGACAAAGCACAGTTCTAATCCATGAACCACACTCTGCTTTAGTGTAAGAAGCACGCTCCTACTTTCTAGAGTCTCTAATAAGGCGGGAAACGTGAGTGTGCTCAGAACAAAAGAACTGAGTTTCCTACACACACGGACCATATCTAGTTCAACTCTGCTTCTGAAATTGATACAAACCCCAGGTCCTCTAACATCCAATGCTTTTCAGTTAACAGTGAGAAACGTGTGAGCTTCCTGAACGATGTTGCTTCGTTTTAGCTGAAAAGTGACTGTGTTTACCTGAAACGAAGTCTTGCTTGTAGGAAGTCACAGAGCCTGGCATTGCACTCTGTTTCTGAAGTGAAACAAATAACCCAGTACTCTTCCATGAACCACACTCTGCTTTAGACCAAGAAGCATGCTCTTGCTTTCTAGATTCTCTAATAAGGCGGGAAACGTGAGTGTGCTCAGAACAAAAGAACTGTGTTTCCTACACACACGTACCATATCTAGTTCAACTCTGCTTCTTAAACTGATACAAACATCAGGTCCTCTCACCTCCAATGCTTTTCAGTTAAGAGTGAGAAACGTGTGAGCTTCGTGAACGATGTTGCTTCGTTTTAGCTGCAAAGTGACTGCGTTTACCTAAAACGAAGTCTGGCTTGTAAGAAGCCACAGAGCCTGGCATTTCACTCTGTTTCTGAAGTGAAACAAATAGCCCAGTACTCTTCCATGAACCACACTCTGCTTTAGAGCAAGAAGCATGCTTTTGCTTTCTAGAGTCCCTAATAATGCAGGAAACGTGAGTGTGCTCAGAAAAAAAGAACTGTGTTTCCTACACACACGCACCATATCTAGTTCAACTCTGCTTCTGAAACTGATACAAACCATAGGTCCTCTAACATGCAATGCTTTTCAGTTAAGAGTGAGAAACGTGTGAGCTTCGTGAACGATGTAGCTTCGTTTGAGCTGAAAAGTGACTGCGTTTACCTGAAACGAAGTCTTGCTTGTAGGAAGGCACAGAGCCTGGCATTTCATTCCGGTTCTGAAGGGAAAGACAAAGCACAGTTCTCATCCATGAACCACACTCTGCTTTAGTGTAAGAAGCACGCTCTTACTTTCTAGAGTCTCTAATAAGGCAGGAAACGTGAGAGAGCTCAGAAAAAAAGAACTGTGTTTCCTACACACACACACCATATCTAGTTCAACTCTGCTTCTGAAACTGATACAAACCGTAGGTCCTCTAACCTCCAATGCTTTTCAGTTAAGAGTGAGAAACGTGTGAGCTTCGTGAATGATGTAGCATCGTTTGAGCTGAAAAGTGAGGGCATTAACCTGAAACGAAGTCTTGCTTGTAGGAAGACACAGAGCCTGGCATTTCATTCTGTTTCTGAAGGGAAACACACAGCACAGTTCTCATCCATGAAGCACAGTCTGCTTTAGAGCAAGAAGCATGCTCTTGCTTTCTAGAATCTCTAATAAGGTGGGAAACGTGAGTGTGCTCAGAACAAAAGAACTGTGTTTCCTACACACACGTACCATATCTAGTTCAACTCTGCTTCTTAAACTGATACAAACATCAGTTCCTCTAACCTCCAATGCTTTTCAGTTAAGAGTGAGAAACGTGTGAGCTTCGTGAACGATGTTGCTTCGTTTTAGCTGCAAAGTGACTGCGTTTACCTGAAACGAAGTCTGGCATGTAAGAAGCCACAGAGCCTGGCATTTCACTCTGTTTCTGAAGTGAAACAAATAGCCCAGTACTCTTCCATGAACCACACTCTGCTTTAGAGCAAGAAGCATGCTTTTGCATTCTAGAGTCTCTACTAAGGCGGGAAATGTGAGTGTACTCAGAACAAAAGAACTGTGTTCCCTACACACATGGACCATATCTAGTTAAACTTTGCATCTGAAACTGATACAAACCACAGGTCCTCTCACATCCAATGCTTTTCAGTTCAGAGCGAGAAACGTGTGAGCTTAGGGAACGATGTAGCTTAGTTTGAGCTGAAAAATGACTGCGTTTACCTGAAATGAAGTCTTGCTTGTAGGAAGACACAGAGCCTGAGATTTCACTCCGTTTCTGAAGGGAAACACACAGCACAGTTCTCATCCATGAACCACACTCTGCTTTAGTGTAAGAAGCACGCTCTTACTTCCTAGAGTCTCTAATAAGGCAGGAAACGTGAGTGTGCTCAGAACAAAAGAACTGAGTTTCCTACACACACGCACCATATCTAGTTCAACTCTGCTTCTGAAACTGATACAAACCATAGGTCCTCTAACATCCAATGCTTTTCACTTAAGAGTGAGAAACGTGGGAGCTTCGTGAACGATGTAGCTTCGTTTGAGCTGAAAAGTGACTGTGTTTACCTGAAAAGAAGTCTTGCTTGTAGGAAGGCACAGAGCCTGGCATTTCATTCCGGTTCTGGAGGGAAAGACATAGCACAGTTCTCATCCATGAACCACACTCTGCTTTAGTGTAAGAAGCACTCTCTTACTTTCTAGAGTCTCTAATAAGGCGGGAAACGTGAGTGTGCTCAGAACAAAAGAACTGTGTTTCCTACACACACGCACCATATCTAGTTCAACTCTGCTTCTTAAACTGATACAAACCACAGGTCCTCTAACCTCCAATGCTTTTCAGTTAAGAGTGAGAAATATGTGAGCTTCGTGAACGATGTTGCTTCGTTTTAGCTGAAAATTGACTGCGTTTACCTGAAACGAAGTCTGCTTTGTAAGAAGCCACAGAGCCTGGCATTTCATTCTGTTTCTGAAATGAAACAAATAGCCCAGTACTCTTCCATGAACCACACTCAGCTTTAGAGCAAGAAGCATGCTTTTGCTTTCTAGAGTCCCTAATAATGAAGGAAACGTGAGTGTGCTCAGAAAAAAAGAACTGTGTTTCCTACACACACGCACCATATCTAGTTCAACTCTGCTTCTGAAACTGATACAAACCGTAGGTCCTCTAACCTCCAATGCTTTTCAGTTAAGAGTGAGAAACGTGTGAGCTTCGTGAACGATGTAGCTTCGTTTGAGCTGAAAAGTGACTGCGTTTACCTGAAACGAAGTCTTGCTTGTAGGAAAGCACAGAGCCTGGCATTTCATTCCGGTTCTGAAGGGAAAGACAAAGCACAGTTCTCATCCATGAAGCACACTCTGCTTTAGAGCAAGAAGCATGCTCTTGCTTTCTAGAGTCTCTAATAAGGTGGGAAACGTGAGTGTGCTCAGAACAAAAGAACTGTGTTTCCTACACACACGTACCATATCTAGTTCAACTCTGCTTCATAAACTGATACAAACATCAGGTCCTCTAACCTCCAATGCTTTTCAGTTAAGAGTGAGAAACGTGTGAGCTTCGTGAATGATGTTGCTTCGTTTTAGCTGCAAAGTGACTGCGTTTACCTGAAACGAAGTCTGGCTTGTAAGAAGCCACAGAGCCTGGCATTTCACTCTGTTTCTGAAGTGAAACAAATAGCCCAGTACTCTTCCATGAACCACACTGTGCTTTAGAGCAGGAAGCATGCTTTTGCATTCTAGAGTCTCTACTAAGGCAGGAAATGTGAGTGTACTCAGAACAAAAGAACTGTGTTTCCTACACACACGCACCATATCTAGTTCAACTCTGCTTCTGAAACTGATACAAACCATAGGTCCTCTAACATGCAATGCTTTTCAGTTAAGAGTGAGAAACGTGTGAGCTTCGTGAACGATGTAGCTTCGTTTGAGCTGAAAAGTGACTGCGTTTACCTGAAACGAAGTCTTGCTTGTAGGAAGGCACAGAGCCTGGCATTTCATTCCGGTTCTGAAGGGAAAGACAAAGCACAGTTCTCATCCATGAACCACACTCTGCTTTAGTGTAAGAAGCACGCTCTTACTTTCTAGAGTCTCTAATAAGGCAGGAAACGTGAGAGAGCTCAGAAAAAAAGAACTGTGTTTCCTACACACACACACCATATCTAGTTCAACTCTGCTTCTGAAACTGATACAAACCGTAGGTCCTCTAACCTCCAATGCTTTTCAGTTAAGAGTGAGAAACGTGTGAGCTTCGTGAATGATGTAGCATCGTTTGAGCTGAAAAGTGAGGGCATTAACCTGAAACGAAGTCTTGCTTGTAGGAAGACACAGAGCCTGGCATTTCATTCTGTTTCTGAAGGGAAACACACAGCACAGTTCTCATCCATGAAGCACAGTCTGCTTTAGAGCAAGAAGCATGCTCTTGCTTTCTAGAATCTCTAATAAGGTGGGAAACGTGAGTGTGCTCAGAACAAAAGAACTGTGTTTCCTACACACACGTACCATATCTAGTTCAACTCTGCTTCTTAAACTGATACAAACATCAGTTCCTCTAACCTCCAATGCTTTTCAGTTAAGAGTGAGAAACGTGTGAGCTTCGTGAACGATGTTGCTTCGTTTTAGCTGCAAAGTGACTGCGTTTACCTGAAACGAAGTCTGGCATGTAAGAAGCCACAGAGCCTGGCATTTCACTCTGTTTCTGAAGTGAAACAAATAGCCCAGTACTCTTCCATGAACCACACTCTGCTTTAGAGCAAGAAGCATGCTTTTGCATTCTAGAGTCTCTACTAAGGCGGGAAATGTGAGTGTACTCAGAACAAAAGAACTGTGTTCCCTACACACATGGACCATATCTAGTTAAACTTTGCATCTGAAACTGATACAAACCACAGGTCCTCTCACATCCAATGCTTTTCAGTTCAGAGCGAGAAACGTGTGAGCTTAGGGAACGATGTAGCTTAGTTTGAGCTGAAAAATGACTGCGTTTACCTGAAATGAAGTCTTGCTTGTAGGAAGACACAGAGCCTGAGATTTCACTCCGTTTCTGAAGGGAAACACACAGCACAGTTCTCATCCATGAACCACACTCTGCTTTAGTGTAAGAAGCACGCTCTTACTTCCTAGAGTCTCTAATAAGGCAGGAAACGTGAGTGTGCTCAGAACAAAAGAACTGAGTTTCCTACACACACGCACCATATCTAGTTCAACTCTGCTTCTGAAACTGATACAAACCATAGGTCCTCTAACATCCAATGCTTTTCACTTAAGAGTGAGAAACGTGGGAGCTTCGTGAACGATGTAGCTTCGTTTGAGCTGAAAAGTGACTGTGTTTACCTGAAAAGAAGTCTTGCTTGTAGGAAGGCACAGAGCCTGGCATTTCATTCCGGTTCTGGAGGGAAAGACATAGCACAGTTCTCATCCATGAACCACACTCTGCTTTAGTGTAAGAAGCACTCTCTTACTTTCTAGAGTCTCTAATAAGGCGGGAAACGTGAGTGTGCTCAGAACAAAAGAACTGTGTTTCCTACACACACGCACCATATCTAGTTCAACTCTGCTTCTTAAACTGATACAAACCACAGGTCCTCTAACCTCCAATGCTTTTCAGTTAAGAGTGAGAAATATGTGAGCTTCGTGAACGATGTTGCTTCGTTTTAGCTGAAAATTGACTGCGTTTACCTGAAACGAAGTCTGCTTTGTAAGAAGCCACAGAGCCTGGCATTTCATTCTGTTTCTGAAATGAAACAAATAGCCCAGTACTCTTCCATGAACCACACTCAGCTTTAGAGCAAGAAGCATGCTTTTGCTTTCTAGAGTCCCTAATAATGAAGGAAACGTGAGTGTGCTCAGAAAAAAAGAACTGTGTTTCCTACACACACGCACCATATCTAGTTCAACTCTGCTTCTGAAACTGATACAAACCGTAGGTCCTCTAACCTCCAATGCTTTTCAGTTAAGAGTGAGAAACGTGTGAGCTTCGTGAACGATGTAGCTTCGTTTGAGCTGAAAAGTGACTGCGTTTACCTGAAACGAAGTCTTGCTTGTAGGAAAGCACAGAGCCTGGCATTTCATTCCGGTTCTGAAGGGAAAGACAAAGCACAGTTCTCATCCATGAAGCACACTCTGCTTTAGAGCAAGAAGCATGCTCTTGCTTTCTAGAGTCTCTAATAAGGTGGGAAACGTGAGTGTGCTCAGAACAAAAGAACTGTGTTTCCTACACACACGTACCATATCTAGTTCAACTCTGCTTCATAAACTGATACAAACATCAGGTCCTCTAACCTCCAATGCTTTTCAGTTAAGAGTGAGAAACGTGTGAGCTTCGTGAATGATGTTGCTTCGTTTTAGCTGCAAAGTGACTGCGTTTACCTGAAACGAAGTCTGGCTTGTAAGAAGCCACAGAGCCTGGCATTTCACTCTGTTTCTGAAGTGAAACAAATAGCCCAGTACTCTTCCATGAACCACACTGTGCTTTAGAGCAGGAAGCATGCTTTTGCATTCTAGAGTCTCTACTAAGGCAGGAAATGTGAGTGTACTCAGAACAAAAGAACTGTGTTTCCTACACACACGCACCATATCTAGTTCAACTCTGCTTCTGAAACTGATACAAACCATAGGTCCTCTAACATCCAATGCTTTTCAGTTAAGAGTGAGAAACGTGTGAGTTTGGTGAACGATGTAGCTTCCTTTGAGCTGAAAAGTGACTGTGTTTACCTGAAACGAAGTCTTGCTTGTACGAAGGCACAGAGCCTGGCATTTCATTCCGGTTCTGAAGGGAAAGACAAAGCACAGTTCTAATCCATGAACCACACTCTGCTTTAGTGTAAGAAGCACGCTCCTACTTTCTAGTGTCTCTAAGAAGGCGGGAAACGTGAGTGTGCTCAGAACAAAAGAACTGAGTTTCCTACACACACGGACCATATCTAGTTCAACTCTGCTTCTGAAATTGATACAAACCCCAGGTCCTCTAACATCCAATGCTTTTCAGTTAACAGTGAGAAACGTGTGAGCTTCCTGAACGATGTTGCTTCGTTTTAGCTGAAAAGTGACTGTGTTTACCTGAAACGAAGTCTTGCTTGTAGGAAGTCACAGAGCCTGGCATTGCACTCTGTTTCTGAAGTGAAACAAATAACCCAGTACTCTTCCATGAACCACACTCTGCTTTAGACCAAGAAGCATGCTCTTGCTTTCTAGATTCTCTAATAAGGCGGGAAACGTGAGTGTGCTCAGAACAAAAGAACTGTGTTTCCTACACACACGTACCATATCTAGTTCAACTCTGCTTCTTAAACTGATACAAACATCAGGTCCTCTCACCTCCAATGCTTTTCAGTTAAGAGTGAGAAACGTGTGAGCTTCGTGAACGATGTTGCTTCGTTTTAGCTGCAAACTGACTGCGTTTACCTAAAACGAAGTCTGGCTTGTAAGAAGCCACAGAGCCTGGCATTTCACTCTGTTTCTGAAGTGAAACAAATAGCCCAGTACTCTTCCATGAACCACACTCTGCTTTAGAGCAAGAAGCATGCTTTTGCTTTCTAGAGTCCCTAATAATGCAGGAAACGTGAGTGTGCTCAGAAAAAAAGAACTGTGTTTCCTACACACACGCACCATATCTAGTTCAACTCTGCTTCTGAAACTGATACAAACCATAGGTCCTCTAACATCCAATGCTTTTCAGTTAAGAGTGAGAAACGTGTGAGCTTCGTGAACGATGTAGCTTCGTTTGAGCTGAAAAGTGACTGCGTTTACCTGAAACGAAGTCTTGCTTGTAGGAAGGCACAGAGCCTGGCATTTCATTCCGGTTCTGAAGGGAAAGACAAAGCACAGTTCTCATCCATGAACCACACTCTGCTTTAGTGTAAGAAGCACGCTCTTACTTTCTAGAGTCTCTAATAAGGCAGGAAACGTGAGAGAGCTCAGAAAAAAAGAACTGTGTTTCCTACACACACACACCATATCTAGTTCAACTCTGCTTCTGAAACTGATACAAACCGTAGGTCCTCTAACCTCCAATGCTTTTCAGTTAAGAGTGAGAAACGTGTGAGCTTCGTGAATGATGTAGCATCGTTTGAGCTGAAAAGTGAGGGCATTAACCTGAAACGAAGTCTTGCTTGTAGGAAGACACAGAGCCTGGAATTTCATTCTGTTTCTGAAGGGAAACACACAGCACAGTTCTCATCCATGAAGCACAGTCTGCTTTAGAGCAAGAAGCATGCTCTTGCTTTCTAGAGTCTCTAATAAGGTGGGAAACGTGAGTGTGCTCAGAACAAAAGAACTGTGTTTCCTACATACACGTACCATATCTAGTTCAACTCTGCTTCTTAAACTGATACAAACATCAGTTCCTCTAACCTCCAATGCTTTTCAGTTAAGAGTGAGAAACGTGTGAGCTTCGTGAACGATGTTGCTTCGTTTTAGCTGCAAAGTGACTGCGTTTACCTGAAACGAAGTCTGGCTTGTAAGAAGCCACAGAGCCTGGCATTTCACTCTGTTTCTGAAGTGAAACAAATAGCCCAGTACTCTTCCATGAACCACACTCTGCTTTAGAGCAAGAAGCATGCTTTTACATTCTAGAGTCTCTACTAAGGCGGGAAATGTGAGTGTACTCAGAACAAAAGAACTGTGTTCCCTACACACATGGACCATATCTAGTTAAACTTTGCATCTGAAACTGATACAAACCACAGGTCCTCTCACATCCAATGCTTTTCAGTTCAGAGCGAGAAACGTGTGAGCTTAGGGAACGATGTAGCTTAGTTTGAGCTGAAAAATGACTGCGTTTACCTGAAATGAAGTCTTGCTTGTAGGAAGACACAGAGCCTGAGATTTCACTCCGTTTCTGAAGGGAAACACACAGCACAGTTCTCATCCATGAACCACACTCTGCTTTAGTGTAAGAAGCACGCTCTTACTTCCTAGAGTCTCTAATAAGGCAGGAAACGTGAGTGTGCTCAGAACAAAAGAACTGAGTTTCCTACACACACGCACCATATCTAGTTCAACTCTGCTTCTGAAACTGATACAAACCATAGGTCCTCTAACATCCAATGCTTTTCACTTAAGAGTGAGAAACGTGGGAGCTTCGTGAACGATGTAGCTTCGTTTGAGCTGAAAAGTGACTGTGTTTACCTGAAAAGAAGTCTTGCTTGTAGGAAGGCACAGAGCCTGGCATTTCATTCCGGTTCTGGAGGGAAAGACATAGCACAGTTCTCATCCATGAACCACACTCTGCTTTAGTGTAAGAAGCACTCTCTTACTTTCTAGAGTCTCTAATAAGGCGGGAAACGTGAGTGTGCTCAGAACAAAAGAACTGTGTTTCCTACACACACGCACCATATCTAGTTCAACTCTGCTTCTTAAACTGATACAAACCACAGGTCCTCTAACCTCCAATGCTTTTCAGTTAAGAGTGAGAAACATGTGAGCTTCGTGAACGATGTTGCTTCGTTTTAGCTGAAAATTGACTGCGTTTACCTGAAACGAAGTCTGGTTTGTAAGAAGCCACAGAGCCTGGCATTTCATTCTGTTTCTGAAATGAAACAAATAGCCCAGTACTCTTCCATGAACCACACTCAGCTTTAGAGCAAGAAGCATGCTTTTGCTTTCTAGAGTCCCTAATAATGAAGGAAACGTGAGTGTGCTCAGAAAAAAAGAACTGTGTTTCCTACACACACGCACCATATCTAGTTCAACTCTGCTTCTGAAACTGATACAAACCATAGGTCCTCTAACATCCAATGCTTTTCAGTTAAGAGTGAGAAACGTGTGAGCTTTGTTAACGATGTAGCTTCGTTTGAGCTGAAAAGTGACTGCGTTTACCTGAAACGAAGTCTTGCTTGTAGGAAGGCACAGAGCCTGGCATTTCATTCCGGTTCTGAAGGGAAAGACAAAGCACAGTTCTCATCCATGAAGCACACTCTGCTTTAGAGCAAGAAGCATGCTCTTGCTTTCTAGAGTCTCTAATAAGGTGGGAAACGTGAGTGTGCTCAGAACAAAAGAACTGTGTTTCCTACACACACGTACCATATCTAGTTCAACTCTGCTTCTTAAACTGATACAAACATCAGGTCCTCTAACCTCCAATGCTTTTCAGTTAAGAGTGAGAAACGTGTGAGCTTCGTGAATGATGTTGCTTCGTTTTAGCTGCAAAGTGACTGCGTTTACCTGAAACGAAGTCTGGCTTGTAAGAAGCCACAGAGCCTGGCATTTCACTCTGTTTCTGAAGTGAAACAAATAGCCCAGTACTCTTCCATGAACCACACTGTGCTTTAGAGCAGGAAGCATGCTTTTGCATTCTAGAGTCTCTACTAAGGCAGGAAATGTGAGTGTACTCAGAACAAAAGAACTGTGTTTCCTACACACACGCACCATATCTAGTTCAACTCTGCTTCTGAAACTGATACAAACCATAGGTCCTCTAACATCCAATGCTTTTCAGTTAAGAGTGAGAAACGTGTGAGTTTGGTGAACGATGTAGCTTCCTTTGAGCTGAAAAGTGACTGTGTTTACCTGAAACGAAGTCTTGCTTGTACGAAGGCACAGAGCCTGGCATTTCATTCCGGTTCTGAAGGGAAAGACAAAGCACAGTTCTAATCCATGAACAACACTCTGCTTTAGTGTAAGAAGCACGCTCCTACTTTCTAGAGTCTCTAATAAGGCAGGAAACGTGAGAGAGCTCAGAAAAAAAGAACTGTGTTTCCTACACACACACACCATATCTAGTTCAACTCTGCTTCTGAAACTGATACAAACCGTAGGTCCTCTAACCTCCAATGCTTTTCAGTTAAGAGTGAGAAACGTGTGAGCTTCGTGAATGATGTAGCATCGTTTGAGCTGAAAAGTGAGGGCATTAACCTGAAACGAAGTCTTGCTTGTAGGAAGACACAGAGCCTGGAATTTCATTCTGTTTCTGAAGGGAAACACACAGCACAGTTCTCATCCATGAAGCACAGTCTGCTTTAGAGCAAGAAGCATGCTCTTGCTTTCTAGAGTCTCTAATAAGGTGGGAAACGTGAGTGTGCTCAGAACAAAAGAACTGTGTTTCCTACACACACGTACCATATCTAGTTCAACTCTGCTTCTTAAACTGATACAAACATCAGTTCCTCTAACCTCCAATGCTTTTCAGTTAAGAGTGAGAAACGTGTGAGCTTCGTGAACGATGTTGCTTCGTTTTAGCTGCAAAGTGACTGCGTTTACCTGAAACGAAGTCTGGCTTGTAAGAAGCCACAGAGCCTGGCATTTCACTCTGTTTCTGAAGTGAAACAAATAGCCCAGTACTCTTCCATGAACCACACTCTGCTTTAGAGCAAGAAGCATGCTTTTGCATTCTAGAGTCTCTACTAAGGCGGGAAATGTGAGTGTACTCAGAACAAAAGAACTGTGTTCCCTACACACATGGACCATATCTAGTTAAACTTTGCATCTGAAACTGATACAAACCACAGGTCCTCTCACATCCAATGCTTTTCAGTTCAGAGTGAGAAACGTGTGAGCTTAGGGAACGATGTAGCTTAGTTTGAGCTGAAAAATGACTGCGTTTACCTGAAATGAAGTCTTGCTTGTAGGAAGACACAGAGCCTGAGATTTCACTCCGTTTCTGAAGGGAAACACACAGCACAGTTCTCATCCATGAACCACACTCTGCTTTAGTGTAAGAAGCACGCTCTTACTTCCTAGAGTCTCTAATAAGGCAGGAAACGTGAGTGTGCTCAGAACAAAAGAACTGAGTTTCCTACACACACGCACCATATCTAGTTCAACTCTGCTTCTGAAACTGATACAAACCATAGGTCCTCTAACATCCAATGCTTTTCACTTAAGAGTGAGAAACGAAGGAGCTTCGTGAACGATGTAGCTTCGTTTGAGCTGAAAAGTGACTGTGTTTACCTGAAAAGAAGTCTTGCTTGTAGGAAGGCACAGAGCCTGGCATTTCATTCCGGTTCTGGAGGGAAAGACATAGCACAGTTCTCATCCATGAACCACACTCTGCTTTAGTGTAAGAAGCACTCTCTTACTTTCTAGAGTCTCTAATAAGGCGGGAAACGTGAGTGTGCTCAGAACAAAAGAACTGTGTTTCCTACACACACGCACCATATCTAGTTCAACTCTGCTTCTTAAACTGATACAAACCACAGGTCCTCTAACCTCCAATGCTTTTCAGTTAAGAGTGAGAAACATGTGAGCTTCGTGAACGATGTTGCTTCGTTTTAGCTGAAAATTGACTGCGTTTACCTGAAACGAAGTCTGGTTTGTAAGAAGCCACAGAGCCTGGCATTTCATTCTGTTTCTGAAATGAAACAAATAGCCCAGTACTCTTCCATGAACCACACTCAGCTTTAGAGCAAGAAGCATGCTTTTGCTTTCTAGAGTCCCTAATAATGAAGGAAACGTGAGTGTGCTCAGAAAAAAAGAACTGTGTTTCCTACACACACGCACCATATCTAGTTCAACTCTGCTTCTGAAACTGATACAAACCATAGGTCCTCTAACATCCAATGCTTTTCAGTTAAGAGTGAGAAACGTGTGAGCTTTGTGAACGATGTAGCTTCGTTTGAGCTGAAAAGTGACTGCGTTTACCTGAAACGAAGTCTTGCTTGTAGGAAGGCACAGAGCCTGGCATTTCATTCCGGTTCTGAAGGGAAAGACAAAGCACAGTTCTCATCCATGAAGCACACTCTGCTTTAGAGCAAGAAGCATGCTCTTGCTTTCTAGAGTCTCTAATAAGGTGGGAAACGTGAGTGTGCTCAGAACAAAAGAACTGTGTTTCCTACACACACGTACCATATCTAGTTCAACTCTGCTTCTTAAACTGATACAAACATCAGGTCCTCTAACCTCCAATGCTTTTCAGTTAAGAGTGAGAAACGTGTGAGCTTCGTGAATGATGTTGCTTCGTTTTAGCTGCAAAGTGACTGCGTTTACCTGAAACGAAGTCTGGCTTGTAAGAAGCCACAGAGCCTGGCATTTCACTCTGTTTCTGAAGTGAAACAAATAGCCCAGTACTCTTCCATGAACCACACTGTGCTTTAGAGCAGGAAGCATGCTTTTGCATTCTAGAGTCTCTACTAAGGCAGGAAATGTGAGTGTACTCAGAACAAAAGAACTGTGTTTCCTACACACACGCACCATATCTAGTTCAACTCTGCTTCTGAAACTGATACAAACCATAGGTCCTCTAACATCCAATGCTTTTCAGTTAAGAGTGAGAAACGTGTGAGTTTGGTGAACGATGTAGCTTCCTTTGAGCTGAAAAGTGACTGTGTTTACCTGAAACGAAGTCTTGCTTGTACGAAGGCACAGAGCCTGGCATTTCATTCCGGTTCTGAAGGGAAAGACAAAGCACAGTTCTAATCCATGAACAACACTCTGCTTTAGTGTAAGAAGCACGCTCCTACTTTCTAGAGTCTCTAATAAGGCAGGAAACGTGAGAGAGCTCAGAAAAAAAGAACTGTGTTTCCTACACACACACACCATATCTAGTTCAACTCTGCTTCTGAAACTGATACAAACCGTAGGTCCTCTAACCTCCAATGCTTTTCAGTTAAGAGTGAGAAACGTGTGAGCTTCGTGAATGATGTAGCATCGTTTGAGCTGAAAAGTGAGGGCATTAACCTGAAACGAAGTCTTGCTTGTAGGAAGACACAGAGCCTGGAATTTCATTCTGTTTCTGAAGGGAAACACACAGCACAGTTCTCATCCATGAAGCACAGTCTGCTTTAGAGCAAGAAGCATGCTCTTGCTTTCTAGAGTCTCTAATAAGGTGGGAAACGTGAGTGTGCTCAGAACAAAAGAACTGTGTTTCCTACACACACGTACCATATCTAGTTCAACTCTGCTTCTTAAACTGATACAAACATCAGTTCCTCTAACCTCCAATGCTTTTCAGTTAAGAGTGAGAAACGTGTGAGCTTCGTGAACGATGTTGCTTCGTTTTAGCTGCAAAGTGACTGCGTTTACCTGAAACGAAGTCTGGCTTGTAAGAAGCCACAGAGCCTGGCATTTCACTCTGTTTCTGAAGTGAAACAAATAGCCCAGTACTCTTCCATGAACCACACTCTGCTTTAGAGCAAGAAGCATGCTTTTGCATTCTAGAGTCTCTACTAAGGCGGGAAATGTGAGTGTACTCAGAACAAAAGAACTGTGTTCCCTACACACATGGACCATATCTAGTTAAACTTTGCATCTGAAACTGATACAAACCACAGGTCCTCTCACATCCAATGCTTTTCAGTTCAGAGTGAGAAACGTGTGAGCTTAGGGAACGATGTAGCTTAGTTTGAGCTGAAAAATGACTGCGTTTACCTGAAATGAAGTCTTGCTTGTAGGAAGACACAGAGCCTGAGATTTCACTCCGTTTCTGAAGGGAAACACACAGCACAGTTCTCATCCATGAACCACACTCTGCTTTAGTGTAAGAAGCACGCTCTTACTTCCTAGAGTCTCTAATAAGGCAGGAAACGTGAGTGTGCTCAGAACAAAAGAACTGAGTTTCCTACACACACGCACCATATCTAGTTCAACTCTGCTTCTGAAACTGATACAAACCATAGGTCCTCTAACATCCAATGCTTTTCACTTAAGAGTGAGAAACGAAGGAGCTTCGTGAACGATGTAGCTTCGTTTGAGCTGAAAAGTGACTGTGTTTACCTGAAAAGAAGTCTTGCTTGTAGGAAGGCACAGAGCCTGGCATTTCATTCCGGTTCTGGAGGGAAAGACATAGCACAGTTCTCATCCATGAACCACACTCTGCTTTAGTGTAAGAAGCACTCTCTTACTTTCTAGAGTCTCTAATAAGGCGGGAAACGTGAGTGTGCTCAGAACAAAAGAACTGTGTTTCCTACACACACGCACCATATCTAGTTCAACTCTGCTTCTTAAACTGATACAAACCACAGGTCCTCTAACCTCCAATGCTTTTCAGTTAAGAGTGAGAAACATGTGAGCTTCGTGAACGATGTTGCTTCGTTTTAGCTGAAAATTGACTGCGTTTACCTGAAACGAAGTCTGGTTTGTAAGAAGCCACAGAGCCTGGCATTTCATTCTGTTTCTGAAATGAAACAAATAGCCCAGTACTCTTCCATGAACCACACTCAGCTTTAGAGCAAGAAGCATGCTTTTGCTTTCTAGAGTCCCTAATAATGAAGGAAACGTGAGTGTGCTCAGAACAAAAGAACTGTGTTTCCTACACACACGCACCATATCTAGTTCAACTCTGCTTCTTAAACTGATACAAACCACAGGTCCTCTAACCTCCAATGCTTTTCAGTTAAGAGTGAGAAACATGTGAGCTTCGTGAACGATGTTGCTTCGTTTTAGCTGAAAATTGACTGCGTTTACCTGAAACGAAGTCTGGTTTGTAAGAAGCCACAGAGCCTGGCATTTCATTCTGTTTCTGAAATGAAACAAATAGCCCAGTACTCTTCCATGAACCACACTCAGCTTTAGAGCAAGAAGCATGCTTTTGCTTTCTAGAGTCCCTAATAATGCAGGAAACGTGAGTGTGCTCAGAAAAAAAGAACTGTGTTTCCTACACACACGCACCATATCTAGTTCAACTCTGCTTCTGAAACTGATACAAACCATAGGTCCTCTAACATCCAATGCTTTTCAGTTAAGAGTGAGAAACGTGTGAGCTTTGTGAACGATGTAGCTTCGTTTGAGCTGAAAAGTGACTGCGTTTACCTGAAACGAAGTCTTGCTTGTAGGAAGGCACAGAGCCTGGCATTTCATTCCGGTTCTGAAGGGAAAGACAAAGCACAGTTCTCATCCATGAAGCACACTCTGCTTTAGAGCAAGAAGCATGCTCTTGCTTTCTAGAGTCTCTAATAAGGTGGGAAACGTGAGTGTGCTCAGAACAAAAGAACTGTGTTTCCTACACACACGTACCATATCTAGTTCAACTCTGCTTCTTAAACTGATACAAACATCAGGTCCTCTCACCTCCAATGCTTTTCAGTTAAGAGTGAGAAACGTGTGAGCTTCGTGAACGATGTTGCTTCGTTTTAGCTGCAAACTGACTGCGTTTACCTAAAACGAAGTCTGGCTTGTAAGAAGCCACAGAGCCTGGCATTTCACTCTGTTTCTGAAGTGAAACAAATAGCCCAGTACTCTTCCATGAACCACACTCTGCTTTAGAGCAAGAAGCATGCTTTTGCTTTCTAGAGTCCCTAATAATGCAGGAAACGTGAGTGTGCTCAGAAAAAAAGAACTGTGTTTCCTACACACACGCACCATATCTAGTTCAACTCTGCTTCTGAAACTGATACAAACCATAGGTCCTCTAACATCCAATGCTTTTCAGTTAAGAGTGAGAAACGTGTGAGCTTCGTGAACGATGTAGCTTCGTTTGAGCTGAAAAGTGACTGCGTTTACCTGAAACGAAGTCTTGCTTGTAGGAAGGCACAGAGCCTGGCATTTCATTCCGGTTCTGAAGGGAAAGACAAAGCACAGTTCTCATCCATGAACCACACTCTGCTTTAGTGTAAGAAGCACGCTCTTACTTTCTAGAGTCTCTAATAAGGCAGGAAACGTGAGAGAGCTCAGAAAAAAAGAACTGTGTTTCCTACACACACACACCATATCTAGTTCAACTCTGCTTCTGAAACTGATACAAACCGTAGGTCCTCTAACCTCCAATGCTTTTCAGTTAAGAGTGAGAAACGTGTGAGCTTCGTGAATGATGTAGCATCGTTTGAGCTGAAAAGTGAGGGCATTAACCTGAAACGAAGTCTTGCTTGTAGGAAGACACAGAGCCTGGAATTTCATTCTGTTTCTGAAGGGAAACACACAGCACAGTTCTCATCCATGAAGCACAGTCTGCTTTAGAGCAAGAAGCATGCTCTTGCTTTCTAGAGTCTCTAATAAGGTGGGAAACGTGAGTGTGCTCAGAACAAAAGAACTGTGTTTCCTACACACACGTACCATATCTAGTTCAACTCTGCTTCTTAAACTGATACAAACATCAGTTCCTCTAACCTCCAATGCTTTTCAGTTAAGAGTGAGAAACGTGTGAGCTTCGTGAACGATGTTGCTTCGTTTTAGCTGCAAAGTGACTGCGTTTACCTGAAACGAAGTCTGGCTTGTAAGAAGCCACAGAGCCTGGCATTTCACTCTGTTTCTGAAGTGAAACAAATAGCCCAGTACTCTTCCATGAACCACACTCTGCTTTAGAGCAAGAAGCATGCTTTTACATTCTAGAGTCTCTACTAAGGCGGGAAATGTGAGTGTACTCAGAACAAAAGAACTGTGTTCCCTACACACACGGACCATATCTAGTTAAACTCTGCATCTGAAACTGATACAAACCACAGGTCCTCTCACATCCAATGCTTTTCAGTTCAGAGCGAGAAACGTGTGAGCTTAGGGAACGATGTAGCTTAGTTTGAGCTGAAAAATGACTGCGTTTACCTGAAACGAAGTCTGGTTTGTAAGAAGCCACAGAGCCTGGCATTTCATTCTGTTTCTGAAATGAAACAAATAGCCCAGTACTCTTCCATGAACCACACTCAGCTTTAGAGCAAGAAGCATGCTTTTGCTTTCTAGAGTCCCTAATAATGAAGGAAACGTGAGTGTGCTCAGAAAAAAAGAACTGTGTTTCCTACACACACGCACCATATCTAGTTCAACTCTGCTTCTGAAACTGATACAAACCATAGGTCCTCTAACATCCAATGCTTTTCAGTTAAGAGTGAGAAACGTGTGAGCTTTGTGAACGATGTAGCTTCGTTTGAGCTGAAAAGTGACTGCGTTTACCTGAAACGAAGTCTTGCTTGTAGGAAGGCACAGAGCCTGGCATTTCATTCCGGTTCTGAAGGGAAAGACAAAGCACAGTTCTCATCCATGAAGCACACTCTGCTTTAGAGCAAGAAGCATGCTCTTGCTTTCTAGAGTCTCTAATAAGGTGGGAAACGTGAGTGTGCTCAGAACAAAAGAACTGTGTTTCCTACACACACGTACCATATCTAGTTCAACTCTGCTTCTTAAACTGATACAAACATCAGGTCCTCTAACCTCCAATGCTTTTCAGTTAAGAGTGAGAAACGTGTGAGCTTCGTGAATGATGTTGCTTCGTTTTAGCTGCAAAGTGACTGCGTTTACCTGAAACGAAGTCTGGCTTGTAAGAAGCCACAGAGCCTGGCATTTCACTCTGTTTCTGAAGTGAAACAAATAGCCCAGTACTCTTCCATGAACCACACTGTGCTTTAGAGCAGGAAGCATGCTTTTGCATTCTAGAGTCTCTACTAAGGCAGGAAATGTGAGTGTACTCAGAACAAAAGAACTGTGTTTCCTACACACACGCACCATATCTAGTTCAACTCTGCTTCTGAAACTGATACAAACCATAGGTCCTCTAACATCCAATGCTTTTCAGTTAAGAGTGAGAAACGTGTGAGTTTGGTGAACGATGTAGCTTCCTTTGAGCTGAAAAGTGACTGTGTTTACCTGAAATGAAGTCTTGCTTGTACGAAGGCACAGAGCCTGGCATTTCATTCCGGTTCTGATTGGAAAGACAAAGCACAGTTCTAATCCATGAACCACACTCTGCTTTAGTGTAAGAAGCACGCTCCTACTTTCTAGAGTCTCTAATAAGGCGGGAAACGTGAGTGTGCTCAGAACAAAAGAACTGAGTTTCCTACACACACGGACCATATCTAGTTCAACTCTGCTTCTGAAATTGATACAAACCCCAGGTCCTCTAACATCCAATGCTTTTCAGTTAACAGTGAGAAACGTGTGAGCTTCCTGAACGATGTTGCTTCGTTTTAGCTGAAAAGTGACTGTGTTTACCTGAAACGAAGTCTTGCTTGTAGGAAGTCACAGAGCCTGGCATTGCACTCTGTTTCTGAAGTGAAACAAATAACCCAGTACTCTTCCATGAACCACACTCTGCTTTAGACCAAGAAGCATGCTCTTGCTTTCTAGATTCTCTAATAAGGCGGGAAACGTGAGTGTGCTCAGAACAAAAGAACTGTGTTTCCTACACACACGTACCATATCTAGTTCAACTCTGCTTCTTAAACTGATACAAACATCAGGTCCTCTCACCTCCAATGCTTTTCAGTTAAGAGTGAGAAACGTGTGAGCTTCGTGAACGATGTTGCTTCGTTTTAGCTGCAAAGTGACTGCGTTTACCTAAAACGAAGTCTGGCTTGTAAGAAGCCACAGAGCCTGGCATTTCACTCTGTTTCTGAAGTGAAACAAATAGCCCAGTACTCTTCCATGAACCACACTCTGCTTTAGAGCAAGAAGCATGCTTTTGCTTTCTAGAGTCCCTAATAATGCAGGAAACGTGAGTGTGCTCAGAAAAAAAGAACTGTGTTTCCTACACACACGCACCATATCTAGTTCAACTCTGCTTCTGAAACTGATACAAACCATAGGTCCTCTAACATGCAATGCTTTTCAGTTAAGAGTGAGAAACGTGTGAGCTTCGTGAACGATGTAGCTTCGTTTGAGCTGAAAAGTGACTGCGTTTACCTGAAACGAAGTCTTGCTTGTAGGAAGGCACAGAGCCTGGCATTTCATTCCGGTTCTGAAGGGAAAGACAAAGCACAGTTCTCATCCATGAACCACACTCTGCTTTAGTGTAAGAAGCACGCTCTTACTTTCTAGAGTCTCTAATAAGGCAGGAAACGTGAGAGAGCTCAGAAAAAAAGAACTGTGTTTCCTACACACACACACCATATCTAGTTCAACTCTGCTTATGAAACTGATACAAACCGTAGGTCCTCTAACCTCCAATGCTTTTCAGTTAAGAGTGAGAAACGTGAGAGCTTCGTGAATGATGTAGCATCGTTTGAGCTGAAAAGTGAGGGCATTAACCTGAAACGAAGTCTTGCTTGTAGGAAGACACAGAGCCTGGAATTTCATTCTGTTTCTGAAGGGAAACACACAGCACAGTTCTCATCCATGAAGCACAGTCTGCTTTAGAGCAAGAAGCATGCTCTTGCTTTCTAGAGTCTCTAATAAGGTGGGAAACGTGAGTGTGCTCAGAACAAAAGAACTGTGTTTCCTACACACACGTACCATATCTAGTTCAACTCTGCTTCTTAAACTGATACAAACATCAGTTCCTCTAACCTCCAATGCTTTTCAGTTAAGAGTGAGAAACGTGTGAGCTTCGTGAACGATGTTGCTTCGTTTTAGCTGCAAAGTGACTGCGTTTACCTGAAACGAAGTCTGGCTTGTAAGAAGCCACAGAGCCTGGCATTTCACTCTGTTTCTGAAGTGAAACAAATAGCCCAGTACTCTTCCATGAACCACACTCTGCTTTAGAGCAAGAAGCATGCTTTTGCATTCTAGAGTCTCTACTAAGGCGGGAAATGTGAGTGTACTCAGAACAAAAGAACTGTGTTCCCTACACACATGGACCATATCTAGTTAAACTTTGCATCTGAAACTGATACAAACCACAGGTCCTCTCACATCCAATGCTTTTCAGTTCAGAGCGAGAAACGTGTGAGCTTAGGGAACGATGTAGCTTAGTTTGAGCTGAAAAATGACTGCGTTTACCTGAAATGAAGTCTTGCTTGTAGGAAGACACAGAGCCTGAGATTTCACTCCGTTTCTGAAGGGAAACACACAGCACAGTTCTCATACATGAACCACACTCTGCTTTAGTGTAAGAAGCACGCTCTTACTTCCTAGAGTCTCTAATAAGGCAGGAAACGTGAGTGTGCTCAGAACAAAAGAACTGAGTTTCCTACACACACGCACCATATCTAGTTCAACTCTGCTTCTGAAACTGATACAAACCATAGGTCCTCTAACATCCAATGCTTTTCACTTAAGAGTGAGAAACGTGGGAGCTTCGTGAACGATGTAGCTTCGTTTGAGCTGAAAAGTGACTGTGTTTACCTGAAAAGAAGTCTTGCTTGTAGGAAGGCACAGAGCCTGGCATTTCATTCCGGTTCTGGAGGGAAAGACATAGCACAGTTCTCATCCATGAACCACACTCTGCTTTAGTGTAAGAAGCACTCTCTTACTTTCTAGAGTCTCTAATAAGGCGGGAAACGTGAGTGTGCTCAGAACAAAAGAACTGTGTTTCCTACACACACGCACCATATCTAGTTCAACTCTGCTTCTTAAACTGATACAAACCACAGGTCCTCTAACCTCCAATGCTTTTCAGTTAAGAGTGAGAAACATGTGAGCTTCGTGAACGATGTTGCTTCGTTTTAGCTGAAAAGTGACTGCGTTTACCTGAAACGAAGTCTGGCTTGTAAGAAGCCACAGAGCCTGGCATTTCATTCTGTTTCTGAAGTGAAACACATAGCCCAGTACTCTTCCATGAACCACACTCTGCTTTAGAGCAAGAAGCATGCTTTTGCTTTCTAGAGTCCCTAATAATGCAGGAAACGTGAGTGTGCTCAGAAAAAAAGAACTGTGTTTCCTACACACACGCACCATATCTAGTTCAACTCTCCTTCTGAAACTGATACAAACCATAGGTCCTCTAACATCCAATGCTTTTCAGTTAAGAGTGAGAAACGTGTGAGCTTCGTGAACGATTTAGCTTCGTTTGAGCTGAAAAGTGACTGCGTTTACCTGAAACGAAGTCTTGCTTGTACGAAGGCACAGAGCCTGGCATTTCATTCCGGTTCTGAAGGGAAAGACAAAGCACAGTTCTCATCCATAAACCACACTCTGCTTTAGTGTAAGAAGCACGCTCTTACTTTCTAGAGTCTCTAATAAGGCGGGAAACGTGAGTGTGCTCAGAACAAAAGAACTGAGTTTCCTACACACACGGACCATATCTAGTTCAACTCTGCTTCTGAAATTGATACAAACCCCAGGTCCTCTAACATCCAATGCTTTTCAGTTAACAGTGAAAAACGTGTGAGCTTCATGGACGATGTTGCTTCGTTTTAGCTGCAAAGTGACTGTGTTTACCTGAAATGAAGTCTTGCTTGTAGGAAGTCACAGAGCCTGGCATTGCACTCTGTTTCTGAATTGAAACAAATAACCCAGTACTCTTCCATGAACCACACTCTGCTTTAGACCAAGAAGCATGCTCTTGCTTTCTAGATTCTCTAATAAGGCAGGAAACGTGAGTGTGCTCAGAACAAAAGAACTGTGTTTCCTACACACGTACCATATCTAGTTCAACTCTGCTTCTTAAACTGATACAAATATCAGGTCCTCTAACCTCCAATGCTTTTCAGTTAGGAGTGAGAAATGTGTGAGCTTCGTGTTCGATGTTGCTTCGTTTTAGCTGCAAAGTGACTGCGTTTACCTGAAACGAAGTCTGGCTTGTAAGAAGCCACAGAGCCTGGCATTTCACTCTGTTTCTGAAGTGAAACAAATAGCCCAGTACTCTTCCATGAACCACACTCTGCTTTAGAGCAAGAAGCATGCTTTTGCATTCTAGAGTCTCTACTAAGGCGGGAAATGTGAGTGTACTCAGAACAAAAGAACTGTGTTTCCTACACACATGGACCATATCTAGTTAAACTTTCCATCTGAAACTGATACAAACCACAGGTCCTCTCACATCCAATGCTTTTCAGTTCAGAGCGAGAAACGTGTGAGCTTAGGGAACGATGTAGCTTATTTTGAGCTGAAAAATGACTGCGTTTACCTGAAATGAAGTCTTGCTTGTAGGAAGACACAGAGCCTGAGATTTCACTCCGTTTCTGAAGGGAAACACACAGCACAGTTCTCATCCATGAACCACACTCTGCTTTAGTGTAAGAAGCACGCTCTTACTTTCTAGAGTCTCTAATAAGGCGGGAAACGTGAGTGTGCTCAGAACAAAAGAACTGAGTTTCCTACACACACGCACCATATCTAGTTCAACTCTGCTTCTGAAACTGATACAAACCATAGGTCCTCTAACATCCAATGCTTTTCAGTTAAGAGTGAGAAATGTGGGAGCTTCGTGAACGATGTAGCTTCGTTTGAGCTGAAAAGTGACTGTGTTTACCTGAAAAGAAGTCTTGCTTGTAGGAAGGCACAGAGCCTGGCATTTCATTCCGGTTCTGGAGGGAAAGACATAGCACAGTTCTCATCCATGAACCACACTCTGCTTTAGTGTAAGAAGCACTCTCTTACTTTCTAGAGTCTCTAATAAGGCAGGAAACGTGAGTGTGCTCAGAACAAAAGAACTGTGTTTCCTACACACACGCACCATATCTAGTTCAACTCTGCTTCTTAAACTGATACAAACCACAGGTCCTCTAACCTCCAATGCTTTTCAGTTAGGAGTGAGAAACGTGTGAGCTTCGTGAACGATGGAGCTTCGTTTTAGCTGCAAAGTGACTGCGTTTACCTGAAATGAAGTCTTGCTTGTAGGAAGTCACAGAGACTGGCATTGCACTCTGTTTCTGAAGTGAAACAAATAACCCAGTACTCCTCCATGAACCACACTCTGCTTTAGACCAAGAAGCATGCTCTTGCTTTCTAGATTCTCTAATAAGGCAGGAAACGTGAGTGTGCTCAGACCAAAAGAACTGTGTTTCCTACACTCACGTACCATATCTAGTTCAACTCTGCTTCTTAAACTGATACAAACATCAGGTCCTCTCACCTCCAATGCTTTTCAGTTAAGAGTGAGAAACGTGTGAGCTTCGTGAACGATGTTGCTTCGTTTTAGCTGCACAGTGACTGCGTTTACCTAAAACGAAGTCTGGCTTGTAAGAAGCCACAGAGCCTGGCATTTCACTCTGTTTCTGAAGTGAAACAAATAGCCCAGTACTCTTCCATGAACCACACTCTGCTTTAGAGCAAGAAGCATGCTTTTGCATTCTAGAGTCTCTACTAAGGCGGGAAATGTGAGTGTACTCAGAACAAAAGAACTGTGTGTCCTACACACATGGACCATATCTAGTTAAACTTTGCTTCTGAAACTGATACAAACCAAAGGTCCTCTTACATCCAATGCTTTTCAGTTCAGAGCGAGAAACGTGTGAGCTTAGGGAACGATGTAGCTTAGTTTGAGCTGAAAAATGACTGCGTTTACCTGAAATGAAGTCTTGCTTGTAGGAAGACACAGAGCCTGAGATTTCACTCCGTTTCTGAAGGGAAACACACAGCACAGTTCTCATCCATGAACCACACTCTGCTTTAGAGCAAGAAGCATTCTCTTGCTTTCTAGATTCTCTAATAAGGCGGGAAACGTGAGTGTGCTCAGAACAAAAGAACTGTGTTTCCTACACACACGTACCATATCTAGTTCAACTCTGCTTCTTAAACTGATACAAACATCAGGTCCTCTAAACTCCAATAAATTTCAGTTAAGAGTGAGAAACGTGTGAGCTTCGTGAACGATGTTGCTTCGTTTTAGCTGCAAAGTGACTGCGTTTACCTGAAACGAAGTCTGGAGTGTAAGAAGCCACAGAGCCTGGCATTTCACTCTGTTTCTGAAGTGAAACAAATAGCCCAGTACTCTTCCATGAACCACACTCTGCTTTAGAGCAAGAAGCATGCTTTTGGATTCTAGAGTCTCTAGTAAGGTGGGAAATGTGAGTGTACTCAGAACAAAAGAACTGTGTTTCCTACACACATGGACCATATCTAGTTAAACATTGGTTCTGAAACTGATACAAACCACAGGTCCTCTAACCTCCAATGCTTTTCACTTAAGAGTGAGAAACATGTGAGCTTCGTGAACGATGTTGCTTCGTTTTAGCTGAAAAGTGACTGCGTTTACCTGAAACGAAGTCTGGCTTGTAAGAAGCCACAGAGCCTGGCATTTCATTCTGTTTCTGAAGTGAAACAAATAGCCCAGTACTCTTCCATGAACCACACTCTGCTTTAGAGCAAGAAGCATGCTTTTGCTTTCTAGAGTCCCTAATAATGCAGGAAACGTGAGTGTGCTCAGAAAAAAAGAACTGTGTTTCCTACACACACGCACCATATCTAGTTCAACTCTGCTTCTGAAACTGATACAAACCGTAGGTCCTCTAACCTCCAATGCTTTTCAGTTAAGAGTGAGAAACGTGTGAGCTTCGTGAATGATGTAGCATCGTTTGAGCTGAAAAGTGAGGGCATTAACCTGAAACGAAGTCTTGCTTGTAGGAAGACACAGAGCCTGGAATTTCATTCTGTTTCTGAAGGGAAACACACAGCACAGTTCTCATCCATGAAGCACAGTCTGCTTTAGAGCAAGAAGCATGCTCTTGCTTTCTAGAGTCTCTAATAAGGTGGGAAACGTGAGTGTGCTCAGAACAAAAGAACTGTGTTTCCTACACACACGTACCATATCTAGTTCAACTCTGCTTCTTAAACTGATACAAACATCAGTTCCTCTAACCTCCAATGCTTTTCAGTTAAGAGTGAGAAACGTGTGAGCTTCGTGAACGATGTTGCTTCGTTTTAGCTGCAAAGTGACTGCGTTTACCTGAAACGAAGTCTGGCTTGTAAGAAGCCACAGAGCCTGGCATTTCACTCTGTTTCTGAAGTGAAACAGATAGCCCAGTACTCTTCCATGAACCACACTCTGCTTTAGAGCAAGAAGCATGCTTTTGCATACTAGAGTCTCTACTAAGGCGGGAAATGTGAGTGTACTCAGAACAAAAGAACTGTGTTTCCTACACACATGGACCATATCTAGTTAAACTTTGCTTCTGAAACTGATACAAACCAAAGGTCCTCTTACATCCAATGCTTTTCAGTTCAGAGCGAGAAACGTGTGAGCTTAGGGAACGATGTAGCTTAGTTTGAGCTGAAAAATGACTGCGTTTACCTGAAATGAAGTCTTGCTTGTAGGAAGACACAGAGCCTGAGATTTCACTCCGTTTCTGAAGGGAAACACACAGCACAGTTCTCATCAATGAACCACACTCTGCTTTAGTGTAAGAAGCACGCTCTTACTTTCTAGAGTCTTTAATAAGGCGGGAAACGTGAGTGTGCTCAGAACAAAAGAACTGAGTTTCCTACACACACGGACCATATCTCGTTCATCTCTGCTTCTGAAATTGATACAAAACTCAGGTCCTCTAACATGCAATGCTATTCAGTTAACAGTGAGAAACGTGTGAGCTTCCTGAATGATGTTGATTCGTTTTAGCAGAAAAGTGACTGCGTTTACCTGAAACGAAGTCTTGCTTGTAGGAAGTCACAGAGCCTGGCATTTCACTCTGTTTCTGAAGTGAAACAAATAGCCCAGTACTCTTCCATGAACCACACTCTGCTTTAGAGCAAGAAGCATTCTCTTGCTTTCTAGATTCTCTAATAAGGCGGGAAACGTGTGTGTGCTCAGAACAAAAGAACTGTGTTTCCTACACACACGTACCATATCTAGTTCAACTCTGCTTCTTAAACTGATACAAACATCAGGTCCTCTAAACTCCAATGCTTTTCAGTTAAGAGTGAGAAACGTGTGAGCTTCGTGAACGATGTTGCTTCGTTTTAGCTGCAAAGTGACTGCGTTTACCTGAAACGAAGTCTGGCTTGTAAGAAGCCACAGAGCCTGGCATTTCACTCTGTTTCTGAAGTGAAACAAATAGCCCAGTACTCTTCCATGAACCACACTCTGCTTTAGAGCAAGAAGCATGCTTTTGCATTCTAGAGTCTCTACTAAGGCGGGAAATGTGAGTGTACTCAGAACAAAAGAACTGTGTTTCCTACACACATGGACCATATCTACTTACACTTTGCTTCTGAAACTGATACAAACCACAGGTCCTCTAACATCCAATGCTTTTCAGTTCAGAGCGAGAAACGTGTGAGCTTAGGGAACGATGTAGCTTAGTTTGAGCTGAAAAATGACTGCGTTTACCTGAAATGAAGTCTTGCTTGTAGGAAGACACAGAGCCTGAGATTTCACTCCGTTTCTGAAGGGAAACACACAGCACAGTTCTCATCCATGAACCACACTCTGCTTTAGTGTAAGAAGCACGCTCTTACTTTCTAGAGTCTCTAATAAGGCGGGAAACGTGAGTGTGCTCAGAACAAAAGAACTGAGTTTCCTACACACACGCACCATATCTAGTTCAACTCTGCTTCTGAAACTGATACAAACCATAGGTCCTCTAACATCCAATGCTTTTCAGTTAAGAGTGAGAAACGTGGGAGCTTCGTGAACGATGTAGCTTCGTTTGAGCTGAAAAGTGACTGTGTTTACCTGAAAAGAAGTCTTGCTTGTAGGAAGGCACAGAGCCTGGCATTTCATTCCGGTTCTGGAGGGAAAGACATAGCACAGTTCTCATCCATGAACCACACTCTGCTTTAGTGTAAGAAGCACTCTCTTACTTTCTAGAGTCTCTAATAAGGCAGGAAACGTGAGTGTGCTCAGAACAAAAGAACTGTGTTTCCTACACACACGCACCATATCTAGTTCAACTCTGCTTCTTAAACTGATACAAACATCAGGTCCTCTAAACTCCAATGCTTTTCAGTTAAGAGTGAGAAACGTGTGAGCTTCGTGAACGATGTTGCTTCGTTTTAGCTGCAAAGTGACTGCGTTTACCTGAAACGAAGTCTGGCTTGTAAGAAGCCACAGAGCCTGGCATTTCACTCTGTTTCTGAAGTGAAACAAATAGCCCAGTACTCTTCCATGAACCACACTCTGCTTTAGAGCAAGAAGCATGCTTTTGCATTCTAGTGTCTCTACAAAGGCGGGAAATGTGAGTGTACTCAGAACAAAAGAACTGTGTTTCCTACACACATGGACCATATCTAGTTAAACTTTGCATCTGAAACTGATACAAACCACAGGTCCTCTCACATCCAATGCTTTTCAGTTCAGAGCGAGAAACGTGTGAGCTTAGGGAACGATGTAGCTTAGTTTGAGCTGAAAAATGACTGCGTTTACCTGAAATGAAGTCTTGCTTGTAGGAAGACACAGAGCCTGAGATTTCACTCCGTTTCTGAAGGGAAACACACAGCACAGTTCTCATCCATGAACCACACTCTGCTTTAGTGTAAGAAGCACGCTCTTACTTTCTAGAGTCTCTAATAAGGCGGGAAACGTGAGTGTGCTCAGAACAAAAGAACTGAGTTTCCTACACACACGCACCATATCTAGTTCAACTCTGCTTCTGAAACTGATACAAACCATAGGTCCTCTAACATCCAATGCTTTTCACTTAAGAGTGAGAAACGTAGGAGCTTCGTGAACTATGTAGCTTCGTTTGAGCTGAAAATTGACTGTGTTTACCTGAAAAGAAGTCTTGCTTGTAGGAAGGCACAGAGCCTGGCATTTCATTCCGGTTCTGGAGAGAAAGACATAGCACAGTTCTCATCCATGAACCACACTCTGCTTTAGTGTAAGAAGCACTCGGCTTGTAAGAAGCCACAGAGCCTGGCATTTCATTCTGTTTCTGAAGTGAAACAAATAGCTCAGTACTCTTCCATGAACCACACTCTGCTATAGAGCAAGAAGCATGCTTTTGCTTTCTAGAGTCCCTAATAATGCAGGAAACGTGAGTGTGCTCAGAAAAAAAGAACTGTGTTTCCTACACACACGCACCATATGTAGTTCAACTCTCCTTCTGAAACTGATACAAACCATAGGTCCTCTAACATCCAATGCTTTTCAGTTAAGTGTGAGAAACGTGTGAGCTTCGTGAACGATTTAGCTTCGTTTGAGCTGAAAAGTGACTGCGTTTACCTGAAACGAAGTCTTGCTTGTACGAAGGCACAGAGCCTGGCATTTCATTCCGGTTCTGAAGGGAAAGACAAAGCACAGTTCTCATCCATGAACCACACTCTGCTTTAGTGTAAGAAGCACGCTCTTACTTTCTAGAGTCTCTAATAAGGCGGGAAACGTGAGTGTGCTCAGAACAAAGAACTGAGTTTCCTACACACACGGACCATATCTAGTTCAACTCTGCTTCTGAAATTGATACAAACCCCAGGTCCTCTAACATCCAATGCTTTTCAGTTAACAGTGAAAAACGTGTGAGCTTCATGGACGATGTTGCTTCGTTTTAGCTGCAAAGTGACTGTGTTTACCTGAAACGAAGTCTTGCTTGTAGGAAGTCACAGAGACTGGCATTGCACTCTGTTTCTGAAGTGAAACAAATAACCCAGTACTCTTCCATGAACCACACTCTGCTTTAGACCAAGAAGCATGCTCTTGCTTTCTAGATTCTCTAATAAGGCAGGAAACGTGAGTGTGCTCAGAACAAAAGAACTGTGTTTCCTACACACACGTACCATATCTAGTTCAACTCTGCTTCTTAAACTGATACAAACATCAGGTCCTCTCACCTCCAATGCTTTTCAGTTAAGAGTGAGAAACGTGTGAGCTTCGTGAACGATGTTGCTTCGTTTGAGCTGCAAAGTGACTGCGTTTACCTAAAACGAAGTCTGGCTTGTAAGAAGCCACAGAGCCTGGCATTTCACTCTGTTTCTGAAGTGAAACAAATAGCCCAGTACTCTTCCATGAACCACACTCTGCTTTAGAGCAAGAAGCATGCTTTTGCATTCTAGAGTCTCTACTAAGGCGGGAAATGTGAGTGTACTCAGAACAAAAGAACTGTGTTTCCTACACACATGGACCATATCTAGTTAAACTTTGCTTCTGAAACTGATACAAACCAAAGGTCCTCTTACATCCAATGCTTTTCAGTTCAGAGCGAGAAACGTGTGAGCTTAGGGAACGATGTAGCTTAGTTTGAGCTGAAAAATGACTGCGTTTACCTGAAATGAAGTCTTGCTTGTAGGAAGACACAGAGCCTGAGATTTCACTCCGTTTCTGAAGGGAAACACACAGCACAGTTCTCATCCATGAACCACACTCTGCTTTAGTGTAAGAAGCACGCTCTTACTTTCTAGAGTCTTTAATAAGGCGGGAAACGTGAGTGTGCTCAGAACAAAAGAACTGAGTTTCCTACACACACGGACCATATCTCGTTCATCTCTGCTTCTGAAATTGATACAAAACTCAGGTCCTCTAACATGCAATGCTATTCAGTTAACAGTGAGAAACGTGTGAGCTTCCTGAATGATGTTGATTCGTTTTAGCAGAAAAGTGACTGCGTTTACCTGAAACGAAGTCTTGCTTGTAGGAAGTCACAGAGCCTGGCATTTCACTCTGTTTCTGAAGTGAAACAAATAGCCCAGTACTCTTCCATGAACCACACTCTGCTTTAGAGCAAGAAGCATTCTCTTGCTTTCTAGATTCTCTAATAAGGCGGGAAACGTGTGTGTGCTCAGAACAAAAGAACTGTGTTTCCTGCACACACGTACCATATCTAGTTCAACTCTGCTTCTTAAACTGATACAAACATCAGGTCCTCTAAACTCCAATGCTTTTCAGTTAAGAGTGAGAAACGTGTGAGCTTCGTGAACGATGTTGCTTCGTTTTAGCTGCAACGTGACTGCGTTTACCTGAAACGAAGTCTGGAGTGTAAGAAGCCACAGAGCCTGGCATTTCACTCTGTTTCTGAAGTGAAACAAATAGCCCAGTACTCTTCCATGAACCACACTCTGCTTTAGAGCAAGAAGCATGCTTTTGGATTCTAGAGTCTCTAGTAAGGTGGGAAATGTGAGTGTACTCAGAACAAAAGAACTGTGTTTCCTACACACATGGACCATATCTAGTTAAACTTTGGTTCTGAAACTGATACAAACCACAGGTCCTCTAACCTCCAATGCTTTTCACTTAAGAGTGAGAAACATGTGAGCTTCGTGAACGATGTTGCTTCGTTTTAGCTGAAAAGTGACTGCGTTTACCTGAAACGAAGTCTGGCTTGTAAGAAGCCACAGAGCCTGGCATTTCATTCTGTTTCTGAAGTGAAACAAATAGCCCAGTACTCTTCCATGAACCACACTCTGCTTTAGAGCAAGAAGCATGCTTTTGCTTTCTAGAGTCCCTAATAATGCAGGAAACGTGAGTGAGCTCAGAAAAAAAGAACTGTGTTTCCTACACACACGCACCATATCTAGTTCAACTCTGCTTCTGAAACTGATACAAACCATAGGTCCTCTAACATCCAATGCTTTTCATTTAAGAGTGAGAAACGTGTGAGCTTCGTGAACGATGTAGCTTCCTTTGAGCTGAAAAGTGACTGCGTTTACCTGAAACGAAGTCTTGCTTGTACGAAGGCACAGAGCCTGACATTTCATTCCGGTTCTGAAGGGAAAGACAAAGCACAGTTCTCATCCATGAACCACACTCTGCTTTAGTGTAAGAAGCACGCTCTTACTTTCTAGAGTCTCTAATAAGGCAGGAAACGTGAGAGAGCTCAGAAAAAAAGAACTGTGTTTCCTAAACACACACACCATATCTAGTTCAACTCTGCTTCTGAAACTGATACAAAACGTAGGTCATTTAACCTACAATGCTTTTCAGTTAAGAGTGAGAAACGTGTGAGCTTCGTGAATGATGTAGCATCGTTTGAGCTGAAAAGTGAGGGCATTTACCTGAAACGAAGTCTTGCTTGTAGGAAGACACAGAGCCTGGAATTTCATTCCGTTTCTGAAGGGAAACACACAGCACAGTTCTCATCCATGAAGCACACTCTGCTTTAGAGCAAGAAGCATGCTCTTGCTTTCTAGAGTCTCTAATAAGGTGGGAAACGTGAGTGTGCTCAGAACAAAAGAACTGTGTTTCCTATACACACGTACCATATCTAGTTCAACTCTGCTTCTTAAACTGATACAAACATCAGGTCCTCTAACCTCCAATGCTTTTCAGTTAAGAGTGAGAAACGTGTGAGCTTCGTGAACGATGTTGCTTCGTTTTAGCTGCAAAGTGACTGCGTTTACCTGAAACGAAGTCTGGCTTGTAAGAAGCCACAGAGCCTGGCATTTCACTCTGTTTCTGAAGTGAAACAAATAGCCCAGTACTCTTCCATGAACCACACTCTGCTTTAGAGCAAGAAGCATGCTTTTGCATTCTAGTGTCTCTACAAAGGCGGGAAATGTGAGTGTACTCAGAACAAAAGAACTGTGTTTCCTACACACATGGACCATATCTAGTTAAACTTTGCATCTGAAACTGATACAAACCACAGGTCCTCTCACATCCAATGCTTTTCAGTTCAGAGCGAGAAACGTGTGAGCTTAGGGAATGATGTAGCTTAGTTTGAGCTGAAAAATGACTGCATTTACCTGAAATGAAGTCTTGCTTGTAGGAAGACACAGAGCCTGAGATTTCACTCCGTTTCTGAAGGGAAACACACAGCACAGTTCTCATCCATGAACCACACTCTGCTTTAGTGTAAGAAGCACGCTCTTACTTTCTAGAGTCTCTAATAAGGCGGGAAACGTGAGTGTGTTCAGAACAAAAGAACTGAGTTTCCTACACACACGCACCATATCTAGTTCAACTCTGCTTCTGAAACTGATACAAACCATAGGTCCTCTAACATCCAATGCTTTTCAGTTAAGAGTGAGAAACGTGGGAGCTTCGTGAACGATGTAGCTTCGTTTGAGCTGAAAAGTGACTGTGTTTACCTGAAAAGAAGTCTTGCTTGTAGGAAGGCACAGAGCCTGGCATTTCATTCCGGTTCTGGAGGGAAAGATATAGCACAGTTCTCATCCATGAACCACACTCTGCTTTAGTGTAAGAAGCACTCTCTTACTTTCTAGAGTCTCTAATAAGGCGGGAAACGTGAGTGTGCTCAGAACAAAAGAACGGAGTTTCCTACACACACGGACCATATCTAGTTCAACTCTGCTTCTGAAATTGATACAAACCCCAGGTCCTCTAACATTCAATGCTATTCAGTTAACAGTGAGAAACGTGTCAGCTTCCTGAACGATATTGCTTCGTTTTAGCAGAAAAGTGACTGCGTTTACCTGAAACGAAGTCTTGCTTGTAGGAAGTCACAGAGCCTGGCATTTCACTCTGTTTCTGAAGTGAAACAAATAGCCCAGTACTCTTCCCTGAACCACACTCTGCTTTAGAGCAAGAAGCATGCTCTTGCTTTCTAAAGTCTCTAGTAAGGCAGGAAACGTGAGTGTGCCTAGAAAAAAAGAACTGTGTTTACTACACACACGCACCATATCTAGTTCAACTCTGCTCTGAAACTGATACAAACCGTAGGTCCTCTAACATCCAATGCTTTTTAGTTAAGAGTGAGAAAAGTGTGAGCCTCGTGAATGATGTAGCATCATTTGAGCTGAAAAGTGAGGGCGTTTACCTGAAACGAAGTCTTGCTTGTAGGAAGTCACAGAGCCTGGCATTGCACTCTGTTTCTGAAGTGAAACAAATAGCCCAGTACACTTCCATGAACCACACTCTGCTTTAGAGCAAGAAGCATGCTCTTGCTTTCTAGATTCTCTAATAAGGCGGGAAACGTGAGTGTGCTCAGAACAAAAGAACTGTGTTTCCTACACACACGACCATATCTAGTTCAACTCTGCTTCTTAAACTGATACAAACCATAGGTCCTCTAACATCCAATGCTTTTCAGTTAAGAGTGAGAAACGTGTGAGCTTCGTGAACGATGTTGCTTCGTTTTAGCTGCAAAGTGACTGCGTTTACCTGAAACGAAGTCTGGAGTGTAAGAAGCCACAGAGCCTGGCATTTCACTCTGTTTCTGAAGTGAAACAAATAGCCCAGTACTCTTCCATGAACCACACTCTGCTTTAGAGCAAGAAGCATGCTTTTGGATTCTAGAGTCTCTAGTAAGGTGGGAAATGTGAGTGTACTCAGAACAAAAGAACTGTGTTTCCTACACACATGGACCATATCTAGTTAAACTTTGGTTCTGAAACTGATACAAACCACAGGTCCTCTAACCTCCAATGCTTTTCACTTAAGAGTGAGAAACATGTGAGCTTCGTGAACGATGTTGCTTCGTTTTAGCTGAAAAGTGACTGCGTTTACCTGAAACGAAGTCTGGCTTGTAAGAAGCCACAGAGCCTGGCATTTCATTCTGTTTCTGAAGTGAAACAAATAGCCCAGTACTCTTCCATGAACCACACTCTGCTTTAGAGCAAGAAGCATGCTTTTGCTTTCTAGAGTCCCTAATAATGCAGGAAACGTGAGTGTGCTCAGAAAAAAAGAACTGTGTTTCCTACACACACGCACCATATCTAGTTCAACTCTGCTTCTGAAACTGATACAAACCATAGGTCCTCTAACATCCAATGCTTTTCATTTAAGAGTGAGAAACGTGTGAGCTTCGTGAACGATGTAGCTTCCTTTGAGCTGAAAAGTGACTGCGTTTACCTGAAACGAAGTCTTGCTTGTACGAAGGCACAGAGCCTGACATTTCATTCCGGTTCTGAAGGGAAAGACAAAGCACAGTTCTCATCCATGAACCACACTCTGCTTTAGTGTAAGAAGCACGCTCTTACTTTCTAGAGTCTCTAATAAGGCAGGAAACGTGAGAGAGCTCAGAAAAAAAGAACTGTGTTTCCTAAACACACACACCATATCTAGTTCAACTCTGCTTCTGAAACTGATACAAAACGTAGGTCATTTAACCTACAATGCTTTTCAGTTAAGAGTGAGAAACGTGTGAGCTTCGTGAATGATGTAGCATCGTTTGAGCTGAAAAGTGAGGGCATTTACCTGAAACGAAGTCTTGCTTGTAGGAAGACACAGAGCCTGGAATTTCATTCCGTTTCTGAAGGGAAACACACAGCACAGTTCTCATCCATGAAGCACACTCTGCTTTAGAGCAAGAAGCATGCTCTTGCTTTCTAGAGTCTCTAATAAGGTGGGAAACGTGAGTGTGCTCAGAACAAAAGAACTGTGTTTCCTATACACACGTACCATATCTAGTTCAACTCTGCTTCTTAAACTGATACAAACATCAGGTCCTCTAACCTCCAATGCTTTTCAGTTAAGAGTGAGAAACGTGTGAGCTTCGTGAACGATGTTGCTTCGTTTTAGATGCAAAGTGACTGCGTTTACCTGAAACGAAGTCTGGCTTGTAAGAAGCCACAGAGCCTGGCATTTCACTCTGTTTCTGAAGTGAAACAAATAGCCCAGTACTCTTCCATGAACCACACTCTGCTTTAGAGCAAGAAGCATGCTTTTGCATTCTAGTGTCTCTACAAAGGCGGGAAATGTGAGTGTACTCAGAACAAAAGAACTGTGTTTCCTACACACATGGACCATATCTAGTTAAACTTTGCATCTGAAACTGATACAAACCACAGGTCCTCTCACATCCAATGCTTTTCAGTTCAGAGCGAGAAACGTGTGAGCCTAGGGAATGATGTAGCTTAGTTTGAGCTGAAAATGACTGCGTTTACCTGAAATGAAGTCTTGCTTGTAGGAAGACACAGAGCCTGAGATTTCACTCCGTTTCTGAAGGGAAACACACAGCACAGTTCTCATCCATGAACCACACTCTGCTTTAGTGTAAGAAGCACGCTCTTACTTTCTAGAGTCTCTAATAAGGCGGGAAACGTGAGTGTGTTCAGAACAAAAGAACTGAGTTTCCTACACACACGCACCATATCTAGTTCAACTCTGCTTCTGAAACTGATACAAACCATAGGTCCTCTAACATCCAATGCTTTTCAGTTAAGAGTGAGAAACGTGGGAGCTTCGTGAACGATGTAGCTTCGTTTGAGCTGAAAAGTGACTGTGTTTACCTGAAAAGAAGTCTTGCTTGTAGGAAGGCACAGAGCCTGGCATTTCATTCCGGTTCTGGAGGGAAAGATATAGCACAGTTCTCATCCATGAACCACACTCTGCTTTAGTGTAAGAAGCACTCTCTTACTTTCTAGAGTCTCTAATAAGGCGGGAAACGTGAGTGTGCTCAGAACAAAAGAACGGAGTTTCCTACACATACGGACCATATCTAGTTCAACTTTGCTTCTGAAATTGATACAAACCCCAGGTCCTCTAACATTCAATGCTATTCAGTTAACAGTGAGAAACGTGTCAGCTTCCTGAACGATATTGCTTCGTTTTAGCAGAAAAGTGACTGCGTTTACCTGAAACGAAGTCTTGCTTGTAGGAAGTCACAGAGCCTGGCATTTCACTCTGTTTCTGAAGTGAAACAAATAGCCCAGTACTCTTCCCTGAACCACACTCTGCTTTAGAGCAAGAAGCAAGCTCTTGCTTTCTAAAGTCTCTAATAAGGCAGGAAACGTGAGTGTGCCTAGAAAAAAAGAACTGTGTTTACTACACACACGCACCATATCTAGTTCAACTCTGCTCTGAAACTGATACAAACCGTAGGTCCTCTAACATCCAATGCTTTTTAGTTAAGAGTGAGAAAAGTGTGAGCCTCGTGAATGATGTAGCATCATTTGAGCTGAAAAGTGAGGGCGTTTACCTGAAACGAAGTCTTGCTTGTAGGAAGTCACAGAGCCTGGCATTGCACTCTGTTTCTTAAGTGAAACAAATAGCCCAGTACTCTTCCATGAACCACACTCTGCTTTAGAGCAAGAAGCATGCTCTTGCTTTCTAGATTCTCTAATAAGGCGGGAAACGTGAGTGTGCTCAGAACAAAAGAACTGTGTTTCCTACACACACGACCATATCTAGTTCAACTCTGCTTCTTAAACTGATACAAACCATAGGTCCTCTAACATCCAAGGCTTTTCAGTTAGGAGTGAGAAACGTGTGATCTTCCTGAACGATGTAGCTTCGTTTGAGCTGAAAAGTGACTGCGTTTACCTGAAACGAAGTCTTGCTTGTAGGAAGGCACAGAGCCTGGCATTTCATTCCGGTTCTGAAGGGAAAGACAAAGCACAGTTCTCATCCATGAACCACACTCTGCTTTAGTGTAAGAAGCACGCTCTTACTTTCTAGAGTCTCTAATAAGGCTGGAAACGTGAGTGTGCTCAGAACAAAAGAACTGAGTTTCCTACACACACGGACCATATCTAGTTCAACTCTGCTTCTGAAATTGATACAAACCCCAGGTCCTCTAACATCCAATGCTTTTCAGTTAACAGTGAGAAACGTGTGAGCTTCCTGAACGATGTTGCTTCGTTTTAGCTGCAAAGTGACTGTGTATACCTGAATCGAAGCCTTGCTTGTAGGAAGTCACAGAGCCTGGCATTGCACTCTGTTTCTGAAGTGAAACAAATAACCCAGTACTCTTCCATGAACCACACTCTGCTTTAGACCAAGAAGCATGCTCTTGCTTTCTAGATTCTCTAATAAGGCGGGAAACGTGAGTGTGCTCAGAACAAAAGAACTGTGTTTCCTACACACACGTACCATATCTAGTTCAACTCTGCTTCTTAAACTGATACAAACATCAGGTCCTCTCACCTCCAATGCTTTTCAGTTAAGAGTGAGAAACGTGTGAGCTTCGTGAACGATGTTGCTTCGTTTTAGCTGCAAAGTGACTGCGTTTACCTAAAACGAAGTCTGGCTTGTAAGAAGCCACAGAGCCTGGCATTTCACTCTGTTTATGAAGTGAAACAAATAGCCCAGTACTCTTCCATGAACCACACTCTGCTTTAGAGCAAGAAGCATGCTTTTGCATTCTAGAGTCTCTACTAAGGCGGGAAATGTGAGTGTACTCAGAACAAAAGAACTGTGTTTCCTACACACATGGACCATATCTAGTTAAACTTTGCATCTGAAACTGATACAAACCACAGGTCCTCTCACATCCAATGCTTTTCAGTTCAGAGCGAGAAACGTGTGAGCTTAGGGAACGATGTAGCTTAGTTTGAGCTGAAAAATGACTGCGTTTACCTGAAATGAAGTCTTGCTTGTAGGAAGACACAGAGCCTGAGATTTCACTCCGTTTCTGAAGGGAAACACACAGCACAGTTCTCATCCATGAACCACACTCTGCTTTAGTGTAAGAAGCACGCTCTTACTTTCTAGAGTCTCTAATAAGGCGGGAAACGTGAGTGTGTTCAGAACAAAAGAACTGAGTTTCCTACACACACGCACCATATCTAGTTCAACTCTGCTTCTGAAACTGATACAAACCATAGGTCCTCTAACATCCAATGCTTTTCACTTATGAGTGAGAAACATGGGAGCTTCGTGAACGATGTAGCTTCGTTTGAGCTGAAAAGTGACTGTGTTTACCTGAAAAGAAGTCTTGCTTGTAGGAAGGCACAGAGCCTGGCATTTCATTCCGGTTCTGGAGGGAAAGACATAGCACAGTTCTCATCCATGAACCACACTCTGCTTTAGTGTAAGAAGCACTCTCTTACTTTCTAGAGTCTCTAATAAGGCGGGAAACGTGAGTGTGCTCAGAACAAAAGAACTGTGTTTCCTACACACACGCACCATATCTAGTTCAACTCTGCTTCTTAAACTGATACAAACCACAGGTCCTCTAACCTCCAATGCTTTTCAGTTAAGAGTGAGAAACATGTGAGCTTCGTGAACGATGTTGCTTCGTTTTAGCTGAAAAGTGACTGCGTTTACCTGAAACGAAGTCTGGCTTGTAAGAAGCCACAGAGCCTAGCATTTCATTCTGTTTCTGAAGTGAAACAAATAGCCCAGTACTCTTCCATGAACCACACTCTGCTTTAGAGCAAGAAGCATGCTTTTGCTTTCTAGAGTCCCTAATAATGCAGGAAACGTGAGTGTGCTCAGAAAAAAAGAACTGTGTTTCCTACACACACGCACCATATCTAGTTCAACTCTGCTTCTGAAACTGATACAAACCATAGGTCCTCTAACATCCAATGCTTTTCAGTTAAGAGTGAGAAACGTGTGAGCTTCGTGAACGATGTAGCTTCGTTTGAGCTGAAAAGTGACTGCGTTTACCTGAAACGAAGTCTTGCTTGTAGGAAGTCACAGAGCCTGGCATTTCACTCTGTTTCTGAAGTGAAACAAATAGCCCAGTACTCTTCCATGAACCACACTCTGCTTTAGACCAAGAAGCATGCTTTTGGATTCTAGATTCTCTAGTAAGGTGGGAAATGTGAGTGTACTCAGAACAAAAGAACTGTGTTTCCTACACACATGGACCATATCTAGTTAAACTTTGGTTCTGAAACTGATACAAAACACAGGTCCTCTAACCTCCAATGCTTTTCACTTAAGAGTGAGAAACATGTGAGCTTCGTGAACGATGTTGCTTCGTTTTAGCTGAAAAGTGACTGCGTTTACCTGAAACGAAGTCTGGCTTGCAAGAAGCCACAGAGCCTGGCATTTCATTCTGTTTCTGAAGTGAAACAAATAGCCCAGTACTCTTCCATGAACCACACTCTGCTTTAGAGCAAGAAGCATGCTTTTGCTTTCTAGAGTCCCTAATAATGCAGGAAACGTGAGTGTGCTCAGAAAAAAAGAACTGTGTTTCCTACACACACGCACCATATCTAGTTCAACTCTGCTTCTGAAACTGATACAAACCATAGGTCCTCTAACATCCAATGCTTTTCATTTAAGAGTGAGAAACGTGTGAGCTTCTTGAACGATGTAGCTTCGTTTGAGCTGAAAAGTGACTGCGTTTACCTGAAACGAAGTCTTGCTTGTACGAAGGCACAGAGCCTGACATTTCATTCCGGTTCTGAAGGGAAAGACAAAGCACAGTTCTCATCCATGAACCACACTCTGCTTTAGTGTAAGAAGCACGCTCTTACTTTCTAGAGTCTCTAATAAGGCAGGAAACGTGAGAGAGCTCAGAAAAAAAGAACTGTGTTTCCTACACACACACACCATATCTAGTTCAACTCTGCTTCTGAAACTGATACAAAACGTAGGTCATCTAACCTACAATGCTTTTCAGTTAAGAGTGAGAAACGTGTGAGCTTCGTGAATGATGTAGCATCGTTTGAGCTGAAAAGTGAGGGCATTTACCTGAAACGAAGTCTTGCTTGTAGGAAGACACAGAGCCTGGAATTTCATTCCGTTTCTGAAGGGAAACACACAGCACAGTTCTCATCCATGAAGCACACTCTGCTTTAGAGCAAAAAGCATGCTCTTGCTTTCTAGAGTCTCTAATAAGGTGGGAAACGTGAGTGTGCTCAGAACAAAAGAACTGTGTTTCCTATACACACGTACCATATCTAGTTCAACTCTGCTTCTTAAACTGATACAAACATCAGGTCCTCTAACCTCCAATGCTTTTCAGTTAAGAGTGAGAAACGTGTGAGCTTCGTGAACGATGTTGCTTCGTTTTAGCTGCAAAGTGACTGCGTTTACCTGAAACGAAGTCTGGCTTGTAAGAAGCCACAGAGCCTGGCATTTCACTCTGTTTCTGAAGTGAAACAAATAGCCCAGTACTCTTCCATGAACCACACTCTGCTTTAGAGCAAGAAGCATGCTTTTGCATTCTAGTGTCTCTACAAAGGCGGGAAATGTGAGTGTACTCAGAACAAAAGAACTGTGTTTCCTACACACATGGACCATATCTAGTTAAACTTTGCATCTGAAACTGATACAAACCACATGTCCTCTCACATCCAATGCTTTTCAGTTCAGAGCGAGAAACGTGTGAGCTTAGTGAATGATGTAGCTTAGTTTGAGCTGAAAAATGACTGCGTTTACCTGAAATGAAGTCTTGCTTGTAGGAAGACACAGAGCCTGAGATTTCACTCCGTTTCTGAAGGGAAAGACACAGCACAGTTCTCATCCATGAACCACACTCTGCTTTAGTGTAAGAAGCACGCTCTTACTTTCTAGAGTCTCTAATAAGGCGGGAAACGTGAGTGTTCTCAGAACAAAAGAACTGAGTTTCCTACACACACGCACCATATCTAGTTCAACTCTGCTTCTGAAACTGATACAAACCATAGGTCCTCTAACATCCAATGCTTTTCAGTTAAGAGTGAGAAACGTGGGAGCTTTGTGAACGATGTAGCTTCGTTTGAGCTGAAAAGTGACTGTGTTTACCTGAAAAGAAGTCTTGCTTGTAGGAAGGCACAGAGCCTGGCATTTCATTCCGGTTCTGGAGGGAAAGATATAGCACAGTTCTCATCCATGAACCACACTCTGATTTAGTGTAAGAAGCACTCTCTTACTTTCTAGAGTCTCTAATAAGGCGGGAAACGTGAGTGTGCTCAGAACAAAAGAACGGAGTTTCCTACACACACGGACCATATCTAGTTCAACTCTGCTTCTGAAATTGATACAAACCCCAGGTCCTCTAACATTCAATGCTATTCAGTTAACAGTGAGAAACGTGTCAGCTTCCTGAACGATGTTGCTTCGTTTTAGCAGAAAAGTGACTGCGTTTACCTGAAACGAAGTCTTGCTTGTAGGAAGTCACAGAGCCTGGCATTTCACTCTGTTTCTGAAGTGAAACAAATAGCCCAGTACTCTTCCCTGAACCACACTCTGCTTTAGAGCAAGAAGCATGCTCTTGCTTTCTAAAGTCTCTAATAAGGCAGGAAACGTGAGTGTGCCTAGAAAAAAAGAACTGTGTTTACTACACACACTCACCATATCTAGTTCAACTCTGCTCTGAAACTGATACAAACCGTAGGTCCTCTAACATCCAATGCTTTTTAGTTAAGAGTGAGAAAAGTGTGAGCTTCGTGAATGATGTAGCATCATTTGAGCTGAAAAGTGAGGGCGTTTACCTGAAACGAAGTCTTGCTTGTAGGAAGTCACAGAGCCTGGCATTGCACTCTGTTTCTGAAGTGAAACAAATAGCCCAGTACTCTTCCATGAACCACACTCTGCTTTAGAGCAAGAAGCATGCTCTTGCTTTCTAGATTCTCTAATAAGGCGGGAAACGTGAGTGTGCTCAGAACAAAAGAACTGTGTTTCCTACACACACGACCATATCTAGTTCAACTCTGCTTCTTAAACTGATACAAACCATAGGTCCTCTAACATCCAATGCTTTTCAGTTAAGAGTGAGAAACGTGTGAGCTTCGTGAACGATGTAGCTTCGTTTGAGCTGAAAAGTGACTGCGTTTACCTGAAATGAAGTCTTGCTTGTAGGAAGTCACAGAGCCTGGCATTGCACTCTGTTTCTGAAGTGAAACAAATAGCCCAGTACTCTTCCATGAACCACACTCTGCTTTAGAACAAGAAGCATGCTTTTGCATTCTAGAGTCTCTACTAAGGCGGGAAATGTGAGTGTACTCAGAACAAAAGAACTGTGTTTCCTACACACATGGACCATATCTAGTTAAACTTTGCATCTGAAACTGATACAAACCACAGGTCCTCTCACATCCAATGCTTTTCAGTTCAGAGCGAGAAACGTGTGAGCTTAGGGAACGATGTAGCTTAGTTTGAGCTGAAAAATGACTGCGTTTACCTGAAATGAAGTCTTGCTTGTAGGAAGACACAGAGACTGAGATTTCACTCCGTTTCTGAAGGGAAACACACAGCACAGTTCTCATCCATGAACCACACTCTGCTTTAGTGTAAGAAGCACGCTCTTACTTTCTAGAGTCTCTAATAAGGCGGGAAACATGAGTGTGCTCAGAACAAAGAACTGAGTTTCCTACACACACGGACCATATCTAGTTCATCTCTGCTTCTGAAATTGATACAAACTTCAGGTCCTCTAACATGCAATGCTATTCAGTTAAGAGTGAGAAACATGTGAGCTTCGTGAACGATGTAGCTTCGTTTGAGCTGAAAAGTGAGGGCGTTTAGCTGAAACGAAGTCTTGCTTGTAAGAAGCCACAGAGCCTGGCCTTTCACTCTGTTTCTGAAGTGAAACAAATAGCCCAGTACTCTTCCATGAACCACACTCTGCTTTAGAGCAAGAAGCATGCTCTTGCTTTCTAGATTCTCTAATAAGGCGGGAAACGTGAGTGTGCTCAGAACAAAAGAACTGTGTTTCCTACACACACGTACCATATCTAGTTCAACTCTGCTTCTTAAACTGATACAAACATCAGGTCCTCTAACCTCCAATGCTTTTCAGTTAAGAGTGAGAAACGTGTGAGCTTCGTGAACGATGTTGCTTCGTTTTAGCTGCAAAGTGACTGCGTTTACCTGAAACGAAGTCTGGAGTGTAAGAAGCCACAGAGCCTGGCATTTCACTCTGTTTCTGAAGTGAAACTAATAGCCTAGTACTCTTCCATGAACCACACTCTGCTTTAGAGCAAGAATCATGCTTTTGGATTCTAGAGTCTCTAGTAAGGTGGGAAATGTGATTGTACTCAGAACAAAAGAACTGTGTTTCCTACACACATGGACCATATCTAGTTAAACTTTGGTTCTGAAACAGATACAAACCACAGGTCCTCTAACCTCCAATGCTTTTCACTTAAGAGTGAGAAACATGTGAGCTTCGTGAACGATGTTGCTTCGTTTTAGCTGAAAAGTTACTGCGTTTATCTGAAATGAAGTCTGGCTTGTAAGAAGCCACAGAGCCTGGCATTTCATTCTGTTTCTGAAGTGAAACAAATAGCCCAGTACTCTTCCCTGAACCACACTCTGCTTTAGAGCAAGAAGCATGCTCTTGCTTTCTAAAGTCTCTAATAAGGCAGGAAACGTGAGTGTGCCTAGAAAAAAAGAACTGTGTTTACTACACACACTCACCATATCTAGTTCAACTCTGCTCTGAAACTGATACAAACCGTAGGTCCTCTAACATCCAACGCTTTTTAGTTAAGAGTGAGAAAAGTGTGAGCTTCGTGAACGATGTAGCTTCGTTTGAGCTGAAAAGTGACTGCGTTTACCTGAAACGAAGTCTTGCTTGTACGAAGGCACAGAGGCTGACATTTCATTCCGGTTCTGAAGGGAAAGACAAAGCACAGTTCTCATCCATGAACCACACTCTGCTTTAGTGTAAGAAGCACGCTCTTACTTTCTAGAGTCTCTAATAAGGCAGGAAACGTGAGAGAGCTCAGAAAAAAAGAACTGTGTTTCCTACACACACACACCATATCTAGTTCAACTCTGCTTCTGAAACTGATACAAAACGTAGGTCATCTAACCTCCAATGCTTTTCAGTTAAGAGTGAGAAACGTGTGAGCTTCGTGAATGATGTAGCATCGTTTGAGCTGAAAAGTGAGGGCATTTACCTGAAACGAAGTCTTGCTTGTAGGAAGACACAGAGCCTGGAATTTCATTCCGTTTCTGAAGGGAAACACACAGCACAGTTCTCATCCATGAAGCACACTCTGCTTTAGAGCAAGAAGCATGCTCTTGCTTTCTAGAGTCTCTAATAAGGTGGGAAACGTGAGTGTGCTCAGAACAAAAGAACTGTGTTTCCTATACACACGTACCATATCTAGTTCAACTCTGCTTCTTAAACTGATACAAACATCAGGTCCTCTAACCTCCAATGCTTTTCAGTTAAGAGTGAGAAACGTGTGAGCTTCGTGAACGATGTTGCTTCGTTTTAGCTGCAAAGTGACTGCGTTTAGATGAAACGAAGTCTTGCTTATAAGAAGCCACAGAGCCTGGCATTTCACTCTGTTTCTGAACTGAAACAAATAGCCCAGTACTCTTCCATGAAGCACACTCTGCTTTAGAGCAAGAAGCATGCTCTTTCTTTCTAGATTATCCAATAAGGCAGGAAACGAGAGTGTGCTCAGAACAAAAGAACTGTGTTTCCTACACACACGCACCATATCTACTTCAACTCTGCTTCTGAAACTGATAGAAACCATAGGTCCTCTAACATCCAATGCTTTTCAGTTAAGAGTGAGAAACGTGTGAGCTTCGTGAACGATGTAGCATCGTTTGAGCTGAAAAGTGAGGGCGTTTACCTGAAATGAGGTCTTGCTTGTAGGAAGACACAGAGCCTGGCATTTCATTCCGTTTCTGAAGGGAAACACACAGCACAGTTCTCATCCATGAACCACACTCTGCTTTAGAGCAAGAAGCATGCTCTTGCTTTCTAAAGTCTCCAATAAGGTGGGAAATGTGAGTGGGCTCAGAACAAAAGAACTGTGTTTCCTACACACACGCACCATATCTAGTTCAACTCTGCTTCTTAAACTGATACAAACACCAGGTCCTCTAACCTCCAATGCTTTTCAGTTAAGAGTGAGAAACATGTGAGCTTCGTGAACGATGTTGCTTCGTTTTAGCTGAAAAGTGACTGCGTTTACCTGAAACGAAGTCTGGCTTGTAAGAAGCAACAGAGCCTGGCATTTCATTCTGTTTCTGATGTGAAACAAATAGGCCAGTACTCTTCCATGAACCACACTCTGCTTTAGAGCAAGAAGCATGCTTTTTCTTTCTATAGTCTCTAATAATGCAGGAAACGTGAGTGTGCTCAGAAAAAAAGAACTGTGTTTCCTACACACACGCACCATATCTAGTTCAACTCTGCTTCTGAAACTGATACAAACCATAGGTCCTCTAACATCCAATGCTTTTCAGTTAAGAGTGAGAAATGTGTGAGCTTCGTGAACGATGTAACTTCCTTTGAGCTGAAAAGTGACTGCGTTTACCTGAAACGAAGTCTTGCTTGTAGGAAGTCACAGAGCCTGGCATTGCACTCTGTTTCTGAAGTGAAACAAATAGCCCAGTACTCTTCCATGAACCACACTCTGCTTTAGAGCAAGAAGCATGCTCTTGCTTTCTAGATTCTCTAATAAGGCGGGAAACGTGAGTATGCTCAGAACAAAAGAACTGTGTTTCCTACACACACGTACCATATCAAGTTCAACTCTGCTTCTTAAACTGATACAAACATCAGGTCCTCTAACCTCCAATGCTTTTCAGTTAAGAGTGAGAAACGTGTGAGCTTCGTGAACGATGTTGCTTCGTTTTAGCTACAAAGTGACTGCATTTACATGAAACGAAGTCTGGCTTGTAAGAAGCCACAGAGCCTGGTATTTCACTCTCTTTCTGAAGTGAAACAAATAGCCCAGTACTCTTCCATGAACCACACTCTGCTTTAGAGCAAGAAGCATGCTTTTGCATTCTAGTGTCTCTACTAAGGCGGGAAATGTGAGTGTACTCAGAACAAAAGTACTGTGTTTCCTACACACATGGACCATATCTAGTTAAACTTTGCTTCTGAAACTGATACAAACCACAGGTCCTCTAACATCCAATGCTTTTCAGTTCAGAGCGAGAAACGTGTGAGCTTAGGGAACGATGTAGCTTAGTTTGAGCTGAAAAATGACTGCGTTTACCTGAAATGAAGTCTTGCTTGTAGGAAGACACAGAGCCTGAGATTTCACTCCGTTTCTGAAGGGAAACAAACAGCACAGTTCTCATCCATGAACCACACTCTGCTTTAGAACAAGAAGCACGCTCTTGCTTTCTAGAGTCTCTAATAATGCAGGAAACGTGAGTGTGCTCAGAAAAAAGAACTGTGTTTCCTACACACACGCACCATATCTACTTCAACTCTGCTTCTGAAACTGATATAAACCATAGGTCCTCTAACATCCAATGCTTTTCAGTTAAGAGTGAGAAACGTGTGAGCTTCGTGAACGATGTAGCTTCGTTTGAGCTGAAAAGTGACTGCGTTTACCTGAAAAGAAGTCTTGCTTGTAGGAAGGCACAGAGCGTGGCATTTCATTCCGGTTCTGGAGGGAAAGACATAGCACAGTTCTCATCCACGAACCACACTCTGCTTTAGTGTAAGAAGCACGCTCTTACTTTCTAGAGTCTCTAATAAGGCGGGAAACGTGAGTGTGCTCAGAACAAAAGAACTCAGTTTCCTACACACACGTACCATATCTAGTTCATCTCTGCTTCTGAAATTGATACAAACCCCAGGTCCTCTAACATGCAATGCTATTCAGTTAACAGTGAGAAACGTGTGAGCTTCCTGAACGATGTTGCTTCGTTTTAGCAGAAAAGTGACTGCGTTTACCTAAAACGAAGTCTTGCTTGTAGGAAGTCACAGAGCCTGGCATTTCACTCTGTTTCTGAAGTGAAACAAATAGCCCAGTACTCTTCCATGAACCACACTCTGCTTTAGAGCAAGAAGCAAGCTCTTGCTTTCTAAAGTCTCTAATAAGGCAGGAAACGTGAGAGTGCTCAGAAAAAAAGAACTGTGTTTCCTACACACACACACCATATCTAGTTCAACTCTGCTTCTGAAACTGATACAAACCGTAGGTCCTATAACCTCCAATGCTTTTCAGTTAAGAGTGAGAAACGTGTGAGCTTCGTGAATGATTTAGCATCGTTTGATCTGAAAAGTGAGGGCATTTACCTGAAACGAAGTCTTGCTTGTAGGAAGACACAGAGCCTGGCATTTCATTCTGTTTCTGAAGTGAAACAAATAGGCCAGTACTGTTCCATGAACCACACTCTGCTTTAGAGCAAGAAGCATGCTCTTTCTTTCTAGATTATCCAATAAGGCAGGAAACGAGAGTGTGCTCAGAACCAAAGAACTGTGTTTCCTACACACACGCACCATATCTACTTCAACTCTGCTTCTGAAACTGATACAAACCATAGGTCCTCTAACATCCAATGCTTTTCAGTTAAGAGTGAGAAACGTGTGAGCTTCGTGAACGATGTAACATCATTTGAGCTGAAAAGTGAGGGCGTTTACCTGAAACGAGGTCTTGCTTGTAGGAAGACACAGAGCCTGGCATTTCATTCCGTTTCTGAAGGGAAACACACAGCACAGTTCTCATCCATGAAGCACACTCTGCTTTAGAGCAAGAAGCATGCTCTTGCTTTCTACAGTCTCTAATAAGGTAGGAAATGTGAGTGGGCTCAGAACAAAAGAACTGAGTTTCCTACACACACGTACCATATCTAGTTCAACTCTGCTTCTTAAACTGATACAAACACCAGGTCCTCTAACCTCCAATGCTTTTCAGTTAAGAGTGAGAAACATGTGAGCTTCGTGAACGATGTTGTTTCGTTTTAGCTGAAAAGTGACTGCGTTTACCTGAAACGAAGTCTGGCTTGTAAGAAGCCACAGAGCCTGGCATTTCATTCTGTTTCTGAAGTGAAACAAATAGGCCAGTACTCTTCCATGAACCACACTCTGCTTTAGAGCAAGAAGCATGCTTTTGCTTTCTAGAGTCTCTAATAATGCAGGAAAGGTGAGTGTGCTCAGAAAAAAAGAACTGTGTTTCCTACACACACGCACCATATCTAGTTCAACTCTGCTTCTGAATCTGATACAAACCATAGGTCCTCTAACATCCAATGCTTTTCAGTTAAGAGTGAGAAATGTGTGAGCTTCGTGAACGATGTAACTTCCTTTGAGCCGAAAAATGACTGCGTTTACCTGAAACGAAGTCTTGCTTGTAGGAAGTCACAGAGCCTGGCATTGCACTCTGTTTCTGAAGTGAAACAAATAGCCCAGTACTCTTCCATGAACCACACTCTGCTTTAGAGCAAGAAGCATGCTCTTGCTTTCTAGATTCTCTAATAAGGCGGGAAACGTGAGTGTACTCAGAACAAAAGTACTGTGTTTCCTAAACACACATGGACCATATCTAGTTAAACTTTGCTTCTGAAACTGATACAAACCACAGGTCCTCTAACATCCAATGCTTTTCAGTTCAGAGCGAGAAACGTGTGAGCTTAGGGAACGATGTAGCTTAGTTTGAGCTGAAAAATGACTGCGTTTACCTGAAATGAAGTCTTGCTTGTAGGAAGACACAGAGCCTGAGATTTCACTCCGGTCCTGAAGGGAAACACACAGCACAGTTCTCATCCATGAACCACACTCTGCTTTAGAACAAGAAGCACGCTCTTGCTTTCTAGAGTCTCTAATAATGCAGGAAAAGTGAGTGTGCTCAGAAAAAAGAACTGTGTTTCCTACACACACGCACCATATCTAGTTCAACTCTGCTTCTGAAACTGATACAAACCCCAGGTCCTCTAACATGCAATGCTATTCAGTTAACAGTGAGAAACGTGTGAGCTTCCTGAACGATGTTGCTTCGTTTTAGCAGAAAATTGACTGCGTTTACCTAAAATGAAGTCTTGCTTGTAGGAAGTCACAGAGCCTGGCATTTCACTCTGTTTCTGAAGTGAAACAAATAGCCTAGTACTCTTCCATGAACCACACTCAGCTTTAGAGCAAGAAGCATGCTCTTGCTTTCTAAAGTCTCTAATAAGGCAGGAAACGTGAGAGTGCTCAGAAAAAAAGAACTGTGTTTCCTACACACACACACCATATCTAGTTCAACTCTGCTTCTGAAACTGATACAAACCGTAGGTCCTATAACCTCCAATGCTTTTCAGTTAAGAGTGAGAAACGTGTGAGCTTCGTGAATGATGTAGCATCGTTTGAGCTGAAAAGTGAGGGCATTTACCTGAAACGAAGTCTTGCTTGTAAGAAGCCACAGAGCCTGGCATTTCACTCTGTTTCTGAACTGAAACAAATAGCCCAGTACACTTCCATGAAGCACACTCTGCTTTAGAGCAAGAAGCATGCTTTTGCTTTCTAGAGTCTCTAATAATGCAGGAAACGTGAGTGTACTCAGAAAAAAAGTACTGTGTTTCCTACACACATGGACCATATCTAGTTAAACTTTGCTTCTGAAACTGATACAAACCACAGGTCCTCTAACATCCAATGCTTTTCAGTTCAGAGCGAGAAACGTGTGAGCTTAGGGAACGATGTAGCTTAGTTTGAGCTGAAAAATGACTGCGTTTACCTGAAATGAAGTCTTGCTTGTAGGAAGACACAGAGCCTGAGATTTCACTCCGTTTCTGAAGGGAAACACACAGCACAGTTCTCATCAATGAACCACACTCTGCTTTAGAACAAGAAGCACGCTCTTGCTTTCTAGAGTCTCTAATAATGCAGGAAACGTGAGTGAGCTCAGAAAAAAAGAACTGTGTTTCCTACACACACGCACCATATCTAGTTCAACTCAGCTTCTGAAACTGATACAAACCATAGGTCCTCTAACATCCAATGCTTTTCAGTTAAGAGCGAGAAACGTGTGAGCTTCGTGAACGATGTAGCTTCCTGTGAGCAGAAAAGTGATTGCGTTTACCTGCAACGAAGTCTTGCTTGTAGGAAGACACAGAGCCTGGCATTTAACTCCATTTCTGAAGGGAAATACACAGCAAAGTTCTCATCCATGAAACACACTCTGCTTTAGAGCAAGAAGCATGCTCTTGCTTTCTAGAGTCTCTAATAAGGCAGGTAACGTGAGTGGGCTCAGAACAAAAGAACCGTGTTTCCTACACACACGGACCATATCTAGTTCAACTCTGCTTCAGAAACTGATACAAACCACAGGGCCTCTAACATCCAATGCTTTTCAGTTAAGAGCGAGAAACGTGTGAGCTTTGTGAATAATGTAGCTTCGTTTGAGATGATAGTGTGTTCGTTTACCAGAAACGAAGTCTTGATTGTAAAAGACAAAGAACCTGGCATTTACCTCCGTTTCTGAAGGGAAACACACAGCACAGTTCTCATCCATGAAACACACTCTGCTTTAGAGCAAGAAGCATGCTCTTGCTTTCTAGAGTCTCTAATAAGGCGGGAAACGTGAGTTTGCTCAGAACAAAAGAACCGTGTTTCCTACACACATTGACCATATCTAGTTCAACTCTGCTTCTGAAACTGATACAAACCACAGGGCCTCTAACATCCAATGCTTTTCAGTTAAGAGCGAGAAACGTGTGAGCTTCGTGAAATATGTATCTTCTTTTCAGCTGAAAGTGACTTCTTATACAAGAAACGAAGTCTTTATTGTAAAATACACAGAGCCTGGCATTTAACTCCGTTTCTGAAGGGAAACACACATCACAGTTCTCATCCATGAAACACACTCTGTTTAGAGCAAGAAGCACGCTCTTGCTTTCTAGAGTCTCTAATAAGGCGGGAAACGTGAGTGTGCTCAGAACAAAAGAACCGTGTTTCCTACACACACGGACCATATCTAGTTCAACTATGATTCTGAAACTGATACAAACCACAGGTTCTCTAACATCCAATGCTTTTCAGTTAAGAGCGAGAAACGTGTGAGCTTCGTGAACGATGTAGCTTCGTTTGAGCTGAAAAGTGAGGGCGTTTACCTGAAAATAAGTCTTGCTTGTAGGAAGACACAGAGCCTGGCATTGACCTCCGTATCTGAAGGGAAACACACAGCACAGTTCTCATCCATGAAACACACTCTGTTTAGCGCAAGATGCACGCTCTTGCTTTCTAGAGTCTTAATAAGGCGGAAAACGTGATGTGCTCAGAAGAAAAGAACCGTGTTTCCTACACACACGGACCATATCTAGTTCAACTCAGCTTCTGAAACTGATGCAAATCACAGGTCCTCTAACATCCAATGCTTTTCAGTTAAGAGCGAGAATCGTGTGAGCTTTGTGAATGATGTAGCTTCCTTTGAGCTGAAAAGTGAGTGTGTTTACCTGAAACGAAGTCTTGCTTGTAGGAAGACACAGAGCCGGGCATTGAACTCCGTTTCTGAAGGGAAAGACACAGCACAGTTCTCATCCATGAACCACACTCTGCTTTAGAACAAGAAGCACGCTCTTGCTTTCTAGAGTCTCTAATAATGCAGGAAACGTGAGTGTGCTCAGAAAAAAGAACTGTGTTTCCTACACACACGCACCATATCTAGTTCAACTCTGCTTCTGAAACTGATACAAACCATAGGTCCTCTAACATCCAATGCTTTTCAGTTAAGAGTGAGAAACGTGTGAGCTTCGTGAACGATGTAGCTTCGTTTGAGCTGAAAAGTGACTGCGTTTACCTGAAAAGAAGTCTTGCTTGTAGGAAGGCACAGAGCCTGGCATTTCATTCCGGTTCTGGAGGGAAAGACATAGCACAGTTCTCATCCATGAACCACACTCTGCTTTAGTGTAAGAAGCACGCTCTTACTTTCTACAGTCTAAATAAGGCGGGAAACGTGAGTGTGCTCAGAACAAAAGAACTGAGTTTCCTACACACACGGACCATATCTAGTTCATCTCTGCTTCTGAAATTGATACAAACCCCAGGTCCTCTAACATGCAATGCTTTTCAGTTAAGAGTGAGACACGTGTGAGCTTCGTGAACGATGTTGCTTCGTTTTAGCTAAAAAGTGACTGCGTTTAGATGAAACGAAGTCTTGTTTATAAGAAGCCACAGAGCCTGGCATTTCACTCTGTTTCTGAACTGAAACAAATAGCCCAGTACTCTTCCATGAAGCACACTCTGCCTTAGAGCAAGAAGCATGCTCTTTCTTTCTAGATTATCCAATAAGGCAGGAAACGAGAGTGTGCTCAGAAAAATAGATCCGTGTTTCCTACACACACCGACCATATCTAGTTCAACTCTGCTTCTGAAACTGATACAAACCACAGGGCCTCTAACATCCAATGCTTTTCAGTTAAGAGCGAGAAACGTGTGAGCTTCGTGAAAGATGTAGCTTCTTTTGAGCTGAAAGTGAGTTCTTATACCCGAGACGAAGTCTTGATTGTAAAATACACAGAGCCTGGCATTTAACTGCGTTTCTGAAGGGAAACACACATCACAGTTCTCATCCATGAAACACACTCTGCTTTAGAGCAAGAAGCACGCTCTTTCTTTCTAGAGTCTCTAATAAGGCGGGAAACGTGAGTGTGCTCAGAACAATAGATCCGTGTTTCCTACACACATTGACCATATCTAGTTCAACTCTGCTTCTGAAACTGATACAAACCACAGATTCTCTAACATCCAATGCTTTTCAGTTAAGAGCGAGAAACGTGTGAGCTTCGTGAACGATGTAGCTTCGTTTGAGCTGAAAAGTGAGGGCGTTTACCTGAAAAGTAGTCTTGCTTGTAGGAAGACACAGAGCCTGGCATTGAACTCAGTATCTGAAGGGAAACACACAGCACAGTTCTCATCCATGAAACACACTCTGTTTAGAGCAAGATGCACGCTCTGGCTTTCTAGAGTCTTAATAAGCGGGATACGTGATGTGCTCAGAAGAAAAGAACCGTGTTTCTTACACACACGGACCATATCTAGTTCAACTCAGCTTCTGAAACTGATGCAAATCACAGGTCCTCTAACATCCAATGCTTTTCAGTTAAGAGCGAGAAACGTGTGAGCTTCGTGAACGATGTAGCTTCCTTTGAGCAGAAAAGTGAGTGCGTTTACCTGCAACGAAGTCTTGCTTGTAGGAAGACACAGAGCCTGGCATTTAACTCCATTTCTGAAGGGAAATACACAGCAAAGTTCTCATCCATGAAACACACTGTGCTTTAGAGCAAGAAGCATGCCCTTGCTTTCTAGAGTCTCTAATAAGGCAGGTAACGTGAGTGGGCTCAGAACAAAAGAACCGTGTTTCCTACACACACGGACCATATCTAGTTCAACTCTGCTTCAGAAACTGATACAAACCACAGGGCCTCTAACATCCAATGCTTTTCAGTTAAGAGCGAGAAACGTGTAAGCTTTGTGAATAATGTAGCTTCATTTGAGATGATAGTGTGTTCGTTTACCCGAAACGAAATCTTGATTGTAAAAGACAAAGAACCTGGCATTTACCTCCGTTTCTGAAGGGAAACACACAGCACAGTTCTCATCCATGAAACACACTCTGCTTTAGAGCAAGAAGCATGCTCTTGCTTTCTAGAGTCTCTAATAAGGCGGGAAACGTGAGTTTGCTCAGAACAAAAGAACCGTGTTTCCTACACACATTGACCATATCTAGTTCAACTCTGCTTCTGAAACTGATACAAACCACAGGGCCTCTAACATCCAATGCTTTTCAGTTAAGAGCGAGAAACGTGTGAGCTTCGTGAAATATGTAGCTTCTTTTCAGCTGAAAGTGACTTCTTATACAAGAAACGAAGTCTTGATTGTAAAATACACAGAGCCTGGCATTTAACTCCGTTTCTGAAGGGAAACACACATCACAGTTCTCATCCATGAAACACACTCTGTTTAGAGCAAGAAGCACGCTCTTGCTTTCTAGAGTCTCTAATAAGGCGGGAAACGTGAGTGTGCTCAGAACAAAAGAACCGTGTTTCCTACACACACGGACCATATCTAGTTCAACTCTGATTCTGAAACTGATACAAACCACAGGTTCTCTAACATCCAATGCTTTTCAGTTAAGAGCGAGAAACGTGTGAGCTTCGTGAACGATGTAGCTTCGTTTGAGCTGAAAAGTGAGGGCGTTTACCTGAAAATAAGTCTTGCTTGTAGGAAGACACAGAGCCTTGCATTGACCTCCGTATCTGAAGGGAAACACACAGCACAGTTCTCATCCATGAAACACACTCTGTTTAGCGCAAGATGCACGCTCTTGCTTTCTAGAGTCTTAATAAGGCGGGAAACGTGATGTGCTCAGAAGAAAAGAACCGTGTTTCCTACACACACGGACCATATCTAGTTCAACTCAGCTTCTGAAACTGATGCAAATCACAGGTCCTCTAACATGCAATGCTTTTCAGTTAAGAGCGAGAAACGTGTGAGCTTCGTGAACGATGTAGCTTCCTTTGAGCAGAAAAGTGAGTGTGTTTACCTGCAACGAAGTCTTGCTTGTAGGAAGACACAGAGCCTGGCATTTAACTCCATTTCTGAAGGGAAATACACAGCAAAGTTCTCATCCATGAAACACACTCTGCTTTAGAGCAAGAAGCATGCCCTTGCTTTCTAGAGTCTCTAATAAGGCAGGTAACTTGAGTGGGCTCAGAACAAAAGAACCGTGTTTCCTACACACACGGACCATATCTAGTTCAACTCTGCTTCAGAAACTGATACAAACCACAGGGCCTCTAACATCCAATGCTTTTCAGTTAAGAGCGAGAAACGTGTAAGCTTTGTGAATAATGTAGCTTCATTTGAGATGATAGTGTGTTCGTTTACCCGAAACGAAATCTTGATTGTAAAAGACAAAGAACCTGGCATTTACCTCCGTTTCAGAAGGGAAACACACAGCACAGTTCTCATCCATGAAACACACTCTGCTTTAGAGCAAGAAGCATGCTCTTGCTTTCTAGAGTCTCTAATAAGGCGGGAAACGTGAGTTTGCTCAGAACAAAAGAACCGTGTTTCCTACACACATTGACCATATCTAGTTCAACTCTGCTTCTGAAACTGATACAAACCACAGGGCCTCTAACATCCAATGCTTTTCAGTTAAGAGCGAGAAACGTGTGAGCTTCGTGAAATATGTAGCTTCTTTTCAGCTGAAAGTGACTTCTTATACAAGAAACGAAGTCTTGATTGTAAAATACACAGAGCCTGGCATTTAACTCCGTTTCTGAAGGGAAACACACATCACAGTTCTCATCCATGAAACACACTCTGTTTAGAGCAAGAAGCACGCTCTTGCTTTCTAGAGTCTCTAATAAGGCAGGAAACGTGAGTGTGCTCAGAACAAAAGAACCGTGTTTCCTACACACACGGACCATATCTAGTTCAACTCTGATTCTGAAACTGATACAAACCACAGGTTCTCTAACATCCAATGCTTTTCAGTTAAGAGCGAGAAACGTGTGAGCTTCGTGAACGATGTAGCTTTGTTTGAGCTGAAAAGTGAGGGCGTTTACCTGAAAATAAGTCTTGCTTGTAGGAAGACACAGAGCCTTGCATTGACCTCCGTATCTGAAGGGAAACACACAGCACAGTTCTCATCCATGAAACACACTCTGTTTAGCGCAAGATGCACGCTCTTGCTTTCTAGAGTCTTAATAAGGCGGGAAACGTGATGTGCTCAGAAGAAAAGAACCGTGTTTCCTACACACACGGACCATATCTAGTTCAACTCAGCTTCTGAAACTGATGCAAATCACAGGTCCTCTAACATCCAATGCTTTTCAGTTAAGAGCGAGAATCGTGTGAGCTTTGTGAATGATGTAGCTTCCTTTGAGCTGAAAAGTGAGTGTGTTTACCTGAAACGAAGTCTTGCTTGTAGGAAGACACAGAGCCGGGCATTGAACTCCGTTTCTGAAGGGAAACACAAAGCACAGTGCTCATCCATGAAACACACTCTGCTTCAGAGCCAGAAGCACGCTCTTGCTTTCTAGATTCTCTAATAAGGCGGGAAACGTGAGTGTGCTCAGAAGAAAAGAACCATGTTTCCTACACACACGGACCATATCTAGTTCAATTCTGCTTCTGAAACTGATACAAACCACAGGGCCTCTAACATCCAATGCTTTTCAGTTAAGAGCGAGAAACGTGTGAGCTTCGTGAACGATATAGCTTCCTTTGAGCTGAAAAGTGTGTGCGTTTACCTGAAATGAAGTCTGGCTTGTAGGAAGACACAGACACTGGCACGTAACTCCGTTTTTGAAAGGAAACACACAACACACTTCTCATCCATGAAACAAACTCTGCTTTAGAGCCAGAAGCACGCTATTGCTTTCTAGATTCTCTAATAAGGCGGGAAACAAGACTGAGCTCAGAAAAAAAGAACCTTGTTTCCTACACACACGGACCATATCTAGTTCAACTCTGCTTCTGAACCTGTTACAAACCACAGGTCCTCTAACATCCAATGCTTTTCAGTTAAGAGCGAGAAACGTGTGAGCTTCGTGAACGATGTAGCTTCCTTTGAGCAGAAAAGTGAGTGCGTTTACCTGAAACGAAGTCTTGCTTGTAGGAAGACACAGAGCCTGGCATTTAACTCCATTTCTGAAGGGAAATACACAGCAAAGTTCTCATCCATGAAACACACTCTGCTTTAGAGCAAGAAGCATGCTCTTGCTTTCTAGAGTCTCTAATAAGGCAGGTAACTTGAGTGGGCTCAGAACAAAAGAACCGTGTTTCCTACACACACGGACCATATCTAGAACAACTCTGCTTCTGAAACTGATACAAACCACAGGTCCTCTAACATCCAATGCTTTTCAGTTAAGAGCGAGAAACGTGTGAGCTTCGTGAAAGATTAGCTTCTTTTGAGCTGAAAGTGAGTTCTTATACCCGAAACGAAGTCTTGATTGTAAAATACACAGAGCCTGGCATTTAACTGCGTTTCTGAAGGGAAACACACAGCACAGTTCTCATCCATGAACCACACTCTGCTTTAGAACAAGAAGCACGCTCTTGCTTTCTAGAGTCTCTAATAATGCAGGAAACGTGAGTGTGCTCAGAAAAAAGAACTGTGTTTCCTACACACACGCACCATATCTAGTTCAACTCTGCTTCTGAAACTGATACAAACCATAGGTCCTCTAACATCCAATGCTTTTCAGTTAAGAGTGAGAAACGTGTGAGCTTCGTGAACGATGTAGCTTCGTTTGAGCTGAAAAGTGACTGCGTTTACCTGAAAAGAAGTCTTGCTTGTAGGAAGGCACAGAGCCTGGCATTTCATTCCGGTTCTGGAGGGAAAGACATAGCACAGTTCTCATCCATGAACCACACTCTGCTTTAGTGTAAGAAGCACGCTCTTACTTTCTACAGTCTAAATAAGGCGGGAAACGTGAGTGTGCTCAGAACAAAAGAACTGAGTTTCCTACACACACGGACCATATCTAGTTCATCTCTGCTTCTGAAATTGATACAAACCCCAGGTCCTCTAACATGCAATGCTATTCAGTTAAGAGTGAGACACGTGTGAGCTTCGTGAACGATGTTGCTTCGTTTTAGCTAAAAAGTGACTGCGTTTAGATGAAACGAAGTCTTGTTTATAAGAAGCCACAGAGCCTGGCATTTCACTCTGTTTCTGAACTGAAACAAATAGCCCAGTACTCTTCCATGAAGCACACTCTGCTTTAGAGCAAGAAGCATGCTCTTGCTTTCTACAGTCTCTAATAAGGTGGGAAATGTGAGTGGGCTCAGAACAAAAGAACTGAGTTTCCTACACACACGTACCATATCTAGTTCAACTCTGCTTCTGAAACTGATACAAACCACAGGTCCTCTAACATCCAATGCTTTTCAGTTCAGAGCGAGAAACGTGTGAGCTTAGGGAACGATGTAGCTTAGTTTGAGCTGAAAAATGACTGCGTTTACCTGAAATGAAGTCTTGCTTGTAGGAAGACACAGAGGCTGAGTTTTCACTCCGGTCCTGAAGGGAAACACACAGCACAGTTCTCATCCATGAACCACACTCTGCTTTAGAACAAGAAGCACGCTCTTGCTTTCTAGAGTCTCTAATAATGCAGGAAACGTGAGTGTGCTCAGAAAAAAGAACTGTGTTTCCTACACACACGCACCATATCTAGTTCAACTCTGCTTCTGAAACTGATACAAACCATAGGTCCTCTAACATCCAATGCTTTTCAGTTAAGAGTGAGAAACGTGTGAGCTTCGTGAACGATGTAGCTTCGTTTGAGCTGAAAAGTGACTGCGTTTACCTGAAAAGAAGTCTTGCTTGTAGGAAGGCACAGAGCCTGGCATTTCATTCCGGTTCTGGAGGGAAAGACATAGCACAATTCTCATCCACGAACCACACTCTGCTTTAGTGTAAGAAGCACGCTCTTACTTTCTAGAGTCTCTAATAAGGCGGGAAACGTGAGTGTGCTCAGAACAAAAGAACTGAATTTCCTACACACACGGACCATATCTAGTTCATCTCTGCTTCTGAAATTGATACAAACCCCAGGTCCTCTAACATCCAATGCTTTTCAGTTAAGAGCAAGAAACGTGTGAGCTTCCTTAACGATGTAGCTTTGTTTGAGCTGAAAAGTGACAACGTTTACCTGAAACGAAGTCTTGTTTGTAGGAAGACACAGAGCCTGGCATTTAACTCCGTTTCTGAAGGGAAACACACAGCACAGTTCTCATCCGTGAAACACACTCTGCTTTAGAGCAAAAAGCATGCTCTTGCTTTCTAGAGTCTCTAATAAGGCGGGAAACCTGAGTGTGCTCAGAACAAAAGAACCGTGTTTCCTACACACATTGACCATATCTAGTTCAACTCTGCTTCTGAAACTGATACAAACCACAGGGCCTCTAACATCCAATGCTTTTCAGTTAAGAGCGAGAAACGTGTGAGCTTCGTGAAAGATGTAGCTTCTTTTGAGCTGAAAGTGATTTCTTATACCCGAAACGAAGTCTTGATTGTAAAATACACAGAGCCTGGCATTTAACAGCGTTTCTGAAGGGTAAAACATCACAGTTCTCATCCATGAAACACACTCTGCTTTAGAGCAAGAAGCACGCTCTTGCTTTATAGAGTCTCTAAAAGGTGGGAAACGTGAGTGTGCTCAGAACAATAGATCAGTGTTTCCTACACACACGGACCATATCTAGTTCAACTCTGCTTCAGAAACTGATACAAACCACAGGTTCTCTAACATCCAATGCTTTTCAGTTAAGAGCGAGAAACGTGTGAGCTTCGTGAACGATGTAGCTTCGTTTGAGCTGAAAGTGATTTCTTATACCAGAAACGAAGTCTTGATTGTAAAATACACAGAGCCTGGCATTTAACTGCGTTTCTGAAGGGAAACACACATCACAGTTCTCATCCATGAAACACACTCTGCTTTAGAGCAAGAAGCATGCTCTTGCTTTCTAGAGTCTCTAATAAGGCGGGAAACATGAGTTTGCTCAGAACAAAAGAACCGTGTTTCCTACACACATTGACCATATCTAGTTCAACTCTGCTTCTGAAACTGATACAAACCACAGGGCCTCTAACATCCAATGCTTTTCAGTTAAGAGCGAGAAACCTGTGAGCTTCGTGAAATATGTAGCTTCTTTTCAGCTGAAAGTGACTTATACCCGAAACGAAGTCTTGATTGTAAAATACACAGAGCCTGGCATTTAACTCCGTTTCTGAAGGGAAACACACATCACAGTTCTCATCCATGAAACACACTCTGTTTAGAGCAAGAAGCACGCTCTTGCTTTCTAGAGTCTCTAATATGGCGGGAAACGTGAGTGTGCTCAGAACAAAAGAACCGTGTTTCCTACACACACGGACCATATCTAGAAATACTCTGCTTCTGAAACTGATACAAACCACAGGTCCTCTAACATCCAATGCTTTTCAGTTAAGAGCGAGAAACGTGTGAGCTTCCTGAACGATGTAGCTTTGTTTGAGCTGAAAAGTGACAGCGTTACCTGAAACGAAGTCTTGCTTGTAGGAAGGCACAGAGCCTGGTATTTCATTCCGGTTCTGGAGGGAAAGACATAGCACAGTTCTCATCCATGAACCACACTCTGCTTTAGTGTAAGAAGCACGCTCTTACATTCTAGAGTCTCTAATAAGGCGGGAAACGTGAGTGTGCTCAGAACAATAGATCCGTGTTTCCTACACACATTGACAATATCTAGTTCAACTCTGCTTCTGAAACTGATACAAACCACAGGTTCTCTAACATCCAATGCTTTTCTGTTAAGAGCGAGAAACGTGTGAGCTTCGTGAAAGATGTAGCTTCTTTTGAGCTGAAAGTGAGTTCTTATACCCGAAACGAAGTCTTGATTGTAAAATACACAGAGCCTGGCATTTAACTGCGTTTCTGAAGGGAAACACACATCACAGTTCTCATCCATGAAACACACTCTGCTTTAGAGCAAGAAGCATGCTCTTGCTTTCTAGAGTCTCTAATAAGGCGGGAAACGTGAGTGTGCTCAGAACAATAGATCCGTGTTTCCTACACACATTGACCATATCTAGTTCAACTCTGCTTCTGAAACTGATACAAACCACAGATTCTCTAACATCCAATGCTTTTCAGTTAAGAGCGAGAAACGTGTGAGCTTCGTGAACGATGTAGCTTCCTTTGAGCAGAAAAGTGAGTGCGTTTACCTGAAACGAAGTCTTGCTTGTAGGAAGACACAGATCCTGGCATTTAACTCCATTTCTGAAGGGAAATACGCAGCAAAGTTCTCATCCATGAAACACACTCTGCTTTAGAGCAACAAGCATGCTCTTGCTTTCTAGAGTCTCTAATAAGGCAGGTAACGTGAGTGGGCTCAGAACAAAAGAACCGTGTTTCCTACACACACGGACCATATCTAGTTCAACTCTGCTTCAGAAACTGATACAAACCACAGGGCCTCTAACATCCAATGCTTTTCAGTTAAGAGCGAGAAACGTGTGAGCTTCGTGAATAATGTAGCTTCGTTTGAGATGATAGTGTGTTCGTTTACCCGAAACGAAGTCTTGATTGTAAAAGACAAAGAACCTGGCATTTACCTCCGTTTCTGAAGGGAAACACACAGCACAGTTCTCATCCATGAAACACACTCTGCTTTAGAGCAAGAAGCATGCTCTTGCTTTCTAGAGTCTCTAATAAGGCGGGAAACGTGAGTTTGCTCAGAACAAAAGAACCGTGTTTCCTACACACATTGACCATATCTAGTTCAACTCTGCTTCTGAAACTGATACAAACCACAGGGCCTCTAACATCCAATGCTTTTCAGTTCAGAGCGAGAAACGTGTGACCTTAGGGAACGATGTAGCTTCGTTTGAGCTGAAAAATGACTGCGTTTACCTGAAATGAAGTCTTGCTTGTAGGAAGACACAGAGCCTGAGATTTCACTCCGTTTCTGAAGGGAAACACACAGCACAGTTCTCATCCATGAACGACACTCTGCTTTAGTGTAAGAAGCACGCTCTTACATTCTAGAGTCTCTAATAAGGCGGGAAACGTGAGTGTGCTCAGAACAAAAGAACTGAGTTTCCTACACACACGGACCATATCTAGTTCAACTCTGCTTCTGAAATTGATACAAACCCCAGGTCCTCTAACATCCAATGCTTTTCCGTTAACAGTGAGAAACGTGTGAGCTTCGTGAACGATGTTGCTTCGTTTTAGCTGAAAAGTGACTGCGTTTACCTGAAACGAAGTCTGGCTTGTAAGAAGCCACAGAGCCTGGCATTTCATTCCGGTTCTGGTGGGAAAGACATAGCACAGTTCTCATCCATGAACCACACTCTGGTTTTGTGTAAGAAGCATGCTCTTACTTTCTAGAGTCTCTAAAAAGGCGGGAAACGTGAGTGTGCTCAGAACAAAAGAACTGAGTTTCCTACACACACGGACCATATCTAGTTCAACTCTGCTTCTGAAATTGATACAAACCCCAGGTCCTCTAACAAGAAATGCTATTCAGTTAACAGTGAGATACGTGTGAGCTTCGTGAATGATGTAGCATCATTTGAGCTGAAAAGTGAGGGCGTTTACCTGAAACGAAGTCTTGCTTGTAGGAAGACACAGAGCCTGGAATTTCATTCCGTTTCTGAAGGGAAACACACACCACAGTTCTCATCCATGAAGCACACTCTGCTTTAGAGCAAGAAGCATGCTCTTGCTTTCTAGATTATCCAATAAGGCAGGAAACGTGAGTGTGCTCAGAAAAAAAGAACTGTGTTTCCTACACACACGCACCATATCTAGTTCAACTCTGCTTCTGAAACTGATACAAACCGTAGGTCCTCTAACATCCAATGCTTTTCAGTTAAGAGTGAGAAAAGTGTGAGCTTCGTGAACGATGTAGCATCGTTTGAGCTGAAAAGTGAGGGCGTTTACCTGAAACGAAGTCTTGCTTGTAGGAAGACACGGAGCCTGGAATTTCATTCCGTTTCTGAAGGGAAACACACAGCACAGTTCTCATCCATGAAGCACACTCTGCTTTAGAGCAAGAAGCAGGCTCTTACTTTCTAGAGTCTCTAATAAGATGGGAAACGTGAGTGTGCTCAGAACAAAAGAACTGTGTTTCCTACACATGTACCATATCTAGTTCAACTCTGCTTCTTAAACTGATACAAATATCAGGTCCTCTAACCTCCAATGCTTTTCAGTTAAGAGTGAGAAACGTGTGAGCTTCGTGAACAATGTTGCTTCGTTTTAGCTGCAAAGTGACTGCGTTTACCTGAAACGAAGTCTGGCTTGTAAGAAGCCACAGAGCCTGGTATTTCACTCTGTTTCTTAAGTGAAACAAATAGCCCAGTACTCTTCCATGAACCACACTTTGCTTTAGAGCAAGAAGCATGCTTTTGCATTCTAGAGTCTCTACTAGGGCGTGAAATGTGAGTGTACTCAGAACAAAAGAACTGTGTTTCCTACACACATGGACCATATCTAGTTAAACTTTGCTTCTGAAACTGATACAAACGACAGGTCCTCTAACATCCAATGCTTTTCAGTTCAGAGCGAGAAACGTGTGAGCTTAGGGAACGATGTAGCTTCGTTTGAGCTGAAAAATCACTGCGTTTACCTGAAATGAAGTCTTGCTTGTAGGAAGACACAGAGCCTGAGATTTCACTCCGTTTCTGAAGGGAAACACACAGCACAGTTCTCATCCATGAACCACACTCTGCTTTAGTGTAAGAAGCACGCTCTTACATTCTAGAGTCTCTAATAAGGCGGGAAACGTGAGTGTGCTCAGAACAAAAGAACTGAGTTTCCTACACACACGGACCATATCTAGTTCAACTCTGCTTCTGAAATTGATACAAACCCCAGGTCCTCTAACATCCAATGCTTTTCCGTTAACAGTGAGAAACGTGTGAGCTTCGTGAACGATGTTGCTTCGTTTTAGCTGAAAAGTGACTGCGTTTACCTGAAACGAAGTCTGGCTTGTAAGAAGCCACAGAGCCTGGCATTTCATTCCGGTTCTGGTGGGAAAGACATAGCACAGTTCTCATCCATGAACCACACTCTGGTTTTGTGTAAGAAGCATGCTCTTACTTTCTAGAGTCTCTAATAAGGCGGGAAACGTGAGTGTGCTCAGAACAAAAGAACTGAGTTTCCTACACACACGGACCATATCTAGTTCAACTCTGCTTCTGAAATTGATACAAACCCCAGGTCCTCTAACATGAAATGCTATTCAGTTAACAGTGAGATACGTGTGAGCTTCGTGAATGATGTAGCATCATTTGAGCTGAAAAGTGAGGGCGTTTACCTGAAACGAAGTCTTGCTTGTAGGAAGACACAGAGCCTGGAATTTCATTCCGTTTCTGAAGGGAAACACACACCACAGTTCTCATCCATGAAGCACACTCTGCTTTAGAGCAAGAATCATGCTCTTGCTTTCTAGATTATCCAATAAGGCAGGAAACGTGAGTGTGCTCAGAAAAAAAGAACTGTGTTTCCTACACACACGCACCATATCTAGTTCAACTCTGCTTCTGAAACTGATACAAACCGTAGGTCCTCTAACATCCAATGCTTTTCAGTTAAGAGTGAGAAACGTGTGAGCTTCGTGAACAATGTTGCTTCGTTTTAGCTGCAAAGTGACTGCGTTTACCTGAAACGAAGTCTGGCTTGTAAGAAGCCACAGAGCCTGGTATTTCACTCTGTTTCTTAAGTGAAACAAATAGCCCAGTACTCTTCCATGAACCACACTCTGCTTTAGAGCAAGAAGCATGCTTTTGCATTCTAGAGTCTCTACTAGGGCGTGAAATGTGAGTGTACTCAGAACAAAAGAACTGTGTTTCCTACACACATGGACCATATCTAGTTAAACTTTGCTTCTGAAACTGATACAAACGACAGGTCCTCTAACATCCAATGCTTTTCAGTTCAGAGCGAGAAACGTGTGAGCTTAGGGAACGATGTAGCTTAGTTTGAGCTGAAAAATGACTGCGTTTACCTGAAATGAAGTCTTGCTTGTAGGAAGACACAGAGCCTGAGATTTCACTCCGTTTCTGAAGGGAAACACACAGCTCAGTTCTCATCCATAAACCACACTCTGCTTTAGAGCAAGAAGCACGCTCTTGCTTTCTAGAGTCTCTAATAATGCAGGAAACGTGAGTGTGCTAAAAAAAAAAAGAACTGTGTTTCCTACACACACGCTCCATATCTAGTTCAACTCTGCTTCTGAAACTGATACAAACCATAGGTCCTCTAACATCCAATGCTTTTCAGTTAAGAGTGAGAAACGTGTGAGCTTCGTGAACGATGTAGCTTCGTTTGAGCTGAAAAGTGACTGTGTTTACCTGAAAAGAAGTCTTGCTTGTAGAAAGGCACAGAGCCTGGCATTTCATTCCGGTTCTGGTGGGAAAGACATAGCACAGTTCTCATCCATGAACCACACTCTGGTTTTGTGTAAGAAGCATGCTCTTACTTTCTAGAGTCTCTAATAAGGCGGGAAACGTGAGTGTGCTCAGAACAAAAGAACTGAGTTTCCTACACACACGGACCATATCTAGTTCAACTCTGCTTCTGAAATTGATACAAACCCCAGGTCCTCTAACATGAAATGCTATTCAGTTAACAGTGAGATACGTGTGAGCTTCGTGAATGATGTAGCATCATTTGAGCTGAAAAGTGAGGGCGTTTACCTGAAACGAAGTCTTGCTTGTAGGAAGACACAGAGCCTGGAATTTCATTCCGTTTCTGAAGGGAAACACACACCACAGTTCTCATCCATGAAGCACACTCTGCTTTAGAGCATGAATCATGCTCTTGCTTTCTAGATTATCCAATAAGGCAGGAAACGTGAGTGTGCTCAGAAAAAAAGAACTGTGTTTCCTACACACACGCACCATATCTAGTTCAACTCTGCTTCTGAAACTGATACAAACCGTAGGTCCTCTAACATCCAATGCTTTTCAGTTAAGAGTGAGAAACGTGTGAGCTTCGTGAACAATGTTGCTTCGTTTTAGCTGCAAAGTGACTGCGTTTACCTGAAACGAAGTCTGGCTTGTAAGAAGCCACAGAGCCTGGTATTTCACTCTGTTTCTTAAGTGAAACAAATAGCCCAGTACTCTTCCATGAACCACACTCTGCTTTAGAGCAAGAAGCATGCTTTTGCATTCTAGAGTCTCTACTAGGGCGTGAAATGTGAGTGTACTCAGAACAAAAGAACTGTGTTTCCTACACACATGGACCATATCTAGTTAAACTTTGCTTCTGAAACTGATACAAACCACAGGTCCTCTAACATCCAATGCTTTTCAGTTCAGAGCGAGAAACGTGTGAGCTTAGGGAACGATGTAGCTTAGTTTGAGCTGAAAAATGACTGCGTTTACCTGAAATGAAGTCTTGCTTGTAGGAAGACACAGAGCCTGAGATTTCACTCCGTTTCTGAAGGGAAACACACAGCACAGTTCTCATCCATGAACCACACTCTGCATTAGAACAAGAAGCACGCTCTTGCTTTCTAGAGTCTCTAATAATGCAGGAAACGTGAGTGTGCTCAAAAAAAAGAACTGTGTTTCCTACACACACGCTCCATATCTAGTTCAACTCTGCTTCTGAAACTGATACAAACCATAGGTCCTCTAACATCCAATGCTTTTCAGTTAAGAGTGAGAAACGTGTGAGCTTCGTGAACGATGTAGCTTCGTTTGAGCTGAAAAGTGACTGTGTTTACCTGAAAAGAAGTCTTGCTTGTAGAAAGGCACAGAGCCTGGCATTTCATTCCGGTTCTGGTGGGAAAGACATAGCACAGTTCTCATCCATGAACCACACTCTGCTTTTGTGTAAGAAGCATGCTCTTACTTTCTAGAGTCTCTAATAAGGCTGGAAACGTGAGTGTGCTCAGAACAAAAGAACTGTGTTTCCTACACACACGCACCATATCTAGTTCAACTCTGCTTCTGAAACTGATACAAACCGTAGGTCCTCTAACATCCAATGCTTTTCAGTTAAGAGTGAGAAAAGTGTGAGCTTCGTGAACGATGTAGCATCGTTTGAGCTGAAAAGTGAGGGCGTTTACCTGAAACGAAGTCTTGCTTGTAGGAAGACACGGAGCCTGGAATTTCATTCCGTTTCTGAAGGGAAACACACAGCACAGTTCTCATCCATGAAGCACACTCTGCTTTAGAGCAAGAAGCAGGCTCTTACTTTCTAGAGTCTCTAATAAGATGGGAAACGTGAGTGTGCTCAGAACAAAAGAACTGTGTTTCCTACACATGTACCATATCTAGTTCAACTCTGCTTCTTAAACTGATACAAATATCAGGTCCTCTAACCTCCAATGCTTTTCAGTTAAGAGTGAGAAACGTGTGAGCTTCGTGAACAATGTTGCTTCGTTTTAGCTGCAAAGTGACTGCGTTTACCTGAAACGATATCTGGCTTGTAAGAAGCCACAGAGCCTGGCATTTCACTCTGTTTCTGAAGTGAAACAAATAGCCAAGTACTCTTCCATGAACCACACTCTGCTTTAGAGCAAGAAGCATGCTTTTGCATTCTAGAGTCTCTACTAAGGCGGGAAATGTGAGTGTACTCAGAACAAAAGAACTGTGTTTCCTACACACATGGACCATATCTAGTTAAACTTTGCTTCTGAAACTGATACAAACGACAGGTCCTCTAACATCCAATGCTTTTCAGTTCAGAGCGAGAAACGTGTGAGCTTAGGGAACGATGTAGCTTCGTTTGAGCTGAAAAATGACTGCGTTTACCTGAAATGAAGTCTTGCTTGTAGGAAGACACAGAGCCTGAGATTTCACTCCGTTTCTGAAGGGAAACACACAGCACAGTTCTCATCCATGAACCACACTCTGCTTTAGTGTAAGAAGCACGCTCTTACATTCTAGAGTCTCTAATAAGGCGGGAAACGTGAGTGTGCTCAGAACAAAAGAACTGAGTTTCCTACACACACGGACCATATCTAGTTCAACTCTGCTTCTGAAATTGATACAAACCCCAGGTCCTCTAACATCCAATGCTTTTCCGTTAACAGTGAGAAACGTGTGAGCTTCGTGAACGATGTTGCTTCGTTTTAGCTGAAAAGTGACTGCGTTTACCTGAAACGAAGTCTGGCTTGTAAGAAGCCACAGAGCCTGGCATTTCATTCCGGTTCTGGTGGGAAAGACATAGCACAGTTCTCATCCATGAACCACACTCTGGTTTTGTGTAAGAAGCATGCTCTTACTTTCTAGAGTCTCTAATAAGGCGGGAAACGTGAGTGTGCTCAGAACAAAAGAACTGAGTTTCCTACACACACGGACCATATCTAGTTCAACTCTGCTTCTGAAATTGATACAAACCCCAGGTCCTCTAACATGAAATGCTATTCAGTTAACAGTGAGATACGTGTGAGCTTCGTGAATGATGTAGCATCATTTGAGCTGAAAAGTGAGGGCGTTTACCTGAAACGAAGTCTTGCTTGTAGGAAGACACAGAGCCTGGAATTTCATTCCGTTTCTGAAGGAAAACACACACCACAGTTCTCATCCATGAAGCACACTCTGCTTTAGAGCAAGAATCATGCTCTTGCTTTCTAGATTATCCAATAAGGCAGGAAACGTGAGTGTGCTCAGAAAAAAAGAACTGTGTTTCCTACACACACGCACCATATCTAGTTCAACTCTGCTTCTGAAACTGATACAAACCGTAGGTCCTCTAACATCCAATGCTTTTCAGTTAAGAGTGAGAAACGTGTGAGCTTCGTGAACAATGTTGCTTCGTTTTAGCTGCAAAGTGACTGCGTTTACCTGAAACGAAGTCTGGCTTGTAAGAAGCCACAGAGCCTGGTATTTCACTCTGTTTCTTAAGTGAAACAAATAGCCCAGTACTCTTCCATGAACCACACTCTGCTTTAGAGCAAGAAGCATGCTTTTGCATTCTAGAGTCTCTACTAGGGCGTGAAATGTGAGTGTACTCAGAACAAAAGAACTGTGTTTCCTACACACATGGACCATATCTAGTTAAACTTTGCTTCTGAAACTGATACAAACCACAGGTCCTCTAACATCCAATGCTTTTCAGTTCAGAGCGAGAAACGTGTGAGCTTAGGGAACGATGTAGCTTAGTTTGAGCTGAAAAATGACTGCGTTTACCTGAAATGAAGTCTTGCTTGTAGGAAGACACAGAGCCTGAGATTTCACTCCGTTTCTGAAGGGAAACACACAGCACAGTTCTCATCCATGAACCACACTCTGCTTTAGAGCAAGAAGCACGCTCTTGCTTTCTAGAGTCTCTAATAATGCAGGAAACGTGAGTGTGCTAAAAAAAAAAGAACTGTGTTTCCTACACACACGCTCCATATCTAGTTCAACTCTGCTTCTGAAACTGATACAAACCATAGGTCCTCTAACATCCAATGCTTTTCAGTTAAGAGTGAGAAACGTGTGAGCTTCGTGAACGATGTAGCTTCGTTTGAGCTGAAAAGTGACTGTGTTTACCTGAAAAGAAGTCTTGCTTGTAGAAAGGCACAGAGCCTGGCATTTCATTCCGGTTCTGGTGGGAAAGACATAGCACAGTTCTCATCCATGAACCACACTCTGGTTTTGTGTAAGAAGCATGCTCTTACTTTCTAGAGTCTCTAATAAGGCGGGAAACGTGAGTGTGCTCAGAACAACAGAACTGAGTTTCCTACACACACGGACCATATCTAGTTCAACTCTGCTTCTGAAATTGATACAAACCCCAGGTCCTCTAACATGAAATGCTATTCAGTTAACAGTGAGATACGTGTGAGCTTCGTGAATGATGTAGCATCATTTGAGCTGAAAAGTGAGGGCGTTTACCTGAAACGAAGTCTTGCTTGTAGGAAGACACAGAGCCTGGAATTTCATTCCGTTTCTGAAGGGAAACACACACCACAGTTCTCATCCATGAAGCACACTCTGCTTTAGAGCAAGAATCATGCTCTTGCTTTCTAGATTATCCAATAAGGCAGGAAACGTGAGTGTGCTCAGAAAAAAAGAACTGTGTTTCCTACACACACGCACCATATCTAGTTCAACTCTGCTTCTGAAACTGATACAAACCGTAGGTCCTCTAACATCCAATGCTTTTCAGTTAAGAGTGAGAAACGTGTGAGCTTCGTGAACAATGTTGCTTCGTTTTAGCTGCAAAGTGACTGCGTTTACCTGAAACGAAGTCTGGCTTGTAAGAAGCCACAGAGCCTGGTATTTCACTCTGTTTCTTAAGTGAAACAAATAGACCAGTACTCTTCCATGAACCACACTCTGCTTTAGAGCAAGAAGCATGCTTTTGCATTCTAGAGTCTCTACTAGGGCGTGAAATGTGAGTGTACTCAGAACAAAAGAACTGTGTTTCCTACACACATGGACCATATCTAGTTAAACTTTGCTTCTGAAACTGATACAAACGACAGGTCCTCTAACATCCAATGCGTTTCAGTTCATAGCGAGAAACTTGTGAGCTTAGGGAATGATGTAGCTTAGTTTGAGCTGAAAAATGACTGCGTTTACCTGAAATGAAGTCTTGCTTGTAGGAAGACACAGAGCCTGAGATTTCACTCCGTTTCTGAAGGGAAACACACAGCTCAGTTCTCATCCATGAACCACACTCTGCTTTAGAGCAAGAAGCACGCTCTTGCTTTCTAGAGTCTCTAATAATGCAGGAAACGTGAGTGTGCTAAAAAAAAAAGAACTGTGTTTCCTACACACACGCTCCATATCTAGTTCAACTCTGCTTCTGAAACTGATACAAACCATAGGTCCTCTAACATCCAATGCTTTTCAGTTAAGAGTGAGAAACGTGTGAGCTTTGTGAACGATGTAGCTTCGTTTGAGCTGAAAAGTGACTGTGTTTACCTGAAAAGAAGTCTTGCTTGTAGAAAGGCACAGAGCCTGGCATTTCATTCCGGTTCTGGTGGGAAAGACATAGCACAGTTCTCATCCATGAACCACACTCTGGTTTTGTGTAAGAAGCATACTCTTACTTTCTAGAGTCTCTAATAAGGCGGGAAACGTGAGTGTGCTCAGAACAAAAGAACTGAGTTTCCTACACACACGGACCATATCTAGTTCAACTCTGCTTCTGAAATTGATACAAACCCCAGGTCCTCTAACATGAAATGCTATTCAGTTAACAGTGAGATACGTGTGAGCTTCGTGAATGATGTAGCATCATTTGAGCTGAAAAGTGAGGGCGTTTACCTGAAACGAAGTCTTGCTTGTAGGAAGACACAGAGCCTGGAATTTCATTCCGTTTCTGAAGGGAAACACACACCACAGTTCTCATCCATGAAGCACACTCTGCTTTAGAGCAAGAATCATGCTCTTGCTTTCTAGATTATCCAATAAGGCAGGAAACGTGAGTGTGCTCAGAAAAAAAGAACTGTGTTTCCTACACACACGCACCATATCTAGTTCAACTCTGCATCTGAAACTGATACAAACCGTAGGTCCTCTAACATCCAATGCTTTTCAGTTAAGAGTGAGAAACGTGTGAGCTTCGTGAACAATGTTGCTTCGTTTTAGCTGCAAAGTGACTGCGTTTACCTGAAACGAAGTCTGGCTTGTAAGAAGCCACAGAGCCTGGTATTTCACTCTGTTTCTTAAGTGAAACAAATAGCCCAGTACTCTTCCATGAACCACACTCTGCTTTAGAGCAAGAAGCATGCTTTTGCATTCTAGAGTCTCTACTAGGGCGTGAAATGTGAGTGTACTCAGAACAAAAGAACTGTGTTTCCTACACACATGGACCATATCTAGTTAAACTTTGCTTCTGAAACTGATACAAACGACAGGTCCTCTAACATCCAATGCTTTTCAGTTCAGAGCGAGAAACGTGTGAGCTTAGGGAACGATGTAGCTTAGTTTGAGCTGAAAAATGACTGCGTTTACCTGAAATGAAGTCTTGCTTGTAGGAAGACACAGAGCCTGAGATTTCACTCCGTTTCTGAAGGGAAACACACAGCTCAGTTCTCATCCATGAACCACACTCTGCTTTAGAGCAAGAAGCACGCTCTTGCTTTCTAGAGTCTCTAATAATGCAGGAAACGTGAGTGTGCTAAAAAAAAAAAGAACTGTGTTTCCTACACACACGCTCCATATCTAGTTCAACTCTGCTTCTGAAACTGATACAAACCATAGGTCCTCTAACATCCAATGCTTTTCAGTTAAGAGTGAGAAACGTGTGAGCTTCGTGAACGATGTAGCTTCGTTTGAGCTGAAAAGTGACTGTGTTTACCTGAAAAGAAGTCTTGCTTGTAGAAAGGCACAGAGCCTGGCATTTCATTCCGGTTCTGGTGGGAAAGACATAGCACAGTTCTCATCCATGAACCACACTCTGGTTTTGTGTAAGAAGCATGCTCTTACTTTCTAGAGTCTCTAATAAGGCGGGAAACGTGAGTGTGCTCAGAACAAAAGAACTGAGTTTCCTACACACACGGACCATATCTAGTTCAACTCTGCTTCTGAAATTGATACAAACCCCAGGTCCTCTAACATGAAATGCTATTCAGTTAACAGTGAGATACGTGTGAGCTTCGTGAATGATGTAGCATCATTTGAGCTGAAAAGTGAGGGCGTTTACCTGAAACGAAGTCTTGCTTGTAGGAAGACACAGAGCCTGGAATTTCATTCCGTTTCTGAAGGGAAACACACACCACAGTTCTCATCCATGAAGCACACTCTGCTTTAGAGCAAGAATCATGCTCTTGCTTTCTAGATTATCCAATAAGGCAGGAAACGTGAGTGTGCTCAGAAAAAAAGAACTGTGTTTCCTACACACACGCACCATATCTAGTTCAACTCTGCTTCTGAAACTGATACAAACCGTAGGTCCTCTAACATCCAATGCTTTTCAGTTAAGAGTGAGAAACGTGTGAGCTTCGTGAACAATGTTGCTTCGTTTTAGCTGCAAAGTGACTGCGTTTACCTGAAACGAAGTCTGGCTTGTAAGAAGCCACAGAGCCTGGTATTTCACTCTGTTTCTTAAGTGAAACAAATAGCCCAGTACTCTTCCATGAACCACACTCTGCTTTAGAGCAAGAAGCATGCTTTTGCATTCTAGAGTCTCTACTAGGGCGTGAAATGTGAGTGTACTCAGAACAAAAGAACTGTGTTTCCTACACACATGGACCATATCTAGTTAAACTTTGCTTCTGAAACTGATACAAACCACAGGTCCTCTAACATCCAATGCTTTTCAGTTCAGAGCGAGAAACGTGTGAGCTTAGGGAACGATGTAGCTTAGTTTGAGCTGAAAAATGACTGCGTTTACCTGAAATGAAGTCTTGCTTGTAGGAAGACACAGAGCCTGAGATTTCACTCCGTTTCTGAAGGGAAACACACAGCACAGTTCTCATCCATGAACCACACTCTGCATTAGAACAAGAAGCACGCTCTTGCTTTCTAGAGTCTCTAATAATGCAGGAAACGTGAGTGTGCTCAAAAAAAAGAACTGTGTTTCCTACACACACGCTCCATATCTAGTTCAACTCTGCTTCTGAAACTGATACAAACCATAGGTCCTCTAACATCCAATGCTTTTCAGTTAAGAGTGAGAAATGTGTGAGCTTCGTGAACGATGTAGCTTCGTTTGAGCTGAAAAGTGACTGTGTTTACCTGAAAAGAAGTCTTGCTTGTAGAAAGGCACAGAGCCTGGCATTTCATTCCGGTTCTGGTGGGAAAGACATAGCACAGTTCTCATCCATGAACCACACTCTGCTTTTGTGTAAGAAGCATGCTCTTACTTTCTAGAGTCTCTAATAAGGCTGGAAACGTGAGTGTGCTCAGAACAAAAGAACTGAGTTTCCTACACACACGGACCATATCTAGTTCAACTCTGCTTCTGAAATTGATACAAACCCCAGGTCCTCTAACAAGAAATGCTATTCAGTTAACAGTGAGATACGTGTGAGCTTTGTGAATGATGTAGCATCATTTGAGCTGAAAAGTGAGGGCGTTTACCTGAAACGAAGTCTTGCTTGTAGGAAGACACAGAGCCTGGAATTTCATTCCGTTTCTGAAGGGAAACACACACCACAGTTCTCATCCATGAAGCACACTCTGCTTTAGAGCAAGAAGCATGCTCTTGCTTTCTAGATTATCCAATAAGGCAGGAAACGTGAGTGTGCTCAGAAAAAAAGAACTGTGTTTCCTACACACACGCACCATATCTAGTTCAACTCTGCTTCTGAAACTGATACAAACCGTAGGTCCTCTAACATCCAATGCTTTTCAGTTAAGAGTGAGAAAAGTGTGAGCTTCGTGAACGATGTAGCATCGTTTGAGCTGAAAAGTGAGGGCGTTTACCTGAAACGAAGTCTTGCTTGTAGGAAGACACGGAGCCTGGAATTTCATTCCGTTTCTGAAGGGAAACACACAGCACAGTTCTCATCCATGAAGCACACTCTGCTTTAGAGCAAGAAGCAGGCTCTTACTTTCTAGAGTCTCTAATAAGATGGGAAACGTGAGTGTGCTCAGAACAAAAGAACTGTGTTTCCTACACATGTACCATATCTAGTTCAACTCTGCTTCTTAAACTGATACAAATATCAGGTCCTCTAACCTCCAATGCTTTTCAGTTAAGAGTGAGAAACGTGTGAGCTTCGTGAACAATGTTGCTTCGTTTTAGCTGCAAAGTGACTGCGTTTACCTGAAACGATATCTGGCTTGTAAGAAGCCACAGAGCCTGGCATTTCACTCTGTTTCTGAAGTGAAACAAATAGCCCAGTACTCTTCCATGAACAATACTCTGCTTTTGAGCAAGAAGCATGCTTTTGCATTCTAGAGTCTCTACTAAGGCGGGAAATGTGAGTGTACTCAGAACAAAAGAACTGTGTTTCCTACACACATGGACCATATCTAGTTAAACTTTGCTTCTGAAACTGATACAAACCATAGGTCCTCTAACATCCAATGCTTTTCAGTTAAGAGTGAGAAACATGTGAGCTTTGTGAACGATGTAGCTTCGTTTGAGCTGAAAAGTGCCTGCGTTTACCTGAAAAGAAGTCTTGCTTGTAGGAAGACACAGAGCCTGGCATTTCATTCCGGTTCTGAAGGGAAACACACAGCACAGTTCTCATCCATGAAGCACACTCTGCTTTAGAGCAAGAAGCATGCTCTTGGTTTCTACAGTCTCTAATAAGGTGGGAAACGTGAGTGGGCTCAGAACAAAAGAACTGTGTTTCCTACACACACGTACCATATCTAGTTCAACTCTGCTTCTTAAACTGATACAAACACCAGGTCCTCTAACCTCCAATGCTTTTCAGTTAAGAGTGAGAAACATGTGAGCATCGTGAACAATGTTGCTTCGTATTAGCTGAAAAGTGCCTGCGTTTACCTGAAACGAATTCTGGCTTGTAAGAATCCACAGAGCCTGGCATTTCACTCTGTTTCTGAAGTGAAACAAATAGCCCAGTACTCTTCCATGAACAATACTCTGCTTTTGAGCAAGAAGCATGCTTTTGCATTCTAGAGTCTCTACTAAGGCGGGAAATGTGAGTGTACTCAGAACAAAAGAACTGTGTTTCCTACACACATGGACCATATCTAGTTAAACTTTGCTTCTGAAACTGATACAAACCACAGGTCCTCTAACATCCAATGCTTTTCAGTTCAGAGCGAGAAACGTGTGAGCTTAGGGAACGATGTAGCTTCGTTTGAGCTGAAAAATGACTGCGCTTACCTGAAATGAAGTCTTGCATGTAGGAAGACACAGAGCCTGAGATTTCACTCCGTTTCTGAAGGGAAACACACAGCACAGTTCTCATCCATGAACCACACTATGCTTTAGAGTAAGAAGCACGCTCTTACATTCTAGAGTCTCTAATAAGGCAGGAAATGTGAGTGTGCTCAGAACAAAAGAACTGAGTTTCCTATACACAGGCACCATATCTAGTTCAACTCTACTTCTGAAACTGATAGAAACCATAGGTCCTCTAACATCCAATGCTTTTCAGTTAAGAGTGAGAAACATGTGAGCTTCGTGAACGATGTAGCTTCGTTTGAGCTGAAAAGTGCCTGCGTTTACCTGAAAAGAAGTCTTGCTTGTAGGAAGGCACTGAGCCTGGAATTTCATTCCGGTTCGGAAGGGAAAGACAAAGCACAGTTCTCATCCATGAACCACACTCTGCTTTAGTGTAAGAAGCACGCTCTTACTTTCTAGAGTCTCTAATAAGGCGGGAAACGTGAGTGTGCTCAGAACAAAAGAACTGAGTTTCCTACACACACGGACCATATCTAGTTCAACTCTGCTTCTGAAATTGATACAAACCCCAGGTCCTCTAACATCCAATGCTTTTCCGTTAACAGTGAGAAACGTGTGAGCTTCCTGAACGATGTTGCTTCGTTTTAGCTGAAAAGGGACTGCGTTTACCTGAAAAGAAGTCTTGCTTGTAGGAAGTCACAGAGCCTGGCATTGCACTCTGTTTCTGAAGTGAAACAAATAGCCCAGTACTCTTCCATGAACCACACTCTGCTTTAGAGCAAGAAGCATGCTCTTGCTTTCTAGATTCTCTAATAAGGCGGGAAACGTGAGTGTGCTCAGAACAAAAGAACTGTGTTTCCTACACACACGTACCATATCTAGTTCAACTCTGCTTCTTAAACTGATACAAACATCATGTCCTCTAACCTCCAATGCTTTTCAGTTAAGAGTGAGAAACGTGTGAGCTTCGTGAACAATGTTGCTTCGTTTTAGCTGCAAAGTGACTGCGTTTACCTGAAACGAAGTCTGGCTTGTAAGAAGCCACAGAGCCTGGTATTTCACTCTGTTTCTTAAGTGAAACAAATAGCCCAGTACTCTTCCATGAACCACACTCTGCTTTAGAGCAAGAAGCATGCTTTTGCATTCTAGAGTCTCTACTAGGGCGGGAAATGTGAGTGTACTCAGAACAAAAGAACTGTGTTTCCTACACACATGGACCATATCTAGTTAAACTTTGCTTCTGAAACTGATACAAACCACAGGTCCTCTAACATCCAATGCTTTTCAGTTCTGAGCGAGAAACGTGTTAGCTTAGGGAACGATGTAGCTTAGTTTGAGCTGAAAAATGACTGCGTTTACCTGAAATGAAGTCTTGCTTGTAGGAAGACACAGAGCCTGAGATTTCACTCCGTTTCTGAAGGGAAACACACAGCACAGTTCTCATCCATGAACCACAGTCTGCATTAGAACAAGAAGCATGCTCTTGCTTTCTAGAGTCTCTAATAATGCAGGAAACGTGAGTGTGCTCAGAAAAAAAGAACTGTGTTTCCTACACACACGCTCCATATCTAGTTCAACTCTGCTTCTGAAACTGATACAAACCATAGGTCCTCTAACATCCAATGCTTTTCAGTTAAGAGTGAGAAACGTGTGAGCTTCGTGAACGATGTAGCTTCCTTTGAGCTGAAAAGTGACTGTGTTTACCTGAAAAGAAGTCTTGCTTGTAGAAAGGCACAGAGCCTGGCATTTCATTCCGGTTCTGGTGGGAAAGACATAGCACAGTTCTCATCCATGAACCACACTCTGCTTTTGTGTAAGAAGCACTCTCTTACTTTCTAGAGTCTCTAATAAGGCGGGAAACGTGAGTGTGCTCAGAACAAAAGAACTGAGTTTCCTACACACACGGACCATATCTAGTTCAACTCTGCTTCTGAAATTGATACAAACCCCAGGTCCTCTGACATGCAATGCTATTCAGTTAACAGTGAGAAACGTGTGAGCTTCGTGAATGATGTAGCATCATTTGAGCTGAAAAGTGAGGGCGTTTACCTGAAACGAAGTCTTGCATGTAGGAAGACACAGAGCCTGGAATTTCTTTCCGTTTCTGAAGGGAAACACACACCACAGTTCTCATCCATGAAGCACACTCTGCGTTAGAGCAAGAAGCATGCTCTTGCTTTCTACAGTCTCTAATAAGGTGGGAAACGTGAGTGGGCTCAGAACAAAAGAACTGTGTTTCCTACATACACGTACCATATCTAGTTCAACTCTGCTTCTTAAACTGATACAAACACCAGGTCCTCTAACCTCCAATGCTTTTCAGTTAAGAGTGAGAAACATGTGAGCATCGTGAACGATGTTGCTTCGTTTTAGCTGAAAAGTGACTGCGTTTACCTGAAACGATGTCTGGCTTGTAAGAAGCCACAGAGCCTGGCATTTCATTCTGTTTCTGAAGTGAAACAAATAGCCCAGTACTCTTCCATGAACCACACTCTGCTTTAGAGCAAGAAGCATGCTTTTGCTTTCTAGAGTCTCTAATAATGAAGGAAACGTGAGTGTGCTCAGAAAAAAAGAACTGTGTTTCCTACACACACGCACCATATCTAGTTCATCTCTGCTTCTGAAACTGATACAAACCATAGGTCTTCTAACATCCAATGCTTTTCAGTTAAGAGTGAGAAACGTGTGAGCTTCGTGAACGATGTAGCTTCGTTTGAGCTGAAAAGTGACTGCGTTTACCTGAAACGAAGTCTTGCTTGTAGGAAGGCACAGAGCCTGGCATTTCATTCCGGTTCTGAAGGGAAAGACAAAGCACAGTTCTCATCCATGAACCACACTCTGCTTTAGTGTAAGAAGCACGCTCTTACTTCCAGAGTCTCTAATAAGGCGGGAAACGTGAGTGTGCTCAGAACAACAGAACTGAGTTTCCTACACACACGGACCATATCTAGTTCAACTCTGCTTCTGAAATTGATACAAACCCCAGGTCCTCTAACATCCAATGCTTTTCAGTTAACAGTGAGAAACGTGTGAGCTTCCTGAACGATGTTGCTTCGTTTTAGCTGAAAAGTGACTGTGTTTACCTGAAACGAAGTCTTGCTTGTAGGAAGGCACAGAGCCTGGCATTTCACTCTGTTTCTGAAGTGAAACAAATAGCCCAGTACTCTTCCATGAACCACACTCTGCTTTAGAGCAAGAAGCATGCTCTTACTTTCTAGATTCTCTAATAAGGCGGGAAACGTGAGTGTGCTCAGAACAACAGAACTGAGTTTCCTACACACACGGACCATATCTAGTTCAACTCTGCTTCTTAAACTGATACAAACATCAGGTCCTCTAACCTCCAATGCTTTTCAGTTAAGAGTGAGAAACGTGTGAGCTTCGTGAACGATGTTGCTTCGTTTTAGCTGCAAAGTGACTGCGTTTACCTGAAACGAAGTCTGGAGTGTAAGAAGCCACAGAGCCTGGCATTTCACTCTGTTTCTGAAGGGAAACAAATAGCCCAGTACTCTTCCATGAACCACACTCGGCTTTAGAGCAAGAAGCATGCTTTTGTATTCTAGAGTCTCGACTAAGGTGGGAAATGTGAGTGTACTCAGAACAAAAGAACTGAGTTTCCTACACACACGGACCATATCTAGTTCAACTCTGCTTCTGAAATTGATACAAACCCCAGGTCCTCTAACATGAAATGCTATTCAGTTAACAGTGAGATACGTGTGAGCTTCGTGAATGATGTAGCATCATTTGAGCTGAAAAGTGAGGGCGTTTACCTGAAACGAAGTCTTGCTTGTAGGAAGACACAGAGCCTGGAATTTCATTCCGTTTCTGAAGGGAAACACACACCACAGTTCTCATCCATGAAGCACACTCTGCTTTAGAGCAAGAATCATGCTCTTGCTTTCTAGATTATCCAATAAGGCAGGAAACGTGAGTGTGCTCAGAAAAAAAGAACTGTGTTTCCTACACACACGCACCATATCTAGTTCAACTCTGCTTCTGAAACTGATACAAACCGTAGGTCCTCTAACATCCAATGCTTTTCAGTTAAGAGTGAGAAAAGTGTGAGCTTCGTGAACGATGTAGCATCGTTTGAGCTGAAAAGTGAGGGCGTTTACCTGAAACGAAGTCTTGCTTGTAGGAAGACACAGAGCCTGGAATTTCATTCCGTTTCTGAAGGGAAACACACAGCACAGTTCTCATCCATGAAGCACACTCTGCTTTAGAGCAAGAAGCAGGCTCTTACTTTCTAGAGTCTCTAATAAGATGGGAAACGTGAGTGTGCTCAGAACAAAAGAACTGTGTTTCCTACACACACGCACCATATCTAGTTCAACTCTGCTTCTTAAACTGATACAAATATCAGGTCCTCTAACCTCCAATGCTTTTCAGTTAAGAGTGAGAAACGTGTGAGCTTCGTGAACGATGTTGCTTCGTTTTAGCTGAAAAGTGACTGCGTTTACCTGAAACGATATCTGGCTTGTAAGAAGCCACAGAGCCTGGCATTTCACTCTGTTTCTGAAGTGAAACAAATAGCCCAGTACTCTTCCATGAACCACACTCTGCTTTAGAGCAAGAAGCATGCTTTTGCATTCTAGAGTCTCTACTAAGGCGGGAAATGTGAGTGTACTCAGAACAAAAGAACTGTGTTTCCTACACACATGGACCATATCTAGTTAAACTTTGCTTCTGAAACTGATACAAACCACAGGTCCTCTAACATCCAATGCTTTTCAGTTCAGAGCGAGAAACGTGTGAGCTTAGGGAACGATGTAGCTTAGTTTGAGCTGAAAAATGACTGCGTTTACCTGAAACGAAGTCTTGCTTGTAGGAAGACACAGAGCCTGAGATTTCACTCCGTTTCTGAAGGGAAACACACAGCACAGTTCTCATCCATGAACCACACTCTGCTTTAGAGCAAGAAGCACGCTCTTGCTTTCTAGAATCTCTAATAATGCAGGAAACGTGAGTGTGCTCAGAAAAAAAGAACTGTGTTTCCTACACACACGCACCATATCTAGTTCAACTCTGCTTCTGAAACTGATACAAACCATAGGTCCTCTAACATCCAATGCTTTTCAGTTAAGAGTGAGAAACGTGTGAGCTTCCTGAACGATGTAGCATCTTTTGAGCTGAAAAGTGAGTGCGTTTACCTGAAACGAAGTCTTGCTTGTAGGAAGACACAGAGCCTGGCATTTCATTCCGGTTCTGAAGGGAAACACACAGCACAGTTCTCATCCATGAAGCACACTCTGCTTTAGAGCAAGAAGCATGCTCTTGGTTTCTACAGTCTCTAATAAGGTGGGAAACGTGAGTGGGCTCAGAACAAAAGAACTGTGTTTCCTACACACACGTACCATATCTAGTTCAACTCTGCTTCTTAAACTGATACAAACACCAGGTCCTCTAACCTCCAATGCTTTTCAGTTAAGAGTGAGAAACATGTGAGCATCGTGAACAATGTTGCTTCGTATTAGCTGAAAAGTGCCTGCGTTTACCTGAAACGAAGTCTGGCTTGTAAGAATCCACAGAGCCTGGCATTTCACTCTGTTTCTGAAGTGAAACAAATAGCCCAGTACTCTTCCATGAACAATACTCTGCTTTTGAGCAAGAAGCATGCTTTTGCATTCTAGAGTCTCTACTAAGGCGGGAAATGTGAGTGTACTCAGAACAAAAGAACTGTGTTTCCTACACACATGGACCATATCTAGTTAAACTTTGCTTCTGAAACTGATACAAACCACAGGTCCTCTAACATCCAATGCTTTTCAGTTCAGAGCGAGAAACGTTTGAGCTTAGGGAACGATGTAGCTTCGTTTGAGCTGAAAAATGACTGCGTTTACCTGAAATGAAGTCTTGCATGTAGGAAGACACAGAGCCTGAGATTTCACTCCGTTTCTGAAGGGAAACACACAGCACAGTTCTCATCCATGAACCACACTATGCTTTAGTGTAAGAAGCACGCTCTTACATTCTAGAGTCTCTAATAAGGCAGGAAATGTGAGTGTGCTCAGAACAAAAGAACTGAGTTTCCTATACACAGGCACCATATCTAGTTCAACTCTGCTTCTGAAACTGATAGAAACCATAGGTTCTCTAACATCCAATGCTTTTCAGTTAAGAGTGAGAAACGTGAGCTTCGTGAACGATGTAGCTTCGTTTGAGCTGAAAAGTGCCTGCGTTTACCTGAAAAGAAGTCTTGCTTGTAGGAAGGCACTGAGCCTTGAATTTCATTCCGGTTCGGAAGGGAAAGACAAAGCACAGTTCTCATCCATGAACCACACTCTGCTTTAGTGTAAGAAGCACGCTCTTACTTTCTAGAGTCTCTAATAAGGCGGGAAACGTGAGTGTGCTCAGAACAAAAGAACTGAGTTTCCTACACACACGGACCATATCTAGTTCAACTCTGCTTCTGAAATTGATACAAACCCCAGGTCCTCTAACATCCAATGCTTTTCCGTTAACAGTGAGAAACGTGTGAGCTTCCTGAACGATGTTGCTTCGTTTTAGCTGAAAAGGGACTGCGTTTACCTGAAACGAAGTCTTACTTGTAGGAAGTCACAGAGCCTGGCATTGCACTCTGTTTCTGAAGTGAAACAAATAGCCCAGTACTCTTCCATGAACCACACTCTGCTTTAGAGCAAGAAGCATGCTCTTGCTTTCTAGATTCTCTAATAAGGCGGGAAACGTGAGTGTGCTCAGAACAAAAGAACTGTGTTTCCTACACACACGTACCATATCTAGTTCAACTCTGCTTCTTAAACTGATACAAACATCAGGTCCTCTAACCTCCAATGCTTTTCAGTTAAGAGTGAGAAACGTGTGAGCTTCGTGAACAATGTTGCTTCGTTTTAGCTGCAAAGTGACTGCGTTTACCTGAAACGAAGTCTGGCTTGTAAGAAGCCACAGAGCCTGGTATTTCACTCTGTTTCTGAAGTGAAACAAATAGCCCAGTACTCTTCCATGAACCACACTCTGCTTTAGAGCAAGAAGCATGCTTTTGCATTCTAGAGTCTCTACTAGGGCGGGAAATGTGAGTGTACTCAGAACAAAAGAACTGTGTTTCCTACACACATGGACCATATCTAGTTAAACTTTGCTTCTGAAACTGATACAAACCACAGGTCCTCTAACATCCAATGCTTTTCAGTTCTGAGCGAGAAACGTGTTAGCTTAGGGAACGATGTAGCTTAGTTTGAGCTGAAAAATGACTGCGTTTACCTGAAATGAAGTCTTGCTTGTAGGAAGACACAGAGCCTGAGATTTCACTCCGTTTCTGAAGGGAAACACACAGCACAGTTCTCATCCATGAACCACAGTCTGCATTAGAACAAGAAGCATGCTCTTGCTTTCTAGAGTCTCTAATAATGCAGGAAACGTGAGTGTGCTCAGAAAAAAAGAACTGTGTTTCCTACACACACGCTCCATATCTAGTTCAACTCTGCTTCTGAAACTGATACAAACCATAGGTCCTCTAACATCCAATGCTTTTCAGTTAAGAGTGAGAAACGTGTGAGCTTCGTGAACGATGTAGCTTCCTTTGAGCTGAAAAGTGACTGTGTTTACCTGAAAAGAAGTCTTGCTTGTAGAAAGGCACAGAGCCTGGCATTTCATTCCGGTTCTGGTGGGAAAGACATAGCACAGTTCTCATCCATGAACCACACTCTGCTTTTGTGTAAGAACACTCTCTTACTTTCTAGAGTCTCTAATAAGGCGGGAAACGTGAGTGTGCTCAGAACAAAAGAACTGAGTTTCCTACACACACGGACCATATCTAGTTCAACTCTGCTTCTGAAATTGATACAAACCCCAGGTCCTCTGACATGCAATGCTATTCAGTTAACAGTGAGAAACGTGTGAGCTTTGTGAATGATGTAGCATCATTTGAGCTGAAAAGTGAGGGCGTTTACCTGAAACGAAGTCTTGCATGTAGGAAGACACAGAGCCTGGCATTTCTTTCCGTTTCTGAAGGGAAACACACACCACAGTTCTCATCCATGAAGCACACTCTGCGTTAGAGCAAGAAGCATGCTCTTGCTTTCTACAGTCTCTAATAAGGTGGGAAACGTGAGTGGGCTCAGAACAAAAGAACTGTGTTTCCTACATACACGTACCATATCTAGTTCAACTCTGCTTCTTAAACTGATACAAACACCAGGTCCTCTAACCTCCAATGCTTTTCAGTTAAGAGTGAGAAACATGTGAGCATCGTGAACGATGTTGCTTCGTTTTAGCTGAAAAGTGACTGCGTTTACCTGAAACGATGTCTGGCTTGTAAGAAGCCACAGAGCCTGGCATTTCATTCTGTTTCTGAAGTGAAACAAATAGCCCAGTACTCTTCCATGAACCACACTCTGCTTTAGAGCAAGAAGCATGCTTTTGCTTTCTAGAGTCTCTAATAATGAAGGAAACGTGAGTGTGCTCAGAAAAAAAGAACTGTGTTTCCTACACACACGCACCATATCTAGTTCATCTCTGCTTCTGAAACTGATACAAACCATAGGTCTTCTAACATCCAATGCTTTTCAGTTAAGAGTGAGAAACGTGTGAGCTTCGTGAACGATGTAGCTTCCTTTGAGCTGAAAAGTGACTGCGTTTACCTGAAACGAAATCTTGCTTGTAGGAAGGCACAGAGCCTGGCATTTCATTCCGGTTCTGAAGGGAAAGACAAAGCACAGTTCTCATCCATGAACCACACTCTGCTTTAGTGTAAGAAGCACGCTCTTACTTCCAGAGTCTCTAATAAGGCGGGAAACGTGAGTGTGCTCAGAACAACAGAACTGAGTTTCCTACACACACGGACCATATCTAGTTCAACTCTCCTTCTGAAATTGATACAAACCCCAGGTCCTCTAACATCCAATGCTTTTCAGTTAACAGTGAGAAACGTGTGAGCTTCCTGAACGATGTTGCTTCGTTTTAGCTGAAAAGTGACTGCGTTTACCTGAAACGAAGTCTTGCTTGTAGGAAGTCACAGAGCCTGGCATTTCACTCTGTTTCTGAAGTGAAACAAATAGCCCAGTACTCTTCCATGAACCACACTCTGCTTTAGAGCAAGAAGCATGCTCTTACTTTGTAGATTCTCTAATAAGGCGGGAAACGTGAGAGTGCTCAGAACAAAAGAACTGTGTTTCCTACACACACGTACCATATCTAGTTCAACTCTGCTTCTTAAACTGATACAAACATCAGGTCCTCTAACCTCCAATGCTTTTCAGTTAAGAGTGAGAAACGTGTGAGCTTCGTGAACGATGTTGCTTCGTTTTAGCTGCAAAGTGACTGCGTTTACCTGAAACGAAGTCTGGAGTGTAAGAAGCCACAGAGCCTGGCATTTCACTCTGTTTCTGAAGGGAAACAAATAGCCCAGTACTCTTCCATGAACCACACTCGGCTTTAGAGCAAGAAGCATGCTTTTGCATTCTAGAGTCTCGACTAAGGTGGGAAATGTGAGTGTACTCAGAACAAAAGTACTGTGTTTCCTACACACACGGACCATATCTAGTTCAACTCTGCTTCTGAAATTGATACAAACCCCAGGTCCTCTAACATCCAATGCTTTTCAGTTAACAGTGAGAAACGTGTGAGCTTCCTGAACGATGTTGCTTCGTTTTAGCTGAAAAGTGACTGCGTTTACCTGAAACGAAGTCTTGCTTGTAGGAAGTCACAGAGCCTGGCATTGCACTCTGTTTCTGAAGTGAAACAAATAGCCCAGTACTCTTCCATGAACCACACTCTGCTTTAGAGCAAGAAGCATGCTTTTGCATTCTAGAGTCTCTACTAAGGCGGGAAATGTGAGTGTACTCAGAAAAAAAGAACTGTGTTTCCTACACACATGGACCATATCTAGTTAAACTTTGCTTCTGAAACTGATACAAACCACAGGTCCTCTAACATCCAATGCTTTTCAGTTCAGAGCGAGAAACGTGTGAGCTTAGGGAATGATGTAGCTTAGTTTGAGCTGAAAAATGACTGCATTTACCTGAAATGAAGTCTTGCTTGTAGGAAGACACAGAGCCTGAGATTTCACTCCGTTTCTGAAGGGAAACACACAGCACCGTTCTCATCCATGAACCACACTCTGCTTTAGTGTAAGAAGCACGCTCTTACTTTCTAGAGTCTCTAATAAGGCGGGAAACGTGAGTGTGCTCAGAACAAAAGAACTGAGTTTCCTACACACACGGACCATATCTAGTTCATCTCTGCTTCTGAAATTGATACAAACCTCTGGTCCTCTAACATGCAATGCTACTCAGTTAACAGTGAGAAACGTGTGAGCTTCCTGAACGATGTTGCTTCGTTTTAGCTGAAAAGTGACTGCGTTTACCTGAAACGATGTCTGGCTTGTAAGAAGCCACAGAGCCTGGCATTTCATTCTGTTTCTGAAGTGAAACAAATAGCCCAGTACTCTACCATGATCCATACTCTGCTTTAGACCAAGAAGCATGCTTTTGCTTTCTAGAGTCTCTAATAATGCAGGAAACGTGAGAGTGCTCAGAAAAAAAGAACTGTGTTTCCTACACACACGCACCATATCTAGTTCAACTCTGCTTCTGAAACTGATACAAACCATAGGTCTTCTAACATCCAATGCTTTTCAGTTAAGAGTGAGAAACGTGTGAGCTTCGTGAATGATGTAGCTTCCTTTGAGCTGAAAAGTGACTGCGTTTACCTGAAACGAAGTCTTGCTTGTAGGAAGGAACAGAGCCTGGCATTTCATTCCGGTTCTGAAGGGAAAGACAAAGCACAGTTCTCATCCATGAACCACACTCTGCTTTAGTGTAAGAAGCACGCTCTTACTTCCAGAGTCTCTAATAAGGCGGGAAACGTGAGTGTGCTCAGAACAACAGAACTGAGTTTCCTACACACACGGACCATATCTAGTTCAACTCTGCTTCTGAAATTGATACAAACCCCAGGTCCTCTAACATCCAATGATTTTCAGTTAACAGTGAGAAACGTGTGAGCTTCCTGAACGATGTTGATTCGTTTTAGCTGAAAAGTGACTGCGTTTACCTGAAACGAAGTCTTGCTTGTAGGAAGTCACAGAGCCTGGCATTTCACTCTGTTTCTGAAGTGAAACAAATAGCCCAGTACTCTTCCATGAACCACACTCTACTTTAGAGCAAGAAGCATGCTTTTGCATTCTAGAGTCTCTACTAAGGTGGGAAATGTGAGTGTACTCAGAACAAAAGAACTGTGTTTCCTACACACATGGACCATATCTAGTTAAACTTTGGTTCTGAAACTGATACAAACCACAGGTCCTCTAACCTCCAATGCTTTTCAGTTAAGAGTGAGAAACATGTGAGCTTCGTGAACGATGTTGCTTCGTTTTAGCTGAAAAGTGACTGCGTTTACCTGAAACGAAGTCTGGCTTGTAAGAAGCCACAGAGCCTGGCATTTCATTCTGTTTCTGAAGTGAAACAAATAGCCCAGTACTCTTCCATGAACCACACTCTGCTTTAGAGCAAGAAGCATGCTTTTGCTTTCTAGAGTCCCTAATAATGCAGGAAACGTGAGTGTGCTCAGAAAAAAAGAATTGTGTTTCCTACACACACGCACCATATCTAGTTCAACTCTGCTTCTGAAACTGATAGAAACCATAGGTCCTCTAACATCCAATGCTTTTCAGTTAAGAGTGAGAAACGTGTGAGCTTCGTGAACGATGTAGCTTCGTTTGAGCTGAAAAGTGACTGCGTTTACCTGAAACGAAGTCTTGCTTGTACGAAGGCACAGAGCCTGGCATTTCATTCCGGTTCTGAAGGGAAAGACAAAGCACAGTTCTCATCCATGAACCACACTCTGCTTTAGTGTAAGAAGCACGCTCTTACTTTCTAGAGTCTCTAATAAGGCGGGAAACGTGAGTGTGCTCAGAACAAAAGAACTGAGTTTCCTACACACACGGACCATATCTAGTTCATCTCTGCTTCTGAAATTGATACAAACCTCTGGTCCTCTAACATGCAATGCTATTCAGTTAACAGTGAGAAACGTGTGAGCTTCCTGAACGATGTTGCTTCGTTTTAGCAGAAAAGTGACTGCGTTTACCTGAAACGAAGTCTTGATTGTAGGAAGTCACACAGCCTGGCATTTCACTCTGTTTCTTAAGTGAAACAAATAGCCCAGTACTCTTCCATGAACCACACTCTGCTTTAGAGCAAGAAGCATGCTCTTGCTTTCTAAAGTCCCTAATAAGGCAGGAAACGTGAGAGAGCTCAGAAAAAAAGAACTGTGTTTCCTACACACACACACCATATCTAGTTCAACTCTGCTTCTGAAACTGATACAAACCGTAGGTCCTCTAACCTCCAATGCTTTTCAGTTAAGAGTGAGAAACGTGTGAGCTTCGTGAATGATGTAGAATCCTTTGAGCTGAAAAGTGACTGCGTTTACCTGAAACGAAGTCTTGCTTGTAGGAAGGAACAGAGCCTGGCATTTCATTCCGGTTCTGAAGGGAAAGACAAAGCACAGTTCTCATCCATGAACCACACTCTGCTTTAGTGTAAGAAGCACGCTCTTACTTCCAGAGTCTCTAATAAGGCGGGAAACGTGAGTGTGCTCAGAACAACAGAACTGAGTTTCCTACACACACGGACCATATCTAGTTCAACTCTGCTTCTGAAATTGATACAAACCCCAGGTCCTCTAACATCCAATGATTTTCAGTTAACAGTGAGAAACGTGTGAGCTTCCTGAACGATGTTGCTTCGTTTTAGCTGAAAAGTGACTGCGTTTACCTGAAACGAAGTCTTGCTTGTAGGAAGTCACAGAGCCTGGCATTTCACTCTGTTTCTGAAGTGAAACAAATAGCCCAGTACTCTTCCATGAACCACACTCTGCTTTAGAGCAAGAAGCATGCTCTTGCTTTCTAGATTCTCTAATAAGGCGGGAAACGTGAGTGTGCTCAGAACAAAAGAACTGTGTTTCCTACACACACATACCATATCTAGTTCAACTCTGCTTCTTAAACTGATACAAACATCAGGTCCTCTAACCTCCAATGCTTTTCAGTTAAGAGTGAGAAACGTGTGAGCTTCGTGAACGATGTTGCTTCGTTTTAGCTGCAAAGTGACTGCGTTTACCTGAAATGAAGTCTGGAGTGTAAGAAGCCACAGAGCCTGGCATTTCACTCTGTTTCTGAAGTGAAACAAATAGCCCAGTACTCTTCCATGAACCACACTCTGCTTTAGAGCAAGAAGCATGCTTTTGCATTCTTGAGTCTCTACTAAGGTGGGAAATGTGAGTGTACTCAGAACAAAAGAACTGTGTTTCCTACACACATGGACCATATCTAGTTAAACTTTGGTTCTGAAACTGATACAAACCACAGGTCCTCTAACCTCCAATGCATTTCAGTTAAGAGTGAGAAACATGTGAGCTTCGTGAACGATGTTGCTTCGTTTTAGCTGAAAAGTGACTGCGTTTACCTGAAACGAAGTCTGGCTTGTAAGAAGCCACAGAGCCTGGCATTTCATTCTGTTTCTGAAGTGAAACAAATAGCCCAGTACTCTTCCATGAACCACACTCTGCTTTAGAGCAAGAAGCATGCTTTTGCTTTCTAGAGTCCCTAATAATGCAGGAAACGTGAGTGTGCTCAGAAAAAAAGAACTGTGTTTCCTACACACACGCACCATATCTAGTTCAACTCTGCTTCTGAAACTGATAGAAACCATAGGTCCTCTAACATCCAATGCTTTTCAGTTAAGAGTGAGAAACGTGTGAGCTTCGTGAACGATGTAGCTTCGTTTGAGCTGAAAAGTGACTGCGTTTACCTGAAACGAAGTCTTGCTTGTACGAAGGCACAGAGCCTGGCATTTCATTCCGGTTCTGAAGGGAAAGACAAAGCACAGTTCTCATCCATGAACCACACTCTGCTTTAGTGTAAGAAGCATGCTCTTACTTTTAGAGTCTCTAATAAGGCGGGAAACGTGAGTGTGCTCAGAACAAAAGAACTGAGTTTCCTACACACACGGACCATATCTAGTTCAACTCTGCTTCTGAAATTGATACAAACCCCAGGTCCTCTAACATCCAATGCTTTTCAGTTAACAGTGAGAAACGTGTGAGCTTCCTGAACGATGTTGCTTCGTTTTAGCTGAAAAGTGACTGCGTTTACCTGAAACGAAGTCTTGCTTGTAGGAAGACACAGAGCCTGGCATTGCACTCTGTTTCTGAAGTGAAACAAATAGCCCAGTACTCTTCCATGAACCACACTCTGCTTTAGAGCAAGAAGCATGCTTTTGCATTCTAGAGTCTCTATTAAGGTGGGAAATGTGAGTGTACTCAGAACAAAAGAACTGTGTTTCCTACACACAAGGACCATATCTAGTTAAACTTTGCTTCTGAAACTGATACAAACCACAGGTCCTCTAACATCCAATGCTTTTCAGTTCAGAGCGAGAAACGTGTGAGCTTAGGGAACGATGTAGCTTAGTTTGAGCTGAAAAATGACTGCGTTTACCTGAAATGAAGTCTTGCTTGTAGGAAGACACAGAGCCTGAGATTTCACTCCGTTTCTGAAGGGAAACACACAGCACAGTTCTCATCCATGAACCACACTCTGCTTTAGTGTAAGAAGCACGCTCTTACTTTCTAGAGTCTCTAATAAGGCGGGAAACGTGAGTGTGCTCAGAACAAAAGAACTGAGTTTCCTACACACATGGACCATATCTAGTACATCTCTGCTTCTGAAATTGATACAAACCCCAGGTCCTCTAACATGCAATGCTATTCAGTTAACAGTGAGAAACGTGTGAGCTTCCTGAACAATGATGCTTCGTTTTAGCAGAAAAGTTACTGCGTTTATATGAAACGAAGTCTTGCTTGTAGGAAGTCACAGAGCCTGGCATTTCATTCTGTTTCTGAAGTGAAACAAATAGCCCAGTACTCTTCCATGAACCACACTCTGCTTTAGAGCAAGAAGCATGCTCTTGCTTTCTAAAGTCTCTAATAAGGCAGGAAACGTGAGAGAGCTCAGAAAAAAAGAACTGTGTTTCCTACACACACACACCATATCTAGTTCAACTCTGCTTCTGAAACTGATACAAACCGTAGGTCCTCTAACCTCCAATGCTTTTCAGTTAAGAGTGAGAAACATGTGAGCTTCGTGAACGATGTTGCTTCGTTTTAGCTGAAAAGTGACTGCGTTTACCTGAATCAATGTCTGGCTTGTATGAAGCCACAGAGCCTGGCATTTCATTCTGTTTCTGAAGTGAAACAAATAGCCCAGTACTCTTCCATGAACCACACTCTGCTTTAGACCAAGAAGCATGCTTTTGCTTTCTAGAGTCTCTAATAATGCAGGAAACGTGAGTGTGCTCAGAAAAAAAGATCTGTGTTTCCTACACACACGCACCATATCTAGTTCAACTCTGCTTCTGAAACTGATACAAACCATAGGTCTTATAACATCCAATGCTTTTCAGTTAAGAGTGAGAAACGTGTGAGCTTCGTGAACGATGTAGCTTCGTTTGAGCTGAAAAGTGACTGCGTTTACCTGAAACGAAGTCTTGCTTGTACGAAGGCACAGAGCCTGGCATTTCATTCCGGTTCTGAAGGGAAAGACAAAGGACAGTTCTCATCCATGAACCACACTCTGCTTTAGTGTAAGAAGCACGCTCTTACTTTCTAGAGTCTCTAATAAGGCGGGAAACGTGAGTGAGCTCAGAACAAAAGAACTGAGTTTCCTACACACACGGACCATATCTAGTTCATCTCTGCTTCTGAAATTGATACAAACCTCTGGTCCTCTAACATGCAATGCTATTCAGTTAACAGTGAGAAACGTGTGAGCTTCCTGAACGATGTTGCTTCGTTTTAGCAGAAAAGTGACTGCGTTTACCTGAAACGAAGTCTTGATTGTAGGAAGTCACACAGCCTGGCATTTCACTCTGTTTCTTAAGTGAAACAAATAGCCCAGTACTCTTCCATGAACCACACTCTGCTTTAGAGCAAGAAGCATGCTCTTGCTTTCTAAAGTCCCTAATAAGGCAGGAAACGTGAGAGAGCTCAGAAAAAAAGAACTGTGTTTCCTACACACACACACCATATCTAGTTCAACTCTGCTTCTGAAACTGATACAAACCGTAGGTCCTCTAACCTCCAATGCTTTTCAGTTAAGAGTGAGAAACATGTGAGCTTCGTGAACGATGTTGCTTCGTTTTAGCTGAAAAGTGACTGCGTTTACCTGAAACGATGTCTGGCTTGTAAGAAGCCACAGAGCCTGGCATTTCATTCTGTTTCTGAAGGGAAACAAATAGCCCAGTACTCTACCATGATCCACACTCTGCTTTAGACCAAGAAGCATGCTTTTGCTTTCTAGAGTCTCTAATAATGCAGGAAACATGAGTGTGCTCAGAAAAAAAGAACTGTGTTTCCTACACACACGCACCATATCTAGTTCAACTCTGCTTCTGAAACTGATACAAACCATAGGTCTTCTAACATCCAATGCTTTTCAGTTAAGAGTGAGAAACGTGTGAGCTTCGTGAATGATGTAGCTTCCTTTGAGCTGAAAAGTGACTGCGTTTACCTGAAACGAAGTCTTGCTTGTAGGAAGGAACAGAGCCTGGCATTTCATTCTGGTTCTGAAGGGAAAGACAAAGCACAGTTCTCATCCATGAACCACACTCTGCTTTAGTGTAAGAAGCACGCTCTTACTTCCAGAGTCTCTAATAAGGCGGGAAACGTGAGTGTGCTCAGAACAACAGAACTGAGTTTCCTACACACACGGACCATATCTAGTTCAACTCTGCTTCTGAAATTGATACAAACCCCAGGTCCTCTAACATCCAATGATTTTCAGTTAACAGTGAGAAACGTGTGAGCTTCCTGAACGATGTTGCTTCGTTTTAGCTGAAAAGTGACTGCGTTTACCTGAAACGAAGTCTTGCTTGTAGGAAGTCACAGAGCCTGGCATTTCACTCTGTTTCTGAAGTGAAACAAATAGCCCAGTACTCTTCCATGAACCACACTCTGCTTTAGAGCAAGAAGCATGCTCTTGCTTTCTAGATTCTCTAATAAGGCGGGAAACGTGAGTGTGCTCAGAACAAAAGAACTGTGTTTCCTACACACACATACCATATCTAGTTCAACTCTGCTTCTTAAACTGATACAAACATCAGGTCCTCTAACCTCCAATGCTTTTCAGTTAAGAGTGAGAAACGTGTGAGCTTCGTGAACGATGTTGCTTCGTTTTAGCTGCAAAGTGACTGCGTTTACCTGAAATGAACTCTGGAGTGTAAGAAGCCACAGAGCCTGGCATTTCACTCTGTTTCTGAAGTGAAACAAATAGCCCAGTACTCTTCCATGAACCACACTCTGCTTTAGAGCAAGAAGCATGCTTTTGCATTCTAGAGTCTCTACTAAGGTGGGAAATGTGAGTGTACTCAGAACAAAAGAACTGTGTTTCCTACACACATGGACCATATCTAGTTAAACTTTGGTTCTGAAACTGATACAAACCACAGGTCCTCTAACCTCCAATGCTTTTCAGTTAAGAGTGAGAAACATGTGAGCTTCGTGAACGATGTTGCTTCGTTTTAGCTGAAAAGTGACTGCGTTTACCTGAAACGAAGTCTGGCTTGTAAGAAGCCACAGAGCCTGGCATTTCATTCTGTTTCTGAAGTGAAACAAATAGCCCAGTACTCTTCCATGAACCACACTCTGCTTTAGAGCAAGAAGCATGCTTTTGCTTTCTAGAGTCCCTAATAATGCAGGAAACGTGAGTGTGCTCAGAAAAAAAGAACTGTGTTTCCTACACACACGCACCATATCTAGTTCAACTCTGCTTCTGAAACTGATAGAAACCATAGGTCCTCTAACATCCAATGCTTTTCAGTTAAGAGTGAGAAACGTGTGAGCTTCGTGAACGATGTAGCTTCGTTTGAGCTGAAAAGTGACTGCGTTTACCTGAAACGAAGTCTTGCTTGTACGAAGGCACAGAGCCTGGCATTTCATTCCGGTTCTGAAGGCAAAGACAAACCACACTCTGCTTTAGTGTAAGAAGCACGCTCTTACTTTCTAGAGTCTCTAATAAGGCGGGAAACGTGAGTGTGCTCAGAACAAAAGAACTGAGTTTCCTACACACACGGACCATATCTAGTTCAACTCTGCTTCTGAAATTGATACAAACCCCAGGTCCTCTAACATCCAATGCTTTTCAGTTAACAGTGAGAAACGTGTGAGCTTCCTGAACGATGTTGCTTCGTTTTAGCTGAAAAGTGACTGCGTTTACCTGAAACGAAGTCTTGCTTGTAGGAAGTCACAGAGCCTGGCATTGCACTCTGTTTCTGAAGTGAAACAAATAGCCCAGTACTCTTCCATGAACCACACTCTGCTTTAGAGCAAGAAGCATGCTTTTGCATTCTAGAGTCTCTACTAAGGTGGGAAATGTGAGTGTACTCAGAAAAAAAGAACTGTGTTTCCTACACACATGGACCATATCTAGTTAAACTTTGCTTCTGAAACTGATACAAACCACAGGTCCTCTAACATCCAATGCTTTTCAGTTCAGAGCGAGAAACGTGTGAGCTTAGGGAACGATGTAGCTTAGTTTGAGCTGAAAAATGACTGCGTTTACCTGAAATGAAGTCTTGCTTGTAGGAAGACACAGAGCCTGAGATTTCACTCCGTTTCTGAAGGGAAACACACAGCACAGTTCTCATCCATGAACCACACTCTGCTTTAGTGTAAGAAGCACGCTCTTACTTTCTAGAGTCTCTAATAAGGCGGGAAACGTGAGTGTGCTCAGAACAAAAGAACTGAGTTTCCTACACATGGACCATATCTAGTTCATCTCTGCTTCTGAAATTGATACAAACCCCAGGTCCTCTAACATGCAATGCTATTCAGTTAACAGTGAGAAACGTGTGAGCTTCCTGAACAATGATGCTTCGTTTTAGCAGAAAAGTTACTGCGTTTATATGAAACGAAGTCTTGCTTGTAGGAAGTCACAGAGCCTTGCATTTCACTCTGTTTCTGAAGTGAAACAAATAGCCCAGTACTCTTCCATGAACCACACTCTGCTTTAGAGCAAGAAGCATGCTCTTGCTTTCTAAAGTCTCTAATAAGGCAGGAAACGTGAGAGAGCTCAGAAAAAAAGAACTGTGTTTCCTACACACACACACCATATCTAGTTCAACTCTGCTTCTGAAACTGATACAAACCGTAGGTCCTCTAACCTCCAATGCTTTTCAGTTAAGAGTGAGAAACATGTGAGCTTCGTGAACGATGTTGCTTCGTTTTAGCTGAAAAGTGACTGCGTTTACCTGAATCAATGTCTGGCTTGTATGAAGCCACAGAGCCTGGCATTTCATTCTGTTTCTGAAGTGAAACAAATAGCCCAGTACTCTTCCATGAACCACACTCTGCTTTAGACCAAGAAGCATGCTTTTGCTTTCTAGAGTCTCTAATAATGCAGGAAACGGGAGTGTGCTCAGAAAAAAAGATCTGTGTTTCCTACACACACGCACCATATCTAGTTCAACTCTGCTTCTGAAACTGATACAAACCATAGGTCTTATAACATCCAATGCTTTTCAGTTAAGAGTGAGAAACGTGTGAGCTTCGTGAACGATGTAGCTTCGTTTGAGCTGAAAAGTGACTGCGTTTACCTGAAACGAAGTCTTGCTTGTACGAAGGAACAGAGCCTGGCATTTCATTCCGGTTCTGAAGGGAAAGACAAAGGACAGTTCTCATCCGTGAACCACACTCTGCTTTAGTGTAAGAAGCACGCTCTTACTTTCTAGAGTCTCTAATAAGGCGGGAAACGTGAGTGAGCTCAGAACAAAAGAACTGAGTTTCCTACACACACGGACCATATCTAGTTCATCTCTGCTTCTGAAATTGATACAAACCTCTGGTCCTCTAACATGCAATGCTATTCAGTTAACAGTGAGAAACGTGTGAGCTTCCTGAACGATGTTGCTTCGTTTTAGCAGAAAAGTGACTGCGTTTACCTGAAACGAAGTCTTGATTGTAGGAAGTCACACAGCCTGGCATTTCACTCTGTTTCTTAAGTGAAACAAATAGCCCAGTACTCTTCCATGAACCACACTCTGCTTTAGAGCAAGAAGCATGCTCTTGCTTTCTAAAGTCCCTAATAAGGCAGGAAACGTGAGAGAGCTCAGAAAAAAAGAACTGTGTTTCCTACACACACACACCATATCTAGTTCAACTCTGCTTCTGAAACTGATACAAACCGTAGGTCCTCTAACCTCCAATGCTTTTCAGTTAAGAGTGAGAAACGTGTGAGCTTCGTGAACGATGTTGCTTCGTTTTAGCTGAAAAGTGACTGCGTTTACCTGAAACGATGTCTGGCTTGTAAGAAGCCACAGAGCCTGGCATTTCATTCTGTTTCTGAAGGGAAACAAATAGCCCAGTACTCTACCATGATCCACACTCTGCTTTAGACCAAGAAGCATGCTTTTGCTTTCTAGAGTCTCTAATAATGCAGGAAACGTGAGTGTGCTCAGAAAAAAAGAACTGTGTTTCCTACACACACGCACCATATCTAGTTCAACTCTGCTTCTGAAACTGATACAAACCATAGGTCTTCTAACATCCAATGCTTTTCAGTTAAGAGTGAGAAACGTGTGAGCTTCGTGAATGATGTAGCTTCCTTTGAGCTGAAAAGTGACTGCGTTTACCTGAAACGAAGTCTTGCTTGTAGGAAGGAACAGAGCCTGGCATTTCATTCTGGTTCTGAAGGGAAAGACAAAGCACAGTTCTCATCCATGAACCACACTCTGCTTTAGTGTAAGAAGCACGCTCTTACTTCCAGAGTCTCTAATAAGGCGGGAAACGTGAGTGTGCTCAGAACAACAGAACTGAGTTTCCTACACACACGGACCATATCTAGTTCAACTCTGCTTCTGAAATTGATACAAACCCCAGGTCCTCTAACATCCAATGATTTTCAGTTAACAGTGAGAAACGTGTGAGCTTCCTGAACGATGTTGCTTCGTTTTAGCTGAAAAGTGACTGCGTTTACCTGAAACGAAGTCTTGCTTGTAGGAAGTCACAGAGCCTGGCATTTCACTCTGTTTCTGAAGTGAAACAAATAGCCCAGTACTCTTCCATGAACCACACTCTGCTTTAGAGCAAGAAGCATGCTCTTGCTTTCTAGATTCTCTAATAAGGCGGGAAACGTGAGTGTGCTCAGAACAAAAGAACTGTGTTTCCTACACACACATACCACATCTAGTTCAACTCTGCTTCTTAAACTGATACAAACATCAGGTCCTCTAACCTCCAATGCTTTTCAGTTAAGAGTGAGAAACGTGTGAGCTTCGTGAATGATGTTGCTTCGTTTTAGCTGCAAAGTGACTGCGTTTACCTGAAATGAAGTCTGGAGTGTAAGAAGCCACAGAGCCTGGCATTTCACTCTGTTTCTGAAGTGAAACAAATAGCCCAGTACTCTTCCATGAACCACAATCTGCTTTAGAGCAAGAAGCATGCTTTTGCATTCTAGAGTCTCTACTAAGTTGGGAAATGTGAGTGTACTCAGAACAAAAGAACTGTGTTTCCTACACACATGGACCATATCTAGTTAAACTTTGGTTCTGAAACTGATACAAACCACAGGTCCTCTAACCTCCAATGCTTTTCAGTTAAGAGTGAGAAACATGTGAGCTTCGTGAACGATGTTGCTTCGTTTTAGCTGAAAAGTGACTGCGTTTACCTGAAACGAAGTCTGGCTTGTAAGAAGCCACAGAGCCTGGCATTTCATTCTGTTTCTGAAGTGAAACAAATAGCCCAGTACTCTTCCATGAACCACACTCTGCTTTAGAGCAAGAAGCATGCTTTTGCTTTCTAGAGTCCCTAATAATGCAGGAAACGTGAGTGTGCTCAGAAAAAAAGAACTGTGTTTCCTACACACACGCACCATATCTAGTTCAACTCTTCTTCTGAAACTGATAGAAACCATAGGTCCTCTAACATCCAATGCTTTTCAGTTAAGAGTGAGAAACGTGTGAGCTTCGTGAACGATGTAGCTTCATTTGAGCTGAAAAGTGACTGCGTTTACCTGAAACGAAGTCTTGCTTGTATGGAGGCACAGAGCCTGGCATTTCATTCCGGTTCTGAAGGGAAAGACAAAGCACAGTTCTCATCCATGAACCACACTCTGCTTTAGTGTAAGAAGCACGCTCTTACTTCCAGAGTCTCTAATAAGGCGGGAAACGTGAGTGTGCTCAGAACAACAGAACTGAGTTTCCTACACACACGGACCATATCTAGTTCAACTCTGCTTCTGAAATTGATACAAACCCCAGGTCCTCTAACATCCAATGATTTTCAGTTAACAGTGAGAAACGTGTGAGCTTCCTGAACGATGTTGCTTCGTTTTAGCTGAAAAGTGACTGCGTTTACCTGAAACGAAGTCTTGCTTGTAGGAAGTCACAGAGCCTGGCATTTCACTCTGTTTCTGAAGTGAAACAAATAGCCCAGTACTCTTCCATGAACCACACTCTGCTTTAGAGCAAGAAGCATGCTCTTGCTTTCTAGATTCTCTAATAAGGCGGGAAACGTGAGTGTGCTCAGAACAAAAGAACTGTGTTTCCTACACACACATACCATATCTAGTTCAACTCTGCTTCTTAAACTGATACAAACATCAGGTCCTCTCACCTCCAATGCTTTTCAGTTAAGAGTGAGAAACGTGTGAGCTTCGTGAACGATGTTGCTTCGTTTTAGCTGCAAAGTGACTGCGTTTACCTGAAATGAACTCTGGAGTGTAAGAAGCCACAGAGCCTGGCATTTCACTCTGTTTCTGAAGTGAAACAAATAGCCCAGTACTCTTCCGTGAACCACACTCTGCTTTAGAGCAAGAAGCATGCTTTTGCATTCTAGAGTCTCTACTAAGGTGGGAAATGTGAGTGTACTCAGAACAAAAGAACTGTGTTTCCTACACACATGGACCATATCTAGTTAAACTTTGGTTCTGAAACTGATACAAACCACAGGTCCTCTAACCTCCAATGCTTTTCAGTTAAGAGTGAGAAACATGTGAGCTTCGTGAACGATGTTGCTTCGTTTTAGCTGAAAAGTGACTGCGTTTACCTGAAACGAAGTCTGGCTTGTAAGAAGCCACAGAGCCTGGCATTTCATTCTGTTTCTGAAGTGAAACAAATAGCCCAGTACTCTTCCATGAACCACACTCTGCTTTAGAGCAAGAAGCATGCTTTTGCTTTCTAGAGTCCCTAATAATGCAGGAAACGTGAGTGTGCTCAGAAAAAAAGAACTGTGTTTCCTACACACACGCACCATATCTAGTTCAACTCTTCTTCTGAAACTGATAGAAACCATAGGTCCTCTAACATCCAATGCTTTTCAGTTAAGAGTGAGAAACGTGTGAGCTTCGTGAACGATGTATCTTCGTTTGAGCTGAAAAGTGACTGCGTTTACCTGAAACGAAGTCTTGCTTGTACGAAGGCACAGAGCCTGGCATTTCATTCCGGTTCTGAAGGGAAAGACAAAGCACAGTTCTCATCCATGAACCACACTCTGCTTTAGTGTAAGAAGCACGCTCTTACTTCCAGAGTCTCTAATAAGGCGGGAAACGTGAGTGTGCTCAGAACAAAAGAACTGAGTTTCCTACACACACGGACCATATCTAGTTCAACTCTGCTTCTGAAATTGATACAAACCCCAGGTCCTCTAACATCCAATGCTTTTCAGTTAACAGTGAGAAACGTGTGAGCTTCCTGAACGATGTTGCTTCGTTTTAGCTGAAAAGTGACTGCGTTTACCTGAAACGAAGTCTTGCTTGTAGGAAGTCACAGAGCCTGGCATTTCACTCTGTTTCTGAAGTGAAACAAATAGCCCAGTACTCTTCCATGAACCACACTCTGCTTTAGAGCAAGAAGCATGCTCTTGCTTTCTAGATTCTCTAATAAGGCGGGAAACGTGAGTGTGCTCAGAACAGAAGAACTGTGTTTCCTACACACACATACCATATCTAGTTCAACTCTGCTTCTTAAACTGATACAAACATCAGGTCCTCTAACCTCCAATGCTTTTCAGTTAAGAGTGAGAAACGTGTGAGCTTCGTGAACGATGTTGCTTCGTTTTAGCTGCAAAGTGACTGCGTTTACCTGAAATGAAGTCTGGAGTGTAAGAAGCCACAGAGCCTGGCATTTCACTCTGTTTCTGAAGTGAAACAAAAAGCCCAGTACTCTTCCATGAACCACACTCTGCTTTAGAGCAAGAAGCATGCTTTTGCATTCTAGAGTCTCTACTAAGGTGGGAAATGTGAGTGTACTCAGAACAAAAGAACTGTGTTTCCTACACACATGGACCATATCTATTTAAACTTTGGTTCTGAAACTGATACAAACCACAGGTCCTCTAACCTCCAATGCTTTTCAGTTAAGAGTGAGAAACATGTGAGCTTCGTGAACGATGTTGCTTCGTTTTAGCTGAAAAGTGACTGCGTTTACCTGAAACGAAGTCTGGCTTGTAAGAAGCCACAGAGCCTGGCATTTCATTCTGTTTCTGAAGTGAAACAAATAGCCCAGTACTCTTCCATGAACCACACTCTGCTTTAGAGCAAGAAGCATGCTTTTGCTTTCTAGAGTCCCTAATAATGCAGGAAACGTGAGTGTGCTCAGAAAAAAAGAACTGTGTTTCCTACACACACGCACCATATCTAGTTCAACTCTGCTTCTGAAACTGATAGAAACCATAGGTCCTCTAACATCCAATGCTTTTCAGTTAAGAGTGAGAAACCTGTGAGCTTCGTGAACGATGTAGCTTCGTTTGAGCTGAAAAGTGACTGCGTTTACCTGAAACGAAGTCTTGCTTGTACGAAGGCACAGAGCCTGGCATTTCATTCCGGTTCTGAAGGCAAAGACAAACCACACTCTGCTTTAGTGTAAGAAGCACGCTCTTACTTTCTAGAGTCTCTAATAAGGCGGGAAACGTGAGTGTGCTCAGAACAAAAGAACTGAGTTTCCTACACACACGGACCATATCTAGTTCATCTCTGCTTCTGAAATTGATACAAACCCCAGGTCCTCTAACATGCAATGCTATTCAGTAAACAGTGAGAAACGTGTGATCTTCCTGAACGATGTTGCTTCGTTTTAGCAGAAAAGTTACTGCGTTTACCTGAAACGAAGTCCTGCTTGTAGGAAGTCACAGAGCCTGGCATTTCACTCTGTTTCTGAAGTGAAACAAATAGCCCAGTACTCTTCCATGAACCACACTCTGCTTTAGAGCAAGAAGCATGCTCTTGCTTTCTAAAGTCTCTAATAAGGCAGGAAACGTGAGAGAGCTCACAAAAAAAGAACTGTGTTTCCTACACACACACACCATATCTAGTTCAACTCTGCTTCTGAAACTGATACAAACCGTAGGTCCTCTAACCTCCAATGCTTTTCAGTTAAGAGTGAGAAAATTGTGAGCTTCGTGAATGATGTAGCATCGTTTGAGCTGAAAAGTGAGGGCATATACCTGAAACGAAGTCTTGCTTGTAGGAAGACACAGAGCCTGGAATTTCATTCCGTTTCTGAAGGGAAACACACAGCACAGTTCTCATCCATGAAGCACACTCTGCTTTAGAGCAAGAAGCATGCTCTTGCTTTCTAGAGTCTCTAATAAGTGGGAAACGTGAGTGTGCTCAGAACAAAAGAACTGTGTTTCCTACACACACGCACCATATCTAGTTCAACTCTGCTTCTTAAACTGATACAAACCACAGGTCCTCTAACCTCCAATGCTTTTCAGTTAAGAGTGAGAAACATGTGAGCTTCGTGAACGATGTTGCTTCGTTTTAGCTGAAAAGTGACTGCGTTTACCTGAAACGAAGTCCGGCTTGTAAGAAGCCACAGAGCCTGGCATTTCATTCTGTTTCTGAAGTGATACAAATAGCCCAGTACTCTTCCATGAACCACACTCTGCTTTAGAGCAAGAAGCATGCTTTTGCTTTCTAGAGTCCCTAATAATGCAGGAAAAGTGAGTGTGCTCAGAAAAAAAGAACTGTGTTTCCTACACACACACACCATATCTAGTTCAACTCTGCTTCTGAAACTGATACAAACCATAGGTCCTCTAACATCCAATGCTTTTCAGTTAAGAGTGAGAAACGTATGAGCTTCGTGAACTATGTAGCTTCGTTTGAGCTGAAAAGTGACTGCGTTTACCTGAAACGAAGTCTTGCTTGTACGAAGGCACAGAGCCTGGCATTTCATTCCGGTTCTGAAGGGAAAGACAAAGCACAGTTCTAATCCATGAACCACACTCTGCTTTAGTGTAAGAAGCACGCTCTTACTTTCTAGATTCTCTAATAAGGCGGGAAACGTGAGTGTGCTCAGAACAAAAGAACTGTGTTTCCTACACACACGTACCATATCTAGTTCAACTCTGCTTCTTAAACTGATACAAACATCAGGTCCTCTCACCTCCAATGCTTTTCAGTTAAGAGTGAGAAACGTGTGAGCTTCGTGAACGATGTTGCTTCGTTTTAGCTGCAAAGTGACTGCGTTTACCTAAAACGAAGTTTGGCTTGTAAGAAGCCACAGAGCCTGGCATTTCACTCTGTTTCTGAAGTGAAACAAATAGCCCAGTACTCTTCCATGAACCACACTCTGCTTTAGAGCAAGAAGCATGCTTTTGCATTCTAGAGTCTCTACTAAGGCGGGAAATGTGAGTGTACTCAGAACAAAAGAACTGTGTTTCCTACACACATGGACCATATCTAGTTAAACTTTGCTTCTGAAACTGATACAAACCACAGGTCCTCTAACATCCAATGCTTTTCAGTTCAGAGCGAGAAACGTGTGAGCTTAGGGAACGATGTAGCTTAGTTTGAGCTGAAAAATGACTGTGTTTACCTGAAATGAAGTCTTGCTTGTAGGAAGACACAGAGCCTGAGATTTCACTCCGTTTCTGAAGGGAAACACACAGCACAGTTCTCATCCATGAACCACACTCTGCTTTAGTGTAAGAAGCACGCTCTTACTTTCTAGAGTCTCTAATAAGGCGGGAAACGTGAGTGTGCTCAGAACAAAAGAACTGAGTTTCCTACACACATGGACCATATCTAGTACATCTCTGCTTCTGAAATTGATACAAACCCCAGGTCCTCTAACATCCAGTGCTTTTCAGTTAACAGTGAGAAACGTGTGAGCTTCCTGAACGATGTTGCTTCGTTTTAGCAGAAAAGTTACTGCGTTTATATGAAACGAAGTCTTGCTTGTAGGAAGTCACAGAGCCTGGCATTTCACTCTGTTTCTGAAGTGAAACAAATAGCCCAGTACTCTTCCATGAACCACACTCTGCTTTAGAGCAAGAAGCATGCTCTTGCTTTCTAAAGTCTCTAATAAGGCAGGAAACGTGAGAGAGCTCAGAAAAAAAGAACTGTGTTTCCTACACACACACACCATATCTAGTTCAACTCTGCTTCTGAAACTGATACAAACCGTAGGTCCTCTAACCTCCAATGCTTTTCAGTTAAGAGTGAGAAACATGTGAGCTTCGTGAACGATGTTGCTTCGTTTTAGCTGAAAAGTGACTGCGTTTACCTGAATCGATGTCTGGCTTGTATGAAGCCACAGAGCCTGGCATTTCATTCTGTTTCTGAAGTGAAACAAATAGCCCAGTACTCTTCCATGAACCACACTCTGCTTTAGACCAAGAAGCATGCTTTTGCTTTCTAGAGTCTCTAATAATGCAGGAAACGTGAGTGTGCTCAGAAAAAAAGATCTGTGTTTCCTACACACACGCACCATATCTAGTTCAACTCTGCTTCTGAAACTGATACAAACCATACGTCTTATAACATCCAATGCTTTTCAGTTAAGAGTGAGAAACGTGTGAGCTTAGGGAACGATGTAGCTTAGTTTGAGCTGAAAAATGACTGCGTTTACCTGAAATGAAGTCTTGCTTGTAGGAAGACACAGAGCCTGAGCTTTCACTCCGTTTCTGAATGGAAACACACAGCACAGTTCTCATCCATGTACCACACTCTGCTTTAGTGTAAGAAGCACGCTCTTACTTTCTAGAGTCTCTAATAAGGCGGGAAACGTGAGTGTGCTCAGAACAAAAGAACTGAGTTTCCTACACACACGGACCATATCTAGTTCAACTCTGCTTCTGAAATTGATACAAACCCCAGGTCCTCTAACATCCAATGCTTTTCAGTTAACAGTGAGAAACGTGTGAGCTTCCTGAACGATGTTGCTTCGTTTTAGCTGAAAAGTGACTGCGTTTACCTGAAACGAAGTCTTGCTTGTAGGAAGTCACAGAGCCTGGCATTTCACTCTGTTTCTGAAGTGAAACAAATAGCCCAGTACTCTTCCATGAACCACACTCTGCTTTAGAGCAAGAAGCATGCTCTTGCTTTCTAGATTCTCTAACAAGGCGGGAAACGTGAGTGTGCTCAGAACAAAAGAACTGTGTTTCCTACACACACATACCATATCTAGTACAACTCTGCTTCTTAAACTGATACAAACATCAGGTCCTCTAAACTCCAATGCTTTTCAGTTAAGAGTGAGAAACGTGTGAGCTTCGTGAACGATGTTGCTTCGTTTTAGCTGCAAAGTGACTGCGTTTACCTGAAATGAAGTCTGGAGTGTAAGAAGCCACAGAGCCTGGCATTTCACTCTGTTTCTGAAGTGAAACAAATAGCCCAGTACTCTTCCATGAACCACACTCTGCTTTAGAGCAAGAAGCATGCTTTTGCATTCTAGAGTCTCTACTAACGTGGGAAATGTGAGTGTACTCAGAACAAAAGAACTGTGTTTCCTACACACATGGACCATATCTAGTTAAACTTTGGTTCTGAAACTGATACAAACCACAGGTCCTCTAACCTCCAATGCTTTTCAGTTAAGAGTGAGAAACATGTGAGCTTCGTGAACGATGTTGCTTCGTTTTAGCTGAAAAGTGACTGCGTTTACCTGAAACGAAGTCTGGCTTGTAAGAAGCCACAGAGCCTGGCATTTCATTCTGTTTCTGAAGTGAAACAAATAGCCCAGTACTCTTCCATGAACCACACTCTGCTTTAGAGCAAGAAGCATGCTTTTGCTTTCTAGAGTCCCTAATAATGCAGGAAACGTGAGTGTGCTCAGAAAAAAAGAACTGTGTTTCCTACACACACGCACCATATCTAGTTCAACTCTTCTTCTGAAACTGATAGAAACCATAGGTCCTCTAACATCCAATGCTTTTCAGTTAAGAGTGAGAAACGTGTGAGCTTCGTGAACGATGTAGCTTCGTTTGAGCAGAAAAGTGACTGCGTTTACCTGAAACGAAGTCTTGCTTGTACGAAGGCACAGAGCCTGGCATTTCATTCCGGTTCTGAAGGCAAAGACAAAGCACAGTTCTCATCCATGAACCACACTCTGCTTTAGTGTAAGAAGCACGCTCTTACTTTCTAGAGTCTCTAATAAGGCGGGAAACGTGAGTGTGCTCAGAACAAAAGAACTGAGTTTCCTACACACACGGACAATATCTAGTTCAACTCTGCTTCTGAAATTGATACAAACCCCAGGTCCTCTAACATCCAATGCTTTTCAGTTAACAGTGAGAAACGTGTGAGCTTCCTGAACGATGTTGCTTCGTTTTAGCTGAAAAGTGACTGCGTTTACCTGAAACGAAGTCTTGCTTGTAGGAAGTCACAGAGCCTGGCATTGCACTCTGTTTCTGAAGTGAAACAAATAGCCCAGTACTCTTCCATGAACCACACTCTGCTTTAGAGCAAGAAGCATGCTCTTGCTTTCTAAAGTCTCTAATAAGGCAGGAAACGTGAGAGAGCTCAGAAAAAAAGAACTGTGTTTCCTACACACACACACCATATCTAGTTCAACTCTGCTTCTGAAACTGATACAAACCGTAGGTCCTCTAACCTCCAATGCTTTTCAGTTAAGAGTGAGAAACATGTGAGCTTCGTGAACGATGTTGCTTCGTTTTAGCTGAAAAGTGACTGCGTTTACCTGAAACGATGTCTGGCTTGTAAGAAGCCACAGAGCCTGGCATTTCATTCTGTTTCTGCAGTGAAACAAATAGCCCAGTACTCTTCCATGAACCACACTCTGCTTTAGAGCAAGAAGCATGCTCTTGCTTTCTAAAGTCTCTAATAAGGCAGGAAACGTGAGAGAGCTCAGAAAAAAAGAACTGTGTTTCCTACACACACACACCATATCTAGTTCAACTCTGCTTCTGAAACTGATACAAACCGTAGGTCCTCTAACCTCCAATGCTTTTCAGTTAAGAGTGAGAAAATTGTGAGCTTCGTGAATGATGTAGCATCGTTTGAGCTGAAAAGTGAGGGCATATACCTGAAACGAAGTCCGGCTTGTAAGAAGCCACAGAGCCTGGCATTTCATTCTGTTTCTGAAGTGATACAAATAGCCCAGTACTCTTCCATGAACCACACTCTGCTTTAGAGCAAGAAGCATGCTTTTGCTTTCTAGAGTCCCTAATAATGCGGGAAAAGTGAGTGTGCTCAGAAAAAAAGAACTGAGTTTCCTACACACACGCACCATATCTAGTTCAACTCTGCTTCTGAAACTGATACAAACCATAGGTCCTCTAACCTCCAATGCTTTTCAGTTAAGAGTGAGAAACGTGTGAGCTTCGTGAACGATGTAGCTTCGTTTGAGCTGAAAAGTGACTGCGTTTACCTGAAACGAAGTCTTGCTTGTACGAAGGCACAGAGCCTGGCATTTCATTCCGGATCTGAAGGGAAAGACAAAGCACAGTTCTAATCCATGAACCACACTCTGCTTTAGTGTAAGAAGCACGCTCTTACTTTCTAGATCCTCTAATAAGGCGGGAAACGTGAGTGTGCTCAGAACAAAAGAACTGTGTTTCCTACACACACGTACCATATCTAGTTCAACTCTGCTTCTTAAACTGATACAAACATCAGGTCCTCTCACCTCCAATGCTTTTCAGTTAAGAGTGAGAAACGTGTGAGCTTCGTGAATGATGTTGCTTCGTTTTAGCTGAAAAGTGACTGCGTTTACCTGAAACGAAGTCTGGCTTGTAAGAAGCCACAGAGCCTGGCATTTCATTCTGTTTCTGAAGTGATACAAATAGCCGAGTACTCTTCCATGAACCACACTCTGCTTTAGAGCAAGAAGCATGCTTTTGCTTTCTAGAGTCCCTAATAATGCAGGAAACGTGAGTGTGCTCAGAAAAAAAGAACTGTGTTTCCTACACACACGCACCATATCTAGTTCAACTCTGCTTCTGAAACTGATACAAACCATAGGTCCTCTAACATCCAATGCTTTTCAGTTAAGAGTGAGAAACGTGTGAGCTTCGTGAACGATGTAGCTTCGTTTGAGCTGAAAAGTGACTGCGTTTACCTGAAACGAAGTCTTGCTTGTACGAAGGCACAGAGCCTGGCATTTCATTCCGGTTCTGAAGGGAAAGACAAAGCACAGTTCTAATCCATGAACCACACTCTGCTTTAGTGTAAGAAGCATGCTCTTACTTTCTAGATTCTCTAATAAGGCGGGAAACGTGAGTGTGCTCAGAACAAAAGAACTGTGTTTCCTACACACACGTACCATATCTAGTTCAACTCTGCTTCTTAAACTGATACAAACATCAGGTCCTCTCACCTCCAATGCTTTTCAGTTAAGAGTGAGAAACGTGTGAGCTTCGTGAACGATGTTGCTTCGTTTTAGCTGCAAAGTGACTGCGTTTACCTGAAATGAAGTCTGGAGTGTAAGAAGCCACAGAGCCTTGCATTTCACTCTGTTTCTGAAGTGAAACAAATAGCCCAGTACTCTTCCATGAACCACACTCTGCTTTAGAGCAAGAAGCATGCTTTTGCATTCTAGAGTCTCTACTAAGGTGGGAAATGTGAGTGTACTCAGAACAAAAGAACTGTGTTTCCTACACACATGGACCATATCTAGTTAAACTTTGGTTCTGAAACTGATACAAACCACAGGTCCTCTAACCTCCAATGCTTTTCAGTTAAGAGTGAGAAACATGTGAGCTTCGTGAACGATGTTGCTTCGTTTTAGCTGAAAAGTGACTGCGTTTACCTGAAACGAAGTCTGGCTTGTAAGAAGCCACAGAGCCTGGCATTTCATTCTGTTTCTGAAGTGAAACAAATAGCCCAGTACTCTTCCATGAACCACACTCTGCTTTAGAGCAAGAAGCATGCTTTTGCTTTCTAGAGTCCCTAATAATGCAGGAAACGTGAGTGTGCTCAGAAAAAAAGAACTGTGTTTCCTACACACACGCACCATATCTAGTTCAACTCTGCTTCTGAAACTGATAGAAACCATAGGTCCTCTAACATCCAATGCTTTTCAGTTAAGAGTGAGAAACGTGTGAGCTTCGTGAACGATGTAGCTTCGTTTGAGCTGAAAAGTGACTGCGTTTACCTGAAACGAAGTCTTGCTTGTACGAAGGCACAGAGCCTGGCATTTCATTCCGTTTCTGAAGGGAAAGACAAAGCACAGTTCTCATCCATGAACCACACTCTGCTTTAGTGTAAGAAGCACGCTCTTACTTTCTAGAGTCTCTAATAAGGCGGGAAACGTGAGTGTGCTCAGAACAAAAGAACTGAGTTTCCTACACACACGGACCATATCTAGTTCAACTCTGCTTCTGAAATTGATACAAACCCCAGGTCCTCTAACATCCAATGCTTTTCAGTTAACAGTGAGAAACGTGTGAGCTTCCTGAACAATGTTGCTTCGTTTTAGCTGAAAAGTGACTGTGTTTACCTGAAACGAAGTCTTGCTTGTAGGAAGTCACAGAGCCTGGCATTTCACTCTGTTTCTGAAGTGAAACAAATAGCCCAGTACTCTTCCATGAACCACACTCTGCTTTAGAGCAAGAAGCATGCTCTTGCTTTCTAGATTCTCTAATAAGGCGGGAAACGTGAGTGTGCTCAGAACAAAAGAACTGTGTTTCCTACACACACGTACCATATCTAGTTGAACTCTGCTTCTTAAACTGATACAAACATCAGGTCCTCTCACCTCCAATGCTTTTCAGTTAAGAGTGAGAAACGTGTGAGCTTCGTGAACGATGTTGCTTCGTTTTAGCTGAAAAGTGACTGTGTTTACCTGAAACGAAGTCTGGCTTGTAAGAAGCCACAGAGCCTGGCATTTCATTCTGTTTCTGAAGTGATACAAATAGCCCAGTACTCTTCCATGAATCACACTCTGCTTTAGAGCAAGAAGCATGCTTTTGCTTTCTAGAGTCCCTAATAATGCAGGAAACGTGAGTGTGCTCAGAAAAAAAGAACTGTGTTTCCTACACACACGCACCATATCTAGTTCAACTCTGCTTCTGAAACTGATACAAACCATAGGTCCTCTAACATCCAATGCTTTTCAGTTAAGAGTGAGAAACGTGTGAGCTTCGTGAACGATGTAGCTTCGTTTGAGCTGAAAAGTGACTGCGTTTACCTGAAACGAAGTCTTGCTTGTACGAAGGCACAGAGCCTGGCATTTCATTCCGGTTCTGAAGGGAAAGACAAAGCACAGTTCTAATCCATGAACCACACTCTGCTTTAGTGTAAGAAGCACGCTCTTACTTTCTAGATTCTCTAATAAGGCGGGAAACGTGAGTGTGCTCAGAACAAAAGAACTGAGTTTCCTACACACACGGACCATATCTAGTTCAACTCTGCTTCTGAAATTGATACAAACCCCAGGTCCTCTAACATCCAATGCTTTTCAGTTAACAGTGAGAAACGTGTGAGCTTCCTGAACAATGTTGCTTCGTTTTAGCTGAAAAGTGACTGCGTTTACCTGAAACGAAGTCTTGCTTGTAGGAAGTCACAGAGCCTGGCATTTCACTCTGTTTCTGAAGTGAAACAAATAGCCCAGTACTCTTCCATGAACCACACTCTGCTTTAGAGCAAGAAGCATGCTTTTGCATTCTAGAGTCTCTACTAAGGCGGGAAATGTGAGTGTACTCAGAACAAAAGAACTGTGTTTCCTACACACATGGACCATATCTACTTACACTTTGCTTCTGAAACTGATACAAACCACAGGTCCTCTAACATCCAATGCTTTTCAGTTCAGAGCGAGAAACGTGTGAGCTTAGGGAACGATGTAGCTTAGTTTGAGCTGAAAAATGACTGCGTTTACCTGAAATGAAGTCTTGCTTGTAGGAAGACACAGAGCCTGAGATTTCACTCCGTTTCTGAAGGGAAACACACAGCACAGTTCTCATCCATGAACCACACTCTGCTTTAGTGTAAGAAGCACGCTCTTACTTTCTAGAGTCTCTAATAAGGCGGGAAACGTGAGTGTGCTCAGAACAAAAGAACTGAGTTTCCTACACACACGGACCATATCTAGTTCATCTCTGCTTCTGAAATTGATACAAACCCCAGGTCCTCTAACATGCAATGCTATTCAGTAAACAGTGAGAAACGTGTGATCTTCCTGAACGATGTTGCTTCGTTTTAGCAGAAAAGTTACTGCGTTTACCTGAAACGAAGTCCTGCTTGTAGGAAGTCACAGAGCCTGGCATTTCACTCTGTTTCTGAAGTGAAACAAATAGCCCAGTACTCTTCCATGAACCACACTCTGCTTTAGAGCAAGAAGCATGCTTTTGCTTTCTAGAGTCCCTAATAATGCAGGAAAAGTGAGTGTGCTCAGAAAAAAAGAACTGAGTTTCCTACACACACGCACCATATCTAGTTCAACTCTGCTTCTGAAACTGATACAAACCATAGGTCCTCTAACATCCAATGCTTTCAGTTAAGAGTGAGAAACGTGTGAGCTTCGTGAACGATGTAGCTTCGTTTGAGCTGAAAAGTGACTGCGTTTACCTGAAACGAAGTCTTGCTTGTACGAAGGCACAGAGCCTGGCATTTCATTCCGGATCTGAAGGGAAAGACAAAGCACAGTTCTAATCCATGAACCACACTCTGCTTTAGTATAAGAAGCACGCTCTTACTTTCTAGATCCTCTAATAAGGCGGGAAACGTGAGTGTGCTCAGAACAAAAGAACTGTGTTTCCTACACACACGTACCATATCTAGTTCAACTATGCTTCTTAAACTGATACAAACATCAGGTCCTCTCACCTCCAATGCTTTTCAGTTAAGAGTGAGAAACGTGTGAGCTTCGTGAATGATGTTGCTTCGTTTTAGCTGAAAAGTGACTGCGTTTACCTGAAAGGAAGTCTGGCTTGTAAGAAGCCACAGAGCCTGGCATTTCATTCTGTTTCTGAAGTGATACAAATAGCCGAGTACTCTTCCATGAACCACACTCTGCTTTAGAGCAAGAAGCATGCTTTTGCTTTCTAGAGTCCCTAATAATGCAGGAAACGTGAGTGTGCTCAGAAAAAAAGAACTGTGTTTCCTACACACACGCACCATATCTAGTTCAACTCTGCTTCTGAAACTGATACAAACCATAGGTCCTCTAACATCCAATGCTTTTCAGTTAAGAGTGAGAAACGTGTGAGCTTCGTGAACGATGTAGCTTCGTTTGAGCTGAAAAGTGACTGCGTTTACCTGAAACGAAGTCTTGCTTGTACGAAGGCACAGAGCCTGGCATTTCATTCCGGTTCTGAAGGGAAAGACAAAGCACAGTTCTAATCCATGAACCACACTCTGCTTTAGTGTAAGAAGCATGCTCTTACTTTCTAGATTCTCTAATAAGGCGGGAAACGTGAGTGTGCTCAGAACAAAAGAACTGTGTTTCCTACACACACGTACCATATCTAGTTCAACTCTGCTTCTTAAACTGATACAAACATCAGGTCCTCTCACCTCCAATGCTTTTCAGTTAAGAGTGAGAAACGTGTGAGCTTCGTGAACGATGTTGCTTCGTTTTAGCTGCAAAGTGACTGCGTTTACCTGAAATGAAGTCTGGAGTGTAAGAAGCCACAGAGCCTTGCATTTCACTCTGTTTCTGAAGTGAAACAAATAGCCCAGTACTCTTCCATGAACCACACTCTGCTTTAGAGCAAGAAGCATGCTTTTGCATTCTAGAGTCTCTACTAAGGTGGGAAATGTGAGTGTACTCAGAACAAAAGAACTGTGTTTCCTACACACATGGACCATATCTAGTTAAACTTTGGTTCTGAAACTGATACAAACCACAGGTCCTCTAACCTCCAATGCTTTTCAGTTAAGAGTGAGAAACATGTGAGCTTCGTGAACGATGTTGCTTCGTTTTAGCTGAAAAGTGACTGCGTTTACCTGAAACGAAGTCTGGCTTGTAAGAAGCCACAGAGCCTGGCATTTCATTCTGTTTCTGAAGTGAAACAAATAGCCCAGTACTCTTCCATGAACCACACTCTGCTTTAGAGCAAGAAGCATGCTTTTGCTTTCTAGAGTCCCTAATAATGCAGGAAACGTGAGTGTGCTCAGAAAAAAAGAACTGTGTTTCCTACACACACGCACCATATCTAGTTCAACTCTGCTTCTGAAACTGATAGAAACCATAGGTCCTCTAACATCCAATGCTTTTCAGTTAAGAGTGAGAAACGTGTGAGCTTCGTGAACGATGTAGCTTCGTTTGAGCTGAAAAGTGACTGCGTTTACCTGAAACGAAGTCTTGCTTGTACGAAGGCACAGAGCCTGGCATTTCATTCCGTTTCTGAAGGGAAAGACAAAGCACAGTTCTCATCCATGAACCACACTCTGCTTTAGTGTAAGAAGCACGCTCTTACTTTCTAGAGTCTCTAATAAGGCGGGAAACGTGAGTGTGCTCAGAACAAAAGAACTGAGTTTCCTACACACACGGACCATATCTAGTTCAACTCTGCTTCTGAAATTGATACAAACCCCAGGTCCTCTAACATCCAATGCTTTTCAGTTAACAGTGAGAAACGTGTGAGCTTCCTGAACAATGTTGCTTCGTTTTAGCTGAAAAGTGACTGTGTTTACCTGAAACGAAGTCTTGCTTGTAGGAAGTCACAGAGCCTGGCATTTCACTCTGTTTCTGAAGTGAAACAAATAGCCCAGTACTCTTCCATGAACCACACTCTGCTTTAGAGCAAGAAGCATGCTCTTGCTTTCTAGATTCTCTAATAAGGCGGGAAACGTGAGTGTGCTCAGAACAAAAGAACTGTGTTTCCTACACACACGTACCATATCTAGTTGAACTCTGCTTCTTAAACTGATACAAACATCAGGTCCTCTCACCTCCAATGCTTTTCAGTTAAGAGTGAGAAACGTGTGAGCTTCGTGAACGATGTTGCTTCGTTTTAGCTGAAAAGTGACTGTGTTTACCTGAAACGAAGTCTGGCTTGTAAGAAGCCACAGAGCCTGGCATTTCATTCTGTTTCTGAAGTGATACAAATAGCCCAGTACTCTTCCATGAATCACACTCTGCTTTAGAGCAAGAAGCATGCTTTTGCTTTCTAGAGTCCCTAATAATGCAGGAAACGTGAGTGTGCTCAGAAAAAAAGAACTGTGTTTCCTACACACACGCACCATATCTAGTTCAACTCTGCTTCTGAAACTGATACAAACCATAGGTCCTCTAACATCCAATGCTTTTCAGTTAAGAGTGAGAAACGTGTGAGCTTCGTGAACGATGTAGCTTCGTTTGAGCTGAAAAGTGACTGCGTTTACCTGAAACGAAGTCTTGCTTGTACGAAGGCACAGAGCCTGGCATTTCATTCCGGTTCTGAAGGGAAGACAAAGCACAGTTCTCATCCATGAACCACACTCTGCTTTAGTGTAAGAAGCACGCTCTTACTTTCTAGATTCTCTAATAAGGCGGGAAACGTGAGTGTGCTCAGAACAAAAGAACTGAGTTTCCTACACACACGGACCATATCTAGTTCAACTCTGCTTCTGAAATTGATACAAACCCCAGGTCCTCTAACATCCAATGCTTTTCAGTTAACAGTGAGAAACGTGTGAGCTTCCTGAACAATGTTGCTTCGTTTTAGCTGAAAAGTGACTGCGTTTACCTGAAACGAAGTCTTGCTTGTAGGAAGTCACAGAGCCTGGCATTTCACTCTGTTTCTGAAGTGAAACAAATAGCCCAGTACTCTTCCATGAACCACACTCTGCTTTAGAGCAAGAAGCATGCTTTTGCATTCTAGAGTCTCTACTAAGGCGGGAAATGTGAGTGTACTCAGAACAAAAGAACTGTGTTTCCTACACACATGGACCATATCTACTTACACTTTGCTTCTGAAACTGATACAAACCACAGGTCCTCTAACATCCAATGCTTTTCAGTTCAGAGCGAGAAACGTGTGAGCTTAGGGAACGATGTAGCTTAGTTTGAGCTGAAAAATGACTGCGTTTACCTGAAATGAAGTCTTGCTTGTAGGAAGACACAGAGCCTGAGATTTCACTCCGTTTCTGAAGGGAAACACACAGCACAGTTCTCATCCATGAACCACACTCTGCTTTAGTGTAAGAAGCACGCTCTTACTTTCTAGAGTCTCTAATAAGGCGGGAAACGTGAGTGTGCTCAGAACAAAAGAACTGAGTTTCCTACACACACGGACCATATCTAGTTCATCTCTGCTTCTGAAATTGATACAAACACCAGGTCCTCTAACATGCAATGCTATTCAGTAAACAGTGAGAAACGTGTGATCTTCCTGAACGATGTTGCTTCATTTTAGCAGAAAAGTGACTGCGTTTACCTGAAACGAAGTCCGGCTTGTAAGAAGCCACAGAGCCTGGCATTTCATTCTGTTTCTGAAGTGATACAAATAGCCCAGTACTCTTCCATGAACCACACTCTGCTTTAGAGCAAGAAGCATGCTTTTGCTTTCTAGAGTCCCTAATAATGCAGGAAAAGTGAGTGTGCTCAGAAAAAAAGAACTGAGTTTCCTACACACACGCACCATATCTAGTTCAACTCTGCTTCTGAAACTGATACAAACCATAGGTCCTCTAACATCCAATGCTTTTAAGTTAAGAGTGAGAAACGTGTGAGCTTCGTGAACGATGTAGCTTCGTTTGAGCTGAAAAGTGACTGCGTTTACCTGAAACGAAGTCTTGCTTGTACGAAGGCACAGAGCCTGGCATTTCATTCCGGATCTGAAGGGAAAGACAAAGCACAGTTCTAATCCATGAACCACACTCTGCTTTAGTGTAAGAAGCACGCTCTTACTTTCTAGATCCTCTAATAAGGCGGGAAACGTGAGTGTGCTCAGAACAAAAGAACTGTGTTTCCTACACACACGTACCATATCTAGTTCAACTCTGCTTCTTAAACTGATACAAACATCAGGTCCTCTCACCTCCAATGCTTTTCAGTTAAGAGTGAGAAACGTGTGAGCTTCGTGAATGATGTTGCTTCGTTTTAGCTGAAAAGTGACTGCGTTTACCTGAAACGAAGTCTGGCTTGTAAGAAGCCACAGAGCCTGGCATATCATTCTGTTTCTGAAGTGATACAAATAGCCGAGTACTCTTCCATGAACCACACTCTGCTTTAGAGCAAGAAGCATGCTTTTGCTTTCTAGAGTCCCTAATAATGCAGGAAACGTGAGTGTGCTCAGAAAAAAAGAACTGTGTTTCCTACACACACGCACCATATCTAGTTCAACTCTGCTTCTGAAACTGATACAAACCATAGGTCCTCTAACATCCAATGCTTTTCAGTTAAGAGTGAGAAACGTGTGAGCTTCGTGAACGATGTAGCTTCGTTTGAGCTGAAAAGTGACTGCGTTTACCTGAAACGAAGTCTTGCTTGTACGAAGGCACAGAGCCTGGCATTTCACTCTGTTTCTGAAGGGAAAGACAAAGCACAGTTCTAATCCATGAACCACACTCTGCTTTAGTGTAAGAAGCATGCTCTTACTTTCTAGATTCTCTAATAAGGCGGGAAACGTGAGTGTGCTCAGAACAAAAGAACTGTGTTTCCTACACACACGTACCATATCTAGTTCAACTCTGCTTCTTAAACTGATACAAACATCAGGTCCTCTCACCTCCAATGCTTTTCAGTTAAGAGTGAGAAACGTGTGAGCTTCGTGAACGATGTTGCTTCGTTTTAGCTGCAAAGTGACTGCGTTTACCTGAAATGAAGTCTGGAGTGTAAGAAGCCACAGAGCCTTGCATTTCACTCTGTTTCTGAAGTGAAACAAATAGCCCAGTACTCTTCCATGAACCACACTCTGCTTTAGAGCAAGAAGCATGCTTTTGCATTCTAGAGTCTCTACTAAGGTGGGAAATGTGAGTGTACTCAGAACAAAAGAACTGTGTTTCCTACACACATGGACCATATCTAGTTAAACTTTGGTTCTGAAACTGATACAAACCACAGGTCCTCTAACCTCCAATGCTTTTCAGTTAAGAGTGAGAAACATGTGAGCTTCGTGAACGATGTTGCTTCGTTTTAGCTGAAAAGTGACTGCGTTTACCTGAAACGAAGTCTGGCTTGTAAGAAGCCACAGAGCCTGGCATTTCATTCTGTTTCTGAAGTGAAACAAATAGCCCAGTACTCTTCCATGAACCACACTCTGCTTTAGAGCAAGAAGCATGCTTTTGCTTTCTAGAGTCCCTAATAATGCAGGAAACGTGAGTGTGCTCAGAAAAAAAGAACTGTGTTTCCTACACACACGCACCATATCTAGTTCAACTCTGCTTCTGAAACTGATAGAAACCATAGGTCCTCTAACATCCAATGCTTTTCAGTTAAGAGTGAGAAACGTGTGAGCTTCGTGAACGATGTAGCTTCGTTTGAGCTGAAAAGTGACTGCGTTTACCTGAAACGAAGTCTTGCTTGTACGAAGGCACAGAGCCTGGCATTTCATTCCGTTTCTGAAGGGAAAGACAAAGCACAGTTCTCATCCATGAACCACACTCTGCTTTAGTGTAAGAAGCACGCTCTTACTTTCTAGAGTCTCTAATAAGGCGGGAAACGTGAGTGTGCTCAGAACAAAAGAACTGAGTTTCCTACACACACGGACCATATCTAGTTCAACTCTGCTTCTGAAATTGATACAAACCCCAGGTCCTCTAACATCCAATGCTTTTCAGTTAACAGTGAGAAACGTGTGAGCTTCCTGAACAATGTTGCTTCGTTTTAGCTGAAAAGTGACTGTGTTTACCTGAAACGAAGTCTTGCTTGTAGGAAGTCACAGAGCCTGGCATTTCACTCTGTTTCTGAAGTGAAACAAATAGCCCAGTACTCTTCCATGAACCACACTCTGCTTTAGAGCAAGAAGCATGCTCTTGCTTTCTAGATTCTCTAATAAGGCGGGAAACGTGAGTGTGCTCAGAACAAAAGAACTGTGTTTCCTACACACACGTACCATATCTAGTTGAACTCTGCTTCTTAAACTGATACAAACATCAGGTCCTCTCACCTCCAATGCTTTTCAGTTAAGAGTGAGAAACGTGTGAGCTTCGTGAACGATGTTGCTTCGTTTTAGCTGAAAAGTGACTGTGTTTACCTGAAACGAAGTCTGGCTTGTAAGAAGCCACAGAGCCTGGCATTTCATTCTGTTTCTGAAGTGATACAAATAGCCCAGTACTCTTCCATGAATCACACTCTGCTTTAGAGCAAGAAGCATGCTTTTGCTTTCTAGAGTCCCTAATAATGCAGGAAACGTGAGTGTGCTCAGAAAAAAAGAACTGTGTTTCCTACACACACGCACCATATCTAGTTCAACTCTGCTTCTGAAACTGATACAAACCATAGGTCCTCTAACATCCAATGCTTTTCAGTTAAGAGTGAGAAACGTGTGAGCTTCGTGAACGATGTAGCTTCGTTTGAGCTGAAAAGTGACTGCGTTTACCTGAAACGAAGTCTTGCTTGTACGAAGGCACAGAGCCTGGCATTTCATTCCGGTTCTGAAGGGAAAGACAAAGCACAGTTCTAATCCATGAACCACACTCTGCTTTAGTGTAAGAAGCACGCTCTTACTTTCTAGATTCTCTAATAAGGCGGGAAACGTGAGTGTGCTCAGAACAAAAGAACTGAGTTTCCTACACACACGGACCATATCTAGTTCAACTCTGCTTCTGAAATTGATACAAACCCCAGGTCCTCTAACATCCAATGCTTTTCAGTTAACAGTGAGAAACGTGTGAGCTTCCTGAACAATGTTGCTTCGTTTTAGCTGAAAAGTGACTGCGTTTACCTGAAACGAAGTCTTGCTTGTAGGAAGTCACAGAGCCTGGCATTTCACTCTGTTTCTGAAGTGAAACAAATAGCCCAGTACTCTTCCATGAACCACACTCTGCTTTAGAGCAAGAAGCATGCTTTTGCATTCTAGAGTCTCTACTAAGGCGGGAAATGTGAGTGTACTCAGAACAAAAGAACTGTGTTTCCTACACACATGGACCATATCTACTTACACTTTGCTTCTGAAACTGATACAAACCACAGGTCCTCTAACATCCAATGCTTTTCAGTTCAGAGCGAGAAACGTGTGAGCTTAGGGAACGATGTAGCTTAGTTTGAGCTGAAAAATGACTGCGTTTACCTGAAATGAAGTCTTGCTTGTAGGAAGACACAGAGCCTGAGATTTCACTCCGTTTCTGAAGGGAAACACACAGCACAGTTCTCATCCATGAACCACACTCTGCTTTAGTGTAAGAAGCACGCTCTTACTTTCTAGAGTCTCTAATAAGGCGGGAAACGTGAGTGTGCTCAGAACAAAAGAACTGAGTTTCCTACACACACGGACCATATCTAGTTCATCTCTGCTTCTGAAATTGATACAAACCCCAGGTCCTCTAACATGCAATGCTATTCAGTAAACAGTGAGAAACGTGTGATCTTCCTGAACGATGTTGCTTCGTTTTAGCAGAAAAGTTACTGCGTTTACCTGAAACGAAGTCCTGCTTGTAGGAAGTCACAGAGCCTGGCATTTCACTCTGTTTCTGAAGTGAAACAAATAGCCCAGTACTCTTCCATGAACCACACTCTGCTTTAGAGCAAGAAGCATGCTTTTGCTTTCTAGAGTCCCTAATAATGCAGGAAAAGTGAGTGTGCTCAGAAAAAAAGAACTGAGTTTCCTACACACACGCACCATATCTAGTTCAACTCTGCTTCTGAAACTGATACAAACCATAGGTCCTCTAACATCCAATGCTTTCAGTTAAGAGTGAGAAACGTGTGAGCTTCGTGAACGATGTAGCTTCGTTTGAGCTGAAAAGTGACTGCGTTTACCTGAAACGAAGTCTTGCTTGTACGAAGGCACAGAGCCTGGCATTTCATTCCGGATCTGAAGGGAAAGACAAAGCACAGTTCTAATCCATGAACCACACTCTGCTTTAGTATAAGAAGCACGCTCTTACTTTCTAGATCCTCTAATAAGGCGGGAAACGTGAGTGTGCTCAGAACAAAAGAACTGTGTTTCCTACACACACGTACCATATCTAGTTCAACTCTGCTTCTTAAACTGATACAAACATCAGGTCCTCTCACCTCCAATGCTTTTCAGTTAAGAGTGAGAAACGTGTGAGCTTCGTGAATGATGTTGCTTCGTTTTAGCTGAAAAGTGACTGCGTTTACCTGAAACGAAGTCTGGCTTGTAAGAAGCCACAGAGCCTGGCATTTCATTCTGTTTCTGAAGTGATACAAATAGCCGAGTACTCTTCCATGAACCACACTCTGCTTTAGAGCAAGAAGCATGCTTTTGCTTTCTAGAGTCCCTAATAATGCAGGAAACGTGAGTGTGCTCAGAAAAAAAGAACTGTGTTTCCTACACACACGCACCATATCTAGTTCAACTCTGCTTCTGAAACTGATACAAACCATAGGTCCTCTAACATCCAATGCTTTTCAGTTAAGAGTGAGAAACGTGTGAGCTTCGTGAACGATGTAGCTTCGTTTGAGCTGAAAAGTGACTGCGTTTACCTGAAACGAAGTCTTGCTTGTACGAAGGCACAGAGCCTGGCATTTCATTCCGGTTCTGAAGGGAAAGACAAAGCACAGTTCTAATCCATGAACCACACTCTGCTTTAGTGTAAGAAGCATGCTCTTACTTTCTAGATTCTCTAATAAGGCGGGAAACGTGAGTGTGCTCAGAACAAAAGAACTGTGTTTCCTACACACACGTACCATATCTAGTTCAACTCTGCTTCTTAAACTGATACAAACATCAGGTCCTCTCACCTCCAATGCTTTTCAGTTAAGAGTGAGAAACGTGTGAGCTTCGTGAACGATGTTGCTTCGTTTTAGCTGCAAAGTGACTGCGTTTACCTGAAATGAAGTCTGGAGTGTAAGAAGCCACAGAGCCTTGCATTTCACTCTGTTTCTGAAGTGAAACAAATAGCCCAGTACTCTTCCATGAACCACACTCTGCTTTAGAGCAAGAAGCATGCTTTTGCATTCTAGAGTCTCTACTAAGGTGCGAAATGTGAGTGTACTCAGAACAAAAGAACTGTGTTTCCTACACACATGGACCATATCTAGTTAAACTTTGGTTCTGAAACTGATACAAACCACAGGTCCTCTAACCTCCAATGCTTTTCAGTTAAGAGTGAGAAACATGTGAGCTTCGTGAACGATGTTGCTTCGTTTTAGCTGAAAAGTGACTGCGTTTACCTGAAACGAAGTCTGGCTTGTAAGAAGCCACAGAGCCTGGCATTTCATTCTGTTTCTGAAGTGAAACAAATAGCCCAGTACTCTTCCATGAACCACACTCTGCTTTAGAGCAAGAAGCATGCTTTTGCTTTCTAGAGTCCCTAATAATGCAGGAAACGTGAGTGTGCTCAGAAAAATAGAACTGTGTTTCCTACACACACGCACCATATCTAGTTCAACTCTGCTTCTGAAACTGATAGAAACCATAGGTCCTCTAACATCCAATGCTTTTCAGTTAAGAGTGAGAAACGTGTGAGCTTCGTGAACGATGTAGCTTCGTTTGAGCTGAAAAGTGACTGCGTTTACCTGAAACGAAGTCTTGCTTGTACGAAGGCACAGAGCCTGGCATTTCATTCCGTTTCTGAAGGGAAAGACAAAGCACAGTTCTCATCCATGAACCACACTCTGCTTTAGTGTAAGAAGCACGCTCTTACTTTCTAGAGTCTCTAATAAGGCGGGAAACGTGAGTGTGCTCAGAACAAAAGAACTGAGTTTCCTACACACACGGACCATATCTAGTTCAACTCTGCTTCTGAAATTGATACAAACCCCAGGTCCTCTAACATCCAATGCTTTTCAGTTAACAGTGAGAAACGTGTGAGCTTCCTGAACAATGTTGCTTCGTTTTAGCTGAAAAGTGACTGTGTTTACCTGAAACGAAGTCTTGCTTGTAGGAAGTCACAGAGCCTGGCATTTCACTCTGTTTCTGAAGTGAAACAAATAGCCCAGTACTCTTCCATGAACCACACTCTGCTTTAGAGCAAGAAGCATGCTCTTGCTTTCTAGATTCTCTAATAAGGCGGGAAACGTGAGTGTGCTCAGAACAAAAGAACTGTGTTTCCTACACACACGCACCATATCTAGTTCAACTCTGCTTCTGAAACTGATACAAACCATAGGTCCTCTAACATCCAATGCTTTTCAGTTAAGAGTGAGAAACGTGTGAGCTTCGTGAACGATGTAGCTTCGTTTGAGCTGAAAAGTGACTGCGTTTACCTGAAACGAAGTCTTGCTTGTACGAAGGCACAGAGCCTGGCATTTCATTCCGGTTCTGAAGGGAAAGACAAAGCACAGTTCTAATCCATGAACCACACTCTGCTTTAGTGTAAGAAGCACGCTCTTACTTTCTAGATTCTCTAATAAGGCGGGAAACGTGAGTGTGCTCAGAACAAAAGAACTGAGTTTCCTACACACACGGACCATATCTAGTTCAACTCTGCTTCTGAAATTGATACAAACCCCAGGTCCTCTAACATCCAATGCTTTTCAGTTAACAGTGAGAAACGTGTGAGCTTCCTGAACAATGTTGCTTCGTTTTAGCTGAAAAGTGACTGCGTTTACCTGAAACGAAGTCTTGCTTGTAGGAAGTCACAGAGCCTGGCATTTCACTCTGTTTCTGAAGTGAAACAAATAGCCCAGTACTCTTCCATGAACCACACTCTGCTTTAGAGCAAGAAGCATGCTTTTGCATTCTAGAGTCTCTACTAAGGCGGGAAATGTGAGTGTACTCAGAACAAAAGAACTGTGTTTCCTACACACATGGACCATATCTACTTACACTTTGCTTCTGAAACTGATACAAACCACAGGTCCTCTAACATCCAATGCTTTTCAGTTCAGAGCGAGAAACGTGTGAGCTTAGGGAACGATGTAGCTTAGTTTGAGCTGAAAAATGACTGCGTTTACCTGAAATGAAGTCTTGCTTGTAGGAAGACACAGAGCCTGAGATTTCACTCCGTTTCTGAAGGGAAACACACAGCACAGTTCTCATCCATGAACCACACTCTGCTTTAGTGTAAGAAGCACGCTCTTACTTTCTAGAGTCTCTAATAAGGCGGGAAACGTGAGTGTGCTCAGAACAAAAGAACTGAGTTTCCTACACACACGGACCATATCTAGTTCATCTCTGCTTCTGAAATTGATACAAACCCCAGGTCCTCTAACATGCAATGCTATTCAGTAAACAGTGAGAAACGTGTGATCTTCCTGAACGATGTTGCTTCGTTTTAGCAGAAAAGTTACTGCGTTTACCTGAAACGAAGTCCTGCTTGTAGGAAGTCACAGAGCCTGGCATTTCACTCTGTTTCTGAAGTGAAACAAATAGCCCAGTACTCTTCCATGAACCACACTCTGCTTTAGAGCAAGAAGCATGCTTTTGCTTTCTAGAGTCCCTAATAATGCAGGAAAAGTGAGTGTGCTCAGAAAAAAAGAACTGAGTTTCCTACACACACGCACCATATCTAGTTCAACTCTGCTTCTGAAACTGATACAAACCATAGGTCCTCTAACATCCAATGCTTTCAGTTAAGAGTGAGAAACGTGTGAGCTTCGTGAACGATGTAGCTTCGTTTGAGCTGAAAAGTGACTGCGTTTACCTGAAACGAAGTCTTGCTTGTACGAAGGCACAGAGCCTGGCATTTCATTCCGGATCTGAAGGGAAAGACAAAGCACAGTTCTAATCCATGAACCACACTCTGCTTTAGTATAAGAAGCACGCTCTTACTTTCTAGATCCTCTAATAAGGCGGGAAACGTGAGTGTGCTCAGAACAAAAGAACTGTGTTTCCTACACACACGTACCATATCTAGTTCAACTCTGCTTCTTAAACTGATACAAACATCAGGTCCTCTCACCTCCAATGCTTTTCAGTTAAGAGTGAGAAACGTGTGAGCTTCGTGAATGATGTTGCTTCGTTTTAGCTGAAAAGTGACTGCGTTTACCTGAAACGAAGTCTGGCTTGTAAGAAGCCACAGAGCCTGGCATTTCATTCTGTTTCTGAAGTGATACAAATAGCCGAGTACTCTTCCATGAACCACACTCTGCTTTAGAGCAAGAAGCATGCTTTTGCTTTCTAGAGTCCCTAATAATGCAGGAAACGTGAGTGTGCTCAGAAAAAAAGAACTGTGTTTCCTACACACACGCACCATATCTAGTTCAACTCTGCTTCTGAAACTGATACAAACCATAGGTCCTCTAACATCCAATGCTTTTCAGTTAAGAGTGAGAAACGTGTGAGCTTCGTGAACGATGTAGCTTCGTTTGAGCTGAAAAGTGACTGCGTTTACCTGAAACGAAGTCTTGCTTGTACGAAGGCACAGAGCCTGGCATTTCATTCCGGTTCTGAAGGGAAAGACAAAGCACAGTTCTAATCCATGAACCACACTCTGCTTTAGTGTAAGAAGCATGCTCTTACTTTCTAGATTCTCTAATAAGGCGGGAAACGTGAGTGTGCTCAGAACAAAAGAACTGTGTTTCCTACACACACGTACCATATCTAGTTCAACTCTGCTTCTTAAACTGATACAAACATCAGGTCCTCTCACCTCCAATGCTTTTCAGTTAAGAGTGAGAAACGTGTGAGCTTCGTGAACGATGTTGCTTCGTTTTAGCTGCAAAGTGACTGCGTTTACCTGAAATGAAGTCTGGAGTGTAAGAAGCCACAGAGCCTTGCATTTCACTCTGTTTCTGAAGTGAAACAAATAGCCCAGTACTCTTCCATGAACCACACTCTGCTTTAGAGCAAGAAGCATGCTTTTGCATTCTAGAGTCTCTACTAAGGTGCGAAATGTGAGTGTACTCAGAACAAAAGAACTGTGTTTCCTACACACATGGACCATATCTAGTTAAACTTTGGTTCTGAAACTGATACAAACCACAGGTCCTCTAACCTCCAATGCTTTTCAGTTAAGAGTGAGAAACATGTGAGCTTCGTGAACGATGTTGCTTCGTTTTAGCTGAAAAGTGACTGCGTTTACCTGAAACGAAGTCTGGCTTGTAAGAAGCCACAGAGCCTGGCATTTCATTCTGTTTCTGAAGTGAAACAAATAGCCCAGTACTCTTCCATGAACCACACTCTGCTTTAGAGCAAGAAGCATGCTTTTGCTTTCTAGAGTCCCTAATAATGCAGGAAACGTGAGTGTGCTCAGAAAAAAAGAACTGTGTTTCCTACACACACGCACCATATCTAGTTCAACTCTGCTTCTGAAACTGATAGAAACCATAGGTCCTCTAACATCCAATGCTTTTCAGTTAAGAGTGAGAAACGTGTGAGCTTCGTGAACGATGTAGCTTCGTTTGAGCTGAAAAGTGACTGCGTTTACCTGAAACGAAGTCTTGCTTGTACGAAGGCACAGAGCCTGGCATTTCATTCCGTTTCTGAAGGGAAAGACAAAGCACAGTTCTCATCCATGAACCACACTCTGCTTTAGTGTAAGAAGCACGCTCTTACTTTCTAGAGTCTCTAATAAGGCGGGAAACGTGAGTGTGCTCAGAACAAAAGAACTGAGTTTCCTACACACACGGACCATATCTAGTTCAACTCTGCTTCTGAAATTGATACAAACCCCAGGTCCTCTAACATCCAATGCTTTTCAGTTAACAGTGAGAAACGTGTGAGCTTCCTGAACAATGTTGCTTCGTTTTAGCTGAAAAGTGACTGTGTTTACCTGAAACGAAGTCTTGCTTGTAGGAAGTCACAGAGCCTGGCATTTCACTCTGTTTCTGAAGTGAAACAAATAGCCCAGTACTCTTCCATGAACCACACTCTGCTTTAGAGCAAGAAGCATGCTCTTGCTTTCTAGATTCTCTAATAAGGCGGGAAACGTGAGTGTGCTCAGAACAAAAGAACTGTGTTTCCTACACACACGTACCATATCTAGTTGAACTCTGCTTCTTAAACTGATACAAACATCAGGTCCTCTCACCTCCAATGCTTTTCAGTTAAGAGTGAGAAACGTGTGAGCTTCGTGAACGATGTTGCTTCGTTTTAGCTGAAAAGTGACTGTGTTTACCTGAAACGAAGTCTGGCTTGTAAGAAGCCACAGAGCCTGGCATTTCATTCTGTTTCTGAAGTGATACAAATAGCCCAGTACTCTTCCATGAATCACACTCTGCTTTAGAGCAAGAAGCATGCTTTTGCTTTCTAGAGTCCCTAATAATGCAGGAAACGTGAGTGTGCTCAGAAAAAAAGAACTGTGTTTCCTACACACACGCACCATATCTAGTTCAACTCTGCTTCTGAAACTGATACAAACCATAGGTCCTTTAACATCCAATGCTTTTCAGTTAAGAGTGAGAAACGTGTGAGCTTCGTGAACGATGTAGCTTCGTTTGAGCTGAAAAGTGACTGCGTTTACCTGAAACGAAGTCTTGCTTGTACGAAGGCACAGAGCCTGGCATTTCATTCCGGTTCTGAAGGGAAAGACAAAGCACAGTTCTAATCCATGAACCACACTCTGCTTTAGTGTAAGAAGCACGCTCTTACTTTCTAGATTCTCTAATAAGGCGGGAAACGTGAGTGTGCTCAGAACAAAAGAACTGAGTTTCCTACACACACGGACCATATCTAGTTCAACTCTGCTTCTGAAATTGATACAAACCCCAGGTCCTCTAACATCCAATGCTTTTCAGTTAACAGTGAGAAACGTGTGAGCTTCCTGAACAATGTTGCTTCGTTTTAGCTGAAAAGTGACTGCGTTTACCTGAAACGAAGTCTTGCTTGTAGGAAGTCACAGAGCCTGGCATTTCACTCTGTTTCTGAAGTGAAACAAATAGCCCAGTACTCTTCCATGAACCACACTCTGCTTTAGAGCAAGAAGCATGCTTTTGCATTCTAGAGTCTCTACTAAGGCGGGAAATGTGAGTGTACTCAGAACAAAAGAACTGTGTTTCCTACACACATGGACCATATCTACTTACACTTTGCTTCTGAAACTGATACAAACCACAGGTCCTCTAACATCCAATGCTTTTCAGTTCAGAGCGAGAAACGTGTGAGCTTAGGGAACGATGTAGCTTAGTTTGAGCTGAAAAATGACTGCGTTTACCTGAAATGAAGTCTTGCTTGTAGGAAGACACAGAGCCTGAGATTTCACTCCGTTTCTGAAGGGAAACACACAGCACAGTTCTCATCCATGAACCACACTCTGCTTTAGTGTAAGAAGCACGCTCTTACTTTCTAGAGTCTCTAATAAGGCGGGAAACGTGAGTGTGCTCAGAACAAAAGAACTGAGTTTCCTACACACACGGACCATATCTAGTTCATCTCTGCTTCTGAAATTGATACAAACCCCAGGTCCTCTAACATGCAATGCTATTCAGTAAACAGTGAGAAACGTGTGATCTTCCTGAACGATGTTGCTTCGTTTTAGCAGAAAAGTTACTGCGTTTACCTGAAACGAAGTCCTGCTTGTAGGAAGTCACAGAGCCTGGCATTTCACTCTGTTTCTGAAGTGAAACAAATAGCCCAGTACTCTTCCATGAACCACACTCTGCTTTAGAGCAAGAAGCATGCTTTTGCTTTCTAGAGTCCCTAATAATGCAGGAAAAGTGAGTGTGCTCAGAAAAAAAGAACTGAGTTTCCTACACACACGCACCATATCTAGTTCAACTCTGCTTCTGAAACTGATACAAACCATAGGTCCTCTAACATCCAATGCTTTCAGTTAAGAGTGAGAAACGTGTGAGCTTCGTGAACGATGTAGCTTCGTTTGAGCAGAAAAGTGACTGCGTTTACCTGAAACGAAGTCTTGCTTGTACGAAGGCACAGAGCCTGGCATTTCATTCCGGATCTGAAGGGAAAGACAAAGCACAGTTCTAATCCATGAACCACACTCTGGTTTAGTATAAGAAGCACGCTCTTACTTTCTAGATCCTCTAATAAGGCGGGAAACGTGAGTGTGCTCAGAACAAAAGAACTGTGTTTCCTACACACACGTACCATATCTAGTTCAACTCTGCTTCTTAAACTGATACAAACATCAGGTCCTCTCACCTCCAATGCTTTTCAGTTAAGAGTGAGAAACGTGTGAGCTTCGTGAATGATGTTGCTTCGTTTTAGCTGAAAAGTGACTGCGTTTACCTGAAACGAAGTCTGGCTTGTAAGAAGCCACAGAGCCTGGCATTTCATTCTGTTTCTGAAGTGATACAAATAGCCGAGTACTCTTCCATGAACCACACTCTGCTTTAGAGCAAGAAGCATGCTTTTGCTTTCTAGAGTCCCTAATAATGCAGGAAACGTGAGTGTGCTCAGAAAAAAAGAACTGTGTTTCCTACACACACGCACCATATCTAGTTCAACTCTGCTTCTGAAACTGATACAAACCATAGGTCCTCTAACATTCAATGCTTTTCAGTTAAGAGTGAGAAACGTGTGAGCTTCGTGAACGATGTAGCTTCGTTTGAGATGAAAAGTTACTGCGTTTACCTGAAACGAAGTCTTGCTTGTACGAAGGCACAGAGCCTGGCATTTCATTCCGGTTCTGAAGGGAAAGACAAAGCACAGTTCTAATCCATGAACCACACTCTGCTTTAGTGTAAGAAGCATGCTCTTACTTTCTAGATTCTCTAATAAGGCGGGAAACGTGAGTGTGCTCAGAACAAAAGAACTGTGTTTCCTACACACACGTACCATATCTAGTTCAACTCTGCTTCTTAAACTGATACAAACATCAGGTCCTCTCACCTCCAATGCTTTTCAGTTAAGAGTGAGAAACGTGTGAGCTTCGTGAACGATGTTGCTTCGTTTTAGCTGCAAAGTGACTGCGTTTACCTGAAATGAAGTCTGGAGTGTAAGAAGCCACAGAGCCTGGCATTTCACTCTGTTTCTGAAGTGAAACAAATAGCCCAGTACTCTTCCATGAACCACACTCTGCTTTAGAGCAAGAAGCATGCTTTTGCATTCTAGAGTCTCTACTAAGGTGGGAAATGTGAGTGTACTCAGAACAAAAGAACTGTGTTTCCTACACACATGGACCATATCTAGTTAAACTTTGGTTCTGAAACTGATACAAACCACAGGTCCTCTAACCTCCAATGCTTTTCAGTTAAGAGTGAGAAACATGTGAGCTTCGTGAACGATGTTGCTTCGTTTTAGCTGAAAAGTGACTGCGTTTACCTGAAATGAATTCTGGCTTGTAAGAAGCCACAGAGCCTGGCATTTCATTCTGTTTCTGAAGTGAAACAAATAGCCCAGTACTCTTCCATGAACCACACTCTGCTTTAGAGCAAGAAGCATGCTTTTGCTTTCTAGAGTCCCTAATAATGCAGGAAACGTGAGTGTGCTCAGAAAAAAAGAACTGTGTTTCCTACACACACGCACCATATCTAGTTCAACTCTGCTTCTGAAACTGATAGAAACCATAGGTCCTCTAACATCCAATGCTTTTCAGTTAAGAGTGAGAAACGTGTGAGCTTCGTGAACGATGTAGCTTCGTTTGAGCTGAAAAGTGACTGCATTTACCTGAAACGAAGTCTTGCTTGTACGAAGGCACAGAGCCTGGCATTTCATTCCGTTTCTGAAGGGAAAGACAAAGCACAGTTCTCATCCATGAACCACACTCTGCTTTAGTGTAAGAAGCACGCTCTTACTTTCTAGAGTCTCTAATAAGGCGGGAAACGTGAGTGTGCTCAGAACAAAAGAACTGAGTTTCCTACACACACGGACCATATCTAGTTCAACTCTGCTTCTGAAATTGATACAAACCCCAGGTCCTCTAACATCCAATGCTTTTCAGTTAACAGTGAGAAACGTGTGAGCTTCCTGAACAATGTTGCTTCGTTTTAGCTGAAAAGTGACTGTGTTTACCTGAAACGAAGTCTTGCTTGTAGGAAGTCACAGAGCCTGGCATTTCACTCTGTTTCTGAAGTGAAACAAATAGCCCAGTACTCTTCCATGAACCACACTCTGCTTTAGAGCAAGAAGCATGCTCTTGCTTTCTAGATTCTCTAATAAGGCGGGAAACGTGAGTGTGCTCAGAACAAAAGAACTGTGTTTCCTACACACACATACCATATCTAGTTCAACTCTGCTTCTTAAACTGATACAAACATCAGGTCCTCTAACCTCCAATGCTTTTCAGTTAAGAGTGAGAAACGTGTGAGCTTCGTGAACGATGTTGCTTCGTTTTAGCTGCAAAGTGACTGCGTTTACCTGAAATGAAGTCTGGAGTGTAAGAAGCCACAGAGCCTGGCATTTCACTCTGTTTCTGAAGTGAAACAAATAGCCCAGTACTCTTCCATGAACCACACTCTGCTTTAGAGCAAGAAGCATGCTTTTGCATTCTAGAGTCTCTACTAAGGTGGGAAATGTGAGTGTACTCAGAACAAAAGAACTGTGTTTCCTACACACATGGACCATATCTATTTAAACTTTGGTTCTGAAACTGATAGAAACCATAGGTCCTCTAACATCCAATGCTTTTCAGTTAAGAGTGAGAAACGTGTGAGCTTCGTGAATGATGTAGCTTCGTTTGAGCTGAAAAGTGACTGCGTTTACCTGAAACGAAGTCTTGCTTGTACGAAGGCACAGAGCCTGGCATTTCATTCCGGTTCTGAAGGCAAAGACAAAGCACAGTTCTCATCCATGAACCACACTCTGCTTTAGTGTAAGAAGCACGCTCTTTCTTTCTAGAGTCTCTAATAAGGCGGGAAACGTGAGTGTGCTCAGAACAAAAGAACTGAGTTTCCTACACACACGGACAATATCTAGTTCAACTCTGCTTCTGAAATTGATACAAACCCCAGGTCCTCTAACATCCAATGCTTTTCAGTTAACAGTGAGAAACCTGTGAGCTTCCTGAATGATGTTGCTTCGTTTTAGCTGAAAAGTGACTGCGTTTACCTGAAACGAAGTCTTGCTTGTAGGAAGTCACAGAGCCTGGCATTGCACTCTGTTTCTGAAGTGAAACAAATAGCCCAGTACTCTTCCATGAACCACACTCTGCTTTAGAGCAAGAAGCAGGCTTTTGCATTCTAGAGTCTCTACTAAGGTGGGAAATGTGAGTGTACTCAGAAAAAAAGAACTGTGTTTCCTACACACATGGACCATATCTAGTTAAACTTTGCTTCTGAAACTGATACAAACCACAGGTCCTCTAACATCCAATGCTTTTCAGTTCAGAGCGAGAAACGTGTGAGCTTAGGGAACGATGTAGCTTAGTTTGAGCTGAAAAATGACTGCGTTTACCTGAAATGAAGTCTTGCTTGTAGGAAGACACAGAGCCTGAGATTTCACTCCGTTTCTGAAGGGAAACACACAGCACAGTTCTCATCCATGAACCACACTCTGCTTTAGTGTAAGAAGCACGCACTTACTTTCTAGAGTCTCTAATAAGGCGGGAAACGTGAGTGTGCTCAGAACAAAAGAACTGAGTTTCCTACACACACGGACCATACCTAGTTCATCTCTGCTTCTGAAATTGATACAAACCCCAGGTCCTCTAACATGCAATGCTATTCAGTAAACAGTGAGAAACGTGTGATCTTCCTGAACGATGTTGCTTCGTTTTAGCAGAAAAGTTACTGCGTTTACCTGAAACGAAGTCCTGCTTGTAGGAAGTCACAGAGCCTGGCATTTCACTCTGTTTCTGAAGTGAAACAAATAGCCCAGTACTCTTCCATGAACCACACTCTGCTTTAGAGCAAGAAGCATGCTCTTGCTTTCTAAAGTCTCTAATAAGGCAGGAAACGTGAGAGAGCTCAGAAAAAAAGAACTGTGTTTCCTACACACACACACCATATCTAGTTCAACTCTGCTTCTGAAACTGATACAAACCGTAGGTCCTCTAACCTCCAATGCTTTTCAGTTAAGAGTGAGAAAATTGTGAGCTTCGTGAATGATGTAGCATCGTTTGAGCTGAAAAGTGAGGGCATTTACCTGAAACGAAGTCTTGCTTGTAGGAAGACACAGAGCCTGGAATTTCATTCCGTTTCTGAAGGGAAACACACAGCACAGTTCTCATCCATGAAGCACACTCTGCTTTAGAGCAAGAAGCATGCTCTTGCTTTCTAGAGTCTCTAATAAGGTGGGAAACGTGAGTGTGCTCAGAACAAAAGAACTGTGTTTCCTACACACACGCACCATATCTAGTTCAACTCTGCTTCTTAAACTGATACAAACCACAGGTCCTCTAACCTCCAATGCTTTTCAGTTAAGAGTGAGAAACATGTGAGCTTCGTGAACGATGTTGCTTCGTTTTAGCTGAAAAGTGACTGCGTTTACCTGAAACGAAGTCTGGCTTGTAAGAAGCCACAGAGCCTGGCATTTCATTCTGTTTCTGAAGTGATACAAATAGCCCAGTACTCTTCCATGAACCACACTCTGCTTTAGAGCAAGAAGCATGCTTTTGCTTTCTAGAGTCCCTAATAATGCAGGAAACGTGAGTGTGCTCAGAAAAAAAGAACTGTGTTTCCTACACACACGCAACATATCTAGTTCAACTCTGCTTCTGAAACTGATACAAACCATAGGTCCTCTAACATCCAATGCTTTTCAGTTAAGAGTGAGAAACGTGTGAGCTTCGTGAACGATGTAGCTTCGTTTGAGCTGAAAAGTGACTGCGTTTACCTGAAACGAAGTCTTGCTTGTACGAAGGCACAGAGCCTGGCATTTCATTCCGGTTCTGAAGGGAAAGACAAAGCACAGTTCTAATCCATGAACCACACTCTGCTTTAGTGTAAGAAGCACGCTCTTACTTTCTAGATTCTCTAATAAGGCGGGAAACGTGAGTGTGCTCAGAACAAAAGAACTGTGTTTCCTACACACACGTACCATATCTAGTTGAACTCTGCTTCTTAAACTGATAAAAACATCAGGTCCTCTCACCTCCAATGCTTTTCAGTTAAGAGTGAGAAACGTGTGAGCTTCGTGAACGATGTTGCTTCGTTTTAGCTGAAAAGTGACTGTGTTTACCTGAAACGAAGTCTGGCTTGTAAGAAGCCACAGAGCCTGGCATTTCATTCTGTTTCTGAAGTGATACAAATAGCCCAGTACTCTTCCATGAATCACACTCTGCTTTAGAGCAAGAAGCATGCTTTTGCTTTCTAGAGTCCCTAATAATGCAGGAAACGTGAGTGTGCTCAGAAAAAAAGAACTGTGTTTCCTACACACACGCACCATATCTAGTTCAACTCTGCTTCTGAAACTGATACAAACCATAGGTCCTCTAACATCCAATGCTTTTCAGTTAAGAGTGAGAAACGTGTGAGCTTCGTGAACGATGTAGCTTCGTTTGAGCTGAAAAGTGACTGCGTTTACCTGAAACGAAGTCTTGCTTGTACGAAGGCACAGAGCCTGGCATTTCATTCCGGTTCTGAAGGGAAAGACAAAGCACAGTTCTAATCCATGAACCACACTCTGCTTTAGTGTAAGAAGCACGCTCTTACTTTCTAGATTCTCTAATAAGGCGGGAAACGTGAGTGTGCTCAGAACAAAAGAACTGAGTTTCCTACACACACGGACCATATCTAGTTCAACTCTGCTTCTGAAATTGATACAAACCCCAGGTCCTCTAACATCCAATGCTTTTCAGTTAACAGTGAGAAACGTGTGAGCTTCCTGAACAATGTTGCTTCGTTTTAGCTGAAAAGTGACTGCGTTTACCTGAAACGAAGTCTTGCTTGTAGGAAGTCACAGAGCCTGGCATTGCACTCTGTTTCTGAAGTGAAACAAATAGCCCAGTACTCTTCCATGAACCACACTCTGCTTTAGAGCAAGAAGCATGCTTTTGCATTCTAGAGTCTCTACTAAGGTGGGAAATGTGAGTGTACTCAGAACAAAAGAACTGTGTTTCCTACACACATGGACCATATCTAGTTAAACTTTGGTTCTGAAACTGATACAAACCACAGGTCCTCTAACCTCCAATGCTTTTCAGTTAAGAGTGAGAAACATGTGAGCTTCGTGAACGATGTTGCTTCGTTTTAGCTGAAAAGTGACTGCGTTTACCTGAAACGAAGTCTGGCTTGTAAGAAGCCACAGAGCCTGGCATTTCATTCTGTTTCTGAAGTGAAACAAATAGCCCAGTACTCTTCCATGAACCACACTCTGCTTTAGAGCAAGAAGCATGCTTTTGCTTTCTAGAGTCCCTAATAATGCAGGAAACGTGAGTGTGCTCAGAAAAAAAGAACTGTGTTTCCTACACACACGCACCATATCTAGTTCAACTCTGCTTCTGAAACTGATAGAAACCATAGGTCCTCTAACATCCAATGCTTTTCAGTTAAGAGTGAGAAACGTGTGAGCTTCGTGAACGATGTAGCTTCGTTTGAGCTGAAAAGTGACTGCGTTTACCTGAAACGAAGTCTTGCTTGTAGGAAGTCACAGAGCCTGGCATTGCACTCTGTTTCTGAAGTGAAACAAATAGCCCAGTACTCTTCCATGAACCACACTCTGCTTTAGAGCAAGAAGCAGGCTTTTGCATTCTAGAGTCTCTACTAAGGTGGGAAATGTGAGTGTACTCAGAAAAAAAGAACTGTGTTTCCTACACACATGGACCATATCTAGTTAAACTTTGCTTCTGAAACTGATACAAACCACAGGTCCTCTAACATCCAATGCTTTTCAGTTCAGAGCGAGAAACGTGTGAGCTTAGGGAACGATGTAGCTTAGTTTGAGCTGAAAAATGACTGCGTTTACCTGAAATGAAGTCTTGCTTGTAGGAAGACACAGAGCCTGAGATTTCACTCCGTTTCTGAAGGGAAACACACAGCACAGTTCTCATCCATGAACCACACTCTGCTTTAGTGTAAGAAGCACGCACTTACTTTCTAGAGTCTCTAATAAGGCGGGAAACGTGAGTGTGCTCAGAACAAAAGAACTGAGTTTCCTACACACACGGACCATACCTAGTTCATCTCTGCTTCTGAAATTGATACAAACCCCAGGTCCTCTAACATGCAATGCTATTCAGTAAACAGTGAGAAACGTGTGATCTTCCTGAACGATGTTGCTTCGTTTTAGCAGAAAAGTTACTGCGTTTACCTGAAACGAAGTCCTGCTTGTAGGAAGTCACAGAGCCTGGCATTTCACTCTGTTTCTGAAGTGAAACAAATAGCCCAGTACTCTTCCATGAACCACACTCTGCTTTAGAGCAAGAAGCATGCTCTTGCTTTCTAAAGTCTCTAATAAGGCAGGAAACGTGAGAGAGCTCAGAAAAAAAGAACTGTGTTTCCTACACACACACACCATATCTAGTTCAACTCTGCTTCTGAAACTGATACAAACCGTAGGTCCTCTAACCTCCAATGCTTTTCAGTTAAGAGTGAGAAAATTGTGAGCTTCGTGAATGATGTAGCATCGTTTGAGCTGAAAAGTGAGGGCATTTACCTGAAACGAAGTCTTGCTTGTAGGAAGACACAGAGCCTGGAATTTCATTCCGTTTCTGAAGGGAAACACACAGCACAGTTCTCATCCATGAAGCACACTCTGCTTTAGAGCAAGAAGCATGCTCTTGCTTTCTAGAGTCTCTAATAAGGTGGGAAACGTGAGTGTGCTCAGAACAAAAGAACTGTGTTTCCTACACACACGCACCATATCTAGTTCAACTCTGCTTCTTAAACTGATACAAACCACAGGTCCTCTAACCTCCAATGCTTTTCAGTTAAGAGTGAGAAACATGTGAGCTTCGTGAACGATGTTGCTTCGTTTTAGCTGAAAAGTGACTGCGTTTACCTGAAACGAAGTCTGGCTTGTAAGAAGCCACAGAGCCTGGCATTTCATTCTGTTTCTGAAGTGATACAAATAGCCCAGTACTCTTCCATGAACCACACTCTGCTTTAGAGCAAGAAGCATGCTTTTGCTTTCTAGAGTCCCTAATAATGCAGGAAACGTGAGTGTGCTCAGAAAAAAAGAACTGTGTTTCCTACACACACGCAACATATCTAGTTCAACTCTGCTTCTGAAACTGATACAAACCATAGGTCCTCTAACATCCAATGCTTTTCAGTTAAGAGTGAGAAACGTGTGAGCTTCGTGAACGATGTAGCTTCGTTTGAGCTGAAAAGTGACTGCGTTTACCTGAAACGAAGTCTTGCTTGTACGAAGGCACAGAGCCTGGCATTTCATTCCGGTTCTGAAGGGAAAGACAAAGCACAGTTCTAATCCATGAACCACACTCTGCTTTAGTGTAAGAAGCACGCTCTTACTTTCTAGATTCTCTAATAAGGCGGGAAACGTGAGTGTGCTCAGAACAAAAGAACTGTGTTTCCTACACACACGTACCATATCTAGTTGAACTCTGCTTCTTAAACTGATAAAAACATCAGGTCCTCTCACCTCCAATGCTTTTCAGTTAAGAGTGAGAAACGTGTGAGCTTCGTGAACGATGTTGCTTCGTTTTAGCTGAAAAGTGACTGTGTTTACCTGAAACGAAGTCTGGCTTGTAAGAAGCCACAGAGCCTGGCATTTCATTCTGTTTCTGAAGTGATACAAATAGCCCAGTACTCTTCCATGAATCACACTCTGCTTTAGAGCAAGAAGCATGCTTTTGCTTTCTAGAGTCCCTAATAATGCAGGAAACGTGAGTGTGCTCAGAAAAAAAGAACTGTGTTTCCTACACACACGCACCATATCTAGTTCAACTCTGCTTCTGAAACTGATACAAACCATAGGTCCTCTAACATCCAATGCTTTTCAGTTAAGAGTGAGAAACGTGTGAGCTTCGTGAACGATGTAGCTTCGTTTGAGCTGAAAAGTGACTGCGTTTACCTGAAACGAAGTCTTGCTTGTACGAAGGCACAGAGCCTGGCATTTCATTCCGGTTCTGAAGGGAAAGACAAAGCACAGTTCTAATCCATGAACCACACTCTGCTTTAGTGTAAGAAGCACGCTCTTACTTTCTAGATTCTCTAATAAGGCGGGAAACGTGAGTGTGCTCAGAACAAAAGAACTGAGTTTCCTACACACACGGACCATATCTAGTTCAACTCTGCTTCTGAAATTGATACAAACCCCAGGTCCTCTAACATCCAATGCTTTTCAGTTAACAGTGAGAAACGTGTGAGCTTCCTGAACAATGTTGCTTCGTTTTAGCTGAAAAGTGACTGCGTTTACCTGAAACGAAGTCTTGCTTGTAGGAAGTCACAGAGCCTGGCATTGCACTCTGTTTCTGAAGTGAAACAAATAGCCCAGTACTCTTCCATGAACCACACTCTGCTTTAGAGCAAGAAGCATGCTTTTGCATTCTAGAGTCTCTACTAAGGTGGGAAATGTGAGTGTACTCAGAACAAAAGAACTGTGTTTCCTACACACATGGACCATATCTAGTTAAACTTTGGTTCTGAAACTGATACAAACCACAGGTCCTCTAACCTCCAATGCTTTTCAGTTAAGAGTGAGAAACATGTGAGCTTCGTGAACGATGTTGCTTCGTTTTAGCTGAAAAGTGACTGCGTTTACCTGAAACGAAGTCTGGCTTGTAAGAAGCCACAGAGCCTGGCATTTCATTCTGTTTCTGAAGTGAAACAAATAGCCCAGTACTCTTCCATGAACCACACTCTGCTTTAGAGCAAGAAGCATGCTTTTGCTTTCTAGAGTCCCTAATAATGCAGGAAACGTGAGTGTGCTCAGAAAAAAAGAACTGTGTTTCCTACACACACGCACCATATCTAGTTCAACTCTGCTTCTGAAACTGATAGAAACCATAGGTCCTCTAACATCCAATGCTTTTCAGTTAAGAGTGAGAAACGTGTGAGCTTCGTGAACGATGTAGCTTCGTTTGAGCTGAAAAGTGACTGCGTTTACCTGAAACGAAGTCTTGCTTGTACGAAGGCACAGAGCCTGGCATTTCATTCCGTTTCTGAAGGGAAAGACAAAGCACAGTTCTCATCCATGAACCACACTCTGCTTTAGTGTAAGAAGCACGCTCTTACTTTCTAGAGTCTCTAATAAGGCGGGAAACGTGAGTGTGCTCAGAACAAAAGAACTGAGTTTCCTACACACACGGACCATATCTAGTTCAACTCTGCTTCTGAAATTGATACAAACCCCAGGTCCTCTAACATCCAATGCTTTTCAGTTAACAGTGAGAAACGTGTGAGCTTCCTGAACAATGTTGCTTCGTTTTAGCTGAAAAGTGACTGTGTTTACCTGAAACGAAGTCTTGCTTGTAGGAAGTCACAGAGCCTGGCATTTCACTCTGTTTCTGAAGTGAAACAAATAGCCCAGTACTCTTCCATGAACCACACTCTGCTTTAGAGCAAGAAGCATGCTCTTGCTTTCTAGATTCTCTAATAAGGCGGGAAACGTGAGTGTGCTCAGAACAAAAGAACTGTGTTTCCTACACACACATACCATATCTAGTTCAACTCTGCTTCTTAAACTGATACAAACATCAGGTCCTCTAACCTCCAATGCTTTTCAGTTAAGAGTGAGAAACGTGTGAGCTTCGTGAACGATGTTGCTTCGTTTTAGCTGCAAAGTGACTGCGTTTACCTGAAATGAAGTCTGGAGTGTAAGAAGCCACAGAGCCTGGCATTTCACTCTGTTTCTGAAGTGAAACAAATAGCCCAGTACTCTTCCATGAACCACACTCTGCTTTAGAGCAAGAAGCATGCTTTTGCATTCTAGAGTCTCTACTAAGGTGGGAAATGTGAGTGTACTCAGAACAAAAGAACTGTGTTTCCTACACACATGGACCATATCTATTTAAACTTTGGTTCTGAAACTGATACAAACCACAGGTCCTCTAACCTCCAAAGCTTTTCAGTTAAGAGTGACAAACATGTGAGCTTCGTGAACGATGTTGCTTCGTTTTAGCTGAAAAGTGACTGCGTTTACCTGAAACGAAGTCTGGCTTGTAAGAAGCCACAGAGCCTGGCATTTCATTCTGTTTCTGAAGTGAAACAAATAGCCCAGTACTCTTCCATGAACCACACTCTGCTTTAGAGCAAGAAGCATGCTTTTGCTTTCTAGAGTCCCTAATAATGCAGGAAACGTGAGTGTGCTCAGAAAAAAAGAACTTTGTTTCCTACACACACGCACCATATCTAGTTCAACTCTGCTTCTGAAACTGATAGAAACCATAAGTCCTCTAACATCCAATGCTTTTCAGTTAAGAGTGAGAAACGTGTGAGCTTCGTGAACGATGTAGCTTCGTTTGAGCTGAAAAGTGACTGCGTTTACCTGAAACGAAGTCTTGCTTGTACGAAGGCACAGAGCCTGGCATTTCATTCCGGTTCTGAAGGCAAAGACAAAGCACAGTTCTCATCCATGAACCACACTCTGCTTTAGTGTAAGAAGCACGCTCTTTCTTTCTAGAGTCTCTAATAAGGCGGGAAACGTGAGTGTGCTCAGAACAAAAGAACTGAGTTTCCTACACACACGGACAATATCTAGTTCAACTCTGCTTCTGAAATTGATACAAACCCCAGGTCCTCTAACATCCAATGCTTTTCAGTTAACAGTGAGAAACCTGTGAGCTTCCTGAATGATGTTGCTTCGTTTTAGCTGAAAAGTGACTGCGTTTACCTGAAACGAAGTCTTGCTTGTAGGAAGTCACAGAGCCTGGCATTGCACTCTGTTTCTGAAGTGAAACAAATAGCCCAGTACTCTTCCATGAACCACACTCTGCTTTAGAGCAAGAAGCAGGCTTTTGCATTCTAGAGTCTCTACTAAGGTGGGAAATGTGAGTGTACTCAGAAAAAAAGAACTGTGTTTCCTACACACATGGACCATATCTAGTTAAACTTTGCTTCTGAAACTGATACAAACCACAGGTCCTCTAACATCCAATGCTTTTCAGTTCAGAGCGAGAAACGTGTGAGCTTAGGGAACGATGTAGCTTAGTTTGAGCTGAAAAATGACTGCGTTTACCTGAAATGAAGTCTTGCTTGTAGGAAGACAGAGAGCCTGAGATTTCACTCCGTTTCTGAAGGGAAACACACAGCACAGTTCTCATCCATGAACCACACTCTGCTTTAGTGTAAGAAGCACGCTCTTACTTTCTAGAGTCTCTAATAAGGCGGGAAACGTGAGTGTGCTCAGAACAAAAGAACTGAGTTTCCTACACACACGGACCATATCTAGTTCATCTCTGCTTCTGAAATTGATACAAACCCCAGGTCCTCTAACATGCAATGCTATTCAGTAAACAGTGAGAAACGTGTGATCTTCCTGAACGATGTTGCTTCGTTTTAGCAGAAAAGTTACTGCGTTTACCTGAAACGAAGTCCTGCTTGTAGGAAGTCACAGAGCCTGGCATTTCACTCTGTTTCTGAAGTGAAACAAATAGCCCAGTACTCTTCCATGAACCACACTCTGCTTTAGAGCAAGAAGCATGCTCTTGCTTTCTAAAGTCTCTAATAAGGCAGGAAACGTGAGAGAGCTCAGAAAAAAAGAACTGTGTTTCCTACACACACGCACCATATCTAGTTCAACTCTGCTTCTTAAACTGATACAAACCACAGGTCCTCTAACCTCCAATGCTTTTCAGTTAAGAGTGAGAAACATGTGAGCTTCGTGAACGATGTTGCTTCGTTTTAGCTGAAAAGTGACTGCGTTTACCTGAAACGAAGTCTGGCTTGTAAGAAGCCACAGAGCCTGGCATTTCATTCTGTTTCTGAAGTGATACAAATAGCCCAGTACTCTTCCATGAACCACACTCTGCTTTAGAGCAAGAAGCATGCTTTTGCTTTCTAGAGTCCCTAATAATGCAGGAAACGTGAGTGTGCTCAGAAAAAAAGAACTGTGTTTCCTACACACACGCAACATATCTAGTTCAACTCTGCTTCTGAAACTGATACAAACCATAGGTCCTCTAACATCCAATGTTTTTCAGTTAAGAGTGAGAAACGTGTGAGCTTCGTGAACGATGTAGCTTCGTTTGAGCTGAAAAGTGACTGCGTTTACCTGAAACGAAGTCTTGCTTGTACGAAGGCACAGAGCCTGGCATTTCATTCCGGTTCTGAAGGGAAAGACAAAGCACAGTTCTAATCCATGAACCACACTCTGCTTTAGTGTAAGAAGCACGCTCTTACTTTCTAGATTCTCTAATAAGGCGGGAAACGTGAGTGTGCTCAGAACAAAAGAACTGTGTTTCCTACACACACGTACCATATCTAGTTGAACTCTGCTTCTTAAACTGATACAAACATCAGGTCCTCTCACCTCCAATGCTTTTCAGTTAAGAGTGAGAAACGTGTGAGCTTCGTGAACGATGTTGCTTCGTTTTAGCTGAAAAGTGACTGTGTTTACCTGAAACGAAGTCTGGCTTGTAAGAAGCCACAGAGCCTGGCATTTCATTCTGTTTCTGAAGTGATACAAATAGCCCAGTACTCTTCCATGAATCACACTCTGCTTTAGAGCAAGAAGCATGCTTTTGCTTTCTAGAGTCCCTAATAATGCAGGAAACGTGAGTGTGCTCAGAAAAAAAGAACTGTGTTTCCTACACACACGCACCATATCTAGTTCAACTCTGCTTCTGAACCTGATACAAACCATAGGTCCTCTAACATCCAATGCTTTTCAGTTAAGAGTGAGAAACGTGTGAGCTTCGTGAACGATGTAGCTTCGTTTGAGCTGAAAAGTGACTGCGTTTACCTGAAACGAAGTCTTGCTTGTACGAAGGCACAGAGCCTGGCATTTCATTCCGGTTCTGAAGGGAAAGACAAAGCACAGTTCTAATCCATGAACCACACTCTGCTTTAGTGTAAGAAGCACGCTCTTACTTTCTAGATTCTCTAATAAGGCGGGAAACGTGAGTGTGCTCAGAACAAAAGAACTGAGTTTCCTACACACACGGACCATATCTAGTTCAACTCTGCTTCTGAAATTGATACAAACCCCAGGTCCTCTAACATCCAATGCTTTTCAGTTAACAGTGAGAAACGTGTGAGCTTCCTGAACAATGTTGCTTCGTTTTAGCTGAAAAGTGACTGCGTTTACCTGAAACGAAGTCTTGCTTGTAGGAAGTCACAGAGCCTGGCATTTCACTCTGTTTCTGAAGTGAAACAAATAGCCCAGTACTCTTCCATGAACCACACTCTGCTTTAGAGCAAGAAGAATGCTTTTGCATTCTAGAGTCTCTACTAAGGCGGGAAATGTGAGTGTACTCAGAACAAAAGAACTGTGTTTCCTACACACATGGACCATATCTACTTACACTTTGCTTCTGAAACTGATACAAACCACAGGTCCTCTAACATCCAATGCTTTTCAGTTCAGAGCGAGAAACGTGTGAGCTTAGGGAACGATGTAGCTTAGTTTGAGCTGAAAAATGACTGCGTTTACCTGAAATGAAGTCTTGCTTGTAGGAAGACACAGAGCCTGAGATTTCACTCCGTTTCTGAAGGGAAACACCCAGCACAGTTCTCATCCATGAACCACACTCTGTTTTAGTGTAAGAAGCACGCTCTTACTTTCTAGAGTCTCTAATAAGGCGGGAAATGTGAGTGTGCTCAGAACAAAAGAACTGAGTTTCCTACACACACGGACCATATCTAGTTCATCTCTGCTTCTGAAATTGATACAAACCCCAGGTCCTCTAACATGCAATGCTATTCAGTAAACAGTGAGAAACGTGTGATCTTCCTGAACGATGTTGCTTCGTTTTAGCAGAAAAGTTACTGCGTTTACCTGAAACGAAGTCCTGCTTGTAGGAAGTCACAGAGCCTGGCATTTCACTCTGTTTCTGAAGTGAAACAAATAGCCCAGTACTCTTCCATGAACCACACTCTGCTTTAGAGCAAGAAGCATGCTCTTGCTTTCTAAAGTCTCTAATAAGGCAGGAAACGTGAGAGAGCTCAGAAAAAAAGAACTGTGTTTCCTACACACACACACCATATCTAGTTCAACTCTGCTTCTGAAACTGATACAAACCGTAGGTCCTCTAACCTCCAATGCTTTTCAGTTAAGAGTGAGAAAATTGTGAGCTTCGTGAATGATGTAGCATCGTTTGAGCTGAAAAGTGAGGGCATTTACCTGAAACGAAGTCTTGCTTTTTGGAAGACACAGAGCCTGGAATTTCATTCCGTTTCTGAAGGGAAACACACAGCACAGTTCTCATCCATGAAGCACACTCTGCTTTAGAGCAAGAAGCATGCTCTTGCTTTCTAGAGTCTCTAATAAGGTGGGAAACGTGAGTGTGCTCAGAACAAAAGAACTGTGTTTCCTACACACACGCACCATATCTAGTTCAACTCTGCTTCTGAAACTGATACAAACCATAGGTCCTCTAACATCCAATGCTTTTCAGTTAAGAGTGAGAAACGTGTGAGCTTCGTGAACGATGTAGCTTCGTTTGAGCTGAAAAGTGACTGCGTTTACCTGAAACGAAGTCTTGCTTGTACGAAGGCACAGAGCCTGGCATTTCATTCCGGTTCTGAAGGGAAAGACAAAGCACAGTTCTAATCCATGAACCACACTCTGCTTTAGTGTAAGAAGCACGCTCTTACTTTCTAGATTCTCTAATAAGGCGGGAAACGTGTGTGTGCTCAGAACAAAAGAACTGTGTTTCCTACACACACGTACCATATCTAGTTGAACTCTGCTTCTTAAACTGATACAAACATCAGGTCCTCTCACCTCCAATGCTTTTCAGTTAAGAGTGAGAAACGTGTGAGCTTCGTGAACGATGTTGCTTCGTTTTAGCTGAAAAGTGACTGTGTTTACCTGAAACGAAGTCTGGCTTGTAAGAAGCCACAGAGCCTGGCATTTCATTCTGTTTCTGAAGTGATACAAATAGCCCAGTACTCTTCCATGAACCACACTCTGCTTTAGAGCAAGAAGCATGCTTTTGCTTTCTAGAGTCCCTAATAATGCAGGAAACGTGAGTGTGCTCAGAAAAAAAGAACTGTGTTTCCTACACACACGCACCATATCTAGTTCAACTCTGCTTCTGAAACTGATACAAACCATAGGTCCTCTAACATCCAATGCTTTTCAGTTAAGAGTGAGAAACGTGTGAGCTTCGTGAACGATGTAGCTTCGTTTGAGCTGAAAAGTGACTGCGTTTACCTGAAACGAAGTCTTGCTTGTACGAAGGCACAGAGCCTGGCATTTCATTCCGGTTCTGAAGGGAAAGACAAAGCACAGTTCTAATCCATGAACCACACTCTGCTTTAGTGTAAGAAGCACGCTCTTACTTTCTAGATTCTCTAATAAGGCGGGAAACGTGAGTGTGCTCAGAACAAAAGAACTGAGTTTCCTACACACACGGACCATATCTAGTTCAACTCTGCTTCTGAAATTGATACAAACCCCAGGTCCTCTAACATCCAATGCTTTTCAGTTAACAGTGAGAAACGTGTGAGCTTCCTGAACAATGTTGCTTCGTTTTAGCTGAAAAGTGACTGCGTTTACCTGAAACGAAGTCTTGCTTGTAGGAAGTCACAGAGCCTGGCATTTCACTCTGTTTCTGAAGTGAAACAAATAGCCCAGTACTCTTCCATGAACCACACTCTGCTTTAGAGCAAGAAGCATGCTCTTGCTTTCTAGATTCTCTAATAAGGCGGGAAACGTGAGTGTGCTCAGAACCAAAGAACTGTGTTTCCTACACACACATACCATATCTAGTTCAACTCTGCTTCTTAAACTGATACAAACATCAGGTCCTCTAACCTCCAATGCTTTTCAGTTAAGAGTGAGAAACGTGTGAGCTTCGTGAACGATGTTGCTTCGTTTTAGCTGCAAAGTGACTGCGTTTTCCTGAAATGAAGTCTGGAGTGTAAGAAGCCACAGAGCCTGGCATTTCACTCTGTTTCTGAAGTGAAACAAATAGCCCAGTACTATTCCATGAACCACACTCTGCTTTAGAGCAAGAAGCATGCTTTTGCATTCTAGAGTCTCTACTAAGGTGGGAAATGTGAGTGTACTCAGAACAAAAGAACTGTGTTTCCTACACACATGGACCATATCTATTTAAACTTTGGTTCTGAAACTGATACAAACCACAGGTCCTCTAACCTCCAATGCTTTTCAGTTAAGAGTGAGAAACGTGTGAGCTTCGTGAACGATGTTGCTTCGTTTTAATTGAAAAGTGACTGTGTTTACCTGAAACGAAGTCTGGCTTGTAAGAAGCCACAGAGCCTGGCATTTCATTCTGTTTCTGAAGTGAAACAAATAGCCCAGTACTCTTCCATGAACCACACTCTGCTTTAGAGCAAGAAGCATGCTTTTGCTTTCTAGAGTCCCTAATAATGCAGGAAACGTGAGTGTGCTCAGAAAAAAAGAACTGTGTTTCCTACACACACGCACCATATCTAGTTCAACTCTGCTTCTGAAACTGATAGAAACCATAGGTCCTCTAACATCCAATGCTTTTCAGTTAAGAGTGAGAAACGTGTGAGCTTCGTGAACGATGTAGCTTCGTTTGAGCTGAAAAGTGACTGCGTTTACCTGAAACGAAGTCTTGCTTGTACGAAGGCACAGAGCCTGGCATTTCATTCCGGTTCTGAAGGCAAAGACAAAGCACAGTTCTCATCCATGAACCACACTCTGCTTTAGTGTAAGAAGCACGCTCTTACTTTCTAGAGTCTCTAATAAGGCGGGAAACATGAGTGTGCTCAGAACAAAAGAACTGAGTTTCCTACACACACGGACAATATCTAGTTCAACTCTGCTTCTGAAATTGATACAAACCCCAGGTCCTCTAACATCCAATGCTTTTCAGTTAACAGTGAGAAACGTGTGAGCTTCCTGAACGATGTTGCTTCGTTTTAGCTGAAAAGTGACTGCGTTTACCTGAAACGAAGTCTTGCTTGTAGGAAGTCACAGAGCCTGGCATTGCACTCTGTTTCTGAAGTGAAACAAATAGCCCAGTACTCTTCCATGAACCACACTCTGCTTTAGAGAAAGAAGCAGGCTTTTGCATTCTAGAGTCTCTACTAAGGTGGGAAATGTGAGTGTACTCAGAAAAAAAGAACTGTGTTTCCTACACACATGGACCATATCTAGTTAAACTTTGCTTCTGAAACTGATACAAACCACAGGTCCTCTAACATCCAATGCTTTTCAGTTCAGAGCGAGAAACGTGTGAGCTTAGGGAACGATGTAGCTTAGTTTGAGCTGAAAAATGACTGCGTTTACCTGAAATGAAGTCTTGCTTGTAGGAAGACACAGAGCCTGAGATTTCACTCCGTTTCTGAAGGGAAACACACAGCACAGTTCTCATCCATGAACCACACTCTGCTTTAGTGTAAGAAGCACGCTCTTACTTTCTAGAGTCTCTAATAAGGCGGGAAACGTGAGTGTGCTCAGAACAAAAGAACTGAGTTTCCTACACACATGGACCATATCTAGTTCATCTCTGCTTCTGAAATTGATACAAACCCCAGGTCCTCTAACATGCAATGCTATTCAGTTAACAGTGAGAAACGTGTGAGCTTCCTGAACGATGTTGCTTCGTTTTAGCAGAAAAGTTACTGCGTTTATATGAAACGAAGTCTTGCTTGTAGGAAGTCACAGAGCCTGGCATTTCACTCTGTTTCTGAAGTGAAACAAATAGCCCAGTACTCTTCCATGAACCACACTCTGCTTTAGAGCAAGAAGCATGCTCTTGCTTTCTAAAGTCTCTAATAAGGCAGGAAACGTGAGAGAGCTCAGAAAAAAAGAACTGTGTTTCCTACACACACACACCATATCTAGTTCAACTCTGCTTCTGAAACTGATACAAACCGTAGGTCCTCTAACCTCCAATGCTTTTCAGTTAAGAGTGAGAAACATGTGAGCTTCGTGAACGATGTTGCTTCGTTTTAGCTGAAAAGTGACTGCGTTTACCTGAAACGATGTCTGCCTTGTAAGAAGCCACAGAGCCTGGCATTTCATTCTGTTTCTGAAGTGAAACAAATAGCCCAGTACTCTTCCATGAACCACACTCTGCTTTAGACCAAGAAGCATGCTTTTGCTTTCTAGAGTCTCTAATAATGCAGGAAACGTGAGTGTGCTCAGAAAAAAAGAACTGTGTTTCCTACACACACGCACCATATCTAGTTCAACTCTGCTTCTGAAACTGATACAAACCATAGGTCTTATAACATCCAATGCTTTTCAGTTAAGAGTGAGAATCGTGTGAGCGTCGTGAAAGATGTAGCTTCGTTTGAGCTGAAAAGTGACAGCGTTTACCTGAAATGAAGTCTTGCTTGTAGGAAGGCACAGAGCCTGGCATTTCATTCCGGTTCTGAAGGGAAAGACAAAGCACAGTTCTCATCCATGAACCACACTCTGCTTTAGTGTAAGAAGCACGCTCTCACTTCCAGAGTCTCTAATAAGGCGGGAAACGTGAGTGTGCTCAGAACAACAGAACTGAGTTTCCTACACACACGGACCATATCTAGTTCAACTCTGCTTTTGAAATTGATACAAACCCCAGGTCCTCTAACATCCAATGCTTTTCAGTTAACAGTGAGAAACGTGTGAGCTTCCTGAACGATGTTGCTTCGTTTTAGCTGAAAAGTGACTGCGTTTACCTGAAACGAAGTCTTGCTTGTAGGAAGTCACAGAGCCTGGCATTTCACTCTGTTTCTGAAGTGAAACAAATAGCCCAGTACTCTTCCATGAACCACACTCTGCTTTAGAGCAAGAAGCATGCTTTTGCATTCTAGAGTCTCTACTAAGGCGGGAAATGTGAGTGTACTCAGAACAAAAGAACTGTGTTTCCTACACACATGGACCATATCTACTTACACTTTGCTTCTGAAACTGATACAAACCACAGGTCCTCTAACATCCAATGCTTTTCAGTTCAGAGCGAGAAACGTGTGAGCTTAGGGAACGATGTAGCTTCGTTTGAGCTGAAAAGTGACTGCGTTTACCTGAAACGAAGTCTTGCTTGTACGAAGGCACAGAGCCTGGCATTTCATTCCGGTTCTGAAGGCAAAGACAAAGCACAGTTCTCATCCATGAACCACACTCTGCTTTAGTGTAAGAAGCACGCTCTTACTTTCTAGAGTCTCTAATAAGGCGGGAAACGTGAGTGTGCTCAGAACAAAAGAACTGAGTTTCCTACACACACGGACAATATCTAGTTCAACTCTGCTTCTGAAATTGATACAAACCCCAGGTCCTCTAACATCCAATGCTTTTCAGTTAACAGTGAGAAACGTGTGAGCTTCCTGAACGATGTTGCTTCGTTTGAGCTGAAAAGTGAGGGCATTTACCTGAAACGAAGTCTTGCCTGTAGGAAGACACAGAGCCTGGAATTTCATTCCGTTTCTGAAGGGAAACACACAGCACAGTTCTCATCCATGAAGCACACTCTGCTTTAGAGCAAGAAGCATGCTCTTGCTTTCTAGAGTCTCTAATAAGGTGGGAAACGTGAGTGTGCTCAGAACAAAAGAACTGTGTTTCCTACACACACGCACCATATCTAGTTCAACTCTGCTTCTGAAACTGATACAAATCATAGGTCCTCTAACCTCCAATGCTTTTCAGTTAAGAGTGAGAAACATGTGAGCTTCATGAACGATGTTGCTTCGTTTTAGCTGAAAAGTGACTGCGTTTATCTGAAACGAAGTCTGGCTTGTAAGAAGCCACAGAGTCTGGCATTTCATTCTGTTTCTGAAATGAAACAAATAGCCCAGTACTCTTCCATGAACCACACTCTGCTTTAGAGCAAGAAGCATGCTTTTGCTTTCTAGAGTCCCTAATAATGCAGGAAACGTGAGTGTGCTCAGAAAAAAAGAACTGTGTTTCCTACACACATGGACCATATCTAGTTAAACTTTGCTTCTGAAACTGATACAAACCACAGGTCCTCTAACATCCAATGCTTTTCAGTTCAGAGCGAGAAACGTCTGAGCTTAGGGAACGATGTAGCTTAGTTTGAGCTGAAAAATGACTGCGTTTACCTGAAATGAAGTCTTGCTTGTAGGAAGACACAGAGCCTGAGATTTCACTCCGTTTCTGAAGGTAAACACACAGCAAAGTTCTCATCCATGAACCACACTCTGCTTTAGTGTAAGAAGCACGCTCTTATTTCTAGAGTCTCTAATATGGCGGGAAACGTGAGTGTGCTCAGAACAAAAGAACTGAGTTTCCTACACACACGGACCATATCTAGTTCATCTCTGCTTCTGAAATTGATACAAACCTCAGGTCCTCTAACATGCAATGCTATTCAGTTAACAGTGAGAATCATGTGAGCTTCCTGAATGATGTTGCTTCGTTTTAGCAGAAAAGTGACTGCGTTTACCTGAAACGAAGTCTTGCTTGTAGGAAGTCACAGAGCCTGGCATTTCACTCTGTTTCTGAAGTGAAACAAATAGCCCAGTACTCTTCCATGAACCACACTCTGCTTTAGAGCAAGAAGCATGCTCTTGCTTTCTAGATTCTCTAATAAGGCGGGAAACGTGAGTGTGCTCAGAACAAAAGAACTGTGTTTCCTACACACACGCACCATATCTAGTTCAACTCTGCTTCGTAAACTGATACAAACATCAGGTCCTCTAACCTCCAATGCTTTTCAGTTAAGAGTGAGAAACGTGTGAGCTTCGTGAACGATGTTGCTTCGTTTTAGCTGCAAAGAGACTGCGTTTACCTGAAACGAAGTCTGGAGTGTAAGAAGCCACAGAGCCTGGCATTTCACTCTGTTTCTGAAGTGAAACAAATAGCCCAGTACTCTTCCATAAACCACACTCTGCTTTAGAGCAAGAAGCATGCTTTTGGATTCTAGAGTCTCTAGTAAGGTGGGAAATGTGAGTGTACTCAGAACAAAAGAACTGTGTTTCCTACACACACGCACCATATCTAGTTCAACTTTGGTTCTGAAACTGATACAAACCACAGGTCCTCTAACCTCCAATGCTTTTCAGTTAAGAGTGAGAAACATGTGACCTTCGTGAATGATGTTGCTTCGTTTTAGCTGAAAAGTGACTGCGTTTATCTGAAACGAAGTCTGGCTTGTAAGAAGCCACAGAGCCTGGTATTTCACTCTCTTTCTGAAGTGAAACAAATAGCCCAGTACTCTTCCATGAACCACACTCTGCTTTAGAGCAAGAAGCATGCTTTTGCATTCTAGTGTCTCTACTAAGGCGGGAAATGTGAGTGTACTCAGAACAAAAGTACTGTGTTTCCTACACACATGGACCATATCTAGTTAAACTTTGCTTCTGAAACTGATACAAACCACAGGTCCTCTAACATCCAATGCTTTTCAGTTCAGAGCGAGAAACGTCTGAGCTTAGGGAACGATGTAGCTTAGTTTGAGCTGAAAAATGACTGCGTTTACCTGAAATGAAGTCTTGCTTGTAGGAAGACACAGAGCCTGAGATTTCACTCCGTTTCTGAAGGGAAACACACAGCACAGTTCTCATCCATGAACCACACTCTGCTTTAGAACAAGAAGCACGCTCTTGCTTTCTAGAGTCTCTAATAATGCAGGAAACGTGAGTGTGCTCAGAAAAAAGAACTGTGTTTCCTACACACACGCACCATATATAGTTCAACTCTGCTTCTGAAACTGATACAAACCATAGGTCTTATAACATCCAATGCTTTTCAGTTAAGAGTGAGAATCGTGTGAGCGTCGTGAAAGATGTAGCTTCGTTTGAGCTGAAAAGTGACAGCGTTTACCTGAAATGAAGTCTTGCTTGTAGGAAGGCACAGAGCCTGGCATTTCATTCCGGTTCTGAAGGGAAAGACAAAGCACAGTTCTCATCCATGAACCACACTCTGCTTTAGTGTAAGAAGCACGCTCTCACTTTCTAGAGTCTCTAATAAGGCGGGAAACGTGAGTGTGCTCAGAACAACAGAACTGAGTTTCCTACACACACGGACCATATCTAGTTCAACTCTGCTTCTGAAATTGATACAAACCCCAGGTCCTCTAACATCCAATGCTTTTCAGTTAACAGTGAGAAACGTGTGAGCTTCCTGAACGATGTTGCTTCGTTTTAGCTGAAAAGTGACTGCGTTTACCTGAAACGAAGTCTTGCTTGTAGGAAGTCACAGAGCCTGGCATTTCACTCTGTTTCTGAAGTGAAACAAATAGCCCAGTACTCTTCCATGAACCACACTCTGCTTTAGAGCAAGAAGCATGCTTTTGCATTCTAGAGTCTCTACTAAGGCGGGAAATGTGAGTGTACTCAGAACAAAAGAACTGTGTTTCCTACACACATGGACCATATCTACTTACACTTTGCTTCTGAAACTGATACAAACCACAGGTCCTCTAACATCCAATGCTTTTCAGTTCAGAGCGAGAAACGTGTGAGCTTAGGGAACGATGTAGCTTAGTTTGAGCTGAAAAATGACTGCGTTTACCTGAAATGAAGTCTTGCTTGTAGGAAGACACAGAGCCTGAGATTTCACTCCGTTTCTGAAGGGAAACACACAGCACAGTTCTCATCCATGAACCACACTCTGCTTTAGTGTAAGAAGCACGCTCTTACTTTCTAGAGTCTCTAATAAGGCGGGAAACGTGAGTGTGCTCAGAACAAAAGAACTGAGTTTCCTACACACACGGACCATATCTAGTTCATCTCTGCTTCTGAAATTGATACAAACCCCAGGTCCTCTAACATGCAATGCTATTCAGTAAACAGTGAGAAACGTGTGATCTTCCTGAACGATGTTGCTTTGTTTTAGCAGAAAAGTTACTGCATTTACCTGAAACGAAGTCCTGCTTGTAGGAAGTCACAGAGCCTGGCATTTCACTCTGTTTCTGAAGTGAAACAAATAGCCCAGTACTCTTCCATGAACCACACTCTGCTTTAGAGCAAGAAGCATGCTCTTGCATTCTAGAGTCTCTACTAAGGTGGGAAATGTGAGTGTACTCAGAACAAAAGAACTGTGTTTCCTACACACATGGACCATATCTAGCTAAAATTTGGTTCTGAAACTGATACAAACCACAGGTCCTCTAACCTCCAATGCTTTTCAGTTAAGAGTGAGAAACATGTGAGATTCGTGAACGATGTTGCTTCGTTTTAGCTGAAAAGTGACTGCGTTTACCTGAAACGAAGTCTGGCTTGTAAGAAGCCACAGAGCCTGGCATTTCATTCTGTTTCTGAAGTGAAACAAATAGCCCAGTACTCTTCCATGAACCACACTCTGCTTTAGAGCAAGAAGCATGCTTTTGCTTTCTAGAGTCCCTAATAATGCAGGAAACGTGAGTGTGCTCAGAAAAAAAGAACTGTGTTTCCTACACACACGCACCATATCTAGTTCAACTCTGCTTCTGAAACTGATAGAAACCATAGGTCCTCTAACATCCAATGCTTTTCAGTTAAGAGTGAGAAACGTGTGAGCTTCGTGAACGATGTAGCTTCGTTTGAGCTGAAAAGTGACTGCGTTTACCTGAAACGAAGTCTTGCTTGTACGAAGGCACAGAGCCTGGCATTTCATTCCGGTTCTGAAGGCAAAGACAAAGCACAGTTCTCATCCATGAACCACACTCTGCTTTAGTGTAAGAAGCACGCTCTTACTTTCTAGAGTCTCTAATAAGGCGGGAAACGTGAGTGTGCTCAGAACAAAAGAACTGAGTTTCCTACACACACGGACAATATCTAGTTCAACTCTGCTTCTGAAATTGATACAAACCCCAGGTCCTCTAACATCCAATGCTTTTCAGTTAACAGTGAGAAACGTGTGAGCTTCCTGAACGATGTTGCTTCGTTTGAGCTGAAAAGTGAGGGCATTTACCTGAAACGAAGTCTTGCCTGTAGGAAGACACAGAGCCTGGAATTTCATTCCGTTTCTGAAGGGAAACACACAGCACAGTTCTCATCCATGAAGCACACTCTGCTTTAGAGCAAGAAGCATGCTCTTGCTTTCTAGAGTCTCTAATAAGGTGGGAAACGTGAGTGTGCTCAGAACAAAAGAACTGTGTTTCCTACACACACGCACCATATCTAGTTCAACTCTGCTTCTGAAACTGATACAAACCACAGGTCCTCTAACCTCCAATGCTTTTCAGTTAAGAGTGAGAAACATGTGAGCTTCATGAACGATGTTGCTTCGTTTTAGCTGAAAAGTGACTGCGTTTATCTGAAACGAAGTCTGGCTTGTAAGAAGCCACAGAGTCTGGCATTTCATTCTGTTTCTGAAATGAAACAAATAGCCCAGTACTCTTCCATGAACCACACTCTGCTTTAGAGCAAGAAGCATGCTTTTGTTTTCTAGAGTCCCTAATAATGCAGGAAACGTGAGTGTGCTCAGAAAAAAAGAACTGTGTTTCCTACACACATGGACCATATCTAGTTAAACTTTGCTTCTGAAACTGATACAAACCACAGGTCCTCTAACATCCAATGCTTTTCAGTTCAGAGCGAGAAACGTCTGAGCTTAGGGAACGATGTAGCTTAGTTTGAGCTGAAAAATGACTGCGTTTACCTGAAATGAAGTCTTGCTTGTAGGAAGACACAGAGCCTGAGATTTCACTCCGTTTCTGAAGGTAAACACACAGCAAAGTTCTCATCCATGAACCACACTCTGCTTTAGTGTAAGAAGCACGCTCTTATTTCTAGAGTCTCTAATATGGCGGGAAACGTGAGTGTGCTCAGAACAAAAGAACTGAGTTTCCTACACACACGGACCATATCTAGTTCATCTCTGCTTCTGAAATTGATACAAACCTCAGGTCCTCTAACATGCAATGCTATTCAGTTAACAGTGAGAATCGTGTGAGCTTCCTGAATGATGTTGCTTCGTTTTAGCAGAAAAGTGACTGCGTTTACCTGAAACGAAGTCTTGCTTGTAGGAAGTCACAGAGCCTGGCATTTCACTCTGTTTCTGAAGTGAAACAAATAGCCCAGTACTCTTCCATGAACCACACTCTGCTTTAGAGCAAGAAGCATGCTCTTGCTTTCTAGATTCTCTAATAAGGCGGGAAACGTGAGTGTGCTCAGAACAAAAGAACTGTGTTTCCTACACACACGCACCATATCTAGTTCAACTCTGCTTCGTAAACTGATACAAACATCAGGTCCTCTAACCTCCAATGCTTTTCAGTTAAGAGTGAGAAACGTGTGAGCTTCGTGAACGATGTTGCTTCGTTTTAGCTGCAAAGAGACTGCGTTTACCTGAAACGAAGTCTGGAGTGTAAGAAGCCACAGAGCCTGGCATTTCACTCTGTTTCTGAAGTGAAACAAATAGCCCAGTACTCTTCCATAAACCACACTCTGCTTTAGAGCAAGAAGCATGCTTTTGGATTCTAGAGTCTCTAGTAAGGTGGGAAATGTGAGTGTACTCAGAACAAAAGAACTGTGTTTCCTACACACATGGACCATATCTAGTTAAACTTTGGTTCTGAAACTGATACAAACCACAGGTCCTCTAACCTCCAATGCTTTTCAGTTAAGAGTGAGAAACATGTGACCTTCGTGAACGATGTTGCTTCGTTTTAGCTGAAAAGTGACTGCGTTTATCTGAAACGAAGTCTGGCTTGTAAGAAGCCACAGAGCCTGGTATTTCACTCTCTTTCTGAAGTGAAACAAATAGCCCAGTACTCTTCCATGAACCACACTCTGCTTTAGAGCAAGAAGCATGCTTTTGCATTCTAGTGTCTCTACTAAGGCGGGAAATGTGAGTGTACTCAGAACAAAAGTACTGTGTTTCCTACACACATGGACCATATCTAGTTAAACTTTGCTTCTGAAACTGATACAAACCACAGGTCCTCTAACATCCAATGCTTTTCATTTCAGAGCGAGAAACGTCTGAGCTTAGGGAACGATGTAGCTTAGTTTGAGCTGAAAAATGACTGCGTTTACCTGAAATGAAGTCTTGCTTGTAGGAAGACACAGAGCCTGAGATTTCACTCCGTTTCTGAAGGGAAACACACAGCACAGTTCTCATCCATGAACCACACTCTGCTTTAGAACAAGAAGCACGCTCTTGCTTTCTAGAGTCTCTAATAATGCAGGAAACGTGAGTGTGCTCAGAAAAAAGAACTGTGTTTCCTACACACACGCACCATATCTAGTTCAACTCTGCTTCTGAAACTGATACAAACCATAGGTCCTCTAACATCCAATGCTTTTCAGTTAAGAGTGAGAAACGTGTGAGCTTCGTGAACGATGTAGCTTCGTTTGAGCTGAAAAGTGACTGCGTTTACCTGAAAAGAATTCTTGCTTGTAGGAAGGCACAGAGCCTGGAATTTCATTCCGGTTCTGGAGGGAACGACATAGCACAGTTCTCATCCACGAACCACACTCTGCTTTAGTGTAAGAAGCACGCTCTTACTTTCTAGAGTCTCTAATAATGCGGGAAACGTGAGTGTGCTCAGAACAACAGAACTGAGTTTCCTACACACACGGACCATATCTAGTTCAACTCTGCTTCTGAAATTGATACAAACCCCAGGTCCTCTAACATCCAATGCTTTTCAGTTAACAGTGAGAAACGTGTGAGCTTCCTGAACGATGTTGCTTCGTTTTAGCTGAAAAGTGACTGCGTTTACCTGAAACGAAGTCTTGCTTGTAGGAAGTCACAGAGCCTCGCATTTCACTCTGTTTCTGAAGTGAAACAAATAGCCCAGTACTCTTCCATGAACCACACTCTGCTTTAGAGCAAGAAGCATGCTTTTGCATTCTAGAGTCTCTACTAAGGCGGGAAATGTGAGTGTACTCAGAACAAAAGAACTGTGTTTCCTACACACATGGACCATATCTACTTACACTTTGCTTCTGAAACTGATACAAACCACAGGTCCTCTAACATCCAATGCTTTTCAGTTCAGAGCGAGAAACGTGTGAGCTTAGGGAACGATGTAGCTTAGTTTGAGCTGAAAAATGACTGCGTTTACCTGAAATGAAGTCTTGCTTGTAGGAAGACACAGAGCCTGAGATTTCACTCCGTTTCTGAAGGGAAACACACAGCACAGTTCTCATCCATGAACCACACTCTGCTTTAGTGTAAGAAGCACGCTCTTACTTTCTAGAGTCTCTAATAAGGCGGGAAACGTGAGTGTGCTCAGAACAAAAGAACTGAGTTTCCTACACACACGGACCATATCTAGTTCATCTCTGCTTCTGAAATTGATACAAACCCCAGGTCCTCTAACATGCAATGCTATTCAGTAAACAGTGAGAAACGTGTGATCTTCCTGAACGATGTTGCTTTGTTTTAGCAGAAAAGTTACTGCGTTTACCTGAAACGAAGTCCTGCTTGTAGGAAGTCACAGAGCCTGGCATTTCACTCTGTTTCTGAAGTGAAACAAATAGCCCAGTACTCTTCCATGAACCACACTCTGCTTTAGAGCAAGAAGCATGCTCTTGCATTCTAGAGTCTCTACTAAGGTGGGAAATGTGAGTGTACTCAGAACAAAAGAACTGTGTTTCCTACACACATGGACCATATCTAGCTAAAATTTGGTTCTGAAACTGATACAAACCACAGGTCCTCTAACCTCCAATGCTTTTCAGTTAAGAGTGAGAAACATGTGAGAATCGTGAACGATGTTGCTTCGTTTTAGCTGAAAAGTGACTGCGTTTACCTGAAACGAAGTCTGGCTTGTAAGAAGCCACAGAGCCTGGCATTTCATTCTGTTTCTGAAGTGAAACAAATAGCCCAGTACTCTTCCATGAACCACACTCTGCTTTAGAGCAAGAAGCATGCTTTTGCTTTCTAGAGTCCCTAATAATGCAGGAAACGTGAGTGTGCTCAGAAAAAAAGAACTGTGTTTCCTACACACACGCACCATATCTAGTTCAACTCTGCTTCTGAAACTGATAGAAACCATAGGTCCTCTAACATCCAATGCTTTTCAGTTAAGAGTGAGAAACGTGTGAGCTTCGTGAACGATGTAGCTTCGTTTGAGCTGAAAAGTGACTGCGTTTACCTGAAACGAAGTCTTGCTTGTACGAAGGCACAGAGCCTGGCATTTCATTCTGGTTCTGAAGGCAAAGACAAAGCACAGTTCTCATCCATGAACCACAGTCTGCTTTAGTGTAAGAAGCACGCTCTTACTTTCTAGAGTCTCTAATAAGGCGAGAAACGTGAGTGTGCTCAGAACAAAAGAACTGAGTTTCCTACACACACGGACAATATCTAGTTCAACTCTGCTTCTGAAATTGATACAAACCCCAGGTCCTCTAACATCCAATGCTTTTCAGTTAACAGTGAGAAACGTGTGAGCTTCCTGAACGATGTTGCTTCGTTTGAGCTGAAAAGTGAGGGCATTTACCTGAAACGAAGTCTTGCCTGTAGGAAGACACAGAGCCTGGAATTTCATTCCGTTTCTGAAGGGAAACACACAGCACAGTTCTCATCCATGAAGCACACTCTGCTTTAGAGCAAGAAGCATGCTCTTGCTTTCTAGAGTCTCTAATAAGGTGGGAAACGTGAGTGTGCTCAGAACAAAAGAACTGTGTTTCCTACACACACGCACCATATCTAGTTCAACTCTGCTTCTTAAACTGATACAAACCACAGGTCCTCTAACCTCCAATGCTTTTCAGTTAAGAGTGAGAAACATGTGAGCTTCATGAACGATGTTGCTTCGTTTTAGCTGAAAAGTGACTGCGTTTATCTGAAACGAAGTCTGGCTTGTAAGAAGCCACAGAGTCTGGCATTTCATTCTGTTTCTGAAATGAAACAAATAGCCCAGTACTCTTCCATGAACCACACTCTGCTTTAGAGCAAGAAGCATGCTTTTGCTTTCTAGAGTCCCTAATAATGCAGGAAACGTGAGTGTGCTCAGAAAAAAAGAACTGTGTTTCCTACACACATGGACCATATCTAGTTAAACTTTGCTTCTGAAACTGATACAAACCACAGGTCCTCTAACATCCAATGCTTTTCAGTTCAGAGCGAGAAACGTCTGAGCTTAGGGAACGATGTAGCTTAGTTTGAGCTGAAAAATGACTGCGTTTACCTGAAATGAAGTCTTGCTTGTAGGAAGACACAGAGCCTGAGATTTCACTCCGTTTCTGAAGGTAAACACACAGCAAAGTTCTCATCCATGAACCACACTCTGCTTTAGTGTAAGAAGCACGCTCTTATTTCTAGAGTCTCTAATATGGCGGGAAACGTGAGTGTGCTCAGAACAAAAGAACTGAGTTTCCTACACACACGGACCATATCTAGTTCATCTCTGCTTCTGAAATTGATACAAACCTCAGGTCCTCTAACATGCAATGCTATTCAGTTAACAGTGAGAAACGTGTGAGCTTCCTGAATGATGTTGCTTCGTTTTAGCAGAAAAGTGACTGCGTTTACCTGAAACGAAGTCTTGCTTGTAGGAAGTCACAGAGCCTGGCATTTCACTCTGTTTCTGAAGTGAAACAAATAGCCCAGTACTCTTCCATGAACCACACTCTGCTTTAGAGCAAGAAGCATGCTCTTGCTTTCTAGATTCTCTAATAAGGCGGGAAACGTGAGTGTGCTCAGAACAAAAGAACTGTGTTTCCTACACACACGCACCATATCTAGTTCAACTCTGCTTCGTAAACTGATACAAACATCAGGTCCTCTAACCTCCAATGCTTTTCAGTTAAGAGTGAGAAACGTGTGAGCTTCGTGAACGATGTTGCTTCGTTTTAGCTGCAAAGAGACTGCGTTTACCTGAAACGAAGTCTGGAGTGTAAGAAGCCACAGAGCCTGGCATTTCACTCTGTTTCTGAAGTGAAACAAATAGCCCAGTACTCTTCCATAAACCACACTCTGCTTTAGAGCAAGAAGCATGCTTTTGGATTCTAGAGTCTCTAGTAAGGTGGGAAATGTGAGTGTACTCAGAACAAAAGAACTGTGTTTCCTACACACATGGACCATATCTAGTTAAACTTTGGTTCTGAAACTGATACAAACCACAGGTCCTCTAACCTCCAATGCTTTTCAGTTAAGAGTGAGAAACATGTGACCTTCGTGAACGATGTTGCTTCGTTTTAGCTGAAAAGTGACTGCGTTTATCTGAAACGAAGTCTGGCTTGTAAGAAGCCACAGAGCCTGGTATTTCACTCTCTTTCTGAAGTGAAACAAATAGCCCAGTACTCTTCCATGAACCACACTCTGCTTTAGAGCAAGAAGCATGCTTTTGCATTCTAGTGTCTCTACTAAGGCGGGAAATGTGAGTGTACTCAGAACAAAAGTACTGTGTTTCCTACACACATGGACCATATCTAGTTAAACTTTGCTTCTGAAACTGATACAAACCACAGGTCCTCTAACATCCAATGCTTTTCAGTTCAGAGCGAGAAACGTCTGAGCTTAGGGAACGATGTAGCTTAGTTTGAGCTGAAAAATGACTGCGTTTACCTGAAATGAAATCTTGCTTGTAGGAAGACACAGAGCCTGAGATTTCACTCCGTTTCTGAAGGGAAACACACAGCACAGTTCTCATCCATGAACCACACTCTGCTTTAGAACAAGAAGCACGCTCTTGCTTTCTAGAGTCTCTAATAATGCAGGAAACGTGAGTGTGCTCAGAAAAAAGAACTGTGTTTCCTACACACACGCACCATATCTAGTTCAACTCTGCTTCTGAAACTGATACAAACCATAGGTCCTCTAACATCCAATGCTTTTCAGTTAAGAGTGAGAAACGTGTGAGCTTCGTGAACGATGTAGCTTCGTTTGAGCTGAAAAGTGACTGCGTTTACCTGAAAAGAATTCTTGCTTGTAGGAAGGCACAGAGCCTGGAATTTCATTCCGGTTCTGGAGGGAAAGACATAGCACAGTTCTCATCCACGAACCACACTCTGCTTTAGTGTAAGAAGCACGCTCTTACTTTCTAGAGTCTCTAATAAGGCGGGAAACGTGAGTGTGCTCAGAACAAAAGAACTGAGTTTCCTACACACACGGAAGATATCGAGTTCATCTCTGCTTCTGAAATTGATACAAACCCTAGGTCCTCTAACATGCAATGCTATTCAGTTAACAGTGAGAAACGTGTGAGCTTCCTGAACGATGTTGCTTCGTTTTAGCAGAAAAGTGACTGCGTTTACCTAAAACGAAGTCTTGCTTGAAAGAAGTCACAGAGCCTAGCATTTCACTCTGTTTCTGAAGTGAAACAAATAGCCCAGTACTCTTCCATGAAAGACACTCTGCTTTAAAGCAAGAAGCAAGCTCTTGCTTTCTAAAGTCTCTAATAAAGCAGGAAACGTGAGAGTGCTCAGAAAAAAAGAACTGTGTTTCCTACACACACGCACCATATCTAGTTCAACTCTGCTTCTGAAACTGATACAAACCGTAGGTCCTATAACCTCCAATGCTTTTCAGTTAAGAGTGAGAAACGTGTGAGCTTCGTGAATGATGTAGCATCGTTTGAGCTGAAAAGTGAGGGCATTTACCTGAAACGAAGTCTTGCTTGTAGGAAGACACAGAGCCTGGCATTTCATTCCGTTTCTGAAGGGAAACACACAGCACAGTTCTCATCCATGAAGCACACTCTGCTTTAGAGCAAGAAGCATGCTCTTGCTTTCTACAGTCTCTAATAAGGTGGGAAATGTGAGTGGGCTCAGAACAAAAGAACTGAGTTTCCTACACACACGTACCATATCTAGTTCAACTCTGCTTCTTAAACTGATACAAACACCAGGTCCTCTAACCTCCAATGCTTTTCAGTTAAGAGTGAGAAACATGTGAGCTTCGTGAACGATGTTGCTTCGTTTTAGCTGAAAAGTGACTGCGTTTACCTGAAACGAAGTCTGGCTTGTGAGAAGCCACAGAGCCTGGCATTTCATTCTGTTTCTGAAGTGAAACAAAGAGGCCAGTACTCTTCCATGAACCACACTCTGCTTTAGAGCAAGAAGCATGCTTTTGCTTTCTAGAGTCTCTAATAATGCAGGAATCGTGAGTGTGCTAGAAAAAAAAAACTGTGTTTCCTACACACACGCACCATATCTAGTTCAACTCTGCTTCTGAAACTGATACAAACCATAGGTCCTCTAACATCCAATGCTTTTCAGTTAAGAGTGAGAAATGTGTGAGCTTCGTGAACGATGTAACTTCCTTTGAGCTGAAAAATGACTGCGTTTACCTGAAAGGAAGTCTTGCTTGTAGGAAGTCACAGAGCCTGGCATTGCACTCTGTTTCTGAAGTGAAACAAATAGCCCAATACTCTTCCATGAATCACACTCTTCTTTAGAGCAAGAAGCATGCTCTTGCTTTCTAGATTCTCTAATAAGGCGGGAAACGTGAGTGTGCTCAGAACAAAAGAACTGTGTTTCCTACACACACGTACCATATCTATTTCAACTCTGCTTCTTAAACTGATATAAACATCAGGTCCTCTAACCTCCAATGCTTTTCAGTTAAGAGTGAGAAACGTGTGAGCTTCGTGAACGATGTTGCTTCGTTTTAGCTGCAAAGTGACTGCGTTTACCTGAAACGAAGTCTGGATTGTAAGAAGCCACAGAGCCTGGTATTTCACTCTCTTTCTGAAGTGAAACAAATAGCCCAGTACTCTTCCATGAACCACACTCTGCTTTAGAGCAAGAAGCATACTTTTGCATTCTAGAGTCTCTACTAAGGCGGGAAATGTGAGTGTACTCAGAACAAAAGTACTGTGTTTCCTACACACATGGACCATATCTAGTTAAACTTTGCTTCTGAAACTGATACAAATCACAGGTCCTCTAACATCCAATGCTTTTCAGTTAAGAGTGAGAAACGTGTGAGCTTCGTGAACGATGTAGCTTCGTTTGAGCTGAAAAGTGACTGCGTTTACCTGAAAAGATGTCTTGCTTGTAGGAAGGCACAGAGACTGGCATTTCATTCCGGTTCTGGAGGGAAAGACATAGCACAGTTCTCATCCACGAACCACACTCTGCTTTAGTGTAAGAAGCATGCTCTTACTTTCTAGAGTCTCTAATAAGGCGGGAAACGTGAGTGTGCTCAGAACAAAAGAACTGAGTTTCCTACACACACGGACCATATCTAGTTCATCTCTGCTTCTGAAATTGATACAAACCCCAGGTCCTCTAACATGCAATGCTATTCAGTTAACAGTGAAAAACGTGTGAGCTTCCTGAACGATGTTGCTTCGTTTTAGCAGAAAAGTGACTGCGTTTACCTAAAACGAAGTCTTGCTTGTAGGAAGTCACAGAGCCTGGCATTTCACTCTGTTTCTGAAGTGAAACAAATAGCCCAGTACTCTTCCATGAACCACACTCTGCTTTAGAGCAAGAAGCATGCTCTTGCTTTCTAAAGTCTCTAATAAGGCAGGAAACGTGAGAGTGCTCAGAAAAAAAGAACTGTGTTTCCTACACACACACACCATATCTAGTTCAACTCTGCTTCTGAAACTGATACAAACCGTAGGTCCTATAACCTCCAATGCTTTTCAGTTAAGAGTGAGAAACGTGTGAGCTTCGTGAATGATGTAGCATCGTTTGAGCTGAAAAGTGAGGGCATTTACCTGAAACGAAGTCTTGCTTGTAAGAAGCCACAGAGCCTGGCATTTCATTCTGTTTCTGAAGTGAAACAAATAGGCCAGTACTCTTCCATGAACCACACTCTGCTTTAGAGCAAGAAGCATGCTTTTGCTTTCTAGAGTCTCTAATAATGCAGGAAACGTGAGTGTGCTCAGAAAAAAAGAACTGTGTTTCCTACACACGCACCATATCTAGTTCAACTCTGCTTCTGAAACTGTTACAAACCATAGGTCCTCTAACATCCAATGCTTTTCAGTTAAGAGTGAGAAACATGTGAGCTTCGTGAACGATGTAACTTCCTTTGAGCTGAAAAATGACTGCGTTTACCTGAAACGAAGTCTTGCTTGTAGGAAGTCACAGAGCCTGGCATTGCACTCTGTTTCTGAAGTGAAACAAATAGCCCAATACTCTTCCATGAACCACACTCTGCTATAGAGCAAGAAGCATGCTCTTGCTTTCTAGATTCTCTAATAAGGCGGGAAACGTGAGTGTGCTCAGAACAAAAGAACTGTGTTTCCTACACACACGTACCATATCTAGTTCAACTCTGCTTCTTAAACTGATACAAACATCAGGTCCTCTAACCTCCAATGCTTTTCAGTTAAGAGTGAGAAACGTGTGAGCTTCGTGAACGATGTTGCTTCGTTTTAGCTGCAAAGTGACTGCGTTTACCTGAAACGAAGTCTGGCTTGTAAGAAGCCACAGAGCCTGGTATTTCACACTGTTTCTGAAGTGAAACAAATAGCCCAGTACTCTTCCATGAACCACACTCTGCTTTAGAGCAAGAAGCATGCTTTTGCATTCTAGAGTCTCTACTAAGGCGGGAAATGTGAGTGTACTCAGAACAAAAGTACTGTGTTTCCTACACACATGGACCATATCTAGTTAAACTTTGCTTTTGAAACTGATACAAACCACAGGTCCTCTAACATCCAATGCTTTTTAGTTCAGAGCGAGAAACATGTGAGCTTAGGGAACGATGTAGCTTAGTTTGAGCTGAAAAATGACTGCGTTTACCTGAAATGAAGTCTTGCTTGTAGGAAGACACAGAGCCTGAGATTTCACTCCGTTTCTGAAGGGAAACACACAGCACAGTTCTCATCCATGAACCACACTCTGCTTTAGAACAAGAAGCACGCTCTTGCTTTCTAGAGTCTCTAATAATGCAGGAAACGTGAGTGTGCTCAGAAAAAAGAACTGTGTTTCCTACACACACGTACCATATCTAGTTCAACTCTGCTTCTTAAACTGATACAAACACCAGGTCCTCTAACCTCCAATGCTTTTCAGTTAAGAGTGAGAAACATGTGAGCTTCGTGAACGATGTTGCTTCGTTTTAGCTGAAAAGTGACTGCGTTTACCTGAAACGAAGTCTGGCTTGTAAGAAGCCACAGAGCCTGGCATTTCATTCTGTTTCTGAAGTGAAACAAATAGGCCAGGACTCTTCCATGAACCACACTCTGCTTTAGAGCAAGAAGCATGCTTTTGCTTTCTAGAGTCTCTAATAATGCAGGAAACGTGAGTGTGTTCAGAAAAAAAGAACTGTGTTTCCTACACACACGCACCATATCTAGTTCAACTCTGCTTCTGAATCTGATACAAACCATAGGTCCTCTAACATTCAATGCTTTTCAGTTAAGAGTGAGAAATGTGTGAGCTTCGTGAACGATGTAACTTCCTTTGAGCTGAAAAATGACTGCGTTTACCTGAAACGAAGTCTTGCTTGTAGGAAGTCACAGAGCCTGGCATTGCACTCTGTTTCTGAAGTGAAACAAATAGCCCAGTACTCTTCCATGAACCACACTCTGCTTTAGAGCAAGAAGCATGCTCTTGCTTTCTAGATTCTCTAATAAGGCGGGAAACGTGAGTGTACTCAGAACAAAAGTACTGTGTTTCCTACACACATGGACCATATCTAGTTAAACTTTGCTTCTGAAACTGATACAAACCACAGGTCCTCTAACATCCAATGCTTTTCAGTTCAGAGCGAGAAACGTGTGAGCTTAGGGAACGATGTAGCTTAGTTTGAGCTGAAAAATGACTGCGTTTACCTGAAATGAAGTCTTGCTTGTAGGAAGACACAGAGCCTGAGATTTCACTCCGGTCCTGAAGGGAAACACACAGCACAGTTCTCATCCATGAACCACACTCTGCTTTAGAACAAGAAGCACGCTCTTGCTTTCTAGAGTCTCTAATAATGCAGGAAAAGTGAGTGTGCTCAGAAAAAAGAACTGTGTTTCCTACACACACGCACCATATCTAGTTCAACTCTGCTTCTGAAACTGATACAAACCATAGGTCCTCTAACATCCAATGCTTTTCAGTTAAGAGTGAGAAACTTGTGAGCTTCGTGAACGATGTAGCTTCGTTTGAGCTGAAAAGTGACTGCGTTTACCTGAAAAGAAGTCTTGCTTGTAGGAAGGCACAGAGCCTGGCATTTCATTCCGGTTCTGGAGGGAAAGACATAGCACAGTTCTCATCCACGAACCACACTCTGCTTTAGTGTAAGAAGCACGCTCTTACTTTCTAGAGTCTCTAATAAGCCGGGAAACGTGAGTGTGCTCAGAACAAAAGAACTGAGTTTCCTACACACACGGACCATATCTAGTTCATCTCTGCTTCTGAAATTGATACAAACCCCAGGTCCTCTAACATGCAATGCTATTCAGTTAACAGTGAGAAACGTGTGAGCTTCCTGAACGATGTTGCTTCGTTTTAGCAGAAAAGTGACTGCATTTACCTAAAACGAAGTCTTGCTTGTAGTAAGTCACAGAGCCTGGCATTTCACTCTGTTTCTGAAGTGAAACAAATAGCCCAGTACTCTTCCATGAACCACACTCTGCTTTAGAGCAAGAAGCATGCTTTTGCTTTCTAGGGTCTCTAATAATGCAGGAAACGTGAGTGTGCTCAGAAAAAAAGAACTGTGTTTCCTACACACACGCACCATATCTAGTTCAACTCTGCTTCTGAAACTGTTACAAACCATAGGTCCTCTAACATCCAATGCTTTTCAGTTAAGAGTGAGAAACATGTGAGCTTCGTGAACGATGTAACTTCCTTTGAGCTGAAAAATGACTGCGTTTACCTGAAACGAAGTCTTGCTTGTAGGAAGTCACAGAGCCTGGCATTGCACTCTGTTTCTGAAGTGAAACAAGTAGCCCAATACTCTTCCATGAACCACACTCTGCTTTAGAGCAAGAAGCATGCTCTTGCTTTCTAGATTCTCTAATAAGGCGGGAAACGTGAGTGTGCTCAGAACAAAAGAACTGTGTTTCCTACACACACGTACCATATCTAGTTCAACTCTGCTTCTTAAACTGATACAAACATCAGGTCCTCTAACCTCCAATGCTTTTCAGTTAAGAGTGAGAAACGTGTGAGCTTCGTGAACGATGTTGCTTCGTTTTAGCTGCAAAGTGACTGCGTTTACCTGAAACGAAGTCTGGCTTGTAAGAAGCCACAGAGCCTGGTATTTCACTCTCTTTCTGAAGTGAAACAAATAGCCCAGTACTCTTCCATGAACCACACTCTGCTTTAGAGCAAGAAGCAAGCTCTTGCTTTCTAAAGTCTCTAATAAGGCAGGAAACATGAGAGTGCTCAGAAAAAAAGAACTGAGTTTCCTACACACACACACCATATCTAGTTCAACTCTGCTTCTGAAACTGATACAAACCGTAGGTCCTATAACCTCCAATGCTTTTCAGTTAAGAGTGAGAAACGTGTGAGCTTCGTGAATGATGTAGCATCGTTTGAGCTGAAAAGTGAGGGCATTTACCTGAAATGAAGTCTTGCTTGTAGGAAGACACAGAGCCTGGAATTTCATTCCGTTTCTGAAGGGAAACACACAGCACAGTTCTCATCCATGAAGCACACTCTGCTTTAGAGCAAGAAGCATGCTCTTGCTTCCTAGAGTCTCTAATAAGGTGGGAAACGTGAGTGTGCTCAGAATAAAAGAACTGTGTTTCCTACACACGCACCATATCTAGTACAACTCTGCTTCTTAAACTGATACAAACATCAGGTCCTCTAACATCCAATGCTTTTCAGTTAAGAGTGAGACACGTGTGAGCTTCGTGAACGATGTTGCTTCGTTTTAGCTAAAAAGTGACTGCGTTTAGATGAAACGAAGTCTTGCTTATAAGAAGCCACAGAGCCTGGCATTTTACTCTGTTTCTGAAGTGAAACAAATAGGCCAGTACTCTTCCATGAACCACACTCTGCTTTAGAGCAAGAAGCATGCTTTTGCTTTCTAGAGTCTCTAATAATGCAGGAAACGTGAGTGTGCTCAGAAAAAAAGAACTGTGTTTCCTACACACGCACCATATCTAGTTCAACTCTGCTTCTGAAACTGTTACAAACCATAGGTCCTCTAACATCCAATGCTTTTCAGTTAAGAGTGAGAAACATGTGAGCTTCGTGAACGATGTAACTTCCTTTGAGCTGAAAAATGACTGCGTTTACCTGAAACAAAGTCTTGCTTGTAGGAAGTCACAGAGCCTGGCATTGCACTCTGTTTCTGAAGTGAAACAAATAGCCCAATACTCTTCCATGAACCACACTCTGCTTTAGAGCAAGAAGCATGCTCTTGCTTTCTAGATTCTCTAATAAGGCGGGAAACGTGAGTGTGCTCAGAACAAAAGAACTGTGTTTCCTACACACACGTACCATATCTAGTTCAACTCTGCTTCTTAAACTGATACAAACATCAGGTCCTCTAACCTCCAATGCTTTTCAGTTAAGAGTGAGAAACGTGTGAGCTTCGTGAACGATGTTGCTTCGTTTTAGCTGCAAAGTGACTGCGTTTACCTGAAACGAAGTCTGGCTTGTAAGAAGCCACAGAGCCTGGTATTTCACTCTCTTTCTGAAGTGAAACAAATAGCCCAGTACTCTTCCATGAACCACACTCTGCTTTAGAGCAAGAAGCATGCTTTTGCATTCTAGAGTCTCTACTAAGGCGGGAAATGTGAGTGTACTCAGAACAAAAGTACTGTGTTTCCTACACACATGGACCATATCTAGTTAAACTTTGCTTTTGAAACTGATACAAACCACAGGTCCTCTAACATCCAATGCTTTTTACTTCAGAGCGAGAAACGTGTGAGCTTAGGGAACGATGTAGCTTAGTTTGAGCTGAAAAATGACTGCGTTTACCTGAAATGAAGTCTTGCTTGTAGGAAGACACAGAGCCTGAGATTTCACTCCGTTTCTGAAGGGAAACACACAGCACAGTTCTCATCCATGAACCACACTCTGCTTTAGAACAAGAAGCACGCTCTTGCTTTCTAGAGTCTCTAATAATGCAGGAAACGTGAGTGTGCTCAGAAAAAAGAACTGTGTTTCCTACACACACGCACCATACCTAGTTCAACTCTGCTTCTGAAACTGACACAAACCATAGGTCCTCTAACATCCAATGCTTTTCAGTTAAGAGTGAGAAACGTGTGAGCTTCATGAACGATGTAGCTTCGTTTGAGCTGAAAAGTGACTGCGTTTACCTGAAAAGAAGTCTTGCTTGTAGGAAGGCACAGAGCCTGGCATTTCATTCCGGTTCTGGAGTGAAAGACATAGCACAGTTCTCATCCATGAAGCACACTCTGCTTTAGAGCAAGAAGCATGCTCTTGCTTTCTACAGTCTCTAATAAGGTGGGAAATGTGAGTGGGCTCAGAACAAAAGAACTGAGTTTCCTACACACACGTACCATATCTAGTTCAACTCTGCTTCTTAAACTGATACAAACACTAGGTCCTCTAACCTCCAATGCTTTTCAGTTAAGAGTGAGAAACATGTGAGCTTCGTGAACGATGTTGCTTCGTTTTAGCTGAAAAGTGACTGCGTTTACCTGAAACGAAGTCTGGCTTGTAAGAAGCCACAGAGCCTGGCATTTCATTCTGTTTCTGAAGTGAAACAAATAGGCCAGTACTCTTCCATGAACCACACTCTGCTTTAGAGCAAGAAGCATGCTTTTGCTTTCTAGAGTCTCTAATAATGCAGGAAACGTGAGTGTGCTCAGAAAAAAAGAACTGTGTTTCCTACACACACGCACCATATCTAGTTCAACTCTGCTTCTGAATCTGATACAAACCATAGGTCCTCTAACATCCAATGCTTTTCAGTTAAGAGTGAGAAATGTGTGAGCTTCGTGAACGATGTAACTTCCTTTGAGCTGAAAAATGACTGCGTTTACCTGAAACGAAGTCTTGCTTATAGGAAGTCACAGAGCCTGGCATTGCACTCTGTTTCTGAAGTGAAACAAATAGCCCAGTACTCTTCCATGAACCACACTCTGCTTTAGAGCAAGAAGCATGCTCTTGCTTTCTAGTTTCTCTAATAAGGCGGGAAACGTGAGTGTACTCAGAACAAAAGTACTGTGTTTCCTACACACATGGACCATATCTAGTTAAACTTTGCTTCTGAAACTGATACAAACCACAGGTCCTCTAACATCCAATGCTTTTCAGTTCAGAGCGAGAAACGTGTGAGCTTAGGGAACGATGTAGCTTAGTTTGAGCTGAAAAATGACTGCGTTTACCTGAAATGAAGTCTTGCTTGTAGGAAGACACAGAGCCTGAGATTTCACTCCGGTCCTGAAGGGAAACACACAGCACAGTTCTCATCCATGAACCACACTCTGCTTTAGAACAAGAAGCACGCTCTTGCTTTCTAGAGTCTCTAATAATGCAGGAAAAGTGAGTGTGCTCAGAAAAAAGAACTGTGTTTCCTACACACACGCACCATATCTAGTTCAACTCTGCTTCTGAAACTGATACAAACCATAGGTCCTCTAACATCCAATGCTTTTCAGTTAAGAGTCAGAAACTTGTGAGCTTCGTGAACGATGTAGCTTCGTTTGAGCTGGAAAGTGACTGCGTTTACCTGAAAAGAAGTCTTGCTTGTAGGAAGGCACAGAGCCTGGCATTTCATTCCGGTTCTGGAGGGAAAGACATAGCACAGTTCTCATCCACGAACCACACTCTGCTTTAGTGTAAGAAGCACGCTCTTACTTTCTAGAGTCTCTAATAAGCCGGGAAACGTGAGTGTGCTCAGAACAAAAGAACTGAGTTTCCTACACACACGGACCATATCTAGTTCATCTCTGCTTCTGAAATTGATACAAACCCCAGGTCCTCTAACATGCAATGCTATTCAGTTAACAGTGAGAAACGTGTGAGCTTCCTGAACGATGTTGCTTCGTTTTAGCAGAAAAGTGACTGCGTTTACCTAAAACGAAGTCTTGCTTGTAGGAAGTCACAGAGCCTGGCATTGCACTCTGTTTCTGAAGTGAAACAAATAGCCCAGTACTCTTCCATGAACCACACTCTGCTTTAGAGCAAGAAGCATGCTTTTGCTTTCTAGAGTCTCTAATAATGCAGGAAACGTGAGTGTGCTCAGAAAAAAAGAACTGTGTTTCCTACACACACGCACCATATCTAGTTCAACTCTGCTTCTGAAACTGTTACAAACCATAGGTCCTCTAACATCCAATGCTTTTCAGTTAAGAGTGAGAAACATGTGAGCTTCGTGAACGATGTAACTTCCTTTGAGCTGAAAAATGACTGCTTTTACCTGAAACGAAGTCTTGCTTGTAGGAAGTCACAGAGCCTGGCATTGCACTCTGTTTCTGAAGTGAAACAAGTAGCCCAATACTCTTCCATGAACCACACTCTGCTTTAGAGCAAGAAGCATGCTCTTGCTTTCTAGATTCTCTAATAAGGCGGGAAAGGTGAGTGTGCTCAGAACAAAAGAACTGTGTTTCCTACACACACGTACCATATCTAGTTCAACTCTGCTTCTTAAACTGATACAAACATCAGGTCCTCTAACCTCCAATGCTTTTCAGTTAAGAGTGAGAAACGTGTGAGCTTCGTGAACGATGTTGCTTCGTTTTAGCTGCAAAGTGACTGCGTTTACCTGAAACGAAGTCTGGCTTGTAAGAAGCCACAGAGCCTGGTATTTCACTCTCTTTCTGAAGTGAAACAAATAGCCCAGTACTCTTCCATGAACCACACTCTGCTTTAGAGCAAGAAGCATGCTTTTGCATTCTAGAGTCTCTACTAAGGCGGGAAATGTGAGTGTACTCAGAACAAAAGTACTGTGTTTCCTACACACATGGACCATATCTAGTTAAACTTTGCTTTTGAAACTGATACAAACCACAGGTCCTCTAACATCCAATGCTTTTCAGTTCAGAGCGAGACACGTGTGAGCTTAGGGAACGATGTAGCTTAGTTTGAGCTGAAAAATGACTGCGTTTACCTGAAATGAAGTCTTGCTTGTAGGAAGACACAGAGCCTGAGATTTCACTCCGTTTCTGAAGGGAAACACACAGCACAGTTCTCATCCATGAACCACACTCTGCTTTAGAACAAGAAGCACGCTCTTGCTTTCTAGAGTCTCTAATAATGCAGGAAACGTGAGTGTGCTCAGAAAAAAGAACTGTGTTTCCTACACACACGCACCATATCTAGTTCAACTCTGCTTCTGAAACTGATACAAACCATAGGTCCTCTAACATCCAATGCTTTTCAGTTAAGAGTGAGAAACGTGTGAGCTTCATGAATGATGTAGCTTCGTTTGAGCTGAAAAGTGACTGCGTTTACCTGAAAAGAAGTCTTGCTTGTAGGAAGGCACAGAGCCTGGCATTTCATTCCGGTTCTGGAGGGAAAGACATAGCACAGTTCTCATCCATGAAGCACACTCTGCTTTAGAGCAAGAAGCATGCTCTTGCTTTCTACAGTCTCTAATAAGGTGGGAAATGTGAGTGGGCTCAGAACAAAAGAACTGAGTTTCCTACACACACGTACCATATCTAGTTCAACTCTGCTTCTTAAACTGATACAAACACCAGGTCCTCTAACCTCCAATGCTTTTCAGTTAAGAGTGAGAAACATGTGAGCTTCGTGAACGATGTTGCTTCGTTTTAGCTGAAAAGTGACTGCGTTTACCTGAAACGAAGTCTGGCTTGTAAGAAGCCACAGAGCCTGGCATTTCATTCTGTTTCTGAAGTGAAACAAATAGGCCAGTACTCTTCCATGAACCACACTCTGCTTTAGAGCAAGAAGCATGCTTTTGCTTTCTAGAGTCTCTAATAATGCAGGAAACGTGAGTGTGCTCAGAAAAAAAGAACTGTGTTTCCTACACACACGCACCATATCTAGTTCAACTCTGCTTCTGAATCTGATACAAACCATAGGTCCTCTAACATTCAATGCTTTTCAGTTAAGAGTGAGAAATGTGTGAGCTTCGTGAACGATGTAACTTCTTTTGAGCTGAAAAATGACTGCGTTTACCTGAAACGAAGTCTTGCTTGTAGGAAGTCACAGAGCCTGGCATTGCACTCTGTTTCTGACGTGAAACAAATAGCCCAGTACTCTTCCATGAACCACACTCTGCTTTAGAGCAAGAAGCATGCTCTTGCTTTCTAGATTCTCTAATAAGGCGGGAAACGTAGTGTACTCAGAACAAAAGTACTGTGTTTCCTACACACATGGACCATATCTAGTTAAACTTTGCTTCTGAAACTGATACAAACCACAGGTCCTCTAACATCCAATGCTTTTCAGTTCAGAGCGAGAAACGTGTGAGCTTAGGGAACGATGTAGCTTAGTTTGAGCTGAAAAATGACTGCGTTTACCTGAAATGAAGTCTTGCTTGTAGGAAGACACAGAGCCTGAGATTTCACTCCGGTCCTGAAGGGAAACACACAGCACAGTTCTCATCCATGAACCACACTCTGCTTTAGAACAAGAAGCACGCTCTTGCTTTCTAGAGTCTCTAATAATGCAGGAAAAGTGAGTGTGCTCAGAAAAAAGAACTGTGTTTCCTACACACACGCACCATATCTAGTTCAACTCTGCTTCTGAAACTGATACAAACCATAGGTCCTCTAACATCCAATGCTTTTCAGTTAAGAGTGAGAAACTTGTGAGGTTCGTGAACGATGTAGCTTCGTTTGAGCTGAAAAGTGACTGCGTTTACCTGAAAAGAAGTCTTGCTTGTAGGAAGGCACAGAGCCTGGCATTTCATTCCGGTTCTGGAGGGAAAGACATAGCACAGTTCTCATCCACGAACCACACTCTGCTTTAGTGTAAGAAGCACGCTCTTACTTTCTAGAGTCTCTAATAAGGCGGGAAACGTGAGTGTGCTCAGAACAAAAGAACTGAGTTTCCTACACACACGGACCATATCTAGTTCATCTCTGCTTCTGAAATTGATACAAACCCCAGGTCCTCTAACATGCAATGCTATTCAGTTAACAGTGTGAAACGTGTGACCTTCCTGAACGATGTTGCTTCGTTTTAGCAGAAAAGGGACTGCGTTTACCTAAAACGAAGTCTTGCTTGTAGGAAGTCACAGAGCCTGGCATTTCACTCTGTTTCTGAAGTGAAACAAATAGCCCAGTACTCTTCCATGAACCACACTCTGCTTTAGAGCAAGAAGCAAGCTCTTGCTTTCTAAAGTCTCTAATAAGGCAGGAAACATGAGAGTGCTCAGAAAAAAAGAACTGAGTTTCCTACACACACACACCATATCTAGTTCAACTCTGCTTCTGAAACTGATACAAACCGTAGGTCCTATAACCTCCAATGCTTTTCAGTTAAGAGTGAGAAACGTGTGAGCTTCGTGAATGATGTAGCATCGTTTGAGCTGAAAAGTGAGGGCATTTACCTGAAATGAAGTCTTGCTTGTAGGAAGACACAGAGCCTGGAATTTCATTCCGTTTCTGAAGGGAAACACACAGCACAGTTCTCATCCATGAAGCACACTCTGCTTTAGAGCAAGAAGCATGCTCTTGCTTCCTAGAGTCTCTAATAAGGTGGGAAACGTGAGTGTGCTCAGAAAAAAAGAACTGTGTTTCCTACACACGCACCATATCTAGTACAACTCTGCTTCTTAAACTGATACAAACATCAGGTCCTCTAACATCCAATGCTTTTCAGTTAAGAGTGAGACACGTGTGAGCTTCGTGAACGATGTTGCTTCGCTTTAGCTAAAAAGTGACTGCGTTTAGATGAAACGAAGTCTTGCTTATAAGAAGCCACAGAGCCTGGCATTTCACTCTGTTTCTGAAGTGAAACAAATAGGCCAGTACTCTTCCATGAACCACACTCTGCTTTAGAGCAAGAAGCATGCTTTTGCTTTCTAGAGTCTCTAATAATGCAGGAAACGTGAGTGTGCTCAGAAAAAAAGAACTGTGTTTCCTACACACACGCACCATACCTAGTTCAACTCTGCTTCTGAAACTGATACAAACCATAGGTCCTCTAACATCCAATGCTTTTCAGTTAAGAGTGAGAAATGTGTGAGCTTCGTGAATGATGTAACTTCCTTTGAGCTGAAAAATGACTGCGTTTACCTGAAACGATGTCTTGCTTGTAGGAAGTCACAGAGCCTGGCATTGCACTCTGTTTCTGAAGTGAAACAAGTAGCCCAATACTCTTCCATGAACCACACTCTGCTTTAGAGCAAGAAGCATGCTCTTGCTTTCTAGATTCTCTAATAAGGCGGGAAACGTGAGTGTGCTCAGAACAAAAGAACTGTGTTTCCTACACACACGTACCATATCTAGTTCAACTCTGCTTCTTAAACTGATACAAACATCAGGTCCTCTAACCTCGAATGCTTTTCAGTTAAGAGTGAGAAACGTGTGAGCTTCGTGAACGATGTTGCTTCGTTTTAGCTGCAAAGTGACTGCGTTTACCTGAAACGAAGTCTGGCTTGTAAGAAGCCACAGAGCCTGGTATTTCACTCTCTTTCTGAAGTGAAACAAATAGCCCAGTACTCTTCCATGAACCACACTCTGCTTTAGAGCAAGAAGCAAGCTCTTGCTTTCTAAAGTCTCTAATAAGGCAGGAAACATGAGAGTGCTCAGAAAAAAAGAACTGAGTTTCCTACACACACACACCATATCTAGTTCAACTCTGCTTCTGAAACTGATACAAACCGTAGGTCCTATAACCTCCAATGCTTTTCAGTTAAGAGTGAGAAACGTGTGAGCTTCGTGAATGATGTAGCATCGTTTGAGCTGAAAAGTGAGGGCATTTACCTGAAATGAAGTCTTGCTTGTAGGAAGACACAGAGCCTGGAATTTCATTCCGTTTCTGAAGGGAAACACACAGCACAGTTCTCATCCATGAAGCACACTCTGCTTTAGAGCAAGAAGCATGCTCTTGCTTCCTAGAGTCTCTAATAAGGTGGGAAACGTGAGTGTGCTCAGAAAAAAAGAACTGTGTTTCCTACACACGCACCATATCTAGTACAACTCTGCTTCTTAAACTGATACAAACATCAGGTCCTCTAACATCCAATGCTTTTCAGTTAAGAGTGAGACACGTGTGAGCTTCGTGAACGATGTTGCTTCGTTTTAGCTAAAAAGTGACTGCGTTTAGATGAAACGAAGTCTTGCTTATAAGAAGCCACAGAGCCTGGCATTTCACTCTGTTTCTGAAGTGAAACAAATAGGCCAGTACTCTTCCATGAACCACACTCTGCTTTAGAGCAAGAAGCATGCTTTTGCTTTCTAGAGTCTCTAATAATGCAGGAAACGTGAGTGTGCTCAGAAAAAAAGAACTGTGTTTCCTACACACACGCACCATACCTAGTTCAACTCTGCTTCTGAAACTGATACAAACCATAGGTCCTCTAACATCCAATGCTTTTCAGTTAAGAGTGAGAAATGTGTGAGCTTCGTGAACGATGTAACTTCCTTTGAGCTGAAAAATGACTGCGTTTACCTGAAACGAAGTCTTGCTTGTAGGAAGTCACAGAGCCTGGCATTGCACTCTGTTTCTGAAGTGAAACAAATAGCCCAGTACTCTTCCATGAACCACACTCTGCTTTAGAGCAAGAAGCATGCTCTTGCTTTCTAGATTCTCTAATAAGGCGGGAAACGTGAGTGTGCTCAGAACAAAAGAACTGTGTTTCCTACACACACGTACCATATCTAGTTCAACTCTGCTTCTTAAACTGATACAAACATCAGGTCCTCTAACCTCCAATGCTTTTCAGTTAAGAGTGAGAAACGTGTGAGCTTCGTGAACGATGTAACTTCCTTTGAGCTGAAAAATGACTGCGTTTACCTGAAACGAAGTCTTGCTTGTAGGAAGTCACAGAGCCTGGCATTGCACTCTGTTTCTGAAGTGAAACAAATAGCCCAATACTCTTCCATGAATCACACTCTTCTTTAGAGCAAGAAGCATGCTCTTGCTTTCTAGAATCTCTAATAAGGCGGGAAACGTGAGTGTGCTCAGAACAAAAGAACTGTGTTTCCTACACACACGTACCATATCTATTTCAACTCTGCTTCTTAAACTGATATAAACATCAGGTCCTCTAACCTCCAATGCTTTTCAGTTAAGAGTGAGAAACGTGTGAGCTTCGTGAACGATGTTGCTTCGTTTTAGCTGCAAAGTGACTGCGTTTACCTGAAACGAAGTCTGGCTTGTAAGAAGCCACAGAGCCTGGTATTTCACTCTCTTTCTGAAGTGAAACAAATAGCCCAGTACTCTTCCATGAACCACACTCTGCTTTAGAGCAAGAAGCATACTTTTGCATTCTAGAGTCTCTACTAAGGCGGGAAATGTGAGTGTACTCAGAACAAAAGTACTGTGTTTCCTACACACATGGACCATATCTAGTTAAACTTTGCTTCTGAAACTGATACAAATCACAGGTCCTCTAACATCCAATGCTTTTCAGTTAAGAGTGAGAAACGTGTGAGCTTCGTGAACGATGTAGCTTCGTTTGAGCTGAAAAGTGACTGCGTTTACCTGAAAAGAAGTCTTGCTTGTAGGAAGGCACAGAGACTGGCATTTCATTCCGGTTCTAGAGGGAAAGACATAGCACAGTTCTCATCCACGAACCACACTCTGCTTTAGTGTAAGAAGCACGCTCTTACTTTCTAGAGTCTCTAATAAGGCGGGAAACGTGAGTGTGCTCAGAACAAAAGAACTGAGTTTCCTACACACACGGACCATATCTAGTTCATCTCTGCTTCTGAAATTGATACAAACCCCAGGTCCTCTAACATGCAATGCTATTCAGTTAACAGTGAAAAACGTGTGAGCTTCCTGAACGATGTTGCTTCGTTTTAGCAGCAAAGTGACTGCGTTTACCTAAAACGAAGTCTTGCTTGTAGGAAGTCACAGAGCCTGGCATTTCACTCTGTTTCTGAAGTGAAACAAATAGCCCAGTACTCTTCCATGAACCACACTCTGCTTTAGAGCAAGAAGCATGCTCTTGCTTTCTAAAGTCTCTAATAAGGCAGGAAACGTGAGAGTGCTCAGAAAAAAAGAACTGTGTTTCCTAAACACACACACCATATCTAGTTCAACTCTGCTTCTGAAACTGATACAAACCGTAGGTCCTATAACCTCCAATGCTTTTCAGTTAAGAGTGAGAAACGTGTGAGCTTCGTGAATGATGTAGCATCGTTTGAGCTGAAAAGTGAGGGCATTTACCTGAAACGAAGTCTTGCTTGTAAGAAGCCACAGAGCCTGGCATTTCATTCTGTTTCTGAAGTGAAACAAATAGGCCAGTACTCTTCCATGAACCACACTCTGCTTTAGAGCAAGAAGCATGCTTTTGCTTTCTAGAGTCTCTAATAATGCAGGAAACGTGAGTGTGCTCAGAAAAAAAGAACTGTGTTTCCTACACACGCACCATATCTAGTTCAACTCTGCTTCTGAAACTGTTACAAACCATAGGTCCTCTAACATCCAATGCTTTTCAGTTAAGAGTGAGAAACATGTGAGCTTCGTGAACGATGTAACTTCCTTTGAGCTGAAAAATGACTGCGTTTACCTGAAACAAAGTCTTGCTTGTAGGAAGTCACAGAGCCTGGCATTGCACTCTGTTTCTGAAGTGAAACAAATAGCCCAATACTCTTCCATGAACCACACTCTGCTTTAGAGCAAGAAGCATGCTCTTGCTTTCTATATTCTCTAATAAGGCGGGAAACGTGAGTGTGCTCAGAACAAAAGAACTGTGTTTCCTACACACACGTACCATATCTAGTTCAACTCTGCTTCTTAAACTGATACAAACATCAGGTCCTCTAACCTCCAATGCTTTTCAGTTAAGAGTGAGAAACGTGTGAGCTTCGTGAACGATGTTGCTTCGTTTTAGCTGCAAAGTGACTGCGTTTACCTGAAACGAAGTCTGGCTTGTAAGAAGCCACAGAGCCTGGTATTTCACTCTCTTTCTGAAGTGAAACAAATAGCCCAGTACTCTTCCATGAACCACACTCTGCTTTAGAGCAAGAAGCATGCTTTTGCATTCTAGAGTCTCTACTAAGGCGGGAAATGTGAGTGTACTCAGAACAAAAGTACTGTGTTTCCTACACACATGGACCATATCTAGTTAAACTTTGCTTTTGAAACTGATACAAACCACAGGTCCTCTAACATCCAATGCTTTTTACTTCAGAGCGAGAAACGTGTGAGCTTAGGGAACGATGTAGCTTAGTTTGAGCTGAAAAATGACTGCGTTTACCTGAAATGAAGTCTTGCTTGTAGGAAGACACAGAGCCTGAGATTTCACTCCGTTTCTGAAGGGAAACACACAGCACAGTTCTCATCCATGAACCACACTCTGCTTTAGAACAAGAAGCACGCTCTTGCTTTCTAGAGTCTCTAATAATGCAGGAAACGTGAGTGTGCTCAGAAAAAAGAACTGTGTTTCCTACACACACGCACCATACCTAGTTCAACTCTGCTTCTGAAACTGACACAAACCATAGGTCCTCTAACATCCAATGCTTTTCAGTTAAGAGTGAGAAACGTGTGAGCTTCATGAACGATGTAGCTTCGTTTGAGCTGAAAAGTGACTGCGTTTACCTGAAAAGAAGTCTTGCTTGTAGGAAGGCACAGAGCCTGGCATTTCATTCCGGTTCTGGAGGGAAAGACATAGCACAGTTCTCATCCATGAAGCACACTCTGCTTTAGAGCAAGAAGCATGCTCTTGCTTTCTACAGTCTCTAATAAGGTGGGAAATGTGAGTGGGCTCAGAACAAAAGAACTGAGTTTCCTACACACACGTACCATATCTAGTTCAACTCTGCTTCTTAAACTGATACAAACACCAGGTCCTCTAACCTCCAATGCTTTTCAGTTAAGAGTGAGAAACATGTGAGCTTCGTGAACGATGTTGCTTCGTTTTAGCTGAAAAGTGACTGCGTTTACCTGAAACGAAGTCTGGCTTGTAAGAAGCCACAGAGCCTGGCATTTCATTCTGTTTCTGAAGTGAAACAAATAGGCCAGTACTCTTCCATGAACCACACTCTGTTTTAGAGCAAGAAGCATGCTTTTGCTTTCTAGAGTCTCTAATAAGGCAGGAAACGTGAGTGTGCTCAGAAAAAAAGAACTGTGTTTCCTACACACACGCACCATATCTAGTTCAACTCTGCTTCTGAATCTGATACAAACCATAGGTCCTCTAACATCCAATGCTTTTCAGTTAAGAGTGAGAAATGTGTGAGCTTCGTGAACGATGTAACTTCCTTTGAGCTGAAAAATGACTGCGTTTACCTGAAACGAAGTCTTGCTTATAGGAAGTCACAGAGCCTGGCATTGCACTCTGTTTCTGAAGTGAAACAAATAGCCCAGTACTCTTCCATGAACCACAGTCTGCTTTAGAGCAAGAAGCATGCTCTTGCTTTCTAGATTCTCTAATAAGGCGGGAAACGTGAGTGTACTCAGAACAAAAGTACTGTGTTTCCTACACACATGGACCATATCTAGTTAAACTTTGCTTCTGAAACTGATACAAACCACAGGTCCTCTAACATCCAATGCTTTTCAGTTCAGAGCGAGAAACGTGTGAGCTTAGGGAACGATGTAGCTTAGTTTGAGCTGAAAAATGACTGCGTTTACCTGAAATGAAGTCTTGCTTGTAGGAAGACACAGAGCCTGAGATTTCACTCCGGTCCTGAAGGGAAACACACAGCACAGTTCTCATCCATGAACCACACTCTGCTTTAGAACAAGAAGCACGCTCTTGCTTTCTAGAGTCTCTAATAATGCAGGAAAAGTGAGTGTGCTCAGAAAAAAGAACTGTGTTTCCTACACACACGCACCATATCTAGTTCAACTCTGCTTCTGAAACTGATACAAACCATAGGTCCTCTAACATCCAATGCTTTTCAGTTAAGAGTGAGAAACTTGTGAGCTTCGTGAACGATGTAGCTTCGTTTGAGCTGGAAAGTGACTGCGTTTACCTGAAAAGAAGTCTTGCTTGTAGGAAGGCACAGAGCCTGGCATTTCATTCCGGTTCTGGAGGGAAAGACATAGCACAGTTCTCATCCACGAACCACACTCTGCTTTAGTGTAAGAAGCACGCTCTTACTTTCTAGAGTCTCTAATAAGCCGGGAAACGTGAGTGTGCTCAGAACAAAAGAACTGAGTTTCCTACACACACGGACCATATCTAGTTCATCTCTGCTTCTGAAATTGATACAAACCCCAGGTCCTCTAACATGCAATGCTATTCAGTTAACAGTGAGAAACGTGTGAGCTTCCTGAACGATGTTGCTTCGTTTTAGCAGAAAAGTGACTGCGTTTACCTAAAACGAAGTCTTGCTTGTAGGAAGTCACAGAGCCTGGCATTTCACTCTGTTTCTGAAGTGAAACAAATAGCCCAGTACTCTTCCATGAACCACACTCTGCTTTAGAGCAAGAAGCATGCTTTTGCTTTCTAGATTCTCTAATAATGCAGGAAACGTGAGTGTGCTCAGAAAAAAAGAACTGTGTTTCCTACACACACGCACCATATCTAGTTCAACTCTGCTTCTGAAACTGTTACAAACCATAGGTCCTCTAACATACAATGCTTTTCAGTTAAGAGTGAGAAACATGTGAGCTTCGTGAATGATGTAACTTCCTTTGAGCTGAAAAATGACTGCTTTTACCTGAAACGAAGTCTTGCTTGTAGGAAGTCACAGAGCCTGGCATTGCACTCTGTTTCTGAAGTGAAACAAGTAGCCCAATACTCTTCCATGAACCACACTCTGCTTTAGAGCAAGAAGCATGCTCTTGCTTTCTAGATTCTCTAATAAGGCGGGAAACGTGAGTGTGCTCAGAACAAAAGAACTGTGTTTCCTACACACACGTACCATATCTAGTTCAACTCTGCTTCTTAAACTGATACAAACATCAGGTCCTCTAACCTCCAATGCTTTTCAGTTAAGAGTGAGAAACGTGTGAGCTTCGTGAACGATGTTGCTTCGTTTTAGCTGCAAAGTGACTGCGTTTACCTGAAACGAAGTCTGGCTTGTAAGAAGCCACAGAGCCTGGTATTTCACTCTCTTTCTGAAGTGAAACAAATAGCCCAGTACTCTTCCATGAACCACACTCTGCTTTAGAGCAAGAAGCATGCTTTTGCATTCTAGAGTCTCTACTAAGGCGGGAAATGTGAGTGTACTCAGAACAAAAGTACTGTGTTTCCTACACACATGGACCATATCTAGTTAAACTTTGCTTTTGAAACTGATACAAACCACAGGTCCTCTAACATCCAATGCTTTTCAGTTCAGAGCGAGAAACGTGTGAGCTTAGGGAACGATGTAGCTTAGTTTGAGCTGAAAAATGACTGCGTTTACCTGAAATGAAGTCTTGCTTGTAGGAAGACACAGAGCCTGAGATTTCACTCCGTTTCTGAAGGGAAACACACAGCACAGTTCTCATCCATGAACCACACTCTGCTTTAGAACAAGAAGCACGCTCTTGCTTTCTAGAGTCTCTAATAATGCAGGAAACGTGAGTGTGCTCAGAAAAAAGAACTGTGTTTCCTACACACACGCACCATATCTAGTTCAACTCTGCTTGTGAAACTGATACAAACCATAGGTCCTCTAACATCCAATGCTTTTCAGTTAAGAGTGAGAAACGTGTGAGCTTCATGAATGATGTAGCTTCGTTTGAGCTGAAAAGTGACTGCGTTTACCTGAAAAGAAGTCTTGCTTGTAGGAAGGCACAGAGCCTGGCATTTCATTCCGGTTCTGGAGGGAAAGACATAGCACAGTTCTCATCCATGAAGCACACTCTGCTTTAGAGCAAGAAGCATGCTCTTGCTTTCTACAGTCTCTAATAAGGTGGGAAATGTGAGTGGGCTCAGAACAAAAGAACTGAGTTTCCTACACACACGTACCATATCTAGTTCAACTCTGCTTCTTAAACTGATACAAACACCAGGTCCTCTAACCTCCAATGCTTTTCAGTTAAGAGTGAGAAACATGTGAGCTTCGTGAACGATGTTGCTTCGTTTTAGCTGAAATGTGACTGCGTTTACCTGAAACGAAGTCTGGCTTGTAAGAAGCCACAGAGCCTGGCATTTCATTCTGTTTCTGAAGTGAAACAAATAGGCCAGTACTCTTCCATGAACCACACTCTGCTTTAGAGCAAGAAGCATGCTTTTGCTTTCTAGAGTCTCTAATAATGCAGGAAACGTGAGTGTGCTCAGAAAAAAAGAACTGTGTTTCCTACACACACGCACCATATCTAGTTCAACTCTGCTTCTGAATCTGATACAAACCATAGGTCCTCTAACATTCAATGCTTTTCAGTTAAGAGTGAGAAATGTGTGAGCTTCGTGAACGATGTAACTTCCTTTGAGCTGAAAAATGACTGCGTTTACCTGAAACGAAGTCTTGCTTGTAGGAAGTCACAGAGCCTGGCATTGCACTCTGTTTCTGAAGTGAAACAAATAGCCCAGTACTCTTCCATGAACCACACTCTGCTTTAGAGCAAGAAGCATGCTCTTGCTTTCTAGATTCTCTAATAAGGCGGGAAACGTAGTGTACTCAGAACAAAAGTACTGTGTTTCCTACACACATGGACCATATCTAGTTAAACTTTGCTTCTGAAACTGATACAAACCACAGGTCCTCTAACATCCAATGCTTTTCAGTTCAGAGCGAGAAACGTGTGAGCTTAGGGAACGATGTAGCTTAGTTTGAGCTGAAAAATGACTGCGTTTACCTGAAATGAAGTCTTGCTTGTAGGAAGACACAGAGCCTGAGATTTCACTCCGGTCCTGAAGGGAAACACACAGCACAGTTCTCATCCATGAACCACACTCTGCTTCAGAACAAGAAGCACGCTCTTGCTTTCTAGAGTCTCTAATAATGCAGGAAAAGTGAGTGTGCTCAGAAAAAAGAACTGTGTTTCCTACACACACGCACCATATCTAGTTCAACTCTGCTTCTGAAACTGATACAAACCATAGGTCCTCTAACATCCAATGCTTTTCAGTTAAGAGTGAGAAACTTGTGAGCTTCGTGAACGATGTAGCTTCGTTTGAGCTGAAAAGTGACTGTGTTTACCTGAAAAGAAGTCTTGCTTGTAGGAAGGCACAGAGCCTGGCATTTCATTCCGGTTCTGGAGGGAAAGACATAGCACAGTTCTCATCCACGAACCACACTCTGCTTTAGTGTAAGAAGCACGCTCTTACTTTCTAGAGTCTCTAATAAGGCGGGAAACGTGAGTGTGCTCAGAACAAAAGAACTGAGTTTCCTACACACACGGACCATATCTAGTTCATCTCTGCTTCTGAAATTGATACAAACCCCAGGTCCTCTAACATGCAATGCTATTCAGTTAACAGTGTGAAACGTGTGAGCTTCCTGAACGATGTTGCTTCGTTTTAGCAGAAAAGGGACTGCGTTTACCTAAAACGAAGTCTTGCTTGTAGGAAGTCACAGAGCCTGGCATTTCACTCTGTTTCTGAAGTGAAACAAATAGCCCAGTACTCTTCCATGAACCACACTCTGCTTTAGAGCAAGTAGCAAGCTCTTGCTTTCTAAAGTCTCTAATAAGGCAGGAAACATGAGAGTGCTCAGAAAAAAAGAACTGAGTTTCCTACACACACACACCATATCTAGTTCAACTCTGCTTCTGAAACTGATACAAACCGTAGGTCCTATAACATCCAATGCTTTTCAGTTAAGAGTGAGAAACGTGTGAGCTTCGTGAATGATGTAGCATCGTTTGAGCTGAAAAGTGAGGGCATTTACCTGAAATGAAGTCTTGCTTGTAGTAAGACACAGAGCCTGGAATTTCATTCCGTTTCTGAAGGGAAACACACAGCACAGTTCTCATCCATGAAGCACACTCTGCTTTAGAGCAAGAAGCATGCTCTTGCTTCCTAGAGTCTCTAATAAGGTGGGAAACGTGAGTGTGCTCAGAAAAAAAGAACTGTGTTTCCTACACACGCACCATATCTAGTACAACTCTGCTTCTTAAACTGATACAAACATCAGGTCCTCTAACATCCAATGCTTTTCAGTTAAGAGTGAGACACGTGTGAGCTTCGTGAACGATGTTGCCTCGTTTTAGCTAAAAAGTGACTGCGTTTAGATGAAACGAAGTCTTGCTTATAAGAAGCCACAGAGCCTGGCATTTCACTCTGTTTCTGAAGTGAAACAAATAGGCCAGTACTCTTCCATGAACCACACTCTGCTTTAGAGCAAGAAGCATGCTTTTGCTTTCTAGAGTCTCTAATAATGCAGGAAACGTGAGTGTGCTCAGAAAAAAAGTACTGTGTTTCCTACACACACGCACCATACCTAGTTCAACTCTGCTTCTGAAACTGATACAAACCATAGGTCCTCTAACATCCAATGCTTTTCAGTTAAGAGTGAGAAATGTGTGAGCTTCGTGAATGATGTAACTTCCTTTGAGCTGAAAAATGACTGCGTTTACCTGAAACGAAGTCTTGCTTGTAGGAAGTCACAGAGCCTGGCATTGCACTCTGTTTCTGAAGTGAAACAAATAGCCCAGTACTCTTCCATGAACCACACTCTGCTTTAGAGCAAGAAGCATGCTCTTGCTTTCTAGATTCTCTAATAAGGCGGGAAACGTGAGTGTGCTCAGAACAAAAGAACTGTGTTTCCTACACACACGTACCATATCTAGTTCAACTCTGCTTCTTAAACTGACACAAACATCAGGTCCTCTAACCTCCAATGCTTTTCAGTTAAGAGTGAGAAACGTGTGAGCTTCGTGAACGATGTTGCTTCGTTTTAGCTGCAAAGTGACTGCGTTTACCTGAAACGAAGTCTGGCTTGTAAGAAGCCACAGAGCCTGGTATTTCACTCTCTTTCTGAAGTGAAACAAATAGCCCAGTACTCTTCCATGAACCACACTCTGCTTTAGAGCAAGAAGCATGCTTTTGCATTCTAGAGTCTCTACTAAGGCGGGAAATGTGAGTGTACTCAGAACAAAAGTACTGTGTTTCCTACACACATGGACCATATCTAGTTAAACTTTGCTTTTGAAACTGATACAAACCACAGGTCCTCTAACATCCAATGCTTTTTACTTCAGAGCGAGAAACGTGTGAGCTTAGGGAACGATGTAGCTTAGTTTGAGCTGAAAAATGACTGCGTTTACCTGAAATGAAGTCTTGCTTGTAGGAAGACACAGAGCCTGAGATTTCACTCCGTTTCTGAAGGGAAACACACAGCACAGTTCTCATCCATGAACCACACTCTGCTTTAGAACAAGAAGCACGCTCTTGCTTTCTAGAGTCTCTAATAATGCAGGAAACGTGAGTGTGCTCAGAAAAAAGAACTGTGTTTCCTACACACACGCACCATACCTAGTTCAACTCTGCTTCTGAAACTGACACAAACCATAGGTCCTCTAACATCCAATGCTTTTCAGTTAAGAGTGAGAAACGTGTGAGCTTCATGAACGATGTAGCTTCGTTTGAGCTGAAAAGTGACTGCGTTTACCTGAAAAGAAGTCTTGCTTGTAGGAAGGCACAGAGCCTGGCATTTCATTCCGGTTCTGGAGGGAAAGACATAGCACAGTTCTCATCCATGAAGCACACTCTGCTTTAGAGCAAGAAGCATGCTCTTGCTTTCTACAGTCTCTAATAAGGTGGGAAATGTGAGTGGGCTCAGAACAAAAGAACTGAGTTTCCTACACACACGTACCATATCTAGTTCAACTCTGCTTCTTAAACTGATACAAACACTAGGTCCTCTAACCTCCAATGCTTTTCAGTTAAGAGTGAGAAACATGTGAGCTTCGTGAACGATGTTGCTTCGTTTTAGCTGAAAAGTGACTGCGTTTACCTGAAACGAAGTCTGGCTTGTAAGAAGCCACAGAGCCTGGCATTTCATTCTGTTTCTGAAGTGAAACAAATAGGCCAGTACTCTTCCATGAACCACACTCTGTTTTAGAGCAAGAAGCATGCTTTTGCTTTCTAGAGTCTCTAATAAGGCAGGAAACGTGAGTGTGCTCAGAAAAAAAGAACTGTGTTTCCTACACACACGCACCATATCTAGTTCAACTCTGCTTCTGAATCTGATACAAACCATAGGTCCTCTAACATCCAATGCTTTTCAGTTAAGAGTGAGAAATGTGTGAGCTTCGTGAACGATGTAACTTCCTTTGAGCTGAAAAATGACTGCGTTTACCTGAAACGAAGTCTTGCTTATAGGAAGTCACAGAGCCTGGCATTGCACTCTGTTTCTGAAGTGAAACAAATAGCCCAGTACTCTTCCATGAACCACAGTCTGCTTTAGAGCAAGAAGCATGCTCTTGCTTTCTAGATTCTCTAATAAGGCGGGAAACGTGAGTGTACTCAGAACAAAAGTACTGTGTTTCCTACACACATGGACCATATCTAGTTAAACTTTGCTTCTGAAACTGATACAAACCACAGGTCCTCTAACATCCAATGCTTTTCAGTTCAGAGCGAGAAACGTGTGAGCTTAGGGAACGATGTAGCTTAGTTTGAGCTGAAAAATGACTGCGTTTACCTGAAATGAAGTCTTGCTTGTAGGAAGACACAGAGCCTGAGATTTCACTCCGGTCCTGAAGGGAAACACACAGCACAGTTCTCATCCATGAACCACACTCTGCTTTAGAACAAGAAGCACGCTCTTGCTTTCTAGAGTCTCTAATAATGCAGGAAAAGTGAGTGTGCTCAGAAAAAAGAACTGTGTTTCCTACACACACGCACCATATCTAGTTCAACTCTGCTTCTGAAACTGATACAAACCATAGGTCCTCTAACATCCAATGCTTTTCAGTTAAGAGTGAGAAACTTGTGAGCTTCGTGAACGATGTAGCTTCGTTTGAGCTGGAAAGTGACTGCGTTTACCTGAAAAGAAGTCTTGCTTGTAGGAAGGCACAGAGCCTGGCATTTCATTCCGGTTCTGGAGGGAAAGACATAGCACAGTTCTCATCCACGAACCACACTCTGCTTTAGTGTAAGAAGCACGCTCTTACTTTCTAGAGTCTCTAATAAGCCGGGAAACGTGAGTGTGCTCAGAACAAAAGAACTGAGTTTCCTACACACACGGACCATATCTAGTTCATCTCTGCTTCTGAAATTGATACAAACCCCAGGTCCTCTAACATGCAATGCTATTCAGTTAACAGTGAGAAACGTGTGAGCTTCCTGAACGATGTTGCTTCGTTTTAGCAGAAAAGTGACTGCGTTTACCTAAAACGAAGTCTTGCTTGTAGGAAGTCACAGAGCCTGGCATTTCACTCTGTTTCTGAAGTGAAACAAATAGCCCAGTACTCTTCCATGAACCACACTCTGCTTTAGAGCAAGAAGCATGCTTTTGCTTTCTAGATTCTCTAATAATGCAGGAAACGTGAGTGTGCTCAGAAAAAAAGAACTGTGTTTCCTACACACACGCACCATATCTAGTTCAACTCTGCTTCTGAAACTGTTACAAACCATAGGTCCTCTAACATACAATGCTTTTCAGTTAAGAGTGAGAAACATGTGAGCTTCGTGAACGATGTAACTTCCTTTGAGCTGAAAAATGACTGCTTTTACCTGAAACGAAGTCTTGCTTGTAGGAAGTCACAGAGCCTGGCATTGCACTCTGTTTCTGAAGTGAAACAAGTAGCCCAATACTCTTCCATGAACCACACTCTGCTTTAGAGCAAGAAGCATGCTCTTGCTTTCTAGATTCTCTAATAAGGCGGGAAACGTGAGTGTGCTCAGAACAAAAGAACTGTGTTTCCTACACACACGTACCATATCTAGTTCAACTCTGCTTCTTAAACTGATACAAACATCAGGTCCTCTAACCTCCAATGCTTTTCAGTTAAGAGTGAGAAACGTGTGAGCTTCGTGAACGATGTTGCTTCGTTTTAGCTGCAAAGTGACTGCGTTTACCTGAAACGAAGTCTGGCTTGTAAGAAGCCACAGAGCCTGGTATTTCACTCTCTTTCTGAAGTGAAACAAATAGCCCAGTACTCTTCCATGAACCACACTCTGCTTTAGAGCAAGAAGCATGCTTTTGCATTCTAGAGTCTCTACTAAGGCGGGAAATGTGAGTGTACTCAGAACAAAAGTACTGTGTTTCCTACACACATGGACCATATCTAGTTAAACTTTGCTTTTGAAACTGATACAAACCACAGGTCCTCTAACATCCAATGCTTTTCAGTTCAGAGCGAGAAACGTGTGAGCTTAGGGAACGATGTAGCTTAGTTTGAGCTGAAAAATGACTGCGTTTACCTGAAATGAAGTCTTGCTTGTAGGAAGACACAGAGCCTGAGATTTCACTCCGTTTCTGAAGGGAAACACACAGCACAGTTCTCATCCATGAACCACACTCTGCTTTAGAACAAGAAGCACGCTCTTGCTTTCTAGAGTCTCTAATAATGCAGGAAACGTGAGTGTGCTCAGAAAAAAGAACTGTGTTTCCTACACACACGCACCATATCTAGTTCAACTCTGCTTCTGAAACTGATACAAACCATAGGTCCTCTAACATCCAATGCTTTTCAGTTAAGAGTGAGAAACGTGTGAGCTTCATGAATGATGTAGCTTCGTTTGAGCTGAAAAGTGACTGCGTTTACCTGAAAAGAAGTCTTGCTTGTAGGAAGGCACAGAGCCTGGCATTTCATTCCGGTTCTGGAGGGAAAGACATAGCACAGTTCTCATCCATGAAGCACACTCTGCTTTAGAGCAAGAAGCATGCTCTTGCTTTCTACAGTCTCTAATAAGGTGGGAAATGTGAGTGGGCTCAGAACAAAAGAACTGAGTTTCCTACACACACGTACCATATCTAGTTCAACTCTGCTTCTTAAACTGATACAAACACCAGGTCCTCTAACCTCCAATGCTTTTCAGTTAAGAGTGAGAAACATGTGAGCTTCGTGAACGATGTTGCTTCGTTTTAGCTGAAAAGTGACTGCGTTTACCTGAAACGAAGTCTGGCTTGTAAGAAGCCACAGAGCCTGGCATTTCATTCTGTTTCTGAAGTGAAACAAATAGGCCAGTACTCTTCCATGAACCACACTCTGCTTTAGAGCAAGAAGCATGCTTTTGCTTTCTAGAGTCTCTAATAATGCAGGAAACGTGAGTGTGCTCAGAAAAAAAGAACTGTGTTTCCTACACACACGCACCATATCTAGTTCAACTCTGCTTCTGAATCTGATACAAACCATAGGTCCTCTAACATTCAATGCTTTTCAGTTAAGAGTGAGAAATGTGTGAGCTTCGTGAACGATGTAACTTCCTTTGAGCTGAAAAATGACTGCGTTTACCTGAAACGAAGTCTTGCTTGTAGGAAGTCACAGAGCCTGGCATTGCACTCTGTTTCTGAAGTGAAACAAATAGCCCAGTACTCTTCCATGAACCACACTCTGCTTTAGAGCAAGAAGCATGCTCTTGCTTTCTAGATTCTCTAATAAGGCGGGAAACGTAGTGTACTCAGAACAAAAGTACTGTGTTTCCTACACACATGGACCATATCTAGTTAAACTTTGCTTCTGAAACTGATACAAACCACAGGTCCTCTAACATCCAATGCTTTTCAGTTCAGAGCGAGAAACGTGTGAGCTTAGGGAACGATGTAGCTTAGTTTGAGCTGAAAAATGACTGCGTTTACCTGAAATGAAGTCTTGCTTGTAGGAAGACACAGAGCCTGAGATTTCACTCCGGTCCTGAAGGGAAACACACAGCACAGTTCTCATCCATGAACCACACTCTGCTTCAGAACAAGAAGCACGCTCTTGCTTTCTAGAGTCTCTAATAATGCAGGAAAAGTGAGTGTGCTCAGAAAAAAGAACTGTGTTTCCTACACACACGCACCATATCTAGTTCAACTCTGCTTCTGAAACTGATACAAACCATAGGTCCTCTAACATCCAATGCTTTTCAGTTAAGAGTGAGAAACTTGTGAGCTTCGTGAACGATGTAGCTTCGTTTGAGCTGAAAAGTGACTGTGTTTACCTGAAAAGAAGTCTTGCTTGTAGGAAGGCACAGAGCCTGGCATTTCATTCCGGTTCTGGAGGGAAAGACATAGCACAGTTCTCATCCACGAACCACACTCTGCTTTAGTGTAAGAAGCACGCTCTTACTTTCTAGAGTCTCTAATAAGGCGGGAAACGTGAGTGTGCTCAGAACAAAAGAACTGAGTTTCCTACACACACGGACCATATCTAGTTCATCTCTGCTTCTGAAATTGATACAAACCCCAGGTCCTCTAACATGCAATGCTATTCAGTTAACAGTGTGAAACGTGTGAGCTTCCTGAACGATGTTGCTTCATTTTAGCAGAAAAGGGACTGCGTTTACCTAAAACGAAGTCTTGCTTGTAGGAAGTCACAGAGCCTGGCATTTCACTCTGTTTCTGAAGTGAAACAAATAGCCCAGTACTCTTCCATGAACCACACTCTGCTTTAGAGCAAGTAGCAAGCTCTTGCTTTCTAAAGTCTCTAATAAGGCAGGAAACATGAGAGTGCTCAGAAAAAAAGAACTGAGTTTCCTACACACACACACCATATCTAGTTCAACTCTGCTTCTGAAACTGATACAAACCGTAGGTCCTATAACCTCCAATGCTTTTCAGTTAAGAGTGAGAAACGTGTGAGCTTCGTGAATGATGTAGCATCGTTTGAGCTGAAAAGTGAGGGCATTTACCTGAAATGAAGTCTTGCTTGTAGTAAGACACAGAGCCTGGAATTTCATTCCGTTTCTGAAGGGAAACACACAGCACAGTTCTCATCCATGAAGCACACTCTGCTTTAGAGCAAGAAGCATGCTCTTGCTTCCTAGAGTCTCTAATAAGGTGGGAAACGTGAGTGTGCTCAGAAAAAAAGAACTGTGTTTCCTACACACGCACCATATCTAGTACAACTCTGCTTCTGAAACTGTTACAAACCATAGGTCCTCTAACATACAATGCTTTTCAGTTAAGAGTGAGAAACATGTGAGCTTCGTGAACGATGTAACTTCCTTTGAGCTGAAAAATGACTGCTTTTACCTGAAACGAAGTCTTGCTTGTAGGAAGTCACAGAGCCTGGCATTGCACTCTGTTTCTGAAGTGAAACAAGTAGCCCAATACTCTTCCATGAACCACACTCTGCTTTAGAGCAAGAAGCATGCTCTTGCTTTCTAGATTCTCTAATAAGGCGGGAAACGTGAGTGTGCTCAGAACAAAAGAACTGTGTTTCCTACACACACGTACCATATCTAGTTCAACTCTGCTTCTTAAACTGATACAAACATCAGGTCCTCTAACCTCCAATGCTTTTCAGTTAAGAGTGAGAAACGTGTGAGCTTCGTGAACGATGTTGCTTCGTTTTAGCTGCAAAGTGACTGCGTTTACCTGAAACGAAGTCTGGCTTGTAAGAAGCCACAGAGCCTGGTATTTCACTCTCTTTCTGAAGTGAAACAAATAGCCCAGTACTCTTCCATGAACCACACTCTGCTTTAGAGCAAGAAGCATGCTTTTGCATTCTAGAGTCTCTACTAAGGCGGGAAATGTGAGTGTACTCAGAACAAAAGTACTGTGTTTCCTACACACATGGACCATATCTAGTTAAACTTTGCTTTTGAAACTGATACAAACCACAGGTCCTCTAACATCCAATGCTTTTCAGTTCAGAGCGAGAAACGTGTGAGCTTAGGGAACGATGTAGCTTAGTTTGAGCTGAAAAATGACTGCGTTTACCTGAAATGAAGTCTTGCTTGTAGGAAGACACAGAGCCTGAGATTTCACTCCGTTTCTGAAGGGAAACACACAGCACAGTTCTCATCCATGAACCACACTCTGCTTTAGAACAAGAAGCACGCTCTTGCTTTCTAGAGTCTCTAATAATGCAGGAAACGTGAGTGTGCTCAGAAAAAAGAACTGTGTTTCCTACACACACGCACCATATCTAGTTCAACTCTGCTTCTGAAACTGATACAAACCATAGGTCCTCTAACATCCAATGCTTTTCAGTTAAGAGTGAGAAACGTGTGAGCTTCATGAATGATGTAGCTTCGTTTGAGCTGAAAAGTGACTGCGTTTACCTGAAAAGAAGTCTTGCTTGTAGGAAGGCACAGAGCCTGGCATTTCATTCCGGTTCTGGAGGGAAAGACATAGCACAGTTCTCATCCATGAAGCACACTCTGCTTTAGAGCAAGAAGCATGCTCTTGCTTTCTACAGTCTCTAATAAGGTGGGAAATGTGAGTGGGCTCAGAACAAAAGAACTGAGTTTCCTACACACACGTACCATATCTAGTTCAACTCTGCTTCTTAAACTGATACAAACACCAGGTCCTCTAACCTCCAATGCTTTTCAGTTAAGAGTGAGAAACATGTGAGCTTCGTGAACGATGTTGCTTCGTTTTAGCTGAAAAGTGACTGCGTTTACCTGAAACGAAGTCTGGCTTGTAAGAAGCCACAGAGCCTGGCATTTCATTCTGTTTCTGAAGTGAAACAAATAGGCCAGTACTCTTCCATGAACCACACTCTGCTTTAGAGCAAGAAGCATGCTTTTGCTTTCTAGAGTCTCTAATAATGCAGGAAACGTGAGTGTGCTCAGAAAAAAAGAACTGTGTTTCCTACACACACGCACCATATCTAGTTCAACTCTGCTTCTGAATCTGATACAAACCATAGGTCCTCTAACATTCAATGCTTTTCAGTTAAGAGTGAGAAATGTGTGAGCTTCGTGAACGATGTAACTTCCTTTGAGCTGAAAAATGACTGCGTTTACCTGAAACGAAGTCTTGCTTGTAGGAAGTCACAGAGCCTGGCATTGCACTCTGTTTCTGAAGTGAAACAAATAGCCCAGTACTCTTCCATGAACCACACTCTGCTTTAGAGCAAGAAGCATGCTCTTGCTTTCTAGATTCTCTAATAAGGCGGGAAACGTAGTGTACTCAGAACAAAAGTACTGTGTTTCCTACACACATGGACCATATCTAGTTAAACTTTGCTTCTGAAACTGATACAAACCACAGGTCCTCTAACATCCAATGCTTTTCAGTTCAGAGCGAGAAACGTGTGAGCTTAGGGAACGATGTAGCTTAGTTTGAGCTGAAAAATGACTGCGTTTACCTGAAATGAAGTCTTGCTTGTAGGAAGACACAGAGCCTGAGATTTCACTCCGGTCCTGAAGGGAAACACACAGCACAGTTCTCATCCATGAACCACACTCTGCTTCAGAACAAGAAGCACGCTCTTGCTTTCTAGAGTCTCTAATAATGCAGGAAAAGTGAGTGTGCTCAGAAAAAAGAACTGTGTTTCCTACACACACGCACCATATCTAGTTCAACTCTGCTTCTGAAACTGATACAAACCATAGGTCCTCTAACATCCAATGCTTTTCAGTTAAGAGTGAGAAACTTGTGAGCTTCGTGAACGATGTAGCTTCGTTTGAGCTGAAAAGTGACTGTGTTTACCTGAAAAGAAGTCTTGCTTGTAGGAAGGCACAGAGCCTGGCATTTCATTCCGGTTCTGGAGGGAAAGACATAGCACAGTTCTCATCCACGAACCACACTCTGCTTTAGTGTAAGAAGCACGCTCTTACTTTCTAGAGTCTCTAATAAGGCGGGAAACGTGAGTGTGCTCAGAACAAAAGAACTGAGTTTCCTACACACACGGACCATATCTAGTTCATCTCTGCTTCTGAAATTGATACAAACCCCAGGTCCTCTAACATGCAATGCTATTCAGTTAACAGTGTGAAACGTGTGAGCTTCCTGAACGATGTTGCTTCATTTTAGCAGAAAAGGGACTGCGTTTACCTAAAACGAAGTCTTGCTTGTAGGAAGTCACAGAGCCTGGCATTTCACTCTGTTTCTGAAGTGAAACAAATAGCCCAGTACTCTTCCATGAACCACACTCTGCTTTAGAGCAAGTAGCAAGCTCTTGCTTTCTAAAGTCTCTAATAAGGCAGGAAACATGAGAGTGCTCAGAAAAAAAGAACTGAGTTTCCTACACACACACACCATATCTAGTTCAACTCTGCTTCTGAAACTGATACAAACCGTAGGTCCTATAACCTCCAATGCTTTTCAGTTAAGAGTGAGAAACGTGTGAGCTTCGTGAATGATGTAGCATCGTTTGAGCTGAAAAGTGAGGGCATTTACCTGAAATGAAGTCTTGCTTGTAGTAAGACACAGAGCCTGGAATTTCATTCCGTTTCTGAAGGGAAACACACAGCACAGTTCTCATCCATGAAGCACACTCTGCTTTAGAGCAAGAAGCATGCTCTTGCTTCCTAGAGTCTCTAATAAGGTGGGAAACGTGAGTGTGCTCAGAAAAAAAGAACTGTGTTTCCTACACACGCACCATATCTAGTACAACTCTGCTTCTTAAACTGATACAAACATCAGGTCCTCTAACATCCAATGCTTTTCAGTTAAGAGTGAGACACGTGTGAGCTTCGTGAACGATGTTGCTTCGTTTTAGCTAAAAAGTGACTGCGTTTAGATGAAACGAAGTCTTGCTTATAAGAAGCCACAGAGCCTGGCATTTCACTCTGTTTCTGAAGTGAAACAAATAGGCCAGTACTCTTCCATGAACCACACTCTGCTTTAGAGCAAGAAGCATGCTTTTGCTTTCTAGAGTCTCTAATAATGCAGGAAACGTGAGTGTGCTCAGAAAAAAAGTACTGTGTTTCCTACACACACGCACCATACCTAGTTCAACTCTGCTTCTGAAACTGATACAAACCATAGGTCCTCTAACATCCAATGCTTTTCAGTTAAGAGTGAGAAATGTGTGAGCTTCGTGAATGATGTAACTTCCTTTGAGCTGAAAAATGACTGTGTTTACCTGAAACGAAGTCTTGCTTGTAGGAAGTCACAGAGCCTGGCATTGCACTCTGTTTCTGAAGTGAAACAAATAGCCCAGTACTCTTCCATGAACCACACTCTGCTTTAGAGCAAGAAGCATGCTCTTGCTTTCTAGATTCTCTAATAAGGCAGGAAACGTGAGTGTGCTCAGAACAAAAGAACTGTGTTTCCTACACACACGTACCATATCTAGTTCAACTCTGCTTCTTAAACTGACACAAACATCAGGTCCTCTAACCTCCAATGCTTTTCAGTTAAGAGTGAGAAACGTGTGAGCTTCGTGAACGATGTTGCTTCGTTTTAGCTGCAAAGTGACTGCGTTTACCTGAAACGATGTCTGGCTTTTAAGAAGCCACAGAGCCTGGTATTTCACTCTCTTTCTGAAGTGAAACAAATAGCCCAGTACTCTTCCATGAACCACATTCTGCTTAAGAGCAAGAAGCATGCTTTTGCATTCTAGAGTCTCTACTAAGGCGGGAAATGTGAGTGTACTCAGAACAAAAGTACTGTGTTTCCTACACACATGGACCATATCTAGTTAAACTTTGCTTCTGAAACTGATACAAACCACAGGTCCTCTAACATCCAATGCTTTTCAGTTCAGAGCGAGAAACGTGTGAGCTTAGGGAACGATGTAGCTTAGTTTGAGCTGAAAAATGACTGCGTTTACCTGAAATGTAGTCTTGCTTGTAGGAAGACACAGAGCCTGAGATTTCACTCCGTTTCTGAAGGGAAACACACAGCACAGTTCTCATCCATGAACCACACTCTGCTTTAGAACAAGAAGCACGCTCTTGCTTTCTAGAGTCTCTAATAATGCAGGAAACGTGAGTGTGCTCAGAAAAAAAGAACTGTGTTTCCTACACACACGCACCATATCTAGTTCAACTCTGCTTCTTAAACTGATACAAACATCAGGTCCTCTAACATCCAATGCTTTTCAGTTAAGAGCGAGAAACGTGTGAGCTTCCTGAACGATGTAGCTTTGTTTGAGCTGAAAAGTTACAGCGTTTACCTGAAACGAAGACTTGTTTGTAGGAAGACAAAGATCCTGGCATTTAACTCCGTTTCTGAAGGGAAACACACAGCACAGTTCTCAACCATGAAACACACTCTGCTTTAAAGCAAGAAGAACACTCTTGCTTTCTAGAGTCTCTAATAAGGCAGGAAAAGTGAGTGGGCTCACAACAAAAGAACCGTGGTTCCTACACACACGGACCATATCTAGTTCAACTCTGCTTCTGAAACTGATACAAACCACAGTTCCTCTAACATCCAATGCTTTTCAGTTAAGAGCGAGAAACGTGTGAGCTTCGTGAACGATGTAGCTTCGTTTGAGCTGAAAAGTGAGGGCGTTTACCTGAAAAGAAGTCCTGCTTGTAGGAAGACACAGAGCCTGGCATTTAACTGCGTTTCTGAAGGGAAACACACAGCACAGTTCTCATCCATGAAACACACTCTGCTTTAAAGCAAGAAGAACACTCTTGCTTTCTAGAGTCTCTAATAAGGCAGGAAAAGTGAGTGGGCTCACAACAAAAGAACCGTGGTTCCTACACACATGGACCATATCTAGTTCAACTCTGCTTCTGAAACTGATACAAACCACAGGGCCTCTAACATCCTATGCTTTTCAGTTAAGAGCGAGAAACGTGTGAGCTTCGTGAAAGATGTTGCTTCTTTTGAGCTGAAAGTGAGTTCTTATACCCGAAACGAAGACTTGATTGTAAAATACACAGAGCCTGGCATTTAACTGCGTTTCTGAAGGGAAACACACATCACAGTTCTCATCCATGAAACACACTCTGCTTTAGAGCAAGAAGCACGCTCTTTCTTTCTAGAGTCTCTAATAAGGCGGGAAACGTGAGTGTGCTCAGAACAATAGATCCGTGTTTCCTACACACATTGACCATATCTAGTTCAACTCTGCTTCTGAAACTGATACAAACCACAGATTCTCTAACACCCAATGCTTTTCAGTTAAGAGCGAGAAACGTGTGAGCTTCGTGAACGATGTAGCTTCCTTTGAGCAGAAAAGTGAGTGCGTTTACCTGCAACGAAGTCTTGCTTGTAGGAAGACACAGAGCCTGGCATTTAACTCCATTTCTGAAGGGAAACACACAGCACAGTTCTCATCCATGAAACACACTCTGTTTAGAGCAAGATGCACGCTATTGCTTTCTAGAGTCTTAATAAGTGGGATACGTGATGTGCTCAGAAGAAAAGAACCGTGTTTCTTACACACACGGACCATATCTAGTTCAACTCAGCTTCTGAAACTGATGCAAATCACAGGTCCTCTAACATCCAATGCTTTTCAGTTAAGAGCGAGAAACGTGTGAGCTTCGTGAACGATGTAGCTTCCTTTGAGCAGAAAAGTGAGTGCGTTTACCTGCAACGAAGTCTTGCTTGTAGGAAGACACAGAGCCTGGCATTTAACTCCGTTTCTGAAGGGAAACACACATCACAGTTCTCATCCATGAAACACACTCTGTTTAGAGCAAGAAGCACGCTCTTGCTTTCTAGAGTCTCTAATAAGGCGGGAAACGTGAGTGTGCTCAGAACAAAAGAACCGTGTTTCCTACACACACGGACCATATCTAGTTCAACTCTGCTTCTGAAACTGATACAAACCACAGGGCCTCTAACATCCAATGCTTTTCAGTTAAGAGCGAGAAACGTGTGAGCTTCGTGAAATATGTAGCTTCTTTTCAGCTGAAAGTGACTTCTTATACAAGAAACGAAGTCTTTATTGTAAAATACACAAAGCCTGGCATTTAACTCCGTTTCTGAAGGGAAACACACATCACAGTTCTCATCCATGAAACACACTCTGTTTAGAGCAAGAAGCACGCTCTTGCTTTCTAGAGTCTCTAATAAGGCGGGAAACGTGAGTCTGCTCAGAACAAAAGAACCGTGTTTCCTACACACACGGACCATATCTAGTTCAACTCTGATTCTGAAACTGATACAAACCCCAGGTTCTCTAACATCCAATGCTTTTCAGTTAAGAGCGAGAAACGTGTGAGCTTCGTGAACGATGTAGCTTGGTTTGAGCTGAAAGTGAGTTCTTATACCAGAAACGAAGTCTTGATTGTAAAATACACAGAGCCTGGCATTTAACTGCGTTTCTGAAGGGAAACACACATCACAGTTCTCATCCATGAAACACACTCTGCTTTAGAGGAAGAAGCATGCTCTTGCTTTTTAGAGTCTCTAATAAGGCGGGAAACGTGAGTTTGCTCAGAACAAAAGAACCGTGTTTCCTACACACATTGACCATATCTAGTTCAACTCTGCTTCTGAAACTGATACAAAACACAGGGCCTCTAACATCCAATGCTTTTCAGTTAAGAGCGAGAAACGTGTGAGCTTCGTGAAATATGTAGCTTCTTTTCAGCTGAAAGTGACTTCTTATACCCGAAACGAAGTCTTGATTGTAAAATACACAGAGCCTGGCATTTAACTCCGTTTCTGAAGGGAAACACACATCACAGTTCTCATCCATGAAACACACTCTGTTTAGAGCAAGAAGCATGCTCTTGCTTTCTAGAGTCTCTAATATGGCGGGAAACGTGAGTGTGCTCAGAACAAAAGAACCGTGTCTCCTACACACACAGACCATATCTAAAACAACTCTGCTTATGAAACTGATACAAACCACAGGTCCTCTAACATCCAATGCTTTTCAGTTAAGAGCGAGAAACGTGTGAGCTTCCTGAACGATGTAGCTTTGTTTGAGCTGAAAAGTGACAGCGTTTACCTGAAACGAAGTCTTGTTTGTAGGAAGACACAGAGCCTGGCATTTAACTCCGTTTCTGAAGGGAAACACACAGCACAGTTCTCATCCATGAAACACACTCTGCTTTAGAGCAAAAAGCATGCTCTTGCTTTCTAGAGTCTCTAATAAGGCGGGAAACCTGAGTGTGCTCAGAACAAAAGAACCGTGTTTCCTACACACATTGACCATATCTAGTTCAACTCTGCTTCTGAAACTGATACAAACCACAGGGCCTCTAACATCCAATGCTTTTCAGTTAAGAGTGAGAAACGTGTGAGCTTCGTGAAAGATGTAGCTTCTTTTGAGCTGAAAGTGAGTTCTTATACCCGAAACGAAGTCTTGATTGTAAAATACACAGAGCCTGGCATTTAACAGCGTTTCTGAAGGGAAACACACATCACAGTTCTCATCCATGAAACACACTCTGCTTTAGAGCAAGAAGCACGCTCTTGCTTTCTAGAGTCTCTAATAAGGCGGGAAACGTGAGTGTGCTCAGAACAATAGATTAGTGTTTCCTACACACACGGACCATATCTAGTTCAACTCTGCTTCAGAAACTGATACAAACCACAGGTCCTCTAACATCCAATGCTTTTCAGTTAAGAGCGAGAAACGTGTGAGCTTCGTGAACGATGTAGCTTCGTTTGAGCTGAAAGAGAGTTCTTATACCAGAAACGAAGTCTTGATTGTAAAATACACAGAGCCTGGCATTTAACTGCGTTTCTGAAGGGAAACACACATCACAGTTCTCATCCATGAAACACACTCTGCTTTAGAGCAAGAAGCATGCTCTTGCTTTCTAGAGTCTCTAATAAGGCGGGAAACGTGAGTTTGCTCAGAACAAAAGAACCGTGTTTCCTACACACATGGACCATATCTAGTTCAATTCTGCTTCTGAAACTGATACAAACCACAGGGCCTCTAACATCCAATGATTTTCAGTTAAGAGCAAGAAACATGTGAGCTTCCTGAACGATGTAGCTTTGTTTGAGCTGAAAAGTGACAGCGTTTACCTGAAACGAAGTCTTGTTTGTAGGAAGACACAGAGCCTGGCATTTAACTCCGTTTCTGAAGGGAAACACACAGCACAGTTCTCATCCGTGAAACACACTCTGCTTTAGAGCAAAAAGCATGCTCTTGCTTTCTAGAGTCTCTAATAAGGCGGGAAACCTGAGTGTGCTCAGAACAAAAGAACCGTGTTTCCTACACACACGGACCATATCTAGTTCAACTCTGCTTCAGAAACTGATACAAACCACAGGGCCTCTAACATCCAATGCTTTTCAGTTAAGAGCGAGAAACGTGTGAGCTTCGTGAATAATGTAGCTTCGTTTGAGATGTTAGTGTGTTCGTTTACCCGTAACGAAGTCTTGATTGTAAAATACACAGAGCCTGGCATTTAACTCCGTTGCTGAAGGGAAACACACATCACAGTTCTCATCCATGAAACACACTCTGTTTAGAGCAAGAAGCACGCTCTTGCTTTCTAGAGTCTCTAATAAGGCGGGAAACGTGAGTGTGCTCAGAACAAAAGAACCGTGTTTCCTACACACACGGACCATATCTAGTTCAACTCTGATTCTGAAACTGATACAAACCACAGGTTCTCTAACATCCAATGCTTTTCAGTTAAGAGCGAGAAACGTGTGAGCTTCGTGAACGATGTAGCTTCGTTTGAGCTGAAAAGTGAGGGCGTTTACCTGAAAATAAGTCTTGCTTGTAGGAAGACACAGAGCCTGGCATTTAACTCCGTTTCTGAAGGGAAACACACAGCACAGTTCTCATCCGTGAAACACACTCTGCTTTAGAGCAAAAAGCATGCTCTTGCTTTCTAGAGTCTCTAATAAGGCGGGAAACCTGAGTGTGCTCAGAACAAAAGAACCGTGTTTCCTACACACACGGACCATATCTAGTTCAACTCTGCTTCAGAAACTGATACAAACCACAGGGCCTCTAACATCCAATGCTTTTCAGTTAAGAGCGAGAAACGTGTGAGCTTCCTTAACGATATAGCTTCGTTTGAGCTGAAAAGTGTGTGCGTTTACCTGAAATGAAGTCTGGCTTGTAGGAAGACACAGACACTGGCACGTAACTCTGTTTTTGAACGGAAACACACAGCACAGTTCTCATCCATGAAATACACTCTGCTTTAGAGCAAGAAGCACGCTATTTCTTTCTAGATTCTCTAATAAGGCGGGAAACATGACTGAACTCAGAAAAAAAGAACCGTGATTCCTACACACACGGACCATATCTAGTTCAACTCTGCTTCTGAAACTGATACAAACCACAGGTCCTCTAACATCCAATGCTTTTGAGTTAAGAGCGAGAATCGTGTGAGCTTTGTGAACGATGTAGCTTCCTTTGAGCTGAAAAGTGAGTGTGTTTACCTGAAACGAAGTCTTGCTTGTAGGAAGACACAGAGCCTGGCATTGAACTCCGTTTCTGAAGGGAAACACAAAGCACAGTGCTCATCCATGAAACACAATCTGCTTTAGAGCCAGAAGCACGCTCTTGCTTTCTAGATTCTCTAATAAGGCGGAAACGTGAGTGTGCTCAGAACAAAAGAAACGTGTTTCCTACACACACGGACCATACCTAGTTCAACTCTGATTCGGAAACTGATACAAACCACTGGGCCTCTAACATCCAATGCTTTTCAGTTAAGAGCGAGAAACGTGTGAGCTTCGTGAACGATGTAGCTTCGTTTGAGCTGAAAGTGAGTTCTTATACCCGAAACGAAGTCTTGATTGTAAAAGACACAGAGCCTGGCATTTAACTCCGTTTCTGAAGGGAAATACACATCACAGTTCTCATCCATGAAACACACTCTGCTTTAGAGCAAGAAGCATGCTCTTGCTTTCTAGAGTCTCTAATAAGGCGGGAAACGTGAGTTTGCTCAGAACAAAAGAACCGTGTTTCCTACACACATTGACCATATCTAGTTCAACTCTGCTTCTGAAACTGATACAAAACACAGGGCCTCTAACATCCAATGCTTTTCAGTTGAGAGCGAGAAACGTGTGAGCTTCGTGAAATATGTAGCTTCTTTTCAGCTGAAAGTGACTTCTTATACCCGAAACGAAGTCTTGATTGTAAAATACACAGAGCCTGGCATTTAACTCCGTTTCTGAAGGGAAACACACATCACAGTTCTCATCCATGAAACACACTCTGTTTAGAGCAAGAAGCACGCTCTTGCTTTCTAGAGTCTCTAATATGGCGGGAAACGTGAGTGTGCTCAGAACAAAAGAACCGTGTCTCCTACACACACGGACCATATCTAGAACAACTCTGCTTCTGAAACTGATACAAACCACAGGTCCTCTAACATCCAATGCTTTTCAGTTAAGAGCGAGAAACGTGTGAGCTTCCTGAACGATGTAGCTTTGTTTGAGCTGAAAAGTGACAGCGTTTACCTGAAACGAAGTCTTGTTTGTAGGAAGACACAGAGCCTGGCATTTAACTCCGTTTCTGAAGGGAAACACACAGCATAGTTCTCATCCATGAAACACACTCTGCTTTAGAGCAAAAACCATGCTCTTGCTTTCTAGAGTCTCTAATAAGGCGGGAAACCTGAGTGTGCTCAGAACAAAAGAACCGTGTTTCCTACACACATTGACCTTATCTATTTCAACTCTGCTTCTGAAACTGATACAAACCACAGGGCCTCTAACATCCAATGCTTTTCAGTTAAGAGCGAGAAACGTGTGAGCTTCGTGAAAGATGTAGCTTCTTTTGAGCTGAAAGTGAGTTCTTATACCCGAAACGAAGTCTTGATTGTAAAAGACACAGAGCCTGGCATTTAACTCCGTTTCTGAAGGGAAACACACATCACAGTTCTCATCCATGAAACACACTCTGCTTTAGAGCAAGAAGCACGCTGTTGCTTTCTAGAGTCTCTAATAAGGCGGGAAACGTGAGTGTGCTCAGAACAATAGATTAGTGTTTCCTACACACACGGACCATATCTAGTTCAACTCTGCTTCAGAAACTGATACAAACCACAGGTTCTCTAACATCCAATGCTTTTCAGTTAAGAGCGAGAAACGTGTGAGCTTCCTAAACGATGTAGCTTTGTTTGAGCTGAAAAGTGACAGCGTTTACCTGAAACGAAGACTTGTCTGTAGGAAGACAAAGAGCCTGGCATTTAACTCCGTTTCTGAAGGGAAACACACAGCACAGTTCTCAACCATGAAACACACTCTGCTTTAAAGCAAGAAGAACACTCTTGCTTTCTAGAGTCTCTAATAAGGCAGGAAAAGTGAGTGGGCTCACAACAAAAGAACCGTGGTTCCTACACACACGGACCATATCTAGTTCAACTCTGCTTCTGAAACTGATACAAACCACAGTTCCTCTAACATCCAATGCTTTTCAGTTAAGAGCGAGAAACGTGTGAGCTTCGTGAACGATGTAGCTTCGTTTGAGCTGAAAAGTGAGGGCGTTTACCTGAAAAGAAGTCCTGCTTGTAGGAAGACACAGAGCCTGGCATTGAACTCCGTATCTGAAGGGAAACACACAGCACAGTTCTCATCCATGAAACACACTCTGCTTTAGAGCAAGAAGCACGCTCTTGCATTCTATAGTCTCTAATAATGCGGGAAACGTGAGTGTGCTCAGAACAATTGATCCGTGTTTCCTACACACACCGACCATATCTAGTTCAACTCTGCTTCTGAAACTGATACAAACCACAGGTTCTCTAACATCCAATGCTTTTCAGTTAAGAGCGAGAAACGTGTGAGCTTCGTGAACGATGTAGCTTCGTTTGAGCTGAAAAGTGAGGGCGTTTACCTAAAACGAAGTCTTGCTTGTAGAAAGACACAGAGCCTGGCATTGAACTCAGTTTCTGAAGGGAAACACAAAGCACTGTGCTCATCCATGAAACACACTCTGCTTTAGAGCCAGAAGCACGCACTTGCTTTCTAGATTCTCTAATAAGGCATGAAACGTGAGTGTGCTCAGAACAAAGAACCGTGTTTCCTACTCACACGGACCGTATCTAGTTCAACTCTGCTTCTGAATCTGATACAAACCACAGGGCCTCTAACATCCAATGCTTTTCAGTTAAGAGCGAGAAACGTGTGAGCTTCCTTAACGATATAGCTTCATTTGAGCTGAAAAGTGTGTGCGTTTACCTGAAATGAAGTCTGGCTTGTAGGAAGACACAGACACTGGCACGTAACTCTGTTTTTGAACGGAAACACACAGCACAGTTCTCATCCATGAAATACACTCTGCTTTAGAGCAAGAAGCACGCTATTTCTTTCTAGATTCTCTAATAAGGCGGGAAACATGACTGAACTCAGAAAAAAAGAACCGTGTTTCCTACACACACGGACCATATCTAGTTCAACTCTGCTTCTGAAACTGATACAAACCACAGGTCCTCTAACATCCAATGCTTTTGAGTTAAGAGCGAGAATCGTGTGAGCTTTGTGAACGATGTAGCTTCCTTTGAGCTGAAAAGTGAGTGTGTTTACCTGAAACGAAGTCTTGCTTGTAGGAAGACACAGAGCCTGGCATTGAACTCCGTTTCTGAAGGGAAACACAAAGCACAGTGCTCATCCATGAAACACACTCTGCTTTAGAGCCAGAAGCACGCTCTTGCTTTCTAGATTCTCTAATAAGGCGGAAACGTGAGTGTGCTCAGAACAAAAGAACCGTGTTTCCTACACACACGGACCATACCTAGTTCAACTCTGATTCTGAAACTGATACAAACCACAGGGCCTCTCACATCCAATGCTTTTCAGTTAAGAGCGAGAAACGTGTGAGCTTCGTGAACGATGTAGCTTCGTTTGAGCTGAAAGTGAGTTCTTATACCCGAAACGATGTCTTGATTGTAAAAGACACAGAGCCTGGCATTTAACTCGGTTTCTGAAGGGAAACACACATCACAGTTCTCATCCATGAAACACACTCTGCTTTAGAGCGAGAAGCACGCTCTTGCTTTCTAGAGTCTCTAATAAGGCGAGAAACCTGAGTGTGCTCAGAACTATAGATCCATGTTTCCTACACACACGGACCATATCTATTTCAACTCTGCTTCAGAAACTGATACAAACCACAGGGCCTCCAAAATCAAATGCTTTTCAATTAAGAGCGAGAAACGTGTGAGCTTCGTGAACGATGTAGCTTCATTTGAGCAGAAAAGTGAGTGCGTTTACCCGAAACGAAGTCTTGATTGTAAAATACAAAGAACCTAGCATTGAACTCCGTTTCTGAAGGAAACACACAGAATAGTTCTCATCCATGAAACACACTGTGCTTTAGAGCAAGAAGCATGCTCTTGCTTTCTAGAGTCTCTACTAAGGCGGGAAACGTGAGTGGGCTCACAACAAATAACTCTGTTTCCTACACACACGGACCATATCTAGTTCAACTCTGCTTCTGAAACTGATACAAATCACAGGTCAACTAACATCCAATGCTTTTCAGTTAAGAGCGAGAAACCTATGAGCTTCGTGAACGATGTAGCTTCCTTTGAGGTGAAAAGTGAGTGCGTTTACCTGAAACGAAGTCTTCTTTGTAGGAAGACACAGAGCCTGGCAATGAACACCGTTTCTGAAGGGAAACAGACAGCACAGTTCTCATCCATTTAACACATTCTGCATTAGAGCAAGAAGCACTCTCTTGCTTTGTAGAGTATCTAATAAGGCGGGAAATGTGAGTGTGCTCAGAACAAAAGAACCGTGTTACTTACACACACGGAGCACATGTAGTTCAATCTACTTCTGACTGATACAAACCTCAGGTCCTCTAACATCCAATTCTTTTCAGTTAAGAGCGAGAAACGTGTGAGCTTCGTGAACGATGTAGCTTCCTTTGAGCTGAAAAGTGAGTGCGTTTACCTGAAACGAAGTCTTGCTTGTAGGAAGACACAGAGCCTGGCATTGAACTCCGTTCCTGAAGGGAAACACACAGCACAGTTCTCATCCATGAAACACACTCTGCTTTAGAGCAAGAAGCACGCTTTTGCTTTCTAGGGTCTCTAATAAGTGGGGGAACGTGAGTGTGCTCAGAATAAAAAAAACGGGTTTCCTACACACACGGACTATATCAAGTTCAACTCTGCTTCTGAAACGGATACAAACCACAGGGCCTCTAACATCCAATGCTTTTCAGTTAAGAGCGTGAAACGTGTGAGCTACGTGAAAGATATAGCTTCCTTGGAGCTGAAAAGAGTGTGCGTTTACCTGAAATGAAGTCTGGCTTGTAGGAAGACACAGACACAGGCAGGTAACTCCGTTTCTGAAGGGAAACACACAGCACAGTTCTCATCCATGAAACACACTCTGCTTTAGAGCAAGAAGCACGCTATTGCTTTCTAGATTCTCTAATAAGGCGGGAAACGTGAGTGGGCTCAGAACAAACGATCCATGTTTCCTACACATACGGACCATATCTAGTTCCATTCTGCTTCTGAAACTGATACAAAGCACAGTTCCTCTAACATCCAATGCTTTTCAGATTAGAGCAAGAAACGTGTGAGCTTCATGAACGATGTAGCTTCGTTTGAGCTGAAAAGTGAGGGCGTTTACCTGAAAAGAAGTCTTTCTTGTAGGAAGACACAGAGCCTGGCATTGAACTCCGTATCTGAGGGGAAACACACAGCACAGTTCTCATCCATGAAACACACTCTGCTTTAGAGCAAGAAGCAGGCTCTTGCATTCTAGAGTATTAATAAGGCAGGAAACGTGATGTGCTCAGAAGAAAAGAACCGTGTTTCCTACACACACGGACCATATCTAGTTCAACTCTGCTTCAGAAACTGATACAAAACACAGGTCCTCTAACATCCAATGCTTTAGAGTTAAGAGCGAGAAACGTGTGAGCTTCGTGAACGATATAGCTTCCTTTGAGTAGAAAAGTGAGTGCGTTTACCTGAAAAGAAGTCTTGCTTGTAGGAAGACACAGAGCCTGGCATTTAACTCCATTTCTGAAGGGAAATACACAGCAAAGTTCTCATCTATGAAACACACTCTGCTTTAGAGCAAGAAGCATGCTCTTGCTTTCTAGAGTCTCTAATACGGCAGGTAACGTGAGTGGGCTCAGAACAAATAAACCGTGTTTCCTACACACACGGACCATATCTAGTTTAACTCTGCTTCAGAAACTGATACAAACCACAGGGCCTCTAACATCCAATGCTTTTCAGTTAAGAGCGAGAAACGTGTGAGCTTCGTGAACGATGTAGCTTCATTTGAGATGATAGTGAGTTCTTATACCCGAAACGAAGTCTTGATTGTAAAAGACACAGTGCCTGGCATTTCACTCCGTTTCTGAAGGGAAACACACAGCACAGTTCTCATCCATGAAAAACACTCTGCTTTCTAGAGTCTCAAATAAGTCGGGAAACTTGAGTGTGCTCAGAACAAAAGAACCGTGTTTCCTACACACACGGACCATATCTAGTGCAACTCTGCTTCAGAAACTGATACAAACCACAGGGCCTCTAACATCCAATGCTTTTCAGTTAAGCGCGAGAAACGTGTGAGCTTCGTGAACGATGTAGCTTCATTTGAGATGATAGTGAGTGTGTTTACTCGAAACGAAGTCTTGATTGTAAAAGACAAAGAACCTGGCCTTTAACTCCGTTTCTGAAGGGAAACTCACAACACAGTTCTCATCTATGAAACACACTCTGCTGTAGAGCAAGAAGCATGCTCTTGCTTTCTAGAGTCTAAAATAAGGCGGGAAACGTGAGTGTCCTCAGAACAAAAGAAACGTGTTTCCTACACACATTGACCATATCTAGTTCAACTCTGCTTCTGAAACTGATACAAACCACTGGTCCTATAACATCCAATGCTTTTTAGTTAAAAGCGAGATACGTGTGAGCTTCGTGAACGATGTAGCTTCCTTTGAGCTGAACGTGAGTTCTTATACCCGAAACGAAGTCTTGATTGTAAAAGACACAGTGCCTGGCATTTCACTCCGTTTCTGAAGGGAAACACACAGCACAGTTCTCATCCATGAAAAACACTCTGCTTTAGAGCAAGAAGCAGGCTCTTGCTTTCTATAGTCTCTATTAAGGAGGGAAACGTGAGTGTGCTCAGAACAAAAGAACCGTGTTTCCTACACACACGGACCATATCTAGTTCAACTCTGCTTCTGAAACTGATACAAACCACAGGGCCACCAAAATCGAATGCTTTTCAGTTAAGAGCGAGAAACGTGTGAGCTTCCTGAACGATGTAGCTTTGTTTGAGCTGAAAAGTGACAGCGTTTACCTGAAACGAAGTCTTGTTTGTAGGAAGACATAGAGCCTGGCATTTAACTCCGTTTCTGAAGGGAAACACACAGCACAGTTCTCATCCATGAAACACACTCTGCTTTAGAGCAAAAAGCATGCTCTTGCTTTCTAGAGTCTCTAATAAGCCGGGAAACCTGAGTGTGCTCAGAACAAAAGAACCGTGTTTCCTACACACATTGACCATATCTAGTTCAACTCTGCTTCTGAAACTGATACAAACCACAGGGCCTCTAACATCCAATGCTTTTCAGTTAAGAGCGAGAAACGTGTGAGCTTCGTGAAAGATGTAGCTTCTTTTGAGCTGAAAGTGAGTTCTTATACCCGAAACGAAGTCTTGATTATAAAATACACAGAGCCTGGCATTTAACTCCGTTTCTGAAGGGAAACACACATCACAGTTCTCATCCATGAAACACACTCTGTTTAGAGCAAGAAGCATGCTCTTGCTTTCTAGAGTCTCTAATAAGGCGGGAAACGTGAGTGTGCTCAGAACAAAAGAACCGTGTTTCCTACACACACGGACCATATCTAGTTCAACTCTGCTTCTGAAACTGATAGAAACCACAGGTTCTCTAACATCCAATGCTTTTCAGTTAAGAGCGAGAAACGTGTGAGCTTCGTGAACGATGTAGCTTCGTTTGAGCTGAAAAGTGAGGGCGTTTACCTGAAAATAAGTCTTGCTTGTAGGAAGACACAGAGCCTGGCATTGACCTCCGTATCTGAAGGGAAACACACAGCACAGTTCTCATCCATGAAACACACTCTGTTTAGCGCAAGATGCACGCTCTTGCTTTCTAGAGTCTTAATAAGGCGGGAAACGTGATGTGCTCAGAAGAAAAGAACCGTGTTTCCTACACACACGGACCATATCTAGTTCAACTCAGCTTCTGAAACTGATGCAAATCACAGGTCCTCGAACATCCAATGCTTTTCAGTTAAGAGCGAGAATCGTGTGAGCTTTGTGAATGATGTAGCTTCCTTTGAGCTGAAAAGTGAGTGTGTTTACCTGAAACGAATTCTTGCTTGTAGGAAGACACAGAGCCGGGCATTGAACTCCGTTTCTGAAGGGAAACACAAAGCACAGTGCTTATCCATGAAACACACTCTGCTTCAGAGCCAGAAGAACGCTCTTGCTTTCTAGATTCTCTACTAAGGCGGGAAACGTGAGTATGCTCAGAACAAAAGAACCGTGTTTCCTACACACATGGACCATATCTAGTTCAATTCTGCTTCTGAAACTGATACAAACCACAGGGCCTCTAACATCCAATGCTACTCAGTTAAGAGCGAGAAACATGTGAGCTTACTGAACGATGTAGCTTTGTTTGAGCTGAAAAGTGACAGCGTTTACCTGAAACGAAGTCTTGTTTGTAGGAAGACACAGAGCCTGGCATTTAACTCCGTTTCTGAAGGGAAACACACAGCACAGTTCTCATCCGTGAAACACACTCTGCTTTAGAGCAAAAAGCATGCTCTTGCTTTCTAGAGTCTCTAATAAGGCGGGAAACCTGAGTGTGCTCAGAACAAAAGAACCGTGTTTCCTACACACATTGACCATATCTAGTTCAACTCTGCTTCTGAAACTGATACAAACCACAGGGCCTCTAACATCCAATGCTTTTCAGTTAAGAGCGAGAAACGTGTGAGCTTCGTGAAAGATGTAGCTTCTTTTGAGCTGAAAGTGAGTTCTTATACCCGAAACGAAGTCTTGATTGTAAAATACACAGAGCCTGGCATTTAACAGCGTTTCTGAAGGGAAACACACATCACAGTTCTCATCCATGAAACACACTCTGCTTTAGAGCAAGAAGCACGCTGTTGCTTTCTAGAGTCTCTAATAAGGCGGGAAACGTGAGTGTGCTCAGAACAATAGATTAGTGTTTCCTACACACACAGACCATATCTAGTTCAACTCTGCTTCAGAAACTGATACAAACCACAGGTTCTCTAACATCCAATGCTTTTCAGTTAAGAGCGAGAAACGTGTGAGCTTCCTAAACGATGTAGCTTTGTTTGAGCTGAAAAGTGACAGCGTTTACCTGAAACGAAGACTTGTCTGTAGGAAGACAAAGAGCCTGGCATTTAACTCCGTTTCTGAAGGGAAACACACAGCACAGTTCTCAACCATGAAACACACTCTGCTTTAAAGCAAGAAGAACACTCTTGCTTTCTAGAGTCTCTAATAAGGCAGGAAAAGTGAGTGGGCTCACAACAAAAGAACCGTGGTTCCTACACACACGGACCATATCTAGTTCAACTCTGCTTCTGAAACTGATACAAACCACAGTTCCTCTAACATCCAATGCTTTTCAGTTAAGAGCGAGAAACGTGTGAGCTTCGTGAACGATGTAGCTTCGTTTGAGCTGAAAAGTGAGGGCGTTTACCTGAAACGAAGTCTTGCTTGTAGAAAGACACAGAGCCTGGCATTGAACTCAGTTTCTGAAGGGAAACACAAAGCACTGTGCTCATCCATGAAACACACTCTGCTTTAGAGCCAGAAGCACGCACTTGCTTTCTAGATTCTCTAATAAGGCATGAAACGTGAGTGTGCTCAGAACAAAGAACCGTGTTTCCTACTCACACGGACCATATCTAGTTCAACTCTGCTTCTGAATCTGATACAAACCACAGGGCCTCTAACATCCAATGCTTTTCAGTTAAGAGCGAGAAACGTGTGAGCTTCCTTAACGATATAGCTTCGTTTGAGCTGAAAAGTGTGTGCGTTTACCTGAAATGAAGTCTGGCTTGTAGGAAGACACAGACACTGGCACGTAACTCTGTTTTTGAACGGAAACACACAGCACAGTTCTCATCCATGAAATACACTCTGCTTTAGAGCAAGAAGCACGCTATTTCTTTCTAGATTCTCTAATAAGGCGGGAAACATGACTGAACTCAGAAAAAAAGAACCGTGTTTCCTACACACACGGACCATATCTAGTTCAACTCTGCTTCTGAAACTGATACAAACCACAGGTCCTCTAACATCCAATGCTTTTGAGTTAAGAGCGAGAATCGTGTGAGCTTTGTGAACGATGTAGCTTCCTTTGAGCTGAAAAGTGAGTGTGTTTACCTGAAACGAAGTCTTGCTTGTAGGAAGACACAGAGCCTGGCATTGAACTCCGTTTCTGAAGGGAAACACAAAGCACAGTGCTCATCCATGAAACACAATCTGCTTTAGAGCCAGAAGCACGCTCTTGCTTTCTAGATTCTCTAATAAGGCGGAAACGTGAGTGTGCTCAGAACAAAAGAAACGTGTTTCCTACACACACGGACCATACCTAGTTCAACTCTGATTCTGAAACTGATACAAACCACTGGGCCTCTAACATCCAATGCTTTTCAGTTAAGAGCGAGAAACGTGTGAGCTTCGTGAAAGATGTAGCTTCTTTTGAGCTGAAAGTGAGTTCTTATACCCGAAACGAAGTCTTGATTATAAAATACACAGAGCCTGGCTTTTAACTCCGTTTCTGAAGGGAAACACACATCACAGTTCTCATCCATGAAACACACTCTGTTTAGAGCAAGAAGCATGCTCTTGCTTTCTAGAGTCTCTAATAAGGCGGGAAACGTGAGTGTGCTCAGAACAAAAGAACCATGTTTCCTACACACACGGACCATATCTAGTTCAACTCTGCTTCTGAAACTGATAGAAACCACAGGTTCTCTAACATCCAATGCTTTTCAGTTAAGAGCGAGAAACGTGTGAGCTTCGTGAACGATGTAGCTTCGTTTGAGCTGAAAAGTGAGGGCGTTTACCTGAAAATAAGTCTTGCTTGTAGGAAGACACAGAGCCTGGCATTGACCTCCGTATCTGAAGGGAAACACACAGCACAGTTCTCATCCATGAAACACACTCTGTTTAGCGCAAGATGCACGCTCTTGCTTTCTAGAGTCTTAATAAGGCGGGAAACGTGATGTGCTCAGAAGAAAAGAACCGTGTTTCCTACACACACGGACCATATCTAGTTCAACTCAGCTTCTGAAACTGATGCAAATCACAGGTCCTCTAACATCCAATGCTTTTCAGTTAAGAGCGAGAATCGTGTGAGCTTTGTGAATGATGTAGCTTCCTTTGAGCTGAAAAGTGAGTGTGTTTACCTGAAACGAATTCTTGCTTGTAGGAAGACACAGAGCCGGGCATTGAACTCCGTTTCTGAAGGGAAACACAAAGCACAGTGCTTATCCATGAAACACACTCTGCTTCAGAGCCAGAAGAACGCTCTTGCTTTCTAGATTCTCTACTAAGGCGGGAAACGTGAGTATGCTCAGAACAAAAGAACCGTGTTTCCTACACACATGGACCATATCTAGTTCAATTCTGCTTCTGAAACTGATACAAACAACAGGGCCTCTAACATCCAATGCTACTCAGTTAAGAGCGAGAAACATGTGAGCTTCCTGAACGATGTAGCTTTGTTTGAGCTGAAAAGTGACAGCGTTTACCTGAAACGAAGTCTTGTTTGTAGGAAGACACAGAGCCTGGCATTTAACTCCGTTTCTGAAGGGAAACACACAGCACAGTTCTCATCCGTGAAACACACTCTGCTTTAGAGCAAAAAGCATGCTCTTGCTTTCTAGAGTCTCTAATAAGGCGGGAAACCTGAGTGTGCTCAGAACAAAAGAACCGTGTTTCCTACACACATTGACCATATCTAGTTCAACTCTGCTTCTGAAACTGATACAAACCACAGGGCCTCTAACATCCAATGCTTTTCAGTTAAGAGCGAGAAACGTGTGAGCTTCGTGAAAGATGTAGCTTCTTTTGAGCTGAAAGTGAGTTCTTATACCCGAAACGAAGTCTTGATTGTAAAATACACAGAGCCTGGCATTTAACAGCGTTTCTGAAGGGAAACACACATCACAGTTCTCATCCATGAAACACACTCTGCTTTAGAGCAAGAAGCACGCTGTTGCTTTCTAGAGTCTCTAATAAGGCGGGAAACGTGAGTGTGCTCAGAACAATAGATTAGTGTTTCCTACACACACAGACCATATCTAGTTCAACTCTGCTTCAGAAACTGATACAAACCACAGGTTCTCTAACATCCAATGCTTTTCAGTTAAGAGCGAGAAACGTGTGAGCTTCCTAAACGATGTAGCTTTGTTTGAGCTGAAAAGTGACAGCGTTTACCTGAAACGAAGACTTGTCTGTAGGAAGACAAAGAGCCTGGCATTTAACTCCGTTTCTGAAGGGAAACACACAGCACAGTTCTCAACCATGAAACACACTCTGCTTTAAAGCAAGAAGAACACTCTTGCTTTCTAGAGTCTCTAATAAGGCAGGAAAAGTGAGTGGGCTCACAACAAAAGAACCGTGGTTCCTACACACACGGACCATATCTAGTTCAACTCTGCTTCTGAAACTGATACAAACCACAGTTCCTCTAACATCCAATGCTTTTCAGTTAAGAGCGAGAAACGTGTGAGCTTCGTGAACGATGTAGCTTCGTTTGAGCTGAAAAGTGAGGGCGTTTACCTGAAACGAAGTCTTGCTTGTAGAAAGACACAGAGCCTGGCATTGAACTCAGTTTCTGAAGGGAAACACAAAGCACTGTGCTCATCCATGAAACACACTCTGCTTTAGAGCCAGAAGCACGCACTTGCTTTCTAGATTCTCTAATAAGGCATGAAACGTGAGTGTGCTCAGAACAAAGAACCGTGTTTCCTACTCACACGGACCGTATCTAGTTCAACTCTGCTTCTGAATCTGATACAAACCACAGGGCCTCTAACATCCAATGCTTTTCAGTTAAGAGCGAGAAACGTGTGAGCTTCCTTAACGATATAGCTTCGTTTGAGCTGAAAAGTGTGTGCGTTTACCTGAAATGAAGTCTGGCTTGTAGGAAGACACAGACACTGGCACGTAACTCTGTTTTTGAACGGAAACACACAGCACAGTTCTCATCCATGAAATACACTCTGCTTTAGAGCAAGAAGCACGCTATTTCTTTCTAGATTCTCTAATAAGGCGGGAAACATGACTGAACTCAGAAAAAAAGAACCGTGTTTCCTACACACACGGACCATATCTAGTTCAACTCTGCTTCTGAAACTGATACAAACCACAGGTCCTCTAACATCCAATGCTTTTGAGTTAAGAGCGAGAATCGTGTGAGCTTTGTGAACGATGTAGCTTCCTTTGAGCTGAAAAGTGAGTGTGTTTACCTGAAACGAAGTCTTGCTTGTAGGAAGACACAGAGCCTGGCATTGAACTCCGTTTCTGAAGGGAAACACAAAGCACAGTGCTCATCCATGAAACACAATCTGCTTTAGAGCCAGAAGCACGCTCTTGCTTTCTAGATTCTCTAATAAGGCGGAAACGTGAGTGTGCTCAGAACAAAAGAAACGTGTTTCCTACACACACGGACCATACCTAGTTCAACTCGGATTCTGAAACTGATACAAACCACTGGGCCTCTAACATCCAATGCTTTTCAGTTAAGAGCGAGAAACGTGTGAGCTTCGTGAACGATGTAGCTTTGTTTTAGCTGAAAGTGAGTTCTTATACCCGAAACGAAGTCTTGATTGTAAAAGACACAGAGCCTGGCATTTAACTCCGTTTCTGAAGGGAAATACACATCACAGTTCTCATCCATGAAACACACTCTGCTTTAGAGCAAGAAGCATGCTCTTGCTTTCTAGAGTCTCTAATAAGGCGGGAAACGTGAGTTTGCTCAGAACAAAAGAACCGTGTTTCCTACACACATTGACCATATCTAGTTCAACTCTGCTTCTGAAACTGATACAAAACACAGGGCCTCTAACATCCAATGCTTTTCAGTTGAGAGCGAGAAACGTGTGAGCTTCATGAAATATGTAGCTTCTTTTCAGCTGAAAGTGACTTCTTATACCCGAAACGAAGTCTTGATTGTAAAATACACAGAGCCTGGCATTTAACTCCGTTTCTGAAGGGAAACACACATCACAGTTCTCATCCATGAAACACACTCTGTTTAGAGCAAGAAGCACGCTCTTGCTTTCTAGAGTCTCTAATATGGCGGGAAACGTGAGTGTGCTCAGAACAAAAGAACCGTGTCTCCTACACACACGGACCATATCTAGAACAACTCTGCTTCTGAAACTGATACAAACGACAGGTCCTCTAACATCCAATGCTTTTCAGTTAAGAGCGAGAAACGTGTGAGCTTCCTGAACGATGTAGCTTTGTTTGAGCTGAAAAGTGACAGCGTTTACCTGAAACGAAGTCTTGTTTGTAGGAAGACACAGAGCCTGGCATTTAACTCCGTTTCTGAAGGGAAACACACAGCATAGTTCTCATCCATGAAACACACTCTGCTTTAGAGCAAAAACCATGCTCTTGCTTTCTAGAGTCTCTAATAAGGCGGGAAACCTGAGTGTGCTCAGAACAAAAGAACCGTGTTTCCTACACACATTGACCTTATCTAGTTCAACTCTGCTTCTGAAACTGATACAAACCACAGGGCCTCTAACATCCAATGCTTTTCAGTTAAGAGCGAGAAACGTGTGAGCTTCGTGAAAGATGTAGCTTCTTTTGAGCTGAAAGTGAGTTCTTATACCCGAAACGAAGTCTTGATTGTAAAATACACAGAGCCTGGCATTTAACAGCGTTTCTGAAGGGAAACACACATCACAGTTCTCATCCATGAAACACACTCTGCTTTAGAGCAAGAAGCACGCTGTTGCTTTCTAGAGTCTCTAATAAGGCGGGAAACGTGAGTGTGCTCAGAACAATAGATTAGTGTTTCCTACACACACGGACCATATCTAGTTCAACTCTGCTTCAGAAACTGATACAAACCACAGGTTCTCTAACATCCAATGCTTTTCAGTTAAGAGCGAGAAACGTGTGAGCTTCCTAAACGATGTAGCTTTGTTTGAGCTGAAAAGTGACAGCGTTTACCTGAAACGAAGACTTGTCTGTAGGAAGACAAAGAGCCTGGCATTTAACTCCGTTTCTGAAGGGAAACACACAGCACAGTTCTCAACCATGAAACACACTCTGCTTTAAAGCAAGAAGAACACTCTTGCTTTCTAGAGTCTCTAATAAGGCAGGAAAAGTGAGTGGGCTCACAACAAAAGAACCGTGGTTCCTACACACACGGACCATATCTAGTTCAACTCTGCTTCTGAAACTGATACAAACCACAGTTCCTCTAACATCCAATGCTTTTCAGTTAAGAGCGAGAAACGTGTGAGCTTCGTGAACGATGTAGCTTCGTTTGAGCTGAAAAGTGAGGGCGTTTACCTGAAAAGAAGTCCTGCTTGTAGGAAGACACAGAGCCTGGCATTGAACTCCGTATCTGAAGGGAAACACACAGCACAGTTCTCATCCATGAAACACACTCTGCTTTAGAGCAAGAAGCACGCTCTTGCATTCTATAGTCTCTAATAATGCGGGAAACGTGAGTGTGCTCAGAACAATTGATCCGTGTTTCCTACACACACCGACCATATCTAGTTCAACTCTGCTTCTGAAACTGATACAAACCACAGGTTCTCTAACATCCAATGCTTTTCAGTTAAGAGCGAGAAACGTGTGAGCTTCGTGAACGATGTAGCTTCGTTTAAGCTGAAAAGTGATGGCGTTTACCTGAAACGAAGTCTTGCTTGTAGAAAGACACAGAGCCTGGCATTGAACTCAGTTTCTGAAGGGAAACACAAAGCACTGTGCTCATCCATGAAACACACTCTGCTTTAGAGCCAGAAGCACGCACTTGCTTTCTAGATTCTCTAATAAGGCATGAAACGTGAGTGTGCTCAGAACAAAGAACCGTGTTTCCTACTCACACGGACCGTATCTAGTTCAACTCTGCTTCTGAATCTGATACAAACCACAGGGCCTCTAACATCCAATGCTTTTCAGTTAAGAGCGAGAAACGTGTGAGCTTCCTTAACGATATAGCTTCGTTTGAGCTGAAAAGTGTGTGCGTTTACCTGAAATGAAGTCTGGCTTGTAGGAAGACACAGACACTGGCACGTAACTCTGTTTTTGAACGGAAACACACAGCACAGTTCTCATCCATGAAATACACTCTGCTTTAGAGCAAGAAGCACGCTATTTCTTTCTAGATTCTCTAATAAGGCGGGAAACATGACTGAACTCAGAAAAAAAGAACCGTGTTTCCTACACACACGGACCATATCTAGTTCAACTCTGCTTCTGAAACTGATACAAACCACAGGTCCTCTAACATCCAATGCTTTTGAGTTAAGAGCGAGAATCGTGTGAGCTTTGTGAACGATGTAGCTTCCTTTGAGCTGAAAAGTGAGTGTGTTTACCTGAAACGAAGTCTTGCTTGTAGGAAGACACAGAGCCTGGCATTGAACTCCGTTTCTGAAGGGAAACACAAAGCACAGTGCTCATCCATGAAACACACTCTGCTTTAGAGCCAGAAGCACGCTCTTGCTTTCTAGATTCTCTAATAAGGCGGAAACGTGAGTGTGCTCAGAACAAAAGAAACGTGTTTCCTACACACACGGACCATACCTAGTTCAACTCTGATTCTGAAACTGATACAAACCACTGGGCCTCTAACATCCAATGCTTTTCAGTTAAGAGCGAGAAACGTGTGAGCTTCGTGAACGATGTAGCTTCGTTTGAGCTGAAAGTGAGTTCTTATACCCGAAACGATGTCTTGATTGTAAAAGACACAGAGCCTGGCATTTAACTCGGTTTCTGAAGGGAAACACACATCACAGTTCTCATCCATGAAACACACTCTGCTTTAGAGCGAGAAGCACGCTCTTGCTTTCTAGAGTCTCTAATAAGGCGAGAAACCTGAGTGTGCTCAGAACTATAGATCCATGTTTCCTACACACACGGACCATATCTATTTCATCTCTGCTTCAGAAACTGATACAAACCACAGGGCCTCCAAAATCAAATGCTTTTCAATTAAGAGCGAGAAACGTGTGAGCTTCGTGAACGATGTAGCTTCATTTGAGCAGAAAAGTGAGTGCGTTTACCCGAAACGAAGTCTTGATTGTAAAATACAAAGAACCTAGCATTGAACTCCGTTTCTGAAGGGAAACACACAGAATAGTTCTCATCCATGAAACACACTGTGCTTTAGAGCGAGAAGCATGCTCTTGCTTTCTAGAGTCTCTACTAAGGCGGGAAACGTGAGTGGGCTCACAACAAATAACTCTGTTTCCTACACACACGGACCATATCTAGTTCAACTCTGCTTCTGAAACTGATACAAATCACAGGTCAACTAACATCCAATGCTTTTCAGTTAAGAGCGAGAAACCTATGAGCTTCGTGAACGATGTAGCTTCCTTTGAGGTGAAAAGTGAGTGCGTTTACCTGAAACGAAGTCTTCTTTGTAGGAAGACACAGAGCCTGGCAATGAACACCGTTTCTGAAGGGAAACAGACAGCACAGTTCTCATCCATTTAACACATTCTGCATTAGAGCAAGAAGCACTCTCTTGCTTTGTAGAGTCTCTAATAAGGCGGGAAATGTGAGTGTGCTCAGAACAAAAGAACCGTGTTACTTACACACACGGAGCACATGTAGTTCAATCTACTTCTGACTGATACAAACCTCAGGTCCTCTAACATCCAATTCTTTTCAGTTAAGAGCGAGAAACGTGTGAGCTTCGTGAACGATGTAGCTTCCTTTGAGCTGAAAAGTGAGTGCGTTTACCTGAAACGAAGTCTTGCTTGTAGGAAGACACAGAGCCTGGCATTGAACTCCGTTCCTGAAGGGAAACACACAGCACAGTTCTCATCCATGAAACACACTCTGCTTTAGAGCAAGAAGCACGCTTTTGCTTTCTAGGGTCTCTAATAAGTGGGGGAACGTGAGTGTGCTCAGAATAAAAAAAACGGGTTTCCTACACACACGGACTATATCAAGTTCAACTCTGCTTCTGAAACGGATACAAACCACAGGGCCTCTAACATCCAATGCTTTTCAGATAAGAGCGTGAAACGTGTGAGCTACGTGAAAGATATAGCTTCCTTGGAGCTGAAAAGAGTGTGCGTTTACCTGAAATGAAGTCTGGCTTGTAGGAAGACACAGACACAGGCAGGTAACTCCGTTTCTGAAGGGAAACACACAGCACAGTTCTCATCCATGAAACACACTCTGCTTTAGAGCAAGAAGCACGCTATTGCTTTCTAGATTCTCTAATAAGGCGGGAAACGTGAGTGGGCTCAGAACAAACGATCCATGTTTCCTACACATACGGACCATATCTAGTTCCATTCTGCTTCTGAAACTGATACAAAGCACAGTTCCTCTAACATCCAATGCTTTTCAGATTAGAGCAAGAAACGTGTGAGCTTCATGAACGATGTAGCTTCGTTTGAGCTGAAAAGTGAGGGCGTTTACCTGAAAAGAAGTCTTTCTTGTAGGAAGACACAGAGCCTGGCATTGAACTCCGTATCTGAGGGGAAACACACAGCACAGTTCTCATCCATGAAACACACTCTGCTTTAGAGCAAGAAGCAGGCTCTTGCATTCTAGAGTCTTAATAAGGCAGGAAACGTGATGTGCTCAGAAGAAAAGAACCGTGTTTCCTACACACACGGACCATATCTAGTTCAACTCTGCTTCAGAAACTGATACAAAACACAGGTCCTCTAACATCCAATGCTTTAGAGTTAAGAGCGAGAAACGTGTGAGCTTCGTGAACGATGTAGCTTCCTTTGAGTAGAAAAGTGAGTGCGTTTACCTGAAAAGAAGTCTTGCTTGTAGGAAGACACAGAGCCTGGCATTTAACTCCATTTCTGAAGGGAAATACACAGCAAAGTTCTCATCTATGAAACACACTCTGCTTTAGAGCAAGAAGCATGCTCTTGCTTTCTAGAGTCTCTAATACGGCAGGTAACGTGAGTGGGCTCAGAACAAATAAACCGTGTTTCCTACACACACGGACCATATCTAGTTTAACTCTGCTTCAGAAACTGATACAAACCACAGGGCCTCTAACATCCAATGCTTTTCAGTTAAGAGCGAGAAACGTGTGAGCTTCGTGAACGATGTAGCTTCATTTGAGATGATAGTGAGTGCGTTTACCCGAAACGAAGTCTTTAGTGTAAAAGACAAAGAACCTGGCATTTAACTCAGTTTCTGAAGGGAAACACACAGCACAGTTCTCATCCATGAAACACACTCTGCTTTAGAGCAAGAAGCATGCTCTTGCTTTCTAGAGTCTCTAATAAGGCGGGAAACGTGAGTGTGCTCAGAACAAAAGAACCGTGTTTCCTACACACATTGACCATATCTAGTTCAACTCTGCTTCTGAAACTGATACAAACCACAGGGCCTCTAACATCCAATGCTTTTCAGTTAACAGCGAAAAACGTGAGAGCTTCGTGAACTATGTAGCTTCGTTTGAGATGGTAGTGAGTGTGTTTACCCGAAACGAAGTCTTGATTGTAAAAGACAAAGAACCTGGCATTTAACTCCGTTTCTGAAGGGAAACACACAGCACAGTTCTCATCCATGAAACACACTCTGCTGTAGAGCAAGAAGCATGCTCTTGCTTTCTAGAGTCTAAAATAAGGCGGGAAACGTGAGTGTGCTCAGAACAAAAGAAACGTGTTTCCTACACACATTGACCATATCTAGTTCAACTCTGCTTCTGAAACTGATACAAACCACTGGTCCTATAACATCCAATGCTTTTTAGTTAAAAGCGAGAAACGTGTGAGCTTCGTGAACGATGTAGCTTCGTTTGAGCTGAAAGTGAGTTCTTATACCCGAAACGAAGTCTTGATTATAAAAGACACAGTGCCTGGCATTTAACTCCGTTTCTGAAGGGAAACACACAGCACAGTTATCATCCATGAAAAGCACTCTGCTATAGAGCAAGAAGCAGGCTCTTGCTTTCTATAGTCTCTATTAAGGAGGGAAACATGAGTGTGCTCAGGACAAAAGAACCGTGTTTCATACACACACGGACCATATCTAGTTCAACTCTGCTTCTGAAACTGATACAAACCACAGGGCCTAAAACATCCAATGCTTTTCAGTTAAGAGCGAGAAACGTGTGAGCTACGTGAACGATATAGCTTCCTTGGAGCTGAAAAGAGTGTGCGTTTACCTGAAATGAAGTCTGGCTTGTAGGAAGACACAGACAAAGGCAGGTAACTCCGTTTCTGAAGGGAAACACACAGCACAGTTCTCATCCATGAAACACACTCTGCTTTAGAGCAAGAAGCATGCTCTTGCTTTCTAGAGTCTCTAATACGGCAGGTAACGTGAGTGGGCTCAGAACAAATAAACCGTGTTTCCTACACACACGGACCATATCTAGTTCAACTCTGTTTCTGAAACTGATACAAACCACAGGGCCTCTAACATCCAATGCTTTTCAGTTAAGAGCGTGAAACGTGTGAGCTACGTGAAAGATATAGCTTCCTTGGAGCTGAAAAGAGTGTGCGTTTACCTGAAATGAAGTCTGGCTTGTAGGAAGACACAGACACAGGCAGGTAACTCCGTTTCTGAAGGGAAACACACAGCACAGTTCTCATCCATGAAACACACTCTGCTTTAGAACAAGAAGCACGCTATTGCTTTCTAGATTCTCTAATAAGGCGGGAAACGTGAGTGGGCTCAGAACAAACGATCCATGTTTCCTACACATACGGACCATATCTAGTTCCATTCTGCTTCTGAAACTGATACAAAGCACAGTTCCTCTAACATCCAATGCTTTTCAGATTAGAGCAAGAAACGTGTGAGCTTCATGAACGATGTAGCTTCGTTTGAGCTGAAAAGTGAGGGCGTTTACCTGAAAAGAAGTCTTGCTTGTAGGAAGACACAGAGCCTGGCATTGAACTCCGTATCTGAGGGGAAACACACAGCACAGTTCTCATCCATGAAACACACTCTGCTTTAGAGCAAGAAGCAGGCTCTTGCATTCTAGAGTCTTAATAAGGCAGGAAACGTGATGTGCTCAGAAGAAAAGAACCGTGTTTCCTACACACACGGACCATATCTAGTTCAACTCTGCTTCAGAAACTGATACAAAACACAGGTCCTCTAACATCCAATGCTTTAGAGTTAAGAGCGAGAAACGTGTGAGCTTCGTGAACGATGTAGCTTCCTTTGAGTAGAAAAGTGAGTGCGTTTACCTGAAAAGAAGTCTTGCTTGTAGGAAGACACAGAGCCTGGCATTTAACTCCTTTTCTGAAGGGAAATACACAGCAAAGTTCTCATCTATGAAACACACTCTGCTTTAGAGCAAGAAGCATGCTCTTGCTTTCTAGAGTCTCTAATACGGCAGGTAACGTGAGTGAGTTCAGAACAAATAAACCGTGTTTCCTACACACACGGACCATATCTAGTTTAACTCTGCTTCAGAAACTGATACAAACCACAGGGCCTCTAACATCCAATGCTTTTCAGTTAAGAGCGAGAAACGTGTGAGCTTCGTGAACGATGTAGCTTCATTTGAGATGATAGTGAGTGCGTTTACCCGAAACGAAGTCTTTAGTGTAAAAGACAAAGAACCTGGCATTTAACTCAGTTTCTGAAGGGAAACACACAGCACAGTTCTCATCCATGAAACACACTCTGCTTTAGAGCAAGAAGCATGCTCTTGCTTTCTAGAGTCTAAAATAAGGCGGGAAACGTGAGTGTCCTCAGAACAAAAGAAACGTGTTTCCTACACACATTGACCATATCTAGTTCAACTCTGCTTCTGAAACTGATACAAACCACTGGTCCTATAACATCCAATGCTTTTTAGTTAAAAGCGAGATACGTGTGAGCTTCGTGAACGATGTAGCTTCCTTTGAGCTGAACGTGAGTTCTTATACCCGAAACGAAGTCTTGATTGTAAAAGACACAGTGCCTGGCATTTCACTCCGTTTCTGAAGGGAAACACACAGCACAGTTCTCATCCATGAAAAACACTCTGCTTTAGAGCAAGAAGCATGCTCTTGCCTCTAGAGTCTCTAATAAGGCGGGAAACGTGAGTGGGCTCAGAACAAACGATCCATGTTTCCTACACATACGGACCATATCTAGTTCCACTCTGCTTCTGAAACTGATACAAAGCACAGTTCCTCTAACATCCAATGCTTTTCAGATTAGAGCAAGAAACGTGTGAGCTTCATGAACGATGTAGCTTCGTTTGAGCTGAAAAGTGAGGGCGTTTACCTGAAAAGAAGTCTTGCTTGTAGGAAGACACAGAGCCTGGCATTGAACTCCGTATCTGAGGGGAAACACACAGCACAGTTCTCATCCATGAAACACACTCTGCTTTAGAGCAAGAAGCAGGCTCTTGCATTCTAGAGTCTTAATAAGGCAGGAAACGTGATGTGCTCAGAAGAAAAGAACCGTGTTTCCTACACACACGGACCATATCTAGTTCAACTCTGCTTCAGAAACTGATACAAAACACAGGTCCTCTAACATCCAATGCTTTAGAGTTAAGAGCGAGAAACGTGTGAGCTTCGTGAACGATGTAGCTTCCTTTGAGTAGAAAAGTGAGTGCGTTTACCTGAAACGAAGTCTTGCTTGTAGGAAGACACAGAGCCTGGCATTTAACTCCATTTCTGAAGGGAAATACACAGCAAAGTTCTCATCCATGAAACACACTCTGCTTTAGAGCAAGAAGCATGCTCTTGCTTTCTAGAGTCTCTAATACGGCAGGTAACGTGAGTGGGCTCAGAACAAATAAACCGTGTTTCCTACACACACGGACCATATCTAGTTCAACTCTGCTTCAGAAACTGATACAAACCACAGGGCCTTTAACATCCAATGCTTTTCAGTTAAGAGCGAGAAACGTGTGAGCTTCGTGAACGATGTAGCTTCATTTGAGATGATAGTGAGTGCGTTTACCCGAAACGAAGTCTTTAGTGTAAAAGACAAAGAACCTGGCATTTAACTCAGTTTCTGAAGGGAAACACACAGCACAGTTCTCATCCATGAAACACACTCTGCTTTAGAGCAAGAAGCATGCTCTTGCTTTCTAGGGTCTAAAATAAGGCGGGAAACGTGAGTGTGCTCAGAACAAAAGAAACGTGTTTCCTACACACATTGACCATATCTAGTTCAACTCTGCTTCTGAAACTGATACAAACCACTGGTCCTATAACATCCAATGCTTTTTAGTTAAAAGCGAGAAACGTGTGAGCTTCGTGAACGATGTAGCTTCCTTTGAGCTGAAAGTGAGTTCTTATACCCGAAACGAAGTCTTGATTGTAAAAGACACAGTGCCTGGCATTTAACTCCGTTTTGAAGGGAAACACACAGCACAGTTCTCATCCATGAAAAACACTCTGCTTTAGAGCAAGAAGCAGGCTCTTGCTTTCTATAGTCTCTATTAAGGAGGGAAACGTGAGTGTGCTCAGAACAAAAGAACCATGTTTCCTACACACACGGACCATATCTAGTTCAACTCTGCTTCTGAAACTGATACAAACCACAGGGCCACCAAAATCTAATGCTTTTCAGTTAAGAGCGAGAAACGTGTGAGCTTCATGAACGATGTAGCTTCATTTGAGATGATAGTGAGTGCGTTTACCCGAAACGAAGTCTTGATTGTAAAAGAAAAAGAACCTGGCATTTAACTCTGTTTCTGAAGGGAAACACACAGCACAGTTCTCATCCATGAAACACACTCTGCTTTAGAGCAAGAAGCATGCTCTTGCTTTCTAGAGTCTCTAATAAGGCGGGAAACGTGAGTGTGCTCAGAACAAAAGAACCGTGTTTCCTACACACATTGACCATATCTAGTTCAACTCTGCTTCTGAAACTGATACAAACCACAGGGCCTCTAACATCCAATGCTTTTCAGTTAACAGCGAAAAACGTGAGAGCTTCGTGAACTATGTAGCTTCGTTTGAGATGGTAGTGAGTGTGTTTACCCGAAACGAAGTCTTGATTGTAAAAGACAAAGAACCTGGCATTTAACTCCGTTTCTGAAGGGAAACACACAGCACAGTTCTCATCCATGAAACACACTCTGCTGTAGAGCAAGAAGCATGCTCTTGCTTTCTAGAGTCTAAAATAAGGCGGGAAACGTGAGTGTGCTCAGAACAAAAGAAACGTGTTTCCTACACACATTGACCATATCTACTTCAACTCTGCTTCTGAAACTGATACAAACCACTGGTCCTATAACATCCAATGCTTTTTAGTTAAAAGCGAGAAACGTGTGAGCTTCGTGAACGATGTAGCTTCGTTTGAGCTGAAAGTGAGTTCTTATACCCGAAACGAAGTCTTGATTATAAAAGACACAGTGCCTGGCATTTAACTCCGTTTCTGAAGGGAAACACACAGCACAGTTCTCATCCATGAAAAACACTCTGCTATAGAGCAAGAAGCAGGCTCTTGCTTTCTATAGTCTCTATTAAGGAGGGAAACGTGAGTGTGCTCAGGACAAAAGAACCGTGTTTCATACACACACGGACCATATCTAGTTCAACTCTGCTTCTGAAACTGATACATACCACAGGGCCTAAAACATCCAATGCTTTTCAGTTAAGAGCGAGAAACGTGTGAGCTACGTGAACGATATAGCTTCCTTGGAGCTGAAAAGAGTGTGCGTTTACCTGAAATGAAGTCTGGCTTGTAGGAAGACACAGACACAGGCAGGTAACTCCGTTTCTGAAGGGAAACACACAGCACAGTTCTCATCCATGAAACACACTCTGCTTTAGAGCAAGAAGCATGCTCTTGCTTTCTAGAGTCTCTAATACGGCAGGTAACGTGAGTGGGCTCAGAACAAATAAACCGTGTTTCCTACACACACGGACCATATCTAGTTCAACTCTGTTTCTGAAACTGATACAAACCACAGGGCCTCTAACATCCAATGCTTTTCAGTTAAGAGCGTGAAACGTGTGAGCTACGTCAAAGATATAGCTTCCTTGGAGCTGAAAAGAGTGTGCGTTTACCTGAAATGAAGTCTGGCTTGTAGGAAGACACAGACACAGGCAGGTAACTCCGTTTCTGAAGGGAAACACACAGCACAGTTCTCATCCATGAAACACACTCTGCTTTAGAGCAAGAAGCACGCTATTGCTTTCTAGATTCTCTAATAAGGCGGGAAACGTGAGTGGGCTCAGAACAAACGATCCATGTTTCCTACACATACGGACCATATCTAGTTCCATTCTGCTTCTGAAACTGATACAAAGCACAGTTCCTCTAACATCCAATGCTTTTCAGATTAGAGCAAGAAACGTGTGAGCTTCATGAACGATGTAGCTTCGTTTGAGCTGAAAAGTGAGGGCGTTTACCTGAAAAGAAGTCTTGCTTGTAGGAAGACACAGAGCCTGGCATTGATCTCCGTATCTGAGGGGAAACACACAGCACAGTTCTCATCCATGAAACACACTCTGCTTTAGAGCAAGAAGCAGGCTCTTGCATTCTAGAGTCTTAATAAGGCAGGAAACGTGATGTGCTCAGAAGAAAAGAACCGTGTTTCCTACACACACGGACCATATCTAGTTCAACTCTGCTTCAGAAACTGATACAAAACACAGGTCCTCTAACATCCAATGCTTTAGAGTTAAGAGCGAGAAACGTGTGAGCTTCGTGAACGATGTAGCTTCCTTTGAGTAGAAAAGTGAGTGCGTTTACCTGAAAAGAAGTCTTGCTTGTAGGAAGACACAGAGCCTGGCATTTAACTCCTTTTCTGAAGGGAAATACACAGCAAAGTTCTCATCTATGAAACACACTCTGCTTTAGAGCAAGAAGCATGCTCTTGCTTTCTAGAGTCTCTAATACGGCAGGTAACGTGAGTGGGCTCAGAACAAATAAACCGTGTTTCCTACACACACGGACCATATCTAGTTTAACTCTGCTTCAGAAACTGATACAAACCACAGGGCCTCTAACATCCAATGCTTTTCAGTTAAGAGCGAGAAACCTGTGAGCTTCGTGAACGATGTAGCTTCATTTGAGATGATAGTGAGTGCGTTTACCCGAAACGAAGTCTTTAGTGTAAAAGACAAAGAACCTGGCATTTAACTCAGTTTCTGAAGGGAAACACACAGCACAGTTCTCATCCATGAAACACACTCTGCTTTAGAGCAAGAAGCATGCTCTTGCTTTCTAGAGTCTAAAATAAGGCGGGAAACGTGAGTGTCCTCAGAACAAAAGAAACGTGTTTCCTACACACATTGACCATATCTAGTTCAACTCTGCTTCTGAAACTGATACAAACCACTGGTCCTATAACATCCAATGCTTTTTAGTTAAAAGCGAGATACGTGTGAGCTTCGTGAACGATGTAGCTTCCTTTGAGCTGAACGTGAGTTCTTATACCCGAAACGAAGTCTTGATTGTAAAAGACACAGTGCCTGGCATTTCACTCCGTTTCTGAAGGGAAACACACAGCACAGTTCTCATCCATGAAAAACACTCTGCTTTAGAGCAAGAAGCATGCTCTTGCCTCTAGAGTCTCTAATAAGGCGGGAAACGTGAGTGGGCTCAGAACAAACGATCCATGTTTCCTACACATACGGACCATATCTAGTTCCACTCTGCTTCTGAAACTGATACAAAGCACAGTTCCTCTAACATCCAATGCATTTCAGATTAGAGCAAGAAACGTGTGAGCTTCATGAACGATGTAGCTTCGTTTGAGCTGAAAAGTGAGGGCGTTTACCTGAAAAGAAGTCTTGCTTGTAGGAAGACACAGAGCCTGGCATTGAACTCCGTATCTGAGGGGAAACACACAGCACAGTTCTCATCCATGAAACACACTCTGCTTTAGAGCAAGAAGCAGGCTCTTGCATTCTAGAGTCTTAATAAGGCAGGAAACGTGATGTGCTCAGAAGAAAAGAACCGTGTTTCCTACACACACGGACCATATCTAGTTCAACTCTGCTTCAGAAACTGATACAAAACACAGGTCCTCTAACATCCAATGCTTTAGAGTTAAGAGCGAGAAACGTGTGAGCTTCGTGAACGATGTAGCTTCCTTTGAGTAGAAAAGTGAGTGCGTTTACCTGAAACGAAGTCTTGCTTGTAGGAAGACACAGAGCCTGGCATTTAACTCCATTTCTGAAGGGAAATACACAGCAAAGTTCTCATCCATGAAACACACTCTGCTTTAGAGCAAGAAGCATGCTCTTGCTTTCTAGAGTCTCTAATACGGCAGGTAACGTGAGTGGGCTCAGAACAAATAAACCGTGTTTCCTACACACACGGACCATATCTAGTTCAACTCTGTTTCTGAAACTGATACAAACCACAGGGCCTCTAACATCCAATGCTTTTCAGTTAAGAGCGTGAAACGTGTGAGCTACGTGAAAGATATAGCTTCCTTGGAGCTGAAAAGAGTGTGCTTTTACCTGAAATGAAGTCTGGCTTGTAGGAAGACACAGACACAGGCAGGTAACTCCGTTTCTGAAGGGAAACACACAGCACAGTTCTCATCCATGAAACACACTCTGCTTTAGAGCAAGAAGCACGCTATTGCTTTCTAGATTCTCTAATAAGGCGGGAAACGTGAGTGGGCTCAGAACAAACGATCCATGTTTCCTACACATACGGACCATATCTAGTTCCATTCTGCTTCTGAAACTGATACAAAGCACAGTTCCTCTAACATCCAATGCTTTTCAGATTAGAGCAAGAAACGTGTGAGCTTCATGAACGATGTAGCTTCGTTTGAGCTGAAAAGTGAGGGCGTTTACCTGAAAAGAAGTCTTGCTTGTAGGAAGACACAGAGCCTGGCATTGAACTCCGTATCTGAGGGGAAACACACAGCACAGTTCTCATCCATGAAACACACTCTGCTTTAGAGCAAGAAGCAGGCTCTTGCATTCTAGAGTCTTAATAAGGCAGGAAACGTGATGTGCTCAGAAGAAAAGAACCGTGTTTCCTACACACACGGACCATATCTAGTTCAACTCTGCTTCAGAAACTGATACAAAACACAGGTCCTCTAACATCCAATGCTTTAGAGTTAAGAGCGAGAAACGTGTGAGCTTCGTGAACGATGTAGCTTCCTTTGAGTAGAAAAGTGAGTGCGTTTACCTGAAAAGAAGTCTTGCTTGTAGGAAGACACAGAGCCTGGCATTTAACTCCATTTCTGAAGGGAAATACAAAGCAAAGTTCTCATCTATGAAACACACTCTGCTTTAGAGCAAGAAGCATGCTCTTGCTTTCTAGAGTCTCTAATACGGCAGGTAACGTGAGTGGGCTCAGAACAAATAAACCGTGTTTCCTACACACACGGACCATATCTAGTTTAACTCTGCTTCAGAAACTTATACAAACCACAGGGCCTCTAACATCCAATGCTTTTCAGTTAAGAGCGAGAAACGTGTGAGCTTCGTGAACGATGTAGCTTCATTTGAGATGATAGTGAGTGCGTTTACCCGAAACGAAGTCTTTAGTGTAAAAGACAAAGAACCTGGCATTTAACTCAGTTTCTGAAGGGAAACACACAGCACAGTTCTCATCCATGAAACACACTCTGCTTTAGAGCAAGAAGCATGCTCTTGCTTTCTAGAGTCTAAAATAAGGCGGGAAACGTGAGTGTCCTCAGAACAAAAGAAACGTGTTTCCTACACACATTGACCATATCTAGTTCAACTCTGCTTCTGAAACTGATACAAACCACTGGTCCTATAACATCCAATGCTTTTTAGTTAAAAGCGAGATACGTGTGAGCTTCGTGAACGATGTAGCTTCCTTTGAGCTGAACGTGAGTTCTTATACCCGAAACGAAGTCTTGATTGTAAAAGACACAGTGCCTGGCATTTCACTCCGTTTCTGAAGGGAAACACACAGCACAGTTCTCATCCATGAAAAACACTCTGCTTTAGAGCAAGAAGCAGGCTCTTGCTTTCTATAGTCTCTATTAAGGAGGGAAACGTGAGTGTGCTCAGAACAAAAGAACCGTGTTTCCTACACACACGGACCATATCTAGTTCAACTCTTCTTCTGAAACTGATACAAACCACAGGGCCACCAAAATCTAATGCTTTTCAGTTAAGAGCGAGAAACGTGTGAGCTTCGTGAACGATGTAGCTTCATTTGAGATGATAGTGAGTGCGTTTACCCGAAACGAAGTCTTGATTGTAAAAGAAAAAGAACCTGGCATTTAACTCCGTTTCTGAAGGGAAACACACAGCACAGTTCTCATCCATGAAACACACTCTGCTGTAGAGCAAGAAGCATGCTCTTGCTTTCTAGAGTCTAAAATAAGGCGGGAAACGTGAGTGTGCTCAGAACAAAAGAAACGTGTTTCCTACACACATTGACCATATCTAGTTCAACTCTGCTTCTGAAACTGATACAAACCACTGGTCCTATAACATCCAATGCTTTTTAGTTAAAAGCGAGAAACGTGTGAGCTTCGTGAACGATGTAGCTTCGTTTGAGCTGAAAGTGAGTTCTTATACCCGAAATGAAGTCTTGATTATAAAAGACACAGTGCCTGGCATTTAACTCCGTTTCTGAAGGGAAACACACAGCACAGTTCTCATCCATGAAAAACACTCTGCTATAGAGCAAGAAGCAGGCTCTTGCTTTCTATAGTCTCTATTAAGGAGGGAAACGTGAGTGTGCTCAGAACAAAAGAACCGTGTTTCATACACACACGGACCATATCTAGTTCAACTCTGCTTCTGAAACTGATACAAACCACAGGGCCTCTAACATCTAATGCTTTAGAGTTAAGAGCGAGAAACGTGTGAGCTTCGTGAACGATGTAGCTTCCTTTGAGTAGAAAAGTGAGTGCGTTTACCTGAAACGAAGTCTTGCTTGTAGGAAGACACAGAGCCTGGCATTTAACTCCATTTCTGAAGGGAAATACACAGCAAAGTTCTCATCCATGAAACACACTCTGCTTTAGAGCAAGAAGCATGCTCTTGCTTTCTAGAGTCTCTAATAAGGCGGGAAACGTGAGTGTGCTCAGAACAAAAGAACCGTGTTTCCTACACACATTGACCATATCTAGTTCAACTCTGCTTCTGAAACTGATACAAACCACAGGGCCTCTAACATCCAATGCTTTTCAGTTAACAGCGAAAAACGTGAGAGCTTCGTGAACTATGTAGCTTCGTTTGAGATGGTAGTGAGTGTGTTTACCCGAAACGAAGTCTTGATTGTAAAAGACAAAGAACCTGGCATTTAACTCCGTTTCTGAAGGGAAACACACAGCACAGTTCTCATCCATGAAACACACTCTGCTGTAGAGCAAGAAGCATGCTCTTGCTTTCTAGAGTCTAAAATAAGGCGGGAAACGTGAGTGTGCTCAGAACAAAAGAACCGTGTTTCATACACACACGGACCATATCTAGTTCAACTCTGCTTCTGAAACTGATACAAACCACAGGGCCTCTAACATCCAATGCTTTTCAGTTAAGAGCGAGAAACGTGTGAGCTACGTGAACGATATAGCTTCCTTGGAGCTGAAAAGAGTGTGCGTTTACCTGAAATGAAGTCTGGCTTGTAGGAAGACACAGACACAGGCAGGTAACTCCGTTTCTGAAGGGAAACACACAGCACAGTTCTCATCCATGAAACACACTCTGCTTTAGAGCAAGAAGCACGCTATTGCTTTCTAGATTCTCTAATAAGGCGGGAAACGTGAGTGGGCTCAGAACAAACGATCCATGTTTCCTACACATACGGACCATATCTAGTTCCACTCTGCTTCTGAAACTGATACAAAGCACAGTTCCTCTAACATCCAATGCTTTTCAGATTAGAGCAAGAAACGTGTGAGCTTCATGAACGATGTAGCTTCGTTTGAGCTGAAAAGTGAGGGCGTTTACCTGAAAAGAAGTCTTGCTTGTAGGAAGACACAGAGCCTGGCATTGAACTCCGTATCTGAGGGGAAACACACAGCACAGTTCTCATCCATGAAACACACTCTGCTTTAGAGCAAGAAGCAGGCTCTTGCATTCTAGAGTCTTAATAAGGCAGGAAACGTGATGTGCTCAGAAGAAAAGAACCGTGTTTCCTACACACACGGACCATATCTAGTTCAACTCTGCTTCAGAAACTGATACAAAACACAGGTCCTCTAACATCCAATGCTTTAGAGTTAAGAGCGAGAAACGTGTGAGCTTCGTGAACGATGTAGCTTCCTTTGAGTAGAAAAGTGAGTGCGTTTACCTGAAACGAAGTCTTGCTTGTAGGAAGACACAGAGCCTGGCATTTAACTCCATTTCTGAAGGGAAATACACAGCAAAGTTCTCATCCATGAAACACACTCTGCTTTAGAGCAAGAAGCATGCTCTTGCTTTCTAGAGACTCTAATACGGCAGGTAACGTGAGTGGGCTCAGAACAAATAAACCGTGTTTCCTACACACACGGACCATATCTAGTTCAACTCTGCTTCAGAAACTGATACAAACCACAGGGCCTCTAACATCCAATGCTTTTCAGTTAAGAGCGAGAAACGTGTGAGCTTCGTGAACGATGTAGCTTCATTTGAGATGATAGTGAGTGCGTTTACCCGAAACGAAGTCTTTAGTGTAAAAGACAAAGAACCTGGCATTTAACTCAGTTTCTGAAGGGAAACACACAGCACAGTTCTCATCCATGAAACACACTCTGCTTTAGAGCAAGAAGCATGCTCTTGCTTTCTAGGGTCTAAAATAAGGCGGGAAACGTGAGTGTGCTCAGAACAAAAGAAACGTGTTTCCTACACACATTGACCATATCTAGTTCAACTCTGCTTCTGAAACTGATACAAACCACTGGTCCTATAACATCCAATGCTTTTTAGTTAAAAGCGAGAAACGTGTGAGCTTCGTGAACGATGTAGCTTCCTTTGAGCTGAAAGTGAGTTCATATACCCGAAACGAAGTCTTGATTGTAAAAGACACAGTGCCTGGCATTTAACTCCATTTTGAAGGGAAACACACAGCACAGTTCTCATCCATGAAAAACACTCTGCTTTAGAGCAAGAAGCAGGCTCTTGCTTTCTATAGTCTCTATTAAGGAGGGAAACGTGAGTGTGCTCAGAACAAAAGAACCGTGTTTCCTACACACACGGACCATATCTAGTTCAACTCTGCTTCTGAAACTGATACAAACCACAGGGCCACCAAAATCTAATGCTTTTCAGTTAAGAGCGAGAAACGTGTGAGCTTCGTGAACGATGTAGCTTCATTTGAGATGATAGTGAGTGCGTTTACCCGAAACGAAGTCTTGATTGTAAAAGAAAAAGAACCTGGCATTTAACTCCGTTTCTGAAGGGAAACACACAGCACAGTTCTCATCCATGAAACACACTCTGCTTTAGAGCAAGAAGCATACTCTTACTTTCTAGAGTCTCTAATAAGGCGGGAAACGTGAGTGTGCTCAGAACAAAAGAACCGTGTTTCCTACACACATTGACCATATCTAGTTCAACTCTGCTTCTGAAACTGATACAAACCACAGGGCCTATAACATCCAATGCTCTTCAGTTAACAGCGAAAAACGTGAGAGCTTTGTGAACTATGTAGCTTCGTTTGAGATGATAGTGAGTGTGTTTACCCGAAACGAAGTCTTGATTGTAAAAGACAAAGAACCTGGCATTTAACTCCGTTTCTGAAGGGAAACACACAGCACAGTTCTCATCCATGAAACACACTCTGCTATAGAGCAAGAAGCATGCTCTTGCTTTCTAGAGTCTATAAAAGGCAGAAAACGTGAGTGGGCTCAGAACAAACGATCCATGTTTCCTACACACAAGGACCATATCTAGTTCAACTCTGCTTCTGAAACTGATACAAACCACAGTTCCTTTAACATCCAATCCTTTTCAAATAAGAGCAAGAAACGTGTGAGCTTCATGAACGATGTAGCTTCCTTTGAGCTGAAAGTGAGTTCTTATACCCGAAACGAAGTCTTGATTGTAAAAGACACAGTGCCTGGCATTTAACTCCGTTTCTGAAGGGAAACACACAGCACAGTTCTCATCCATGAAAAACACTCTGCTATAGAGCAAGAAGCAGGCTCTTGCTTTCTATAGTCTCTATTAAGGAGGGAAACGTGAGTGTGCTCAGAACAAAAGAACCGTGTTTCCTACACACACGGACCATATCTAGTTCAACTCTGCTTCTGAAACTGATACAAACCACAGGGCCTCTAACATCCAATGCTTTTCAGTTAAGAGCGAGAAACGTGTGAGCTTCCTGAACGATATAGCTTCCTTGGAGCTGAAAAGAGTGTGCGTTTACCTGAAATGAAGTCTGGCTTGTAGGAAGACACAGACACAGGCAGGTAACTCCGTTTTTGAACGGAAACACACAGCACAGTTCTCATCCATGAAACACACTCTGCTTTAGAGCAAGAAGCACGCTATTGCTTACTAGATTCTCTAATAAGGCGGGAAACGTGAGTGGGCTCAGAACAAACGATCCATGTTTCCTACACATACGGACCATATCTAGTTCAACTCTGCTTCTGAAACTGATACAAAGCACAGTTCCTCTAACATCCAATGCTTTTCAGATTAGAGCAAGAAACGTGTGAGCTTCATGAACGATGTAGCTTCGTTTGAGCTGAAAAGTGAGGGCGTTTACCTGAAAAGAAGTCCTGCTTGTAGGAAGACACAGAGCCTGGCATTGAACTCCGTATCTGAGGGGAAACACACAGCACAGTTCTCATCCATGAAACACACTCTGCTTTAGAGCAAGAAGCAGGCTCTTGCATTCTAGAGTCTTAATAAGGCAGGAAACGTGATGTGCTCAGAAGAAAAGAACCGTGTTTCCTACACACACGGACCATATCTAGTTCAAATCTGCTTCAGAAACTGATACAAACCACAGTTCCTCTAACATCCAATGCTTTAGAGTTAAGAGCGAGAAACGTGTGAGCTTCGTGAACGATGTAGCTTCCTTTGAGTAGAAAAGTGAGTGCGTTTACCTGAAACGAAGACTTGCTTGTAGGAAGACACAGAGCCTGGCATTTAACTCCATTTCTGAAGGGAAATACACAGCAAAGTTCTCATCCATGAAACACACTCTGCTTTAGAGCAAGAAGCATGCTCTTGCTTTCTAGAATCTCTAATACGGCAGGTAACGTGAGTGGGCTCAGAACAAATAAACCGTGTTTCCTACACACACGGACCATATCTAGTTCAACTCTGCTTCAGAAACTGATACAAACCACAGGTCCCCTAACATCCAATGCTTTAGAGTTAAGAGCGAGAAACGTGTGATCTTCGTGAACGATGTAGCTTCCTTTGAGTAGAAAAATGAGTGCGTTTACCTGAAACGAAGTCTTGCTTGTAGGAAGACACAGAGACTGGCATTTAACTCCATTTCTGAAGGGAAATACACAGCAAAGTTCTCATCCATGAAACACACTCTGCTTTAGAGCAAGAAGCATGCTCTTGCTTTCTAGAGTCTCTAAAACGGCAGGTAAAGTGAGTGGGCTCAGAACAAATAAACAGTGTTTCCTACACACACGGACCATATCTAGTTCAACTCTGCTTCAGAAACTGATACAAACCACAGGGCCTTGAACATCCAATGCTTTTCAGTTAAGAGCGAGAATCGTGTGAGCTTCGTGAACGATGTGGCTTCATTTGAGATGATAGTGAGTGTGTTACCCGAAACGAAGTCTTTAGTGTAAAAGACAAAGAACCTGGCATTTAACTCAGTTTCTGAAGGGAAACACACAGCACAGTTCTCATCCATGAAACACACTCTGCTTTAGAGCAAGAAGCATGCTCTTGCTTTCTAGAGTCTCTAATAAGGCGGGAAACGTGAGTGGGCTCAGAACAAAAGAACCGTGTTTCCTACACACATTGACCATATCTAGTTCAACTCTGCTTCTGAAACTGATACAAACCACAGGGCATCTAACATCCAATGCTTTTCAGTTAAGAGCGAAAAACGTGAGAGCTTCGTGAACTATGTAGCTTCGTTTGAGATGATAGTGAGTGCGTTTACCCGAAACGAAGTCTTGATTGTAAAAGACAAAGAACCTGGCATTTAACTCAGTTTCTGACGGGAAACACACAGCACAGTTCTCATCCATGAAACACACTCTGCTTTAGAGCAAGATGCACGCTCTTGCTTTCTAGAGTCTCTAATAAGGCGGGAAACGTGAGTGGGCTCAGAACAAAAGAACCGTGTTTCCTACACACACGGACCATACCTAGTTCAACTCTGCTTCAGAAACTGATACAAACCACAGGGCCTCTAACATCCAATTCTTTTCAGTTAAGAGCGAGAAACGTGTGAGCTTCGTTAATGATGTAGCTTCGTTTGAGCTGAAATTGAGTTCTTATACCCGAAACGAACTCTTGATTGTAAAATACACAGTGCCTGGCATTTAACTCCGTTTATGAAGGGAAACATACAGCACAGTTCTCATCCATGAAACACACTCTGCTTTAGAGCAAGAAGCAGGCTCTTGCAGTCTATAATCTCTAATAAGGAGGGAAACGTGAGTGTGTTCAGAACAAAAGAACCGTGTTTCCTACACACACGGACCATATCTAGTTCAACTCTGCTTCTGAAACTGATACAAACCACAGGTCCTCTAACATCCAATGCTTTTCAGTTAAGAGCGAGAAACGTGTGTGCTTCCTGAACGATGTAGCTTTGTTTGAGCGGAAAAGTGACAGCGTTTACCTGAAACGAAGTCTTGTTTGTAGGAAGACACAGAGCCTGGCATTTAACTCCGTTTCTGAAGGGAAACACACAGCACAGTTCTCATCCATGAAACACACTCTGCTTTAGAGCAAGAAGCATGCTCTTGCTTTCTAGAGTCTTAATAAGGCAGGAAACGTGATGTGCTCAGAAGAAAAGAACCGTGTTTCCTACACACACGGACCATATCTAGTTCAACTCTGCTTCAGAAACTGATACAAACCACAGGTTTTCTAACATCCAATGCTTTAGAGTTAAGAGCGAGAAACGTGTGAGCTTCGTGTACGATGTAGCTTCCTTTGAGTAGAAAAGTGAGTGCGTTTACCTGAAACGAAGTCTTACTTGTAGGAAGACACAGAGCCTGGCATTTAACTCCATTTCTGAAGGGAAATACACAGCAAAGTTCTCATCCATGAAACACACTCTGCTTTAGAGCAAGAAGCATGCTCTTGCTTTCTAGAGTCTCTAATACGGCAGGTAACGTGAGTGGGCTCAGAACAAAAGAACCGTGTTTCCTACACACACGGACCATATCTAGAACAATCTGCTTCTGAAACTGATACAAACCACAGGTCCTCTAACATCCAATGCTTTTCAGTTAAGAGCGAGAAACGTGTGAGCTTCCTGAACGATATAGCTTCCTTTGAGCTGAAAAGTGTGTGCGTTTACCTGAAATGAAGTCTGGCTTGTAGGAAGTCACAGACACTGGCACGTGACTCCGTTTTTGAACGGAAACACACAGCACAGTTCTCATCCATGAAACACACTCTGCTTTAGAGCAAGAAGCACGCTATTGCTTTCTAGATTCTCTAATAAGGCGGGAAACATGACTGAGCTCAGAAAAAAAGAACCGTGTTTCCTACACACACGGACAATATCTAGTTCAAATCTGCTTCTGAAACTGATACAAACCACAGGTCCTCTAACATCCAATGCTTTTCAGTTAAGAGCGAGAAACGTGTGAGCTTCCTGAACGATGTAGCTTTGTTTGAGCGGAAAAGTGACAGCGTTTACCTGAAACGAAGTCTTGTTTGTAGGAAGACACAGAGCCTGGCATTTAACTCCGTTTCTGAAGGGAAACACACAGCACAGTTCTCATCCATGAAACACACTCTGCTTTAGAGCAAGAAGCATGCTCTTGCTTTCTAGAGTCTCTAATAAGGCGGGAAACGTGAGTGTGCTCAGAACAAAAGAACCATGTTTCCTACACACATTGACCATATCTAGTTCAACTCTGCTTCTGAAACTGATACAAACCACAGGGCATCTAACATCCAATGCTTTTCAGTTAAGAGCGAAAAACGTGAGAGCTTCGTGAACTATGTAGCTTCGTTTGAGATGATAGTGAGTGCGTTTACCCGAAACGAAGTCTTGATTGTAAAAGACAAAGAACCTGGCATTTAACTCAGTTTCTAACGGGAAACACACAGCACAGTTCTCATCCATGAAACACACTCTGCTTTAGAGCAAGATGCACGCTCTTGCTTTCTAGAGTCTCTAATAAGGCGGGAAACGTGAGTGGGCTCAGAACAAAAGAACCGTGTTTCCTACACACACGGACCATACCTAGTTCAACTCTGCTTCTGAAACTGATACAAACCACAGGGCCTCTAACATCCAATTCTTTTCAGTTAAGAGCGAGAAACGTGTGAGCTTTGTGAATGATGTAGCTTCGTTTGAGCTGAAATTGAGTTCTTATACCCGAAACGAAGTCTTGATTGTAAAATACACAGTGCCTGGCATTTAACTCCGTTTATGAAGGGAAACATACAGCACAGTTCTCATCCATGAAACACACTCTGCTTTAGAGCAAGAGGCAGGCTCTTGCAGTCTATAGTCTCTAATAAGGAGGGAAACGTGAGTGTGTTCAGAACAAAAGAACCGTGTTTCCTACACACACGGACCATATCTAGTTCAACTCTGCTTCTGAAACTGATACAAACCACAGGTCCTCTAACATCCAATGCTTTTCAGTTAAGAGCGAGAAACGTGTGAGCTTCCTGAACAATGTAGCTTTGTTTGAGCGGAAAAGTGACAGCGTTTACCTGAAACGAAGTCTTGTTTGTAGGAAGACACAAAGCCTGGCATTTAACTCCGTTTCTGAAGGGAAACACACAGCACAGTTCTCATCCATGAAATACACTCTGCTTTAGAGCAAGAAGCAGGCTCTTGCTTTCTAGAGTCTTAATAAGGCAGGAAACGTGATGTGCTCAGAAGAAAAGAACCGTGTTTCCTACACACACGGACTATATCTAGTTCAACTCTGCATCAGAAACTGATACAAACCACAGGTCCTCTAACATCCAATGCTTTAGAGTTAAGAGCGAGAAACGTGTGAGCTTCGTGAACGATGTAGCTTCCTTTGAGTAGAAAAGTGAGTGCGTTTACCTGAAACGAAGTCTTGCTTGTAGGAAGACACAGAGCCTGGCATTTAACTCCATTTCTGAAGGGAAATACACAGCAAAGTTCTCATCCATGAAACACAATCTGCTTTAGAGCAAGAAGCATGCTCTTGCTTTCTAGAGTCTCTAATACGGCAGGTAACGTGAGTGGGCTCAGAACAAAAGAACCGTGTTTCCTGCACTCACGGACCATATCTAGAACAATCTGCTTCTGAAACTGATACAAACAACAGGGCCTCTAACATCCAATGCTTTTCAGTTAAGAGCGAGAAACGTGTGAGCTTCCTGAAAGATATAGTTCCCTTTGAGCTGAAAAGTGTGTGCGTTAACCTGAAATGAAGTCTGGCTTGTAGGAAGTCACAGACACTGGCACGTGACTCCGTTTTTGAACGGAAACACACAGCACAGTTCTCATCCAAGAAACACACTCTGCTTTAGAGCAAGAAACACGCTATTGCTTTCTAGATTCTCTAATAAGGCAGGAAACATGAATGAGCTCAGAAAAAAAGAACCGTGTTTCCTACACACACGGACAATATCTAGTTCAACTCTGCTTCTGAAACTGATACAAACCACAGGTCCTCTAACATCCAATGCTTTTCAGTTAAGAGCGAGAAACGTGTGAGCTTCCTGAACGATGTAGCTTTGTTTGAGCGGAAAAGTGACAGCGTTTACCTGAAACGAAGTCTTGTTTGTAGGAAGACACAGAGCCTGGCATTTCACTCCGTTTCTGAAGGGAAACACACAGCACAGTTCTCATCCATGAAACACACTCTGCTTTAGAGCAAGAAGCAGGCTCTTGCATTCTAGAGTCTTAATAAGGCAGGAAACGTGATGTGCTCAGAAGAAAAGAACCGTGTTTCCTACACACACGGACCATATCTAGTTCAACTCTGCTTCAGAAACTGATACAAACCACAGGTCCTCTAACATCCAATGCTTTAGAGTTAAGAGCAAGAAACGTGTGAGCTTCGTGAACGATGTAGCTTCCTTTGAGTAGAAAAGTGAGTGCGTTTACCTGAAACGAAGTCTTGCTTGTAGGAAGACACAGAGCCTGGCATTTAACTCCATTTCTGAAGGGAAATACACAGCAAAGTTCTCATCCATGAAACACACTCTGCTTTAGAGCAAGAAGCATGCTCTTGCTTTCTAGAGTCTCTAATACGGCAGGTCACATGAGTGGGCTCAGAACAAAAGAACCGTGTTTCCTACACACACGGACCATATCTAGAACAATCTGCTTCTGAAACTGATACAAACCACAGGTCCTCTAACATCCAATGCTTTTGAGTTAAGAGCGAGAAACGTGTGAGCTTCCTGAACGATGTAGCTTTGTTTGAGCTGAAAAGTGACAGCATTTACCTGAAATGAAGTCTTGTTTGTAGGAAGACACAGAGACTGGCATTTAACTCCGTTTCTGAAGGGAAACACACAGCACAGTGCTCATCCATGTAACACACTCTGCTTTAGAGCCAGAAGCACGCTCTTGCTTTCTAGAGTCTCGAATAAGGCGGGAAACGTGAGTGTGCTCAGAAAAAATAAACCGTGTTTCCTACACACACGGACCATATCTAGTTCAACTCTGCTTCAGAAACTGATAGAAACCACAGGGCCTCTAACATCCAATGCTTTTCAGTTAAGAGCGAGAAACGTGTGAGCTTCGTGAACGATGTAGCTTCATTTGAGATTATAGTGAGTGCGTTTACCCAAAACGAAGTCTTCAGTGTAAAAGACAAAGAACCTGGCATTTAACTCAGTTTCTGAAGGGAAACACACAGCACAGTTCTCATCCATGAAACACACTCTGCTTTAGAGCAAGAAGCACGCTCTTGCTTTCTAGAGTCTCTAATAAGGCGGGAAACATGAGTGTGCTCAGAACAAAAGAACCGTGTTTCCTACACACATTGACCATATCTAGTTCAACTCTGCTTCTGAAACTGATACAAACCACAGGGCATCTAACATCCAATGCTTTTCAGTTAAGAGCGAAAAACGTGAGAGCTTCGTGAACTATGTAGCTTCGTTTGAGATGATAGTGAGTGCGTTTACCCGAAACGAAGTCTTGATTGTAAAAGACAAAGAACCTGGCATTTAACTCAGTTTCTGACGGGAAACACACAGCACAGTTCTCATCCATGAAACACACTCTGCATTAGAGCAAGAAGCATGCTCTTGCTTTCTAGAGTCTCTAATAAGGCGGGAAACGTGAGTGGGCTCAGAACAAAAGAACCGTGTTTCCTACACACACGGACCATACCTAGTTCAACTCTGCTTCTGAAACTGATACAAACCACTGGTCCTCTAACATCCAATGCTTTTCAGTTAAGAGCGAGAAACGTGTGAGCTTCGTGAATGATGTAGCTTCATTTGAGATGATATTGAGTGCGTTTACCCTAAACGAAGTCTTGATTGTAGAAGACAAAGAACCTGGCATTTAACTCCGTTTCTGAAGGGAAACACACAGCACAGTTCTCATCCATGAAACACACTCTGCTTTAGAGCAAGAACATGCTCTTGTTTTCTAGACTCTATAATAAGGCAGGAAACGTGAGTGGGCTCAGAACAAACGATCCATGGTTCCTACACACACGGACCATATCTAGTTCAACTCTGCTTCTGAAACTGATACAAACCACAGTTCCTCTAACATCCAATGCTTTTCAAATAAGAGCAAGAAACGTGTGAGCTTCATGAACGATGTAGCTTCATTTGAGCTGAAAAGTGTGTGCGTTTACCTGAAATGAAGTCTGGCTTGTAGGAAGTCACAGACACTGGCACGTGACTCCGTTTTTGAACGGAAACACACAGCACAGTTCTCATCCATGAAACACACACTGCTTTAGAGCAAGAAGCACGCTATTGCTTTCTAGATTCTCTAATAAGGCGGGAAACATGACTGAGCTCAGAAAAAAAGAACCGTGTTTCCTACACACACGGACAATATCTAGTTCAAATCTGCTTCTGAAACTGATACAAACCACAGGGCCTCTAACATCCAATGCTTTTCAGTTAAGAGGGAGAAACGTGTGAGCTTCCTGAACGATGTAGCTTTGTTTGAGCGGAAAAGTGACAGCGTTTACCGGAAACGAAGTCTTGTTTGTAGGAAGACACAGAGCCTGGCATTTAACTCCGTTTCTGAAGGGAAACACACAGCACAGTTCTCATCCATGAAACACACTCTGCTTTAGAGCAAGAAGCATGCTCTTGCTTTCTAGAGTCTCTAATAAGGCGGGAAACGTGAGTGTGCTCAGAACAAAAGAACCGTGTTTCCTACACACATTGACCATATCTAGTTCAACTCTGCTTCTGAAACTGATACAAACCACAGGGCATCTAACATCCAATGCTTTTCAGTTAAGAGCGAAAAACGTGAGAGGTTCGTGAACTATGTAGCTTCGTTTGAGATGATAGTGAGTGTGTTTACCTGAAACGAAGTCTTGATTGTAAAAGACAAAGAACCTGGCATTTAACTCAGTTTCTAACGGGAAACACACAGCACAGTTCTCATCCATGAAACACACTCTGCTTTAGAACAAGATGCACGCTCTTGCTTTCTAGAGTCTCTAATAAGGCGGGAAACGTGAATGGGCTCAGAACAAAAGAACCGTGTTTCCTACACACACGGACCATACCTAGTTCAACTCTGCTTCAGAAACTGATACAAACCACAGGGCCTCTAACATCCAATTCTTTTCAGTTAAGAGCGAGAAACGTGTGAGCTTCGTGAATGATGTAGCTTCGTTTGAGCTGAAATTGAGTTCTTATACCCGAAACGAAGTCTTGATTGTAAAATACACAGTGCCTGGCATTTAACTCCATTTATGAAGGGAAACATACAGCACAGTTCTCATCCATGAAACACACTCTGCTTTAGAGCAAGAAGCAGGCTCTTGCAGTCTATAGTCTCTAATAAGGAGGGAAACGTGAGTGTGTTCAGAACAAAAGAACCGTGTTTCCTACACACACGGACCATATCTAATTCAACTCTGCTTCTGAAACTGATACAAACCACAGGTCCTCTAACATCCAATGCTTTTCAGTTAAGAGCGAGAAACGTGTGAGCTTCCTGAACGATGTAGCTTTGTTTGAGCGGAAAAGTGACAGCGTTTACCTGAAACGAAGTCTTGTTTGTAGGAAGACACAGAGCCTGGCATTTAACTCCGTTTCTGAAGGGAAACACACAGCACAGTTCTCATCCATGAAACACACTCTGCTTTAGAGCAAGAAGCAGGCTCTTGCATTCTAGAGTCTTAATAAGGCAGGAAACGTGATGTGCTCAGAAGAAAAGAACCGTGTTTCCTACACACACGGACCATATCTAGTTCAACTCTGCTTCAGAAACTGATACAAACCACAGGGCCTCTAACATCCAATTCTTTTCAGTTAAGAGCGAGAAACATGTGAGCTTCGTGAATTATGTAGCTTCGTTTGAGCTGAAATTGAGTTCTTATACCCGAAACGAAGTCTTGATTGTAAAATACACAGTGCCTGGCATTTAACTCCGTTTATGAAGGGAAACATACAGCACAGTTCTCATCCATGAAACACACTCTGCTTTAGAGCAAGATGCAGGCTCTTGCAGTCTATAGTCTCTAATAAGGAGGGAAACGTGAGTGTGTTCAGAACAAAAGAACCGTGTTTCCTACACACACGGACCATATCTAGTTCAACTCTGCTTCTGAAACTGATACAAACCACAGTTCCTCTAACATCCAATGCTTTTCAGTTAAGAGCGAGAAACATGTGAGCTTCCTGAACGATGTAGCTTTGTTTGAGCGGAAAAGTGACAGCGTTTACCTGAAACGAAGTCTTGTTTTAGGAAGACACAGAGCCTGGCATTTAACTCCGTTTCTGAAGGGAAACACACAGCACAGTTCTCATCCATGAAACACACTCTGCTTTAGAGCAAGAATCAGGCTCTTGCATTCTAGAGTCTTAATAAGGCAGGAAACGTGATGTGCTCAGAAGAAAAGAACCGTGTTTCCTACACACACGGACCATATCTAGTTCAACTCTGCTAAAGAAACTGATACAAACCACAGGTCCTCTAACATCCAATGCTTTAGAGTTAAGAGCGAGAAACGTGTGAGCTTCGTGAACGATGTAGCTTCCTTTGAGTAGAAAAGTGAGTGCGTTTACCTGAAACGAAGTCTTGCTTGTAGGAAGACACAGAGCCTGGCATTTAACTCCATTTTTGAAGGGAAATAAACAGCAAAGTTCTCATCCATGAAACACACTCTGCTTTAGAGCAAGAAGCATGCTCTTGCTTTCTAGAGTCTCTAATACGGCAGGTAACGTGAGTGGGCTCAGAACAAAAGAACCGTGTTTCCTACACACACGGACCATATCTAGAACAATCTGCTTCTGAAACTGATACAAACCAAAGGTCCTCTAACATCCAATGCTTTTCAGTTAAGAGCAAGAAACGTGTGAGCTTCCTGAACGATATAGTTCCCTTTGAGCTGAAAAGTGTGTGCGTTTACCTGAAATGAAGTCTGGCTTGTAGGAAGTCACAGACACTGGCACGTGACTCCGTTTTTGAACGGAAAAACACAGCACAGTTCTCATCCATGAAACACACTCTGCTTTAGAGCAAGAAACACGCTATTGCTTTCTAGATTCTCTAATAAGGCAGGAAACATGAATGAGCTCAGAAAAAAAGAACCGTGTTTCCTACACACACGGACAATATCTAGTTCAACTCTGCTTCTGAAACTGATACAAACCACAGGTCCTCTAACATCCAATGCTTTTCAGTTAAGAGCGAGAAACGTGTGAGCTTCCTGAACGATGTAGCTTTGTTTGAGCGGAAAAGTGACATCGTTTACCTGAAACGAAGTCTTGTTTGTAGGAAGACACAGAGCCTGGCATTTAACTCCGTTTCTGAAGGGAAACACACAGCACAGTTCTCATCCATGAAACACACTCTGCTTTAGAGCAAGAAGCATGCTCTTGCTTTCTAGAGTCTCTAAAACGGCAGGTAAAGTGAGTGGGCTCAGAACAAATAAACCGTGTTTCCTACACACACGGACCATATCTAGTTCAACTCTGCTTCAGAAACTGATACAAACCACAGGGCCTCTAACACCCAATGCTTTACAGTTAAGAGCGAGAATCGTGTGAGCTTCGTGAACGATGGAGCCTCATTTGAGATGATAGTGAGTCCGTTTACCCGAAACGAAGTCTTTAGTGTAAAAGACAAAGAACCTGGCATTTAACTCAGTTTCTGAAGGGAAACACACAGCACAGTTCTCATCCATGAAACACACTCTGCTTTAGAGCAAGAAGCATGCTCTTGCTTTCTAGAGTCTCTAATAAGGCGGGAAACGTGAGTTTGCTCAGAACAAAAGAACCGTGTTTCCTACACACATTGACCATATCTAGTTCAACTCTGCTTCTGAAACTGATACAAACCACAGGGCATCTAACATCCAATGCTTTTCAGTTAAGAGCGAAAAACGTGAGAGCTTCGTGAACTATGTAGCTTCGTTTGAGCTGAAATTGAGTTCTTATACCCGAAACGAAGTCTTGATTGTAAAATACACAGTGCCTGGCATTTAACTCCGTTTATGAAGGGAAACATACAGCACAGTTCTCATCCATGAAACACACTCTGCTTTAGAGCAAGATGCAGGCTCTTGCAGTCTATAGTCTCTAATAAGGAGGGAAACGTGAGTGTGTTCAGAACAAAAGAACCGTGTTTCCTACACACACGGACCATATCTAGTTCAACTCTGCTTCTGAAACTGATACAAACCACAGTTCCTCTAACATCCAATGCTTTTCAGTTAAGAGCGAGAAACATGTGAGCTTCCTGAACGATGTAGCTTTGTTTGAGCGGAAAAGTGACAGCGTTTACCTGAAACGAAGTCTTGTTTTAGGAAGACACAGAGCCTGGCATTTAACTCCGTTTCTGAAGGGAAACACACAGCACAGTTCTCATCCATGAAACACACTCTGCTTTAGAGCAAGAATCAGGCTCTTGCATTCTAGAGTCTTAATAAGGCAGGAAACGTGATGTGCTCAGAAGAAAAGAACCGTGTTTCCTACACACACGGACCATATCTAGTTCAACTCTGCTAAAGAAACTGATACAAACCACAGGTCCTCTAACATCCAATGCTTTAGAGTTAAGAGCGAGAAACGTGTGAGCTTCGTGAACGATGTAGCTTCCTTTGAGTAGAAAAGTGAGTGCGTTTACCTGAAACGAAGTCTTGCTTGTAGGAAGACACAGAGCCTGGCATTTAACTCCATTTTTGAAGGGAAATAAACAGCAAAGTTCTCATCCATGAAACACACTCTGCTTTAGAGCAAGAAGCATGCTCTTGCTTTCTAGAGTCTCTAATACGGCAGGTAACGTGAGTGGGCTCAGAACAAAAGAACCGTGTTTCCTACACACACGGACCATATCTAGAACAATCTGCTTCTGAAACTGATACAAACCAAAGGTCCTCTAACATCCAATGCTTTTCAGTTAAGAGCAAGAAACGTGTGAGCTTCCTGAACGATATAGTTCCCTTTGAGCTGAAAAGTGTGTGCGTTTACCTGAAATGAAGTCTGGCTTGTAGGAAGTCACAGACACTGGCACGTGACTCCGTTTTTGAACGGAAACACACAGCACAGTTCTCATCCATGAAACACACTCTGCTTTAGAGCAAGAAACACGCTATTGCTTTCTAGATTCTCTAATAAGGCAGGAAACATGAATGAGCTCAGAAAAAAAGAACCGTGTTTCCTACACACACGGACAATATCTAGTTCAACTCTGCTTCTGAAACTGATACAAACCACAGGTCCTCTAACATCCAATGCTTTTCAGTTAAGAGCGAGAAACGTGTGAGCTTCCTGAACGATGTAGCTTTGTTTGAGCGGAAAAGTGACATCGTTTACCTGAAACGAAGTCTTGTTTGTAGGAAGACACAGAGCCTGGCATTTAACTCCGTTTCTGAAGGGAAACACACAGCACAGTTCTCATCCATGAAACACACTCTGCTTTAGAGCAAGAAGCATGCTCTTGCTTTCTAGAGTCTCTAAAACGGCAGGTAAAGTGAGTGGGCTCAGAACAAATAAACCGTGTTTCCTACACACACGGACCATATCTAGTTCAACTCTGCTTCAGAAACTGATACAAACCACAGGGCCTCTAACACCCAATGCTTTACAGTTAAGAGCGAGAATCGTGTGAGCTTCGTGAACGATGGAGCCTCATTTGAGATGATAGTGAGTGCGTTTACCCGAAACGAAGTCTTTAGTGTAAAAGACAAAGAACCTGGCATTTAACTCAGTTTCTGAAGGGAAACACACAGCACAGTTCTCATCCATGAAACACACTCTGCTTTAGAGCAAGAAGCATGCTCTTGCTTTCTAGAGTCTCTAATAAGGCGGGAAACGTGAGTTTGCTCAGAACAAAAGAACCGTGTTTCCTACACACATTGACCATATCTAGTTCAACTCTGCTTCTGAAACTGATACAAACCACAGGGCATCTAACATCCAATGCTTTTCAGTTAAGAGCGAAAAACGTGAGAGCTTCGTGAACTATGTAGCTTCGTTTGAGATGATAGTGAGTGCGTTTACCCGAAACGAAGTCTTGATTGTAAAAGACAAAGAACCTGGCATTTAACTCAGTTTCTGACGGGAAACACACAGCACAGTTCTCATCCATGAAACACACTCTGCTTTAGAGCAAGATGCACGCTCTTGCTTTCTAGAGTCTCTAATAAGGCGGGAAACGTGAGTGGGCTCAGAACAAAAGAACCGTGTTTCCTACACACACGGACCATACCTAGTTCAACTCTGCTTCAGAAACTGAAACAAACCACAGGGCCTCTAACATCCAATTCTTTTCAGTTAAGAGCGAGAAACGTGTGAGCTTCGTGAATGATGTAGCTTCGTTTGAGCTGAAATTGAGTTCTTATACCCGAAACGAAGTCTTGATTGTAAAATACACAGTGCCTGGCATTTAACTCCGTTTATGAAGGGAAACATACAGCACAGTTCTCATCCATGAAACACACTCTGCTTTAGAGCAAGAAGCAGGCTCTTGCAGTCTATAGTCTCTAATAAGGAGGGAAACGTGAGTGTGTTCAGAACAAAAGAACCGTGTTTCCTACACACACGGACCATATCTAGTTCAACTCTGCTTCTGAAACTGATACAAACCACAGGTCCTCTAACATCCAATGCTTTTCAGTTAAGAGCGAGAAACGTGTGTGCTTCCTGAACGATGTAGCTTTGTTTGAGCGGAAAAGTGACAGCGTTTACCTGAAACGAAGTCTTGTTTGTAGGAAGACACAGAGCCTGGCATTTAACTCCGTTTCTGAAGGGAAACACACAGCACAGTTCTCATCCATGAAACACACTCTGCTTTAGAGCAAGAAGCATGCTCTTGCTTTCTAGAGTCTTAATAAGGCAGGAAACGTGATGTGCTCAGAAGAAAAGAACCGTGTTTCCTACACACACGGACCATATCTAGTTCAACTCTGCTTCAGAAACTGATACAAACCACAGGTTTTCTAACATCCAATGCTTTAGAGTTAAGAGCGAGAAACGTGTGAGCTTCGTGAACGATGTAGCTTCCTTTGAGTAGAAAAGTGAGTGCGTTTACCTGAAACGAAGTCTTACTTGTAGGAAGACACAGAGCCTGGCATTTAACTCCATTTCTGAAGGGAAATACAAAGCAAAGTTCTCATCCATGAAACACACTCTGCTTTAGAGCAAGAAGCATGCTCTTGCTTTCTATAGTCTCTAATACGGCAGGTAACGTGAGTGGGCTCAGAACAAAAGAACCGTGTTTCCTACACACACGGACCATATCTAGAACAATCTCCTTCTGAAACTGATACAAACCACAGGTCCTCTAACATCCAATGCTTTTCAGTTAAGAGCGAGAAACGTGTGAGCTTCCTGAACGATATAGCTTCCTTTGAGCTGAAAAGTGTGTGCGTTTACCTGAAATGAAGTCTGGCTTGTAGGAAGTCACAGACACTGGCACGTGACTCCGTTTTTGAACGGAAACACACAGCACAGTTCTCATCCATGAAACACACTCTGCTTTAGAGCAAGAAGCATGCTCTTGCTTTCTAGAGTCTTAATAAGGCAGGAAACGTGATGTGCTCAGAACAAAAGAACCGTGTTTCCTACACACACGGACCATATCTAGTTCAACTCTGCTTCAGAAACTGATACAAACCACAGGTTTTCTAACATCCAATGCTTTAGAGTTAAGAGCGAGAAACGTGTGAGCTTCGTGAACGATGTAGCTTCCTTTGAGTAGAAAAGTGAGTGCGTTTACCTGAAACGAAGTCTTACTTGTAGGAAGACACAGAGCCTGGCATTTAACTCCATTTCTGAAGGGAAATACAAAGCAAAGTTCTCATCCATGAAACACACTCTGCTTTAGAGCAAGAAGCATGCTCTTGCTTTCTAGAGTCTCTAATACGGCAGGTAACGTGAGTGGGCTCAGAACAAAAGAACCGTGTTTCCTACACACACGGACCATATCTAGAACAATCTGCTTCTGAAACTGATACAAACCACAGGTCCTCTAACATCCAATGCTTTTCAGTTAAGAGCGAGAAACGTGTGAGCTTCCTGAACGATATAGCTTCCTTTGAGCTGAAAAGTGTGTGCGTTTACCTGAAATGAAGTCTGGCTTGTAGGAAGTCACAGACACTGGCACGTGACTCCGTTTTTGAACGGAAACACACAGCACAGTTCTCATCCATGAAACACACTCTGCTTTAGAGCAAGAAACATGCTATTGCTTTCTAGATTCTCTAATAAGGCAGGAAACATGAATGAGCTCAGAAAAAAAGAACCGTGTTTCCTACACACACGGACAATATCTAGTTCAACTCTGCTTCTGAAACTGATACAAACCACAGGTCCTCTAACATCCAATGCTTTTCAGTTAAGAGCGAGAAACGTGTGAGCTTCCTGAACGATGTAGCTTTGTTTGAGCGGAAAAGTGACAGCGTTTACCTGAAACGAAGTCTTGTTTGTAGGAAGACACAGAGCCTGGCATTTAACTCCGTTTCTGAAGGGAAACACACAGCACAGTTTTCATCCATGAAACACACTCTGCTTTAGAGCAAGAAGCATGCTCTTGCTTTCTAGAGTCTTAATAAGGCAGGAAACGTGATGTGCTCAGAACAAAAGAACCGTGTTTCCTACACACACGGACCATATCTAGTTCAACTCTGCTTCAGAAACTGATACAAACCACAGGTTTTCTAACATCCAATGCTTTAGAGTTAAGAGCGAGAAACGTGTGAGCTTCGTGAACGATGTAGCTTCCTTTGAGTAGAAAAGTGAGTGCGTTTACCTGAAACGAAGTCTTACATGTAGGAAGACACAGAGCCTGGCATTTAACTCCATTTCTGAAGGGAAATACAAAGCAAAGTTCTCATCCATGAAACACACTCTGCTTTAGAGCAAGAAGCATGCTCTTGCTTTCTAGAGTCTCTAATACGGCAGGTAACGTGAGTGGGCTCAGAACAAAAGAACCGTGTTTCCTACACACACGGACCATATCTAGAACAATCTGCTTCTGAAACTGATACAAACCACAGGTCCTCTAACATCCAATGCTTTTCAGTTAAGAGCGAGAAACGTGTGAGCTTCCTGAACGATATAGCTTCCTTTGAGCTGATAAGTGTGTGCGTTTACCTGAAATGAAGTCTGGCTTGTAGGAAGTCACAGACACTGGCACGTGACTCCGTTTTTGAACGGAAACACACAGCACAGTTCTCATCCATGAAACACACTCTGCTTTAGAGCAAGAAACACGCTATTGCTTTCTAGATTCTCTAATAAGGCAGGAAACAAGAATGAGCTCAGAAAAAAAGAACCGTGTTTCCTACACACACGGACAATATCTAGTTCAACTCTGCTTCTGAAACTGATACAAACCACAGGTCCTCTAACATCCAATGCTTTTCAGTTAAGAGCGAGAAACGTGTGAGCTTCCTGAACGATGTAGCTTTGTTTGAGCGGAAAAGTGACAGCGTTTACCTGAAACGAAGTCTTGTTTGTAGGAAGACACAGAGCCTGGCATTTAACTCCGTTTCTGAAGGGAAACACACAGCACAGTTCTCATCCATGAAACACAGTCTGCTTTAGAGCAAGAAGCAGGCTCTTGCAGTCTATAGTCTCTAATAAGGAGGGAAACGTGAGTGTGTTCAGAACAAAAGAACCGTGTTTCCTACACACACGGACCATATCTAGTTCAACTCTGCTTCTGAAACTGATACAAACCACAGGTCCTCTAACATCCAATGCTTTTCAGTTAAGAGCGAGAAACGTGTGTGCTTCCTGAACGATGTAGCTTTGTTTGAGCGGAAAAGTGACAGCGTTTACCTGAAACGAAGTCTTGTTTGTAGGAAGACACAGAGCCTGGCATTTAACTCCGTTTCTGAAGGGAAACACATAGCACAGTTCTCATCCATGAAACACACTCTGCTTTAGAGCAAGAAGCATGCTCTTGCTTTCTAGAGTCTTAATAAGGCAGGAAACGTGATGTGCTCAGAACAAAAGAACCGTGTTTCCTACACACACGGACCATATCTAGTTCAACTCTGCTTCAGAAACTGATACAAACCACAGGTTTTCTAACATCCAATGCTTTAGAGTTAAGAGCGAGAAACGTGTGAGCTTCGTGAACGATGTAGCTTCCTTTGAGTAGAAAAGTGAGTGCGTTTACCTGAAACGAAGTCTTACTTGTAGGAAGACACAGAGCCTGGCATTTAACTCCATTTCTGAAGGGAAATACAAAGCAAAGTTCTCATCCATGAAACACACTCTGCTTTAGAGCAAGAAGCATGCTCTTGCTTTCTAGAGTCTCTAATACGGCAGGTAACGTGAGTGGGCTCAGAACAAAAGAACCGTGTTTCCTACACACACGGACCATATCTAGAAAAATCTGCTTCTGAAACTGATACAAACCACAGGTCCTCTAACATCCAATGCTTTTCAGTTAAGAGCGAGAAACGTGTGAGCTTCCTGAACGATATAGCTTCCTTTGAGCTGAAAAGTGTGTGCGTTTACCTGAAATGAAGTCTGGCTTGTAGGAAGTCACAGACACTGGCACGTGACTCCGTTTTTGAATGGAAACACACAGCACAGTTCTCATCCATGAAACACACTCTGCTTTAGAGCAAGAAGCATGCTCTTGCTTTCTAGAGTCTTAATAAGGCAGGAAACGTGATGTGCTCAGAACAAAAGAACCGTGTTTCCTACACACACGGACCATATCTAGTTCAACTCTGCTTCAGAAACTGATACAAACCACAGGTTTTCTAACATCCAATGCTTTAGAGTTAAGAGCGAGAAACGTGTGAGCTTCGTGAACGATGTAGCTTCCTTTGAGTAGAAAAGTGAGTGCGTTTACCTGAAACGAAGTCTTACTTGTAGGAAGACACAGAGCCTGGCATTTAACTCCATTTCTGAAGGGAAATACAAAGCAAAGTTCTCATCCATGAAACACACTCTGCTTTAGAGCAAGAAGCATGCTCTTGCTTTCTAGAGTCTCTAATACGGCAGGTAACGTGAGTGGGCTCAGAACAAAAGAACCGTGTTTCCTACACACACGGACCATATCTAGAACAATCTGCTTCTGAAACTGATACAAACCACAGGTCCTCTAACATCCAATGCTTTTCAGTTAAGAGCGAGAAACGTGTGAGCTTCCTGAACGATATAGCTTCCTTTGAGCTGAAAAGTGTGTGCGTTTACCTGAAATGAAGTCTGGCTTGTAGGAAGTCACAGACACTGGCACGTGACTCCGTTTTTGAAAGGAAACACACAGCACAGCTCTCATCCATGAAACACACTCTGCTTTAGAGCAAGAAACACGCTATTGCTTTCTAGATTCTCTAATAAGGCAGGAAACAAGAATGAGCTCAGAAAAAAAGAACCGTGTTTCCTACACACACGGACAATATCTAGTTCAACTCTGCTTCTGAAACTGATACAAACCACAGGTCCTCTAACATCCAATGCTTTTCAGTTAAGAGCGAGAAACGTGTGAGCTTCCTGAACGATGTAGCTTTGTTTGAGCGGAAAAGTGACAGCGTTTACCTGAAACGAAGTCTTGTTTGTAGGAAGACACAGAGCCTGGCATTTAACTCCGTTTCTGAAGGGAAACACACAGCACAGTTCTCATCCATGAAACACACTCTGCTTTAGAGCAAGAAGCAGGCTCTTGCATTCTAGAGTCTTAATAAGGCAGGAAACGTGATGTGCTCAGAAGAAAAGAACCGTATTTCCTACACACACGGACCATATCTAGTTCAACTCTGCTTCAGAAACTGATACAAACCACAGGTCCTCTAACATCCAATGCTTTAGAGTTAAGAGCGAGAAACGTGTGAGCTTCGTGAACGATGTAGCTTCCTTTGAGTAGAAAAGTGAGTGCGTTTACCTGAAACGAAGTCTTGCTTGTAGGAAGACACAGAGCCTGGCATTTAACTCCATTTCTGAAGGGAAATACACAGCAAAGTTCTCATCCATGAAACACACTCTGCTCTAGAGCAAGAAGCATGCTCTTGCTTTCTAGAGTCTCTAATACGGCAGGTCACGTGAGTGGGCTCAGAACAAAAGAACCGTGTTTCCTACACACACGGACCATATCTAGAACAATCTGCTTCTGAAACTGATACAAACCACAGGTCCTCTAACATCCAATGCTTTTCAGTTAAGAGCGAGAAACGTGTGAGCTTCCTGAACGATGTAGCTTTGTTTGAGCTGAAAAGTGACAGCATTTACCTGAAATGAAGTCTTGTTTGTAGGAAGACACAGAGCCTGGCATTTAACTCCGTTTCTGAAGGGAAACACACAGCACAGTGCTCATCCATGAAACACACTCTGCTTTAGAGCCAGAAGCACGCTCTTGCTTTCTAGAGTCTCGAATAAGGCGGGAAACGTGAGTGTGCTCAGAAAAAATAAACCCTGTTTCCTACACACACGGACCATATCTAGTTCAACTCTGCTTCAGAAACTGATAGAAACCACAGGGCCTCTAACATCCAATGCTTTTCAGTTAAGAGCGAGAAACGTGTGAGCTTCGTGAACGATGTAGCTTCATTTGAGATTATAGGGAGTGCGTTTAACCGAAACGAAGTCTTCAGTGTAAAAGACAAAGAACCTGGCATTTAACTCAGTTTCTGAAGGGAAACACACAGCACAGTTCTCATCCATGAAACACACTCTGCTTTAGAGCAAGAAGCACGCTCTTGCTTTCAGGAGTCTCTAATAAGGCGGGAAACGTGAGTGTGCTCAGAACAAAAGAACCGTGTTTCCTACACACATTGACCATATCTAGTTCAACTCTGCTTCTGAAACTGATACAAACCACAGGGCATCTAACATCCAATGCTTTTCAGTTAAGAGCGAAAAACGTGAGAGCTTCGTGAACTATGTAGCTTCGTTTGAGATGATAGTGAGTGCGTTTACCCGAAACGAAGTCTTGATTGTAAAAGACAAAGAACCTGGCATTTAACTCCGTTTCCGAAGGGAAACACACAGCACAGTTCTCATCCATGAAACACACTCTGCTTTAGAGCAAGAACATGCTCTTGTTTTCTAGACTCTATAATAAGGCAGGAAACGTGAGTGGGCTCAGAACAAACGATCCATGGTTCCTACACACACGGACCATATCTAGTTCAACTCTGCTTCTGAAACTGATACAAACCACAGTTCCTCTAACATCCAATGCTTTTCAAATAAGAGCAAGAAACGTGTGAGCTTCATGAACGATGTAGCTTCATTTGAGCTGAAAAGTGTGTGCGTTTACCTGAAATGAAGTTTGGCTTGTAGGAAGTCACAGACACTGGCACGTAACTCTGTTTTTGAACGGAAACACACAGCAAAGTTCTCATCCATGAAACACACTCTGCTTTAGAGCAAGATGCACGCTCTTGCTTTCTATAGTCTCTAATAAGGCGGGAAACGTGAGTGGGCTCAGAACAAAAGAACCGTGTTTCCTACACACACGGACCATAACTAGTTCAACTCTGCTTCAGAAACTGATACAAACCACAGGGCCTCTAACATCCAATTCTTTTCAGTTAAGAGCGAGAAACGTGTGAGCTTCGTGAACGATGTAGCTTCGTTTGAGCTGAAATTGAGTTCTTATACCCGAAACGAAGTCTAGATTGTAAAATACACAGTGCCTGGCATTTAACTCCGTTTATGAAGGGAAACATACAGCACAGTTCTCATCCATGAAACACACTCTGCTTTAGAGCAAGAAGCAGGCTCTTACTGTCTATAGTCTCTAATAAGGAGGGAAACGTGAGTGTGCTCAGAACAAAAGAACCGTGTTTCCTACACACACGGACCATATCTAGTTCAACTCCGCTTCTGTAACTGATACAAACCACAGTTCCTCTAACATCCAATGCTTTTCAGTTAAGAGCGAGAAACATGTGAGCTTCCTGAACGATGTAGCTTTGTTTTTAGCGGAAAAGTGACAGCGTTTACCTGAAACGAAGTCTTGTTTTAGGAAGACACAGAGCCTGGCATTTAACTCCGTTTCTGAAGGGAAACACACAGCACAGTTCTCATCCATGAAACACACTCTGCTTTAGAGCAAGAAGCAGGCTCTTGCATTCTAGAGTCTTAATAAGGCAGGAAACGTGATGTGCTCAGAAGAAAAGAACCGTGTTTCCTACACACACGGACCATATCTAGTTCAACTCTGCTAAAGAAACTGATACAAACCACAGGTCCTCTAACATCCAATGCTTTAGAGTTAAGAGCGAGAAACGTGTGAGCTTCGTGAACGATGTAGCTTCCTTTGAGTAGAAAAGTGAGTGCGTTTACCTGAAACGAAGTCTTGCTTGTAGGAAGACACAGAGCCTGGCATTTAACTCCATTTCTGAAGGGAAATAAACAGCAAAGTTCTCATCCATGAAACACACTCTGCTTTAGAGCAAGAAGCATGCTCTTGCTTTCTAGAGTCTCTAATACGGCAGGTAACGTGAGTGGGCTCAGAACAAAAGAACCGTGTTTCCTACACACACGGACCATATCTAGAACAATCTGCTTCTGAAACTGATACAAACCAAAGGTCCTCTAACATCCAATGCTTTTCAGTTAAGAGCAAGAAACGTGTGAGCTTCCTGAACGATATAGTTCCCTTTGAGCTGAAAAGTGTGTGCGTTTACCTGAAATGAAGTCTGGCTTGTAGGAAGTCACAGACACTGGCACGTGACTCCGTTTTTGAACGGAAACACACAGCACAGTTCTCATCCATGAAACACACTCTGCTTTAGAGCAAGAAACACGCTATTGCTTTCTAGATTCTCTAATAAGGCAGGAAACATGAATGAGCTCAGAAAAAAAGAACCGTGTTTCCTACACACACGGACAATATCTAGTTCAACTCTGCTTCTGAAACTGATACAAACCACAGGTCCTCTAACATCCAATGCTTTTCAGTTAAGAGCGAGAAACGTGTGAGCTTCGTGAACGATGGAGCTTCATTTGAGATGATAGTGAGTGCGTTTACCCGAAACGAAGTCTTTAGTGTAAAAGACAAAGAACCTGGCATTTAACTCAGTTTCTGAAGGGAAACACACAGCACAGTTCTCATCCATGAAACACACTCTGCTTTAGAGCAAGAAGCATGCTCTTGCTTTCTAGAGTCTCTAATAAGGCGGGAAACGTGAGTGTGCTCAGAACAAAAGAACCGTGTTTCCTACACACATTGACCATATCTACTTCAACTCTGCTTCTGAAACTGATACAAACCACAGGGCATCTAACATCCAATGCTTTTCAGTTAAGAGCGAAAAACGTGAGAGCTTCGTGAACTATGTAGCTTCGTTTGAGATGATAGTGAGTGCGTTTACCCGAAACGAAGTCTTGATTGTAAAAGACAAAGAACCTGGCATTTAACTCAGTTTCTGATGGGAAACACACAGCACAGTTCTCATCCATGAAACACACTCTGCTTTAGAGCAAGATGCACGCTCTTGCTTTCTAGAGTCTCTAATAAGGCGGGAAACGTGAGTGGGCTCAGAACAAAAGAACCGTGTTTCCTACACACACGGACCATACCTTGTTCAACTCTGCTTCAGAAACTGAAACAAACCACAGGGACTCTAACATCCAATTCTTTTCAGTTAAGAGCGAGAAACGTGTGAGCTTCCTGAACGATATAGCTTCCTTTGAGCTGAAAAGTGTGTGCGTTTACCTGAAATGAAGTCTGGCTTGTAGGAAGTCACAGACACTGGCACGTGACTCCGTTTTTGAACGGAAACACACAGCACAGTTCTCATCCATGAAACACACACTGCTTTAGAGCAAGAAGCACGCTATTGCTTTCTAAATTCTCTAATAAGGCGGGAAACATGACTGAGCTCAGAAAAAAAGAACCGTGTTTCCTACACACACGGACAATATCTAGTTCAAATCTGCTTCTGAAACTGATACAAACCACAGGTCCTCTAACATCCAATGCTTTTCAGTTACGAGCGAGAAACGTGTGAGCTTCCTGAACGATGTAGCTTTGTTTGAGCGGAAAAGTGACAGCGTTTACCTGAAACGAAGTCTTGTTTGTAGGAAGACACAGAGCCTGGCATTTAACTCCGTTTCTGAAGGGAAACACACAGCACAGTTCTCATCCATGAAACACACTCTGCTTTAGAGCAAGAAGCATGCTCTTGCTTTCTAGAGTCTCTAATAAGGCGGGAAACGTGAGTGTGCTCAGAACAAAAGAACCGTGTTTGCTACACACATTGACCATATCTAGTTCAACTCTGCTTCTGAAACTGATACAAACCACAGGGCATCTAACATCCAATGCTTTTCAATTAAGAGCGAAAAACATGAGAGCTTCGTGAACTATGTAGATTCGTTTGAGATGATAGTGAGTGCGTTTACCCGAAACGAAGTCTTGATTGTAAAAGACAAAGAACCTGGCATTTAACTCAGTTTCTAACGGGAAACACACAGCACAGTTCTCATCCATGAAACACACTCTGCTTTAGAGCAAGATGCACGCTCTTGCTTTCTAGAGTCTCTAATAAGGCGGGAAACGTGACTGGGCTCAGAACAAAAGAACCGTGTTTAATACACACACGGACCATACCTAGTTCAACTCTGCTTCAGAAACTGATACAAACCACAGGGCCTCTAACATCCAATTCTTTTCAGTTAAGAGCGAGAAACGTGTGAGCTTCGTGAATGATGTAGCTTCGTTTGAGCTGAAATTGAGTTCTTATACCCGAAACGAAGTCTTGATTGTAAAATACACAGTGCCTGGCATTTAACTCCGTTTATGAAGGGAAACATACAGCACAGTTCTCATCCATGAAACACACTCTGCTTTAGAGCAAGAAGCAGGCTCTTGCAGTCTATAGTCTCTAATAAGGAGGGAAACGTGAATGTGTTCAGAACAAAAGAACCGTGTTTCCTACACACACGGACCATATCTAGTTCAACTCTGCTTCTGAAACTGATACAAACCACAGGTCCTCTAACATCCAATGCTTTTCAGTTAAGAGCGAGAAACGTGTGAGCTTCCTGAACGATGTAGCTTTGTTTGAGGGGAAAAGTGACAGCGTTTACCTGAAACGAAGTCTTGTTTGTAGGAAGACACAGAGCCTGGCATTTAACTCCGTTTCTGAAGGGAAACACACAGCACAGTTCTCATCCATGAAACACACTCTGCTTTAGAGCAAGAAGCAGGCTCTTGCATTCTAGAGTCTTAATAATGCAGGAAACGTGATGTGCTCAGAAGAAAAGAACCGTGTTTCCTACACACACGGACCATATCTAGTTCAACTCTGCTTCAGAAACTGATACAAACCACAGGTCCTCTAACATCCAATGCTTTAGAGTTAAGAGCGAGAAACGTGTGAGCTTCGTGAACGATGTAGCTTCCTTTGAGTAGAAAAGTGAGTGCGTTTACCTGAAACGAAGTCTTGCTTGTAGGAAGACACAGAGCCTGGCATTTAACTCCATTTCTGAAGGGAAATACACAGCAAAGTTCTCATCCATGAAACACACTCTGCTTTAGAGCAAGAAGCATGCTCTTGCTTTCTAGAGTCTCTAATACGGCAGGTAACGTGAGTGGGCTCAGAACAAAAGAACCGTGTTTCCTACACACACGGACCATATCTAGAACAATCTGCTTCTGAAATTGATACAAACCACAGGTCCTCTAACATCCAATGCTTTTCAGTTAAGAGCGAGAAACGTGTGAGCTTCCTGAAAGATATAGTTCCCTTTGAGCTGAAAAGTGTGTGCGTTTACCTGAAATGAAGTCTGGCTTGTAGGAAGTCACAGACACTGGCACGTGACTCCGTTTTTGAACGGAAACACACAGCACAGTTCTCATCCATGAAACACACTCTGCTTTAGAGCAAGAAACACGCTATTGCTTTCTAGATTCTCTAATAAGGCAGGAAACATGAATGAGCTCAGAAAATAAGAACCGTGTTTCCTACACACACGGACAATATCTAGTTCAACTCTGCTTCTGAAACTGATACAAACCACAGGTCCTCTAACATCCAATGCTTTTCAGTTAAGAGCGAGAAACGTGTGAGCTTCCTGAACGATGTAGCTTTGTTTGAGCGGAAAAGTGACAGCGTTTACCTGAAACGAAGTCTTGTTTGTAGGAAGACACAGAGCCTGGCATTTAACTCCGTTTCTGAAGGGAAACACACAGCACAGTTCTCATCCATGAAACACACTCTGCTTTAGAGCAAGAAGCAGGCTCTTGCATTCTAGAGTCTTAATAAGGCAGGAAACATGATGTGCTCAGAAGAAAAGAACCGTGTTTCCTACACACACGGACCATATCTAGTTCAACTCTGCTTCAGAAACTGATACAAACCACAGGTCCTCTAACATCCAATGCTTTAGAGTTAAGAGCGAGAAACGTGTGAGCTTCGTGAACGATGTAGCTTCCTTTGAGTAGAAAAGTGAGTGCGTTTACCTGAAACGAAGTCTTGCTTGTAGGAAGACACAGAGCCTGGCATTTAACTCCATTTCTGAAGGGAAATACACAGCAAAGTTCTCATCCATGAAACACACTCTGCTTTAGAGCAAGAAGCAGGCTCTTGCTTCTATAGTCTCTAATAAGGAGGGAAACGTGAGTGTGTTCAGAACAAAAGAACCGTGTTTCCTACACACACGGACCATATCTAGTTCAACTCTGCTTCTGAAACTGATACAAACCACAGGGCCTCTAACATCCAATGCTTTTCAGTTAAGAGCGAGAAACGTGTGAGCTTCCTGAAAGATATAGCTTCCTTTGAGCTGAAAAGTGTGTGCGTTTACCTGAAATGAAGTCTGGCTTGTAGGAAGTCACAGACACTGGCACGTGACTCCGTTTTTGAACGGAAACACACAGCACAGTTCTCATCCATGAAACACACTCTGCTTTAGAGCAAGAAGCACGCTATTGCTTTCTAGATTCTCTAATAAGGCGGGAAACATGACTGAGCTCAGAAAAAAAGAACCGTGTTTCCTACACACACGGACCATATCTAGTTCAACTCTGCTTCTGAAACTGATACAAACCACAGGTCCTCTAACATCCAATGCTTTTCAGTTAAGAGCGAGAAACGTGTGAGCTTCGTGAACGATGTAGCTTCATTGGAGATGATAGTGAGTGCGTTTACCCGAAACGAAGTCTTGATTGTAAAAGACAAAGAACCTGGCATTTAATTCCTTTTTTGAAGGGAAACACACAGCACAGTTCTCATCCATGAAACACACTCTGCTTTAGAGCAAGAAGCATGCTCTTGCTTTCTAGAGTCTCTAATAAGGCAGGAAACGTGAGTGTGCTCAGAACAAAAGAACCGTGTTTCCTACACACATTGACCATATCTAGTTCAACTCTGCTTCTGAAACTGATACAAACCACAGGGCCTCTAACATCCAATGCTTTTCAGTTAAGAGCGAAAAACGTGAGAGCTTCGTGAACTATGTAGCTTCGTTTGAGATGATAGTGAGTGCGTTTACCCGAAACGAAGTCTTGATTGTAAAAGACAAAGAACCTGGCATTTAACTCCGTTTCTGAAGGGAAACACACAGCACAGTTCTCATCCATGAAACACACTCTGCTGTAGAGCAAGAAGCATGCTCTTGCTTTCTAGAGTCTATAATAAGGCAGGAAACGTGAGTGGGCTCAGAACAAACGATCCATGTTTCCAACACACACGGACCATATCTAGTTCAACTCTGCTTCTGAAACTGATACAAACCACAGTTCCTCTAACATCCAATGCTTTTCTAATATGAGCAAGAAACGTGTGAGCTTCATGAACGATGTAGCTTCGTTTGAGCTGAAAAGTGAGGGTGTTTACCTGAAAAGAAGTCTTGCTTGTAGGAAGACACAGACACTGGCACGTAAATCCGTTTTTGAACGGAAACACACAGCACAGTTCTCATCCATGAAAACCCTCTGCTTTAGAGCAAGAAGCACGCTATTGCTTTCTAGATTCTCTAATAAGGCGGGAAACATGACTGAGCTCAGAAAAAAAGAACCGTGTTTCCTACACACACGGACCATATCTAGTTCAACTCTGCTTCTGAAACTGATACAAACCACAGGTCCCTAACATCCAATGCTTTGAGGTAAGAGCGAAAATCGTGTGAGCTTCGTGAAGGATGTACCTTCCTTTGAGCAGAAAAGTGAGTGTGTTTACCTGAAACGAAGTCTTGCTTGTAGGAAGACACAGAGCCTGGCAATTAACTCCAATTCTGAGGGAAATACACAGCAAAGTTCTCATCCATGAAACACACTCTGCTTTAGAGCAAGAAGCATGCTCTTGCTTTCTAGAGTCTCTAATACGGCAGGTAACGTGAGTGGGCTCAGAACAATCGAACAGTGTTTCCTACACACACGGGCCATATCTAGAACAACTCTGCTTCTGAAACTGATACAAACCACAGGTCCTCTAACATCCAATGCTTTTCAGTTAAGAGCGAGAAACGTGTGAGCTTCCTGAACGATGTAGCTTTGTTTCAGCTGAAAAGTGACAGCGTTTACCTGAAACGAAGTCTTGTTTGTAGGAAGACACAGAGCCTGGCATTTAACTCCGTTTCTGAAGGGAAACACACAGCACAGTGCTCATCCATGAAACACACTCTGCTTTAGAGCCAGAAGCACGCTCTTGCTTTCTAGAGTCTCGAATAAGGCGGGAAACGTGAGTGTGCTCAGAACAAAAGAACCGTGTTTCCTACACACACGGACCATATCTAGTTCAACTCTGCTTCAGAAACTGATAAAAACCACAGGGACTCTAACATCCAATGCTTTTCAGTTAAGCGCGAGAAACGTGTGAGCTTCGTGAATGATATAGCTTCATTTGAGATGATATTAGTGCTTTACTCGAAACGAAGTCTTGATTGTAAAAGACAAAGAACCTGGCCTTTAACTCCGTTTCTGAAGGGAAACACACAGCACAGTTCTCATCTATGAAACACACTCTGCTGTAGAGCAAGTAGCATGCTCTTGCTTTCTAGAGTCTATAATAAGGCGGGAAACGTGAGTGGGCTCAGAACAAACGATCCATGTTTCCTACACACACGGACCATACCTAGTTCAACTCTGCTTCTGAAACTGATACAATCCACAGGGCCTCTAACATCCAATTCTTTTCAGTTAAGAGCGAGAAACGTGTGAGCTTCGTGAACGATGTAGCTTCGTTTGAGCTGAAATTGAGTTCTTTTACCCGAAACGAATTCTTGATTGTAAAATACACAGTGCCTGGCATTTAACTCCGTTTATGAAGGGAAACATACAGCACAGTTCTCATCCATGAAACACACTCTGCTTTAGAGCAAGAAGCAGGCTCTTGCTGTCTATAGTCTCTAATAAGGAGGGAAACGTGAGTGTGTTCAGAACAAAAGAACCGTGTTTCCTACACACATGGACCATATCTAGTTCAACTCTGCTTCTGAAACTCATACAAACCACAGGGCCCCTAACATCCAATGCTTTTCAGTTAAGAGCGAGAAACGTGTGAGCTTCCTGAACGATATAGCTTCCTTTGAGCTGAAAAGTGTGTGCGTTTACCTGAAATGAAGTCTGGCTTGTAGGAAGTCACAGACACTGGCACGTGACTCCGTTTTTGAACGGAAACACACAGCACAGTTCTCATCCATGAAACACACTCTGCTTTAGAGCAAGAAGCACGCTATTGCTTTCTAGATTCTCTAATAAGGCGGGAAACATGACTGAGCTCAGAAAAAAAGAACCGTGTTTCCTACACACACGGACCATATCTACTTCAACTCTGCTTCTGAAACTGATACAAACCACAGGTCCTCTAACATCCAATGCTTTTCAGTTAAGAGCGAGAAACGTGTGAGCTTCCTGAACGATGTAGCTTTGTTTGAGCGGAAAGTGACAGCGTTTACCTGAAACGAAGTCTTGTTTGTAGGAAGACACAGAGCCTGGCATTTAACTCCGTTTCTGAAGGGAAACACACAGCACAGTTCTCATCCATGAAACACACTCTGCTTTAGAGCCAGAAGCACGCTCTTGCTTTCTAGAGTCTCGAATAAGGCGGGAAACGTGAGTGTGCTCAGAACAAAAGAACCGTGTTTCCTACACACACGGATCATATCTAGTTCAACTCTGCTTCTGAAACTGATACAAACCACAGGGCCTCTAACATCCAATGCTTTTCAGTTAAGAGGGAGAAACATGTGAGCTTCGTGAACGATGTAGCTTCATTGGAGATGATAGGGAGTGCGTTTACCCGAAACGAAGTCTTCAGTGTAAAAGACAAAGAACCTGGCCTTTAACTACGTTTCTGAAGGGAAACACACAGCACAGTTCTCATCTATGAAACACACTCTGCTGTAGAGCAAGAAGCATGGTCTTGCTTTCTAGAGTCTATAATAAGGCGGGAAACGTGAGTGGGCTCAGAACAAACGATCCACGTTTCCTACACACACGGACCATATCTAGTTCAACTCTGCTTCTGAAACTGATACAAACCACAGGGCCTCTAACATCCAATTCTTATCAGTTAAGAGCGAGAAACGTGTGAGCTTCGTGAACTATGTAGCTTCGTTTGAGATGATAGTGAGTGCGTTTACCCGAAACGAAGTCTTGATTGTAAAAGACAAAGAACCTGGCATTTAACTCCGTTTCTGAAGGGAAACACACAGCACAGTTCTCATCCATGAAACACACTCTGCTGTAGAGCAAGAAGCATGCTCTTGCTTTCTAGAGTCTATAATAAGGCGGGAAACGTGAGTGGGCTCAGAACAAACGATCCATGTTTCCAACAAACACGGACCATATCTAGTTCAACTCTGCTTCTGAAACTGATACAAACCACAGTTCCTCTAACATCCAATGGTTTTCAAATAAGAGCAAGAAACGTGTGAGCTTCATGAACGATGTAGCTTCGTTTGAGCTGAAAAGTGAGGGCGTTTACCTGAAAAGAAGTCTTGCTTGTAGGAAGACACAGACACTGGCATGTAAATCCGTTTTTGAACGGAAACACACAGCACAGTTCTCATCCATGAAACACACTCTGTTTAGAGCAAGATGCACGCTCTGGCTTTCTAGAGTCTTAATAAGCGGGAAACGTGATGTGCTCAGAAGAAAAGAACCGTGTTTCCTACACACACGGACCATATCTAGTTCAACTCAGCTTCTGAAACTGATGCAAATCACAGGGCCTCTAACATCCAATGCTTTTCAGTTAAGAGCGAGAAACGTGTGAGCTTCCTAAACGATGTAGCTTTGTTTGAGCTGAAAAGTGAGTGCGTTTACCTGAAACGAAGTCTTGCTTGTAGGAAGACACAGAGCCTGGCATTTAACTCCGTTTCTGAAGGGAAATACACAGCAAAGTTCTCATCCATAAAACTCACTCTGCTTTAGAGCAAGAAGCATGCTCTTGCTTTCTAGAGTCTCTAATAAGGCAGGTAACGTGAGTGGGCTCAGAACAAAAGAACCGTGTTTCCTACACACACGGACCATATCTAGAACAACTATGCTTCTGAAACTGATACAAACCACAGGTCCTCTAACATCCAATGCTTTTCAGTTAAGAGCGAGAAACGTGTGAGCTTCCTGAACGATGCAGCTTTGTTTGAGCTGAAAAGTGACAGCGTTTACCTGAAAAGGAAGTCTTGTTTGTAGGAAGACACAGAGCCTGGCATTTAACTCCGTTTCTGAAGGGAAATACACAGCACAGTGCTCATCCATGAAACACACTCTGCTTTAGAGCCAGAAGCACGCTCTTGCTTTCTAGAGTCTCGAATAAGGCGGGAAACGTGAGTGTGCTCAGAACAAACGAACCGTGTTTGCTACACACACGGACCATATCTAGTTCAACTCTGCTTCTGAAGCTGATACAAACCACAGGGCCTCTAACATCCAATGCTTTTCAGTTAAGAGCGAGAAACGTGTGAGCTTCGTGAAAGATGTAGCTTCCTTTGAGCTGAAAGTGAGTTCTTATACCCGAAACGAAGTCTTGATTGTAAAAGACACAGTGCCTGGCATTTAACTCCGTTTCTGAAGGGAAACACACAGCCCAGTGCTCATCCATGAAACACACTCTGCTTTAGAGCCAGAAGCATGCTCTTGCTTTCTAGAGTCTCGAATAAGGCGGGAAACGTGAGTGTGCTCAGAACAAAAGAACCGTGTTTCCTACACACACGGACCATATCTAGAACAATCTGCTTCTGAAACTGATACAAACCACAGGTCCTCTAACATCCAATGCTTTTCAGTTAAGAGCGAGAAACGTGTGAGCTTCCTGAAAGATATAGTTCCCTTTGAGCTGAAAAGTGTGTGCGTTTACCTGAAATGAAGTCTGGCTTGTAGGAAGTCACAGACACTGGCACGTGACTCCGTTTTTGAACGGAAACACACAGCACAGTTCTCATCCATGAAACACACTCTGCTTTAGAGCAAGAAACACGCTATTGCTTTCTAGATTCTCTAATAAGGCAGGAAACATGAATGAGCTCAGAAAATAAGAACCGTGTTTCCTACACACACGGACAATATCTAGTTCAACTCTGCTTCTGAAACTGATACAAACCACAGGTCCTCTAACATCCAATGCTTTTCAGTTAAGAGCGAGAAACGTGTGAGCTTCCTGAACGATGTAGCTTTGTTTGAGCGGAAAAGTGACAGCGTTTACCTGAAACGAAGTCTTGTTTGTAGGAAGACACAGAGCCTGGCATTTAACTCCGTTTCTGAAGGGAAACACACAGCACAGTTCTCATCCATGAAACACACTCTGCTTTAGAGCAAGAAGCAGGCTCTTGCATTCTAGAGTCTTAATAAGGCAGGAAACGTGATGTGCTCAGAAGAAAAGAACCGTGTTTCCTACACACACGGACCATATCTAGTTCAACTCTGCTTCAGAAACTGAAACAAACCACAGGGACTCTAACATCCAATTCTTTTCAGTTAAGAGCGAGAAACGTGTGAGCTTCCTGAACGATATAGCTTCCTTTGAGCTGAAAAGTGTGTGCGTTTACCTGAAATGAAGTCTGGCTTGTAGGAAGTCACAGACACTGGCACGTGACTCCGTTTTTGAACGGAAACACACAGCACAGTTCTCATCCATGAAACACACACTGCTTTAGAGCAAGAAGCACGCTATTGCTTCTATAGTCTCTAATAAGGAGGGAAACGTGAGTGTGTTCAGAACAAAAGAACCGTGTTTCCTACACACACGGACCATATCTAGTTCAACTCTGCTTCTGAAACTGATACAAACCACAGGGCCCCTAACATCCAATGCTTTTCAGTTAAGAGCGAGAAACGTGTGAGCTTCCTGAAAGATATAGCTTCCTTTGAGCTGAAAAGTGTGTGCGTTTACCTGAAATGAAGTCTGGCTTGTAGGAAGTCACAGACACTGGCACGTGACTCCGTTTTTGAACGGAAACACACAGCACAGTTCTCATCCATGAAACACACTCTGCTTTAGAGCAAGAAGCACGCTATTGCTTTCTAGATTCTCTAATAAGGCGGGAAACATGACTGAGCTCAGAACAAAAGAACCGTGTTTCCTACACACATTGACCATATCTACTTCAACTCTGCTTCTGAAACTGATACAAACCACAGGGCATCTAACATCCAATGCTTTTCAGTTAAGAGCGAAAAACGTGAGAGCTTCGTGAACTATGTAGCTTCGTTTGAGATGATAGTGAGTGCGTTTACCCGAAACGAAGTCTTGATTGTAAAAGACAAAGAACCTGGCATTTAACTCAGTTTCTGATGGGAAACACACAGCACAGTTCTCATCCATGAAACACACTCTGCTTTAGAGCAAGATGCACGCTCTTGCTTTCTAGAGTCTCTAATAAGGCGGGAAACGTGAGTGGGCTCAGAACAAAAGAACCGTGTTTCCTACACACACGGACCATACCTAGTTCAACTCTGCTTCAGAAACTGAAACAAACCACAGGGACTCTAACATCCAATTCTTTTCAGTTAAGAGCGAGAAACGTGTGAGCTTCCTGAACGATATAGCTTCCTTTGAGCTGAAAAGTGTGTGCGTTTACCTGAAATGAAGTCTGGCTTGTAGGAAGTCACAGACACTGGCACGTGACTCCGTTTTTGAACGGAAACACACAGCACAGTTCTCATCCATGAAACACACACTGCTTTAGAGCAAGAAGCACGCTATTGCTTTCTAAATTCTCTAATAAGGCGGGAAACATGACTGAGCTCAGAAAAAAAGAACCGTGTTTCCTACACACACGGACAATATCTAGTTCAAATCTGCTTCTGAAACTGATACAAACCACAGGTCCTCTAACATCCAATGCTTTTCAGTTACGAGCGAGAAACGTGTGAGCTTCCTGAACGATGTAGCTTTGTTTGAGCGGAAAAGTGACAGCGTTTACCTGAAACGAAGTCTTGTTTGTAGGAAGACACAGAGCCTGGCATTTAACTCCGTTTCTGAAGGGAAACACACAGCACAGTTCTCATCCATGAAACACACTCTGCTTTAGAGCAAGAAGCATGCTCTTGCTTTCTAGAGTCTCTAATAAGGCGGGAAACGTGAGTGTGCTCAGAACAAAAGAACCGTGTTTGCTACACACATTGACCATATCTAGTTCAACTCTGCTTCTGAAACTGATACAAACCACAGGGCATCTAACATCCAATGCTTTTCAATTAAGAGCGAAAAACATGAGAGCTTCGTGAACTATGTAGATTCGTTTGAGATGATAGTGAGTGCGTTTACCCGAAACGAAGTCTTGATTGTAAAAGACAAAGAACCTGGCATTTAACTCAGTTTCTAACGGGAAACACACAGCACAGTTCTCATCCATGAAACACACTCTGCTTTAGAGCAAGATGCACGCTCTTGCTTTCTAGAGTCTCTAATAAGGCGGGAAACGTGACTGGGCTCAGAACAAAAGAACCGTGTTTAATACACACACGGACCATACCTAGTTCAACTCTGCTTCAGAAACTGATACAAACCACAGGGCCTCTAACATCCAATTCTTTTCAGTTAAGAGCGAGAAACGTGTGAGCTTCGTGAATGATGTAGCTTCGTTTGAGCTGAAATTGAGTTCTTATACCCGAAACGAAGTCTTGATTGTAAAATACACAGTGCCTGGCATTTAACTCCGTTTATGAAGGGAAACATACAGCACAGTTCTCATCCATGAAACACACTCTGCTTTAGAGCAAGAAGCAGGCTCTTGCAGTCTATAGTCTCTAATAAGGAGGGAAACGTGAATGTGTTCAGAACAAAAGAACCGTGTTTCCTACACACACGGACCATATCTAGTTCAACTCTGCTTCTGAAACTGATACAAACCACAGGTCCTCTAACATCCAATGCTTTTCAGTTAAGAGCGAGAAACGTGTGAGCTTCCTGAACGATGTAGCTTTGTTTGAGGGGAAAAGTGACAGCGTTTACCTGAAACGAAGTCTTGTTTGTAGGAAGACACAGAGCCTGGCATTTAACTCCGTTTCTGAAGGGAAACACACAGCACAGTTCTCATCCATGAAACACACTCTGCTTTAGAGCAAGAAGCAGGCTCTTGCATTCTAGAGTCTTAATAATGCAGGAAACGTGATGTGCTCAGAAGAAAAGAACCGTGTTTCCTACACACACGGACCATATCTAGTTCAACTCTGCTTCAGAAACTGATACAAACCACAGGTCCTCTAACATCCAATGCTTTAGAGTTAAGAGCGAGAAACGTGTGAGCTTCGTGAACGATGTAGCTTCCTTTGAGTAGAAAAGTGAGTGCGTTTACCTGAAACGAAGTCTTGCTTGTAGGAAGACACAGAGCCTGGCATTTAACTCCATTTCTGAAGGGAAATACACAGCAAAGTTCTCATCCATGAAACACACTCTGCTTTAGAGCAAGAAGCATGCTCTTGCTTTCTAGAGTCTCTAATACGGCAGGTAACGTGAGTGGGCTCAGAACAAAAGAACCGTGTTTCCTACACACACGGACCATATCTAGAACAATCTGCTTCTGAAATTGATACAAACCACAGGTCCTCTAACATCCAATGCTTTTCAGTTAAGAGCGAGAAACGTGTGAGCTTCCTGAAAGATATAGTTCCCTTTGAGCTGAAAAGTGTGTGCGTTTACCTGAAATGAAGTCTGGCTTGTAGGAAGTCACAGACACTGGCACGTGACTCCGTTTTTGAACGGAAACACACAGCACAGTTCTCATCCATGAAACACACTCTGCTTTAGAGCAAGAAACACGCTATTGCTTTCTAGATTCTCTAATAAGGCAGGAAACATGAATGAGCTCAGAAAATAAGAACCGTGTTTCCTACACACACGGACAATATCTAGTTCAACTCTGCTTCTGAAACTGATACAAACCACAGGTCCTCTAACATCCAATGCTTTTCAGTTAAGAGCGAGAAACGTGTGAGCTTCCTGAACGATGTAGCTTTGTTTGAGCGGAAAAGTGACAGCGTTTACCTGAAACGAAGTCTTGTTTGTAGGAAGACACAGAGCCTGGCATTTAACTCCGTTTCTGAAGGGAAACACACAGCACAGTTCTCATCCATGAAACACACTCTGCTTTAGAGCAAGAAGCAGGCTCTTGCATTCTAGAGTCTTAATAAGGCAGGAAACGTGATGTGCTCAGAAGAAAAGAACCGTGTTTCCTACACACACGGACCATATCTAGTTCAACTCTGCTTCAGAAACTGATACAAACCACAGGTCCTCTAACATCCAATGCTTTAGAGTTAAGAGCGAGAAACGTGTGAGCTTCGTGATCGATGTAGCTTCCTTGGAGTAGAAAAGTGAGTGCGTTTACCTGAAACGAAGTCTTGCTTGTAGGAAGACACAGAGCCTGGCATTTAACTCCATTTCTGAAGGGAAATACACAGCAAAGTTCTCATCCATGAAACACACTCTGCTTTAGAGCAAGAAGCAGGCTCTTGCTTCTATAGTCTCTAATAAGGAGGGAAACGTGAGTGTGTTCAGAACAAAAGAACCGTGTTTCCTACACACACGGACCATATCTAGTTCAACTCTGCTTCTGAAACTGATACAAACCACAGGGCCCCTAACATCCAATGCTTTTCAGTTAAGAGCGAGAAACGTGTGAGCTTCCTGAAAGATATAGCTTCCTTTGAGCTGAAAAGTGTGTGCGTTTACCTGAAATGAAGTCTGGCTTGTAGGAAGTCACAGACACTGGCACGTGACTCCGTTTTTGAACGGAAACACACAGCACAGTTCTCATCCATGAAACACACTCTGCTTTAGAGCAAGAAGCACGCTATTGCTTTCTAGATTCTCTAATAAGGCGGGAAACATGACTGAGCTCAGAAAAAAAGAACCGTGTTTCCTACACACACGGACCATATCTAGTTCAACTCTGCTTCTGAAACTGATACAAACCACAGGTCCTCTAACATCCAATGCTTTTCAGTTAAGAGCGAGAAACGTGTGAGCTTCGTGAACGATGTAGCTTCATTGGAGATGATAGTGAGTGCGTTTACCCGAAACGAAGTCTTGATTGTAAAAGACAAAGAACCTGGCATTTAATTCCTTTTTTGAAGGGAAACACACAGCACAGTTCTCATCCATGAAACACACTCTGCTTTAGAGCAAGAAGCATGCTCTTGCTTTCTAGAGTCTCTAATAAGGCAGGAAACGTGAGTGTGCTCAGAACAAAAGAACCGTGTTTCCTACACACATTGACCATATCTAGTTCAACTCTGCTTCTGAAACTGATACAAACCACAGGGCCTCTAACATCCAATGCTTTTCAGTTAAGAGCGAAAAACGTGAGAGCTTCGTGAACTATGTAGCTTCGTTTGAGATGATAGTGAGTGCGTTTACCCGAAACGAAGTCTTGATTGTAAAAGACAAAGAACCTGGCATTTAACTCCGTTTCTGAAGGGAAACACACAGCACAGTTCTCATCCATGAAACACACTCTGCTGTAGAGCAAGAAGCATGCTCTTGCTTTCTAGAGTCTATAATAAGGCGGGAAACGTGAGTGGGCTCAGAACAAACGATCCATGTTTCCAACACACACGGACCATATCTAGTTCAACTCTGCTTCTGAAACTGATACAAACCACAGTTCCTCTAACATCCAATGCTTTTCTAATATGAGCAAGAAACGTGTGAGCTTCATGAACGATGTAGCTTCGTTTGAGCTGAAAAGTGAGGGTGTTTACCTGAAAAGAAGTCTTGCTTGTAGGAAGACACAGACACTGGCACGTAAATCCGTTTTTGAACGGAAACACACAGCACAGTTCTCATCCATGAAAACCCTCTGCTTTAGAGCAAGAAGCACGCTATTGCTTTCTAGATTCTCTAATAAGGCGGGAAACATGACTGAGCTCAGAAAAAAAGAACCGTGTTTCCTACACACACGGACCATATCTAGTTCAACTCTGCTTCTGAAACTGATACAAACCACAGGTCCCTAACATCCAATGCTTTGAGGTAAGAGCGAAAATCGTGTGAGCTTCGTGAAGGATGTACCTTCCTTTGAGCAGAAAAGTGAGTGTGTTTACCTGAAACGAAGTCTTGCTTGTAGGAAGACACAGAGCCTGGCAATTAACTCCAATTCTGAGGGAAATACACAGCAAAGTTCTCATCCATGAAACACACTCTGCTTTAGAGCAAGAAGCATGCTCTTGCTTTCTAGAGTCTCTAATACGGCAGGTAACGTGAGTGGGCTCAGAACAATCGAACAGTGTTTCCTACACACACGGGCCATATCTAGAACAACTCTGCTTCTGAAACTGATACAAACCACAGGTCCTCTAACATCCAATGCTTTTCAGTTAAGAGCGAGAAACGTGTGAGCTTCCTGAACGATGTAGCTTTGTTTCAGCTGAAAAGTGACAGCGTTTACCTGAAACGAAGTCTTGTTTGTAGGAAGACACAGAGCCTGGCATTTAACTCCGTTTCTGAAGGGAAACACACAGCACAGTGCTCATCCATGAAACACACTCTGCTTTAGAGCCAGAAGCACGCTCTTGCTTTCTAGAGTCTCGAATAAGGCGGGAAACGTGAGTGTGCTCAGAACAAAAGAACCGTGTTTCCTACACACACGGACCATATCTAGTTCAACTCTGCTTCAGAAACTGATAAAAACCACAGGGACTCTAACATCCAATGCTTTTCAGTTAAGCGCGAGAAACGTGTGAGCTTCGTGAATGATATAGCTTCATTTGAGATGATATTAGTGCTTTACTCGAAACGAAGTCTTGATTGTAAAAGACAAAGAACCTGGCCTTTAACTCCGTTTCTGAAGGGAAACACACAGCACAGTTCTCATCTATGAAACACACTCTGCTGTAGAGCAAGTAGCATGCTCTTGCTTTCTAGAGTCTATAATAAGGCGGGAAACGTGAGTGGGCTCAGAACAAACGATCCATGTTTCCTACACACACGGACCATACCTAGTTCAACTCTGCTTCTGAAACTGATACAATCCACAGGGCCTCTAACATCCAATTCTTTTCAGTTAAGAGCGAGAAACGTGTGAGCTTCGTGAACGATGTAGCTTCGTTTGAGCTGAAATTGAGTTCTTTTACCCGAAACGAATTCTTGATTGTAAAATACACAGTGCCTGGCATTTAACTCCGTTTATGAAGGGAAACATACAGCACAGTTCTCATCCATGAAACACACTCTGCTTTAGAGCAAGAAGCAGGCTCTTGCTGTCTATAGTCTCTAATAAGGAGGGAAACGTGAGTGTGTTCAGAACAAAAGAACCGTGTTTCCTACACACATGGACCATATCTAGTTCAACTCTGCTTCTGAAACTCATACAAACCACAGGGCCCCTAACATCCAATGCTTTTCAGTTAAGAGCGAGAAACGTGTGAGCTTCCTGAACGATATAGCTTCCTTTGAGCTGAAAAGTGTGTGCGTTTACCTGAAATGAAGTCTGGCTTATAGGAAGTCACAGACACTGGCACGTGACTCCGTTATTGAACGGAAACACACAGCACAGTTCTCATCCATGAAACACACTCTGCTTTAGAGCAAGAAGCACGCTATTGCTTTCTAGATTCTCTAATAAGGCGGGAAACATGACTGAGCTCAGAAAAAAAGAACCGTGTTTCCTACACACACGGACCATATCTACTTCAACTCTGCTTCTGAAACTGATACAAACCACAGGTCCTCTAACATCCAATGCTTTTCAGTTAAGAGCGAGAAACGTGTGAGCTTCCTGAACGATGTAGCTTTGTTTGAGCGGAAAGTGACAGCGTTTACCTGAAACGAAGTCTTGTTTGTAGGAAGACACAGAGCCTGGCATTTAACTCCGTTTCTGAAGGGAAACACACAGCACAGTTCTCATCCATGAAACACACTCTGCTTTAGAGCCAGAAGCACGCTCTTGCTTTCTAGAGTCTCGAATAAGGCGGGAAACGTGAGTGTGCTCAGAACAAAAGAACCGTGTTTCCTACACACACGGACCATATCTAGTTCAACTCTGCTTCAGAAACTGATACAAACCACAGGGCCTCTAACATCCAATGCTTTTCAGTTAAGAGGGAGAAACATGTGAGCTTCGTGAACGATGTAGCTTCATTGGAGATGATAGGGAGTGCGTTTACCCGAAACGAAGTCTTCAGTGTAAAAGACAAAGAACCTGGCCTTTAACTACGTTTCTGAAGGGAAACACACAGCACAGTTCTCATCTATGAAACACACTCTGCTGTAGAGCAAGAAGCATGGTCTTGCTTTCTAGAGTCTATAATAAGGCGGGAAACGTGAGTGGGCTCAGAACAAACGATCCACGTTTCCTACACACACGGACCATATCTAGTTCAACTCTGCTTCTGAAACTGATACAAACCACAGGGCCTCTAACATCCAATTCTTATCAGTTAAGAGCGAGAAACGTGTGAGCTTCGTGAACTATGTAGCTTCGTTTGAGATGATAGTGAGTGCGTTTACCCGAAACGAAGTCTTGATTGTAAAAGACAAAGAACCTGGCATTTAACTCCGTTTCTGAAGGGAAACACACAGCACAGTTCTCATCCATGAAACACACTCTGCTGTAGAGCAAGAAGCATGCTCTTGCTTTCTAGAGTCTATAATAAGGCGGGAAACGTGAGTGGGCTCAGAACAAACGATCCATGTTTCCAACAAACACGGACCATATCTAGTTCAACTCTGCTTCTGAAACTGATACAAACCACAGTTCCTCTAACATCCAATGGTTTTCAAATAAGAGCAAGAAACGTGTGAGCTTCATGAACGATGTAGCTTCGTTTGAGCTGAAAAGTGAGGGCGTTTACCTGAAAAGAAGTCTTGCTTGTAGGAAGACACAGACACTGGCATGTAAATCCGTTTTTGAACGGAAACACACAGCACAGTTCTCATCCATGAAACACACTCTGTTTAGAGCAAGATGCACGCTCTGGCTTTCTAGAGTCTTAATAAGCGGGAAACGTGATGTGCTCAGAAGAAAAGAACCGTGTTTCCTACACACACGGACCATATCTAGTTCAACTCAGCTTCTGAAACTGATGCAAATCACAGGGCCTCTAACATCCAATGCTTTTCAGTTAAGAGCGAGAAACGTGTGAGCTTCCTAAACGATGTAGCTTTGTTTGAGCTGAAAAGTGAGTGCGTTTACCTGAAACGAAGTCTTGCTTGTAGGAAGACACAGAGCCTGGCATTTAACTCCGTTTCTGAAGGGAAATACACAGCAAAGTTCTCATCCATAAAACTCACTCTGCTTTAGAGCAAGAAGCATGCTCTTGCTTTCTAGAGTCTCTAATAAGGCAGGTAACGTGAGTGGGCTCAGAACAAAAGAACCGTGTTTCCTACACACACGGACCATATCTAGAACAACTATGCTTCTGAAACTGATACAAACCACAGGTCCTCTAACATCCAATGCTTTTCAGTTAAGAGCGAGAAACGTGTGAGCTTCCTGAACGATGCAGCTTTGTTTGAGCTGAAAAGTGACAGCGTTTACCTGAAAAGGAAGTCTTGTTTGTAGGAAGACACAGAGCCTGGCATTTAACTCCGTTTCTGAAGGGAAATACACAGCACAGTGCTCATCCATGAAACACACTCTGCTTTAGAGCCAGAAGCACGCTCTTGCTTTCTAGAGTCTCGAATAAGGCGGGAAACGTGAGTGTGCTCAGAACAAACGAACCGTGTTTGCTACACACACGGACCATATCTAGTTCAACTCTGCTTCTGAAGCTGATACAAACCACAGGGCCTCTAACATCCAATGCTTTTCAGTTAAGAGCGAGAAACGTGTGAGCTTCGTGAACGATGTAGCTTCCTTTGAGCTGAAAGTGAGTTCTTATACCCGAAACGAAGTCTTGATTGTAAAAGACACAGTGCCTGGCATTTAACTCCGTTTCTGAAGGGAAACACACAGCACAGTGCTCATCCATGAAACACACTCTGCTTTAGAGCCAGAAGCATGCTCTTGCTTTCTAGAGTCTCGAATAAGGCGGGAAACGTGAGTGTGCTCAGAACAAAAGAACCGTGTTTCCTACACACACGGACCATATCTAGTTCAACTCTGCTTCAGAAACTGATAAAAACCACAGGGACTCTAACATCCAATGCTTTTCAGTTAAGCGCGAGAAACGTGTGAGCTTCGTGAATGATATAGCTTCATTTGAGATGATATTAGTGCTTTACTCGAAACGAAGTCTTGATTGTAAAAGACAAAGAACCTGGCCTTTAACTCCGTTTCTGAAGGGAAACACACAGCACAGTTCTCATCTATGAAACACACTCTGCTGTAGAGCAAGAAGCATGCTCTTGCTTTCTAGAGTCTATAATAAGGCGGGAAACGTGAGTGGGCTCAGAACAAACGATCCATGTTTCCTACACACACGGACCATACCTAGTTCAACTCTGCTTCTGAAACTGATACAAACCACAGGGCCTCTAACATCCAATTCTTTTCAGTTAAGAGCGAGAAACGTGTGAGCTTCGTGAACGATGTAGCTTCGTTTGAGCTGAAATTGAGTTCTTATACCCGAAACGAATTCTTGATTGTAAAATACACAGTGCCTGGCATTTAACTCCGTTTATGAAGGGAAACATACAGCACAGTTCTCATCCATGAAACTCACTCTGCTTTAGAGCAAGAAGCATGCTCTTGCTTTCTAGAGTCTCTAATAAGGCAGGTAACGTGAGTGGGCTCAGAACAAAAGAACCGTGTTTCCTACACACACGGACCATATCTAGAACAACTATGCTTCTGAAACTGATACAAACCACAGGTCCTCTAACATCCAATGCTTTTCAGTTAAGAGCGAGAAACGTGTGAGCTTCCTGAACGATGCAGCTTTGTTTGAGCTGAAAAGTGACAGCGTTTACCTGAAAAGGAAGTCTTGTTTGTAGGAAGACACAGAGCCTGGCATTTAACTCCGTTTCTGAAGGGAAATACACAGCACAGTGCTCATCCATGAAACACACTCTGCTTTAGAGCCAGAAGCACGCTCTTGCTTTCTAGAGTCTCGAATAAGGCGGGAAACGTGAGTGTGCTCAGAACAAACGAACCATGTTTGCTACACACACGGACCATATCTAGTTCAACTCTGCTTCTGAAGCTGATACAAACCACAGGGCCTCTAACATCCAATGCTTTTCAGTTAAGAGCGAGAAACGTGTGAGCTTCGTGAACGATGTAGCTTCCTTTGAGCTGAAAGTGAGTTCTTATACCCGAAACGAAGTCTTGATTGTAAAAGACACAGTGCCTGGCATTTAACTCCGTTTCTGAAGGGAAACACACAGCACAGTGCTCATCCATGAAACACACTCTGCTTTAGAGCCAGAAGCATGCTCTTGCTTTCTAGAGTCTCGAATAAGGCGGGAAACGTGAGTGTGCTCAGAACAAAAGAACCGTGTTTCCTACACACACGGACCATATCTAGTTCAACTCTGCTTCAGAAACTGATAAAAACCACAGGGACTCTAACATCCAATGCTTTTCAGTTAAGCGCGAGAAACGTGTGAGCTTCGTGAATGATATAGCTTCATTTGAGATGATATTAGTGCTTTACTCGAAACGAAGTCTTGATTGTAAAAGACAAAGAACCTGGCCTTTAACTCCGTTTCTGAAGGGAAACACACAGCACAGTTCTCATCTATGAAACACACTCTGCTGTAGAGCAAGAAGCATGCTCTTGCTTTCTAGAGTCTATAATAAGGCGGGAAACGTGAGTGGGCTCAGAACAAACGATCCATGTTTCCTACACACACGGACCATACCTAGTTCAACTCTGCTTCTGAAACTGATACAAACCACAGGGCCTCTAACATCCAATTCTTTTCAGTTAAGAGCGAGAAACGTGTGAGCTTCGTGAACGATGTAGCTTCGTTTGAGCTGAAATTGAGTTCTTATACCCGAAACGAATTCTTGATTGTAAAATACACAGTGCCTGGCATTTAACTCCGTTTATGAAGGGAAACATACAGCACAGTTCTCATCCATGAAACACACTCTGCTTTAGAGCAAGAAGCAGGCTCTTGCTGTCTATAGTCTCTAATAAGGAGGGAAACGTGAGTGTGTTCAGAACAAAAGAACCGTGTTTCCTACACACATGGACCATATCTAGTTCAACTCTGCTTCTGAAACTCATACAAACCACAGGGCCCCTAACATCCAATGCTTTTCAGTTAAGAGCGAGAAACGTGTGAGCTTCCTGAACGATATAGCTTCCTTTGAGCTGAAAAGTGTGTGCGTTTACCTGAAATGAAGTCTGGCTTGTAGGAAGTCACAGACACTGGCACGTGACTCCGTTTTTGAACGGAAACACACAGCACAGTTCTCATCCATGAAACACACTCTGCTTTAGAGCAAGAAGCACGCTATTGCTTTCTAGATTCTCTAATAAGGCGGGAAACATGACTGAGCTCAGAAAAAAAGAACCGTGTTTCCTACACACACGGACCATATCTACTTCAACACTGCTTCTGAAACTGATACAAACCACAGGTCCTCTAACATCCAATGCTTTTCAGTTAAGAGCGAGAAACGTGTGAGCTTCCTGAACGATGTAGCTTTGTTTGAGCGGAAAGTGACAGCGTTTACCTGAAACGAAGTCTTGTTTGTAGGAAGACACAGAGCCTGGCATTTAACTCCGTTTCTGAAGGGAAATACACAGCACAGTTCTCATCCATGAAACACACTCTGCTTTAGAGCCAGAAGCACGCTCTTGCTTTCTAGAGTCTCGAATAAGGCGGGAAACGTGAGTGTGCTCAGAACAAAAGAACCGTGTTTCCTACACACACGGACCATATCTAGTTCAACTCTCCTTCAGAAACTGATACAAACCACAGGGCCTCTAACATCCAATGCTTTTCAGTTAAGAGGGAGAAACGTGTGAGCTTCGTGAACGATGTAGCTTCATTGGAGATGATAGGGAGTGCGTTTACCCGAAACGAAGTCTTGATTGTAAAAGACAAAGAACCTGGCCTTTAACTACGTTTCTGAAGGGAAACACACAGCACAGTTCTCATCTATGAAACACACTCTGCTGTATAGCAAGAAGCATGGTCTTGCTTTCTAGAGTCTATAAAAAGGCGGGAAACGTGAGTGTGCTCAGAACAAAAGAACCGTGTTTCCTACACACACGGACCATATCTAGTTCAACTCTGCTTCTGAAACTGATACAAACCACAGGGCCTCTAACATCCAATTCTTATCAGTTAAGAGCGAGAAACGTGTGAGCTTCGTGAACTATGTAGCTTTGTTTGAGATGATAGTGAGTGCGTTTACCCGAAACGAAGTCTTGATTGTAAAAGACAAAGAACCTGGCATTTAACTCCGTTTCTGAAGGGAAACACACAGCACAGTTCTCATCCATGAAACACACTCTGCTGTAGAGCAAGAAGCATGCTCTTGCTTTCTAGAGTCTATAATAAGGCGGGAAACGTGAGTGGGCTCAGAACAAACGATCCATGTTTCCAACAAACACGGACCATATCTAGTTCAACTCTGCTTCTGAAACTGATACAAACCACAGTTCCTCTAACATCCAATGGTTTTCAAATAAGAGCAAGAAACGTGTGAGCTTCATGAACGATGTAGCTTCGTTTGAGCTGAAAAGTGAGGGCGTTTACCTGAAAAGAAGTCTTGCTTGTAGGAAGACACAGACACTGGCATGTAAATCCGTTTTTGAACGGAAACACACAGCACAGTTCTCATCCATGAAACACACTCTGTTTAGAGCAAGATGCACGCTCTGGCTTTCTAGAGTCTTAATAAGCGGGAAACGTGATGTGCTCAGAAGAAAAGAACCGTGTTTCCTACACACACGGACCATATCTAGTTCAACTCAGCTTCTGAAACTGATGCAAATCACAGGGCCTCTAACATCCAATGCTTTTCAGTTAAGAGCAAGAAACGTGTGAGCTTCCTAAACGATGTAGCTTTGTTTGAGCTGAAAAGTGAGTGCGTTTACCTGAAACGAAGTCTTGCTTGTAGGAAGACACAGTGCCTGGCATTTAACTCCGTTTCTGAAGGGAAACACACAGCACAGTGCTCATCCATGAAACACACTCTGCTTTAGAGCCAGAAGCACGCTCTTGCTTTCTAGAGTCTCGAATAAGGCGGGAAACGTGAGTGTGCTCAGAACAAAAGAACCGTGTTTCCTACACACACGGACCATATCTAGTTCAACTCTGCTTCAGAAACTGATAAAAACCACAGGGACTCTAACATCCAATGCTTTTCAGTTAAGCGCGAGAAACGTGTGAGCTTCGTGAATGATATAGCTTCATTTGAGATGATATTAGTGCTTTACTCGAAACGAAGTCTTGATTGTAAAAGACAAAGAACCTGGCCTTTAACTCCGTTTCTGAAGGGAAACACACAGCACAGTTCTCATCTATGAAACACACTCTGCTGTAGAGCAAGAAGCAGGCTCTTGCTGTCTCTAGTCTCTAATAAGGAGGGAAACGTGAGTGTGTTCAGAACAAAAGAACCGTGTTTCCTACACACACGGACCATATCTAGTTCAACTCTGCTTCAGAAACTGGTAAAAACCAAAGGGCCCCTAACATCCAATACTTTTCAGTTAAGAGCGAGAAACGTGTGAGCTTCCTGAACGATATAGCTTCCTTTGAGCTGAAAAGTGTGTGCGTTTACCTGAAATGAAGTCTGGCTTGTAGGAAGTCACAGACACTGGCACGTGACTCAGTTTTTGAACGGAAACACACGGCACAGTTCTCATCCATGAAACACACCCTGCTTTAGAACAAGAAGCACGCTATTGCTTTCTAGATTCTCTAATAAGGCGAGAAACATGACTGAGCTCAGAAAAAAAGAACCGTGTTTCCTACACTCACGGACCATATCTTGTTCAACTCTGCTTCTGAAACTGATACAAACCACTGGTCCTATAACATCCAATGCTTTTTAGTTAAGAGCGAGAAACGTGTGAGCTTAGTGAACGATGTAGCTTCCTTTGAGATGATAGTGAGTGCGTTTACCCGAATCGAAGTCTTGATTGTAAAAGACAAAGAACCTGGCATTTAACTGTGTTTCTGAAGGGAAACACACAGCAAAGTTTTCATCCATGAAACACACTCTGCTTTAGAGCAAGAAGCATGCTCTTGCTTTCTAGAGTCTCTAATAAGGCGGGAAACGTGAGTGTGCTCAGAACAAAAGAAACGTGTTTCCTACACACATTGACCATATCTAGTACAACTCTGCTTCTGAAACTGATACAAACCACTGGTCCTATAACATCCAATGCTTTTTAGTTAAGAGCGAGAAACGTGTGAGCTTTGTGAACGATGTAGCTTCATTTGAGCTGAAAGTGAGTTCTTATACCCGAAACGAAGACTTGATTGTAAAAGACACAGTGCCTGGCATTTAACTCCGTTTCTGAAGGAAAAGACACAGCACAGTTCTCATCCATGAAAAACACTCTGCTTTAGAGCAAGAAGCAGGCTCTTGCTTTCTATAGTCTCTATTAAGGAGGGAAACGGGAGTGTGCTCAGAACAAAAGAACCGTGTTTCCTACACACACGGACCATATCTAGTTCAACTCTGCTTCTGAATCTGATACAAACCACAGGGCCTCTAACATCCAATGCTTTTCAGTTAAGAGCGAGAAACGTGTGAGCTTCCTGAACGATATAGCTTCCTTTGACCCGAAAAGAGTGTGCGTTTACCTGAAATGAAGTCTGGCTTGTAGGAAGACACAGACACTGGCAGGTAAGTCCGTTTTTGAACGGAAACACACAGCACAGTTCTCATCCATGAAACACACTCTGCTTTAGAGCAAGAAGCACGCTATTGCTTTCTAGATTCTCTAATAAGGCGGGAAACGTGAGTGGGCTCAGAACAAACGATCCATGTTTCCTACACATACGGACCATATCTAGTTCAACTCTGCTTCTGAAACTGATACAAAGCACAGTTCCTCTAACATCCAATGCTTTTCAGATTAGAGCAAGAAACGTGTGAGCTTCATGAACTATGTAGCTTCGTTTGAGCTGAAAAGTGACAGAGTTTACCTGAAACGAAGTCTTCCTTGTAGGAAGACACAGAGCCTGGCATTGAACTCCGTATCTGAGGGGAAACACACAGCACAGTTCTCATCCATGAAACACACTCTGCTTTAGAGCAGGAAGCAGGCTCTTGCATTCTAGAGTCTTAATAAGGCAGGAAACGTGATGTGCTCAGAAGAAAAGAACCGTGTTTCCTACACACACTGACCATATCTAGTTCAACTCTGCTTCAGAAACTGATACAAACCACAGGTCCTCTAACATCCAATGCTTTAGAGTTAAGAGCGAGAAACGTGTGAGCTTCGTGAACGATGTAGCTTCCTTTGAGCAGAAAAGTGAGTGCGTTTACATGAAACGAAGTCTTGCTTGTAGGAAGACACAGAGCCTGGCATTTAACTCCGTTTCTGAAGGGAAGTACACAGCAAAGTTCTCATCCATGAAACACACTCTGCTTTAGAGCAAGAAGCATGCTCTTGCTTTCTAGAGTCTCTAATAAGGCAGGTAACGTGAGTGGGCTCAGAACAAAAGAACCGTGTTTCCTACACACACGGACCATATCTAGAACAATCTGCTTCTGAAACTGATACAAACCACAGGTCCTCTAACATCCAATGCTTTTCAGTTAAGAGCGAGAAACGTGTGAGCTTCCTGAACGAAGTAGCATTGTTTGAGCTGAAAAGTGACAGCATTTACCTGAAACGTAGTCTTGTTTGTAGGAAGACACAGAGCCTGGCATTTATCTCCGTTTCTGAAGGGAAACACACATCACAGTTCTCATCCATGAAACACACTCTGCTTTAGAGCAAGAAGCACGCTCTTGCTTTCTAGAGTCTCTACTAAGGCGGGAAACGTGAGTGTGCTCAGAACAGAAGAACCGTGTTTCCTACACACATTGACCATATCTAGTTCAACTCTGCTTCTGAAACTGATACAAACCACAGGGCCTCTAACATCCAATGCTTTTCAGTTAAGAGCGAAAAACGTGAGAGCTTCGTGAACTATGTAGCTTCCTTTGAGATGATAGTGAGTGCGTTTACCCGAAACGAAGTCTTGATTGTAAAAGACCAAGAACCTGGCATTTAACTCCGTTTCTGAAGGGAAACACACAGCACAGTTCTCATCCATGAAACACACTCTGCTTTAGAGCAAGAAGCACGCTCTTGCTTTCTAGAGTCTCTAATAAGGCGGGAAACGTGAGTGTGCTCAGAACAGACGATCCATGGTTCCTACACACACGGACCATATCTAGTTCAACTCTGCTTCTGAAACTGATACAAACCACAGTTCCTCTAACATCCAATGCTTTTCAAATAAGAGCAAGAAACGTGTGAGCTTCATGAACGATGTAGCTTCGTTTGAGCTGAAAAGTGAGTGCGTTTACCTGAAATGAAGTCTGGCTTGTAGGAAGTCACAGACACTGGCACGTAACTCCATTTTTGAACGGAAACACACAGCACAGTTCTCATCCATGAAACACACTCTGCTTTAGAGCAAGATGCACGCTCCTGCTTTCTAGAATCTCTAATAAGGCGGGAAACGTGAGTGAGCTCAGAACAAAAGAACCGTGTTTCCTACACACACGGACCATACCTAGTTCAACTCTGCTTCAGAAACTGATACAAACCACAGGGCCTCTAACATCCAATTCTTTTCAGTTAAGAGCGAGAAACGTGTGAGCTTAGTGAACGATGTAGCTTTGTTTGAGCTGAAAGTGAGTTCTTATACCCGAAACGAAGTCTTGATTGTAAAATACACAGTGCCTGGCATTTAACTCCGTTTATGAAGGGAAACACACAGCACAGTTCTCATCCATGAAACACACTCTGCTTTAGAGCAAAAAGCAGGCTCTTGCTGTCTATAGTCTCTAATAAGGAGGGAAACGTGAGGGTGTTCAGAACAAAAGAACCGTGTTTCCTACACACATGGACCATATCTAGTTCAACTCTGCTTCTGAAACTCATACAAACCACAGGGCCCCTAACATCCAATGCTTTTCAGTTAAGAGCGAGAAACGTGTGAGCTTCCTGAACGATATAGCTTCCTTTGAGCTGAAAAGTGTGTGCGTTTACCTGAAATGAAGTCTGGCTTGTAGGAAGTCACAGACACTGGCACGTGACTCAGTTTTTGAACGGAAACACACGGCACAGTTCTCATCCATGAAACACACCCTGCTTTAGAACAAGAAGCACGCTATTGCTTTCTAGATTCTCTAATAAGGCGAGAAACATGACTGAGCTCAGAAAAAAAGAACCGTGTTTCCTACACTCACGGACCATATCTTGTTCAACTCTGCTTCTGAAACTGATACAAACCACTGGTCCTATAACATCCAATGCTTTTTAGTTAAGAGCGAGAAACGTGTGAGCTTAGTGAACGATGTAGCTTCCTTTGAGATGATAGTGAGTGCGTTTACCCGAATCGAAGTCTTGATTGTAAAAGACAAAGAACCTGGCATTTAACTGTGTTTCTGAAGGGAAACACACAGCAAAGTTTTCATCCATGAAACACACTCTGCTTTAGAGCAAGAAGCATGCTCTTGCTTTCTAGAGTCTCTAATAAGGCGGGAAACGTGAGTGTGCTCAGAACAAAAGAAACGTGTTTCCTACACACATTGACCATATCTAGTACAACTCTGCTTCTGAAACTGATACAAACCACTGGTCCTATAACATCCAATGCTTTTTAGTTAAGAGCGAGAAACGTGTGAGCTTTGTGAACGATGTAGCTTCATTTGAGCTGAAAGTGAGTTCTTATACCCGAAACGAAGACTTGATTGTAAAAGACACAGTGCCTGGCATTTAACTCCGTTTCTGAAGGAAAAGACACAGCACAGTTCTCATCCATGAAAAACACTCTGCTTTAGAGCAAGAAGCAGGCTCTTGCTTTCTATAGTCTCTATTAAGGAGGGAAACGGGAGTGTGCTCAGAACAAAAGAACCGTGTTTCCTACACACACGGACCATATCTAGTTCAACTCTGCTTCTGAATCTGATACAAACCACAGGGCCTCTAACATCCAATGCTTTTCAGTTAAGAGCGAGAAACGTGTGAGCTTCCTGAACGATATAGCTTCCTTTGACCCGAAAAGAGTGTGCGTTTACCTGAAATGAAGTCTGGCTTGTAGGAAGACACAGACACTGGCAGGTAAGTCCGTTTTTGAACGGAAACACACAGCACAGTTCTCATCCATGAAACACACTCTGCTTTAGAGCAAGAAGCACGCTATTGCTTTCTAGATTCTCTAATAAGGCGGGAAACGTGAGTGGGCTCAGAACAAACGATCCATGTTTCCTACACATACGGACCATATCTAGTTCAACTCTGCTTCTGAAACTGATACAAAGCACAGTTCCTCTAACATCCAATGCTTTTCAGATTAGAGCAAGAAACGTGTGAGCTTCATGAACTATGTAGCTTCGTTTGAGCTGAAAAGTGACAGAGTTTACCTGAAACGAAGTCTTCCTTGTAGGAAGACACAGAGCCTGGCATTGAACTCCGTATCTGAGGGGAAACACACAGCACAGTTCTCATCCATGAAACACACTCTGCTTTAGAGCAGGAAGCAGGCTCTTGCATTCTAGAGTCTTAATAAGGCAGGAAACGTGATGTGCTCAGAAGAAAAGAACCGTGTTTCCTACACACACTGACCATATCTAGTTCAACTCTGCTTCAGAAACTGATACAAACCACAGGTCCTCTAACATCCAATGCTTTAGAGTTAAGAGCGAGAAACGTGTGAGCTTCGTGAACGATGTAGCTTCCTTTGAGCAGAAAAGTGAGTGCGTTTACATGAAACGAAGTCTTGCTTGTAGGAAGACACAGAGCCTGGCATTTAACTCCATTTCTGAAGGGAAATACACAGCAAAGTTCTCATCCATGAAACACACTCTGCTTTAGAGCAAGAAGCATGCTCTTGCTTTCTAGAGTCTCTAATAAGGCAGGTAACGTGAGTGGGCTCAGAACAAAAGAACCGTGTTTCCTACACACACGGACCATATCTAGAACAATCTGCTTTTGAAACTGATACAAACCACAGGTCCTCTAACATCCAATGCTTTTCAGTTAAGAGCGAGAAACGTGTGAGCTTCCTGAACGAAGTAGCATTGTTTGAGCTGAAAAGTGACAGCATTTACCTGAAACGTAGTCTTGTTTGTAGGAAGACACAGAGCCTGGCATTTATCTCCGTTTCTGAAGGGAAACACACATCACAGTTCTCATCCATGAAACACACTCTGCTTTAGAGCAAGAAGCACGCTCTTGCTTTCTAGAGTCTCTACTAAGGCGGGAAACGTGAGTGTGCTCAGAACAGAAGAACCGTGTTTCCTACACACATTGACCATATCTAGTTCAACTCTGCTTCTGAAACTGATACAAACCACAGGGCCTCTAACATCCAATGCTTTTCAGTTAAGAGCGAAAAACGTGAGAGCTTCGTGAACTATGTAGCTTCCTTTGAGATGATAGTGAGTGCGTTTACCCGAAACGAAGTCTTGATTGTAAAAGACCAAGAACCTGGCATTTAACTCCGTTTCTGAAGGGAAACACACAGCACAGTTCTCATCCATGAAACACACTCTGCTTTAGAGCAAGAAGCACGCTCTTGCTTTCTAGAGTCTCTAATAAGGCGGGAAACGTGAATGTGCTCAGAACAGACGATCCATGGTTCCTACACACACGGACCATATCTAGTTCAACTCTGCTTCTGAAACTGATACAAACCACAGTTCCTCTAACATCCAATGCTTTTCAAATAAGAGCAAGAAACGTGTGAGCTTCATGAACGATGTAGCTTCGTTTGAGCTGAAAAGTGAGTGCGTTTACCTGAAATGAAGTCTGGCTTGTAGGAAGTCACAGACACTGGCACGTAACTCCATTTTTGAACGGAAACACACAGCACAGTTCTCATCCATGAAACACACTCTGCTTTAGAGCAAGATGCACGCTCCTGCTTTCTAGAATCTCTAATAAGGCGGGAAACGTGAGTGAGCTCAGAACAAAAGAACCGTGTTTCCTACACACACGGACCATACCTAGTTCAACTCTGCTTCAGAAACTGATACAAACCACAGGGCCTCTAACATCCAATTCTTTTCAGTTAAGAGCGAGAAACGTGTGAGCTTAGTGAACGATGTAGCTTCGTTTGAGCTGAAAGTGAGTTCTTATACCCGAAACGAAGTCTTGATTGTAAAATACACAGTGCCTGGCATTTAACTCCGTTTATGAAGGGAAACACACAGCACAGTTCTCATCCATGAAACACACTCTGCTTTAGAGCAAGAAGCAGGCTCTTGCTGTCTATAGTCTCTAATAAGGAGGGAAACGTGAGGGTGTTCAGAACAAAAGAACCGTGTTTCCTACACACATGGACCATATCTAGTTCAACTCTGCTTCTGAAACTCATACAAACCACAGGGCCCCTAACATCCAATGCTTTTCAGTTAAGAGCGAGAAACGTGTGAGCTTCCTGAACGATATAGCTTCCTTTGAGCTGAAAAGTGTGTGCGTTTACCTGAAATGAAGTCTGGCTTGTAGGAAGTCACAGACACTGGCACGTGACTCCGTTTTTGAACGGAAACACACAGCACAGTTCTCATCCATGAAACACACTCTGCTTTAGAGCAAGAAGCACGCTATTGCTTTCTAGATTCTCTAATAAGGCGGGAAACATGACTGAGCTCAGAAAAAAAGAACCGTGTTTCCTACACACACGGACCATATCTACTTCAACTCTGCTTCTGAAACTGATACAAACCACAGGTCCTCTAACATCCAATGCATTTCAGTTAAGAGCGAGAAACGTGTGAGCTTCCTGAACGATGTAGCTTTGTTTGAGCGGAAAGTGACAGCGTTTCCCTGAAACGAAGTCTTGTTTGTAGGAAGACACAGAGCCTGGCATTTAACTCCGTTTCTGAAGGGAAACACACAGCACAGTTCTCATCCATGAAACACACTCTGCTTTAGAGCCAGAAGCACGCTCTTGCTTTCTAGAGTCTCGAATAAGGCGGGAAACGTGAGTGTGCTCAGAACAAAAGAACCGTGTTTCCTACACACACGGACCATATCTAGTTCAACTCTGCTTCAGAAACTGATACAAACCACAGGGCCTCTAACATCCAATGCTTTTCAGTTAAGAGGGAGAAACATGTGAGCTTCGTGAACGATGTAGCTTCATTGGAGATGATAGGGAGTGTGTTTACCCGAAACGAAGTCTTCAGTGTAAAAGACAAAGAACCTGGCCTTTAACTACGTTTCTGAAGGGAAACACACAGCACAGTTCTCATCTATGAAACACACTCTGCTGTAGAGCAAGAAGCATGGTCTTGCTTTCTAGAGTCTATAATAAGGCGGGAAACGTGAGTGGGCTCAGAACAAACGATCCACGTTTCCTACACACACGGACCATATCTAGTTCAACTCTGCTTCTGAAACTGATACAAACCACAGGGCCTCTAACATCCAATTCTTATCAGTTAAGAGCGAGAAACGTGTGAGCTTCGTGAACTATGTAGCTTCGTTTGAGATGATAGTGAGTGCGTTTACCCGAAACGAAGTCTTGATTGTAAAAGACAAAGAACCTGGCATTTAACTCCGTTTCTGAAGGGAAACACACAGCACAGTTCTCATCCATGAAACACACTCTGCTGTAGAGCAAGAAGCATGCTCTTGCTTTCTAGAGTCTATAATAAGGCGGGAAACGTGAGTGGGCTCAGAACAAACGATCCATGTTTCCAACAAACACGGACCATATCTAGTTCAACTCTGCTTCTGAAACTGATACAAACCACAGTTCCTCTAACATCCAATGGTTTTCAAATAAGAGCAAGAAACGTGTGAGCTTCATGAACGATGTAGCTTCGTTTGAGCTGAAAAGTGAGGGCGTTTACCTGAAAAGAAGTCTTGCTTGTAGGAAGACACAGACACTGGCATGTAAATCCGTTTTTGAACGGAAACACACAGCACAGTTCTCATCCATGAAACACACTCTGTTTAGAGCAAGATGCACGCTCTGGCTTTCTAGAGTCTTAATAAGCGGGAAACGTGATGTGCTCAGAAGAAAAGAACCGTGTTTCCTACACACACGGACCATATCTAGTTCAACTCAGCTTCTGAAACTGATGCAAATCACAGGGCCTCTAACATCCAATGCTTTTCAGTTAAGAGCGAGAAACGTGTGAGCTTCCTAAACGATGTAGCTTTGTTTGAGCTGAAAAGTGAGTGCGTTTACCTGAAACGAAGTCTTGCTTGTAGGAAGACACAGAGCCTGGCATTTAACTCCGTTTCTGAAGGGAAATACACAGCAAAGTTCTCATCCATAAAACTCACTCTGCTTTAGAGCAAGAAGCATGCTCTTGCTTTCTAGAGTCTCTAATAAGGCAGGTAACGTGAGTGGGCTCAGAACAAAAGAACCGTGTTTCCTACACACACGGACCATATCTAGAACAACTATGCTTCTGAAACTGATACAAACCACAGGTCCTCTAACATCCAATGCTTTTCAGTTAAGAGCGAGAAACGTGTGAGCTTCCTGAACGATGCAGCTTTGTTTGAGCTGAAAAGTGACAGCGTTTACCTGAAAAGGAAGTCTTGTTTGTAGGAAGACACAGAGCCTGGCATTTAACTCCGTTTCTGAAGGGAAATACACAGCACAGTGCTCATCCATGAAACACACTCTGCTTTAGAGCCAGAAGCACGCTCTTGCTTTCTAGAGTCTCGAATAAGGCGGGAAACGTGAGTGTGCTCAGAACAAACGAACCGTGTTTGCTACACACACGGACCATATCTAGTTCAACTCTGCTTCTGAAGCTGATACAAACCACAGGGCCTCTAACATCCAATGCTTTTCAGTTAAGAGCGAGAAACGTGTGAGCTTCGTGAACGATGTAGCTTCCTTTGAGCTGAAAGTGAGTTCTTATACCCGAAACGAAGTCTTGATTGTAAAAGACACAGTGCCTGGCATTTAACTCCGTTTCTGAAGGGAAACACACAGCACAGTGCTCATCCATGAAACACACTCTGCTTTAGAGCCAGAAGCATGCTCTTGCTTTCTAGAGTCTCGAATAAGGCGGGAAACGTGAGTGTGCTCAGAACAAAAGAACCGTGTTTCCTACACACACGGACCATATCTAGTTCAACTCTGCTTCAGAAACTGATAAAAACCACAGGGACTCTAACATCCAATGCTTTTCAGTTAAGCGCGAGAAACGTGTGAGCTTCGTGAATGATGTAGCTTCATTTGAGATGATATTAGTGCTTTACTCGAAACGAAGTCTTGATTGTAAAAGACAAAGAACCTGGCCTTTAACTCCGTTTCTGAAGGGAAACACACAGCACAGTTCTCATCTATGAAACACACTCTGCTGTAGAGCAAGAAGCATGCTCTTGCTTTCTAGAGTCTATAATAAGGCGGGAAACGTGAGTGGGCTCAGAACAAACGATCCATGTTTCCTACACACACGGACCATACCTAGTTCAACTCTGCTTCTGAAACTGATACAAATCACAGGGCCTCTAACATCCAATTCTTTTCAGTTAAGAGCGAGAAACGTGTGAGCTTCGTGAACGATGTAGCTTCGTTTGAGCTGAAAGTGAGTTCTTATACCCGAAACGAAGTCTTGATTGTAAAATACACAGTGCCTGGCATTTAACTCCGTTTATGAAGGGAAACATACAGCACAGTTCTCATCCATGAAACTCACTCTGCTTTAGAGCAAGAAGCATGCTCTTGCTTTCTAGAGTCTCTAATAAGGCAGGTAACGTGAGTGGGCTCAGAACAAAAGAACCGTGTTTCCTACACACACGGACCATATCTAGAACAACTATGCTTCTGAAACTGATACAAACCACAGGTCCTCTAACATCCAATGCTTTTCAGTTAAGAGCGAGAAACGTGTGAGCTTCCTGAACGATGCAGCTTTGTTTGAGCTGAAAAGTGACAGCGTTTACCTGAAAAGGAAGTCTTGTTTGTAGGAAGACACAGAGCCTGGCATTTAACTCCGTTTCTGAAGGGAAATACACAGCACAGTGCTCATCCATGAAACACACTCTGCTTTAGAGCCAGAAGCACGCTCTTGCTTTCTAGAGTCTCGAATAAGGCGGGAAACGTGAGTGTGCTCAGAACAAACGAACCGTGTTTGCTATACACACGGACCATATCTAGTTCAACTCTGCTTCTGAAGCTGATACAAACCACAGGGCCTCTAACATCCAATGCTTTTCAGTTAAGAGCGAGAAACGTGTGAGCTTCGTGAACGATGTAGCTTCCTTTGAGCTGAAAGTGAGTTCTTATACCCGAAACGAAGTCTTGATTGTAAAAGACACAGTGCCTGGCATTTAACTCCGTTTCTGAAGGGAAACACACAGCACAGTGCTCATCCATGAAACACACTCTGCTTTAGAGCCAGAAGCATGCTCTTGCTTTCTAGAGTCTCGAATAAGGCGGGAAACGTGAGTGTGCTCAGAACAAAAGAACCGTGTTTCCTACACACACGGACCATATCTAGTTCAACTCTGCTTCAGAAACTGATAAAAACCACAGGGACTCTAACATCCAATGCTTTTCAGTTAAGCGCGAGAAACGTGTGAGCTTCGTGAATGATATAGCTTCATTTGAGATGATATTAGTGCTTTACTCGAAACGAAGTCTTGATTGTAAAAGACAAAGAACCTGGCCTTTAACTCCGTTTCTGAAGGGAAACACACAGCACAGTTCTCATCTATGAAACACACTCTGCTGTAGAGCAAGAAGCATGCTCTTGCTTTCTAGAGTCTATAATAAGGCGGGAAACGTGAGTGGGCTCAGAACAAACGATCCATGTTTCCTACACACACGGACCATACCTAGTTCAACTCTGCTTCTGAAACTGATACAAACCACAGGGCCTCTAACATCCAATTCTTTTCAGTTAAGAGCGAGAAACGTGTGAGCTTCGTGAACGATGTAGCTTCGTTTGAGCTGAAATTGAGTTCTTATACCCGAAACGAATTCTTGATTGTAAAATACACAGTGCCTGGCATTTAACTCCGTTTATGAAGGGAAACATACAGCACAGTTCTCATCCATGAAACACACTCTGCTTTAGAGCAAGAAGCAGGCTCTTGCTGTCTATAGTCTCTAATAAGGAGGGAAACGTGAGTGTGTTCAGAACAAAAGAACCGTGTTTCCTACACACATGGACCATATCTAGTTCAACTCTCCTTCTGAAACTCATACAAACCACAGGGCCCCTAACATCCAATGCTTTTCAGTTAAGAGCGAGAAACGTGTGAGCTTCCTGAACGATATAGCTTCCTTTGAGCTGAAAAGTGTGTGCGTTTACCTGAAATGAAGTCTGGCTTGTAGGAAGTCACAGACACTGGCACGTGACTCCGTTTTTGAACGGAAACACACAGCACAGTTCTCATCCATGAAACACACTCTGCTTTAGAGCAAGAAGCACGCTATTGCTTTCTAGATTCTCTAATAAGGCGGGAAACATGACTGAGCTCAGAAAAAAAGAACCGTGTTTCCTACACACACGGACCATATCTACTTCAACTCTGCTTCTGAAACTGATACAAACCACAGGTCCTCTAACATCCAATGCATTTCAGTTAAGAGCGAGAAACGTGTGAGCTTCCTGAACGATGTAGCTTTGTTTGAGCGGAAAGTGACAGCGTTTCCCTGAAACGAAGTCTTGTTTGTAGGAAGACACAGAGCCTGGCATTTAACTCCGTTTCTGAAGGGAAACACACAGCACAGTTCTCATCCATGAAACACACTCTGCTTTAGAGCCAGAAGCACGCTCTTGCTTTCTAGAGTCTCGAATAAGGCGGGAAACGTGAGTGTGCTCAGAACAAAAGAACCGTGTTTCCTACACACACGGACCATATCTAGTTCAACTCTGCTTCAGAAACTGATACAAACCACAGGGCCTCTAACATCCAATGCTTTTCAGTTAAGAGGGAGAAACATGTGAGCTTCGTGAACGATGTAGCTTCATTGGAGATGATAGGGAGTGCGTTTACCCGAAACGAAGTCTTCAGTGTAAAAGACAAAGAACCTGGCCTTTAACTACGTTTCTGAAGGGAAACACACAGCACAGTTCTCATCTATGAAACACACTCTGCTGTAGAGCAAGAAGCATGGTCTTGCTTTCTAGAGTCTATAATAAGGCGGGAAACGTGAGTGGGCTCAGAACAAACGATCCACGTTTCCTACACACACGGACCATATCTAGTTCAACTCTGCTTCTGAAACTGATACAAACCACAGGGCCTCTAACATCCAATTCTTATCAGTTAAGAGCGAGAAACGTGTGAGCTTCGTGAACTATGTAGCTTCGTTTGAGATGATAGTGAGTGCGTTTACCCGAAACGAAGTCTTGATTGTAAAAGACAAAGAACCTGGCATTTAACTCCGTTTCTGAAGGGAAACACACAGCACAGTTCTCATCCATGAAACACACTCTGCTGTAGAGCAAGAAGCATGCTCTTGCTTTCTAGAGTCTATAATAAGGCGGGAAACGTGAGTGGGCTCAGAACAAACGATCCATGTTTCCAACAAACACGGACCATATCTAGTTCAACTCTGCTTCTGAAACTGATACAAACCACAGTTCCTCTAACATCCAATGGTTTTCAAATAAGAGCAAGAAACGTGTGAGCTTCATGAACGATGTAGCTTCGTTTGAGCTGAAAAGTGAGGGCGTTTACCTGAAAAGAAGTCTTGCTTGTAGGAAGACACAGACACTGGCATGTAAATCCGTTTTTGAACGGAAACACACAGCACAGTTCTCATCCATGAAACACACTCTGTTTAGAGCAAGATGCACGCTCTGGCTTTCTAGAGTCTTAATAAGCGGGAAACGTGATGTGCTCAGAAGAAAAGAACCGTGTTTCCTACACACACGGACCATATCTAGTTCAACTCAGCTTCTGAAACTGATGCAAATCACAGGGCCTCTAACATCCAATGCTTTTCAGTTAAGAGCGAGAAACGTGTGAGCTTCCTAAACGATGTAGCTTTGTTTGAGCTGAAAAGTGAGTGCGTTTACCTGAAACGAAGTCTTGCTTGTAGGAAGACACAGAGCCTGGCATTTAACTCCGTTTCTGAAGGGAAATACACAGCAAAGTTCTCATCCATAAAACTCACTCTGCTTTAGAGCAAGAAGCATGCTCTTGCTTTCTAGAGTCTCTAATAAGGCAGGTAACGTGAGTGGGCTCAGAACAAAAGAACCGTGTTTCCTACACACACGGACCATATCTAGAACAACTATGCTTCTGAAACTGATACAAACCACAGGTCCTCTAACATCCAATGCTTTTCAGTTAAGAGCGAGAAACGTGTGAGCTTCCTGAACGATGCAGCTTTGTTTGAGCTGAAAAGTGACAGCGTTTACCTGAAAAGGAAGTCTTGTTTGTAGGAAGACACAGAGCCTGGCATTTAACTCCGTTTCTGAAGGGAAATACACAGCACAGTGCTCATCCATGAAACACACTCTGCTTTAGAGCCAGAAGCACGCTCTTGCTTTCTAGAGTCTCGAATAAGGCGGGAAACGTGAGTGTGCTCAGAACAAACGAACCGTGTTTGCTACACACACGGACCATATCTAGTTCAACTCTGCTTCTGAAGCTGATACAAACCACAGGGCCTCTAACATCCAATGCTTTTCAGTTAAGAGCGAGAAACGTGTGAGCTTCGTGAAAGATGTAGCTTCCTTTGAGCTGAAAGTGAGTTCTTATACCCGAAACGAAGTCTTGATTGTAAAAGACACAGTGCCTGGCATTTAACTCCGTTTCTGAAGGGAAACACACAGCACAGTGCTCATCCATGAAACACACTCTGCTTTAGAGCCAGAAGCATGCTCTTGCTTTCTAGAGTCTCGAATAAGGCGGGAAACGTGAGTGTGCTCAGAACAAAAGAACCGTGTTTCCTACACACACGGACCATATCTAGTTCAACTCTGCTTCAGAAACTGATAAAAACCACAGGGACTCTAACATCCAATGCTTTTCAGTTAAGCGCGAGAAACGTGTGAGCTTCGTGAATGATATAGCTTCATTTGAGATGATATTAGTGCTTTACTCGAAACGAAGTCTTGATTGTAAAAGACAAAGAACCTGGCCTTTAACTCCGTTTCTGAAGGGAAACACACAGCACAGTTCTCATCTATGAAACACACTCTGCTGTAGAGCAAGAAGCATGCTCTTGCTTTCTAGAGTCTATAATAAGGCGGGAAACGTGAGTGGGCTCAGAACAAACGATCCATGTTTCCTACACACACGGACCATACCTAGTTCAACTCTGCTTCTGAAACTGATACAAACCACAGGGCCTCTAACATCCAATTCTTTTCAGTTAAGAGCGAGAAACGTGTGAGCTTCGTGAACGATGTAGCTTCGTTTGAGCTGAAAGTGAGTTCTTATACCCGAAACGAAGTCTTGATTGTAAAATACACAGTGCCTGGCATTTAACTCCGTTTATGAAGGGAAACATACAGCACAGTTCTCATCCATGAAACTCACTCTGCTTTAGAGCAAGAAGCATGCTCTTGCTTTCTAGAGTCTCTAATAAGGCAGGTAACGTGAGTGGGCTCAGAACAAAAGAACCGTGTTTCCTACACACACGGACCATATCTAGAACAATCTGCTTCTGAAACTGATACAAACCACAGGTCCTCTAACATCCAATGCTTTTCAGTTAAGAGCGAGAAACGTGTGAGCTTCCTGAACGAAGTAGCATTGTTTGAGCTGAAAAGTGACAGCATTTACCTGAAACGTAGTCTTGTTTGTAGGAAGACACAGAGCCTGGCATTTATCTCCGTTTCTGAAGGGAAACACACATCACAGTTCTCATCCATGAAACACACTCTGCTTTAGAGCAAGAAGCACGCTCTTGCTTTCTAGAGTCTCTACTAAGGCGGGAAACGTGAGTGTGCTCAGAACAGAAGAACCGTGTTTCCTACACACATTGACCATATCTAGTTCAACTCTGCTTCTGAAACTGATACAAACCACAGGGCCTCTAACATCCAATGCTTTTCAGTTAAGAGCGAAAAACGTGAGAGCTTCGTGAACTATGTAGCTTCCTTTGAGATGATAGTGAGTGCGTTTACCCGAAACGAAGTCTTGATTGTAAAAGACCAAGAACCTGGCATTTAACTCCGTTTCTGAAGGGAAACACACAGCACAGTTCTCATCCATGAAACACACTCTGCTTTAGAGCAAGAAGCACGCTCTTGCTTTCTAGAGTCTCTAATAAGGCGGGAAACGTGAGTGTGCTCAGAACAGACGATCCATGGTTCCTACACACACGGACCATATCTAGTTCAACTCTGCTTCTGAAACTGATACAAACCACAGTTCCTCTAACATCCAATGCTTTTCAAATAAGAGCAAGAAACGTGTGAGCTTCATGAACGATGTAGCTTCGTTTGAGCTGAAAAGTGAGTGCGTTTACCTGAAATGAAGTCTGGCTTGTAGGAAGTCACAGACACTGGCACGTAACTCCATTTTTGAACGGAAACACACAGCACAGTTCTCATCCATGAAACACACTCTGCTTTAGAGCAAGATGCACGCTCCTGCTTTCTAGAATCTCTAATAAGGAAGGAAACGTGAGTGAGCTCAGAACAAAAGAACCGTGTTTCCTACACACACGGACCATACCTAGTTCAACTCTGCTTCAGAAACTGATACAAACCACAGGGCCTCTAACATCCAATTCTTTTCAGTTAAGAGCGAGAAACGTGTGAGCTTAGTGAACGATGTAGCTTCGTTTGAGCTGAAAGTGAGTTCTTATACCCGAAACGAAGTCTTGATTGTAAAATACACAGTGCCTGGCATTTAACTCCGTTTATGAAGGGAAACACACAGCACAGTTCTCATCCATGAAACACACTCTGCTTTAGAGCAAGAAGCAGGCTCTTGCTGTCTATAGTCTCTAATAAGGAGGGAAACGTGAGGGTGTTCAGAACAAAAGAACCGTGTTTCCTACACACATGGACCATATCTAGTTCAACTCTGCTTCTGAAACTCATACAAACCACAGGGCCCCTAACATCCAATGCTTTTCAGTTAAGAGCGAGAAACGTGTGAGCTTCCTGAACGATATAGCTTCCTTTGAGCTGAAAAGTGTGTGCGTTTACCTGAAATGAAGTCTGGCTTGTAGGAAGTCACAGACACTGGCACGTGACTCCGTTTTTGAACGGAAACACACAGCACAGTTCTCATCCATGAAACACACTCTGCTTTAGAGCAAGAAGCACGCTATTGCTTTCTAGATTCTCTAATAAGGCGGGAAACATGACTGAGCTCAGAAAAAAAGAACCGTGTTTCCTACACACACGGACCATATCTACTTCAACTCTGCTTTTGAAACTGATACAAACCACAGGTCCTCTAACATCCAATGCATTTCAGTTAAGAGCGAGAAACGTGTGAGCTTCCTGAACGATGTAGCTTTGTTTGAGCGGAAAGTGACAGCGTTTCCCTGAAACGAAGTCTTGTTTGTAGGAAGACACAGAGCCTGGCATTTAACTCCGTTTCTGAAGGGAAACACACAGCACAGTTCTCATCCATGAAACACACTCTGCTTTAGAGCCAGAAGCACGCTCTTGCTTTCTAGAGTCTCGAATAAGGCGGGAAACGTGAGTGTGCTCAGAACAAAAGAACCGTGTTTCCTACACACACGGACCATATCTAGTTCAACTCTGCTTCAGAAACTGATACAAACCACAGGGCCTCTAACATCCAATGCTTTTCAGTTAAGAGGGAGAAACATGTGAGCTTCGTGAACGATGTAGCTTCATTGGAGATGATAGGGAGTGCGTTTACCCGAAACGAAGTCTTCAGTGTAAAAGACAAAGAACCTGGCCTTTAACTACGTTTCTGAAGGGAAACACACAGCACAGTTCTCATCTATGAAACACACTCTGCTGTAGAGCAAGAAGCATGGTCTTGCTTTCTAGAGTCTATAATAAGGCGGGAAACGTGAGTGGGCTCAGAACAAACGATCCACGTTTCCTACACACACGGACCATATCTAGTTCAACTCTGCTTCTGAAACTGATACAAACCACAGGGCCTCTAACATCCAATTCTTATCAGTTAAGAGCGAGAAACGTGTGAGCTTCGTGAACTATGTAGCTTCGTTTGAGATGATAGTGAGTGCGTTTACCCGAAACGAAGTCTTGATTGTAAAAGACAAAGAACCTGGCATTTAACTCCGTTTCTGAAGGGAAACACACAGCACAGTTCTCATCCATGAAACACACTCTGCTGTAGAGCAAGAAGCATGCTCTTGCTTTCTAGAGTCTATAATAAGGCGGGAAACGTGAGTGGGCTCAGAACAAACGATCCATGTTTCCAACAAACACGGACCATATCTAGTTCAACTCTGCTTCTGAAACTGATACAAACCACAGTTCCTCTAACATCCAATGGTTTTCAAATAAGAGCAAGAAACGTGTGAGCTTCATGAACGATGTAGCTTCGTTTGAGCTGAAAAGTGAGGGCGTTTACCTGAAAAGAAGTCTTGCTTGTAGGAAGACACAGACACTGGCATGTAAATCCGTTTTTGAACGGAAACACACAGCACAGTTCTCATCCATGAAACACACTCTGTTTAGAGCAAGATGCACGCTCTGGCTTTCTAGAGTCTTAATAAGCGGGAAACGTGATGTGCTCAGAAGAAAAGAACCGTGTTTCCTACACACACGGACCATATCTAGTTCAACTCAGCTTCTGAAACTGATGCAAATCACAGGGCCTCTAACATCCAATGCTTTTCAGTTAAGAGCGAGAAACGTGTGAGCTTCCTAAACGATGTAGCTTTGTTTGAGCTGAAAAGTGAGTGCGTTTACCTGAAACGAAGTCTTGCTTGTAGGAAGACACAGAGCCTGGCATTTAACTCCGTTTCTGAAGGGAAATACACAGCAAAGTTCTCATCCATAAAACTCACTCTGCTTTAGAGCAAGAAGCATGCTCTTGCTTTCTAGAGTCTCTAATAAGGCAGGTAACGTGAGTGGGCTCAGAACAAAAGAACCGTGTTTCCTACACACACGGACCATATCTAGAACAACTATGCTTCTGAAACTGATACAAACCACAGGTCCTCTAACATCCAATGCTTTTCAGTTAAGAGCGAGAAACGTGTGAGCTTCCTGAACGATGCAGCTTTGTTTGAGCTGAAAAGTGACAGCGTTTACCTGAAAAGGAAGTCTTGTTTGTAGGAAGACACAGAGCCTGGCATTTAACTCCGTTTCTGAAGGGAAATACACAGCACAGTGCTCATCCATGAAACACACTCTGCTTTAGAGCCAGAAGCACGCTCTTGCTTTCTAGAGTCTCGAATAAGGCGGGAAACGTGAGTGTGCTCAGAACAAACGAACCGTGTTTGCTACACACACGGACCATATCTAGTTCAACTCTGCTTCTGAAGCTGATACAAACCACAGGGCCTCTAACATCCAATGCTTTTCAGTTAAGAGCGAGAAACGTGTGAGCTTCGTGAACGATGTAGCTTCCTTTGAGCTGAAAGTGAGTTCTTATACCCGAAACGAAGTCTTGATTGTAAAAGACACAGTGCCTGGCATTTAACTCCGTTTCTGAAGGGAAACACACAGCACAGTGCTCATCCATGAAACACACTCTGCTTTAGAGCCAGAAGCATGCTCTTGCTTTCTAGAGTCTCGAATAAGGCGGGAAACGTGAGTGTGCTCAGAACAAAAGAACCGTGTTTCCTACACACACGGACCATATCTAGTTCAACTCTGCTTCAGAAACTGATAAAAACCACAGGGACTCTAACATCCAATGCTTTTCAGTTAAGCGCGAGAAACGTGTGAGCTTCGTGAATGATGTAGCTTCATTTGAGATGATATTAGTGCTTTACTCGAAACGAAGTCTTGATTGTAAAAGACAAAGAACCTGGCCTTTAACTCCGTTTCTGAAGGGAAACACACAGCACAGTTCTCATCTATGAAACACACTCTGCTGTAGAGCAAGAAGCATGCTCTTGCTTTCTAGAGTCTATAATAAGGCGGGAAACGTGAGTGGGCTCAGAACAAACGATCCATGTTTCCTACACACACGGACCATACCTAGTTCAACTCTGCTTCTGAAACTGATACAAACCACAGGGCCTCTAACATCCAATTCTTTTCAGTTAAGAGCGAGAAACGTGTGAGCTTCGTGAACGATGTAGCTTCGTTTGAGCTGAAAGTGAGTTCTTATACCCGAAACGAAGTCTTGATTGTAAAATACACAGTGCCTGGCATTTAACTCCGTTTATGAAGGGAAACATACAGCACAGTTCTCATCCATGAAACTCACTCTGCTTTAGAGCAAGAAGCATGCTCTTGCTTTCTAGAGTCTCTAATAAGGCAGGTAACGTGAGTGGGCTCAGAACAAAAGAACCGTGTTTCCTACACACACGGACCATATCTAGAACAACTATGCTTCTGAAACTGATACAAACCACAGGTCCTCTAACATCCAATGCTTTTCAGTTAAGAGCGAGAAACGTGTGAGCTTCCTGAACGATGCAGCTTTGTTTGAGCTGAAAAGTGACAGCGTTTACCTGAAAAGGAAGTCTTGTTTGTAGGAAGACACAGAGCCTGGCATTTAACTCCGTTTCTGAAGGGAAATACACAGCACAGTGCTCATCCATGAAACACACTCTGCTTTAGAGCCAGAAGCACGCTCTTGCTTTCTAGAGTCTCGAATAAGGCGGGAAACGTGAGTGTGCTCAGAACAAACGAACCGTGTTTGCTATACACACGGACCATATCTAGTTCAACTCTGCTTCTGAAGCTGATACAAACCACAGGGCCTCTAACATCCAATGCTTTTCAGTTAAGAGCGAGAAACGTGTGAGCTTCGTGAACGATGTAGCTTCCTTTGAGCTGAAAGTGAGTTCTTATACCCGAAACGAAGTCTTGATTGTAAAAGACACAGTGCCTGGCATTTAACTCCGTTTCTGAAGGGAAACACACAGCACAGTGCTCATCCATGAAACACACTCTGCTTTAGAGCCAGAAGCATGCTCTTGCTTTCTAGAGTCTCGAATAAGGCGGGAAACGTGAGTGTGCTCAGAACAAAAGAACCGTGTTTCCTACACACACGGACCATATCTAGTTCAACTCTGCTTCAGAAACTGATAAAAACCACAGGGACTCTAACATCCAATGCTTTTCAGTTAAGCGCGAGAAACGTGTGAGCTTCGTGAATGATATAGCTTCATTTGAGATGATATTAGTGCTTTACTCGAAACGAAGTCTTGATTGTAAAAGACAAAGAACCTGGCCTTTAACTCCGTTTCTGAAGGGAAACACACAGCACAGTTCTCATCTATGAAACACACTCTGCTGTAGAGCAAGAAGCATGCTCTTGCTTTCTAGAGTCTATAATAAGGCGGGAAACGTGAGTGGGCTCAGAACAAACGATCCATGTTTCCTACACACACGGACCATACCTAGTTCAACTCTGCTTCTGAAACTGATACAAACCACAGGGCCTCTAACATCCAATTCTTTTCAGTTAAGAGCGAGAAACGTGTGAGCTTCGTGAACGATGTAGCTTCGTTTGAGCTGAAATTGAGTTCTTATACCCGAAACGAATTCTTGATTGTAAAATACACAGTGCCTGGCATTTAACTCCGTTTATGAAGGGAAACATACAGCACAGTTCTCATCCATGAAACACACTCTGCTTTAGAGCAAGAAGCAGGCTCTTGCTGTCTATAGTCTCTAATAAGGAGGGAAACGTGAGTGTGTTCAGAACAAAAGAACCGTGTTTCCTACACACATGGACCATATCTAGTTCAACTCTCCTTCTGAAACTCATACAAACCACAGGGCCCCTAACATCCAATGCTTTTCAGTTAAGAGCGAGAAACGTGTGAGCTTCCTGAACGATATAGCTTCCTTTGAGCTGAAAAGTGTGTGCGTTTACCTGAAATGAAGTCTGGCTTGTAGGAAGTCACAGACACTGGCACGTGACTCCGTTTTTGAACGGAAACACACAGCACAGTTCTCATCCATGAAACACACTCTGCTTTAGAGCAAGAAGCACGCTATTGCTTTCTAGATTCTCTAATAAGGCGGGAAACATGACTGAGCTCAGAAAAAAAGAACCGTGTTTCCTACACACACGGACCATATCTACTTCAACTCTGCTTCTGAAACTGATACAAACCACAGGTCCTCTAACATCCAATGCATTTCAGTTAAGAGCGAGAAACGTGTGAGCTTCCTGAACGATGTAGCTTTGTTTGAGCGGAAAGTGACAGCGTTTCCCTGAAACGAAGTCTTGTTTGTAGGAAGACACAGAGCCTGGCATTTAACTCCGTTTCTGAAGGGAAACACACAGCACAGTTCTCATCCATGAAACACACTCTGCTTTAGAGCCAGAAGCACGCTCTTGCTTTCTAGAGTCTCGAATAAGGCGGGAAACGTGAGTGTGCTCAGAACAAAAGAACCGTGTTTCCTACACACACGGACCATATCTAGTTCAACTCTGCTTCAGAAACTGATACAAACCACAGGGCCTCTAACATCCAATGCTTTTCAGTTAAGAGGGAGAAACATGTGAGCTTCGTGAACGATGTAGCTTCATTGGAGATGATAGGGAGTGCGTTTACCCGAAACGAAGTCTTCAGTGTAAAAGACAAAGAACCTGGCCTTTAACTACGTTTCTGAAGGGAAACACACAGCACAGTTCTCATCTATGAAACACACTCTGCTGTAGAGCAAGAAGCATGGTCTTGCTTTCTAGAGTCTATAATAAGGCGGGAAACGTGAGTGGGCTCAGAACAAACGATCCACGTTTCCTACACACACGGACCATATCTAGTTCAACTCTGCTTCTGAAACTGATACAAACCACAGGGCCTCTAACATCCAATTCTTATCAGTTAAGAGCGAGAAACGTGTGAGCTTCGTGAACTATGTAGCTTCGTTTGAGATGATAGTGAGTGCGTTTACCCGAAACGAAGTCTTGATTGTAAAAGACAAAGAACCTGGCATTTAACTCCGTTTCTGAAGGGAAACACACAGCACAGTTCTCATCCATGAAACACACTCTGCTGTAGAGCAAGAAGCATGCTCTTGCTTTCTAGAGTCTATAATAAGGCGGGAAACGTGAGTGGGCTCAGAACAAACGATCCATGTTTCCAACAAACACGGACCATATCTAGTTCAACTCTGCTTCTGAAACTGATACAAACCACAGTTCCTCTAACATCCAATGGTTTTCAAATAAGAGCAAGAAACGTGTGAGCTTCATGAACGATGTAGCTTCGTTTGAGCTGAAAAGTGAGGGCGTTTACCTGAAAAGAAGTCTTGCTTGTAGGAAGACACAGACACTGGCATGTAAATCCGTTTTTGAACGGAAACACACAGCACAGTTCTCATCCATGAAACACACTCTGTTTAGAGCAAGATGCACGCTCTGGCTTTCTAGAGTCTTAATAAGCGGGAAACGTGATGTGCTCAGAAGAAAAGAACCGTGTTTCCTACACACACGGACCATATCTAGTTCAACTCAGCTTCTGAAACTGATGCAAATCACAGGGCCTCTAACATCCAATGCTTTTCAGTTAAGAGCGAGAAACGTGTGAGCTTCCTAAACGATGTAGCTTTGTTTGAGCTGAAAAGTGAGTGCGTTTACCTGAAACGAAGTCTTGCTTGTAGGAAGACACAGAGCCTGGCATTTAACTCCGTTTCTGAAGGGAAATACACAGCAAAGTTCTCATCCATAAAACTCACTCTGCTTTAGAGCAAGAAGCATGCTCTTGCTTTCTAGAGTCTCTAATAAGGCAGGTAACGTGAGTGGGCTCAGAACAAAAGAACCGTGTTTCCTACACACACGGACCATATCTAGAACAACTATGCTTCTGAAACTGATACAAACCACAGGTCCTCTAACATCCAATGCTTTTCAGTTAAGAGCGAGAAACGTGTGAGCTTCCTGAACGATGCAGCTTTGTTTGAGCTGAAAAGTGACAGCGTTTACCTGAAAAGGAAGTCTTGTTTGTAGGAAGACACAGAGCCTGGCATTTAACTCCGTTTCTGAAGGGAAATACACAGCACAGTGCTCATCCATGAAACACACTCTGCTTTAGAGCCAGAAGCACGCTCTTGCTTTCTAGAGTCTCGAATAAGGCGGGAAACGTGAGTGTGCTCAGAACAAACGAACCGTGTTTGCTACACACACGGACCATATCTAGTTCAACTCTGCTTCTGAAGCTGATACAAACCACAGGGCCTCTAACATCCAATGCTTTTCAGTTAAGAGCGAGAAACGTGTGAGCTTCGTGAAAGATGTAGCTTCCTTTGAGCTGAAAGTGAGTTCTTATACCCGAAACGAAGTCTTGATTGTAAAAGACACAGTGCCTGGCATTTAACTCCGTTTCTGAAGGGAAACACACAGCACAGTGCTCATCCATGAAACACACTCTGCTTTAGAGCCAGAAGCATGCTCTTGCTTTCTAGAGTCTCGAATAAGGCGGGAAACGTGAGTGTGCTCAGAACAAAAGAACCGTGTTTCCTACACACACGGACCATATCTAGTTCAACTCTGCTTCAGAAACTGATAAAAACCACAGGGACTCTAACATCCAATGCTTTTCAGTTAAGCGCGAGAAACGTGTGAGCTTCGTGAATGATATAGCTTCATTTGAGATGATATTAGTGCTTTACTCGAAACGAAGTCTTGATTGTAAAAGACAAAGAACCTGGCCTTTAACTCCGTTTCTGAAGGGAAACACACAGCACAGTTCTCATCTATGAAACACACTCTGCTGTAGAGCAAGAAGCATGCTCTTGCTTTCTAGAGTCTATAATAAGGCGGGAAACGTGAGTGGGCTCAGAACAAACGATCCATGTTTCCTACACACACGGACCATACCTAGTTCAACTCTGCTTCTGAAACTGATACAAACCACAGGGCCTCTAACATCCAATTCTTTTCAGTTAAGAGCGAGAAACGTGTGAGCTTCGTGAACGATGTAGCTTCGTTTGAGCTGAAAGTGAGTTCTTATACCCGAAACGAAGTCTTGATTGTAAAATACACAGTGCCTGGCATTTAACTCCGTTTATGAAGGGAAACATACAGCACAGTTCTCATCCATGAAACTCACTCTGCTTTAGAGCAAGAAGCATGCTCTTGCTTTCTAGAGTCTCTAATAAGGCAGGTAACGTGAGTGGGCTCAGAACAAAAGAACCGTGTTTCCTACACACACGGACCATATCTAGAACAACTATGCTTCTGAAACTGATACAAACCACAGGTCCTCTAACATCCAATGCTTTTCAGTTAAGAGCGAGAAACGTGTGAGCTTCCTGAACGATGCAGCTTTGTTTGAGCTGAAAAGTGACAGCGTTTACCTGAAAAGGAAGTCTTGTTTGTAGGAAGACACAGAGCCTGGCATTTAACTCCGTTTCTGAAGGGAAATACACAGCACAGTGCTCATCCATGAAACACACTCTGCTTTAGAGCCAGAAGCACGCTCTTGCTTTCTAGAGTCTCGAATAAGGCGGGAAACGTGAGTGTGCTCAGAACAAACGAACCGTGTTTGCTATACACACGGACCATATCTAGTTCAACTCTGCTTCTGAAGCTGATACAAACCACAGGGCCTCTAACATCCAATGCTTTTCAGTTAAGAGCGAGAAACGTGTGAGCTTCGTGAACGATGTAGCTTCCTTTGAGCTGAAAGTGAGTTCTTATACCCGAAACGAAGTCTTGATTGTAAAAGACACAGTGCCTGGCATTTAACTCCGTTTCTGAAGGGAAACACACAGCACAGTGCTCATCCATGAAACACACTCTGCTTTAGAGCCAGAAGCATGCTCTTGCTTTCTAGAGTCTCGAATAAGGCGGGAAACGTGAGTGTGCTCAGAACAAAAGAACCGTGTTTCCTACACACACGGACCATATCTAGTTCAACTCTGCTTCAGAAACTGATAAAAACCACAGGGACTCTAACATCCAATGCTTTTCAGTTAAGCGCGAGAAACGTGTGAGCTTCGTGAATGATATAGCTTCATTTGAGATGATATTAGTGCTTTACTCGAAACGAAGTCTTGATTGTAAAAGACAAAGAACCTGGCCTTTAACTCCGTTTCTGAAGGGAAACACACAGCACAGTTCTCATCTATGAAACACACTCTGCTGTAGAGCAAGAAGCATGCTCTTGCTTTCTAGAGTCTATAATAAGGCGGGAAACGTGAGTGGGCTCAGAACAAACGATCCATGTTTCCTACACACACGGACCATACCTAGTTCAACTCTGCTTCTGAAACTGATACAAACCACAGGGCCTCTAACATCCAATTCTTTTCAGTTAAGAGCGAGAAACGTGTGAGCTTCGTGAACGATGTAGCTTCGTTTGAGCTGAAATTGAGTTCTTATACCCGAAACGAATTCTTGATTGTAAAATACACAGTGCCTGGCATTTAACTCCGTTTATGAAGGGAAACATACAGCACAGTTCTCATCCATGAAACACACTCTGCTTTAGAGCAAGAAGCAGGCTCTTGCTGTCTATAGTCTCTAATAAGGAGGGAAACGTGAGTGTGTTCAGAACAAAAGAACCGTGTTTCCTACACACATGGACCATATCTAGTTCAACTCTGCTTCTGAAACTCATACAAACCACAGGGCCCCTAACATCCAATGCTTTTCAGTTAAGAGCGAGAAACGTGTGAGCTTCCTGAACGATATAGCTTCCTTTGAGCTGAAAAGTGTGTGCGTTTACCTGAAATGAAGTCTGGCTTGTAGGAAGTCACAGACACTGGCACGTGACTCCGTTTTTGAACGGAAACACACAGCACAGTTCTCATCCATGAAACACACTCTGCTTTAGAGCAAGAAGCACGCTATTGCTTTCTAGATTCTCTAATAAGGCGGGAAACATGACTGAGCTCAGAAAAAAAGAACCGTGTTTCCTACACACACGGACCATATCTACTTCAACACTGCTTCTGAAACTGATACAAACCACAGGTCCTCTAATATCCAATGCTTTTCAGTTAAGAGCGAGAAACGTGTGAGCTTCCTGAACGATGTAGCTTTGTTTGAGCGGAAAGTGACAGCGTTTACCTGAAACGAAGTCTTGTTTGTAGGAAGACACAGAGCCTGGCATTTAACTCCGTTTCTGAAGGGAAATACACAGCACAGTTCTCATCCATGAAACACACTCTGCTTTAGAGCCAGAAGCACGCTCTTGCTTTCTAGAGTCTCGAATAAGGCGGGAAACGTCAGTGTGCTCAGAACAAAAGAACCGTGTTTCCTACACACACGGACCATATCTAGTTCAACTCTCCTTCAGAAACTGATACAAACCACAGGGCCTCTAACATCCAATGCTTTTCAGTTAAGAGGGAGAAACGTGTGAGCTTCGTGAACGATGTAGCTTCATTGGAGATGATAGGGAGTGCGTTTACCCGAAACGAAGTCTTGATTGTAAAAGACAAAGAACCTGGCCTTTAACTACGTTTCTGAAGGGAAACACACAGCACAGTTCTCATCTATGAAACACACTCTGCTGTAGAGCAAGAAGCATGGACTTGCTTTCTAGAGTCTATAATAAGGCGGGAAACGTGAGTGTGCTCAGAACAAAAGAACCGTGTTTCCTACACACACGGACCATATCTAGTTCAACTCTGCTTCTGAAACTGATACAAACCACAGGGCCTCTAACATCCAATTCTTATCAGTTAAGAGCGAGAAACGTGTGAGCTTCGTGAACTATGTAGCTTTGTTTGAGATGATAGTGAGTGCGTTTACCCGAAACGAAGTCTTGATTGTAAAAGACAAAGAACCTGGCATTTAACTCCGTTTCTGAAGGGAAACACACAGCACAGTTCTCATCCATGAAACACACTCTGCTGTAGAGCAAGAAGCATGCTCTTGCTTTCTAGAGTCTATAATAAGGCGGGAAACGTGAGTGGGCTCAGAACAAACGATCCATGTTTCCAACAAACACGGACCATATCTAGTTCAACTCTGCTTCTGAAACTGATACAAACCACAGTTCCTCTAACATCCAATGGTTTTCAAATAAGAGCAAGAAACGTGTGAGCTTCATGAACGATGTAGCTTCGTTTGAGCTGAAAAGTGAGGGCGTTTACCTGAAAAGAAGTCTTGCTTGTAGGAAGACACAGACACTGGCATGTAAATCCGTTTTTGAACGGAAACACACAGCACAGTTCTCATCCATGAAACACACTCTGTTTAGAGCAAGATGCACGCTCTGGCTTTCTAGAGTCTTAATAAGCGGGAAACGTGATGTGCTCAGAAGAAAAGAACCGTGTTTCCTACACACACGGACCATATCTAGTTCAACTCAGCTTCTGAAACTGATGCAAATCACAGGGCCTCTAACATCCAATGCTTTTCAGTTAAGAGCGAGAAACGTGTGAGCTTCCTAAACGATGTAGCTTTGTTTGAGCTGAAAAGTGAGTGCGTTTACCTGAAACGAAGTCTTGCTTGTAGGAAGACACAGAGCCTGGCATTTAACTCCGTTTCTGAAGGGAAATACACAGCAAAGTTCTCATCCATGAAACTCACTCTGCTTTAGAGCAAGAAGCACGCTCTTGCTTTCTAGAGTCTCGAATAAGGCGGGAAACGTGAGTGTGCTCAGAACAAACGAACCGTGTTTGCTACACACACGGACCATATCTAGTTCAACTCTGCTTCAGAAACTGATACAAACCACAGGGCCTCTAACATCCAATGCTTTTCAGTTAAGAGCGAGAAACGTGTGAGCTTCGTGAACGATGTAGCTTCCTTTGAGCTGAAAGTGAGTTCTTATACCCGAAACGAAGTCTTGATTGTAGAAGACACAGTGCCTGGCATTTAACTCCGTTTCTGAAGGGAAACACACAGCACAGTGCTCATCCATGAAACACACTCTGCTTTAGAGCCAGAAGCACGCTCTTGCTTTCTAGAGTCTCGAATAAGGCGGGAAACGTGAGTGTGCTCAGAACAAAAGAACCGTGTTTCCTACACACACGGACCATATCTAGTTCAACTCTGCTTCAGAAACTGATAAAAACCACAGGGACTCTAACATCCAATGCTTTTCAGTTAAGCGCGAGAAACGTGTGAGCTTCGTGAATGATATAGCTTCATTTGAGATGATATTAGTGCTTTACTCGAAACGAAGTCTTGATTGTAAAAGACAAAGAACCTGGCCTTTAACTCCGTTTCTGAAGGGAAACACACAGCACAGTTCTCATCTATGAAACACACTCTGCTGTAGAGCAAGAAGCAGGCTCTTGCTGTCTCTAGTCTCTAATAAGGAGGGAAACGTGAGTGTGTTCAGAACAAAAGAACCGTGTTTCCTACACACACGGACCATATCTAGTTCAACTCTGCTTCTGAAACTGGTAAAAACCACAGGGCCCCTAACATCCAATACTTTTCAGTTAAGAGCGAGAAACGTGTGAGATTCCTGAACGATATAGCTTCCTTTGAGCTGAAAAGTGTGTGCGTTTACCTGAAATGAAGTCTGGCTTGTAGGAAGTCACAGACACTGGCACGTGACTCAGTTTTTGAACGGAAACACACGGCACAGTTCTCATCCATGAAACACACCCTGCTTTAGAACAAGAAGCACGCTATTGCTTTCTAGATTCTCTAATAAGGCGAGAAACATGACTGAGCTCAGAAAAAAAGAACCGTGTTTCCTACACTCACGGACCATATCTTGTTCAACTCTGCTTCTGAAACTGATACAAACCACTGGTCCTATAACATCCAATGCTTTTTAGTTAAGAGCGAGAAACGTGTGAGCTTAGTGAACGATGTAGCTTCCTTTGAGATGATAGTGAGTGCGTTTACCCGAATCGAAGTCTTGATTGTAAAAGACAAAGAACCTGGCATTTAACTGTGTTTCTGAAGGGAAACACACAGCACAGTTTTCATCCATGAAACACACTCTGCTTTAGAGCAAGAAGCATGCTCTTGCTTTCTAGAGTCTCTAATAAGGCGGGAAACGTGAGTGTGCTCAGAACAAAAGAAACGTGTTTCCTACACACATTGACCATATCTAGTACAACTCTGCTTCTGAAACTGATACAAACCACTGGTCCTATAACATCCAATGCTTTTTAGTTAAGAGCGAGAAACGTGTGAGCTTTGTGAACGATGTAGCTTCATTTGAGCTGAAAGTGAGTTCTTATACCCGAAACGAAGACTTGATTGTAAAAGACACAGTGCCTGGCATTTAACACCGTTTCTGAAGGAAAAGACACAGCACAGTTCTCATCCATGAAAAACACTCTGCTTTAGAGCAAGAAGCAGGCTCTTGCTTTCTATAGTCTCTATTAAGGAGGGAAACGGGAGTGTGCTCAGAACAAAAGAACCGTGTTTCCTACACACACGGACCATATCTAGTTCAACTCTGCTTCTGAATCTGATACAAACCACAGGGCCTCTAACATCCAATGCTTTTCAGTTAAGAGCGAGAAACGTGTGAGCTTCCTGAACGATATAGCTTCCTTTGACCCGAAAAGAGTGTGCGTTTACCTGAAATGAAGTCTGGCTTGTAGGAAGACACAGACACTGGCAGGTAAGTCCGTTTTTGAACGGAAACACACAGCACAGTTCTCATCCATGAAACACACTCTGCTTTAGAGCAACAAGCACGCTATTGCTTTCTAGATTCTCTAATAAGGCGGGAAACGTGAGTGGGCTCAGAACAAACGATCCATGTTTCCTACACATACGGACCATATCTAGTTCAACTCTGCTTCTGAAACTGATACAAAGCACAGTTCCTCTAACATCCAATGCTTTTCAGATTAGAGCAAGAAACGTGTGAGCTTCATGAACTATGTAGCTTCGTTTGAGCTGAAAAGTGACAGAGTTTACCTGAAACGAAGTCTTCCTTGTAGGAAGACACAGAGCCTGGCATTGAACTCCGTATCTGAGGGGAAACACACAGCACAGTTCTCATCCATGAAACACACTCTGCTTTAGAGCAGGAAGCAGGCTCTTGCATTCTAGAGTCTTAATAAGGCAGGAAACGTGATGTGCTCAGAAGAAAAGAACCGTGTTTCCTACACACACTGACCATATCTAGTTCAACTCTGCTTCAGAAACTGATACAAACCACAGGTCCTCTAACATCCAATGCTTTAGGGTTAAGAGCGAGAAACGTGTGAGCTTCGTGAACGATGTAGCTTCCTTTGAGCAGAAAAGTGAGTGCGTTTACATGAAACGAATTCTTGCTTGTAGGAAGACACAGAGCCTGGCATTTAACTCCATTTCTGAAGGGAAATACACAGCAAAGTTCTCATCCATGAAACACACTCTGCTTTAGAGCAAGAAGCATGCTCTTGCTTTCTAGAGTCTCTAATAAGGCAGGTAACGTGAGTGGGCTCAGAACAAAAGAACCGTGTTTCCTACACACACGGACCATATCTAGAACAATCTGCTTCTGAAACTGATACAAACCACAGGTCCTCTAACATCCAATGCTTTTCAGTTAAGAGCGAGAAACGTGTGAGCTTCCTGAACGATGTAGCATTGTTTGAGCTGAAAAGTGACAGCATTTACCTGAAACGTAGTCTTGTTTGTAGGAAGACACAGAGCCTGGCATTTATCTCCGTTTCTGAAGGGAAACACACATCACAGTTCTCATCCATGAAACACACTCTGCTTTAGAGCAAGAAGCACGCTCTTGCTTTCTAGAGTCTCTACTAAGGCGGGAAACGTGAGTGTGCTCAGAACAGAAGAACCGTGTTTCCTACACACATTGACCATATCTAGTTCAACTCTGCTTCTGAAACTGATACAAACCACAGGGCCTCTAACATCCAATGCTTTTCAGTTAAGAGCGAAAAACGTGAGAGCTTCGTGAACTATGTAGCTTCCTTTGAGATGATAGTGAGTGCGTTTACCCGAAACGAAGTCTTGATTGTAAAAGACCAAGAACCTGGCATTTAACTCCGTTTCTGAAGGGAAACACACAGCACAGTTCTCATCCATGAAACACACTCTGCTTTAGAGCAAGAAGCACGCTCTTGCTTTCTAGAGTCTCTAATAAGGCGGGAAACGTGAGTGTGCTCAGAACAGACGATCCATGGTTCCTACACACACGGACCATATCTAGTTCAACTCTGCTTCTGAAACTGATACAAACCACAGTTCCTCTAACATCCAATGCTTTTCAAATAAGAGCAAGAAACGTGTGAGCTTCATGAACGATGTAGCTTCGTTTGAGCTGAAAAGTGTGTGCGTTTACCTGAAATGAAGTCTGGCTTGTAGGAAGTCACAGACACTGGCACGTAACTCCATTTTTGAACGGAAACACACAGCACAGTTCTCATCCATGAAACACACTCTGCTTTAGAGCAAGATGCACGCTCCTGCTTTCTAGAATCTCTAATAAGGCGGGAAACGTGAGTGAGCTCAGAACAAAAGAACCGTGTTTCCTACACACACGGACCATACCTAGTTCAACTCTGCTTCAGAAACTGATACAAACCACAGGGCCTCTAACATCCAATTCTTTTCAGTTAAGAGCGAGAAACGTGTGAGCTTAGTGAACGATGTAGCTTCGTTTGAGCTGAAAGTGAGTTCTTATACCCGAAACGAAGTCTTGATTGTAAAATACACAGTGCCTGGCATTTAACTCCGTTTATGAAGGGAAACACACAGCACAGTTCTCATCCATGAAACACACTCTGCTTTAGAGCAAGAAGCACGATCTTGCTTTCTAGAGTCTCTACTAAGGCGGGAAACGTGAGTGTGCTCAGAACAGAAGAACCGTGTTTCCTACACACATTGACCATATCTAGTTCAACTCTGCTTCTGAAACTGATACAAACCACAGGGCCTCTAACATCCAATGCTTTTCAGTTAAGAGCGAAAAACGTGAGGGCTTCGTGAACTATGTAGCTTCCTTTGAGATGATAGTGAGTGCGTTTACCCGAAACGAAGTCTTGATTGTAAAAGACCAAGAACATGGCATTTAACTCCGTTTCTGAAGGGAAACACACAGCACAGTTCTCATCCATGAAACACACTCTGCTTTAGAGCAAGAAGCACGCTCTTGCTTTCTAGAGTCTCTAATAAGGCGGGAAACGTGAGTGTGCTCAGAACAGACGATCCATGGTTCCTACACACACGGACCATATCTAGTTCAACTCTGCTTCTGAAACTGATACAAACCACAGTTCCTCTAACATCCAATGCTTTTCAAATAAGAGCAAGAAACGTGTGAGCTTCATGAACGATGTAGCTTCGTTTGAGCTGAAAAGTGTGTGCGTTTACCTGAAATGAAGTCTGGCTTGTAGGAAGTCACAGACACTGGCACGTAACTCCGTTTTTGAACGGAAACACACAGCACAGTTCTCATCCATGAAACACACTCTGCTTTAGAGCAAGATGCACGCTCCTGCTTTCTAGAATCTCTAATAAGGCGGGAAACGTGAGTGAGCTCAGAACAAAAGAACCGTGTTTCCTACACACACGGACCATACCTAGTTCAACTCTGCTTCAGAAACTGATACAAACCACAGGGCCTCTAACATCCAATTCTTTTCAGTTAAGAGCGAGAAACGTGTGAGCTTAGTGAACGATGTAGCTTCGTTTGAGCTGAAAGTGAGTTCTTATACCCGAAACGAAGTCTTGATTGTAAAATACACAGTGCCTGGCATTTAACTCCGTTTATGAAGGGAAACACACAGCACAGTTCTCATCCATGAAACACACTCTGCTTTAGAGCAAGAAGCACGATCTTGCTTTCTAGAGTCTCTACTAAGGCGGGAAACGTGAGTGTGCTCAGAACAGAAGAACCGTGTTTCCTACACACATTGACCATATCTAGTTCAACTCTGCTTCTGAAACTGATACAAACCACAGGGCCTCTAACATCCAATGCTTTTCAGTTAAGAGCGAAAAACGTGAGGGCTTCGTGAACTATGTAGCTTCCTTTGAGATGATAGTGAGTGCGTTTACCCGAAACGAAGTCTTGATTGTAAAAGACCAAGAAAATGGCATTTAACTCCGTTTCTGAAGGGAAACACACAGCACAGTTCTCATCCATGAAACACACTCTGCTTTAGAGCAAGAAGCACGCTCTTGCTTTCTAGAGTCTCTAATAAGGCGGGAAACGTGAGTGTGCTCAGAACAGACGATCCATGGTTCCTACACACACGGACCATATCTAGTTCAACTCTGCTTCTGAAACTGATACAAACCACAGTTCCTCTAACATCCAATGCTTTTCAAATAAGAGCAAGAAACGTGTGAGCTTCATGAACGATGTAGCTTCGTTTGAGCTGAAAAGTGTGTGCGTTTACCTGAAATGAAGTCTGGCTTGTAGGAAGTCACAGACACTGGCACGTAACTCCGTTTTTGAACGGAAACACACAGCACAGTTCTCATCCATGAAACACACTCTGCTTTAGAGCAAGATGCACGCTCTTGCTTTCTAGAGTCTCTAATAAGGCGGGAAACGTGAGTGAGCTCAGAACAAAAGAACCGTGTTTCCTACACACACGGACCATACCTAGTTCAACTCTGCTTCAGAAACTGACACAAACCACAGGGCCTCTAACATCCAATTCTTTTCAGTTAAGAGCGAGAAACGTGTGAGCTTCGTGAACGATGTAGCTTCGTTTGAGCTGAAAGTGAGTTCGTATACCCGAAACGAAGTCTTGATTGTAAAATACACAGTGCCTGGCATTGAACTCCGTTTCTGAAGGGAAACACACAGCACAGTTCTCATCCTTGAAACACACTCCGCTGTAGAGCAAGAAGCATGCTCTTGCTTTCTAGAGTCTATAATAAGGCGGGAAACGTGAGTGGGCTCAGAACAAACGATCCATGTTTCCAACACACACGGACCATATCTAGTTCAACTCTGCTTCTGAAACTGATACAAACCACAGTTCCTCTAACATCCAATGCTTTTCAAATAAGAGCAAGAAACGTGTGAGCTTCATGAACGATGTAGCTTCGTTTGAGCTGAAAAGTGTGTGCGTTTACCTGAAATGAAGTCTGGCTTGTAGGAAGTCACAGACACTGGCACGTAACTCCATTTTTGAACGGAAACACACAGCACAGTTCTCATCCATGAAACACACTCTGCTTTAGAGCAAGATGCACGCTCCTGCTTTCTAGAATCTCTAATAAGGCGGGAAACGTGAGTGAGCTCAGAACAAAAGAACCGTGTTTCCTACACACACGGACCATACCTAGTTCAACTCTGCTTCAGAAACTGATACAAACCACAGGGCCTCTAACATCCAATTCTTTTCAGTTAAGAGCGAGAAACGTGTGAGCTTAGTGAATGATGTAGCTTCGTTTGAGCTGAAAGTGAGTTCTTATACCCGAAACGAAGTCTTGATTGTAAAATACACAGTGCCTGGCATTTAACTCCGTTTATGAAGGGAAACACACAGCACAGTTCTCATCCATGAAACACACTCTGCTTTAGAGCAAGAAGCACGATCTTGCTTTCTAGAGTCTCTACTAAGGCGGGAAACGTGAGTGTGCTCAGAACAGAAGAACCGTGTTTCCTACACACATTGACCATATCTAGTTCAACTCTGCTTCTGAAACTGATACAAACCACAGGGCCTCTAACATCCAATGCTTTTCAGTTAAGAGCGAAAAACGTGAGGGCTTCGTGAACTATGTAGCTTCGTTTGAGATGATAGTGAGTGCATTTACCCGAAACGAAGTCTTGATTGTAAAAGACCAAGAACCTGGCATTTAACTCCGTTTCTGAAGGGAAACACACAGCACAGTTCTCATCCATGAAACACACTCTGCTTTAGAGCAAGAAGCACGCTCTTGCTTTCTAGAGTCTCTAATAAGGCGGGAAACGTGAGTGTGCTCAGAACAGACGATCCATGGTTCCTACTCACACGGACCATATCTAGTTCAACTCTGCTTCTGAAACTGATACAAACCACAGTTCCTCTAACATCCAATGCTTTTCAAATAAGAGCAAGAAACGTGTGAGCTTCATGAACGATGTAGCTTCGTTTGAGCTGAAAAATGTGTGCGTTTACCTGAAATGAAGTCTGGCTTGTAGGAAGTCACAGACACTGGCACGTAACTCCGTTTTTGAACGGAAACACACAGCACAGTTCTCATCCATGAAACACACTCTGCTTTAGAGCAAGATGCACGCTCTTGCTTTCTAGAGTCTCTAATAAGGCAGGAAACGTGAGTGAGCTCAGAACAAAAGAACCGTGTTTCCTACACACACGGACCATACCTAGTTCAACTCTGCTTCAGAAACTGATACAAACCACAGGGCCTCTAACATCCAATTCTTTTCAGTTAAGAGCGAGAAACGTGTGAGCTTCGTGAACGATGTAGCTTCGTTTGAGCTGAAAGTGAGTTCGTATACCCGAAACGAAGTCTTGATTGTAAAATACACAGTGCCTGGCATTGAACTCCGTTTCTGAAGGGAAACACACAGCACAGTTCTCATCCTTGAAACACACTCCGCTGTAGAGAAAGAAGCATGCTCTTGCTTTCTAGAGTCTATAATAAGGCGGGAAACGTGAGTGGGCTCAGAACAAACGATCCATGTTTCCAACACACACGGACCATATCTAGTTCAACTCTGCTTCTGAAACTGATACAAACCACAGTTCCTCTAACATCCAATGCTTTTCAAATAAGAGCAAGAAACGTGTGAGCTTCATGAACGATGTAGCTTCGTTTGAGCTGAAAAGTGAGGGCGTTTACCTGAAAAGAAGTCTTGCTTGTAGGAAGACACAGAGCCTGGCATTGAACTCCGTTTCTGAAGGGAAACACATAGCACAGTTCTCATCCATGAAACACACTCTGCTTTAGAGCAAGAAGCACGCTATTGCTTTCTAGATTCTCTAATTAGGCGGGAAACATGACTGAGCTCAGAAAAAAAGAACCGTGTTTTCTACACACACGGACCATATCTAGTTCAACTCTGCTTCTGAAACTGATACAAACCACAGGTCCTCTAACATCCAATGCTTTTGAGGTAAGAGCGAGAATCGTGTGAACTTCGTGAACGATGTAGTTTCCTTTGAGCAGAAAAGTGAGTGTGTTTACCTGAAACGAAGTCTTGCTTGTAGGAAGACACAGAGCCTGGCATTTAACTCCGTTTCTGAAGGGAAACACACAGCACAGTGGTCATCCATGAAACACACTCTGCTTTAGAGCCAGAAGCACGCTCTTGCTTTCTAGAGTCTCGAATAAGGCGGGAAACGTGAGTGTGCTCAGAACAAAAGAACCGTGTTTCCTACACACACGGACCATATCTAGTTCAACTCTGCTTCAGAAACTGATACAAACCACAGGGCCTCTAACATCCAATGCTTTTCAGTTAAGAGCGAGAAACGTGTGAGCTTCGTGAACGATGTAGCTTCATTGGAGATGATAGTGAGTGCGTTTACCTGAAACGAAGTCTTGATTGTAAATGACAAAGAACCTGGCATTTAACTCCGTTTCTGAAGGGAAACACACAGCACAGTTCTCATCCATGAAACACACTCTGCTTTAGAGCAAGAAGCATGCTCTTGCTTTCTAGAGTCTCTAATAAGGCGGGAAACGTGAGTGTGCTCAGAACAAAAGAACTGTGTTTCCTACACACATTGACCATATCTAGGTCAACTCTGCTTCTGAAACTGATACAAACCACAGGGCCTCTAACATCCAATGCTTTTCAGTTAAGAGCGAAAAACGTGAGAGCTTCGTGAACTATGTAGCTTCTTTTGAGATGATAGTGAGTGCGTTTACCCGAAACGAAGTCTTGATTGTAAAAGACAAAGAACCTGGCATTTAACTCCGTTTCTGCAGGGAAACACACAGTACAGTTCTCATCCATAAAACACACTCCGCTGTAGAGCAAGAAGCATGCTCTTGCTTTCTAGAGTCTATAATAAGGCGGGAAACGTGAGTGGGCTCAGAACAAACGATCCATGTTTCCAACACACACGGACCATATCTAGTTCAACTCTGCTTCTGAAACTGATACAAACCACAGTTCCTCTAACATCCAATGCTTTTCAAATAAGAGCAAGAAACGTGTGAGCTTCATGAACGATGTAGCTTCGTTTGAGCTGAAAAGTGAGGGCGTTTACCTGAAAAGAAGTCTTGCTTGTAGGAAGACACAGAGCCTGGCATTGAACTCCGTTTCTGAAGGGAAACACATAGCACAGTTCTCATCCATGAAACACACTCTCCTTTAGAGCAAGAAGCACGCTATTGCTTTCTAGATTCTCTAATAAGGCGGGAAACATGACTGAGCTCAGAAAAAAAGAACCGTGTTTTCTACACACACGGACCATATCTAGTTCAACTCTGCTTCTGAAACTGATACAAACCACAGGTCCTCTAACATCCAATGCTTTTGAGGTAAGAGCGAGAATCGTGTGAACTTCATGAACGATGTAGCTTCCTTTGAGCAGAAAAGTGAGTGTGTTTACCTGAAACGAAGTCTTGCTTGTAGGAAGACACAGAGCCTGGCATTTAACTCCATTTCTGAAGGGAAATACACAGCACAGTTCTCATCCATGAAACACACTCTGCTTTAGAGCAAGAAGCATGCTCTTGCTTTCTAGAGTCTCTAATAAGGCAGGTAACGTGAGTGGTCTCAGAACAAAAGAACCGTGTTTCCTACACACAGAGACCATATCTAGAACAACTCTGCTTCTGAAACTGATACAAACCACAGGTCCTCTAACATCCAATGCTTTTCAGTTAAGAGCGAGAAACGTGTGAGCTTCCTGAACGATGTAGCTTTGTTTGAGCTGAAAAGTGACAGCGTTTACCTGAAACGAAGTCTTGTTTGTAGGAAGACACAGAGCCTGGCATTTAACTCCGTTTCTGAAGGGAAACACACAGCACAGTGCTCATCCATGAAACACACTCTGCTTTAGAGCCAGAAGCACGCTCTTGCTTTCTAGAGTCTCGAATAAGGCAGGAAACGTGAGTGTGCTCAGAACAAAAGAACCGTGTTTCCTACACACACGGACCATATCTAGTTCAACTCTGCTTCAGAAACTGATACAAACCACAGGGCCTCTAACATCCAATGCTTTTCAGTTAAGAGCGAGAAACGTGTGAGCTTCGTGAACGATGTAGCTTCATTGGAGATGATAGTGAGTGCTTTTACCCGAAACGAAGTCTTGATTGTAAATGACAAAGAACCTGGCATTTAACTCCGTTTCTGAAGGGAAACACACAGCACAGTTCTCATCCATGAAACACACTCTGCTTTAGAGCAAGAAGCATGCTCTTGCTTTCTAGAGTCTCTAATAAGGCGGGAAACGTGAGTGTGCTCAGAACAAAAGAACTGTGTTTCCTACACACATTGACCATATCTAGTTCAACTCTGCTTCTGAAACTGATACAAACCACAGGGCCTCTAACATCCAATGCTTTTCAGTTAAGAGCGAAAAACGTGAGAGCTTCGTGAACTATGTATCTTCGTTTGAGATGATAGTGAGTGCGTTTACCCGAAACGAAGTCTTGATTGTAAAAGACAAAGACCCTGGCATTTAACTCCGTTTCTGCAGGGAAACACACATTACAGTTCTCATCCATGAAACACACTCTGCTGTAGAGCAAGAAGCATGCTCTTGCTTTCTAGAGTCTATAATAAGGCGGGAAACGTGAGTGGGCTCAGAACAAACGATCCATGTTTCCAACACACACGGACCATATCTAGTTCAACTCTGCTTCTGAAACTGATACAAACCACAGTTCCTCTAACATCCAATGCTTTTCAAATAAGAGCAAGAAACGTGTGAGCTTCATGAACGATGTAGCTTCGTTTGAGCTGAACAGTGAGGGCGTTTACCTGAAAAGAAGTCTTGCTTGTAGGAAGACACAGACACTGGCACGTAACTCCGTTTTTGAACGGAAACACACAGCACAGTTCTCATCCATGAAACACACTCTGCTTTAGAGCAAGAAGCACACTATTGCTTTCTAGATTCTCTAATAAGGCGGGAAACATGACTGAGCTCAGAAAAAAAGAACCGTGTTTCCTACACACACGGACCATATCTAGTTCAACTCTGCTTCTGAAAATGATACAAACCACAGGTCCCTAACATCCAATGCTTTTGAGGTAAGAGCGAGAATCGTGTGAGCTTCGTGAACGATGTACCTTCCTTTGAGCAGAAAAGTGAGTGTGTTTACCTGAAACAAAGTCTTGCTTGTAGGAAGACACAGAGCCTGGCAATTAACTCCAATTCTGAAGGGAAATACACAGCAAAGTTGTCATCCATGAAACACACTCTGCTTTAGAGCAAGAAGCATGCTCTTGCTTTCTAGAGTCTCTAATACGGCAGGTAACGTGAGTGGGCTCAGAAAAAAGAACCGTGTTTCCTATACACACGGACCATATCTAGAACAACTCTGCTTCTGAATCTGATACAAACCACAGGTCCTCTAACATCCAATGCTTTTTAGTTAAGAGCGAGAAACGTGTGAGCTTCCTGAACGATGTAGCTTTGTTTGAGCTGAAAAGTGACAGCGTTTACCTGAAACGAAGTCTTGTTTGTAGGAAGACATAGAGCCTGGCATTTAACTCCATTTCTGAAGGGAAACACACAGCACAGTGCTCATCCATGAAACACACTCTGCTTTAGAGCCAGAAGCACGCTCTTTCTTTCTAGAGTCTCTAATAAGGCGGGAAACGTGAGTGTGCTCAGAACAAAAGAACCGTGTTTCCTACACACACGGACCATATCTAGTTCAACTCTGCTTCAGAAACTGATACAAACCACAGGGACTCTAACATCCAATGCTTTTCAGTTAAGCGCGAGAAACGTGTGAGCTTCGTGAACGATGTAGCTTCATTTGAGATGATAGTGAGTGCGTTTACTCGAAACGAAGTCTTCATTGTAAAAGACAAAGAACCTGGCCTTCAACTCCGTTTCTGAAGGGAAACACACAGCACAGTTCTCATCTATGAAACACACTCTGCTGTAGAGCAAGAAGCATGCTCTTTCTTTCTAGAGTCTATAATAAGGCGGGAAACGTGAGTGGGCTCAGAACAAACGATCCATGTTTCCTACACACACGTATAATATCTAGTTCAACTCTGCTTCTGAAACTGATACAAACCACAGTTCCTCTAACATCCAATGCTTTTCAAATAAGAGCAAGAAACGTGTGAGCTTCATGAACGATGTAGCTTCGTTTGAGCTGAAAAGTGAGGGCGTTTACCTGAAAAGAAGTCTTGCTTGTAGGAAGACATAGAGCCTGGCATTGATCTCCCTATCTGAAGGGAAACACACAGCACAGTTCTCATCCATGAAACACACTCTGTTTAGAGCAAGATGCACGCTCTTGCTTTCTAGAGTCTCTAATAAGGCGGGAAAAGTGATGTGCTCTGGACAACAGAACCGTGTTTCCTACACACACGGACCATACCTAGTTCAACTCTGCTTCAGAAACTGATACAAACCACAGGGCCTCTAACATCCAATTCTTTTCAGTTAAGAGCGAGAAACGTGTGAGCTTCGTGAACGATGTAGCTTCGTTTGAGCTGAAAGTGAGTTCTTATACCCGAAACGAAGTCTTGATTGTAAAAGACACAGTGCCTGGCATTTCACTCCGTTTCTGAAGGGAAACACACAGCACAGTTCTCATCCATGAAACACACTCTGCTTTAGAGCAAGAAGCAGGCTCTTGCTTTCTATAGTATCTATTAAGGAGGGAAAATTAAGTGTGCTCAGAAAAAAAGAACCGTGTTTCCTACACACACGGACCATACCTAGTTCAACTCTGCTTCAGAAACTGATACAAACCACAGGGCCTCTAACATCCAATTCTTTTCAGTTAAGAGCGAGAAACGTGTGAGCTTCGTGAACGATGTAGCTTCGTTTGAGCTGAAAGTGAGTTCTTATACCCGAAACGAAGTCTTGATTGTAAAATACACAGTGCCTGGCATTTAACTCCGTTTCTGAAGGGAAACACACAGCACAGTTCTCATCCTTGAAACACACTCCGCTGTAGAGCAAGAAGCATGCTCTTGCTTTCTAGAGTCTATAATAAGGCGGGAAACGTGAGTGTGCTCAGAACAAACGATCCATGTTTCCAACACACACGGACCATATCTAGTTCAACTCTGCTTCTGAAACTGATACAAACCACAGGCCCTCTAACATCCAATGCTTTTCAGTTAAGAGCGAGAAACGTGTGAGCTTCCTGAACGATGTAGCTTTGTTTGAGCTGAAAAGTGACAGCCTTTACCTGAAACGAAGTCTTGTTTGTAGGAAGACATAGAGCCTGGCATTTAACTCCATTTCTGAAGGGAAACACACAGCACAGTGCTCATCCATGAAACACACTCTGCTTTAGAGCCAGAAGCACGCTCTTTCTTTCTAGAGTCTCTAATAAGGCGGGAAACGTGAGTGTGCTCAGAACAAAAGAACCGTGTTTCCTACACACACGGACCATATCTAGTTCAACTCTGCTTCAGAAACTGATACAAACCACAGGGACTCTAACATCCAACGCTTTTCAGTTAAGCGCGAGAAACGTGTGAGCTTCGTGAACGATGTAGCTTCATTTGAGATGATAGTGAGTGCGTTTACTCGAAACGAAGTCTTCATTGTAAAAGACAAAGAACCTGGCCTTCAACTCCGTTTCTGAAGGGAAACACACAGCACAGTTCTCATCTATGAAACACACTCTGCTGTAGAGCAAGAAGCATGCTCTTTCTTTCTAGAGTCTATAATAAGGTGGGAAACGTGAGTGGGCTCAGAACAAACGATCCATGTTTCCTACACACATTGACCATATCTAGTTCAACTCTGCTTCTGAAACTGATACAAACCACAGTTCCTCTAACATCCAATGCTTTTCAAATAAGAGCAAGAAACGTGTGAGCTTCATGAACGATGTAGCTTCGTTTGAGCTGAAAAGTGAGGGCGTTTACCTGAAAAGAAGTCTTGCTTGTAGGAAGACATAGAGCCTGGCATTGATCTCCCTATCTGAAGGGAAACACACAGCACAGTTCTCATCCATGAAACACACTCTGTTTAGAGCAAGATGCACGCTCTTGCTTTCTAGAGTCTCTAATAAGGCGGGAAAAGTGATGTGCTCTGGACAACAGAACCGTGTTTCCTACACACACGGACCATACCTAGTTCAACTCTGCTTCAGAAACTGATACAAACCACAGGGCCTCTAACATCCAATGCTTTTCAGTTAAGAGCGAGAAACGTGTGAGCTTCGTGAACGATGTAGCTTCGTTTGAGCTGAAAGTGAGTTCTTATACCCGAAACGAAGTCTTGATTGTAAAATACACAGTGCCTGGCATTTAACTCCGTTTCTGAAGGGAAACACACAGCACAGTTCTCATCCTTGAAACACACTCCGCTGTAGAGTAAGAAGCATGCTCTTGCTTTCTAGATTCTATAATAAGGCGGGAAACGTGAGTGGGCTCAGAACAAACGATCCATGTTTCCAACACACACGGACCATATCTAGTTCAACTCTGCTTCTGAAACTGATACAAACCACAGTTCCTCTAACATCCAATGCTTTTCAAATAAGAGCAAGAAACGTGTGAGCTTCATGAACGATGTAGCTTCGTTTGAGCTGAAAAGTGAGGGCGTTTACCTGAAAAGAAATCTTGCTTGTAGGAAGACACAGAGCCTGGCATTGAACTCCGTTTCTGAAGGGAAACACATAGCACAGTTCTCATCCATGAAACACCCTCTGCTTTAGAGCAAGAAGCACCCTCTTGCTTTCTAGAGTCTCTAATAAGGCGGGAAACATGACTGAGCTCAGAAAAAAAGAACCGTGTTTTCTACACACACGGACCATATCTAGTTCAACTCTGCTTCTGAAACTGATACAAACCACAGGTCCTCTAACATCCAATGCTTTTGAGGTAAGAGCGAGAATCGTGTGAACTTCGTGAACGATGTAGCTTCCTTTGAGCAGAAAAGTGAGTGTGTTTACCTGAAACGAAGTCTTGCTTGTAGGAAGACACAGAGCCTGGCATTTAACTCAGTTTCTGAAGGGAAATACACAGCACAGTTCTCATCCATGAAACACACTCTGCTTTAGAGCAAGAAGCATGCACTTGCTTTCTAGAGTCTCTAATAAGGCAGGTAACGTGAGTGGGCTCAGAACAAAAGAACCGTGTTTCCTACACACAGAGACCATATCTAGAACAACTCTGCTTCTGAAACTGATACAAACCACAGGCCCTCTAACATCCAATGCTTTTCAGTTAAGAGCGAGAAACGTGTGAGCTTCCTGAACGATGTAGCTTTGTTTGAGCTGAAAAGTGACAGCATTTACCTGAAACGAAGTCTTGTTTGTAGGAAGACACAGAGCCTGGCATTTAACTCCGTTTCTGAAGGGAAACACACAGCACAGTGCTCATCCATGAAACACACTCTGCTTTAGAGCCAGAAGCACGCTCTTGCTTTCTAGAGTCTCGAATAAGGCGGGAAACGTGAGTGTGCTCAGAACAAAAGAACCGTGTTTCCTACACACACGGACCATATCTAGTTCAACTCTGCTTCAGAAACTGATACAAACCACAGGGCCTCTAACATCCAATGCTTTTCAGTTAAGAGAGAGAAACGTGTGAGCTTCGTGAACGATGTAGCTTCATTGGAGATGATAGTGAGTGCGTTTACCCGAAACGAAGTCTTGATTGTAAAAGACAAAGAACCTGGCATTTAACTCCGTTTCTGAAGGGAAACACACAGCACAGTTCTCATCCATGAAACACACTCTGCTTTAGAGCAAGAAGCATGCTCTTGCTTTCTAGAGTCTCTAATAAGGCGGGAATCGTGAGTGTGCTCAGAACAAAAGAACTGTGTTTCCTACACACATTGACCATATCTAGTTCAACTCTGCTTCTGAAACTGATACAAACCACAGGGCCTCTAACATCCAATGCTTTTCAGTTAAGAGCGAAAAACGTGAGAGCTTCGTGAACTATGTAGCTTCGTTTGAGATGATAGTGAGTACGTTTACCCGAAACAAAGTCTTGATTGTAAAAGACAAAGAACCTGGCATTTAACTCCGTTTCTGCAGGGAAACACACAGCACAGTTCTCATCCATGAAACACACTCTGCTGTAGAGCAAGAAGCATGCTCTTTCTTTCTAGAGTCTATAATAAGGCAGGAAACGTGAGTGGGCTCAGAACAAACGATCCATGTTTCCAACACACATGGACCATATCTAGTTCAACTCTGCTTCTGAAACTTATACAAACCACAGTTCCTCTAACATCCAATGCTTTTCAAATAAGAGCAAGAAACGTGTGAGCTTCATGAACGATGTAGCTTCGTTTGAGCTGAACAGTGAGGGCGTTTACCTGAAAAGAAGTCTTGCTTGTAGGAAGACACAGACACTGGCACGTAACTCCGTTTTTGAACGGAAACACACAGCACAGTTCTCATCCATGAAACACACTCTGCTTTAGAGCAAGAAGCACACTATTGCTTTCTAGATTCTCTAATAAGGCGGGAAACATGACTGAGCTCAGAAAAAAAGAACCGTGTTTCCTACACACACGGACCATACCTAGTTCAACTCTGCTTCTGAAACTGATACAAATCACTGGTCCTCTAACATGCAATGCTTTTCAGTTAAGAGCGAGAAACGTGTGAGCTTCGTGAACGTTGTAGCTTCGTTTGAGCTGAAAGTGAGTTCTTATACCCGAAACAAAGTCTTGATTGTAAAAGACACAGTGCCTGGCATTTCACTCCGTTTCTGAAGGGAAACACACAGCACAGTTCTCATCCATGAAACACACTCTGCTTTAGAGCAAGAAGCACGCTCTTGCTTTCTATAGTATCTATTAAGGAGGGAAAATTAAGTGTCCTCAGAAAAAAAGAACCGTGTTTCCTACACACACGGACCATATCTAGTTCAACTCTGCTTCTGAAACTGATACAAACCACAGGGCCTCTAACATCCAATACTTTTCAGTTAAGAGCGAGAAACGTGTGAGCTTCCTGAACGATATAGATTCCATGAGCTGAAAAGTGTGTGCGTTTACCTGAAATGAAGTCTGGCTTGTAGGAAGACACAGACACTGGCATGTAACTCCGTTTTTGAACGGAAACACACAGCACAGTTCTCACCCATGAAACACACTCTGCTTTAGAGCAAGAAGCACACTATTGCTTTCTAGAGTCTCGAATTAGGCGGGAAACGTGAGTGTGCTCAGAACAAAAGAACCGTGTTTCCTACACACAGGGACCATATGTAGTTCAACTCTGCTTCAGAAACTGATAAAACCACAGGGCCTCTAACATCCAATGCTTTTCATTTAAGAACGAAAAACGTGAGAGCTTTCGTGAAATATGTAGCTTCGTTTGAGATGATAGTGAGTGCGTTTACCCGAAACGAAGTCTTGATTGTAAAAGACAAAGAACCTGGCAATTAACTCCGTTTCTGAAGGGAAACACACAGCACAGTTCTCATCCATGAAACACACTCTGCTTTAGAGCAAGAAGCATGCTCTTGTTTTCTAGAGGCTATAATAAGGCAGGAAACGTGAGTGGGCTCAGAACAAACGATCCATGGTTCCTACACACACGGACCATATCTAGTTCAACTCTGCTTCTGAAACTGATACAAACCACAGTTCCTCTAACATCCAATGCTTTTCAAATAAGAGCAAGAAACGTGTGAGCTTCATGAACGATGTAGCTTCGTTTGAGCTGTAAAGTGTGTGCGTTTACCTGAAATGAAGTCTGGCTTGTAGGAAGTGACAGACACTGGCACGTAACTCCGTTTTTGATCGGAAACACACAGCACAGTTCTCATCCATGAAACACACTCTGCTTTAGAGCAAGAAGCACGCTATTGATTTCTAGATTCTCTAATAAGGCGTGAAACATGACTGAGCTCAGAAAAAAAGAACCGTGTATCCTACACACACGGTCCATATCTAGTTCAACTATGCTTCTGAAACTGATACAAACCACAGGTCCCTAACATCCAAAGCTTTTGAGGTAAGAGCGAGAATCGTGTGAGCTTCGTGAACGATGTACCTTCCTTTGAGCAGAAAAGTGACAATGTTTTCCTGAAACGAAGTCTTGTTTGTAGGAAGACACAGAGCCTGGCATTTAACTCCGTTTCTGAAGGGAAACACACAGCACAGTTCTCATCCATGAAACACACTCTGTTTAGAGCAAGATGCACGCTCTTGCTTTCTAGAGTCTCTAATAAAGCGGGAAACGTGATGTGCTCTGAACAACAGAACCGTGTTTCCTACACACACGGACCATACCTAGTTCAACTCTGCATCTGAAACTGATACAAATCACTGGTCCTCTAACATCCAATGCTTTTCAGTTAAGAGCGAGAAACGTGTGAGCTTCGTGAACGTTGTAGATTCGTTTGAGCTGAAAGTGAGTTCTTATACCCGAAACGAAGTCTTGATTGTAAAAGACACAGTGCCTGGCATTTCACTCCGTTTCTGAAGGGAATCACACAGCACAGTTCTCATCCATGAAACACACTCTGCTTTAGAGCAAGAAGCAGGCTCTTGCTTTCAATAGTCTCTATTAAGGAGGGAAACTTAAGTGTGCTCAGAACAAAAGAACCGTGTTTCCTACACACACGGACCATATCTAGTTCAACTCTGCTTCTGAAACTGATACAAACCACAGGGCCACTAACATCCAATGCTTTTCAGTTAAGAGCAAGAAACGTGTGAGCTTCCTGAACAATATAGCTTCCTTTGAGCTGAAAAGTGTGTGCGTTTACCTAAAATGAAGTCTGGCTTGTAGGAAGACACAGACACTGGCACGTAACTCCGTTTTTGAACGGAAACACACAGCACAGTTCTCACCCATTAAACACACTCTGCTTTAGAGCAAGAAGCACACTATTGCTTTCTAGAGTCTCGAATAAGGCGGGAAATGTGAGTGTGCTCAGAACAAAAGAACCGTGTTTCCTACACACACGGACCATATGTAGTTCAACTCTGCTTCAGAAACTGATACAAACCACAGGGCCTCTAACATCCAATGCTTTTCATTTAAGAACGAAAAACGTGAGAGCTTTCGTGAACTATGTAGCTTCGTTTGAGATGATAGTGAGTGCGTTTACCCGAAACGAAGTCTTGATTGTAAAAGACAAAAAACCTGGCATTTAACTCCGTTTCTGAAGGGAAACACACAGCACAGTTTTCATCCATGAAACACACTCTGCTGTAGAGCAAGAAGCATGCTCTTGCTTTCTAGAGTCTATAATAAGGCGGGAAACGTGAGTGGGCTCAGAACAAACGATCCATGTTTCCTACACACACGGACCATATCTAGTTCAACTCTGCTTCTGAAACTGATACAAACCACAGTTCCTCTAACATCCAATGCTTTTCAGTTAAGAGCGAGAATCCTGTGAGCTTTGTGAACGATGTAGCTTCCTTTGAGCTGAAAAGTGAGTGTGTTTACCTGAAAGGAAGTCTTGCTTGTAGGAAGACACAGGCCTGGCATTGAACTCCGTATCTGAGGGGAAACACACAGCACAGTTCTCATCCATGAAACACACTCTGCTGTAGAGCAAGAAGCAGGCTCTTGCTTTCTAGAGTCTTAATAAGGCAGGAAACGTGATGTGCTCAGAAGTAAAGAACCGTGTTTCCTGCACACACGGACCATATCTAGTTCCACTCTGCTTCTGAAACTGATACAAACCACTGGTCCTCTAACATCCAATGCTTTTGAGTTAAGAGCGAGAAACGTGTGAGCTTCTTGAACGATGTAGCTTCCTTTGAGCAGAAAAGTGAGTGCGTTTACCTGAAAAGATGTCTTGCTTGTAGGAAGACACAGAGCCTGGCATTGAACTCCGTATCTGAAGGGAAACACACAGCACAGTTCTCACCCATGAAACACACTCTGCTTTAGAGCAAGAAGCACACTATTGCTTTCTAGAGTCTCGAATAAGGCGGGAAACGTGAATGTGCTCAGAACAAAAGAATCGTGTTTCCTACACACACGGACCATATGTAGTTCAACTCTGCTTCAGAAACTGATACAAACCACAGGGCCTCTAACATCCAATGCTTTTCAGTTAAGAACGAAAAACGTGAGAGCTTTCGTGAAATATGTAGCTTCCTTTGAGATGATAGTGAGTGCGTTTACCCGATACGAAGTCTTGATTGTAAAAGACAAAGAACCTGGCATTTAACTCCGTTTCTGAAGGGAAACACACAGCACAGTTTTCATCCATGAAACACACTCTGCTGTAGAGCAAGAAGCATGCTCTTGCTTTCTAGAGTCTATAATAAGGCGGGAAACGTGAGTGGGCTCATAACAAACGATCCATGTTTCCTACACACACGGACCATATCTAGTTCAACTCTGCTTCTGAAACAGATACAAACCACAGTTCCTCTAACATCCAATGCTTTTCAAATAAGAGCAAGAAACGTGTGAGCTTCATGAACGTTGTAGATTCGTTTGAGCTGAAAATTGAGGGCGTTTACCTGAAAAGATGTCTTGCTTGTAGGAAGACACAGAGCCTGGCATTGAACTCCGTATCAGAAGGGAAACACAAAGCACAGTGCTCATCCATGAAACACACTCTGCTTTAGAGCCAGAAGCACGCTCTTGCTTTCTAGATTCTCTAATAATGTGGGAAACGTGAGTGTGCTCAGAACAAAAGAACCGTGTTTCCTACACACAGGGACCATATCTAGTTCAACTCAGCTTCTGAAAGTGATGCAAATCACAGGTCCTCTAACATCCAATGCTTTTCAGTTAAGAGCGAGAAACGTGTGAGCTTCGTGAACGATGTAGCTTCCTTTGAGCAGAAAAGTGAGTGTGTTTACCTGAAATGAAGTCTTGCTTGTAGGAAAACCATAGCCTGGCATTTAACTCCATTTCTGAAGGGAAATACACAGCAAAGTTCTCATCCATGAAACACACTCTGCTTTAGAGCAAGAAGCATGCTCTTGCTTTCTAGAGTCTCTAATAAGGCAGGTAACGTGAGTGGGCTCAGAACAAAAGAACCGTGTTTCCTACACACAGAGACCATATCTAGAACAACTCTGCTTCTGAAACTGATACAAACCACAGGTCCTCTAACATCCAATGCTTTTCAGTTAAGAGCGAGAAACGTGTGAGCTTCCTGAACGATGTAGATTTGTTTGAGCTGAAAAGTGACAGCGTTTACCTGAAACGAAGTCTTGTTTGTAGGAAGACACAGAGCCTGGCATTTAACTCCGTTTCTGAAGGGAAACACACAGCACAGTGCTCATCCATGAAACACACTCTGCTTTACAGCCAGAAGCACGCTCTTGCTTTCTAGAGTCCCAAATAAGGCGGGAAACGTGAGTGTGCTCAGAACAAAAGAACCGTGTTTCCTACACACACGGACCATATCTAGTTCAACTCTGCTTCAGAAACTGATACAAACCACAGGGCCTCTAACATCCAATGCTTTTTAGTTAAGCGCGAGAAACGTGTGAGCTTCGTGAACGATGTAGCTTCATTTGAGATGATAGTGAGTGCGTTTACTCGAAACGAAGTCTTCAATGTAAAAGACAAAGAACCTGGCCTTTAACTCCGATTCTGAAGGGAAACACACAGCACAGTTCTCATCCATGAAACACACTCTGCTTTAGAGCAAGAAGCATGCTCTTGCTTTCTAGAGTCTCTAATAAGGCGGGAAAAGTTAGTGTGCTCAGAACAAAAGAACCGTGTTTCCTACACACATTGACCATATCTAGTTCAACTCTGCTTCTGAAACTGATACAAACCACAGGGCCTCTAACATCCAATGCTTTTCAGTTAAGAGCGAAAAACGTGAGAGCTTCGTGAACTATGTAGCTTCGTTTGAGATGATAGTTAGTGCATTTACCCGAAATGAAGTCTTGATTGTAAAAGAAAAAGAACCTGGCATTTAATTCCGTTTCTGAAGGGAAACACACATCACAGTTCTCATCAATGAAACACACTCTGCTTTAGAGCAAGAAGCACCCTCTTGCTTTCTAGAGTCTCTAATAAGGCGGGAAACGTGAGTGTGCTCAGAACAATAGATCCATATTTCCTACACACACGGACCATATCTAGTTCAACTCTGCTTCTGAAAGTGATACAAACCACAGGTCCTCTAACATCCAATGCTTTTCAGTTAAGAGCGAGAAACGTGTGAGCTTTGTGAACGATGTAGCTTCCTTTGAGCAGAAAAGTGAGTGTGTTTACCTGAAACGAAGTCTTGCTTGTAGGAAGACATATAGCCTGACATTTAACTCCATTTCTGAAGGGAAATACACAGCAAAGTTCTCATCCATGAAACACACTCTGCTTTAGAGCAAGAAGCATGCTCTTGCTTTCTAGAGTCTCTAATAAGGCAGGTAACGTCAGTGGGCTCAGAACAAAAGAACCGTGTTTCCTACACACAGAGACCATATCTAGAACAACTCTGCTTCTGAAACTGATACAAACCACAGGTCCTCTAACATCCAACGCTTTTCAGTTAAGAGCGAGAAACGTGTGAGCTTCCTGAACGATGTAGATTTGTTTGAGCTGAAAAGTGACAGCGTTTACCTGAAACGAAGTCTTGTTTGTAGGAAGACACAGAGCCTGGCATTTAACTCCGTTTCTGAAGGGAAACAAACAGCACAGTGCTCATCCATGAAACACACTCTGCTTTAGAGCCAGAAGCACGCTCTTGCTTTCTAGATTCTCTAATAAGGCGGGAAACGTGAGTTTGCTCAGAACAAAAGAACCGTGTTTCCTACACACACGGACCATATCTAGTTCAACTCTGCTTCAGAAACTGATACAAACCCAGGGCCTCTAACATCCAATGCTTTTCAGTTAAGAGCGAGAAACGTGTGAGCTTCGTGAACGTTGTAGCTTCCTTTGAGCTGAAAATTGAGGGCGTTTACCTGAAAAGATGTCTTGCTTGTAGGAAGACACAGAGCCTGGCATTGAACTCCGTATCAGAAGGGAAACACAAAGCACAGTGCTCATCCATGAAACACACTCTGCTTTAGAGCCAGAAGCACGCTCTTGCTTTCTAGATTCTCTAATAATGTGGGAAACGTGAGTGTGCTCAGAACAAAAGAACCGTGTTTCCTACACACAGGGACCATATCTAGTTCAACTCAGCTTCTGAAACTCATGCAAATCACAGGTCCTCTAACATCCAATGCTTTTCAGTTAAGAGCGAGAATCCTGTGAGCTTTGTGAACGATGTAGCTTCCTTTGAGTTGAAAAGTGAGTGTGTTTACCTGGAACAAAGTCTTGCTTGTAGGAAGACACAGAGCCTGGCATTGAACTCCGTTTCTGAAGGGAAACATAAAGCACAGTGCTCATCCATGAAACACACTCTGCTTTAGAGCCAGAAGTACCCTCTTGCTTTCTAGAGTCTCTAATAAGGCTGGAAACGTGAGTGTGCTCAGAACAATAGATCCATATTTCCTACACGCACGGATCATATCTAGTTCAACTCTGCTTCTGAAAGTGATACAAACCACAGGTCCTCTAACATCCAATGCTTTTCAGTTAAGAGCGAGAAACGTGTGAGCTTCGTGAACGATGTAGCTTCCTTTGAGCAGAAAAGTGAGTGTGTTTACCTGAAATGAAGTCTTGCTTGTAGGAAAACCATAGCCTAGCATTTAACTCCATTTCTGAAGGGAAATACACAGCAAAGTTCTCATCCATGAAACACACTCTGCTTTAGAGCAAGAAGCATGCTCTTGCTTTCTAGAGTCTCTAATAAGGCAGGTAACGTGAGTGGGCTCAGAACAAAAGAACCGTGTTTCCTACTCACAGAGACCATATCTAGAACAACTCTGCTTCTGAAACTGATACAAACCACAGGTCCTCTAACATCCAATGCTTTTCAGTTAAGAGCGAGAAACGTGTGAGCTTCCTGAACGATGTAGATTTGTTTGAGCTGAAAAGTGACAGCGTTTACCTGAAACAAAGTCTTGTTTGTAGGAAGACACAGAGCCTGGCATTTAACTCCGTTTCTGAAGGGAAACACACAGCACAGTGCTCATCCATGAAACACACTCTGCTTTAGAGCCAAAAGCACGCTCTTGCTTTCTAGAGTCCCAAATAAGGCGGGAAACGTGAGTGTGCTCAGAACAAAAGAACCGTGTTTCCTACACACACGGACCATATCTAGTTCAACTCTGCTTCAGAAACTGATACAAACCACAGGGCCTCTAACATCCAATGCTTTTCAGTTAAGCGCGAGAAACGTGTGAGCTTCGTGAACGATGTAGCTTCATTTGAGATGATAGTGAGTGCGTTTACTCGAAACGAAGTGTTCAATGTAAAAGACAAAGAACCTGGCCTTTAACTCCGATTCTGAAGGGAAACACACAGCACAGTTGTCATCCATGAAACACACTCTGCTTTAGAGCAAGAAGCATGCTCTTGCTTTCTAGAGTCTCTAATAAGGCGGGAAAAGTTAGTGTGCTCAGAACAAAAGAACCGTGTTTCCTACACACATTGACCATATCTAGTTCAACTCTGCTTCTGAAACTGATACAAACCACAGGGCCTCTAACATCCAATGCTTTTCAGTTAAGAGCGAAAAACGTGAGAGTTTCGTGAACTATGTAGCTTCGTTTGAGATGATAGTGAGTGCATTTACCCGAAATGAAGTCTTGATTGTAAAAGAAAAAGAACCTGGCATTTAACTCCGTTTCTGAAGGGAAACACAAAGCACATTTCTCATCAATGAAACACACTCTGCTTTAGAGCAAGAAGCACCCTCTTGCTTTCTAGAGTCTCTAATAAGGCGGGAAACGTGAGTGTGCTCAGAACAATAGATCCATATTTCCTACACACACGGAACATATCTAGTTCAACTCTGCTTCTGAAACTGATACAAACCACAGGTCCTCTAACATCCAATGCTTTTTAGTTAAGAGCGAGAAACGTGTGAGCTTCGTGAAGGATGTAGCTTCCTTTGAGCAGAAAAGTGAGTGTGTTTACCTGAAACGAAGTCTTGCTTGTAGGAAGACACATAGCCTGGCATTTAACTCCATTTCTGAAGGGAAATACACAGCAAAGTTCTCATCCATGAAACACACTCTGCTTTAGAGCAAGAAGCATGCTCTTGCTTTCTAGAGTCTCTAATAAGGCAGGTAACGTGAGTGGGCTCAGAACAAAAGAACCGTGTTTCCTACACACAGAGACCATATCTAGAACAACTCTGCTTCAGAAACTGATACAAACCCAGGGCCTCTAACATCCAATGCTTTTCAGTTAAGAGCGAGAAACGTGTGAGATTCGTGAACGTTGTAGCTTCGTTTGAGCTGAAAATTGAGGGCGTTTACCTGAAAAGATGTCTTGCTTGTAGGAAGACACAGAGCCTGGCATTGAACTCCGTATCAGAAGGGAAACACAAAGCACAGTGCTCATCCATGAAACACACTCTGCTTTAGAGCCAGAAGCACGCTCTTGCTTTCTAGATTCTCTAATAAAGTGGGAAACGTGAGTGTGCTCAGAACAAAAGAACCGTGTTTCCTACACACAGGGACCATATCTAGTTCAACTCAGCTTCTGAAACTGATGCAAATCACAGGTCCTCTAACATCCAATGCTTTTCAGTTAAGAGCGAGAATCCTGTGAGCTTTGTGAACGATGTAGCTTCCTTTGAGCTGAAAAGTGAGTGTGTTTACCTGGAACGAAGTCTTGCTTGTAGGAAGACACAGAGCCTGGCATTGAACTCCGTTTCTGAAGGGAAACACAAAGCACAGTGCTCATCCATGAAACACGCTCTGCTTTAGAGCCAAAAGCACGCTCTTGCTTTCTAGAGTCCCAAATAAGGCGGGAAACGTGAGTGTGCTCAGAACAAAAGAACCGTGTTTCCTACACACACGGACCATATCTAGTTCTACTCTGCTTCAGAAACTGATACAAACCACAGGGCCTCTAACATCCAATGCTTTTCAGTTAAGCGCGAGAAACGTGTGAGCTTCGTGAACGATGTAGCTTCATTTGAGATGATAGTGAGTGCGTTTACTCGAAACGAAGTGTTCAATGTAAAAGAAAAAGAACCTGGCCTTTAACTCCGATTCTGAAGGGAAACACACAGCACTGTTCTCATCCATGAAACACACTCTGCTTTAGAGCAAGAAGCATGCTCTTGCTTTCTAGAGTCTCTAATAAGGCGGGAAAATTTAGTGTGCTCAGAACAAAAGAACCGTGTTTCCTACACACATTGACCATATCTAGTTCAACTCTGCTTCTTAAACTGATACAAACCACAGGGCCTCTAACATCCAATGCTTTTCAGTTAAGAGCGAAAAACGTGAGAGCTTCGTGAACTATGTAGCTTCGTTTGAGATGATAGTGAGTGCATTTACCCGAAATGAAGTCTTGATTGTAAAAGAAAAAGAACCTGGCATTTAACTCCGTTTCTGAAGGGAAACACAAAGCACATTTCTCATCAATGAAACACACTCTGCTTTAGAGCAAGAAGCATGCTCTTGCTTTCTAGAGTCTCTAATAAGGCGGGAAACGTGAGTGTGCTCAGAACAATAGATCCATATTTCCTACACACACGGAACATATCTAGTTCAACTCTGCTTCTGAAACTGATACAAACCACAGGTCCTCTAACATCCAATGCTTTTTAGTTAAGAGCGAGAAACGTGTGAGCTTCGTGAAGGATGTAGCTTCCTTTAAGCAGAAAAGTGAGTGTGTTTACCTGAAACGAAGTCTTGCTTGTAGGAAGACACATAGCCTGGCATTTAACTCCATTTCTGAAGGGAAATACACAGCAAAGTTCTCATCCATGAAACACACTCTGCTTTAGAGCAAGAAGCATGCTCTTGCTTTCTAGAGTCTCTAATAAGGCAGGTAACGTGAGTGGGCTCAGAACAAAAGAACCGTGTTTCCTACACACAGAGACCATATCTAGAACAACTCTGCTTCTGAAACTGATACAAACCACAGGTCCTCTAACATCCAACGCTTTTCAGTTAAGAGCGAGAAACGTGTGAGCTTCCTGAATGATGTAGATTTGTTTGAGCTGAAAAGTGACAGCGTTTACCTGAAACGAAGTCTTGTTTGTAGGAAGACACAGAGCCTGGCATTTAACTCCGTTTCTGAAGGGAAACACACAGCACAGTGCTCATCCATGAAACACACTCTGCTTTACAGCCAGAAGCACGCTCTTGCTTTCTAGAGTCCCAAATAAGGCGGGAAACGTGAGTGTGCTCAGAACAAAAGAACCGTGTTTCCTACACACACGGACCATATCTAGTTCAACTCTGCTTCAGAAACTGATACAAACCACAGGGCCTCTAACATCCAATGCTTTTTAGTTAAGCGCGAGAAACGTGTGAGCTTCGTGAACGATGTAGCTTCATTTGAGATGATAGTGAGTGTGTTTACTCGAAACGAAGTCTTCAATGTAAAAGACAAAGAACCTGCCCTTTAACTCCGATTCTGAAGGGAAACACACAGCACAGTTCTCATCCATGAAACACACTCTGCTTTAGAGCAAGAAGCATGCTCTTGCTTTCTAGAGTCTCTAATAAGGCGGGAAAAGTTAGTGTGCTCAGAACAAAAGAACCGTGTTTCCTACACACATTGACCATATCTAGTTCAACTCTGCTTCTGAAACTGATACAAACCACAGGGCCTCTAACATCCAATGCTTTTCAGTTAAGAGCGAAAAACGTGAGAGCTTCGTGAACTATGTAGCTTCGTTTGAGATGATAGTGAGTGCATTTACCCGAAATGAAGTCTTGATTGTAAAAGAAAAAGAACCTGGCATTTAATTCCGTTTCTGAAGGGAAACACACATCACAGTTCTCATCAATGAAACACACTCTGCTTTAGAGCAAGAAGCACCCTCTTGCTTTCTAGAGTCTCTAATAAGGCGGGAAACGTGAGTGTGCTCAGAACAATAGATCCATATTTCCTACACACACGGCCCATATCTAGTTCAACTCTGCTTCTGAAAGTGATACAAACCACAGGTCCTCTAACATCCAATGCTTTTTAGTTAAGAGCAAGAAACGTGTGCGCTTCGTGAACGATGTAGCTTCCTTTGAGCAGAAAAGTGAGTGTGTTTACCTGAAACGAAGTCTTGCTTGTAGGAAGACACATAGCCTGGCATTTAACTCCATTTCTGAAGGGAAATACACAGCAAAGTTCTCATCCATGAAACACACTCTGCTTTAGAGCAAGAAGCATGCTCTTGCTTTCTAGAGTCTCTAATAAGGCAGGTAACGTGAGTGGGCTCAGAACAAAAGAACCGTGTTTCCTACACACACGGACCATATCTAGAACAACTCTGCTTCTGAAACTGATACAAACCACAGGTCCTCTAACATCCAATGCTTTTCAGTTAAGAGCGAGAAACGTGTGAGCTTCCTGAACGATGTAGATTTGTTTGAGCTGAAAAGTGACAGCGTTTACCTGAAACGAAGTCTTGTTTGTAGGAAGACACAGAGCCTGGCATTTAACTCCGTTTCTGAAGGGAAACACACAGCACAGTGCTCATCCATGAAACACACTCTGCTTTAGAGCCAGAAGCACGCTCTTGCTTTCTAGAGTCTCAAATAAGGCGGGAAACGTGAGTGTGCTCAGAACAAAAGAACCGTGTTTCCTACACACACGGACCATATCTAGTTCAACTCTGCTTCAGAAACTGATACAAACCACAGGGCCTCTAACATCCAATGCTTTTCAGTTAAGCGCGAGAAACGTGTTAGCTTCGTGAATGATGTAGCTTCATTTGAGATGATAGTGAGTGGGTTTACTCGAAACGAAGTCTTCAATGTAAAAGACAAAGAACCTGGCCTTTAACTCCGATTCTGAAGGGAAACACACAGCACAGTTGACATCCATGAAACACACTCTGCTTTAGAGCAAGAAGCATGCTCTTGCTTTCTAGAGTCTCTAATAAGGCGGGAAAATTTAGTGTGCTCAGAACAAAAGAACCGTGTTTCCTACACACATTGACCATATCTAGTTCAACTCTGCTTCTGAAACTGATACAAACCACAGGGCCTCTAACATCCAATGCTTTTCAGTTAAGAGCGGTAAACGTGAGAGCTTCGTGAACGATGTAGCTTCGTTTGAGATGATAGTGAGTGCATTTACCCGAAATGAAGTCTTGATTGTAAAAGAAAAAGAACCTGGCATTTAACTCCGTTTCTGAAGGGAAACACACATCACAGTTCTCATCAATGAAACACACTCTGCTTTAGAGCAAGAAGCACCCTCTTGCTTTCTAGAGTCTCTAATAAGGCGGGAAACGTGAGTGTGCTCAGAACAATAGATCCATATTTCCTACACACACGGACCATATCTAGTTCAACTCTGCTTCTGAAAGTGATACAAACCACAGGTCCTCTAACATCCAATGCTTTTCAGTTAAGAGCGCGAAACGTGTGAGCTTTGTGAACGATGTAGCTTCCTTTGAGCAGAAAAGTGAGTGTGTTTACCTGAAACGAAGTCTTGCTTGTAGGAAGACATATAGCCTGGCATTTAACTCCATTTCTGAAGGGAAACACACAGCACAGTGCTCATCCATGAAACACACTCTGCTTTAGAGCCAGAAGCACGCTCTTGCTTTCTAGAGTCTCAAATAAGGCGGGAAACGTGAGTGTGCTCAGAACAAAAGAACCGTGTTTCCTACACACACGGACCATATCTAGTTCAACTCTGCTTCAGAAACTGATACAAACCCAGGGCCTCTAACATCCAATGCTTTTCAGTTAAGCGCGAGAAACGTGTGAGCTTCGTGAACGATGTAGCTTCATTTGAGATGATAGTGAGTGCGTTTACTCGAAACGAAATCTTGAATGTAAAAGACAAAGAACCTGGCCTTTAACTCCGATTCTGAAGGGAGACACACAGCACAGTTCTCATCCATGAAACACACTCTGCTGTAGAGCAAGAAGCATGCTCTTGCTTTCTAGAGTCTCTAATAAGGCGGGAAAAGTTAGTGTGCTCAGAACAAAAGAACCGTGTTTCCTACACACATTGACCATATCTAGTTCAACTCTGCTTATGAAACTGATACAAACCACAGGGCCTCTAACATCCAATGCTTTTCAGTTAAGAGCGGTAAACGTGAGAGCTTCGTGAACGATGTAGCTTCGTTTGAGATGATAGTGAGTGCATTTACCCGAAATGAAGTCTTGATTGTAAAAGAAAAAGAACCTGGCATTTAACTCCATTTCTGAAGGGAAACACACAGCACAGTTCTCATCTATGAAACACACTCTGCTGTAGAGCAAGAAGCATGCTCTTGCTTTCTAGAGTCTATAATAAGGCGGGGAACTTGAGTGGGCTCAGAAAAAACGATCCATGTTTCCTACACACACGGACCATATCTAGTTCAACTCTGCTTCTGAAAGTGATACAAACCACAGTTCCTCTAACATCCAATGCTTTTCAAATAAGAGCAAGAAACGTGTGAGCTTCATGAACGATGTAGCTTCGTTTGAGCTGAAAAGTGAGGGCGTTTACCTGAAAAGAAGTCTTGGTTGTAGGAAGACACAGAGCCTGGCATTGATCTCCGTATCTGAAGGGAAACACACAGCACAGTTCTCATCCATGAAACACACTCTGTTTAGAGCAAGAAGCACGCTCTTGCTTTCTAGAATCTCTAATAAGGCGGGAAATGTGAGTGTGTTCAGAACAAAAGAACCGTGTTTCCTACACACACGGACCATAGCTAGTTCAACTCTGCTTCTGAAACTGATACAACCCACTGGTCCTCTAACATCCAATGCTTTTCAGTTAAGAGCGAGAAACGTGTGAGCTTCGTGAACGATGTAGCTTCCTTTGAGCAGAAAAGTGAGTGTGTTTACCTGAAACGAAGTCTTGCTTGTAGGAAGACACTGAGCCTGGCATTTAACTCCATTTCTGAAGGGAAATACACAGAAAGTTCTCATCCATGAAACACACTCTGTTTTAGAGCAAGAAGCATGCTCTTGCTTTCTAGAGTCTCTAATAAGGCAGGTAACGTCAGTGGGCTCAGAACAAAAGAACCGTGTTTCCTACACACAGAGACCATATCTAGAACAACTCTGCTTCTGAAACTGATACAAACCACAGGTCCTCTAACATCCAATGCTTTTCAGTTAAGAGCGAGAAACGTGTGAGCTTCCTGAACGATGTAGATTTGTTTGAGCTGAAAAGTGACAGCGTTTACCTGAAACGAAGTCTTGTTTGTAGGAAGACACAGAGCCTGGCATTTAACTCCGTTTCTGAAGGGAAACACACAGCACAGTGCTCATCCATGAAACACACTCTGCTTTAGAGCCAGAAGCACGCTCTTGCTTTCTAGAGTCTCAAATAAGGCGGGAAACGTGAGTGTGCTCAGAACAAAAGAACCGTGTTTCCTACACACACGGACCATATCTAGTTCAACTCTGCTTCAGAAACTGATACAAACTCAGGGCCTCTAACATCCAATGCTTTTCAGTTAAGCGCGAGAAACGTGTTAGCTTCGTGAACGATGTAGCTTCATTTGAGATGATAGTGAGTGCGTTTACTCGAAACGAAATCTTGAATGTAAAAGACAAAGAACCTGGCCTTTAACTCCGATTCTGAAGGGAGACACACAGCACAGTTCTCATCCATGAAACACACTCTGCTTTAGAGCAAGAAGCATGCTCTTGCTTTCTAGAGTCTCTAATAAGGCGGGAAAAGTTAGTGTGCTCAGAACAAAAGAACCGTGTTTCCTACACACATTGACCATATTTAGTTCAACTCTGCTTATGAAACTGATACAAACCACAGGGCCTCTAACATCCAATGCTTTTCAGTTAAGAGCGGTAAACTTGAGAGCTTCGTGAACTATGTAGCTTCGTTTGAGATGATAGTGAGTGCATTTACCCGAAATGAAGTCTTGATTGTAAAAGACAAAGAACCTGGCCTTTAACTCCGATTCTGAAGGGAAACACACAGCACAGTTCTCATCCATGAAACACACTCTGCTTTAGAGCAAGAAGCATGCTCTTGCTTTCTAGAGTCTCTAATAAGGCGGGAAAAGTTAGTGTGCTCAGAACAAAAGAACCGTGTTTCCTACACACATTGACCATATCTAGTTCAACTCTGCTTATGAAACTGATACAAACCACAGGGCCTCTAACATCCAATGCTTTTCAGTTAAGAGCGGTAAACGTGAGAGCTTCGTGAACGATGTAGCTTCGTTTGAGATGATAGTGAGTGCATTTACCCGAAATGAAGTCTTGATTGTAAAAGAAAAAGAACCTGGCATTTAACTCCGTTTCTGAAGGGAAACACACAGCACAGTTCTCATCTATGAAACACACTCTGCTGTAGAGCAAGAAGCATGCTCTTGCTATCTAGAGTCTATAATAAGGCGGGGAACTTGAGTGGGCTCAGAACAAACGATCCATGTTTCCTACACACACGGACCATATCTAGTTCAACTCTGCTTCTGAAACTGATACAAACCACAGTTCCTCTAACATCCAATGCTTTTCAAATAAGAGCAAGAAACGTGTGAGCTTCATGAACGATGTAGCTTCGTTTGAGCTGAAAAGTGAGGGCGTTTACCTGAAAAGAAGTCTTGGTTGTAGGAAGACACAGAGCCTGGCATTGATCTCCGTATCTGAAGGGAAACACACAGCACAGTTCTCATCCATGAAACACACTCTGTTTAGAGCAAGAAGCACGCTCTTGCTTTCTAGAATCTCTAATAAGGCGGGAAATGTGAGTGTGTTCAGAACAAAAGAACCGTGTTTCCTACACACACGGACCATAGCTAGTTCAACTCTGCTTCTGAAACTGATACAACCCCACTGGTCCTCTAACATCCAATGCTTTTCAGTTAAGAGCGAGAAACGTGTGAGCTTCGTGAACGATGTAGCTTCCTTTGAGCAGAAAAGTGAGTGTGTTTACCTGAAACGAAGTCTTGCATGTAGGAAGACACAGAGCCTGGCATTTAACTCCATTTCTGAAGGGAAATACACAGAAAGTTCTCATCCATGAAACACACTCTGTTTTAGAGCAAGAAGCATGCTCTTGCTTTCTAGAGTCTCTAATAAGGCAGGTAACGTCAGTGGGCTCAGAACAAAAGAACCGTGTTTCCTACACACAGAGACCATATCTAGAACAACTCTGCTTCTGAAACTGATACAAACCACAGGTCCTCTAACATCCAATGCTTTTCAGTTAAGAGCGAGAAACGTGTGAGCTTCCTGAACGATGTAGATTTGTTTGAGCTGAAAAGTGACAGCGTTTACCTGAAACGAAGTCTTGTTTGTAGGAAGACACAGAGCCTGGCATTTAACTCCGTTTCTGAAGGGAAACACACAGCACAGTGCTCATCCATGAAACACACTCTGCTTTACAGCCAGAAGCACGCTCTTGCTTTCTAGAGTCTCAAATAAGGCGGGAAACGTGAGTGTGCTCAGAACAAAAGAACCGTGTTTCCTACACACACGGACCATATCTAGTTCAACTCTGCTTCAGAAACTGATACAAACTCAGGGCCTCTAACATCCAATGCTTTTCAGTTAAGCGCGAGAAACGTGTTAGCTTCGTGAACGATGTAGCTTCATTTGAGATGATAGTGAGTGCGTTTACTCGAAACGAAATCTTGAATGTAAAAGACAAAGAACCTGGCCTTTAACTCCGATTCTGAAGGGAGACACACAGCACAGTTCTCATCCATGAAACACACTATGCTTTAGAGCAAGAAGCATGCTCTTGCTTTCTAGAGTCTCTAATAAGGCGGGAAAAGTTAGTGTGCTCAGAACAAAAGAACCGTGTTTCCTACACACATTGACCATATCTAGTTCAACTCTGCTTAAGAAACTGATACAAACCACAGGGCCTCTAACATCCAATGCTTTTCAGTTAAGAGCGGTAAACGTGAGAGCTTCGTGAACAATGTAGCTTCGTTTGAGATGATAGTGAGTGCATTTACCCGAAATGAAGTCTTGATTGTAAAAGAAAAAGAACCTGGCATTTAACTCCGTTTCTGAAGGGAAACACACAGCACAGTTCTCATCTATGAAACACACTCTGCTGTAGAGCAAGAAGCATGCTCTTGCTTTCTAGAGTCTATAATAAGGCGGGGAACTTGAGTGGGCTCAGAACAAACGATCCATGTTTCCTACACACACGGACCATATCTAGTTCAACTCTGCTTCTGAAACTGATACAAACCACAGTTCCTCTAACATCCAATGCTTTTCAAATAAGAGCAAGAAACGTGTGAGCTTCATGAACGATGTAGCTTCGTTTGAGCTGAAAAGTGAGGGCGTTTACCTGAAAAGAAGTCTTGGTTGTAGGAAGACACAGAGCCTGGCATTGATCTCCGTATCTGAAGGGAAACACACAGCACAGTTCTCATCCATGAAACACACTCTGTTTAGAGCAAGATGCACGCTCTTGCTTTCTAGAGTCTCTAATAAGGCGGGAAACGTGATGTGTTCAGAACAAAAGAACCGTGTTTCCTACACACACGGACCATAGCTAGTTCAACTCTGCTTCTGAAACTGATACAACCCACTGGTCCTCTAACATCCAATGCTTTTCAGTTAAGAGCGAGAAACGTGTGAGCTTCGTGAACGATGTAGCTTCCTTTGAGCAGAAAAGTTAGTGTGTTTACCTGAAACGAAGTCTTGCTTGTAGGAAGACACAGAGCCTGGCATTTAACTCCATTTCTTAAGGGAAATACACAGCAAAGTTCTCATCCATGAAACACACTCTGCTTTAGAGCAAGAAGCATGCTCTTGCTTTCTAGAGTCTCTAATAAGGCAGGTAACGTCAGTGGGCTCAGAACAAAAGAACCGTGTTTCCTACACACAGAGACCATATCTAGAACAACTCTGCTTCTGAAACTGATACAAACCACAGGTCCTCTAACATCCAATGCTTTTCAGTTAAGAGCGAGAAACGTGTGAGCTTCCTGAACGATGTAGATTTGTTTGAGCTGAAAAGTGACAGCGTTTACCTGAAACGAAGTCTTGTTTGTAGGAAGACACAGAGCCTGGCATTTAACTCCGTTTCTGAAGGGAAACACACAGCACAGTGCTCATCCATGAAACACACTCTGCTTTAGAGCCAGAAGCACGCTCTTGCTTTCTAGAGTCTCAAATAAGGCGGGAAACGTGAGTGTGCTCAGAACAAAAGAACCGTGTTTCCTACACACACGGACCATATCTAGTTCAACTCTGCTTCAGAAACTGATACAAACCCAGGGCCTCTAACATCCAATGCTTTTCAGTTAAGCGCGAGAAACGTGTGAGCTTCGTGAACGATGTAGCTTCATTTGAGATGATAGTGAGTGCGTTTACTCGAAACGAAATCTTGAATGTAAAAGACAAAGAACCTGGCCTTTAACTCCGATTCTGAAGGGAAACACACAGCACAGTTCTCATCCATGAAACACACTCTGCTTTAGAGCAAGAAGCATGCTCTTGCTTTCTAGAGTCTCTAATAAGGCGGGAAAAGTTAGTGTGCTCAGAACAAAAGAACCGTGTTTCCTACACACATTGACCATATCTAGTTCAACTCTGCTTATGAAACTGATACAAACCACAGGGCCTCTAACATCCAATGCTTTTCAGTTAAGAGCGGTAAACGTGAGAGCTTCGTGAACGATGTAGCTTCGTTTGAGATGATAGTGAGTGCATTTACCCGAAATGAAGTCTTGATTGTAAAAGAAAAAGAACCTGGCATTTAACTCCGTTTCTGAAGGGAAACACACAGCACAGTTCTCATCTATGAAACACACTCTGCTGTAGAGCAAGAAGCATGCTCTTGCTATCTAGAGTCTATAATAAGGCGGGGAACTTGAGTGGGCTCAGAACAAACGATCCATGTTTCCTACACACACGGACCATATCTAGTTCAACTCTGCTTCTGAAACTGATACAAACCACAGTTCCTCTAACATCCAATGCTTTTCAAATAAGAGCAAGAAACGTGTGAGCTTCATGAACGATGTAGCTTCGTTTGAGCTGAAAAGTGAGGGCGTTTACCTGAAAAGAAGTCTTGGTTGTAGGAAGACACAGAGCCTGGCATTGATCTCCGTATCTGAAGGGAAACACACAGCACAGTTCTCATCCATGAAACACACTCTGTTTAGAGCAAGAAGCACGCTCTTGCTTTCTAGAATCTCTAATAAGGCTGGAAATGTGAGTGTGTTCAGAACAAAAGAACCGTGTTTCCTACACACACGGACCATAGCTAGTTCAACTCTGCTTCTGAAACTGATACAACCCACTGGTCCTCTAACATCCAATGCTTTTCAGTTAAGAGCGAGAAACGTGTGAGCTTCGTGAACGATGTAGCTTCCTTTGAGCAGAAAAGTGAGTGTGTTTACCTGAAACGAAGTCTTGCTTGTAGGAAGACACAGAGCCTGGCATTTAACTCCATTTCTGAAGGGAAATACACAGCAAAGTTCTCATCCATGAAACACACTCTGCTTTAGAGCAAAAAGCATGCTCTTGCTTTCTAGAGTCTCTAATAAGGCAGGTAACGTGAGTGGGCTCAGAACAAAAGAACCGTGTTTCCTACACACAGAGACCATATCTAGAACAACTCTGCTTCTGAAACTGATACAAACCACAGGTCCTCTAACATCCAACGCTTTTCAGTTAAGAGCGAGAAACGTGTTAGCTTCGTGAATGATGTAGCTTCATTTGAGATGATAGTGAGTGGGTTTACTCGAAACGAAGTCTTCAATGTAAAAGACAAAGAACCTGGCCTTTAACTCCGATTCTGAAGGGAAACACACAGCACAGTTGTCATCCATGAAACACACTCTGCTTTAGAGCAAGAAGCATGCTCTTGCTTTCTAGAGTCTCTAATAAGGCGGGAAAAGTTAGTGTGCTCAGAACAAAAGAACCGTGTTTCCTACACACATTGACCATATCTAGTTCAACTCTGCTTCTGAAACTGATACAAACCACAGGGCCTCTAACATCCAATGCTTTTCAGTTAAGAGCGGTAAACGTGAGAGCTTCGTGAACGATGTAGCTTCGTTTGAGATGATAGTGAGTGCATTTACCCGAAATGAAGTCTTGATTGTAAAAGAAAAAGAACCTGGCATTTAACTCCGTTTCTGAAGGGAAACACACATCACAGTTCTCATCAATGAAACACACTCTGCTTTAGAGCAAGAAGCACCCTCTTGCTTTCTAGAGTCTCTAATAAGGCGGGAAACGTGAGTGTGCTCAGAACAATAGATCCATATTTCCTACACACACGGACCATATCTAGTTCAACTCTGCTTCTGAAAGTGATACAAACCACAGGTCCTCTAACATCCAATGCTTTTCAGTTAAGAGCGAGAAACGTGTGAGCTTTGTGAACGATGTAGCTTCCTTTGAGCAGAAAAGTGAGTGTGTTTACCTGAAACGAAGTCTTGCTTGTAGGAAAACATATAGCCTGGCATTTAACTCCATTTCTGAAGGGAAATACACAGCAAAGTTCTCATCCATGAAACACACTCTGCTTTAGAGCAAGAAGCATGCTCTTGCTTTCTAGAGTCTCTAATAAGGCAGGTAACGTGAGTGGGCTCAGAACAAAAGAACCGTGTTTCCTACACACAGAGACCATATCTAGAACAACTCTGCTTCTGAAACTGATACAAACCACAGGTCCTCTAACATCCAACGCTTTTCAGTTAAGAGCGAGAAACGTGTGAGCTTCCTGAATGATGTAGATTTGTTTGAGCTGAAAAGTGACAGCGTTTACCTGAAACGAAGTCTTGTTTGTAGGAAGACACAGAGCCTGGCATTTAACTCCGTTTCTGAAGGGAAACACACAGCACAGTGCTCATCCATGAAACACACTCTGCTTTACAGCCAGAAGCACGCTCTTGCTTTCTAGAGTCCCAAATAAGGCGGGAAACGTGAGTGTGCTCAGAACAAAAGAACCGTGTTTCCTACACACACGGACCATATCTAGTTCAACTCTGCTTCAGAAACTGATACAAACCACAGGGCCTCTAACATCCAATGCTTTTTAGTTAAGCGCGAGAAACGTGTGAGCTTCGTGAACGATGTAGCTTCATTTGAGATGATAGTGAGTGTGTTTACTCGAAACGAAGTCTTCAATGTAAAAGACAAAGAACCTGGCCTTTAACTCCGATTCTGAAGGGAAACACACAGCACAGTTCTCATCCATGAAACACACTCTGCTTTAGAGCAAGAAGCATGCTCTTGCTTTCTAGAGTCTCTAATAAGGCGGGAAAAGTTAGTGTGCTCAGAACAAAAGAACCGTGTTTCCTACACACATTGACCATATCTAGTTCAACTCTGCTTCTGAAACTGATACAAACCACAGGGCCTCTAACATCCAATGCTTTTCAGTTAAGAGCGAAAAACGTGAGAGCTTCGTGAACTATGTAGCTTCGTTTGAGATGATAGTGAGTGCATTTACCCGAAATTAAGTCTTGATTGTAAAAGAAAAAGAACCTGGCATTTAATTCCGTTTCTGAAGGGAAGCACACACCACAGTTCTCATCAATGAAACACACTCTGCTTTAGAGCAAGAAGCACCCTCTTGCTTTCTAGAGTCTCTAATAAGGCGGGAAACGTGAGTGTGCTCAGAACAATAGATCCATATTTCCTACACACACGGACCATATCTAGTTCAACTCTGCTTCTACAAGTGATACAAACCACAGGTCCTCTAACATCCAATGCTTTTTAGTTAAGAGCAAGAAACGTGTGAGCTTCGTGAACGATGTAGCTTCCTTTGAGCAGAAAAGTGAGTGTGTTTACCTGAAACGAAGTCTTGCTTGTAGGAAGACACATAGCCTGGCATTTAACTCCATTTCTGAAGGGAAATACACAGCAAAGTTCTCATCCATGAAACACACTCTGCTTTAGAGCAAGAAGCATGCTCTTGCTTTCTAGAGTCTCTAATAAGGCAGGTAACGTGAGTGGGCTCAGAACAAAAGAACCGTGTTTCCTACACACACGGACCATATCTAGAACAACTCTGCTTCTGAAACTGATACAAACCACAGGTCCTCTAACATCCAATGCTTTTCAGTTAAGAGCGAGAAACGTGTGAGCTTCCTGAACGATGTAGATTTGTTTGAGCTGAAAAGTGACAGCGTTTACCTGAAACGAAGTCTTGTTTGTAGGAAGACACAGAGCCTGGCATTTAACTCCGTTTCTGAAGGGAAACACACAGCACAGTGCTCATCCATGAAACACACTCTGCTTTAGAGCCAGAAGCACGCTCTTGCTTTCTAGAGTCTCAAATAAGGCGGGAAACGTGAGTGTGCTCAGAACAAAAGAACCGTGTTTCCTACACACACGGACCATATCTAGTTCAACTCTGCTTCAGAAACTGATACAAACCACAGGGCCTCTAACATCCAATGCTCTTCAGTTAAGCGCGAGAAACGTGTTAGCTTCGTGAATGATGTAGCTTCATTTGAGATGATAGTGAGTGGGTTTACTCGAAACGAAGTCTTCAATGTAAAAGACAAAGAACCTGGCCTTTAACTCCGATTCTGAAGGGAAACACACAGCACAGTTGTCATCCATGAAACACACTCTGCTTTAGAGCAAGAAGCATGCTCTTGCTTTCTAGAGTCTCTAATAAGGCGGGAAAAGTTAGTGTGCTCAGAACAAAAGAACCGTGTTTCCTACACACATTGACCATATCTAGTTCAACTCTGCTTCTGAAACTGATACAAACCACAGGGCCTCTAACATCCAATGCTTTTCAGTTAAGAGCGGTAAACGTGAGAGCTTCGTGAACGATGTAGCTTCGTTTGAGATGATAGTGAGTGCATTTACCCGAAATGAAGTCTTGATTGTAAAAGAAAAAGAACCTGGCATTTAACTCCGTTTCTGAAGGGAAACACACATCACAGTTCTCATCAATGAAACACACTCTGCTTTAGAGCAAGAAGCACCCTCTTGCTTTCTAGAGTCTCTAATAAGGCGGGAAACGTGAGTGTGCTCAGAACAATAGATCCATATTTCCTACACACACGGACCATATCTAGTTCAACTCTGCTTCTGAAAGTGATACAAACCACAGGTCCTCTAACATCCAATGCTTTTCAGTTAAGAGCGAGAAACGTGTGAGCTTTGTGAACGATGTAGCTTCCTTTGAGCAGAAAAGTGAGTGTGTTTACCTGAAACGAAGTCTTGCTTGTAGGAAAACATATAGCCTGGCATTTAACTCCATTTCTGAAGGGAAATACACAGCAAAGTTCTCATCCATGAAACACACTCTGCTTTAGAGCAAGAAGCATGCTCTTGCTTTCTAGAATCTCTAATAAGGCAGGTAACGTCAGTGGGCTCAGAACAAAAGAACCGTGTTTCCTACACACAGAGACCATATCTAGAACAACTCTGCTTCTGAAACTGATACAAACCACAGGTCCTCTAACATCCAATGCTTTTCAGTTAAGAGCGAGAAACGTGTGAGCTTCCTGAACGATGTAGATTTGTTTGAGCTGAAAAGTGACAGCGTTTACCTGAAACGAAGTCTTGTTTGTAGGAAGACACAGAGCCTGGCATTTAACTCCGTTTCTGAAGGGAAACACACAGCACAGTGCTCATCCATGAAACACACTCTGCTTTAGAGCCAGAAGCACGCTCTTGCTTTCTAGAGTCTCAAATAAGGCGGGAAACGTGAGTGTGCTCAGAACAAAAGAACCGTGTTTCCTACACACACGGACCATATCTAGTTCAACTCTGCTTCAGAAACTGATACAAACCCAGGGCCTCTAACATCCAATGCTTTTCAGTTAAGCGCGAGAAACGTGTGAGCTTCGTGAACGATGTAGCTTCATTTGAGATGATAGTGAGTGCGTTTACTCGAAACGAAATCTTGAATGTAAAAGACAAAGAACCTGGCCTTTAACTCCGATTCTGAAGGGAGACACACAGCACAGTTCTCATCCATGAAACACACTCTGCTTTAGAGCAAGAAGCATGCTCTTGCTTTCTAGAGTCTCTAATAAGGCGGGAAAAGTTAGTGTGCTCAGAACAAAAGAACCGTGTTTCCTACACACATTGACCATATCTAGTTCAACTCTGCTTATGAAACTGATACAAACCACAGGGCCTCTAACATCCAATGCTTTTCAGTTAAGAGCGGTAAACGTGAGAGCTTCGTGAACGATGTAGCTTCGTTTGAGATGATAGTGAGTGCATTTACCCGAAATGAAGTCTTGATTGTAAAAGAAAAAGAACCTGGCATTTAACTCCGTTTCTGAAGGGAAACACACAGCACAGTTCTCATCTATGAAACACACTCTGCTGTAGAGCAAGAAGCATGCTCTTGCTTTCTAGAGTCTATAATAAGGCGGGGAACTTGAGTGGGCTCAGAAAAAACGATCCATGTTTCCTACACACACGGACCATATCTAGTTCAACTCTGCTTCTGAAAGTGATACAAACCACAGTTCCTCTAACATCCAATGCTTTTCAAATAAGAGCAAGAAACGTGTGAGCTTCATGAACGATGTAGCTTCGTTTGAGCTGAAAAGTGAGGGCGTTTACCTGAAAAGAAGTCTTGGTTGTAGGAAGACACAGAGCCTGGCATTGATCTCCGTATCTGAAGGGAAACACACAGCACAGTTCTCATCCATGAAACACACTCTGTTTAGAGCAAGAAGCACGCTCTTGCTTTCTAGAATCTCTAATAAGGCGGGAAATGTGAGTGTGTTCAGAACAAAAGAACCGTGTTTCCTACACACACGGACCATAGCTAGTTCAACTCTGCTTCTGAAACTGATACAACCCACTGGTCCTCTAACATCCAATGCTTTTCAGTTAAGAGCAAGAAACGTGTGAGCTTCGTGAACGATGTAGCTTCCTTTGAGCAGAAAAGTGAGTGTGTTTACCTGAAACGAAGTCTTGCTTGTAGGAAGACACAGAGCCTGGCATTTAACTCCATTTCTGAAGGGAAATACACAGAAAGTTCTCATCCATGAAACACACTCTGTTTTAGAGCAAGAAGCATGCTCTTGCTTTCTAGAGTCTCTAATAAGGCAGGTAACGTCAGTGGGCTCAGAACAAAAGAACCGTGTTTCCTACACACAGAGACCATATCTAGAACAACTCTGCTTCTGAAACTGATACAAACCACAGGTCCTCTAACATCCAATGCTTTTCAGTTAAGAGCGAGAAACGTGTGAGCTTCCTGAACGATGTAGATTTGTTTGAGCTGAAAAGTGACAGCGTTTACCTGAAACGAAGTCTTGTTTGTAGGAAGACACAGAGCCTGGCATTTAACTCCGTTTCTGAAGGGAAACACACAGCACAGTGCTCATCCATGAAACACACTCTGCTTTAGAGCCAGAAGCACGCTCTTGCTTTCTAGAGTCTCAAATAAGGCGGGAAACGTGAGTGTGCTCAGAACAAAAGAACCGTGTTTCCTACACACACGGACCATATCTAGTTCAACTCTGCTTCAGAAACTGATACAAACTCAGGGCCTCTAACATCCAATGCTTTTCAGTTAAGCGCGAGAAACGTGTTAGCTTCGTGAACGATGTAGCTTCATTTGAGATGATAGTGAGTGCGTTTACTCGAAACGAAATCTTGAATGTAAAAGACAAAGAACCTGGCCTTTAACTCCGATTCTGAAGGGAGACACACAGCACAGTTCTCATCCATGAAACACACTCTGCTTTAGAGCAAGAAGCATGCTCTTGCTTTCTAGAGTCTCTAATAAGGCGGGAAAAGTTAGTGTGCTCAGAACAAAAGAACCGTGTTTCCTACACACATTGACCATATCTAGTTCAACTCTGCTTATGAAACTGATACAAACCACAGGGCCTCTAACATCCAATGCTTTTCAGTTAAGAGCGGTAAACGTGAGAGCTTCGTGAACTATGTAGCTTCGTTTGAGATGATAGTGAGTGCATTTACCCGAAATGAAGTCTTGATTGTAAAAGACAAAGAACCTGGCCTTTAACTCCGATTCTGAAGGGAAACACACAGCACAGTTCTCATCCATGAAACACACTCTGCTTTAGAGCAAGAAGCATGCTCTTGCTTTCTAGAGTCTCTAATAAGGCGGGAAAAGTTAGTGTGCTCAGAACAAAAGAACCGTGTTTCCTACACACATTGACCATATCTAGTTCAACTCTGCTTATGAAACTGATACAAACCACAGGGCCTCTAACATCCAATGCTTTTCAGTTAAGAGCGGTAAACGTGAGAGCTTCGTGAACGATGTAGCTTCGTTTGAGATGATAGTGAGTGCATTTACCCGAAATGAAGTCTTGATTGTAAAAGAAAAAGAACCTGGCATTTAACTCCGTTTCTGAAGGGAAACACACAGCACAGTTCTCATCTATGAAACACACTCTGCTGTAGAGCAAGAAGCATGCTCTTGCTATCTAGAGTCTATAATAAGGCGGGGAACTTGAGTGGGCTCAGAACAAACGATCCATGTTTCCTACACACACGGACCATATCTAGTTCAACTCTGCTTCTGAAACTGATACAAACCACAGTTCCTCTAACATCCAATGCTTTTCAAATAAGAGCAAGAAACGTGTGAGCTTCATGAACGATGTAGCTTCGTTTGAGCTGAAAAGTGAGGGCGTTTACCTGAAAAGAAGTCTTGGTTGTAGGAAGACACAGAGCCTGGCATTGATCTCCGTATCTGAAGGGAAACACACAGCACAGTTCTCATCCATGAAACACACTCTGTTTAGAGCAAGAAGCACGCTCTTGCTTTCTAGAATCTCTAATAAGGCGGGAAATGTGAGTGTGTTCAGAACAAAAGAACCGTGTTTCCTACACACACGGACCATAGCTAGTTCAACTCTGCTTCTGAAACTGATACAACCCACTGGTCCTCTAACATCCAATGCTTTTCAGTTAAGAGCGAGAAACGTGTGAGCTTCGTGAACGATGTAGCTTCCTTTGAGCAGAAAAGTGAGTGTGTTTACCTGAAACGAAGTCTTGCATGTAGGAAGACACAGAGCCTGGCATTTAACTCCATTTCTGAAGGGAAATACACAGAAAGTTCTCATCCATGAAACACACTCTGTTTTAGAGCAAGAAGCATGCTCTTGCTTTCTAGAGTCTCCAATAAGGCAGGTAACGTCAGTGGGCTCAGAACAAAAGAACCGTGTTTCCTACACACAGAGACCATATCTAGAACAACTCTGCTTCTGAAACTGATACAAACCACAGGTCCTCTAACATCCAATGCTTTTCAGTTAAGAGCGAGAAACGTGTGAGCTTCCTGAACGATGTAGATTTGTTTGAGCTGAAAAGTGACAGCGTTTACCTGAAACGAAGTCTTGTTTGTAGGAAGACACAGAGCCTGGCATTTAACTCCGTTTCTGAAGGGAAACACACAGCACAGTGCTCATCCATGAAACACACTCTGCTTTAGAGCCAGAGGAACGCTCTTGCTTTCTAGAGTCTCAAATAAGGCGGGAAACGTGAGTGTGCTCAGAACAAAAGAACCGTGTTTCCTACACACACGGACCATATCTAGTTCAACTCTGCTTCAGAAACTGATACAAACTCAGGGCCTCTAACATCCAATGCTTTTCAGTTAAGCGCGAGAAACGTGTTAGCTTCGTGAACGATGTAGCTTCATTTGAGATGATAGTGAGTGCGTTTACTCGAAACGAAATCTTGAATGTAAAAGACAAAGAACCTGGCCTTTAACTCCGATTCTGAAGGGAGACACACAGCACAGTTCTCATCCATGAAACACACTCTGCTTTAGAGCAAGAAGCATGCTCTTGCTTTCTAGAGTCTCTAATAAGGCGGGAAAAGTTAGTGTGCTCAGAACAAAAGAACCGTGTTTCCTACACACATTGACCATATCTAGTTCAACTCTGCTTATGAAACTGATACAAACCACAGGGCCTCTAACATCCAATGCTTTTCAGTTAAGAGCGGTAAACGTGAGAGCTTCGTGAACAATGTAGCTTCGTTTGAGATGATAGTGAGTGCATTTACCCGAAATGAAGTCTTGATTGTAAAAGAAAAAGAACCTGGCATTTAACTCCGTTTCTGAAGGGAAACACACAGCACAGTTCTCATCTATGAAACACACTCTGCTGTAGAGCAAGAAGCATGCTCTTGCTTTCTAGAGTCTATAATAAGGCGGGGAACTTGAGTGGGCTCAGAACAAACGATCCATGTTTCCTACACACACGGACCATATCTAGTTCAACTCTGCTTCTGAAACTGATACAAACCACAGTTCCTCTAACATCCAATGCTTTTCAAATAAGAGCAAGAAACGTGTGAGCTTCATGAACGATGTAGCTTCGTTTGAGCTGAAAAGTGAGGGCGTTTACCTGAAAAGAAGTCTTGGTTGTAGGAAGACACAGAGCCTGGCATTGATCTCCGTATCTGAAGGGAAACACACAGCACAGTTCTCATCCATGAAACACACTCTGTTTAGAGCAAGATGCACGCTCTTGCTTTCTAGAGTCTCTAATAAGGCGGGAAAAGTGATGTGTTCAGAACAAAAGAACCGTGTTTCCTACACACACGGACCATAGCTAGTTCAACTCTGCTTCTGAAACTGATACAACCCACTGGTCCTCTAACATCCAATGCTTTTCAGTTAAGAGCGAGAAACGTGTGAGCTTCGTGAACGATGTAGCTTCCTTTGAGCAGAAAAGTGAGTGTGTTTACCTGAAACGAAGTCTTGCTTGTAGGAAGACACAGAGCCTGGCATTTAACTCCATTTCTGAAGGGAAATACACAGCAAAGTTCTCATCCATGAAACACACTCTGCTTTAGAGCAAGAAGCATGCTCTTGCTTTCTAGAGTCTCTAATAAGGCAGGTAACGTCAGTGGGCTCAGAACAAAAGAACCGTGTTTCCTACACACAGAGACCATATCTAGAACAACTCTGCTTCTGAAACTGATACAAACCACAGGTCCTCTAACATCCAATGCTTTTCAGTTAAGAGCGAGAAACGTGTGAGCTTCCTGAACGATGTAGATTTGTTTGAGCTGAAAAGTGACAGCGTTTACCTGAAACGAAGTCTTGTTTGTAGGAAGACACAGAGCCTGGCATTTAACTCCGTTTCTGAAGGGAAACACACAGCACAGTGCTCATCCATGAAACACACTCTGCTTTAGAGCCAGAAGCACGCTCTTGCTTTCTAGAGTCTCAAATAAGGCGGGAAACGTGAGTGTGCTCAGAACAAAAGAACCGTGTTTCCTACACACACGGACCATATCTAGTTCAACTCTGCTTCAGAAACTGATACAAACCCAGGGCCTCTAACATCCAATGCTTTTCAGTTAAGCGCGAGAAACGTGTGAGCTTCGTGAACGATGTAGCTTCATTTGAGATGATAGTGAGTGCGTTTACTCGAAACGAAATCTTGAATGTAAAAGACAAAGAACCTGGCCTTTAACTCCGATTCTGAAGGGAAACACACAGCACAGTTCTCATCCATGAAACACACTCTGCTTTAGAGCAAGAAGCATGCTCTTGCTTTCTAGAGTCTCTAATAAGGCGGGAAAAGTTAGTGTGATCAGAACAAAAGAACCGTGTTTCCTACACACATTGACCATATCTAGTTCAACTCTGCTTATGAAACTGATACAAACCACAGGGCCTCTAACATCCAATGCTTTTCAGTTAAGAGCGGTAAACGTGAGAGCTTCGTGAACGATGTAGCTTCGTTTGAGATGATAGTGAGTGCATTTACCCGAAATGAAGTCTTGATTGTAAAAGAAAAAGAACCTGGCATTTAACTCCGTTTCTGAAGGGAAACACACAGCACAGTTCTCATCTATGAAACACACTCTGCTGTAGAGCAAGAAGCATGCTCTTGCTATCTAGAGTCTATAATAAGGCGGGGAACATGAGTGGGCTCAGAACAAACGATCCATGTTTCCTACACACACGGACCATATCTAGTTCAACTCTGCTTCTGAAACTGATACAAACCACAGTTCCTCTAACATCCAATGCTTTTCAAATAAGAGCAAGAAACGTGTGAGCTTCATGAACGATGTAGCTTCGTTTGAGCTGAAAAGTGAGGGCGTTTACCTGAAAAAAAGTCTTGGTTGTAGGAAGACACAGAGCCTGGCATTGATCTCCGTATCTGAAGGGAAACACACAGCACAGTTCTCATCCATGAAACACACTCTGTTTAGAGCAAGAAGCACGCTCTTGCTTTCTAGAATCTCTAATAAGGCGGGAAATGTGAGTGTGTTCAGAACAAAAGAACCGTGTTTCCTACACACACGGACCATAGCTAGTTCAACTCTGCTTCTGAAACTGATACAACCCACTGGTCCTCTAACATCCAATGCTTTTCAGTTAAGAGCGAGAAACGTGTGAGCTTTGTGAACGATGTAGCTTCCTTTGAGCAGAAAAGTGAGTGTGTTTACCTGAAACGAAGTCTTCCTTGTAGGAAGACATATAGCCTGGCATTTAACTCCATTTCTGAAGGGAAATACACAGCAAAGTTCTCATCCATGAAACACACTCTGCTTTAGAGCAAGAAGCATGCTCTTGCTTTCTAGAGTCTCTAATAATGCAGGTAACGTCAGTGGGCTCAGAACAAAAGAACCGTGTTTCCTACACACAGAGACCATATCTAGAACAACTCTGCTTCTGAAACTGATACAAACCACAGGTCCTCTAACATCCAATGCTTTTCAGTTAAGAGCGAGAAACGTGTGAGCTTCCTGAACGATGTAGATTTGTTTGAGCTGAAAAGTGACAGCGTTTACCTGAAACGAAGTCTTGTTTGTAGGAAGACACAGAGCCTGGCATTTAACTCCGTTTCTGAAGGGAAACACACAGCACAGTGCTCATCCATGAAACACACTCTGCTTTAGAGCCAGAAGCACGCTCTTGCTTTCTAGAGTCTCAAATAAGGCGGGAAACGTGAGTGTGCTCAGAACAAAAGAACCGTGTTTCCTACACACACGGACCATATCTAGTTCAACTCTGCTTCAGAAACTGATACAAACCACAGGGCCTCTAACATCCAATGCTTTTCAGTTAAGCGCGAGAAACGTGTTAGCTTCGTGAATGATGTAGCTTCATTTGAGATGATAGTGAGTGGGTTTACTCGAAACGAAGTCTTCAATGTAAAAGACAAAGAACCTGGCCTTTAACTCCGATTCTGAAGGGAAACACACAGCACAGTTGTCATCCATGAAACACACTCTGCTTTAGAGCAAGAAGCATGCTCTTGCTTTCTAGAGTCTCTAATAAGGCGGGAAAAGTTAGTGTGCTCAGAACAAAAGAACCGTGTTTCCTACACACATTGACCATATCTAGTTCAACTCTGCTTCTGAAACTGATACAAACCACAGGGCCTCTAACATCCAATGCTTTTCAGTTAAGAGCGGTAAACGTGAGAGCTTCGTGAACGATGTAGCTTCGTTTGAGATGATAGTGAGTGCATTTACCCGAAATGAAGTCTTGATTGTAAAAGAAAAAGAACCTGGCATTTAACTCCGTTTCTGAAGGGAAACACACATCACAGTTCTCATCAATGAAACACACTCTGCTTTAGAGCAAGAAGCACCCTCTTGCTTTCTAGAGTCTATAATAAGGCGGGAAACGTGAGTGTGCTCAGAACAATAGATCCATATTTCCTACACACACGGACCATATCTAGTTCAACTCTGCTTCTGAAAGTGATACAAACCACAGGTCCTCTAACATCCAATGCTTTTCAGTTAAGAGCGAGAAACGTGTGAGCTTTGTGAACGATGTAGCTTCCTTTGAGCAGAAAAGTGAGTGTGTTTACCTGAAACGAAGTCTTGCTTGTAGGAAAACATATAGCCTGGCATTTAACTCCATTTCTGAAGGGAAATACACAGCAAAGTTCTCATCCATGAAACACACTCTGCTTTAGAGCAAGAAGCATGCTCTTGCTTTCTAGAGTCTCTAATAAGGCAGGTAACGTCAGTGGGCTCAGAACAAAAGAACCGTGTTTCCTACACACAGAGACCATATCTAGAACAACTCTGCTTCTGAAACTGATACAAACCACAGGTCCTCTAACATCCAATGCTTTTCAGTTAAGAGCGAGAAACGTGTGAGCTTCCTGAACGATGTAGATTTGTTTGAGCTGAAAAGTGACAGCGTTTACCTGAAACGAAGTCTTGTTTGTAGGAAGACACAGAGCCTGGCATTTAACTCCGTTTCTGAAGGGAAACACACAGCACAGTGCTCATCCATGAAACACACTCTGCTTTAGAGCCAGAAGCACGCTCTTGCTTTCTAGAGTCTCAAATAAGGCGGGAAACGTGAGTGTGCTCAGAACAAAAGAACCGTGTTTCCTACACACACGGACCATATCTAGTTCAACTCTGCTTCAGAAACTGATACAAACCCAGGGCCTCTAACATCCAATGCTTTTCAGTTAAGCGCGAGAAACGTGTGAGCTTCGTGAACGATGTAGCTTCATTTGAGATGATAGTGAGTGCGTTTACTCGAAACGAAATCTTGAATGTAAAAGACAAAGAACCTGGCCTTTAACTCCGATTCTGAAGGGAGACACACAGCACAGTTCTCATCCATGAAACACACTCTGCTTTAGAGCAAGAAGCATGCTCTTGCTTTCTAGAGTCTCTAATAAGGCGGGAAAAGTTAGTGTGCTCAGAACAAAAGAACCGTGTTTCCTACACACATTGACCATATCTAGTTCAACTCTGCTTATGAAACTGATACAAACCACAGGGCCTCTAACATCCAATGCTTTTCAGTTAAGAGCGGTAAACGTGAGAGCTTCGTGAACAATGTAGCTTCGTTTGAGATGATAGTGAGTGCATTTACCCGAAATGAAGTCTTGATTGTAAAAGAAAAAGAACCTGGCATTTAACTCCGTTTCTGAAGGGAAACACACAGCACAGTTCTCATCTATGAAACACACTCTGCTGTAGAGCAAGAAGCATGCTCTTGCTATCTAGAGTCTATAATAAGGATGGGAACATGAGTGGGCTCAGAACAAACGATCCATGTTTCCTACACACACGGACCATATCTAGTTCAACTCTGCTTCTGAAACTGATACAAACCACAGTTCCTCTAACATCCAATGCTTTTCAAATAAGAGCAAGAAACGTGTGAGCTTCATGAACGATGTAGCTTCGTTTGAGCTGAAAAGTGAGGGCGTTTACCTGAAAAAAAGTCTTGGTTGTAGGAAGACACAGAGCCTGGCATTGATCTCCGTATCTGAAGGGAAACACACAGCACAGTTCTCATCCATGAAACACACTCTGTTTAGAGCAAGAAGCACGCTCTTGCTTTCTAGAATCTCTAATAAGGCGGGAAATGTGAGTGTGTTCAGAACAAAAGAACCGTGTTTCCTACACACACGGACCATAGCTAGTTCAACTCTGCTTCTGAAACTGATACAACCCACTGGTCCTCTAACATCCAATGCTTTTCAGTTAAGAGCGAGAAACGTGTGAGCTTTGTGAACGATGTAGCTTCCTTTGAGCAGAAAAGTGAGTGTGTTTACCTGAAACGAAGTCTTCCTTGTAGGAAGACATATAGCCTGGCATTTAACTCCATTTCTGAAGGGAAATACACAGCAAAGTTCTCATCCATGAAACACACTCTGCTTTAGAGCAAGAAGCATGCTCTTGCTTTCTAGAGTCTCTAATAAGGCAGGTAACGTCAGTGGGCTCAGAACAAAAGAACCGTGTTTCCTACACACAGAGACCATATCTAGAACAACTCTGCTTCTGAAACTGATACAAACCACAGGTCCTCTAACATCCAATGCTTTTCAGTTAAGAGCGAGAAACGTGTGAGCTTCCTGAACGATGTAGATTTGTTTGAGCTGAAAAGTGACAGCGTTTACCTGAAACGAAGTCTTGTTTGTAGGAAGACACAGAGCCTGGCATTTAACTCCGTTTCTGAAGGGAAACACACAGCACAGTGCTCATCCATGAAACACACTCTGCTTTAGAGCCAGAAGCACGCTCTTGCTTTCTAGAGTCTCAAATAAGGCGGGAAACGTGAGTGTGCTCAGAACAAAAGAACCGTGTTTCCTACACACACGGACCATATCTAGTTCAACTCTGCTTCAGAAACTGATACAAACCACAGGGCCTCTAACATCCAATGCTTTTCAGTTAAGCGCGAGAAACGTGTTAGCTTCGTGAATGATGTAGCTTCATTTGAGATGATAGTGAGTGGGTTTACTCGAAACGAAGTCTTCAATGTAAAAGACAAAGAACCTGGCCTTTAACTCCGATTCTGAAGGGAAACACACAGCACAGTTGTCATCCATGAAACACACTCTGCTTTAGAGCAAGAAGCATGCTCTTGCTTTCTAGAGTCTCTAATAAGGCGGGAAAAGTTAGTGTGCTCAGAACAAAAGAACCGTGTTTCCTACACACATTGACCATATCTAGTTCAACTCTGCTTCTGAAACTGATACAAACCACAGGGCCTCTAACATCCAATGCTTTTCAGTTAAGAGCGGTAAACGTGAGAGCTTCGTGAACGATGTAGCTTCGTTTGAGATGATAGTGAGTGCATTTACCCGAAATGAAGTCTTGATTGTAAAAGAAAAAGAACCTGGCATTTAACTCCGTTTCTGAAGGGAAACACACATCACAGTTCTCATCAATGAAACACACTCTGCTTTAGAGCAAGAAGCACCCTCTTGCTTTCTAGAGTCTATAATAAGGCGGGAAACGTGAGTGTGCTCAGAACAATAGATCCATATTTCCTACACACACGGACCATATCTAGTTCAACTCTGCTTCTGAAAGTGATACAAACCACAGGTCCTCTAACATCCAATGCTTTTCAGTTAAGAGCGAGAAACGTGTGAGCTTTGTGAACGATGTAGCTTCCTTTGAGCAGAAAAGTGAGTGTGTTTACCTGAAACGAAGTCTTGCTTGTAGGAAAACATATAGCCTGGCATTTAACTCCATTTCTGAAGGGAAATACACAGCAAAGTTCTCATCCATGAAACACACTCTGCTTTAGAGCAAGAAGCATGCTCTTGCTTTCTAGAGTCTCTAATAAGGCAGGTAACGTCAGTGGGCTCAGAACAAAAGAACCGTGTTTCCTACACACAGAGACCATATCTAGAACAACTCTGCTTCTGAAACTGATACAAACCACAGGTCCTCTAACATCCAATGCTTTTCAGTTAAGAGCGAGAAACGTGTGAGCTTCCTGAACGATGTAGATTTGTTTGAGCTGAAAAGTGACAGCGTTTACCTGAAACGAAGTCTTGTTTGTAGGAAGACACAGAGCCTGGCATTTAACTCCGTTTCTGAAGGGAAACACACAGCACAGTGCTCATCCATGAAACACACTCTGCTTTAGAGCCAGAAGCACGCTCTTGCTTTCTAGAGTCTCAAATAAGGCGGGAAACGTGAGTGTGCTCAGAACAAAAGAACCGTGTTTCCTACACACACGGACCATATCTAGTTCAACTCTGCTTCAGAAACTGATACAAACCCAGGGCCTCTAACATCCAATGCTTTTCAGTTAAGCGCGAGAAACGTGTGAGCTTCGTGAACGATGTAGCTTCATTTGAGATGATAGTGAGTGCGTTTACTCGAAACGAAATCTTGAATGTAAAAGACAAAGAACCTGGCCTTTAACTCCGATTCTGAAGGGAGACACACAGCACAGTTCTCATCCATGAAACACACTCTGCTTTAGAGCAAGAAGCATGCTCTTGCTTTCTAGAGTCTCTAATAAGGCGGGAAAAGTTAGTGTGCTCAGAACAAAAGAACCGTGTTTCCTACACACATTGACCATATCTAGTTCAACTCTGCTTATGAAACTGATACAAACCACAGGGCCTCTAACATCCAATGCTTTTCAGTTAAGAGCGGTAAACGTGAGAGCTTCGTGAACGATGTAGCTTCGTTTGAGATGATAGTGAGTGCATTTACCCGAAATGAAGTCTTGATTGTAAAAGAAAAAGAACCTGGCATTTAACTCCGTTTCTGAAGGGAAACACACAGCACAGTTCTCATCTATGAAACACACTCTGCTGTAGAGCAAGAAGCATGCTCTTGCTTTCTAGAGTCTATAATAAGGCGGGGAACTTGAGTGGGCTCAGAAAAAACGATCCATGTTTCCTACACACACGGACCATATCTAGTTCAACTCTGCTTCTGAAACTGATACAAACCACAGTTCCTCTAACATCCAATGCTTTTCAAATAAGAGCAAGAAACGTGTGAGCTTCATGAACGATGTAGCTTCGTTTGAGCTGAAAAGTGAGGGCGTTTACCTGAAAAGAAGTCTTGGTTGTAGGAAGACACAGAGCCTGGCATTGATCTCCGTATCTGAAGGGAAACACACAGCACAGTTCTCATCCATGAAACACACTCTGTTTAAAGCAAGATGCACGCTCTTGCTTTCTAGAGTCTCTAATAAGGCAGGAAACGTGATGTGTTCAGAACAAAAGAACCGTGTTTCCTACACACACGGACCATAGCTAGTTCAACTCTGCTTCTGAAACTGATACAACCCACTGGTCCTCTAACATCCAATGCTTTTCAGTTAAGAGCGAGAAACGTGTGAGCTTCGTGAACGATGTAGATTTGTTTGCGCTGAAAAGTGACAGCGTTTACCTGAAACGAAGTCTTGCTTGTAGGAAGACACAGAGCCTGGCATTTAACTCCATTTCTGAAGGGAAATACACAGCAAAGTTCTCATCCATGAAACACACTCTGCTTTAGAGCAAGAAGCATGCTCTTGCTTTCTAGAGTCTCTAATAAGGCAGGTAACGTCAGTGGGCTCAGAACAAAAGAACCGTGTTTCCTACACACAGAGACCATATCTAGAACAACTCTGCTTCTGAAACTGATACAAACCACAGGTCCTCTAACATCCAATGCTTTTCAGTTAAGAGCGAGAAACGTGTGAGCTTCCTGAACGATGTAGATTTGTTTGAGCTGAAAAGTGACAGCGTTTACCTGAAACGAAGTCTTGTTTGTAGGAAGACACAGAGCCTGGCATTTAACTCCGTTTCTGAAGGGAAACACACAGCACAGTGCTCATCCATGAAACACACTCTGCTTTAGAGCCAGAAGCACGCTCTTGCTTTCTAGAGTCTCAAATAAGGCAGGAAACGTGAGTGTGCTCAGAACAAAAGAACCGTGTTTCCTACACACACGGACCATATCTAGTTCAACTCTGCTTCAGAAACTGATACAAACCCAGGGCCTCTAACATCCAATGCTATTCAGTTAAGCGCGAGAAACGTGTGAGCTTCGTGAACGATGTAGCTTCATTTGAGATGATAGTGAGTGCGTTTACTCGAAACGAAATCTTGAATGTAAAAGACAAAGAACCTGGCCTTTAACTCCGATTCTGAAGGGAAACACACAGCACAGTTCTCATCCATGAAACACACTCTGCTTTAGATCAAGAAGCATGCTCTTGCTTTCTAGAGTCTCTAATAAGGCGGGAAAAGTTAGTGTGCTCAGAACAAAAGAACCGTGTTTCCTACACACATTGACCATATCTTGTTCAACTCTGCTTCTGAAACTGATACAAACCACAGGGCCTCTAACATCCAATGCTTTTCAGTTAAGAGCGGTAAACGTGAGAGCTTCGTGAACAATGTAGCTTCGTTTGAGATGATAGTGAGTGCATTTACCCGAAATGAAGTCTTGATTGTAAAAGAAAAAGAACCTGGCATTTAACTCCGTTTCTGAAGGGAAACACACATCACAGTTCTCATCAATGAAACACACTCTGCTTTAGAGCAAGAAGCACCCTCTTGCTTTCTAGAGTCTCTAATAAGGCGGGAAACGTGAGTGTGCTCAGAACAATAGATCCATATTTCCTACACACACGGACCTTATCTAGTTCAACTCTGCTTCTGAAAGTGATACAAACCACAGGTCCTCTAACATCCAATGCTTTTCAGTTAAGAGCGAGAAACGTGTGAGCTTTGTGAACGATGTAGCTTCCTTTGAGCAGAAAAGTGAGTGTGTTTACCTGAAACGAAGTCTTGCTTGTAGGAAGACATATAGCCTGGCATTTAACTCCATTTCTGAAGGGAAATACACAGCAAAGTTCTCATCCATGAAACACACTCTGCTTTAGAGCAAGAAGCATGCTCTTGCTTTCTAGAGTCTCTAATAAGGCAGGTAACGTCAGTGGGCTCAGAACAAAAGAACCGTGTTTCCTACACACAGAGACCATATCTAGAACAACTCTGCTTCTGAAACTGATACAAACCACAGGTCCTCTAACATTCAATGCCTTTCAGTTAAGAGCGAGAAACGTGTGAGCTTCCTGAACGATGTAGATTTGTTTGAGCTGAAAAGTGACAGCGTTTACCTGAAACGAAGTCTTGTTTGTAGGAAGACACAGAGCCTGGCATTTAACTCCGTTTCTGAAGGGAAACACACAGCACAGTGCTCATCCATGAAACACACTCTGCTTTAGAGCCAGAAGCACGCTCTTGCTTTCTAGAGTCTCAAATAAGGCGGGAAACGTGAGTGTGCTCAGAACAAAAGAACCGTGTTTCCTACACACACGGACCATATCTAGTTCAACTCTGCTTCAGAAACTGATACAAACCCAGGGCCTCTAACATCCAATGCTTTTCAGTTAAGCGCGAGAAACGTGTGAGCTTCGTGAACTATGTAGCTTCCTTTGAGATGATAGTGAGTGCGTTTACTCGAAACGAAATCTTGAATGTAAAAGACAAAGAACCTGGCCTTTAACTCCGATTATGAAGGGAAACACACAGCACAGTTCTCATCAATGAAACACACTCTGCTTTAGAGCAAGAAGCATGCTCTTGCTTTCTAGAGTCTCTAATAAGGCGGGAAAAGTTAGTGTGCTCAGAACAAAAGAACCGTGTTTCCTACACACATTGACCATATCTAGTTCAACTCTGCTTATGAAACTGATACAAACCACAGGGCCTCTAACATCCAATGCTTTTCAGTTAAGAGCGGTAAACGTGAGAGCTTCGTGAACGATGTAGCTTCGTTTGAGATGATAGTGAGTGCATTTACCCGAAATGAAGTCTTGATTGTAAAAGAAAAAGAACCTGGCATTTAACTCCGTTTCTGAAGGGAAACACACAGCACAGTTCTCATCTATGAAACACACTCTGCTGTAGAGCAAGAAGCATGCTCTTGCTTTCTAGAGTCTATAATAAGGCGGGGAACTTGAGTGGGCTCAGAACAAACGATCCATGTTTCCTACACACACGGACCATATCTAGTTCAACTCTGCTTCTGAAACTGATACAAACCACAGTTCCTCTAACATCCAATGCTTTTCAAATAAGAGCAAGAAACGTGTGAGCTTCATGAACGATGTAGCTTCGTTTGAGCTGAAAAGTGAGGGCGTTTACCTGAAAAGAAGTCTTGGTTGTAGGAAGACACAGAGCCTGGCATTGATCTCCGTATCTGAAGGGAAACACACAGCACAGTTCTCATCCATGAAACACACTCTGTTTAAAGCAAGATGCACGCTCTTGCTTTCTAGAGTCTCTAATAAGGCAGGAAACGTGATGTGTTCAGAACAAAAGAACCGTGTTTCCTACACACACGGACCATAGCTAGTTCAACTCTGCTTCTGAAACTGATACAACCCACTGGTCCTCTAACATCCAATGCTTTTCAGTTAAGAGCGAGAAACGTGTGAGCTTCGTGAACGATGTAGATTTGTTTGCGCTGAAAAGTGACAGCGTTTACCTGAAACGAAGTCTTGTTTGTAGGAAGACACAGAGCCTGGCATTTAACTCCGTTTCTGAAGGGAAACACACAGCACAGTGCTCATCCATGAAACACACTCTGCTTTAGAGCCAGAAGCACGCTCTTGCTTTCTAGAGTCTCAAATAAGGCGGGAAACGTGAGTGTGCTCAGAACAAAAGAACCGTGTTTCCTACACACACGGACCATATCTAGTTCAACTCTGCTTCAGAAACTGATACAAACTCAGGGCCTCTAACATCCAATGCTTTTCAGTTAAGCGCGAGAAACGTGTTAGCTTCGTGAACGATGTAGCTTCATTTGAGATGATAGTGAGTGCATTTACTCGAAACGAAATCTTGAATGTAAAAGACAAAGAACCTGGCCTTTAACTCCGATTCTGAAGGGAGACACACAGCACAGTTCTCATCCATGAAACACACTCTGCTTTAGAGCAAGAAGCATGCTCTTGCTTTCTGGAGTCTCTAATAAGGCGGGAAAAGTTAGTGTGCTCAGAACAAAAGAACCGTGTTTCCTACACACATTGACCATATCTAGTTCAACTCTGCTTATGAAACTGATACAAACCACAGGGCCTCTAACATCCAATGCTTTTCAGTTTAGAGCGGTAAACGTGAGAGCTTCGTGAACGATGTAGCTTCGTTTGAGATGATAGTGAGTGCATTTACCCGAAATGAAGTCTTGATTGTAAAAGAAAAAGAACCTGGCATTTAACTCCGTTTCTGAAGGGAAACACACAGCACAGTTCTCATCTATGAAACACACTCTGCTGTAGAGCAAGAAGCATGCTCTTGCTTTCTAGAGTCTATAATAAGGCGGGGAACTTGAGTGGGCTCAGAACAAACGATCCATGTTTCCTACACACACGGACCATATCTAGTTCAACTCTGCTTCTGAAACTGATACAAACCACAGTTCCTCTAACATCCAATGCTTTTCAAATAAGAGCAAGAAACGTGTGAGCTTCATGAACGATGTAGCTTCGTTTGAGCTGAAAAGTGAGGGCGTTTACCTGAAAAGAAGTCTTGGTTGTAGGAAGACACAGAGCCTGGCATTGATCTCCGTATCTGAAGGGAAACACACAGCACAGTTCTCATCCATGAAACACACTCTGTTTAGAGCAAGATGCACGCTCTTGCTTTCTAGAGTCTCTAATAAGGCGGGAAACGTGATGTGTTCAGAACAAAAGAACGGTGTTTCCTACACACACGGACCATAGCTAGTTCAACTCTGCTTCTGAAACTGATACAACCCACTGGTCCTCTAACATCCAATGCTTTTCAGTTAAGAGCGAGAAACGTGTGAGCTTCGTGAACGATGTAGCTTCCTTTGAGCAGTAAAGTGAGTGTGTTTACCTGAAACGAAGTCTTGCTTGTAGGAAGACACAGAGCCTGGCATTTAACTCCATTTCTGAAGGGAAATACACAGCAAAGTTCTCATCCATGAAACACACTCTGCTTTAGAGCAAGAAGCATGCTCTTGCTTTCTAGAGTCTCTAATAAGGCAGGTAACGTCAGTGGGCTCAGAACAAAAGAACCGTGTTTCCTACACACAGAGACCATATCTAGAACAACTCTGCTTCTGAAACTGATACAAACCACAGGTCCTCTAACATCCAATGCTTTTCAGTTAAGAGCGAGAAACGTGTGAGCTTCCTGAATGATGTAGATTTGTTTGAGCTGAAAAGTGACAGCGTTTACCTGAAACGAAGTCTTGTTTGTAGGAAGACACAGAGCCTGGCATTTAACTCCGTTTCTGAAGGGAAACACACAGCACAGTGCTCATCCATGAAACACACTCTGCTTTAGAGCCAGAAGCACGCTCTTGCTTTCTAGAGTCTCAAATAAGGCGGGAAACGTGAGTGTGCTCAGAACAAAAGAACCGTGTTTCCTACACACACGGACCATATCTAGTTCAACTCTGCTTCAGAAACTGATACAAACCCAGGGCCTCTAACATCCAATGCTTTTCAGTTAAGCACGAGAAACGTGTGAGCTTCGTGAACGATGTAGCTTCATTTGAGATGATAGTGAGTGCGTTTACTCGAAACGAAATCTTGAATGTAAAAGACAAAGAACCTGGCCTTTAACTCCGATTCTGAAGGGAGACACACAGCACAGTTCTCATCCATGAAACACACTCTGCTTTAGAGCAAGAAGCATGCTCTTGCTTTCTAGAGTCTCTAATAAGGCGGGAAAAGTTAGTGTGCTCAGAACAAAAGAACCGTGTTTCCTACACACATTGACCATATCTAGTTCAACTCTGCTTATGAAACTGATACAAACCACAGGGCCTCTAACATCCAATGCTTTTCAGTTAAGAGCGGTAAACGTGAGAGCTTCGTGAACGATGTAGCTTCGTTTGAGATGATAGTGAGTGCATTTACCCGAAATGAAGTCTTGATTGTAAAAGAAAAAGAACCTGGCATTTAACTCCGTTTCTGAAGGGAAACACACAGCACAGTTCTCATCTATGAAACACACTCTGCTGTAGAGCAAGAAGCATGCTCTTGCTTTCTAGAGTCTATAATAAGGCGGGGAACTTGAGTGGGCTCAGAAAAAACGATCCATGTTTCCTACACACACGGACCATATCTAGTTCAACTCTGCTTCTGAAAGTGATACAAACCACAGTTCCTCTAACATCCAATGCTTTTCAAATAAGAGCAAGAAACGTGTGAGCTTCATGAACGATGAAGCTTCGTTTGAGCTGAAAAGTGAGGGCGTTTACCTGAAAAGAAGTCTTGGTTGTAGGAAGACACAGAGCCTGGCATTGATCTCCGTATCTGAAGGGAAACACACAGCACAGTTCTCATCCATGAAACACACTCTGTTTAGAGCAAGAAGCACGCTCTTGCTTTCTAGAATCTCTAATAAGGCGGGAAATGTGAGTGTGTTCAGAACAAAAGAACCGTGTTTCCTACACACACGGACCATAGCTAGTTCAACTCTGCTTCTGAAACTGATACAACCCACTGGTCCTCTAACATCCAATGCTTTTCAGTTAAGAGCAAGAAACGTGTGAGCTTCGTGAACGATGTAGCTTCCTTTGAGCAGAAAAGTGAGTGTGTTTACCTGAAACGAAGTCTTGCTTGTAGGAAGACACAGAGCCTGGCATTTAACTCCATTTCTGAAGGGAAATACACAGAAAGTTCTCATCCATGACACACACTCTGTTTTAGAGCAAGAAGCATGCTCTTGCTTTCTAGAGTCTCTAATAAGGCAGGTAACGTCAGTGGGCTCAGAACAAAAGAACCGTGTTTCCTACACACAGAGACCATATCTAGAACAACTCTGCTTCTGAAACTGATACAAACCACAGGTCCTCTAACATCCAATGCTTTTCAGTTAAGAGCGAGAAACGTGTGAGCTTCCTGAACGATGTAGATTTGTTTGAGCTGAAAAGTGACAGCGTTTACCTGAAACGAAGTCTTGTTTGTAGGAAGACACAGAGCCTGGCATTTAACTCCGTTTCTGAAGGGAAACACACAGCACAGTGCTCATCCATGAAACACACTCTGCTTTAGAGCCAGAAGCACGCTCTTGCTTTCTAGAGTCTCAAATAAGGCGGGAAACGTGAGTGTGCTCAGAACAAAAGAACCGTGTTTCCTACACACACGGACCATATCTAGTTCAACTCTGCTTCAGAAACTGATACAAACTCAGGGCCTCTAACATCCAATGCTTTTCAGTTAAGCGCGAGAAACGTGTTAGCTTCGTGAACGATGTAGCTTCATTTGAGATGATAGTGAGTGCGTTTACTCGAAACGAAATCTTGAATGTAAAAGACAAAGAACCTGGCCTTTAACTCCGATTCTGAAGGGAGACACACAGCACAGTTCTCATCCATGAAACACACTCTGCTTTAGAGCAAGAAGCATGCTCTTGCTTTCTAGAGTCTCTAATAAGGCGGGAAAAGTTAGTGTGCTCAGAACAAAAGAACCATGTTTCCTACACACATTGACCATATCTAGTTCAACTCTGCTTATGAAACTGATACAAACCACAGGGCCTCTAACATCCAATGCTTTTCAGTTAAGAGCGGTAAACTTGAGAGCTTCGTGAACTATGTAGCTTCGTTTGAGATGATAGTGAGTGCATTTACCCGAAATGAAGTCTTGATTGTAAAAGACAAAGAACCTGGCCTTTAACTCCGATTCTGAAGGGAAACACACAGCACAGTTCTCATCCATGAAACACACTCTGCTTTAGAGCAAGAAGCATGCTCTTGCTTTCTAGAGTCTCTAATAAGGCGGGAAAAGTTAGTGTGCTCAGAACAAAAGAACCGTGTTTCCTACACACATTGACCATATCTAGTTCAACTCTGCTTATGAAACTGATACAAACCACAGGGCCTCTAACATCCAATGCTTTTCAGTTAAGAGCGGTAAACGTGAGAGCTTCGTGAACAATGTAGCTTCGTTTGAGATGATAGTGAGTGCATTTACCCGAAATGAAGTCTTGATTGTAAAAGAAAAAGAACCTGGCATTTAACTCTGTTTCTGAAGGGAAACACACAGCACAGTTCTCATCTATGAAACACACTCTGCTGTAGAGCAAGAAGCATGCTCTTGCTTTCTAGAGTCTATAATAAGGCGGGGAACTTGAGTGGGCTCAGAACAAACGATCTATGTTTCCTACACACACGGACCATATCTAGTTCAACTCTGCTTCTGAAACTGATACAAACCACAGTTCCTCTAACATCCAATGCTTTTCAAATAAGAGCAAGAAACGTGTGAGCTTCATGAACGATGTAGCTTCGTTTGAGCTGAAAAGTGAGGGCGTTTACCTGAAAAGAAGTCTTGGTTGTAGGAAGACACAGAGCCTGGCATTGATCTCCGTATCTGAAGGGAAACACACAGCACAGTTCTCATCCATGAAACACACTCTGTTTAGAGCAAGAAGCACGCTCTTGCTTTCTAGAATCTCTAATAAGGCGGGAAATGTGAGTGTGTTCAGAACAAAAGAACCGTGTTTCCTACACACACGGACCATAGCTAGTTCAACTCTGCTTCTGAAACTGATACAACCCACTGGTCCTCTAACATCCAATGCTTTTCAGTTAAGAGCGAGAAACGTGTGAGCTTCGTGAACGATGTAGCTTCCTTTGAGCAGAAAAGTGAGTGTGTTTACCTGAAACGAAGTCTTGCATGTAGGAAGACACAGAGCCTGGCATTTAACTCCATTTCTGAAGGGAAATACACAGAAAGTTCTCATCCATGAAACACACTCTGTTTTAGAGCAAGAAGCATGCTCTTGCTTTCTAGAGTCTCTAATAAGGCAGGTAACGTCAGTGGGCTCAGAACAAAAGAACCGTGTTTCCTACACACAGAGACCATATCTAGAACAACTCTGCTTCTGAAACTGATACAAACCACAGGTCCTCTAACATCCAATGCTTTTCAGTTAAGAGCGAGAAACGTGTGAGCTTCCTGAACGATGTAGATTTGTTTGAGCTGAAAAGTGACAGCGTTTACCTGAAACGAAGTCTTGTTTGTAGGAAGACACAGAGCCTGGCATTTAACTCCGTTTCTGAAGGGAAACACACAGCACAGTGCTCATCCATGAAACACACTCTGCTTTAGAGCCAGAAGCACGCTCTTGCTTTCTAGAGTCTCAAATAAGGCGGGAAACGTGAGTGTGCTCAGAACAAAAGAACCGTGTTTCCTACACACACGGACCATATCTAGTTCAACTCTGCTTCAGAAACTGATACAAACTCAGGGCCTCTAACATCCAATGCTTTTCAGTTAAGCGCGAGAAACGTGTTAGCTTCGTGAACGATGTAGCTTCATTTGAGATGATAGTGAGTGCGTTTACTCGAAACGAAATCTTGAATGTAAAAGACAAAGAACCTGGCCTTTAACTCCGATTCTGAAGGGAGACACACAGCACAGTTCTCATCCATGAAACACACTCTGCTTTAGAGCAAGAAGCATGCTCTTGCTTTCTAGAGTCTCTAATAAGGCGGGAAAAGTTAGTGTGCTCAGAACAAAAGAACCGTGTTTCCTACACACATTGACCATATCTAGTTCAACTCTGCTTATGAAACTGATACAAACCACAGGGCCTCTAACATCCAATGCTTTTCAGTTAAGAGCGGTAAACGTGAGAGCTTCGTGAACTATGTAGCTTCGTTTGAGATGATAGTGAGTGCATTTACCCGAAATGAAGTCTTGATTGTAAAAGAAAAAGAACCTGGCATTTAACTCCGTTTCTGAAGGGAAACACACAGCACAGTTCTCATCTATGAAACACACTCTGCTGTAGAGCAAGAAGCATGCTCTTGCTTTCTAGAGTCTATAATAAGGCGGGGAACTTGAGTGGGCTCAGAACAAACGATCCATGTTTCCTACACACACGGACCATATCTAGTTCAACTCTGCTTCTGAAACTGATACAAACCACAGTTCCTCTAACATCCAATGCTTTTCAAATAAGAGCAAGAAACGTGTGAGCTTCATGAACGATGTAGCTTCGTTTGAGCTGAAAAGTGAGGGCGTTTACCTGAAAAGAAGTCTTGGTTGTAGGAAGACACAGAGCCTGGCATTGATCTCCGTATCTGAAGGGAAACACACAGCACAGTTCTCATCCATGAAACACACTCTGTTTAGAGCAAGATGCACGCTCTTGCTTTCTAGAGTCTCTAATAAGGCGGGAAACGTGATGTGTTCAGAACAAAAGAACCGTGTTTCCTACACACACGGACCATAGCTAGTTCAACTCTGCTTCTGAAAGTGATACAAACCACAGGTCCTCTAACATCCAATGCTTTTCAGTTAAGAGCGAGAAACGTGTGAGCTTTGTGAACGATGTAGCTTCCTTTGAGCAGAAAAGTGAGTGTGTTTACCTGAAACGAAGTCTTGCTTGTAGGAAGACATATAGCCTGGCATTTAACTCCATTTCTGAAGGGAAATACACAGCAAAGTTCTCATCCATGAAACACACTCTGCTTTAGAGCAAGAAGCATGCTCTTGCTTTCTAGAGTCTCTAATAAGGCAGGTAACGTCAGTGGGCTCAGAACAAAAGAACCGTGTTTCCTACACACAGAGACCATATCTAGAACAACTCTGCTTCTGAAACTGATACAAACCACAGGTCCTCTAACATCCAATGCTTTTCAGTTAAGAGCGAGAAACGTGTGAGCTTCCTGAACGATGTAGATTTGTTTGAGCTGAAAAGTGACAGCGTTTACCTGAAACGAAGTCTTGTTTGTAGGAAGACACAGAGCCTGGCATTTAACTCCATTTCTGAAGGGAAACACACAGCACAGTGCTCATCCATGAAACACACTCTGCTTTAGAGCCAGAAGCACGCTCTTGCTTTCTAGAGTCTCAAATAAGGCGGGAAACGTGAGTGTGCTCAGAACAAAAGAACCGTGTTTCCTACACACACGGACCATATCTAGTTCAACTCTGCTTCAGAAACTGATACAAACCCAGGGCCTCTAACATCCAATGCTTTTCAGTTAAGCGCGAGAAACGTGTGAGCTTCGTGAACGATGTAGCTTCCTTTGAGATGATAGTGAGTGCGTTTACTCGAAACGAAATCTTGAATGTAAAAGACAAAGAACCTGGCCTTTAACTCCGATTCTGAAGGGAAACACACAGCACAGTTCTCATCCATGAAACACACTCTGCTTTAGAGCAAGAAGCATGCTCTTGCTTTCTAGAGTCTCTAATAAGGCGGGAAAAGTTAGTGTGCTCAGAACAAAAGAACCGTGTTTCCTACACACATTGACCATATCTAGTTCAACTCTGCTTATGAAACTGATACAAACCACAGGGCCTCTAACATCCAATGCTTTTCAGTTAAGAGCGGTAAACGTGAGAGCTTCGTGAACGATGTAGCTTCGTTTGAGATGATAGTGAGTGCATTTACCCGAAATGAAGTCTTGATTGTAAAAGAAAAAGAACCTGGCATTTAACTCCGTTTCTGAAGGGAAACACACAGCACAGTTCTCATCTATGAAACACACTCTGCTGTAGAGCAAGAAGCATGCTCTTGCTTTCTAGAGTCTATAATAAGGCGGGGAACTTGAGTGGGCTCAGAACAAACGATCCATGTTTCCTACACACACGGACCATATCTAGTTCAACTCTGCTTCTGAAACTGATACAAACCACAGTTCCTCTAACATCCAATGCTTTTCAAATAAGAGCAAGAAACGTGTGAGCTTCATGAACGATGTAGCTTCGTTTGAGCTGAAAAGTGAGGGCGTTTACCTGAAAAGAAGTCTTGGTTGTAGGAAGACACAGAGCCTGGCATTGATCTCCGTATCTGAAGGGAAACACACAGCACAGTTCTCATGCATGAAACACACTCTGTTTAAAGCAAGATGCACGCTCTTGCTTTCTAGAGTCTCTAATAAGGCAGGAAACGTGATGTGTTCAGAACAAAAGAACCGTGTTTCCTACACACACGGACCATAGCTAGTTCAACTCTGCTTCTGAAACTGATACAACCCACTGGTCCTCTAACATCCAATGCTTTTCAGTTAAGAGCGAGAAACGTGTGAGCTTCGTGAACGATGTAGATTTGTTTGCGCTGAAAAGTGACAGCGTTTACCTGAAACGAAGTCTTGTTTGTAGGAAGACACAGAGCCTGGCATTTAACTCCGTTTCTGAAGGGAAACACACAGCACAGTGCTCATCCATGAAACACACTCTGCTTTAGAGCCAGAAGCACGCTCTTGCTTTCTAGAGTCTCAAATAAGGCGGGAAACGTGAGTGTGCTCAGAACAAAAGAACCGTGTTTCCTACACACACGGACCATATCTAGTTCAACTCTGCTTCAGAAACTGATACAAACTCAGGGCCTCTAACATCCAATGCTTTTCAGTTAAGCGCGAGAAACGTGTTAGCTTCGTGAACGATGTAGCTTCATTTGAGATGATAGTGAGTGCGTTTACTCGAAACGAAATCTTGAATGTAAAAGACAAAGAACCTGGCCTTTAACTCCGATTCTGAAGGGAGACACACAGCACAGTTCTCATCCATGAAACACACTCTGCTTTAGAGCAAGAAGCATGCTCTTGCTTTCTAGAGTCTCTAATAAGGCGGGAAAAGTTAGTGTGCTCAGAACAAAAGAACCGTGTTTCCTACACACATTGACCATATCTAGTTCAACTCTGCTTATGAAACTGATACAAACCACAGGGCCTCTAACATCCAATGCTTTTCAGTTAAGAGCGGTAAACGTGAGAGCTTCGTGAACGATGTAGCTTCGTTTGAGATGATAGTGAGTGCATTTACCCGAAATGAAGTCTTGATTGTAAAAGAAAAAGAACCTGGCATTTAACTCCGTTTCTGAAGGGAAACACACAGCACAGTTCTCATCTATGAAACACACTCTGCTGTAGAGCAAGAAGCATGCTCTTGCTTTCTAGAGTCTATAATAAGGCGGGGAACTTGAGTGGGCTCAGAACAAACGATCCATGTTTCCTACACACACGGACCATATCTAGTTCAACTCTGCTTCTGAAACTGATACAAACCACAGTTCCTCTAACATCCAATGCTTTTCAAATAAGAGCAAGAAACGTGTGAGCTTCATGAACGATGTAGCTTCGTTTGAGCTGAAAAGTGAGGGCGTTTACCTGAAAAGAAGTCTTGGTTGTAGGAAGACACAGAGCCTGGCATTGATCTCCGTATCTGAAGGGAAACACACAGCACAGTTCTCATCCATGAAACACACACTGTTTAGAGCAAGATGCACGCTCTTGCTTTCTAGAGTCTCTAATAAGGCGGGAAACGTGATGTGTTCAGAACAAAAGAACCGTGTTTCCTACACACACGGACCATAGCTAGTTCAACTCTGCTTCTGAAACTGATACAACCCACTGGTCCTCTAACATCCAATGCTTTTCAGTTAAGAGCGAGAAACGTGTGAGCTTCGTGAACGATGTAGCTTCCTTTGAGCAGAAAAGTGAGTGTGTTTACCTGAAACGAAGTCTTGCTTGTAGGAAGACACAGAGCCTGGCATTTAACTCCATTTCTGAAGGGAAATACACAGAAAGTTCTCATCCATGAAACACACTCTGTTTTAGAGCAAGAAGCATGCTCTTGCTTTCTAGAGTCTCTAATAAGGCAGGTAACGTCAGTGGGCTCAGAACAAAAGAACCGTGTTTCCTACACACAGAGACCATATCTAGAACAACTCTGCTTCTGAAACTGATACAAACCACAGGTCCTCTAACATCCAATGCTTTTCAGTTAAGAGCGAGAAACGTGTGAGCTTCCTGAACGATGTAGATTTGTTTGAGCTGAAAAGTGACAGCGTTTACCTGAAACGAAGTCTTGTTTGTAGGAAGACACAGAGCCTGGCATTTAACTCCGTTTCTGAAGGGAAACACACAGCACAGTGCTCATCCATGAAACACACTCTGCTTTAGAGCCAGAAGCACGCTCTTGCTTTCTAGAGTCTCAAATAAGGCGGGAAACGTGAGTGTGCTCAGAACAAAAGAACCGTGTTTCCTACACACACGGACCATATCTAGTTCAACTCTGCTTCAGAAACTGATACAAACTCAGGGCCTCTAACATCCAATGCTTTTCAGTTAAGCGCGAGAAACGTGTTAGCTTCGTGAACGATGTAGCTTCATTTGAGATGATAGTGAGTGCGTTTACTCGAAACGAAATCTTGAATGTAAAAGACAAAGAACCTGGCCTTTAACTCCGATTCTGAAGGGAGACACACAGCACAGTTCTCATCCATGAAACACACTCTGCTTTAGAGCAAGAAGCATGCTCTTGCTTTCTAGAGTCTCTAATAAGGCGGGAAAAGTTAGTGTGCTCAGAACAAAAGAACCGTGTTTCCTACACACATTGACCATATCTAGTTCAACTCTGCTTATGAAACTGATACAAACCACAGGGCCTCTAACATCCAATGCTTTTCAGTTAAGAGCGGTAAACGTGAGAGCTTCGTGAACGATGTAGCTTCGTTTGAGATGATAGTGAGTGCATTTACCCGAAATGAAGTCTTGATTGTAAAAGAAAAAGAACCTGGCATTTAACTCCGTTTCTGAAGGGAAACACACAGCACAGTTCTCATCTATGAAACACACTCTGCTGTAGAGCAAGAAGCATGCTCTTGCTTTCTAGAGTCTATAATAAGGCGGGGAACTTGAGTGGGCTCAGAACAAACGATCCATGTTTCCTACACACACGGACCATATCTAGTTCAACTCTGCTTCTGAAACTGATACAAACCACAGTTCCTCTAACATCCAATGCTTTTCAAATAAGAGCAAGAAACGTGTGAGCTTCATGAACGATGTAGCTTCGTTTGAGCTGAAAAGTGAGGGCGTTTACCTGAAAAGAAGTCTTGGTTGTAGGAAGACACAGAGCCTGGCATTGATCTCCGTATCTGAAGGGAAACACACAGCACAGTTCTCATCCATGAAACACACACTGTTTAGAGCAAGATGCACGCTCTTGCTTTCTAGAGTCTCTAATAAGGCGGGAAACGTGATGTGTTCAGAACAAAAGAACCGTGTTTCCTACACACACGGACCATAGCTAGTTCAACTCTGCTTCTGAAACTGATACAACCCACTGGTCCTCTAACATCCAATGCTTTTCAGTTAAGAGCGAGAAACGTGTGAGCTTCGTGAACGATGTAGCTTCCTTTGAGCAGAAAAGTGAGTGTGTTTACCTGAAACGAAGTCTTGCTTGTAGGAAGACACAGAGCCTGGCATTTAACTCCATTTCTGAAGGGAAATACACAGCAAAGTTCTCATCCATGAAACACACTCTGCTTTAGAGCAAGAAGCATGCTCTTGCTTTCTAGAGTCTCTAATAAGGCAGGTAACGTCAGTGGGCTCAGAACAAAAGAACCGTGTTTCCTACACACAGAGACCATATCGAGAACAACTCTGCTTCTGAAACTGATACAAACCACAGGTCCTCTAACATCCAATGCTTTTCAGTTAAGAGCGAGAAACGTGTGAGCTTCCTGAACGATGTAGATTTGTTTGAGCTGAAAAGTGACAGCGTTTACCTGAAACGAAGTCTTGTTTGTAGGAAGACACAGAGCCTGGCATTTAACTCCGTTTCTGAAGGGAAACACACAGCACAGTGCTCATCCATGAAACACACTCTGCTTTAGAGCCAGAAGCACGCTCTTGCTTTCTAGAGTCTCAAATAAGGCGGGAAACGTGAGTGTGCTCAGAACAAAAGAACCGTGTTTCCTACACACACGGACCATATCTAGTTCAACTCTGCTTCAGAAACTGATACAAACCCAGGGCCTCTAACATCCAATGCTTTTTAGTTAAGCGCGAGAAACGTGTGAGCGTCGTGAACGATGTAGCTTCATTTGAGATGATAGTGAGTGCGTTTACTCGAAACGAAATCTTGAATGTAAAAGACAAAGAACCTGGCCTTTAACTCCGATTCTGAAGGGAAACACACAGCACAGTTCTCATCCATGAAACACACTCTGCTTTAGAGCAAGAAGCATGCTCTTGCTTTCTAGAGTCTCTAATAAGGCGGGAAAAGTTAGTGTGCTCAGAACAAAAGAACCGTGTTTCCTACACACATTGACCATATCTTGTTCAACTCTGCTTCTGAAACTGATACAAACCACAGGGCCTCTAACATCCAATGCTTTTCAGTTAAGAGCGGTAAACGTGAGAGCTTCGTGAACGATGTAGCTTCATTTGAGATGATAGTGAGTGCATTTACCCGAAAAGAAGTCTTGATTGAAAAAGAAAAAGAACCTGGCATTTAACTCCGTTTCTGAAGGGAAACACACAGCACAGTTCTCATCTATGAAACACACTCTGCTGTAGAGAAAGAAGCATGCTATTGCTTTCTAGAGTCTATAATAAGGCGGGGAACTTGAGTGGGCTCAGAACAAACGATCCATGTTTCCTACACACACGGACCATATCTAGTTCAACTCTGCTTCTGAAACTGATACAAACCACAGTTCCTCTAACATCCAATGCTTTTCAAATAAGAGCAAGAAACGTGTGAGCTTCATGAACGATGTAGCTTCGTTTGAGCTGAAAAGTGAGGGCGTTTACCTGAAAAGAAGTCTTGGTTGTAGTAAGACACAGAGCCTGGCATTGATCTCCGTATCTGAAGGGAAACACACAGCACAGTTCTCATCCATGAAACACACTCTGTTTAGAGCAAGATGCACGCTCTTGCTTTCTAGAGTCTCTAATAAGGCGGGAAACGTGATGTGTTCAGAACAAAAGAACCGTGTTTCCTACACACACGGACCATAGCTAGTTCAACTCTGCTTCTGAAACTGATACAACCCACTGGTCCTCTAACATCCAATGCTTTTCAGTTAAGAGCGAGAAACGTGTGAGCTTCGTGAACGATGTAGCTTCCTTTGAGCAGAAAAGTGAGTGTGTTTACCTGAAACGAAGTCTTGCATGTAGGAAGACACAGAGCCTGGCATTTAACTCCATTTCTGAAGGGAAATACACAGCAAAGTTCTCATCCATGAAACACACTCTGCTTTAGAGCAAGAAGCATGCTCTTGCTTTCTAGAGTCTCTAATAAGGCAGGTAACGTCAGTGGGCTCAGAACAAAAGAACCGTGTTTCCTACACACAGAGACCATATCTAGAACAACTCTGCTTCTGAAACTGATACAAACCACAGGTCCTCTAACATCCAATGCTTTTCAGTTAAGAGCGAGAAACGTGTGAGCTTCCTGAACGATGTAGATTTGTTTGAGCTGAAAAGTGACAGCGTTTACCTGAAACGAAGTCTTGTTTGTAGGAAGACACAGAGCCTGGCATTTAACTCCGTTTCTGAAGGGAAACACACAGCACAGTGCTCATCCATGAAACACACTCTGCTTTAGAGCCAGAAGCACGCTCTTGCTTTCTAGAGTCTCAAATAAGGCGGGAAACGTGAGTGTGCTCAGAACAAAAGAACCGTGTTTCCTACACACACGGACCATATCTAGTTCAACTCTGCTTCAGAAACTGATACAAACCCAGGGCCTCTAACATCCAATGCTTTTCAGTTAAGCGCGAGAAACGTGTGAGCTTCGTGAACGATGTTGCTTCATTTGAGATGATAGTGAGTGCGTTTACTCGAAACGAAATCTTGAATGTAAAAGACAAAGAACCTGGCCTTTAACTCCGATTCTGAAGGGAAACACACAGCACAGTTCTCATCCATGAAACACACTCTGCTTTAGAGCAAGAAGCATGCTCTTGCTTTCTAGAGTCTCTAATAAGGCGGGAAAAGTTAGTGTGCTCAGAACAAAAGAACCGTGTTTCCTACACACATTGACCATATCTTGTTCAACTTTGCTTCTGAAACTGATACAAACCACAGGGCCTCTAACATCCAAAGCTTTTCAGTTAAGAGCGGTAAACGTGAGAGCTTCGTGAACGATGTAGCTTCCTTTGAGCAGAAAAGTGAGTGTGTTTACCTGAAACGAAGTCTTGCTTGTAGGAAGACATATAGCCTGGCATTTAACTCCATTTCTGAAGGGAAATACACAGCAAAGTTCTCATCCATGAAACACACTCTGCTTTAGAGCAAGAAGCATGCTCTTGCTTTCTAGAGTCTCTAATAAGGCAGGTAACGTCAGTGGGCTCAGAACAAAAGAACCGTGTTTCCTACACACAGAGACCATATCTAGAACAACTCTGCTTCTGAAACTGATACAAACCACAGGTCCTCTAACATCCAATGCTTTTCAGTTAAGAGCGAGAAACGTGTGAGCTTCCTGAACGATGTAGATTTGTTTGAGCTGAAAAGTGACAGCGTTTACCTGAAACGAAGTCTTGTTTGTAGGAAGACACAGAGCCTGGCATTTAACTCCGTTTCTGAAGGGAAACACACAGCACAGTGCTCATCCATGAAACACACTCTGCTTTAGAGCCAGAAGCACGCTCTTGCTTTCTAGAGTCTCAAATAAGGCGGGAAACGTGAGTGTGCTCAGAACAAAAGAACCGTGTTTCCTACACACACGGACCATATCTAGTTCAACTCTGCTTCAGAAACTGATACAAACCCAGGGCCTCTAACATCCAATGCTTTTTAGTTAAGCGCGAGAAACGTGTGAGCGTCGTGAACGATGTAGCTTCATTTGAGATGATAGTGAGTGCGTTTACTCGAAACGAAATCTTGAATGTAAAAGACAAAGAACCTGGCCTTTAACTCCGATTCTGAAGGGAAACACACAGCACAGTTCTCATCCATGAAACACACTCTGCTTTAGAGCAAGAAGCATGCTCTTGCTTTCTAGAGTCTCTAATAAGGCGGGAAAAGTTAGTGTGCTCAGAACAAAAGAACCGTGTTTCCTACACACATTGACCATATCTTGTTCAACTCTGCTTCTGAAACTGATACAAACCACAGGGCCTCTAACATCCAATGCTTTTCAGTTAAGAGCGGTAAACGTGAGAGCTTCGTGAACGATGTAGCTTCGTTTGAGATGATAGTGAGTGCATTTACCCGAAAAGAAGTCTTGATTGAAAAAGAAAAAGAACCTGGCATTTAACTCCGTTTCTGAAGGGAAACACACAGCACAGTTCTCATCTATGAAACACACTCTGCTGTAGAGAAAGAAGCATGCTATTGCTTTCTAGAGTCTGTAATAAGGCGGGGAACTTGAGTGGGCTCAGAACAAACGATCCATGTTTCCTACACACACGGACCATATCTAGTTCAACTCTGCTTCTGAAACTGATACAAACCACAGTTCCTCTAACATCCAATGCTTTTCAAATAAGAGCAAGAAACGTGTGAGCTTCATGAACGATGTAGCTTCGTTTGAGCTGAAAAGTGAGGGCGTTTACCTGAAAAGAAGTCTTGGTTGTAGTAAGACACAGAGCCTGGCATTGATCTCCGTATCTGAAGGGAAACACACAGCACAGTTCTCATCCATGAAACACACTCTGTTTAGAGCAAGATGCACGCTCTTGCTTTCTAGAGTCTCTAATAAGGCGGGAAACGTGATGTGTTCAGAACAAAAGAACCGTGTTTCCTACACACACGGACCATAGCTAGTTCAACTCTGCTTCTGAAACTGATACAACCCACTGGTCCTCTAACATCCAATGCTTTTCAGTTAAGAGCGAGAAACGTGTGAGCTTCGTGAACGATGTAGCTTCCTTTGAGCAGAAAAGTGAGTGTGTTTACCTGAAACGAAGTCTTGCATGTAGGAAGACACAGAGCCTGGCATTTAACTCCATTTCTGAAGGGAAATACACAGCAAAGTTCTCATCCATGAAACACACTCTGCTTTAGAGCAAGAAGCATGCTCTTGCTTTCTAGAGTCTCTAATAAGGCAGGTAACGTCAGTGGGCTCAGAACAAAAGAACCGTGTTTCCTACACACAGAGACCATATCTAGAACAACTCTGCTTCTGAAACTGATACAAACCACAGGTCCTCTAACATCCAATGCTTTTCAGTTAAGAGCGAGAAACGTGTGAGCTTCCTGAACGATGTAGATTTGTTTGAGCTGAAAAGTGACAGCGTTTACCTGAAACGAAGTCTTGTTTGTAGGAAGACACAGAGCCTGGCATTTAACTCCGTTTCTGAAGGGAAACACACAGCACAGTGCTCATCCATGAAACACACTCTGCTTTAGAGCCAGAAGCACGCTCTTGCTTTCTAGAGTCTCAAATAAGGCGGGAAACGTGAGTGTGCTCAGAACAAAAGAACCGTGTTTCCTACACACACGGACCATATCTAGTTCAACTCTGCTTCAGGAACTGATACAAACCCAGGGCCTCTAACATCCAATGCTTTTCAGTTAAGCGCGAGAAACGTGTGAGCTTCGTGAACGATGTTGCTTCATTTGAGATGATAGTGAGTGCGTTTACTCGAAACGAAATCTTGAATGTAAAAGACAAAGAACCTGGCCTTTAACTCCGATTCTGAAGGGAAACACACAGCACAGTTCTCATCCATGAAACACACTCTGCTTTAGAGCAAGAAGCATGCTCTTGCTTTCTAGAGTCTCTAATAAGGCGGGAAAAGTTAGTGTGCTCAGAACAAAAGAACCGTGTTTCCTACACACATTGACCATATCTTGTTCAACTTTGCTTCTGAAACTGATACAAACCACAGGGCCTCTAACATCCAATGCTTTTCAGTTAAGAGCGGTAAACGTGAGAGCTTCGTGAACGATGTAGCTTCCTTTGAGATGATAGTGAGTGCATTTACCCGAAATGAAGTCTTGATTGTAAAAGAAAAAGAACCTGGCATTTAACTCCGTTTCTGAAGGGAAACACACATCACAGTTCTCATCAATGAAACACACTCTGCTTTAGAGCAAGAAGCACCCTCTTGCTTTCTAGAGTCTCTAATAAGGCGGGAAACGTGAGTGTGCTCAGAACAATAGATCCATATTTCCTACACACACGGACCTTATCTAGTTCAACTCTGCTTCTGAAAGTGATACAAACCACAGGTCCTCTAACATCCAATGCTTTTCAGTTAAGAGCGAGAAACGTGTGAGCTTTGTGAACGATGTAGCTTCCTTTGAGCAGAAAAGTGAGTGTGTTTACCTGAAACGAAGTCTTGCTTGTAGGAAGACATATAGCCTGGCATTTAACTCCATTTCTGAAGGGAAATACACAGCAAAGTTCTCATCCATGAAACACACTCTGCTTTAGAGCAAGAAGCATGCTCTTGCTTTCTAGAGTCTCTAATAAGGCAGGTAACGTCAGTGGGCTCAGAACAAAAGAACCGTGTTTCCTACACACAGAGACCATATCTAGAACAACTCTGCTTCTGAAACTGATACAAACCACAGGTCCTCTAACATCCAATGCTTTTCAGTTAAGAGCGAGAAACGTGTGAGCTTCCTGAACGATGTAGATTTGTTTGAGCTGAAAAGTGACAGCGTTTACCTGAAACGAAGTCTTGTTTGTAGGAAGACACAGAGCCTGGCATTTAACTCCGTTTCTGAAGGGAAACACACAGCACAGTGCTCATCCATGAAACACACTCTGCTTTAGAGCCAGAAGCACGCTCTTGCTTTCTAGAGTCTCAAATAAGGCGGGAAACGTGAGTGTGCTCAGAACAAAAGAACCGTGTTTCCTACACACACGGACCATATCTAGTTCAACTCTGCTTCAGAAACTGATACAAACCCAGGGCCTCTAACATCCAATGCTTTTCAGTTAAGCGCGAGAAACGTGTGAGCTTCGTGAACTATGTAGCTTCCTTTGAGATGATAGTGAGTGCGTTTACTCGAAACGAAATCTTGAATGTAAAAGACAAAGAACCTGGCCTTTAACTCCGATTCTGAAGGGAAACACACAGCACAGTTCTCATCAATGAAACACACTCTGCTTTAGAGCAAGAAGCATGCTCTTGCTTTCTAGAATCTCTAATAAGGCGGGAAAAGTTAGTGTGCTCAGAACAAAAGAACCGTGTTTCCTACTCATTGACCATATCTAGTTCAACTCTGCTTATGAAACTGATACAAACCACAGGGCCTCTAACATCCAATGCTTTTCAGTTAAGAGCGGTAAACGTGAGAGCTTCGTGAACGATGTAGCTTCGTTTGAGATGATAGTGAGTGCATTTACCCGAAATGAAGTCTTGATTGTAAAAGAAAAAGAACCTGGCATTTAACTCCGTTTCTGAAGGGAAACACACAGCACAGTTCTCATCTATGAAACACACTCTGCTGTAGAGCAAGAAGCATGCTCTTGCTTTCTAGAGTCTATAATAAGGCGGGGAACTTGAGTGGGCTCAGAACAATAGATCCATGTTTCCTACACACACGGACCATATCTAGTTCAACTCTGCTTCTGAAACTGATACAAACCACAGTTCCTCTAACATCCAATGCTTTTCAAATAAGAGCAAGAAACGTGTGAGCTTCATGAACGATGTAGCTTCGTTTGAGCTGAAAAGTGAGGGCGTTTACCTGAAAAGAAGTCTTGGTTGTAGGAAGACACAGAGCCTGGCATTGATCTCCGTATCTGAAGGGAAACACACAGCACAGTTCTCATCCATGAAACACACTCTGTTTAAAGCAAGATGCACGCTCTTGCTTTCTAGAGTCTCTAATAAGGCAGGAAACGTGATGTGTTCAGAACAAAAGAACCGTGTTTCCTACACACACGGACCATATCTAGTTCAACTCTGCTTCAGAAACTGATACAAACTCAGGGCCTCTAACATCCAATGCTTTTCAGTTAAGCGCGAGAAACGTGTTAGCTTCGTGAACGATGTAGCTTCATTTGAGATGATAGTGAGTGCGTTTACTCGAAACGAAATCTTGAATGTAAAAGACAAAGAACCTGGCCTTTAACTCCGATTCTGAAGGGAGACACACAGCACAGTTCTCATCCATGAAACACACTCTGCTTTAGAGCAAGAAGCATGCTCTTGCTTTCTAGAGTCTCTAATAAGGCGGGAAAAGTTAGTGTGCTCAGAACAAAAGAACCGTGTTTCCTACACACATTGACCATATCTAGTTCAACTCTGCTTATGAAACTGATACAAACCACAGGGCCTCTAACATCCAATGCTTTTCAGTTAAGAGCGGTAAACGTGAGAGCTTCGTGAACGATGTAGCTTCGTTTGAGATGATAGTGAGTGCATTTACCCGAAATGAAGTCTTGATTGTAAAAGAAAAAGAACCTGGCATTTAACTCCGTTTCTGAAGGGAAACACACAGCACAGTTCTCATCTATGAAACACACTCTGCTGTAGAGCAAGAAGCATGCTCTTGCTTTCTAGAGTCTATAATAAGGCGGGGAACTTGAGTGGGCTCAGAACAAACGATCCATGTTTCCTACACACACGGACCATATCTAGTTCAACTCTGCTTCTGAAACTGATACAAACCACAGTTCCTCTAACATCCAATGCTTTTCAAATAAGAGCAAGAAACGTGTGAGCTTCATGAACGATGTAGCTTCGTTTGAGCTGAAAAGTGAGGGCGTTTACCTGAAAAGAAGTCTTGGTTGTAGGAAGACACAGAGCCTGGCATTGATCTCCGTATCTGAAGGGAAACACACAGCACAGTTCTCATCCATGAAACACACTCTGTTTAGAGCAAGATGCACGCTCTTGCTTTCTAGAGTCTCTAATAAGGCGGGAAAAGTGATGTGTTCAGAACAAAAGAACCGTGTTTCCTACACACACGGACCATAGCTAGTTCAACTCTGCTTCTGAAACTGATACAACCCACTGGTCCTCTAACATCCAATGCTTTTCAGTTAAGAGCGAGAAACGTGTGAGCTTCGTGAACGATGTAGCTTCCTTTGAGCAGAAAAGTGAGTGTGTTTACCTGAAACGAAGTCTTGCTTGTAGGAAGACACAGAGCCTGGCATTTAACTCCATTTCTGAAGGGAAATACACAGCAAAGTTCTCATCCATGAAACACACTCTGCTTTAGAGCAAGAAGCATGCTCTTGCTTTCTAGAGTCTCTAATAAGGCAGGTAACGTCAGTGGGCTCAGAACAAAAGAACCGTGTTTCCTACACACAGAGACCATATCTAGAACAACTCTGCTTCTGAAACTGATACAAACCACAGGTCCTCTAACATCCAATGCTTTTCAGTTAAGAGCGAGAAACGTGTGAGCTTCCTGAATGATGTAGATTTGTTTGAGCTGAAAAGTGACAGCGTTTACCTGAAACGAAGTCTTGTTTGTAGGAAGACACAGAGCCTGGCATTTAACTCCGTTTCTGAAGGGAAACAGACAGCACAGTGCTCATCCATGAAACACACTCTGCTTTAGAGCCAGAAGCACGCTCTTGCTTTCTAGAGTCTCAAATAAGGCGGGAAACGTGAGTGTGCTCAGAACAAAAGAACCGTGTTTCCTACACACACGGACCATATCTAGTTCAACTCTGCTTCAGAAACTGATACAAACCCAGGGCCTCTAACATCCAATGCTTTTCAGTTAAGCGGGAGAAACGTGTGAGCTTCGTGAACGATGTAGCTTCATTTGAGATGATAGTGAGTGCGTTTACTCGAAACGAAATCTTGAATGTAAAAGACAAAGAACCTGGCCTTTAACTCCGATTCTGAAGGGAAACACACAGCACAGTTCTCATCCATGAAACACACTCTGCTTTAGAGCAAGAAGCATGCTCTTGCTTTCTAGAGTCTCTAATAAGGCGGGAAAAGTTAGTGTGCTCAGAACAAAAGAACCGTGTTTCCTACACACATTGACCATATCTTGTTCAACTCTGCTTCTGAAACTGATACAAACCACAGGGCCTCTAACATCCAATGCTTTTCAGTTAAGAGCGGTAAACGTGAGAGCTTCGTGAACGATGTAGCTTCGTTTGAGATGATAGTGAGTGCATTTACCCGAAATGAAGTCTTGATTGTAAAAGAAAAAGAACCTGGCATTTAACTCCGTTTCTGAAGGGAAACACACATCACAGTTCTCATCAATGAAACACACTCTGCTTTAGAGCAAGAAGCACCCTCTTGCTTTCTAGAGTCTCTAATAAGGCGGGAAACGTGAGTGTGCTCAGAACAATAGATCCATAGTTCCTACACACACGGACCTTATCTAGTTCAACTCTGCTTCTGAAAGTGATACAAACCACAGGTCCTCTAACATCCAATGCTTTTCAGTTAAGAGCGAGAAACGTGTGAGCTTTGTGAACGATGTAGCTTCCTTTGAGCAGAAAAGTGAGTGTGTTTACCTGAAACGAAGTCTTGCTTGTAGGAAGACATATAGCCTGGCATTTAACTCCATTTCTGAAGGGAAATACACAGCAAAGTTCTCATCCATGAAACACACTCTGCTTTAGAGCAAGAAGCATGCTCTTGCTTTCTAGAGTCTCTAATAAGGCAGGTAACGTCAGTGGGCTCAGAACAAAAGAACCGTGTTTCCTACACACAGAGACCATATCTAGAACAACTCTGCTTCTGAAACTGATACAAACCACAGGTCCTCTAACATCCAATGCTTTTCAGTTAAGAGCGAGAAACGTGTGAGCTTTCTGAACGATGTAGATTTGTTTGAGCTGAAAAGTGACAGCGTTTACCTGAAACGAAGTCTTGTTTGTAGGAAGACACAGAGCCTGGCATTTAACTCCGTTTCTGAAGGGAAACACACAGCACAGTGCTCATCCATGAAACACACTCTGCTTTAGAGCCAGAAGCACGCTCTTGCTTTCTAGAGTCTCAAATAAGGCGGGAAACGTGAGTGTGCTCAGAAAAAAAGAACCGTGTTTCCTACACACACGGACCATATCTAGTTCAACTCTGCTTCAGAAACTGATACAAACCCAGGGCCTCTAACATCCAATGCTTTTCAGTTAAGCGCGAGAAACGTGTGAGCTTCGTGAACGATGTAGCTTCATTTGAGATGATAGTGAGTGCGTTTACCCGAAACGAAATCTTGAATGTAAAAGACAAAGAACCTGGCCTTTAACTCCGATTCTGAAGGGAAACACACAGCACAGTTCTCATCCATGAAACACACTCTGCTTTAGAGCAAGAAGCATGCTCTTGCTTTCTAGAGTCTCTAATAAGGCGGGAAAAGTTAGTGTGCTCAGAACAAAAGAACCGTGTTTCCTACACACATTGACCATATCTAGTTCAACTCTGCTTATGAAACTGATACAAACCACAGGGCCTCTAACATCCAATGCTTTTCAGTTAAGAGCGGTAAACGTGAGAGCTTCGTGAACGATGTAGCTTCGTTTGAGATGATAGTGAGTGCATTTACCCGAAATGAAGTCTTGATTGTAAAAGAAAAAGAACCTGGCATTTAACTCCGTTTCTGAAGGGAAACACACATCACAGTTCTCATCTATGAAACACACTCTGCTGTAGAGCAAGAAGCATGCTCTTGCTTTCTAGAGTCTATAATAAGGCGGGGAACTTGAGTGGGCTCAGAACAAACGATCCATGTTTCCTACACACACGGACCATATCTAGTTCAACTCTGCTTCTGAAACTGATACAAACCACAGTTCCTCTAACATCCAATGCTTTTCAAATAAGAGCAAGAAACGTGTGAGCTTCATGAACGATGTAGCTTCGTTTGAGCTGAAAAGTGAGGGCGTTTACCTGAAAAGAAGTCTTGGTTGTAGGAAGACACAGAGCCTGGCATTGATCTCCGTATCTGAAGGGAAACACACAGCACAGTTCTCATCCATGAAACACACTCTGTTTAAAGCAAGATGCACGCTCTTGCTTTCTAGAGTCTCTAATAAGGCAGGAAATGTGATGTGTTCAGAACAAAAGAACCGTGTTTCCTACACACACGGACCATAGCTAGTTCAACTCTGCTTCTGAAACTGATACAACCCACTGGTCCTCTAACATCCAATGCTTTTCAGTTAAGAGCGAGAAACGTGTGAGCTTCGTGAACGATGTAGATTTGTTTGCGCTGAAAAGTGACAGCGTTTACCTGAAACGAAGTCTTGTTTGTAGGAAGACACAGAGCCTGGCATTTAACTCCGTTTCTGAAGGGAAACACACAGCACAGTGCTCATCCATGAAACACACTCTGCTTTAGAGCCAGAAGCACGCTCTTGCTTTCTAGAGTCTCATATAAGGCGGGAAACGTGAGTGTGCTCAGAAAAAAAGAACCGTGTTTCCTACACACACGGACCATATCTAGTTCAACTCTGCTTCAGAAACTGATACAAACCCAGGGCCTCTAACATCCAATGCTTTTCAGTTAAGCGCGAGAAACGTGTGAGCTTCGTGAACGATGTAGCTTCATTTGAGATGATAGTGAGTGCGTTTACCCGAAACGAAATCTTGAATGTAAAAGACAAAGAACCTGGCCTTTAACTCCGATTCTGAAGGGAAACACACAGCACAGTTCTCATCCATGAAACACACTCTGCTTTAGAGCAAGAAGCATGCTCTTGCTTTCTAGAGTCTCTAATAAGGCGGGAAAAGTTAGTGTGCTCAGAACAAAAGAACCGTGTTTCCTACACACATTGACCATATCTAGTTCAACTCTGCTTATGAAACTGATACAAACCACAGGGCCTCTAACATCCAATGCTTTTCAGTTAAGAGCGGTAAACGTGAGAGCTTCGTGAACGATGTAGCTTCGTTTGAGATGATAGTGAGTGCATTTACCCGAAATGAAGTCTTGATTGTAAAAGAAAAAGAACCTGGCATTTAACTCCGTTTCTGAAGGGAAACACACAGCACAGTTCTCATCTATGAAACACACTCTGCTGTAGAGCAAGAAGCATGCTCTTGCTTTCTAGAGTCTATAATAAGGCGGGGAACTTGAGTGGGCTCAGAACAAACGATCCATGTTTCCTACACACACGGACCATATCTAGTTCAACTCTGCTTCTGAAACTGATACAAACCACAGTTCCTCTAACATCCAATGCTTTTCAAATAAGAGCAAGAAACGTGTGAGCTTCATGAACGATGTAGCTTCGTTTGAGCTGAAAAGTGAGGGCGTTTACCTGAAAAGAAGTCTTGGTTGTAGGAAGACACAGAGCCTGGCATTGATCTCCGTATCTGAAGGGAAACACACAGCACAGTTCTCATCCATGAAACACACTCTGTTTAGAGCAAGATGCACGCTCTTGCTTTCTAGAGTCTCTAATAAGGCGGGAAACGTGATGTGTTCAGAACAAAAGAACCGTGTTTCCTACACACACAGACCATAGCTAGTTCAACTCTGCTTCTGAAACTGATACAACCCACTGGTCCTCTAACATCCAATGCTTTTCAGTTAAGAGCGAGAAACGTGTGAGCTTCGTGAACGATGTAGCTTCCTTTGAGCAGAAAAGTGAGTGTGTTTACCTGAAACGAAGTCTTGCTTGTAGGAAGACACAGAGCCTGGCATTTAACTCCATTTCTGAAGGGAAATACACAGCAAAGTTCTCATCCATGAAACACACTCTGCTTTAGAGCAAGAAGCATGCTCTTGCTTTCTAGAGTCTCTAATAAGGCAGGTAACGTCAGTGGGCTCAGAACAAAAGAACCGTGTTTCCTACACACAGAGACCATATCTAGAACAACTCTGCTTCTGAAACTGATACAAACCACAGGTCCTCTAACATCCAATGCTTTTCAGTTAAGAGCGAGAAACGTGTGAGCTTCCTGAATGATGTAGATTTGTTTGAGCTGAAAAGTGACAGCGTTTACCTGAAACGAAGTCTTGTTTGTAGGAAGACACAGAGCCTGGCATTTAACTCCGTTTCTGAAGGGAAACACACAGCACAGTGCTCATCCATGAAACACACTCTGCTTTAGAGCCAGAAGCACGCTCTTGCTTTCTAGAGTCTCAAATAAGGCGGGAAACGTGAGTGTGCTCAGAACAAAAGAACCGTGTTTCCTACACACACGGACCATATCTAGTTCAACTCTGCTTCAGAAACTGATACAAACCCAGGGCCTCTAACATCCAATGCTTTTCAGTTAAGCGGGAGAAACATGTGAGCTTCGTGAACGATGTAGCTTCATTTGAGATGATAGTGAGTGCGTTTACTCGAAACGAAATCTTGAATGTAAAAGACAAAGAACCTGGCCTTTAACTCCGATTCTGAAGGGAAACACACAGCACAGTTCTCATCCATGAAACACACTCTGCTTTAGAGCAAGAAGCATGCTCTTGCTTTCTAGAGTCTCTAATAAGGCAGGTAACGTCAGTGGGCTCAGAACAAAAGAACCGTTTTCCTACACACAGAGACCATATCTAGAACAACTCTGCTTCTGAAACTGATACAAACCACAGGTCCTCTAACATCCAATGCTTTTCAGTTAAGAGCGAGAAACGTGTGAGCTTCCTGAACGATGTAGATTTGTTTGAGCTGAAAAGTGACAGCGTTTACCTGAAACGAAGTCTTGTTTGTAGGAAGACACAGAGCCTGGCATTTAACTCCGTTTCTGAAGGGAAACACACAGCACAGTGCTCATCCATGAAACACACTCTGCTTTAGAGCCAGAAGCACGCTCTTGCTTTCTAGAGTCTCAAATAAGGCGGGAAACGTGAGTGTGCTCAGAAAAAAAGAACCGTGTTTCCTACACACACGGACCATATCTAGTTCAACTCTGCTTCAGAAACTGATACAAACCCAGGGCCTCTAACATCCAATGCTTTTCAGTTAAGCGCGAGAAACGTGTGAGCTTCGTGAACGATGTAGCTTCATTTGAGATGATAGTGAGTGCGTTTACTCGAAACGAAATCTTGAATGTAAAAGACAAAGAACCTGGCCTTTAACTCCGATTCTGAAGGGAAACACACAGCACAGTTCTCATCCATGAAACACACTCTGCTTTAGAGCAAGAAGCATGCTCTTGCTTTCTAGAGTCTCTAATAAGGCGGGAAAAGTTAGTGTGCTCAGAACAAAAGAACCGTGTTTCCTACACACATTGACCATATCTAGTTCAACTCTGCTTATGAAACTGATACAAACCACAGGGCCTCTAACATCCAATGCTTTTCAGTTAAGAGCGGTAAACGTGAGAGCTTCGTGAACGATGTAGCTTCGTTTGAGATGATAGTGAGTGCATTTACCCGAAATGAAGTCTTGATTGTAAAAGAAAAAGAACCTGGCATTTAACTCCGTTTCTGAAGGGAAACACACAGCACAGTTCTCATCTATGAAACACACTCTGCTGTAGAGCAAGAAGCATGCTCTTGCTTTCTAGAGTCTATAATAAGGCGGGGAAATTGAGTGGGCTCAGAACAAACGATCCATGTTTCCTACACACACGGACCATATCTAGTTCAACTCTGCTTCTGAAACTGATACAAACCACAGTTCCTCTAACATCCAATGCTTTTCAAATAAGAGCAAGAAACGTGTGAGCTACATGAACGATGTAGCTTCGTTTGAGCTGAAAAGTGAGGGCGTTTACCTGAAAAGAAGTCTTGGTTGTAGGAAGACACAGAGCCTGGCATTGATCTCCGTATCTGAAGGGAAACACACAGCACAGTTCTCATCCATGAAACACACTCTGTTTAGAGCAAGATGCACGCTCTTGCTTTCTAGAGTCTCTAATAAGGCGGGAAACGTGATGTGTTCAGAACAAAAGAACCGTGTTTCCTACACACACGGACCATAGCTAGTTCAACTCTGCTTCTGAAACTGATACAACCCACTGGTCCTCTAACATCCAATGCTTTTCAGTTAAGAGCGAGAAACGTGTGAGCTTCGTGAACGATGTAGCTTCCTTTGAGCAGAAAAGTGAGTGTGTTTACCTGAAACGAAGTCTTGCTTGTAGGAAGACACAGAGCCTGGCATTTAACTCCATTTCTGAAGGGAAATACACAGCAAAGTTCTCATCCATGAAACACACTCTGCTTTAGAGCAAGAAGCATGCTCTTGCTTTCTAGAGTCTCTAATAAGGCAGGTAACGTCAGTGGGCTCAGAACAAAAGAACCAAGTTTCCTACACACAGAGACCATATCTAGAACAACTCTGCTTCTGAAACTGATACAAACCACAGGTCCTCTAACATCCAATGCTTTTCAGTTAAGAGCGAGAAACGTGTGAGCTTCCTGAATGATGTAGATTTGTTTGAGCTGAAAAGTGACAGCGTTTACCTGAAACGAAGTCTTGTTTGTAGGAAGACACAGAGCCTGGCATTTAACTCCGTTTCTGAAGGGAAACACACAGCACAGTGCTCATCCATGAAACAAACTCTGCTTTAGAGCCAGAAGCACGCTCTTGCTTTCTAGAGTCTCAAATAAGGCGGGAAACGTGAGTGTGCTCAGAACAAAAGAACCGTGTTTCCTACACACACGGACCATATCTAGTTCAACTCTGCTTCAGAAACTGATACAAACCCAGGGCCTCTAACATCCAATGCTTTTCAGTTAAGCGGGAGAAACGTGTGAGCTTCGTGAACGATGTAGCTTCATTTGAGATGATAGTGAGTGCGTTTACTCGAAACGAAATCTTGAATGTAAAAGACAAAGAACCTGGCCTTTAACTCCGATTCTGAAGGGAAACACACAGCACAGTTCTCATCCATGAAACACACTCTGCTTTAGAGCAAGAAGCATGCTCTTGCTTTCTAGAGTCTCTAATAAGGCGGGAAAAGTTAGTGTGCTCAGAACAAAAGAACCGTGTTTCCTACACACATTGACCATATCTTGTTCAACTCTGCTTCTGAAACTGATACAAACCACAGGGCCTCTAACATCCAATGCTTTTCAGTTAAGAGCGGTAAACGTGAGAGCTTCGTGAACGATGTAGCTTCGTTTGAGATGATAGTGAGTGCATTTACCCGAAATGAAGTCTTGATTGTAAAAGAAAAAGAACCTGGCATTTAACTCTGTTTCTGAAGGGAAACACACATCACAGTTCTCATCAATGAAACACACTCTGCTTTAGAGCAAGAAGCACCCTCTTGCTTTCTAGAGTCTCTAATAAGGCGGGAAACGTGAGTGTGCTCAGAACAATAGATCCATAGTTCCTACACACACGGACCTTATCTAGTTCAACTCTGCTTCTGAAAGTGATACAAACCACAGGTCCTCTAACATCCAATGCTTTTCAGTTAAGAGCGAGAAACGTGTGAGCTTTGTGAACGATGTAGCTTCCTTTGAGCAGAAAAGTGAGTGTGTTTACCTGAAACGAAGTCTTGCTTGTAGGAAGACATATAGCCTGGCATTTAACTCCATTTCTGAAGGGAAATACACAGCAAAGTTCTCATCCATGAAACACACTCTGCTTTAGAGCAAGAAGCATGCTCTTGCTTTCTAGAGTCTCTAATAAGGCAGGTAACGTCAGTGGGCTCAGAACAAAAGAACCGTTTTCCTACACACAGAGACCATATCTAGAACAACTCTGCTTCTGAAACTGATACAAACCACAGGTCCTCTAACATCCAATGCTTTTCAGTTAAGAGCGAGAAACGTGTGAGCTTCCTGAACGATGTAGATTTGTTTGAGCTGAAAAGTGACAGCGTTTACCTGAAACGAAGTCTTGTTTGTAGGAAGACACAGAGCCTGGCATTTAACTCCGTTTCTGAAGGGAAACACACAGCACAGTGCTCATCCATGAAACACACTCTGCTTTAGAGCCAGAAGCACGCTCTTGCTTTCTAGAGTCTCAAATAAGGCGGGAAACGTGAGTGTGCTCAGAAAATAGAACCGTGTTTCCTACACACACGGACCATATCTAGTTCAACTCTGCTTCAGAAACTGATACAAACCCAGGGCCTCTAACATCCAATGCTTTTCAGTTAAGCGCGAGAAACGTGTGAGCTTCGTGAACGATGTAGCTTCATTTGAGATGATAGTGAGTGCGTTTACTCGAAACGAAATCTTGAATGTAAAAGACAAAGAACCTGGCCTTTAACTCCGATTCTGAAGGGAAACACACAGCACAGTTCTCATCCATGAAACACACTCTGCTTTAGAGCAAGAAGCATGCTCTTGCTTTCTAGAGTCTCTAATAAGGCGGGAAAAGTTAGTGTGCTCAGAACAAAAGAACCGTGTTTCCTACACACATTGACCATATCTAGTTCAACTCTGCTTATGAAACTGATACAAACCACAGGGCCTCTAACATCCAATGCTTTTCAGTTAAGAGCGGTAAACGTGAGAGCTTCGTGAACGATGTAGCTTCGTTTGAGATGATAGTGAGTGCATTTACCCGAAATGAAGTCTTGATTGTAAAAGAAAAAGAACCTGGCATTTAACTCCGTTTCTGAAGGGAAACACACAGCACAGTTCTCATCTATGAAACACACTCTGCTGTAGAGCAAGAAGCATGCTCTTGCTTTCTAGAGTCTATAATAAGGCGGGGAACTTGAGTGGGCTCAGAACAAACGATCCATGTTTCCTACACACACGGACCATATCTAGTTCAACTCTGCTTCTGAAACTGATACAAACCACAGTTCCTCTAACATCCAATGCTTTTCAAATAAGAGCAAGAAACGTGTGAGCTACATGAACGATGTAGCTTCGTTTGAGCTGAAAAGTGAGGGCGTTTACCTGAAAAGAAGTCTTGGTTGTAGGAAGACACAGAGCCTGGCATTGATCTCCGTATCTGAAGGGAAACACACAGCACAGTTCTTATCCATGAAACACACTCTGTTTAAAGCAAGATGCACGCTCTTGCTTTCTAGAGTCTCTAATAAGGCAGGAAACGTGATGTGTTCAGAACAAAAGAACCGTGTTTCCTACACACACGGACCATAGCTAGTTCAACTCTGCTTCTGAAACTGATACAACCCACTGGTCCTCTAACATCCAATGCTTTTCAGTTAAGAGCGAGAAACGTGTGAGCTTCGTGAACGATGTAGCTTCCTTTGAGCAGAAAAGTGAGTGTGTTTACCTGAAACGAAGTCTTGCTTGTAGGAAGACACAGAGCCTGGCATTTAACTCCATTTCTGAAGGGAAATACACAGCAAAGTTCTCATCCATGAAACACACTCTGCTTTAGAGCAAGAAGCATGCTCTTGCTTTCTAGAGTCTCTAATAAGGCAGGTAACGTCAGTGGGCTCAGAACAAAAGAACCGTGTTTCCTACACACAGAGACCATATCTAGAACAACTCTGCTTCTGAAACTGATACAAACCACAGGTCCTCTAACATCCAATGCTTTTCAGTTAAGAGCGAGAAACGTGTGAGCTTCCTGAACGATGTAGATTTGTTTGAGCTGAAAAGTGACAGCGTTTACCTGAAACGAAGTCTTGTTTGTAGGAAGACACAGAGCCTGGCATTTAACTCCGTTTCTGAAGGGAAACACACAGCACAGTGCTCATCCATGAAACACACTCTGCTTTAGAGCCAGAAGCACGCTCTTGCTTTCTAGAGTCTCAAATAAGGCGGGAAACGTGAGTGTGCTCAGAACAAAAGAACCGTGTTTCCTACACACACGGACCATATCTAGTTCAACTCTGCTTCAGAAACTGATACAAACTCAGGGCCTCTAACATCCAATGCTTTTCAGTTAAGCGCGAGAAACGTGTGAGCTTCGTGAACGATGTAGCTTCATTTGAGATGATAGTGAGTGCGTTTACTCGAAACGAAATCTTGAATGTAAAAGACAAAGAACCTGGCCTTTAACTCCGATTCTGAAGGGAAACACACAGCACAGTTGTCATCCATGAAACACACTCTGCTTTAGAGCAAGAAGCATGCTCTTGCTTTCTAGAGTCTCTAATAAGGCGGGAAAAGTTAGTGTGCTCAGAACAAAAGAACCGTGTTTCCTACACACATTGACCATATCTAGTTCAACTCTGCTTATGAAACTGATACAAACCACAGGGCCTCTAACATCCAATGCTTTTCAGTTAAGAGCGAAAAACGTGAGAGCTTCGTGAACTATGTAGCTTCGTTTGAGATGATAGTGAGTGCATTTACCCGAAATGTAGTCTTGATTGTAAAATAAAAAGAACCTGGCATTTAACTCCGTTTCTGAAGGGAAACACACATCACAGTTCTCATCAATGAAACACACTCTGCTTTAGAGCAAGAAGCACCCTCTTGCTTTCTAGAGTCTCTAATAAGGCGGGAAACGTGAGTGTGCTCAGAACAATAGATCCATATTTCCTACACACACGGACCATATCTAGTTCAACTCTGCTTCTGAAAGTGATACAAACCACAGGTCCTCTAACATCCAATGCTTTTTAGTTAAGAGCGAGAAACGTGTGAGCTTCGTGAACGATGTAGCTTCCTTTGAGCAGAAAAGTGAGTGTGTTTACCTGAAACGAAGTCTTGCTTGTAGGAAGACACATAGCCTGGCATTTAACTCCATTTCTGAATGGAAATACACAGCAAAGTTCTCATCCATGAAACACACTCTACTTTAGAGCAAGAAGCATGCTCTTGCTTTCTAGAGTCTCTAATAAGGCAGGTAACGTGAGTGGGCTCAGAACAAAAGAACCGTGTTTCCTACACACAGAGACCATATCTAGAACAACTCTGCTTCTGAAACTGACACAAACCACAGGTCCTCTAACATCCAATGCTTTTCAGTTAAGAGCGAGAAACGTGTGAGCTTCCTGAACGATGTAGATTTGTTTGAGCTGAAAAGTGACAGCGTTTACCTGAAACGAAGTCTTGTTTGTAGGAAGACACAGAGCCTGGCATTTAACTCCGTTTCTGAAGGGAAACACACAGCACAGTGCTCATCCATGAAACACACTCTGCTTTACAGCCAGAAGCACGCTCTTGCTTTCTAGAGTCTCAAATAAGGCGGGAAACGTGAGTGTGCTCAGAACAAAAGAACCGTGTTTCCTACACACAGGGACCATATCTAGTTCAACTCTGCTTCAGAAACTGATACAAACTCAGGGCCTCTAACATCCAATGCTTTTCAGTTAAGCGCGAGAAACGTGTGAGCTTCGTGAACGATGTAGCTTCATTTGAGATGATAGTGAGTGCGTTTACTCGAAACGAAATCTTGAATGTAAAAGACAAAGAACCTGGCCTTTAACTCCGATTCTGAAGGGAAACACACAGCACAGTTCTCATCCATGAAACACACTCTGCTTTAGAGCAAGAAGCATGCTCTTGCTTTCTAGAGTCTCTAATAAGGCGGGAAAAGTTAGTGTGCTCAGAACAAAAGAACCGTGTTTCCTACACACATTGACCATATCTAGTTCAACTCTGCTTATGAAACTGATACAAACCACAGGGCCTCTAACATCCAATGCTTTTCAGTTAAGAGCGGTAAACGTGAGAGCTTCGTGAACGATGTAGCTTCGTTTGAGATGATAGTGAGTGCATTTACCCGAAATGAAGTCTTGATTGTAAAAGAAAAAGAACCTGGCATTTAACTCCGTTTCTGAAGGGAAACACACAGCACAGTTCTCATCTATGAAACACACTCTGCTGTAGAGCAAGAAGCATGCTCTTGCTTTCTAGAGTCTATAATAAGGCGGGGAACTTGAGTGGGCTCAGAACAAACGATCCATGTTTCCTACACACACGGACCATATCTAGTTCAACTCTGCTTCTGAAACTGATACAAACCACAGTTCCTCTAACATCCAATGCTTTTCAAATAAGAGCAAGAAACGTGTGAGCTTCGTGAACGATGTAGCTTCCTTTGAGCAGAAAAGTGAGTGTGTTTACCTGAAACGAAGTCTTGCTTGTAGGAAGACACAGAGCCTGGCATTTAACTCCATTTCTGAAGGGAAATACACAGCAAAGTTCTCATCCATGAAACACACTCTGCTTTAGAGCAAGAAGCATGCTCTTGCTTTCTAGAGTCTCTAATAAGGCAGGTAACGTCAGTGGGCTCAGAACAACAGAACCGTGTTTCCTACACACAGAGACCATATCTAGAACAACTCTGCTTCTGAAACTGATACAAACCACAGGTCCTCTAACATCCAATGCTTTTCAGTTAAGAGCGAGAAACGTGTGAGCTTCCTGAACGATGTAGATTTGTTTGAGCTGAAAAGTGACAGCGTTTACCTGAAACGAAATCTTGTTTGTAGGAAGACACAGAGCCTGGCATTTAACTCCGTTTCTGAAGGGAAACACACAGCACAGTGCTCATCCATGAAACACACTCTGCTTTAGAGCCAGAAGCACGCTCTTGCTTTCTAGAGTCTCAAATAAGGCGGGAAACGTGAGTGTGCTCAGAACAAAAGAACCGTGTTTCCTACACACACGGACCATATCTAGTTCAACTCTGCTTCAGAAACTGATACAAACTCAGGGCCTCTAACATCCAATGCTTTTCAGTTAAGCGCGAGAAACGTGTGAGCTTCGTGAACGATGTAGCTTCATTTGAGATGATAGTGAGTGCGTTTACTCGAAACGAAATCTTGAATGTAAAAGACAAAGAACCTGGCCTTTAACTCCGATTCTGAAGGGAAACACACAGCACAGTTCTCATCCATGAAACACACTCTGCTTTAGAGCAAGAAGCATGCTCTTGCTTTCTAGAGTCTCTAATAAGGCGGGAAAAGTTAGTGTGCTCAGAACAAAAGAACCGTGTTTCCTACACACATTGACCATATCTAGTTCAACTCTGCTTATGAAACTGATACAAACCACAGGGCCTCTAACATCCAATGCTTTTCAGTTAAGAGCGAAATACGTGAGAGCTTCGTGAACTATGTAGCTTCGTTTGAGATGATAGTGAGTGCATTTACCCGAAATTAAGTCTTGATTGTAAAAGAAAAAGAACCTGGCTTTTAATTCCGTTTCTGAAGGGAAACACAAAGCACATTTCTCATCAATGAAACACACTCTGCTTTAGAGCAAAAAGCACCCTCTTGCTTTCTAGAGTCTCTAATAAGGCGGGAAACTTGAGTGTGCTCAGAACAATAGATCCATATTTCCTACACACACGGAACATATCTAGTTCAACTCTGCTTCTGAAACTGATACAAACCACAGGTCCTCTAACATCCAATGCTTTTTAGTTAAGAGCGAGAAACGTGTGAGCTTCGTGAAGGATGTAGCTTCCTTTGAGCAGAAAAGTGAGTGTGTTTACTTGAAACGAAGTCTTGCTTGTAGGAAGACACAGAGCCTGGCATTTAACTCCATTTCTGAAGGGACATACACAGCAAAGTTCTCATCCATGAAACACGCTCTGCTTTAGAGCAAGAAGCATGCTCTTGCTTTCTAGAGTCTCTAATAAGGCAGGTAACGTGAGTGGGCTCAGAACAAAAGAACCGTGTTTCCTACACACAGAGACCATATCTAGTTCAACTCTGCTTCAGAAACTGATACAAACCACAGGTCCTCTAACATCCAATGCTTTTCAGTTAAGCGCGAAAAACGTGTGAGCTTCGTGAACGATGTAGCTTCATTTGAGATGATAGTGAGTGCGTTTACCAGAAATGAAGTCTTGATTGTAAAAGAAAAAGAACCTGGCATTTAACTCCGTTTCTGAAGGGAAACGCACAGCACAGTTCTCATCTATGAAACACACTCTGCTGTAGAGCAAGAAGCATGCTCTTGCTTTCTAGAGTCTATAATAAGGCGGGAAACGTGAGTGGGCTCAGAACAAACGATCCATGTTTCCTACACACACTGACCATATCTAGTTCAACTCTGCTTCTGAAACTGATACAAACCACAGTTCCTCTAACATCCAATGCTTTTCAAATAAGAGCAAGAAACGTGTGAGCTTCATGAACGATGTAGCTTCCTTTGAGCTGAAAAGTGAGGGCGTTTACCTGAAAAGAAGTCTTGCTTGTAGGAAGACACAGAGCCTGGCATTGATCTCCGTATCTGAAGGGAAACACACAGCACAGTTCTCATCCATGAAACACACTCTGTTTAGAGCAAGATGCACGCTCTTGCTTTCTAGAGTCTCTAATAAGGCGGGAAACGTGATGTGCTCAGAACAAAAGAACCGTGTTTCCTACACACACGGACCATACCTAGTTCAACTCTGCTTCTGAAACTGATACAACCCACTGGTCCTCTAACATCCAATGCTTTTGAATTAAGAGCGAGAAACGTGTGAGCTTCGTGAACGATGTAGCTTCATTTGAGATGATAGTGAGTGCGTTTACTCGAAACGAAGTCTTGAATGTAAAAGACAAAGAACCTGGCCTTTAACTCCGATTCTGAAGGGAAACACACAGCACAGTTCTCATCCATGAAACACACTCTGCTTTAGAGCAAGAAGCATGCTCTTGCTTTCTAGAGTCTCTAATATGGCGGGAAAAGTTAGTGTGCTCAGAACAAAAGAACCGTGTTTCCTACACACATTGACCATATCTAGTTCGACTCTGCTTCTGAAACTGATACAAACCACAGGGCCTCTAACATCCAATGCTTTTCAGTTAAGAGGGAAAAACGTGAGAGCTTCGTGAACGATGTAGCTTCGTTTGAGATGATAGTGAGTGCATTTACCAGAAATGAAGTCTTGATTGTAAAAGAAAAAAAACCTGGCATTTAACTCCGTTTCTGAAGGGAAACACACAGCACAGTTCTCATCTATGAAACACACTCTGCTGTAGAGCAAGAAGCATGCTCTTGCTTTCTAGATTCTCTAATAAGGCGGGAAACGTGAGTGGGCTCAGAACAAACGATCCATGTTTCCTACACACACTGACCATATCTAGTTCAACTCTGCTTCTGAAACTGATACAAACCACAGTTCCCCTAACATCCAATGCTTTTCAAATAAGAGCAAGAAACGTGTGAGCTTCATGAACGATGTAGCTTCCTTTGAGCTGAAAAGTGAGGGCGTTTACCTGAAAAGAAGTCTTGCTTGTAGGAAGACACAGAGCCTGGCATTGATCTTCGTATCTGAAGGGAAACACACAGCACAGTTCTCATCCATGAAACACACTCTGTTTAGAGCAAGATGCACGCTCTTGCTTTCTAGAGTCTCTAATAAGGCGGGAAACGTGATGTGCTCAGAACAAAAGAACCGTGTTTCCTACACACACGGACCATACCTAGTTCAACTCTGCTTCTGAAACTGATACAACCCACTGGTCCTCTAACATCCAATGCTTTTCAGTTAAGAGCGAGAAACGTGTGAGCTTCCTGAACGATATAGCTTCCTTTGAGCTGAAAAGTGTGTGCATTTACCTGAAATGAAGTCTGGCTTGTAGGAAGACACAGACACTGGCACGTAACTCCGTTTTTGAACGTAAACACACAGCACAGTTCTCATCCATGAAACACACTCTGCTTTAGTGGAAGAAGCACACTATTGCTTTCTAGAGTCTCGAATAATGCGGGAAACGTGAGTGTGCTCAGAACAAAAGAACCGTGTGTCCTACACACACGGACCATATCTAGTTCAACTCTGCTTCAGAAACTGATACAAACCACAGGGCCTCTAACATCCAATGCTTTTCATTTAAGAACGAAAAACGTGAGAGCTTTCGTGAACTATGTAGCTACGTTTGAGATGATAGTGAGTGCATTTACCCGAAACGAAGTCTTGATTGTAAAAGACAAAGAACCTGGCATTTAACTCCGATTCTGAAGGGAAACACACAGCACAGTTCTCATCCATGAAACACACTCTGCTTTAGAGCAAGAAGCATGCTCTTGCTTTCTAGAGTCTCTAATAAGGCTGGAAAAGTTAGTGTGCTCAGAACAAAAGAACCGTGTTTCCTACACACATTGACCATATCTAGTTCAACTCTGCTTATGAAACTGATACAAACCACAGGGCCTCTAACATCCAATGCTTTTCAGTTAAGAGCGAAAAACGTGAGAGCTTCGTGAACTATGTAGCTTCGTTTGAGATGATAGTGAGTGCATTTACCCGAAATGAAGTCTTGATTGTAAAAGAAAAAGAACCTGGCATTTAACTCCGTTTCTGAAGGGAAACACACAGCACAGTTCTCATCTATGAAACACACTCTGCTGTAGAGCAAGAAGCAGGCTATTGCTTTCTAGAGTCTATAATAAGGCGGGAAACTTGAGTGGGCTCAGAACAAACGATCCATGTTTCCTACACACACGGACCATATCTAGTTCAACTCTGCTTCTGAAACTGATACAAACCACAGTTCCTCTAACATCCAATGCATTTCAAATAAGAGCAAGAAGCGTGTGAGCTTCATGAACGATGTAGCTTGCTTTGAGCTGAAAAGTGAGGGCGTTTACCTGAAAAGAAGTCTTGCTTGTAGGAAGACACAGAGCCTGGCATTGATCTCCGTATCTGAAGGGAAACACACAGCACAGTTCTCATCCATGAAACACACTCTGTTTAGAGCAAGATGCACACTCTTGCTTTCTAGAGTCTCTAATAAGGCGGGAAACGTGATGTGCTCAGAACAAAAGAACCGTGTTTCCTACACACACGGACCATACCTAGTTCAACTCTGCTTCTGAAACTGATACAAACCACTGGTCCTCTATCATCCAATGCTTTTCAGTTAAGAGCGAGAAACGTGTGAGCTTCCTGAACGATATAGCTTCCTTTGAATTGAAAAGTGTGTGCGTTTACTTGAAATGAAGTCTGGGTGGAGGAAGACACAGACACTGGCACGTAACTCCGTTTTTGAACGGAAACACACAGCACAGTTCTCATCCATGAAACACACTCTGCTTTAGAGCAAGAAGCACACTATTGCTTTCCAGAGTCTCGAATAAGGCGGGAAATGTGAGTGTGCTCAGAACAAAAGAACCGTGTTTCCTAAACACACGGACCATATCTAGTTCAATCTGCTTCAGAAACTGATACAAACTACAGGGCCTCTAACATCCAATGCTTTTCATTTAAGAACGAAAAACGTGAGAGCTTTCGTGAACTATGTAGCTTCGTTTGAGATGATAGTGAGTGCGTTTACCCGAAACGAAGTCTTGATTGTAAAAGACAAAGAACCTGGCATTTAACTCCGTTTCTGAAGGGAAACACACAGCACAGTTCTCATCCATGAAACACACTCTGCTTTAGAGCAAGAAGCATGCTCTTGCTTTCTAGAGTCTCTAATAAGGTGGAAAACGTGAGTGTGCTCAGAACAAAAGAACCTTGTTTCCTACACACACGGACCATATCTAGTTCAACTCAGCTTCTAAAACTGATGCAAATCACAGGTCCTCTAACATCCAATGCTTTTCAGTTAAGAGCGAGAATCCTGTGAGCTTTGTGAATGATGTAGCTTCCTTTGAGCTGAAAAGTGAGTGTGTTTACCTGAAACGAAGTCTTGCTTGTAGGAAGACACAGAGCCTGGCATTGAACTCCGTTTCTGAAGGGAAACACAATGCACAGTGCTCATCCATGAAACACACTATGCTTTAGAGCGAGAAGCACGCTCTTGCTTTCTAGAGTCTCTAATAAGGCCGGAAAAGTTAGTGTGCTCAGAACAAAAGAACCGTGTTTCCTACACACACGGACCATATCTAGTTCAACTCTGCTTCAGAAACTGATACAAACCACAGGGCCTCTAACATCCAATGCTTTTCAGTTAAGAGCGAAAAACGTGAGAGCTTCGTGAACTATGTAGCTTCGTTTGAGATGATAGTGAGTGCGTTTACCAGAAATGAAGTCTTGATTGTAAAAGAAAAAGAACCTGGCATTTAACTCCGTTTCTGAAGGGAAACACACAGCACAGTTCTCATCTATGAAACACACTCTGCTGTAGAGCAAGAAGCATGCTCTTGCTTTCTAGAGTCTATAATAAGGCGGGAAACGTGAGTGGGCTCAGAACAAACGATCCATGTTTCCTACACACACGGACCATATCTAGTTGAACTCTGCTTCTGAAACTGATACAAACCACAGTTCCTCTAACATCCAATGCTTTTCAAATAAGAGCAAGAAACGTGTGAGCTTCATGAACGATGTAGCTTCGTTTGAGCTGAAAAGTGAGGGCGTTTACCTGAAAAGAAGTCTTGCTTGTAGGAAGACACAGAGCCTGGCATTGATCTCCGTATCTGAAGGGAAACACACAGCACAGTTCTCATCCATGAAACACACTCTGCTTTAGAGCCAGAAGCACGCTCTTGCTTTCTAGAGTCTCTAATAAGGCGGGAAACGTGAGTGTGCTCAGAACAAAAGAACCGTGTTTCCTACACACACGCACCATATCTAGTTCAACTCTGCTTCAGAAACTGATACAAACCACAGGGCCTCTAACATCCAATGCTTTTCAGTTAAGAGCGAGAAACGTGTGAGCTTCGTGAACGATGTAGCTTCGTTTGAGCTGAAAAGTGAGGGGGTTTACCTGAAAAGATGTCTTGCTTGTAGGAAGATACAGAGCCTGGCACTGAACTCCGTATCAGAAGGGAAACACACAGCACAGTTCTCATCCATGAAACACACTCTGTTTAGAGCAAGATGCACGCTCTTGCTTTCTAGAGTCTTAATAAGGCGGGAAACGTGATGTGCTCAGAAGAAAAGAACCGTGTTTCCTACACATACGGACCATATCTAGTTCAACTCAGCTTCTGAAACTGATGCAAATCACAGGTCCTCTAACATACAATGCTATTAATTTAAGAGCGAGAATCGTGTGAGCTTTGTGAACGATGTAGCTTCCTTTGAGCTGAAAATTGAGTGTGTTTACCTGAAACGAAGTCTTGCTTGTAGGAAGACACAGAGCCTGGCATTGAACTCCGTTTCTGAAGGGAAACAGAAAGCACAGTGCTCATCCATGAAACACACTCTGCTTTAGAGCCAGAAGCAGGCTCTTGCTTTCTAGATTCTCTAATAATGCGGGAAACGTGAGTGTGCTCAGAACATAAGAACCGTGTTTCCTACACACACGGACCATATCTAGTTCAACTCTGCTTCAGAAACTGATACAAACTCAGGGCCTCTAACATCCAATGCTTTTCAGTTAAGCGCGAGAAACGTGTGAGCTTCGTGAACGATGTAGCTTCATTTGAGATGATAGTGAGTGCGTTTACTCGAAACGAAATCTTGAATGTAAAAGACAAAGAACCTGGCCTTTAACTCCGATTCTGAAGGGAAACACACAGCACAGTTCTCATCCATGAAACACACTCTGCTTTAGAGCAAGAAGCATGCTCTTGCTTTCTAGAGTCTCTAATAAGGCGGGAAAAGTTAGTGTGCTCAGAACAAAAGAACCGTTTTTCCTACACACATTGACCATATCTAGTTCAACTCTGCTTATGAAACTGATACAAACCACAGGGCCTCTAACATCCAATGCTTTTCAGTTAAGAGCGAAAAACGTGAGAGCTTCGTGAACTATGTAGCTTCGTTTGAGATGATAGTGAGTGCATTTACCCGAAATGAAGTCTTGATTGTAAAAGAAAAAGAACCTGGCATTTAACTCCGTTTCTGAAGGGAAACACAAAGCACATTTCTCATCAATGAAACACACTCTGCTTTAGAGCAAGAAGCACCCTCTTGCTTTCTAGAGTCTCTAATAAGGCGGGAAACTTGAGTGTGCTCAGAACAATAGATCCATATTTCCTACACACACGGAACATATCTAGTTCAACTCTGCTTCTGAAACTGATACAAACCACAGGTCCTCTAACATCCAATGCTTTTTAGTTAAGAGCGAGAAACGTGTGAGCTTCGTGAAGGATGTAGCTTCCTTTGAGCAGAAAAGTGAGTGTGTTTACCTGAAACGAAGTCTTGCATGTAGGAAGACAAAGAACCTGGCATTTAACTCCGATTCTGAAGGGAAACACACAGCACAGTTCTCATCCATGAAACACACTCTGCTTTAGAGCAAGAAGCATGCTCTTGCTTTCTAGAGTCTCTAATAAGGCTGGAAAAGTTAGTGTGCTCAGAACAAAAGAACCGTGTTTCCTACACACATTGACCATATCTAGTTCAACTCTGCTTATGAAACTGATACAAACCACAGGGCCTCTAACATCCAATGCTTTTCAGTTAAGAGCGAAAAACGTGAGAGCTTCGTGAACTATGTAGCTTCGTTTGAGATGATAGTGAGTGCATTTACCCGAAATGAAGTCTTGATTGTAAAAGAAAAAGAACCTGGCATTTAACTCCGTTTCTGAAGGGAAACACACAGCACAGTTCTCATCTATGAAACACACTCTGCTGTAGAGCAAGAAGCAGGCTATTGCTTTCTAGAGTCTATAATAAGGCGGGAAACTTGAGTGGGCTCAGAACAAACGATCCATGTTTCCTACACACACGGACCATATCTAGTTCAACTCTGCTTCTGAAACTGATACAAACCACAGTTCCTCTAACATCCAATGCTTTTCAAATAAGAGCAAGAAACGTGTGAGCTTCATGAACGATGTAGCTTGCTTTGAGCTGAAAAGTGAGGGCGTTTACCTGAAAAGAAGTCTTGCTTGTAGGAAGACACAGAGCCTGGCATTGATCTCCGTATCTGAAGGGAAACACACAGCACAGTTCTCATCCATGAAACACACTCTGTTTAGAGCAAGATGCACACTCTTGCTTTCTAGAGTCTCTAATAAGGCGGGAAACGTGATGTGCTCAGAACAAAAGAACCGTGTTTCCTACACACACGGACCATACCTAGTTCAACTCTGCTTCTGAAACTGATACAAACCACTGGTCCTCTATCATCCAATGCTTTTCAGTTAAGAGCGAGAAACGTGTGAGCTTCCTGAACGATATAGCTTCCTTTGAATTGAAAAGTGTGTGCGTTTACTTGAAATGAAGTCTGGGTGGAGGAAGACACAGACACTGGCACGTAACTCCGTTTTTGAACGGAAACACACAGCACAGTTCTCATCCATGAAACACACTCTGCTTTAGAGCAAGAAGCACACTATTGCTTTCCAGAGTCTCGAATAAGGCGGGAAATGTGAGTGTGCTCAGAACAAAAGAACCGTGTTTCCTAAACACACGGACCATATCTAGTTCAATCTGCTTCAGAAACTGATACAAACTACAGGGCCTCTAACATCCAATGCTTTTCATTTAAGAACGAAAAACGTGAGAGCTTTCGTGAACTATGTAGCTTCGTTTGAGATGATAGTGAGTGCGTTTACCCGAAACGAAGTCTTGATTGTAAAAGACAAAGAACCTGGCATTTAACTCCGTTTCTGAAGGGAAACACACAGCACAGTTCTCATCCATGAAACACACTCTGCTTTAGAGCAAGAAGCATGCTCTTGCTTTCTAGAGTCTCTAATAAGGTGGAAAACGTGAGTGTGCTCAGAATAAAGAACCTTGTTTCCTACACACACGGACCATATCTAGTTCAACTCAGCTTCTAAAACTGATGCAAATCACAGGTCCTCTAACATCCAATGCTTTTCAGTTAAGAGCGAGAATCCTGTGAGCTTTGTGAATGATGTAGCTTCCTTTGAGCTGAAAAGTGAGTGTGTTTACCTGAAACGAAGTCTTGCTTGTAGGAAGACACAGAGCCTGGCATTGAACTCCGTTTCTGAAGGGAAACACAATGCACAGTGCTCATCCATGAAACACACTATGCTTTAGAGCGAGAAGCACGCTCTTGCTTTCTAGAGTCTCTAATAAGGCAGGAAACGTGAGTTTGCTCAGAACAAAAGAACCGTGTTTCCTACACACACGGACCATATCTAGTTCAACTCTGCTTCAGAAACTGATACAAACCACAGGGCCTCTAACATCCAATGCTTTTCAGTTAAGAGCGAAAAACGTGAGAGCTTCGTGAACTATGTAGCTTCGTTTGAGATGATAGTGAGTGCGTTTACCAGAAATGAAGTCTTGATTGTAAAAGAAAAAGAACCTGGCATTTAACTCCGTTTCTGAAGGGAAACACACAGCACAGTTCTCATCTATGAAACACACTCTGCTGTAGAGCAAGAAGCATGCTCTTGCTTTCTAGAGTCTATAATAAGGCGGGAAACGTGAGTGGGCTCAGAACAAACGATCCATGTTTCCTACACACACGGACCATATCTAGTTGAACTCTGCTTCTGAAACTGATACAAACCACAGTTCCTCTAACATCCAATGCTTTTCAAATAAGAGCAAGAAACGTGTGAGCTTCATGAACGATGTAGCTTCGTTTGAGCTGAAAAGTGAGGGCGTTTACCTGAAAAGAAGTCTTGCTTGTAGGAAGACACAGAGCCTGGCATTGATCTCCGTATCTGAAGGGAAACACACAGCACAGTTCTCATCCATGAAACACACTCTGCTTTAGAGCCAGAAGCACGCTCTTGCTTTCTAGAGTCTCTAATAAGGCGGGAAACGTGAGTGTGCTCAGAACAAAAGAACCGTGTTTCCTACACACACGCACCATATCTAGTTCAACTCTGCTTCAGAAACTGATACAAACCACAGGGCCTCTAACATCCAATGCTTTTCAGTTAAGAGCGAGAAACGTGTGAGCTTCGTGAACGATGTAGCTTCGTTTGAGCTGAAAAGTGAGGGCGTTTACCTGAAAAGATGTCTTGCTTGTAGGAAGATACAGAGCCTGGCATTGAACTCCGTATCAGAAGGGAAACACACAGCACAGTTCTCATCCATGAAACACACTCTGTTTAGAGCAAGATGCACGCTCTTGCTTTCTAGAGTCTTAATAAGGCGGGAAACGTGATGTGCTCAGAAGAAAAGAACCGTGTTTCCTACACATACGGACCATATCTAGTTCAACTCAGCTTCTGAAACTGATGCAAATCACAGGTCCTCTAACATACAATGCTATTAATTTAAGAGCGAGAATCGTGTGAGCTTTGTGAACGATGTAGCTTCCTTTGAGCTGAAAATTGAGTGTGTTTACCTGAAACGAAGTCTTGCTTGTAGGAAGACACAGAGCCTGGCATTGAACTCCGTTTCTGAAGGGAAACAGAAAGCACAGTGCTCATCCATGAAACACACTCTGCTTTAGAGCCAGAAGCACGCTCTTGCTTTCTAGATTCTCTAATAATGCGGGAAACGTGAGTGTGCTCAGAACATAAGAACCGTGTTTCCTACACACACGGACCATATCTAGTTCAACTCTGCTTCAGAAACTGATACAAACTCAGGGCCTCTAACATCCAATGCTTTTCAGTTAAGCGCGAGAAACGTGTGAGCTTCGTGAACGATGTAGCTTCATTTGAGATGATAGTGAGTGCGTTTACTCGAAACGAAATCTTGAATGTAAAAGACAAAGAACCTGGCCTTTAACTCCGATTCTGAAGGGAAACACACAGCACAGTTCTCATCCATGAAACACACTCTGCTTTAGAGCAAGAAGCATGCTCTTGCTTTCTAGAGTCTCTAATAAGGCGGGAAAAGTTAGTGTGCTCAGAACAAAAGAACCGTTTTTCCTACACACATTGACCATATCTAGTTCAACTCTGCTTATGAAACTGATACAAACCACAGGGCCTCTAACATCCAATGCTTTTCAGTTAAGAGCGAAAAACGTGAGAGCTTCGTGAACTATGTAGCTTCGTTTGAGATGATAGTGAGTGCATTTACCCGAAATGAAGTCTTGATTGTAAAAGAAAAAGAACCTGGCATTTAACTCCGTTTCTGAAGGGAAACACAAAGCACATTTCTCATCAATGAAACACACTCTGCTTTAGAGCAAGAAGCACCCTCTTGCTTTCTAGAGTCTCTAATAAGGCGGGAAACTTGAGTGTGCTCAGAACAATAGATCCATATTTCCTACACACACGGAACATATCTAGTTCAACTCTGCTTCTGAAACTGATACAAACCACAGGTCCTCTAACATCCAATGCTTTTTAGTTAAGAGCGAGAAACGTGTGAGCTTCGTGAAGGATGTAGCTTCCTTTGAGCAGAAAAGTGAGTGTGTTTACCTGAAACGAAGTCTTGCATGTAGGAAGACAAAGAACCTGGCATTTAACTCCGATTCTGAAGGGAAACACACAGCACAGTTCTCATCCATGAAACACACTCTGCTTTAGAGCAAGAAGCATGCTCTTGCTTTCTAGAGTCTCTAATAAGGCTGGAAAAGTTAGTGTGCTCAGAACAAAAGAACCGTGTTTCCTACACACATTGACCATATCTAGTTCAACTCTGCTTATGAAACTGATACAAACCACAGGGCCTCTAACATCCAATGCTTTTCAGTTAAGAGCGAAAAACGTGAGAGCTTCGTGAACTATGTAGCTTCGTTTGAGATGATAGTGAGTGCATTTACCCGAAATGAAGTCTTGATTGTAAAAGAAAAAGAACCTGGCATTTAACTCCGTTTCTGAAGGGAAACACACAGCACAGTTCTCATCTATGAAGCACACTCTGCTGTAGAGCAAGAAGCAGGCTATTGCTTTCTAGAGTCTATAATAAGGCGGGAAACTTGAGTGGGCTCAGAACAAACGATCCATGTTTCCTACACACACGGACCATATCTAGTTCAACTCTGCTTCTGAAACTGATACAAACCACAGTTCCTCTAACATCCAATGCTTTTCAAATAAGAGCAAGAAACGTGTGAGCTTCATGAACGATGTAGCTTGCTTTGAGCTGAAAAGTGAGGGCGTTTACCTGAAAAGAAGTCTTGCTTGTAGGAAGACACAGAGCCTGGCATTGATCTCCGTATCTGAAGGGAAACACACAGCACAGTTCTCATCCATGAAACACACTCTGTTTAGAGCAAGATGCACACTCTTGCTTTCTAGAGTCTCTAATAAGGCGGGAAACGTGATGTGCTCAGAACAAAAGAACCGTGTTTCCTACACACACGGACCATACCTAGTTCAACTCTGCTTCTGAAACTGATACAAACCACTGGTCCTCTATCATCCAATGCTTTTCAGTTAAGAGCGAGAAACGTGTGAGCTTCCTGAACGATATAGCTTCCTTTGAATTGAAAAGTGTGTGCGTTTACTTGAAATGAAGTCTGGGTGGAGGAAGACACAGACACTGGCACGTAACTCCGTTTTTGAATGGAAACACACAGCACAGTTCTCATCCATGAAACACACTCTGCTTTAGAGCAAGAAGCACACTATTGCTTTCCAGAGTCTCGAATAAGGCGGGAAATGTGAGTGTGCTCAGAACAAAAGAACCGTGTTTCCTAAACACACGGACCATATCTAGTTCAATCTGCTTCAGAAACTGATACAAACTACAGGGCCTCTAACATCCAATGCTTTTCATTTAAGAACGAAAAACGTGAGAGCTTTCGTGAACTATGTAGCTTCGTTTGAGATGATAGTGAGTGCGTTTACCCGAAACGAAGTCTTGATTGTAAAAGACAAAGAACCTGGCATTTAACTCCGTTTCTGAAGGGAAACACACAGCACAGTTCTCATCCATGAAACACACTCTGCTTTAGAGCAAGAAGCATGCTCTTGCTTTCTAGAGTCTCTAATAAGGTGGAAAACGTGAGTGTGCTCAGAATAAAGAACCTTGTTTCCTACACACACGGACCATATCTAGTTCAACTCAGCTTCTAAAACTGATGCAAATCACAGGTCCTCTAACATCCAATGCTTTTCAGTTAAGAGCGAGAATCCTGTGAGCTTTGTGAATGATGTAGCTTCCTTTGAGCTGAAAAGTGAGTGTGTTTACCTGAAACGAAGTCTTGCTTGTAGGAAGACACAGAGCCTGGCATTGAACTCCGTTTCTGAAGGGAAACACAATGCACAGTGCTCATCCATGAAACACACTATGCTTTAGAGCGAGAAGCACGCTCTTGCTTTCTAGAGTCTCTAATAAGGCAGGAAACGTGAGTTTGCTCAGAACAAAAGAACCGTGTTTCCTACACACACGGACCATATCTAGTTCAACTCTGCTTCAGAAACTGATACAAACCACAGGGCCTCTAACATCCAATGCTTTTCAGTTAAGAGCGAAAAACGTGAGAGCTTCGTGAACTATGTAGCTTCGTTTGAGATGATAGTGAGTGCGTTTACCAGAAATGAAGTCTTGATTGTAAAAGAAAAAGAACCTGGCATTTAACTCCGTTTCTGAAGGGAAACACACAGCACAGTTCTCATCTATGAAACACACTCTGCTGTAGAGCAAGAAGCATGCTCTTGCTTTCTAGAGTCTATAATAAGGCGGGAAACGTGAGTGGGCTCAGAACAAACGATCCATGTTTCCTACACACACGGACCATATCTAGTTGAACTCTGCTTCTGAAACTGATACAAACCACAGTTCCTCTAACATCCAATGCTTTTCAAATAAGAGCAAGAAACGTGTGAGCTTCATGAACGATGTAGCTTCGTTTGAGCTGAAAAGTGAGGGCGTTTACCTGAAAAGAAGTCTTGCTTGTAGGAAGACACAGAGCCTGGCATTGATCTCCGTATCTGAAGGGAAACACACAGCACAGTTCTCATCCATGAAACACACTCTGCTTTAGAGCCAGAAGCACGCTCTTGCTTTCTAGAGTCTCTAATAAGGCGGGAAACGTGAGTGTGCTCAGAACAAAAGAACCGTGTTTCCTACACACACGCACCATATCTAGTTCAACTCTGCTTCAGACACTGATACAAACCACAGGGCCTCTAACATCCAATGCTTTTCAGTTAAGAGCGAGAAACGTGTGAGCTTCGTGAACGATGTAGCTTCGTTTGAGCTGAAAAGTGAGGGCGTTTACCTGAAAAGATGTCTTGCTTGTAGGAAGATACAGAGCCTGGCATTGAACTCCGTATCAGAAGGGAAACACACAGCACAGTTCTCATCCATGAAACACACTCTGTTTAGAGCAAGATGCACGCTCTTGCTTTCTAGAGTCTTAATAAGGCGGGAAACGTGATGTGCTCAGAAGAAAAGAACCGTGTTTCCTACACATACGGACCATATCTAGTTCAACTCAGCTTCTGAAACTGATTCAAATCACAGGTCCTCTAACATACAATGCTATTAATTTAAGAGCGAGAATCGTGTGAGCTTTGTGAACGATGTAGCTTCCTTTGAGCTGAAAATTGAGTGTGTTTACCTGAAACGAAGTCTTGCTTGTAGGAAGACACAGAGCCTGGCATTGAACTCCGTTTCTGAAGGGAAACAGAAAGCACAGTGCTCATCCATGAAACACACTCTGCTTTAGAGCAAGAAGCATGCTCTTGCTTTCTAGAGTCTCTAATAAGGCGGGAAAAGTTAGTGTGCTCAGAACAAAAGAACCGTTTTTCCTACACACATTGACCATATCTAGTTCAACTCTGCTAATGAAACTGATACAAACCACAGGGCCTCTAACATCCAATGCTTTTCAGTTAAGAGCGAAAAACGTGAGAGCTTCGTGAACTATGTAGCTTCGTTTGAGATGATAGTGAGTGCATTTACCCGAAATGAAGTCTTGATTGTAAAAGAAAAAGAACCTGGCATTTAACTCCGTTTCTGAAGGGAAACACAAAGCACATTTCTCATCAATGAAACACACTCTGCTTTAGAGCAAGAAGCACCCTCTTGCTTTCTAGAGTCTCTAATAAGGCGGGAAACTTGAGTGTGCTCAGAACAATAGATCCATATTTCCTACACACACGGAACATATCTAGTTCAACTCTGCTTCTGAAACTGATACAAACCACAGGTCCTCTAACATCCAATGCTTTTTAGTTAAGAGCGAGAAACGTGTGAGCTTCGTGAAGGATGTAGCTTCCTTTGAGCAGAAAAGTGAGTGTGTTTACTTGAAACGAAGTCTTGCTTGTAGGAAGACACAGAGCCTGGCATTTAACTCCATTTCTGAAGGGACATACACAGCAAAGTTCTCATCCATGAAACACACTCTGCTTTAGAGCAAGAAGCATGCTCTTGCTTTCTAGAGTCTCTAATAAGGCAGGTAACGTGAGTGGGCTCAGAACAAAAGAACCGTGTTTCCTACACACAGAGACCATATCTAGAACAACTCTGCTTCTGAAACTGATACAAACCACATTTCCTCTAATATCCAATGCTTTTCAGTTAAGAGCGAGAAACGTGTGAGCTTCCTGAACGATGTAGATTTGTTTGAACTGAAAAGTGACAGCGTTTACCTGAAACGAAGTCTTGTTTGTAGGAAGACACAGAGCCTGGCATTTAACTCCGTTTCTGAAGGGAAACACACAGCACAGTGCTCATCCATGAAACACACTCTGCTTTAGAACCAGAAGAACGCTCTTGCTTTCTAGAGTCTCAAATAAGGCGGGAAACGTGAGTGTGCTCAGAACAAAAGAACCGTGTTTCCTACACACACGGACCATATCTAGTTCAACTCTGCTTCAGAAACTGATACAAACCACAGGTCCTCTAACATCCAATGCTTTTCAGTTAAGCGCGAAAAAAGTGTGAGCTTCGTGAACGATGTAGCTTCATTTGAGATGATAGTGAGTGCGTTTACCAGAAATGAAGTCTTGATTGTAAAAGAAAAAGAACCTGGCATTTAACTCCGTTTCTGAAGGGAAACGCACAGCACAGTTCTCATCTATGAAACACACTCTGCTGTAGAGCAAGAAGCATGCTCTTGCTTTCTAGAGTCTATAATAAGGCGGGAAACGTGAGTGGGCTCAGAACAAACGATCCATGTTTCCTACACACACTGACCATATCTAGTTCAACTCTGCTTCTGAAACTGATACAAACCACAGTTCCTCTAACATCCAATGCTTTTCAAATAAGAGCAAGAAACGTGTGAGCTTCATGAACGAAGTAGCTTCCTTTGAGCTGAAAAGTGAGGGCGTTTACCTGAAAAGAAGTCTTGCTTGTAGGAAGACACAGAGCCTGGCATTGATCTCCGTATCTGAAGGGAAACACACAGCACAGTTCTCATCCATGAAACACACTCTGTTTAGAGCAAGATGCACGCTCTTGCTTTCTAGAGTCTCTAATAAGGCGGGAAACGTGATGTGCTCAGAACAAAAGATCCGTGTTTCCTACACACACGGACCATACCTAGTTCAACTCTGCTTCTGAAACTGATACAACCCACTGGTCCTCTAACATCCAATGCTTTTCAGTTAAGAGCGAGAAACGTGTGAGCTTCTTGAAAAATATAGCTTCCTTTGAGCTGAAAAGTGTGTGCGTTTACCTGAAATGAAGTCTGGCTTGTAGGAAGACACAGACACTGGCACGTAACTCCGTTTTTGAACGTAAACACACAGCACAGTTCTCATCCATGAAACACACTCTGCTTTAGTGGAAGAAGCACACTATTGCTTTCTAGAGTCTCGAATAATGCGGGAAACGTGAGTGTGCTCAGAACAAAAGAACCGTGTGTCCTACACACACGGACCATATCTAGTTCAACTCTGCTTCAGAAACTGATACAAACCACAGGGCCTCTAACATCCAATGCTTTTCATTTAAGAACGAAAAACGTGAGAGCATTCGTGAACTATGTAGCTACGTTTGAGATGATAGTGAGTGCATTTACCCGAAACGAAGTCTTGATTGTAAAAGACAAAGAACCTGGCATTTAACTCCGATTCTGAAGGGAAACACACAGCACAGTTCTCATCCATGAAACACACTCTGCTTTAGAGCAAGAAGCATGCTCTTGCTTTCTAGACTCTCTAATAAGGCGGGAAAAGTTAGTGTGCTCAGAACAAAAGAACCGTGTTTCCTACACACATTGACCATATCTAGTTCAACTCTGCTTATGAAACTGATACAAACCACAGGGCCTCTAACATCCAATGCTTTTCAGTTAAGAGCGAAAAACGTGTGAGCTTCGTGAACTATGTAGCTTCGTTTGAGATGATAGTGAGTGCATTTACCCGAAATGAAGTCTTGATTGTAAAAGAAAAAGAACCTGGCATTTAACTCCGTTTCTGAAGGGAAACACACAGCACAGTTCTCATCTATGAAACACACTCTGCTGTAGAGCAAGAAGCAGGCTATTGCTTTCTAGAGTCTATAATAAGGCGGGAAACTTGAGTGGGCTCAGAACAAACGATCCATGTTTCCTACACACACGGACCATATCTAGTTCAACTCTGCTTCTGAAACTGATACAAACCACAGTTCCTCTAACATCCAATGCTTTTCAAATAAGAGCAAGAAGCGTGTGAGCTTCATGAACGATGTAGCTTGCTTTGAGCTGAAAAGTGAGGGCGTTTACCTGAAAAGAAGTCTTGCTTGTAGGAAGACACAGAGCCTGGCATTGATCTCCGTATCTGAAGGGAAACACACAGCACAGTTCTCATCCATGAAACACACTCTGTTTAGAGCAAGATGCACACTCTTGCTTTCTAGAGTCTCTAATAAGGCGGGAAACGTGATGTGCTCAGAACAAAAGAACCGTGTTTCCTACACACACGGACCATACCTAGTTCAACTCTGCTTCTGAAACTGATACAACCCACTGGTCCTCTAACATCCAATGCTTTTCAGTTAAGAGCGAGAAACGTGTGAGCTTCTTGAAAAATATAGCTTCCTTTGAGCTGAAAAGTGTGTGCGTTTACCTGAAATGAAGTCTGGCTTGTAGGAAGACACAGACACTGGCACGTAACTCCGTTTTTGAACGTAAACACACAGCACAGTTCTCATCCATGAAACACACTCTGCTTTAGTGGAAGAAGCACACTATTGCTTTCTAGAGTCTCGAATAATGCGGGAAACGTGAGTGTGCTCAGAACAAAAGAACCGTGTGTCCTACACACACGGACCATATCTAGTTCAACTCTGCTTCAGAAACTGATACAAACCACAGGGCCTCTAACATCCAATGCTTTTCATTTAAGAACGAAAAACGTGAGAGCATTCGTGAACTATGTAGCTACGTTTGAGATGATAGTGAGTGCATTTACCCGAAACGAAGTCTTGATTGTAAAAGACAAAGAACCTGGCATTTAACTCCGATTCTGAAGGGAAACACACAGCACAGTTCTCATCCATGAAACACACTCTGCTTTAGAGCAAGAAGCATGCTCTTGCTTTCTAGACTCTCTAATAAGGCGGGAAAAGTTAGTGTGCTCAGAACAAAAGAACCGTGTTTCCTACACACATTGACCATATCTAGTTCAACTCTGCTTATGAAACTGATACAAACCACAGGGCCTCTAACATCCAATGCTTTTCAGTTAAGAGCGAAAAACGTGAGAGCTTCGTGAACTATGTAGCTTCGTTTGAGATGATAGTGAGTGCATTTACCCGAAATGAAGTCTTGATTGTAAAAGAAAAAGAACCTGGCATTTAACTCCGTTTCTGAAGGGAAACACACAGCACAGTTCTCATCTATGAAACACACTCTGCTGTAGAGCAAGAAGCAGGCTATTGCTTTCTAGAGTCTATAATAAGGCGGGAAACTTGAGTGGGCTCAGAACAAACGATCCATGTTTCCTACACACACGGACCATATCTAGTTCAACTCTGCTTCTGAAACTGATACAAACCACAGTTCCTCTAACATCCAATGCTTTTCAAATAAGAGCAAGAAGCGTGTGAGCTTCATGAACGATGTAGCTTGCTTTGAGCTGAAAAGTGAGGGCGTTTACCTGAAAAGAAGTCTTGCTTGTAGGAAGACACAGAGCCTGGCATTGATCTCCGTATCTGAAGGGAAACACACAGCACAGTTCTCATCCATGAAACACACTCTGTTTAGAGCAAGATGCACACTCTTGCTTTCTAGAGTCTCTAATAAGGCGGGAAACGTGATGTGCTCAGAACAAAAGAACCGTGTTTCCTACACACACGGACCATACCTAGTTCAACTCTGCTTCTGAAACTGATACAAACCACTGGTCCTCTAACATCCAATGCTTTTCAGTTAAGAGCGAGAAACGTGTGAGCTTCCTGAACGATATAGCTTCCTTTGAATTGAAAAGTGTGTGCGTTTACTTGAAATGAAGTCTGGGTGGAGGAAGACACAGACACTGGCACGTAACTCCGTTTTTGAACGGAAACACACAGCACAGTTCTCATCCATGAAACACACTCTGCTTTAGAGCAAGAAGCACACTATTGCTTTCCAGAGTCTCGAATAAGGCGGGAAACGTGAGTGTGCTCAGAACAAAAGAACCGTGTTTCCTACACACATTGACCATATCTAGTTCAACTCTGCTTATGAAACTGATACAAACCACAGGGCCTCTAACATCCAATGCTTTACAGTTAAGAGCGAAAAACGTGAGAGCTTCGTGAACTATGTAGCTTCGTTTGAGATGATAGTGAGTGCATTTACCCGAAATGAAGTCTTGATTGTAAAAGACAAAGAACCTGGCATTTAACTCCGTTTCTGAAGGGAAACACACAGCACAGTTCTCATCCATGAAACACACTCTGCTTTAGAGCAAGAAGCATGCTCTTGCTTTCTAGAGTCTCTAATAAGGTGGAAAACGTGAGTGTGCTCAGAACAAAAGAACCTTGTGTCCTACACACACGGACCATATCTAGTTCAACTCAGCTTCTAAAACTGATGCAAATCACAGGTCCTCTAACATCCAATGCTTTTCAGTTAAGAGCGAGAATCCTGTGAGCTTTGTGAACGATGTAGCTTCCTTTGAGCTGAAATGTGAGTGTGTTTACCTGAAACGAAGTCTTGCTTGTAGGAAGACACAGAGCCTGGCATTGAACTCCGTTTCTGAAGGGAAACACAATGCACAGTGCTCATCCATGAAACACACTATGCTTTAGAGCGAGAAGCACGCTCTTGCTTTCTAGAGTCTCTAATAAGCAGGAAACGTGAGTTTGCTCAGAACAAAAGAACCGTGTTTCCTACACACACGGACCATATCTAGTTCAACTCTGCTTCAGAAACTGATACAAACCACAGGGCCTCTAACATCCAATGCTTTTCAGTTAAGAGCGAAAAACGTGAGAGCTTCGTGAACTATGTAGCTTCGTTTGAGATGATAGTGAGTGCGTTTACCAGAAATGAAGTCTTGATTGTAAAAGAAAAAGAACCTGGCATTTAACTCCGTTTCTGAAGGGAAACACACAGCACAGTTCTCATCTATGAAACACACTCTGCTGTAGAGCAAGAAGCATGCTCTTGCTTTCTAGAGTCTATAATAAGGCGGGAAAAGTGAGTGGGCTCAGAACAAACGATCCATGTTTCCTACACACACGGACCATATCTAGTTGAACTCTGCTTCTGAAACTGATACAAACCACAGTTCCTCTAACATCCAATGCTTTTCAAATAAGAGCAAGAAACGTGTGAGCTTCATGAACGATGTAGCTTCGTTTGAGCTGAAAAGTGAGGGCGTTTACCTGAAAAGAAGTCTTGCTTGTAGGAAGACACAGAGCCTGGCATTGATCTCCGTATCTGAAGGGAAACACACAGCACAGTTCTCATCCATGAAACACACTCTGCTTTAGAGCCAGAAGCACGCTCTTGCTTTCTAGAGTCTCTAATAAGGCGGGAAACGTGAGTGTGCTCAGAACAAAAGAACCGTGTTTCCTACACACACGCACCATATCTAGTTCAACTCTGCTTCAGAAACTGATACAAACCACAGGGCCTCTAACATCCAATGCTTTTCAGTTAAGAGCGAGAAACGTGTGAGCTTCGTGAACGATGTAGCTTCCTTTGAGCTGAAAAGTGAGGGCGTTTACCTGAAAAGATGTCTTGCTTGTAGGAAGATACAGAGCCTGGCACTGAACTCCGTATCAGAAGGGAAACACACAGCACAGTTCTCATCCATGAAACACACTCTGTTTAGAGCAAGATGCACGCTCTTGCTTTCTAGAGTCTTAATAAGGCAGGAAACGTGATGTGCTCAGAAGAAAAGAACCGTGTTTCCTACACATACGGACCATATCTAGTTCAACTCAGCTTCTGAAACTGATGCAAATCACAGGTCCTCTAACATACAATGCTATTAATTTAAGAGCGAGAATCGTGTGAGCTTTGTGAAAGATGTAGCTTCCTTTGAGCTGAAAAGTGAGTGTGTTTACCTGAAACGAAGTCTTGCTTGTAGGAAGACACAGAGCCTGGCATTGAACTCCGTTTCTGAAGGGAAACAGAAAGCACAGTGCTCATCCATGAAACACACTCTGCTTTAGAGCCAGAAGCACGCTCTTGCTTTCTAGATTCTCTAATAATGCGGGAAACGTGAGTGTGCTCAGAACATAAGAACCGTGTTTCCTACACACACGGACCATATCTAGTTCAACTCTGCTTCAGAAACTGATACAAACTCAGGGCCTCTAACATCCAATGCTTTTCAGTTAAGCGCGAGAAACGTGTGAGCTTCGTGAACGATGTAGCTTCATTTGAGATGATAGTGAGTGCGTTTACTCGAAACGAAATCTTGAATGTAAAAGACAAAGAACCTGGCCTTTAACTCCGATTCTGAAGGGAAACACACAGCACAGTTCTCATCCATGAAACACACTCTGCTTTAGAGCAAGAAGCATGCTCTTGCTTTCTAGAGTCTCTAATAAGGCGGGAAAAGTTAGTGTGCTCAGAACAAAAGAACCGTGTTTCCTACACGCATTGACCATATCTAGTTCAACTCTGCTTATGAAACTGATACAAACCACAGGGCCTCTAACATCCAATGCTTTTCAGTTAAGAGCGAAAAACGTGAGAGCTTCGTGAACTATGTAGCTTCGTTTGAGATGATAGTGAGTGCATTTACCCGAAATGAAGTCTTGATTGTAAAAGAAAAAGAACCTGGCTTTTAACTCCGTTTCTGAAGGGAAACACAAAGCACATTTCTCATCAATGAAACACACTCTGCTTTAGAGCAAGAAGCACCCTCTTGCTTTCTAGAGTCTCTAATAAGGCGGGAAACTTGAGTGTGCTCAGAACAATAGATCCATATTTCCTACACACACGGAACATATCTAGTTCAACTCTGCTTCTGAAACTGATACAAACCACAGGTCCTCTAACATCCAATGCTTTTTAGTTAAGAGCGAGAAACGTGTGAGCTTCGTGAAGGATGTAGCTTCCTTTGAGCAGAAAAGTGAGTGTGTTTACTTGAAACGAAGTCTTGCTTGTAGGAAGACACAGAGCCTGGCATTTAACTCCATTTCTGAAGGGACATACACAGCAAAGTTCTCATCCATGAAACACACTCTGCTTTAGAGCAAGAAGCATGCTCTTGCTTTCTAGAGTCTCTAATAAGGCAGGTAACGTGAGTGGGCTCAGAACAAAAGAACCGTGTTTCCTACACACAGAGACCATATCTAGAACAACTCTGCTTCTGAAACTGATACAAACCACAGGTCCTCTAATATCCAATGCTTTTCAGTTAAGAGCGAGAAACGTGTGAGCTTCCTGAACGATGTAGATTTGTTTGAACTGAAAAGTGACAGCGTTTACCTGAAACGAAGTCTTGTTTGTAGGAAGACACAGAGCCTGGCATTTAACTCCGTTTCTGAAGGGAAACACACAGCACAGTGCTCATCCATGAAACACACTCTGCTTTAGAACCAGAAGAACGCTCTTGCTTTCTAGAGTCTCAAATAAGGCGGGAAACGTGAGTGTGCTCAGAACAAAAGAACCGTGTTTCCTACACACACGGACCATATCTAGTTCAACTCTGCTTCAGAAACTGATACAAACCACAGGTCCTCTAACATCCAATGCTTTTCAGTTAAGCGCGAAAAACGTGTGAGCTTCGTGAACGATGTAGCTTCATTTGAGATGATAGTGAGTGCGTTTACCAGAAATGAAGTCTTGATTGTAAAAGAAAAAGAACCTGGCATTTAACTCCGTTTCTGAAGGGAAACGCACAGCACAGTTCTCATCTATGAAACACACTCTGCTGTAGAGCAAGAAGCATGCTCTTGCTTTCTAGAGTCGATAATAAGGCGGGAAACGTGAGTGGGCTCAGAACAAACGATCCATGTTTCCTACACACACTGACCATATCTAGTTCAACTCTGCTTCTGAAACTGATACAAACCACAGTTCCTCTAACATCCAATGCTTTTCAAATAAGAGCAAGAAACGTGTGAGCTTCATGAACGATGTAGCTTCCTTTGAGCTGAAAAGTGAGGGCGTTTACCTGAAAAGAAGTCTTGCTTGTAGGAAGACACAGAGCCTGGCATTGATCTCCGTATCTGAAGGGAAACACACAGCACAGTTCTCATCCATGAAACACACTCTGTTTAGAGCAAGATGCACGCTCTTGCTTTCTAGAGTCTCTAATAAGGCGGGAAACGTGATGTGCTCAGAACAAAAGAACCGTGTTTCCTACACACACGGACCATACCTAGTTCAACTCTGCTTCTGAAACTGATACAACCCACTGGTCCTCTAACATCCAATGCTTTTGAATTAAGAGCGAGAAACGTGTGAGCTTCGTGAACGATGTAGCTTCATTTGAGATGATAGTGAGTGCGTTTACTCGAAACGAAGTCTTGAATGTAAAAGACAAAGAACCTGGCCTTTAACTCCGATTCTGAAGGGAAACACACAGCACAGTTCTCATCCATGAAACACACTCTGCTTTAGAGCAAGAAGCATGCTCTTCCTTTATAGAGTCTCTAATATGGCGGGAAAAGTTAGTGTGCTCAGAACAAAAGAACCGTGTTTCCTACACACATTGACCATATCTAGTTCGACTCTGCTTCTGAAACTGATACAAACCACAGGGCCTCTAACATCCAATGCTTTTCAGTTAAGAGGGAAAAACGTGAGAGCTTCGTGAACTATGTAGCTTCGTTTGAGATGATAGTGAGTGCATTTACCAGAAATGAAGTCTTGATTGTAAAAGAAAAAAAACCTGGCATTTAACTCCGTTTCTGAAGGGAAACACACAGCACAGTTCTCATCTATGAAACACACTCTGCTGTAGAGCAAGAAGCATGCTCTTGCTTTCTAGAGTCTCTAATAAGGCGGGAAACGTGAGTGGGCTCAGAACAAACGATCCATGTTTCCTACACACACTGACCATATCTAGTTCAACTCTGCTTCTGAAACTGATACAAACCACAGTTCCCCTAACATCCAATGATTTTCAAATAAGAGCAAGAAACGTGTGAGCTTCATGAACGATGTAGCTTCCTTTGAGCTGAAAAGTGAGGGCGTTTACCTGAAAAGAAGTCTTGCTTGTAGGAAGACACAGAGCCTGGCATTGATCTTCGTATCTGAAGGGAAACACACAGCACAGTTCTCATCCATGAAACACACTCTGTTTAGAGCAAGATGCACGCTCTTGCTTTCTAGAGTCTCTAATAAGGCGGGAAACGTGATGTGCTCAGAACAAAAGAACCGTGTTTCCTACACACACGGACCATACCTAGTTCAACTCTGCTTCTGAAACTGATACAACCCACTGGTCCTCTAACATCCAATGCTTTTCAGTTAAGAGCGAGAAACGTGTGAGCTTCCTGAACGATATAGCTTCCTTTGAGCTGAAAAGTGTGTGCGTTTACCTGAAATGAAGTCTGGCTTGTAGGAAGACACAGACACTGGCACGTAACTCCGTTTTTGAACGTAAACACACAGCACAGTTCTCATCCATGAAACACACTCTGCTTTAGTGGAAGAAGCACACTATTGCTTTCTAGAGTGTCGAATAATGCGGGAAACGTGAGTGTGCTCAGAACAAAAGAACCGTGTGTCCTACACACACGGACCATATCTAGTTCAACTCTGCTTCAGAAACTGATACAAACCACAGGGCCTCTAACATCCAATGCTTTTCATTTAAGAACGAAAAACGTGAGAGCTTTCGTGAACTATGTAGCTACGTTTGAGATGATAGTGAGTGCATTTACCCGAAACGAAGTCTTGATTGTAAAAGACAAAGAACCTGGCATTTAACTCCGATTCTGAAGGGAAACACACAGCACAGTTCTCATCCATGAAACACACTCTGCTTTAGAGCAAGAAGCATGCTCTTGCTTTCTAGAGTCTCTAATAAGGCGGGAAAAGTTAGTGTGCTCAGAACAAAAGAACCGTGTTTCCTACACACATTGACCATATCTAGTTCAACTCTGCTTATGAAACTGATACAAACCACAGGGCCTCTAACATCCAATGCTTTTCAGTTAAGAGCGAAAAACGTGAGAGCTTCGTGAACTATGTAGCTTCGTTTGAGATGATAGTGAGTGCATTTACCCGAAATGAAGTCTTGATTGTAAAAGAAAAAGAACCTGGCATTTAACTCTGTTTCTGAAGGGAAACACACAGCACAGTTCTCATCTATGAAACACACTCTGCTGTAGAGCAAGAAGCAGGCTATTGCTTTCTAGAGTCTATAATAAGGCGGGAAACTTGAGTGGGCTCAGAACAAACGATCCATGTTTCCTACACACACGGACCATATCTAGTTCAACTCTGCTTCTGAAAGTGATACAAACCACAGTTCCTCTAACATCCAATGCTTTTCAAATAAGAGCAAGAAACGTGTGAGCTTCATGAACGATGTAGCTTGCTTTGAGCTGAAAAGTGAGGGCGTTTACCTGAAAAGAAGTCTTGCTTGTAGGAAGACACAGAGCCTGGCATTGATCTCCGTATCTGAAGGGAAACACACAGCACAGTTCTCATCCATGAAACACACTCTGTTTAGAGCAAGATGCACACTCTTGCTTTCTAGAGTCTCTAATAAGGCGGGAAACGTGATGTGCTCAGAACAAAAGAACCGTGTTTCCTACACACACGGACCATACCTAGTTCAACTCTGCTTCTGAAACTGATACAAACCACTGGTCCTCTAACATCCAATGCTTTTCAGTTAAGAGCGAGAAACGTGTGAGCTTCCTGAACGATATAGCTTCCTTAGAATTGAAAAGTGTGTGCGTTTACTTGAAATGAAGTCTGGGTGGAGGAAGACACAGACATTGGCACATAACTCCGTTTTTGAACGGAAACACACAGCACAGTTCTCATCCATGAAACACACTCTGCTTTAGAGCAAGAAGCACACTATTGCTTTCCAGAGTCTCGAATAAGGCGGGAAACGTGAGTGTGCTCAGAACAAAAGAACCGTGTTTCCTAAACACACGGACCATATCTAGTTCAATCTGCTTCAGAAACTGATACAAACTACAGGGCCTCTAACATCCAATGCTTTTCATTTAAGAACGAAAAACGTGAGAGCTTTCGTGAACTATGTAGCTTCGTTTGAGATGATAGTGAGTGCGTTTACCCGAAACGAAGTCTTGATTGTAAAAGACAAAGAACCTGGCATTTAACTCCGTTTCTGAAGGGAAACACACAGCACAGTTCTCATCTATGAAACACACTCTGCTGTAGAGCAAGAAGCATGCTCTTGCTTTCTAGAGTCTATAATAAGTCGGGAAACGTGAGTGGGCTCAGAACAAACGATCCATGTTTCCTACGCACACGGACCATATCTAGTTGAACTCTGCTTCTGAAACTGATACAAACCACAGTTCCTCTAACATCCAATGCTTTTCAAATAAGAGCAAGAAACGTGTGAGCTTCATGAACGATGTAGCTTCGTTTGAGCTGAAAAGTGAGGGCGTTTACCTGAAAAGAAGTCTTGCTTGTAGGAAGACACAGAGCCTGGCATTGATCTCCGTATCTGAAGGGAAACACACAGCACAGTTCTCATCCATGAAACACACTCTGCTTTAGAGCCAGAAGCACGCTCTTGCTTTCTAGAGTCTCTAATAAGGCGGGAAACTTGAGTGTGCTCAGAACAAAAGAACCGTGTTTCCTACACACACGCACCATATCTAGTTCAACTCTGCTTCAGAAACTGATACAAACCACAGGGCCTCTAACATCCAATGCTTTTCAGTTAAGAGCGAGAAACGTGTGAGCTTCGTGAACGATGTAGCTTCGTTTGAGCTGAAAAGTGAGGGCGTTTACCTGAAAAGATGTCTTGCTTGTAGGAAGATACAGAGCCTGGCATTGAACTCCGTATCAGAAGGGAAACACACAGCACAGTTCTCATCCATGAAACACACTCTGTTTAGAGCAAGATGCACGCTCTTGCTTTCTAGAGTCTTAATAAGGCAGGAAACGTGATGTGCTCAGAAGAAAAGAACCGTGTTTCCTACACATACGGACCATATCTAGTTCAACTCAGCTTCTGAAACTGATGCAAATCACAGGTCCTCTAACATACAATGCTATTAATTTAAGAGCGAGAATCGTGTGAGCTTTGTGAACGATGTAGCTTCCTTTGAGCTGAAAAGTGAGTGTGTTTACCTGAAACGAAGTCTTGCTTGTAGGAAGACACAGAGCCTGGCATTGAACTCCGTTTCTGAAGGGAAACAGAAAGCACAGTGCTCATCCATGAAACACACTCTGCTTTAGAGCCAGAAGCACGCTCTTGCTTTCTAGATTCTCTAATAATGCGGGAAACGTGAGTGTGCTCAGAACATAAGAACCGTGTTTCCTACACACACGGACCATATCTAGTTCAACTCTGCTTCTGAAACTGATACAAACCACTGGTCCTCTAACATCCAATGCTTTTCAGTTAAGAGCGAGAAACGTGTGAGCTTCATGAGCGATGTAGCTTCGTTTGAGCTGAAAAGTGAGGGCGTTTACCTGAAAAGAAGTCTTGCTTGTAGGAAGACACAGAGCCTGGCATTTAACTCCGTTTCTGAAGGGAAACACACAGCACAGTGCTCATCAATGAAACACACTCTGCTTTAGAGCCAGAAGCACGCTATTGCTTTCTAGAGTCTCAAATAAGGTGGGAAACGTGAGTGTGCTCAGAACAAAAGAACCGTGTTTCCTACACACACGGACCATATCTAGTTCAACTCTGCTTCAGAAACTGATACAAACCACAGGGCCTCTAACATCCAATGCTTTTCAGTTAACAGCGAAAAACGTGAGAGCTTCGTGAACTATGTAGCTTCGTTTGAGATGATAGTGAGTGCATTTACCCGAAATGAAGTCTTGATTGTAAAAGAAAAAGAACCTGGCATTTAACTCCGTTTCTGAAGTGAAACACACATCACAGTTCTCATCAATGAAACACACTCTGCTTTAGAGCAAGAAGCACCCTCTTGCTTTCTAGAGTCTCTAATAAGGCGGGAAACGTGAGTGTGCTCAGAACAATAGATCCATATTTCCTACAAACACGGACCATATCTAGTTCAACTCTGCTTCTGAAAGTGATACAAACCACAGGTCCTCTAACATCCAATGCTTTTCAGTTAAGAGCGAGAAACGTGTGAGCTTCGTGAACGATGTAGCTTCATTTGAGATGATAGTGAGTGCGTTTACTCGAAACGAAGTCTTGAATGTAAAAGACAAAGAACATGGCCTTTAACTCCGATTCTGAAGGGAAACACACAGCACAGTTCTCATCCATGAAACACACTCTGCTTTAGAGCAAGAAGCATGCTCTTGCTTTCTAGAGTCTCTAATATGGCGGGAAAAGTTAGTGTGCTCAGAACAAAAGAACCGTGTTTCCTACACACATTGACCATATCTAGTTCAACTCTGCTTCTGAAACTGATACAAACCACAGGGCCTCTAACATCCAATGCTTTTCAGTTAAGAGGGAAAAACGTGAGAGCTTCGTGAACTATGTAGCTTCGTTTGAGATGATAGTGAGTGCATTTACGCGAAATGAAGTCTTGATTGTAAAAGACAAAGAACCTGGCCTTTAACTCCGTTTCTGAAGGGAGACAGACAGCACAGTTCTCATCTATGAAACACACTCTGCTGTAGAGCAAGAAGCATGCTCTTGCTTTCTAGAGTCTATAATAAGGCGGGAAACGTGAGTGGGCTCAGAACAAACGATCCATGTTTCCTACACACACTGACCATATCTAGTTCAACTCTGCTTCTGAAACTGATACAAACCACAGTTCCTCTAACATCCAATGCTTTTCAAATAAGAGCAAGAAACGTGTGAGCTTCATGAACGATGTAGCTTCCTTTGAGCTGAAAAGTGAGGGCGTTTACCTGAAAAGAAGTCTTGCTTGTAGGAAGACACAGAGCCTGGCATTGATCTTCGTATCTGTAGGGAAACACACAGCACAGTTCTCATCCATGAAACACACTCTGTTTAGAGCAAGATGCACGCTCTTGCTTTCTAGAGTCTCTAATAAGGCGGGAAACGTGATGTGCTCAGAACAAAAGAACCGTGTTTCCTACACACACGGACCATACCTAGCTCAACTCTGCTTCTGAAACTGATACAACCCACTGGTCCTCTAACATCCAATGCTTTTCAGTTAAGAGCGAGAAACGTGTGAGCTTCCTGAACGATATAGCTTCCTTTGAGCTGAAAAGTGTGTGCGTTTACCTGAAATGAAGGCTGGCATGTAGGAAGACACAGACACTGGCACGTAACTCCGTTTTTGAACGTAAACACACAGCACAGTTCTCATCCATGAAACACACTCTGCTTTAGAGCAAGAAGCACACTATTGCTTTCTAGAGTCTCGAATAATGCGGGAAACGTGAGTGTGCTCAGAACAAAAGAACCGTGTTTCCTACACACACGGACCATATCTAGTTCAACTCTGCTTCAGAAACTGATACAAACCGCAGGGCCTCTAACATCCAATGCTTTTCATTTAAGAACGAAAAACGTGAGAGCTTTCGTGAACTATGTAGCTTCGTTTGAGATGATAGTGAGTGCATTTACCCGAAACGAAGTCTTGATTGTAAAAGACAAAGAACCTTGCATTTAACTCCGATTCTGAAGGGAAACACACAGCACAGTTCTCATCCATGAAACACACTCTGATTTAGAGCAAGAAGCATGCTCTTGCTTTCTAGAGTCTCTAATAAGGCGGGAAAAGTTAGTGTGCTCAGAACAAAAGAACCGTGTTTCCTACACACATTGACCATATCTAGTTCAACTCTGCTTCTGAAACTGATACAAACCACAGGGCCTCTAACATCCAATGCTTTTCAGTTAAGAGCGAAAAACGTGAGAGCTTCGTGAACTATGTAGCTTCGTTTGAGATGATAGTGAGTGCATTTACCCGAAATGAAGTCTTGATTGTAAAAGTTAAAGAACCTGGCATTTAACTCCGTTTCTGAAGGGAAACACACAGCACAGTTCTCATCTATGAAACACACTCTGCTGTAGAGCAAGAAGCATGCTCTTGCATTCTAGAGTCTATAATAAGGCGGGGAACTTGAGTGGGCTCAGAACAAATGATCCATGTTTCCTACACACACGGACCATATCTAGTTCAACTCTGCTTCTGAAACTGATACAAACCACAGTTCCTCTAACATCCAATGCTTTTCAAATAAGAGCAAGAAACGTGTGAGCTTCATGAACGATGTAGCTTCGTTTGAGCTGAAAAGTGAGGGCGTTTACCTGAAAAGAAGTCTTGCTTGTAGGAAGACACAGAGCCTGGCATTGATCTCCGTATCTGAAGGGAAACACACAGCACAGTTCTCATCCATGAAACACACTCTGCTTTAGAGCCAGAAGCACGGTCTTGCTTTCTAGAGTCTCTAATAAGGCGGGAAACGTGAGTGTGCTCAGAACAAAAGAACCGTGTTTCCTACACACACGCACCATATCTAGTTCAACTCTGCTTCAGAAACTGATACAAACCACAGGGCCTCTAACATCCAATGCTTTTCAGTTAAGAGCGAGAAACGTGTGAGCTTCGTGAACGATGTAGCTTCGTTTGAGCTGAAAAGTGAGGGCGTTTACCTGAAAAGATGTCTTGCTTGTAGGAAGATACAGAGCCTGACATTGAACTCCGTATCAGAAGGGAAACACACAGCACAGTTCTCATCCATGAAACACACTCTGTTTAGAGCAAGATGCACGCTCTTGCTTTCTAGAGTCTTAATAAGGCCGGAAACATGATGTGCTCAGAAGAAAAGAACCGTGTTTCCTACACACACGGACCATATCTAGTTCAACTCAGCTTCTGAAACTGATGCAAATCACAGGTCCTCTAACATACAATGCTTTTAATTTAAGAGCGAGAATCGTGTGAGCTTTGTGAACGATGTAGCTTCCTTTGAGCTGAAAAGTGAGTGTGTTTACCTGAAACGAAGTATTGCTTGTAGGAAGACACAGAGCCTGGCATTGAACTCCGTTTCTGAAGGGAAACACAAAGCACAGTGCTCATCCATGAAACACACTCTGATTTAGAGCAAGATGCACACTCTTGCTTTCTAGAGTCTCTAATAAGGCGGGAAACGTGATGTGCTCAGAACAAAAGAACCGTGTTTCCTACACACACGGACCATACCTAGTTCAACTCTGCTTCTGAAACTGATACAAACCACTGGTCCTCTAACATCCAATGCTTTTCAGTTAAGAGCAAGAAACGTGTGAGCTTCCTGAACGATATAGCTTCCTTTGAATTGAAAAGTGTGTGCGTTTACTTGAAATGAAGTCTGGGTGGAGAAAGACACAGACACTGGCACGTAACTCCGTTTTTGAACGGAAACACATAGCACAGTTCTCATCCATGAAACACACTCTGCTTTAGAGCAAGAAGCACACTATTGCTTTCCAGAGTCTCGAATAAGGCGGGAAACGTGAGTGTGCTCAGAACAAAAGAACCGTGTTTCCTAAACACACGGACCATATCTAGTTCAATCTGCTTCAGAAACTGATACAAACTACAGGGCCTCTAACATCCAATGCTTTTCATTTAAGAACGAAAAACGTGAGAGCTTTCGTGAACTATGTAGCTTCGTTTGAGATGATAGTGAGTGCGTTTACCCGAAACGAAGTCTTGATTGTAAAAGACAAAGAACCTGGCATTTAACTCCGTTTCTGAAGGGAAACACACAGCACAGTTCTCATCCATGAAACACACTCTGCTTTAGAGCAAGAAGCATGCTCTTGCTTTCTAGAGTCTCTAATAAGGTGGAAAACGTGAGTGTGCTCAGAACAAAAGAACCTTGTGTCCTACACACACGGACCATATCTAGTTCAACTCAGCTTCTAAAACTGATGCAAATCACAGGTCCTCTAACATCCAATGCTTTTCAGTTAAGAGCGAGAATCCTGTGAGCTTTGTGAACGATGTAGCTTCCTTTGAGCTGAAATGTGAGTGTGTTTACCTGAAACGAAGTCTTGCTTGTAGGAAGACACAGAGCCTGGCATTGAACTCCGTTTCTGAAGGGAAACACAATGCACAGTGCTCATCCATGAAACACACTATGCTTTAGAGCGAGAAGCACGCTCTTGCTTTCTAGAGTCTCTAATAAGCAGGAAACGTGAGTTTGCTCAGAACAAAAGAACCGTGTTTCCTACACACACGGACCATATCTAGTTCAACTCTGCTTCAGAAACTGATACAAACCACAGGGCCTCTAACATCCAATGCTTTTCAGTTAAGAGCGAAAAACGTGAGAGCTTCGTGAACTATGTAGCTTCGTTTGAGATGATAGTGAGTGCGTTTACCAGAAATGAAGTCTTGATTGTAAAGGAAAAAGAACCTGGCATTTAACTCCGTTTCTGAAGGGAAACACACAGCACAGTTCTCATCTATGAAACACACTCTGCTGTAGAGCAAGAAGCATGCTCTTGCTTTCTAGAGTCTCTAATAAGGCGGGAAACGTGAGTGTGCTCAGAACAAAAGAACCGTGTTTCCTACACACACGCACCATATCTAGTTCAACTCTGCTTCAGAAACTGATACAAACCACAGGGCCTCTAACATCCAATGCTTTTCAGTTAAGAGCGAGAAACGTGTGAGCTTCGTGAACGATGTAGCTTCGTTTGAGCTGAAAAGTGAGGGCGTTTACCTGAAAAGATGTCTTGCTTGTAGGAAGATACAGAGCCTGGCACTGAACTCCGTATCAGAAGGGAAACACACAGCACAGTTCTCATCCATGAAACACACTCTGTTTAGAGCAAGATGCACGCTCTTGCTTTCTAGAGTCTTAATAAGGCAGGAAACGTGATGTGCTCAGAAGAAAAGAACCGTGTTTCCTACACATACGGACCATATCTAGTTCAACTCAGCTTCTGAAACTGATGCAAATCACAGGTCCTCTAACATACAATGCTATTAATTTAAGAGCGAGAATCGTGTGAGCTTTGTGAACGATGTAGCTTCCTTTGAGCTGAAAAGTGAGTGTGTTTACCTGAAACGAAGTCTTGCTTGTAGGAAGACACAGAGCCTGGCATTGAACTCCGTTTCTGAAGGGAAACAGAAAGCACAGTGCTCATCCATGAAACACACTCTGCTTTAGAGCCAGAAGCACGCTCTTGCTTTCTAGATTCTCTAATAATGCGGGAAACGTGAGTGTGCTCAGAACATAAGAACCGTGTTTCCTACACACACGGACCATATCTAGTTCAACTCTGCTTCAGAAACTGATACAAACTCAGGGCCTCTAACATCCAATGCTTTTCAGTTAAGCGCGAGAAACGTGTGAGCTTCGTGAACGATGTAGCTTCATTTGAGATGATAGTGAGTGCGTTTACTCGAAACGAAATCTTGAATGTAAAAGACAAAGAACCTGGCCTTTAACTCCGATTCTGAAGGGAAACACACAGCACAGTTCTCATCCATGAAACACACTCTGCTTTAGAGCAAGAAGCATGCTCTTGCTTTCTAGAGTCTCTAATAAGGCGGGAAAAGTTAGTGTGCTCAGAACAAAAGAACCGTGTTTCCTACACACATTGACCATATCTAGTTCAACTCTGCTTATGAAACTGATACAAACCACAGGGCCTCTAACATCCAATGCTTTTCAGTTAAGAGCAAAAAACGTGAGAGCTTCGTGAACTATGTAGCTTCGTTTGAGATGATAGTGAGTGCATTTACCCGAAATGAAGTCTTGATTGTAAAAGAAAAAGAACCTGGCTTTTAACTCCGTTTCTGAAGGGAAACACAAAGCACATTTCTCATCAATGAAACACACTCTGCTTTAGAGCAAGAAGCACCCTCTTGCTTTCTAGAGTCTCTAATAAGGCGGGAAACTTGAGTGTGCTCAGAACAATAGATCCATATTTCCTACACACACGGAACATATCTAGTTCAACTCTGCTTCTGAAACTGATACAAACCACAGGTCCTCTAATATCCAATGCTTTTCAGTTAAGAGCGAGAAACGTGTGAGCTTCCTGAACGATGTAGATTTGTTTGAACTGAAAAGTGACAGCGTTTACCTGAAACGAAGTCTTGTTTGTAGGAAGACACAGAGCCTGGCATTTAACTCCGTTTCTGAAGGGAAACACACAGCACAGTGCTCATCCATGAAACACACTCTGCTTTAGAACCAGAAGAACGCTCTTGCTTTCTAGAGTCTCAAATAAGGCGGGAAACGTGAGTGTGCTCAGAACAAAAGAACCGTGTTTCCTACACACACGGACCATATCTAGTTCAACTCTGCTTCAGAAACTGATACAAACCACAGGTCCTCTAACATCCAATGCTTTTCAGTTAAGCGCGAAAAACGTGTGAGCTTCGTGAACGATGTAGCTTCATTTGAGATGATAGTGAGTGCGTTTACCAGAAATGAAGTCTTGATTGTAAAAGAAAAAGAACCTGGCATTTAACTCCGTTTCTGAAGGGAAACGCACAGCACAGTTCTCATCTATGAAACACACTCTGCTGTAGAGCAAGAAGCATGCTCTTGCTTTCTAGAGTCTATAATAAGGCGGGAAACGTGAGTGTGCTCAGAACAAAAGAACCGTGTTTCCTAAACACACGGACCATATCTAGTTCAATCTGCTTCAGAAACTGATACAAACTACAGGGCCTCTAACATCCAATGCTTTTCATTTAAGAACGAAAAACGTGAGAGCTTTCGTGAACTATGTAGCTTCGTTTGAGATGATAGTGAGTGCGTTTACCCGAAACGAAGTCTTGATTGTAAAAGACAAAGAACCTGGCATTTAACTCCGTTTCTGAAGGGAAACGCACAGCACAGTTCTCATCCATGAAACACACTCTGCTTTAGAGCAAGAAGCATGCTCTTGCTTTCTAGAGTCTCTAATAAGGTGGAAAACGTGAGTGTGCTCAGAACAAAAGAACCTTGTGTCCTACACACACGGACCATATCTAGTTCAACTCAGCTTCTAAAACTGATGCAAATCACAGGTCCTCTAACATCCAATGCTTTTCAGTTAAGAGCGAGAATCCTGTGAGCTTTGTGAACGATGTAGCTTCCTTTGAGCTGAAATGTGAGTGTGTTTACCTGAAACGAAGTCTTGCTTGTAGGAAGACACAGAGCCTGGCATTGAACTCCGTTTCTGAAGGGAAACACAATGCACAGTGCTCATCCATGAAACACACTATGCTTTAGAGCGAGAAGCACGCTCTTGCTTTCTAGAGTCTCTAATAAGCAGGAAACGTGAGTTTGCTCAGAACAAAAGAACCGTGTTTCCTACACACACGGACCATATCTAGTTCAACTCTGCTTCAGAAACTGATACAAACCACAGGGCCTCTAACATCCAATGCTTTTCAGTTAAGAGCGAAAAACGTGAGAGCTTCGTGAACTATGTAGCTTCGTTTGAGATGATAGTGAGTGCGTTTACCAGAAATGAAGTCTTGATTGTAAAAGAAAAAGAACCTGGCATTTAACTCCGTTTCTGAAGGGAAACACACAGCACAGTTCTCATCTATGAAACACACTCTGCTGTAGAGCAAGAAGCATGCTCTTGCTTTCTAGAGTCTCTAATAAGGCGGGAAACGTGAGTGTGCTCAGAACAAAAGAACCGTGTTTCCTACACACACGCACCATATCTAGTTCAACTCTGCTTCAGAAACTGATACAAACCACAGGGCCTCTAACATCCAATGCTTTTCAGTTAAGAGTGAGAAACGTGTGAGCTTCGTGAACGATGTAGCTTCGTTTGAGCTGAAAAGTGAGGGCGTTTACCTGAAAAGATGTCTTGCTTGTAGGAAGATACAGAGCCTGGCACTGAACTCCGTATCAGAAGGGAAACACACAGCACAGTTCTCATCCATGAAACACACTCTGTTTAGAGCAAGATGCACGCTCTTGCTTTCTAGAGTCTTAATAAGGCAGGAAACGTGATGTGCTCAGAAGAAAAGAACCGTGTTTCCTACACATACGGACCATATCTAGTTCAACTCAGCTTCTGAAACTGATGCAAATCACAGGTCCTCTAACATACAATGCTATTAATTTAAGAGCGAGAATCGTGTGAGCTTTGTGAACGATGTAGCTTCCTTTGAGCTGAAAAGTGAGTGTGTTTACCTGAAACGAAGTCTTGCTTGTAGGAAGACACAGAGCCTGGCATTGAACTCCGTTTCTGAAGGGAAACAGAAAGCACAGTGCTCATCCATGAAACACACTCTGCTTTAGAGCCAGAAGCACGCTCTTGCTTTCTAGATTCTCTAATAATGCGGGAAACGTGAGTGTGCTCAGAACATAAGAACCGTGTTTCCTACACACACGGACCATATCTAGTTCAACTCTGCTTCAGAAACTGATACAAACTCAGGGCCTCTAACATCCAATGCTTTTCAGTTAAGCGCGAGAAACGTGTGAGCTTCGTGAACGATGTAGCTTCATTTGAGATGATAGTGAGTGCGTTTACTCGAAACGAAATCTTGAATGTAAAAGACAAAGAACCTGGCCTTTAACTCCGATTCTGAAGGGAAACACACAGCACAGTTCTCATCCATGAAACACACTCTGCTTTAGAGCAAGAAGCATGCTCTTGCTTTCTAGAGTCTCTAATAAGGCGGGAAAAGTTAGTGTGCTCAGAACAAAAGAACCGTGTTTCCTACACACATTGACCATATCTAGTTCAACTCTGCTTATGAAACTGATACAAACCACAGGGCCTCTAACATCCAATGCTTTTCAGTTAAGAGCAAAAAACGTGAGAGCTTCGTGAACTATGTAGCTTCGTTTGAGATGATAGTGAGTGCATTTACCCGAAATGAAGTCTTGATTGTAAAAGAAAAAGAACCTGGCTTTTAACTCCGTTTCTGAAGGGAAACACAAAGCACATTTCTCATCAATGAAACACACTCTGCTTTAGAGCAAGAAGCACCCTCTTGCTTTCTAGAGTCTCTAATAAGGCGGGAAACTTGAGTGTGCTCAGAACAATAGATCCATATTTCCTACACACACGGAACATATCTAGTTCAACTCTGCTTCTGAAACTGATACAAACCACAGGTCCTCTAATATCCAATGCTTTTCAGTTAAGAGCGAGAAACGTGTGAGCTTCCTGAACGATGTAGATTTGTTTGAACTGAAAAGTGACAGCGTTTACCTGAAACGAAGTCTTGTTTGTAGGAAGACACAGAGCCTGGCATTTAACTCCGTTTCTGAAGGGAAACACACAGCACAGTGCTCATCCATGAAACACACTCTGCTTTAGAACCAGAAGAACGCTCTTGCTTTCTAGAGTCTCAAATAAGGCGGGAAACGTGAGTGTGCTCAGAACAAAAGAACCGTGTTTCCTACACACACGGACCATATCTAGTTCAACTCTGCTTCAGAAACTGATACAAACCACAGGTCCTCTAACATCCAATGCTTTTCAGTTAAGCGCGAAAAACGTGTGAGCTTCGTGAACGATGTAGCTTCATTTGAGATGATAGTGAGTGCGTTTACCAGAAATGAAGTCTTGATTGTAAAAGAAAAAGAACCTGGCATTTAACTCCGTTTCTGAAGGGAAACGCACAGCACAGTTCTCATCTATGAAACACACTCTGCTGTAGAGCAAGAAGCATGCTCTTGCTTTCTAGAGTCTATAATAAGGCGGGAAACGTGAGTGGGCTCAGAACAAACGATCCATGTTTCCTACACACACTGACCATATCTAGTTCAACTCTGCTTCTGAAACTGATACAAACCACAGTTCCTCTAACATCCAATGCTTTTCAAATAAGAGCAAGAAACGTGTGAGCTTCATGAACGATGTAGCTTCCTTTGAGCTGAAAAGTGAGGGCGTTTACCTGAAAAGAAGTCTTGCTTGTAGGAAGACACAGAGCCTGGCATTGATCTCCGTATCTGAAGGGAAACACACAGCACAGTTCTCATCCATGAAACACACTCTGTTTAGAGCAAGATGCATGCTCTTGCTTTCTAGAGTCTCTAATAAGGCGGGAAACGTGATGTGCTCAGAACAAAAGAACCGTGTTTCCTACACACACGGACCATACCTAGTTCAACTCTGCTTCTGAAACTGATACAACCCACTGGTCCTCTAACATCCAATGCTTTTGAATTAAGAGCGAGAAACGTGTGAGCTTCGTGAACGATGTAGCTTCATTTGAGATGATAGTGAGTGCGTTTACTCGAAACGAAGTCTTGAATGTAAAAGACAAAGAACCTGGCCTTTAACTCCGATTCTGAAGGGAAACACACAGCACAGTTCTCATCCATGAAACACACTCTGCTTTAGAGCAAGAAGCATGCTCTTCCTTTCTAGAGTCTCTAATATGGCGGGAAAAGTTAGTGTGCTCAGAACAAAAGAACCGTGTTTCCTACACACATTGACCATATCTAGTTCAACTCTGCTTCTGAAACTGATACAAACCACAGGGCCTCTAACATCCAATGCTTTTCAGTTAAGAGGGAAAAACGTGAGAGCTTCGTGAACTATGTAGCTTCGTTTGAGATGATAGTGAGTGCATTTACCAGAAATGAAGTCTTGATTGTAAAAGAAAAAAAACCTGGCATTTAACTCCGTTTCTGAAGGGAAACACACAGCACAGTTCTCATCTATGAAACACACTCTGCTGTAGAGCAAGAAGCATGCTCTTGCTTTCTAGAGTCTCTAATAAGGCGGGAAACGTGAGTGGGCTCAGAACAAACGATCCATGTTTCCTACACACACTGACCATATCTAGTTCAACTCTGCTTCTGAAACTGATACAAACCACAGTTCCCCTAACATCCAATGCTTTTCAAATAAGAGCAAGAAACGTGTGAGCTTCATGAACGATGTAGCTTCCTTTGAGCTGAAAAGTGAGGGCGTTTACCTGAAAAGAAGTCTTGCTTGTAGGAAGACACAGAGCCTGGCATTGATCTTCGTATCTGAAGGGAAACACACAGCACAGTTCTCATCCATGAAACACACTCTGTTTAGAGCAAGATGCACGCTCTTGCTTTCTAGAGTCTCTAATAAGGCGGGAAACGTGATGTGCTCAGAACAAAAGAACCGTGTTTCCTACACACACGGACCATACCTAGTTCAACTCTGCTTCTGAAACTGATACAACCCACTGGTCCTCTAACATCCAATGCTTTTCAGTTAAGAGCGAGAAACGTGTGAGCTTCCTGAACGATATAGCTTCCTTTGAGCTGAAAAGTGTGTGCGTTTACCTGAAATGAAGTCTGGCTTGTAGGAAGACACAGACACTGGCACGTAACTCCGTTTTTGAACGTAAACACACAGCACAGTTCTCATCCATGAAACACACTCTGCTTTAGTGGAAGAAGCACACTATTGCTTTCTAGAGTCTCGAATAATGCGGGAAACGTGAGTGTGCTCAGAACAAAAGAACCGTGTGTCCTACACACACGGACCATATCTAGTTCAACTCTGCTTCAGAAACTGATACAAACCACAGGGCCTCTAACATCCAATGCTTTTCATTTAAGAACGAAAAACGTGAGAGCTTTCGTGAACTATGTAGCTACGTTTGAGATGATAGTGAGTGCATTTACCCGAAACGAAGTCTTGATTGTAAAAGACAAAGAACCTGGCATTTAACTCTGATTCTGAAGGGAAACACACAGCACAGTTCTCATCCATGAAACACACTCTGCTTTAGAGCAAGAAGCATGCTCTTGCTTTCTAGAGTCTCTAATAAGGCGGGAAAAGTTAGTGTGCTAAGAACAAAAGAACCGTGTTTCCTACACACATTGACCATATCTAGTTCAACTCTGCTTATGAAACTGATACAAACCACAGGGCCTCTAACATCCAATGCTTTTCAGTTAAGAGCGAAAAACGTGAGAGCTTCGTGAACTATGTAGCTTCGTTTGAGATGATAGTGAGTGCATTTACCCGAAATGAAGTCTTGATTGTAAAAGAAAAAGAACCTGGCATTTAACTCCGTTTCTGAAGGGAAACACACAGCACAGTTCTCATCTATGAAACACACTCTGCTGTAGAGCAAGAAGCAGGCTATTGCTTTCTAGAGTCTATAATAAGGCGGGAAACTTGAGTGGGCTCAGAACAAACGATCCATGTTTCCTACACACACGGACCATATCTAGTTCAACTCTGCTTCTGAAAGTGATACAAACCACAGTTCCTCTAACATCCAATGCTTTTCAAATAAGAGCAAGAAACGTGTGAGCTTCATGAACGATGTAGCTTGCTTTGAGCTGAAAAGTGAGGGCGTTTACCTGAAAAGAAGTCTTGGTTGTAGGAAGACACAGAGCCTGGCATTGATCTCCGTATCTGAAGGGAAACACACAGCACAGTTCTCATCCATGAAACACACTCTGTTTAGAGCAAGATGCACACTCTTGCTTTCTAGAGTCTCTAATAAGGCGGGAAACGTGATGTGCTCAGAACAAAAGAACCGTGTTTCCTACACACACGGACCATACCTAGTTCAACTCTGCTTCTGAAACTGATACAAACCACTGGTCCTCTAACATCCAATGCTTTTCAGTTAAGAGCGAGAAACGTGTGAGCTTCCTGAACGATATAGCTTCCTTTGAATTGAAAAGTGTGTGCGTTTACTTGAAATGAAGTCTGGGTGGAGGAAGACACAGACACTGGCACATAACTCCGTTTTTGAACGGAAACACACAGCACAGTTCTCATCCATGAAACACACTCTGCTTTAGAGCAAGAAGCACACTATTGCTTTCCAGAGTCTCGAATAAGGCGGGAAACGTGAGTGTGCTCAGAACAAAAGAACCGTGTTTCCTAAACACACGGACCATATCTAGTTCAATCTGCTTCAGAAACTGATACAAACTACAGGGCCTCTAACATCCAATGCTTTTCATTTAAGAACGAAAAACGTGAGAGCTTTCGTGAACTATGTAGCTTCGTTTGAGATGATAGTGAGTGCGTTTACCCGAAACGAAGTCTTGATTGTAAAAGACAAAGAACCTGGCATTTAACTCCGTTTCTGAAGGGAAACACACAGCACAGTTCTCATCTATGAAACACACTCTGCTGTAGAGCAAGAAGCATGCTCTTGCTTTCTAGAGTCTATAATAAGGCGGGAAACGTGAGTGGGCTCAGAACAAACGATCCATGTTTCCTACACACACGGACCATATCTAGAACAACTCTGCTTCTGAAACTGATACAAACCACAGTTCCTCTAACATCCAATGCTTTTCAAATAAGAGCAAGAAACGTGTGAGCTTCATGAACGATGTAGCTTCGTTTGAGCTGAAAAGTGAGGGCGTTTACCTGAAAAGAAGTCTTGGTTGTAGGAAGACACAGAGCCTGGCATTGATCTCCGTATCTGAAGGGAAACACACAGCACAGTTCTCATCCATGAAACACACTCTGCTTTAGAGCCAGAAGCACGCTCTTGCTTTCTAGAGTCTCTAATAAGGCGGGAAACGTGAGTGTGCTCAGAACAAAAGAACCGTGTTTCCTACACACACGCACCATATCTAGTTCAACTCTGCTTCAGAAACTGATACAAACCACAGGGCCTCTAACATCCAATGCTTTTCAGTTAAGAGCGAGAAACGTGTGAGCTTCGTGAACGATGTAGCTTCGTTTGAGCTGAAAAGTGAGGGCGTTTACCTGAAAAGATGTCTTGCTTGTAGGAAGATACAGAGCCTGGCATTGAACTCCGTATCAGAAGGGAAACACACAGCACAGTTCTCATCCATGAAACACACTCTGTTTAGAGCAAGATGCACGCTCTTGCTTTCTAGAGTCTTAATAAGGCAGGAAACGTGATGTGCTCAGAAGAAAAGAACCGTGTTTCCTACACATACGGACCATATCTAGTTCAACTCAGCTTCTGAAACTGATGCAAATCACAGGTCCTCTAACATACAATGCTATTAATTTAAGAGCGAGAATCGTGTGAGCTTTGTGAACGATGTAGCTTCCTTTGAGCTGAAAAGTGAGTGTGTTTACCTGAAACGAAGTCTTGCTTGTAGGAAGAAACAGAGCCTGGCATTGAACTCCGTTTCTGAAGGGAAACAGAAAGCACAGTGCTCATCCATGAAACACACTCTGCTTTAGAGCCAGAAGCACGCTCTTGCTTTCTAGATTCTCTAATAATGCGGGAAACGTGAGTGTGCTCAGAACATAAGAACCGTGTTTCCTACACACACGGACCATATCTAGTTCAACTCTGCTTCTGAAACTGATACAAACCACTGGTCCTCTAACATCCAATGCTTTTCAGTTAAGAGCGAGAAACGTGTGAGCTTCATGAACGATGTAGCTTCGTTTGAGCTGAAAAGTGAGGGCGTTTACCTGAAAAGAAGTCTTGCTTGTAGGAAGACACAGAGCCTGGCATTTAACTCCGTTTCTGAAGGGAAACACACAGCACAGTGCTCATCAATGAAACACACTCTGCTTTAGAGCCAGAAGCACGCTATTGCTTTCTAGAGTCTCAAATAAGGTGGGAAACGTGAGTGTCCTCAGAACAAAAGAACCGTGTTTCCTACACACACGGACCATATCTAGTTCAACTCTGCTTCAGAAACTGATACAAACCACAGGGCCTCTAACATCCAATGCTTTTCAGTTAACAGCGAAAAACGTGAGAGCTTCGTGAACTATGTAGCTTCGTTTGAGATGATAGTGAGTGCATTTACCCGAAATGAAGTCTTGATTGTAAAAGAAAAAGAACCTGGCATTTAACTCCGTTTCTGAAGTGAAACACACATCACAGTTCTCATCAATGAAACACACTCTGCTTTAGAGCAAGAAGCACCCTCTTGCTTTCTAGAGTCTCTAATAAGGCGGGAAACGTGAGTGTGCTCAGAACAATAGATCCATATTTCCTACACACACGGACCATATCTAGTTCAACTCTGCTTCTGAAAGTGATACAAACCACAGGTCCTCTAACATCCAATGCTTTTCAGTTAAGAGCGAGAAACGTGTGAGCTTCGTGAACGATGTAGCTTCATTTGAGATGATAGTGAGTGCGTTTACTCGAAACGAAGTCTTGAATGTAAAAGACAAAGAACATGGCCTTTAACTCCGATTCTGAAGGGAAACACACAGCACAGTTCTCATCCATGAAACACACTCTGCTTTAGAGCAAGAAGCATGCTCTTGCTTTCTAGAGTCTCTAATATGGCGGGAAAAGTTAGTGTGCTCAGAACAAAAGAACCGTGTTTCCTACACACATTGACCATATCTAGTTCAACTCTGCTTCTGAAACTGATACAAACCACTGGGCCTCTAACATCCAATGCTTTTCAGTTAAGAGGGAAAAACGTGAGAGCTTCGTGAACTATGTAGCTTCGTTTGAGATGATAGTGAGTGCATTTACGCGAAATGAAGTCTTGATTGTAAAAGACAAAGAACCTGGCCTTTAACTCCGTTTCTGAAGGGAAACAGACAGCACAGTTCTCATCTATGAAACACACTCTGCTGTAGAGCAAGAAGCATGCTCTTGCTTTCTAGAGTCTATAATAAGGCGGGAAACGTGAGTGGGCTCAGAACAAACGATCCATGTTTCCTACACACACTGACCATATCTAGTTCAACTCTGCTTCTGAAACTGATACAAACCACAGTTCCTCTAACATCCAATGCTTTTCAAATAAGAGCAAGAAACGTGTGAGCTTCATGAACGATGTAGCTTCCTTTGAGCTGAAAAGTGAGGGCGTTTACCTGAAAAGAAGTCTTGCTTGTAGGAAGACACAGAGCCTGGCATTGATCTTCGTATCTGAAGGGAAACACACAGCACAGTTCTCATCCATGAAACACACTCTGTTTAGAGCAAGATGCACGCTCTTGCTTTCTAGAGTCTCTAATAAGGCGGGAAACGTGATGTGCTCAGAACAAAAGAACCGTGTTTCCTACACACACGGACCATACCTAGCTCAACTCTGCTTCTGAAACTGATACAACCCACTGGTCCTCTAACATCCAATGCTTTTCAGTTAAGAGCGAGAAACGTGTGAGCTTCCTGAACGATATAGCTTCCTTTGAGCTGAAAAGTGTGTGCGTTTACCTGAAATGAAGTCTGGCATGTAGGAAGACACAGACACTGGCACGTAACTCCGTTTTTGAACGTAAACACACAGCACAGTTCTCATCCATGAAACACACTCTGCTTTAGAGCAAGAAGCACACTATTGCTTTCTAGAGTCTCGAATAATGCGGGAAACGTGAGTGTGCTCAGAACAAAAGAACCGTGTTTCCTACACACACGGACCATATCTAGTTCAACTCTGCTTCAGAAACTGATACAAACCACAGGGCCTCTAACATCCAATGCTTTTCATTTAAGAACGAAAAACGTGAGAGCTTTCGTGAACTATGTAGCTTCGTTTGAGATGATAGTGAGTGCATTTACCCGAAACGAAGTCTTGATTGTAAAAGACAAAGAACCTTGCATTTAACTCCGATTCTGAAGGGAAACACACAGCACAGTTCTCATCCATGAAACACACTCTGATTTAGAGCAAGAAGCATGCTCTTGCTTTCTAGAGTCTCTAATAAGTCGGGAAAAGTTAGTGTGCTCAGAACAAAAGAACCGTGTTTCCTACACACATTGACCATATCTAGTTCAACTCTGCTTCTGAAACTGATACAAACCACAGGGCCTCTAACATCCAATGCTTTTCAGTTAAGAGCGAAAAACGTGAGAGCTTCGTGAACTATGTAGCTTCGTTTGAGATGATAGTGAGTGCATTTACCCGAAATGAAGTCTTGATTGTAAAAGTTAAAGAACCTGGCATTTAACTCCGTTTCTGAAGGGAAACACACAGCACAGTTCTCATCTATGAAACACACTCTGCTGTAGAGCAAGAAGCATGCTCTTGCTTTCTAGAGTCTATAATAAGGCGGGGAACTTGAGTGGGCTCAGAACAAATGATCCATGTTTCCTACACACACGGACCATATCTAGTTCAACTCTGCTTCTGAAACTGATACAAACCACAGTTCCTCTAACATCCAATGCTTTTCAAATAAGAGCAAGAAACGTGTGAGCTTCATGAACGATGTAGCTTCGTTTGAGCTGAAAAGTGAGGGCGTTTACCTGAAAAGAAGTCTTGCTTGTAGGAAGACACAGAGCCTGGCATTGATCTCCGTATCTGAAGGGAAACACACAGCACAGTTCTCATCCATGAAACACACTCTGCTTTAGAGCCAGAAGCACGGTCTTGCTTTCTAGAGTCTCTAATAAGGCGGGAAACGTGAGTGTGCTCAGAACAAAAGAACCGTGTTTCCTACACACACGCACCACATCTAGTTCAACTCTGCTTCAGAAACTGATACAAACCACAGGGCCTCTAACATCCAATGCTTTTCAGTTAAGAGCGAGAAACGTGTGAGCTTCGTGAACGATGTAGCTTCGTTTGAGCTGAAAAGTGAGGGCGTTTACCTGAAAAGATGTCTTGCTTGTAGGAAGATACAGAGCCTGACATTGAACTCCGTATCAGAAGGGAAACACACAGCACAGTTCTCATCCATGAAACACACTCTGTTTAGAGCAAGATGCACGCTCTTGCTTTCTAGAGTCTTAATAAGGCCGGAAACATGATGTGCTCAGAAGAAAAGAACCGTGTTTCCTACACACACGGACCATATCTAGTTCAACTCAGCTTCTGAAACTGATGCAAATCACAGGTCCTCTAACATACAATGCTTTTAATTTAAGAGCGAGAATCGTGTGAGCTTTGTGAACGATGTAGCTTCCTTTGAGCTGAAAAGTGAGTGTGTTTACCTGAAACGAAGTATTGCTTGTAGGAAGACACAGAGCCTGGCATTGAACTCCGTTTCTGAAGGGAAACACAAAGCACAGTGCTCATCCATGAAACACACTCTGATTTAGAGCCAGAAGCACGCTCTTGCTTTCTAGATTCTCTAATAATGCGGGAAACGTGAGTGTGCTCAGAACAAAAGAACCGTGTTTCCTACACACACGGACCATATCTAGTTCAACTCTGCTTTAGAAACTGATACAAACCACAGGTCCTCTAAAATCCAATGCTTTTCAGTTAAGAGCGAGAAACGTGTGAGCTTCGTGAACGATGTAGCTTCATTTGAGATGATAGTGAGTCCGTTTACCCGAAACGAAGTTTTGTTTGTAAAAGACACAGAGCCTGGCATTTCACTCCGTTTCTGAAGGGAAACACACATCACAGTTCTCATCCATGAAACACACTCTGCTTTAGAGCAAGAAGCAGGCTATTGCTTTCTAGATTCTCTAATAAGGCGGGAAACATGACTGAGCTGAGAAAAAAAGAACCGTGTTTCCTACACACACGGACCATATCTAGTTCAACTCTGCTTCTGAAACTGATACAAACCACAGATCCTCTAACATCCAATGCTTTTCAGTTAAGAGCGAGAAACGTGTGAGCTTCCTGAACGATATAGCTTCCTTTGAGCTGAAAAGTGTGTGCGTTTACCTGAAACGAAGTCTGGCATGTAGCAAGTCACAGACACTGGCACATAACTCCGTTTTTGAACGGAAACACACAGCACAGTTCTCATCCATGAAACACACTCTGCTTTAGAGCAAGAAGCAGGCTATTGCTTTCTAGATTCTCTAATAAGGCGGGAAACATGACTGAGCTGAGAAAAAAAGAACCGTGTTTCCTACACACACGGACCATATCTAGTTCAACTCTGCTTCTGAAACTGATACAAACCACAGATCCTCTAACATCCAATGCTTTTCAGTTAAGAGCGAGAAACGTGTGAGCTTCCTGAACGATGTAGCTTTGTTTGAGCTGAAAAGTGACAGCGTTTACCTGAAACGAAGTCTTGTTTGTAGGAAGACACAGAGCCTGGCATTTAACTCTGTTTCTGAAGGGAAACACACAGCACAGTGCTCATCCATGAAACACACTCTGCTTTAGAGCCAGAGGCACGCTCTTGCTTTCTAGAGTCTCGTATAAGGCGGGAAACGTGAGTGTGCTCAGAACAAAAGAACCGTGTTTCCTACACACACGGACCATATCTAGTTCAACTCTGCTTCAGAAACTGATACAAACGACAGGGCCTCTAACATCCAATGCTTTTCAGTTAAGAGCGAGAAACGTGTGAGCTTCGTGAAAGATGTAGCTTCATTTGAGATGATAGTGAGTGCGTTTACCCGAAACGAAGTCTTGATTGTAAAAGACAAAGAACCTGGCATTTAACTACGTTTCTGAACGGAAACACACAGCACAGTTCTCATCTATGAAACACACTCTGCTGTAGAGCAAGAAGCATGCTCTTGCTTTCTAGAGTCTCTAAATGTGATAAACGTGAGTGTGCTCAGAACAAAAAACCGTGTTTCCTACACACATTGACCATATCTAGTTCAACTCTGCTTCTGAAACTGATACAGACCACTGGGCCTCTTATATCCAATGCTTTTCAAATAAGAGCAAGAAACGTGTGAGCTTCATGAACGATGTAGCTTCCTTTGAGCAGAAAAGTGAGTGTGTTTACCTGAAACGAAGTCTTGCTTGTAGGAAGATACATGCCTGGCAATTAACTCCAATTCTGAAGGGAAATACACAGCAAAGTTCTCATCCATGAAACACACTCTGCTTTAGAGCAAGAAGCATGCTCTTGCTTTCTAGAGTCTCTAATAAGGCAGGTAACGTGATTGGGCTCAGAACAAAAGAACAGTGTTTCCTACACACACGGACCATATCTAGAACAACTCTGCTTCTGAAACTGATACAAACCACAGGTCCTCTAACATCCAATGCTTTTCAGTTAAGAGCGAGAAACGTGTGAGCTTCCTGAACGATGTAGCTTTGTTTGAGCTGAAAAGTGACAGCGTTTACCTGAAACGAAGTCTTGTTTGTAGGAAGACACAGAGCCTGGCATTTAACTCCGTTTCTGAAGGGAAACACACAGCACAGTGCTCATCCATGAAACACACTCTGCTTTAGAGCCAGAAGCACCCTCTTGCTTTCTAGAGTCTCAAATAAGGCGGGAAACGTGAGTGTGCTCAGAACAAAAGAACCGTGTTTCCTACACACACGGACCATATCTAGTTCAACTCTGCTTCAGAAACTGATACAAACCACAGGGCCTCTAACATCCAATGCTTTTCAGTTAAGAGCGAGAAACGTGTGAGCTTCGTGAACGATGTAGCTTCGTTTGAGCTGAAAAGTGAGGGCGTTTACCTGAAAATATGTCATGCTTGTAGGAAGACACAGAGCCTGGCATTGAACTCCGTATCAGAAGGGAAACACACAGCACAGTTCTCATCCATGAAACACACTCTGTTTAGAGTAAGATGCACGCTCTTGCTTTCTAGAGTCTCTAATAAGGCGGGAAACGTGATGTGCTCAGAAGAAAAGAACAGTGTTTCCTACACACACGGACCATATCTAGTTCAACTCAGCTTCTGAAACTGATGCAAATCACAGGTGCTCTAACATCCAATGCTTTTCAGTTAAGAGCGAGAAACGTGTGAGCTTCGTGAACGATGTAGCTTCATTTGAGATGATAGTGAGTGCGTTTACCCGAAACGAAGTCTTGATTGTAAAAGACAAAGAACCTGGCATTGAACTCCGTTTCTGAAGGGAAACACACAGCACAGTTCTTATCCATGAAACACACTCTGCTTTAGAGCAAGAAGCATGCTCTTGCTTTCTGGAGTCTCTAATAAGGCGGGAAACATGGGTGTGCTCAGAACAAAAGAACCGTGTTTCCTACACACATTGACCATATCTAGTTCAACTCTGCTTCTGAAACTGATACAAACCACAGGGCCTCTAACATCCAATGCTTTTCAGTTAAGAGCGAAAAACGTGAGAGCTTCGTGAATTATGTAGCTTCGTTTGAGATGATAGTGAGTACGTTTACCCGAAACAAAGTCTTGATTGTAAAAGACAAAGAACATGGCATTTAACTCCGTTTCTGAAGGGAAACACACAGCACAGTTCTCATCCATGAAACACACTCTGCTGTAGTGCAAGAAGCATGCTCTTGATTTCTAGAGTCTATAATAAGGCGGGAAACGTGAGTGGGCTCATAAAAAACGATCCATGTTTCCTACACACACGGACCATATCTAGTTCAACTCTGCTTCTGAAACTGATACAAACCACAGTTCCTCTAACATCCAATGATTTCAAATAAGAGCAAGAAACGTGTGAGCTTCATGAACGATGTAGCTTCGTTTGAGCTGAAAAGTGAGGGCGTTTACCTGAAAAGAAGTCTTGTTTGTAGGAAGACACAGAGCCTGGCATTTAACTCCGTTTCTGAAGGGAAACACACAGCACAGTGCTCATCCATGAAACACACTCTGCTTTAGAGCCAGAAGCACCCTCTTGCTTTCTAGAGTCTCAAATAAGGCGGGAAACGTGAGTGTGCTCAGAACAAAAGAACCGTGTTTCCTACACACACGGTGCATATCTAGTTCAACTCTGCTTCAGAAACTGATACAGACCACAGGGCCTCTAACATCCAATGCTTTTCAGTTAAGCTCGAGAAACGTGTGAGCTTCGTGAACGATGTAGCTTCATTTGAGATGATAGTGAGTGTGTTTACTCGAAACGAAGTCTTGATTGTAAAAGACACAGTGCCTGGCATTTCACTCCGTTTCTGAAGGGAAACACACAGCACAGTTCTCATCCATGAAACACACTCTGCTTTAGAGCAAGAAGCAGGCTCTTGCTTTCTATAGTCTCTATTAAGGAGGGAAACGTAAGTGTGCTCAGAACAAAAGAACCATGTTTCCTACACACAGGGAACATATCTAGTTCAACTCTGCTTCTGAAACTGATACAAACCACAGGGCCTCTAACATCAAATGCTTTTCAGTTAAGAGCGAGAAACGTGTGAGCTTCCTGAACAATATAGCTTCCTTTGAGCTGAAAAGTGTGTGCATTTACCTGAAATGAAGTCTGGCTTGCAGGAAGACACAGACACTGGCACGTAACTCCGTTTTTGAACGGAAACACACAGCACAGTTCTCATCCATGAAACACACTCTGCTTTAGAGCCAGAAGCACGCTCTTGCTTTCTAGATTCTCTAATAATGCGGGAAACGTGAGTGTGCTCAGAACATAAGAACCGTGTTTCCTACACACACGGACCATATCTAGTTCAACTCTGCTTCTGAAACTGATACAAACCACTGGTCCTCTAACATCCAATGCTTTTCAGTTAAGAGCGAGAAACGTGTGAGCTTCATGAACGATGTAGCTGCGTTTGAGCTGAAAAGTGAGGGCGTTTACCTGAAAAGAAGTCTTGCTTGTAGGAAGACACAGACACTGGCAGGTAAGTCCGTTTTTGAACGGAAACACACAGCACAGTTCTCATCCATGAAACACACTCTGCTTTAGAGCCAGAAGCACGCTCTTGCTTTCTAGAGTCTCAAATAAGGTGGGAAACGTGTGTGTGCTCAGAACAAAAGAACCGTGTTTCCTACACACACGGACCATATCTAGTTCAACTCTGCTTCAGAAACTGATACAAACCACAGGGCCTCTAACATCCAATTCTTTTCAGTTAACAGCGAAAAACGTGAGAGCTTCGTGAACTATGTAGCTTCGTTTGAGATGATAGTGAGTGCATTTACCCGAAATGAAGTCTTGATTGTAAAAGAAAAAGAACCTGGCATTTAACTCCGTTTCTGAAGTGAAACACACATCACAGTTCTCATCAATGAAACACACTCTGCTTTAGAGCAAGAAGCACCCTCTTGCTTTCTAGAGTCTCTAATAAGGCGGGAAACGTGAGTGTGCTCAGAAGAATAGATCCATATTTCCTACACACACGGACCATATCTAGTTCAACTCTGCTTCTGAAAGTGATACAAACCACAGGTCCTCTAACATCCAATGCTTTTCAGTTAAGAGCGAGAAACGTGTGAGTTTCGTGAACGATGTAGCTTCCATTGAGCAGAAAAGTGAGTGCGTTTATCTGAAACGAAGTCTTGCTTGTAGGAAGACACAGAGCCTGGCATTTAACTCCATTTCTGAAGGGACATACACAGCAAAGTTCTCATCCATGAAACACACTCTGCTTTAGAGCAAGAAGCATGCTCTTGCTTTCTAGAGTCTCTAATAAGGCAGGTAACGTGAGTGGGCTCAGAACAAAAGAACCGTGTTTCCTACACACACGGACCATATCTAGTTCAACTCTGCTTCAGAAACTGATACAAACCACAGGGCCTCTAACATCCAATGCTTTTCAGTTAAGCGCGAAAAACGTGTGAGCTTCGTGAACGATGTAGCTTCATTTGAGATGATAGTGAGTGCGTTTACTCGAAACGAAGTCTTGAATGTAAAAGACAAAGAACATGGCCTTTAACTCCGATTCTGAAGGGAAACACACAGCACAGTTCTCATCCATGAAACACACTCTGCTTTAGAGCAAGAAGCATGCTCTTGCTTTCTAGAGTCTCTAATATGGCGGGAAAAGTTAGTGTGCTCAGAACAAAAGAACCGTGTTTCCTACACACATTGACCATATCTAGTTCAACTCTGCTTCTGAAACTGATACAAACCACAGGGCCTCTAACATCCAATGCTTTTCAGTTAAGAGGGAAAAACGTGAGAGCTTCGTGAACTATGTAGCTTCGTTTGAGATGATAGTGAGTGCATTTACGCGAAATGAAGTCTAATTGTAAAAGACAAAGAACCTGGCCTTTAACTCCGTTTCTGAAGGGAAACAGACAGCACAGTTCTCATCTATGAAACACACTCTGCTGTAGAGCAAGAAGCATGCTCTTGCTTTCTAGAGTCTATAATAAGGCGGGAAACGTGAGTGGGCTCAGAACAAACGATCCATGTTTCCTACACACACTGACCATATCTAGTTCAACTCTGCTTCTGAAACTGATACAAACCACAGTTCCTCTAACATCCAATGCTTTTCAAATAAGAGCAAGAAACGTGTGAGCTTCATGAACGATGTAGCTTCCTTTGAGCTGAAAAGTGAGGGCGTTTACCTGAAAAGAAGTCTTGCTTGTAGGAAGACACAGAGCCTGGCATTGATCTTCGTATCTGAAGGGAAACACACAGCACAGTTCTCATCCATGAAACACACTCTGTTTAGAGCAAGATGCACGCTCTTGCTTTCTAGAGTCTCTAATAAGGCTGGAAACGTGATGTGCTCAGAACAAAAGAACCGTGTTTCCTACACACACGGACCATACCTAGCTCAACTCTGCTTCTGAAACTGATACAACCCACTGGTCCTCTAACATCCAATGCTTTTCAGTTAAGAGCGAGAAACGTGTGAGCTTCCTGAACGATATAGCTTCCTTTGAGCTGAAAAGTGTGTGCGTTTACCTGAAATGAAGGCTGGCATGTAGGAAGACACAGACACTGGCACGTAACTCCGTTTTTGAACGTAAACACACAGCACAGTTCTCATCCATGAAACACACTCTGCTTTAGAGCAAGAAGCACACTATTGCTTTCTAGAGTCTCGAATAATGCGGGAAACGTGAGTGTGCTCAGAACAAAAGAACCGTGTTTCCTACACACACGGACCATATCTAGTTCAACTCTGCTTCAGAAACTGATACAAACCACAGGGCCTCTAACATCCAATGCTTTTCATTTAAGAACGAAAAACGTGAGAGCTTTCGTGAACTATGTAGCTTCGTTTGAGATGATAGTGAGTGCATTTACCCGAAACGAAGTCTTGATTGTAAAAGACAAAGAACCTTGCATTTAACTCCGATTCTGAAGGGAAACACACAGCACAGTTCTCATCCATGAAACACACTCTGATTTAGAGCAAGAAGCATGCTCTTGCTTTCTAGAGTCTCTAATAAGGCGGGAAAAGTTAGTGTGCTCAGAACAAAAGAACCGTGTTTCCTACACACATTGACCATATCTAGTTCAACTCTGCTTCTGAAACTGATACAAACCACAGGGCCTCTAACATCCAATGCTTTTCAGTTAAGAGCGAAAAACGTGAGAGCTTCGTGAACGATGTAGCTTCGTTTGAGCTGAAAAGTAAGGGCGTTTACCTGAAAAGAAGTCTTGCTTGTAGGAAGACACAGAGCCTGGCATTGATCTCCGTATCTGAAGGGAAACACACAGCACAGTTCTCATCCATGAAACACACTCTGCTTTAGAGCCAGAAGCACGGTCTTGCTTTCTAGAGTCTCTAATAAGGCGGGAAACGTGAGTGTGCTCAGAACAAAAGAACCGTGTTTCCTACACACACGCACCATATCTAGTTCAACTCTGCTTCAGAAACTGATACAAACCACAGGGCCTCTAACATCCAATGCTTTTCAGTTAAGAGCGAGAAACGTGTGAGCTTCGTGAACGATGTAGCTTCGTTTGAGCTGAAAAGTGAGGGCGTTTACCTGAAAAGATGTCTTGCTTGTAGGAAGATACAGAGCCTGACATTGAACTCCGTATCAGAAGGGAAACACACAGCACAGTTCTCATCCATGAAACACACTCTGTTTAGAGCAAGATGCACGCTCTTGCTTTCTAGAGTCTTAATAAGGCCGGAAACATGATGTGCTCAGAAGAAAAGAACCGTGTTTCCTACACACACGGACCATATCTAGTTCAACTCAGCTTCTGAAACTGATGCAAATCACAGGTCCTCTAACATACAATGCTTTTAATTTAAGAGCGAGAATCGTGTGAGCTTTGTGAACGATGTAGCTTCCTTTGAGCTGAAAAGTGAGTGTGTTTACCTGAAACGAAGTATTGCTTGTAGGAAGACACAGAGCCTGGCATTGAACTCCGTTTCTGAAGGGAAACACAAAGCACAGTGCTCATCCATGAAACACACTCTGATTTAGAGCCAGAAGCACGCTCTTGCTTTCTAGATTCTCTAATAATGCGGGAAACGTGAGTGTGCTCAGAACAAAAGAACCGTGTTTCCTACACACACGGACCATATCTAGTTCAACTCTGCTTTAGAAACTGATACAAACCACAGGTCCTCTAAAATCCAATGCTTTTCAGTTAAGAGCGAGAAACGTGTGAGCTTCGTGAACGATGTAGCTTCATTTGAGATGATAGTGAGTCCGTTTACCCGAAACGAAGTTTTGATTGTAAAAGACACAGAGCCTGGCATTTCACTCCGTTTCTGAAGGGAAACACACATCACAGTTCTCATCCATGAAACACACACTGCTTTAGAGCAAGAAGCAGGCTATTGCTTTCTAGATTCTCTAATAAGGCGGGAAACATGACTGAGCTGAGAAAAAAAGAACCGTGTTTCCTACACACACGGACCATATCTAGTTCAACTCTGCTTCTGAAACTGATACAAACCACAGATCCTCTAACATCCAATGCTTTTCAGTTAAGAGCGAGAAACGTGTGAGCTTCCTGAACGATATAGCTTCCTTTGAGCTGAAAAGTGTGTGCGTTTACCTGAAACGAAGTCTGGCATGTAGCAAGTCACAGACACTGGCACATAACTCCGTTTTTGAACGGAAACACACAGCACAGTTCTCATCCATGAAACACACTCTGCTTTAGAGCAAGAAGCAGGCTATTGCTTTCTAGATTCTCTAATAAGGCGGGAAACATGACTGAGCTGAGAAAAAAAGAACCGTGTTTCCTACACACACGGACCATATCTAGTTCAACTCTGCTTCTGAAACTGATACAAACCACAGATCCTCTAACATCCAATGCTTTTCAGTTAAGAGCGAGAAACGTGTGAGCTTCCTGAACGATGTAGCTTTGTTTGAGCTGAAAAGTGACAGCGTTTACCTGAAACGAAGTCTTGTTTGTAGGAAGACACAGAGCCTGGCATTTAACTCTGTTTCTGAAGGGAAACACACAGCACAGTGCTCATCCATGAAACACACTCTGCTTTAGAGCCAGAGGCACGCTCTTGCTTTCTAGAGTCTCGTATAAGGCGGGAAACGTGAGTGTGCTCAGAACAAAAGAACCGTGTTTCCTACACACACGGACCATATCTAGTTTAACTCTGCTTCAGAAACTGATACAAACGACAGGGCCTCTAACATCCAATGCTTTTCAGTTAAGAGCGAAAAACGTGAGAGCTTCGTGAACTATGTAGCTTCGTTTGAGATGATAGTGAGTGCATTTACCCGAAATGAAGTCTTGATTGTAAAAGTTAAAGAACCTGGCATTTAACTCCGTTTCTGAAGGGAAACACACAGCACAGTTCTCATCTATGAAACACACTCTGCTGTAGAGCAAGAAGCATGCTCTTGCTTTCTAGAGTCTATAATAAGGCGGGGAACTTGAGTGGGCTCAGAACAAATGATCCATGTTTCCTACACACACGGACCATATCTAGTTCAACTCTGCTTCTGAAACTGATACAAACCACAGTTCCTCTAACATCCAATGCTTTTCAAATAAGAGCAAGAAACGTGTGAGCTTCATGAACGATGTAGCTTCGTTTGAGCTGAAAAGTAAGGGCGTTTACCTGAAAAGAAGTCTTGCTTGTAGGAAGACACAGAGCCTGGCATTGATCTCCGTATCTGAAGGGAAACACACAGCACAGTTCTCATCCATGAAACACACTCTGCTTTAGAGCCAGAAGCACGGTCTTGCTTTCTAGAGTCTCTAATAAGGCGGGAAACGTGAGTGTGCTCAGAACAAAAGAACCGTGTTTCCTACACACACGCACCATATCTAGTTCAACTCTGCTTCAGAAACTGATACAAACCACAGGGCCTCTAACATCCAATGCTTTTCAGTTAAGAGCGAGAAACGTGTGAGCTTCGTGAACGATGTAGCTTCGTTTGAGCTGAAAAGTGAGGGCGTTTACCTGAAAAGATGTCTTGCTTGTAGGAAGATACAGAGCCTGACATTGAACTCCGTATCAGAAGGGAAACACACAGCACAGTTCTCATCCATGAAACACACTCTGTTTAGAGCAAGATGCACGCTCTTGCTTTCTAGAGTCTTAATAAGGCCGGAAACATGATGTGCTCAGAAGAAAAGAACCGTGTTTCCTACACACACGGACCATATCTAGTTCAACTCAGCTTCTGAAACTGATGCAAATCACAGGTCCTCTAACATACAATGCTTTTAATTTAAGAGCGAGAATCGTGTGAGCTTTGTGAACGATGTAGCTTCCTTTGAGCTGAAAAGTGAGTGTGTTTACCTGAAACGAAGTATTGCTTGTAGGAAGACACAGAGCCTGGCATTGAACTCCGTTTCTGAAGGGAAACACAAAGCACAGTGCTCATCCATGAAACACACTCTGATTTAGAGCCAGAAGCACGCTCTTGCTTTCTAGATTCTCTAATAATGCGGGAAACGTGAGTGTGCTCAGAACAAAAGAACCGTGTTTCCTACACACACGGACCATATCTAGTTCAACTCTGCTTTAGAAACTGATACAAACCACAGGTCCTCTAAAATCCAATGCTTTTCAGTTAAGAGCGAGAAACGTGTGAGCTTCGTGAACGATGTAGCTTCATTTGAGATGATAGTGAGTCCGTTTACCCGAAACGAAGTTTTGATTGTAAAAGACACAGAGCCTGGCATTTCACTCCGTTTCTGAAGGGAAACACACATCACAGTTCTCATCCATGAAACACACACTGCTTTAGAGCAAGAAGCAGGCTATTGCTTTCTAGATTCTCTAATAAGGCGGGAAACATGACTGAGCTGAGAAAAAAAGAACCGTGTTTCCTACACACACGGACCATATCTAGTTCAACTCTGCTTCTGAAACTGATACAAACCACAGATCCTCTAACATCCAATGCTTTTCAGTTAAGAGCGAGAAACGTGTGAGCTTCCTGAACGATATAGCTTCCTTTGAGCTGAAAAGTGTGTGCGTTTACCTGAAACGAAGTCTGGCATGTAGCAAGTCACAGACACTGGCACATAACTCCGTTTTTGAACGGAAACACACAGCACAGTTCTCATCCATGAAACACACTCTGCTTTAGAGCAAGAAGCAGGCTATTGCTTTCTAGATTCTCTAATAAGGCGGGAAACATGACTGAGCTGAGAAAAAAAGAACCGTGTTTCCTACACACACGGACCATATCTAGTTCAACTCTGCTTCTGAAACTGATACAAACCACAGATCCTCTAACATCCAATGCTTTTCAGTTAAGAGCGAGAAACGTGTGAGCTTCCTGAACGATGTAGCTTTGTTTGAGCTGAAAAGTGACAGCGTTTACCTGAAACGAAGTCTTGTTTGTAGGAAGACACAGAGCCTGGCATTTAACTCTGTTTCTGAAGGGAAACACACAGCACAGTGCTCATCCATGAAACACACTCTGCTTTAGAGCCAGAGGCACGCTCTTGCTTTCTAGAGTCTCGTATAAGGCGGGAAACGTGAGTGTGCTCAGAACAAAAGAACCGTGTTTCCTACACACACGGACCATATCTAGTTTAACTCTGCTTCAGAAACTGATACAAACGACAGGGCCTCTAACATCCAATGCTTTTCAGTTAAGAGCGAGAAACGTGTGAGCTTCGTGAAAGATGTAGCTTCATTTGAGATGATAGTGAGTGCGTTTACCCGAAACGAAATCTTGATTGTAAAAGACAAAGAACCTGGCATTTAACTACGTTTCTGAAGGGAAACACACAGCACAGTTCTCATCTATGAAACACACTCTGCTGTAGAGCAAGAAGCATGCTCTTGCTTTCTAGAGTCTCTAAATGTGATAAACGTGAGTGTGCTCAGAACAAAAAACCGTGTTTCCTACACACATTGACCATATCTAGTTCAACTCTGCTTCTGAAACTGATACAGACCACTGGGCCTCTAATATCCAATGCTTTTCAAATAAGAGCAAGAAACGTGTGAGCTTCATGAACGATGTAGCTTCCTTTGAGCAGAAAAGTGAGTGTGTTTACCTGAAACGAAGTCTTGCTTGTAGGAAGACACATGCCTGGCAATTAACTCCAATTCTGAAGGGAAATACACAGCAAAGTTCTCATCCATGAAACACACTCTGCTTTAGAGCAAGAAGCATGCTCTTGCTTTCTAGAGTCTCTAATAAGGCAGGTAACGTGATTGGGCTCAGAACAAAAGAACAGTGTTTCCTACACACACGGACCATATCTAGAACAACTCTGCTTCTGAAACTGATACAAACCACAGGTCCTCTAACATCCAATGCTTTTCAGTTAAGAGCGAGAAACGTGTGAGCTTCCTGAACGATGTAGCTTTGTTTGAGCTGAAAAGTGACAGCGTTTACCTGAAACGAAGTCTTGTTTGTAGGAAGACACAGAGCCTGGCATTTAACTCCGTTTCTGAAGGGAAACACACAGCACAGTGCTCATCCATGAAACACACTCTGCTTTAGAGCCAGAAGCACCCTCTTGCTTTCTAGAGTCTCAAATAAGGCGGGAAACGTGAGTGTGCTCAGAACAAAAGAACCGTGTTTCCTACACACACGGACCATATCTAGTTCAACTCTGCTTCAGAAACTGATACAAACCACAGGGCCTCTAACATCCAATGCTTTTCAGTTAAGAGCGAGAAACGTGTGAGCTTCGTGAACGATGTAGCTTCGTTTGAGCTGAAAAGTGAGGGCGTTTACCTGAAAATATGTCATGCTTGTAGGAAGACACAGAGCCTGGCATTGAACTCCGTATCAGAAGGGAAACACACAGCACAGTTCTCATCCATGAAACACACTCTGTTTAGAGTAAGATGCACGCTCTTGCTTTCTAGAGTCTCTAATAAGGCGGGAAACGTGATGTGCTCAGAAGAAAAGAACAGTGTTTCCTACACACACGGACCATATCTAGTTCAACTCAGCTTCTGAAACTGATGCAAATCACAGGTGCTCTAACATCCAATGCTTTTCAGTTAAGAGCGAGAAACGTGTGAGCTTCGTGAACGATGTAGCTTCATTTGAGATGATAGTGAGTGCGTTTACCCGAAACGAAGTCTTGATTGTAAAAGACAAAGAACCTGGCATTGAACTCCGTTTCTGAAGGGAAACACACAGCACAGTTCTTATCCATGAAACACACTCTGCTTTAGAGCAAGAAGCATGCTCTTGCTTTCTGGAGTCTCTAATAAGGCGGGAAACATGGGTGTGCTCAGAACAAAAGAACCGTGTTTCCTACACACATTGACCATATCTAGTTCAACTCTGCTTCTGAAACTGATACAAACCACAGGGCCTCTAACATCCAATGCTTTTCAGTTAAGAGCGAAAAACGTGAGAGCTTCGTGAATTATGTAGCTTCGTTTGAGATGATAGTGAGTACGTTTACCCGAAACAAAGTCTTGATTGTAAAAGACAAAGAACATGGCATTTAACTCCGTTTCTGAAGGGAAACACACAGCACAGTTCTCATCCATGAAACACACTCTGCTGTAGTGCAAGAAGCATGCTCTTGATTTCTAGAGTCTATAATAATGCGGGAAACGTGAGTGGGCTCATAAAAAACGATCCATGTTTCCTACACACACGGACCATATCTAGTTCAACTCTGCTTCTGAAACTGATACAAACCACAGTTCCTCTAACATCCAATGATTTCAAATAAGAGCAAGAAACGTGTGAGCTTCATGAACGATGTAGCTTCGTTTGAGCTGAAAAGTGAGGGCGTTTACCTGAAAAGAAGTCATGTTTGTAGGAAGACACAGAGCCTGGCATTTAACTCCGTTTCTGAAGGGAAACACACAGCACAGTGCTCATCCATGAAACACACTCTGCTTTAGAGCCAGAAGCACCCTCTTGCTTTCTAGAGTCTCAAATAAGGCGGGAAACGTGAGTGTGCTCAGAACAAAAGAACCGTGTTTCCTACACACACGGTGCATATCTAGTTCAACTCTGCTTCAGAAACTGATACAGACCACAGGGCCTCTAACATCCAATGCTTTTCAGTTAAGCTCGAGAAACGTGTGAGCTTCGTGAACGATGTAGCTTCATTTGAGATGATAGTGAGTGTGTTTACTCGAAACGAAGTCTTGATTGTAAAAGACACAGTGCCTGGCATTTCACTCCGTTTCTGAAGGGAAACACACAGCACAGTTCTCATCCATGAAACACACTCTGCTTTAGAGCAAGAAGCAGGCTCTTGCTTTCTATAGTCTCTATTAAGGAGGGAAACGTAAGTGTGCTCAGAACAAAAGAACCATGTTTCCTACACACAGGGAACATATCTAGTTCAACTCTGCTTCTGAAACTGATACAAACCACAGGGCCTCTAACATCAAATGCTTTTCAGTTAAGAGCGAGAAACGTGTGAGCTTCCTGAACAATATAGCTTCCTTTGAGCTGAAAAGTGTGTGCATTTACCTGAAATGAAGTCTGGCTTGCAGGAAGACACAGACACTGGCACGTAACTCCGTTTTTGAACGGAAACACACAGCACAGTTCTCATCCATGAAACACACTCTGCTTTAGAGCCAGAAGCACGCTCTTGCTTTCTAGATTCTCTAATAATGCGGGAAAAGTGAGTGTGCTCAGAACATAAGAACCGTGTTTCCTACACACACGGACCATATCTAGTTCAACTCTGCTTCTGAAACTGATACAAACCACTGGTCCTCTAACATCCAATGCTTTTCAGTTAAGAGCGAGAAACGTGTGAGCTTCATGAACGATGTAGCTTCGTTTGAGCTGAAAAGTGAGGGCGTTTACCTGAAAAGAAGTCTTGCTTGTAGGAAGACACAGAGCCTGGCATTTAACTCCGTTTCTGAAGGGAAACACACAGCACAGTGCTCATCAATGAAACACACACTGCTTTAGAGCCAGAAGCACGCTATTGCTTTCTAGAGTCTCAAATAAGGTGGGAAACGTGTGTGTGCTCAGAACAAAAGAACCGTGTTTCCTACACACACGGACCATATCTAGTTCAACTCTGCTTCAGAAACTGATACAAACCACAGGGCCTCTAACATCCAATGCTTTTCAGTTAACAGCGAAAAACGTGAGAGCTTCGTGAACTATGTAGCTTCGTTTGAGATGATAGTGAGTGCATTTACCCGAAATGAAGTCTTGATTGTAAAAGAAAAAGAACCTGGCATTTAACTCCGTTTCTGAAGTGAAACACACATCACAGTTCTCATCAATGAAACACACTCTGCTTTAGAGCAAGAAGCACCCTCTTGCTTTCTAGAGTCTCTAATAAGGCGGGAAACGTGAGTGTGCTCAGAACAATAGATCCATATTTCCTACACACACGGACCATATCTAGTTCAACTCTGCTTCTGAAAGTGATACAAACCACAGGTCCTCTAACATCCAATGCTTTTCAGTTAAGAGCGAGAAACGTGTGAGTTTCGTGAACGATGTAGCTTCCATTGAGCAGAAAAGTGAGTGTGTTTATCTGAAACGAAGTCTTGCTTGTAGGAAGACACAGAGCCTGGCATTTAACTCCATTTCTGAAGGGACATACACAGCAAAGTTCTCATCCATGAAACACACTCTGCTTTAGAGCAAGAAGCATGTTCTTGCTTTCTAGAGTCTCTAATAAGGCAGGTAACGTGAGTGGGCTCAGAACAAAAGAACCGTGTTTCCTACACACACGGACCATATCTAGTTCAACTCTGCTTCTGAAACTGATACAAACCAGTGGTCCTCTAACATCCAATGCTTTTCAGTTAAGAGCGAGAAACGTGTGAGCTTCGTGAACGTTGTAGCTTCGTTTGAGCTGAAAGTGAGTTCTTATACCCGAAACGAAGTTTTGATTGTAAAAGACACAGTGCCTGGCATATCACTCCGTTTCTGAAGGGAAACACACAGCACAGTTCTCATCCATGAAACACACTCTGCTTTAGAGCAAGAAGCAGGCTCTTACTTTCTATAGTCTCTATTAAGGAGGGAAACGTAAGTGTGCTCAGAACAAAAGAACCATGTTTCCCACACACAGGGACCATATCTAGTTCAACTCTGCTTCTGAAACTGATACAAACCACAGGGCCTCTAATATCAAATGCTTTTCAGTTAAGAGCGAGAAACGTGTGAGCTTCCTGAACAATATAGCTTCCTTTGAGCTGAAAAGTGTGTGCATTTACCTGAAATGAAGTCTGGCTTGTAGGAAGACACAGACACTGGCACCTAACTCCGTTTTTGAACGGAAACACACAGCACAGTTCTCATCCATGAAACACACTCTTCTGTAGAGCAAGAAGCATGCTCTTGCTTTGTAGAGTCTATAATAAGGCGGGAAACGTGAGTGGGCTCAGAACAAACGATCCATGTTTCCTACAAACACGGACCATATCTAGTTCAACTCTGCTTCTGAAACTGATACAAACCACAGTTCCTCTAACATCCAATGATTTTCAAATAAGAGCAAGAAACGTGTGAGCTTCATGAATGATTTAGCTTCGTTTGAGCTGAAAAGTGAGGGCGTTTACCTGAAACGAAGTCTTGTTTGTAGGAAGACACAGAGCCTGGCATTTAACTCCGTTTCTGAAGGGAAACACACAGCACAGTGCTCATCCATGAAACACACTCTGCTTTAGAGCCAGAAGCACCCTCTTGCTTTCTAGAGTCTCAAATAAGGCGGGAAACGTGAGTGTGCTCAGAACAAAAGAACCGTGTTTCCTACACACACGGTGCATATCTAGTTCAACTCTGCTTCAGAAACTGATACAGACCACAGGGCCTCTAACATCCAATGCTTTTCAGTTAAGCTCGAGAAACGTGTGAGCTTCGTGAACGATGTAGCTTCATTTGAGATGATAGTGAGTGTGTTTACTCGAAACGAAGTCTTGATTGTAAAAGACACAGTGCCTGGCATTTCACTCCGTTTCTGAAGGGAAACACACAGCACAGTTCTCATCCATGAAACACACTCTGCTTTAGAGCAAGAAGCAGGCTCTTGCTTTCTATAGTCTCTATTAAGGAGGGAAACGTAAGTGTGCTCAGAACAAAAGAACCATGTTTCCTACACACAGGGAACATATCTAGTTCAACTCTGCTTCTGAAACTGATACAAACCACAGGGCCTCTAACATCAAATGCTTTTCAGTTAAGAGCGAGAAACGTGTGAGCTTCCTGAACAATATAGCTTCCTTTGAGCTGAAAAGTGTGTGCATTTACCTGAAATGAAGTCTGGCTTGCAGGAAGACACAGACACTGGCACGTAACTCCGTTTTTGAACGGAAACACACAGCACAGTTCTCATCCATGAAACACACTCTGCTTTAGAGCAAGAAGCATGCTCTTGCTTTGTAGAGTCTATAATAAGGCGGGAAACGTGAGTGGGCTCAGAACAAACGATCCATGTTTCCTACAAACACGGACCATATATAGTTCAACTCAGCTTCTGAAACTGATGCAAATCACAGGTCCTCTAACATCCAATGCTTTTCAGTTAAGAGCGAGAATCCTGTGAGCTTTGTGAACGATGTAGCTTCCTTTGAGCTGAAAAGTGAGGGCGTTTACCTGAAAATATGTCTTGCTTGTAGGAAAACACAGAGCCTGGCATTGAACTCCGTATCAGAAGGGAAACACACAGCACAGTTCTCATCCATGAAACACACTCTGTTTAGAGTAAGATGCACGCTCTTGCTTTCTAGAGTCTCTATTAAGGCGGGAAACATGAGTGTGCTCAGAAGAAAAGAACCGTGTTTCCTACACACACGGACCATATCTAGTTCAACTCAGCTTCTGAAACTGATGCAAATCACAGGTCCTCTAACATCCAATGCTTTTCAGTTAAGAGCGAGAAACGTGTGAGCTTCGTGAACGATGTAGCTTCATTTGAGATGATAGTGAGTGCGTTTACCCGAAACGAAGTCTTGATTGTAAAAGACACAGTGCCTGGCATTTCACTCCGTTTCTGAAGGGAAACACACAGCACAGGTCTCATCCATGAAACACACTCTGCTTTAGAGCAAGAAGCATGCTCTTGCTTTCTAGAGTCTCTAATAAGGCGGGAAACATGAGTGTTCTCAGAACAAAAGAACCGTGTTTCCTACACACATTGACCATATCTAGTTCAACTCTGCTTCTGAAACTGATACAAACCACAGGGCCTCTAACATCCAATGCTTTTCAGTTAAGAGCGAAAAACGTGAGAGCTTCGTGAACTATGTAGCTTCGTTTGAGATGACAGTGAGTACGTTTACCCGAAACAAAGTCTTGATTGTAAAAGACAAAGAACCTGGCATTTAACTCCGTTTCTGAAGGGAAACACACAGCACAGTTCTCATCCATGAAACACACTATGCTGTAGTGCAAGAAGCATGCTCTTGCTTTCTAGAGTCTATAATAAGGCGGGAAACGTGAGTGGGCTCATAAAAAACGATCCATGTTTCCTACACACACGGACCATATCTAGTTCAACTCTGCTTCTGAAACTGATACAAACCACAGTTCCTCTGACATCCAATGCTTTTCAAATAAGAGCAAGAAACGTGTGAGCTTCATGAACGATGTACCTTCGTTTGAGCTGAAAAGTGAGGGCGTTTACCTGAAAAGAAGTCTTGCTTGTAGGAAGACACAGAGCCTGGCATTGATCTCTGTATCTGAAGGGAAACACACAGCACAGTTCTCATCCATGAAACACACTCTGTTTAGAGCAAGATGCACGCTCTGGCTTTCTAGAGTCTCTAATAAGGCGGGAAACTTAAGTGGGCTCAGAACAAAAGAACCGTGTTTCCTACACACACGGACCATACCTAGTTCAACTCTGCTTCTGAAACTGATACAAACCACTGGGCCTCTAACATCCAATGCTTTTCAGTTAAGAGCGAGAAACGTGTGAGCTTCGTGAACGATGTAGCCTCATTTGAGCTGAAAGTGAGTTCTTATACCCGAAATGAAGTCTTGATTGTAAAAGACACAGTGCCTGGCATTTAACTCCGTTTCTGAAGGGAAACACACAGCACAGTTCTCATCTATGAAACACACTCTGCTGTAGAGCAAGAAGCAGGCTCTTGCTTTCTATAGTCTCTATTAAGGAGGGAAACGTAAGTGTGCTCAGAACAACAGAACCATGTTTCCTACACACACGGACCATATCTAGTTCAACTCTGCTTCTGAAACTGATACAAACCACAGGGCCTCTAATCTAACATCATATGCTTTTCATTTAAGAGCGAGAAACGTGTGAGCTTCGAGAACGATGTAGCTTCGTTTGAGCTGAAAAGTGAGGGCGTTTACCTGAAAAGATGTCTTGCTTTTAGGAAGACACAGAGCCTGGCATTGAACTCCGTTTCTGAAGGGAAACATAAAGCACAGTGCTCATCCATGAAACACACTCTGCTTTAGAGCCAGAAGCACGCACTTGCTTTCTAGATTCTCTAATAATGCGGGAAACATGAGTGTGCTCAGAACAAAAGAACCGTGTTTCCTACACACACGGACCATATCTAGTTCAACTCTGCTTCAGAAACTGATACAAACCACAGGGCCTCTAACATCCAATGCTTTTCAGTTAAGAGCGAGAAACGTGTGAGCTTCGTGAACGATGTAGCTTCATTTGAGATGATAGTGAGTGCGTTTACCCGAAACAAAGTCTTGATTGTAAAAGACAAAGAACCTGGCATTTAACTCCGTTTCTGAAGGGAAACACACAGCACAGTTCTCATCCATGAAACACACTCTGCTGTAGAGCAAGAAGCATGCTCTTTATTTCTAGAGTCTATAATAAGGCGGGAAACGTGAGTGGGCTCAGAACAAACGATCCATGTTTCCTACAAACACGGACCATATCTAGTTCAACTCTGCTTCTGAAACTGATACAAACCACTGGGCCTCTAACATCCAATGCTTTTCAAAGAGAGCAAGAAACGTGTGAGCTTCATGAACGATGGAGCTTCGTTTGAGCTGAAAAGTGAGGGCGTTTACCTGAAAAGAAGTCTTGCTTGTAGGAAGACACAGAGCCTGGAATTGATCTCCGTAACTGAAGGGAAATACACAGCACAGTTCTCATCCATGAAACACACTCTGTTTAGAGCAAGATGCACGCTCTTGCTTTCTAGAGTCTCTAATAAGGCGGGAAAAGTGATGTGCTCAGAACAAAAGAACCGTGTTTCCTACACACACGGACCAATCCTAATTCAACTCTGCTTCTGAAACTGATACAAACCAGTGGTCCTCTAACATCCAATGCTTTTCAGTTAAGAGCGAGAAACGTGTGAGCTTCGTGAACGTTGTAGCTTCGTTTGAGCTGAAAGTGAGTTCTTATACCCGAAACGAAGTTTTGATTGTAAAAGACACAGTGCCTGGCATTTCACTCCGTTTCTGAAGGGAAACACACAGCACAGTTCTCATCCATGAAACACACTCTGCTTTAGAGCAAGAAGCAGGCTCTTACTTTCTATAGTCTCTATTAAGGATGGAAACGTAAGTGTGCTCAGAACAAAAGAACCATGTTTCCCACACACAGGGACCATATCTAGTTCAACTCTGCTTCTGAAACTGATACAAACCACAGGGCCTCTAATATCAAATGCTTTTCAGTTAAGAGCGAGAAACGTGTGAGCTTCCTGAACAATATAGCTTCCTTTGAGCTGAAAAGTGTGTGCATTTACCTGAAATGAAGTCTGGCTTGTAGGAAGACACAGACACTGGCACCTAACTCCGTTTTTGAACGGAAACACACAGCACAGTTCTCATCCATGAAACACACTCTTCTGTAGAGCAAGAAGCATGCTCTTGCTTTGTAGAGTCTATAATAAGGCGGGAAACGTGAGTGGGCTCAGAACAAACGATCCATGTTTCCTACAAACACGGACCATATCTAGTTCAACTCTGCTTCTGAAACTGATACAAACCACAGTTCCTCTAACATCCAATGATTTTCAAATAAGAGCAAGAAACGTGTGAGCTTCATGAATGATTTAGCTTCGTTTGAGCTGAAAAGTGAGGGCGTTTACCTGAAACGAAGTCTTGTTTGTAGGAAGACACAGAGCCTGGCATTTAACTCCATTTCTGAAGGGAAACACACAGCACAGTGCTCATCCATGAAACACACTCTGCTTTAGAGCCAGAAGCACCCTCTTGCTTTCTAGAGTCTCAAATAAGGCGGGAAACGTGAGTGTGCTCAGAACAAAAGAACCGTGTTTCCTACACACACGGTGCATATCTAGTTCAACTCTGCTTCAGAAACTGATACAGACCACAGGGCCTCTAACATCCAATGCTTTTCAGTTAAGCTCGAGAAACGTGTGAGCTTCGTGAACGATGTAGCTTCATTTGAGATGATAGTGAGTGTGTTTACTCGAAACGAAGTCTTGATTGTAAAAGACACAGTGCCTGGCATTTCACTCCGTTTCTGAAGGGAAACACACAGCACAGTTCTCATCCATGAAACACACTCTGCTTTAGAGCAAGAAGCAGGCTCTTGCTTTCTATAGTCTCTATTAAGGAGGGAAACGTAAGTGTGCTCAGAACAAAAGAACCATGTTTCCTACACACAGGGAACATATCTAGTTCAACTCTGCTTCTGAAACTGATACAAACCACAGGGCCTCTAACATCAAATGCTTTTCAGTTAAGAGCGAGAAACGTGTGAGCTTCCTGAACAATATAGCTTCCTTTGAGCTGAAAAGTGTGTGCATTTACCTGAAATGAAGTCTGGCTTGCAGGAAGACACAGACACTGGCACGTAACTCCGTTTTTGAACGGAAACACACAGCACAGTTCTCATCCATGAAACACACTCTGCTGTAGAGCAAGAAGCATGCTCTTGCTTTGTAGAGTCTATAATAAGGCGGGAAACGTGAGTGGGCTCAGAACAAACGATCCATGTTTCCTACAAACACGGACCATATATAGTTCAACTCAGCTTCTGAAACTGATGCAAATCACAGGTCCTCTAACATCCAATGCTTTTCAGTTAAGAGCGAGAATCCTGTGAGCTTTGTGAACGATGTAGCTTCCTTTGAGCTGAAAAGTGAGGGCGTTTACCTGAAAATATGTCTTGCTTGTAGGAAAACACAGAGCCTGGCATTGAACTCCGTATCAGAAGGGAAACACACAGCACAGTTCTCATCCATGAAACACACTCTGTTTAGAGTAAGATGCACGCTCTTGCTTTCTAGAGTCTCTATTAAGGCGGGAAACGTGAGTGTGCTCAGAAGAAAAGAACCGTGTTTCCTACACACACGGACCATATCTAGTTCAACTCAGCTTCTGAAACTGATGCAAATCACAGGTCCTCTAACATCCAATGCTTTTCAGTTAAGAGCGAGAAACGTGTGAGCTTCGTGAACGATGTAGCTTCATTTGAGATGATAGTGAGTGCGTTTACCCGAAACGAAGTCTTGATTGTAAAAGACAAAGAACCTGGCATTGAACTCCGTTTCTGAAGGGAAACACACAGCACAGTTCTTATCCATGAAACACACTCTGCTTTAGAGCAAGAAGCATGCTCTTGCTTTCTAGAGTCTCTAATAAGGCGGGAAACATGAGTGTTCTCAGAACAAAAGAACCGTGTTTCCTACACACATTGACCATATCTAGTTCAACTCTGCTTCTGAAACTGATACAAACCACAGGGCCTCTAACATCCAATGCTTTTCAGTTAAGAGCGAAAAACGTGAGAGCTTCGTGAACTATGTAGCTTCGTTTGAGATGACAGTGAGTACGTTTACCCGAAACAAAGTCTTGATTGTAAAAGACAAAGAACCTGGCATTTAACTCCGTTTCTGAAGGGAAACACACAGCACAGTTCTCATCCATGAAACACACTATGCTGTAGTGCAAGAAGCATGCTCTTGCTTTCTAGAGTCTATAATAAGGCGGGAAACGTGAGTGGGCTCATAAAAAACGATCCATGTTTCCTACACACACGGACCATATCTAGTTCAACTCTGCTTCTGAAACTGATACAAACCACAGTTCCTCTGACATCCAATGCTTTTCAAATAAGAGCAAGAAACGTGTGAGCTTCATGAACGATGTAGCTTCGTTTGAGCTGAAAAGTGAGGGCGTTTACCTGAAAAGAAGTCTTGCTTGTAGGAAGACACAGAGCCTGGCATTGATCTCCGTATCTGAAGGGAAACACACAGCACAGTTCTCATCCATGAAACACACTCTGTTTAGATCAAGATGCACGCTCTGGCTTTCTAGAGTCTCTAATAAGGCGGGAAACTTAAGTGGGCTCAGAACAAAAGAACCGTGTTTCCTACACACACGGACCATACCTAGTTCAACTCTGCTTCTGAAACTGATACAAACCACTGGGCCTCTAACATCCAATGCTTTTCAGTTAAGAGCGAGAAACGTGTGAGCTTCGTGAACGATGTAGCCTCATTTGAGCTGAAAGTGAGTTCTTATACCCGAAATGAAGTCTTGATTGTAAAAGACACAGTGCCTGGCATTTAACTCCGTTTCTGAAGGGAAACACACAGCACAGTTCTCATCTATGAAACACACTCTGCTGTAGAGCAAGAAGCAGGCTCTTGCTTTCTATAGTCTCTATTAAGGAGGGAAACGTAAGTGTGCTCAGAACAACAGAACCATGTTTCCTACACACACGGACCATATCTAGTTCAACTCTGCTTCTGAAACTGATACAAACCACAGGGCCTCTAACATCATATGCTTTTCATTTAAGAGCGAGAAACGTGTGAGCTTCGAGAACGATGTAGCTTCGTTTGAGCTGAAAAGTGAGGGCGTTTACCTGAAAAGATGTCTTGCTTTTAGGAAGACACAGAGCCTGGCATTGAACTCCGTTTCTGAAGGGAAACATAAAGCACAGTGCTCATCCATGAAACACACTCTGCTTTAGAGCCAGAAGCACGCACTTGCTTTCTAGATTCTCTAATAATGCGGGAAACATGAGTGTGCTCAGAACAAAAGAACCGTGTTTCCTACACACACGGACCATATCTAGTTCAACTCTGCTTCAGAAACTGATACAAACCACAGGGCCTCTAACATCCAATGCTTTTCAGTTAAGAGCGAGAAACGTGTGAGCTTCGTGAACGATGTAGCTTCATTTGAGATGATAGTGAGTGCGTTTACCCGAAACAAAGTCTTGATTGTAAAAGACAAAGAACCTGGCATTTAACTCCGTTTCTGAAGGGAAACACACAGCACAGTTCTCATCCATGAAACACACTCTGCTGTAGAGCAAGAAGCATGCTCTTTATTTCTAGAGTCTATAATAAGGCGGGAAACGTGAGTGGGCTCAGAACAAACGATCCATGTTTCCTACAAACACGGACCATATCTAGTTCAACTCTGCTTCTGAAACTGATACAAACCACTGGGCCTCTAACATCCAATGCTTTTCAAAGAGAGCAAGAAACGTGTGAGCTTCATGAACGATGGAGCTTCGTTTGAGCTGAAAAGTGAGGGCGTTTACCTGAAAAGAAGTCTTGCTTGTAGGAAGACACAGAGCCTGGAATTGATCTCCGTATCTGAAGGGAAATACACAGCACATTTCTCATCCATGAAACACACTCTGTTTAGAGCAAGATGCACGCTCTTGCTTTCTAGAGTCTCTAATAAGGCGGGAAAAGTGATGTGCTCAGAACAAAAGAACCGTGTTTCCTACACACACGGACCAATCCTAATTCAACTCTGCTTCTGAAACTGATACAAACCAGTGGTCATCTAACATCCAATGCTTTTCAGTTAAGAGCGAGAAACGTGTGAGCTTCGTGAACGTTGTAGCTTCGTTTGAGCTGAAAGTGAGTTCTTATACCCGAAACGAAGTTTTGATTGTAAAAGACACAGTGCCTGGCATTTCACTCCGTTTCTGAAGGGAAACACACAGCACAGTTCTCATCCATGAAACACACTCTGCTTTAGAGGAAGAAGCAGGCTCTTACTTTCTATAGTCTCTATTAAGGAGGGAAACGTAAGTGTGCTCAGAACAAAAGAACCATGTTTCCCACACACAGGGACCATATCTAGTTCAACTCTGCTTCTGAAACTGATACAAACCACAGGGCCTCTAATATCAAATGCTTTTCAGTTAAGAGCGAGAAACGTGTGAGCTTCCTGAACAATATAGCTTCCTTTGAGCTGAAAAGTGTGTGCATTTACCTGAAATGAAGTCTGGCTTGTAGGAAGACACAGACACTGGCACCTAACTCCGTTTTTGAACGGAAACACACAGCACAGTTCTCATCCATGAAACACACTCTGCTGTAGAGCAAGAAGCATGCTCTTGCTTTGTAGAGTCTATAATAAGGCGGGAAACCTGAGTGGGCTCAGAACAAACGATCCATGTTTCCTACAAACACGGACCATATCTAGTTCAACTCTGCTTCTGAAACTGATACAAACCACAGTTCCTCTAACATCCAATGATTTTCAAATAAGAGCAAGAAACGTGTGAGCTTCATGAATGATTTAGCTTCGTTTGAGCTGAAAAGTGAGGGCGTTTACCTGAAAAGAAGTCTTGCTTGTAGGAAGACACAGAGCCTGGCATTGATCTCCGTATCTGAAGGGAAACACACAGCACAGTTCTCATCCATGAAACACACTCTGTTTAGAGCAAGATGCACGCTCTTGCTTTCTAGAGTCTTAATAAGGCGGGAAAAGTGATGTGCTCAGAAGAAAAGAACCGTGTTTCCTACACACACGGACCATATCTAGTTCAACTCAGCTTCTGAAACTGAAGCAAATCACAGGTCCTCTAACATCCAATGCTTTTCAGTTAAGAGCGAGAATCCTGTGAGCTTTGTGAACGATGTAGCTTCCTTTGAGCTGAAAAGAGAGTGTGTTTACCTGAAACGAAGTCTTGCTTGTAGGAAGACACAGAGCCTGGCATTGAACTCCGTTTCTGAAGGGAAACACAAAGCACAGTGCTCATCCATGAAACACACTCTGCTTTAGAGCAAGATGCACGCTCTTGCTTTCTAGAGTCTCTAATAAGGCAGGAAATGTGATGTGCTCAGAACAAAAGAACCGTGTTTCCTACACACACGGACCATACCTAGCTCAACTCTGCTTCTGAAACTGATACAACCCACTGGTCCTCTAACATCCAATGCTTTTCAGTTAAGAGCGAGAAACGTGTGAGCTTCCTGAACGATATAGCTTCCTTTGAGCTGAAAAGTGTGTGCGTTTACCTGAAATGAAGTCTGGCATGTAGGAAGACACAGACACTGGCACGTAACTCCGTTTTTGAACGTAAACACACAGCACAGTTCTCATCCATGAAACACACTCTGCTTTAGAGCAAGAAGCACACTATTGCTTTCTAGAGTCTCGAATAATGCGGGAAACGTGAGTGTGCTCAGAACAAAAGAACCGTGTTTCCTACACACACGGACCATATCTAGTTCAACTCTGCTTCAGAAACTGATACAAACCACAGGGCCTCTAACATCCAATGCTTTTCATTTAAGAACGAAAAACGTGAGAGCTTTCGTGAACTATGTAGCTTCGTTTGAGATGATAGTGAGTGCATTTACCCGAAACGAAGTCTTGATTGTAAAAGACAAAGAACCTGGCATTTAACTCCGATTCTGAAGGGAAACACACAGCACAGTTCTCATCCATGAAACACACTCTGATTTAGAGCAAGAAGCATGCTCTTGCTTTCTAGAGTCTATAATAAGGCGGGGAACTTGAGTGGGCTCAGAACAAATGATCCATGTTTCCTACACACACGGACCATATCTAGTTCAACTCTGCTTCTGAAACTGATACAAACCACAGTTCCTCTAACATCCAATGCTTTTCAAATAAGAGCAAGAAACGTGTGAGCTTCATGAACGATGTAGCTTCGTTTGAGCTGAAAAGTGAGGGCGTTTACCTGAAAAGAAGTCTTGCTTGTAGGAAGACACAGAGCCTGGCATTGATCTCCGTATCTGAAGGGAAACACACAGCACAGTTCTCATCCATGAAACACACTCTGCTTTAGAGCCAGAAGCACGCTCTTGCTTTCTAGAGTCTCTAATAAGGCGGGAAACATGAGTGTCTCAGAACAAAAGAACCGTGTTTCCTACACACACGCACCATATCTAGTTCAACTCTGCTTCAGAAACTGATACAAACCACAGGGCCTCTAACATCCAATGCTTTTCAGTTAAGAGCGAGAAACGTGTGAGCTTCGTGAACGATGTAGCTTCGTTTGAGCTGAAAAGTGAGGGCGTTTACCTGAAAAGATGTCTTGCTTGTAGGAAGATACAGAGCCTGACATTGAACTCCGTATCAGAAGGGAAACACACAGCACAGTTCTCATCCATGAAACACACTCTGTTTAGAGCAAGATGCACGCTCTTGCTTTCTAGAGTCTTAATAAGGCTGGAAACATGATGTGCTCAGAAGAAAAGAACCGTGTTTCCTACACACACGGACCATATCTAGTTCAACTCAGCTTCTGAAACTGATGCAAATCACAGGTCCTCTAACATACAATGCTTTTAATTTAAGAGCGAGAATCGTGTGAGCTTTGTGAACGATGTAGCTTCCTTTGAGCTGAAAAGTGAGTGTGTTTACCTGAAACGAAGTATTGCTTGTAGGAAGACACAGAGCCTGGCATTGAACTCCGTTTCTGAAGGGAAACACAAAGCACAGTGCTCATCCATGAAACACACTCTGATTTAGAGCCAGAAGCACGCTCTTGCTTTCTAGATTCTCTAATAATGCGGGAAACGTGAGTGTGCTCAGAACAAAAGAACCGTGTTTCCTACACACACGGACCATATCTAGTTCAACTCTGCTTTAGAAACTGATACAAACCACAGGTCCTCTAAAATCCAATGCTTTTCAGTTAAGAGCGAGAAACGTGTGAGCTTCGTGAACGATGTAGCTTCATTTGAGATGATAGTGAGTCCGTTTACCCGAAACGAAGTTTTGATTGTAAAAGACACAGAGCCTGGCATTTAACTCCGTTTCTGAAGGGAAACACACATCACAGTTCTCATCCATGAAACACACTCTGCTTTAGAGCAAGAAGCAGGCTATTGCTTTCTAGATTCTCTAATAAGGCGGGAAACATGACTGAGCTGAGAAAAAAAGAACCGTGTTTCCTACACACACGGACCATATCTAGTTCAACTCTGCTTCTGAAACTGATACAAACCACAGATCCTCTAACATCCAATGCTTTTCAGTTAAGAGCGAGAAACGTGTGAGCTTCCTGAACGATATAGCTTCCTTTGAGCTGAAAAGTGTGTGCGTTTACCTGAAACGAAGTCTGGCATGTAGCAAGTCACAGACACTGGCACATAACTCCGTTTTTGAACGGAAACACACAGCACAGTTCTCATCCATGAAACACACTCTGCTTTAGAGCAAGAAGCAGGCTTTTGCTTTCTAGATTCTCTAATAAGCCGGGAAACATGACTGAGCTGAGAAAAAAAGAACCGTGTTTCCTACACACACGGACCATATCTAGTTCAACTCTGCTTCTGAAACTGATACAAACCACAGATCCTCTAACATCCAATGCTTATCAGTTAAGAGCGAGAAACGTGTGAGCTTCCTGAACGATGTAGCTTTGTTTGAGCTGAAAAGTGACAGCGTTTACCTGAAACGAAGTCTTGTTTGTAGGAAGACACAGAGCCTGGCATTTAACTCCGTTTCTGAAGGGAAACACACAGCACAGTTCTCATCCATGAGACACACTCTGTTTAGAGCAAGATGCATGCTCTTGCTTTCTAGAGTCTCTAATAAGGCGGGAAAAGTTAGTGTGCTCAGAACAAAAGAACCGTGTTTCCTACACACATTGACCATATCTAGTTCAACTCTGCTTCTGAAACTGATACCAGCCACAGGGCCTCTAACATCCAATGCTTTTCAGTTAAGAGCGAAAAACGTGAGAGCTTCGTGAACTATGTATCTTCGTTTGAGATGATAGTGAGTGCATTTACCCGAAATGAAGTCTTGATTGTAAAAGACAAAGAACCTGGCATTTAATTCCGTTTCTGAAGGGAAACACACAGCACAATTCTCATCTATGAAACACACTCTGCTGTAGAGCAAGAAGCATGCTCTTGCTTTCTAGAGTCTATAATAAGGCGGGGAACTTGAGTGGGCTCAGAACAAACGATCCATGTTTTCTACACACACGGACCATATCTAGTTCAACTCTGCTTCTGAAACTGATACAAACCACAGTTCCTCTAACATCCAATGCTTTTCAAATAAGAGCAAGAAACGTGTGAGCTTCATGAACGATGTAGCTTCGTTTGAGCTGAAAAGTGAGGGCGTTTACCTGAAAAGAAGTCTTGCTTGTAGGAAGACACAGAGCCTGGCATTGATCTCCGTATCTGAAGGGAAACACACAGCACAGTTCTCATCCAGGAAACACACTCTGTTTAGAGCAAGATGCACACTCTTGCTTTCTAGAGTCTCTAATAAGGCGGGAAACGTGATGTGCTCAGAACAAAAGAACCGTGTTTCCTACACACACGGACCATACCTAGTTCAACTCTGCTTCTGAAACTGATACAAACCACTGGTCCTCCAACATCCAATGCTTTTCAGTTAAGAGCGAGAAACGTGTGAGCTTCCTGAACGATATAGCTTCCTTTGAGCTGAAAAGTGTGTGCGTTTACCTGAAATGAAGTCTGGCTTGTAGGAAGACACAGACACTGGCACGTAACTCCGTTTTTGAACGGAAACACACAGCACAGTTCTCATCCATGAAACACACTCTGCTTTAGAGCAAGAAGCATGCTCTTGCTTTCTAGAGTCTCTAATAAGGCAGGAAACGTGAGTGTGCTCAGAACAAAAGAACCGTGTTTCCTACACACACGGACCATATCTAGTTCAACTCAGCTTCTAAAACTGATGCAAATCACAGGTTCTCTAACATCCAATGCTTTTCAGTTAAGAGCGAGAATCCTGTGAGCTTTGTGAACGATGTAGCTTCCTTTGAGCTGAAAAGTGAGTGTGTTTACCTGAAACGAAGTCTTGCTTGTAGGAAGACACAGAGCCTGGCATTGAACTCCGTTTCTGAAGGGAAACACAAAGCACAGTGCTCATCCATGAAACACACTCTGCTTTAGAGCCAGAAGCACTCTCTTGCTTTCTAGAGTCTCTAATAAGGCGGGAAACGTGAGTTTGCTCAGAACAAAAGAACCGTGTTTCCTACACACACGGACCATATCTAGTTCAACTCTGCTTCAGAAACTGATACAAACCACAGGGCCTCTAACATCCAATGCTTTTCAGTTAAGAGCGAAAACGTGAGAGCTTCGTGAACTATGTAGCTTCGTTTGAGATGATAGTGAGTGCATTTACCCGAAATGAAGTCTTGATTGTAAAAGAAAAAGAACCTGGCATTTAACTCCGTTTCTGAAGGGAAACACACAGCACAGTTCTCATCTATGAAACACACTCTGCTGTAGAGCAAGAAGCATGCTCTTGCTTTCTAGAGTCTATAATAAGGCGGGAAACATGAGTGGGCTCAGAACAAACGATCCATGTTTCCTACACACACGGACCATATCTAGTTGAACTCTGCTTCTGAAACTGATACAAACCACAGTTCCTCTAACATCCAATGCTTTTCAAATAAGAGCAAGAAACGTGTGAGCTTCATGAACGATGTAGCTTTGTTTGAGCTGAAAAGTGAGGGCGTTTACCTAAAAAGAAGTCTTGCTTGTAGGAAGACACAGAGCCTGGCATTGAACTCCGTATCAGAAGGGAAACACACAGCACAGTTCTCATCCATGAAACACACTCTGTTTAGAGCAAGATGCACGCTCTTGCTTTCTAGAGTCTTAATAAGGCAGGAAACGTGATGTGCTCAGAAGAAAAGAACCGTGTTTCCTACACACACGGACCATATCTAGTTCAACTCAGCTTCTGAAACTGATGCAAATCACAGGTGCTCTAACATCCAATGCTTTTCAGTTAAGAGCGAGAATCCTGTGAGCTTTGTGAACGATGTAGCTACCTTTGAGCTGAAAAGTGAGTGTGTTTACCTCAAACGAAGTCTTGCTTGTAGGAAGACACAGAGCCTGGCATTGAACTCCGTTTCTGAAGGGAAACACAAAGCACAGTGCTCATCCATGAAACACACTCTGCTTTAGAGCCAGAAGCACGCTCTTGCTTTCTAGATTCTCTAATAATGCGGGAAACGTGAGTGTGCTCAGAACAAAAGAACCGTGTTTCCTACACACACGGACCATATCTAGTTCAACTCTGCGTTAGAAACTGATACAAACCACAGGTCCTCTAAAATCCAATGCTTTTCAGTTAAGAGCGAGAAACGTGTGAGCTTCGTGAACGATGTAGCTTCATTTGAGATGATAGTGAGTGCGTTTACCCGAAACGAAGTTTTGATTGTAAAAGACACAGAGCCTGGCATTTAACTCCGTTTCTGAAGGGAAACACACATCACAGTTCTCATCAATGAAACACACTCTGCTTTAGAGCAAAAAGCACGCTCTTGCTTTCTAGAGTCTCTAATAAGGCGGGAATCGTGAGTGTGCTCAGAACAATAGATCCATATTTCCTACACACACGGACCATATCTAGTTCAACTATGCTTCTGAAACTGATACAAACCACAGGGCCCCTAACATCCAATGCTTTTCAGTTAAGAGCGAGAAACGTGTGAGCTTCCTGAACGATATAGCTTCCTTTGAGCTGAAAAGTGTGTGCGTTTACCTGAAACGAAGTCTGGCATGTAGGAAGTCACAGACACTGGCACATAACTCCGTTTTTGAACGGAAACACACAGCACAGTTCTCATCCATGAAACACACTCTGCTTTAGAGCAAGAAGCAGGCTATTGCTTTCTAGATTCTCTAATAAGGCGGGAAACATGACTGAGCTGAGAAAAAAAGAACCGTGTTTCCTACACACACGGACCATATCTAGTTCAACTCTGCTTCTGAAACTGATACAAACCACAGATCCTCTAACATCCAATGCTTTTCAGTTAAGAGCGAGAAACGTGTGAGCTTCCTGAACGATGTAGCTTTGTTTGAGCTGAAAAGTGACAGCGTTTACCTGAAACGAAGTCTTGTTTGTAGGAAGACACAGAGCCTGGCATTTAACTCTGTTTCTGAAGGGAAACACACAGCACAGTGCTCATCCATGAAACACACTCTGCTTTAGAGCCAGAGGCACGCTCTTGCTTTCTAGAGTCTCGAATAAGGCGGGAAACGTGAGTGTGCTCAGAACAAAAGAACCGTGTTTCCTACACACACGGACCATATCTAGTTCAACTCTGCTTCAGAAACTGATACAAACGACAGGGCCTCTAACATCCAATGCTTTTCAGTTAAGAGCGAGAAACGTGTGAGCTTCGTGAAAGATGTAGCTTCATTTGAGATGATAGTGAGTGCGTTTACCCGAAACGAAGTCTTGATTGTAAAAGACAAAGAACCTGGCATTTAACTACGTTTCTGAAGGGAAACACACAGCACAGTTCTCATCTATGAAACACACTCTGCTGTAGAGCAAGAAGCATGCTCTTGCTTTCTAGAATCTCTAAATGTGATAAACGTGAGTGTGCTCAGAACAAAAAACCGTGTTTCCTACACACATTGACCATATCTAGTTCAACTCTGCTTCTGAAACTGATACAGACCACTGGGCCTCTAATATCCAATGCTTTTCAAATAAGAGCAAGAAACGTGTGAGCTTCATGAACAATGTAGCTTCCTTTGAGCAGAAAAGTGAGTGTGTTTACCTGAAACGAAGTCTTGCTTGTAGGAAGACACATGCCTGGCAATTAACTCCAATTCTGAAGGGAAATACACAGCAAAGTTCTCATCCATGAAACACACTCTGCTTTAGAGCAAGAAGCATGCTCTTGCTTTCTAGAGTCTCTAATAAGGCAGGTAACGTGATTGGGCTCAGAACAAAAGAACAGTGTTTCCTACACACACGGACCATATCTAGAACAACTCTGCTTCTGAAACTGATACAAACCACAGGTCCTCTAACATCCAATGCTTTTCAGTTAAGAGCGAGAAACGTGTGAGCTTCCTGAACGATGTAGCTTTGTTTGAGCTGAAAAGTGACAGCGTTTACCTGAAACGAAGTCTTGTTTGTAGGAAGACACAGAGCCTGGCATTTAACTCCGTTTCTGAAGGGAAACACACAGCACAGTGCTCATCCATGAAACACACTCTGCTTTAGAGCCAGAAGCACCCTCTTGCTTTCTAGAGTCTCAAATAAGGCGGGAAACGTGAGTGTGCTCAGAACAAAAGAACCGTGTTTCCTACACACACGGACCATATCTAGTTCAACTCTGCTTCAGAAACTGATACAAACCACAGGGCCTCTAACATCCAATGCTTTTCAGTTAAGAGCGAGAAACGTGTGAGCTTCGTGAACGATGTAGCTTCGTTTGAGCTGAAAAGTGAGGGCGTTTACCTGAAAATATGTCTTGCTTGTAGGAAGACACAGAGCCTGGCATTGAACTCCGTATCAGAAGGGAAACACACAGCACAGTTCTCATCCATGAAACACACTCTGTTTAGAGTAAGATGCACGCTCTTGCTTTCTAGAGTCTCTAATAAGGCGGGAAACGTGATGTGCTCAGAAGAAAAGAACAGTGTTTCCTACACACACGGACCATATCTAGTTCAACTCAGCTTCTGAAACTGATGCAAATCACAGGTGCTCTAACATCCAATGCTTTTCAGTTAAGAGCGAGAAACGTGTGAGCTTCGTGAACGATGTAGCTTCATTTGAGATGATAGTGAGTGCGTTTACCCGAAACGAAGTCTTGATTGTAAAAGACAAAGAACCTGGCATTGAACTCCGTTTCTGAAGGGAAACACACAGCACAGTTCTTATCCATGAAACACACTCTGCTTTAGAGCAAGAAGCATGCTCTTGCTTTCTGGAGTCTCTAATAAGGCGGGAAACATGGGTGTGCTCAGAACAAAAGAACCGTGTTTCCTACACACATTGACCATATCTAGTTCAACTCTGCTTCTGAAACTGATACAAACCACAGGGCCTCTAACATCCAATGCTTTTCAGTTAAGAGCGAAAAACGTGAGAGCTTCGTGAACTATGTAGCTTCGTTTGAGATGATAGTGAGTACGTTTACCCGAAACAAAGTCTTGATTGTAAAAGACAAAGAACATGGCATTTAACTCCGTTTCTGAAGGGAAACACACAGCACAGTTCTCATCCATGAAACACACTCTGCTGTAGTGCAAGAAGCATGCTCTTGATTTCTAGAGTCTATAATAAGGCGGGAAACGTGAGTGGGCTCATAAAAAACGATCCATGTTTCCTACACACACGGACCATATCTAGTTCAACTCTGCTTCTGAAACTGATACAAACCACAGTTCCTCTAACATCCAATGATTTCAAATAAGAGCAAGAAACGTGTGAGCTTCATGAACGATGTAGCTTCGTTTGAGCTGAAAAGTGAGGGCATTTACCTGAAACGAAGTCTTGTTTGTAGGAAGACACAGAGCCTGGCATTGAACTCCGTTTCTGAAGGGAAACACAAAGCACAGTGCTCATCCATGAAACACACTCTGCTTTAGAGCCAGAAGCACGCTCTTGCTTTCTAGATTCTCTAATAATGCGGGAAACGTGAGTGTGCTCAGAACAAAAGAACCGTGTTTCCTACACACACGGACCATATCTAGTTCAACTCTGCTTTAGAAACTGATACAAACCACAGGTCCTCTAAAATCCAATGCTTTTCAGTTAAGAGCGAGAAACGTGTGAGCTTCGTGAACGATGTAGCTTCATTTGAGATGATAGTGAGTGCGTTTACCCGAAACGAAGTTTTGATTGTAAAAGACACAGAGCCTGGCATTTAACTCCGTTTCTGAAGGGAAACACACATCACAGTTCTCATCAATGAAACACACTCTGCTTTAGAGCAAAAAGCACGCTCTTGCTTTCTAGAGTCTCTAATAAGGCGGGAATCGTGAGTGTGCTCAGAACATTAGATCCATATTTCCTACACACACGGACCATATCTAGTTCAACTATGCTTCTGAAACTGATACAAACCACAGGGCCCCTAACATCCAATGCTTTTCAGTTAAGAGCGAGAAACGTGTGAGCTACCTGAACGATATAGCTTCCTTTGAGCTGAAAAGTGTGTGCGTTTACCTGAAACGAAGTCTGGCATGTAGGAAGTCACAGACACTGGCACATAACTCCGTTTTTGAACGGAAACACACAGCACAGTTCTCATCCATGAAACACACTCTGCTTTAGAGCAAGAAGCAGGCTATTGCTTTCTAGATTCTCTAATAAGGCGGGAAACATGACTGAGCTGAGAAAAAAAGAACCGTGTTTCCTACACACACGGACCATATCTAGTTCAACTCTGCTTCTGAAACTGATACAAACCACAGATCCTCTAACATCCAATGCTTTTCAGTTAAGAGCGAGAAACGTGTGAGCTTCCTGAACGATGTAGCTTTGTTTGAGCTGAAAAGTGACAGCGTTTACCTGAAACGAAGTCTTGTTTGTAGGAAGACACAGAGCCTGGCATTTAACTCTGTTTCTGAAGGGAAACACACAGCACAGTGCTCATCCATGAAACACACTCTGCTTTAGAGCCAGAGGCACGCTCTTGCTTTCTAGAGTCTCGAATAAGGCGGGAAACGTGAGTGTGCTCAGAACAAAAGAACCGTGTTTCCTACACACACGGACCATATCTAGTTCAACTCTGCTTCAGAAACTGATACAAACGACAGGGCCTCTAACATCCAATGCTTTTCAGTTAAGAGCGAGAAACGTGTGAGCTTCGTGAAAGATGTAGCTTCATTTGAGATGATAGTGAGTGCGTTTACCCGAAACGAAGTCTTGATTGTAAAAGACAAAGAACCTGGCATTTAACTACGTTTCTGAAGGGAAACACACAGCACAGTTCTCATCTATGAAACACACTCTGCTGTAGAGCAAGAAGCATGCTCTTGCTTTCTAGAGTCTCTAAATGTGATAAACGTGAGTGTGCTCAGAACAAAAAACCGTGTTTCCTACACACATTGACCATATCTAGTTCAACTCTGCTTCTGAAACTGATACAGACCACTGGGCCTCTAATATCCAATGCTTTTCAAATAAGAGCAAGAAACGTGTGAGCTTCATGAACGATGTAGCTTCCTTTGAGCAGAAAAGTGAGTGTGTTTACCTGAAACGAAGTCTTGCTTGTAGGAAGACACATGCCTGGCAATTAACTCCAATTCTGAAGGGAAATACACAGCAAAGTTCTCATCCATGAAACACACTCTGCTTTAGAGCAAGAAGCATGCTCTTGCTTTCTAGAGTCTCTAATAAGGCAGGTAACGTGATTGGGCTCAGAACAAAAGAACAGTGTTTCCTACACACACGGACCATATCTAGAACAACTCTGCTTCTGAAACTGATACAAACCACAGGTCCTCTAACATCCAATGCTTTTCAGTTAAGAGCGAGAAACGTGTGAGCTTCCTGAACGATGTAGCTTTGTTTGAGCTGAAAAGTGACAGCGTTTACCTGAAACGAAGTCTTGTTTGTAGGAAGACACAGAGCCTGGCATTTAACTCCGTTTCTGAAGGGAAACACACAGCACAGTGCTCATCCATGAAACACACTCTGCTTTAGAGCCAGAAGCACCCTCTTGCTTTCTAGAGTCTCAAATAAGGCGGGAAACGTGAGTGTGCTCAGAACAAAAGAACCGTGTTTCCTACACACACGGACCATATCTAGTTCAACTCTGCTTCAGAAACTGATACAAACCACAGGGCCTCTAACATCCAATGCTTTTCAGTTAAGCTCGAGAAACGTGTGAGCTTCGTGAACGATGTAGCTTCATTTGAGATGATAGTGAGTGTGTTTACTCGAAACGAAGTCTTGATTGTAAAAGACACAGTGCCTGGCATTTCACTCCGTTTCTGAAGGGAAACACACAGCACAGTTCTCATCCATGAAACACACTCTGCTTTAGAGCAAGAAGCAGGCTCTTGCTTTCTATAGTCTCTATTAAGGAGGGAAACGTAAGTGTGCTCAGAACAAAAGAACCATGTTTCCTACACACAGGGAACATATCTAGTTCAACTCTGCTTCTGAAACTGATACAAACAACAGGGCCTCTAACATCAAATGCTTTTCAGTTAAGAGCGAGAAACGTGTGAGCTTCCTGAACAATATAGCTTCCTTTGAGCTGAAAAGTGTGTGCATTTACCTGAAATGAAGTCTGGCTTGCAGGAAGACACAGACACTGGCACGTAACTCCGTTTTTGAACGGAAACACACAGCACAGTTCTCATCCATGAAACACACTCTGCTGTAGAGCAAGAAGCATGCTCTTGCTTTGTAGAGTCTATAATAAGGCGGGAAACGTGAGTGGGCTCAGAACAAACGATCCATGTTTCCTACAAACACGGACCATATATAGTTCAACTCAGCTTCTGAAACTGATGCAAATCACAGGTCCTCTAACATCCAATGCTTTTCAGTTAAGAGCGAGAATCCTGTGAGCTTTGTGAACGATGTAGCTTCCTTTGAGCTGAAAAGTGAGGGCGTTTACCTGAAAATATGTCTTGCTTGTAGGAAAACACAGAGCCTGGCATTGAACTCCATATCAGAAGGGAAACACACAGCACAGTTCTCATCCATGAAACACACTCTGTTTAGAGTAAGATGCACGCTCTTGCTTTCTAGAGTCTCTATTAAGGCGGGAAACGTGAGTGTGCTCAGAAGAAAAGAACCGTGTTTCCTACACACACGGACCATATCTAGTTCAACTCAGCTTCTGAAACTGATGCAAATCACAGGTCCTCTAACATCCAATGCTTTTCAGTTAAGAGCGAGAAACGTGTGAGCTTCGTGAACGATGTAGCTTCATTTGAGATGATAGTGAGTGCGTTTACCCGAAACGAAGTCTTGATTGTAAAAGACAAAGAACCTGGCATTGAACTCCGTTTCTGAAGGGAAACACACAGCACAGTTCTTATCCATGAAACACACTCTGCTTTAGAGCAAGAAGCATGCTCTTGCTTTCTAGAGTCTCTAATAAGGCGGGAAACATGAGTGTGCTCAGAACAAAAGAACCGTGTTTCCTACACACATTGACCATATCTAGTTCAACTCTGCTTCTGAAACTGATACAAACCACAGGGCCTCTAACATCCAATGCTTTTCAGTTAAGAGCGAAAAACGTGAGAGCTTCGTGAACTATGTAGCTTCGTTTGAGATGACAGTGAGTACGTTTACCCGAAACAAAGTCTTGATTGTAAAAGACAAAGAACCTGGCATTTAACTCCGTTTCTGAAGGGAAACACACAGCACAGTTCTCATCCATGAAACACACTATGCTGTAGTGCAAGAAGCATGCTCTTGCTTTCTAGAATCTATAATAAGGCGGGAAACGTGAGTGGGATCATAAAAAACGATCCATGTTTCCTACACACACGGACCATATCTAGTTCAACTCTGCTTCTGAAACTGATACAAACCACAGTTCCTCTGACATCCAATGCTTTTCAAATAAGAGCAAGAAACGTGTGAGCTTCATGAACGATGTAGCTTCGTTTGAGCTGAAAAGTGAGGGCGTTTACCTGAAAAGAAGTCTTGCTTGTAGGAAGACACAGAGCCTGGCATTGATCTCCGTATCTGAAGGGAAACACACAGCACAGTTCTCATCCATGAAACACACTCTGTTTAGAGTAAGATGCACGCTCTTGCTTTCTAGAGTCTCTATTAAGGCGGGAAACATGAGTGTGCTCAGAACAAAAGAACCGTGTTTCCTACACACATTGACCATATCTAGTTCAACTCTGCTTCTGAAACTGATACAAACCACAGGGCCTCTAACATCCAATGCTTTTCAGTTAAGAGCGAAAAACGTGAGAGCTTCGTGAACTATGTAGCTTCGTTTGAGATGACAGTGAGTACGTTTACCCGAAACAAAGTCTTGATTGTAAAAGACAAAGAACCTGGCATTTAACTCCGTTTCTGAAGGGAAACACACAGCACAGTTCTCATCCATGAAACACACTATGCTGTAGTGCAAGAAGCATGCTCTTGCTTTCTAGAATCTATAATAAGGCGGGAAACGTGAGTGGGCTCATAAAAAACGATCCATGTTTCCTACACACACGGACCATATCTAGTTCAACTCTGCTTCTGAAACTGATACAAACCACAGTTCCTCTGACATCCAATGCTTTTCAAATAAGAGCAAGAAACGTGTGAGCTTCATGAACGATGTAGCTTCGTTTGAGCTGAAAAGTGAGGGCGTTTACCTGAAAAGAAGTCTTGCTTGTAGGAAGACACAGAGCCTGGCATTGATCTCCGTATCTGAAGGGAAACACACAGCACAGTTCTCATCCATGAAACACACTCTGTTTAGAGCAAGATGCACGCTCTGGCTTTCTAGAGTCTCTAATAAGGCGGGAAACTTAAGTGGGCTCAGAACAAAAGAACCGTGTTTCCTACACACACGGACCATACCTAGTTCAACTCTGCTTCTGAAACTGATACAAACCACTGGGCCTCTAACATCCAATGCTTTTCAGTTAAGAGCGAGAAACGTGTGAGCTTCGTGAATGATGTAGCCTCATTTGAGCTGAAAGTGAGTTCTTATACCCGAAATGAAGTCTTGATTGTAAAAGACACAGTGCCTGGCATTTAACTCCGTTTCTGAAGGGAAACACACAGCACAGTTCTCATCTATGAAACACACTCTGCTGTAGAGCAAGAAGCAGGCTCTTGCTTTCTATAGTCTCTATTAAGGAGGGAAACGTAAGTGTGCTCAGAACAACAGAACCATGTTTCCTACACACACGGACCATATCTAGTTCAACTCTGCTTCTGAAACTGATACAAACCACAGGGCCTCTAACATCATATGCTTTTCATTTAAGAGCGAGAAACGTGTGAGCTTCGAGAACGATGTAGCTTCGTTTGAGCTGAAAAGTGAGGGCGTTTACCTGAAAAGATGTCTTGCTTTTAGGAAGACACAGAGCCTGGCATTGAACTCCGTTTCTGAAGGGAAACATAAAGCACAGTGCTCATCCATGAAACACACTCTGCTTTAGAGCCAGAAGCACGCACTTGCTTTCTAGATTCTCTAATAATGCGGGAAACATGAGTGTGCTCAGAACAAAAGAACCGTGTTTCCTACACACACGGACCATATCTAGTTCAACTCTGCTTCAGAAACTGATACAAACCACAGGGCCTCTAACATCCAATGCTTTTCAGTTAAGCGCGAGAAACGTGTGAGCTTCGTGAACGATGTAGCTTCATTTGAGATGATAGTGAGTGCGTTTACCCGAAACAAAGTCTTGATTGTAAAAGACAAAGAACCTGGCATTTAACTCTGTTTCTGAAGGGAAACACACAGCACAGTTCTCATCCATGAAACACACTCTGCTGTAGAGCAAGAAGCATGCTCTTTATTTCTAGAGTCTATAATAAGGCGGGAAACGTGAGTGGGCTCAGAACAAACGATCCATGTTTCCTACAAACACGGACCATATCTAGTTCAACTCTGCTTCTGAAACTGATACAAACCACTGGGCCTCTAACATCCAATGCTTTTCAAAGAGAGCAAGAAACGTGTGAGCTTCATGAACGATGGAGCTTCGTTTGAGCTGAAAAGTGAGGGCGTTTACCTGAAAAGAAGTCTTGCTTGTAGGAAGACACAGAGCCTGGAATTGATCTCCGTATCTGAAGGGAAATACACAGCACAGTTCTCATCCATGAAACACACTCTGTTTAGAGCAAGATGCACGCTCTTGCTTTCTAGAGTCTCTAATAAGGCGGGAAAAGTGATGTGCTCAGAACAAAAGAACCGTGTTTCCTACACACACGGACCAATCCTAATTCAACTCTGCTTCTGAAACTGATACAAACCAGTGGTCCTCTAACATCCAATGCTTTTCAGTTAAGAGCGAGAAACGTGTGAGCTTCGTGAACGTTGTAGCTTCGTTTGAGCTGAAAGTGAGTTCTTATACCCGAAACGAAGTTTTGATTGTAAAAGACACAGTGCCTGGCATTTCACTCCGTTTCTGAAGGGAAACACACAGCACAGTTCTCATCCATGAAACACACTCTGCTTTAGAGCAAGAACATGCTCTTACTTTCTATAGTCTCTATTAAGGAGGGAAACGTAAGTGTGCTCAGAACAAAAGAACCATGTTTCCCACACACAGGGACCATATCTAGTTCAACTCTGCTTCTGAAACTGATACAAACCACAGGGCCTCTAATATCAAATGCTTTTCAGTTAAGAGCGAGAAACGTGTGAGCTTCCTGAACAATATAGCTTCCTTTGAGCTGAAAAGTGTGTGCATTTACCTGAAATGAAGTCTGGCTTGTAGGAAGACACAGACACTGGCACCTAACTCCGTTTTTGAACGGAAACACACAGCACAGTTCTCATCCATGAAACACACTCTGCTGTAGAGCAAGAAGCATGCTCTTGCTTTGTAGAGTCTATAATAAGGCGGGAAACGTGAGTGGGCTCAGAACAAACGATCCATGTTTCCTACAAACACGGACCATATCTAGTTCAACTCTGCTTCTGAAACTGATACAAACCACAGTTCCTCTAACATCCAATGATTTTCAAATAAGAGCAAGAAACGTGTGAGCTTCATGAATGATTTAGCTTCCTTTGAGCTGAAAAGTGAGGGCGTTTACCTGAAAAGAAGTCTTGCTTGTAGGAAGACACAGAGCCTGGCATTGATCTCCGTATCTGAAGGGAAACACACAGCACAGTTCTCATCCATGAAACACACTCTGTTTAGAGCAAGATGCACGCTCTTGCTTTCTAGAATCTTAATAAGGCGGGAAAAGTGATGTGCTCAGAAGAAAAGAACCGTGTTTCCTACACACACGGACCATATCTAGTTCAACTCAGCTTCTGAAACTGAAGCAAATCACAGGTCCTCTAACATCCAATGCTTTTCAGTTAAGAGCGAAAAACGTGAGAGCTTTGTGAACTATGTAGCTTCGTTTGAGATGACAGTGAGTACGTTTACCCGAAACAAAGTCTTGATTGTAAAAGACAAAGAACCTGGCATTTAACTCCGTTTCTGAAGGGAAACACACAGCACAGTTCTCATCCATGAAACACACTATGCTGTAGTGCAAGAAGCATGCTCTTGCTTTCTAGAGTCTATAATAAGGCGGGAAACGTGAGTGGGCTCATAAAAAACGATCCATGTTTCCTACACACACGGACCATATCTAGTTCAACTCTGCTTCTGAAACTGATACAAACCACAGTTCCTCTGACATCCAATGCTTTTCAAATAAGAGCAAGAAACGTGTGAGCTTCATGAACGATGTAGCTTCGTTTGAGCTGAAAAGTGAGGGCGTTTACCTGAAAAGAAGTCTTGCTTGTAGGAAGACACAGAGCCTGGCATTGATCTCCGTATCTGAAGGGAAACACACAGCACAGTTCTCATCCATGAAACACACTCTGTTTAGAGCAAGATGCACGCTCTGGCTTTCTAGAGTCTCTAATAAGGCGGGAAACTTAAGTGGGCTCAGAACAAAAGAACCGTGTTTCCTACACACACGGACCATACCTAGTTCAACTCTGCTTCTGAAACTGATACAAACCACTGGGCCTCTAACATCCAATGCTTTTCAGTTAAGAGCGAGAAACGTGTGAGCTTCGTGAACGATGTAGCCTCATTTGAGCTGAAAGTGAGTTCTTATACCCGAAATGAAGTCTTGATTGTAAAAGACACAGTGCCTGGCATTTAACTCCGTTTCTGAAGGGAAACACACAGCACAGTTCTCATCTATGAAACACACTCTGCTGTAGAGCAAGAAGCAGGCTCTTGCTTTCTATAGTCTCTATTAAGGAGGGAAACGTAAGTGTGCTCAGAACAAAAGAACCGTGTTTCCTACACACACGGACCATATCTAGTTCAACTCTGCTTCAGAAACTGATACAAACCACAGGGCCTCTAACATCCAATGCTTTTCAGTTAAGCGCGAGAAACGTGTGAGCTTCGTGAACGATGTAGCTTCATTTGAGATGATAGTGAGTGCGTTTACCCGAAACAAAGTCTTGATTGTAAAAGACAAAGAACCTGGCATTTAACTCCGTTTCTGAAGGGAAACACACAGCACAGTTCTCATCCATGAAACACACTCTGCTGTAGAGCAAGAAGCATGCTCTTTATTTCTAGAGTCTATAATAAGGCGGGAAACGTGAGTGGGCTCAGAACAAACGATCCATGTTTCCTACAAACACGGACCATATCTAGTTCAACTCTGCTTCTGAAACTGATACAAACCACTGGGCCTCTAACATCCAATGCTTTTCAAAGAGAGCAAGAAACGTGTGAGCTTCATGAACGATGGAGCTTCGTTTGAGCTGAAAAGTGAGGGCGTTTACCTGAAAAGAAGTCTTGCTTGTAGGAAGACACAGAGCCTGGAATTGATCTCCGTATCTGAAGGGAAATACACAGCACAGTTCTCATCCATGAAACACACTCTGTTTAGAGCAAGATGCACGTTCTTGCTTTCTAGAGTCTCTAATAAGGCGGGAAAAGTGATGTGCTCAGAACAAAAGAACCGTGTTTCCTACACACACGGACCAATCCTAATTCAACTCTGCTTCTGAAACTGATACAAACCAGTGGTCCTCTAACATCCAATGCTTTTCAGTTAAGAGCGAGAAACGTGTGAGCTTCGTGAACGTTGTAGCTTCGTTTGAGCTGAAAGTGAGTTCTTATACCCGAAACGAAGTTTTGATTGTAAAAGACACAGTGCCTGGCATTTCACTCCGTTTCTGAAGGGAAACACACAGCACAGTTCTCATCCATGAAACACACTCTGCTTTAGAGCAAGAAGCATGCTCTTTATTTCTAGAGTCTCTATTAAGGAGGGAAACGTAAGTGTGCTCAGAACAAAAGAACCATGTTTCCCACACACAGGGACCATATCTAGTTCAACTCTGCTTCTGAAACTGATACAAACCACAGGGCCTCTAATATCAAATGCTTTTCAGTTAAGAGCGAGAAACGTGTGAGCTTCCTGAACAATATAGCTTCCTTTGAGCTGAAAAGTGTGTGCATTTACCTGAAATGAAGTCTGGCTTGTAGGAAGACACAGACACTGGCACCTAACTCCGTTTTTGTACGGAAACACACAGCACAGTTCTCATCCATGAAACACACTCTGCTGTAGAGCAGGAAGCATGCTCTTGCTTTGTAGAGTCTATAATAAGGCGGGAAACGTGAGTGGGCTCAGAACAAACGATCCATGTTTCCTACAAACACGGACCATATCTAGTTCAACTCTGCTTCTGAAACTGATACAAACCACAGTTCCTCTAACATCCAATGATTTTCAAATAAGAGCAAGAAACGTGTGAGCTTCATGAATGATTTAGCTTCCTTTGAGCTGAAAAGTGAGGGCGTTTACCTGAAAAGAAGTCTTGCTTGTAGGAAGACACAGAGCCTGGCATTGATCTCCGTATCTGAAGGGAAACACACAGCACAGTTCTCATCCATGAAACACACTCTGTTTAGAGCAAGATGCACGCTCTTGCTTTCTAGAGTCTTAATAAGGCGGGAAAAGTGATGTGCTCAGAAGAAAAGAACCGTGTTTCCTACACACACGGACCATATCTAGTTCAACTCAGCTTCTGAAACTGAAGCAAATCACAGGTCCTCTAACATCCAATGCTTTTCAGTTAAGAGCGAAAAACGTGAGAGCTTCGTGAACTATGTAGCTTCGTTTGAGATGACAGTGAGTACGTTTACCCGAAACAAAGTCTTGATTGTAAAAGACAAAGAACCTGGCATTTAACTCTGTTTCTGAAGGGAAACACACAGCACAGTTCTCATCCATGAAACACACTATGCTGTAGTGCAAGAAGCATGCTCTTGCTTTCTAGAGTCTATAATAAGGCGGGAAACGTGAGTGGGCTCATAAAAAACGATCCATGTTTCCTACACACACGGACCATATCTAGTTCAACTCTGCTTCTGAAACTGATACAAACCACAGTTCCTCTGACATCCAATGCTTTTCAAATAAGAGCAAGAAACGTGTGAGCTTCATGAACGATGTAGCTTCGTTTGAGCTGAAAAGTGAGGGCGTTTACCTGAAAAGAAGTCTTGCTTGTAGGAAGACACAGAGCCTGGCATTGATCTCCGTATCTGAAGGGAAACACACAGCACAGTTCTCATCCATGAAACACACTCTGTTTAGAGCAAGATGCATGCTCTGGCTTTCTAGAGTCTCTAATAAGGCGGGAAACTTAAGTGGGCTCAGAACAAAAGAACCGTGTTTCCTACACACACGGACCATACCTAGTTCAACTCTGCTTCTGAAACTGATACAAACCACTGGGCCTCTAACATCCAATGCTTTTCAGTTAAGAGCGAGAAACGTGTGAGCTTCGTGAACGATGTAGCCTCATTTGAGCTGAAAGTGAGTTCTTATACCCGAAATGAAGTCTTGATTGTAAAAGACACAGTGCCTGGCATTTAACTCCGTTTCTGAAGGGAAACACACAGCACAGTTCTCATCTATGAAACACACTCTGCTGTAGAGCAAGAAGCAGGCTCTTGCTTTCTATAGTCTCTATTAAGGAGGGAAACGTAAGTGTGCTCAGAACAACAGAACCATGTTTCCTACACACACGGACCATATCTAGTTCAACTCTGCTTCTGAAACTGATACAAACCACAGGGCCTCTAACATCATATGCTTTTCATTTAAGAGCGAGAAACGTGTGAGCTTCGAGAACGATGTAGCTTCGTTTGAGCTGAAAAGTGAGGGCGTTTACCTGAAAAGATGTCTTGCTTTTAGGAAGACACAGAGCCTGGCATTGAACTCCGTTTCTGAAGGGAAACATAAAGCACAGTGCTCATCCGTGAAACACACTCTGCTTTAGAGCCAGAAGCACGCACTTGCTTTCTAGATTCTCTAATAATGCGGGAAACATGAGTGTGCTCAGAACAAAAGAACCGTGTTTCCTACACACACGGACCATATCTAGTTCAACTCTGCTTCAGAAACTGATACAAACCACAGGGCCTCTAACATCCAATGCTTTTCAGTTAAGCGCGAGAAACGTGTGAGCTTCGTGAACGATGTAGCTTCATTTGAGATGATAGTGAGTGCGTTTACCCGAAACAAAGTCTTGATTGTAAAAGACAAAGAACCTGGCATTTAACTCCGTTTCTGAAGGGAAACACACAGCACAGTTCTCATCCATGAAACACACTCTGCTGTAGAGCAAGAAGCATGCTCTTTATTTCTAGAGTCTATAATAAGGCGGGAAACGTGAGTGGGCTCAGAACAAACGATCCATGTTTCCTACAAACACGGACCATATCTAGTTCAACTCTGCTTCTGAAACTGATACAAACCACTGGGCCTCTAACATCCAATGCTTTTCAAAGAGAGCAAGAAACGTGTGAGCTTCATGAACGATGGAGCTTCGTTTGAGCTGAAAAGTGAGGGCGTTTACCTGAAAAGAAGTCTTGCTTGTAGGAAGACACAGAGCCTGGAATTGATCTCCGTATCTGAAGGGAAATACACAGCACAGTTCTCATCCATGAAACACACTCTGTTTAGAGCAAGATGCACGCTCTTGCTTTCTAGAGTCTCTAATAAGGCGGGAAAAGTGATGTGCTCAGAACAAAAGAACCGTGTTTCCTACACACACGGACCAATCCTAATTCAACTCTGCTTCTGAAACTGATACAAACCAGTGGTCCTCTAACATCCAATGCTTTTCAGTTAAGAGCGAGAAACGTGTGAGCTTCGTGAACGTTGTAGCTTCGTTTGAGCTGAAAGTGAGTTCTTATACCCGAAACGAAGTTTTGATTGTAAAAGACACAGTGCCTGGCATTTCACTCCGTTTCTGAAGGGAAACACACAGCACAGTTCTCATCCATGAAACACACTCTGCTTTAGAGCAAGAAGCAGGCTCTTACTTTCTATAGTCTCTATTAAGGAGGGAAACGTAAGTGTGCTCAGAACAAAAGAACCATGTTTCCCACACACATTGACCATATCTAGTTCAACTCTGCTTCTGAAACTGATACAAACCACAGGGCCTCTAATATCAAATGCTTTTCAGTTAAGAGCGAGAAACGTGTGAGCTTCCTGAACAATATAGCTTCCTTTGAGCTGAAAAGTGTGTGCATTTACCTGAAATGAAGTCTGGCTTGTAGGAAGACACAGACACTGGCACCTAACTCCGTTTTTGAACGGAAACACACAGCACAGTTCTCATCCATGAAACACACTCTGCTGTAGAGCAAGAAGCATGCTCTTGCTTTGTAGAGTCTATAATAAGGCGGGAAACGTGAGTGGGCTCAGAACAAACGATCCATGTTTCCTACAAACACGGACCATATCTAGTTCAACTCTGCTTCTGAAACTGATACAAACCACAGTTCCTCTAACATCCAATGATTTTCAAATAAGAGCAAGAAACGTGTGAGCTTCATGAATGATTTAGCTTCCTTTGAGCTGAAAAGTGAGGGCGTTTACCTGAAAAGAAGTCTTGCTTGTAGGAAGACACAGAGCCTGGCATTGATCTCCGTATCTGAAGGGAAACACACAGCACAGTTCTCATCCATGAAACACACTCTGTTTAGAGCAAGATGCACGCTCTTGCTTTCTAGAGTCTTAATAAGGCAGGAAAAGTGATGTGCTCAGAAGAAAAGAACCGTGTTTCCTACACACACGGACCATATCTAGTTCAACTCAGCTTCTGAAACTGAAGCAAATCACAGGTCCTCTAACATCCAATGCTTTTCAGTTAAGAGCGAGAATCCTGTGAGCTTTGTGAACGATGTAGCTTCATTTGAGCTGAAAAGAGAGTGTGTTTACCTGAAACGAAGTCTTGCTTGTAGGAAGACACAGAGCCTGGAATTTAACTCCGTTTCTGAAGGGAAACACACAGTACAGTGCTCATCCATGAAACACACTCTGCTTTGGAGCCAGAAGCACGCTCTTGCTTTCTAGAGTCTCCAATAAGGCGGGAAACGTGAGTGTGCTCAGAACAAAAGAACCGTGTTTCATACACACATTGACCATATCTAGTTCAACTCTGCTTCTGAAACTGATACAAACCACAGGGCCTCTAACATCCAATCCTTTTCAATTAAGAGCGAAAAACGTGAGAGTTTCGTGAACGATGTAGCTTCTTTTGAGCTGAAAGTGACTTCTTATACCCGAAACGAAGTCTTGATTGTAAAAGACACAGTACCTGGCATTTAACTCCGTTTCTGAAGGGAAACACACAGCACAGTGCTCATCCATGAAACACACTCTGCTTTAGAGCAAGAAGCATGCTCTTGCTTTCTAGAGTCTCTAATAAGGCGGGAAACGTGAGTGTGCTCAGAACAAAAGAACCGTGTTTCCTACACACACGGACCATATCTAGTTCAACTCTGCTTCAGAAACAGATACAAACCACAGGGCCTCTATCATCCAATGTTTTTCAAAGAGAGCAAGAAACGTGTGAGCTTCCTGAACGATGTAGCTTCGTTTGAGCTGAAAAGTGAGGGCGTTTACCTGAAAAGAAGTCTTGCTTGTAGGAAGACACAGACACTGGCACGTAACTCCGTTTTTGAACGGAAACACACAGCACAGTTCTCACCCATGAAACACACTCTGCTTTAGAGCATGTAGCACGCTATTGCTTTCTAGATTCTCTAATAAGGCAGGAAACATGACTGAGCTCAGAAAAAAAGAACCGTGTTTCCTACACACACGGACCATATCTAGTTCAACTCTGCTTCTGAAACTGATAGAAACCACAGGGCCTCTAACATCCAATGTTTTTCAAAGAGAGCAAGAAACGTGTGAGCTTCATGAACGATGGAGCTTCGTTTGAGCTGAAAAGTGAGGGCGTTTACCTGAAAAGATGTCTTGCTTGTAGGAAGACTCAGAGCCTGGAATTGATCTCCGTATCTGAAGGGAAATACACAGCACAGTTCTCATCCATGAAACACACTCTGTTTAGATCAAGATGCACGCTCTTGCTTTCTAGAGTCTCTAATAAGGCGGGAAACGTGATGTGCTCAGAACAAAAGAACCGTGTTTCCTACACACACGGACCAATCCTATTTCAACTCTGCTTCTGAAACTGATACAAACCACTGGTCCTCTAACATCCAATGCTTTTCAGTTAAGAGCGAGAAACGTGTCAGCTTCGTGAACGTTGTAGCTTCGTTTGAGCTGAAAGTGAGTTCTTATACCCGAAACGAAGTCTTGATTGTAAAAGACACAGTGCCTGGCATTTCACTCCGTTTCTGAAGGGAAACACACAGCACAGTTCTCATCCATGAAACACACTCTGCTTTAGAGCAAGAAGCAGGCTCTTGCTTTCTATAGTCTCTATTAAGGAGGGAAACGTAAGTGTGCTCAGAACAAAAGAACCATGTTTCCTACACACAGGGACCATATCTAGTTCAACTCTGCTTCTGAAACTGATACAAACCACAGGGCCTCTAAAATCAAATACTTTTCAGTTAAGAGCGAGAAACGTGTGAGCTTCCTGAACAATATAGCTTCCTTTGAGCTGAAAAGTGTGTGCGTTTACCTGAAATGAAGTCTGGCTTGTAGGAAGACACAGACACTGGCACGTAACTCCGTTTTTGAACGGAAACACACAGCACAGTTCTCATCCATGAAACAACCTCTGCTGTAGAGCAAGAAGCATGCTTTTGCTTTGTAGAGTCTATAATAAGGCGGGAAACGTGAGTGGGCTCAGAACAAACGATCCATGTTTCCTACAAACACGGACCATATCTAGTTCAACTCTGCTTCTGAAACTGATACAAACCACAGTTCCTCTAACATCCAATGCTTTTCAAATAAGAGCAAGAAACGTGTGAGCTTCATGAACGATTTAGCTTCGTTTGAGCTGAAAAGTGAGGGCGTTTACCTGAAAAGACGTCTTGCTTGTATGAAGACACAGAGCCTGGCATTGATCTCCGTATCTGAAGGGAAACACACAGCACAGTTCTCATCCATGAAACACACTCTGTTTAGAGCAAGATGCTCGCTCTTGCTTTCTAGAGTCTTAATAAGGCGGGAAAAGTGATGTGCTCAGAAGAAAAGAACCGTGTTTCCTACACACACGGACCATATCTAGTTCAACTCAGCTTCTGAAACTGATGCAAATCACAGGTCCTCTAACATCCAATGCTTTTCAGTTAAGAGCGAGAAACGTGTGAGCTTCGTGAACGATGTAGCTTCATTTGAGATGATAGTGAGTGCGTTTACCCGAAACGAAGTCTTGATTGTAAAAGACAAAGAACCTGGCATTGAACTCCGTTTCTGAAGGGAAACACACAGCACAGTTCTTATCCATGAAACACACTCTGCTTTAGAGCAAGAAGCATGCTCTTGCTTTCTAGAGTCTCTAATAAGGCGGGAAACATGAGTGTACTCAGAACAAAAGAACCGTGTTTCCTACACACATTGACCATATCTATTTCAACTCTGCTTCTGAAACTGATACAAACCACAGGGCCTCTAACATCCAATGCTTTTCAGTTAAGAGCGAAAAACGTGAGAGCTTCGTGAACTATGTAGCTTCGTTTGAGATGATAGTGAGTACGTTTACCCGAAACAAAGTCTTGATTGTAAAAGACAAAAAACCTGGCATTTAACTCCGTTTCTGAAGGGAAACACACAGCACAGTTCTCATCCATGAAACACACTCTGCTGTAGTGCAAGAAGCATGCTCTTGCTTTCTAGAGTCTATAATAAGGCGGGAAACGTGAGTGGGCTCATAAAAAACGATCCATGTTTCCTACACACACGGACCATATCTAGTTCAACTCTGCTTCTGAAACTGATACAAACCACAGTTCCTCTAACATCCAATACTTTTCAAATAAGAGCAAGTAATGTGTGAGCTTCATGAACGATGTAGCTTCGTTTGAGCTGAAAAGTGAGGGCGTTTACCTGAAAAGAAGTCTTGCTTGTAGGAAGACACAGAGCCTGGCATTGATCTCCGTATCTGAAGGGAAACACACAGCACAGTTCTCATCCATGAAACACACTCTGTTTAGAGCAAGATGCACGCTCTTGCTTTCTAGAGTCTCTAATAAGGCGGGAAACTTAAGTGGGCTCAGAACAAAAGAACCGTGTTTCCTACACACACGGACCATACCTAGTTCAACTCTGCTTCTGAAACTGATACAAACCACTGGGCCTCTAACATCCAATGCTTTTCAGTTAAGAGCGAGAAACGTGTGAGCTTCGCGAACGATGTAGCTTCTTTTGAGCTGAAAGTGAGTTCTTATACCCGAAATGAAGTCTTGATTGTAAAAGACACAGTGCCTGGCATTTAACTCCGTTTCTGAAGGGAAACACACAGCACAGTGCTCATCCATGAAACACACTCTGCTTTAGAGCCAGAAGCACGCTCTTGCTTTCTAGAGTCTCTAATAAGGCGGGAAACATGAGTGTACTCAGAACAAAAGAACCGTGTTTCCTACACACATTGACCATATCTAGTTCAACTCTGCTTCTGAAACTGATACAAACCACAGGGCCTCTAACATCCAATGCTTTTCAGTTAAGAGCGAAAAACGTGAGAGCTTCGTGAACTATGTAGCTTCGTTTGAGATGATAGTGAGTACGTTTACCCGAAATGAAGTCTTGATTGTAAAAGACACAGTGCCTGGCATTTAACTCCGTTTCTGAAGGGAAACACACAGCACAGTGCTCATCCATGAAACACACTCTGCTTTAGAGCCAGAAGCACGCTCTTGCTTTCTAGATTCTCAAATAAGGCGGGAAACGTGAGTGTGCTCAGAACAAAAGAACCGTGTTTCCTACACACACGGACCATATCTAGTTCAACTCTGCTTCAGAAACTGATACAAACCACAGGGCCTCTAACATCCAATGCTTTTCAGTTAAGAGCGAGAAACGTGTGAGCTTCGTGAACGATGTAGCTTCATTTGAGATGATAGTGAGTGCGTTTACCCGAAACAAAATCTTGATTGTAAAAGACAAAGAACCTGGCATTTAACTCCGTTTCTGAAGGGAAACACACAGCACAGTTCTCATCTATGAAACACACTCTGCTGTAGAGCAAGAAGCAGGCTCTTGCTTTGTATAGTCTCTATTAAGGAGGGAAACGTAAGTGTGCTCAGAACAAAAGAACCATGTTTCCTACACACACGCACCATATCTAGTTCAACTCTGCTTCTGAAACTGATACAAACCACAGGGCCTCTAACATCATATGCTTTTCAGTTAAGAGCGAGAAACGTGTGAGCTTCCTGAACGTTATAGCTTCCTTTGAGCTGAAAAGTGTGCGTTTACCTGAAATGAAGTCTGGCTTGTAGGAAGACACAGACACTGGCACGTAACTCCGTTTTTGAACGGAAACACACAGCACAGTTCTCATCCATGAAACATACTCTGCTTTAGAGCAAGAAGCACACTCTTGCTTTCTAGAGTCTCTAATAAGGCGGGAAACGTGAGTGTGCTCAGAACAAAAGAACCGTGTTTCCTACACACACGGACCATATCTAGTTCAACTCTGCTTCAGAAACTGATACAAACCACAGGGCCTCTAACATCCAATGCTTGTCAGTTAAGAGCGAGAAACGTGTGAGCTTCGTGAACGATGTAGCTTCATTTGAGATGATAGTGAGTGCGTTTACCCGAAACGAAGTCTTGATTGTAAAAGACAAAGAACCTGGCATTTAACTCCATTTCTGAAGGGAAACACACACCACAGTTCTCATCCATGAAACACACTCTGCTTTAGAGCAAGAAGCATGCTCTTGCATTCTGGAGTCTCTAATAAGGCGGGAAATGTGAGTGTGCTCAGAACAAAAGAACCGTGTTTCCTACACACATTGACCATATCTAGTTCAACTCTGCTTCTGAAACTGATACAAACCACAGTTCCTCTAACATCCAATGCTTTTCAAATAAGAGCAAGAAACGTGTGAGCTTCATGAACGATGTAGCTTCGTTTGAGCTGAAAAGTGAGGGCGTTTACCTGAAAAGAAGTCTTGCTTGTAGGAAGACACAGAGCCTGGCATTGATCTCCGTATCTGAAGGGAAACACACAGCACAGTTCTCATCCATGAAACACACTCTGCTTTAGAGCAAGAAGCATGCTCTTGCTTTCTAGAGTCTCTAATAAGGCGGAAAACATGAGTGTACTCAGAACAAAAGAACCGTGTTTCCTACACACATTGACCATATCTAGTTCAACTCTGCTTCTGAAACTGATACAAACCACAGGGCCTCTAACATCCAATGCTTTTCAGTTAAGAGCGAAAAACGTGAGAGCTTTGTGAACTATGTAGCTTCGTTTGAAATGATAGTGAGTACGTTTACCAGAAATGAAGTCTTGATTGTAAAAGACACAGTGCCTGGCATTTAACTCCGTTTCTGAAGGGAAACACACAGCACAGTGCTCATCCATGAAACACACTCTGCTTTAGAGCCAGAAGCACGCTCTTGCTTTCTAGAGTCTCGAATAAGGCGGGAAACGTGAGTGTGCTCAGAACAAAAGAACCGTGTTTCCTACACACACGGACCATATCTAGTTCAACTCTGCTTCAGAAACTGATACAAACCACAGGGCCTCTAACATCCAATGCTTTTCAGTTAAGAGCGAGAAACGTGTGAGCTTCGTGAACGATGTAGCTTCATTTGAGATGATAGTGAGTGCGTTTACCCGAAACAAAATCTTGATTGTAAAAGACAAAGAACCTGGCATTTAACTCCGTTTCTGAAGGGAAACACACAGCACAGTTCTCATCTATGAAACACACTCTGCTGTAGAGCAAGAAGCAGGCTCTTGCTTTGTATAGTCTCTATTAAGGAGGGAAACGTAAGTGTGCTCAGAACAAAAGAACCATGTTTCCTACACACACGCACCATATCTAGTTCAACTCTGCTTCTGAAACTGATACAAACCACAGGGCCTCTAACATCATATGCTTTTCAGTTAAGAGCGAGAAACGTGTGAGCTTCCTGAACGTTATAGCTTCCTTTGAGCTGAAAAGTGTGTGCGTTTACCTGAAATGAAGTCTGGCTTGTAGGAAGACACAGACACTGGCACGTAACTCCGTTTTTGAACGGAAACACACAGCACAGTTCTCATCCATGAAACATACTCTGCTTTAGAGCAAGAAGCACACTCTTGCTTTCTAGAGTCTCTAATAAGGCGGGAAATGTGAGTGTGCTCAGAACAAAAGAACCGTGTTTCCTACACACACGGACCATATCTAGTTCAACTCTGCTTCAGAAACTGATACAAACCACAGGGCCTCTAACATCCAATGCTTTTCAGTTAAGAGCGAGAAACGTGTGAGCTTCGTGAACGATGTAGCTTCATTTGAGATGATAGTGAGTGCGTTTACCCGAAACGAAGTCTTGATTGTAAAAGACAAAGAACCTGGCATTTAACTCCATTTCTGAAGGGAAACACACAGCACAGTTCTCATCCATGAAACACACTCTGCTTTAGAGCAAGAAGCATGCTCTTGCATTCTGGAGTCTCTAATAAGGCGGGAAATGTGAGTGTGCTCAGAACAAAAGAACCGTGTTTCCTACACACATTGACCATATCTAGTTCAACTCTGCTTCTGAAACTGATACAAACCACAGTTCCTCTAACATCCAATGCTTTTCAAATAAGAGCAAGAAACGTGTGAGCTTCATGAACGATGTAGCTTCGTTTGAGCTGAAAAGTGAGGGCGTTTACCTGAAAAGAAGTCTTGCTTGTAGGAAGACACAGAGCCTGGCATTGATCTCCGTATCTGAAGGGAAACACACAGCACAGTTCTCATCCATGAAACACACTCTGTTTAGAGCAAGATGCACGCTCTTGCTTTCTAGAGTCTCTAATAAGGCGGGAAACGTGAGTGGGCTCAGAACAAAAGAACAGTGTTTCCTACACACACGGACCATACCTAGTTCAACTCTGCTTCTGAAACTGATACAAACCACTGGTCCTCTAACATCCAATGCTTTTCAGGTAAGAGCGAGAAACGTGTGAGCTTCGTGAACGACGTAGCTTCGTTTGAGCTGAAAGTGAGTTCTTATACCCGAAACGAAGTCTTGATTGTAAAAGTCACAGTGCCTGGCATTTAACTCCGTTTCTGAAGGGAAACACACAGCACAGTGCTCATCCATGAAACACACTCTGCTTTAGAGCCAGAAGCACGCTCTTGCTTTCTAGAGTCTCTAATAAGGCGGGAAACGTGAGTGGGCTCCGAACAAACGATCCGTGTTTCCTACACACACGGAACATATCTAGTTCAACTCTGCTTCAGAAACTAATACAAACCACAGTTCCTCTAACATCCAATGCTTTTCAAATAAGAGCAAGAAACGTGTGAGCTTCATGAACGATGTAGCTTCGTTTGAGCTGAAAAGTGAGGGCGTTTACCTGACAAGGAGTCTTGCTTGTAGGAAGACACAGAGCCTGGCATTGATCTCCGTATCTGAAAGGAAACACACAGCACAGTTCTCATCCATGAAACACACTCTGTTTAGAGCAAGATGCACGCTCTTGCTTTCTAGAGTCTCTAATAAGGCGGGAAACGTGATGTGCTCAGAACAAAAGAACCGTGTTTCCTACACACACGGACCATACCTAATTCAACTCTGCTTCTGAAACTGATACAAACCACACGGCCTCTAATATCAAATGCTTTTAAGTTAAGAGCGAGAAACGTGTGAGCTTCGTGAACGTTGTAGCTTCGTTTGAGCTGAAAGTGAGTTCTTATACCCGAAACGAAGTCTTGATTGTAAAAGACACAGTGCCTGGCATTTAACTCCGTTTCTGAAGGGAAACACACAGCACAGTTCTCATCCATGAAACACACTCTGCTTTAGAGCAAGAAGCAGGCTCTTGATTTCTATAGTCTCTGTTAAGGAGGGAAACGTAAGTGTGCTCAGAACAAAACAACCATGTTTCCTACACACACGGACCATATCTAGTTCAACTCTGCTTCTGAAACTGATACGAACCACAGGGCCTCTATCATCAAATGCTTTTCATTTAAGAGCGAGAAACGTGTGAGCTTCCTGAACGATATAGCTTCCTTTGAGCTGAAAAGTGTGTGCGTTTACCTGAAATGAAGTCTGGCTTGTAGGAAGACACAGAGCCTGGCATTTAACTCCATTTTCTGAAGGGAAATACACAGCAAAGTTCTCATCCATGAAACACACTCTGTTTAGAGCAAGATGCACGCTCTTGCTTTCTAGAGTCTCTAATAAGGCTGGAAACGTGAGTGGGCTCAGAACAAAAGAACAGTGTTTCCTACACACACGGACCATACCTAGTTCAACTCTGCTTCTGAAACTGATACAAACCACTGGTCCTCTAACATCCAATGCTTTTCAGGTAAGAGCGAGAAACGTGTGAGCTTCGTGAACGATGTAGCTTCATTTGAGCTGAAAGTGAGTTCTTATACCCGAAACGAAGTCTTGATTGTAAAAGACACAGTGCCTGGCATTTAACCCGTTTCTGAAGGGAAACACACCGCACAGTGCTCATCCATGAAACACACTCTGTTTTAGATCCATAAGCACGCTCTTGCTTTCTAGAGTCTCTAATAAGGCAGGAAACGTGAGTGTGCTCAGAACAAAAGAACCGTGTTTCCTACACACATTGACCATATCTAGTTCAACTCTGCTTCTGAAACTGATACAAACCACAGGGCCTCTAACATCCAATGCTTTTCAGTTAAGAGCGAAAAACGTGTGAGCTTTGTGAACTATGCAGCTTCGTTTGAGATGATAGTGAGTGCGTTTACCCGAAACGAAGTCTTGTTTGTAAAAGACAAAGAACCTGGCATTTAACTCCGTTTCTGAAGGGAAACACACAGCACAGTTCTCATCCATGAAACACACTCTGCTTTAGAGCAAGAAGCACGCTCTGGCTTTCTAGAGTCCCTAATAAGGCGGGAAATGTGAGTGTGCTCAGAACAATAGATCCATGTTTCCTAAACACATGGACCATATCTAGTTCAACTCTGCTTCTGAAACTGATACAAACCACAGGTCCTCTAACATCCATTGCTTTTCAATTAAGAGCGAAAAACGTGAGAGCTTTGTGAACTATGCAGCTTCGTTTGAGCTGAAATGTGAGGGCGTTTACCTGAAAAGAGTCTTGCTTGTAGGAAGATACAGAGCCTGGCATTGATCTCCGTATCTGAAGGGGAACACACAGCACAGTGCTCATCCATGAAACACACTCTGCTTTAGAGCCAGAAGCACGCTCTTGCTTTCTAGAGTCTCGAATAAGGCGGGAAACGTGAGTGTGCTCAGAACAAAAGAACCGTGTTTCCTACACACACGGACCATATCTAGTTCAACTCTGCTTCAGAAACTGATACAAACCACAGGGCCTCTAACATCCAATGCTTTTCAGTTAAGAGCGAGAAACGTGTGAGCTTCGTGAACGATGTAGCTTCATTTGAGATTATAGTGAGTGCGTTTACCCGAAACAAATTCTTGATTGTAAAAGAAAAAGAACCTGGCTTTGATCTCCGTTTCTGAAGGGAAACACACAGCACAGTTCTCATCCATGAAACACACTCTGCTTTAGAGCAAGATGCACGCTCTGGCTTTCTAGAGTCTCTAATAAGGCGGGAAACGTGAATGTGCTCAGAACAAAAGAACAGTGTTTCCTACACACATTGACCATATCTAGTTCAACTCTGCTTCTGAAACTGATACAAACCACAGGGCCTCTAACATCCAATGCTTTTCAGTTAAGAACGAAAAACGTGAGAGCTTCGTGAACTATGTAGCTTCGTTTGAGCTGAAAAGTGAGGGCGTTTACCTGAAAAAAAGTCTTGCTTGTAGGAAGACACAGAGCCTGGCATTGATCTCCGTATCTGAAGGGAAACACACAGCACAGTTCTCATCCATGAAACACACTCTGTTTAGAGCAAGATGCACGCTCTTGCTTTCTAGAGTCTCTAATAAGGCGGGAAACGTGAGTGGGCTCAGAAAAAAAGAACAGTGTTTCCTACACACACGGACCATATCTAGTTCAACTCTGCTTCTGAAACTGATACGAACCACTGGTCCTCTAACATCCAATGCTTTTCAGTTAAGAGCGAGAAACGTGTGAGCTTCGTGAACGATGTAGCTTTGTTTGAGCTGAAAGTGAGTTCTTATACCCGAAACGAAGTCTTGATTGTAAAAGACAAGGTGTCTGGTATTTAACTCCGTTTCTGAAGGGAAACACACATCACAGTTCTCATCCATGAAACACACTCTGCTTTAGAGCAAGAAGCACGCTCTTGCTTTCTAGAGTCTCTAATAAGGCGGGAAACGTGAGTGTGCTCAGAACAATAGATCCATGTTTCCTACACACACGGACCATATCTAGTTCAACTCTGCTTCTGAAACTGATACAAACCACTGGTCCTCTAACATCCAATGCTTTTCAGTTAAGAGCGAGAAACGTGTGAGCTTCCTGAACGATGTAGCTTTTTTTGGGCTGAAAGTGACAGCGTTTACCTGAAAAGAAATCTTGTTTGTAGGAAGACACAGAGCCTGGCATTTAACTCCATTTCTGAAGGGAAACACACAGCACAGTGCTCATCCATGAAACACACTCTGCTTTAGAGCCAGAAGCAAACGTGCTTTCTAGAGTCTCAAATAAGGCGGGAAACGTGAGTGTGCTCAGAACAAAAGAACCGTGTTTCCTACACACACGGACCATATCTAGTTCAACTCTGCTTCAGAAACTGATACAATCCACATGGACTCTAACATCCAATGCTTTTCAGTTAAGAGCGAGAAACGTGTGAGCTTCGTGAACGATGTAGCTTCCTTTGAGCTGAAAGTGAGTTCTTATACCCGAAACGAAGTCTTGATTGTAAAAGACACAGTGCCTGGCATTTAACTCCGTTTCTGAAGGGAAATACACAGCACAGTGCTCATCCATGAAACACACTCTGCTTTAGAGCCAGAAGAACTCTCTTGCTTTCTAGTGTCTCGAATAAGGCGGGAAACGTGATTGTGCTCAGAACAAAAGAACCGTGTTTCCTACACACACGGACCATATCTAGTTCAACTCTGCTTCAGAAACTGATACAAACCACAGGGCCTCTAACATCCAATGCTTTTCAGTTAAGGGCGAGAAACGTGTGAGCTTCCTGAACGATGTAGCTTTGTTTGAGCTGAAAAGTGACAGCTTTTACCTGAAAAGAAGTCTTGTTTGTAGGAAGACACAGAGCCTGGCATTTAACTCCGTTTCTGAAGGGAAACACACAGCACAGTGCTCATCCATGAAACACACTCTGCTTTAGAGCCAGAAGCACGCTCTTTCTTTCTAGAGTCTCGAATAAGGCGGGAAACCTGAGTGTGCTCAGAACAAAAGAACCGTGTTTCCTACACACACGGACCATATCTAGTTCAACTCTGCTTCAGAAACTGATACAAACCACAGGGCCTCTAACATCCAATGCTTTTCAGTTAAGAGCGAAAAACGTGAGAGCTTCGTGAACTATGTAGCTTCGTTTGAGATGATAGTGAGTGCGTTTACCCGAAACAAAGTCTTGATTGTAAAAGACAAAGAACCTGGCATTTAACTCCGTTTCTGAAGGGAAACACACAGCACAGTTCTCATCCATGAAACACACTCTGTTTAGAGCAAGATGCACGCTCTTGCTTTCTAGAGTCTTAATAAGGCTGGAAACGTTATGTGCTCACAAGAAAAGAACCGTGTTTCCTACACACACGGACCATATCTAGTTCAACTCAGCTTCTGAAACTGATGCAAATCACAGGTCCTCTAACATCCAATGCTTTTCAGTTAAGAGCGAGAATCGTGTGAGCTTTGTGAACGATGTAGCTTCCTTTGTGCTGAAAAGTGAGTGTGTTTACCTGAAACGAAGTCTTGCTTGTAGGAAGACACAGAGCCTGGCATTGAACTCCGTTTCTGAAGGGAAACACAAAGCACAGTGCTCATCCATGAAACACACTCTGCTTTAGAGCCAGAAGCACGCTCTTTCTTTCTAGAGTCTCGAATAAGGCGGGAAACGTGAGTGTGCTCAGAACAAAAGAACCGTGTTTCCTACACACACGGACCATATCTAGTTCAACTCTGCTTCAGAAACTGATACAATCCACATGGACTCTAACATCCAATGCTTTTCAGTTAAGAGCGAAAAACGTGTGAGCTTCGTGATCTATGCAGCTTCGTTTGAGATGATAGTGAGTGCGTTTACCCGAAACGAAGTCTTGATTGTAAAAGACAAAGAACCTGGCATTTAACTCCGTTTCTGAAGGGAAACACACAGCACAGTTCTCATCCATGAAACACACTCTGTTTAGAGCAAGATGCACGCTCTTGCTTTCTAGAGTCTCTAATAAGGCGGGAAACGTGAGTGGGCTCAGAAAAAAAAGAACAGTGTTTCCTACACACACGGACCATATCTAGTTCAACTCTGCTTCTGAAACTGATACGAACCACTGGTCCTCTAACATCCAATGCTTTTCAGTTAAGAGCGAGAAACGTGTGAGCTTCGTGAACGATGTAGCTTTGTTTGAGCTGAAAGTGAGTTCTTATACCCGAAACGAAGTCTTGATTGTAAAAGACAAGGTGTCTGGTATTTAACTCCGTTTCTGAAGGGAAACACACATCACAGTTCTCATCCATGAAACACACTCTGCTTTAGAGCAAGAAGCACGCTCTTGCTTTCTAGAGTCTCTAATAAGGCGGGAAACGTGAGTGTGCTCAGAACAATAGATCCATGTTTCCTACACACACGGACCATATCTAGTTCAACTCTGCTTCTGAAACTGATACAAACCACTGGTCCTCTAACATCCAATACTTTTCAGTTAAGAGCGAGAAACGTGTGAGCTTCCTGAACGATGTAGCTTTTTTTGGGCTGAAAGTGACAGTGTTTACCTGAAAAGAAATCTTGTTTGTAGGAAGACACAGAGCCTGGCATTTAACTCCATTTCTGAAGGGAAACACACAGCACAGTGCTCATCCATGAAACACACTCTGCTTTAGAGCCAGAAGCAAACTTGCTTTCTAGAGTCTCGAATAAGGCGGGAAACGTGAGTGTGCTCAGAACAAAAGAACCGTGTTTCCTACACACACGGACCATATCTAGTTCAACTCTGCTTCAGAAACTGATACAATCCACATGGCCTCTAACATCCAATGCTTTTCAGTTAAGAGCGAGAAACGTGTGAGCTTCGTGAACGATGTAGCTTCCTTTGAGCTGAAAGTGAGTTCTTATACCCGAAACGAAGTCTTGATTGTAAAAGACACAGTGCCTGGCATTTAACTCCGTTTCTGAAGGGAAATACACAGCACAGTGCTCATCCATGAAACACACTCTGCTTTAGAGCCAGAAGAACTCTCTTGCTTTCTAGTGTCTCGAATAAGGCGGGAAACGTGAGTGTGCTCAGAACAAAAGAACCGTGTTTCCTACACACACGGACCATATCTAGTTCAACTCTGCTTCAGAAACTGATACAAACCACAGGGCCTCTAACATCCAATGCTTTTCAGTTAAGGGCGAGAAACGTGTGAGCTTCCTGAACGATGTAGCTTTGTTTGAGCTGAAAAGTGACAGCTTTTACCTGAAAAGAAGTCTTGTTTGTAGGAAGACACAGAGCCTGGCATTTAACTCCGTTTCTGAAGGGAAACACACAGCACAGTGCTCATCCATGAAACACACTCTGCTTTAGAGCCAGAAGAACGCTCTTGCTTTCTAGTGTCTCGAATAAGGCGGGAAACGTGAGTGTGCTCAGAACAAAAGAACCGTGTTTCCTACACACACGGACCATATCTAGTTCAACTCTGCTTCAGAAACTGATACAAACCACAGGGCCTCTAACATCCAATGCTTTTCAGTTAAGAGCGAAAAACGTGAGAGCTTCGTGAACTATGTAGCTTCGTTTGAGATGATAGTGAGTGCGTTTACCCGAAACAAAGTCTTGATTGTAAAAGACAAAGAACCTGGCATTTAACTCCGTTTCTGAAGGGAAACACACAGCACAGTTCTCATCCATGAAACACACTCTGTTTAGAGCAAGATGCACGCTCTTGCTTTCTAGAGTCTTAATAAGGCGGGAAACGTTATGTGCTCACAAGAAAAGAACCGTGTTTCCTACACACACGGACGATATCTAGTTCAACTCAGCTTCTGAAACTGATGCAAATCACAGGTCCTCTAACATCCAATGCTTTTCAGTTAAGAGCGAGAATCGTGTGAGCTTTGTGAACGATGTAGCTTCCTTTGTGCTGAAAAGTGAGTGTGTTTACCTGAAACGAAGTCTTGCTTGTAGGAAGACACAGAGCCTGGCATTGAACTCCGTTTCTGAAGGGAAACACAAAGCACAGTGCTCATCCATGAAACACACTCTGCTTTAGAGCCAGAAGCACGCTCTTTCTTTCTAGATTCTCTAATAATGCAGGAAACGTGAGTGTGCTCAGAACAAAAGAACCGTGTTTCCTACACACACGGACCATATCTAGTTCAACTCTGCTTCAGAAACTGATACAAACCACAGGGCCTCTAACATCCAATGCTTTTCAGTTAAGAGCGACAAACGTGTGAGCTTCGTGAACGATGTAGCTTCATTTGAGATAATAGTGAGTGCGTTTTCCCCGAAACGAAGTCTTGATTTTAAAAGACAAAGAACCTGGCATTTAACTCCGTTTCTGAAGGGAAACACACAGCACCGTGCTCATCCATGAACCACACTCTGCTTTAGAGCCAGAAGCACGCTCTTGCTTTCTACAGTCTCGAATAAGGCGGGAAACGTTAGTGTGCTCAGAACAAAAGAACCGTGTTTCCTACACACACGGACCATATCTAGTTCAACTCTGCTTCTGAAACTGATACGAACCACTGGTCCTCTAACATCCAATGCTTTTCAGTTAAGAGCGAGAAACGTGTGAGCTTCGTGAACGATGTAGCTTCGTTTGAGCTGAAAGTGAGTTCTTATACCTGAAACGAAGTCTTGATTGTAAAAGACACAGTGCCTGGCATTTAACTCCGTTTCTGAAGGGAAACACACATCACAGTTCTCATCCATGAAAGACACTCTGCTTTAGAGCAAGAAGCACGCTCTTGCTTTCTAGAGTCTCTAATAAGGCAGGAAACGTGAGTGTGCTCAGAACAAAAGAACCGTGTTTCCTACACACACGGACCATATCTAGTTCAACTCTGCTTCAGAAACTGATACAAACCACAGGGCCTCTAACATCCAATGCTTTTCAGTTAAGGGCGAGAAACGTGTGAGCTTCCTGAACGATGTAGCTTTGTTTGAGCTGAAACGTGACAGCTTTTACCTGAAAAGAAGTCTTGTTTGTAGGAAGACACAGAGCCTGGCATTTAACTCCGTTTCTGAAGGGAAACACACAGCACAGTGCTCATCCATGAAACACACTCTGCTTTAGAGCCAGAAGCACGCTCTTTCTTTCTAGAGTCTCGAATAAGGCGGGAAACCTGAGTGTGCTCAGAACAAAAGAACCGTGTTTCCTACACACACGGACCATATCTAGTTCAACTCTGCTTCAGAAACTGATACAAACCACAGGGCCTCTAACATCCAATGCTTTTCAGTTAAGAGCGAAAAACGTGAGAGCTTCGTGAACTATGTAGCTTCGTTTGAGATGATAGTGAGTGCGTTTACCCGAAACAAAGTCTTGATTGTAAAAGACAAAGAACCTGGCATTTAACTCCGTTTCTGAAGGGAAACACACAGCACAGTTCTCATCCATGAAACACACTCTGTTTAGAGCAAGATGCACGCTCTTGCTTTCTAGAGTCTTAATAAGGCGGGAAACGTTATGTGCTCACAAGAAAAGAACCGTGTTTCCTACACACACGGACCATATCTAGTTCAACTCAGCTTCTGAAACTGATGCAAATCACAGGTCCTCTAACATCCAATGCTTTTCAGTTAAGAGCGAGAATCGTGTGAGCTTTGTGAACGATGTAGCTTCCTTTGTGCTGAAAAGTGAGTGTGTTTACCTGAAACGAAGTCTTGCTTTTAGGAAGACACAGAGCCTGGCATTGAACTCCGTTTCTGAAGGGAAACACAAAGCACAGTGCTCATCCATGAAACACACTCTGCTTTAGAGCCAGAAGCACGCTCTTTCTTTCTAGAGTCTCGAATAAGGCGGGAAACGTGAGTGTGCTCAGAACAAAAGAACCGTGTTTCCTACACACACGGACCATATCTAGTTCAACTCTGCTTCAGAAACTGATACAATCCACATGGCCTCTAACATCCAATGCTTTTCAGTTAAGAGCGAAAAACGTGTGAGCTTCGTGATCTATGCAGCTTCCTTTGAGATGATAGTGAGTTCTTATACCAGAAACGAAGTCTTGATTGTAAAAGACAGAGTGCCTGGCATTTAACTCCGTTTCTGAAGGGAAATACACAGCACAGTGCTCATCCATGAAACACACTCTGCTTTAGAGCCAGAAGAACGCTCTTGCTTTCTAGTGTCTCGAATAAGGCGGGAAACGTGAGTGTGCTCAGAACAAAAGAACCGTGTTTCCTACACACACGGACCATATCTAGTTCAACTCTGCTTCAGAAACTGATACAAACCACAGGGCCTCTAACATCCAATGCTTTTCAGTTAAGAGCGAAAAACGTGAGAGCTTCGTGAACTATGTAGCTTCGTTTGAGATGATAGTGAGTGCGTTTACCCGAAACAAAGTCTTGATTGTAAAAGACAAAGAACCTGGCATTTAACTCCGTTTCTGAAGGGAAACACACAGCACAGTTCTCATCCATGAAACACACTCTGTTTAGAGCAAGATGCACGCTCTTGCTTTCTAGAGTCTTAATAAGGCGGGAAACGTTATGTGCTCACAAGAAAAGAACCGTGTTTCCTACACACACGGACGATATCTAGTTCAACTCAGCTTCTGAAACTGATGCAAATCACAGGTCCTCTAACATCCAATGCTTTTCAGTTAAGAGCGAGAATCGTGTGAGCTTTGTGAACGATGTAGCTTCCTTTGTGCTGAAAAGTGAGTGTGTTTACCTGAAACGAAGTCTTGCTTGTAGGAAGACACAGAGCCTGGCATTGAACTCCGTTTCTGAAGGGAAACACAAAGCACAGTGCTCATCCATGAAACACACTCTGCTTTAGAGCCAGAAGCACGCTCTTTCTTTCTAGATTCTCTAATAATGCAGGAAACGTGAGTGTGCTCAGAACAAAAGAACCGTGTTTCCTACACACACGGACCATATCTAGTTCAACTCTGCTTCAGAAACTGATACAAACCACAGGGCCTCTAACATCCAATGCTTTTCAGTTAAGAGCGACAAACGTGTGAGCTTCGTGAACGATGTAGCTTCATTTGAGATAATAGTGAGTGCGTTTTCCCCGAAACGAAGTCTTGATTTTAAAAGACAAAGAACCTGGCATTTAACTCCGTTTCTGAAGGGAAACACACAGCACCGTGCTCATCCATGAACCACACTCTGCTTTAGAGCCAGAAGCACGCTCTTGCTTTCTACAGTCTCGAATAAGGCGGGAAACGTTAGTGTGCTCAGAACAAAAGAACCGTGTTTCCTACACACACGGACCATATCTAGTTCAACTCTGCTTCTGAAACTGATACGAACCACTGGTCCTCTAACATCCAATGCTTTTCAGTTAAGAGCGAGAAACGTGTGAGCTTCGTGAACGATGTAGCTTCGTTTGAGCTGAAAGTGAGTTCTTATACCTGAAACGAAGTCTTGATTGTAAAAGACACAGTGCCTGGCATTTAACTCCGTTTCTGAAGGGAAACACACATCACAGTTCTCATCCATGAAAGACACTCTGCTTTAGAGCAAGAAGCACGCTCTTGCTTTCTAGAGTCTCTAATAAGGCAGGAAACGTGAGTGTGCTCAGAACAAAAGAACCGTGTTTCCTACACACACGGACCATATCTAGTTCAACTCTGCTTCAGAAACTGATACAAACCACAGGGCCTCTAACATCCAATGCTTTTCAGTTAAGGGCGAGAAACGTGTGAGCTTCCTGAACGATGTAGCTTTGTTTGAGCTGAAACGTGACAGCTTTTACCTGAAAAGAAGTCTTGTTTGTAGGAAGACACAGAGCCTGGCATTTAACTCCGTTTCTGAAGGGAAACACACAGCACAGTGCTCATCCATGAAACACACTCTGCTTTAGAGCCAGAAGCACGCTCTTTCTTTCTAGAGTCTCGAATAAGGCGGGAAACCTGAGTGTGCTCAGAACAAAAGAACCGTGTTTCCTACACACACGGACCATATCTAGTTCAACTCTGCTTCAGAAACTGATACAAACCACAGGGCCTCTAACATCCAATGCTTTTCAGTTAAGAGCGAAAAACGTGAGAGCTTCGTGAACTATGTAGCTTCGTTTGAGATGATAGTGAGTGCGTTTACCCGAAACAAAGTCTTGATTGTAAAAGACAAAGAACCTGGCATTTAACTCCGTTTCTGAAGGGAAACACACAGCACAGTTCTCATCCATGAAACACACTCTGTTTAGAGCAAGATGCACGCTCTTGCTTTCTAGAGTCTTAATAAGGCTGGAAACGTTATGTGCTCACAAGAAAAGAACCGTGTTTCCTACACACACGGACCATATCTAGTTCAACTCAGCTTCTGAAACTGATGCAAATCACAGGTCCTCTAACATCCAATGCTTTTCAGTTAAGAGCGAGAATCGTGTGAGCTTTGTGAACGATGTAGCTTCCTTTGTGCTGAAAAGTGAGTGTGTTTACCTGAAACGAAGTCTTGCTTGTAGGAAGACACAGAGCCTGGCATTGAACTCCGTTTCTGAAGGGAAACACAAAGCACAGTGCTCATCCATGAAACACACTCTGCTTTAGAGCCAGAAGCACGCTCTTTCTTTCTAGAGTCTCGAATAAGGCGGGAAACGTGAGTGTGCTCAGAACAAAAGAACCGTGTTTCCTACACACACGGACCATATCTAGTTCAACTCTGCTTCAGAAACTGATACAATCCACATGGCCTCTAACATCCAATGCTTTTCAGTTAAGAGCGAAAAACGTGTGAGCTTCGTGATCTATGCAGCTTCGTTTGAGATGATAGTGAGTGCGTTTACCCGAAACGAAGTCTTGATTGTAAAAGACAAAGAACCTGGCATTTAACTCCGTTTCTGAAGGGAAACACACAGCACAGTTCTCATCCATGAAACACACTCTGTTTAGAGCAAGATGCACGCTCTTGCTTTCTAGAGTCTCTAATAAGGCGGGAAACGTGAGTGGGCTCAGAAAAAAAAGAACAGTGTTTCCTACACACACGGACCATATCTAGTTCAACTCTGCTTCTGAAACTGATACGAACCACTGGTCCTCTAACATCCAATGCTTTTCAGTTAAGAGCGAGAAACGTGTGAGCTTCGTGAACGATGTAGCTTTGTTTGAGCTGAAAGTGAGTTCTTATACCCGAAACGAAGTCTTGATTGTAAAAGACAAGGTGTCTGGTATTTAACTCCGTTTCTGAAGGGAAACACACATCACAGTTCTCATCCATGAAACACACTCTGCTTTAGAGCAAGAAGCACGCTCTTGCTTTCTAGAGTCTCTAATAAGGCGGGAAACGTGAGTGTGCTCAGAACAATAGATCCATGTTTCCTACACACACGGACCATATCTAGTTCAACTCTGCTTCTGAAACTGATACAAACCACTGGTCCTCTAACATCCAATGCTTTTCAGGTAAGAGCGAGAAACGTGTGAGCTTCCTGAACGATGTAGCTTTTTTTGGGCTGAAAGTGACAGCGTTTACCTGAAAAGAAATCTTGTTTGTAGGAAGACACAGAGCCTGGCATTTAACTCCATTTCTGAAGGGAAACACACAGCACAGTGCTCATCCATGAAACACACTCTGCTTTAGAGCCAGAAGCAAACTTGCTTTCTAGAGTCTCGAATAAGGCGGGAAACGTGAGTGTGCTCAGAACAAAAGAACCGTGTTTCCTACACACACGGACCATATCTAGTTCAACTCTGCTTCAGAAACTGATACAATCCACATGGCCTCTAACATCCAATGCTTTTCAGTTAAGAGCGAGAAACGTGTGAGCTTCGTGAACGATGTAGCTTCCTTTGAGCTGAAAGTGAGTTCTTATACCCGAAACGAAGTCTTGATTGTAAAAGACACAGTGCCTGGCATTTAACTCCGTTTCTGAAGGGAAATACACAGCACAGTGCTCATCCATGAAACACACTCTGCTTTAGAGCCAGAAGAACTCTCTTGCTTTCTAGTGTCTCGAATAAGGCGGGAAACGTGAGTGTGCTCAGAACAAAAGAACCGTGTTTCCTACACACACGGACCATATCTAGTTCAACTCTGCTTCAGAAACTGATACAAACCACAGGGCCTCTAACATCCAATGCTTTTCAGTTAAGGGCGAGAAACGTGTGAGCTTCCTGAACGATGTAGCTTTGTTTGAGCTGAAAAGTGACAGCTTTTACCTGAAAAGAAGTCTTGTTTGTAGGAAGACACAGAGCCTGGCATTTAACTCCGTTTCTGAAGGGAAACACACAGCACAGTGCTCATCCATGAAACACACTCTGCTTTAGAGCCAGAAGCACGCTCTTTCTTTCTAGAGTCTCGAATAAGGCGGGAAACGTGAGTGTGCTCAGAACAAAAGAACCGTGTTTCCTACACACACGGACCATATCTAGTTCAACTCTGCTTCAGAAACTGATACAAACCACAGGGCCTCTAACATCCAATGCTTTTCAATTAAGAGCGAAAAACGTGAGAGCTTCGTGAAATATGTAGCTTCGTTTGAGATGATAGTGAGTGCGTTTACCCGAAACAAAGTCTTGATTGTAAAAGACAAAGAACCTGGCATTTAACTCCGTTTCTGAAGGGAAACACACAGCACAGTTCTCATCCATGAAACACACTCTGTTTAGAGCAAGATGCACGCTCTTGCTTTCTAGAGTCTTAATAAGGCGGGAAACGTTATGTGCTCACAAGAAAAGAACCGTGTTTCCTACACACACGGACCATATCTAGTTCAACTCAGCTTCTGAAACTGATGCAAATCACAGGTCCTCTAACATCCAATGCTTTTCAGTTAAGAGCGAGAATCGTGTGAGCTTTGTGAACGATGTAGCTTCCTTTGTGCTGAAAAGTGAGTGTGTTTACCTGAAACGAAGTCTTGCTTTTAGGAAGACACAGAGCCTGGCATTGAACTCCGTTTCTGAAGGGAAACACAAAGCACAGTGCTCATCCATGAAACACACTCTGCTTTAGAGCCAGAAGCACGCTCTTTCTTTCTAGAGTCTCGAATAAGGCGGGAAACGTGAGTGTGCTCAGAACAAAAGAACCGTGTTTCCTACACACACGGACCATATCTAGTTCAACTCTGCTTCAGAAACTGATACAATCCACATGGCCTCTAACATCCAATGCTTTTCAGTTAAGAGCGAAAAACGTGTGAGCTTCGTGATCTATGCAGCTTCCTTTGAGATGATAGTGAGTTCTTATACCCGAAACGAAGTCTTGATTGTAAAAGACAGAGTGCCTGGCATTTAACTCCGTTTCTGAAGGGAAATACACAGCACAGTGCTCATCCATAAACACACTCTGCTTTAGAGCCAGAAGAACGCTCTTGCTTTCTAGTGTCTCGAATAAGGCGGGAAACCTGAGTGTGCTCAGAACAAAAGAACCGTGTTTCCTACACACACGGACCATATCTAGTTCAACTCTGCTTCAGAAACTGATACAAACCACAGGGCCTCTAACATCCAATGCTTTTCAGTTAAGAGCGAAAAACGTGAGAGCTTCGTGAACTATGTAGCTTCGTTTGAGATGATAGTGAGTGCGTTTACCCGAAACAAAGTCTTGATTGTAAAAGACAAAGAACCTGGCATTTAACTCCGTTTCTGAAGGGAAACACACAGCACAGTTCTCATCCATGAAACACACTCTGTTTAGAGCAAGATGCACGCTCTTGCTTTCTAGAGTCTTAATAAGGCGGGAAACGTTATTTGCTCACAAGAAAAGAACCGTGTTTCCTACACACACGGACGATATCTAGTTCAACTCAGCTTCTGAAACTGATGCAAATCACAGGTCCTCTAACATCCAATGCTTTTCAGTTAAGAGCGAGAATCGTGTGAGCTTTGTGAACGATGTAGCTTCCTTTGTGCTGAAAAGTGAGTGTGTTTACCTGAAACGAAGTCTTGCTTGTAGGAAGACACAGAGCCTGGCATTGAACTCCGTTTCTGAAGGGAAACACAAAGCACAGTGCTCATCCATGAAACACACTCTGCTTTAGAGCCAGAAGCACGCTCTTTCTTTCTAGATTCTCTAATAATGCGGGAAACGTGAGTGTGCTCAGAACAAAAGAACCGTGTTTCCTACACACACGGACCATATCTAGTTCAACTCTGCTTCAGAAACTGATACAAACCACAGGGCCTCTAACATCCAATGCTTTTCAGTTAAGAGCGACAAACGTGTGAGCTTCGTGAACGATGTAGCTTCATTTGAGATAATAGTGAGTGCGTTTTCCCCGAAACGAAGTCTTGATTTTAAAAGACAAAGAACCTGGCATTTAACTCCGTTTCTGAAGGGAAACACACAGCACCGTGCTCATCCATGAACCACACTCTGCTTTAGAGCCAGAAGCACGCTCTTGCTTTCTACAGTCTCGAATAAGGCGGGAAACGTTAGTGTGCTCAGAACAAAAGAACCGTGTTTCCTACACACACGGACCATATCTAGTTCAACTCTGCTTCTGAAACTGATACGAACCACTGGTCCTCTAACATCCAATGCTTTTAAGTTAAGAGCGAGAAACGTGTGAGCTTCGTGAACGATGTAGCTTCGTTTGAGCTGAAAGTGAGTTCTTATACCTGAAACGAAGTCTTGATTGTAAAAGACACAGTGCCTGGCATTTAACTCCGTTTCTGAAGGGAAACACACATCACAGTTCTCATCCATGAAAGACACTCTGCTTTAGAGCAAGAAGCACGCTCTTGCTTTCTAGAGTCTCTAATAAGGCAGGAAACGTGAGTGTGCTCAGAACAAAAGAACCGTGTTTCCTACACCCACGGACCATATCTAGTTCAACTCTGCTTCAGAAACTGATACAAACCACAGGGCCTCTAACATCCAATGCTTTTCAGTTAAGAGTGAGAAACGTGTGAGCTTCGTGAACGATGTAGCTTCATTTGAGATTATAGTGAGTGCGTTTACCCGAAACAAATTCTTGATTGTAAAAGACAAAGAACCTGGCATTGATCTCCGTTTCTGAAGGGAAACACACAGCACAGTTCTCATCCATGAAACACACTCTGCTTTAGAGCAAGATGCACGCTCTGCCTTTCTAGAGTCTCTAATAAGGCAGGAAACGTGAGTGTGCTCAGAACAAAAGAACCCTGTTTCCTACACACATTGACCATATCTAGTTCAACTCTGCTTCTGAAACTGATACAAACCACAGGGCCTCTAACATCCAATGCTTTTCAGTTAAGAGCAAAAAACGTGAGAGCTTCGTGAACTATGTAGCTTCGTTTGAGCTGAAAAGTGAGGGCGTTCACCTGAAAAAAAGTCTTGCTTGTAGGAAGACACAGAGCCTGGCATTGATCTCCGTATCTGAAGGGAAACACACAGCACAGTTCTCATCCATGAAACACACTCTGCTTTAGAGCAAGAAGCACGCTCTTGCTTTCTAGAGTCTCTAATAAGGCGGGAAACGTGAGTGTGCTCAGAACAATAGATCCATGTTTCCTACACACACGGACCATATCTAGTTCAACTCTGCTTCTGAAACTGATACAAACCACTGGTCCTCTAACATCCAATGCTTTTCAGTTAAGAGCGAGAAACGTGTGAGCTTCCTGAACGATGTAGCTTTTTTTGGGATGAAAGTGACAGCGTTTACCTGAAAAGAAATCTTGTTTGTAGGAAGACACAGAGCCTGGCATTTAACTCCGTTTCTGAAGGGAAACACACAGCACAGTGCTCATCCATGAAACACACTCTGCTTTAGAGCCAGAAGCAAACTTGCTTTCTAGAGTCTCGAATAAGGCGGGAAACGTGAGTGTGCTCAGAACAAAAGAACCGTGTTTCCTACACACACGGACCATATCTAGTTCAACTCTGCTTCAGAAACTGATACAATCCACATGGCCTCTAACATCCAATGCTTTTCAGTTAAGAGCGAGAAACGTGTGAGCTTCGTGAACGATGTAGTTTCGTTTGAGCTGAAAGTGAGTTCTTATACCCGAAACGAAGTCTTGATTGTAAAAGACACAGTGCCTGGCATTTAACTCCGTTTCTGAAGGGAAATACACAGCACAGTGCTCATCCATGAAACACACTCTGCTTTAGAGCCAGAAGAACGCTCTTGCTTTCTAGTGTCTCGAATAAGGCGGGAAACGTGAGTGTGCTCAGAACAAAAGAACCGTGTTTCCTACACACACGGACCATATCTAGTTCAACTCTGCTTCAGAAACTGATACAAACCACAGGGCCTCTAACATCCAATGCTTTTCAGTTAAGGGCGAGAAACGTGTGAGCTTCCTGAACAATGTAGCTTTGTTTGAGCTGAAAAGTGACAGCTTTTACCTGAAAAGAAGTCTTGTTTGTAGGAAGACACAGAGCCTGGCATTTAACTCCGTTTCTGAAGGGAAACACACAGCACAGTGCTCATCCATGAAACACACTCTGCTTTAGAGCCAGAAGCACGCTCTTGCTTTCTAGAGTCTCGAATAAGGCGGGAAACGTGAGTGTGCTCAGAACAAAAGAACCGTGTTTCCTACACACACGGACCATATCTAGTTCAACTCTGCTTCAGAAACTGATACAAACCACAGGGCCTCTAACATCCAATGCTTTTCAGTTAAGAGCGAAAAACGTGAGAGCTTCGTGAACTATGTAGCTTCGTTTGAGCTGAAAAGTGAGGGCGTTTACCTGAAAAAAAGTCTTGCTTGTAGGAAGACACAGATCCTGGCATTGATCTCCGTTTCTGAAGGGAAACACACAGCACAGTTCTCATCCATGAAACACACTCAGTTTAGAGCAAGATGCACGCTCTTGCTTTCTAGAGTCTCTAATAAGGCGGGAAACGTTAGTGGGCTCACTAAAAAAGAACAGTGTTTCCTACACACACGGACCATATCTAGTTCAACTCTGCTTCTGAAACTGATACAAACCACTGGTCCTCTAACATCCAATGCTTTTCAGTTAAGAGCGAGAAACGTGTGAGCTTCGTGAACGATGTAGCTTTGTTTGAGCTGAAAGTGAGTTCTTATACCCGAAACGAAGTCTTGATTGTAAAAGACAAGGTGTCTGGTATTTAACTCCGTTTCTGAAGGGAAACACACATCACAGTTCTCATCCATGAAACACACTCTGCTTTAGAGCAAGAAGCACGCTCTTGCTTTCTAGAGTCTCTAATAAGGCGGGAAACGTGAGTGTGCTCAGAACAATAGATCCATGTTTCCTACACACACGGACCATATCTAGTTCAACTCTGCTTCTGAAACTGATACAAACCACTGGTCCTCTAACATCCAATGCTTTTCAGTTAAGAGCGAGAAACGTGTGAGCTTCCTGTACGATGTAGCTTTTTTTGGGCTGAAAGTGACAGCGTTTACCTGAAAAGAAATCTTGTTTGTAGGAAGACACAGAGCCTGGCATTTAACTCCGTTTCTGAAGGGAAACACACAGCACCGTGCTCATCCATGAACCACACTCTGCTTTAGAGCCAGAAGCACGCTCTTGCTTTCTACAGTCTCGAATAAGGCGGGAAACGTTAGTGTGCTCAGAACAAAAGAACCGTGTTTCCTACACACACGGACCATATCTAGTTCAACTCTGCTTCTGAAACTGATACGAACCACTGGTCCTCTAACATCCAATGCTTTTCAGTTAAGAGCGAGAAACGTGTGAGCTTCGTGAACGATGTAGCTTCGTTTGAGCTGAAAGTGAGTTCTTATACCTGAAACGAAGTCTTGATTGTAAAAGACACAGTGCCTGGCATTTAACTCCGTTTCTGAAGGGAAACACACATCACAGTTCTCATCCATGAAAGACACTCTGCTTTAGAGCAAGAAGCACGCTCTTGCTTTCTAGAGTCTCTAATAAGGCAGGAAACGTGAGTGTGCTCAGAACAAAAGAACCGTGTTTCCTACACACACGGACCATATCTAGTTCAACTCTGCTTCAGAAACTGATACAAACCACAGGGCCTCTAACATCCAATGCTTTTCAGTTAAGAGTGAGAAACTTGTGAGCTTCGTGAACGATGTAGCTTCATTTGAGATTATAGTGAGTGCGTTTACCCGAAACAAATTCTTGATTGTAAAAGACAAAGAACCTGGCATTGATCTCCGTTTCTGAAGGGAAACACACAGCACAGTTCTCATCCATGAAACACACTCTGCTTTAGAGCAAGATGCACGCTCTGCCTTTCTAGAGTCTCTAATAAGGCAGGAAACGTGAGTGTGCTCAGAACAAAAGAACCGTGTTTCCTACACACATTGACCATATCTAGTTCAACTCTGCTTCTGAAACTGATACAAACCACAGGGCCTCTAACATCCAATGCTTTTCAGTTAAGAGCAAAAAACGTGAGAGCTTCGTGAACTATGTAGCTTCGTTTGAGCTGAAAAGTGAGGGCGTTCACCTGAAAAAAAGTCTTGCTTGTAGGAAGACACAGAGCCTGGCATTGATCTCCGTATCTGAAGGGAAACACACAGCACAGTTCTCATCCATGAAACACACTCTGCTTTAGAGCAAGAAGCACGCTCTTGCTTTCTAGAGTCTCTAATAAGGCGGGAAACGTGAGTGTGCTCAGAACAATAGATCCATGTTTCCTACACACACGGACCATATCTAGTTCAACTCTGCTTCTGAAACTGATACAAACCACTGGTCCTCTAACATCCAATGCTTTTCAGTTAAGAGCGAGAAACGTGTGAGCTTCCTGAACGATGTAGCTTTTTTTGGGATGAAAGTGACAGCGTTTACCTGAAAAGAAATCTTGTTTGTAGGAAGACACAGAGCCTGGCATTTAACTCCGTTTCTGAAGGGAAACACACAGCACAGTGCTCATCCATGAAACACACTCTGCTTTAGAGCCAGAAGCAAACTTGCTTTCTAGAGTCTCGAATAAGGCGGGAAACGTGAGTGTGCTCAGAACAAAAGAACCGTGTTTCCTACACACACGGACCATATCTAGTTCAACTCTGCTTCAGAAACTGATACAATCCACATGGCCTCTAACATCCAATGCTTTTCAGTTAAGAGCGAGAAACGTGTGAGCTTCGTGAACGATGTAGTTTCGTTTGAGCTGAAAGTGAGTTCTTATACCCGAAACGAAGTCTTGATTGTAAAAGACACAGTGCCTGGCATTTAACTCCGTTTCTGAAGGGAAATACACAGCACAGTGCTCATCCATGAAACACACTCTGCTTTAGAGCCAGAAGAACGCTCTTGCTTTCTAGTGTCTCGAATAAGGCGGGAAACGTGAGTGTGCTCAGAACAAAAGAACCGTGTTTCCTACACACACGGACCATATCTAGTTCAACTCTGCTTCAGAAACTGATACAAACCACAGGGCCTCTAACATCCAATGCTTTTCAGTTAAGGGCGAGAAACGTGTGAGCTTCCTGAACAATGTAGCTTTGTTTGAGCTGAAAAGTGACAGCTTTTACCTGAAAAGAAGTCTTGTTTGTAGGAAGACACAGAGCCTGGCATTTAACTCCGTTTCTGAAGGGAAACACACAGCACAGTGCTCATCCATGAAACACACTCTGCTTTAGAGCCAGAAGCACGCTCTTGCTTTCTAGAGTCTCGAATAAGGCGGGAAACGTGAGTGTGCTCAGAACAAAAGAACCGTGTTTCCTACACACACGGACCATATCTAGTTCAACTCTGCTTCAGAAACTGATACAAACCACAGGGCCTCTAACATCCAATGCTTTTCAGTTAAGAGCGAAAAACGTGAGAGCTTCGTGAACTATGTAGCTTCGTTTGAGCTGAAAAGTGAGGGCGTTTACCTGAAAAAAAGTCTTGCTTGTAGGAAGACACAGATCCTGGCATTGATCTCCGTTTCTGAAGGGAAACACACAGCACAGTTCTCATCCATGAAACACACTCAGTTTAGAGCAAGATGCACGCTCTTGCTTTCTAGAGTCTCTAATAAGGCGGGAAACGTTAGTGGGCTCACTAAAAAAGAACAGTGTTTCCTACACACACGGACCATATCTAGTTCAACTCTGCTTCTGAAACTGATACAAACCACTGGTCCTCTAACATCCAATGCTTTTCAGTTAAGAGCGAGAAACGTGTGAGCTTCGTGAACGATGTAGCTTTGTTTGAGCTGAAAGTGAGTTCTTATACCCGAAACGAAGTCTTGATTGTAAAAGACAAGGTGTCTGGTATTTAACTCCGTTTCTGAAGGGAAACACACATCACAGTTCTCATCCATGAAACACACTCTGCTTTAGAGCAAGAAGCACGCTCTTGCTTTCTAGAGTCTCTAATAAGGCGGGAAACGTGAGTGTGCTCAGAACAATAGATCCATGTTTCCTACACACACGGACCATATCTAGTTCAACTCTGCTTCTGAAACTGATACAAACCACTGGTCCTCTAACATCCAATGCTTTTCAGTTAAGAGCGAGAAACGTGTGAGCTTCCTGTACGATGTAGCTTTTTTTGGGCTGAAAGTGACAGCGTTTACCTGAAAAGAAATCTTGTTTGTAGGAAGACACAGAGCCTGGCATTTAACTCCGTTTCTGAAGGGAAACACACAGCACCGTGCTCATCCATGAACCACACTCTGCTTTAGAGCCAGAAGCACGCTCTTGCTTTCTACAGTCTCGAATAAGGCGGGAAACGTTAGTGTGCTCAGAACAAAAGAACCGTGTTTCCTACACACACGGACCATATCTAGTTCAACTCTGCTTCTGAAACTGATACGAACCACTGGTCCTCTAACATCCAATGCTTTTCAGTTAAGAGCGAGAAACGTGTGAGCTTCGTGAACGATGTAGCTTCGTTTGAGCTGAAAGTGAGTTCTTATACCTGAAACGAAGTCTTGATTGTAAAAGACACAGTGCCTGGCATTTAACTCCGTTTCTGAAGGGAAACACACATCACAGTTCTCATCCATGAAAGACACTCTGCTTTAGAGCAAGAAGCACGCTCTTGCTTTCTAGAGTCTCTAATAAGGCAGGAAACGTGAGTGTGCTCAGAACAAAAGAACCGTGTTTCCTACACACACGGACCATATCTAGTTCAACTCTGCTTCAGAAACTGATACAAACCACAGGGCCTCTAACATCCAATGCTTTTCAGTTAAGAGTGAGAAACTTGTGAGCTTCGTGAACGATGTAGCTTCATTTGAGATTATAGTGAGTGCGTTTACCCGAAACAAATTCTTGATTGTAAAAGACAAAGAACCTGGCATTGATCTCCGTTTCTGAAGGGAAACACACAGCACAGTTCTCATCCATGAAACACACTCTGCTTTAGAGCAAGATGCACGCTCTGCCTTTCTAGAGTCTCTAATAAGGCAGGAAACGTGAGTGTGCTCAGAACAAAAGAACCCTGTTTCCTACACACATTGACCATATCTAGTTCAACTCTGCTTCTGAAACTGATACAAACCACAGGGCCTCTAACATCCAATGCTTTTCAGTTAAGAGCAAAAAACGTGAGAGCTTCGTGAACTATGTAGCTTCGTTTGAGCTGAAAAGTGAGGGCGTTCACCTGAAAAAAAGTCTTGCTTGTAGGAAGACACAGAGCCTGGCATTGATCTCCGTATCTGAAGGGAAACACACAGCACAGTTCTCATCCATGAAACACACTCTGCTTTAGAGCAAGAAGCACGCTCTTGCTTTCTAGAGTCTCTAATAAGGCGGGAAACGTGAGTGTGCTCAGAACAATAGATCCATGTTTCCTACACACACGGACCATATCTAGTTCAACTCTGCTTCTGAAACTGATACAAACCACTGGTCCTCTAACATCCAATGCTTTTCAGTTAAGAGCGAGAAACGTGTGAGCTTCCTGAACGATGTAGCTTTTTTTGGGATGAAAGTGACAGCGTTTACCTGAAAAGAAATCTTGTTTGTAGGAAGACACAGAGCCTGGCATTTAACTCCGTTTCTGAAGGGAAACACACAGCACAGTGCTCATCCATGAAACACACTCTGCTTTAGAGCCAGAAGCAAACTTGCTTTCTAGAGTCTCGAATAAGGCGGGAAACGTGAGTGTGCTCAGAACAAAAGAACCGTGTTTCCTACACACACGGACCATATCTAGTTCAACTCTGCTTCAGAAACTGATACAATCCACATGGCCTCTAACATCCAATGCTTTTCAGTTAAGAGCGAGAAACGTGTGAGCTTCGTGAACGATGTAGTTTCGTTTGAGCTGAAAGTGAGTTCTTATACCCGAAACGAAGTCTTGATTGTAAAAGACACAGTGCCTGGCATTTAACTCCGTTTCTGAAGGGAAATACACAGCACAGTGCTCATCCATGAAACACACTCTGCTTTAGAGCCAGAAGAACGCTCTTGCTTTCTAGTGTCTCGAATAAGGCGGGAAACGTGAGTGTGCTCAGAACAAAAGAACCGTGTTTCCTACACACACGGACCATATCTAGTTCAACTCTGCTTCAGAAACTGATACAAACCACAGGGCCTCTAACATCCAATGCTTTTCAGTTAAGGGCGAGAAACGTGTGAGCTTCCTGAACAATGTAGCTTTGTTTGAGCTGAAAAGTGACAGCTTTTACCTGAAAAGAAGTCTTGTTTGTAGGAAGACACAGAGCCTGGCATTTAACTCCGTTTCTGAAGGGAAACACACAGCACAGTGCTCATCCATGAAACACACTCTGCTTTAGAGCCAGAAGCACGCTCTTGCTTTCTAGAGTCTCGAATAAGGCGGGAAACGTGAGTGTGCTCAGAACAAAAGAACCGTGTTTCCTACACACACGGACCATATCTAGTTCAACTCTGCTTCAGAAACTGATACAAACCACAGGGCCTCTAACATCCAATGCTTTTCAGTTAAGAGCGAAAAACGTGAGAGCTTCGTGAACTATGTAGCTTCGTTTGAGCTGAAAAGTGAGGGCGTTTACCTGAAAAAAAGTCTTGCTTGTAGGAAGACACAGATCCTGGCATTGATCTCCGTTTCTGAAGGGAAACACACAGCACAGTTCTCATCCATGAAACACACTCAGTTTAGAGCAAGATGCACGCTCTTGCTTTCTAGAGTCTCTAATAAGGCGGGAAACGTTAGTGGGCTCACTAAAAAAGAACAGTGTTTCCTACACACACGGACCATATCTAGTTCAACTCTGCTTCTGAAACTGATACAAACCACTGGTCCTCTAACATCCAATGCTTTTCAGTTAAGAGCGAGAAACGTGTGAGCTTCGTGAACGATGTAGCTTTGTTTGAGCTGAAAGTGAGTTCTTATACCCGAAACGAAGTCTTGATTGTAAAAGACAAGGTGTCTGGTATTTAACTCCGTTTCTGAAGGGAAACACACATCACAGTTCTCATCCATGAAACACACTCTGCTTTAGAGCAAGAAGCACGCTCTTGCTTTCTAGAGTCTCTAATAAGGCGGGAAACGTGAGTGTGCTCAGAACAATAGATCCATGTTTCCTACACACACGGACCATATCTAGTTCAACTCTGCTTCTGAAACTGATACAAACCACTGGTCCTCTAACATCCAATGCTTTTCAGTTAAGAGCGAGAAACGTGTGAGCTTCCTGTACGATGTAGCTTTTTTTGGGCTGAAAGTGACAGCGTTTACCTGAAAAGAAATCTTGTTTGTAGGAAGACACAGAGCCTGGCATTTAACTCCGTTTCTGAAGGGAAACACACAGCACAGTGCTCATCCATGAAACACACTCTGCTTTAGAGCCAGAAGCAAACTTGCTTTCTAGAGTCTCGAATAAGGCGGGAAACGTGAGTGTGCTCAGAACAAAAGAACCGTGTTTCCTACACACACGGACCATATCTAGTTCAACTCTGCTTCAGAAACTGATACAATCCACATGGCCTCTAACATCCAATGCTTTTCAGTTAAGAGCGAGAAACGTGTGAGCTTCGTGAACGATGTAGCTTCGTTTGAGCTGAAAGTGAGTTCTTATACCCGAAACGAAGTCTTGATTGTAAAAGACACAGTGCCTGGCATTTAACTCCGTTTCTGAAGGGAAATACACAGCACAGTGCTCATCCATGAAACACACTCTGCTTTAGAGCCAGAAGAACGCTCTTGCTTTCTAGTGTCTCGAATAAGGCGGGAAACGTGAGTGTGCTCAGAACAAAAGAACCGTGTTTCCTACACACACGGACCATATCTAGTTCAACTCTGCTTCAGAAACTGATACAAACCACAGGGCCTCTAACATCCAATGCTTTTCAGTTAAGGGCGAGAAACGTGTGAGCTTCCTGAACGATGTAGCTTTGTTTGAGCTGAAAATTGACAGCGTTTACCTGAAACGAAGTCTTTTTTGTAGGAAGACACAAAGCCTGGCATTTAACTCAGTTTCTGAAGGGAAACACACAGCACAGTGCTCATCCATGAAACACACTCTGCTTTAGAGCCAGAAGCAAACTTGCTTTCTAGAGTCTCGAATAAGGCGGGAAACGTGAGTGTGCTCAGAACAAAAGAACCGTGTTTCCTACACACACGGACCATATCTAGTTCAACTCTGCTTCAGAAACTGATACATTCCACATGGCCTCTAACATCCAATGCTTTTCAGTTAAGAGCGAGAAACGTGTGAGCTTCGTGAACGATGTAGCTTCGTTTGAGCTGAAAGTGAGTTCTTATACCCGAAACGAAGTCTTGATTGTAAAAGACACAGTGCCTGGCATTTAACTCCGTTTCTGAAGGGAAATACACAGCACAGTGCTCATCCATGAAACACACTCTGCTTTAGAGCCAGAAGAACGCTCTTGCTTTCTAGTGTCTCGAATAAGGCGGGAAACGTGAGTGTGCTCAGAACAAAAGAACCGTGTTTCCTACACACACGGACCATATCTAGTTCAACTCTGCGTCAGAAACTGATACAAACCACAGGGCCTCTAACATCCAATGCTTTTCAGTTAAGAGCGAAAAACGTGAGAGCTTCGTGAACTATGTAGCTTCGTTTGAGATGATAGTGAGTGCGTTTACCAGAAACGAAGTCTTGATTATAAAAGACAAAGAACATGGCATTTAACTCCGTTTCTGAAGGGAAACACACAGCACAGTTCTCATCCATGAAACACACTCTGCTGTAGAGCAAGAAGCATGCTCTTGCTTTCTAGACTCTATAATAAGGTGGGAAACGTGAGTGGGCTCAGAACAAACGATCCATGTTTCCTACACACACGGACCATATCTAGTTCAACTCTGCTTCTGAAAGTGATACAAACAACAGTTCCTCTAACATCCAATGCTTTTTAAATAAGAGCAAGAAATGTGTGAGCTTCATGAACGATGTAGCTTCGTTTGAGCTGAAAAGTGAGGGCGTTTAACTGAAAAGAAGTCTTGCTTGTAGGAAGACACAGAGCCTGGCATTGATCTCCGTATCTGTAGGGAAACACATAGCACAGTTCTCATCGATGAAACACACTCTGTTTAGAGCAAGATGCACGCTCTTGCTTTCTAGAGTCTCTAATAAGGCTGGAAACGTGAGTGGGCTCAGAACAAAAGAACCGTGTTTCCTACACACACGGACCATACCTAGTTCAACTCTACTTCTGAAACTGATACGAACCACTGGTCCTCTAACATCCAATGATTTTCAGTTAAGAGCGAGAAACGTGTGAGCTTCGTGAACGATGTAGCTTCGTTTGAGCAGAAAGTGAGTTCTTATACCCGAAACGAAGTCTTGATTGTAAAAGACACAGTGCCTGGCATTTAACTCCGTTTCTGAAGAGAAACACACATCACAGTTCTCATCCATGAAACACACTCTGCATTAGAGCAAGAAGCACACTCTTGCTTTCTAGAGTCTCTAATAAGGCGGGAAACGTGAGTGTGCTCAGAACAAAAGAACCGTGTTTCCTACACACACGGACCATATCTAGTTCAACTCTGCTTCTGAAACTGATACAAACCACAGTTCCTCTAACATCCAATGCTTTTCAAATAAGAGCAAGAAACGTGTGAGATTCATGAACGATGTAGCTTCGTTTGAGCTGAAAAGTGAGGGCGTTTACCTGAAAAGAAGTCTTGCTTGTAGGAAGACACAGAGCCTGGCATTGATCTCCGTATCTGAAGGGAAACACACTGCACAGTTCTCATCCATGAAACACACTCTGTTTAGAGCAAGATGCACGCTCTTGCTTTCTAGAGTCTAATAAGGCGGAAAACGTGAGTGTGCTCAGAACATAAGAACCGTGTTTCCTACACACATTGACCATATCTAGTTCAACTCTGCTTCTGAAACTGATACAAACCACAGTTCCTTTAACATCCAATGCTTTTCAAATAAGAGCAAGAAACGTGTGAGCTTCATGAACGATGTAGCTTCGTTTGAGCTGAAAAGTGAGGGCGTTTACCTAAAAAGAAGTCTTGCTTGTAGGAAGACACAGAGCCTGGCATTGATCACCGTATCTGAAGGGAAACACACTGCACAGTTCTCATCCATGAAACACACTCTGCTTTAGAGCCAGAAGCACGCTCTTGCTTTCTAGAGTCTCGAATAAGGCGGAAAACGTGAATGTGCTCAGAACAAAAGAACCGTGTTTCCTACACACACGGACCATACCTAGTTCAACTCTGCTTCTGAAACTGATACAAACCACTGGTCCTCTAACATCCAATGCTTTTCAGGTAAGAGCGAGAAACGTGTGAGCTTCGTGAACGATGTAGCTTCGTTTGAGCTGAAAGTGAGTTCTTATACCCGAAACGAAGTCATGATTGTAAAAGACACAGTGCCTGGCATTTAACTCCGTTTAAGAAGGGAAACACACAGCACAGTGCTTATCCATGAAACACACTCTGCTATAGAGCCAGAAGCACGCTCATGCTTTCTAAAGTCTCAAATAAGGCGGAAAATGTGAGTGTGCTCAGAACATAAGAACCGTGTTTCCTACACACATTGACCATATCTAGTTCAACTCTGCTTCTGAAACTGATACAAACCACAGTTCCTCTAACATCCAATGCTTTTCAAATAAGAGCGAGAAACGTGTGAGCTTCGTGAACGATGTAGCACCATTTGAGATGATAGTGAGTGCGTTTACCCAAAACGAAGTCTTGATTGTAAAAGACAAAGAACATGGCATTTAACTCCGTTTCTGAAGGGCAACACACAGCACAGTTCTCATCCATGAAACACACTCTGCTTTAGAGCAAGAAGCATGCTCTTGCTTTCTAGAGTCTATAATAAGGCGGGAAACATGAGTGGGCTCAGAACAAACGATCCATGTTTCCTACACACACGGATGATATCTAGTTCCACTCTGCTTCTGAAACTGATGCAAACCACAGGTCCTCTAACATCCAATGCTTTTCAAATAAGAGCGAGAAACGTGTGAGCTTTCTGAACGATGTAGCTTCGTTTGAGCTGAAAAGTGAGGGCGTTTACCTGAAAAGAAGTCTTGCTTGTAGGAAGACACAGAGCCTGGCATTGATCTCCGTATCTGAAGGGAAACACACAGCACAGTTCTCATCCAGGAAACACACTCTGTTTAGAGCAAGATGCACGCTCTTGCTTTCTAGAGTCTCTAATAAGGCTGGAAACGTGAGTGGGCTCAGAACAAAAGAACCGTGTTTCCTACACACACGGACCATACCTAGTTCAACTCTGCTTCTGAAACTGATACAAACCACTGGTCCTCTAACATCCAATGCTTTTCAGTTAAGAGCGAGAAACGTGTGAGCTTCGTGAACGATGTAGCTTCGTTTGAGCTGAATGTGAGTTCTTCTACCCGAAACGAATTCTTGACTGTAAAAGACACAGTGCCTGGCATTTAACTCCGTTTCTGAAGGGAAACACACAGCACAGTGCTTATCCATGAAACACACTCTGCTTTAGAGCCAGAAGCACGCTCATGCTTTCTAGAGTCTTGAATAAGGCAGAAAACGTGAGTGTGCTCAGAACAAATTAACCGTGTTTCCTACGCACACGGACCATATCTAGTTCAACTCTGCTTCAGAAACTGATACAAACCACAGGGACTCTAACATCCAATGCTTTTCAGTTAAGAGCGAAAAACGTGAGAGCTTCGTGAACTATGTAGCTTCGTTTGAGATGATAGTGAGTGCGTTTACCCAAAACGAAGTCTTGATTTTAAAAGACAAAGAAAATGGCATTTAACTCCGTTTCTGAAGGGAAACACACAGCACAGTTCTCATCCATGAAACACACTCTGCTGTAGAGCAAGAAGCCCGCTCTTGCTTTCTAGAGTCTCTAATAAGGCAGGAAACGTGAGTGTGCTCAGAACAAAAGAACCGTGTTTCCTACACACACGGACCATATCTAGTTCAACTCTGCTTCAGAAACTGATACAAACCACAGGTCCTCTAACATCCAATGCTTTTGAGGTAAGAGCGAGAATCGTGTGAGCTTCGTGAAAGATGTAGCTTCCTTTGAGCAGAAAAGTGAGTGTGTTTACCTGAAATGAAGTCTTGCTTGTGGGAAGACACAGAGCCTGGCAATTAACTCCAATTCTGAAGGGAAATACACCGCAAAGTTCTCATCCATGAAACACACTCTGCTTTAGAGCAAGAAGCACGCTCTTGCTTTCTAGAGTCTCAAATAAGTCGGGAAACGTGAGTGTGCTCAGAACAAAAGAACCGTGTTTCCTACACACACGGACCATATCTAGTTCAACTCTGCTTCAGAAACTGATACAAACCACAGGGCCTCTAACATCCAATGCTTTTCAGTTAAGCGCGAGAAACGTGTGAGCTTCGTGAACGATGTAGCTTCATTTGAGATGATAGTGAGTGTGTTTACTCGAAACGAAGTCTTGATTGTAAAAGACAAAGAACCTGGCCTTTAACTCCGTTTCTGAAGGGAAACACACAGCACAGTTCTCATCTATGAAACACACTCTGCTGTAGAGCAAGAAGCATGCTCTTGCTTTCTAGAGTCTATAATAAGGCGGGAAACGTGAGTGGGCTCAGAACAAACGATCCATGTTTCCTACACACACGGAACATATCTAGTTCAACTCTGCTTCTGAAACTGATACAAACCACAGTTCCTCTAACATCCAATGCTTTTCAAATAAGAGCAAGAAACGTGTGAGCTTCATGAACGATGTAGCTTCGTTTGAGCTGAAAAGTGAGGGCGTTTACCTGAAAAGAAGTCTTGCTTGTAGGAAGACACAGAGCCTGGCATTGATCTCCGTATCTGAAAGGAAACACACAGCACAGTTCTCATCCATGAAACACACTCTGTTTAGAGCAAGATGTACGCTCTTGCTTTCTAGAGTCTCTAATAAGGCAGGAAACGTGATGTGCTCAGAACAAAAGAACCGTGTTTCCTACACACACGGACCATACCTAATTCAACTCTGCTTCTGAAACTGATACAAACCACAGGGCCTCTATCATCAAATGCTTTTCAGTTAAGAGCGAGAAACGTGTGAGCTTCGTGAACGTTGTAGCTTCGTTTGAGCTGAAAGTGAGTTCTTATACCCGAAACGAAGTCTTGATTGTAAAAGACACAGTGCCTGGCATTTCACTCCGTTTCTGAAGGGAAACACACAGCACAGTTCTCATCCATGAAACACACTCTGCTTTAGAGCAAGAAGCAGGCTCTTGCAAACTATAGTCTCTGTTAAGGAGGGAAACGTAAGTGTGCTCAGAACAAAAGAACCATGCTTCCTACACACACGGACCATATCTAGTTCAACTCTGCTTCTGCAACTGATACAAACCACAGGGCCTCTATCATCAAATGCTTTTCGGTTAAGAGCGAGAAACGTGTGAGCTTCCTGAACGATATAGCTTCCTTTGAGCTGAAAAGTGTGTGCGTTTACCTGAAATGAAGTCTGGCTTGTAGGAAGACACAGACACTGGCACGTAACTCCGTTTTTGAACGGAAACACACAGCACAGTTCTCATCCATGAAACACACTCTGCTTTAGAGCAAGAAGCACACTCTTGCTTTCTAGAGTCTCTAATAAGGCGGGAAACGTGAGTGTGCTCAGAACAAAAGAACCGTGTTTCCTACACACACGGACCATATCTAGTTCAACTCTGCTTCAGAAACTGATACAAACCACAGGGCCTCTAACATCCAATGCTTTTCAGTTAAGAGCGAGAAACGTGTGAGCTTCGTGAAGGATGTAGCTTCATTTGAGATGATAGTGAGTGCGTTTACCCGAAACGAAGTCTTGATTGTAAAAGACAAAGAACCTGGCATTTAACTCCGTTTCTGAAGGGAAACACACAGCACAGTTCTCATCCATGAAACACACTCTGCTTTAGAGCAAGAAGCATGCTCTGGCTTTCTAGAGTCTCTAATAAGGCGGGAAATGTGAGTGTGCTCAGAACAATAGATCCATGTTTCCTAAACACATGGACCATATCTAGTTCAACTCTGCTTCTGAAACTGATACAAACCACAGGTCCTCTAACATCCAATGCTTTTCAATTAAGAGCGAAAAACGTGAGAGCTTCGTGAACTATGTAGCTTCGTTTGAGCTGAAAAGTGAGGGCGTTTACCTGAAAAGAGTTTTCTTGTAGGAAGATACAGAGCCTGGCATTGATCTCCGTATCTGAAGGGGAACACACAGCAGAGTGCTCATCCATGAAACACACTCTGCTTTAGAGCCAGAAGCACGCTCTTGCTTTCTAGAGTCTCGAATAAGGCGGGAAACGTGCGTGTGCTCAGAACAAAAGAACCGTGTTTCCTACACACACGGACCATATCTAGTTCAACTCTGCTTCAGAAACTGATACAAACCACAGGGCCTCTAACATCCAATGCTTTTCAGTTAAGAGCGAGAAACGTGTGAGCTTCGTGAACGATGTAGCTTCATTTGAGATTATAGTGAGTGGGTTTACCCGAAACAAATTCTTGATTGTAAAAGACAAAGAACCTGGCATTGATCTCCGTTTCTGAAGGGAAACACACAGCACAGTTCTCATCCATGAAACACACTCTGTTTAGAGCAAGATGCACGCTCTGGCTTTCTAGAGTCTCTAATAAGGCGGGAAACGTGAGTGGGCTCAGAAAAAAAGAACAGTGTTTCCTACACACACGGACCATATCTAGTTCAACTCTGCTTCTGAAACTGATATGAACCACTGGTCCTCTAACATCCAATGCTTTTCAGTTAAGAGCGAGAAACGTGTGAGCTTCGTGAACGATGTAGCTTTTTTGAGCTGAAAGTGAGTTCTTATACCCGAAACGAAGTCTTGATTGTAAAAGACAAGGTGTCTGGTATTTAACTCCGTTTCTGAAGGGAAACACACATCACAGTTCGCATCCATGAAACACACTCTGCTTTAGAGCAAGAAGCACGCTCTTGCTTTCTAGAGTCTCTAATAAGGCGGGAAACGTGTGTGTGCTCAGAACAATAGATCCATGTTTCCTACACACACGGACCATATCTAGTTCAACTCTGCTTCAGAAACTGATACAAACCACAGGTCCTCTAACATCCAATGCTTTTGAGGTAAGAGCTAGAATCGTGTGAGCTTCGTGAAAGATGTAGCTTCCTTTGAGCAGAAAAGTGAGTGTGTTTACCTGAAACGAAGTCTTGCTTGTGGGAAGACACAGAGCCTGGCAATTAACTCCAATTCTGAAGGGAAATACACCGAAAAGGTCTCATCCATGAAACACACTCTGCTTTAGAGCAAGAAGCACGCTCTTGCTTTCTAGAGTCTCAAATAAGTCGGGAAACGTGAGTGTGCTCAGAACAAAAGAACCGTGTTTCCTACACACACGGACCATATCTAGTTCAACTCTGCTTCAGAAACTGATACAAACCACAGGGACTCTAACATCCAATGCTTTTCAGTTAAGCGCGAGAAACGTGTGAGCTTCGTGAACGATGTAGCTTCATTTGAGATGATAGTGAGTGTGTTTACTCGAAACGAAGTCTTGATTGTAAAAGACAAAGAACCTGGCCTTTAACTCCGTTTCTGAAGGGAAACACACAGCACAGTTCTCATCTATGAAACACACTCTGCTGTAGAGCAAGAAGCATGCTCTTGCTTTCTAGAGTCTATAATAAGGCGGGAAACGTGAGTGGGCTCAGAACAAACGATCCATGTTTCCTACACACACGGAACATATCTAGTTCAACTCTGCTTCTGAAACTGATACAAACCACAGTTCCTCTAACATCCAATGCTTTTCAAATAAGAGCAAGAAACGTGTGAGCTTCATGAACGATGTAGCTTCGTTTGAGCTGAAAAGTAAGGGCGTATACCTGAAAAGAAGTCTTGCTTGTAGGAAGACACAGAGCCTGGCATTGATCTCCGTATCTGAAAGGAAACACACAGCACAGTTCTCATCCATGAAACACACTCTGTTTAGAGCAAGATGCACGCTCTTGCTTTCTAGAGTCTCTAATAAGGCAGGAAACGTGATGTGCTCAGAACAAAAGAACCGTGTTTCCTACACACACGGACCATACCTAATTCAACTCGGCTTCTGAAACTGATACAAACCACAGGGCCTCTATCATCAAATGCTTTTCAGTTAAGAGCGAGAAACGTGTGAGCTTCGTGAACGTTGTAGCTTCGTTTGAGCTGAAAGTGAGTTCTTATACCCGAAAAGAAGTCTTGATTGTAAAAGACACAGTGCCTGGCATTTCACTCCGTTTCTGAAGGGAAACACACAGCACAGTTCTCATCCATGAAACACACTCTGCTTTAGAGCAAGAAGCAGGCTCTTGCAAACTATAGTCTCTGTTAAGGAGGGAAACGTAAGTGTGCTCAGAACAAAAGAACCATGCTTCCTACACACACGGACCATATCTAGTTCAACTCTGCTTCTGCAACTGATACAAACCACAGGGCCTCTATCATCAAATGCTTTTCGGTTAAGAGCGAGAAACGTGTGAGCTTCCTGAACGATATAGCTTCCTTTGAGCTGAAAAGTGTGTGCGTTTACCTGAAATGAAGTCTGGCTTGTAGGAAGACACAGACACTGGCACGTAACTCCGTTTTTGAACGGAAACACACAGCACAGTTCTCATCCATGAAACACACTCTGCTTTAGAGCAAGAAGCACACTCTTGCTTTCTAGAGTCTCTAATAAGGCGGGAAACGTGAGTGTGCTCAGAACAAAAGAACCGTGTTTCCTACACACACGGACCATATCTAGTTCAACTCTGCTTCAGAAACTGATACAAACCACAGGGCCTCTAACATCCAATGCTTTTCAGTTAAGAGCGAGAAACGTGTGAGCTTCGTGAACGATGTAGCTTCATTTGAGATGATAGTGAGTGCGTTTACCCGAAACGAAGTCTTGATTGTAAAAGACAAAGAACCTGGCATTTAACTCCGTTTCTGAAGGGAAACACACAGCACAGTTCTCATCCATGAAACACACTCTGCTTTAGAGCAAGAAGCATGCTCTGGCTTTCTAGAGTCTCTAATAAGGCGGGAAATGTGAGTGTGCTCAGAACAATAGATCCATGTTTCCTAAACACATGGACCATATCTAGTTCAACTCTGCTTCTGAAACTGATACAAACCACAGGTCCTCTAACATCCAATGCTTTTCAATTAAGAGCGAAAAACGTGAGAGCTTCGTGAACTATGTAGCTTCGTTTGAGCTGAAAAGTGAGGGCGTTTACCTGAAAAGAGTTTTCTTGTAGGAAGATACAGAGCCTGGCATTGATCTCCGTATCTGAAGGGGAACACACAGCAGAGTGCTCATCCATGAAACACACTCTGCTTTAGAGCCAGAAGCACGCTCTTGCTTTCTAGAGTCTCGAATAAGGCGGGAAACGTGCGTGTGCTCAGAACAAAAGAACCGTGTTTCCTACACACACGGACCATATCTAGTTCAACTCTGCTTCAGAAACTGATACAAACCACAGGGCCTCTAACATCCAATGCTTTTCAGTTAAGAGCGAGAAACGTGTGAGCTTCGTGAACGATGTAGCTTCATTTGAGATTATAGTGAGTGGGTTTACCCGAAACAAATTCTTGATTGTAAAAGACAAAGAACCTGGCATTGATCTCCGTTTCTGAAGGGAAACACACAGCACAGTTCTCATCCATGAAACACACTCTGTTTAGAGCAAGATGCACGCTCTGGCTTTCTAGAGTCTCTAATAAGGCGGGAAACGTGAGTGGGCTCAGAAAAAAAGAACAGTGTTTCCTACACACACGGACCATATCTAGTTCAACTCTGCTTCTGAAACTGATATGAACCACTGGTCCTCTAACATCCAATGCTTTTCAGTTAAGAGCGAGAAACGTGTGAGCTTCGTGAACGATGTAGCTTTTTTGAGCTGAAAGTGAGTTCTTATACCCGAAACGAAGTCTTGATTGTAAAAGACAAGGTGTCTGGTATTTAACTCCGTTTCTGAAGGGAAACACACATCACAGTTCGCATCCATGAAACACACTCTGCTTTAGAGCAAGAAGCACGCTCTTGCTTTCTAGAGTCTCTAATAAGGCGGGAAACGTGTGTGTGCTCAGAACAATAGATCCATGTTTCCTACACACACGGACCATATCTAGTTCAACTCTGCTTCAGAAACTGATACAAACCACAGGTCCTCTAACATCCAATGCTTTTGAGGTAAGAGCTAGAATCGTGTGAGCTTCGTGAAAGATGTAGCTTCCTTTGAGCAGAAAAGTGAGTGTGTTTACCTGAAACGAAGTCTTGCTTGTGGGAAGACACAGAGCCTGGCAATTAACTCCAATTCTGAAGGGAAATACACCGAAAAGGTCTCATCCATGAAACACACTCTGCTTTAGAGCAAGAAGCACGCTCTTGCTTTCTAGAGTCTCAAATAAGTCGGGAAACGTGAGTGTGCTCAGAACAAAAGAACCGTGTTTCCTACACACACGGACCATATCTAGTTCAACTCTGCTTCAGAAACTGATACAAACCACAGGGACTCTAACATCCAATGCTTTTCAGTTAAGCGCGAGAAACGTGTGAGCTTCGTGAACGATGTAGCTTCATTTGAGATGATAGTGAGTGTGTTTACTCGAAACGAAGTCTTGATTGTAAAAGACAAAGAACCTGGCCTTTAACTCCGTTTCTGAAGGGAAACACACAGCACAGTTCTCATCTATGAAACACACTCTGCTGTAGAGCAAGAAGCATGCTCTTGCTTTCTAGAGTCTATAATAAGGCGGGAAACGTGAGTGGGCTCAGAACAAACGATCCATGTTTCCTACACACACGGAACATATCTAGTTCAACTCTGCTTCTGAAACTGATACAAACCACAGTTCCTCTAACATCCAATGCTTTTCAAATAAGAGCAAGAAACGTGTGAGCTTCATGAACGATGTAGCTTCGTTTGAGCTGAAAAGTAAGGGCGTATACCTGAAAAGAAGTCTTGCTTGTAGGAAGACACAGAGCCTGGCATTGATCTCCGTATCTGAAAGGAAACACACAGCACAGTTCTCATCCATGAAACACACTCTGTTTAGAGCAAGATGCACGCTCTTGCTTTCTAGAGTCTCTAATAAGGCAGGAAACGTGATGTGCTCAGAACAAAAGAACCGTGTTTCCTACACACACGGACCATACCTAATTCAACTCGGCTTCTGAAACTGATACAAACCACAGGGCCTCTATCATCAAATGCTTTTCAGTTAAGAGTGAGAAACGTGTGAGCTTCGTGAAAGTTGTAGCTTCGTTTGAGCTGAAAGTGAGTTCTTATATCCGAAACGAAGTCTTGATTGTAAAAGACACAGTGCCTGGCATTTCACTCCGTTTCTGAAGGGAAACACACAGCACAGTTCTCATCCATGAAACACACTCTGCTTTAGAGCAAGAAGCAGGCTCTTGCTTTCTATAGTCTCTGTTAAGGAGGGAAATGTAAGTGTGCTCAGAACAAAAGAACCATGCTTCCTACACACACGGACCATATCTAGTTCAACTCTGCTTCTGCAACTGATACAAACCACAGGGCCTCTATCATCAAATGCTTTTCGGTTAAGAGCGAGAAACGTGTGAGCTTCCTGAACGATATAGCTTCCTTTGAGCTGAAAAGTGTGTGCGTTTACCTGAAATGAAGTCTGGCTTGTAGGAAGACACAGACACTGGCACGTAACTCCGTTTTTGAACGGAAACACACAGCACAGTTCTCATCCATGAAACACACTCTGCTTTAGAGCAAGAAGCACACTCTTGCTTTCTAGAGTCTCGAATAAGGCGGGAAACGTGAGTGTGCTCAGAACAAAAGAACCGTGTTTCCTACACACACGGACCATATCTAGTTCAACTCTGCTTCAGAAACTGATACAAACCACATGGCCTCTAACATCCAATGCTTTTCAGTTAAGAGCGAGAAACGTGTGAGCTTCGTGAACGATGTAGCTTCCTTTGAGCTGAAAGTGAGTTCTTCTACCCGAAACGAAGTCTTGATTGTAAAAGACACAGTGCCTGGCATTTAACTCCGTTTCTGAAGGGAAATACACAGCACAGTGCTCATCCATGAAACACACTCTGCTTTAGAGCCAGAAGAACGCTCTTGCTTTCTAGTGTCTCGAATAAGGCGGGAAACGTGAGTGTGCTCAGAACAAAAGAACCGTGTTTCCTACACACACGGACCATATCTAGTTCAACTCTGCTTCAGAAACTGATACAAACCACAGGGCCTCTAACATCCAATGCTTTTCAGTTAAGGGCGAGAAACGTGTGAGCTTCCTGAACGATGTAGCTTTGTTTGAGCTGAAAAGTGACAGCGTTTACCTGAAAAGAAGTCTTGTTTGTAGGAAGACACAGAGCCTGGCATTTAACTCCGTATCTGAAGGGAAACACACAGCACAGTGCTCATCCATGAAACACACTCTGCTGTAGAGCAAGAGGCATGCTCTTGATTTCTAGAGTCCATAATAAGGCGGGAAACGTGAGTGGGCTCATAACAAACGATCCATGTTTCCTACACACACGGACCATATCTAGTTCAACTCTGCTTCTGAAACTGATACAAACCACAGGGCATCTAACATCCAATGCTTTTCAGTTAAGAGCGAGAAACGTGTGAGCTTCCTGAACGATATAGCTTCCTTAGAGCTGAAAAGTGTGTGAGTTTAACTGAAATGAAGTCTGGCTTGTAGGAAGACACAGAGCCTGGCATTGAACTCCGTATCTGAAGGGAAAAACACAGCACATTTCTCATCCATGAAACACACTCTGTTTAGAGCAAGATGCACGCTCTTGCTTTCTAGAGTCTTAATAAGGCGGGAAAAGTGATGTGCTCACAAGAAAAGAACCGTGTTTCCTACACACACGGACCATATCTAGTTCAACTCAGCTTCTGAAACTGATGCAAATCACAGGTCCTCTAACATCCAATGCTTTTCAGTTAAGAGCGAGAATCGTGTGAGCTTTGTGAACGATGTAGCTTCCTTTGTGCTGAAAAGTGAGTGTGTTTACCTGAAACGAAGTCTTGCTTGTAGGAAGACACAGAGCCTGGCATTTAACTCCGTTTCTGAAGGGAAACACAAAGCACAGTGCTCATCCATGAAACACACTCTGCTTTAGAGCCAGAAGCACGCTCTTTCTTTCTAGATTCTCTAATAATGCGGGAAACGTGAGTGTGCTCAGAACAAAAGAACCGTGTTTCCTACACACACGGACCATATCTAGTTCAACTCTGCTTCAGAAACTGATACAAACCACAGGGCCTCTAACATCCAATGCTTTTCAGTTAAGAGCGACAAACGTGTGAGCTTCGTGAACGATGTATCTTCATTTGAGATGATAGTGAGTGCGTTTTCCCCGAAACGAAGTCTTGATTTTAAAAGACAAAGAACCTGGCATTTAACTCCGTTTCTGAAGGGAAACACACAGCACAGTTCTCATCCATGAAACACACTCTGCTGTAGAGCAAGAGGCATGCTCTTGATTTCTAGAGTCCATAATAAGGCGGGAAACGTGAGTGGGCTCATAACAAACGATCCATGTTTCCTACACACACGGACCATATCTAGTTCAACTCTGCTTCTGAAACTGATACAAACCACAGGGCCTCTAACATCCAATGCTTTTCAGTTAAGAGCGAGAAACGTGTGAGCTTCCTGAACGATATAGCTTCCTTAGAGCTGAAAAGTGTGTGAGTTTAACTGAAATGAAGTCTGGCTTGTAGGAAGACACAGAGCCTGGCATTGAACTCCGTATCTGAAGGGAAAAACACAGCACATTTCTCATCCATGAAACACACTCTGTTTAGAGCAAGATGCACGCTCTTGCTTTCTAGAGTCTTAATAAGGCGGGAAAAGTGATGTGCTCACAAGAAAAGAACCGTGTTTCCTACACACACGGACCATATCTAGTTCAACTCAGCTTCTGAAACTGATGCAAATCACAGGTCCTCTAACATCCAATGCTTTTCAGTTAAGAGCGAGAATCGTGTGAGCTTTGTGAACGATGTAGCTTCCTTTGTGCTGAAAAGTGAGTGTGTTTACCTGAAACGAAGTCTTGCTTGTAGGAAGACACAGAGCCTGGCATTTAACTCCGTTTCTGAAGGGAAACACAAAGCACAGTGCTCATCCATGAAACACACTCTGCTTTAGAGCCAGAAGCACGCTCTTTCTTTCTAGATTCTCTAATAATGCGGGAAACGTGAGTGTGCTCAGAACAAAAGAACCGTGTTTCCTACACACACGGACCATATCTAGTTCAACTCTGCTTCAGAAACTGATACAAACCACAGGGCCTCTAACATCCAATGCTTTTCAGTTAAGAGCGACAAACGTGTGAGCTTCGTGAACGATGTAGCTTCATTTGAGATGATAGTGAGTGCGTTTTCCCCGAAACGAAGTCTTGATTTTAAAAGACAAAGAACCTGGCATTTAACTCCGTTTCTGAAGGGAAACACACAGCACCGTGCTCATCCATGAAACACACTCTGCTTTAGAGCAAGAAGCACGCTCTGGCTTTCTAGATTCTCGAATAAGGCGGGAAACGTGAGTGTGCTCAGAACAAAAGAACCGTGTTTCCTACACACACGGACCATATCTAGTTCAACTCTGCTTCTGAAACTGATACGAACCACTGGTCCTCTAACATCCAATGCTTTTCAGTTAAGAGCGAGAAACGTGTGAGCTTCGTGAACGATGTAGCTTCATTTGAGATTATAGTGAGTGCGTTTACCCGAAACAAATTCTTGATTGTAAAAGACAAAGAACCTGGCATTGATCTCCGTTTCTGAAGGGAAACACACAGCACAGTTCTCATCCATGAAACACACTCTGCTTTAGAGGAAGATGCACGCTCTGGCTTTCTAGAGTCTCTAATAAGGCGGGAAACGTGAGTGTGCTCAGAACAAAAGAACCGTGTTTCCTACACACATTGACCATATCTAGTTCAACTCTGCTTCTGAAACTGATACAAACCACAGGGCCTCTAACATCCAATGCTTTTCAGTTAAGAGCGAAAAACGTGAGAGCTTCGTGAACTATGTAGCTTCGTTTGAGCTGAAAAGTGAGGGCGTTTACCTGAAAAAAAGTCTTGCTTGTAGGAAGACACAGAGCCTGGCATTGATCTCCGTATCTGAAGGGAAACACACAGCACAGTTCTCATCCATGAAACACACTCTGTTTAGAGCAAGATGCACGCTCTTGCTTTCTAGAGTCTCTAATAAGGCGGGAAACGTGAGTGGGCTCAGAAAAAAAGAACAGTGTTTCCTACACACACGGACCATATCTAGTTCAACTCTGCTTCTGAAACTGATACGAACCACTGGTCCTCTAACATCCAATGCTTTTCAGTTAAGAGCGAGAAACGTGTGAGCTTCGTGAACGATGTAGCTTCGTTTGAGCTGAAAGTGAGTTCTTATACCCGAAAAGAAGTCTTGATTGTAAAAGACAAGGTGTCTGGTATTTAACTCCGTTTCTGAAGGGAAACACACATCACAGTTCTCATCCATGAAACACACTCTGCTTTAGAGCAAGAAGCACGCTCTTGCTTTCTAGAGTCTCTAATAAAGCGGGAAACGTGAGTGTGCTCAGAACAATAGATCCATGTTTCCTACACACACGGACCATATCTAGTTCAACTCTGCTTCTGAAACTGATACAAACCACTGGTCCTCTAACATCCAATGCTTTTCAGTTAAGAGCGAGAAACGTGTGAGCTTCCTGAACGATGTAGCACCATTTGAGATGATAGTGAGTGCGTTTACCCGAAACGAAGTCTTGATTGTAAAAGACAAAGAACATGGCATTTAACTCCGTTTCTGAAGGGAAACACACAGCACAGTTCTCATCCATGTAACACACTCTGCTTTAGAGCAAGAAGCATGCTCTTGCTTTCTAGAGTCTATAATAAGGCGGGAAACGTGAGTGGGCTCAGAACAAACGATCCATGTTTCCTACACACACGGACCATATCTAGTTCCACTCTTCTTCTGAAACTGATACAAACCACAGGTCCTCTAACATCCAATGCCTTTCAGTTAAGAGCGAGAAACGTGTGAGCTTTGTGAACGATGTAGCTTCATTTGAGATTATAGTGAGTGCGTTTACCCGAAACAAATTCTTGATTGTAAAAAACAAAGAACCTGGCATTGATCTCCGTTTCTGAAGGGAAACACACAGCACAGTTCTCATCCATGAAACACACTCTGCTTTAGAGCAAGATGCACGCTCGGGCTTTCTAGAGTCTCTAATAAGGCGGGAAACGTGAGTGTGCTCAGAAAAAAAGAACCGTGTTTCCTACACACACGGACCATATCTAGTTCAACTCTGCTTCAGAAACTGATACAATCCACATGGCCTCTAACATCCAATGCTTTTCAGTTAAGAGCGAGAAACGTGTGAGCTTTGTGAACGATGTAGCTTCGTTTGAACTGAAAGTGAGTTCTTATACCCGAAACGAAGTCTTGATTGTAAAAGACACAGTGCCTGGCATTTAACTCCGTTTCTGAAGGGAAATACACAGCACAGTGCTCATCCATGAAACACACTCTGCTTTAGAGCCAGAAGAACGCTCTTGCTTTCTAGTGTCTCGAATAAGGCGGGAAACGTGAGTGTGCTCAGAACAAAAGAACCGTGTTTCCTACACACACGGACCATATCTAGTTCAACTCTGCTTCAGAAACTGATACAAACCACAGGGCCTCTAACATCCAATGCTTTTCAGTTAAGGGCGAGAAACGTGTGAGCTTCCTGAACGATGTAGCTTTGTTTGAGCTGAAAAGTGACAGCGTTTACCTGAAACGAAGTCTTGTTTGTAGGAAGACACAGAGCCTGGCATTTAACTCAGTTTCTGAAGGGAAACACACAGCACAGTGCTCATCCATGAAACACACTCTGCTTTAGAGCCAGAAGCACGCTCTTGCTTTCTAGAGTCTCGAATAAGGCGGGAAACGTGAGTGTGCTCAGAACAAAAGAACCGTGTTTCCTACACACACGGACCATATCTAGTTCAACTCTGCTTCTGAAACTGATACGAACCACTGGTCCTCTAACATCCAATGCTTTTCAGTTAAGAGCGAGAAACGTGTGAGCTTCGTGAACGATGTAGCTTTTTTGAGCTGAAAGTGAGTTCTTATACCCGAAACGATGTCTTGATTGTAAAAGACAAGGTGTCTGGTAATTAACTCCGTTTCTGAAGGGAAACACACATCACAGTTCGCATCCATGAAACACACTCTGCTTTAGAGCAAGAAGCACGCTCTTGCTTTCTAGAGTCTCTAATAAGGCGGGAAACGTGTGTGTGCTCAGAACAATAGATCCATGTTTCCTACACACACGGACCATATCTAGTTCAACTCTGCTTCAGAAACTGATACAAACCACAGGTCCTCTAACATCCAATGCTTTTGAGGTAAGAGCGAGAATCGTGTGAGCTTCGTGAAAGATGTAGCTTCCTTTGAGCAGAAAAGTGAGTGTGTTTACCTGAAACGAAGTCTTGCTTGTGGGAAGACACAGAGCCTGGCAATTAACTCCAATTCTGAAGGGAAATACACCGCAAAGGTCTCATCCATGAAACACACTCTGCTTTAGAGCAAGAAGCACGCTCTTGCTTTCTAGAGTCTCAAATAAGTCGGGAAACGTGAGTGTGCTCAGAACAAAAGAACCGTGTTTCCTACACACACGGACCATATCTAGTTCAACTCTGCTTCAGAAACTGATACAAACCACAGGGCCTCTAACATCCAATGCTTTTCAGTTAAGCGCGAGAAACGTGTGAGCTTCGTGAACGATGTAGCTTCATTTGAGATGATAGTGAGTGTGTTTACTTGAAACGAAGTCTTGATTGTAAAAGACAAAGAACCTGGCCTTTAACTCCGTTTCTGAAGGGAAACACACAGCACAGTTCTCATCTATGAAACACACTCTGCTGTAGAGCAAGAAGCATGCTCTTGCTTTCTAGAGTCTATAATAAGGCGGGAAACGTGAGTGGGCTCAGAACAAACGATCCATGTTTCCTACACACACGGAACATATCTAGTTCAACTCTGCTTCTGAAACTGATACAAACCACAGTTCCTCTAACATCCAATGCTTTTCAAATAAGAGCAAGAAACGTGTGAGCTTCATGAACGATGTAGCTTCGTTTGAGCTGAAAAGTGAGGGCGTTTACCTGAAAAGAAGTCTTGCTTGTAGGAAGACACAGAGCCTGGCATTGATCTCCGTATCTGAAAGGAAACACACAGCACAGTTCTCATCCATGAAACACACTCTGTTTAGAGCAAGATGCACGCTCTTGCTTTCTAGAGTCTCTAATAAGGGAGGAAACGTGATGTGCTCAGAACAAAAGAACCGTGTTTCCTACACACACGGACCATACCTAATTCAACTCTGCTTCTGAAACTGATACAAACCACAGGGCCTCTATCATCAAATGCTTTTCAGTTAAGAGCGAGAAACGTGTGAGCTTCGTGAACGTTGTAGCTTCGTTTGAGCTGAAAGTGAGTTCTTATATCCGAAACGAAGTCTTGATTGTAAAAGACACAGTGCCTGGCATTTCACTCCGTTTCTGAAGGGAAACACACAGCACAGTTCTCATCCATGAAACACACTCTGCTTTAGAGCAAGAAGCAGGCTCTTGCTTTCTATAGTCTCTGTTAAGGAGGGAAACGTAAGTGTGCTCAGAACAAAAGAACCATGCTTCCTACACACACGGACCATATCTAGTTCAACTCTGCTTCTGCAACTGATACAAACCACAGGGCCTCTATCATCAAATGCTTTTCGGTTAAGAGCGAGAAACGTGTGAGCTTCCTGAACGATATAGCTTCCTTTGAGCTGAAAAGTGTGTGCGTTTACCTGAAATGAAGTCTGGCTTGTAGGAAGACACAGACACTGGCACATAACTCCGTTTTTGAACGGAAACACACAGCACAGTTCTCATCCATGAAACACACTCTGCTTTAGAGCAAGAAGCACACACTTGCTTTCTAGAGTCTCGAATAAGGCGGGAAACGTGAGTGTGCTCAGAACAAAAGAACCGTGTTTCCTACACACACGGACCATATCTAGTTCAACTCTGCTTCAGAAACTGATACAATCCACATGGCCTCTAACATCCAATGCTTTTCAGTTAAGAGCGAGAAACGTGTGAGCTTCGTGAACGATGTAGCTTCCTTTGAGCTGAAAGTGAGTTCTTCTACCCGAAACGAAGTCTTGATTGTAAAAGACACAGTGCCTGGCATTTAACTCCGTTTCTGAAGGGAAATACACAGCACAGTGCTCATCCATGAAACACACTCTGCTTTAGAGCCAGAAGAACGCTCTTGCTTTCTAGTGTCTCGAATAAGGCGGGAAACGTGAGTGTGCTCAGAACAAAAGAACCGTGTTTCCTACACACACGGACCATATCTAGTTCAACTCTGCTTCAGAAACTGATACAAACCACAGGGCCTCTAACATCCAATGCTTTTCAGTTAAGGGCGAGAAACGTGTGAGCTTCCTGAACGATGTAGCTTTGTTTGAGCTGAAAAGTGACAGCGTTTACCTGAAAAGAAGTCTTGTTTGTAGGAAGACACAGAGCCTGGCATTTAACTCCGTATCTGAAGGGAAACACACAGCACAGTGCTCATCCATGAAACACACTCTGCTTTAGAGCCAGAAGCACGCTCTTGCTTTCTAGAGTCTCGAATAAGGCGGGAAACGTGAGTGTGCTCAGAACAAAAGAACCGTGTTTCCTACACACACGGACCATATCTAGTTCAACTCTGCTTCAGAAACTGATACAAACCACAGGGCCTCTAACATCCAATGCTTTTCAGTTAAGAGCGAAAAACGTGAGAGCTTCGTGAACTATGTAGCTTCGTTTGAGATGATAGTGAGTGCGTTTACCCGAAACAAAGTCTTGATTGTAAAAGACAAAGAACCTGGCATTTAACTCCGTTTCTGAAGGGAAACACACAGCACAGTTCTCATCCATGAAACACACTCTGCTGTAGAGCAAGAGGCATGCTCTTGATTTCTAGAGTCAATAATAAGGCGGGAAACGTGAGTGGGCTCATAACAAACGATCCATGTTTCCTACACACACGGACCATATCTAGTTCAACTCTGCTTCTGAAACTGATACAAACCACAGGGCCTCTAACATCCAATTCTTTTCAGTTAAGAGCGAGAAACGTGTGAGCTTCCTGAACGATATAGCTTCCTTAGAGCTGAAAAGTGTGTGAGTTTAACTGAAATGAAGTCTGGCTTGTAGGAAGACACAGAGCCTGGCATTGAACTCCGTATCTGAAGGGAAAAACACAGCACATTTCTCATCCATGAAACACACTCTGTTTAGAGCAAGATGCACGCTCTTGCTTTCTAGAGACTTAATAAGGCGGGAAAAGTGATGTGCTCACAAGAAAAGAACCGTGTTTCCTACACACACGGACCATATCTAGTTCAACTCAGCTTCTGAAACTGATGCAAATCACAGGTCCTCTAACATCCAATGCTTTTCAGTTAAGAGCGAGAATCGTGTGAGCTTTGTGAACGATGTAGCTTCCTTTGTGCTGAAAAGTGAGTGTGTTTACCTGAAACGAAGTCTTGCTTGTAGGAAGACACAGAGCCTGGCATTTAACTCCGTTTCTGAAGGGAAACACAAAGCACAGTGCTCATCCATGAAACACACTCTGCTTTAGAGCCAGAAGCACGCTCTTTCTTTCTAGATTCTCTAATAATGCGGGAAACGTGAGTGTGCTCAGAACAAAAGAACCGTGTTTCCTACACACACGGACCATATCTAGTTCAACTCTGCTTCAGAAACTGATACAAACCACAGGGCCTCTAACATCCAATGCTTTTCAGTTAAGAGCGACAAACGTGTGAGCTTCGTGAACGATGTAGCTTCATTTGAGATGATAGTGAGTGCGTTTTCCCCGAAACGAAGTCTTGATTTTAAAAGACAAAGAACTTGGCATTTAACTCCGTTTCTGAAGGGAAACACACAGCACCGTGCTCATCCATGAAACACACTCTGCTTTAGAGCAAGAAGCACGCTCTGGCTTTCTAGAGTCTCGAATAAGGCGGGAAACGTGAGTGTGCTCAGAACAAAAGAACCGTGTTTCCTACACACACGGACCATATCTAGTTCAACTCTGCTTCTGAAACTGATACGAACCACTGGTCCTCTAACATCCAATGCTTTTCAGTTAAGAGCGAGAAACGTGTGAGCTTCGTGAACGATGTAGCTTCGTTTGAGCTGAAAGTGAGTTCTTATACCTGAAACGAAGTCTTGATTGTAAAAGACACAGTGCCTGGCATTTAACTCCGTTTCTGAAGGGAAACACACATCACAGTTCTCATCCATGAAAGACACTCTGCTTTAGAGCAAGAAGCACACTCTTGCTTTCTAGAGTCTCTAATAAGGCAGGAAACATGAGTGTGCTCAGAACAAAAGAACCGTGTTTCCTACACACACGGACCATATCTAGTTCAACTCTGCTTCAGAAACTGATACAAACCACAGGGCCTCTAACATCCAATGCTTTTCAGTTAAGAGCAAGAAACGTGTGAGCTTCGTGAACGATGTAGCTTCATTTGAGATTATAGTGAGTGCGTTTACCCGAAACAAATTCTTGATTGTAAAAGACAAAGAACCTGGCATTGATCTCCGTTTCTGAAGGGAAACACACAGCACAGTTCTCATCCATGAAACACACTCTGCTTTAGAGGAAGATGCACGCTCTGGCTTTCTAGAGTCTCTAATAAGGCGGGAAACGTGAGTGTGCTCAGAACAAAAGAACCGTGTTTCCTACACACATTGACCATATCTAGTTCAACTCTGCTTCTGAAACTGATACAAACCACAGGGCCTCTAACATCCAATGCTTTTCAGTTATGAGCGAAAAACGTGAGAGCTTCGTGAACTATGTAGCTTCGTTTGAGCTGAAAAGTGAGGGCGTTTACCTGAAAAAAAGTCTTGCTTGTAGGAAGACACAGAGCCTGGCATTGATCTCCGTATCTGAAGGGAAACACACAGCACAGTTCTCATCCATGAAACACACTCTGTTTAGAGCAAGATGCACGCTCTTGCTTTCTAGAGTCTCTAATAAGGCGGGAAACGTGAGTGGGCTCAGAACAAAAGAACTGTGTTTCCTACACACACGGACCATATCTAGTTCAACTCTGCTTCTGAAACTGATACGAACCACTGGTCCTCTAACATCCAATGCTTTTCAGTTAAGAGCGAGAAACGTGTGAGCTTCGTGAACGATGTAGCTTTGTTTGAGCTGAAAGTGAGTTCTTATACCCGAAACGAAGTCTTGATTGTAAAAGACAAGGTGTCTGGTATTTATCTCAGTTTCTGAAGGGAAACACACATCACAGTTCTCATCCATGAAACACACTCTGCTTTAGAGCAAGAAGCACGCTCTTGCTTTCTAGAGTCTCTAATAAAGCGGGAAACATGAGTGTGCTCAGAACAATAGATCCATGTTTCCTACACACACGGACCATATCTAGTTCAACTCTGCTTCTGAAACTGATACAAACCACTGGTCCTCTAACATCCAATGCTTTTCAGTTAAGAGCGAGAAACGTGTGAGCTTCCTGAACGATGTAGCTTTTTTTGGGCTGAAAGTGACAGCGTTTACCTGAAAAGAAATCTTGTTTGTAGGAAGACACAGAGCCTGGCATTTAACTCCGTTTCTGAAGGGAAACACACAGCACAGTGCTCATCCATGAAACACACTCTGCTTTAGAGCCAGAAGCAAACTTGCTTTCTAGAGTCTCGAATAAGGCGGGAAACGTGAGTGTGCTCAGAACAAAAGAACCGTGTTTCCTACACACACGGACCATATCTAGTTCAACTCTGCTTCAGAAACTGATACAATCCACATGGCCTCTAACATCCAATGCTTTTCAGTTAAGAGCGAGAATCGTGTGAGCTTCCTGAACGATATAGCTTCCTTAGAGCTGAAAAGTGTGTGAGTTTAACTGAAATGAAGTCTGGCTTGTAGGAAGACACAGAGCCTGGCATTGAACTCCGTATCTGAAGGGAAAAACACAGCACATTTCTCATCCATGAAACACACTCTGTTTAGAGCAAGATGCACGCTCTTGCTTTCTAGAGTCTTAATAAGGCGGGAAAAGTGATGTGCTCACAAGAAAAGAACCGTGTTTCCTACACACACGGACCATATCTAGTTCAACTCAGCTTCTGAAACTGATGCAAATCACAGGTCCTCTAACATCCAATGCTTTTCAGTTAAGAGCGAGAATCGTGTGAGCTTTGTGAACGATGTAGCTTCCTTTGTGCTGAAAAGTGAGTGTGTTTACCTGAAACGAAGTCTTGCTTGTAGGAAGACACAGAGCCTGGCATTTAACTCCGTTTCTGAAGGGAAACACAAAGCACAGTGCTCATCCATGAAACACACTCTGCTTTAGAGCCAGAAGCACGCTCTTTCTTTCTAGATTCTCTAATAATGCGGGAAACGTGAGTGTGCTCAGAACAAAAGAACCGTGTTTCCTACACACACGGACCATATCTAGTTCAACTCTGCTTCAGAAACTGATACAAACCACAGGGCCTCTAACATCCAATGCTTTTCAGTTAAGAGCGACAAACGTGTGAGCTTCGTGAACGATGTAGCTTCATTTGAGATGATAGTGAGTGCGTTTTCCCCGAAACGAAGTCTTGATTTTAAAAGACAAAGAACCTGGCATTTAACTCCGTTTCTGAAGGGAAACACACAGCACCGTGCTCATCCATGAAACACACTCTGCTTTAGAGCAAGAAGCACGCTCTGGCTTTCTAGAGTCTCGAATAAGGCGGGAAACGTGAGTGTGCTCAGAACAAAAGAACCGTGTTTCCTACACACACGGACCATATCTAGTTCAACTCTGCTTCTGAAACTGATACGAACCACTGGTCCTCTAACATCCAATGCTTTTCAGTTAAGAGCGAGAAACGTGTGAGCTTCGTGAACGATGTAGCTTCGTTTGAGCTGAAAGTGAGTTCTTATACCTGAAACGAAGTCTTGATTGTAAAAGACACAGTGCCTGGCATTTAACTCCGTTTCTGAAGGGAAACACACATCACAGTTCTCATCCATGAAAGACACTCTGCTTTAGAGCAAGAAGCACACTCTTGCTTTCTAGAGTCTCTAATAAGGCAGGAAACATGAGTGTGCTCAGAACAAAAGAACCGTGTTTCCTACACACACAGACCATATCTAGTTCAACTCTGCTTCAGAAACTGATACAAACCACAGGGCCTCTAACATCCAATGCTTTTCAGTTAAGAGCGAGAAACGTGTGAGCTTCGTGAACGATGTAGCTTCATTTGAGATTATAGTGAGTGCGTTTACCCGAAACAAATTCTTGATTGTAAAAGACAAAGAACCTGGCATTGATCTCCGTTTCTGAAGGGAAACACACAGCACAGTTCTCATCCATGAAACACACTCTGCTTTAGAGGAAGATGCACGCTCTGGCTTTCTAGAGTCTCTAATAAGGCGGGAAACGTGAGTGTGCTCAGAACAAAAGAACCGTGTTTCCTACACACATTGACCATATCTAGTTCAACTCTGCTTCTGAAACTGATACAAACCACAGGGCCTCTAACATCCAATGCTTTTCAGTTAAGAGCGAAAAACGTGAGAGCTTCGTGAACTATGTAGCTTCGTTTGAGCTGAAAAGTGAGGGCGTTTACCTGAAAAAAAGTCTTGCTTGTAGGAAGACACAGAGCCTGGCATTGATCTCCGTATCTGAAGGGAAACACACAGCACAGTTCTCATCCATGAAACACACTCTGTTTAGAGCAAGATGCACGCTCTTGCTTTCTAGAGTCTCTAATAAGGCGGGAAACGTGAGTGGGCTCAGAACAAAAGAACTGTGTTTCCTACACACACGGACCATATCTAGTTCAACTCTGCTTCTGAAACTGATACGAACCACTGGTCCTCTAACATCCAATGCTTTTCAGTTAAGAGCGAGAAACGTGTGAGCTTCGTGAACGATGTAGCTTTGTTTGAGCTGAAAGTGAGTTCTTATACCCGAAACGAAGTCTTGATTGTAAAAGACAAGGTGTCTGGTATTTAACTCAGTTTCTGAAGGGAAACACACATCACAGTTCTCATCCATGAAACACACTCTGCTTTAGAGCAAGAAGCACGCTCTTGCTTTCTAGAGTCTCTAATAAGGCGGGAAACATGAGTGTGCTCAGAACAATAGATCCATGTTTCCTACACACACGGACCATATCTAGTTCAACTCTGCTTCTGAAACTGATACAAACCACTGGTCCTCTAACATCCAATGCTTTTCAGTTAAGAGCGAGAAACGTGTGAGCTTCCTGAACGATGTAGCTTTTTTTGGGCTGAAAGTGACAGCGTTTACCTGAAAAGAAATCTTGTTTGTAGGAAGACACAGAGCCTGGCATTTAACTCCGTTTCTGAAGGGAAACACACAGCACAGTGCTCATCCATGAAACACACTCTGCTTTAGAGCCAGAAGCAAACTTCCTTTCTAGAGTCTCGAATAAGGCGGGAAACGTGAGTGTGCTCAGAACAAAAGAACCGTGTTTCCTACACACACGGACCATATCTAGTTCAACTCTGCTTCAGAAACTGATACAATCCACATGGCCTCTAACATCCAATGCTTTTCAGTTAAGAGCGAGAAACGTGTGAGCTTCGTGAACGATGTAGCTTCGTTTGAGCTGAAAGTGAGTTCTTATACCCGAAACGAAGTCTTGTTTTAAAAGACACAGTGCCTGGCATTTAACTCCGTTTCTGAAGGGAAATACACAGCACAGTGCTCATCCATGAAACACACTCTGCTTTAGAGCCAGAAGAACGCTCTTGCTTTCTAGAGTCTCTAATAAGGCTGGAAACATGAGTGTGCTCAGAACAAAAGAACCGTGTTTCCTACACACACGGACCATATCTAGTTCAACTCTGCTTCAGAAACTGATACAAACCACAGGGCCTCTAACATCCAATGCTTTTCAGTTAAGGGCGAGAAACGTGCGAGCTTCCTGAACGATGTAGCTTTGTTTGAGCTGAAAAGTGACAGCGTTTACCTGAAACGAAGTCTTGTTTGTAGGAAGACACAGAGCCTGGCATTTAACTCAGTTTCTGAAGGGAAACACACAGCACAGTGCTCATCCATGAAACACACTCTGCTTTAGAGCCAGAAGCACGCTCTTGCTTTCTAGAGTCTCGAATAAGGCGGGAAACGTGAGTGTGCTCAGAACAAAAGAACCGTGTTTCCTACACACACAGACCATATCTAGTTCAACTCTGCTTCTGAAACTGATACGAACCACTGGTCCTCTAACATCCAATGCTTTTCAGTTAAGAGGGAGAAACGTGTGAGCTTCGTGAACGATGTAGCTTCGTTTGAGCTGAACGCTGAGTTCTTATACCTGAAACGAAGTCTTGATTGTAAAAGACACAGTGCCTGGCATTTAACTCCGTTTCTGAAGGGAAACACACATCACAGTTCTCATCCATGAAAGACACTCTGCTTTAGAGCAAGAAGCACGCTCTTGCTTTCTAGAGTCTCTAATAAGGCAGGAAACGTGAGTGTGCTCAGAACAAAAGAACCGTGTTTCCTACACACACGGACCATATCTAGTTCAACTCTGCTTCAGAAACTGATACAAACCACAGGGCCTCTAACATCCAATGCTTTTCAGTTAAGAGCGAGAAACGTGTGAGCTTTGTGAACGATGTAGCTTCATTTGAGATTATAGTGAGTGAGTTTACCCGAAACAAATTCTTGATTGTAAAAGACAAAGAACCTGGCATTGATCCCCGTCTGAAGGGAAACACACATCACAGTTCTCATCCATGAAACACACTCTGCTTTAGAGCAAGATGCACGCTCTGGCTTTCTAGAGTCTCTAATAAGGCGGGAAACGTGAGTGTGCTCAGAACAAAAGAACCGTGTTTCCTACACACATTGACCATATCTAGTTCAACTCTGCTTCTGAAACTGATACAAACCACAGGGCCTCTAACATCCAATGCTTTTCAGTTAAGAGCGAAAAACGTGAGAGCTTCGTGAACTATGTAGCTTCGTTTGAGCTGAAAAGTGAGGGCGTTTACCTGAAAAAAATTCTTGCTTGTAGGAAGACACAGAGCCTGGCATTGATCTCCGTATCTGAAGGGAAACACACAGCACAGTTCTCATCCATGAAACACACTCTGTTTAGAGCAAGATGCACGCTCTTGCTTTCTAGAGTCTCTAATAAGGCGGGAAACGTGAGTGGGCTCAGAAAAAAAGAACAGTGTTTCCTACACACACGGACCATATCTAGTTCAACTCTGCTTCTGAAACTGATACGAACCACTGGTCCTCTAACATCCAATGCTTTTCAGTTAAGAGCGAGAAACGTGTGAGCTTCGTGAACGATGTAGCTTCGTTTGAGCTGAAAGTGAGTTCTTATACCCGAAAAGAAGTCTTGATTGTAAAAGACAAGGTGTCTGGTATTTAACTCCGTTTCTGAAGGGAAACACACATCACAGTTCTCATCCATGAAACACACTCTGCTTTAGAGCAAGAAGCACGCTCTTGCTTTCTAGAGTCTCTAATAAAGCGGGAAACGTGAGTGTGCTCAGAACAATAGATCCATGTTTCCTACACACACGGACCATATCTAGTTCAACTCTGCTTCTGAAACTGATACAAACCACTGGTCCTCTAACATCCAATGCTTTTCAGTTAAGAGCGAGAAACGTGTGAGCTTCCTGAACGATGTAGCACCATTTGAGATGATAGTGAGTGCGTTTACCCGAAACGAAGTCTTGATTGTAAAAGACAAAGAACATGGCATTTAACTCCGTTTCTGAAGGGAAACACACAGCACAGTTCTCATCCATGTAACACACTCTGCTTTAGAGCAAGAAGCATGCTCTTGCTTTCTAGAGTCTATAATAAGGCGGGAAACGTGAGTGGGCTCAGAACAAACGATCCATGTTTCCTACACACACGGACCATATCTAGTTCCACTCTTCTTCTGAAACTGATACAAACCACAGGTCCTCTAACATCCAATGCCTTTCAGTTAAGAGCGAGAAACGTGTGAGCTTTGTGAACGATGTAGCTTCATTTGAGATTATAGTGAGTGCGTTTACCCGAAACAAATTCTTGATTGTAAAAGACAAAGAACCTGGCATTGATCTCCGTTTCTGAAGGGAAACACACAGCACAGTTCTCATCCATGAAACACACTCTGCTTTAGAGCAAGATGCACGCTCGGGCTTTCTAGAGTCTCTAATAAGGCGGGAAACGTGAGTGTGCTCAGAAAAAAAGAACCGTGTTTCCTACACACACGGACCATATCTAGTTCAACTCTGCTTCAGAAACTGATACAATCCACATGGCCTCTAACATCCAATGCTTTTCAGTTAAGAGCGAGAAACGTGTGAGCTTTGTGAACGATGTAGCTTCGTTTGAACTGAAAGTGAGTTCTTATACCCGAAACGAAGTCTTGATTGTAAAAGACACAGTGCCTGGCATTTAACTCCCTTTCTGAAGGGAAATACACAGCACAGTGCTCATCCATGAAACACACTCTGCTTTAGAGCCAGAAGAACGCTCTTGCTTTCTAGTGTCTCGAATAAGGCGGGAAACGTGAGTGTGCTCAGAACAAAAGAACCGTGTTTCCTACACACACGGACCATATCTAGTTCAACTCTGCTTCAGAAACTGATACAAACCACAGGGCCTCTAACATCCAATGCTTTTCAGTTAAGGGTGAGAAACGTGTGAGCTTCCTGAACGATGTAGCTTTGTTTGAGCTGAAAAGTGACAGCGTTTACCTGAAACGAAGTCTTGTTTGTAGGAAGACACAGAGCCTGGCATTTAACTCAGTTTCTGAAGGGAAACACACAGCACAGTGCTCATCCATGAAACACACTCTGCTTTAGAGCCAGAAGCACGCTCTTGCTTTCTAGAGTCTCGAATAAGGCGGGAAACGTGAGTGTGCTCAGAACAAAAGAACCGTGTTTCCTACACACACGGACCATATCTAGTTCAACTCTGCTTCTGAAACTGATACGAACCACTGGTCCTCTAACATCCAATGCTTTTCAGTTAAGAGCGAGAAACGTGTGAGCTTCGTGAACGATGTAGCTTTTTTGAGCTGAAAGTGAGTTCTTATACCCGAAACGATGTCTTGATTGTAAAAGACAAGGTGTCTGGTAATTAACTCCGTTTCTGAAGGGAAACACACATCACAGTTCGCATCCATGAAACACACTCTGCTTTAGAGCAAGAAGCACGCTCTTGCTTTCTAGAGTCTCTAATAAGGCGGGAAACGTGTGTGTGCTCAGAACAATAGATCCATGTTTCCTACACACACGGACCATATCTAGTTCAACTCTGCTTCAGAAACTGATACAAACCACAGGTCCTCTAACATCCAATGCTTTTGAGGTAAGAGCGAGAATCGTGTGAGCTTCGTGAAAGATGTAGCTTCCTTTGAGCAGAAAAGTGAGTGTGTTTACCTGAAACGAAGTCTTGCTTGTGGGAAGACACAGAGCCTGGCAATTAACTCCAATTCTGAAGGGAAATACACCGCAAAGGTCTCATCCATGAAACACACTCTGCTTTAGAGCAAGAAGCACGCTCTTGCTTTCTAGAGTCTCAAATAAGTCGGGAAACGTGAGTGTGCTCAGAACAAAAGAACCGTGTTTCCTACACACACGGACCATATCTAGTTCAACTCTGCTTCAGAAACTGATACAAACCACAGGGCCTCTAACATCCAATGCTTTTCAGTTAAGCGCGAGAAACGTGTGAGCTTCGTGAACGATGTAGCTTCATTTGAGATGATAGTGAGTGTGTTTACTTGAAACGAAGTCTTGATTGTAAAAGACAAAGAACCTGGCCTTTAACTCCGTTTCTGAAGGGAAACACACAGCACAGTTCTCATCTATGAAACACACTCTGCTGTAGAGCAAGAAGCATGCTCTTGCTTTCTAGAGTCTATAATAAGGCGGGAAACGTGAGTGGGCTCAGAACAAACGATCCATGTTTCCTACACACACGGAACATATCTAGTTCAACTCTGCTTCTGAAACTGATACAAACCACAGTTCCTCTAACATCCAATGCTTTTCAAATAAGAGCAAGAAACGTGTGAGCTTCATGAACGATGTAGCTTCGTTTGAGCTGAAAAGTGAGGGCGTTTACCTGAAAAGAAGTCTTGCTTGTAGGAAGACACAGAGCCTGGCATTGATCTCCGTATCTGAAAGGAAACACACAGCACAGTTCTCATCCATGAAACACACTCTGTTTAGAGCAAGATGCACGCTCTTGCTTTCTAGAGTCTCTAATAAGGGAGGAAACGTGATGTGCTCAGAACAAAAGAACCGTGTTTCCTACACACACGGACCATACCTAATTCAACTCTGCTTCTGAAACTGATACAAACCACAGGGCCTCTATCATCAAATGCTTTTCAGTTAAGAGCGAGAAACGTGTGAGCTTCGTGAACGTTGTAGCTTCGTTTGAGCTGAAAGTGAGTTCTTATATCCGAAACGATGTCTTGATTGTAAAAGACACAGTGCCTGGCATTTCACTCCGTTTCTGAAGGGAAACACACAGCACAGTTCTCATCCATGAAACACACTCTGCTTTAGAGCAAGAAGCAGGCTCTTGCTTTCTATAGTCTCTGTTAAGGAGGGAAACGTAAGTGTGCTCAGAACAAAAGAACCATGCTTCCTACACACACGGACCATATCTAGTTCAACTCTGCTTCTGCAACTGATACAAACCACAGGGCCTCTATCATCAAATGCTTTTCGGTTAAGAGCGAGAAACGTGTGAGCTTCCTGAACGATATAGCTTCCTTTGAGCTGAAAAGTGTGTGCGTTTACCTGAAATGAAGTCTGGCTTGTAGGAAGACACAGACACTGGCACGTAACTCCGTTTTTGAACGGAAACACACAGCACAGTTCTCATCCATGAAACACACTCTGCTTTAGAGCAAGAAGCACACTCTTGCTTTCTAGAGTCTCGAATAAGGCGGGAAACGTGAGTGTGCTCAGAACAAAAGAACCGTGTTTCCTACACACACGGACCATATCTAGTTCAACTCTGCTTCAGAAACTGATACAATCCACATGGCCTCTAACATCCAATGCTTTTCAGTTAAGAGCGAGAAACGTGTGAGCTTCGTGAACGATGTAGCTTCCTTTGAGCTGAAAGTGAGTTCTTCTACCCGAAACGAAGTCTTGATTGTAAAAGACACAGTGCCTGGCATTTAACTCCGTTTCTGAAGGGAAATACACAGCACAGTGCTCATCCATGAAACACACTCTGCTTTAGAGCCAGAAGAACGCTATTGCTTTCTAGTGTCTCGAATAAGGCGGGAAACGTGAGTGTGCTCAGAACAAAAGAACCGTGTTTCCTACACACACGGACCATATCTAGTTCAACTCTGCTTCAGAAACTGATACAAACCACAGGGCCTCTAACATCCAATGCTTTTCAGTTAAGGGCGAGAAACGTGTGAGCTTCCTGAACGATGTAGCTTTGTTTGAGCTGAAAAGTGACAGCGTTTACCTGAAAAGAAGTCTTGTTTGTAGGAAGACACAGAGCCTGGCATTTAACTCCGTATCTGAAGGGAAACACACAGCACAGTGCTCATCCATGAAACACACTCTGCTTTAGAGCCAGAAGCACGCTCTTGCTTTCTAGAGTCTCGAATAAGGCGGGAAACGTGAGTGTGCTCAGAACAAAAGAACCGTGTTTCCTACACACACGGACCATATCTAGTTCAACTCTGCTTCAGAAACTGATACAAACCACAGGGCCTCTAACATCCAATGCTTTTCAGTTAAGAGCGAAAAACGTGAGAGCTTCGTGAACTATGTAGCTTCGTTTGAGATGATAGTGAGTGCGTTTACCCGAAACAAAGTCTTGATTGTAAAAGACAAAGAACCTGGCATTTAACTCCGTTTCTGAAGGGAAACACACAGCACAGTTCTCATCCATGAAACACACTCTGCTGTAGAGCAAGAGGCATGCTCTTGATTTCTAGAGTCCATAATATGGCGGGAAACTTGAGTGGGCTCATAACAAACGATCCATGTTTCCTACACACACGGACCATATCTAGTTCAACTCTGCTTCTGAAACTGATACAAACCACAGGGCCTCTAACATCCAATTCTTTTCAGTTAAGAGCGAGAAACGTGTGAGCTTCCTGAACGATATAGCTTCCTTAGAGCTGAAAAGTGTGTGAGTTTAACTGAAATGAAGTCTGGCTTGTAGGAAGACACAGAGCCTGGCATTGAACTCCGTATCTGAAGGGAAAAACACAGCACATTTCTCATCCATGAAACACACTCTGTTTAGAGCAAGATGCACGCTCTTGCTTTCTAGAGACTTAATAAGGCGGGAAAAGTGATGTGCTCACAAGAAAAGAACCGTGTTTCCTACACACACGGACCATATCTAGTTCAACTCAGCTTCTGAAACTGATGCAAATCACAGGTCCTCTAACATCCAATGCTTTTCAGTTAAGAGCGAGAATCGTGTGAGCTTTGTGAACGATGTAGCTTCCTTTGTGCTGAAAAGTGAGTGTGTTTACCTGAAACGAAGTCTTGCTTGTAGGAAGACACAGAGCCTGGCATTTAACTCCGTTTCTGAAGGGAAACACAAAGCACAGTGCTCATCCATGAAACACACTCTGCTTTAGAGCCAGAAGCACGCTCTTTCTTTCTAGATTCTCTAATAATGCGGGAAACGTGAGTGTGCTCAGAACAAAAGAACCGTGTTTCCTACACACACGGACCATATCTAGTTCAACTCTGCTTCAGAAACTGATACAAACCACAGGGCCTCTAACATCCAATGCTTTTCAGTTAAGAGCGACAAACGTGTGAGCTTCGTGAACGATGTAGCTTCATTTGAGATGATAGTGAGTGCGTTTTCCCCGAAACGAAGTCTTGATTTTAAAAGACAAAGAACCTGGCATTTAACTCCGTTTCTGAAGGGAAACACACAGCACCGTGCTCATCCATGAAACACACTCTGCTTTAGAGCAAGAAGCACGCTCTGGCTTTCTAGAGTCTCGAATAAGGCGGGAAACGTGAGTGTGCTCAGAACAAAAGAACCGTGTTTCCTACACACACGGACCATATCTAGTTCAACTCTGCTTCTGAAACTGATACGAACCACTGGTCCTCTAACATCCAATGCTTTTCAGTTAAGAGCGAGAAACGTGTGAGCTTCGTGAACGATGTAGCTTCGTTTGAGCTGAAAGTGAGTTCTTATACCTGAAACGAAGTCTTGATTGTAAAAGACACAGTGCCTGGCATTTAACTCCGTTTCTGAAGGGAAACACACATCACAGTTCTCATCCATGAAAGACACTCTGCTTTAGAGCAAGAAGCACACTCTTGCTTTCTAGAGTCTCTAATAAGGCAGGAAACATGAGTGTGCTCAGAACAAAAGAACCGTGTTTCCTACACACACGGACCATATCTAGTTCAACTCTGCTTCAGAAACTGATACAAACCACAGGGCCTCTAACATCCAATGCTTTTCAGTTAAGAGCGAGAAACGTGTGAGCTTCGTGAACGATGTAGCTTCATTTGAGATTATAGTGAGTGCGTTTACCCGAAACAAATTCTTGATTGTAAAAGACAAAGAACCTGGCATTGATCTCCGTTTCTGAAGGGAAACACACAGCACAGTTCTCATCCATGAAACACACTCTGCTTTAGAGGAAGATGCACGCTCTGGCTTTCTAGAGTCTCTAATAAGGCGGGAAACGTGAGTGTGCTCAGAACAAAAGAACCGTGTTTCCTACACACATTGACCATATCTAGTTCAACTCTGCTTCTGAAACTGATACAAACCACAGGGCCTCTAACATCCAATGCTTTTCAGTTAAGAGCGAAAAACGTGAGAGCTTCGTGAACTATGTAGCTTCGTTTGAGCTGAAAAGTGAGGGCGTTTACCTGAAAAAAAGTCTTGCTTGTAGGAAGACACAGAGCCTGGCATTGATCTCCGTATCTGAAGGGAAACACACAGCACAGTTCTCATCCATGAAACACACTCTGTTTAGAGCAAGATGCACGCTCTTGCTTTCTAGAGTCTCTAATAAGGCGGGAAACGTGAGTGGGCTCAGAACAAAAGAACTGTGTTTCCTACACACACGGACCATATCTAGTTCAACTCTGCTTCTGAAACTGATACGAACCACTGGTCCTCTAACATCCAATGCTTTTCAGTTAAGAGCGAGAAACGTGTGAGCTTCGTGAACGATGTAGCTTTGTTTGAGCTGAAAGTGAGTTCTTATACCCGAAACGAAGTCTTGATTGTAAAAGACAAGGTGTCTGGTATTTAACTCAGTTTCTGAAGGGAAACACACATCACAGTTCTCATCCATGAAACACACTCTGCTTTAGAGCAAGAAGCACGCTCTTGCTTTCTAGAGTCTCTAATAAAGCGGGAAACATGAGTGTGCTCAGAACAATAGATCCATGTTTCCTACACACACGGACCATATCTAGTTCAACTCTGCTTCTGAAACTGATACAAACCACTGGTCCTCTAACATCCAATGCTTTTCAGTTAAGAGTGAGAAACGTGTGAGCTTCCTGAACGATGTAGCTTTTTTTGGGCTGAAAGTGACAGCGTTTACCTGAAAAGAAATCTTGTTTGTAGGAAGACACAGAGCCTGGCATTTAACTCCGTTTCTGAAGGGAAACACACAGCACAGTGCTCATCCATGAAACACACTCTGCTTTAGAGCCAGAAGCAAACTTGCTTTCTAGAGTCTCGAATAAGGCGGGAAACGTGAGTGTGCTCAGAACAAAAGAACCGTGTTTCCTACACACACGGACCATATCTAGTTCAACTCTGCTTCAGAAACTGATACAATCCACATGGCCTCTAACATCCAATGCTTTTCAGTTAAGAGCGAGAATCGTGTGAGCTTCGTGAACGATGTAGCTTCGTTTGAGCTGAAAGTGAGTTCTTATACCCGAAACGAAGTCTTGTTTTAAAAGACACAGTGCCTGGCATTTAACTCCGTTTCTGAAGGGAAATACACAGCACAGTGCTCATCCATGAAACACACTCTGCTTTAGAGCCAGAAGAACGCTCTTGCTTTCTAGTGTCTCGAATAAGGCTGGAAACATGAGTGTGCTCAGAACAAAAGAACCGTGTTTCCTACACACACGGACCATATCTAGTTCAACTCTGCTTCAGAAACTGATACAAACCACAGGGCCTCTAACATCCAATGCTTTTCAGTTAAGGGCGAGAAACGTGTGAGCTTCCTGAACGATGTAGCACCATTTGAGATGATAGTGAGTGCGTTTACCCGAAACGAAGTCTTGATTGTAAAAGACAAAGAACATGGCATTTAACTCCGTTTCTGAAGGGAAACACACAGCACAGTTCTCATCCATGTAACACACTCTGCTTTAGAGCAAGAAGCATGCTCTTGCTTTCTAGAGTCTATAATAAGGCGGGAAACCTGAGTGGGCTCAGAACAAACGATCCATGTTTCCTACACACACGGACCATATCTAGTTCCACTCTTCTTCTGAAACTGATACAAACCACAGGTCCTCTAACATCCAATGCCTTTCAGTTAAGAGCGAGAAACGTGTGAGATTTGTGAACGATGTAGCTTCATTTGATATTATAGTGAGTGCGTTTACCCGAAACAAATTCTTGATTGTAAAAGACAAAGAACCTGGCATTGATCTCCGTTTCTGAAGGGAAACACACAGCACAGTTCTCATCCATGAAACACACTCTGCTTTAGAGCAAGATGCACGCTCTGGCTTTCTAGAGTCTCTAATAAGGCGGGAAACGTGAGTGTGCTCAGAACAAAAGAACCGTGTTTCCTACACACACGGACCATATCTAGTTCAACTCTGCTTCAGAAACTGATACAATCCACATGGCCTCTAACATCCAATGCTTTTCAGTTAAGAGCGAGAAACGTGTGAGCTTCGTGAACGATGTAGCTTCGTTTGAACTGAAAGTGAGTTCTTATACCCGAAACGAAGTCTTGATTGTAAAAGACACAGTGCCTGGCATTTAACTCCGTTTCTGAAGGGAAATACACAGCACAGTGCTCATCCATGAAACACACTCTGCTTTAGAGCCAGAAGAACGCTCTTGCTTTCTAGTGTCTCGAATAAGGCGGGAAACGTGAGTGTGCTCAGAACAAAAGAACCGTGTTTCCTACACACACGGACCATATCTAGTTCAACTCTGCTTCAGAAACTGATACAAACCACAGGGCCTCTAACATCCAATGCTTTTCAGTTAAGGGCGAGAAACGTGTGAGCTTCCTGAACGATGTAGCTTTGTTTGAGCTGAAAAGTGACAGCGTTTACCTGAAACGAAGTCTTGTTTGTAGGAAGACACAGAGCCTGGCATTTAACTCAGTTTCTGAAGGGAAACACACAGCACAGTGCTCATCCATGAAACACACTCTGCTTTAGAGCCAGAAGCACGCTCTTGCTTTCTAGAGTCTCGAATAAGGCGGGAAACGTGAGTGTGCTCAGAACAAAAGAACCGTGTTTCCTACACACACAGACCCTATCTAGTTCAACTCTGCTTCAGAAACTGATGCAAACCACAGGGCCGCTAACATCCAATGCTTTTCAGTTAAGAGCGAAAAATGTGAGAGCTTCGTGAACTATGTAGCTTCGTTTGAGATGATAGTGAGTGCGTTTACCAGAAACGAAGTCTTGATTGTAAAAGACAAAGAACATGGCATTAAACTCCGTTTCTGAAGGGAAACACACAGCACAGTTCTCATCCATGAAACACACTCTGCTGTAGAGCAAGAAGCATGCTCTTGCTTTCTAGAGTCTATAATAAGGTGGGAAACGTGAGTGGGCTCAGAACAAACGATCCATTTTTCCTACACACACGGACCATATCTAGTTCAACTCTGCTTCTGAAACTGATACAAACCACAGTTCCTCTAACATCCAATGCTTTTCAAATAAGAGCAAGAAACGTGTGAGCTTCATGAACGATGTAGCTTCGTTTGAGCTGAAAAGTGAGGGCGTTTAACTGAAAAGAAGTCTTGCTTGTAGGAAGACACAGAGCCTGGCATTGATCTCCGTATCTGTAGGGAAACACACAGCACAGTTCTCATCGATGAAACACACTCTGTTTAGAGCAAGATGCACGCTCTTGCTTTCTAGAGTCTCTAATAAGGCTGGAAACGTGAGTGGGCTCAGAACAAAAGAACCGTGTTTCCTACACACACGGACCATACCTAGTTCAACTCTGCTTCTGAAACTGATATGAACCACTGGTCCTCTAACATCCAATGATTTTCAGTTAAGAGCGAGAAACGTGTGAGCTTCGTGAACGATGTAGCTTCGTTTGAGCTGAAAGTGAGTTCTTATACCCGAAACGAAGTCTTGATTGTAAAAGACACAGTGCCTGGCATTTAACTCCGTTTCTGAAGAGAAACACACATCACAGTTCTCATCCATGAAACACACTCTGCATTAGAGCAAGAAGCACACTCTTGCTTTCTAGAGTCTCTAATAAGGCGGGAAACGTGAGTGTGCTCAGAACAAAAGAACCGTGTTTCCTACACACACGGACCATATCTAGTTCAACTCTGCTTCAGAAACTGATACAAACCACAGGGCCTCTAACATCCAATGCTTTTCAGTTAAGAGCGAGAAACGTGTGAGCTTCGTGAACAATGTAGCACCATTTGAGATGATAGTGAGTGCGTTTACCCGAAACGAAGTCTTGATTGTAAAAGACAAAGAACATGGCATTTAACTCCGTTTCTGAAGGGAAACACACAGCACAGTTCTCATCCATGTAACACACTCTGCTTTAGAGCAAGAAGCATGCTCTTGCTTTCTAGAGTCTTTAATAAGGCGGGAAACGTGAGTGGGCTCAGAACAAACGATCCATGTTTCCTACACACACGGACCATATCTAGTTCCACTCTGCTTCTGAAACTGATACAAACCACAGGTCCTCTAACATCCAATGCTTTTCAAATAAGAGCGAGAAACGTGTGAGCTTTCTGAACGATGTAGCTTCGTTTGAGCTGAAAAGTGAGGGCGTTTACCTGAAAAGAAGTCTTGCTTGTAGGAAGACACAGAGCCTGGCATTGATCTCCGTATCTGAAGGGAAACACACAGCACAGTTCTCATCCATGAAACACACTCTGTTTAGAGCAAGATGCACGCTCTTGCTTTCTAGAGTCTAATAAGGCGGAAAACGTGAGTGTGCTCAGAACATAAGAACCGTGTTTCCTACACACATTGACCATATCTAGTTCAACTCTGCTTCGGAAACTGATACAAACCACAGTTCCTCTAACATCCAATGCTTTTCAAATAAGAGCAAGAAACGTGTGAGCTTCATATACGATGTAGCTTCGTTTGAGCTGAACAGTGAGGGCGTTTACCTAAAAAGAAGTCTTGCTTGTAGGAAGACACAGAGCCTGGCATTGATCTCCGTATCTGAAGGGAAACACACTGCACAGTTCTCATCCATGAAACACACTCTGTTTAGAGCGGGATGCACGCTCTTGCTTTCTAGAGTCTCGAATAAGGCGGAAAACGTGAGTGTGCTCAGAACATAAGAACCGTGTTTCCTACACACATTGACCATATCTAGTTCAACTCTGTTTCTGAAACTGATACAAACCACAGTTCCTCTAACATCCAATGCTTTTCAAATAAGAGCAAGAAACGTGTGAGCTTCATGAACGATGTAGCTTCGTTTGAGCTGAAAAGTGAGGGCGTTTACCTGAAAAGAAGTCTTGCTTGTAGGAAGACACAGAGCCTGGCATTGATCTCCGTATCTGAAGGGAAACACACAGCACAGTTCTCATCCATGAAACACACTCTGTTTAGAGCAAGATGCACGCTCTTGCTTTCTAGAGTCTCTAATAAGGCGGGAAACGTGAGTGGGCTCAGAACAAAAGAACCGTGTTTCCTACACACACGGACCATACCTAGTTCAACTCTGCTTCTGAAACTGATACAAACCACTGGTCCTCTAACATCCAATGCTTTTCAGTTAAGAGCGAGAAACGTGTGAGCTTCGTGAACGATGTAGCTTCGTTTGAGCTGAAAGTGAGTTCTTATACCCGAAACGAAGTCATGATTGTAAAAGACACAGTGCCTGGCATTTAACTCCGTTTAAGAAGGGAAACACACAGCACAGTGCTTATCCATGAAACACACTCTGCTATAGAGCCAGAAGCACGCTCATGCTTTCTAGAGTCTCGAATAAGGCGGAAAACGTGAGTGTGCTCAGAACATAAGAACCGTGTTTCCTACACACATTGACCATATCTAGTTCAACTCTGCTTCTGAAACTGATACAAACCACAGTTCCTCTAACATCCAATGCTTTTCAAATAACAGCGAGAAACGTGTGAGCTTCGTGAACAATGTAGCACCATTTGAGATGATAGTGAGTGCGTTTACCCGAAACGAAGTCTTGATTGTAAAAGACAAAGAACATGGCATTTAACTCCGTTTCTGAAGGGAAACACACAGCACAGTTCTCATCCATGAAACACACTCTGCTTTAGAGCAAGAAGCATGCTCTTGCTTTCTAGAGTCTCCAATAAGGCGGGAAACGTGAGTGTGCTCAGAACAAAAGTACCGTGTTTCCTACACACACGGACCATATCTAGTTCAACTCTGCTTCTGAAACTGATACGAACCACTGGTCCTCTAACATCCAATGCTTTTCAGTTAAGAGCGAGAAACGTGTGAGCTTCGTGAACGATGTAGCTTCGTTTGAGCTGAACGTGAGTTCTTATACCTGAAACGAAGTCTTGATTGTAAAAGACACAGTGCCTGGCATTTAACTCCGTTTCTGAAGGGAAACACACATCACAGTTCTCATCCATGAAAGACACTCTGCTTTAGAGCAAGAAGCACGCTCTTGCTTTCTAGAGTCTCTAATAAGGCAGGAAACGTGAGTGTGCTCAGAACAAAAGAACCGTGTTTCCTACACACACGGACCATATCTAGTTCAACTCTGCTTCAGAAACTGATACAAACCACAGGGCCTCTAACATCCAATGCTTTTCAGTTAAGAGCGAGAAACGTGTGAGCTTTGTGAACGATGTAGCTTCATTTGAGATTATAGTGAGTGAGTTTACCCGAAACAAATTCTTGATTGTAAAAGACAAAGAACCTGGCATTGATCCCCGTCTGAAGGGAAACACACAGCACAGTTCTCATCCATGAAACACACTCTGCTTTAGAGCAAGATGCACGCTCTGGCTTTCTAGAGTCTCTAATAAGGCGGGAAACGTGAGTGTGCTCAGAACAAAAGAACCGTGTTTCCTACACACATTGACCATATCTAGTTCAACTCTGCTTCTGAAACTGATACAAACCACAGGGCCTCTAACATCCAATGCTTTTCAGTTAAGAGCGAAAAACGTGAGAGCTTCGTGAACTATGTAGCTTCGTTTGAGCTGAAAAGTGAGGGCGTTTACCTGAAAAAAAGTCTTGCTTGTAGGAAGACACAGAGCCTGGCATTGATCTCCGTATCTGAAGGGAAACACACAGCACAGTTCTCATCCATGAAACACACTCTGTTTAGAGCAAGATGCACGCTCTTGCTTTCTAGAGTCTCTAATAAGGCGGGAAACGTGAGTGGGCTCAGAAAAAAAGAACAGTGTTTCCTACACACACGGACCATATCTAGTTCAACTCTGCTTCTGAAACTGATACGAACCACTGGTCCTCTAACATCCAATGCTTTTCAGTTAAGAGCAAGAAACGTGTGAGCTTCGTGAACGATGTAGCTTCGTTTGAGCTGAAAGTGAGTTCTTATACCCGAAACGAAGTCTTGATTGTAAAAGACAAGGTGTCTGGTATTTAACTCCGTTTCTGAAGGGAAACACACATCACAGTTCTCATCCATGAAACACACTCTGCTTTAGAGCAAGAAGCACGCTCTTGCTTTCTAGAGTCTCTAATAAAGCGGGAAACGTGAGTGTGCTCAGAACAATAGATCCATGTTTCCTACACACACGGACCATATCTAGTTCAACTCTGCTTCTGAAACTGATACAAACCACTGGTCCTCTAACATCCAATGCCTTTCAGTTAAGAGCGAGAAACGTGTGAGCTTCCTGAACGATGTAGCACCATTTGAGATGATAGTGAGTGCGTTTACCCGAAACGAAGTCTTGATTGTAAAAGACAAAGAACATGGCATTTAACTCCGTTTCTGAAGGGAAACACACAGCACAGTTCTCATCCATGTAACACACTCTGCTTTAGAGCAAGAAGCATGCTCTTGCTTTCTAGAGTCTATAATAAGGCGGGAAACCTGAGTGGGCTCAGAACAAACGATCCATGTTTCCTACACACACGGACCATATCTAGTTCCACTCTTCTTCTGAAACTGATACAAACCACAGGTCCTCTAACATCCAATGCCTTTCAGTTAAGAGCGAGAAACGTGTGAGCTTTGTGAACGATGTAGCTTCATTTGAGATTATAGTGAGTGCGTTTACCCGAAACAAATTCTTGATTGTAAAAGACAAAGAACCTGGCATTGATCTCCGTTTCTGAAGGGAAACACACAGCACAGTTCTCATCCATGAAACACACTCTGCTTTAGAGCAAGATGCACGCTCTGGCTTTCTAGAGTCTCTAATAAGGCGGGAAACGTGAGTGTGCTCAGAACAAAAGAACCGTGTTTCCTACACACACGGACCATATCTAGTTCAACTCTGCTTCAGAAACTGATACAATCCACATGGCCTCTAACATCCAATGCTTTTCAGTTAAGAGCGAGAAACGTGTGAGCTTCGTGAACGATGTAGCTTCGTTTGAACTGAAAGTGAGTTCTTATACCCGAAACGAAGTCTTGATTGTAAAAGACACAGTGCCTGGCATTTAACTCCGTTTCTGAAGGGAAATACACAGCACAGTGCTCATCCATGAAACACACTCTGCTTTTGAGCCAGAAGAACGCTCTTGCTTTCTAGTGTCTCGAATAAGGCGGGAAACGTGAGTGTGCTCAGAACAAAAGAACCGTGTTTCCTACACACACGGACCATATCTAGTTCAACTCTGCTTCAGAAACTGATACAAACCACAGGGCCTCTAACATCCAATGCTTTTCAGTTAAGGGTGAGAAACGTGTGAGCTTCCTGAACGATGTAGCTTTGTTTGAGCTGAAAAGTGACAGCGTTTACCTGAAACTAAGTCTTGTTTGTAGGAAGACACAGAGCCTGGCATTTAACTCAGTTTCTGAAGGGAAACACACAGCACAGTGCTCATCCATGAAACACACTCTGCTTTAGAGCCAGAAGCACGCTCTTGCTTTCTAGAGTCTCGAATAAGGCGGGAAACGTGAGTGTGCTCAGAACAAAAGAACCGTGTTTCCTACACACACAGACCATATCTAGTTCAACTCTGCTTCAGAAACTGATGCAAACCACAGGGCCGCTAACATCCAATGCTTTTCAGTTAAGAGCGAAAAATGTGAGAGCTTCGTGAACTATGTAGCTTCGTTTGAGCTGAAAAGTGAGGGCGTTTAACTGAAAAGAAGTCTTGATTGTAAAAGACAAAGAACATGGCATTAAACTCCGTTTCTGAAGGGAAACACACAGCACAGTTCTCATCCATGAAACACACTCTGCTGTAGAGCAAGAAGCATGCTCTTGCTTTCTAGAGTCTATAATAAGGTGGGAAACGTGAGTGGGCTCAGAACAAACGATCCATTTTTCCTACACACACGGACCATATCTAGTTCAACTCTGCTTCTGAAACTGATACAAACCACAGTTCCTCTAACATCCAATGCTTTTCAAATAAGAGCAAGAAACGTGTGAGCTTCATGAACGATGTAGCTTCGTTTGAGCTGAAAAGTGAGGGCGTTTAACTGAAAAGAAGTCTTGCTTGTAGGAAGACACAGAGCCTGGCATTGATCTCCGTATCTGTAGGGAAACACACAGCACAGTTCTCATCGATGAAACACACTCTGTTTAGAGCAAGATGCACGCTCTTGCTTTCTAGAGTCTCTAATAAGGCTGGAAACGTGAGTGGGCTCAGAACAAAAGAACCGTGTTTCCTACACACACGGACCATACCTAGTTCAACTCTGCTTCTGAAACTGATACGAACCACTGGTCCTCTAACATCCAATGATTTTCAGTTAAGAGCGAGAAACGTGTGAGCTTCGTGAACGATGTAGCTTCGTTTGAGCTGAAAGTGAGTTCTTATACCCGAAACGAAGTCTTGATTGTAAAAGACACAGTGCCTGGCATTTAACTCCGTTTCTGAAGAGAAACACACATCACAGTTCTCATCCATGAAACACACTCTGCATTAGAGCAAGAAGCACACTCTTGCTTTCTAGAGTCTCTAATAAGGCGGGAAACGTGAGTGTGCTCAGAACAAAAGAACCGTGTTTCCTACACACACGGACCATATCTAGTTCAACTCTGCTTCAGAAACTGATACAAACCACAGGGCCTCTAACATCCAATGCTTTTCAGTTAAGAGCGAGAAACGTGTGAGCTTCGTGAACAATGTAGCACCATTTGAGATGATAGTGAGTGCGTTTACCCGAAACGAAGTCTTGATTGTAAAAGACAAAGAACATGGCATTTAACTCCGTTTCTGAAGGGAAACACACAGCACAGTTCTCATCCATGTAACACACTCTGCTTTAGAGCAAGAAGCATGCTCTTGCTTTCTAGAGTCTTTAATAAGGCGGGAAACGTGAGTGGGCTCAGAACAAACGATCCATGTTTCCTACACACACGGACCATATCTAGTTCCACTCTGCTTCTGAAACTGATACAAACCACAGGTCCTCTAACATCCAATGCTTTTCAAATAAGAGCGAGAAACGTGTGAGCTTTCTGAACGATGTAGCTTCGTTTGAGCTGAAAAGTGAGGGCGTTTACCTGAAAAGAAGTCTTGCTTGTAGGAAGACACAGAGCCTGGCATTGATCTCCGTATCTGAAGGGAAACACACAGCACAGTTCTCATCCATGAAACACACTCTGTTTAGAGCAAGATGCACGCTCTTGCTTTCTAGAGTCTAATAAGGCGGAAAACGTGAGTGTGCTCAGAACATAAGAACCGTGTTTCCTACACACATTGACCATATCTAGTTCAACTCTGCTTCTGAAACTGATACAAACCACAGTTCCTCTAACATCCAATGCTTTTCAAATAAGAGCAAGAAACGTGTGAGCTTCATATACGATGTAGCTTCGTTTGAGCTGAATAGTGAGGGCGTTTACCTAAAAAGAAGTCTTGCTTGTAGGAAGACACAGAGCCTGGCATTGATCTCCGTATCTGAAGGGAAACACACTGCACAGTTCTCATCCATGAAACACACTCTGTTTAGAGCAAGATGCACGCTCTTGCTTTCTAGAGTCTCGAATAAGGCGGAAAACGTGAGTGTGCTCAGAACATAAGAACCGTGTTTCCTACACACATTGACCATATCTAGTTCAACTCTGTTTCTGAAACTGATACAAACCACAGTTCCTCTAACATCCAATGCTTTTCAAATAAGAGCAAGAAACGTGTGAGCTTCATGAACGATGTAGCTTCGTTTGAGCTGAAAAGTGAGGGCGTTTACCTGAAAAGAAGTCTTGCTTGTAGGAAGACACAGAGCCTGGCATTGATCTCCGTATCTGAAGGGAAACACACTGCACAGTTCTCATCCATGAAACACACTCTGTTTAGAGCAAGATGCACGCTCTTGCTTTCTAGAGTCTAATAAGGCGGAAAACGTGAGTGTGCTCAGAACATAAGAACCGTGTTTCCTACACACATTGACCATATCTAGTTCAACTCTGCTTCTGAAACTGATACAAACCACAGTTCCTCTAACATCCAATGCTTTTCAAATAACAGCGAGAAACGTGTGAGCTTCGTGAACAATGTAGCACCATTTGAGATGATAGTGAGTGCGTTTACCCGAAACGAAGTCTTGATTGTAAAAGACAAAGAACATGGCATTTAACTCCGTTTCTGAAGGGAAACACACAGCACAGTTCTCATCCATGAAACACACTCTGCTTTAGAGCAAGAATCATGCTCTTGCTTTCTAGAGTCTATAATAAGGCGGGAAACATGAGTGGGCTCAGAACAAACGATCCATGTTTCCTACACACACGGACCATATCTAGTTCCACTCTGCTTCTGAAACTGATGCAAACCACAGGTCCTCTAACATCCAATGCTTTTCAAATAAGAGCGAGAAACGTGTGAGCTTTCTGAACGATGTAGCTTCGTTTGAGCTGAAAAGTGAGGGCGTTTACCTGAAAAGAAGTCTTGCTTGTAGGAAGACACAGAGCCTGGCATTGATCTCCGTATCTGAAGGGAAACACACAGCACAGTTCTCATCCAGGAAACACACTCTGTTTAGAGCAAGATGCACGCTCTTGCTTTCTAGAGTCTCTAATAAGGCGGGAAACGTGAGTGGGCTCAGAACAAAAGAACCGTGTTTCCTACACACACGGACCATACCTAGTTCAACTCTGCTTCTGAAACTGATACAAACCACTGGTCCTCTAACATCCAATGCTTTTCAGTTAAGAGCGAGAAACGTGTGAGCTTCGTGAACGATGTAGCTTCGTTTGAGCTGAATGTGAGTTCTTCTACCCGAAACGAATTCTTGATTGTAAAAGACACAGTGCCTGGCATTTAACTCCGTTTCTGAAGGGAAACACACAGCACAGTGCTTATCCATGAAACACACTCTGCTTTAGAGCCAGAAGCACGCTCATGCTTTCTAGAGTCTTGAATAAGGCGGAAAACGTGAGTGTGCTCAGAACATAAGAACCGTGTTTCCTACACACATTGACCATATCTAGTTCAACTCTGCTTCTGAAACTGATACAAACCACAGTTCCTCTAACATCCACTGCTTTTCAAATAAGAGCAAGAAACGTGTGAGCTTCATGAACGATGTAGCTTCGTTTGAGCTGAAAAGTGAGGGCGTTTACCTAAAAAGAAGTCTTGCTTGTAGGAAGACACAGAGCCTGGCATTGATCTCCGTATCTGAACGAAACACACTGCACAGTTCCCATCCATGAAACACACTCTGTTTAGAGCAAGATGCACGCTCTTGCTTTCTAGAGTCTAATAAGGCGGAAAACGTGAGTGTGCTCAGAACATAAGAACCGTGTTTCCTACACACATTGACCATATCTAGTTCAACTCTGCTTCTGAAACTGATACAAACCACAGTTCCTCTAACATCCAATGCTTTTCAAATAAGAGCAAGAAACGTGTGAGCTTCATGAACGATGTAGCTTCGTTTGAGCTGAAAAGTGAGGGCGTTTACCTAAAAAGAAGTCTTGCTTGTAGGAAGACACTTTTCCTGGCATTGATCTCCGTATCTGAAGGGAAACACACTGCACAGTTCCCATCCATGAAACACACTCTGTTTAGAGCAAGATGCACGCTCTTGCTTTCTAGAGTCTCGAATAAGGCGGAAATCGTGAGTGTGCTCAGAACATAAGAACCGTGTTTCCTACACACATTGACCATATCTAGTTCAACTCTGCTTCTGAAACTGATACAAACCACAGTTCCTCTAACATCCAATGCATTTCAAATAAGAGCGAGAAACGTGTGAGCTTCGTGAACGATGTAGCTTCATTTGAGCTGAAAGTGAGTTCTTATACCCGAAACGAAGTATTGATTGTAAAAGACACAGTGCCTGGCATTTAACTCCGTTTCTGAAGGGAAACACACAGTACAGTGCTTATCCATGAAACACACTCTGCTTTAGAACCAGAAGCACGCTCTTGCTTTCTAGAGTCTCGAATAAGGCGGAAAACGTGAGTGTGCTCAGAACAAATTAACCGTGTTTCCTACACACATTGACCATATCTAGTTCAACTCTGCTTCCGAAACTGATACAAACCACAGTTCCTCTAACATCCAATGCTTTTCAAATAAGAGCAAGAAACGTGTGAGCTTCATGAACGATGTAGCTTCGTTTGAGCTGAAAAGTGAGGGCGTTTAACTGAAAAGAAGTCTTGCTTGTACTAAGACACAGAGCCTGGCATTGATCTCCGTATCTGTAGGGAAACACACAGCACAGTTCTCATCCATGAAACACACTCTGCTGTAGAGCAAGAAGCATGCTCTTGCTTTCTAGAGTCTATAATAAGGCGGGAAACGTGAGTGGGCTCAGAACAAACGATCCATGATTCCTACACACACGGACCATATCTAGTTCAACTCTGCTTCTGAAACTGATACAAACCACAGGGCCTCTAACATCCAATGCTTTTCAAATAAGAGCGAGAAACGTGTGAGATTCGTGAACGATGTAGCTTCATTTGAGCTGAAAGTGAGTTCTTATACCCGAAACGAAGTCTTGATTGTAAAGACACAGTGCCTGGCATTTAACTCCGTTTCTGAAGGGAAACACACAGCACAGTGCTTATCCATGAAACACACTCTGCTTTAGATCCAGAAGTACGCTCTTACTTTCTAGAGTCTCGAATAAGGCGGAAAACGTGAGTGTGCTCAGAACAAATAAACCGTGTTTCCTACACACACGGACCATATCTAGTTCAACTCTGCTTCAGAAACTGATACAAACTACAGGGCCTCTAACATCCAATGCTTTTCAGTTAAGAGCGAAAAACGTGAGAGCTTCGTGAACTATGTAGCTTCGTTTGAGATGATAGTGAGTGTGTTTACCCGAAACGAAGTCTTGATTGTAAAAGACAAAGAACCTGGCATTTAACTCCGTTTCTGAAGGGAAACACACAGCACAGTTCTCATCCATGAAACACACTCTGCTGTAGAGCAAGAAGCACGCTCTTGCTTTCTAGAGTCTCTAACAAGGCAGGAAACGTGAGTGTGCTCAGAACAAAAGAACCGTGTTTCCTACACACACGGACCATATCTAGTTCAACTCTGCTTCAGAAACTGATAGAAATCACAGGGCCTCTAACATCCAATGCTTTTCAGTTAAGAGCGAGAAACGTGTGAGCTTCCTGAACGATATAGCTTCCTTTGAGCTGAAAAGTGTGTGCGTTTACCTGAAATGAAGTCTGGCTTGTAGGAAGACACAGACACTGGCACGTAACTCCGTTTTTGAACGGAAACACACAGCACAGTTCTTATCCATGAAACACACTCTGCTTTAGAGCAAAAAGCACACTATTGCTTTCTAGAGTCTCGAATAAGGCGGGAAACGTGAGTGTGCTCAGAACAAAGAACCGTGTTTCCTACACACACGGACCATATCTAGTTCAACTCTGCTTCAGAAACTGATACAAACCACAGGTCCTCTAACATCCAATGCTTTTGAGGTAAGAGCGAGAATCGTGTGAGCTTCGTGAAAGATGTAGCTTCCTTTGAGCAGAAAAGTGAGTGTGTTTACCTGAAACGAAGTCTTGCTTGTAGGAAGACACAGAGCCTGGCAATTAACTCCAATTCTGAAGGGAAATACACCGCAAAGTTCTCATCCATGAAACACACTCTGCTTTAGAGCAAGAAGCACGCTCTTGCTTTCTAGAGTCTCAAATAAGTCGGGAAACGTGAGTGTGCTCAGAACAAAAGAACCGTGTTTCCTACACACACGGACCATATCTAGTTCAACTCTGCTTCAGAAACTGATACAAACCACAGGGCCTCTAACATCCAATGCTTTTCAGTTAAGGGCGAGAAACGTGTGAGCTTCGTGAACGATGTAGCTTCATTTGATATGATAGTGAGTGTGTTTACTCGAAACGAATTCTTGATTGTAAAAGACAAAGAACCTGGCCTTTAACTCCGTTTCTGAAGGAAAACACACAGCACAGTTCTCATCTATGAAACACACTCTGCTGTAGAGCAAGAAGCATGCTCTTGCTTTCTAGAGTCTATAATAAGGCGGGAAACGTGAGTGGGCTCAGAACAAACGATCCATGTGTCCTACACACACGGAACATATCTAGTTCAACTCTGCTTCTGAAACTGATACAAACCACAGTTCCTCTAACATCCAATGCTTTTCAAATAAGAGCAAGAAACGTGTGAGCTTCATGAACGATGTAGCTTCGTTTGAGCTGAAAAGTGAGGGCGTTTACCTGAAAAGACGTCTTGCTTGTAGGAAGACACAGACCCTGGCATTGATCTCCGTATCTGAAAGGAAACACACAGCACAGTTCTCATCCATGAAACACACTCTGTTTAGAGCAAGATGCACGCTCTTGCTTTCTAGAGTCTCTAATAAGGCGGGAAACGTGATGTGCTCAGAACAAAAGAACCGTGTTTCCTACACACACGGACCATACCTAATTCAACTGTGCTTCTGAAACTGATACAAACCACAGGGCCTCTATCATCAAATGCTTTTCAGTTAAGAGCGAGAAACGTGTGAGCTTCGTGAACGTTGTAGCTTCGTTTGAGCTGAAAGTGAGTTCTTATACCCAAAACGAAGTCTTGATTGTAAAAGACACAGTGCCTGGCATTTCACTCCGTTTCTGAAGGGAAACACACAGCACAGTTCTCATCCATGAAACACACTCTGCTTTAGAGCAAGAAGCAGGCTCTTGCTTTCTATAGTCTCTGTTAAGAAGGGAAACGTAAGTGTGCTCAGAACAAAAGAACCATGCTTCCTACACACACAGACCATATCTAGTTCAACTCTGCTTCTGAAACTGATACAAACCACAGGGCCTCTATCATCAAATGCTTTTCGGTTAAGAGCGAGAAACGTGTGAGCTTCCTGAACGATATAGCTTCCTATGAGCTGAAAAGTGTGTGCGTTTACCTGAAATGAAGTCTGGCTTGTAGGAAGACACAGACACTGGCACGTAACTCCGTTTTTGAACGGAAACACACAGCACAGTTCTCATCCATGAAACACACTCTGCTTTAGAGCAAGAAGCACACTCTTGCTTTCTAGAGTCTCTAATTAGGCGGGAAACGTGAGTGTGCTCAGAACAAAAGAACCGTGTTTCCTACACACACGGACCATATCTAGTTCAACTCTGCTTCAGAAACTGATACAAACCACAGGGCCTCTAACATTAAATGCTTTTCAGTTAAGAGCGAGAAACGTGTGAGCTTCGTGAAGGATGTAGCTTCATTTGAGATGATAGTGAGTGCGTTTACCCGAAACGAAGTCTTGATTGTAAAAGACATAGAACCTGGCATTTAACTCCATTTCTGAAGGGAAACACACAGCACAGTTCTCATCCATGAAACACACTCTGCTTTAGAGCAAGAAGCATGCTCTTGCTTTCTGGAGTCTCTAATAAGGCGGGAAAAGTGAGTGGGCTCAGAACAAAAGAACAGTGTTTCCTACACACACGGACCATACCTAGTTCAACTCTGCTTCTGAAACTGATACAAACCACTGGTCCTCTAACATCCAATGCTTTTCAGGTAAGAGCGAGAAACGTGTGAACTTCGTGAACGATGTAGCTTCGTTTGAGCTGAAAGTGAGTTCTTATATCCGAAACGAAGTCTTGATTGTAAAAGACACAGTGCCTGGCATTTAACTCTGTTTCTGAAGGGAAACACACAGCACAGTGCTCATCCATGAAACACACTCTGCTTTAGAGCCAGAAGCACGCTCTTGCTTTCTAGAGTCTCTAATAAGGCGGGAAACGTGAGTGTGCTCAGAACAAAAGAACCGTGTTTCCTACACACACGGACCATATCTAGTTCAACTCTGCTTCAGAAAGTGATAGAAATCACAGGGCCTCTAACATCCAATGCTTTTCAGTTAAGAGCGAGAAACGTGTGAGCTTCCTGAACGATATAGCTTCCTTTGAGCTGAAAAGTGTGTGCGTTTACCTGAAATGAAGTCTGGCTTGTAGGAAGACACAGACACTGGCACGTAACTCCGTTTTTGAACGGAAACACACAGCACAGTTCTCATCCATGAAACACACTCTGCTTTAGAGCAAAAAGCACACTATTGCTTTCTAGAGTCTCGAATAAGGCGGGAAACGTGAGTGTGCTCAGAACAAAGAACCGTGTTTCCTACACACACGGACCATATCTAGTTCAACTCTGCTTCAGAAACTGATACAAACCACAGGTCCTCTAACATCCAATGCTTTTGAGGTAAGAGCGAGAATCGTGTGAGCTTCGTGAAAGATGTATCTTCCTTTGAGCAGAAAAGTGAGTGTGTTTACCTGAAACGAAGTCTTGCTTGTAGGAAACACAGAGCCTGGCAATTAACTCCAATTCTGAAGGGAAATACACCTCAAAGTTCTCATCCATGAAACACACTCTGCTTTAGAGCAAGAAGCACGCTCTTGCTTTCTAGAGTCTCAAATAAGTCGGGAAACGTGAGTGTGCTCAGAACAAAAGAACCGTGTTTCCTACACACACGGACCATATCTAGTTCAACTCTGCTTCAGAAACTGATACAAACCACAGGGCCTCTAACATCCAATGCTTTTCAGTTAAGCGCGAGAAACGTGTGAGCTTCGTGAACGATGTAGCTTCATTTGATATGATAGTGAGTGTGTTTACTCGAAACGAAGTCTTGATTGTAAAAGACAAAGAACCTGGCCTTTAACTCCGTTTCTGAAGGGAAACACACAGCACAGTTCTCATCTATGAAACACACTCTGCTGTAGAGCAAGAAGCATGCTCTTGCTTTCTAGAGTCTATAATAAGGCGGGAAACGTGAGTGGGCTCAGAACAAACGATCCATGTGTCCTACACACACGGAACATATCTAGTTCAACTCTGCTTCTGAAACTGATACAAACCACAGTTCCTCTAACATCCAATGCTTTTCAAATAAGAGCAAGAAACATGTGAGCTTCATGAACGATGTAGCTTCGTTTGAGCTGAAAAGTGAGGGCGTTTACCTGAAAAGACGTCTTGCTTGTAGGAAGACAGAGAGCCTGGCATTGATCTCCGTATCTGAAAGGAAACACACAGCACAGTTCTCATCCATGACACACACTCTGCTTTAGAGCAAGAAGCAGGCTCTTGATTTCTATTGTCTCTGTTAAGGAGGGAAACGTAAGTGTGCTCAGAACAAAAGAACCATGTTTCCTACACACACGGACCATATCTAGTTCAACTCTGCTTCTGAAACTGATACAAACCACAGGGCCTCTATCATCAAATGCTTTTCAGTTAAGAGCGAGAAACGTGTGAGCTTCCTGAACGATATAGCTTCCTTTGAGCTGAAAAGTGTGTGCGTTTACCTGAAATGAAGTCTGGCTTGTAGGAAGACACAGAGCCTGGCATTTAACTCCATTTTCTGAAGGGAAATACACAGCAAAGTTCTCATCCATGAAACACACTCTGTTTAGAGCAAGATGCACGCTCTTGCTTTCTAGAGTCTCGAATAAGGCGGGAAACGTGAGTGGGCTCAGAACAAAAGAACAGTGTTTCCTACACACACGGACCATACCTAGTTCAACTCTGCTTCTGAAACTGATACAAACCACTGGTCCTCTAACATCCAATGCTTTTCAGGTAAGAGCGAGAAACGTGTGAGCTTCGTGAACGATGTAGCTTCATTTGAGCTGAAAGTGAGTTCTTATACCCGAAACGAAGTCTTGATTGTAAAAGACACAGTGCCTGGCATTTAACTCCGTTTCTGAAGGGAAACACACAGCACAGTGCTCATCCATGAAACACACTCTGTTTTAGATCCAGAAGCACGCTCTTGCTTTCTAGAGTCTCTAATAAGGCGGGAAACGTGAGTGTGCTCAGAACAAAAGAACCGTGTTTCCTACACACATTGACCATATCTAGTTCAACTCTGCTTCTGAAACTGATACAAACCACAGGGCCTCTAACATCCAATGCTTTTCAGTTAAGAGCGAAAAACGTGTGAGCTTCGTGAACTATGCAGCTTCGTTTGAGATGATAGTGAGTGCGTTTACCCGAAACGAAGTCTTGATTGTAAAAGACAAAGAACCTGGCATTTAACTCCGTTTCTGAAGGGAAACACACAGCACAGTTCTCATCCATGAAACACACTCTGCTTTAGAGCAAGAAGCACGCTCTGGCTTTCTAGAGTCTCTAATAAGGCGGGAAATGTGAGTGTGCTCAGAACAATAGATCCATGTTTCCTAAACACATGGACCATATCTAGTTCAACTCTGCTTCTGAAACTGATACAAACCACAGGTCCTCTAACATCCAATGCTTTTCAATTAAGAGCGAAAAACGTGAGAGCTTCGTGAACTATGTAGCTTCGTTTGAGCTGAAAAGTGAGGGCGTTTACCTGAAAAGAGTCTTGCTTGTAGGAAGATACAGAGCCTGGCATTGATCTCCGTATCTGAAGGGGAACACACAGCACAGTGCTCATCCATGAAACACACTCTGCTTTAGAGCCAGAAGCACGCTCTTGCTTTCTAGAGTCTCGAATAAGGCGGGAAACGTAAGTGTGCTCAGAACAAAAAAACCGTGTTTCCTACACACACGGACCATATCTAGTTCAACTCTGCTTCTGAAACTGATATGAACCACTGGTCCTCTAACATCCAATGCTTTTCATTTAAGAGCGAGAAACGTGTGAGCTTCGTGAACGATGTAGCTTCGTTTGAGCTGAAAGTGAGTTCTTATACCTGAAACGAATTCTTGATTTTAAAAGACACAGTGCCTGGCATTTAACTCCGTTTCTGAAGGGAAACACACAGCACAGTTCTCATCCATGAAACACACTCTGCTGTAGAGCAAGAGGCATGCTCTTGATTTCTAGAGTCCATAATAAGGCGGGAAACGTGAGTGGGCTCATAACAAACGATCCATGTTTCCTACACACAAGGACCATATCTAGTTCAACTCTGCTTCTGAAACTGATACAAACCACAGGGCCTCTAACATCCAATGCTTTTCAGTTAAGAGCGAGAAACGTGTGAGCTTCCTGAACGATATAGCTTCCTTAGAGCTGAAAAGTGTGTGAGTTTAACTGAAATGAAGTCTGGCTTGTAGGAAGACACAGAGCCTGGCATTGAACTCCGTATCTGAAGGGAAACACACAGCACATTTCTCATCCATGAAACACACTCTGTTTAGAGCAAGATGCACGCTCTTGCTTTCTAGAGTCTTAATAAGGCGGGAAACGTGATGTGCTCACAAGAAAAGAACCATGTTTCCTACACACACGGACCATATCTAGTTCAACTCAGCTTCTGAAATTGATGCAAATCACAGGTCCTCTAACATCCAATGCTTTTCAGTTAAGAGCGAGAAACGTGTTAGCTTCCTGAACGATGTAGCTTTTTTTGGGCTGAAAGTGACAGCGATTACCTGAAAAGAAATCTTGTTTGTAGGAAGACACAGAGCCTGGCATTTAACTCAGTTTCTGAAGGGAAACACATAGCACAGTGCTCATCCATGAAACACACTCTGCTTTAGAGCCAGAAGCACGCTCTTGCTTTCTAGAGTCTCGAATAAGGCGGGAAACGTGAGTGGGCTCAGAACAAACGATCCATGTTTCCTACACACACGGACCATATCTAGTTCAACTCTGCTTCTGAAAGTGATACAAACCACAGGGCCTCTAACATCCAATGCTTTTCAGTTAAGAGCGAAAAACGTGTGAGCTTCGTGAACGTTGTAGCTTCGTTTGAGCTGAAAGTGAGTTCTTATACCCGAAACGAAGTCTTGATTGTAAAAGACACAGTGCCTGGCATTTCACTCCGTTTCTGAAGGGAAACACACAGCACAGTTCTCATCCATGACACACACTCTGCTTTAGAGCAAGAAGCAGGCTCTTGATTTCTATTGTCTCTGTTAAGGAGGGAAACGTAAGTGTGCTCAGAACAAAAGAACCATGTTTCCTACACACACGGACCATATCTAGTTCCACTCTGCTTCTGTAACTGATACAAACCACAGGGCTTCTATCATCAAATGCTTTTCAATTAAGAGCGAGAAACGTGTGAGCTTCCTGAACGATATAGCTTCCTTTGAGCTGAAAAGTGTGTGCGTTTACCTGAAATGAAGTCTGGCTTGTAGGAAGACACAGAGCCTGGCATTTAACTCCATTTTCTGAAGGGAAATACACAGCAAAGTTCTCATCCATGAAACACACTCTGTTTAGAGCAAGATGCACGCTCTTGCTTTCTAGAGTCTCTAATAAGGCGGGAAACGTGAGTGGGCTCAGAACAAAAGAACAGTGTTTCCTACACACACGGACCATACCTAGTTCAACTCTGCTTCTGAAACTGATACAAACCACTGGTCCTCTAACATCCAATGCTTTTCAGGTAAGAGCGAGAAACGTGTGAACTTCGTGAACGATGTAGCTTCATTTGAGCTGAAAGTGAGTTCTTATACCCGAAACGAAGTCTTGATTGTAAAAGACACAGTGCCTGGCATTTAACTCCGTTTCTGAAGGGAAACACACAGCACAGTTCTCATCCATGAAACACACTCTGCTGTAGAGCAAGAGGCATGCTCTTGATTTCTAGAGTCCATAATAAGGCGGGAAACGTGAGTGGGCTCATAACAAACGATCCATGTTTCCTACACACAAGGACCATATCTAGTTCAACTCTGCTTCTGAAACTGATACAAACCACAGGGCCTCTAACATCCAATGCTTTTCAGTTAAGAGCGAGAAACGTGTGAGCTTCCTGAACGATATAGCTTCCTTAGAGCTGAAAAGTGTGTGAGTTTAACTGAAATGAAGTCTGGCTTGTAGGAAGACACAGAGCCTGGCATTGAACTCCGTATCTGAAGGGAAACACACAGCACATTTCTCATCCATGAAACACACTCTGTTTAGAGCAAGATGCACGCTCTTGCTTTCTAGAGTCTTAATAAGGCGGGAAACGTGATGTGCTCACAAGAAAAGAACCGTGTTTCCTACACACACGGACCATATCTAGTTCAACTCAGCTTCTGAAACTGATGCAAATCACAGGTCCTCTAACATCCAATGCTTTTCAGTTAAGTTCGAGAATCGTGTGAGCTTTGTGAACGATGTAGCTTCCTTTGTGCTGAAAAGTGAGTGTGTTTACCTGAAACGAAGTCTTGCTTGTAGGAAGACACAGAGCCTGGCATTGAACTCCGTTTCTGAACGGAAACACAAAGCACAGTGCTCATCCATGAAACACACTCTGCTTTAGAGCCAGAAGCACGCTCTTTCTTTCTAGATTCTCCAATAATGCGGGAAACGAGAGTGTGCTCAGAATAAAAGAACCGTGTTTCCTACACACACGGACCATATCTAGTTCAACTCTGCTTCAGAAACTGATACAAACCACAGGGCCTCTAACATCCAATGCTTTTCAGTTAAGAGCGACAAACGTGTGAGCTTCGTGAACGATGTAGCTTCATTTGAGATGATAGTGAGTGCGTTTTCCCCGAAACGAAGTCTTGATTTTAAAAGACAAAGAACCTGGCATTTAACTCCGTTTCTGAAGGGAAACACAAAGCACAGTGCTCATCCATGAAACACACTCTGCTTTAGAGCCAGAAGCACGCTCTTTCTTTCTAGATTCTCCAATAATGCGGGAAACGAGAGTGTGCTCAGAATAAAAGAACCGTGTTTCCTACACACACGGACCATATCTAGTTCAACTCTGCTTCTGAAACTGATATGAACCACTGGTCCTCTAACATCCAATGCTTTTCAGTTAAGAGCGAGAAACTTGTGAGCTTCGTGAACGATGTAGCTTCGTTTGAGCTGAAAGTGAGTTCTTATACCTGAAACGAAGTCATGATTGTAAAAGACACAGTGCCTGGCATTTAACTCCGTTTCTGAAGGGAAACACACATCACAGTTCTCATCCATGAAAGACACTCTGCTTTAGAGCAAGAAGCACGGTCTTGCTTTCTAGAGTCTCTAATAAGGCAGGAAACGTGAGTGTGCTCAGAACAAAAGAACCGTGTTTCCTACACACACGGACCATATCTAGTTCAACTCTGCTTCAGAAACTGATACAAACCACAGGGCCTCTAACATCCAATGCTTTTCAGTTAAGAGCGAGAAACGTGTGAGCTTCGTGAACGATGTAGCTTCATTTGAGATTATAGTGAGTGCGTTTACCCGAAACAAATTCTTGATTGTAAAAGACAAAGAACCTGGCATTGATCTCCGTTTCTGAAGGGAAACACACAGCACAGTTCTCATCCATGAAACACACTCTGCTTTAGAGCAAGATGCACGCTCTGGCTTTCTAGAATCTCTAATAAGGCGGGAAACGTGAGTGTGATCAGAACAAAAGAACCGTGTTTCCTACACACATTGACCATATCTAGTTCAACTCTGCTTCTGAAACTGATACAAACCACAGGGCCTCTAACATCCAATGCTTTTCAGTTAAGAGCGAAAAACGTGAGAGCTTCGTGAACTATGTAGCTTCGTTTGAGCTGAAAAGTGAGGGCGTTTAACTGAAAAGAAGTCTTGCTTGTAGGAAGACACAGAGCCTGGCATTGATCTCCGTATCTGTAGGGAAACACACAGCACAGTTCGCATTGATGAAACACACTCTGTTTAGAGCAAGATGCACGCTCTTGCTTTCTAGAGTCTCTAATAAGGCTGGAAACGTGAGTGGGCTCAGAACAAAAGAACCGTGTTTCCTACACACACGGACCATACCTAGTTCAACTCTGCTTCTGAAACTGATACGAACCACTGGTCCTCTAACATCCAATGATTTTCAGTTAAGAGCGAGAAACGTGTGAGCTTCGTGAACGATGTAGCTTCGTTTGAGCTGAAAGTGAATTCTTATACCCGAAACGAAGTCTTGATTGTAAAAGACACAGTGCCTGGCATTTAACTCCGTTTCTGAAGAGAAACACACATCACAGTTCTCATCCATGAAACACACTCTGCATTAGAGCAAGAAGCACACTCTTGCTTTCTAGATTCTCTAATAAGGCGGGAAACGTGAGTGTGCTCAGAACAAAAGAACCGTGTTTCCTACACACACGGACCATATCTAGTTCAACTCTGCTTCAGAAACTGATACAAACCACAGGGCCTCTAACATCCAATGCTTTTCAGTTAAGAGTGAGAAACGTGTGAGCTTTTTGAACAATGTAGCACCATTTGAGATGATAGTGAGTGCGTTTACCCGAAACGAAGTCTTGATTGTAAAAGACAAAGAACATGGCATTTAACTCCGTTTCTGAAGGGAAACACACAGCACAGTGCTTATCCATGAAACACACTCTGCTTTAGAGCCAGAAACACGCTCATGCTTTCTAGAGTCTCGAATAAGGCGGAAAACGTCAGTGTGCTCAGAACATAAGAACCGTGTTTCCTACACACATTGACCATATCTAGTTCAACTCTGCTTCTGAAACTGATACAAACCACAGTTCCTCTAACATCCAATGCTTTTCAAATAAGAGCAAGAAACGTGTGAGCTTCATGAACGATGTAGCTTCGTTTGAGCTGAAAAGTGAGGGCGTTTACCTAAAAAGAAGTCTTGCTTGTAGGAAGACACAGAGCCTGGCATTGATCTCCGTATCTGAAGGGAAACACACTGCACAGTTCTCATCCATGAAACACACTCTGTTTAGAGCAAGATGCACGCTCTTGCTTTCTAGAGTCTCGAATAAGGCGGAAAACGTGAGTGTGCTCAGAACATAAGAACCGTGTTTCCTACACACATTGACCATATCTAGTTCAACTCTGCTTCTGAAACTGATACAAACCACAGTTCCTCTAACATCCAATGCTTTTCAAATAAGAGCAAGAAACGTGTGAGCTTTATGAACGATGTAGCTTCGTTTGAGCTGAAAAGTGAGGGCGTTTAACTGAAAAGAAGTCTTGCTTGTAGGAAGACACAGAGCCTGGCATTGATCTCCGTATCTGTAGGGAAACACACAGCACAGTTCTCATCCATGAAACACACTCTGTTTAGAGCAAGATGCACGCTCTTGCTTTCTAGAGTCTCTAATAAGGCTGGAAACGTGAGTGGGCTCAGAACAAAAGAACCGTGTTTCCTACACACACGGACCATACCTAGTTCAACTCTGCTTCTGAAACTGATACAAACCACTGGTCATCTAACATCCAATGCTTTTCAGTTAAGAGCGAGAAACGTGTCAGCTTCGTGAATGATGTAGCTTCGTTTGAGCTGAAATTGAGTTCTTCTACCCGAAACGAATTCTTGATTGTAAAAGACACAGTGCCTGGCATTTAACTCCGTTTCTGAAGGGAAACACACAGCACAGTGCTTATCCATGAAACACACTCTGCTTTAGAGCCAGAAGCACGCTCATGCTTTCTAGAGTCTCGAATAAGGCGGAAAACGTGAGTGTGCTCAGAATATAAGAACCGTGTTTCCTACACACATTGACCATATCTAGTTCAACTCTGCTTCTGAAACTGATACAAACCACAGTTCCTCTAACATCCAATGCTTTTCAAATAAGAGCAAGAAACGTGTGAGCTTCATGAACGATGTAGCTTCGTTTGAGCTGAAAAGTGAGGGCGTTTACCTAAAAAGAAGTCTTGCTTGTAGGAAGACACAGAGCCTGGCATTGATCTCCGTATCTGAACGAAACACACTGCACAGTTCTCATCCATGAAACACACTCTGTTTAGAGCAAGATGCACGCTCTTGCTTTCTAGAGTCTCGAATAAGGCGGAAAACGTGAGTGTGCTCAGAACATAAGAACCGTGTTTCCTACACACATTGACCATATCTAGTTCAACTCTGCTTCTGAAACTGATACAAACCACAGTTCCTCTAACATCCAATGCTTTTCAAATAAGAGCAAGAAACGTGTGAGCTTCATGAACGATGTAGCTTCGTTTGAGCTGAAAAGTGAGGGCGTTTACCTAAAAAGAAGTCTTGCTTGTAGGAAGACACAGAGCCTGGCATTGATCTCCGTATCTGAACGAAACACACTGCACAGTTCTCATCCATGAAACACACTCTGTTTAGAGCAAGATGCACGCTCTTGCTTTCTAGAGTCTCGAATAAGGCGGAAAACGTGAGTGTGCTCAGAACATAAGAACCGTGTTTCCTACACACATTGACCATATCTAGTTCAACTCTGTTTCTGAAACTGATACAAACCACAGTTCCTCTAACATCCAATGCTTTTCAAATAAGAGCAAGAAACGTGTGAGCTTCATGAACGATGTAGCTTCGTTTGAGCTGAAAAGTGAGGGCGTTTACCTGAAAAGAAGTCTTGCTTGTAGGAAGACACAGAGCCTGGCATTGTTCTCCGTATCTGAAGGGAAACACACAGCACAGTTCTCATCCATGAAACACACTCTGTTTAGAGCAAGATGCACGCTCTTGCTTTCTAGAGTCTCTAATAAGGCTGGAAACGTGAGTGGGCTCAGAACAAAAGAACCGTGTTTCCTACACACACGGACCATACCTAGTTCAACTCTGCTTCTGAAACTGATACAAACCACTGGTCCTCTAACATCCAATGCTTTTCAGTTAAGAGCGAGAAACGTGTCAGCTTCGTGAACGATGTAGCTTCGTTTGAGCTGAAATTGAGTTCTTCTACCCGAAACGAATTCTTGATTGTAAAAGACACAGTGCCTGGCATTTAACTCCGTTTCTGAAGGGAAACACACAGCACAGTGCTTGTCCATGAAACACACTCTGCTTTAGAGCCAGAAGCACGCTCATGCTTTCTAGAGTCTCGAATAAGGCGGAAAACGTGAGTGTGCTCAGAACATAAGAACCGTGTTTCCTACACACATTGACCATATCTAGTTCAACTCTGCTTCTGAAACTGATACAAACCACAGTTCCTCTAACATCCAATGCTTTTCAAATAAGAGCAAGAAACGTGTCAGCTTCATGAACGATGTAGCTTCGTTTGAGCTGAAAAGTGAGGGCGTTTACCTAAAAAGAAGTCTTGCTTGTAGGAAGACACAGAGCCTGGCATTGATCTCCGTATCTGAACGAAACACACTGCACAGTTCTCATCCATGAAACACACTCTGTTTAGAGCAAGATGCACGCTCTTGCTTTCTAGAGTCTCGAATAAGGCGGAAAACGTGAGTGTGCTCAGAACATAAGAACCGTGTTTCCTACACACATTGACCATATCTAGTTCAACTCTGTTTCTGAAACTGATACAAACCACAGTTCCTCTAACATCCAATGCTTTTCAAATAAGAGCAAGAAACGTGTGAGCTTCATGAACGATGTAGCTTCGTTTGAGCTGAAAAGTGAGGGCGTTTACCTGAAAAGAAGTCTTGCTTGTAGGAAGACACAGAGCCTGGCATTGATCTCCGTATCTGAAGGGAAACACACAGCACAGTTCTCATCCATGAAACACACTCTGTTTAGAGCAAGATGCACGCTCTTGCTTTCTAGAGTCTCTAATAAGGCGGGAAACGTGAGTGGGCTCAGAACAAAAGAACCGTGTTTCCTACACACACGGACCATACCTAGTTCAACTCTGCTTCTGAAACTGATACAAACCACTGGTCCTCTAACATCCAATGCTTTTCAGTTAAGAGCGAGAAACGTGTGAGCTTCGTGAACAATGTAGCACCATTTGAGATGAAAAGTGAGGGCGTTTACCTAAAAAGAAGTCTTGCTTGTAGGAAGACACAGAGCCTGGCATTGATCTCCGTATCTGAACGAAACACACTGCACAGTTCTCATCCATGAAACACACTCTGTTTAGAGCAAGATGCACGCTCTTGCTTTCTAGAGTCTCGAATAAGGCGGAAAACGTGAGTGTGCTCAGAACATAAGAACCGTGTTTCCTACACACATTGACCATATCTAGTTCAACTCTGTTTCTGAAACTGATACAAACCACAGTTCCTCTAACATCCAATGCTTTTCAAATAAGAGCAAGAAACGTGTGAGCTTCATGAACGATGTAGCTTCGTTTGAGCTGAAAAGTGAGGGCGTTTACCTGAAAAGAAGTCTTGCTTGTAGGAAGACACAGAGCCTGGCATTGTTCTCCGTATCTGAAGGGAAACACACAGCACAGTTCTCATCCATGAAACACACTCTGTTTAGAGCAAGATGCACGCTCTTGCTTTCTAGAGTCTCTAATAAGGCGGGAAACGTGAGTGGGCTCAGAACAAAAGAACCGTGTTTCCTACACACACGGACCATACCTAGTTCAACTCTGCTTCTGAAACTGATACAAACCACTGGTCCTCTAACATCCAATGCTTTTCAAATAAGAGCAAGAAACGTGTGAGCTTCATGAACGATGTAGCTTCGTTTGAGCTGAAAAGTGAGGGCGTTTACCTAAAAAGAAGTCTTGCTTGTAGGAAGACACAGAGCCTGGCATTGATCTCCGTATCTGAAGGGAAACACACTGCACAGTTCTCATCCATGAAACACACTCTGTTTAGAGCAAGATGCACGCTCTTGCTTTCTAGAGTCTCGAATAAGGCGGAAAACGTGAGTGTGCTCAGAACATAAGAACCGTGTTTCCTACACACATTGACCATATCTAGTTCAACTCTGCTTCTGAAACTGATACAAACCACAGTTCCTCTAACATCCAATGCTTTTCAAATAAGAGCAAGAAACGTGTGAGCTTTATGAACGATGCAGCTTCGTTTGAGCTGAAAAGTGAGGGCGTTTAACTGAAAAGAAGTCTTGCTTGTAGGAAGACACAGAGCCTGGCATTGATCTCCGTATCTGTAGGGAAACACACAGCACAGTTCTCATCCATGAAACACACTCTGTTTAGAGCAAGATGCACGCTCTTGCTTTCTAGAGTCTCTAATAAGGCTGGAAACGTGAGTGGGCTCAGAACAAAAGAACCGTGTTTCCTACACACACGGACCATACCTAGTTCAACTCTGCTTCTGAAACTGATACAAACCACTGGTCCTCTAACATCCAATGCTTTTCAGTTAAGAGCGAGAAACGTGTCAGCTTCGTGAACGATGTAGCTTCGTTTGAGCTGAAATTGAGTTCTTCTACCCGAAACGAATTCTTGATTGTAAAAGACACAGTGCCTGGCATTTAACTCCGTTTCTGAAGGGAAACACACAGCACAGTGCTTGTCCATGAAACACACTCTGCTTTAGAGCCAGAAGCACGCTCATGCTTTCTAGAGTCTCGAATAAGGCGGAAAACGTGAGTGTGCTCAGAACATAAGAACCGTGTTTCCTACACACATTGACCATATCTAGTTCAACTCTGCTTCTGAAACTGATACAAACCACAGTTCCTCTAACATCCAATGCTTTTCAAATAAGAGCAAGAAACGTGTGAGCTTCATGAACGATGTAGCTTCGTTTGAGCTGAAAAGTGAGGGCGTTTACCTAAAAAGAAGTCTTGCTTGTAGGAAGACACAGAGCCTGGCATTGATCTCCGTATCTGAACGAAACACACTGCACAGTTCTCATCCATGAAACACACTCTGTTTAGAGCAAGATGCACGCTCTTGCTTTCTAGAGTCTCGAATAAGGCGGAAAACGTGAGTGTGCTCAGAACATAAGAACCGTGTTTCCTACACACATTGACCATATCTAGTTCAACTCTGTTTCTGAAACTGATACAAACCACAGTTCCTCTAACATCCAATGCTTTTCAAATAAGAGCAAGAAACGTGTGAGCTTCATGAACGATGTAGCTTCGTTTGAGCTGAAAAGTGAGGGCGTTTACCTGAAAAGAAGTCTTGCTTGTAGGAAGACACAGAGCCTGGCATTGATCTCCGTATCTGAAGGGAAACACACAGCACAGTTCTCATCCATGAAACACACTCTGTTTAGAGCAAGATGCACGCTCTTGCTTTCTAGAGTCTCTAATAAGGCGGGAAACGTGAGTGGGCTCAGAACAAAAGAACCGTGTTTCCTACACACACGGACCATACCTAGTTCAACTCTGCTTCTGAAACTGATACAAACCACTGGTCCTCTAACATCCAATGCTTTTCAGTTAAGAGCGAGAAACGTGTGAGCTTCGTGAACAATGTAGCACCATTTGAGATGATAGTGAGTGCGTTTACCCGAAACGAAGTCTTGATTGTAAAAGACAAAGAACATGGCATTTAACACCGTTTCTGAAGGGAAACACACAGCACAGTTCTCATCCAGGAAACACACTCTGCTTTAGAGCAAGAAGCATGCTCTTGCTTTCTAGAGTCTATAATTAGGCGGGAAACATGAGTGGGCTCAGAACAAACGATCCATGTTTCCTACACACACGGACCATACCTAGTTCAACTCTGCTTCTGAAACTGATACAAACCACTGGTCCTCTAACATCCAATGCTTTTCAGTTAAGAGCGAGAAACGTGTGAGCTTCGTGAACGATGTAGCTTCGTTTGAGCTGAATGTGAGTTCTTCTACCCCAAACGAATTCTTGATTGTAAAAGACACAGTGCCTGGCATTTAACTCCGTTTCTGAAGGGAAACACACAGCACAGTGCTTATCCATGAAACATACTCTGCTTTAGAGCCAGAAGCACGCTCATGGTTTCTAGAGTCTAATAAGGCGGAAAACGTGAGTGTGCTCAGAACATAAGAACCGTGTTTCCTACACACATTGACCATATCTAGTTCAACTCTGCTTCTGAAACTGATACAAAACACAGTTCCTCTAACATCCAATGCTTTTCAAATAAGAGCAAGAAACGTGTGAGCTTCATGAACGATGTAGCTTCGTTTGAGCTGAAAAGTGAGGGCGTTTACCTAAAAAGAAGTCTTGCTTGTAGGAAGACACATTTCCTGGCATTGATCTCCGTATCTGAAGAGAAACACACTGCACAGTTCCCATCCATGAAACACACTCTGTTTAGAGCAAGATGCACCCTCTTGCTTTCTAGAGTCTCGAATAAGGCAGAAATCGTGAGTGTGCTCAGAACATAAGAACCGTGATTCCAACACACATTGACCATATCTAGTTCAACTCTGCTTCTGAAACTGATACAAACCACAGTTCCTCTAACATCCAATGCATTTCAAATAAGAGCGAGAAACGTGTGAGCTTCGTGAACGATGTAGCTTCATTTGAGCTGAAAGTGAGTTCTTATACCCGAAACGAAGTCTTGATTGTAAAAGACACAGTGCCTGGCATTTAACTCCGTTTCTGAGGGGAAACACACAGCACAGTGCTTATCCATGAAACACACTCTGCTTTAGAACCAGAAGCACGCTCTTGCTTTCTAGAGTCTCGAATAAGGCGGAAAACGTCAGTGTGCTCAGAACAAATTATCCGTGTTTCCTACACACATTGACCATATCTAGTTCAACGCTGCTTCTGAAACTGATACAAACCACAGTTCCTCTAACATCCAATGCTTTTCAAATAAGAGCAAGAAACTTGTGAGCTTCATGAACGATGTAGCTTCGTTTGAGCTGAAAAGTGAGGGCGTTTACCTAAAAAGAAGTCTTGCTTGTAGGAAGCCACAGAGCCTGGCATTGATCTCCGTATCTGTAGGGAAACACACAGCACAGTTCTCATCCATGAAACACACTCTGCTGTAGAGCAAGAAGCATGCTCTTGCTTTCTAGAGTCTCTAATAAGGCTGGAAACGTTAGTGGGCTCAGAACAAACGATCCATGATTCCTACACACACGGACCATATCTAGTTCAACTCTGCTTCTGAAACTGATACAAACCACAGGGCCTCTAACATCCAATGCTTTTCAAATAAGAGCGAGAAACGTGTGAGCTTCCTGAACGATGTAGCTTTGTTTGAGCTGAAAAGTGACAGCGTTTACCTGAAACGAAGTCTTGTTTGTAGGAAGACACAGAGCCTGTCATTTAACTCAGTTTCTGAAGGGAAACACACAGCACAGTGCTCATCCATGAAACACACTCTGCTTTAGAGCCAGAAGCACGCTCTTGCTTTCTAGATTCTCGAATAAGGCGGGAAACGTGAGTGTGCTCAGAACAAAAGAACCGTGTTTCCTACACACACGGACCATACCTAGTTCAACTCTGCTTCAGAAACTGATACAAACCACAGGGCCTCTAACATCCAATGCTTTTCAGTTAAGAGCGAAAAACGTGAGAGCTTCGTGAACTATGTAGCTTCGTTTGAGATGATAGTGAGTGCGTTTACCAGAAACGAAGTCTTGATTGTAAAAGACAAAGAACATGGCATTTAACTCCGTTTCTGAAGGGAAACACACAGCACAGTTCTCATCCATGAAACACACTCTGCTGTAGAGCAAGAAGCATGCTCTTGCTTTCTAGAGTCTATAATAAGGCGGGAAACGTGAGTGGGCTCAGAACAAACGATCCATGTTTCCTACACACACGGACCATATCTAGTTCAACTCTCCTTCTGAAAGTGATGCAAACCACAGTTCCTCTAATATCCAATGCTTTTCAAATAAGAGCAAGAAACGTGTGAGCTTCATGAACGATGTAGCTTCGTTTGAGCTGAAAAGTGAGGGCGTTTACCTGAAAAGAAGTCTTGCTTGTAGGAAGACACAGAGCCTGGCATTGATCTCCGTATCTGAAGGGAAAGACACAGCACAGTTCTCATCCATGAAACACACTCTGTTTAGAGCAAGATGCACGCTCTTGCTTTCTAGAGTCTCTAATAAGGCGGGAAACGTGAGTGGGCTCAGAACAAAAGAACCGTGTTTCCTACACACACGGACCATACCTAGTTCAACTCTGCTTCTGAAACTGATACAAACCACTGGTCCTCCAACATCCAATGCTTTTCAGTTAAGAGCGAGAAACGTGTGAGCTTCGTGAACGATGTAGTTTCGTTTGAGCTGAAAGTGAGTTCTTATACCCGAAACGTAGTCATGATTGTAAAAGACACAGTGCCTGGCATTTAACTCCGTTTAAGAAGGGAAACACACAGCACAGTGCTTATCCATGAAACACACCCTGCTATAGAGCCAGAAGCACGCTCATGCTTTCTAGAGTCTCGAATAAGGCGGAAAACATGAGTGTGCTCAGAACATAAGAACCGTGTTTCCTACACACATTGACCATATCTAGTTCAACTCTGCTTCTGAAACTGATACAAACTGCAGTTCCTCTAACATTAAATGCTTTTCAAATAAGAGCAAGAAACGTGTGAGCTTCGTGAACGATGTAGCTTCGTTTGAGCTGAAAAGTGAGGGTGTTTACCTAAAAAGATGTCTTGCTTTTAGGAAGACACAGAGCCTGGCATTGATCTCCATATCTGAAGGGAAACACACTGCACAGTTCTCATCCATGAAACACAATGTGTTTAGAGCCAGATGCATGCTCTTGCATTCTAGAGTCTCTAATAAGGCGGGAAACGTGAGTGGGCTCAGAACAAAAGAACCGTGTTTCCTACACACACGGACCATACCTAGTTCAACTCTGCTTCTGAAACTGATACGAACCACTGGTCCTCTAACATCCAATGATTTTCAGTTAAGAGCGAGAAACGTGTGAGCTTCGTGAACGATGTAGCTTCGTTTGAGCTGAAAGTGAATTCTTATACCCGAAACGAAGTCTTGATTGTAAAAGACACAGTGCCTGGCATTTAACTCCGTTTCTGAAGAGAAACACACATCACAGTTCTCATCCATGAAACACACTCTGCATTAGAGCAAGAAGCACACTCTTGCTTTCTAGATTCTCTAATAAGGCGGGAAACGTGAGTGTGCTCAGAACAAAAGAACCGTGTTTCCTACACACACGGACCATATCTAGTTCAACTCTGCTTCAGAAACTGATACAAACCACAGGGCCTCTAACATCCAATGCTTTTCAGTTAAGAGTGAGAAACGTGTGAGCTTTTTGAACAATGTAGCACCATTTGAGATGATAGTGAGTGCGTTTACCCGAAACGAAGTCTTGATTGTAAAAGACAAAGAACATGGCATTTAACTCCGTTTCTGAAGGGAAACACACAGCACAGTGCTTATCCATGAAACACACTCTGCTTTAGAGCCAGAAACACGCTCATGCTTTCTAGAGTCTCGAATAAGGCGGAAAACGTCAGTGTGCTCAGAACATAAGAACCGTGTTTCCTACACACATTGACCATATCTAGTTCAACTCTGCTTCTGAAACTGATACAAACCACAGTTCCTCTAACATCCAATGCTTTTCAAATAAGAGCAAGAAACGTGTGAGCTTCATGAACGATGTAGCTTCGTTTGAGCTGAAAAGTGAGGGCGTTTACCTAAAAAGAAGTCTTGCTTGTAGGAAGACACAGAGCCTGGCATTGATCTCCGTATCTGAAGGGAAACACACTGCACAGTTCTCATCCATGAAACACACTCTGTTTAGAGCAAGATGCACGCTCTTGCTTTCTAGAGTCTCGAATAAGGCGGAAAACGTGAGTGTGCTCAGAACATAAGAACCGTGTTTCCTACACACATTGACCATATCTAGTTCAACTCTGCTTCTGAAACTGATACAAACCACAGTTCCTCTAACATCCAATGCTTTTCAAATAAGAGCAAGAAACGTGTGAGCTTCATGAACGATGTAGCTTCGTTTGAGCTGAAAAGTGAGGGCGTTTACCTAAAAAGAAGTCTTGCTTGTAGGAAGACACAGAGCCTGGCATTGATCTCCGTATCTGAAGGGAAACACACTGCACAGTTCTCATCCATGAAACACACTCTGTTTAGAGCAAGATGCACGCTCTTGCTTTCTAGAGTCTCGAATAAGGCGGAAAACGTGAGTGTGCTCAGAACATAAGAACCGTGTTTCCTACACACATTGACCATATCTAGTTCAACTCTGCTTCTGAAACTGATACAAACCACAGTTCCTCTAACATCCAATGCTTTTCAAATAAGAGCAAGAAACGTGTGAGCTTTATGAACGATGTAGCTTCGTTTGAGCTGAAAAGTGAGGGCGTTTAACTGAAAAGAAGTCTTGCTTGTAGGAAGACACAGAGCCTGGCATTGATCTCCGTATCTGTAGGGAAACACACAGCACAGTTCTCATCCATGAAACACACTCTGTTTAGAGCAAGATGCACGCTCTTGCTTTCTAGAGTCTCTAATAAGGCTGGAAACGTGAGTGGGCTCAGAACAAAAGAACCGTGTTTCCTACACACACGGACCATACCTAGTTCAACTCTGCTTCTGAAACTGATACAAACCACTGGTCATCTAACATCCAATGCTTTTCAGTTAAGAGCGAGAAACGTGTCAGCTTCGTGAATGATGTAGCTTCGTTTGAGCTGAAATTGAGTTCTTCTACCCGAAACGAATTCTTGATTGTAAAAGACACAGTGCCTGGCATTTAACTCCGTTTCTGAAGGGAAACACACAGCACAGTGCTTATGCATGAAACACACTCTGCTTTAGAGCCAGAAGCACGCTCATGCTTTCTAGAGTCTCGAATAAGGCGGAAAACGTGAGTGTGCTCAGAACATAAGAACCGTGTTTCCTACACACATTGACCATATCTAGTTCAACTCTGCTTCTGAAACTGATACAAACCACAGTTCCTCTAACATCCAATGCTTTTCAAATAAGAGCAAGAAACGTGTGAGCTTCATGAACGATGTAGCTTCGTTTGAGCTGAAAAGTGAGGGCGTTTACCTAAAAAGAAGTCTTGCTTGTAGGAAGACACAGAGCCTGGCATTGATCTCCGTATCTGAACGAAACACACTGCACAGTTCTCATCCATGAAACACACTCTGTTTAGAGCAAGATGCACGCTCTTGCTTTCTAGAGTCTCGAATAAGGCGGAAAACGTGAGTGTGCTCAGAACATAAGAACCGTGTTTCCTACACACATTGACCATATCTAGTTCAACTCTGTTTCTGAAACTGATACAAACCACAGTTCCTCTAACATCCAATGCTTTTCAAATAAGAGCAAGAAACGTGTGAGCTTCATGAACGATGTAGCTTCGTTTGAGCTGAAAAGTGAGGGCGTTTACCTGAAAAGAAGTCTTGCTTGTAGGAAGACACAGAGCCTGGCATTGTTCTCCGTATCTGAAGGGAAACACACAGCACAGTTCTCATCCATGAAACACACTCTGTTTAGAGCAAGATGCACGCTCTTGCTTTCTAGAGTCTCTAATAAGGCGGGAAACGTGAGTGGGCTCAGAACAAAAGAACCGTGTTTCCTACACACACGGACCATACCTAGTTCAACTCTGCTTCTGAAACTGATACAAACCACAGTTCCTCTAACATCCAATGCTTTTCAAATAAGAGCAAGAAACGTGTGAGCTTCATGAACGATGTAGCTTCGTTTGAGCTGAAAAGTGAGGGCGTTTACCTAAAAAGAAGTCTTGCTTGTAGGAAGACACAGAGCCTGGCATTGATCTCCGTATCTGAAGGGAAACACACTGCACAGTTCTCATCCATGAAACACACTCTGTTTAGAGCAAGATGCACGCTCTTGCTTTCTAGAGTCTCGAATAAGGCGGAAAACGTGAGTGTGCTCAGAACATAAGAACCGTGTTTCCTACACACATTGACCATATCTAGTTCAACTCTGCTTCTGAAACTGATACAAACCACAGTTCCTCTAACATCCAATGCTTTTCAAATAAGAGCAAGAAACGTGTGAGCTTTATGAACGATGCAGCTTCGTTTGAGCTGAAAAGTGAGGGCGTTTAACTGAAAAGAAGTCTTGCTTGTAGGAAGACACAGAGCCTGGCATTGATCTCCGTATCTGTAGGGAAACACACAGCACAGTTCTCATCCATGAAACACACTCTGTTTAGAGCAAGATGCACGCTCTTGCTTTCTAGAGTCTCTAATAAGGCTGGAAACGTGAGTGGGCTCAGAACAAAAGAACCGTGTTTCCTACACACACGGACCATACCTAGTTCAACTCTGCTTCTGAAACTGATACAAACCACTGGTCCTCTAACATCCAATGCTTTTCAGTTAAGAGCGAGAAACGTGTGAGCTTCGTGAACAATGTAGCACCATTTGAGATGATAGTGAGTGCGTTTACCCGAAACGAAGTCTTGATTGTAAAAGACAAAGAACATGGCATTTAACACCGTTTCTGAAGGGAAACACACAGCACAGTTCTCATCCAGGAAACACACTCTGCTTTAGAGCAAGAAGCATGCTCTTGCTTTCTAGAGTCTATAATTAGGCGGGAAACATGAGTGGGCTCAGAACAAACGATCCATGTTTCCTACACACACGGACCATACCTAGTTCAACTCTGCTTCTGAAACTGATACAAACCACTGGTCCTCTAACATCCAATGCTTTTCAGTTAAGAGCGAGAAACGTGTGAGCTTCGTGAACGATGTAGCTTCGTTTGAGCTGAATGTGAGTTCTTCTACCCCAAACGAATTCTTGATTGTAAAAGACACAGTGCCTGGCATTTAACTCCGTTTCTGAAGGGAAACACACAGCACAGTGCTTATCCATGAAACACACTCTGCTTTAGAGCCAGAAGCACGCTCATGGTTTCTAGAGTCTAATAAGGCGGAAAACGTGAGTGTGCTCAGAACATAAGAACCGTGTTTCCTACACACATTGACCATATCTAGTTCAACTCTGCTTCTGAAACTGATACAAAACACAGTTCCTCTAACATCCAATGCTTTTCAAATAAGAGCAAGAAACGTGTGAGCTTCATGAACGATGTAGCTTCGTTTGAGCTGAAAAGTGAGGGCGTTTACCTAAAAAGAAGTCTTGCTTGTAGGAAGACACATTTCCTGGCATTGATCTCCGTATCTGAAGAGAAACACACTGCACAGTTCCCATCCATGAAACACACTCTGTTTAGAGCAAGATGCACCCTCTTGCTTTCTAGAGTCTCGAATAAGGCAGAAATCGTGAGTGTGCTCAGAACATAAGAACCGTGATTCCAACACACATTGACCATATCTAGTTCAACTCTGCTTCTGAAACTGATACAAACCACAGTTCCTCTAACATCCAATGCATTTCAAATAAGAGCGAGAAACGTGTGAGCTTCGTGAACGATGTAGCTTCATTTGAGCTGAAAGTGAGTTCTTATACCCGAAACGAAGTCTTGATTGTAAAAGACACAGTGCCTGGCATTTAACTCCGTTTCTGAGGGGAAACACACAGCACAGTGCTTATCCATGAAACACACTCTGCTTTAGAACCAGAAGCACGCTCTTGCTTTCTAGAGTCTCGAATAAGGCGGAAAACGTCAGTGTGCTCAGAACAAATTATCCGTGTTTCCTACACACATTGACCATATCTAGTTCAACGCTGCTTCTGAAACTGATACAAACCACAGTTCCTCTAACATCCAATGCTTTTCAAATAAGAGCAAGAAACTTGTGAGCTTCATGAACGATGTAGCTTCGTTTGAGCTGAAAAGTGAGGGCGTTTACCTAAAAAGAAGTCTTGCTTGTAGGAAGACACAGAGCCTGGCATTGATCTCCGTATCTGTAGGGAAACACACAGCACAGTTCTCATCCATGAAACACACTCTGCTGTAGAGCAAGAAGCATGCTCTTGCTTTCTAGAGTCTCTAATAAGGCTGGAAACGTTAGTGGGCTCAGAACAAACGATCCATGATTCCTACACACACGGACCATATCTAGTTCAACTCTGCTTCTGAAACTGATACAAACCACAGGGCCTCTAACATCCAATGCTTTTCAAATAAGAGCGAGAAACGTGTGAGCTTCCTGAACGATGTAGCTTTGTTTGAGCTGAAAAGTGACAGCGTTTACCTGAAACGAAGTCTTGTTTGTAGGAAGACACAGAGCCTGTCATTTAACTCAGTTTCTGAAGGGAAACACACAGCACAGTGCTCATCCATGAAACACACTCTGCTTTAGAGCCAGAAGCACGCTCTTGCTTTCTAGATTCTCGAATAAGGCGGGAAACGTGAGTGTGCTCAGAACAAAAGAACCGTGTTTCCTACACACACGGACCATACCTAGTTCAACTCTGCTTCAGAAACTGATACAAACCACAGGGCCTCTAACATCCAATGCTTTTCAGTTAAGAGTGAAAAACGTGAGAGCTTCGTGAACTATGTAGCTTCGTTTGAGATGATAGTGAGTGCGTTTACCAGAAACGAAGTCTTGATTGTAAAAGACAAAGAACATGGCATTTAACTCCGTTTCTGAAGGGAAACACACAGCACAGTTCTCATCCATGAAACACACTCTGCTGTAGAGCAAGAAGCATGCTCTTGCTTTCTAGAGTCTATAATAAGGCGGGAAACGTGAGTGGGCTCAGAACAAACGATCCATGTTTCCTACACACACGGACCATATCTAGTTCAACTCTCCTTCTGAAAGTGATGCAAACCACAGTTCCTCTAACATCCAATGCTTTTCAAATAAGAGCAAGAAACGTGTGAGCTTCATGAACGATGTAGCTTCGTTTGAGCTGAAAAGTGAGGGCGTTTACCTGAAAAGAAGTCTTGCTTGTAGGAAGACACAGAGCCTGGCATTGATCTCCGTATCTGAAGGGAAAGACACAGCACAGTTCTCATCCATGAAACACACTCTGTTTAGAGCAAGATGCACGCTCTTGCTTTCTAGAGTCTCTAATAAGGCGGGAAACGTGAGTGGGCTCAGAACAAAAGAACCGTGTTTCCTACACACACGGACCATACCTAGTTCAACTCTGCTTCTGAAACTGATACAAACCACTGGTCCTCCAACATCCAATGCTTTTCAGTTAAGAGCGAGAAACGTGTGAGCTTCGTGAACGATGTAGTTTCGTTTGAGCTGAAAGTGAGTTCTTATACCCGAAACGTAGTCATGATTGTAAAAGACACAGTGCCTGGCATTTAACTCCGTTTAAGAAGGGAAACACACAGCACAGTGCTTATCCATGAAACACACCCTGCTATAGAGCCAGAAGCACGCTCATGCTTTCTAGAGTCTCGAATAAGGCGGAAAACATGAGTGTGCTCAGAACATAAGAACCGTGTTTCCTACACACATTGACCATATCTAGTTCAACTCTGCTTCTGAAACTGATACAAACTGCAGTTCCTCTAACATTAAATGCTTTTCAAATAAGAGCAAGAAACGTGTGAGCTTCGTGAACGATGTAGCTTCGTTTGAGCTGAAAAGTGAGGGTGTTTACCTAAAAAGATGTCTTGCTTTTAGGAAGACACAGAGCCTGGCATTGATCTCCATATCTGAAGGGAAACACACTGCACAGTTCTCATCCATGAAACACAATGTGTTTAGAGCCAGATGCATGCTCTTGCATTCTAGAGTCTCTAATAAGGCGGGAAACGTGAGTGGGCTCAGAACAAAAGAACCGTGTTTCCTACACACACGGACCATACCTAGTTCAACTCTGCTTCTGAAACTGATACGAACCACTGGTCCTCTAACATCCAATGCTTTTCAGTTAAGAGCGAGAAACGTGTGAGCTTCCTGAACGATGTAGCTTTGTTTGAGCTGAAAAGTGACAGCGTTTACCTGAAACGAAGTCTTGTTTGTAGGAAGACACAGAGCCTGGCATTTAACTCCGTTTCTGAAGGGAAACACACAGCACAGTGCTCATCCATGAAACACACTCTGCTTTCGAGCCAGAAGCACGCTCTTGCTTTCTAGAGTCTCTAATAAGGCGGGAAACGTGATGTGCTCAAAACAAAAGAACTGTGTTTCCTACACACACGGACCATATCTAGTTCAACTCTGCTTCAGAAACTGATACAAACCACAGGGCCTCTAACATCCAATGCTTTTCAGTTAAGAGCGAAAAACGTGAGAGCTTCCTGAACTATGTAGCTTTGTTTGAGATGATAGTGAGTGCGTTTACACGAAACGAAGTCTTGATTGTAAAAGACACAGAGCCTGGCATTTAACTCCATTTCTGAAGGGAAACACACAGCACAGTGCTCATCCATGAAACACACTCTGGTGTAGAGCAAGAAGCATGGTCTTGCTTTCTAGAGTCTATAATAAGGCGGGAAACGTGAGTGGGCTCAGAAAAAACGATCCATGTTTCCTACACACACGGACCATATCTAGTTCAACTCTGCTTCTGAAACTGATACAAACCACAGTTCCTCTAACATCCAATGCATTTCAAATAAGAGCGAGAAACGTGTGAGCTTCGTGAACGATGTAGCTTCATTTGAGCTGAAAGTGAGTTCTTATACCCGAAACGAAGTCTTGATTGTAAAAGACACAGTGCCTGGCATTTAACTCCGTTTCTGAGGGGAAACACACAGCACAGTGCTTATCCATGAAACACACTCTGCTTTAGAACCAGAAGCACGCTCTTGCTTTCTAGAGTCTCGAATAAGGCGGAAAACGTCAGTGTGCTCAGAACAAATTAACCGTGTTTCCTACACACATTGACCATATCTAGTTCAACGCTGCTTCTGAAACTGATACAAACCACAGTTCCTCTAACATCCAATGCTTTTCAAATAAGAGCAAGAAACTTGTGAGCTTCATGAACGATGTAGCTTCGTTTGAGCTGAAAAGTGAGGGCGTTTACCTAAAAAGAAGTCTTGCTTGTAGGAAGACACAGAGCCTGGCATTGATCTCCGTATCTGTAGGGAAACACACAGCACAGTTCTCATCCATGAAACACACTCTGCTGTAGAGCAAGAAGCATGCTCTTGCTTTCTAGAGTCTCTAATAAGGCTGGAAACGTGAGTGGGCTCAGAACAAACGATCCATGATTCCTACACACACGGACCATATCTAGTTCAACTCTGCTTCTGAAACTGATACAAACCACAGGGCCTCTAACATCCAATGCTTTTCAAATAAGAGCGAGAAACGTGTGAGCTTCCTGAACGATGTAGCTTTGTTTGAGCTGAAAAGTGACAGCGTTTACCTGAAACGAAGTCTTGTTTGTAGGAAGACACAGAGCCTGTCATTTAACTCAGTTTATGAAGGGAAACACACAGCACAGTGCTCATCCATGAAACACACTCTGCTTTAGAGCCAGAAGCACGCTCTTGCTTTCTAGATTCTCGAATAAGGCGGGAAACGTGAGTGTGCTCAGAACAAAAGAACCGTGTTTCCTACACACACGGACCATACCTAGTTCAACTCTGCTTCAGAAACTGATACAAACCACAGGGCCTCTAACATCCAATGCTTTTCAGTTAAGAGTGAAAAACGTGAGAGCTTCGTGAACTATGTAGCTTCGTTTGAGATGATAGTGAGTGCGTTTACCAGAAACGAAGTCTTGATTGTAAAAGACAAAGAACATGGCATTTAACTCCGTTTCTGAAGGGAAACACACAGCACAGTTCTCATCCATGAAACACACTCTGCTGTAGAGCAAGAAGCATGCTCTTGCTTTCTAGAGTCTATAATAAGGCGGGAAACGTGAGTGGGCTCAGAACAAACGATCCATGTTTCCTACACACACGGACCATATCTAGTTCAACTCTCCTTCTGAAAGTGATGCAAACCACAGTTCCTCTAACATCCAATGCTTTTCAAATAAGAGCAAGAAACGTGTGAGCTTCATGAACGATGTAGCTTCGTTTGAGCTGAAAAGTGAGGGCGTTTACCTGAAAAGAAGTCTTGCTTGTAGGAAGACACAGAGCCTGGCATTGATCTCCGTATCTGAAGGGAAAGACACAGCACAGTTCTCATCCATGAAACACACTCTGTTTAGAGCAAGATGCACGCTCTTGCTTTCTAGAGTCTCTAATAAGGCGGGAAACGTGAGTGGGCTCAGAACAAAAGAACCGTGTTTCCTACACACACGGACCATACCTAGTTCAACTCTGCTTCTGAAACTGATACAAACCACTGGTCCTCCAACATCCAATGCTTTTCAGTTAAGAGCGAGAAACGTGTGAGCTTCGTGAACGATGTAGTTTCGTTTGAGCTGAAAGTGAGTTCTTATACCCGAAACGTAGTCATGATTGTAAAAGACACAGTGCCTGGCATTTAACTCCGTTTAAGAAGGGAAACACACAGCACAGTGCTTATCCATGAAACACACCCTGCTATAGAGCCAGAAGCACGCTCATGCTTTCTAGAGTCTCGAATAAGGCGGAAAACATGAGTGTGCTCAGAACATAAGAACCGTGTTTCCTACACACATTGACCATATCTAGTTCAACTCTGCTTCTGAAACTGATACAAACTGCAGTTCCTCTAACATTAAATGCTTTTCAAATAAGAGCAAGAAACGTGTGAGCTTCGTGAACGATGTAGCTTCGTTTGAGCTGAAAAGTGAGGGTGTTTACCTAAAAAGATGTCTTGCTTTTAGGAAGACACAGAGCCTGGCATTGATCTCCATATCTGAAGGGAAACACACTGCACAGTTCTCATCCATGAAACACAATCTGTTTAGAGCCAGATGCATGCTCTTGCATTCTAGAGTCTCTAATAAGGCGGGAAACGTGAGTGGGCTCAGAACAAAAGAACCGTGTTACCTACACACACGGACCATACCTAGTTCAACTCTGCTTCTGAAACTGATACGAACCACTGGTCCTCTAACATCCAATGCTTTTCAGTTAAGAGCGAGAGACGTGTGAGCTTCCTGAACGATGTAGCTTTGTTTGAGCTGAAAAGTGACAGCGTTTACCTGAAACGAAGTCTTGTTTGTAGGAAGACACAGAGCCTGGCATTTAACTCCGTTTCTGAAGGGAAACACACAGCACAGTGCTCATCCATGAAACACACTCTGCTTTCGAGCCAGAAGCACGCTCTTGCTTTCTAGAGTCTCTAATAAGGCGGGAAACGTGATGTGCTCAAAACAAAAGAACTGTGTTTCCTACACACACGGACCATATCTAGTTCAACTCTGCTTCAGAAACTGATACAAACCACAGGGCCTCTAACATCCAATGCTTTTCAGTTAAGAGCGAAAAACGTGAGAGCTTCCTGAACTATGTAGCTTTGTTTGAGATGATAGTGAGTGCGTTTACACGAAACGAAGTCTTGATTGTAAAAGACACAGAGCCTGGCATTTAACTCCATTTCTGAAGGGAAACACACAGCACAGTGCTCATCCATGAAACACACTCTGGTGTAGAGCAAGAAGCATGGTCTTGCTTTCTAGAGTCTATAATAAGGCGGGAAACGTGAGTGGGCTCAGAAAAAACGATCCATGTTTCCTACACACACGGACCATATCTAGTTCAACTCTGCTTCTGAAACTGATACAAACCACAGTTCCTCTAACATCCAATGCTTTTCAAATAAGAGCAAGAAACGTGTGAGCTTCATGAACGATGTAGCTTCGTTTGAGCTGAAAAGTGAGGGCGTTTACCTGAAAAGAAGTCTTGCTTGTAGGAAGACACAGAGCCTGGCATTGAACTCCGTATCTGAAGGGAAACACACAGCACAGTTCTCATCCATGAAACACACTCTGTTTAGAGCAAGATGCACGCTCTTGCTTTCTAGAGTCTTAATAAGGCGGGAAACGTGATGTGCTCACAAGAAAAGAACCGTGTTTCCTACACACACGGACCATATCTAGTTCAACTCAGCTTCTGAAACTGATGCAAATCACAGGTCCTCTAACATCCAATGCTTTTCAGTTAAGAGCGAGAATCGTGTGAGCTTTGTGAACGATGTAGCTTCCTTTGAGCAGAAAAGTGAGTGTGTTTACCTGAAACGAAGTCTTGCTTGTAGGAAGACACAGAGCCTGGCATTGAACTCCGTTTCTTAAGGGAAACACAAAGCACAGTGCTCATCCATGAAACACACTCTGCTTTACAGCCAGAAGCACGCTCTTTCTTTCTAGATTCTCTAATAATGCGGGAAACGTGAGTGTGCTCAGAACAAAAGAACCGTGTTTCCTACACACACGGACCATATCTAGTTTAACTCTGCTTCAGAAACTGATACAAACCACAGTTCCTCTAACATCCAATGCTTTTCAAATAAGAGCAAGAAACGTGTGAGCTTCATGAACGATGTAGCTTCGTTTGAGCTGAAAAGTGAGGGCGTTTACCTAAAAAGAAGTCTTGCTTGTAGGAAGACACAGAGCCTGGCATTGATCTCCGTATCTGAAGGGAAACACACTGCACAGGTCTCATCCATGAAACACACTCTGTTTAGAGCAAGATGCACGCTCTTGCTTTCTAGAGTCTCTAATAAGGCTGGAAACGTGAGTGGGCTCAGAACAAAAGAACCGTGTTTCCTACACACACGGACCATACCTAGTTCAACTCTGCTTCTGAAACTGATACAAACCACTGGTCCTCTAACATCCAATGCTTTTCAGTTAAGAGCGAGAAACGTGTCAGCTTCGTGAACGATGTAGCTTCGTTTGAGCTGAAATTGAGTTCTTCTACCCGAAACGAATTCTTGATTGTAAAAGACACAGTGCCTGGCATTTAACTCCGTTTCTGAAGGGAAACACACAGCACAGTACTTATCCATGAAACACACTCTGCTTTAGAGCCAGAAGCACGCTCATGCTTTCTAGAGTCTCGAATAAGGCGGAAAACGTGAGTGTGCTCAGAACATAAGAACCGTGTTTCCTACACACATTGACCATATCTAGTTCAACTCTGTTTCTGAAACTGATACAAACCACAGTTCCTCTAACATCCAATGCTTTTCAAATAAGAGCAAGAAACGTGTGAGCTTCATGAACGATGTAGCTTCGTTTGAGCTGAAAAGTGAGGGCGTTTACCTGAAAAGAAGTCTTGCTTGTAGGAAGACACAGAGCCTGGCATTGATCTCCGTATCTGAAGGGAAACACACAGCACAGTTCTCATCCATGAAACACACTCTGTTTAGAGCAAGATGCACGCTCTTGCTTTCTAGAGTCTCTAATAAGGCGGGAAACGTGAGTGGGCTCAGAACAAAAGAACCGTGTTTCCTACACACACGGACCATACCTAGTTCAACTCTGCTTCTGAAACTGATACAAACCATTGGTCCTCTAACATCCAATGCTTTTCAGTTAAGAGCGAGAAACGTGTGAGCTTCGTGAACAATGTAGCACCATTTGAGATGATAGTGAGTGCGTTTACCCGAAACGAAGTCTTGATTGTAAAAGACAAAGAACATGGCATTTAACTCCGTTTCTGAAGGGAAACACACAGCACAGTTCTCATCCATGAAACACACTCTGCTTTAGAGCAAGAAGCATGCTCTTGCTTTCTAGAATCTATAATAAGGCGGGAAACATGAGTGGGCTCAGAACAAACGATCCATGTTTCCTACACACACGGACCATACCTAGTTCAACTCTGCTTCTGAAACTGATACAAACCACTGGTCCTCTAACATCCAATGCTTTTCAGTTAAGAGCGAGAAACGTGTGAGCTTCGTGAACGATGTAGCTTCGTTTGAGCTGAATGTGAGTTCTTCTACCCGAAACGAATTCTTGATTGTAAAAGACACAGTGCCTGGCATTTAACTCCGTTTCTGAAGGGAAACACACAGCACAGTGCTTATCCATGAAACACACTCTGCTTTAGAGCCAGAAGCACGCTCATGCTTTCTAGAGTCTAATAAGGCGGAAAACGTGAGTGTGCTCAGAACATAAGAACCGTGTTTCCTACACTCATTGACCATATCTAGTTCAACTCTGCTTCTGAAACTGATACAAACCACAGTTCCTCTAACATCCAATGCTTTTCAAATAAGAGCAAGAAACGTGTGAGCTTCATGAACGATGTAGCTTCGTTTGAGCTGAAAAGTGAGGGCGTTTACCTAAAAAGAAGTCTTGCTTGTAGGAAGACACATTTCCTGGCATTGATCTCCGTATCTGAAGGGAAACACACTGCACAGTTCCCATCCATGAAACACACTCTGTTTAGAGCAAGATGCACCCTCTTGCTTTCTAGAGTCTCGAATAAGGCAGAAATCGTGAGTGTGCTCAGAACATAAGAACCGTGTTTCCAACACACATTGACCATATCTAGTTCAACTCTGCTTCTGAAACTGATACAAACCACAGTTCCTCTAACATCCAATGCATTTCAAATAAGAGCGAGAAACGTGTGAGCTTCGTGAACGATGTAGCTTCATTTGAGCTGAAAGTGAGTTCTTATACCCGAAACGAAGTCTTGATTGTAAAAGACACAGTGCCTGGCATTTAACTCCGTTTCTGAGGGGAAACACACAGCACAGTGCTTATCCATGAAACACACTCTGCTTTAGAACCAGAAGCACACTCTTGCTTTCTAGAGTCTCGAATAAGGCGGAAAACGTGAGTGTGCTCAGAACAAATTAACCGTGTTTCCTACACACATTGACCATATCTAGTTCAACGCTGCTTCTGAAACTGATACAAACCACAGTTCCTCTAACATCCAATGCTTTTCAAATAAGAGCAAGAAACTTGTGAGCTTCATGAACGATGTAGCTTCGTTTGAGCTGAAAAGTGAGGGCGTTTACCTAAAAAGAAGTCTTGCTTGTAGGAAGACACAGAGCCTGGCATTATTCTCCGTATCTGTAGGGAAACTCACAGCACAGTTCTCATCCATGAAACACACTCTGCTGTAGAGCAAGAAGCATGCTCTTGCTTTCTAGAGTCTATAATAAGGCGGGAAACATGAGTGGGCTCAGAACAAACGATCCATGATTCCTACACACACGGACCATATCTAGTTCAACTCTGCTTCTGAAACTGATACAAACCACAGGGCCTCTAACATCCAATGCTTTTCAAATAAGAGCGAGAAACGTGTGAGCTTCCTGAACGATGTAGCTTTGTTTGAGCTGAAAAGTGACAGCGTTTACCTGAAACGAAGTCTTGTTTGTAGGAAGACACAGAGCCTGGCATTTAACTCAGTTTCTGAAGGGAAACACACAGCACAGTGCTCATCCATGAAACACACTCTGCTTTAGAGCCAGAAGCACGCTCTTGCTTTCTAGAGTCTCGAATAAGGCGGGAAACGTGAGTGTGCTCAGAACAAAAGAACCGTGTTTCCTACACACACGGACCATATCTAGTTCAACTCTGCTTCAGAAACTGATACAAACCACAGGGCCTCTAACATCCAATGCTTTTCAGTTAAGAGCGAAAAACGTGAGAGCTTCGTGAACTATGTAGCTTCGTTTGAGATGATAGTGAGTGCGTTTACCAGAAACGAAGTCTTGATTGTAAAAGACAAAGAACATGGCATTTAACTCCGTTTCTGAAGGGAAACACACAGCACAGTTCTCATCCATGAAACACACTCTGCTGTAGAGCAAGAAGCATGCTCTTGCTTTCTAGAGTCTATAATAAGGCGGGAAACGTGAGTGGGCTCAGAACAAACGATCCATGTTTCCTACACACACGGACCATATCTAGTTCAACTCTGCTTCTGAAAGTGATGCAAACCACAGTTCCTCTAACATCCAATGCTTTTCAAATAAGAGCAAGAAACGTGTGAGCTTCATGAACGATGTAGCTTCCTTTGAGCTGAAAAGTGAGGGCGTTTACCTGAAACGAAGTCTTGCTTGTAGGAAGACACAGAGCCTGGCATTGATCTCCGTATCTGAAGGGAAAGACACAGCACAGTTCTCATCCATGAAACACACTCTGTTTAGAGCAAGATGCACGCTCTTGCTTTCTAGAGTCTCTAATAAGGCGGGAAACGTGAGTGGGCTCAGAACAAAAGAACCGTGTTTCCTACACACACGGACCATACCTAGTTCAACTCTGCTTCTGAAACTGATACAAACCACTGGTCCTCTAACATCCAATGCTCTTCAGTTAAGAGCGAGAAACGTGTGAGCTTCGTGAACGATGTAGTTTCGTTTGAGCTGAAAGTGAGTTCTTATACCCGAAACGAAGTCATGATTGTAAAAGACACAGTGCCTGGCATTTAACTCCGTTTAAGAAGGGAAACACACAGCACAGTGCTTATCCATGAAACACACCCTGCTATAGAGCCAGAAGCACGCTCATGCTTTCTAGAGTCTCGAATAAGGCGGAAAACATGAGTGTGCTCAGAACATAAGAACCGTGTTTCCTACACACATTGACCATATCTAGTTCAACTCTGCTTCTGAAACTGATACAAACTGCAGTTCCTCTAACATTAAATGCTTTTCAAATAAGAGCAAGAAACGTGTGAGCTTCGTGAACGATGTAGCTTCGTTTGAGCTGAAAAGTGAGGGTGTTTACCTAAAAAGATGTCTTGCTTTTAGGAAGACACAGAGCCTGGCATTGATCTCCATATCTGAAGGGAAACACACTGCACAGTTCTCATCCATGAAACACAATCTGTTTAGAGCAAGATGCACGCTCTTGCATTCTAGAGTCTCTAATAAGGCGGGAAACGTGAGTGGGCTCAGAACAAAAGAACCGTGTTTCCTACACACACGGACCATACCTAGTTCAACTCTGCTTCTGAAACTGATACGAACCACTGGTCCTCTAACATCCAATGCTTTTCAGTTAAGAGCGAGAAACGTGTGAGCTTCCTGAACGATGTAGCTTTGTTTGAGCTGAAAAGTGACAGCGTTTACCTGAAACGAAGTCTTGTTTGTAGGAAGACACAGAGCCTGGCATTTAACTCCATTTCTGAAGGGAAACACACAGCACAGTGCTCATCCATGAAACACACTCTGCTTTCGAGCCAGAAGCACGCTCTTGCTTTCTAGAGTCTCGAATAAGGCGGGAAAAGTGATGTGCTCAAAACAAAAGAACTGTGTTTCCTACACACACGGACCATATCTAGTTCAACTCTGCTTCAGAAACTGATACAAACCACAGGGCCTCTAACATCCAATGCTTTTCAGTTAAGAGCGAAAAACGTGAGAGCTTCCTGAACTATGTAGCTTTGTTTGAGATGATAGTGAGTGCGTTTACACGAAACGAAGTCTTGATTGTAAAAGACACAGAGCCTGGCATTTAACTCCATTTCTGAAGGGAAACACACAGCACAGTGCTCATCCATGAAACACACTCTGGTGTAGAGCAAGAAGCATGGTCTTGCTTTCTAGAGTCTATAATAAGGCGGGAAACGTGAGTGGGCTCAGAAAAAACGATCCATGTTTCCTACACACACGGACCATATCTAGTTCAACTCTGCTTCTGAAACTGATACAAACCACAGTTCCTCTAACATCCAATGCTTTTCAAATAAGAGCAAGAAACGTGTGAGCTTCATGAACGATGTAGCTTCGTTTGAGCTGAAAAGTGAGGGCGTTTACCTGAAAAGAAGTCTGGCTTGTAGGAAGACACAGAGCCTGGCATTGAACTCCGTATCTGAAGGGAAACACACAGCACAGTTCTCATCCATGAAACACACTCTGTTTAGAGCAAGATGCACGCTCTTGCTTTCTAGAGTCTTAATAAGGCAGGAAACGTGATGTGCTCACAAGAAAAGAACCGTGTTTCCTACACACACGGACCATATCTAGTTCAACTCAGCTTCTGAAACTGATACGAACCACTGGTCCTCTAACATCCAATGCTTTTCAGTTAAGAGCGAGAAACGTGTGAGCTTCGTGAACGATGTAGCTTCGTTTGAGCTGAAAGTGAGTTCTTATACCTGAAACGAAGTCTTGATTGTAAAAGACACAGTGCCTGGCATTTAACTCCGTTTCTGAAGGGAAACACACATCACAGTTCTCATCCATGAAAGACACTCGGCTTTAGAGCAAGAAGCACGCTCTTGCTTTCTAGAGTCTCTAATAAGGCAGGAAACGTGAGTGTGCTCAGAACAAAAGAACCGTGTTTCGTACACACACGGACCATATCTAGTTCAACTCTGCTTCAGAAACTGATACAAACCACAGGGCCTCTAACATCCAATGCTTTTCAGTTAAGAGCGAGAAACGTGTGAGCTTCGTGAATGATGTAGCTTCATTTGAGATTATAGTGAGTGCGTTTACCCGAAACAAATTCTTGATTGTAAAAGACAAAGAACCTGGCATTGATCTCCGTTTCTGAAGGGAAACACACAGCACAGTTCTCATCCATGAAACACACTCTGCTTTAGAGCAAGATGCACGCTCTGGCTTTCTAGAATCTCTAATAAGGCGGGAAACGTGAGTGTGCTCAGAACAAAAGAACCGTGTTTCCTACACACATTGACCTTATCTAGTTCAACTCTGCTTCTGAAACTGATACAAACCACAGGGCCTCTAACATCCAATGCTTTTCAGTTAAGAGCGAAAAACGTGAGAGCTTCGTGAACTACATAGCTTCGTTTGAGCTGAAAAGTGAGGGCGTTTACCTGAAAAAAAGTCTTGCTTGTAGGAAGACACAGAGCCTGGCATTGATCTCCGTATCTGAAGGGAAACACACAGCACAGTTCTCATCCATGAAACACACTCTGTTTAGAGCAAGATGCACGCTCTTGCTTTCTAGAGTCTCTAATAAGGCGGGAAACGTGAGTGGGCTCAGAAAAAAAGAACAGTGTTTCCTACACACACGGACCATATCTAGTTCAACTCTGCTTCTGAAACTGATACGAACCACTGGTCCTCTAACATCCTATGCTTTTCAGTTAAGAGCGAGAAACGTGTGAGCTTCGTGAACGATGTAGCTTTGTTTGAGCTGAAAGTGAGTTCTTATACCCAAAACGAAGTCTTGATTGTAAAAGACAAGGTGTCTGGTATTTACCTCCGTTTCTGAAGGGAAACACACATCACAGTTCTCATCCATGAAACACACTCTGCGTTAGAGCAAGAAGCACGCTCTTGCTTTCTAGAGTCTCTAATAAGGCGGGAAACGTGAGTGTGCTCAGAACAATAGATCCATGTTTCCTACACACACGGACCATATCTAGTTCAACTCTGCTTCTGAAACTGATACAAACCACTGGTCCTCTAACATCCAATGCTTTTCAGTTAAGAGCGAGAAACGTGTGAGCTTCCTGAACGATGTAGCTTTTTTTGGGCTGAAAGTGACAGCGTTTACCTGAAAAGAAATCTTGCTTGTAGGAAGACACAGAGCCTGGCATTTAACTCAGTTTCTGAAGGGAAACACACATCACAGTGCTCATCCATGAAACACACTCTCCTTTAGAGCCAGAAGCACGCTCTTGCTTTCTAGAGTCTCGAATAAGGCGGGAAACGTGAGTGGGCTCAGAACAAACGATCCATGTTTCCTACACACACGGACCATATCTAGTTCAACTCTGCTTCTGAAAGTGATACAAACCACAGTTCCTCTAACATCCAATGCTTTTTAAATAAGAGCAAGAAATGTGTGAGCTTCATGAACGATGTAGCTTCGTTTGAGCTGAAAAGTGAGGGCGTTTAACTGAAAAGAAGTCTTGCTTGTAGGAAGACACAGAGCCTGGCATTGATCTCCGTATCTGTAGGGAAACACACAGCACAGTTCTCATTGATGAAACACACTCTGTTTAGAGCCAGAAGCACGCTCTTGCTTTCTAGAGTCTCTAATAAGGCGGGAAACGTGAGTGGGCTCAGAACAAAAGAACCGTGTTTCCTACACACACGGACCATACCTAGTTCAACTCTGCTTCTGAAACTGATACAAACCACTGGTCCTCTAACATCCAATGCTTTTCAGTTAAGAGCGAGAAACGTGTGAGCTTCGTGAACGATGTAGTTTCGTTTGAGCTGAAAGTGAGTTCTTATACCCGAAACGAAGTCATGATTGTAAAAGACACAGTGCCTGGCATTTAACTCCGTTTAAGAAGGGAAACACACAGCACAGTGCTTATCCATGAAACACACCCTGCTATAGAGCCAGAAGCACGCTCATGCTTTCTAGAGTCTCGAATAAGGCGGAAAACATGAGTGTGCTCAGAACATAAGAACCGTGTTTCCTACACACATTGACCATATCTAGTTCAACTCTGCTTCTGAAACTGATACAAACTGCAGTTCCTCTAACATTAAATGCTTTTCAAATAAGAGCAAGAAACGTGTGAGCTTCGTGAACGATGTAGCTTCGTTTGAGCTGAAAAGTGAGGGTGTTTACCTAAAAAGATGTCTTGCTTTTAGGAAGACACAGAGCCTGGCATTGATCTCCATATCTGAAGGGAAACACACTGCACAGTTCTCATCCATGAAACACAATCTGTTTAGAGCAAGATGCACGCTCTTGCATTCTAGAGTCTCTAATAAGGCGGGAAACGTGAGTGGGCTCAGAACAAAAGAACCGTGTTTCCTACACACACGGACCATACCTAGTTCAACTCTGCTTCTGAAACTGATACGAACCACTGGTCCTCTAACATCCAATGCTTTTCAGTTAAGAGCGAGAAACGTGTGAGCTTCCTGAACGATGTAGCTTTGTTTGAGCTGAAAAGTGACAGCGTTTACCTGAAACGAAATCTTGTTTGTAGGAAGACACAGAGCCTGGCATTTAACTCCGTTTCTGAAGGGAAACACACAGCACAGTGCTCATCCATGAAACACACTCTGCTTTCGAGCCAGAAGCACGCTCTTGCTTTCTAGAGTCTCGAATAAGGCGGGAAACGTGATGTGCTCAAAACAAAAGAACTGTGTTTCCTACACACACGGACCATATCTAGTTCAACTCTGCTTCAGAAACTGATACAAACCACAGGGCCTCTAACATCCAATGCTTTTCAGTTAAGAGCGAAAAACGTGAGAGCTTCCTGAACTATGTAGCTTTGTTTGAGATGATAGTGAGTGCGTTTACACGAAACGAAGTCTTGATTGTAAAAGACACAGAGCCTGGCATTTAACTCCATTTCTGAAGGGAAACACACAGCACAGTGCTCATCCATGAAACACACTCTGGTGTAGAGCAAGAAGCATGGTCTTGCTTTCTAGAGTCTATAATAAGGCGGGAAACGTGAGTGGGCTCGGAAAAACGATCCATGTTTCCTACACACACGGACCATATCTAGTTCAACTCTGCTTCTGAAACTGATACAAACCACAGTTCCTCTAACATCCAATGCTTTTCAAATAAGAGCAAGAAACGTGTGAGCTTCATGAACGATGTAGCTTCGTTTGAGCTGAAAAGTGAGGGCGTTTACCTGAAAAGAAGTCTTGCTTGTAGGAAGACACAGAGCCTGGCATTGATCTCCGTATCTGAAGGGAAACACACTGCACAGTTCCCATCCATGAAACACACTCTGTTTAGAGCAAGATGCACCCTCTTGCTTTCTAGAATCTCGAATAAGGCAGAAATCGTGAGTGTGCTCAGAACATAAGAACCGTGTTTCCAACACACATTGACCATATCTAGTTCAACTCTGCTTCTGAAACTGATACAAAACACAGTTCCTCTAACATCCAATGCATTTCAAATAAGAGCGAGAAACGTGTGAGCTTCGTGAACGATGTAGCTTCATTTGAGCTGAAAGTGAGTTCTTATACCCGAAACGAAGTCTTGATTGTAAAAGACACAGTGCCTGGCATTTAACTCCGTTTCTGAGGGGAAACACACAGCACAGTGCTTATCCATGAAACACACTCTGCTTTAGAACCAGAAGCACGCTCTTGCTTTCTAGAGTCTCGAATAAGGCGGAAAACGTGAGTGTGCTCAGAACAAATTAACCGTGTTTCCTACACACATTGACCATATCTAGTTCAACGCTGCTTCTGAAACTGATACAAACCACAGTTCCTCTAACATCCAATGCTTTTCAAATAAGAGCAAGAAACTTGTGAGCTTCATGAACGATGTAGCTTCGTTTGAGCTGAAAAGTGAGGGCGTTTACCTAAAAAGAAGTCTTGCTTGTAGGAAGACACAGAGCCTGGCATTGATCTCCGTATCTGTAGGGAAACACACAGCACAGTTCTCATCCATGAAACACACTCTGCTGTAGAGCAAGAAGCATGCTCTTGCTTTCTAGAGTCTATAATAAGGCGGGAAACGTGAGTGGGCTCAGAACAAACGATCCATGATTCCTACACACACGGACCATATCTAGTTCAACTCTGCTTCTGAAACTGATACAAACCACAGGGCCTCTAACATCCAATGCTTTTCAAATAAGAGCGAGAAACGTGTGAGCTTCCTGAACGATGTAGCTTTGTTTGAGCTGAAAAGTGACAGCGTTTACCTGAAATGAAGTCTTGTTTGTAGGAAGACACAGAGCCTGGCATTTAACTCAGTTTCTGAAGGGAAACACACAGCACAGTGCTCATCCATGAAACACACTCTGCTTTAGAGCCAGAAGCACGCTCTTGCTTTCTAGATTCTCGAATAACGCGGGAAACGTGAGTGTGCTCAGAACAAAAGAACCGTGTTTCCTACACACACGGACCATATCTAGTTCAACTCTGCTTCAGAAACTGATACAAACCACAGGGCCTCTAACATCCAATGCTTTTCAGTTAAGAGCGAAAAACGTGAGAGCTTCGTGAACTATGTAGCTTCGTTTGAGATGATAGTGAGTGCGTTTACCAGAAACGAAGTCTTGATTGTAAAAGACAAAGAACATGGCATTTAACTCCGTTTCTGAAGGGAAACACACAGCACAGTTCTCATCCATGAAACACACTCTGCTGTAGAGCAAGAAGCATGCTCTTGCTTTCTAGAGTCTATAATAAGGCGGGAAACGTGAGTGGGCTCAGAACAAACGATCCATGTTTCCTACACACACGGACCATATCTAGTTCAACTCTGCTTCTGAAAGTGATGCAAACCACAGTTCCTCTAACATCCAATGCTTTTCAAATAAGAGCAAGAAACGTGTGAGCTTCATGAACGATGTAGCTTCGTTTGAGCTGAAAAGTGATGGCGTTTACCTGAAAAGAAGTCTTGCTTGTAGGAAGACACAGAGCCTGGCATTGATCTCCGTATCTGAAGGGAAAGACACAGCACAGTTCTCATCCATGAAACACACTCTGTTTAGAGCAAGATGCACGCTCTTGCTTTCTAGAGTCTCTAATAAGGCGGGAAACGTGAGTGGGCTCAGAACAAAAGAACCGTGTTTCCTACACACACGGACCATACCTAGTTCAACTATGCTTCTGAAACTGATACAAACCACTGGTCCTCTAACATCCAATGCTTTTCAGTTAAGAGCGAGAAACGTGTGAGCTTCGTGAACGATGTAGTTTCGTTTGAGCTGAAAGTGAGTTCTTATACCCGAAACGAAGTCATGATTGTAAAAGACACAGTGCCTGGCATTTAACTCCGTTTAAGAAGGGAAACACACAGCACAGTGCTTATCCATGAAACACACCCTGCTATAGAGCCAGAAGCATGCTCATGCTTTCTAGAGTCTCGAATAAGGCGGAAAACATGAGTGTGCTCAGAACATAAGAACCGTGTTTCCTACACACATTGACCATATCTAGTTCAACTCTGCTTCTGAAACTGATACAAACTGCAGTTCCTCTAACATTAAATGCTTTTCAAATAAGAGCAAGAAACGTGTGAGCTTCATGAACGATGTAGCTTCGTTTGAGCTGAAAAGTGAGGGTGTTTACCTAAAAAGATGTCTTGCTTTTAGGAAGACACAGAGCCTGGCATTGATCTCCATATCTGAAGGGAAACACACTGCACAGTTCTCATCCATGAAACACAATCTGTTTAGAGCAAGATGCACGCTCTTGCATTCTAGAGTCTCTAATAAGGCGGGAAACGTGAGTGGGCTCAGAACAAAAGAACCGTGTTTCCTACACACACGGACCATACCTAGTTCAACTCTGCTTCTGAAACTGATACGAACCACTGGTCCTCTAACATCCAATGCTTTTCAGTTAAGAGCGAGAAACGTGTGAGCTTCCTGAACGATGTAGCTTTGTTTGAGCTGAAAAGTGACAGCGTTTATCTGAAACGAAGTCTTGTTTGTAGGAAGACACAGAGCCTGGCATTTAACTCCGTTTCTGAAGGGAAACACACAGCACAGTGCTCATCCATGAAACACACTCTGCTTTTGAGCCAGAAGCACGCTCTTGCTTTCTAGAGTCTCGAATAAGGCGGGAAACGTGATGTGCTCAAAACAAAAGAACTGTGTTTCCTACACACACGGACCATATCTAGTTCAACTCTGCTTCAGAAACTGATACAAACCACAGGGCCTCTAACATCCAATGCTTTTCAGTTAAGAGCGAAAAACGTGAGAGCTTCCTGAACTATGTAGCTTTGTTTGAGATGATAGTGAGTGCGTTTACACGAAACGAAGTCTTGATTGTAAAAGACACAGAGCCTGGCATTTAACTCCATTTCTGAAGGGAAACACACAGCACAGTGCTCATCCATGAAACACACTCTGGTGTAGAGCAAGAAGCATGGTCTTGCTTTCTAGAGTCTATAATAAGGCGGGAAACGTGAGTGGGCTCAGAAAAAACGATCCATGTTTCCTACACACACGGACCATATCTAGTTCAACTCTGCTTCTGAAACTGATACAAACCACAGTTCCTCTAACATCCAATGCTTTTCAAATAAGAGCAAGAAACGTGTGAGCTTCATGAACGATGTAGCTTCGTTTGAGCTGAAAAGTGAGGGCGTTTACCTGAAAAGAAGTCTTGCTTGTAGGAAGACACAGAGCCTGGCATTGAACTCCGTATCTGAAGGGAAACACACAGCACAGTTCTCAGCCATGAAACACACTCTGTTTAGAGCAAGATGCACGCTCTTGCTTTCTAGAGTCTTAATAAGGCGGGAAACGTGATGTGCTCACAAGAAAAGAACCGTGTTTCCTACACACACGGACCATATCTAGTTCAACTCAGCTGATGAAACTGATACGAACCACTGGTCCTCTAACATCCAATGCTTTTCAGTTAAGAGCGAGAAACGTGTGAGCTTCGGGAACGATGTAGCTTCGTTTGTGCTGAAAGTGAGTTCTTATACCTGAAACGAAGTCTTGATTGTAAAAGACACAGTGCCTGGCATTTAACTCCGTTTCTGAAGGGAAACACACATCACAGTTCTCATCCATGAAAGACACTCTGCTTTAGAGCAAGAAGCACGCTCTTGCTTTCTAGAGTCTCTAATAAGGCAGGAAACGTGAGTGTGCTCAGAACAAAAGAACCGTGTTTCCTACACACACGGACCATATCTAGTTCAACTCTGCTTCAGAAACTGATACAAACCACAGGGCCTCTAACATCCAATGCTTTTCAGTTAAGAGCGAGAAACGTGTGAGCTTCGTGAACGATGTAGCTTCATTTGAGATTATAGTGAGTGTGTTTACCCGAAACAAATTCTTGATTGTAAAAGACAAAGAACCTGGCATTGATCTCCGTTTCTGAAGGGAAACACACAGCACAGTTCTCATCCATGAAACACACTCTGCTTTAGAGCAAGATGCACGCTCTGGCTTTCTAGAATCTCTAATAAGGCGGGAAACGTGAGTGTGCTCAGAACAAAAGAACCGTGTTTCCTACACACATTGACCATATCTAGTTCAACTCTGCTTCTGAAACTGATACAAACCACAGGGCCTCTAACATCCAATGCTTTTCAGTTAAGAGCGAAAAACGTGAGAGCTTCGTGAACTATGTAGCTTCGTTTGAGCTGAAAAGTGAGGGCGTTTACCTGAAAAAAAGTCTTGCTTGTAGGAAGACACAGAGCCTGGCATTGATCTCCGTATCTGAAGGGAAACACACAGCACAGTTCTCATCCATGAAACACACTCTGTTTAGAGCAAGATGCACGCTCTTGCTTTCTAGAGTCTCTAATAAGGCGGGAAACGTGAGTGTGCTCAGAAAAAAAGAACAGTGTTTCCTACACACACGGACCATATCTAGTTCAACTCTGCTTCTGAAACTGATACGAACCACTGGTCCTCTAACATCCAATGCTTTTCAGTTAAGAGCGAGAAACGTGTGAGCTTCGTGAACGATGTAGCTTTGTTTGAGCTGAAAGTGAGTTCTTATACCCGAAACGAAGTCTTGATTGTAAAAGACAAGGTGTCTGGTATTTAACTCCGTTTCTGAAGGGAAACACACATCACTGTTCTCATCCATGAAACACACTCTGCGTTAGAGCAAGAAGCACGCTCTTGCTTTCTAGAGTCTCTAATAAGGCGGGAAACGTGAGTGTGCTCAGAACAATAGATCCATGTTTCCTACACACACGGACCATATCTAGTTCAACTCTGCTTCTGAAACTGATACAAACCACTGGTCCTCTAACATCCAATGCTTTTCAGTTAAGAGCGAGAAACGTGTGAGCTTCCTGAACGATGTAGCTTTTTTTGGGCTGAAAGTGACAGCGTTTACCTGAAAAGAAATCTTGTTTGTAGGAAGACACAGAGCCTGGCATTTAACTCAGTTTCTGAAGGGAAACACACATCACAGTGCTCATCCATGAAACACACTCTGCTTTAGAGCCAGAAGCACGCTCTTGCTTTCTAGAGTCTCGAATAAGGCGGGAAACGTGAGTGGGCTCAGAACAAACGATCCATGTTTCCTACACACACGGACCATATCTAGTTCAACTCTGCTTCTGAAAGTGATACAAACCACAGTTCCTCTAACATCCAATGCCTTTTAAATAAGAGCAAGAAATGTGTGAGCTTCATGAACGATGTAGCTTCGTTTGAGCTGAAAAGTGAGGGCGTTTAACTGAAAAGATGTCTTGCTTGTAGGAAGACACAGAGCCTGGCATTGATCTCCGTATCTGTAGAGAAACACACACCACAGTTATCATTGATGAAACACACTCTGTTTACAGCAAGATGCACGCTCTTGCTTTCTAGAGTCTCTAATAAGGCAGGAAACGTGAGTGTGCTCAGAACAAAAGAACCGTGTTTCCTACACACACGGACCATATCTAGTTCAACTCTGCTTCAGAAACTGATACAAACCACAGGGCCTCTAACATCCAATGCTTTTCAGTTAAGAGTGAGAAACGTGTGAGCTTTGTGAACAATGTAGCACCATTTGAGATGATAGTGAGTGCGTTTACCCGAAACGAAGTCTTGATTGTAAAAGACAAAGAACATGGCATTTAACTCCGTTTCTGAAGGGAAACACACAGCACAGTGCTTATCCATGAAACACACTCTGCTTTAGAGCCAGAAGCACGCTCATGCTTTCTAGAGTCTCGAATAAGGAGGAAAACGTCAGTGTGCTCAGAACATAAGAACCGTGTTTCCTACACACATTGACCATATCTAGTTCAACTCTGCTTCTGAAACTGATACAAACCACAGTTCCTCTAACATCCAATGCTTTTCAAATAAGAGCAAGAAACGTGTGAGCTTCATGAACGATGTAGCTTCGTTTGAGGTGAAAAGTGAGGGCGTTTACCTAAAAAGAAGTCTTGCTTGTAGGAAGACACAGAGCCTGGCATTGATCTCCATATCTGAAGGGAAACACACTGCACAGTTCTCATCCATGAAACACACTCTGTTTAGAGCAAGATGCACGCTCTTGCATTCTAGAGTCTAATAAGGCGGAAAACGTGAGTGTGCTCAGAACATAAGAACCGTGTTTCCTACACACATTGACCATATCTAGTTCAACTCTGCTTCTGAAACTGATACAAACCACAGTTCCTCTAACATCCAATGCTTTTCAAATAAGAGCAAGAAACGTGTGAGCTTCATGAACGATGTAGCTTCGTTTGAGCTTTAAAGTGAGGGCGTTTACCTAAAAAGAAGTCTTGCTTGTAGGAAGACACAGAGCCTGGCATTGATCTCCGTATCTGAAGGGAAACACACTGCACAGTTCTTATCCATGAAACACACTCTGTTTAGAGCAAGATGCACGCTCTTGCTTTCTAGAGTCTCGAATAAGGCGGAAAACGTGAGTGTGCTCAGAACATAAGAACCGTGTTTCCTACACACATTGACCATATCTAGTTCAACTCTGCTTCTGAAACTGATACAAACCACAGTTCCTCTAACATCCAATGCTTTTCAAATAAGAGCAAGAAACGTGTGAGCTTCATGAACGATGTAGCTTCGTTTGAGCTTTAAAGTGAGGGCGTTTACCTAAAAAGAAGTCTTGCTTGTAGGAAGACACAGAGCCTGGCATTGATCTCCGTATCTGAAGGGAAACACACTGCACAGTTCTCATCCATGAAACACACTCTGTTTAGAGCAAGATGCACGCTCTTGCTTTCTAGAGTCTCGAATAAGGCGGAAAACGTGAGTGTGCTCAGAACATAAGAACCGTGTTTCCTACACACATTGACCATATCTAGTTCAACTCTGCTTCTGAAACTGATACAAACCACAGTTCCTCTAACATCCAATGCTTTTCAAATAAGAGCAAGAAACGTGTGAGCTTTATGAACGATGTAGCTTTGTTTGATCTGAAAAGTGAGGGCGTTTAACTGAAAAGAAGTCTTGCTTGTAGGAAGACACAGAGCCTGGCATTGATCTCCGTATCTGTAGGGAAACACACAGCACAGTTCTCATCCATGAAACACACTCTGTTTACAGCAAGATGCACGCTCTTGCTTTCTAGAGTCTCTAATAAGGCTGGAAACGTGAGTGGGCTCAGAACAAAAGAACCGTGTTTCCTACACACACGGACCATACCTAGTTCAACTCTGCTTCTGAAACTGATACAAACCACTGGCCCTCTAACATCCAATGCTTTTCAGTTAAGAGCGAGAAACGTGTCAGCTTCGTGAACGATGTAGCTTCGTTTGAGCTGAAATTGAGTTCTTCTACCCGAAACGAATTCTTGATTGTAAAAGACACAGTTCCTGGCATTTAACTCCGTTTCTGAAGGGAAACACACAGCACAGTGCTTATCCATGAAACACACTCTGCTTTAGAGCCAGAAGCACGCTCATGCTTTCTAGAGTCTCGAATAAGCCGGAAAACGTGAGTGTGCTCAGAACATAAGAACCGTGTTTCCTACACACATTGACCATATCTAGTTCAACTCTGCTTCTGAAACTGATACAAACCACAGTTCCTCTAACATCCAATGCTTTTCAAATAAGAGCAAGAAACGTGTGAGCTTCATGAACGATGTAGCTTCGTTTGAGCTGAAAAGTGAGGGCGTTTACCTAAAAAGAAGTCTTGCTTGTAGGAAGACACAGAGCCTGGCATTGATCTCCGTATCTGAACGAAACACACTGCACAGTTCTCATCCATGAAACACACTCTGTTTAGAGCAAGATGCACGCTCTTGCTTTCTAGAGTCTCGAATAAGGCGGAAAACGTGAGTGTGCTCAGAACATAAGAACCGTGTTTCCTACACACATTGACCATATCTAGTTCAACTCTGTTTCTGAAACTGATACAAACCACAGTTCCTCTAACATCCAATGCTTTTCAAATAAGAGCAAGAAACGTGTGAGCTTCATGAACGATGTAGCTTCGTTTGAGCTGAAAAGTGAGGGCGTTTACCTGAAAAGAAGTCTTGCTTGTAGGAAGACACAGAGCCTGGCATTGATCTCCGTATCTGAAGGGAAACACACAGCACAGTTCTCATCCATGAAACACACTCTGTTTAGAGCAAGATGCACGCTCTTGCTTTCTAAAGTCTCTAATAAGGCGGGAAACGTGAGTGGGCTCAGAACAAAAGAACCGTGTTTCCTACACACACGGACCATACCTAGTTCAACTCTGCTTCTGAAACTGATACAAACCACTGGTCCTCTAACATCCAATGCTTTTCAGTTAAGAGCGAGAAACGTGTGAGCTTCGTGAACAATGTAGCACCATTTGAGATGATAGTGAGTGCGTTTACCCGAAACGAAGTCTTGATTGTAAAAGACAAAGAACATGGCATTTAACTCCGTTTCTGAAGGGAAACACACAGCACAGTTCTCATCCATGAAACACACTCTGCTTTAGAGCAAGAAGCATGCTCTTGCTTTCTAGAGTCTATAATAAGGCGGGAAACATGAGTGGGCTCAGAACAAACGATCCATGTTTCCTACACACACGGACCATACCTAGTTCAACTCTGCTTCTGAAACTGATACAAACCACTGGTACTCTAACATCCAATGCTTTTCAGTTAAGAGCGAGAAACGTGTGAGCTTCGTGAACGATGTAGCTTCATTTGAGCTGAATGTGAGTTCTTCTACCCGAAACGAATTCTTGATTGTAAAAGACACAGTGCCTGGCATTTAACTCCGTTTCTGAAGGGAAACACACAGCACAGTGCTTATCCATGAAACACACTCTGCTTTAGAGCCAGAAGCACGCTCATGCTTTCTAGAGTCTCGAATAAGGCGGAAAACGTCAGTGTGCTCAGAACATAAGAACCGTGTTTCCTACACACATTGACCATATCTAGTTCAACTCTGCTTCTGAAACTGATACAAACCACAGTTCCTCTAACATCCAATGCTTTTCAAATAAGAGCAAGAAACGTGTGAGCTTCATGAACGATGTAGCTTCGTTTGAGCTGAAAAGTGAGTGCGTTTACCTAAAAAGATGTCTTGCTTGTAGGAAGACACAGAGCCTGGCATTGATCTCCGTATCTGAAGGGAAACACACTGCACAGTTCCCATCCATGAAACACACTCTGTTTAGAGAAAGATGCACCCTCTTGCTTTCTAGAGTCTCGAATAAGGCAGAAATCGTGAGTGTGCTCAGAACATAAGAACCGTGTTTCCTACACACATTGACCATATCTAGTTCAACTCTGCTTCTGAAACTGATACAAACCACAGTTCCTCTAACATCCAATGCATTTCAAATAAGAGCGAGAAACGTGTGAGCTTCGTGAACGATGTAGCTTCATTTGAGCTGAAAGTGAGTTCTTATACCCGAAACGAAGTCTTGATTGTAAAAGACACAGTGCCTGGCATTTAACTCCGTTTCTGAGGGGAAACACAGAGCACAGTGCTTATCCATGAAACACACTCTGCTTTAGAACCAGAAGCACGCTCTTGCTTTCTAGAGTCTCGAATAAGGCGGAAAACGTGAGTGTGCTCAGAACAAATTAACCGTGTTTCCTACACACATTGACCATATCTAGTTCAACGCTGCTTCTGAAACTGATACAAACCACAGTTCCTCTAACATCCAATGCTTTTCAAATAAGAGCAAGAAACTTGTGAGCTTCATGAACGATGTAGCTTCGTTTGAGCTGAAAAGTGAGGGCGTTTACCTAAAAAGAAGTCTTGCTTGTAGGAAGACACAGAGCCTGGCATTGATCTCCGTATCTGTAGGGAAACACACAGCACAGTTCTCATCCATGAAACACACTCTGCTGTAGAGCAAGAAGCATGCTCTTGCTTTCTAGGGTCTATAATAAGGCGGGAAACGTGAGTGGGCTCAGAACAAACGATCCATGATTCCTACACACACGGACCATATCTAGTTCAACTCTGCTTCTGAAACTGATACAAACCACAGGGCCTCTAACATCCAATGCTTTTCAAATAAGAGCGAGAAACGTGTGAGCTTCCTGAACGATGTAGCTTTGTTTGAGCTGAAAAGTGACAGCGTTTACCTGAAACGAAGTCTTGTTTGTAGGAAGACACAGAGCCTGGCATTTAACTCAGTTTCTGAAGGGAAACACACAGCACAGTGCTCATCCATGAAACACACTCTGCTTTAGAGCCAGAAGCACGCTCTTGCTTTCTAGATTCTCGAATAAGGCGGGAAACGTGAGTGTGCTCAGAACAAAAGAACCGTGTTTCCTACACACACGGACCATATCTAGTTCAACTCTGCTTCAGAAACTGATACAAACCACAGGGCCTCTAACATCCAATGCTTTTCAGTTAAGAGCGAAAAACGTGAGAGCTTCGTGAACTATGTAGCTTCGTTTGAGATGATAGTGAGTGCGTTTACCAGAAATGAAGTCTTGATTGTAAAAGACAAAGAACATGGCATTTAACTCCGTTTCTGAAGGGAAACACACAGCACAGTTCTCATCCATGAAACACACTCTGCTGTAGAGCAAGAAGCATGCTCTTGCTTTCTAGAGTCTATAATAAAGCGGGAAACGTGAGTGGGCTCAGAACAAACGATCCATGTTTCCTACACACACGGACCATATCTAGTTCAACTCTGCTTCTGAAAGTGATGCAAACCACAGTTCCTCTAACATCCAATGCTTTTCAAATAAGAGCAAGAAACGTGTGAGCTTCATGAACGATGTAGCTTCGTTTGAGCTGAAAAGTGAGGGCGTTTACCTGAAACGAAGTCTTGCTTGTAGGAAGACACAGAGCCTGGCATTGAACTCCGTTTCTGAAGGGAAACACAAAGCACAGTGCTCATCCATGAAACACACTCTGCTTTAGAGCCAGAAGCACGCTCTTTCTTTCTAGATTCTCTAATAATGCGGGAAACGTGAGTGTGCTCAGAACAAAAGAACCGTGTTTCCTACACACACGGACCATATCTAGTTCAACTCTGCTTCAGAAACTGATACAAACCACAGGGCCTCTAACATCCAATGCTTTTCAGTTAAGAGCGAGAAACGTGTGAGCTTCGTGAACGATGTAGCTTCGTTTGAGCTGAACGTGAGTTCTTATACCTGAAACGAAGTCTTGATTGTAAAAGACACAGTGCCTGGCATTTAACTCCGTTTCTGAAGGGAAACACACATCACAGTTCTCATCCATGAAAGACACTCTGCTTTAGAGCAAGAAGCACGCTCTTGCTTTCTAGAGTCTCTAATAAGGCAGGAAACGTGAGTGTGCTCAGAACAATAGATCCATGTTTCCTACACACACAGACCATATCTAGTTCAACTCTGCTTCTGATACTGATACAAACCACAGGTCCTCTTACATCCAATTCTTTTCAGTTACGAGCGAGAAACGTGTGAGCTTCCTGAACGATGTAGCTTTGTTTGAGCTGAATAGTGACAGCGTTTACCTGAAACGAAGTCTTGTTTGTAGGAAGACACAGAGCCTGGCATTTAACTCAGTTTCTGAAGGGAAACACACAGCACAGTGCTCATCCATGAAACACACTCTGCTTTAGAGCCAGAAGCACGCTCTTGCTTTCTAGAGTCTCGAATAAGGCGGGAAACGTGAGTGTGCTCAGAACAAAAGAACCGTGTTTCCTACACACACGGACCATATCTAGTTCAACTCTGCTTCAGAAACTGATAAAAACCACAGGGACTCTAACATCCAATGCTTTTCAGTTAAGAGCGAAAAACGTGAGAGCTTCGTGAACTATGTAGCTTCGTTTGAGATGATAGTGAGTGCGTTTACCAGAAACGAAGTCTTGATTGTAAAAGACAAAGAACATGGCATTTAACTCCGTTTCTGAAGGGAAACACACAGCACAGTTCTCATCCATGAAACACACTCTGCTGTAGAGCAAGAAGCATGCTCTTGCTTTCTAGAGTCTATAATAAGGCGGGAAACGTGAGTGGGCTCAGAACAAACGATTCATGTTTCCTACACACACGGACCATATCTAGTTCAACTCTGCTTCAGAAACTGATACAAACCACAGGGCCTCTAACATCCAATGCTTTTCAGTTAAGAGCGAGAAACGTGTGAGCTTCGTGAATGATGTAGCTTCGTTTGAGCTGAAAGTGAGTTCTTCTACCCGAAACGAATTCTTGATTGTAAAAGACACAGTGCCTGGCATTTAACTCCGTTTCTGAAGGGAAACACACAGCACAGTGCTTATCCATGAAACACACTCTGCTTTAGAGCCAGAAGCATGCTCATGCTTTCTAGAGTCTCGAATAAGGCGGAAAACGTGATTGTGCTCAGAACATAAGAACCGTGTTTCCTACACACATTGACCATATCTAGTTCAACTCTGCTTCTGAAACTGATACAAACCACAGTTCCTCTAACATCCAATGCTTTTCAAATAAGAGCAAGAAACGTGTGAGCTTCATGAACGATGTAGCTTCGTTTGAGCTGAAAAGTGAGGGCGTTTACCTAAAAAGAAGTCTTGCTTGTAGGAAGACACAGAGCCTGGCATTGATCTCCATATCTGAAGGGAAACACACTGCACAGTTCTCATCCATGAAACACACTCTGTTTAGAGCAAGATGCACGCTCTTGCTTTCTAGAGTCTAATAAGGCAGAAAACGTGAGTGTGCTCAGAACAAAAGAACCGTGTTTCCTACACACATTGACCATATCTAGTTCAACTCTGCTTCTGAAACTGATACAAACCACAGTTCCTCTAACATCCAATGCTTTTCAAATAAGAGCAAGAAACATGTGAGCTTCATGAACGATGTAGCTTCGTTTGAGCTGAAAAGTGAGGGCGTTTACCTAAAAAGAAGTCTTGCTTGTAGGAAGACACAGAGCCTGGCATTGATCTCTGTATCTGATGGGAAACACACTGCACAGTTCTCATCCATGAAACACACTCTGTTTAGAGCAAGATGCACGCTCTTGCTTTCTAGAGTCTCGAATAAGGCGGAAAACGTGAGTGTGCTCAGAACATAAGAACCGTGTTTCCTACACACATTGACCATATCTAGTTCAACTCTGCTTCTGAAACTGATACAAACCAAAGTTCCTCTAACATCCAATGCTTTTCAAATAAGAGCAAGAAACGTGTGAGCTTCATGAACGATGTAGCTTCGTTTGAGCTGAAAAGTGAGGGCGTTTACCTGAAAAGAAGTCTTGCTTGTAGGAAGACACAGAACCTGGCATTGAACTCCGTATCTGAAGGGAAACAAACAGCACAGTTCTCATCCATGAATCACACTCTGCTGTAGAGCAAGAAGCATGCTCTTGCTTTCTAGAGTCTATAATAAGGCGGGAAACGTGAGTGGGCTCAGAACAAACGATCCATGTTTCCTACACACACGGACCATATCTAGTTCAACTCTGCTTCTGAAAGTGATACAAACCACAGGTCCTCTAACATCCAATGCTTTTCAAATAAGAGCGAGAAACTTGTGAGCTTTGTGAACGATGTAGCTTCGTTTGAGCTGAAAAGTGAGGGCGTTTACCTGAAAAGAAGTCTTGCTTGTAGGAAGACACAGAGCCTGGCATTGATCTCCGTATCTGAAGGGAAACACACAGCACAGTTCTCATCCAGGAAACACACTCTGTTTAGAGCAAGATGCACGCTCTTGCTTTCTAGAGTCTCTAATAAGGCGGGAAACGTGAGTGGGCTCAGAACAAAAGAACCGTGTTTCCTACACACACGGACCATACCTAGTTCAACTCTGCTTCTGAAACTGATACAAACCACTGGTCCTCTAACATCCAATGCTTTTCAGTTAAGAGCGAGAAACGTGTGAGCTTCGTGAACGATGTAGCTTCGTTTGAGCTGAAAGTGAGTTCTTCTACCCGAAACGAATTCTTGATTGTAAAAGACACAGTGCCTGGCATTTAACTCCGTTTCTGAAGGGAAACACACAGCACAGTGCTTATCCATGAAACACACTCTGCTTTAGAGCCAGAAGCACGCTCATGCTTTCTAGAGTCTCGAATAAGGCGGAAAACGTGAGTGTGCTCAGAACATAAGAACCGTGTTTCCTACACACATTGACCATATCTAGTTCAACTCTGCTTCTGAAACTGATACAAACCACAGTTCCTCTAACATCCAATGCTTTTCAAATAAGAGCAAGAAACGTGTGAGCTTCATGAACGATGTAGCTTCGTTTGAGCTGAAAAGTGAGGGCGTTTACCTAAAAAGAAGTCTTGCTTGTAGGAAGACACAGAGCCTGGCATTGATCTCCGTATCTGAAGGGAAACACACTGCACAGTTCTCATCCATGAAACACACTTAGTTTAGAGCAAGATGCACGCTCTTGCTTTCAGAATCTCGAATAAGGCGGAAAACGTGAGTGTGCTCAGAACTTAAGAACCGTGTTTCCTACACACATTGACCATATCTAGTTCAACTCTGTTTCTGAAACTGATACAAACCACAGTTCCTCTAACATCCAATGCTTTTCAAATAAGAGCAAGAAACGTGTGAGCTTCATGAACGATGTAGCTTCGTTTGAGCTGAAAAGTGAGGGCGTTTACCTGAAAAGAAGTCTTGCTTGAAGGAAGACACAGAACCTGGCATTGAACTCCGTATCTGAAGGGAAACACACAGCACAGTTCTCATCCATGAAACACACTCTGTTTAGAGCAAGATGCACGCTCTTGCTTTCTAGAGTCTTAATAAGGCGGGAAATGTGATGTGCTCACAAGAAAAGAACCGTGTTTCCTACACACACGGACCATATCTAGTTCAACTCAGCTTCTGAAACTAATGCAAATCACAGGTCCTCTAACATCCAATGCTTTTCAGTTAAGAGCGAGAATCGTGTGAGCTTTGTTAACGATGTAGCTTCCTTTGAGCAGAAAAGTGAGTGTGTTTACCTGAAACGAAGTCTTGCTTGTAGGAAGACACAGAGCCTGGCATTGAACTCCGTTTCTGACGGGAAACACAAAGCACAGTGCTCATCCATGAAACACACTCTGCTTTAGAGCCAGAAGCACGCTCTTTCTTTCTAGATTCTCTAATAATTCGGGAAACGTGAGTGTGCTCAGAACAAAAGAACCGTGTTTCCTACACACAGGGACCATATCTAGTTCAACTCTGCTTCACAAACTGATACAAACCACAGGGCCTCTAACATCCAATGCTTTTCAGTTAAGAGCGACAAACGTGTGAGCTTCGTGAACGATGTAGCTTCATTTGAGATGATAGTGAGTGCGTTTTCCCCGAAAAGAAGTCTTGATTTTAAAAGACAAAGTACCTGGCATTTAACTCCGTTTCTGAAGGGAAACACACAGCACCATGCTCATCCATGAAACACACTCTGCTTCAGAGCCAGAAGCACGCTCTTGCTTTCTAGAGTCTCGAATAAGGCGGGAAACGTGAGTGGGCTCAGAACAAAAGAACCGTGTTTCCTACACACACGGACCATATCTAGTTCAACTCTGCTTCTGAAACTGATACGAACCACTGGTCCTCTAATATCCAATGCTTTTCAGTTAAGAGCGAGAAACGTGTGAGCTTCGTGAACGATGTAGCTTCGTTTGAGCTGAAAGTGAGTTCTTATACCTGAAACGAAGTCTTGATTGTAAAAGACACAGTGCCTGGCATTTAACTCCGTTTCTGAAGGGAAACACACATCACAGTTCTCATCCATGAAAGACACTCTGCTTTAGAGCAAGAAGCACGCTCTTGCTTTCTAGAGTCTCTAATAAGGCAGGAAACGTGAGTGTGCTCAGAACAATAGATCCATGTTTCCTACACACACGGACCATATCTAGTTCAACTCTGCTTCTGAAACTGATACAAACCACAGGTCCTCTTACATCCAATTCTTTTCAGTTACGAGCGAGAAACGTGTGAGCTTCCTGAACGATGTAGCTTTGTTTGAGCTGAAAAGTGACAGCGTTTACCTGAAACGAAGTCTTGTTTGTAGGAAGACACAGAGCCTGGCATTTAACTCAGTTTCTGAAGGGAAACACACAGCACAGTGCTCATCCATGAAACACACTCTGCTTTAGAGCCAGAAGCACGCTCTTGCTTTCTAGAGTCTCGAATAAGGCGGGAAACGTGAGTGTGCTCAGAACAAAAGAACCGTGTTTCCTACACACACGGACCATATCTAGTTCAACTCTGCTTCAGAAACTGATACAAACCACAGGGACTCTAACATCCAATGCTTTTCAGTTAAGAGCGAAAAACGTGAGAGCTTCGTGAACTATGTAGCTTCGTTTGAGATGATAGTGAGTGCGTTTACCAGAAACGAAGTCTTGATTGTAAAAGACAAAGAACATGGCATTTAACTCCGTTTCTGAAGGGAAACACACAGCACAGTTCTCATCCATGAAACACACTCTGCTGTAGAGCAAAAGCATGCTCTTGCTTTCTAGAGTCTATAATAAGGCGGGAAACGTGAGTGGGCTCAGAACAAACGATCCATGTTTCCTACACACACGGACCATATCTAGTTGAACTCTGCTTCTGAAAGTGATACAAACCACAGTTCCTCTAACATCCAATGCTTTTCAAATAAGAGCAAGAAACGTGTGAGCTTCATGAACGATGTAGCTTCCTTTGAGCTGAAAAGTGAGGGCGTTTACCTGAAAAGAAGTCTTGCTTGTAGGAAGACACAGAGCCTGGCATTGATCTCCGTATCTGAAGGGAAACACACAGCACAGTTCTCATCCATGAAACACACTCTGTTTAGAACAAGATGCACGCTCTTGCTTTCTAGAGTCTCTAATAAGGCGGGAAACGTGAGTGGGCTCAGAACAAAAGAACCGTGTTTCCTACACACACGGACCATACCTAGTTCAACTCTGCTTCTGAAACTGATACAAACCACAGGTCCTCTAACATCCAATTCTTTTCAGTTAAGAGCGAGAAACGTTTGAGCTTCCAGAACGATGTAGCTTTGTTTGAGCTGAATAGTGACAGCGTTTACCTGAAACGAAGTCTTGTTTGTAGCAAGACACAGAGCCTGGAATTTAACTCCGTTTCTGAAGAGAAACACACAGCACAGTGCTCATCCATGAAACACACTCTGCTTTAGAGCAAGAAGCACGCTCTTGCTTTCTAGAGTCTCGAATAAGGCGGGAAACGTGAGTGTGCTCAGAACAAAAGAACCGTGTTTCCTACACACACGGACCATATCTAGTTCAACTCTGCTTCAGAAACTGACACAAACCACAGGGCCTCTAACATCCAATGCTTTTCAGTTAAGAGCGAGAAACGTGTGAGCTTCGTGAACGATGTAGCTTCGTTTGAGCTGAAAGTGAGTTCTTCTACCCGAAACGAACTCTTGATTGTAAAAGACACAGTGCCTGGCATTTAACTCCGTTTCTGAAGGGAAACACACAGCACAGTGCTTATCCATGAAACACACTCTGCTTTAGAGCCAGAAGCAGGCTCATGCTTTCTAGAGTCTCGAATAAGGCGGAAAACGTGATTGTGCTCAGAACATAAGAACCGTGTTTCCTACACACATTGACCATATCTAGTTCAACTCTGCTTCTGAAACTGATACAAACCACAGTTCCTCTAACATCCAATGCTTTTCAAATAAGAGCAAGAAACGTGTGAGCTTCATGAACGATGTAGCTTCGTTTGACCTGAAAAGTGAGGGCGTTTACCTAAAAAGAAGTCTTGCTTGTAGGAAGACACAGAGCCTGTCATTGATCTCCATATCTGAAGGGAAACACACTGCACAGTTCTCATCCATGAAACACACTCTGTTTAGAGCAAGATGCACGCTCTTGCTTTCTAGAGTCTAATAAGGCGGAAAACGTGAGTGTGCTCAGAACAAAAGAACCGTGTTTCCTACACACATTGACCATATCTAGTTCAACTCTGCTTCTGAAACTGATACAAACCACAGTTCCTCTAACATCCAATGCTTTTCAAATAAGAGCAAGAAACGTGTGAGCTTCATGAACGATGTAGCTTCGTTTGAGCTGAAAAGTGAGGGCGTTTACCTAAAAAGAAGTCTTGCTTGTAGGAAGACACAGAGCCTGGCATTGATCTCTGTATCTGAAGGGAAACACACTGCAGAGTTCTCATCCATGAAACACACTCTGTTTAGAGCAAGATGCACGCTCTTGCTTTCTAGAGTCTCGAATAAGGCGGAAAACGTGAGTGTGCTCAGAACATAAGAACCGTGTTTCCTACACACATTGACCATATCTAGTTCAACTCTGCTTCTGAAACTGATACAAACCACAGTTCCTCTAACATCCAATGCTTTTCAAATAAGAGCAAGAAACGTGTGAGCTTCATGAACGATGTAGCTTCGTTTGAGCTGAAAAGTGAGGGCGTTTACCTGAAAAGAAGTCTTGCTTGTAGGAAGACACAGAACATGGCATTGAACTCCGTATCTGAAGGGAAACACACAGCACAGTTCTCATCCATGAAACACACTCTGTTTAGAGCAAGATGCACGCTCTTGCTTTCTAGAGTCTTAATAAGGCGGGAAACGTGATGTGCTCACAAGAAAAGAACCGTGTTTCCTACACACACGGACCATATCTAGTTCAACTCAGCTTCTGAAACTAATGCAAATCACAGGTCCTCTAACATCCAATGCTTTTCAGTTAAGAGCGAGAATCGTGTGAGCTTTGTGAACGATGTAGCTTCCTTTGAGCAGAAAAGTGAGTGTGTTTACCTGAAACGAAGTCTTGCTTGTAGGAAGACACAGAGCCTGGCATTGAACTCCGTTTCTGAAGGGAAACACAAAGCACAGTGCTCATCCATGAAACACACTCTGCTTTAGAGCCAGAAGCACGCTCTTTCTTTCTAGATTCTCTAATAATGCGGGAAACGTGAGTGTGCTCAGAACAAAAGAACCGTGTTTCCTACACACACGGACCATATCTAGTTCAACTCTGCTTCACAAACTGATACAAACCACAGGGCCTCTAACATCCAATGCTTTTCAGTTAAGAGCGACAAACGTGTGAGCTTCGTGAACGATGTAGCTTCATTTGAGATGATAGTGAGTGCGTTTTCCCCGAAACGAAGTCTTGATTTTAAAAGACAAAGAACCTGGCATTTAACTCCGTTTCTGAAGGGAAACACACAGCACCATGCTCATCCATGAAACACACTCTGCTTTAGAGCCAGAAGCACGCTCTTGCTTTCTAGAGTCTCGAATAAGGCGGGAAACGTGAGTGGGCTCAGAACAAAAGAACCGTGTTTCCTACACACACGGACCATATCTAGTTCAACTCTGCTTCTGAAACTGATACGAACCACTGGTCCTCTAATATCCAATGCTTTTCAGTTAAGAGCGAGAAACGTGTGAGCTTCGTGAACGATGTAGCTTCGTTTGAGCTGAAAGTGAGTACTTATACCTGAAACGAAGTCTTGATTGTAAAAGACACAGTGCCTGGCATTTAACTCCGTTTCTGAAGGGAAACACACATCACAGTTCTCATCCATGAAAGACACTCTGCTTTAGAGCAAGAAGCACGCTCTTGCTTTCTAGAGTCTCTAATAAGGCAGGAAACGTGAGTGTGCTCAGAACAATAGATCCATGTTTCCTACACACACGGACCATATCTAGTTCAACTCTGCTTATGAAACTGATACAAACCACAGGTCCTCTTACATCCAATTCTTTTCAGTTACGAGCGAGAAACGTGTGAGCTTCCTGAACGATGTAGCTTTGTTTGAGCTGAAAAGTGACAGCGTTTACCTGAAACGAAGTCTTGTTTGTAGGAAGACACAGAGCCTGGCATTTAACTCAGTTTCTGAAGGGAAACACACAGCACAGTGCTCATCCATGAAACACACTCTGCTTTAGAGCCAGAAGCACGCTCTTGCTTTCTAGAGTCTCGAATAAGGCGGGAAACGTGAGTGTGCTCAGAACAAAAGAACCGTGTTTCCTACACACACGGACCATATCTAGTTCAACTCTGCTTCAGAAACTGATACAAACCACAGGGACTCTAACATCCAATGCTTTTCAGTTAAGAGCGAAAAACGTGAGAGCTTCGTGAACCATGTAGCTTCGTTTGAGATGATAGTGAGTGCGTTTACCAGAAACGAAGTCTTGATTGTAAAAGACAAAGAACATGGCATTTAACTCCGTTTCTGAAGGGAAACACACAGCACAGTTCTCATCCATGAAACCCACTCTGCTGTAGAGCAAGAAGCATGCTCTTGCTTTCTAGAGTCTATAATAAGGCGGGAAACGTGAGTGGGCTCAGAACAAACGATCCATGTTTCCTACACACACGGACCATATCTAGTTCAAGTCTGCTTCTGAAAGTGATACAAACCACAGTTCCTCTAACATCCAATGCTTTTCAAATAAGAGCAAGAAACGTGTGAGCTTCATGAACGATGTAGCTTCGTTTGAGCTGAAAAGTGAGGGCGTTTAACTGAAAAGAAGTCTTGCTTGTAGGAAGACACAGAGCCTGGCATTGATCTCCGTATCTGTAGGGAAACACACAGCACAGTTCTCATGCATGAAACACACTCTGTTTAGAGCAAGATGCACGCACTTGCTTTCTAGAGTCTCTAATAAGGCTGGAAACGTGCGTGGGCTCAAAAAAAAAGAACCGAGTTTGCTACACACACGGACCATACCTAGTTCAACTCTGCTTCTGAAACTGATACGAACCACTGGTCCTCTAACATCCAATGCTTTTCAGTTAAGAGCGAGAAACGTGTGAGCTTCGTGAACGATGTAGCTTCGTTTGAGCTGAAAGTGAGTTCTTATACACGAAACGAAGTCTTGATTGTAAAAGACAAAGAACATGGCATTTAACTCCGTTTCTGAAGGGAAACACACAGCACAGTTCTCATCCATGAAACACACTCTGCTGTAGAGCAAGAGGCATGCTCTTGCTTTCTAGAGTCTATAATAAGGCGGGAAACGTGAGTGGGCTCAGAACAAACGATTCATGTTTCCTACACACACGGACCATATCTAGTTCAACTCTGCTTCTGAAACTGATACAAACCACAGGGCCTCTAACATCCAATGCTTTTCAAATAAGAGCGAGAAACGTGTGAGATTCGTGAACGATGTAGCTTCATTTGAGCTGAGAGTGAGTTCTTATACCCGAAACGAAGTCTTGATTTAAAAGACACAGAACATGGCATTTAACTCCGTTTCTGAAGGGAAACACACAGCACAGTGCTCATCCATGAAACACACTCTCCTTTCGAGCCAGAAGCACGCTCTTGCTTTCTAGAGTCTCGACTAAGGCGGGAAACGTGACTGTGCTCAGAACAAAAGAACTGTGTTTCCTACACACACGGACCATATCTAGTTCAACTCTGCTTCAGAAACTGATACAAACCACAGGGCCTCTAACATCCAATGCTTTTCAGTTAAGAGCGAAAAACGTGAGAGCTTCCTGAACTATGTAGCTTTGTTTGAGATGATAGTGAGTGCGTTTACCCGAAACGAAGTCTTGATTGTAAAAGACAAAGAACCTGGCATTTAACTCCGTTTCTGAAGGGAAACACACAGCACAGTTCTCATCCATGAAACACACTCTGCTGTAGAGCAAGAAGCATGCTCTTGCTTTGTAGAGTCTATAATAAGGCGGGAAACGTGAGTGGGCTCAGAACAAACGATCCATGTTTCCTACAAACACGGACCATATCTAGTTCAACTCTGCTTCTGAAACTGATACAAACCACAGTTCCTCTAACATCCAATGCTTTTCAAATAAGAGCAAGAAACGTGTGAGCTTCATGAACGATGTAGCTTTGTTTGAGCTGAAAAGTGAGGGTGTTTACCTGAAAAGAAGTCTTGTTTGTAGGAAGACACAGAGCCTGGCATTGATCTCCGTATCTGAAGGGAAACACACAGCACAGTTCTCATCCAGGAAACACACTCTGTTTAGAGCAAGATGCACGCTCTTGCTTTCTAGAGTCTCTAATAAGGCGGGAAACGTGAGTGGGCTCAGAACAAAAGAACCGTGTTTCCTACACACACGGACCATACCTAGTTCAACTCTGCTTCTGAAACTGATACAAACCACTGGTCCTCTAACATCCAATGCTTTTCAGTTAAGAGCGAGAAACGTGTGAGCTGCGTGAACGATGTAGCTTCGTTTGAGCTGAAAGTGAGTTCTTATACCCGAAACGAATTCTTGATTGTAAAAGACACAGTGCCTGGCATTTAACTCCGTTTCTGAAGGGAAACACACAGCACAGTGCTTATCCATGAAACACACTCTGCTTTAGAGCCAGAAGCACGCTCATGCTTTCTAGAGTCTCGAATAAGGCGGAAAACGTGAGTGTGCTCAGAACATAAGAACCGTGTTTCCTACACACATTGACCATATCTACTTCAACTCTGCTTCTGAAACTGATACAAACCACAGTTCCTCTAACATCCAATGCTTTTCAAATAAGAGCAAGAAACGTGTGAGCTTCATGAACGATGTAGCTTCGTTTGAGCTGAAAAGTGAGGGCGTTTACCTAAAAAGAAGTCTTGCTTGTAGGAAGACACAGAGCCTGGCATTGATCTCCGTATCTGAAGGGAAACACACTGCACAGTTCTCATCCATGAAACACACTCTGTTTAGAGCAAGATGCACGCTCTTGCTTTCTAGAGTCTAATAAGGCGAAAAACGTGAGTGTGCTCAGAACATAAGAACCGTGTTTCCTACACACATTGACCATATCTAGTTCAACTCTGCTTCTGAAACTGATACAAACCACAGTTCCTCTAACATCCAATGCTTTTCAAATAAGAGCAAGAAACGTGTGAGCTTCATGAACGATGTAGCTTCGTTTGAGCTGAAAAGTGAGGGCGTATACCTAAAAAGCAGTATTGCTTGTAGGAAGACACAGAGCCTGGCATTGATCTCCGTATCTGAAGGGAAACACACTGCACAGTTCTCATCCATGAAACACACTCTGTTTAGAGCAAGATGCACGCTCTTTCTTTCTAGAGTCTCGAATAAGGCGGAAAACGTGAGTGTGCTCAGAACATAAGAACCGTGTTTCCTACACACATTGACCATATCTAGTTCAACTCTGCTTCTGAAAATGATACAAACCACAGTTCCTCTAACATCCAATGCTTTTCAAATAAGAGCAAGAAACGTGTGAGCTTTATGAACGATGTAGCTTCGTTTGAGCTGAAAAGTGAGGGCGTTTAACTGAAAAGAATTCTTGCTTGTAGGAAGACACAGAGCCTGGCATTGATCTCCGTATCTGTAGGGAAACACACAGCACAGTTCTCATCCATGAAACACACTCTGTTTAGAGCAAGATGCAAGCTCTTGCTTTCTAGAGTCTCTAATAAGGCTGGAAACGTGAGTGGGCTCAGAACAAAAGAACCGTGTTTCCTACACACACGGACCATACCTAGTTCAACTCTGCTTCTGAAACTGATACGAACCACTGGTCCTCTAACATCCAATGATTTTCAGTTAAGAGCGAGAAACGTGTGAGCTTCGTGAACGATGTAGCTTCGTTTGAGCTGAAAGTGAGTTCTTATACCCGAAAAGAAGTCTTGATTGTAAAAGATACAGTGCCTGGCATTTAACTCCGTTTCTGAAGAGAAACACACATCACAGTTCTCATCCATGAAACACACTCTGCTTTAGAGCAAGAAGCACACTCTTGCTTTCTAGAGTCTCTCATAAGGCGGGAAACGTGAGTGTGCTCAGAACAAAAGAACCGTGTTTCCTACACACACGGACCATATCTAGTTCAACTCTGCTTCAGAAACTGATACAAACCACAGGGCCTCTAACATCCAATGCTTTTCAGTTAAGAGCGAGAAATGTGTGAGCTTCGTGAACAATGTAGCACCATTTGAGATGATAGTGAGTGCGTTTACCCGAAACGAAGTCTTGATTGTAAAAGACACAGTGCCTGTCATTTAACTCCGTTTCTGAAGGGAAACCCACAGCACAGTACTTATCCATGAAACACACTCTGCTTTAGAACCAGAAGCACGCTCTTGCTTTCTAGAGTCTCAAATAAGGCGGAAAACGTGAGTTTGCTCAGAACAAATTAACCGTGTTTCCTACACACATTGACCATATCGAGTTCAACTCTGCTTCTGAAACTGCTACAAACCACAGGGCCTCTAACATCCAATGCTTTTCAGTTAAGAGCGAAAAACGTGAGAGCTTCGTGAACTATGTAGCTTCGTTGAGATGATAGTGAGTGTGTTTACCCGAAACGAAGTCTTGATTTTAAAAGACAAAGAACCTGACAATTAACTCCGTTTCTGAAGGGAAACACACAGCACAGTTCTCATCCATGAAACACACTCTGTTGTAGAGCAAGAAGCATGCTCTTGCTTTCTTGTGTCTATAATAAGGCGGGAAACGTGAGTGGGCTCAGAACAAACGATCCATGTTTCCTACACACAGTGAACATATCTAGTTCAACTCTGCTTCTGAAACTGATACAAACCACAGCTCCTCTAACATCCAATGCTTTTCAAATAAGAGCAAGAAACGTGTGAGCTTCATGTACTATGTAGCTTCGTTTGAGCTGAAAAGTGAGTGCGTTTACCCGAAACGAAGTCTTGATTGTAAAAGACACAGTGCCTGGCATTTAACTCCATTTCTGAAGGGAAACACACAGCACAGTTCTCATCCATGAAACACACTCTGCTTTAGAGCAAGAAGCATGCTCTTGCTTTCTAGAGTCTCTAATAAGGCGGGAAACGTGAGTGTGCTCAGAACAATAGATCCATGTTTCCTACACACACGGCCCATACCTAGTTCAACTCTGCTTCTGAAACTGATACGAACCACTAGTCCTCTAACATCCAATGCTTTTCAGTTAAGAGCGAGAAACGTGTGAGCTTCGTGAACGATGTAGCTTCGTTTGAGCTGAAAGTGGGTTCTTATACCCGAAACGAAGTCTTGATTGTAAAAGACACAGTGCCTGGCATTTAACTTCGTTTCTGAAGGGAAACACACAGCACAGTTCTCATCCATGAAACACACTCTGCTTTAGAGCAAGAAGCACTCTCTTGCTTTCTAGATTCTCTAATAAGGCGGGAAACGTGAATGTGCTCAGAACAATAGATCCATGTTTCCTACACACACGGACCATATCTAGTCAACTCTGCTTCTGAAACTGCTACAAACCTCAGGTCCTCTAACATCCAATGCTTTTCAGTTAAGAGCGAGAAACGTGTGAGCTTCCTGAAAGATGTAGCTTTGTTTGAGCTGAAAAGTGACAGCGTTTACTTGAAACGAAGTCTTGTTTGTAGGAAGACACATAGCCTGGCATTTAACTCCGTTTCTGAAGGGAAACACACAGCACAGTGCTCATCCATGAAACACACTCTCCTTTAGAGCCAGAAGCACGCTCTTACTTTCTAGAGTCTCGAATAAGGTGGGAAACGTGAGTGTGCTCAGAACAAAAGAACCGTGATTCCTACACACACGGACCATATCTAGTTCAACTCTGCTTCAGAAACTGATACAAACCACAGGGCCTCTAACATCCAATGCTTTTCAGTTAAGAGCGAGAAACGTGTGAGCTTCGTGAACGATGTAGCTTCATTTGAGATGATAGTGAGTGCGTTTACCCGAAACGAAGTCTTGATTGTAAAAGACAAAAAACCTGGCATTTAACTCCGTTTCTGAAGGGAAACACACAGCACAGTTCTCATCCATGAAACACACTCTGCTTTAGAGCAAGAAGCATGCTCTTGCTTTCTAGAGTCTCTAATAAGGCGGGGAACGTGAGTGTGCTCAGAACAAAAGAACCGTGTTTCCTACACACATTGACCATATCTAGTTCAACTCTGCTTCTGAAACTGATACAAAGCACAGGGCCTCTAATATCCAATGCTTTTCAGTTAAGAGCGAAAAACGTGAGAGCTTCGTGAACTATGTAGCTTCGTTTGAGATGATGGTGAGTGCGTTTACCCGAAACGAAGTCTTGATTGTAAAAGACAAAGAACATGACATTTAACTCCGTTTCTGAAGGGAAACACACAGCACAGTTCTCATCCATGAAACACACTCTGCTGTAGAGCAAGAAGCATGCTCTTGCTTTCTAGAGTCTATAATAAGGCAAGAAACGTGAGTGGGCTCAGAACAAACGATCCATGTTTCCTACACACACGGACCATATCTAGTACAACTCTGCTTCTGATACTGATACAAACCACAGATCCTCTAACATCCAATGCTTTTCAAATAAGAGCAAGAAACGTGTGAGCTTCATGAACGATGTAGCTTCGTTTGAGCTGAAATGTGAGGGCGTTTACCTGAAAAGAAGTCTTGCTTGTAGGAAGACACAGAGCCTGGCATTGATCTCCGTATCTGAAGGGAAACACACAGCACAGTTCTCATCCATGAAACACACTCTGTTTACAGCAAGATGCACGCTCTTGCTTTCTAGAGTCTCTAATAAGGCGGGAAACGTGAGTGGGCTCAGAACAAAAGAACCGTGTTTCCTACACACACGGACGATACCTAGTTCAACTCTGCTTCTGAAACTGATGCAAACCACTGGTCCTCTAACATCCAATGCTTTTCAGTTAAGAGCGAGAAACGTGTGAGCTTCCTGAACGATGTAGCTTTGTTTGAGCTGAAAAGTGACAGCGTTTACCTGAAACAAAGTCTTGTGTGTAGGAAGACACAGATCCTGGCATTTAACTCCGTTTCTGAAGGGAAACACACAGCACAGTGCTCATCCATGAAACACACTCTCCTTTAGAGCCAGAAGCACGCTCTTGCTTTCTAGAGTCTCGAATAAGGTGGGAAACGTGAGTGTGCTCAGAAAAAAAGAACCGTGATTCCTACACACACGGACCATATCTAGTTCAACTCTGCTTCTGAAACTGATACAAACCACAGGGCCTCTAAAATCCAATGCTTTTCAGTTAAGAGCGAGAAACGTGTGAGCTTCGTGAACAATGTAGCTTCATTTGAGATGATAGTGAGTGCGTTTACCCAAAACGAAGTCTTGATTGTAAAAGACAAAGAACCTGGCATTTAACTCCGTTTCTGAAGGGAAACACACAGCACAGTTCTCATCCATGAAACACACTCTGCTGTAGAGCAAGAAGCATGCTCTTGCTTTCTAGAGTCTATAATAAGGAGGGAAACGTGAGTGGGCTCAGAACAAACGATCCATGTTTCCTACACACACGGACCATATCTAGTTCAACTCTGCTTCTGAAACTGATACAAACCACAGTTCCTCAACATCCAATGCTTTACAAATAAGAGCAAGAAACGTGTGAGCTTCATGAACGATGTAGCTTCGTTTGAGCTGAAAAGTGAGGGTGTTTACCTGGAAAGAAGTCTTGCTTGTAGGAAGACACAGTGCCTGGCATTGATCTCCGTATCTGAAGCGAAACACAAAGCACAGTTCTCATCCATGAAACACACTCTGTTTACAGCAAGATGCACGCTCTTGCTTTCTAGAGTCTCTAATAAGGCGGGAAACGTGAGTGTGCTCAGAACAAAAGAACCGTGTTTCCTACACACACGGACGATACCTAGTTCAACTCTGCTTCTGAAACTGATGCAAACCACTGGTCCTCTAACATCCAATGCTTTTCAGTTAAGAGCGAGAAACGTGTGAGCTTCCTGAACGATGTAGCTTTGTTTGAGCTGAAAAGTGGCAGCGTTTACCTGAAACGAAGTCTTGTGTGTAGGAAGACACAGATCCTGGCATTTAACTCCGTTTCTGAAGGGAAACACACAGCACAGTGCTCATCCATGAAACACACTCTCCTTTAGAGCCAGAAGCACGCTCTCGCTTTCTATAGTCTCGAATAAGGTGGGAAACGTGAGTGTGCTCAGAACAAAAGAACCGTGATTCCTACACACACGGACCATATCTAGTTCAACTCTGCTTCTGAAACTGATACAAACCACAGGGCCTCTAACATCCAATGCTTATCAGTTAAGAGCGAGAAACGTGTGAGCTTCATGAACGATGTAGCTTCGTTTGAGCTGAAAGTGAGTTCTTATACCCGAAACGAATTCTTGATTGTAAAAGACACAGTGCCTGGCATTTAACTCCGTTTCTGAAGGGAAACACACAGCACAGTTCTCATCCATGAAACATACTCTGCTTTAGAGCAAGAAGCACGCTCTTGCTTTCTAGAGTCTCTAATAACGCGGGAAACGTGAGTGTGCTCAGAACAATAGATCCATGTTTCCTACACACACGGACCATATCTAGTTCAACTCTGCTTCTGAAACTGATACAAACCACAGGTCCTCTAACATCCAATGCTTTTCAGTTAAGAGCGAGAAACGTGTGAGCTTCCTGAACGATGTAGCTTTGTTTGAGCTGAAAAGTGACAGCGTTTACCCGAAACGAAGTCTTGATTGTAAAAGAAAAAGAACCTGGCATTTAACTCCGTTTCTGAAGGGAAACACACAGCACAGTGCTCATCCATGAAACACACTCTCCTTTAGAGCCAGAAGCACGCTCTTGCTTTCTAGAGTCTCGAATAAGGTGGGAAACGTGAGTGTGCTCAGAACAAAAGAACCGTGATTCCTACACACACGGACCATATCTAGTTCAACTCTGCTTCAGAAACTGATACAAACCACAGGGCCTCTAACATCCAATGCTTTTCAGTTAAGAGCGAGAAACGTGTGAGCTTCGTGAACGATGTAGCTTCCTTTGAGATGATAGTGAGTGCGTTTACCCGAAACGAAGTCTTGATTGTAAAAGACAAAGAACATGGCTTTTAACTCGGTTTCTGAAGGGAAACACACAGCACAGTTCCATCCATGAAACACACTCTGCATTAGCGAAAGAAGCATGCTCTTGCTTTCTAGAGTCTCTAATAAGGCAGGAAACTTGAGTGTGCTCAGAACAAAAGAACCGTGTTTCCTACACACATTGACCATATCTAGTTCAACTCTGCTTCTGAAACTGCTACAAACCACAGGGCCTCTAACATCCAATGCTTTTCAGTTAAGAGCGAAAAACGTGAGAGCTTCGTGAACTATGTAGCTTCGTTTGAGATGATAGTGAGTGTGTTTACCCGAAACGAAGTCTTGATTGTAAAAGACAAAGAACCTGACAATTAACTCCGTTTCTGAAGGGAAACACACAGCACAGTTCTCATCCATGAAACACACTCTGTTGTAGAGCAAGAAGCATGCTCTTGCTTTCTTGTGTCTATAATAAGGCAAGAAACGTGAGTGGGCTCAGAACAAACGATCCATGATTCCTACACACACAGACCATATCTAGTTCAACTCTGCTTCTGAAACTGATACAAACCACAGATGTTCTAACATCCAATGCTTTTCAAATAAGAGCAAGAAACGTGTGAGCTTCATGAACGATGTAGCTTCGTTTGAGCTGAAATGTGAGGGCGTTTACCTGAAAAGAAGTCTTGCTTGTAGGAAGACACAGAGCCTGGCATTGATCTCCGTATCTGAAGGGAAACACACAGCACAGTTCTCATCCATGAAACACACTCTGTTTAGAGCAAGATGCACGCTCTTGCTTTCGAGAGTCTTAATAAGGCGGGAAATGTGATGTGCTCACAAGAAAAGAACCGTGTTTCCTACACACACGGACCATATCTAGTTCAACTCAGCTTCTGAAACTAATGCAAATCACAGGTCCTCTAACATCCAATGCTTTTCAGTTAAGAGCGAGAATCGTGTGAGCTTTGTTAACGATGTAGCTTCCTTTGAGCAGAAAAGTGAGTGTGTTTACCTGAAACGAAGTCTTGCTTGTAGGAAGACACAGAGCCTGGCATTGAACTCCGTTTCTGACGGGAAACACAAAGCACAGTGCTCATCCATGAAACACACTCTGCTTTAGAGCCAGAAGCACGCTCTTTCTTTCTAGATTCTCTAATAATTCGGGAAACGTGAGTGTGCTCAGAACAAAAGAACCGTGTTTCCTACACACAGGGACCATATCTAGTTCAACTCTGCTTCACAAACTGATACAAACCACAGGGCCTCTAACATCCAATGCTTTTCAGTTAAGAGCGACAAACGTGTGAGCTTCGTGAACGATGTAGCTTCATTTGAGATGATAGTGAGTGCGTTTTCCCCGAAACGAAGTCTTGATTTTAAAAGACAAAGTACCTGGCATTTAACTCCGTTTCTGAAGGGAAACACACAGCACCATGCTCATCCATGAAACACACTCTGCTTCAGAGCCAGAAGCACGCTCTTGCTTTCTAGAGTCTCGAATAAGGCGGGAAACGTGAGTGGGCTCAGAACAAAAGAACCGTGTTTCCTACACACACGGACCATATCTAGTTCAACTCTGCTTCTGAAACTGATACGAACCACTGGTCCTCTAATATCCAATGCTTTTCAGTTAAGAGCGAGAAACGTGTGAGCTTCGTGAACGATGTAGCTTCGTTTGAGCTGAAAGTGAGTTCTTATACCTGAAACGAAGTCTTGATTGTAAAAGACACAGTGCCTGGCATTTAACTCCGTTTCTGAAGGGAAACACACATCACAGTTCTCATCCATGAAAGACACTCTGCTTTAGAGCAAGAAGCACGCTCTTGCTTTCTAGAGTCTCTAATAAGGCAGGAAACGTGAGTGTGCTCAGAACAATAGATCCATGTTTCCTACACACACGGACCATATCTAGTTCAACTCTGCTTCTGAAACTGATACAAACCACAGGTCCTCTTACATCCAATTCTTTTCAGTTACGAGCGAGAAACGTGTGAGCTTCCTGAACGATGTAGCTTTGTTTGAGCTGAAAAGTGACAGCGTTTACCTGAAACGAAGTCTTGTTTGTAGGAAGACACAGAGCCTGGCATTTAACTCAGTTTCTGAAGGGAAACACACAGCACAGTGCTCATCCATGAAACACACTCTGCTTTAGAGCCAGAAGCACGCTCTTGCTTTCTAGAGTCTCGAATAAGGCGGGAAACGTGAGTGTGCTCAGAACAAAAGAACCGTGTTTCCTACACACACGGACCATATCTAGTTCAACTCTGCTTCAGAAACTGATACAAACCACAGGGACTCTAACATCCAATGCTTTTCAGTTAAGAGCGAAAAACGTGAGAGCTTCGTGAACTATGTAGCTTCGTTTGAGATGATAGTGAGTGCGTTTACCAGAAACGAAGTCTTGATTGTAAAAGACAAAGAACATGGCATTTAACTCCGTTTCTGAAGGGAAACACACAGCACAGTTCTCATCCATGAAACACACTCTGCTGTAGAGCAAAAGCATGCTCTTGCTTTCTAGAGTCTATAATAAGGCGGGAAACGTGAGTGGGCTCAGAACAAACGATCCATGTTTCCTACACACACGGACCATATCTAGTTGAACTCTGCTTCTGAAAGTGATACAAACCACAGTTCCTCTAACATCCAATGCTTTTCAAATAAGAGCAAGAAACGTGTGAGCTTCATGAACGATGTAGCTTCCTTTGAGCTGAAAAGTGAGGGCGTTTACCTGAAAAGAAGTCTTGCTTGTAGGAAGACACAGAGCCTGGCATTGATCTCCGTATCTGAAGGGAAACACACAGCACAGTTCTCATCCATGAAACACACTCTGTTTAGAACAAGATGCACGCTCTTGCTTTCTAGAGTCTCTAATAAGGCGGGAAACGTGAGTGGGCTCAGAACAAAAGAACCGTGTTTCCTACACACACGGACCATACCTAGTTCAACTCTGCTTCTGAAACTGATACAAACCACAGGTCCTCTAACATCCAATTCTTTTCAGTTAAGAGCGAGAAACGTTTGAGCTTCCAGAACGATGTAGCTTTGTTTGAGCTGAATAGTGACAGCGTTTACCTGAAACGAAGTCTTGTTTGTAGCAAGACACAGAGCCTGGAATTTAACTCCGTTTCTGAAGAGAAACACACAGCACAGTGCTCATCCATGAAACACACTCTGCTTTAGAGCAAGAAGCACGCTCTTGCTTTCTAGAGTCTCGAATAAGGCGGGAAACGTGAGTGTGCTCAGAACAAAAGAACCGTGTTTCCTACACACACGGACCATATCTAGTTCAACTCTGCTTCAGAAACTGACACAAACCACAGGGCCTCTAACATCCAATGCTTTTCAGTTAAGAGCGAGAAACGTGTGAGCTTCGTGAACGATGTAGCTTCGTTTGAGCTGAAAGTGAGTTCTTCTACCCGAAACGAACTCTTGATTGTAAAAGACACAGTGCCTGGCATTTAACTCCGTTTCTGAAGGGAAACACACAGCACAGTGCTTATCCATGAAACACACTCTGCTTTAGAGCCAGAAGCAGGCTCATGCTTTCTAGAGTCTCGAATAAGGCGGAAAACGTGATTGTGCTCAGAACATAAGAACCGTGTTTCCTACACACATTGACCATATCTAGTTCAACTCTGCTTCTGAAACTGATACAAACCACAGTTCCTCTAACATCCAATGCTTTTCAAATAAGAGCAAGAAACGTGTGAGCTTCATGAACGATGTAGCTTCGTTTGACCTGAAAAGTGAGGGCGTTTACCTAAAAAGAAGTCTTGCTTGTAGGAAGACACAGAGCCTGTCATTGATCTCCATATCTGAAGGGAAACACACTGCACAGTTCTCATCCATGAAACACACTCTGTTTAGAGCAAGATGCACGCTCTTGCTTTCTAGAGTCTAATAAGGCGGAAAACGTGAGTGTGCTCAGAACAAAAGAACCGTGTTTCCTACACACATTGACCATATCTAGTTCAACTCTGCTTCTGAAACTGATACAAACCACAGTTCCTCTAACATCCAATGCTTTTCAAATAAGAGCAAGAAACGTGTGAGCTTCATGAACGATGTAGCTTCGTTTGAGCTGAAAAGTGAGGGCGTTTACCTAAAAAGAAGTCTTGCTTGTAGGAAGACACAGAGCCTGGCATTGATCTCTGTATCTGAAGGGAAACACACTGCAGAGTTCTCATCCATGAAACACACTCTGTTTAGAGCAAGATGCACGCTCTTGCTTTCTAGAGTCTCGAATAAGGCGGAAAACGTGAGTGTGCTCAGAACATAAGAACCGTGTTTCCTACACACATTGACCATATCTAGTTCAACTCTGCTTCTGAAACTGATACAAACCACAGTTCCTCTAACATCCAATGCTTTTCAAATAAGAGCAAGAAACGTGTGAGCTTCATGAACGATGTAGCTTCGTTTGAGCTGAAAAGTGAGGGCGTTTACCTGAAAAGAAGTCTTGCTTGTAGGAAGACACAGAACATGGCATTGAACTCCGTATCTGAAGGGAAACACACAGCACAGTTCTCATCCATGAAACACACTCTGTTTAGAGCAAGATGCACGCTCTTGCTTTCTAGAGTCTTAATAAGGCGGGAAACGTGATGTGCTCACAAGAAAAGAACCGTGTTTCCTACACACACGGACCATATCTAGTTCAACTCAGCTTCTGAAACTAATGCAAATCACAGGTCCTCTAACATCCAATGCTTTTCAGTTAAGAGCGAGAATCGTGTGAGCTTTGTGAACGATGTAGCTTCCTTTGAGCAGAAAAGTGAGTGTGTTTACCTGAAACGAAGTCTTGCTTGTAGGAAGACACAGAGCCTGGCATTGAACTCCGTTTCTGAAGGGAAACACAAAGCACAGTGCTCATCCATGAAACACACTCTGCTTTAGAGCCAGAAGCACGCTCTTTCTTTCTAGATTCTCTAATAATGCGGGAAACGTGAGTGTGCTCAGAACAAAAGAACCGTGTTTCCTACACACACGGACCATATCTAGTTCAACTCTGCTTCACAAACTGATACAAACCACAGGGCCTCTAACATCCAATGCTTTTCAGTTAAGAGCGACAAACGTGTGAGCTTCGTGAACGATGTAGCTTCATTTGAGATGATAGTGAGTGCGTTTTCCCCGAAACGAAGTCTTGATTTTAAAAGACAAAGAACCTGGCATTTAACTCCGTTTCTGAAGGGAAACACACAGCACCATGCTCATCCATGAAACACACTCTGCTTTAGAGCCAGAAGCACGCTCTTGCTTTCTAGAGTCTCGAATAAGGCGGGAAACGTGAGTGGGCTCAGAACAAAAGAACCGTGTTTCCTACACACACGGACCATATCTAGTTCAACTCTGCTTCTGAAACTGATACGAACCACTGGTCCTCTAATATCCAATGCTTTTCAGTTAAGAGCGAGAAACGTGTGAGCTTCGTGAACGATGTAGCTTCGTTTGAGCTGAAAGTGAGTACTTATACCTGAAACGAAGTCTTGATTGTAAAAGACACAGTGCCTGGCATTTAACTCCGTTTCTGAAGGGAAACACACATCACAGTTCTCATCCATGAAAGACACTCTGCTTTAGAGCAAGAAGCACGCTCTTGCTTTCTAGAGTCTCTAATAAGGCAGGAAACGTGAGTGTGCTCAGAACAATAGATCCATGTTTCCTACACACACGGACCATATCTAGTTCAACTCTGCTTATGAAACTGATACAAACCACAGGTCCTCTTACATCCAATTCTTTTCAGTTACGAGCGAGAAACGTGTGAGCTTCCTGAACGATGTAGCTTTGTTTGAGCTGAAAAGTGACAGCGTTTACCTGAAACGAAGTCTTGTTTGTAGGAAGACACAGAGCCTGGCATTTAACTCAGTTTCTGAAGGGAAACACACAGCACAGTGCTCATCCATGAAACACACTCTGCTTTAGAGCCAGAAGCACGCTCTTGCTTTCTAGAGTCTCGAATAAGGCGGGAAACGTGAGTGTGCTCAGAACAAAAGAACCGTGTTTCCTACACACACGGACCATATCTAGTTCAACTCTGCTTCAGAAACTGATACAAACCACAGGGACTCTAACATCCAATGCTTTTCAGTTAAGAGCGAAAAACGTGAGAGCTTCGTGAACCATGTAGCTTCGTTTGAGATGATAGTGAGTGCGTTTACCAGAAACGAAGTCTTGATTGTAAAAGACAAAGAACATGGCATTTAACTCCGTTTCTGAAGGGAAACACACAGCACAGTTCTCATCCATGAAACCCACTCTGCTGTAGAGCAAGAAGCATGCTCTTGCTTTCTAGAGTCTATAATAAGGCGGGAAACGTGAGTGGGCTCAGAACAAACGATCCATGTTTCCTACACACACGGACCATATCTAGTTCAAGTCTGCTTCTGAAAGTGATACAAACCACAGTTCCTCTAACATCCAATGCTTTTCAAATAAGAGCAAGAAACGTGTGAGCTTCATGAACGATGTAGCTTCGTTTGAGCTGAAAAGTGAGGGCGTTTAACTGAAAAGAAGTCTTGCTTGTAGGAAGACACAGAGCCTGGCATTGATCTCCGTATCTGTAGGGAAACACACAGCACAGTTCTCATGCATGAAACACACTCTGTTTAGAGCAAGATGCACGCACTTGCTTTCTAGAGTCTCTAATAAGGCTGGAAACGTGCGTGGGCTCAAAAAAAAAGAACCGAGTTTGCTACACACACGGACCATACCTAGTTCAACTCTGCTTCTGAAACTGATACGAACCACTGGTCCTCTAACATCCAATGCTTTTCAGTTAAGAGCGAGAAACGTGTGAGCTTCGTGAACGATGTAGCTTCGTTTGAGCTGAAAGTGAGTTCTTATACACGAAACGAAGTCTTGATTGTAAAAGACAAAGAACATGGCATTTAACTCCGTTTCTGAAGGGAAACACACAGCACAGTTCTCATCCATGAAACACACTCTGCTGTAGAGCAAGAGGCATGCTCTTGCTTTCTAGAGTCTATAATAAGGCGGGAAACGTGAGTGGGCTCAGAACAAACGATTCATGTTTCCTACACACACGGACCATATCTAGTTCAACTCTGCTTCTGAAACTGATACAAACCACAGGGCCTCTAACATCCAATGCTTTTCAAATAAGAGCGAGAAACGTGTGAGATTCGTGAACGATGTAGCTTCATTTGAGCTGAGAGTGAGTTCTTATACCCGAAACGAAGTCTTGATTTAAAAGACACAGAACATGGCATTTAACTCCGTTTCTGAAGGGAAACACACAGCACAGTGCTCATCCATGAAACACACTCTCCTTTCGAGCCAGAAGCACGCTCTTGCTTTCTAGAGTCTCGACTAAGGCGGGAAACGTGACTGTGCTCAGAACAAAAGAACTGTGTTTCCTACACACACGGACCATATCTAGTTCAACTCTGCTTCAGAAACTGATACAAACCACAGGGCCTCTAACATCCAATGCTTTTCAGTTAAGAGCGAAAAACGTGAGAGCTTCCTGAACTATGTAGCTTTGTTTGAGATGATAGTGAGTGCGTTTACCCGAAACGAAGTCTTGATTGTAAAAGACAAAGAACCTGGCATTTAACTCCGTTTCTGAAGGGAAACACACAGCACAGTTCTCATCCATGAAACACACTCTGCTGTAGAGCAAGAAGCATGCTCTTGCTTTGTAGAGTCTATAATAAGGCGGGAAACGTGAGTGGGCTCAGAACAAACGATCCATGTTTCCTACAAACACGGACCATATCTAGTTCAACTCTGCTTCTGAAACTGATACAAACCACAGTTCCTCTAACATCCAATGCTTTTCAAATAAGAGCAAGAAACGTGTGAGCTTCATGAACGATGTAGCTTTGTTTGAGCTGAAAAGTGAGGGTGTTTACCTGAAAAGAAGTCTTGTTTGTAGGAAGACACAGAGCCTGGCATTGATCTCCGTATCTGAAGGGAAACACACAGCACAGTTCTCATCCAGGAAACACACTCTGTTTAGAGCAAGATGCACGCTCTTGCTTTCTAGAGTCTCTAATAAGGCGGGAAACGTGAGTGGGCTCAGAACAAAAGAACCGTGTTTCCTACACACACGGACCATACCTAGTTCAACTCTGCTTCTGAAACTGATACAAACCACTGGTCCTCTAACATCCAATGCTTTTCAGTTAAGAGCGAGAAACGTGTGAGCTGCGTGAACGATGTAGCTTCGTTTGAGCTGAAAGTGAGTTCTTATACCCGAAACGAATTCTTGATTGTAAAAGACACAGTGCCTGGCATTTAACTCCGTTTCTGAAGGGAAACACACAGCACAGTGCTTATCCATGAAACACACTCTGCTTTAGAGCCAGAAGCACGCTCATGCTTTCTAGAGTCTCGAATAAGGCGGAAAACGTGAGTGTGCTCAGAACATAAGAACCGTGTTTCCTACACACATTGACCATATCTACTTCAACTCTGCTTCTGAAACTGATACAAACCACAGTTCCTCTAACATCCAATGCTTTTCAAATAAGAGCAAGAAACGTGTGAGCTTCATGAACGATGTAGCTTCGTTTGAGCTGAAAAGTGAGGGCGTTTACCTAAAAAGAAGTCTTGCTTGTAGGAAGACACAGAGCCTGGCATTGATCTCCGTATCTGAAGGGAAACACACTGCACAGTTCTCATCCATGAAACACACTCTGTTTAGAGCAAGATGCACGCTCTTGCTTTCTAGAGTCTAATAAGGCGAAAAACGTGAGTGTGCTCAGAACATAAGAACCGTGTTTCCTACACACATTGACCATATCTAGTTCAACTCTGCTTCTGAAACTGATACAAACCACAGTTCCTCTAACATCCAATGCTTTTCAAATAAGAGCAAGAAACGTGTGAGCTTCATGAACGATGTAGCTTCGTTTGAGCTGAAAAGTGAGGGCGTATACCTAAAAAGCAGTATTGCTTGTAGGAAGACACAGAGCCTGGCATTGATCTCCGTATCTGAAGGGAAACACACTGCACAGTTCTCATCCATGAAACACACTCTGTTTAGAGCAAGATGCACGCTCTTTCTTTCTAGAGTCTCGAATAAGGCGGAAAACGTGAGTGTGCTCAGAACATAAGAACCGTGTTTCCTACACACATTGACCATATCTAGTTCAACTCTGCTTCTGAAAATGATACAAACCACAGTTCCTCTAACATCCAATGCTTTTCAAATAAGAGCAAGAAACGTGTGAGCTTTATGAACGATGTAGCTTCGTTTGAGCTGAAAAGTGAGGGCGTTTAACTGAAAAGAATTCTTGCTTGTAGGAAGACACAGAGCCTGGCATTGATCTCCGTATCTGTAGGGAAACACACAGCACAGTTCTCATCCATGAAACACACTCTGTTTAGAGCAAGATGCAAGCTCTTGCTTTCTAGAGTCTCTAATAAGGCTGGAAACGTGAGTGGGCTCAGAACAAAAGAACCGTGTTTCCTACACACACGGACCATACCTAGTTCAACTCTGCTTCTGAAACTGATACGAACCACTGGTCCTCTAACATCCAATGATTTTCAGTTAAGAGCGAGAAACGTGTGAGCTTCGTGAACGATGTAGCTTCGTTTGAGCTGAAAGTGAGTTCTTATACCCGAAAAGAAGTCTTGATTGTAAAAGATACAGTGCCTGGCATTTAACTCCGTTTCTGAAGAGAAACACACATCACAGTTCTCATCCATGAAACACACTCTGCTTTAGAGCAAGAAGCACACTCTTGCTTTCTAGAGTCTCTCATAAGGCGGGAAACGTGAGTGTGCTCAGAACAAAAGAACCGTGTTTCCTACACACACGGACCATATCTAGTTCAACTCTGCTTCAGAAACTGATACAAACCACAGGGCCTCTAACATCCAATGCTTTTCAGTTAAGAGCGAGAAATGTGTGAGCTTCGTGAACAATGTAGCACCATTTGAGATGATAGTGAGTGCGTTTACCCGAAACGAAGTCTTGATTGTAAAAGACACAGTGCCTGTCATTTAACTCCGTTTCTGAAGGGAAACCCACAGCACAGTACTTATCCATGAAACACACTCTGCTTTAGAACCAGAAGCACGCTCTTGCTTTCTAGAGTCTCAAATAAGGCGGGGAACGTGAGTGTGCTCAGAACAAAAGAACCGTGTTTCCTACACACATTGACCATATCTAGTTCAACTCTGCTTCTGAAACTGATACAAAGCACAGGGCCTCTAATATCCAATGCTTTTCAGTTAAGAGCGAAAAACGTGAGAGCTTCGTGAACTATGTAGCTTCGTTTGAGATGATGGTGAGTGCGTTTACCCGAAACGAAGTCTTGATTGTAAAAGACAAAGAACATGACATTTAACTCCGTTTCTGAAGGGAAACACACAGCACAGTTCTCATCCATGAAACACACTCTGCTGTAGAGCAAGAAGCATGCTCTTGCTTTCTAGAGTCTATAATAAGGCAAGAAACGTGAGTGGGCTCAGAACAAACGATCCATGTTTCCTACACACACGGACCATATCTAGTACAACTCTGCTTCTGATACTGATACAAACCACAGATCCTCTAACATCCAATGCTTTTCAAATAAGAGCAAGAAACGTGTGAGCTTCATGAACGATGTAGCTTCGTTTGAGCTGAAATGTGAGGGCGTTTACCTGAAAAGAAGTCTTGCTTGTAGGAAGACACAGAGCCTGGCATTGATCTCCGTATCTGAAGGGAAACACACAGCACAGTTCTCATCCATGAAACACACTCTGTTTACAGCAAGATGCACGCTCTTGCTTTCTAGAGTCTCTAATAAGGCGGGAAACGTGAGTGGGCTCAGAACAAAAGAACCGTGTTTCCTACACACACGGACGATACCTAGTTCAACTCTGCTTCTGAAACTGATGCAAACCACTGGTCCTCTAACATCCAATGCTTTTCAGTTAAGAGCGAGAAACGTGTGAGCTTCCTGAACGATGTAGCTTTGTTTGAGCTGAAAAGTGACAGCGTTTACCTGAAACAAAGTCTTGTGTGTAGGAAGACACAGATCCTGGCATTTAACTCCGTTTCTGAAGGGAAACACACAGCACAGTGCTCATCCATGAAACACACTCTCCTTTAGAGCCAGAAGCACGCTCTTGCTTTCTAGAGTCTCGAATAAGGTGGGAAACGTGAGTGTGCTCAGAAAAAAAGAACCGTGATTCCTACACACACGGACCATATCTAGTTCAACTCTGCTTCTGAAACTGATACAAACCACAGGGCCTCTAAAATCCAATGCTTTTCAGTTAAGAGCGAGAAACGTGTGAGCTTCGTGAACAATGTAGCTTCATTTGAGATGATAGTGAGTGCGTTTACCCAAAACGAAGTCTTGATTGTAAAAGACAAAGATCCTGGCATTTAACTCCGTTTCTGAAGGGAAACACACAGCACAGTTCTCATCCATGAAACACACTCTGCTGTAGAGCAAGAAGCATGCTCTTGCTTTCTAGAGTCTATAATAAGGAGGGAAACGTGAGTGGGCTCAGAACAAACGATCCATGTTTCCTACACACACGGACCATATCTAGTTCAACTCTGCTTCTGAAACTGATACAAACCACAGTTCCTCAACATCCAATGCTTTACAAATAAGAGCAAGAAACGTGTGAGCTTCATGAACGATGTAGCTTCGTTTGAGCTGAAAAGTGAGGGTGTTTACCTGGAAAGAAGTCTTGCTTGTAGGAAGACACAGTGCCTGGCATTGATCTCCGTATCTGAAGCGAAACACAAAGCACAGTTCTCATCCATGAAACACACTCTGTTTACAGCAAGATGCACGCTCTTGCTTTCTAGAGTCTCTAATAAGGCGGGAAACGTGAGTGTGCTCAGAACAAAAGAACCGTGTTTCCTACACACACGGACGATACCTAGTTCAACTCTGCTTCTGAAACTGATGCAAACCACTGGTCCTCTAACATCCAATGCTTTTCAGTTAAGAGCGAGAAACGTGTGAGCTTCCTGAACGATGTAGCTTTGTTTGAGCTGAAAAGTGGCAGCGTTTACCTGAAACGAAGTCTTGTGTGTAGGAAGACACAGATCCTGGCATTTAACTCCGTTTCTGAAGGGAAACACACAGCACAGTGCTCATCCATGAAACACACTCTCCTTTAGAGCCAGAAGCACGCTCTCGCTTTCTATAGTCTCGAATAAGGTGGGAAACGTGAGTGTGCTCAGAACAAAAGAACCGTGATTCCTACACACACGGACCATATCTAGTTCAACTCTGCTTCTGAAACTGATACAAACCACAGGGCCTCTAACATCCAATGCTTATCAGTTAAGAGCGAGAAACGTGTGAGCTTCATGAACGATGTAGCTTCGTTTGAGCTGAAAGTGAGTTCTTATACCCGAAACGAATTCTTGATTGTAAAAGACACAGTGCCTGGCATTTAACTCCGTTTCTGAAGGGAAACACACAGCACAGTTCTCATCCATGAAACATACTCTGCTTTAGAGCAAGAAGCACGCTCTTGCTTTCTAGAGTCTCTAATAACGCGGGAAACGTGAGTGTGCTCAGAACAATAGATCCATGTTTCCTACACACACGGACCATATCTAGTTCAACTCTGCTTCTGAAACTGATACAAACCACAGGTCCTCTAACATCCAATGCTTTTCAGTTAAGAGCGAGAAACGTGTGAGCTTCCTGAACGATGTAGCTTTGTTTGAGCTGAAAAGTGACAGCGTTTACCCGAAACGAAGTCTTGATTGTAAAAGAAAAAGAACCTGGCATTTAACTCCGTTTCTGAAGGGAAACACACAGCACAGTGCTCATCCATGAAACACACTCTCCTTTAGAGCCAGAAGCACGCTCTTGCTTTCTAGAGTCTCGAATAAGGTGGGAAACGTGAGTGTGCTCAGAACAAAAGAACCGTGATTCCTACACACACGGACCATATCTAGTTCAACTCTGCTTCAGAAACTGATACAAACCACAGGGCCTCTAACATCCAATGCTTTTCAGTTAAGAGCGAGAAACGTGTGAGCTTCGTGAACGATGTAGCTTCCTTTGAGATGATAGTGAGTGCGTTTACCCGAAACGAAGTCTTGATTGTAAAAGACAAAGAACATGGCTTTTAACTCGGTTTCTGAAGGGAAACACACAGCACAGTTCCATCCATGAAACACACTCTGCATTAGCGAAAGAAGCATGCTCTTGCTTTCTAGAGTCTCTAATAAGGCAGGAAACTTGAGTGTGCTCAGAACAAAAGAACCGTGTTTCCTACACACATTGACCATATCTAGTTCAACTCTGCTTCTGAAACTGCTACAAACCACAGGGCCTCTAACATCCAATGCTTTTCAGTTAAGAGCGAAAAACGTGAGAGCTTCGTGAACTATGTAGCTTCGTTTGAGATGATAGTGAGTGTGTTTACCCGAAACGAAGTCTTGATTGTAAAAGACAAAGAACCTGACAATTAACTCCGTTTCTGAAGGGAAACACACAGCACAGTTCTCATCCATGAAACACACTCTGTTGTAGAGCAAGAAGCATGCTCTTGCTTTCTTGTGTCTATAATAAGGCAAGAAACGTGAGTGGGCTCAGAACAAACGATCCATGATTCCTACACACACAGACCATATCTAGTTCAACTCTGCTTCTGAAACTGATACAAACCACAGATGTTCTAACATCCAATGCTTTTCAAATAAGAGCAAGAAACGTGTGAGCTTCATGAACGATGTAGCTTCGTTTGAGCTGAAATGTGAGGGCGTTTACCTGAAAAGAAGTCTTGCTTGTAGGAAGACACAGAGCCTGGCATTGATCTCCGTATCTGAAGGGAAACACACAGCACAGTTCTCATCCATGAAACACACTCTGTTTAGAGCAAGATGCACGCTCTTGCTTTCGAGAGTCTCTAATAAGGCGGGAAACGTGAGTGGGCTCAGAACAAAAGAACCGTGTTTCCTACACACACGGACGATACCTAGTTCAACTCTGCTTCTGAAACTGATACAAACCACTGGTCCTCTAACATCCAATGCTTTTCATTTAAGAGGGAGAAACGTGTGAGCTTCGTGAACAATGTAGCATCATTTGAGCTGAAAGTGAGTTCTTATACCCGAAACGAAGTCTTGATTTTAAAAGACACAGTGCCTGGCATTTAACTCCGTTTCTGAAGGGAAACACACAGCACAGTGCTTATCCATGAAACACACTCTGCTTTAGAGCCAGAAGCACGCTCTTGCTTTCTAGAGTCTCGAATAAGGCGGGAAACGTGAGTGTGCTCAGAACAAAAGAACCGTGTTTCCTACACACATTGACCATACCTAGTTCAACTCCGCTTCTGAAACTGATACAAACCGCTGGTCCTCTAACATCCAATGCTTTTCAGTTAAGAGCGAGAAACGGGTCAGCTTCGTGAACGATGTAGCTTCATTTGAGATGATATTGAGTGCGTTTAACCGAAACGAAGTCTTGATTGTAAAAGACAAAGAACCTGACATTTAACTCCGTTTCTGAAGGGAAACACACAGCACAGTTATCATCCATGAAACACACTCTGCTTTAGAGCAAGAAACATGCTATTGCTTTCTAGAGTCTCTAATAAGGCGGGAAACGTGAGTGTGCTCAGAACCAAAGAACCGTGTTTCCTACACACATTGACCATATCTAGTTCAACTCTGCTTCTGAAACTGATACAAACCACAGGGCCTCTAACATCCAATGCTTTTCAGTTAAGAGCGAAATACGTGAGAGCTTCGTGAACTGTGTAGCTTCCTTTGAGATGATAGTGAGTGCGTTTACCCGAAACGAAGTCTTGATTGTAAAAGACAAAGAACCTGGCATTTAACTCCGTTTCTGAAGGGAAACACACAGCACAGTTCTCATCCATGAAACACACTCTGCTGTAGAGCAAGAAGCATGCTCTTGCTTTCTAGAGTCTATAATAAGGCGGGAAACGTGAGTGGGCTCGGAACAAACGATCCATGTTTCCTACACACAGGGACCATATCTAGTTCAACTCTGCTTCTGAAACTGATACAAACCACAGTTCCTCTAACATCCAATGCTTTTCAAATAAGAGCAAGAAACGTGTGAGCTTCATGAACTATGTAGCTTCGTTTGAGCTGAAAAGTGAGTGCGTTTACCCGAAACGAAGTCTTGATTGTAAAAGACACAGTGCCTGGCATTTAACTCCATTTCTGAAGGGAAACACACAGCACAGTTCTCATCCATGAAACACACTCTGCTGTAGAGCAAGAAGCATGCTCTTGCTTTCTAGAGTCTATAATAAGGCAAGAAACGTGAGTGGGCTCAGAACAAACGATCCATGTTTCCTACACACACGGACCATATCTAGTACAACTCTGCTTCTGATACTGATACAAACCACAGATCCTCTAACATCCAATGCTTTTCAAATAAGAGCAAGAAACGTGTGAGCTTCATGAACGATGTAGCTTCGTTTGAGCTGAAATGTGAGGGCGTTTACCTGAAAAGAAGTCTTGCTTGTAGGAAGACACAGAGCCTGGCATTGATCTCCGTATCTGAAGGGAAACACACAGCACAGTTCTCATCCATGAAACACACTCTGTTTACAGCAAGATGCACGCTCTTGCTTTCTAGAGTCTCTAATAAGGCGGGAAACGTGAGTGGGCTCAGAACAAAAGAACCGTGTTTCCTACACACACGGACGATACCTAGTTCAACTCTGCTTCTGAAACTGATGCAAACCACTGGTCCTCTAACATCCAATGCTTTTCAGTTAAGAGCGAGAAACGTGTGAGCTTCCTGAACGATGTAGCTTTGTTTGAGCTGAAAAGTGACAGCGTTTACCTGAAACAAAGTCTTGTGTGTAGGAAGACACAGATCCTGGCATTTAACTCCGTTTCTGAAGGGAAACACACAGCACAGTGCTCATCCATGAAACACACTCTCCTTTAGAGCCAGAAGCACGCTCTTGCTTTCTAGAGTCTCGAATAAGGTGGGAAACGTGAGTGTGCTCAGAAAAAAAGAACCGTGATTCCTACACACACGGACCATATCTAGTTCAACTCTGCTTCTGAAACTGATACAAACCACAGGGCCTCTAAAATCCAATGCTTTTCAGTTAAGAGCGAGAAACGTGTGAGCTTCGTGAACAATGTAGCTTCATTTGAGATGATAGTGAGTGCGTTTACCCAAAACGAAGTCTTGATTGTAAAAGACAAAGAACCTGGCATTTAACTCCGTTTCTGAAGGGAAACACACAGCACAGTTCTCATCCATGAAACACACTCTGCTGTAGAGCAAGAAGCATGCTCTTGCTTTCTAGAGTCTATAATAAGGAGGGAAACGTGAGTGGGCTCAGAACAAACGATCCATGTTTCCTACACACACGGACCATATCTAGTTCAACTCTGCTTCTGAAACTGATACAAACCACAGTTCCTCAACATCCAATGCTTTACAAATAAGAGCAAGAAACGTGTGAGCTTCATGAACGATGTAGCTTCGTTTGAGCTGAAAAGTGAGGGTGTTTACCTGGAAAGAAGTCTTGCTTGTAGGAAGACACAGTGCCTGGCATTGATCTCCGTATCTGAAGCGAAACACAAAGCACAGTTCTCATCCATGAAACACACTCTGTTTACAGCAAGATGCACGCTCTTGCTTTCTAGAGTCTCTAATAAGGCGGGAAACGTGAGTGTGCTCAGAACAAAAGAACCGTGTTTCCTACACACACGGACGATACCTAGTTCAACTCTGCTTCTGAAACTGATGCAAACCACTGGTCCTCTAACATCCAATGCTTTTCAGTTAAGAGCGAGAAACGTGTGAGCTTCCTGAACGATGTAGCTTTGTTTGAGCTGAAAAGTGGCAGCGTTTACCTGAAACGAAGTCTTGTGTGTAGGAAGACACAGATCCTGGCATTTAACTCCGTTTCTGAAGGGAAACACACAGCACAGTGCTCATCCATGAAACACACTCTCCTTTAGAGCCAGAAGCACGCTCTCGCTTTCTATAGTCTCGAATAAGGTGGGAAACGTGAGTGTGCTCAGAACAAAAGAACCGTGATTCCTACACACACGGACCATATCTAGTTCAACTCTGCTTCTGAAACTGATACAAACCACAGGGCCTCTAACATCCAATGCTTATCAGTTAAGAGCGAGAAACGTGTGAGCTTCATGAACGATGTAGCTTCGTTTGAGCTGAAAGTGAGTTCTTATACCCGAAACGAATTCTTGATTGTAAAAGACACAGTGCCTGGCATTTAACTCCGTTTCTGAAGGGAAACACACAGCACAGTTCTCATCCATGAAACATACTCTGCTTTAGAGCAAGAAGCACGCTCTTGCTTTCTAGAGTCTCTAATAACGCGGGAAACGTGAGTGTGCTCAGAACAATAGATCCATGTTTCCTACACACACGGACCATATCTAGTTCAACTCTGCTTCTGAAACTGATACAAACCACAGGTCCTCTAACATCCAATGCTTTTCAGTTAAGAGCGAGAAACGTGTGAGCTTCCTGAACGATGTAGCTTTGTTTGAGCTGAAAAGTGACAGCGTTTACCCGAAACGAAGTCTTGATTGTAAAAGAAAAAGAACCTGGCATTTAACTCCGTTTCTGAAGGGAAACACACAGCACAGTGCTCATCCATGAAACACACTCTCCTTTAGAGCCAGAAGCACGCTCTTGCTTTCTAGAGTCTCGAATAAGGTGGGAAACGTGAGTGTGCTCAGAACAAAAGAACCGTGATTCCTACACACACGGACCATATCTAGTTCAACTCTGCTTCAGAAACTGATACAAACCACAGGGCCTCTAACATCCAATGCTTTTCAGTTAAGAGCGAGAAACGTGTGAGCTTCGTGAACGATGTAGCTTCCTTTGAGATGATAGTGAGTGCGTTTACCCGAAACGAAGTCTTGATTGTAAAAGACAAAGAACATGGCTTTTAACTCGGTTTCTGAAGGGAAACACACAGCACAGTTCCATCCATGAAACACACTCTGCATTAGCGAAAGAAGCATGCTCTTGCTTTCTAGAGTCTCTAATAAGGCAGGAAACTTGAGTGTGCTCAGAACAAAAGAACCGTGTTTCCTACACACATTGACCATATCTAGTTCAACTCTGCTTCTGAAACTGCTACAAACCACAGGGCCTCTAACATCCAATGCTTTTCAGTTAAGAGCGAAAAACGTGAGAGCTTCGTGAACTATGTAGCTTCGTTTGAGATGATAGTGAGTGTGTTTACCCGAAACGAAGTCTTGATTGTAAAAGACAAAGAACCTGACAATTAACTCCGTTTCTGAAGGGAAACACACAGCACAGTTCTCATCCATGAAACACACTCTGTTGTAGAGCAAGAAGCATGCTCTTGCTTTCTTGTGTCTATAATAAGGCAAGAAACGTGAGTGGGCTCAGAACAAACGATCCATGATTCCTACACACACAGACCATATCTAGTTCAACTCTGCTTCTGAAACTGATACAAACCACAGATGTTCTAACATCCAATGCTTTTCAAATAAGAGCAAGAAACGTGTGAGCTTCATGAACGATGTAGCTTCGTTTGAGCTGAAATGTGAGGGCGTTTACCTGAAAAGAAGTCTTGCTTGTAGGAAGACACAGAGCCTGGCATTGATCTCCGTATCTGAAGGGAAACACACAGCACAGTTCTCATCCATGAAACACACTCTGTTTAGAGCAAGATGCACGCTCTTGCTTTCGAGAGTCTCTAATAAGGCGGGAAACGTGAGTGGGCTCAGAACAAAAGAACCGTGTTTCCTACACACACGGACGATACCTAGTTCAACTCTGCTTCTGAAACTGATACAAACCACTGGTCCTCTAACATCCAATGCTTTTCATTTAAGAGGGAGAAACGTGTGAGCTTCGTGAACAATGTAGCATCATTTGAGCTGAAAGTGAGTTCTTATACCCGAAACGAAGTCTTGATTTTAAAAGACACAGTGCCTGGCATTTAACTCCGTTTCTGAAGGGAAACACACAGCACAGTGCTTATCCATGAAACACACTCTGCTTTAGAGCCAGAAGCACGCTCTTGCTTTCTAGAGTCTCGAATAAGGCGGGAAACGTGAGTGTGCTCAGAACAAAAGAACCGTGTTTCCTACACACATTGACCATACCTAGTTCAACTCCGCTTCTGAAACTGATACAAACCGCTGGTCCTCTAACATCCAATGCTTTTCAGTTAAGAGCGAGAAACGGGTCAGCTTCGTGAACGATGTAGCTTCATTTGAGATGATATTGAGTGCGTTTAACCGAAACGAAGTCTTGATTGTAAAAGACAAAGAACCTGACATTTAACTCCGTTTCTGAAGGGAAACACACAGCACAGTTATCATCCATGAAACACACTCTGCTTTAGAGCAAGAAACATGCTATTGCTTTCTAGAGTCTCTAATAAGGCGGGAAACGTGAGTGTGCTCAGAACCAAAGAACCGTGTTTCCTACACACATTGACCATATCTAGTTCAACTCTGCTTCTGAAACTGATACAAACCACAGGGCCTCTAACATCCAATGCTTTTCAGTTAAGAGCGAAATACGTGAGAGCTTCGTGAACTGTGTAGCTTCCTTTGAGATGATAGTGAGTGCGTTTACCCGAAACGAAGTCTTGATTGTAAAAGACAAAGAACCTGGCATTTAACTCCGTTTCTGAAGGGAAACACACAGCACAGTTCTCATCCATGAAACACACTCTGCTGTAGAGCAAGAAGCATGCTCTTGCTTTCTAGAGTCTATAATAAGGCGGGAAACGTGAGTGGGCTCGGAACAAACGATCCATGTTTCCTACACACAGGGACCATATCTAGTTCAACTCTGCTTCTGAAACTGATACAAACCACAGTTCCTCTAACATCCAATGCTTTTCAAATAAGAGCAAGAAACGTGTGAGCTTCATGAACTATGTAGCTTCGTTTGAGCTGAAAAGTGAGTGCGTTTACCCGAAACGAAGTCTTGATTGTAAAAGACACAGTGCCTGGCATTTAACTCCATTTCTGAAGGGAAACACACAGCACAGTTCTCATCCATGAAACACACTCTGCTTTAGAGCAAGAAGCATGCTCTTGCTTTCTAGAGTCTCTAATAAGGCGGGAAACGTGAGTGTGCTCAGAACAATAGATCCATGTTTCCTACACACACGGACCATATCTAGTTCAACTCTGCTTCTGAAACTGATACAAACCACAGGTCCTCTAACATCCAATGCTTTTCAGTTAAGAGCGAGAAACGTGTGAGCTTCCTGAACGATGTAGCTTTGTTTGAGCTGAAAAGTGACAGCGTTTACCTGAAACGAAGTCTTGTTTGTAGGAAGACAGAGAGCCTGGCATTTAACTCCGTTTCTGAAGGGAAACACACAGCACAGTGCTCATCCATGAAACACACTCTGCTGTAGAGCAAGAAGCATGCTCTTGCTTTCTAGAGTCTATAATAAGGCGGGAAACGTGAGTGGGCTCCGAACAAACGATCCATGTTTCTTACACACAGGGACCATATCTAGTTCAACTCTGCTTCTGAAACTGATACAAACCACAGTTCCTCTAACATCCAATGCTTTTCAAATAAGAGCAAGAAACGTGTGAGCTTCATGAACGATATAGCTTCCTTTGAGCTGAAAAGTGTGTGCGTTTACCTGAAAGGAAGTCTGGCTTGTTGGAAGACACAGACACTGGCACGTAACTCCGTTTTTGAATGGAAACACACAGCACAGTTCTCATCCATGAAACACACTCTGCTTTAGAGCAAGAAGCACGCTATTGCTTTCTAGATTCTCTAATAAGGCGGGAAACGTGACTGTGCTCAGAACAAAAGAACCGTGATTCCTACACACACGGACCATATCTAGTTCAACTCTGCTTCTGAAACTGATACAAACCACAGGGCCTCTAAAATCCAATGCTTTTCAGTTAAGAGCGAGAAACGTGTGAGCTTCGTGAACAATGTAGCTTCATTTGAGATGATAGTGAGTGCGTTTACCCAAAACGAAGTCTTGATTGTAAAAGACAAAGAACCTGGCATTTAACTCCGTTTCTGAAGGGAAACACACAGCACAGTTCTCATCCATGAAACACACTCTGCTGTAGAGCAAGAAGCATGCTCTTGCTTTCTAGAGTCTCGAATAAGGCGGAAAACGTGAGTGGGCTCAGAACAAACGATCCATGTTTCCTACACACAGTGAACATATCTAGTTCAACTCTGCTTCTGAAACTGATACAAACCACAGGTCCTCTAACATCCAATGCTTTTCAAATAAGAGCAAGAAACGTGTGAGCTTCATGAACTATGTAGCTTCGTTTGAGCTGAAAAGTGAGTGCATTTACCCGAAACGAAGTCTTGATTCTAAAAGACACAGTGCCTGGCATTTAACTCCATTTCTGAAGGGAAACACACAGCACAGTTCTCATCCATGAAACACACTCTGCTTTAGAGCAAGAAGCATGCTCTTGCTTTCTAGAGTCTCTAATAAGGCGGGAAACGTGAGTGTGCTCAGAACAATAGATCCATGTTTCCTACACACACGGACCATACCTAGTTCAACTCTGCTTCTGAAACTGATACGAACCACTAGTCCTCTAACATCCAATGCTTTTCAGTTAAGAGCGAGAAACGTGTGAGCTTCGTGAACGATGTAGCTTCGTTTGAGCTGAAAGTGGGTTCTTATACCCGAAACGAAGTCTTGATTTTAAAAGACACAGTGCCTGGCATTTAACTTCGTTTCTGAAGGGAAACACACAGCACAGTTCTCATCCATGAAACACACTCTGCTTTAGAGCAAGAAGCACTCTCTTGCTTTCTAGATTCTCTAATAAGGCAGGAAACGTGAATGTGCTCAGAACAATAGATCCATGTTTCCTACACACACGGACCATATCTAGTCAACTCTGCTTCTGAAACTGCTACAAACCTCAGGTCCTCTAACATCCAATGCTTTTCAGTTAAGAGCGAGAAACGTGTGAGCTTCCTGAAAGATGTAGCTTTGTTTGAGCTGAAAAGTGACAGCGTTTACTTGAAACGAAGTCTTGTTTGTAGGAAGACACATAGCCTGGCATTTAACTCCGTTTCTGAAGGGAAACACACAGCACAGTGCTCATCCATGAAACACACTCTCCTTTAGAGCCAGAAGCACGCCCTTACTTTCTAGAGTCTCGAATAAGGTGGGAAACGTGAGTGTGCTCAGAACAAAAGAACCGTGATTCCTACACACACGGACCATATCTAGTTCAACTCTGCTTCAGAAACTGATACAAACCACAGGGCCTCTAACATCCAATGCTTTTCAGTTAAGAGCGAGAAACGTGTGAGCTTCGTGAACGATGTAGCTTCATTTGAGATGATAGTGAGTGCGTTTACCCGAAACGAAGTCTTGATTGTAAAAGACAAAAAACCTGGCATTTAACTCCGTTTCTGAAGGGAAACACACAGCACAGTTCTCATCCATGAAACACACTCTGCTTCAGAGCAAGAAGCATGCTCTTGCTTTCTAGAGTCTCTAATAAGGCGGGGAACGTGAGTGTGCTCAGAACAAAAGAACCGTGTTTCCTACACACATTGACCATATCTAGTTCAACTCTGCTTCTGAAACTGATACAAAGCACAGGGCCTCTAATATCCAATGCTTTTCAGTTAAGAGCGAAAAACGTGAGAGCTTCGTGAACTATGTAGCTTCGTTTGAGATGATGGTGAGTGCGTTTACCCGAAACAAAGTCTTGATTGTAAAAGACAAAGAACATGACATTTAACTCCGTTTCTGAAGGGAAACACACAGCACAGTTCTCATCCATGAAACACACTCTGCTGTAGAGCAAGAAGCATGCTCTTGCTTTCTAGAGTCTATAATAAGGCAAGAAACGTGAGTGGGCTCAGAACAAACGATCCATGTTTCCTACACACACGGACCATATCTAGTTCAACTCTGCTTCTGATACTGATACAAACCACAGATCCTCTAACATCCAATGCTTTTCAAATAAGAGCAAGAAACGTGTGAGCTTCATGAACGATGTAGCTTCGTTTGAGCTGAAATGTGAGGGCGTTTACCTGAAAAGAAGTCTTGCTTGTAGGAAGACACAGAGCCTGGCATTGATCTCCGTATCTGAAGGGAAACACACAGCACAGTTCTCATCCATGAAACACACTCTGTTTACAGCAAGATGCACGCTCTTGCTTTCTAGAGTCTCTAATAAGGCGGGAAACGTGAGTGGGCTCAGAACAAAAGAACCGTGTTTCCTACACACACGGACGATACCTAGTTCAACTCTGCTTCTGAAACTGATGCAAACCACTGGTCCTCTAACATCCAATGCTTTTCAGTTAAGAGCGAGAAACGTGTGAGCTTCCTGAACGATGTAGCTTTGTTTGAGCTGAAAAGTGACAGCGTTTACTGAAACGAAGTCTTGTGTGTAGGAAGACACAGATCCTGGCATTTAACTCCGTTTCTGAAGGGAAACACACAGCACAGTTCTCATCCATGAAACACACTCTGCTGTAGAGCAAGAGGCATGCTCTTGCTTTCTAGAGTCTATAATAAGGCGGGAAACGTGAGTGGGCTCAGAACAAACGATCCATGTTTCCTACACACACGGACCATATCTAGTTCAACTCTGCTTCTGAAACTGATACAAACCACAGGGCCTCTAACATCCAATGCTTTTCAAATAAGAGCGAGAAACGTGTGAGATTCGTGAACGATGTAGCTTCATTTGAGCTGAAAGTGAGTTCTTATACCCGAAACGAAGTCTTGATTTAAAGACACAGAACATGGCATTTAACTCCGTTTCTGAAGGGAAACACACAGCACAGTGCTCATCCATGAAACACACTCTCCTTTCGAGCCAGAAGCACGCTCTTGCTTTCTAGAGTCTCGACTAAGGCGGGAAACGTGACTGTGCTCAGAACAAAAGAACTGTGTTTCCTACACACACGGACCATATCTAGTTCAACTCTGCTTCAGAAACTGATACAAACCACAGGGCCTCTAACATCCAATGCTTTTCAGTTAAGAGCGAAAAACGTGAGAGCTTCGTGAACTATGTAGCTTCGTTTGAGATGATAGTGAGTGTGTTTACCCGAAACGAAGTCTTGATTGTAAAAGACAAAGAACCTGGCATTTAACTCCGTTTCTGAAGGGAAACACACAGCACAGTTCTCATCCATGAAACACACTCTGCTGTAGAGCAAGAAGCATGCTCTTGCTTTCTAGAGTCTATAATAAGGCGGGAAACGTGAGTGGGCTCGGAACAAACGATCCATGTTTCCTACACACAGGGACCATATCTAGTTCAACTCTGCTTCTGAAACTGATACAAACCACAGTTCCTCTAACATCCAATGCTTTTCAAATAAGAGCAAGAAACGTGTGAGCTTCATGAACTATGTAGCTTCGTTTGAGCTGAAAAGTGAGTGCGTTTACCCGAAACGAAGTCTTGATTGTAAAAGACACAGTGCCTGGCATTTAACTCCATTTCTGAAGGGAAACACACAGCACAGTTCTCATCCATGAAACACACTCTGCTTTAGAGCAAGAAGCATGCTCTTGCTTTCTAGAGTCTCTAATAAGGCGGGAACGTGAGTGTGCTCAGAACAATAGATCCATGTTTCCTACACACACGGACCATATCTAGTTCAACTCTGCTTCTGAAACTGATACAAACCACAGGTCCTCTAACATCCAATGCTTTTCAGTTAAGAGCGAGAAACGTGTGAGCTTCCTGAACGATGTAGCTTTGTTTGAGCTGAAAAGTGACAGCGTTTACCTGAAACGAAGTCTTGTTTGTAGGAAGACAGAGAGCCTGGCATTTAACTCCGTTTCTGAAGGGAAACACACAGCACAGTGCTCATCCATGAAACACACTCTGCTGTAGAGCAAGAAGCATGCTCTTGCTTTCTAGAGTCTATAATAAGGCGGGAAACGTGAGTGGGCTCCGAACAAACGATCCATGTTTCTTACACACAGGGACCATATCTAGTTCAACTCTGCTTCTGAAACTGATACAAACCACAGTTCCTCTAACATCCAATGCTTTTCAAATAAGAGCAAGAAACGTGTGAGCTTCATGAACGATATAGCTTCCTTTGAGCTGAAAAGTGTGTGCGTTTACCTGAAAGGAAGTCTGGCTTGTTGGAAGACACAGACACTGGCACGTAACTCCGTTTTTGAATGGAAACACACAGCACAGTTCTCATCCATGAAACACACTCTGCTTTAGAGCAAGAAGCACGCTATTGCTTTCTAGATTCTCTAATAAGGCGGGAAACGTGACTGTGCTCAGAACAAAAGAACCGTGATTCCTACACACACGGACCATATCTAGTTCAACTCTGCTTCTGAAACTGATACAAACCACAGGGCCTCTAAAATCCAATGCTTTTCAGTTAAGAGCGAGAAACGTGTGAGCTTCGTGAACAATGTAGCTTCATTTGAGATGATAGTGAGTGCGTTTACCCAAAACGAAGTCTTGATTGTAAAAGACAAAGAACCTGGCATTTAACTCCGTTTCTGAAGGGAAACACACAGCACAGTTCTCATCCATGAAACACACTCTGCTGTAGAGCAAGAAGCATGCTCTTGCTTTCTAGAGTCTCGAATAAGGCGGAAAACGTGAGTGGGCTCAGAACAAACGATCCATGTTTCCTACACACAGTGAACATATCTAGTTCAACTCTGCTTCTGAAACTGATACAAACCACAGGTCCTCTAACATCCAATGCTTTTCAAATAAGAGCAAGAAACGTGTGAGCTTCATGAACTATGTAGCTTCGTTTGAGCTGAAAAGTGAGTGCATTTACCCGAAACGAAGTCTTGATTCTAAAAGACACAGTGCCTGGCATTTAACTCCATTTCTGAAGGGAAACACACAGCACAGTTCTCATCCATGAAACACACTCTGCTTTAGAGCAAGAAGCATGCTCTTGCTTTCTAGAGTCTCTAATAAGGCGGGAAACGTGAGTGTGCTCAGAACAATAGATCCATGTTTCCTACACACACGGACCATACCTAGTTCAACTCTGCTTCTGAAACTGATACGAACCACTAGTCCTCTAACATCCAATGCTTTTCAGTTAAGAGCGAGAAACGTGTGAGCTTCGTGAACGATGTAGCTTCGTTTGAGCTGAAAGTGGGTTCTTATACCCGAAACGAAGTCTTGATTTTAAAAGACACAGTGCCTGGCATTTAACTTCGTTTCTGAAGGGAAACACACAGCACAGTTCTCATCCATGAAACACACTCTGCTTTAGAGCAAGAAGCACTCTCTTGCTTTCTAGATTCTCTAATAAGGCAGGAAACGTGAATGTGCTCAGAACAATAGATCCATGTTTCCTACACACACGGACCATATCTAGTCAACTCTGCTTCTGAAACTGCTACAAACCTCAGGTCCTCTAACATCCAATGCTTTTCAGTTAAGAGCGAGAAACGTGTGAGCTTCCTGAAAGATGTAGCTTTGTTTGAGCTGAAAAGTGACAGCGTTTACTTGAAACGAAGTCTTGTTTGTAGGAAGACACATAGCCTGGCATTTAACTCCGTTTCTGAAGGGAAACACACAGCACAGTGCTCATCCATGAAACACACTCTCCTTTAGAGCCAGAAGCACGCCCTTACTTTCTAGAGTCTCGAATAAGGTGGGAAACGTGAGTGTGCTCAGAACAAAAGAACCGTGATTCCTACACACACGGACCATATCTAGTTCAACTCTGCTTCAGAAACTGATACAAACCACAGGGCCTCTAACATCCAATGCTTTTCAGTTAAGAGCGAGAAACGTGTGAGCTTCGTGAACGATGTAGCTTCATTTGAGATGATAGTGAGTGCGTTTACCCGAAACGAAGTCTTGATTGTAAAAGACAAAAAACCTGGCATTTAACTCCGTTTCTGAAGGGAAACACACAGCACAGTTCTCATCCATGAAACACACTCTGCTTCAGAGCAAGAAGCATGCTCTTGCTTTCTAGAGTCTCTAATAAGGCGGGGAACGTGAGTGTGCTCAGAACAAAAGAACCGTGTTTCCTACACACATTGACCATATCTAGTTCAACTCTGCTTCTGAAACTGATACAAAGCACAGGGCCTCTAATATCCAATGCTTTTCAGTTAAGAGCGAAAAACGTGAGAGCTTCGTGAACTATGTAGCTTCGTTTGAGATGATGGTGAGTGCGTTTACCCGAAACAAAGTCTTGATTGTAAAAGACAAAGAACATGACATTTAACTCCGTTTCTGAAGGGAAACACACAGCACAGTTCTCATCCATGAAACACACTCTGCTGTAGAGCAAGAAGCATGCTCTTGCTTTCTAGAGTCTATAATAAGGCAAGAAACGTGAGTGGGCTCAGAACAAACGATCCATGTTTCCTACACACACGGACCATATCTAGTTCAACTCTGCTTCTGATACTGATACAAACCACAGATCCTCTAACATCCAATGCTTTTCAAATAAGAGCAAGAAACGTGTGAGCTTCATGAACGATGTAGCTTCGTTTGAGCTGAAATGTGAGGGCGTTTACCTGAAAAGAAGTCTTGCTTGTAGGAAGACACAGAGCCTGGCATTGATCTCCGTATCTGAAGGGAAACACACAGCACAGTTCTCATCCATGAAACACACTCTGTTTACAGCAAGATGCACGCTCTTGCTTTCTAGAGTCTCTAATAAGGCGGGAAACGTGAGTGGGCTCAGAACAAAAGAACCGTGTTTCCTACACACACGGACGATACCTAGTTCAACTCTGCTTCTGAAACTGATGCAAACCACTGGTCCTCTAACATCCAATGCTTTTCAGTTAAGAGCGAGAAACGTGTGAGCTTCCTGAACGATGTAGCTTTGTTTGAGCTGAAAAGTGACAGCGTTTACTGAAACGAAGTCTTGTGTGTAGGAAGACACAGATCCTGGCATTTAACTCCGTTTCTGAAGGGAAACACACAGCACAGTTCTCATCCATGAAACACACTCTGCTGTAGAGCAAGAGGCATGCTCTTGCTTTCTAGAGTCTATAATAAGGCGGGAAACGTGAGTGGGCTCAGAACAAACGATCCATGTTTCCTACACACACGGACCATATCTAGTTCAACTCTGCTTCTGAAACTGATACAAACCACAGGGCCTCTAACATCCAATGCTTTTCAAATAAGAGCGAGAAACGTGTGAGATTCGTGAACGATGTAGCTTCATTTGAGCTGAAAGTGAGTTCTTATACCCGAAACGAAGTCTTGATTTAAAGACACAGAACATGGCATTTAACTCCGTTTCTGAAGGGAAACACACAGCACAGTGCTCATCCATGAAACACACTCTCCTTTCGAGCCAGAAGCACGCTCTTGCTTTCTAGAGTCTCGACTAAGGCGGGAAACGTGACTGTGCTCAGAACAAAAGAACTGTGTTTCCTACACACACGGACCATATCTAGTTCAACTCTGCTTCAGAAACTGATACAAACCACAGGGCCTCTAACATCCAATGCTTTTCAGTTAAGAGCGAAAAACGTGAGAGCTTCCTGAACTATGTAGCTTTGTTTGAGATGATAGTGAGTGCGTTTACCCGAAACGAAGTCTTGATTGTAAAAGACAAAGAACCTGGCATTTAACTCCGTTTCTGAAGGGAAACACACAGCACAGTTCTCATCCATGAAACACACTCTGCTGTAGAGCAAGAAGCATGCTCTTGCTTTGTAGAGTCTATAATAAGGCGGGAAACGTGAGTGGGCTCAGAACAAACGATCCATGTTTCCTACAAACACGGACCATATCTAGTTCAACTCTGCTTCTGAAACTGATACAAACCACAGTTCCTCTAACATCCAATGCTTTTCAAATAAGAGCAAGAAACGTGTGAGCTTCATGAACGATGTAGCTTTGTTTGAGCTGAAAAGTGAGGGTGTTTACCTGAAAAGAAGTCTTGTTTGTAGGAAGACACAGAGCCTGGCATTGATCTCCGTATCTGAAGGGAAACACACAGCACAGTTCTCATCCAGGAAACACACTCTGTTTAGAGCAAGATGCACGCTCTTGCTTTCTAGAGTCTCTAATAAGGCGGGAAACGTGAGTGGGCTCAGAACAAAAGAACCGTGTTTCCTACACACACGGACCATACCTAGTTCAACTCTGCTTCTGAAACTGATACAAACCACTGGTCCTCTAACATCCAATGCTTTTCAGTTAAGAGCGAGAAACGTGTGAGCTGCGTGAACGATGTAGCTTCGTTTGAGCTGAAAGTGAGTTCTTCTACCCGAAAGGAATTCTTGATTGTAAAAGACACAGTGCCTGGCATTTAACTCCGTTTCTGAAGGGAAACACACAGCACAGTGCTTATCCATGAAACACACTCTGCTTTAGAGCCAGAAGCACGCTCATGCTTTCTAGAGTCTCGAATAAGGCAGAAAACGTGAGTGTGCTCAGAACATAAGAACCATGTTTCCTACACACATTGACCATATCTACTTCAACTCTGCTTCTGAAACTGATACAAACCACAGTTCCTCTAACATCCAATGCTTTTCAAATAAGAGCAAGAAACGTGTGAGCTTCATGAACGATGTAGCTTCGTTTGAGCTGAAAAGTGAGGGCGTATACCTAAAAAGAAGTATTGCTTGTAGGAAGACACAGAGCCTGGCATTGATCTCCGTATCTGAAGGGAAACACACTGCACAGTTCTCATCCATGAAACACACTCTGTTTAGAGCAAGATGCACGCTCTTTCTTTCTAGAGTCTCGAATAAGGCGGAAAACGTGAGTGTGCTCAGAACATAAGAACCGTGTTTCCTACACACATTGACCATATCTAGTTCAACTCTGCTTCTGAAACTGATACAAACCACAGTTCCTCTAACATCCAATGCTTTTCAAATAAGAGCAAGAAACGTGTGAGCTTCATGAACGATGTAGCTTCGTTTGAGCTGAAAAGTGAGGGCGTTTAACTGAAAAGAATTCTTGCTTGTAGGAAGACACAGAGCCTGGCATTGATCTCCGTATCTGTAGGGAAACACACAGCACAGTTCTCATCCATGAAACACACTCTGTTTAGAGCAAGATGCAAGCTCTTGCTTTCTAGAGTCTCTAATAAGGCGGGAAACGTGAGTGGGCTCAGAACAAAAGAACCGTGTTTCCTACACACACGGACCATACCTAGTTCAACTCTGCTTCTGAAACTGATACGAACCACTGGTCCTCTAACATCCAATGATTTTCAGTTAAGAGCGAGAAACATGTGAGCTTCGTGAACGATGTAGCTTCGTTTGAGCTGAAAGTGAGTTCTTATACCCGAAAAGAAGTCTTGATTGTAAAAGATACAGTGCCTGGCATTTAACTCCGTTTCTGAAGAGAAACACACATCACAGTTCTCATCCATGAAACACACTCTGCTTTAGAGCAAGAAGCACACTCTTGCTTTCTAGAGTCTCTCATAAGGCGGGAAACGTGAGTGTGCTCAGAACAAAAGAACCGTGTTTCCTACACACACGGACCATATCTAGTTCAACTCTGCTTCAGAAACTGATACAAACCACAGGGCCTCTAACATCCAATGCTTTTCAGTTAAGAGCGAGAAACGTGTGAGCTTCGTGAACAATGTAGCACCATTTGAGATGATAGTGAGTGCGTTTACCCGAAACGAAGTCTTGATTGTAAAAGACACAGTGCCTGTCATTTAACTCCGTTTCTGAAGGGAAACCCACAGCACAGTACTTATCCATGAAACACACTCTGCTTTAGAACCAGAAGCACGCTCTTGCTTTCTAGAGTCTCAAATAAGGCGGAAAACGTGAGTTTGCTCAGAACAAATTAACCGTGTTTCCTACACACATTGACCATATCTAGTTCAACTCTGCTTCTGAAACTGCTACAAACCACAGGGCCTCTAACATCCAATGCTTTTCAGTTAAGAGCGAAAAACGTGAGAGCTTCGTGAACTATGTAGCTTCGTTTGAGATGATAGTGAGTGTGTTTACCCGAAACGAAGTCTTGATTGTAAAAGACAAAGAACCTGACAATTAACTCCATTTCTGAAGGGAAACACACAGCACAGTTCTCATCCATGAAACACACTCTGTTGTAGAGCAAGAAGCATGCTCTTGCTTTCTTGTGTCTATAATAAGGCGGGAAACGTGAGTGGGCTCAGAACAAACGATCCATGTTTCCTACACACAGTGAACATATCTAGTTCAACTCTGCTTCTGAAACTGATACAAACCACAGCTCCTCTAACATCCAATGCTTTTCAAATAAGAGCAAGAAACGTGTGAGCTTCATGAACTATGTAGCTTCGTTTGAGCTGAAAAGTGAGTGCGTTTACCCGAAACGAAGTCTTGATTGTAAAAGACACAGTGCCTGGCATTTAACTCCATTTCTGAAGGGAAACACACAGCACAGTTCTCATCCATGAAACAAACTCTGCTTTAGAGCAAGAAGCATGCTCTTGCTTTCTAGAGTCTCTAATAAGGCGGGAAACGTGAGTGTGCTCAGAACAATAGATCCATGTTTCCTACACACACGGACCATACCTAGTTCAACTCTGCTTCTGAAACTGATACGAACCACTAGTCCTCTAACATCCAATGCTTTTCAGTTAAGAGCGAGAAACGTGTGAGCTTCGTGAACGATGTAGCTTCGTTTGAGCTGAAAGTGGGTTCTTATACCCGAAACGAAGTCTTGATTGTAAAAGACACAGTGCCTGGCATTTAACTTCGTTTCTGAAGGGAAACACACAGCACAGTTCTCATCCATGAAACACACTCTGCTTTAGAGCAAGAAGCACTCTCTTGCTTTCTAGATTCTCTAATAAGGCGGGAAACGTGAATGTGCTCAGAACAATAGATCCATGTTTCCTACACACACGGACCATATCTAGTCAACTCTGCTTCTGAAACTGCTACAAACCTCAGGTCCTCTAACATCCAATGCTTTTCAGTTAAGAGCGAGAAACGTGTGAGCTTCCTGAAAGATGTAGCTTTGTTTGAGCTGAAAAGTGGCAGCGTTTACCCGAAACGAAGTCTTGATTGTAAAAGACAAAGAACCTGGCATTTAACTCCGTTTCTGAAGGGAAACACACAGCACAGTTCTCATCCATGAAACACACTCTGCTGTAGAGCAAGAAGCATGCTCTTGCTTTGTAGAGTCTATAATAAGGCGGGAAACGTGAGTGGGCTCAGAACAAACGATCCATGTTTCCTACAAACACGGACCATATCTAGTTCAACTCTGCTTCTGAAACTGATACAAACCACAGTTCCTCTAACATCCAATGCTTTTCAAATAAGAGCAAGAAACGTGTGAGCTTCATGAACGATGTAGCTTTGTTTGAGCTGAAAAGTGAGGGTGTTTACCTGAAAAGAAGTCTTGTTTGTAGGAAGACACAGAGCCTGGCATTGATCTCCGTATCTGAAGGGAAACACACAGCACAGTTCTCATCCAGGAAACACACTCTGTTTAGAGCAAGATGCACGCTCTTGCTTTCTAGAGTCTCTAATAAGGCGGGAAACGTGAGTGGGCTCAGAACAAAAGAACCGTGTTTCCTACACACACGGACCATACCTAGTTCAACTCTGCTTCTGAAACTGATACAAACCACTGGTCCTCTAACATCCAATGCTTTTCAGTTAAGAGCGAGAAACGTGTGAGCTGCGTGAACGATGTAGTTTCGTTTGAGCTGAAAGTGAGTTCTTCTACCCGAAACGAATTCTTGATTGTAAAAGACACAGTGCCTGGCATTTAACTCCGTTTCTGAAGGGAAACACACAGCACAGTGCTTATCCATGAAACACACTCTGCTTTAGAGCCAGAAGCACGCTCATGCTTTCTAGAGTCTCGAATAAGGCGGAAAACGTGAGTGTGCTCAGAACATAAGAACCGTGTTTCCTACACACATTGACCATATCTACTTCAACTCTGCTTCTGAAACTGATACAAACCACAGTTCCTCTAACATCCAATGCTTTTCAAATAAGAGCAAGAAACGTGTGAGCTTCATGAACGATGTAGCTTCGTTTGAGCTGAAAAGTGAGGGCGTTTACCTAAAAAGAAGTCTTGCTTGTAGGAAGACACAGAGCCTGGCATTGATCTCCGTATCTGAAGGGAAACACACTGCACAGTTCTCATCCATGAAACACACTCTGTTTAGAGCAAGATGCACGCTCTTGCTTTCTAGAGTCTAATAAGGCGAAAAACGTGAGTGTGCTCAGAACATAAGAACCGTGTTTCCTACACACATTGACCATATCTAGTTAAACTCTGCTTCTGAAACTGATACAAACCACAGTTCCTCTAACATCCAATGCTTTTCAAATAAGAGCAAGAAACGTGTGAGCTTCATGAACGATGTAGCTTCGTTTGAGCTGAAAAGTGAGGGCGTATACCTAAAAAGTAGTATTGCTTGTAGGAAGACACAGAGCCTGGCATTGATCTCCGTATCTGAAGGGAAACACACTGCACAGTTCTCATCCATGAAACACACTCTGTTTAGAGCAAGATGCACGCTCTTTCTTTCTAGAGTCTCGAATAAGGCGGAAAACGTGAGTGTGCTCAGAACATAAGAACCGTGTTTCCTACACACATTGACCATATCTAGTTCAACTCTGCTTCTGAAAATGATACAAACCACAGTTCCTCTAACATCCAATGCTTTTCAAATAAGAGCAAGAAACGTGTGAGCTTTATGAACGATGTAGCTTCGTTTGAGCTGAAAAGTGAGGGCGTTTAACTGAAAAGAATTCTTGCTTGTAGGAAGACACAGAGCCTGGCATTGATCTCCGTATCTGTAGGGAAACACACAGCACAGTTCTCATCCATGAAACACACTCTGTTTAGAGCAAGATGCAAGCTCTTGCTTTCTAGAGTCTCTAATAAGGCTGGAAACGTGAGTGGGCTCAGAACAAAAGAACCGTGTTTCCTACACACACGGACCATACCTAGTTCAACTCTGCTTCTGAAACTGATACGAACCACTGGTCCTCTAACATCCAATGATTTTCAGTTAAGAGCGAGAAACGTGTGAGCTTCGTGAACGATGTAGCTTCGTTTGAGCTGAAAGTGAGTTCTTATACCCGAAAAGAAGTCTTGATTGTAAAAGATACAGTGCCTGGCATTTAACTCCGTTTCTGAAGAGAAACACACATCACAGTTCTCATCCATGAAACACACTCTGCTTTAGAGCAAGAAGCACACTCTTGCTTTCTAGAGTCTCTCATAAGGCGGGAAACGTGAGTGTGCTCAGAACAAAAGAACCGTGTTTCCTACACACACGGACCATATCTAGTTCAACTCTGCTTCAGAAACTGATACAAACCACAGGGCCTCTAACATCCAATGCTTTTCAGTTAAGAGCGAGAAACGTGTGAGCTTCGTGAACAATGTAGCACCATTTGAGATGATAGTGAGTGCGTTTACCCGAAACGAAGTCTTGATTGTAAAAGACACAGTGCCTGTCATTTAACTCCGTTTCTGAAGGGAAACCCACAGCACAGTACTTATCCATGAAACACACTCTGCTTTAGAACCAGAAGCACGCTCTTGCTTTCTAGAGTCTCAAATAAGGCGGAAAACGTGAGTTTGCTCAGAACAAATTAACCGTGTTTCCTACACACATTGACCATATCTAGTTCAACTCTGCTTCTGAAACTGCTACAAACCACAGGGCCTCTAACATCCAATGCTTTTCAGTTAAGAGCGAAAAACGTGAGAGCTTCGTGAACTATGTAGCTTCGTTTGAGATGATAGTGAGTGTGTTTACCCGAAACGAAGTCTTGATTGTAAAAGACAAAGAACCTGACAATTAACTCCGTTTCTGAAGGGAAACACACAGCACAGTTCTCATCCATGAAACACACTCTGTTGTAGAGCAAGAAGCATGCTCTTGCTTTCTTGTGTCTATAATAAGGCGGGAAACGTGAGTGGGCTCAGAACAAACGATCCATGTTTCCTACACACAGTGAACATATCTAGTTCAACTCTGCTTCTGAAACTGATACAAACCACAGCTCCTCTAACATCCAATGCTTTTCAAATAAGAGCAAGAAACGTGTGAGCTTCATGAACTATGTAGCTTCGTTTGAGCTGAAAAGTGAGTGCGTTTACCCGAAACGAAGTCTTGATTGTAAAAGACACAGTGCCTGGCATTTAACTCCATTTCTGAAGGGAAACACACAGCACAGTTCTCATCCATGAAACAAACTCTGCTTTAGAGCAAGAAGCATGCTCTTGCTTTCTAGAGTCTCTAATAAGGAGGGAAACGTGAGTGTGCTCAGAACAATAGATCCATGTTTCCTACACACACGGACCATACCTAGTTCAACTCTGCTTCTGAAACTGATACGAACCACTAGTCCTCTAACATCCAATGCTTTTCAGTTAAGAGCGAGAAACGTGTGAGCTTCGTGAACGATGTAGCTTCGTTTGAGCTGAAAGTGGGTTCTTATACCCGAAACGAAGTCTTGATTGTAAAAGACACAGTGCCTGGCATTTAACTTCGTTTCTGAAGGGAAACACACAGCACAGTTCTCATCCATGAAACACACTCTGCTTTAGAGCAAGAAGCACTCTCTTGCTTTCTAGATTCTCTAATAAGGCGGGAAACGTGAATGTGCTCAGAACAATAGATCCATGTTTCCTACACACACGGACCATATCTAGTCAACTCTGCTTCTGAAACTGCTACAAACCTCAGGTCCTCTAACATCCAATGCTTTTCAGTTAAGAGCGAGAAACGTGTGAGCTTCCTGAAAGATGTAGCTTTGTTTGAGCTGAAAAGTGGCAGCGTTTACCCGAAACGAAGTCTTGATTGTAAAAGACAAAGAACCTGGCATTTAACTCCGTTTCTGAAGGGAAACACACAGCACAGTTCTCATCCATGAAACACACTCTGCTGTAGAGCAAGAAGCATGCTCTTGCTTTGTAGAGTCTATAATAAGGCGGGAAACGTGAGTGGGCTCAGAACAAACGATCCATGTTTCCTACAAACACGGACCATATCTAGTTCAACTCTGCTTCTGAAACTGATACAAACCACAGTTCCTTTAACATCCAATGCTTTTCAAATAAGAGCAAGAAACGTGTGAGCTTCATGAACGATGTAGCTTTGTTTGAGCTGAAAAGTGAGGGTGTTTACCTGAAAAGAAGTCTTGTTTGTAGGAAGACACAGAGCCTGGCATTGATCTCCGTATCTGAAGGGAAACACACAGCACAGTTCTCATCCAGGAAACACACTCTGTTTAGAGCAAGATGCACGCTCTTGCTTTCTAGAGTCTCTAATAAGGCGGGAAACGTGAGTGGGCTCAGAACAAAAGAACCGTGTTTCCTACACACACGGACCATACCTAGTTCAACTCTGCTTCTGAAACTGATACAAACCACTGGTCCTCTAACATCCAATGCTTTTCAGTTAAGAGCGAGAAACGTGTGAGCTGCGTGAACGATGTAGCTTCGTTTGAGCTGAAAGTGAGTTCTTCTACCCGAAACGAATTCTTGATTGTAAAAGACACAGTGCCTGGCATTTAACTCCGTTTCTGAAGGGAAACACACAGCACAGTGCTTATCCATGAAACACACTCTGCTTTAGAGCCAGAAGCACGCTCATGCTTTCTAGAGTCTCGAATAAGGCGGAAAACGTGAGTGTGCTCAGAACATAAGAACCGTGTTTCCTACACACATTGACCATATCTACTTCAACTCTGCTTCTGAAACTGATACAAACCACAGTTCCTCTAACATCCAATGCTTTTCAAATAAGAGCAAGAAACGTGTGAGCTTCATGAACGATGTAGCTTCGTTTGAGCTGAAAAGTGAGGGCGTTTACCTAAAAAGAAGTCTTGCTTGTAGGAAGACACAGAGCCTGGCATTGATCTCCGTATCTGAAGGGAAACACACTGCACAGTTCTCATCCATGAAACACACTCTGTTTAGAGCAAGATGCACGCTCTTGCTTTCTAGAGTCTAATAAGGCGAAAAACGTGAGTGTGCTCAGAACATAAGAACCGTGTTTCCTACACACATTGACCATATCTAGTTCAACTCTGCTTCTGAAACTGATACAAACCACAGTTCCTCTAACATCCAATGCTTTTCAAATAAGAGCAAGAAACGTGTGAGCTTCATGAACGATGTAGCTTCGTTTGAGCTGAAAAGTGAGGGCGTATACCTAAAAAGTAGTATTGCTTGTAGGAAGACACAGAGCCTGGCATTGATCTCCGTATCTGAAGGGAAACACACTGCACAGTTCTCATCCATGAAACACACTCTGTTTAGAGCAAGATGCACGCTCTTTCTTTCTAGAGTCTCGAATAAGGCGGAAAACGTGAGTGTGCTCAGAACATAAGAACCGTGTTTCCTACACACATTGACCATATCTAGTTCAACTCTGCTTCTGAAAATGATACAAACCACAGTTCCTCTAACATCCAATGCTTTTCAAATAAGAGCAAGAAACGTGTGAGCTTTATGAACGATGTAGCTTCGTTTGAGCTGAAAAGTGAGGGCGTTTAACTGAAAAGAATTCTTGCTTGTAGGAAGACACAGAGCCTGGCATTGATCTCCGTATCTGTAGGGAAACACACAGCACAGTTCTCATCCATGAAACACACTCTGTTTAGAGCAAGATGCAAGCTCTTGCTTTCTAGAGTCTCTAATAAGGCTGGAAACGTGAGTGGGCTCAGAACAAAAGAACCGTGTTTCCTACACACACGGACCATACCTAGTTCAACTCTGCTTCTGAAACTGATACGAACCACTGGTCCTCTAACATCCAATGATTTTCAGTTAAGAGCGAGAAACGTGTGAGCTTCGTGAACGATGTAGCTTCGTTTGAGCTGAAAGTGAGTTCTTATACCCGAAAAGAAGTCTTGATTGTAAAAGATACAGTGCCTGGCATTTAACTCCGTTTCTGAAGAGAAACACACATCACAGTTCTCATCCATGAAACACACTCTGCTTTAGAGCAAGAAGCACACTCTTGCTTTCTAGAGTCTCTCATAAGGCGGGAAACGTGAGTGTGCTCAGAACAAAAGAACCGTGTTTCCTACACACACGGACCATATCTAGTTCAACTCTGCTTCAGAAACTGATACAAACCACAGGGCCTCTAACATCCAATGCTTTTCAGTTAAGAGCGAGAAACGTGTGAGCTTCGTGAACAATGTAGCACCATTTGAGATGATAGTGAGTGCGTTTACCCGAAACGAAGTCTTGATTGTAAAAGACACAGTGCCTGTCATTTAACTCCGTTTCTGAAGGGAAACCCACAGCACAGTACTTATCCATGAAACACACTCTGCTTTAGAACCAGAAGCACGCTCTTGCTTTCTAGAGTCTCAAATAAGGCGGAAAACGTGAGTTTGCTCAGAACAAATTAACCGTGTTTCCTACACACATTGACCATATCTAGTTCAACTCTGCTTCTGAAACTGCTACAAACCACAGGGCCTCTAACATCCAATGCTTTTCAGTTAAGAGCGAAAAACGTGAGAGCTTCGTGAACTATGTAGCTTCGTTTGAGATGATAGTGAGTGTGTTTACCCGAAACGAAGTCTTGATTGTAAAAGACAAAGAACCTGACAATTAACTCCGTTTCTGAAGGGAAACACACAGCACAGTTCTCATCCATGAAACACACTCTGTTGTAGAGCAAGAAGCATGCTCTTGCTTTCTTGTGTCTATAATAAGGCGGGAAACGTGAGTGGGCTCAGAACAAACGATCCATGTTTCCTACACACAGTGAACATATCTAGTTCAACTCTGCTTCTGAAACTGATACAAACCACAGCTCCTCTAACATCCAATGCTTTTCAAATAAGAGCAAGAAACGTGTGAGCTTCATGAACTATGTAGCTTCGTTTGAGCTGAAAAGTGAGTGCGTTTACCCGAAACGAAGTCTTGATTGTAAAAGACACAGTGCCTGGCATTTAACTCCATTTCTGAAGGGAAACACACAGCACAGTTCTCATCCATGAAACAAACTCTGCTTTAGAGCAAGAAGCATGCTCTTGCTTTCTAGAGTCTCTAATAAGGAGGGAAACGTGAGTGTGCTCAGAACAATAGATCCATGTTTCCTACACACACGGACCATACCTAGTTCAACTCTGCTTCTGAAACTGATACGAACCACTAGTCCTCTAACATCCAATGCTTTTCAGTTAAGAGCGAGAAACGTGTGAGCTTCGTGAACGATGTAGCTTCGTTTGAGCTGAAAGTGGGTTCTTATACCCGAAACGAAGTCTTGATTGTAAAAGACACAGTGCCTGGCATTTAACTTCGTTTCTGAAGGGAAACACACAGCACAGTTCTCATCCATGAAACACACTCTGCTTTAGAGCAAGAAGCACTCTCTTGCTTTCTAGATTCTCTAATAAGGCGGGAAACGTGAATGTGCTCAGAACAATAGATCCATGTTTCCTACACACACGGACCATATCTAGTCAACTCTGCTTCTGAAACTGCTACAAACCTCAGGTCCTCTAACATCCAATGCTTTTCAGTTAAGAGCGAGAAACGTGTGAGCTTCCTGAAAGATGTAGCTTTGTTTGAGCTGAAAAGTGGCAGCGTTTACCCGAAACGAAGTCTTGATTGTAAAAGACAAAGAACCTGGCATTTAACTCCGTTTCTGAAGGGAAACACACAGCACAGTTCTCATCCATGAAACACACTCTGCTGTAGAGCAAGAAGCATGCTCTTGCTTTGTAGAGTCTATAATAAGGCGGGAAACGTGAGTGGGCTCAGAACAAACGATCCATGTTTCCTACAAACACGGACCATATCTAGTTCAACTCTGCTTCTGAAACTGATACAAACCACAGTTCCTCTAACATCCAATGCTTTTCAAATAAGAGCAAGAAACGTGTGAGCTTCATGAACGATGTAGCTTTGTTTGAGCTGAAAAGTGAGGGTGTTTACCTGAAAAGAAGTCTTGTTTGTAGGAAGACACAGAGCCTGGCATTGATCTCCGTATCTGAAGGGAAACACACAGCACAGTTCTCATCCAGGAAACACACTCTGTTTAGAGCAAGATGCACGCTCTTGCTTTCTAGAGTCTCTAATAAGGCGGGAAACGTGAGTGGGCTCAGAACAAAAGAACCGTGTTTCCTACACACACGGACCATACCTAGTTCAACTCTGCTTCTGAAACTGATACAAACCACTGGTCCTCTAACATCCAATGCTTTTCAGTTAAGAGCGAGAAACGTGTGAGCTGCGTGAACGATGTAGCTTCGTTTGAGCTGAAAGTGAGTTCTTCTACCCGAAACGAATTCTTGATTGTAAAAGACACAGTGCCTGGCATTTAACTCCGTTTCTGAAGGGAAACACACAGCACAGTGCTTATCCATGAAACACACTCTGCTTTAGAGCCAGAAGCACGCTCATGCTTTCTAGAGTCTCGAATAAGGCGGAAAACGTGAGTGTGCTCAGAACATAAGAACCGTGTTTCCTACACACATTGACCATATCTACTTCAACTCTGCTTCTGAAACTGATACAAACCACAGTTCCTCTAACATCCAATGCTTTTCAAATAAGAGCAAGAAACGTGTGAGCTTCATGAACGATGTAGCTTCGTTTGAGCTGAAAAGTGAGGGCGTTTACCTAAAAAGAAGTCTTGCTTGTAGGAAGACACAGAGCCTGGCATTGATCTCCGTATCTGAAGGGAAACACACTGCACAGTTCTCATCCATGAAACACACTCTGTTTAGAGCAAGATGCACGCTCTTGCTTTCTAGAGTCTAATAAGGCGAAAAACGTGAGTGTGCTCAGAACATAAGAACCGTGTTTCCTACACACATTGACCATATCTAGTTCAACTCTGCTTCTGAAACTGATACAAACCACAGTTCCTCTAACATCCAATGCTTTTCAAATAAGAGCAAGAAACGTGTGAGCTTCATGAACGATGTAGCTTCGTTTGAGCTGAAAAGTGAGGGCGTATACCTAAAAAGAAGTATTGCTTGTAGGAAGACACAGAGCCTGGCATTGATCTCCGTATCTGAAGGGAAACACACTGCACAGTTCTCATCCATGAAACACACTCTGTTTAGAGCAAGATGCACGCTCTTTCTTTCTAGAGTCTCGAATAAGGCGGAAAACGTGAGTGTGCTCAGAACATAAGAACCGTGTTTCCTACACACATTGACCATATCTACTTCAACTCTGCTTCTGAAACTGATACAAACCACAGTTCCTCTAACATCCAATGCTTTTCAAATAAGAGCAAGAAACGTGTGAGCTTTATGAACGATGTAGCTTCGTTTGAGCTGAAAAGTGAGGGCGTTTAACTGAAAAGAATTCTTGCTTGTAGGAAGACACAGAGCCTGGCATTGATCTCCGTATCTGTAGGGAAACACACAGCACAGTTCTCATCCATGAAACACACTCTGTTTAGAGCAAGATGCAAGCTCTTGCTTTCTAGAGTCTCTAATAAGGCTGGAAACGTGACTGGGCTCAGAACAAAAGAACCGTGTTTCCTACACACACGGACCATACCTAGTTCAACTCTGCTTCTGAAACTGATACGAACCACTGGTCCTCTAACATCCAATGATTTTCAGTTAAGAGCGAGAAACGTGTGAGCTTCGTGAACGATGTAGCTTCGTTTGAGCTGAAAGTGAGTTCTTATACCCGAAAAGAAGTCTTGATTGTAAAAGATACAGTGCCTGGCATTTAACTCCGTTTCTGAAGAGAAACACACATCACAGTTCTCATCCATGAAACACACTCTGCTTTAGAGCAAGAAGCACACTCTTGCTTTCTAGAGTCTCTCATAAGGCGGGAAACGTGAGTGTGCTCAGAACAAAAGAGCCGTGTTTCCTACACACACGGACCATATCTAGTTCAACTCTGCTTCAGAAACTGATACAAACCACAGGGCCTCTAACATCCAATGCTTTTCAGTTAAGAGCGAGAAACGTGTGAGCTTCGTGAACAATGTAGCACCATTTGAGATGATAGTGAGTGCGTTTACCCGAAACGAAGTCTTGATTGTAAAAGACACAGTGCCTGTCATTTAACTCCGTTTCTGAAGGGAAACCCACAGCACAGTACTTATCCATGAAACACACTCTGCTTTAGAACCAGAAGCACGCTCTTGCTTTCTAGAGTCTCAAATAAGGCGGAAAACGTGAGTTTGCTCAGAACAAATTAACCGTGTTTCCTACACACATTGACCATATCTAGTTCAACTCTGCTTCTGAAACTGCTACAAACCACAGGGCCTCTAACATCCAATGCTTTTCAGTTAAGAGCGAAAAACGTGAGAGCTTCGTGAACTATGTAGCTTCGTTTGAGATGATAGTGAGTGTGTTTACCCGAAACGAAGTCTTGATTGTAAAAGACAAAGAACCTGACAATTAACTCCGTTTCTGAAGGGAAACACACAGCACAGTTCTCATCCATGAAACACACTCTGTTGTAGAGCAAGAAGCATGCTCTTGCTTTCTTGTGTCTATAATAAGGCGGGAAACGTGAGTGGGCTCAGAACAAGTGAACTGTGTTTCTTACACACACATACCATATCTAGTTCAACTCTGTTTCTGAAACTGATAAATCCACAGGTCATCTAACATCCAATGCTTTTCAGTTAACAGTGAGAAACGTGTGAGCTTCCTGAACGATGTTGCTTCCTTTTAGCTGAAAACTGACTGCCTTTACCTGAAAAGAAGTCTTGCTTGTAGGAAGACACAGAGCCTGGCATTTCATTCCGTTTCTGAAGGGAAACACACAGCACAGTTCTCATCCATGAAACAAACTCTGCTTTAGAGCAAGAAGCATGCTCTTGCTTTCTAGAGTCTCTAATAAGGCGGGAAACGTGAGTGTGCTCAGAACAATAGATCCATGTTTCCTACACACACGGACCATACCTAGTTCAACTCTGCTTCTGAAACTGATACGAACCACTAGTCCTCTAACATCCAATGCTTTTCAGTTAAGAGCGAGAAACGTGTGAGCTTCGTGAACGATGTAGCTTCGTTTGAGCTGAAAGTGGGTTCTTATACCCGAAACGAAGTCTTGATTGTAAAAGACACAGTGCCTGGCATTTAACTTCGTTTCTGAAGGGAAACACACAGCACAGTTCTCATCCATGAAACACACTCTGCTTTAGAGCAAGAAGCACTCTCTTGCTTTCTAGATTCTCTAATAAGGCGGGAAACGTGAATGTGCTCAGAACAATAGATCCATGTTTCCTACACACACGGACCATATCTAGTCAACTCTGCTTCTGAAACTGCTACAAACCTCAGGTCCTCTAACATCCAATGCTTTTCAGTTAAGAGCGAGAAACGTGTGAGCTTCCTGAAAGATGTAGCTTTGTTTGAGCTGAAAAGTGACAGCGTTTACTTGAAACGAAGTCTTGTTTGTAGGAAGACACATAGCCTGGCATTTAACTCCGTTTCTGAAGGGAAACACACAGCACAGTGCTCATCCATGAAACACACTCTCCTTTAGAGCCAGAAGCACGCTCTTACTTTCTAGAGTCTCGAATAAGGTGGGAAACGTGAGTGTGCTCAGAACAAAAGAACCGTGATTCCTACACACACGGACCATATCTAGTTCAACTCTGCTTCAGAAACTGATACAAACCACAGGGCCTCTAACATCCAATGCTTTTCAGTTAAGAGCGAAAACGTGTGAGCTTCGTGAACGATGTAGCTTCATTTGAGATGATAGTGAGTGCGTTTACCCGAAACGAAGTCTTGATTGTAAAAGACAAAAAACCTGGCATTTAACTCCGTTTCTGAAGGGAAACACACAGCACAGTTCTCATCCATGAAACACACTCTGCTTTAGAGCAAGAAGCATGCTCTTGCTTTCTAGAGTCTCTAATAAGGCGGGGAACGTGAGTGTGCTCAGAAAAAAAGAACCGTGTTTCCTACACACATTGACCATATCTAGTTCAACTCTGCTTCTGAAACTGATACAAAGCACAGGGCCTCTAATATCCAATGCTTTTCAGTTAAGAGCGAAAAACGTGAGAGCTTTGTGAACTATGTAGCTTCGTTTGAGATGATGGTGAGTGCGTTTACCCGAAACGAAGTCTTGATTGTAAAAGACAAAGAACATGACATTTAACTCCGTTTCTGAAGGGAAACACACAGCACAGTTCTCATCCATGAAACACACTCTGCTGTAGAGCAAGAAGCATGCTCTTGCTTTCTAGAGTCTATAATAAGGCAAGAAACGTGAGTTGGCTCAAAACAAACGATCCATGTTTCCTACACACACGGACCATATCTAGTTCAACTCTGCTTCTGATACTGATACAAACCACAGATCCTCTAACATCCAATGCTTTTCAAATAAGAGCAAGAAACGTGTGAGCTTCATGAACGATGTAGCTTCGTTTGAGCTGAAATGTGAGGGCGTTTACCTGAAAAGAAGTCTTGCTTGTAGGAAGACACAGAGCCTGGCATTGATCTCCGTATCTGAAGGGAAACACACAGCACAGTTCTCATCCATGAAACACACTCTGTTTACAGCAAGATGCACGCTCTTGCTTTCTAGAGTCTCTAATAAGGCGGGAAACGTGAGTGGGCTCAGAACAAAAGAACCGTGTTTCCTACACACACGGACGATACCTAGTTCAACTCTGCTTCTGAAACTGATGCAAACCACTGGTCCTCTAACATCCAATGCTTTTCAGTTAAGAGCGAGAAACGTGTGAGCTTCCTGAACGATGTAGCTTTGTTTGAGCTGAAAAGTGACAGCGTTTACCTGAAACAAAGTCTTGTGTGTAGGAAGACAGAGATCCTGGCATTTAACTCCGTTTCTGAAGGGAAACACACAGCACAGTGCTCATCCATGAAACACACTCTCCTTTAGAGCCAGAAGCACGCTCTTGCTTTCTAGAGTCTCGAATAAGGTGGGAAACGTGAGTGTGCTCAGAACAAAAGAACCGTGATTCCTACACACACGGACCATATCTAGTTCAACTCTGCTTCTGAAACTGATACAAACCACAGGGCCTCTAAAATCCAATGCTTTTCAGTTAAGAGCGAGAAACGTATGAGCTTCGTGAACAATGTAGCTTCATTTGAGATGATAGTGAGTGCGTTTACCCAAAACGAAGTCTTGATTGTAAAAGACAAAGAACCTGGCATTTAACTCCGTTTCGGAAGGGAAACACACAGCACAGTTCTCATCCATGAAACACACTCTGCTGTAGAGCAAGAAGCATGCTCTTGCTTTCTAGAGTCTATAATAAGGAGGGAAACGTGAGTGGGCTCAGAACAAACGATCCATGTTTCCTACACACACGGACCATATCTAGTTCAACTCTGCTTCTGAAACTGATACAAACCACAGTTCCTCAACATCCAATGCTTTACAAATAAGAGCAAGAAACGTGTGAGCTTCATGAACGATGTAGCTTCGTTTGAGCTGAAAAGTGAGGGTGTTTACCTGGAAAGAAGTCTTGCTTGTAGGAAGACACAGTGCCTGGCATTGATCTCCGTATCTGAAGCGAAACACGAAGCACAGTTCTCATCCATGAAACACACTCTGTTTACAGCAAGATGCACGCTCTTGCTTTCTAGAGTCTCTAATAAGGCGGGAAACGTGAGTGTGCTCAGAACAAAAGAACCGTGTTTCCTACACACACGGACGATACCTAGTTCAACTCTGCTTCTGAAACTGATGCAAACCACTGGTCCTCTAACATCCAATGCTTTTCAGTTAAGAGCGAGAAACGTGTGAGCTTCCTGAACGATGTAGCTTTGTTTGAGCTGAAAAGTGGCAGCGTTTACCTGAAACGAAGTCTTGTATGTAGGAAGACACAGATCCTGGCATTTAACTCCGTTTCTGAAGGGAAACACACAGCACAGTGCTCATCCATGAAACACACTCTCCTTTAGAGCCAGAAGCACGCTCTCGCTTTCTATAGTCTTGAATAAGGTGGGAAACGTGAGTGTGCTCAGAACAAAAGAACCGTGATTCCTACACACACGGACCATATCTAGTTCAACTCTGCTTCTGAAACTGATACAAACCACAGGGCCTCTAACATCCAATGCTTTTCAGTTAAGAGCGAGAAACGTGTGAGCTTCATGAACGATGTAGCTTCGTTTGAGCTGAAAGTGAGTTCTTATACCCGAAACGAATTCTTGATTGTAAAAGACACAGTGCCTGGCATTTAACTCCGTTTCTGAAGGGAAACACACAGCACAGTTCTCATCCATGAAACATACTCTGCTTTAGAGCAAGAAGCACGCTCTTGCTTTCTAGAGTCTCTAATAACGCGGGAAACGTGAGTGTGCTCAGAACAATAGATCCATGTTTCCTACACACACGGACCATATCTAGTTCAACTCTGCTTCTGAAACTGATACAAACCACAGGTCCTCTAACATCCAATGCTTTTCAGTTAAGAGCGAGAAACGTGTGAGCTTCCTGAACGATGTAGCTTTGTTTGAGCTGAAAAGTGACAGCGTTTACCCGAAACGAAGTCTTGATTGTAAAAGAAAAAGAACCTGGCATTTAACTCCGTTTCTGAAGGGAAACACACAGCACAGTGCTCATCCATGAAACACACTCTCCTTTAGAGCCAGAAGCACGCTCTTGCTTTCTAGAGTCTCGAATAAGGTGGGAAACGTGAGTGTGCTCAGAACAAAACAACCGTGATTCCTACACACACGGACCATATCTAGTTCAACTCTGCTTCAGAAACTGATACAAACCACAGGGCCTCTAACATCCAATGCTTTTCAGTTAAGAGCGAGAAACGTGTGAGCTTCGTGAACGATGTAGCTTCCTTTGAGATGATAGTGAGTGCGTTTACCCGAAACGAAGTCTTGATTGTAAAAGACAAAGAACATGGCTTTTAACTCCGTTTCTGAAGGGAAACACACAGCACAGTTCCATCCATGAAACACACTCTGCATTAGCGAAAGAAGCATGCTCTTGCTTTCTAGAGTCTCTAATAAGGCAGGAAACTTGAGTGTGCTCAGAACAAAAGAACCGTGTTTCCTACACACATTGACCATATCTAGTTCAACTCTGCTTCTGAAACTGCTACAAACCACAGGGCCTCTAACATCCAATGCTTTTCAGTTAAGAGCGAAAAACGTGAGAGCTTCGTGAACTATGTAGCTTCGTTTGAGATGATAGTGAGTGTGTTTACCCGAAACGAAGTCTTGATTGTAAAAGACAAAGAACCTGACAATTAACTCCGTTTCTGAAGGGAAACACACAGCACAGTTCTCATCCATGAAACACACTCTGTTGTAGAGCAAGAAGCATGCTCTTGCTTTCTTGTGTCTATAATAAGGCAAGAAACGTGAGTGGGCTCAGAACAAACGATCCATGATTCCTACACACACAGACCATATCTAGTTCAACTCTGCTTCTGAAACTGATACAAACCACAGATGTTCTAACATCCAATGCTTTTCAAATAAGAGCAAGAAACGTGTGAGCTTCGTGAACGATGTAGCTTCGTTTGAGCTGAAATGTGAGGGCGTTTACCTGAAAAGAAGACTTGCTTGTAGGAAGACACAGAGCCTGGCATTGATCTCCGTATCTGAAGGGAAACACACAGCACAGTTCTCATCCATGAAACACACTCTGTTTAGAGCAAGATGCACGCTCTTGCTTTCGAGAGTCTCTAATAAGGCGGGAAACGTGAGTGGGCTCAGAACAAAAGAACCGTGTTTCCTACACACACGGACGATACCTAGTTCAACTCTGCTTCTGAAACTGATACAAACCACTGGTCCTCTAACATCCAATGCTTTTCATTTAAGAGGGAGAAACGTGTGAGCTTCGTGAACAATGTAGCATCATTTGAGCTGAAAGTGAGTTCTTATACCCGAAACGAAGTCTTGATTTTAAAAGACACAGTGCCTGGCATTTAACTCCGTTTCTGAAGGGAAACACACAGCACAGTGCTTATCCATGAAACACACTCTGCTTTAGAGCCAGAAGCACGCTCTTGCTTTCTAGAGTCTCGAATAAGGCGGGAAACGTGAGTGTGCTCAGAACAAAAGAACCGTGTTTCCTACACACATTGACCATACCTAGTTCAACTCTGCTTCTGAAACTGATACAAACCGCTGGTCCTCTAACATCCAATGCTTTTCAGTTAAGAGCGAGAAACGTGTCAGCTTCGTGAACGATGTAGCTTCATTTGAGATGATATTGAGTGCGTTTAACCGAAACGAAGTCTTGATTGTAAAAGACAAAGAACCTGACATTTAACTCCGTTTCTGAAGGGAAACACCAGGCACAGTTATCATCCATGAAACACACTCTGCTTTAGAGCAAGAAACATGCTCTTGCTTTCTAGAGTCTCTAATAAGGCGGGAAACGTGAGTGTGCTCAGAACAAAAGAACCGTGTTTCCTACACACATTGACCATATCTAGTTCAACTCTGCTTCTGAAACTGATACAAACCACAGGGCCTCTAACATCCAATGCTTTTCAGTTAAGAGCGAAATACGTGAGAGCTTCGTGAACTGTGTAGCTTCCTTTGAGATGATAGTGAGTGCGTTTACCCGAAACGAAGTCTTGATTGTAAAAGACAAAGAACCTGGCATTTAACTCCGTTTCTGAAGGGAAACACACAGCACAGTTCTCATCCATGAAACACACTCTGCTGTAGAGCAAGAAGCATGCTCTTGCTTTCTAGAGTCTATAATAAGGCGGGAAACGTGAGTGGGCTCGGAACAAACGATCCATGTTTCCTACACACAGTGACCATATCTAGTTCAACTCTGCTTCTGAAACTGATACAAACCACAGTTCCTCTAACATCCAATGCTTTTCAAATAAGAGCAAGAAACGTGTGAGCTTCATGAACTATGTAGCTTCGTTTGAGCTGAAAAGTGAGTGCGTTTACCCGAAACGAAGTCTTGATTGTAAAAGACACAGTGCCTGGCATTTAACTCCATTTCTGAAGGGAAACACACAGCACAGTTCTCATCCATGAAACACACTCTGCTTTAGAGCAAGAAGCATGCTCTTGCTTTCTAGAGTCTCTAATAAGGCGGGAAACGTGAGTGTGCTCAGAACAATAGATCCATGTTTCCTACACACACGGACCATATCTAGTTCAACTCTGCTTCTGAAACTGATACAAACCACAGGTCCTCTAACATCCAATGCTTTTCAGTTAAGAGCGAGAAACGTGTGAGCTTCCTGAACGATGTAGCTTTGTTTGAGCTGAAAAGTGACAGCGTTTACCTGAAACGAAGTCTTGTTTGTAGGAAGACAGAGAGCCTGGCATTTAACTCCGTTTCTGAAGGGAAACACACAGCACAGTGCTCATCCATGAAACACACTCTGCTGTAGAGCAAGAAGCATGCTCTTGCTTTCTAGAGTCTATAATAAGGCGGGAAACGTGAGTGGGCTCCGAACAAACGATCCATGTTTCTTACACACAGGGACCATATCTAGTTCAACTCTGCTTCTGAAACTGATACAAACCACAGTTCCTCTAACATCCAATGCTTTTCAAATAAGAGCAAGAAACGTGTGAGCTTCATGAACGATATAGCTTCCTTTGAGCTGAAAAGTGTGTGCGTTTACCTGAAAGGAAGTCTGGCTTGTTGGAAGACACAGACACTGGCACGTAACTCCGTTTTTGAATGGAAACACACAGCACAGTTCTCATCCATGAAACACACTCTGCTTTAGAGCAAGAAGCACGCTATTGCTTTCTAGATTCTCTAATAAGGCGGGAAACATGACTGAGCTGAGAAAAAAAGAACCGTGTTTCCTACACACACGGACCATATCTAGTTCAACTCTGCTTCTGAAACTGATACAAACCACAGGTCCTCTATCATCCAATGCTTTTGAGTTAAGAGCGAGAAATGTGTGAGCTTCGTGAACGATGTAGCTTCGTTTGAGCTGAAAAGTGAGGGCGTATACCTAAAAAGTAGTATTGCTTGTAGGAAGATACAGAGCCTGGCATTGATATCCATATCTGAAGGGAAACACACTGCACAGTTCTCATCCATGAAACACACTCTGTTTAGAGCAAGATGCACGCTCTTTCTTTCTAGAGTCTCGAATAAGGCGGAAAACGTGAGTGTGCTCAGAACATAAGAACCGTGTTTCCTACACACATTGACCATATCTAGTTCAACTCTGCTTCTGAAAATGATACAAACCATAGTTCCTCTAACATCCAATGCTTTTCAAATAAGAGCAAGAAACGTGTGAGCTTTATGAACGATGTAGCTTCGTTTGAGCTGAAAAGTGAGGGCGTTTAACTGAAAAGAATTCTTGCTTGTAGGAAGACACAGAGCCTGGCATTGATCTCCGTATCTGTAGGGAAACACACAGCACAGTTCTCATCCATGAAACACACTCTGTTTAGAGCAAGATGCAAGCTCTTGCTTTCTAGAGTCTCTAATAAGGCTGGAAACGTGAGTGGGCTCAGAACAAAAGAACCGTGTTTCCTACACACACGGACCATACCTAGTTCAACTCTGCTTCTGAAACTGATACGAACCACTGGTCCTCTAACATCCAATGATTTTCAGTTAAGAGCGAGAAACGTGTGAGCTTCGTGAACGATGTAGCTTCGTTTGAGCTGAAAGTGAGTTCTTATACCCGAAAAGAAGTCTTGATTGTAAAAGATACAGTGCCTGGCATTTAACTCCGTTTCTGAAGAGAAACACACATCACAGTTCTCATCCATGAAACACACTCTGCATTAGAGCAAGAAGCACACTCTTGCTTTCTAGAGTCTCTCATAAGGCGGGAAACGTGAGTGTGCTCAGAACAAAAGAACCGTGTTTCCTACACACACGGACCATATCTAGTTCAACTCTGCTTCAGAAACTGATACAAACCACAGGGCCTCTAACATCCAATGCTTTTCAGTTAAGAGCGAGAAACGTGTGAGCTTCGTGAACAATGTAGCACCATTTGAGATGATAGTGAGTGCGTTTACCCGAAACGAAGTCTTGATTGTAAAAGACACAGTGCCTGTCATTTAACTCCGTTTCTGAAGGGAAACCCACAGCACCGTACTTATCCATGAAACACACTCTGCTTTAGAACCAGAAGCACGCTCTTGCTTTCTAGAGTCTCGAATAAGGCAGAAAACGTGAGTTTGCTCAGAACAAATTAACCGTGTTTCCTACACACATTGACCATATCTAGTTCAACTCTGCTTCTGAAACTGCTACAAACCACAGAGCCTCTAACATCCAATGCTTTTCAGTTAAGAGCGAAAAACGTGAGAGCTTCGTGAACTATGTAGCTTCGTTTGAGATGATAGTGAGTGTGTTTACCCGAAACGAAGTCTTGATTGTAAAAGACAAAGAACCTGACAATTAACTCCGTTTCTGAAGGGAAACACACAGCACAGTTCTCATCCATGAAACACACTCTGTTGTAGAGCAAGAAGCATGCTCTTGCTTTCTTGTGTCTATAATAAGGCGGGAAACGTGAGTGGGCTCAGAACAAACGATCCATGTTTCCTACACACAGTGAACATATCTACTTCAACTCTGCTTCTGAAACTGTTACAAACCACAGCTCCTCTAACATTAAATGCTTTTAAAATAAGAGCAAGAAACGTGTGAGCTTCATGAACTATGTAGCTTCGTTTGAGCTGAAAAGTGAGTGCGTTTACCCGAAACGAAGTCTTGATTGTAAAAGACACAGTGCCTGGCATTTAACTCCATTTCTGAAGGGAAACACACAGCACAGTTCTCATCCATGAAACACACTCTGCTTTAGAGCAAGAAGCATGCTCTTGCTTTCTAGAGTCTCTAATAAGGCGGGAAACGTGAGTGTGCTCAGAACAATAGATCCATGTTTCCTACACACACGGACCATACCTAGTTCAACTCTGCTTCTGAAACTGATACGAACCACTAGTCCTCTAACATCCAATGCTTTTCAGTTAAGAGCGAGAAACGTGTGAGCTTCGTGAACGATGTAGCTTCGTTTGAGCTGAAAGTGGGTTCTTAAACCCGAAACGAAGTCTTGATTGTAAAAGACACAGTGCCTGGCATTTAACTCCGTTTCTGAAGGGAAACACACAGCCCAGTTCTCATCCATGAAACACACGCAGCTTCAGAGCAAGAAGCACGCTCTTGCTTTCTAGAGTCTCTAATAAGGCGGGAAACGTGAGTGTGCTCAGAACAATATATCCATGTTTCCTACCCACACGGACCATATCAAGTTCAACTCTGCTTCCGAAACTGCTACAAACCACAGGTCCTCTAACATCCAATGCTTTTCAGTTAAAAGCGAGAAACGTGTGAGCTTCCTGAACGATGTAGCTTTGTTTGAGCTGAAAAGTGACAGCGTTTACCTGAAACGAATTCTTGTTTGAAGGAAGACACAGAGCCTGGCATTGAACTCCGTTTCTGAAGGGAAACACACAGCACAGTGCTCATCCATGAAACACACTCTGCTTTAGAGCAAGAAGCACGCTATTGCTTTCTAGATACTCTAATAAGGCGGGAAACATGACTGAGCTGAGAAAAAAAGAACCGTGTTTCCTACACACACGGACCATATCTAGTTCAACTCTGCTTCTGGAACTGATACAAACCACAGGTACTCTATCATCCAATGCTTTTGAGTTAAGAGCAAGAAACCTGTGAGCTTCGTGAACGATGTAGCTTCCTTTGAGCAGAAATGTGAGTGCGTTTACCTGAAACGAAGTCTTGCTTGTAGGAAGACACAGAGCCTGGCATTTAACTCCGTTTCTGAAGGGAAATACACAGCAAAGTTCTCATCCATGAAACACACTCTGCTTTAGAGCAAGAAGCATGCTCTTGCTTTCTAGAGTCTCTAATAAGGCAGGTAACGTGAGTGTGCTCAGAACAAAAGAACCGTGTTTCCTACACACACGGACCATATCTAGTTCAACTCTGCTTCAGAAACTGATACAAACCACAGGGCCTCTAACATCCAATGCTTTTCAGTTAAGAGCGAAAAACGTGAGAGCTTCGTGAACTATGTAGCTTAGTTTGAGATGATAGTGAGTGCGTTTACCCGAAACGAAGTCTTGATTGTAAAAGACAAAGAACCTGGCATTTAACTCCGTTTCTGAAGGGAAACACACAGCACAGTTCTCATCCATGAAACACACTCTGCTGTAGAGCAAGTAGCATGCTCTTGCTTTCTAGTGTCTCTAATAAGGCGGGAAACGTGAGTGTGCTCAGAACAACAGATCCATGTTTCCTACACACACGGACCATATCTAGTTCAACTCTGCTTCTGAAACTGATACAAACCACAGGTCCTCCAACATCCAATGCTTTTCAGTTAAGAGCGAGAAACGTGTGAGCTTCCTGAACTATGTAGCTTTGTTTGAGCTGAAAAGTGACAGCGTTTACCTGAAACGAAGTCTTGTTTGTAGGAAGACACAGAGCCTGGCATTTAACTCTGTTTCTGAAGGGAAACACACACCATAGTGCTCATCCATGAAACACACTCTGCTTTAGAGCCAGAAGCACGCTCTTGCTTTCTAGAGTCTCGAATAAGGCGGGAAACGTGAGTGTGCTCAGAACAAAAGAACCGTGTTTCCTACACACACGGACCATATCTAGTTCAACTCTGCTTCAGAAACTGATACAAACCACTGGTCCCCTAACATCCAATGCTTTTCAGTTAAGAGCGAGAAACGTGTGAGCTTCGTGAACTATGTAGCTTCGTTTGAGATGATAGTGAGTGCGTTTACCCGAACCGAAGTCTTGATTGTAAAAGACAAAGAACCTGGCATTTAACTCCGTTTCGGAAGGGAAACACACAGTACAGTTCTCATCCATGAAACACACGCAGCTTCAGAGCAAGAAGCACGCTCTTGCTTTCTAGAGTCTCTAATAAGGCGGGAAACGTGAGTGTGCTCAGAACAATATATCCATGTTTCCTACCCACACGGACCATATCAAGTTCAACTCTGCTTCTGAAACTGCTACAAACCACAGGTCCTCTAACATCCAATGCTTTTCAGTTAAAAGCGAGAAACGTGTGAGCTTCCTGAACGATGTAGCTTTGTTTGAGATGAAAAGTGACAGCGTTTACCTGAAACGAATTCTTGTTTGAAGGAAGACACAGAGCCTGGCATTTAACTCCGTTTCTGAAGGGAAACACACAGCACAGTGCTCATCCATGAAACACACTCTGCTTTAGAGCAAGAAGCACGCTATTGCTTTATAGATTCTCTAATAAGGCGGGAAACATGACTGAGCTGAGAAAAAAAGAACCGTGTTTCCTACACACACGGACCATATCTAGTTCAACTCTGCTTCTGAAACTGATACGAACCACTGGTCCTCTAACATCCAATGATTTTCAGTTAAGAGCGAGAAACGTGTGAGCTTCGTGAACGATGTAGCTTCGTTTGAGCTGAAAAGTGAGGGCGTTTAACTGAAAAGAAGTCTTGCTTGTAGGAAGACACAGAGCCTGGCATTGATCTCCGTATCTGTAGGGAAACACACAGCACAGTTCTCATGCATGAAACACACTCTGTTTAGAGCAAGATGCACGCTCTTGCTTTCTAGAGTCTCTAATAAGGCTGGAAACGTGCGTGGGCTCAGAAAAAAAGAACCGAGTTTGCTACACACACGGACCATACCTAGTTCAACTCTGCTTCTGAAACTGATACGAACCACTGGTCCTCTAACATCCAATGCTTTTCAGTTAAGAGCGAGAAACGTGTGAGCTTCGTGAACGATGTAGCTTCATTTGAGCTGAAAGTGAGTTCTTATACCCGAAACGAAGTCTTGATTGTAAAAGACAAAGAACATGGCATTTAACTCCGTTTCTGAAGGGAAACACACAGCACAGTTCTCATCCATGAAACACACTCTGCTGTAGAGCAAGAGGCATGCTCTTGCTTTCTAGAGTCTATAATAAGGCGGGAAACGTGAGTGGGCTCAGAACAAACGATCCATGTTTCCTACACACACGGACCATATCTAGTTCAACTCTGCTTCTGAAACTGATACAAACCACAGGGCCTCTAACATCCAATGCCTTTCAAATAAGAGCGAGAAACGTGTGAGATTCGTGAACGATGTAGCTTCATTTGAGCTGAAAGTGAGTTCTTATACCCGAAACGAAGTCTTGATTTAAAAGACACAGAACATGGCATTTAACTCCGTTTCTGAAGGGAAACACACAGCACAGTGCTCATCCATGAAACACACTCTCCTTTCGAGCCAGAAGCACGCTCTTGCTTTCTAGAGTCTCGACTAAGGCGGAAAACGTGAGTGTGCTCAGAACATAAGAACCGTGTTTCCTACACACATTGACCATATCTAGTTCAACTCTGCTTCTGAAACTGATACAAACCACAGTTCCTCTAACATCCAATGCTTTTCAAATAAGAGCAAGAAACGTGTGAGCTTCATGAACGATGTAGCTTCGTTTGAGCTGAAAAGTGAGGGCGTTTACCTAAAAAGAAGTCTTGCTTGTAGGAAGACACAGAGCCTGGCATTGATCTCCGTATCTGAAGGGAAACACACTGCACAGTTCTCATCCATGAAACACACTCTGTTTAGAGCAAGATGCACGCTCTTGCTTTCTAGAGTCTAATAAGGCGAAAAACGTGAGTGTGCTCAGAACATAAGAACCGTGTTTCCTACACACATTGACCATATCTAGTTCAACTCTGCTTCTGAAACTGATACAAACCACAGTTCCTCTAACATCCAATGCTTTTCAAATAAGAGCAAGAAACGTGTGAGCTTCATGAACGATGTAGCTTCGTTTGAGCTGAAAAGTGAGGGCGTATACCTAAAAAGAAGTATTGCTTGTAGGAAGACACAGAGCCTGGCATTGATCTCCGTATCTGAAGGGAAACACACTGCACAGTTCTCATCCATGAAACACACTCTGTTTAGAGCAAGATGCACGCTCTTTCTTTCTAGAGTCTCGAATAAGGCGGAAAACGTGAGTGTGCTCAGAACATAAGAACCGTGTTTCCTACACACATTGACCATATCTAGTTCAACTCTGCTTCTGAAAATGATACAAACCACAGTTCCTCTAACATCCAATGCTTTTCAAATAAGAGCAAGAAACGTGTGAGCTTTATGAACGATGTAGCTTCGTTTGAGCTGAAAAGTGAGGGCGTTTAACTGAAAAGAATTCTTGCTTGTAGGAAGACACAGAGCCTGGCATTGATCTCTGTATCTGTAGGGAAACACACAGCACAGTTCTCATCCATGAAACACACTCTGTTTAGAGCAAGATGCAAGCTCTTGCTTTCTAGAGTCTCTAATAAGGCTGGAAACGTGAGTGGGCTCAGAACTAAAGAACCGTGTTTCCTACACACACGGACCATACCTAGTTCAACTCTGCTTCTGAAACTGATACGAACCACTGGTCCTCTAACATCCAATGATTTTCAGTTAAGAGCGAGAAACGTGTGAGCTTCGTGAATGATGTAGCTTCGTTTGAGCTGAAAGTGAGTTCTTATACCCGAAAAGAAGTCTTGATTGTAAAAGATACAGTGCCTGGCATTTAACTCCGTTTCTGAAGAGAAACACACATCACAGTTCTCATCCATGAAACACACTCTGCTTTAGAGCAAGAAGCACACTCTTGCTTTCTAGAGTCTCTCATCAGGCGGGAAACGTGAGTGTGCTCAGAACAAAAGAACAGTGTTTCCTACACACACGGACCATATCTAGTTCAACTCTGCTTCAGAAACTGATACAAACCACAGGGCCTCTAACATCCAATGCTTTTCAGTTAAGAGCGAGAAACGTGTGAGCTTCGTGAACAATGTAGCACCATTTGAGATGATAGTGAGTGTGTTTACCCGAAACGAAGTCTTGATTGCAAAAGACACAGTGCCTGTCATTTAACTCCGTTTCTGAAGGGAAACCCACAGCACAGTACTTATCCATGAAACACACTCTGCTTTAGAACCAGAAGCACGCTCTTGCTTTCTAGAGTCTCGAATAAGGCGGAAAACGTGAGTTTGCTCAGAACAAATTAACCGTGTTTCCTACACACATTGACCATATCTAGTTCAACTCTGCTTCTGAAACTGCTACAAACCACAGGGCCTCTAACATCCAATGCTTTTCAGTTAAGAGCGAAAAACGTGAGAGCTTCGTGAACTATGTAGCTTCGTTTGAGATGATAGTGAGTGTGTTTACCCGAAACGAAGTCTTGATTGTAAAAGACAAAGAACCTGACAATTAACTCCGTTTCTGAAGGGAAACACACAGCACAGTTCTCATCCATGAAACACACTCTGTTGTAGAGCAAGAAGCATGCTCTTGCTTTCTTGTGTCTATAATAAGGCGGGAAACGTGAGTGGGCTCGGAACAAACGATCCATGTTTCCTACACACAGTGACCATATCTAGTTCAACTCTGCTTCTGAAACTGATACAAACCACAGCTCCTCTAACATCCAATGCTTTTCAAATAAGAGCAAGAAACGTGTGAGCTTCATGAACTATGTAGCTTCGTTTGAGCTGAAAAGTGAGTGCGTTTACCCGAAATGAAGTCTTGATTGTAAAAGACACAGTGCCTGGCATTTAACTCCATTTCTGAAGGGAAACACACAGCACAGTTCTCATCCATGAAACACACTCTGCTTTAGAGCAAGAAGCATGCTCTTGCTTTCTAGAGTCTCTAATAAGGCGGGAAACGTGAGTGTGCTCAGAACAATAGATCCATGTTTCCTACACACACGGACCATACCTAGTTCAACTCTGCTTCAGAAACTGATACGAACCACTAGTCCTCTAACATCCAATGCTTTTCAGTTAAGAGCGAGAAACGTGTGAGCTTCGTGAACGATGTAGCTTCGGTTGAGCTGAAAGTGGGTTCTTATACCCGAAACGAAGTCTTGATTGTAAAAGACACAGTGCCTGGCATTTAACTTCGTTTCTGAAGGGAAACACACAGCACAGTTCTCATCCATGAAACACACTCTGCTTTAGAGCAAGAAGCACTCTCTTGCTTTCTAGATTCTCTAATAAGGCGGGAAACGTGAATGTGCTCAGAACAATAGATCCATGATTCCTACACACACGGACCATATCTAGTCAACTCTGCTTCTGAAACTGCTACAAACCTCAGGTCCTCTAACATCCAATGCTTTTCAGTTAAGAGCGAGAAACGTGTGAGCTTCCTGAAAGATGTAGCTTTGTTTGAGCTGAAAAGTGACAGCGTTTACTTGAAACGAAGTCTTGTTTGTAGGAAGACACATAGCCTGGCATTTAACTCCGTTTCTGAAGGGAAACACACAGCACAGTGCTCATCCATGAAACACACTCTCCTTTAGAGCCAGAAGCACACTCTTACTTTCTAGAGTCTCGAATAAGGTGGGAAACGTGAGTGTGCTCAGAACAAAAGAACCGTGATTCCTACACACACGGACCATATCTAGTTCAACTCTGCTTCAGAAACTGATACAAACCACAGGGCCTCTAACATCCAATGCTTCTCAGTTAAGAGCGAGAAACGTGTGAGCTTCGTGAACGATGTAGCTTCATTTGAGATGATAGTGAGTGCGTTTACCCGAAACGAAGTCTTGATTGTAAAAGACAAAAAACCTGGCATTTAACTCCGTTTCTGAAGGGAAACACACAGCACAGTTCTCATCCATGAAACACACTCTGCTTTAGAGCAAGAAGCATGCTCTTGCTTTCTAGAGTCTCTAATAAGGCGGGGAACGTGAGTGTGCTCAGAACAAAAGAACCGTGTTTCCTACACACATTGACCATATCTAGTTCAACTCTGCTTCTGATACTGATACAAACCACAGATCCTCTAACATCCAATGCTTTTCAAATAAGAGCAAGAAACGTGTGAGCTTCGTGAACGATGTAGCTTCGTTTGAGCTGAAATGTGAGGGCGTTTACCTGAAAAGAAGTCTTGCTTGTAGGAAGACACAGAGCCTGGCATTGATCTCCGTATCTGAAGGGAAACACACAGCACAGTTCTCATCCATGAAACACACTCTGTTTACAGCAAGATGCACGCTCTTGCTTTCTAGAGTCTCTAATAAGGCGGGAAACGTGAGTGGGCTCAGAACAAAAGAACCGTGTTTCCTACACACACGGACGATACCTAGTTCAACTCTGCTTCTGAAACTGATGCAAACCACTGGTCCTCTAACATCCAATGCTTTTCAGTTAAGAGCGAGAAACGTGTGAGCTTCCTGAACGATGTAGCTTTGTTTGAGCTGAAAAGTGACAGCGTTTACCTGAAACGAAGTCTTGTGTGTAGGAAGACACAGATCCTGGCATTTAACTCCGTTTCTGAAGGGAAACACACAGCACAGTGCTCATCCATGAAACACACTCTCCTTTAGAGCCAGAAGCACACTCTTGCTTTCTAGAGTCTCGAATAAGGTGGGAAACGTGAGTGTGCTCAGAACAAAAGAACCGTGATTCCTACACACACGGACCATATCTAGTTCAACTCTGCTTCTGAAACTGATACAAACCACAGGGCCTCTAAAATCCAATGCTTTTCAGTTAAGAGCGAGAAACGTGTGAGCTTCGTGAACAATGTAGCTTCATTTGAGATGATAGTGAGTGCGTTTACCCAAAACGAAGTCTTGATTGTAAAAGACAAAGAACCTGGCATTTAACTCCGTTTCTGAAGGGAAACACACAGCACAGTTCTCATCCAAGAAACACACTCTGCTGTAGAGCAAGAAGCATGCTCTTGCTTTCTAGAGTCTATAATAAGGAGGGAAACGTGAGTGGGCTCAGAACAAACGATCCATGTTTCCTACACACACGGACCATATCTAGTTCAACTCTGCTTCTGAAACTGATACAAACCACAGTTCCTCAACATCCAATGCTTTACAAATAAGAGCAAGAAACGTGTGAGCTTCATGAACGATGTAGCTTCGTTTGAGCTGAAAAGTGAGGGTGTTTACCTGGAAAGAAGTCTTGCTTGTAGGAAGACACAGTGCCTGGCATTGATCTCCGTATCTGAAGCGAAACACAAAGCACAGTTCTCATCCATGAAACACACTCTGTTTAGAGCAAGATGCACGCTCTTGCTTTCTAGAGTCTCTAATAAGGCGGAAAACGTGAGTGGGCTCAGAACAAAAGAACCGTGTTTCCTACACACACGGACCATACCTAGTTCAACTCTGCTTCTGAAACTGATACGAACCACTAGTCCTCTAACATCCAATGCTTTTCAGTTAAGAGCGAGAAACGTGTGAGCTTCGTGAACGATGTAGCTTCCTTTGAGCTGAAAGTGGGTTCTTATACCCGAAACGAAGTCTTGATTGTAAAAGACACAGTGCCTGGCATTTAACTTCGTTTCTGAAGGGAAACACACAGCACAGTTCTCATCCATGAAACACTCTCTGCTTTAGAGCAAGAAGCACGCTCTTGCTTTCTAGAGTCTCTAATAAGGCGGGAAACGTGAGTGTGCTCAGAACAATAGATCCATGTTTCCTACACACACGGACCATATCTAGTCAACTCTGCTTCTGAAACTGCTACAAACCACAGGTCCTCTAACATCCAATGCTTTTCAGTTAAGAGCGAGAAACGTGTGAGCTTCCTGAATGATGTAGCTTTGTTTGAGCTGAAAAGTGACAGCGTTTACCTGAAACGAAGTCTTGTTTGTAGGAAGACACAGAGCCTGGCATTTAACTCCGTTTCTGAAGGGAAACACACAGCACAGTGCTCATCCATGAAACACACTCTCCTTTAGAGCCAGAAGCACGCTCTTGCTTTCTAGAGTCTCGAATAAGGTGGGAAACGTGAGTGTGCTCAGAACAAAAGAACCGTGATTCCTACACACACGGACCATATCTAGTTCAACTCTGCTTCAGAAACTGATACAAACCACAGGGCCTCTAACATCCAATGCTTTTCAGTTAAGAGCGAGAAACGTGTGAGCTTCGTGAACGATGTAGCTTCATTTGAGATGATAGTGAGTGTGTTTACCCGAAACGAAGTCTTGATTGTAAAAGACAAAGAACCTGGCATTTAACTCCGTTTCTGAAGGGAAACACACAGCACAGTTCTCATCCATGAAACACACTCTGCTTTAGAGCAAGAAGCATGCTCTTGCTTTCTAGAGTCTCTAATAAGGCGGGAAACGTGAGTGTGCTCAGAACAAAAGAACCGTGTTTCCTACACACATTGACCATATCTAGTTCAACTCTGCTTCTGAAACTGATACAAACCACAGGGCCTCTAATATCCAATGCTTTTCAGTTAAGAGCGAAAAACGTGAGAGCTTCGTGAACTATGTAACTTCGTTTGAGATGATGGTGAGTGCGTTTACCCGAAACGAAGTCTTGATTGTAAAAGACAAAGAGCATGACATTTAACTCCGTTTCTGAAGGGAAACACACAGCACAGTTCTCATCCATGAAACACACTCTGCTGTAGAGCAAGAAGCATGCTCTTGCTTTCTAGAGTCTATAATAAGGCAAGAAACGTGAGTGGGCTCAGAACAAACGATCCATGTTTCCTACACACACGGACCATATCTAGTTCAACTCTGCTTCTGATACTGATACAAACCACAGATCCTCTAACATCCAATGCTTTTCAAATAAGAGCAAGAAACGTGTGAGCTTCATGAACGATGTAGCTTCGTTTGAGCTGAAATGTGAGGGCGTTTACCTGAAAAGAAGTCTTGCTTGTAGGAAGACACAGAGCCTGGCATTGATCTCCGTATCTGAAGGGAAACACACAGCACAGTTCTCATCCATGAAACACACTCTGTTTACAGCAAGATGCACGCTCTTGCTTTCTAGAGTCTCTAATAAGGCGGGAAACGTGAGTGTGCTCAGAACAAAAGAACCGTGTTTCCTACACACACGGACCATATCTAGTTCAACTCTGCTTCTGAAACTGATGCAAGCCACTGGTCCTCTAACATCCAATGCTTTTCAGTTAAGAGCGAGAAACGTGTGAGCTTCCTGAACGATGTAGCTTTGTTTGAGCTGAAAAGTGGCAGCGTTTACCTGAAACGAAGTCTTGTGTGTAGGAAGACACAGATCCTGGCATTTAACTCCGTTTCTGAAGGGAAACACACAGCACAGTGCTCATCCATGAAACACACTCTACTTTAGAGCCAGAAGCACGCTCTCGCTTTCTATAGTCTCGAATAAGGTGGGAAACGTGAGTGTGCTCAGAACAAAAGAACCGTGATTCCTACACACACGGACCATATCTAGTTCAACTCTGCTTCTGAAACTGATACAAACCACAGGGCCTCTAACATCCAATGCTTTTCAGTTAAGAGCGAGAAACGTGTGAGCTTCATGAACGATGTAGCTTCGTTTGAGCTGAAAGTGAGTTCTTATACCCAAAACGAATTCTTGATTGTAAAAGACACAGTGCCTGGCATTTAACTCCGTTTCTGAAGGGAAACACACAGCACAGTTCTCATCCATGAAACATACTCTGCTTTAGAGCAAGAAGCACGCTCTTGCTTTCTAGAGTCTCTAATAACGCGGGAAACGTGAATGTGCTCAGAACAATAGATCCATGTTTCCTACACACACGGACCATATCTAGTTCAAGTCTGCTTCTGAAACTGATACAAACCACAGGTCCTCTAACATCCAATGCTTTTCAGTTAAGAGCGAGAAACGTGTGAGCTTCCTGAACGATGTAGCTTTGTTTGAGCTGAAAAGTGACAGCGTTTACCCGAAACGAAGTCTTGATTGTAAAAGAAAAAGAACCTGGCATTTAACTCCGTTTCTGAAGGGAAACACACAGCACAGTGCTCATCCATGAAACACACTCTCCTTTAGAGCCAGAAGCACGCTCTTGCTTTCTAGAGTCTCGAATAAGGTGGGAAACGTGAGTGTGCTCAGAACAAAAGAACCGTGATTCCTACACACACGGACCATATCTAGTTCAACTCTGCTTCAGAAACTGATACAAACCACAGGGCCTCTAACATCCAATGCTTTTCAGTTAAGAGCGAGAAACGTGTGAGCTTCGTGAACGATGTAGCTTCCTTTGAGATGATAGTGAGTGCGTTTACTCGAAACGAAGTCTTGATTGTAAAAGACAAAGAACATGGCTTTTAACTCCGTTTCTGAAGGGAAACACACAGCACAGTTCCATCCATGAAACACACTCTGCATTAGCGCAAGAAGCATGCTCTTGCTTTCTAGAGTCTCTAATAAGGCAGGAAACTTGAGTGTGCTCAGAACAAAAGAACCGTGTTTCCTACACACATTGACCATATCTAGTTCAACTCTGCTTCTGAAACTGCTACAAACCACAGGGCATCTAACATCCAATGCTTTTCAGTTAAGAGCGAAAAACGTGAGAGCTTCGTGAACTATGTAGCTTCGTTTGAGATGATAGTGAGTGTGTTTACCCGAAACGAAGTCTTGATTGTAAAAGACAAAGAACCTGACAATTAACTCCGTTTCTGAAGGGAAACACACAGCACAGTTCTCATCCATGAAACACACTCTGTTGTAGAGCAAGAAGCATGCTCTTGCTTTCTTGTGTCTATAATAAGGCAAGAAACGTGAGTGGCCTCAGAACAAACGATCCATGATTCCTACACACACAGACCATATCTAGTTCAACTCTGCTTCTGAAACTGATACAAACCACAGATGTTCTAACATCCAATGCTTTTCAAATAAGAGCAAGAAACGTGTGAGCTTCATGAACGATGTAGCTTCGTTTGAGCTGAAATGTGAGGGCGTTTACCTGAAAAGAAGTCTTGCTTGTAGGAAGACACAGAGCCTGGCATTGATCTCCGTATCTGAAGGGAAACACACAGCACAGTTCTCATCCATGAAACACACTCTGTTTAGAGCAAGATGCACGCTCTTGCTTTCGAGAGTCTCTAATAAGGCGGGAAACGTGAGTGGGCTCAGAACAAAAGAACCGTGTTTCCTACACACACGGACGATACCTAGTTCAACTCTGCTTCTGAAACTGATACAAACCACTGGTCCTCTAACATCCAATGCTTTTCATTTAAGAGGGAGAAACGTGTGAGCTTCTTGAACAATGTAGCATCATTTGAGCTGAAAGTGAGGTCTTATACCCGAAACGAAGTCTTGATTTTAAAAGACACAGTGCCTGGCATTTAACTCCGTTTCTGAAGGGAAACACACAGCACAGTGCTTATCCATGAAACACACTCTGCTTTAGAGCCAGAAGCACGCTCTTGCTTTCTAGAGTCTCGAATAAGGCGGGAAACGTGAGTGTGCTCAGAACAAAAGAACCGTGTTTCCTACACACATTGACCATACCTAGTTCAACTCTGCTTCTGAAACTGATACAAACCGCTGGTCCTCTAACATCCAATGCTTTTCAGTTAAGAGCGAGAAACGTGTCAGCTTCGTGAACGATGTAGCTTCATTTGAGATGATATTGAGTGCGTTTAACCGAAACGAAGTCTTGATTGTAAAAGACAAAGAACCTGACATTTAACTCCGTTTCTGAAGGGAAACACACAGCACAGTTATCATCCATGAAACACACTCTGCTTTAGAGCAAGAAACATGCTCTTGCTTTCTAGAGTCTCTAATAAGGCGGGAAACGTGAGTGTGCTCAGAACAAAAGAACCGTGTTTCCTACACACATTGACCATATCTAGTTCAACTCTGCTTCTGAAACTGATACAAACCACAGGGCCTCTAACATCCAATGCTATTCAGTTAAGAGCGAAAAACGTGAGAGCTTCGTGAACTATGTACCTTCGTTTGAGATGATAGTGAGTGCGTTTACCCGAAACGAAGTCTTGATTGTAAAAGACAAAGAACCTGGCATTTAACTCTGTTTCTGAAGGGAAACACACAGCATAGTGCTCATCCATGAAACACACTCTGCTTTAGAGCCAGAAGCCCGCTCTTGCTTTCTAGAGTCTCGAATAAGGCGGGAAACGTGAGTGTGCTCAGAACAAAAGAACCGTGTTTCCTACACACACGGACCATATCTAGTTCAACTCTGCTTCAGAAACTGATACAAACCACTGGTCCCCTAACATCCAATGCTTTTCAGTTAAGAGCGAGAAACATGTGAGCTTCGTGAACTATGTAGCTTCGTTTGAGATGATAGTGAGTGCGTTTACCCGAACCGAAGTCTTGATTGTAAAAGACAAAGATCCTGGCATTTAACTCCGTTTCTGAAGGGAAACACACAGCACAGTTCTCATCCATGAAACACACGCAGCTTCAGAGCAAGAAGCACGCTCTTGCTTTCTAGAGTCTCTAATAAGGCGGGAAACGTGAGTGTGCTCAGAACAATATATCCATGTTTCCTACCCACACGGACCATATCAAGTTCAACTCTGCTTCTGAAACTGCTACAAACCACAGGTCCTCTAACATCCAATGCTTTTCAGTTAAAAGCGAGAAACGTGTGAGCTTCCTGAACGATGTAGCTTTGTTTGAGCTGAAAAGTGACAGCGTTTACCTGAAACGAATTCTTGTTTGAAGGAAGACACAGAGCCTGGCATTTAACACCGTTTCTGAAGGGAAACACACAGCACAGTGCTCATCCATGAAACACACTCTGCTTTAGAGCAAGAAGCACGCTATTGCTTTCTAGATTCTCTAATAAGGCGGGAAACATGACTGAGCTGAGAAAAAAAGAACCGTGTTTCCTACACACACGGACCATATCTAGTTCAACTCTGCTTCTGGAACTGATACAAACCACAGGTACTCTATCATCCAATGCTTTTGAGTTAAGAGCAAGAAACCTGTGAGCTTCGTGAACGATGTAGCTTCCTTTGAGCAGAAAAGTGAGTGCGTTTACCTGAAACGAAGTCTTGCTTGTAGGAAGACACAGAGCCTGGCATTTAACTCCGTTTCTGAAGGGAAATACAGAGCAAAGTTCTCATCCATGAAACACACTCTGCTTTAGAGCAAGAAGCATGCTCTTGCTTTCTAGAGTCTCTAATAAGGCAGGTAACGTGAGTGTGCTCAGAACAAAAGAACCGTGTTTCCTACACACACGGACCATATCTAGTTCAACTCTGCTTCAGAAACTGATACAAACCACAGGGCCTCTAACATCCAATGCTTTTCAGTTAAGAGCGAAAAACGTGAGAGCTTCGTGAACTATGTAGCTTAGTTTGAGATGATAGTGAGTGCGTTTACCCGAAACGAAGTCTTGATTGTAAAAGACAGAGAACCTGGCATTTAACTCCGTTTCTGAAGGGAAACACACAGCACAGTTCTCATCCATGAAACACACTCTGCTGTAGAGCAAGTAGCATGCTCTTGCTTTCTAGTGTCTCTAATAAGGCGGGAAACGTGAGTGTGCTCAGAACAACAGATCCATGTTTCCTACACACACGGACCATATCTAGTTCAACTCTGCTTCTGAAACTGATACAAACCACAGGTCCTCCAACATCCAATGCTTTTCAGTTAAGAGCGAGAAACGTGTGAGCTTCGTGAACTATGTAGCTTCGTTTGAGATGATAGTGAGTGCGTTTACCCGAACCGAAGTCTTGATTGTAAAAGACAAAGAACCTGGCATTTAACTCCGTTTCGGAAGGGAAACACACAGCACAGTTCTCATCCATGAAACACACGCAGCTTCAGAGCAAGAAGCACGCTCTTGCTTTCTAGAGTCTCTAATAAGGCGGGAAAAGTGAGTGTGCTCAGAACAATATATCCATGTTTCCTACCCACACGGACCATATCAAGTTCAACTCTGCTTCTGAAACTGCTACAAACCACAGGTCCTCTAACATCCAATGCTTTTCAGTTAAAAGCGAGAAACGTGTGAGCTTCCTGAACGATGTAGCTTTGTTTGAGATGAAAAGTGACAGCGTTTACCTGAAAGGAATTCTTGTTTGAAGGAAGACACAGAGCCTGGCATTTAACTCCGTTTCTGAAGGGAAACACACAGCACAGTGTTCATCCATGAAACACACTCTGCTTTAGAGCAAGAAGCATGCTCTTGCTTTCTAGAGTCTCTAATAAGGCAGGTAACGTGTGTGTGCTCAGAACAAAAGAACCGTGTTTCCTACACACACGGACCATATCTAGTTCAACTCTGCTTCAGAAACTGATACAAACCACAGTTCCTCTAACATCCAATGCTTTTCAAGTACGAGCAAGAAACATGTGAGCTTCATGAACGATGTAGCTTCGTTTGAGCTGAAAGTTAGTTCTTATACCCGAAACGAAGTCTTGATTGTAAAAGACACAGTGCCTGGCATTTAACTCCGTTTCTGAAGGGAAACACACAGCACAGTTCTCATCCATGAAACATACTCTGCTTTAGAGCAAGAAGCACGCTCTTGCTTTCTAGAGTCTCTAATAACGCGGGAAACGTGAGTGTGCTCAGAACAATAGATCCATGTTTCCTACACACACGGACCATATCTAGTTCAACTCTGCTTCTGAAACTGATACAAACCACAGGTCCTCTAACATCCAATGCTTTTCAGTTAAGAGCGAGAAACGTGTGAGCTTCCTGAACGATGTAGCTTTGTTTGAGCTGAAAAGTGACAGCGTTTACCCGAAACGAAGTCTTGATTGTAAAAGAAAAAGAACCTGGCATTTAACTCCGTTTCTGAAGGGAAACACACAGCACAGTGCTCATCCATGAAACACACTCTCCTTTAGAGCCAGAAGCACGCTCTTGCTTTCTAGAGTCTCTAATAAGGCAGGAAACTTGAGTGTGCTCAGAACAAAAGAACCGTGTTTCCTACACACATTGACCATATCTAGTTCAACTCTGCTTCTGAAACTGCTACAAACCACAGGGCATCTAACATCCAATGCTTTTCAGTTAAGAGCGAAAAACGTGAGAGCTTCGTGAACTATGTAGCTTCGTTTGAGATGATAGTGAGTGTGTTTACCCGAAACGAAGTCTTGATTGTAAAAGACAAAGAACCTGACAATTAACTCCGTTTCTGAAGGGAAACACACAGCACAGTTCTCATCCATGAAACACACTCTGTTGTAGAGCAAGAAGCATGCTCTTGCTTTCTTGTGTCTATAATAAGGCAAGAAACGTGAGTGGCCTCAGAACAAACGATCCATGATTCCTACACACACAGACCATATCTAGTTCAACTCTGCTTCTGAAACTGATACAAACCACAGATGTTCTAACATCCAATGCTTTTCAAATAAGAGCAAGAAACGTGTGAGCTTCATGAACGATGTAGCTTCGTTTGAGCTGAAATGTGAGGGCGTTTACCTGAAAAGAAGTCTTGCTTGTAGGAAGACACAGAGCCTGGCATTGATCTCCGTATCTGAAGGGAAACACACAGCACAGTTCTCATCCATGAAACACACTCTGTTTAGAGCAAGATGCACGCTCTTGCTTTCGAGAGTCACTAATAAGGCGGGAAACGTGAGTGGGCTCAGAACAAAAGAACCGTGTTTCCTACACACACGGACGATACCTAGTTCAACTCTGCTTCTGAAACTGATACAAACCACTGGTCCTCTAACATCCAATGCTTTTCATTTAAGAGGGAGAAACGTGTGAGCTTCTTGAACAATGTAGCATCATTTGAGCTGAAAGTGAGGTCTTATACCCGAAACGAAGTCTTGATTTTAAAAGACACAGTGCCTGGCATTTAACTCCGTTTCTGAAGGGAAACACACAGCACAGTGCTTATCCATGAAACACACTCTGCTTTAGAGCCAGAAGCACGCTCTTGCTTTCTAGAGTCTCGAATAAGGCGGGAAACGTGAGTGTGCTCAGAACAAAAGAACCGTGTTTCCTACACACATTGACCATACCTAGTTCAACTCTGCTTCTGAAACTGATACAAACCGCTGGTCCTCTAACATCCAATGCTTTTCAGTTAAGAGCGAGAAACGTGTCAGCTTCGTGAACGATGTAGCTTCATTTGAGATGATATTGAGTGCGTTTAACCGAAACGAATTCTTGATTGTAAAAGACAAAGAACCTGACATTTAACTCCGTTTCTGAAGGGAAACACACAGCACAGTTATCATCCATGAAACACACTCTGCTTTAGAGCAAGAAACATGCTCTTGCTTTCTAGAGTCTCTAATAAGGCGGGAAACGTGAGTGTGCTCAGAACAAAAGAACCGTGTTTCCTACACACATTGACCATATCTAGTTCAACTCTGCTTCTGAAACTGATACAAACCACAGGGCCTCTAACATCCAATGCTATTCAGTTAAGAGCGAAAAACGTGAGAGCTTCGTGAACTATGTACCTTCGTTTGAGATGATAGTGAGTGCGTTTACCCGAAACGAAGTTTTGATTGTAAAAGACAAAGAACCTGGCATTTAACTCTGTTTCTGAAGGGAAACACACAGCATAGTGCTCATCCATGAAACACACTCTGCTTTAGAGCCAGAAGCCCGCTCTTGCTTTATAGATTCTCTAATAAGGCGGGAAACATGACTGAGCTGAGAAAAAAAGAACCGTGTTTCCTACACACACGGACCATATCTAGTTCAACTCTGCTTCTGGAACTGATACAAACCACAGGTACTCTATCATCCAATGCTTTTGAGTTAAGAGCAAGAAACCTGTGAGCTTCGTGAACGATGTAGCTTCCTTTGAGCAGAAAAGTGAGTGCGTTTACCTGAAACGAAGTCTTGCTTGTAGGAAGACACAGAGCCTGGCATTTAACTCCGTTTCTGAAGGGAAATACAGAGCAAAGTTCTCATCCATGAAACACACTCTGCTTTAGAGCAAGAAGCATGCTCTTGCTTTCTAGAGTCTCTAATAAGGCAGGTAACGTGAGTGTGCTCAGAACAAAAGAACCGTGTTTCCTACACACACGGACCATATCTAGTTCAACTCTGCTTCAGAAACTGATACAAACCACAGGGCCTCTAACATCCAATGCTTTTCAGTTAAGAGCGAAAAACGTGAGAGCTTCGTGAACTATGTAGCTTAGTTTGAGATGATAGTGAGTGCGTTTACCCGAAACGAAGTCTTGATTGTAAAAGACAAAGAACCTGGCATTTAACTCCGTTTCTGAAGGGAAACACACAGCACAGTTCTCATCCATGAAACACACTCTGCTGTAGAGCAAGTAGCATGCTCTTGCTTTCTAGTGTCTCTAATAAGGCGGGAAACGTGAGTGTGCTCAGAACAACAGATCCATGTTTCCTACACACACGGACCATATCTAGTTCAACTCTGCTTCTGAAACTGATACAAACCACAGGTCCTCCAACATCCAATGCTTTTCAGTTAAGAGCGAGAAACGTGTGAGCTTCGTGAACTATGTAGCTTCGTTTGAGATGATAGTGAGTGCGTTTACCCGAACCGAAGTCTTGATTGTAAAAGACAAAGAACCTGGCATTTAACTCCGTTTCGGAAGGGAAACACACAGCACAGTTCTCATCCATGAAACACACGCAGCTTCAGAGCAAGAAGCACGCTCTTGCTTTCTAGAGTCTCTAATAAGGCGGGAAAAGTGAGTGTGCTCAGAACAATATATCCATGTTTCCTACCCACACGGACCATATCAAGTTCAACTCTGCTTCTGAAACTGCTACAAACCACAGGTCCTCTAACATCCAATGCTTTTCAGTTAAAAGCGAGAAACGTGTGAGCTTCCTGAACGATGTAGCTTTGTTTGAGATGAAAAGTGACAGCGTTTACCTGAAACGAATTCTTGTTTGAAGGAAGACACAGAGCCTGGCATTTAACTCCGTTTCTGAAGGGAAACACACAGCACAGTGTTCATCCATGAAACACACTCTGCTTTAGAGCAAGAAGCACGCTATTGCTTTATAGATTCTCTAATAAGGCGGGAAACATGACTGAGCTGAGAAAAAAAGAACCGTGTTTCCTACACACACGGACCATATCTAGTTCAACTCTGCTTCTGAAACTGATACAAACCACAGGTCCTCTATCATCCAATGCTTTTGAGTTAAGAGCAAGAAACCTGTGAGCTTCGTGAACGATGTAGCTTCCTTTGAGCAGAAAAGTGAGTGTGTTTACCTGAAACGAAGTCTTGCTTGTAGGAAGACACAGAGCATGGCATTTAACTCCGTTTCTGAAGGGAAATACACAGCAAAGTTCTCATCCATGAAACACACTCTGCTTTAGAGCAAGAAGCATGCTCTTGCTTTCTAGAGTCTCTAATAAGGCAGGTAACGTGTGTGTGCTCAGAACAAAAGAACCGTGTTTCCTACACACACGGACCATATCTAGTTCAACTCTGCTTCAGAAACTGATACAAACCACAGTTCCTCTAACATCCAATGCTTTTCAAGTACGAGCAAGAAACATGTGAGCTTCATGAACGATGTAGCTTCGTTTGAGCTGAAAGTTAGTTCTTATACCCGAAACGAAGTCTTGATTGTAAAAGACACAGTGCCTGGCATTTAACTCCGTTTCTGAAGGGAAACACACAGCACAGTTCTCATCCATGAAACATACTCTGCTTTAGAGCAAGAAGCACGCTCTTGCTTTCTAGAGTCTCTAATAACGCGGGAAACGTGAGTGTGCTCAGAACAATAGATCCATGTTTCCTACACACACGGACCATATCTAGTTCAACTCTGCTTCTGAAACTGATACAAACCACAGGTCCTCTAACATCCAATGCTTTTCAGTTAAGAGCGAGAAACGTGTGAGCTTCCTGAACGATGTAGCTTTGTTTGAGCTGAAAAGTGACAGCGTTTACCCGAAACGAAGTCTTGATTGTAAAAGAAAAAGAACCTGGCATTTAACTCCGTTTCTGAAGGGAAACACACAGCACAGTGCTCATCCATGAAACACACTCTCCTTTAGAGCCAGAAGCACGCTCTTGCTTTCTAGAGTCTCGAATAAGGTGGGAAACGTGAGTGTGCTCAGAACAAAAGAACCGTGATTCCTACACACACGGACCATATCTAGTTCAACTCTGCTTCAGAAACTGATACAAACCACAGGGCCTCTAACATCCAATGCTTTTCAGTTAAGAGCGAGAAACGTGTGAGCTTCCTGAACGATGTAGCTTCCTTTGAGATGATAGTGAGTGCGTTTACCCGAAACGAAGTCTTGATTGTAAAAGACAAAGAACATGGCTTTTAACTCCGTTTCTGAAGGGAAACACACAGCACAGTTCCATCCATGAAACACACTCTGCATTAGCGCAAGAAGCATGCTCTTGCTTTCTAGAGTCTCTAATAAGGCAGGAAACTTGAGTGTGCTCAGAACAAAAGAACCGTGTTTCCTACACACATTGACCATATCTAGTTCAACTCTGCTTCTGAAACTGCTACAAACCACAGGGCATCTAACATCCAATGCTTTTCAGTTAAGAGCGAAAAACGTGAGAGCTTCGTGAACTATGTAGCTTCGTTTGAGATGATAGTGAGTGTGTTTACCCGAAACGAAGTCTTGATTGTAAAAGACAAAGAACCTGACAATTAACTCCGTTTCTGAAGGGAAACACACAGCACAGTTCTCATCCATGAAACACACTCTGTTGTAGAGCAAGAAGCATGCTCTTGCTTTCTTGTGTCTATAATAAGGCAAGAAACGTGAGTGGCCTCAGAACAAACGATCCATGATTCCTACACACACAGACCATATCTAGTTCAACTCTGCTTCTGAAACTGATACAAACCACAGATGTTCTAACATCCAATGCTTTTCAAATAAGAGCAAGAAACGTGTGAGCTTCATGAACGATGTAGCTTCGTTTGAGCTGAAATGTGAGGGCGTTTACCTGAAAAGAAGTCTTGCTTGTAGGAAGACACAGAGCCTGGCATTGATCTCCGTATCTGAAGGGAAACACACAGCACAGTTCTCATCCATGAAACACACTCTGTTTAGAGCAAGATGCACGCTCTTGCTTTCGAGAGTCTCTAATAAGGCGGGAAACGTGAGTGGGCTCAGAACAAAAGAACCGTGTTTCCTACACACACGGACGATACCTAGTTCAACTCTGCTTCTGAAACTGATACAAACCACTGGTCCTCTAACATCCAATGCTTTTCATTTAAGAGGGAGAAACGTGTGAGCTTCGTGAACAATGTAGCATCATTTGAGCTGAAAGTGAGTTCTTATACCCGAAACGAAGTCTTGATTTTAAAAGACACAGTGCCTGGCATTTAACTCCGTTTCTGAAGGGAAACACACAGCACAGTGCTTATCCATAAAACACACTCTGCTTTAGAGCCAGAAGCACGCTCTTGCTTTCTAGAGTCTCGAATAAGGCGGGAAACGTGAGTGTGCTCAGAACAAAAGAACCGTGTTTCCTACACACATTGACCATACCTAGTTCAACTCTGCTTCTGAAACTGATACAAACCGCTGGTCCTCTAACATCCAATGCTTTTCAGTTAAGAGCGAGAAACGTGTCAGCTTCGTGAACGATGTAGCTTCATTAGAGATGATATTGAGTGCGTTTAACCGAAACGAAGTCTTGATTGTAAAAGACAAAGAACCTGACATTTAACTCCGTTTCTGAAGGGAAACACACAGCACAGTTATCATCCATGAAACACACTCTGCTTTAGAGCAAGAAACATGCTCTTGCTTTCTAGAGTCTCGAATAAGGCAGGTAACGTGAGTGTGCTCAGAACAAAAGAACCGTGTTTCCTACACACATTGACCATATCTAGTTCAACTCTGCTTCTGAAACTGATACAAACCACAGGGCCTCTAACATCCAATGCTTTTCAGTTAAGAGCGAAATACGTGAGAGCTTCGTGAACGGTGTAGCTTCGTTTGAGATGATAGTGAGTGCGTTTACCCGAAACGAAGTCTTGATTGTAAAAGACAAAGAACCTGGCATTTAACTCCGTTTCTGAAGGGAAACACACAGCACAGTTCTCATCCATGAAACACACTCTGCTGTAGAGGAAGAAGCATGCTCTTGCTTTCTAGAGTCTATAATAAGGCGGGAAACGTGAGTGGGCTCGGAACAAACGATCCATGTTTCCTACACACAGTGACCATATCTAGTTCAACTCTGCTTCTGAAACTGATACAAACCACAGTTCCTCTAACATCCAATGCTTTTCAAATAAGAGCAAGAAACGTGTGAGCTTCATGAACTATGTAGCTTCGTTTGAGCTGAAAAGTGAGTGCGTTTACCCGAAACGAAGTCTTGATTGTAAAAGACACAGTGCCTGGCATTTAACTCCATTTCTGAAGGGAAACACACAGCACAGTTCTCATCCATGAAACACACTCTACTTTAGAGCAAGAAGCATGCTCTTGCTTTCTAGAGTCTCTAATAAGGCGGGAAACGTGAGTGTGCTCAGAACAATAGATCCATGTTTCCTACACACACGGACCATATCTAGTTCAACTCTGCTTCTGAAACTGATACAAACCACAGGTCCTCTAACATCCAATGCTTTTCAGTTAAGAGCGAGAAACGTGTGAGCTTCCTGAACGATGTAGCTTTGTTTGAGCTGAAAAGTGACAGCGTTTACCTGAAACGAAGTCTTGTTTGTAGGAAGACAGAGAGCCTGGCATTTAACTCCGTTTCTGAAGGGAAACACACAGCACAGTGCTCATCCATGAAACACACTCTGCTGTAGAGCAAGAAGCATGCTCTTGCTTTCTAGAGTCTATAATAAGGCAGGAAACGTGAGTGGGCTCCGAACAAACGATCCATGTTTCTTACACACAGGGACCATATCTAGTTCAACTCTGCTTCTGAAACTGATACAAACCACAGTTCCTCTAACATCCAATGCTTTTCAAATAAGAGCAAGAAACGTGTGAGCTTCATGAACGATATAGCTTCCTTTGAGCTGAAAAGTGTGTGCGTTTACCTGAAAGGAAGTCTGGCTTGTTGGAAGACACAGACACTGGCACGTAACTCCGTTTTTGAATGGAAACACACAACACAGTTCTCATCCATGAAACACACTCTGCTTTAGAGCAAGAAGCACGCTATTGCTTTCTAGATTCTCTAATAAGGCGGGAAACATGACTGAGCTGAGAAAAAAAGAACCGTGTTTCCTACACACACGGACCTTATCTAGTTCAACTCTGCTTCTGAAACTGATACAAACCACAGGTCCTCTATCATCCAATGCTTTTGAGTTAAGAGCGAGAAATGTGTGAGCTTCGTGAACGATGTAGCTTCCTTTGAGCAGAAAAGTGAGTGCGTTTACCTGAAACGAAGTCTTGCTTGTAGGAAGACACAGAGCCTGGCATTTAACTCTGTTTCTGAAGGGAAATACACAGCAAAGTTCTCATCCATGAAACACACTCTGCTTTAGAGCAAGAAGCATGCTCTTGCTTTCTAGAATCTCTAATAAGGAAGGTAACGTGAGTGTTCTCAGAACAAAAGAACCGTGTTTCCTACACACACGGACCATATCTAGTTCAACTCTGCTTCAGAAACTGATACAAACCTCAGGGCCTCTAACATCCAATGCTATTCAGTTAAGAGCGAAAAACGTGAGAGCTTCGTGAACTATGTACCTTCGTTTGAGATGATAGTGAGTGCGTTTACCCGAAACGAAGTCTTGATTGTAAAAGACAAAGAACCTGGCATTTAACTCTGTTTCTGAAGGGAAACACACAGCATAGTGCTCATCCATGAAACACACTCTGCTTTAGAGCCAGAAGCCCGCTCTTGCTTTCTAGAGTCTCGAATAAGGCGGGAAATGTGAGTGTGCTCAGAACAAAAGAACCGTGTTTCCTACACACACGGACCATATCTAGTTCAACTCTGCTTCAGAAACTGATACAAACCACTGGTCCCCTAACATCCAATGCTTTTCAGTTAAGAGCGAGAAACATGTGAGCTTCGTGAACTATGTAGCTTCGTTTGAGATGATAGTGAGTGCGTTTACCCGAACCGAAGTCTTGATTGTAAAAGACAAAGATCCTGGCATTTAACTCCGTTTCTGAAGGGAAACACACAGCACAGTTCTCATCCATGAAACACACGCAGCTTCAGAGCAAGAAGCACGCTCTTGCTTTCTAGAGTCTCTAATAAGGCGGGAAACGTGAGTGTGCTCAGAACAATATATCCATGTTTCCTACCCACACGGACCATATCAAGTTCAACTCTGCTTCTGAAACTGCTACAAACCACAGGTCCTCTAACATCCAATGCTTTTCAGTTAAAAGCGAGAAACGTGTGAGCTTCCTGAACGATGTAGCTTTGTTTGAGATGAAAAGTGACAGCGTTTACCTGAAACGAATTCTTGTTTGAAGGAAGACACAGAGCCTGGCATTTAACTCCGTTTCTGAAGGGAAACACACAGCACAGTGCTCATCCATGAAACACACTCTGCTTTAGAGCAAGAAGCACGCTATTGCTTTCTAGATTCTCTAATAAGGCGGGAAACATGACTGAGCTGAGAAAAAAAGAACCGTGTTTCCTACACACACGGACCATATCTAGTTCAACTCTGCTTCTGGAACTGATACAAACCACAGGTACTCTATCATCCAATGATTTTGAGTTAAGAGCAAGAAACCTGTGAGCTTCGTGAACGATGTAGCTTCCTTTGAGCAGAAAAGTGAGTGCGTTTACCTGAAACGAAGTCTTGCTTGTAGGAAGACACAGAGCCTGGCATTTAACTCCGTTTCTGAAGGGAAATACAGAGCAAAGTTCTCATCCATGAAACACACTCTGCTTTAGAGCAAGAAGCATGCTCTTGCTTTCTAGAGTCTCTAATAAGGCAGGTAACGTGAGTGTGCTCAGAACAAAAGAACCGTGTTTCCTACACACACGGACCATATCTAGTTCAACTCTGCTTCAGAAACTGATACAAACCACAGGGCCTCTAACATCCAATGCTTTTCAGTTAAGAGCGAAAAACGTGAGAGCTTCGTGAACTATGTAGCTTAGTTTGAGATGATAGTGAGTGCGTTTACCCGAAACGAAGTCTTGATTGTAAAAGACAAAGAACCTGGCATTTAACTCCGTTTCTGAAGGGAAACACACAGCACAGTTCTCATCCATGAAACACACTCTGCTGTAGAGCAAGTAGCATGGTCTTGCTTTCTAGTGTCTCTAATAAGGCGGGAAACGTGAGTGTGCTCAGAACAACAGATCCATGTTTCCTACACACACGGACCATATCTAGTTCAACTCTGCTTCTGAAACTGATACAAACCACACGTCCTCCAACATCCAATGCTTTTCAGTTAAGAGCGAGAAACGTGTGAGCTTCGTGAACTATGTAGCTTCGTTTGAGATGATAGTGAGTGCGTTTACCCGAACCGAAGTCTTGATTGTAAAAGACAAAGAACCTGGCATTTAACTCCGTTTCGGAAGGGAAACACACAGCACAGTTCTCATCCATGAAACACACGCAGCTTCAGAGCAAGAAGCACGCTCTTGCTTTCTAGAGTCTCTAATAAGGCGGGAAAAGTGAGTGTGCTCAGAACAATATATCCATGTTTCCTACCCACACGGACCATATCAAGTTCAACTCTGCTTCTGAAACTGCTACAAACCACAGGTCCTCTAACATCCAATGCTTTTCAGTTAAAAGCGAGAAACGTGTGAGCTTCCTGAACGATGTAGCTTTGTTTGAGATGAAAAGTGACAGCGTTTACCTGAAACGAATTCTTGTTTGAAGGAAGACACAGAGCCTGGCATTTAACTCCGTTTCTGAAGGGAAACACACAGCACAGTGTTCATCCATGAAACACACTCTGCTTTAGAGCAAGAAGCACGCTATTGCTTTATAGATTCTCTAATAAGGCGGGAAACATGACTGAGCTGAGAAAAAAAGAACCGTGTTTCCTACACACACGGACCATATCTAGTTCAACTCTGCTTCTGAAACTGATACAAACCACAGGTCCTCTATCATCCAATGCTTTTGAGTTAAGAGCAAGAAACCTGTGAGCTTCGTGAACGATGTAGCTTCCTTTGAGCAGAAAAGTGAGTGCGTTTACCTGAAACGAAGTCTTGCTTGTAGGAAGACACAGAGCCTGGCATTTAACTCCGTTTCTGAAGGGAAATACACAGCAAAGTTCTCATCCATGAAACACACTCTGCTTTAGAGCAAGAAGCATGCTCTTGCTTTCTAGAGTCTCTAATAAGGCAGGTAACGTGAGTGTGCTCAGAACAAAAGAACCGTGTTTCCTACACACACGGACCATATCTAGTTCAACTCTGCTTCAGAAACTGATACAAACCACAGTTCCTCTAACATCCAATGCTTTTCAAGTACGAGCAAGAAACATGTGAGCTTCATGAACGATGTAGCTTCGTTTGAGCTGAAAGTTAGTTCTTATACCCGAAACGAAGTCTTGATTGTAAAAGACACAGTGCCTGGCATTTAACTCCGTTTCTGAAGGGAAACACACAGCACAGTTCTCATCCATGAAACATACTCTGCTTTAGAGCAAGAAGCACGCTCTTGCTTTCTAGAGTCTCTAATAACGCGGGAAACGTGAGTGTGCTCAGAACAATAGATCCATGTTTCCTACACACACGGACCATATCTAGTTCAACTCTGCTTCTGAAACTGATACAAACCACAGGTCCTCTAACATCCAATGCTTTTCAGTTAAGAGCGAGAAACGTGTGAGCTTCCTGAACGATGTAGCTTTGTTTGAGCTGAAAAGTGACAGCGTTTACCCGAAACGAAGTCTTGATTGTAAAAGAAAAAGAACCTGGCATTTAACTCCGTTTCTGAAGGGAAACACACAGCACAGTGCTCATCCATGAAACACACTCTCCTTTAGAGCCAGAAGCACGCTCTTGCTTTCTAGAGTCTCGAATAAGGTGGGAAACGTGAGTGTGCTCAGAACAAAAGAACCGTGATTCCTACACACACGGACCATATCTAGTTCAACTCTGCTTCAGAAACTGATACAAACCACAGGGCCTCTAACATCCAATGCTTTTCAGTTAAGAGCGAGAAACGTGTGAGCTTCGTGAACGATGTAGCTTCCTTTGAGATGATAGTGAGTGCGTTTACCCGAAACGAAGTCTTGATTGTAAAAGACAAAGAACATGGCTTTTAACTCCGTTTCTGAAGGGAAACACACAGCACAGTTCCATCCATGAAACACACTCTGCATTAGCGCAAGAAGCATGCTCTTGCTTTCTAGAGTCTCTAATAAGGCAGGAAACTTGAGTGTGCTCAGAACAAAAGAACCGTGTTTCCTACACACATTGACCATATCTAGTTCAACTCTGCTTCTGAAACTGCTACAAACCACAGGGCATCTAACATCCAATGCTTTTCAGTTAAGAGCGAAAAACGTGAGAGCTTCGTGAACTATGTAGCTTCGTTTGAGATGATAGTGAGTGTGTTTACCCGAAACGAAGTCTTGATTGTAAAAGACAAAGAACCTGACAATTAACTCCGTTTCTGAAGGGAAACACACAGCACAGTTCTCATCCATGAAACACACTCTGTTGTAGAGCAAGAAGCATGCTCTTGCTTTCTTGTGTCTATAATAAGGCAAGAAACGTGAGTGGCCTCAGAACAAACGATCCATGATTCCTACACACACAGACCATATCTAGTTCAACTCTGCTTCTGAAACTGATACAAACAACAGATGTTCTAACATCCAATGCTTTTCAAATAAGAGCAAGAAACGTGTGAGCTTCATGAACGATGTAGCTTCGTTTGAGCTGAAATGTGAGGGCGTTTACCTGAAAAGAAGTCTTGCTTGTAGGAAGACACAGAGCCTGGCATTGATCTCCGTATCTGAAGGGAAACACACTGCACAGTTCTCATCCATGAAACACACTCTGTTTAGAGCAAGATGCACGCTCTTGCTTTCGAGAGTCTCTAATAAGGCGGGAAACGTGAGTGGGCTCAGAACAAAAGAACCGTGTTTCCTACACACACGGACGATACCTAGTTCAACTCTGCTTCTGAAACTGATACAAACCACTGGTCCTCTAACATCCAATGCTTTTCATTTAAGAGGGAGAAACGTGTGAGCTTCGTGAACAATGTAGCATCATTTGAGCTGAAAGTGAGTTCTTATACCCGAAACGAAGTCTTGATTTTAAAAGACACAGTGCCTGGCATTTAACTCCGTTTCTGAAGGGAAACACACAGCACAGTGCTTATCCATGAAACACACTCTGCTTTAGAGCCAGAAGCACGCTCTTGCTTTCTAGAGTCTCGAATAAGGCGGGAAACGTGAGTGTGCTCAGAACAAAAGAACCGTGTTTCCTACACACATTGACCATACCTAGTTCAACTCTGCTTCTGAAACTGATACAAACCGCTGGTCCTCTAACATCCAATGCTTTTCAGTTAAGAGCGAGAAACGTGTCAGCTTCGTGAACGATGTAGCTTCATTTGAGATGATATTGAGTGCGTTTAACCGAAACGAAGTCTTGATTGTAAAAGACAAAGAACCTGACATTTAACTCCGTTTCTGAAGGGAAACACACAGCACAGTTATCATCCATGAAACACACTCTGCTTTAGAGCAAGAAACATGCTCTTGCTTTCTAGAGTCTCTAATAAGGCGGGAAACGTGAGTGTGCTCAGAACAAAAGAACCGTGTTTCCTACACACATTGACCATATCTAGTTCAACTCTGCTTCTGAAACTGATACAAACCACAGGGCCTCTAACATCCAATGCTTTTCAGTTAAGAGCGAAATACGTGAGAGCTTCGTGAACTGTGTAGCTTCGTTTGAGATGATAGTGAGTGCGTTTACCCGAAACGAAGTCTTGATTGTAAAAGACAAAGAACCTGGCATTTAACTCCGTTTCTGAAGGGAAACACACAGCACAGTTCTCATCCATGAAACACACTCTGCTGTAGAGGAAGAAGCATGCTCTTGCTTTCTAGAGTCTATAATAAGGCGGGAAACGTGAGTGGGCTCGGAACAAACGATCCATGTTTCCTACACACAGTGACCATATCTAGTTCAACTCTGCTTCTGAAACTGATACAAACCACAGTTCCTCTAACATCCAATGCTTTTCAAATAAGAGCAAGAAACGTGTGAGCTTCATGAACTATGTAGCTTCGTTTGAGCTGAAAAGTGAGTGCGTTTACCCGAAACGAAGTCTTGATTGTAAAAGACACAGTGCCTGGCATTTAACTCCATTTCTGAAGGGAAACACACAGCACAGTTCTCATCCATGAAACACACTCTACTTTAGAGCAAGAAGCATGCTCTTGCTTTCTAGAGTCTCTAATAAGGCGGGAAACGTGAGTGTGCTCAGAACAATAGATCCATGTTTCCTACACACACGGACCATATCTAGTTCAACTCTGCTTCTGAAACTGATACAAACCACAGGTCCTCTAACATCCAATGCTTTTCAGTTAAGAGCGAGAAACGTGTGAGCTTCCTGAACGATGTAGCTTTGTTTGAGCTGAAAAGTGACAGCGTTTACCTGAAACGAAGTCTTGTTTGTAGGAAGACAGAGAGCCTGGCATTTAACTCTGTTTCTGAAGGGAAATACACAGCAAAGTTCTCATCCATGAAACACACTCTGCTTTAGAGCAAGAAGCATGCTCTTGCTTTCTAGAATCTCTAATAAGGAAGGTGACGTGAGTGTTCTCAGAACAAAAGAACCGTGTTTCCTACACACACGGACCATATCTAGTTCAACTCTGCTTCTGAAACTGATACAAACCACAGGTCCTCCAACATCCAATGCTTTTCAGTTAAGAGCGAGAAATGTGTGAGCTTCCTGAACTATGTAGCTTTGTTTGAGCTGAAAAGTGACAGCGTTTACCTGAAACGAAGTCTTGTTTGTAGGAAGACACAGAGCCTGGCATTTAACTCTGTTTCTGAAGGGAAACACACAGCATAGTGCTCATCCATGAAACACACTCTGCTTTAGAGCCAGAAGCACGCTCTTGCTTTCTAGAGTCTCGAATAAGGCGGGAAACGTGAGTGTGCTCAGAACAAAAGAACCGTGTTTCCTACACACACGGACCATATCTAGTTCAACTCTGCTTCAGAAACTGATACAAACCACTGGTCCCCTAACATCCAATGCTTTTCAGTTAAGAGCGAGAAACGTGTGAGCTTCGTGAACTATGTAGCTTCGTTTGAGATGATAGTGAGTGCGTTTACCCGAACCGAAGTCTTGATTGTAAAAGACAAAGAACCTGGCATTTAACTCCGTTTCGGAAGGGAAACACACAGCACAGTTCTCATCCATGAAACACACGCAGCTTCAGAGCAAGAAGCACGCTCTTGCTTTCTAGAGTCTCTAATAAGGCGGGAAAAGTGAGTGTGCTCAGAACAATATATCCATGTTTCCTACCCACACGGACCATATCAAGTTCAACTCTGCTTCTGAAACTGCTACAAACCACAGGTCCTCTAACATCCAATGCTTTTCAGTTAAAAGCGAGAAACGTGTGAGCTTCCTGAACGATGTAGCTTTGTTTGAGATGAAAAGTGACAGCGTTTACCTGAAACGAATTCTTGTTTGAAGGAAGACACAGAGCCTGGCATTTAACTCCGTTTCTGAAGGGAAACACACAGCACAGTGTTCATCCATGAAACACACTCTGCTTTAGAGCAAGAAGCACGCTATTGCTTTATAGATTCTCTAATAAGGCGGGAAACATGACTGAGCTGAGAAAAAAAGAACCGTGTTTCCTACACACACGGACCATATCTAGTTCAACTCTGCTTCTGAAACTGATACAAACCACAGGTCCTCTATCATCCAATGCTTTTGAGTTAAGAGCAAGAAACCTGTGAGCTTCGTGAACGATGTAGCTTCCTTTGAGCAGAAAAGTGAGTGCGTTTACCTGAAACGAAGTCTTGCTTGTAGGAAGACACAGAGCCTGGCATTTAACTCCGTTTCTGAAGGGAAATACACAGCAAAGTTCTCATCCATGAAACACACTCTGCTTTAGAGCAAGAAGCATGCTCTTGCTTTCTAGAGTCTCTAATAAGGCGGGAAATGTGAGTGGGCTCAGAACAAAAGAACCGTGTTTCCTACACACACGGAGCATATCTAGTTCAACTCTGCTTCTGAAACTGATACAAACCACTGGTCCTCTAATATCCAATGCTTTTCAGTTAAGAGCGAGAAACGTATGAGCTTCGTGAACGATGTAGCTTCGTTTGAGCTGAAAGTGAGTTCTTATACCCGAAACGAAGTCTTGATTGTAAAAGACACAGTGCTTGGCATTTAACTCAGTTTCTGAAGGGAAACACACAGCACAGTTCTCATCCATGAAACACACTCTGCTTTAGAGCAAGAAGCAGGCTCTTGCTTTCTATAGTCTCTATTAAGGAGGAAACGTGAGTGTACTCAGAACAAAAGAACCGTGTTTCCTACACACACGGACCATATCTAGTTCAAGTCTGCTTCTGAAACTGATACAAACCACAGGGCCTCTAACATCCAATGCTTTTCAGTTAAGAGCGAGAAACCTCTGAGCTTCGTGAACGATGTAGCTTCCTTTGAGCAGAAAAGTGAGTGTGTTTACCTGAAACGAAGTCTTGCTTGTAGGAAGACACAGAGCCTGGCATTTAACTCTGTTTCAGAAGGGAAATACACAGCAAAGTTCTCATCCATGAAACACACTCTGCTTTAGAGCAAGAAGCATGCTCTTGCTTTCTAGAGTCTCTAATAAGGCAGTTAACGTGAGTGTGCTCAGAACAAAAGAACCGTGTTTCCTACACACACGGACCATATCTAGTTCAACTCTGCTTCAGAAACTGATACAAACCACAGGGCCTCTAACATCCAATGCTTTTCAGTTAAGAGCGAAAAACGTGAGAGCTTCGTGAACTATGTAGCTTCGTTTGAGATGATAGTGAGTGCGTTTACCCGAAACGAAGTCTTGATTGTAAAAGACAAAGAACCTGGCATTTAACTCCGTTTCTGAAGGGAAACACACAGCACAGTTCTCATCCATGAAACACACTCTGCTGTAGAGCAAGAAGCATGCTCTTGCTTTCTAGAGTCTCTAATAAGGTGGGAAACGTGAGTGTGCTCAGAACATTAGATCCATGTTTCCTACACACACGGACCATATCTAGTTCAACTCTGCTTCTGAAACTGATACAAACCACAGGCCCTCCAACATCCAATGCTTTTCAGTTAAGAGCGAGAAACGTGTGAGCTTCCTGAACTATGTAGCTTTGTTTGAGCTGAAAAGTGACAGCGTTTGCCTGAAACGAAGTCTTGTTTGTAGGAAGACACAGAGCCTGGCATTTAACTCTGTTTCTGAAGGGAAACACACAGCATAGTGCTCATCCATGAAACACACTCTGCTTTAGAGCCAGAAGCACGCTCTTGCTTTCTAGAATCTCGAATAAGGCGGGAAACGTGAGTGTGCTCAGAACAAAAGAACCGTGTTTCCTACATACACGGACCATATCTAGTTCAACTCTGCTTCAGAAACTGATACAAACCACAGGGCCTCTAACATCCAATGCTTTTCAGTTAAGAGCGAGAAACGTGTGAGCTTCGTGAACGATGTAGCTTCGTTTGAGATGATAGTGAGTGCGTTTACCCGAAACGAAGTCTTGATTGTAAAAGAAAAAGAACCTGGCATTTAACTCCGTTTCTGAAGGGAAACACACAGCACAGTTCTCATCCATGAAACACACTCTGCTTTAGAGCAAGAAGCATGCTCTTGCTTTCTAGAGTCTATAATAAGGCGGGAAACGTGCGTGTGCTCAGAACAAAAGTACCGGGATTCCTACACACATTGACCATATCTAGTTCAACTCTGCTTCTGAAACTGATACAAACCACAGTTCCTCTAACATCCAATGCTTTTCAAATAAGAGCAAGAAACGTGTGAGCTTCATGAACGATGTAGCTTCGTTTGAGCTGAAAAGTGAAGGCGTTTACCTGAAAAGAAGTCTTGCTTGTAGGAAGACTCAGAGCCTGGCATTGATCTCCGTATCTGAAGGGAAATACAAAGCACAGTTCTCATCCATGAAAAACATTCTGTTTAGAGCAAGATGCATGCTCTTGTTTTCTAGAGTCTCTAATAAGGCGGGAAACGTGAGTGGGCTCAGAACAAAAGAACCGTGTTTCCTACACACACGGACCATACCTAGTTCAACTCTGCTTCTGAAACTGATACGATCCACTGGTCCTCTAACAACCAATGCTTTTCAGTTAAGAGCGAGAAACGTGTGAGCTTCGTGAACGATGTAGCTTCGTTTGAGCTGAAAGTGAGTTCTTATACCCGAAACGAAGTCTTGATTGTAAAAGACACAGTGCCTGGCATTTAACTCCGTTTCTGAAGGGAAACACACAGCGCAGTGCTCATCCATGAAACACACTCTGCTTTAGAGCAAGAAGCACGCTCTTGCTTTCTAGAGTCTCTAATAAGGCGGGAAACGTGAGTGTGCTCAGAACAATATATCCATGTTTCCTACACACACGGAACTTATCTAGTTCAACTCTGCTTCTGAAACTGCTACAAACCACAGGTCCTCTAACATCCAATGCTTTTCAGTTAAGAGCGAGAAACGTGTGAGCTTAGTGAACGATGTAGCTTCCTTTGAGCAGAAAAGTGAGTGCGTTTACCTGAAACAAAGTCTTGCTTGTAGGAAGACACAGAGCCTGGCATTTAACTCCGTTTCTGAAGGGAAATACAAAGCAAAGTTCTCATCCATGAAACACACTCTGCTGTAGAGCAAGAAGCATGCTCTTGCTTTCTAGAGTCTATAATAAGGCAGGAAACGTGAGTGGGCTCAGAACAAACGATCCATGTTTCCTACACACACTGACCATATCTAGTTCAACTCTGCTTCTGAAACTGATACAAACCACAGTTTCTCTAACATCCAATGATTTTCAAATACGAGCAAGAAACATGTGAGCTTCATGAACGATGTAGCTTCGTTTGAGCTGAAAGTGAGTTCTTATACCCGAAACGAAGTCTTGATTGTAAAAGACACAGTGCCTGGCATTTAACTCCGTTTCTGAAGGGAAACACACAGCACAGTGCTCATCCATGAAACACACTCTGCTTTAGAGCCAGAAGCACGCTCTTGCTTTCTAGAGTCTCTAATAAGGCGGGAAACGTGAGTGTGCTCAGAACAAAAGAACCGTGTTTCCTACACACACGGACCATACCTAGGTCAACTCTGCTTCAGAAACTGATACAAACCACAGGGCCTCTAACATCCAATGCTTTTCAGTTAAGAGCGAGAAACGTGTGAGCTTCTTGAACGATGTAGCTTCATTTGAGATGATAGTGAGTGCGTTTAACTGAAACGAAGTCTTGATTGTAAAAGACAAAGAACCTGACATTTAACTCCGTTTCTGAAGGGAAACACACAGCAGAGTTATCATCCATGAAACACACTCTGCTTTAGAGCCAGAAGCAATCTCTTGCTTTCTAGAGTCTCTATTAAGGCGGGAAACGTGAGTGTGCTCAGAACAAAAGAACCGTGTTTCCTACACACATTGACCATATCTAGTTCAACTCTGCTTCTGAAACTGATACAAACCACAGGGCCTCTAACATCCAATGCTTTTCAGTTAAGAGCAAAAAACGTGAGAGCTTCGTGAACTGTGTAGCTTCGTTTGAGATGATAGTGAGTACGTTTACCTGAAACGAAGTCTTGATTGTAAAAGACAAACAACCTGGCATTTAACTCCGTTTCTGAAGGGAAACACACAGCACAGTTCTCATCCATGAAACACACTCTGCTGTAGAGCAAGAAGCATGCTCTTGCTTTCTAGAGTCTATAATAAGGCGGGAAACGTGAGTGGGCTCCGATCAAACGATCCATGTTTCCTACACACAGGGACCATATCTATTTCAACTCTGCTTCTGAAACTGATACAAACCACAGTTCCTCTAACATCCAATGCTTTTCAAGTAAGAGCAAGAAACGTGTGAGCTTCATGAACAATGTAGCTTCGTTTGAGCTGAAAAGTGAGGGCGTTTACCTGAAAAGAAGTCTTGCTTGTAGGAAGACACAGAGCCTGGCATTCATCTCCGTATCTGAAGGGAAACACACAGCACAGTTCTCATCCATGAAACACACTCTGTTTAGAGCAAGATGCACGCTCTTGCTTTCTGGAGTCTCTAATAAGGCGGGAAACGTGAGTGGGCTCAGAACAAAAGAACCGTGTTTCCTACACACACGGACCATACCTAGTTCAACTCTGCTTCTGAAACTGATACAAACCACTGGTCCTCTAATATCCAATGCTTTCCAGTTAAGAGCGAGAAACGTGTGAGCTTCGTGAACGATGTAGCTTCATTTGAGCTGAAAGTGAGTTCTTATACCTGAAACGAAGTCTTGATTGTAAAAGACACAGTGCCTGGCATTTAACTCCGTTTCTGAAGGGAAACACACAGCACAGTTCTCATCCATGAAACACACTCTGCTTTAGAGCAAGAAGCAGGCTCTTGCTTTATATAGTCTCTATTAAGGAGGAAACGTGAGTGTACTCAGAACAAAAGAACCGTGTTTCCTACACACACGGACCATATCTAGTTCAACTCTGCTTCTGAAACTGATACAAACCACTGGTCCTCTAATATCCAATGCTTTTCAGTTAAGAGCAAAAAACGTGAGAGCTTCGTGAACTGTGTAGCTTCGTTTGAGATGATAGTGAGTACGTTTACCTGAAACGAAGTCTTGATTGTAAAAGACAAAGAACCTGGCATTTAACTCCGTTTCTGAAGGGAAACACACAGCACAGTTCTCATCCATGAAACACACTCTGCTGTAGAGCAAGAAGCATGCTCTTGCTTTCTAGAGTCTATAATAAGGCGGGAAACGAGAGTGGGCTCCGAACAAACGATCCATGTTTCCTACACACAGAGACCATATCTATTTCAACTCTGCTTCAGAAACTGATACAAACCACAGGGCCTCTAACATCCAATGCTTTTCAGTTAAGAGCGAGAAACGTGTGAGCTTCCTGAACGATATAGCTTCCTTTGAGCTGAAAAGTGTGTGCGTTTACATGAAATGATGTCTGGCTTGTTGGAAGACACAGACACTGGCACGTAACTCCGTTTTTGAATGGAAACACACAGCACAGCTCTCATCCATGAAACACACTCTGCTTTAGAGCAAGAAGCACGCAATTGCTTTCTAGAGTCTCTAATAAGGCGGGAAACATGACTGAGCTGAGAAAAAAAGTACCGTGTTTCCTACACACAAGGACCATATCTAGTTCAACTCTGCTTCTGAAACTGATACAAACCACAGATCCTCTATCATCCAATGCTTTTGAGTTAAGAGCGAGAAACGTGTGAGCTTCCTGAACCATGTAGCTTTGTTTGAGCTGAAAAGTGACAGCGTTTAGCTGAAACGAAGTCTTGTTTGTAGGAAGACACAGAGCCTGGCATTTAACTCCGTTTCTGAAGGGAAAACACAGCACAGTGCTCATCCATGAAACACACTCTGCTTTATAGCCAGAAGCACGCTCTTGCTTTCTAGAGTCTCGAATAAGTCGGGAAACGTGAGTGTGCTCAGAACAAAAGAACCCTGTTTCCTACACACACGGACCATATCTAGTTCAACTCTGCGTCAGAAACTGATACAAACCACAGGACCTCTAACATCCAATACTTTTCAGTTAAGAGCGAGAAACGTGTGAGCTTCGAGAAAGATGTAGCTTCATTTGAGATGATAGTGAGTGCTTATACCCGAAATGAAGTCTTAATTGTAAAAGAAAAAGAACCTGGCATTTAACTCCGTTTCTGAAGAGAAACACACAGCACAGTTCTCATCCATGAAACACACTCTGCTTTAGAGCAAGAAGCATGCTCTTGCTTACCAGAGTCTCTAATAAGGCGGGAAACGTGAGTGTGCTAAGAACAAAAGAACCGGATTTCCTACACACATTAACCACATCTAGTTCAACTCTGCTTCTGAAACTGATACAAACCACAGTTCCTCTAACATCCAATGCTTTTCAAATAAGAGCAAGAAACGTGTGAGCTTCATGAACGATGTAGCTTCGTTTGAGCTGAAAAGTGAGGGCGTTTACCTGAAAAGAAGTCTTGCTTGTAGGAAGACACAGAGTCTGGCATTGATCTCCGTATCTGAAGGGAAACACACAGCACAGTTCTCATCCATGAAACACACTCTGTTTAGAGCAAGATGCACGCTCTTGCTTTCTAGAGTCTCTAATAAGGCGGGAAACGTGAGTGTGCTCAGAACAAAAGAACCGTGTTTCCTAACCTACGAACCATACCTAGTTCAACTCTGCTTCTGAAACTGATACAAACCACTGGTCCTCTAACATCCAATGCTTTTGAGTTAAGAGCGAGAAACGTGTGAGCTTCGTGAACGATGTAGCTTCGTTTGAGCTGAAAGTTAGTTCTTATACCCGAAACGAAGTCTTGATTGTAAAAGACACAGTGCTTGGCATTTACTTCCGTTTCTGAAGGGAAACACACAGCACAGTGCTTATCCATGAAACACACTCTGCTTTAGAGCCAGAAGCACGCTCTTGCTTTCTAGAGCCTCGAATAAGGCGGAAAACGTGAGTGTGCTCAGAACAAAAGAACTGTGTTTCCTACACACATTGACCATATTTAGTTCAACTCTGCTTGTGAAACTGATACAAACCACAGGGCCTCTAACATCCAATGCTTTTCAGTTAAGAGCGAAAAACGTGAGAGCTTCGTGAACTGTGTAGCTTCGTTTGAGATGATAGTCAGAGCGTTTACCCGAAACGAAGTCTTGATTGTAAAGGACAAAGAACCTAGCATTTAACTACGTTTCTGAAGGGAAACACACAGCACAGTTCTCATCCATGAAACACACTCTGCTGTAGAGCAAGAAGCATGCTCTTGCTTTCTAGAGTCTATAATAAGGCGGGAAACGTGAGTGGGCTCGGAACAAACGATCCATGTTTCCTACACACAGGGACAATATCTAGTTCAACTCTCATTCTGAAACTGATACAAACCACAGTTTCTCTAACATCCAATGCTTTTCAAATAAGAGCAAGAAACGTGTGAGCTTCATGAACGATGTAGCGTCGTTTGAGCTGAAAAGTGAGGGCGTTTACCTGAAAAGAATTCTTGCTTGTAGGAAGACACAGAGCCTGGCATTGATCTCTGTATCTGAAGGGAAACACACAGCACAGTTCTCATCCATGAAACACACTCTGCTTTAGAGCAAGAAACATGCTCTTGCTTTCTAGAGTCTCTAATAAGGCGGGAAACGTGAGTGTGCTCAGAACAAAAGAACCGTGTTTCCTACACACATTGACCATATCTAGTTCAACTCTGCTTCTGAAACTGATACAAACCACAGGGCCTCTAACATCCAATGCTTTTCAGTTAAGAGAGAAAAACGTGAGAGTTTCGTGAACGTTGTAGCTTAGTTTGAGATGATAGTGAGTGCGTTTACCCGAAACGAAGTCTTGATTGTAAAAGAAAAAGAACCTGGCATTTAACTCCGTTTCTGAAGGGAAACACACAGCACAGTTCTCATCCATGAAACACACTCTGCTGTAGAGCAAGAAGCATGCTCTTGCTTTCTAGAGTCTATAATAAGGCAGGAAACGTGAGAGGGCTCAGAACAAACGATCCATGTTTCCTACACACACTGACCATATCTAGTTCAACTCTGCTTCTGAAACTGATACAAACCACAGGTCCTCTAACATCCAATGCTTTTCAAATAAGAGCAAGAAACGTGTGAGCTTCATGAACGATGTAGCTTCGTTTGAGCTGAAAGTGAGTTCTTATACCAGAAACAAAGTCTTGATTGTAAAAGACACAGTGCCTGGCATTTAACTCCGTTTCTGAAGGGAAACATACAGCACAGTTCTCATCCATGAAACACACTCTGCTTTAGAGCAAGAAGCATGCTCTTGCTTTCTAGAGTCTCTAATAAGGCGGGAACCGTGAGTGTGCTCAGAACAATAGATCCATGTTTCCTACACACACTGACCATATCTAGTTCAACTCTGCTTCTGAAACTGATACAAACCACAGGTCCTCTAACATCCAATGCTTTTGAGTTAAGAGCGAGAAACGTGTGAGCTTCCTGAACGATGTAGCTTTGTTTGAGCTGAAAAGTGACAGCGTTTACCTGAAACGAAGTCTTGTTTGTAGGAAGACACAGAGCCTGGCATTTAACTCCGTTTCTGAAGGGAAACACACAGCACAGTGCTCATCCATGAAACACACTCTGCTTTAGAGCCAGAAGCACGCTCTTGCTTTCTAGAGTCTCGAATAAGGCGGGAAAAGTGAGTGTGTTCAGAACAAAAGAACCATGTTTCCTACACACACGGACCATATCTAGTTCAACTCTGCTTCAGAAACTGATACAAACCACAGGGCCTCTAACTTCCAATGCTTTTCAGTTAAGAGCAAGAAACGTGTGAGCTTCCTGAACCATGTAGCTTTGTTAGAGCTGAAAAGTGACAGCGTTTAGCTGAAACGAAGTCTTGTTTGTAGGAAGACACAGAGCCTGGCATTTAACTCCGTTTCTGAAGGGAAACACACAGCACAGTGCTCATCCATGAAACACACTCTGCTTTAGAGCCAGAAGCACGCTCTTGCTTTCTAGAGTCTCTAATAAGGCGGGAAACGTGAGTGTGCTCAGAACAAAAGAACCGTGTTTCCTACACACACGGACCATACCTAGTTCAACTCTGCTTCTGAAACTGATACAAACCACTGGTCCTCTAATATCCAATGCTTTCCAGTTAAGAGCGAGAAACGTGTGAGCTTCGTGAACAATGTAGCTTCATTTGAGCTGAAAGTGAGTTCTTATACCCGAAACGAAGTCTTGATTGTAAAAGACACAGTGCCTGGCATTTAACTCCGTTTCTGAAGGGAAACACACAGCACAGTTCTCATCCATGAAACACACTCTGCTTTAGAGCAAGAAGCAGGCTCTTGCTTTCTATAGTCTCTATTAAGGAGGAAACGTGAGTGTACTCAGAACAAAAGAACCGTGTTTCCTACACACACGGACCATATCTAGTTCAACTCTGCTTCTGAAACTGATACAAACCACTGGTCCTCTAATATCCAATGCTTTTCAGTTAAGAGCAAAAAACGTGAGAGCTTCGTGAACTGTGTAGCTTCGTTTGAGATGATAGTGAGTACGTTTACCTGAAACGAAGTCTTGATTGTAAAAGACAAAGAACCTGGCATTTAACTCCGTTTCTGAAGGGAAACACACAGCACAGTTCTCATCCATGAAACACACTCTGCTGTAGAGCAAGAAGCATGCTCTTGCTTTCTAGAGTCTATAATAAGGCGGGAAACGAGAGTGGGCTCCGAACAAACGATCCATTTTTCCTACACACAGGGACCATATCTATTTCAACTCTGCTTCAGAAACTGATACAAACCACAGGGCCTCTAACATCCAATGCTTTTCAGTTAAGAGCGAGAAACGTGTGAGCTTCCTGAACGATATAGCTTCCTTTGAGCTGAAAAGTGTGTGCGTTTACCTGAAATGATGTCTGGCTTGTTGGAAGACACAGACACTGGCACGTAACTCCGTTTTTGAATGGAAACACACAGCACAGCTCTCATCCATGAAACACACTCTGCTTTAGAGCAAGAAGCACGCTATTGCTTTCTAGAGTCACTAATAAGGCGGGAAACATGACTGAGCTGAGAAAAAAAGTACCGTGTTTCCTACACACAAGGACCATATCTAGTTCAACTCTGCTTCTGAAACTGATACAAACCACAGATCCTCTATCATCCAATGCTTTTAAGTTAAGAGCGAGAAACGTGTGAGCTTCCTGAACCATGTAGCTTTGTTTGAGCTGAAAAGTGACAGCGTTTAGCTGAAACGAAGTCTTGTTTGTAGGAAGACACAGAGCCTGGCATTTAACTCCGTTTCTGAAGGGAAACACACAGCACAGTGCTCATCCATGAAACACACTCTGCTTTATAGCCAGAAGCACGCTCTTGCTTTCTAGAGTCTCGAATAAGTCGGGAAACGTGAGTGTGCTCAGAACAAAAGAACCCTGTTTCCTACACACACGGACCATATCTAGTTCAACTCTGCGTCAGAAACTGATACAAACCACAGGACCTCTAACATCCAATACTTTTCAGTTAAGAGCGAGAAACGTGTGAGCTTCGTGAACAATGTAGCTTCATTTGAGATTATAGTGAGTGCGTTTACCCGAAACGAAGTCTTGATTGTAAAAGACAAAGAGCCTGGCATTTAACTCCGTTTCTGAAGGGAAACACACAGCACAGTTCTCATCCATGAAACACACTCTGCTTTAGAGCAAGAAGCATGCTCTTGCTTTCTAGAGTCTCTAATAAGGCGGGAAACATGAGTGTGCTCAGAACAAAAGAACCGTGTTTCCTACACACATTGACCATATCTAGTTCAACTCTGCTTCTGAAACTGATACAAACCACAGGGCCTCTAACATCCAATGCTTTTCAGTTAAGAGCGAAAAACGTGAGAGCTTCGTGAACTGTGTAGCTTCGTTTGAGATGATAGTGAGTGCGTTTACCCGAAACGAAGTCTTGATTGTAAAAGACAAAGAACCTGGCATTTAACTCCGATTCTGAAGGGAAACACACAGCACAGTTCTGATCCATGAAACACACTCTGCTGTAGAGCAAGAAGCATGCTCTTGCTTTCTAGAGTCTATAATAAGGCGGGAAACGTGAGTGGGCTCCAAACAAACGATCCATGTTTCCTACACACAGGGACCATATCTAGTTCAACTCTGCTTCTGAAACTGATACAAACCACAGTTCCTCTAACATCCAAAGCTTTTCAAATAAGAGCAAGAAACGTGTGAGCTTCATGAACGATGTAGCTTCGTTTGAGCTGAAAAGTGAGGGCGTTTACCTGAAAAGAAGTCTTGCTTGTAGGAAGACACAGAGCCTGGCATTGATCTCCGTATCTGAAGGGAAACACACAGCACAGTTCTCATCCATGAAACACACTCTGCTTTAGAGCAAGAAGCATGCTCTTGCTTTCTAGAGTCTCTAATAAGGCGCGAAACGTGAGTGTGCTCAGAACAAAAGAACCGTGTTTCCTACACACATTGACCATATCTAGTTCAACTCTACTTCTGAAACTGATACAAACCACAGGGCCTCTAACATCCAATGCTTTTCAGTTAAGAGCGAAAAACGTGAGAGCTTCGTGAACGATGTAGCTTCGTTTGAGCTGAAAGTGAGTTCTTATACCCGAAACGAAGTCTTGATTGTAAAAGACAAAGAACCTGGCATTTAACTCTTTTTCTGAAGGGAAACACACAGCACAGTTCTCATCCATGAAACACACTCTGCTGTAGAGCAAGAAGCATGCTCTTGCTTTCTAGAGTCTATAATAAGGCAGGAAACGTGAGTGGGCTCAGAACAAACGATCCATGTTTCCTACACACACTGACCATATCTAGTTCAACTCTGCTTCTGAAACTGATACAAACCACAGTTCCTCTAACATCCAATGCTTTTCAAAAAAGAGCAAGAAACGTGTGAGCTTCATGAATGATGTAGCTTCGTTTGAGCTGAAAGTTAGTTCTTATACCCGAAACGAAGTCTTGATTGTAAAAGACACAGTGCCTGGCATTTAACTCCGTTTCTGAAGGGAAACACACAGCACAGTTCTCATCCATGAAACACACTCTGCTTTAGAGCAAGAAGCATGCTCTTGCTTTCTAGAGTCTCTAATAAGGCGGGAAACGTGAGTGTGCTCAGAACAATAGATCCATGTTTCCTACACACACGGACCATATCTAATTCAACTCTGCTTCTGAAACTGATACAAACCACTGGTCCTCTAACATCCAATGCTTTTCAGTTAAGAGTGAGAAACGTGTGAGCTTCATGAACGATGTAGCTTTGTTTGAGCTGAAAAGTGACAGAGTTTACCTGAAACGAAGTCTTGTTTGTAGGAAGACACAGAGCCTGGCATTCAACTCTGTTTCTGAAGGGAAACACACAGCATAGTGCTCATCCATGAAACACACTCAGCTTTAGAGCCAGAAGCACGCTCTTGCTTTCTATAGTCTCGAATAAGGCGGGAAACGTGAGTGTGCTCAGAACAAAAGAACCGTGTTTCCTACACACACGGACCATATCTAGTTCAACTCTGCTTCAGAAACTGATACAAACCACAGGGCCTCTAACATCCAATGCTTTTCAGTTAAGAGCGAGAAACGTGTGAGCATCGTGAACGGTGTAGCTTCATTTGAGATGATAGTGAGTGCGTTTACCCGAAACGAAGTCTTGATTGTAAAAGACACAGTGCCTGGCATTTAACTCCGTTTCTGAAGGGAAACACACAGCACAGTTCTGATCCATGAAACACACTCTGCTTTAGAGCAAGAAGCATGCTCTTGCTTTCTAGAGTCTCTAATAAGGCGGGAAACATGAGTGTGCTCAGAACAAAAGAACCGTGTTTCCTACACACATTGACCATATCTAGTTCAACTCTGCTTCTGAAACTGATACAAACCACAGGGCCTCTAACATCCAATGCTTTTCAGTTAAGAGCGAAAAACGTGAGAGCTTCGTGAACTCTATAGCTTCGTTTGAGATGATAGTGAGTGCGTTTACCCGAAACGAAGTCTTGATTGTAAAAGACAAAGAACCTGGCATTTAACTCCGTTTCTGAAGGGAAACACACAGCACAGTTCTCATCCATGAAACACACTCTGCTGTAGAGCAAGAAGCATGCTCTTGCTTTCTAGAGTCTATAATAAGGCGGGAAACGTGAGTCGGCTCCGAACAAACGATCCATGTTTCCTACACACAGGGACCATATCTAGTTCAACTCTGCTTCTGAAACTGATAGAAACCACAGTTCCTCTAACATCCAATGCTTTTCAAATAAGAGCAAGAAACGTGTGAGCTTCATGAACGATGTAGCTTCGTTTGAGCTGAAAAGTGAGGGCGTTTACCTGAAAAGAAGTCTTGCTTGTAGGAAGACACAGAGCCTGGCACTGATCTCCGTATCTGAAGGGAAACACACAGGACAGTTCTCATCCATGAAACACACTCTGCTTTAGAGCAAGAAGCATGCTCTTGCTTTCTAGAGTCTCTAATAAGGCGGGAAACGTGAGTGTGCTCAGAACAAAAGAACCGTGTTTCCTACACACATTGACCATATCTAGTTCAACTCTGCTTCTGAAACTGATACAAACCACAGGGCCTCTAACATCCAATGCTTTTCAGTTAAGAGCGAAAAACGTGAGAGCTTCGTGAACGATGTAGCTTCGTTTGAGCTGAAAGTGAGTTCTTACACCCGAAACGAAGTCTTGATTGTAAAAGACAAAGAACCTGGCATTTAACTTTTTTGAAGGGAAACACACAGCACAGGTCTCATCCATGAAACACACTCTGCTGTAGAGCAAGAAGCATGCTCTTGCTTTCTAGAGTCTCTAATAAGGCGGGAAACGTGAGTGTGCTCAGAACAATAGATCCATGTTTCCTACACACACGGACCATATCTAGTTCAACTCTGCTTCTGAAACTGATACAAACCACAGGTCCTCTAACATCCAATGCTTTTCAGTTAAGAGCGAGAAACGTGTGAGCTTCCTAAACGATGTAGCTTTGTTTGAGCTGAAAAGTGACAGCGTTTACCTGAAACGAAGTCTTGTTTGTAGGAAGACACAGAGCCTGGCATTTAACTCCGTTTCTGAAGGGAAACACACAGCACAGTGCTCATCCATGAAACACACTCTGCTTTAGAGCCAGAAGCACGCTCTTGCTTTCTAGAGTCTCTAATAAGTCGGGAAACGTGAGTGTGCTCAGAACAAAAGAACCGTGTTTCCTACACACACGGACCATATCTAGTTCAACTCTGCTTCAGAAACTGATACAAACCACAGGGCCTCTAACATCCAATGCTTTTCAGTTAAGAGCGAGAAACGTGTGAGCTTCCTGAACGATGTAGCTTAGTTTGAGATGTTAGTGAGAGCGTTTACCCGAAACGAAGTCTTGATTGTAAAAGACACAGAGCCTGGCATTTAACTCCGTTTCTGAAGGGAAACACACAGCACAGTGCTCATCCATGAAACACACTCTGCTTTAGAGCCAGAAGCACGCTCTTGCTTTCTAGAGTCTATAATATGGCGGGAAACGTGAGTGGGCTCCGAACAAACGATTCATGTTTCCTACACACAGGGACCATATCTAGTTCAACTCTTCTTCTGAAACTGATACAAACCACAGTTCCTCTAACATCCAATGCTTTTCAAATAAGAGCAAGAAACGTGTGAGCTTCATGAACGATGTAGCTTCGTTTGAGCTGAAAAGTGAGGGCGTTTACCTGAAAAGAAGTCTTGCTTGTAGGAAGACACAGAGCCTGGCATTGATCTCCGTATCTGAAGGGAAACACACAGCACAGTTCTCATCCATGAAACACACTCTGCTGTAGAGCAAGAAGCATGCTCTTGCTTTCTAGAGTCTATAATAAGGCAGGAAACGTGAGTGGGCTCAGAACAAACGATCCATGTTTCCTACACACACTGACCATATCTAGTTCAACTCTGCTTCTGAAACTGATACATACCACAGTTCCTCTAACATCCAATGCTTTTCAAAAAAGAGCAAGAAACGTGTGAGCTTCATGAATGATGTAGCTTCGTTTGAGCTGAAAGTTAGTTCTTATACCCGAAACGAAGTCTTGATTGTAAAAGACACAGTGCCTGGCATTTAACTCCGTTTCTGAAGGGAAACACACAGCACAGTTCTCATCCATGAAACACACTCTGCTTTAGAGCAAGAAGCATGCTCTTGCTTTCTAGAGTCTCTAATAAGGCGGGAAACGTGAGTGTGCTCAGAACAATAGATCCATGTTTCCTACACACACGGACCATATCTAGTTCAACTCTGCTTCTGAAACTGCTACAAACCACAGGTCCTCTAACATCCAATTCTTTTCACTTAAGAGCGAGAAACGTGTGAGCTTCCTGAACGATGTAGCTTTGTTTGAGGTGAAAAGTGACAGCGTTTACCTGAAACGAAGTCTTGTTTGTAGGAAGACACAGAGCCTGGCATTTAACTCCGTTTCTGAAGGGAAACACACAGCACAGTGCTCATCCATGAAACACACTCTGCTTTAGAGCCAGAAGCACGCTCTTGCTTTCTAGAGTCTCGAATAAGGCAGAAAACGTGAGTGTGCTCAGAACAAAAGAACCGTGTTTCCTACACACACGGACCATATCTAGTTCAACTCTGCTTCAGAAACTGATACAAACCACAGGGCCTCTAACATCCAATGCTTTTCAGTTAAGAGCGAAAAACGTGAGAGCTTCGTGAACTGTGTAGCTTCGTTTGAGATGATAGTGAGTGCGTTTACCCGAAACGAAGTCTTGATTGTAAAAGACAAAGAACCTGGTATTTAACTCTGTTTCTGATGGGAAACACACAGCACAGTTCTCATCCATGAAACACACTCTGCTGTAGAGCAAGAAGCATGCTCTTGCTTTCTAGAGTCTACAATATGGCGGGAAACCTGAGTGGGCTCAGAACAAACGATCCATGTTTCCTACACACAGGGACCATATCTAGTTCAACTCTGCTTCTGAAACTGATACAAACCACAGTTCCTCTAACATCCAATGCTTTTCAAATAAGAGCAAGAAACGTGTGAGCTTCATGAACGATGTAGCTTCGTTTGAGCTGAAAAGTGAGGGCGTTTACCTGAAAATAAGTCTTGCTTGTAGGAAGACACAGAGCCTGGCATTGATCTCCGTATCTGAAGGGAAACACACAGCACAGTTCTCATCCATGAAACACACTCTGTTTAGAGCAAGATGCACGCTCTTGCTTTCTAGAGTCTCTAATAAGGCGGGAAACGTGAGTGGGCTCAGAACAAAAGAACCGTGTTTCCTACACACAAGGATCATACCTAGTTCAACTCTGCTTCTGAAACTGATACAAACCACTGGTCCTATAACATCCAATGCTTTTCAGTTAAGAGCGAGAAACGTGTGAGCTTCGTGAACGATGTAGCTTCGTTTGAGCTGAAATTGAGTTCTTATACCCGAAACGAAGTCTTGATTGTAAAAGACACAGTGCCTGGCATTTAACTCCGTTTCTGAAGGGAAACACACAGCACAGTTCTCATCCATGAAACACACTCTGCTTCAGAGCAAGAAGCAGGCTCTTGCTTTCTAGAGTCTCTATTAAGGAGGGAAACGTGAGTGTACTCAGAAAAAAAGAACCGTGTTTCCTACACACACGGACCATATCTAGTTCAACTCTGCTTCTGAAACTGATACAAACCACTGGGCCTCTAACATCCAATGCTTTTCAGTTAAGAGCGAGAAACGTGTGAGCTTCCTGAACGATATAGCTTCCTTTGAGCTGAAAAGTGTGTGCGTTTACCTGAAATGAAGTCTGGCTTGTTGGAAGACACAGACACTGGCACGTAACTCCGTTTTTGAATGGAAACACACAGCACAGTTCTCATCCATGAAACACACTCTGCTTTAGAGCAAGAAGCACGCTATTGCTTTCTAGATTCTCTAATAAGGCGGGAAACATGACTGAGCTGAGAAAAAAAGAACAGTGTTTCCTACACACACGGACCATATCTAGTTCAACTCTGCTTCAGAAACTGATACAAACCACTGGTCCCCTAACATCCAATGCTTTTCATTTAAGAGCGAGAAACGTGTGAGCTTCGTGAACTATGTAGCTTCATTTGAGCTGAAAGTGAGTTCTTATACCCGAAACGAAGTCTTGATTGTAAAAGACACAGTGCCTGGCATTTAACTCCGTTTCTGAAGGGAAACACAGAGCACAGTTCTCATCCATGAAACACACTCTGCTTCAGAGCAAGAAGCAGGCTCTTGCTTTCTAGAGTCTCTATTAAGGAGGGAAACGTGAGTGTACTCAGAACAAAAGAACCGTGTTTCCTACACACACGGACCATATCTAGTTCAACTCTGCTTCAGAAACTGATACAAACCACAGGGCCTCTAACATCCAATGCTTTTCAGTTAAGAGCGAAAAACGTGAGAGCTTCGTGAACTGTGTAGCTTCGTTTGAGATGATAGTGAGTGCGTTTACCCGAAACGAAGTCTTGATTGTAAAAGACAAAGAACCTGGCATTTAACTCCGTTTCTGATGGCAAACACACAGCACAGTTCTCATCCATGAAACACACTCTGCTGTAGAGCAAGAAGCATGCTCTTGCTTTCTAGAGTCTACAATATGGCGGGAAACGTGAGTGGGCTCCGAACAAACGATCCATGTTTCCTACACACAGGGACCATATCTAGTTCAACTCTGCTTCTGAAACTGATACAAACCACAGGGCCTCTAACATCCAATGCTTTTCAGTTAAGAGCGAGAAACGTGTGAGCTTCCTGAACGATATAGCTTCCTTTGAGCTGAAAAGTGTGTGCGTTTACCTGAAATGAAGTCTGGCTTGTTGGAAGACACAGACACTGGCACGTAACTCCGTTTTTGAATGGAAACACACAGCACAGTTCTCATCCATGAAACACACTCTGCTTTAGAGCAAGAAGTACGCTATTGCTTTCTAGATTCTCTAATAAGGCGGGAAACATGACTGAGCTGAGAAAAAAAGAACAGTGTTTCCTACACACACGGACCATATCTAGTTCAACTCTGCTTCTGAAACTGATACAAACCACAGGTCCTCTATCATCCAATGCTTTTGAGTTAAGAGCGAGAAACGTGTGAGCTTCGTGAACGATGTAGCTTCCTTTGAGCAGAAAAGTGAGTGCGTTTACCTGAAACGAAGTCTTGCTTGTAGGAAGACACAGAGCCTGGCATTTAACTCCGTTTCTGAAGGGAAATACACAGCAAAGTTCTCATCCATGAAACACACTCTACTTTAGAGCAAGAAGCATGCTCTTGCTTTCTAGAGTCTCTAATAAGGCAGGTAACGTGAGTGTGCTCAGAACAAAAGATCGTGTTTCCTACACACTCGGACCATATCTAGTTCAACTCTGCTTAAGAAACTGATACAAACCACAGGGCCTCTAACATCCAATGCTTTTCATTTAAGAGCGAAAATCGTGAGAGCTTCGTGAACTATGTACCTTCCTTTGAGATGATAGTGAGTGCGTTTACCCGAAACGATGTCTTGATTGTAAAAGACACAGTGGCTGGCATTTAACCCTGTTTCTGAAGGGAAACACACAGCATAGTGCTCATCCATGAAACACACTCTGCTTTAGAGCCAGAAGCACGCTCTTGCTTTCTAGAGTCTCGAATAAGGCGGGAAACGTGAGTGTGCTCAGACCAAAGAACCGTGTTTCCTACACACACGGACCATATCTAGTTCAACTCTGCTTCAGAAACTGATACAAACCACTGGTCCCCTAACATCCAATGCTTTTCAGTTAAGAGCGAGAAACGTGTGAGATTCCTGAACTATGTAGCTTTGTTTGAGCTGAAAAGTGACAGCGTTTACCTGAAACGAAGTCTTGTTTGTAGGAAGACACAGAGCCTGGCATTTAACTCTGTTTCTGAAGGGAAACACACAGCATAGTGCTCATCCATGAAACACACTCTGCTTTAGAGCCAGAAGCACGCTCTTGCTTTTTAGAGTCTCGAATAAGGCGGGAAACGTGAGTGTGCTCAGACCAAAGAACCGTGTTTCCTACACACACGGACCATATCTAGTTCAACTCTGCTTCAGAAACTGATACAAACCACTGGTCCCCTAACATCCAATGCTTTTCAGTTAAGAGCGAGAAACGTGTGAGCTTCGTGAACTATGTAGCTTCATTTGAGCTGAAAGTGAGTTCTTATACCCGAAACGAAGTCTTGATTGTAAAAGACACAGTGCCTGGCATTTAACTCCGTTTCTGAAGGGAAACACACAGCACAGTTCTCATCCATGAAACACACTCTGCTTCAGAGCAAGAAGCAGGCTCTTGCTTTCTAGAGTCTCTATTAAGGAGGGAAACGTGAGTGTACTCAGAACAAAAGAACCGTGTTTCCTACACACACGGACCATATCTAGTTCAACTCTGCTTCTGAAAATGATACAAACCACAGGGCCTCTAACATCCAATGCTTTTCAGTTAAGAGCGAGAAACGTGTGAGCTTCCTGAACGATATAGCTTCCTTTGAGCTGAAAAGTGTGTGCGTTTACCTGAAACGAAGTCTTGCTTGTAGGAAGACACAGAGCCTGGCATTTAACTCCGTTTCTGAAGGGAAATACACAGCAAAGTTCTCATCCATGAAACACACTCTACTTTAGAGCAAGAAGCATGCTCTTGCTTTCTAGAGTCTCTAATAAGGCAGGTAACGTGAGTGTGCTCAGAACAAAAGAACCGTGTTTCCTACACACACGGACCATATCTAGTTCAACTCTGCTTAAGAAACTGATACAAACCACAGGGCCTCTAACATCCAATGCTTTTCAGTTAAGAGCGAAAAACGTGAGAGCTTCGTGAACTATGTACCTTCCTTTGAGTTGATAGTGAGTGCGTTTACCCGAAACGAAGTCTTGATTGTAAAAGACAAAGAACCTGGCATTTAACTCCGTTTCTGAAGGGAAACACACAGCACAGTTCTCATCCATGAAACACACTCTGCTGTAGAGCAAGAAGCAGGCTCTTGCTTTCTAGTGTCTCTAATAAGGCGGGAAACGTGAGTGTGCTCAGAACAATAGATCCATGTTTCCTACACACACGGACCATATCTAGTTCAACTCTGCTTCTGAAACTGATACAAACCACAGGTCCTCCAACATCCAATGCTTTTCAGTTAAGAGCGAGAAACGTGTGAGCTTCCTGAACTATGTAGCATTGTTTGAGCTGAAAAGTGACAGCGTTTACCTGAAACGAAGTCTTGTTTGTAGGAAGACACAGAGCCTGGCATTTAACTCTGTTTCTGAAGGGAAACACACAGCATAGTGCTCATCCATGAAACACACTCTGCTTTAGAGCCAGAAGCAAGCTCTTGCTTTCTAGAGTCTCGAATAAGGCGGGAAACGTGAGTGTGCTCAGACCAAAGAACCGTGTTTCCTACACACACGGACCATATCTAGTTCAACTCTGCTTCAGAAACTGATACAAACCACTGGTCCCCTAACATCCAATGCTTTTCAGTTAAGAGCGAGAAACGTGTGAGCTTCGTGAACTATGTAGCTTCATTTGAGCTGAAAGTGAGTTCTTATACCCGAAACAAAGTCTTGATTGTAAAAGACACAGTGCCTGGCATTTAACTCCGTTTCTGAAGGGAAACACACAGCACAGTGCTTATCCAGGAAACACACTCTGCTTTAGAGCCAGAAGCACGCTCTTGCTTTCTAGAGTCTCGAATAAGGCGGGAAACGTGAGTGTGCTCAGAACAAAAGAACCGTGTTTCCTACACACACGGACCATATCTAGTTCAACTCTGCTTCTGAAACTGATACAAACCACAGGTCCTCCAACATCCAATGCTTTTCAGTTAAGAGCGAGAAACGTGTGAGCTTCCTGAACGATGTAGCTTCGGTTGAGCTAAAAAGTGAGGGCGTTTACCTGAAAAGATGTCTTGCTTGTAGGAAAACACAGAGCCTGGCATTGATCTCCGTATCTGAAGGGAAACACACAGCACAGTTCTCATCCATGAAACACACTCTGTTTATAGCAAGATGCACGCTCTTGCTTTCTAGAGTCTCTAATAAGGCGGGAAACGTGAGTGGGCTCAGAACAAAAGAACCGTGTTTCCTACACACACGGACCATACCTAGTTCAACTCTGCTACTGAAACTGATACAAACCACTGGTCCTCTAACATCCAATGCTTTTCAGTTAAGAGCGAGAAACGTGTGAGCTTCCTGAACGATGTAGCTTCGTTAGAGCTGAAAGTGAGTTCTTATACCCGAAACGAAGTCTTGATTGTAAAAGACACATGGCTTGGCATTTAACTCCGTTTCTGAAGGGAAACACACAGCACAGTGCTTATCCATGAAACACACTCTGCTTTAGAGCCAGAAGCACGCTCTTGCTTTCTAGAGTCTCGAATAAGGCGGAAAACTTGAGTGTGCTCAGAACAAAAGAACCGTGTTTCCTACACACATTGACCATATCTAGTTCAACTCTGCTTCTGAAACTGATACAAACCACAGGGCCTCTAACATCCAATTCTTTTCAGTTAAGAGCGAAAAACGTGAGAGCTTCGTGAACTATGTAGCTTCGTTTGAGATGATAGTGAGTGCGTTTACCCGAAACGAAGTCTTGATTGTAAAAGACAAAGAACCTGGCATTTAACTCCGTTTCGGAAGGGAAACACACAGCACAGTTCTCATCCATGGAACACACTCTGCTGTAGAGCAAGAAGCATGCTCTTGCTTTCTAGAGTCTATAATAAGGAGGGAAACGTGAGTGGGCTCAGAACAAACGATCCATGTTTCCTACACACAGGGACCATATCTAGTTCAACTCTGCTTCTGAAACTGATACAAACCACAGTTCCTCTAACATCCAATGCTTTACATATAAGAGCAAGAAACGTGTGAGCTTCATGAACGATGTAGCTTCGTTTGAGCTGAAAAGTGAGGGCGTTTACCTGAAAAGAAGGCTTGCTTGTAGGAAGACACAGAGCCTGGCATTGATCTCCGTATCTGAAGGGAAATACAAAGCACAGTTCTCTTCCATGAAACACACTCTGTTTAGAGCAAGATGCATGCTCTTGCTTTCTAGTATCTCTAATAAGGCGGGAAACGTGAGTGGGCTCAGAACAAAAGAACCGTGTTTCCTACACACACGGACCATACCTAGTTCAACTCTGCTTCTGAAACTGATACGAACCACTGGTCCTCTAACAACCAATGCTTTTCAGTTAAGAGCGAGAAACGTGTGAGCTTCGTGAACGATGTAGCTTCGTTTGAGCTGAAAGTGAGTTCTTATACCCGAAACGAAGTCTTGATTGTAAAAGACACAGTGCCTGGCATTTAACTCCGTTTTTGAAGGGAAACACACAGCACAGTTCTCATCCATGAAACACACTCTGCTTTAGAGCCAGAAGCACGCTCTTGCTTTCTAGAGTCTCTAATAAGGCGGGAAACGTGAGTATGCTCAGAAAAAAAGAACCGTGTTTCCTACACACACGGACCATATCTAGTTCAACTACGCTTCAGAAACTGATACAAACCACAGGGCCTCTAACATCCAATGCTTTTCAGTTAAGAGCGAAAAACGTGAGAGCTTCGTGAACTATGTAGCTTCGTTTGAGATGATAGTGAGTGCGTTTACCCGAAACGAAGTCTTGATTGTAAAAGACAAAGAACATGGCATTTAACTCCGTTTCTGAAGGGAAACACACAGCACAGTTCTCATCCATGAAACACACTCTGCTGTAGAGCGAGAAGCATGCTCTTGCTTTCTAGAGTCTATAATAAGGCTGGAAACGTTAGTGGGCTCAGAACAAACGATCCATGTTTCCTACACACACGGACCATATCTAGTTCAACTCTGCTTCTGAAACTGATACAAACCACAGTTCCTCTAACATCCAATGCTTTTCAAATAAGAGCAAGAAACATGTGAGCTTCATGAACGATGTAGCTTCGGTTGAGCTGAAAAGTGAGGGCGTTTACCTGAAAAGATGTCTTGCTTGTAGGAAGACACAGAGCCTGGCATTGATCTCCGTATCTGAAGGGAAACACACAGCACAGTTCTCATCCATGAAACACACTCTGTTTAGAGCAAGATGCACGCTCTTGCTTTCTAGAGTCTCTAATAAGGCGGGAAACGTGAGTGGGCTCAGAACAAAAGAACCGTGATTCCTACACACACGGACCATACCTAGTTCAACTCTGCTACTGAAACTGATACAAACCACTGGTCCTCTAACATCCAATGCTTTTCAGTTAAGAGCGAGAATCGTGTCAGCTTCGTGAACGATGTAGCTTAGTTAGACCTGAAAGTGAGTTCTTATACCCGAAACGAAGTCTTGATTGTAAAAGACACATGGCTTGGCATTTAACTCCATTTCTGAAGGGAAACACACAGCACAGTGCTTATCCATGAAACACACTCTGCTTTAGAGCCAGAAGCACGCTCTTGCTTTCTAGAGTCTCGAATAAAGCAGAAAACGTGAGTGTGCTCAGAACAAAAGAACCGTGTTTCCTACACACATTGACCATATCTAGTTCAACTCTGCTTCTGAAACTGATACAAACCACAGGGCCTATAACATCCAATGCTTTTCAGTTAAGAGCGAAAAACGTGAGAGCTTCGTGAACTATGTAGCTTCGTTTGAGATGATAGTGAGTGCGTTTACCCGAAACGAAGTCTTGATTGTAAAAGACAAGAACCTGGCATTTAACTCCGTTTCGGAAGGGAAACACACAGCACAGTTCTCATCCATGGAACACACTCTGCTGTAGAGCAAGAAGCATGCTCTTGCTTTCTAGAGTCTAAGTAAGGCAGGAAACGTGAGTGGGCTCAGAACAAACGATCCATGTTTCCTACACACACTGAACATATCTAGTTCAACTCTGCTTCTGAAACTGATACAAACCACAGTTCCTCTAACATCCAATGCTTTTCAAATAAGAGCAAGAAACATGTGACCTTGATGAACGATGTAGCTTCCTTTGAGCTGAAAGTGAGTTCTTATACCCGAAACGAAGTCTTGATTGTAAAAGACACAGTGCCTGGCATTTAACTCCGTTTCTGAAGGGAAACACACAGCACAGTTCTCATCCATGAAACACACTCTGCTTTAGAGCAAGAAGCATGCTGTTGCTTTCTAGAGTCTCTAATAAGGCAGGTAACGTGAGTGTGCTCAGAACAAAAGAACTGTGTTTCCTACACACACAGACCATATCTAGTTCAACTCTGCTTCTGAAACTGATACAAAAAACAGTTTCTCTAACATCCAATGCTTTTGAGTTAAGAGCGAGAAACCTGTGAGCTTCCTGAACGATGTAGCTTCCTTTGAGCAGAAAAGTGTGTGCGTTTACCTGAAATGAAGTCTGGCTTGTTGGAAGACACAGACACTGGTATGTAACTCCGTTTTTGAATGGAAACACACAGCACAGTGCTCATCCATGAAACACACTCTGCTTTAGAGCAAGAAGCACGCTATTGCTTTCTAGATTCTCTAATAAGGCGGGAAACATGACTGAGCTGAGAAAAAAAGAACCGTGTTTCCTACACACACGGACCATATCTAGTTCAACTCTGCTTCTGAAACTGATACAAACCACAGGTCCTCTATCATCCAATGCTTTTGAGTTAAGAGCGAGAAACCTGTGAGCTTCGTGAACGATGTAGCTTCCTTTGAGCAGAAAAGTGAGTGCGTTTACCTGAAACGAAGTCTTGCTTGTAGGAAGACACAGAGCCTGGCATTTAACTCCGTTTCTGAAGGGAAATACACAGCAAAGTTCTCATCCATGAAACACACTCTGCTTTAGAGCAAGAAGCATGCTCTTGCTTTCTAGAGTCTCTAATAAGGCGGGAATCGTGAGTGTGCTCAGAACAAAAGAACCGTGTTTCCTACACACATTGACCATATCTAGTTCAACTCTGCTTCTGAAACTGATGCAAACCACAGGGCCTCTAACATCCAATGCTTTTCAGTTAAGAGCGAAAAACGTGAGAGCTTCGTGAACTGTGTAGCTTTGTTTGAGATGATAGTGAGTGCGTTTACCCGAAACGAAGTCTTGATTGTAAAAGACAAAGAACCTGGCATTTAACTCCGTTTCTGAAGGGAAACACACAACACAGTTCTCATCCATGAAACACACTCTGCTTTAGAGCAAGAAGCATGCTCTTGCTTTCTAGAGTCTGTAATAAGGCAGGAAACGTGAGTGGGCTCAGAACAAACGATCCATGTTTCCTACACACACTGACCATATCTAGTTCAACTCTGCTTCTGAAACTGATACAAACCACAGTTCCTCTAACATCCAATGCTTTTCAAATAAGAGCAAGAAACATGTGAGCTTCATGAACGATGTAGCTTCGTTTGAGCTGAAAGTGAGTTCTTATACCCGAAACGAAGTCTTGATTGTAAAAGACACAGGGCCTGGCATTTAATTCCGTTTCTGAAGGGAAACACACAGCACAGTTTTCATCCAGGAAACACTCTCTGCTTTAGAGCAAGAAGCTGGCTCTTGCTTTCTAGAGTCTCTAATAAGGCGGGAAACGTGAGTGTGCTCAGAACAAAAGAACCGGGATTCCTACACACATTGACCATATCTAGTTCAACTCTGCTTCTGAAACTGATACAAATCACAGGGACTCTAACATCCAATGCTTTTCAGTTAAAAGCGAGAAACGTGTGAGCTTCGTGAACGATGTAGCTTCATTTGAGATGATAGTGAGTGCGTTTACCCGAAACGAAGTCTTGATTGTAAAAGAAAAAGAACCTCGCATTTAACTCCGTTTCTGAAACGAAACACACAGCACAGTTCTCATCCATGAAACACACTCTGCTTTAGAGCAAGAAGCATGCTCTTGCTTTCTAGAGTCTCTAATAAGGCGGGAAACGTGAGTGTGCTCAGAACAAAAGAACCGGGATTCCTACACACATTGACCATATCTAGTTCAACTCTGCTTCTGAAACTGATACAAAACACAGGGCCTCTAACATCCAATGCTTTTCAGTTAAGAGCGAGAAACGTGTGAGGTTCCTGAACGATAAAGCTTCCTTTGAGCTGAAAAGTGTGTGCGTTTACCTGAAATGAATTCTGGCTTGTTGGAAGACACAGACACTGGCACGTAACTACGTTTTTGAACGGAAACACACAGCACAGTTCTCATCCATGAAACACACTCTGCTTTAGAGCAAGAAGCACGCTATTGCTTTCTAGATTCTCTAATAAGGCGGGAAACATGACTGAGCTGAGAAAAAATGAACCGTGTTTCCTACACACACGGACCATATCTAGTTCAACTCTGCTTCTGAAACTGATACAAACCACAGGTCCTCTATCATCCAATGCTTTTGAGTTAAGAGCGAGAAACGTGTGAGCTTCGTGAACGATGTAGCTTCCTTTGAGCAGAAAAGTGAGTGCGTTTACCTGAAACGAAGTCTTGCTTGTAGGAAGACACAGAGCCTGGTATTTAACTCCATTTCTGAAGGGAAACACACAGCATAGTGCTCATCCATGAAACACACTCTGCTTTAGAGCCAGAAGCACGCTCTTGCTTTCTAGTATCTCTAATAAGGCGGGAAACGTGAGTGGGCTCAGAACAAAAGAACCGTGTTTCCTACACACACGGACCATACCTAGTTCAACTCTGCTTCTGAAACTGATACGAACCACTGGTCCTCTAACAACCAATGCTTTTCAGTTAAGAGCGAGAAACGTGTGAGCTTCGTGAACGATGTAGCTTCGTTTGAGCTGAAAGTGAGTTCTTATACCCGAAACGATGTCTTGATTGTAAAAGACACAGTACCTGGCATTTAACTCCGTTTTTGAAGGCAAACACACAGCACAGTTCTCATCCATGAAACACACTCTGCTTTAGAGCCAGAAGCACGCTCTTGCTTCCTAGAGTCTCTAATAAGGTGGGAAACGTGAGTATGCTCAGAAAAAAAGAACCGTGTTTCCTACACACATGGACCATATCTAGTTCAACTCCGCTTCAGAAACTGATACAAACCACAGGGCCTCTAACATCCAATGCTTTTCAGTTAAGAGCGAAAAACGTGAGAGCTTCGTGAACTATGTAGCTTCGTTTGAGATGATAGTGAGTGCGTTTACCCGAAACGAAGTCTTGATTGTAAAAGACAAAGAACATGGCATTTAACTCCGTTTCTGAAGGGAAACACACAGAACAGTTCTCATCCATGAAACACACTCTGCTGTAGAGCGAGAAGCATGCTCTTGCTTTCTAGAGTCTATAATAAGGCTGGAAACGTTAGTGGGCTCAGAACAAACGATCCATGTTTCCTACACACACGGACCATATCTAGTTCAACTCTGCTTCTGAAACTGATACAAACCACAGTTCCTCTAACATCCAATGCTTTTCAAATAAGAGCAAGAAACATGTGAGCTTCATGAACGATGTAGCTTCAGTTGAGCTGAAAAGTGAGGGCGTTTACCTGAAAAGATGTCTTGCTTGTAGGAAGACACAGAGCCTGGCATTGATCTCCGTATCTGAAGGGAAACACACAGCACAGTTCTCATCCATGAAACACACTCTGTTTAGAGCAAGATGCACGCTCTTGCTTTCTAGAGTCTCTAATAAGGCGGGAAACGTGAGTGGGCTCAGAACAAAAGAACCGTGATTCCTACACACACGGACCATACCTAGTTCAACTCTGCTACTGAAACTGATACAAACCACTGGTCCTCTAACATCCAATGCTTTTCAGTTAAGAGCGAGAATCGTGTCAGCTTCGTGAACGATGTAGCTTAGTTAGAGCTGAAAGTGAGTTCTTATACCCGAAACGAAGTCTTGATTGTAAAAGACACATGGCTTGGCATTTAACTCCATTTCTGAAGGGAAACACACAGCACAGTGCTTATCCATGAAACACACTCTGCTTTAGAGCCAGAAGCACGCTCTTGCTTTCTAGAGTCTCGAATAAAGCGGAAAACGTGAGTGTGCTCAGAACAAAAGAACCGTGTTTCCTACACACATTGACCATATCTAGTTCAACTCTGCTTCTGAAACTGATACAAACCACAGGGCCTATAACATCCAATGCTTTTCAGTTAAGAGCGAAAAACGTGAGAGCTTCGTGAACTATGTAGCTTCGTTTGAGATGATAGTGAGTGCGTTTACCCGAAACGAAGTCTTGATTGTAAAAGACAAGAACCTGGCATTTAACTCCGTTTCGGAAGGGAAACACACAGCACAGTTCTCATCCATGGAACACACTCTGCTGTAGAGCAAGAAGCATGCTCTTGCTTTCTAGAGTCTAAGTAAGGCAGGAAACGTGAGTGGGCTCAGAACAAACGATCCATGTTTCCTACACACACTGAACATATCTAGTTCAACTCTGCTTCTGAAACTGATACAAACCACAGTTCCTCTAACATCCAATGCTTTTCAAATAAGAGCAAGAAACATGTGACCTTGATGAACGATGTAGCTTCCTTTGAGCTGAAAGTGAGTTCTTATACCCGAAACGAAGTCTTGATTGTAAAAGACACAGTGCCTGGCATTTAACTCCGTTTCTGAAGGGAAACACACAGCACAGTTCTCATCCGTGAAACACACTCTGCTTTAGAGCAAGAAGCATGCTGTTGCTTTCTAGAGTCTCTAATAAGGCAGGTAACGTGAGTGTGCTCAGAACAAAAGAACTGTGTTTCCTACACACACAGACCATATCTAGTTCAACTCTGCTTCTGAAACTGATACAAAAAACAGTTCCTCTAACATCCAATGCTTTTGAGTTAAGAGCGAGAAACCTGTGAGCTTCCTGAACGATGTAGCTTCCTTTGAGCAGAAAAGTGTGTGCGTTTACCTGAAATGAAGTCTGGCTTGTTGGAAGACACAGACACTGGCATGTAACTCCGTTTTTGAATGGAAACACACAGCACAGTGCTCATCCATGAAACACACTCTGCTTTAGAGCAAGAAGCACGCTATTGCTTTCTAGATTCTCTAATAAGGCGGGAAACATGACTGAGCTGAGAAAAAAAGAACCGTGTTTCCTACACACACAGACCATATCTAGTTCAACTCTGCTTCTGAAACTGATACAAACCACAGGTCCTCTATCATCCAATGCTTTTGAGTTAAGAGCGAGAAACGTGTGAGCTTCCTGAACGATGTAGCTTCCTTTGAGCAGAAAAGTGAGTGCGTTTACCTGAAACGAAGTCTTGCTTGTAGGAAGACACAGAGCCTGGCATTTAACTCCGTTTCTGAAGGGAAATACACAGCAAAGTTCTCATCCATGAAACACACTCTGCTTTAGAGCAAGAAGCATGCTCTTGCTTTCTAGAGTCTCTAATAAGGCGGGAATCGTGAGTGTGCTCAGAACAAAAGAACCGTGTTTCCTACACACATTGACCATATCTAGTTCAACTCTGCTTCTGAAACTGATGCAAACCACAGGGCCTCTAACATCCAATGCTTTTCAGTTAAGAGCGAAAAACGTGAGAGCTTCGTGAACTGTGTAGCTTTGTTTGAGATGATAGTGAGTGCGTTTACCCGAAACGAAGTCTTGATTGTAAAAGACAAAGAACCTGGCATTTAACTCCGTTTCTGAAGGGAAACACACAACACAGTTCTCATCCATGAAACACACTCTGCTTTAGAGCAAGAAGCATGCTCTTGCTTTCTAGAGTCTGTAATAAGGCAGGAAACGTGAGTGGGCTCAGAACAAACGATCCATGTTTCCTACACACACTGACCATATCTAGTTCAACTCTGCTTCTGAAACTGATACAAACCACAGTTCCTCTAACATCCAATGCTTTTCAAATAAGAGCAAGAAACATGTGAGCTTCATGAACGATGTAGCTTCGTTTGAGCTGAAAAGTGAAGGCGTTTACCTGAAAAGAAGTCTTGCTTGTAGGAAGACTCAGAGCCTGGCATTGATCTCCGTATCTGAAGGGAAATACAAAGCACAGTTCTCATCCATGAAAAACATTCTGTTTAGAGCAAGATGCATGCTCTTGTTTTCTAGAGTCTCTAATAAGGCGGGAAACGTGAGTGGGCTCAGAACAAAAGAACCGTGTTTCCTACACACACGGACCATACCTAGTTCAACTCTGCTTCTGAAACTGATACGATCCACTGGTCCTCTAACAACCAATGCTTTTCAGTTAAGAGCGAGAAACGTGTGAGCTTCGTGAACGATGTAGCTTCATTTGAGATGATAGTGAGTGCGTTTACCCGAAACGAAGTCTTGATTGTAAAAGAAAAAGAACCTCGCATTTAACTCCGTTTCTGAAACGAAACACACAGCACAGTTCTCATCCATGAAACACACTCTGCTTTAGAGCAAGAAGCATGCTCTTGCTTTCTAGAGTCTCTAATAAGGCGGGAAACGTGAGTGTGCTCAGAACAAAAGAACCGGGATTCCTACACACATTGACCATATCTAGTTCAACTCTGCTTCTGAAACTGATACAAACCACAGGGCCTCTAACATCCAATGCTTTTCAGTTAAGAGCGAGAAACGTGTGAGCTTCCTGAACGATAAAGCTTCCTTTGAGCTGAAAAGTGTGTGCGTTTACCTGAAATGAATTCTGGCTTGTTGGAAGACACAGACACTGGCACGTGACTACGTTTTTGAACGGAAACACACAGCACAGTTCTCATCCATGAAACACACTCTGCTTTAGAGCAAGAAGCACGCTATTGCTTTCTAGATTCTCTAATAAGGCGGGAAACATGACTGAGCTGAGAAAAAATGAACCGTGTTTCCTACACACACGGACCATATCTAGTTCAACTCTGCTTCTGAAACTGATACAAACCACAGGTCCTCTATCATCCAATGCTTTTGAGTTAAGAGCGAGAAACGTGTGAGCTTCGTGAACGATGTAGCTTCCTTTGAGCAGAAAAGTGAGTGCGTTTACCTGAAACGAAGTCTTGCTTGTAGGAAGACACAGAGCCTGGTATTTAACTCCATTTCTGAAGGGAAACACACAGCATAGTGCTCATCCATGAAACACACTCTGCTTTAGAGCCAGAAGCACGCTCTTGCTTTCTAGAGTCTCGAATAAGGCGGGAAACGTGAGTGTGCTCAGAACAAAAGAACCGTGTTTCCTACACACACGGACCATATCTAGTTCAACTCTGCTTCAGAAAATGATACAAACCACATGGCCTCTAACATCCAATGCTTTTCAGTTAAGAGCGAGAAACGTGTGAGCTTCGAGAACAATGTAGCTTCATTTGAGATGATAGTGAGTGCGTATACCCGAAACGAAGTCTTCATTGTAAAAGAAAAAGAACCTGGCATTTAACTCCGTTTCTGAAGGAAAACACACAGCACAGTACTCATCCATGAAACACACTCTGCTTTAGAGCAAGAAGCATGCTCTTGCTTTCTAGAGTCTCTAATAAGGCATGAAACGTGAGTGTGCTCAGAACAAAAGAACCGGGTTTCCTACACACATTGACCATATCTAGTTCAACTCTGCTTCTGAAACTGATACAACCCACAGTTCCTCTAACATCCAATGCTTTTCAAATAAGAGCAAGAAACGTGTGAGCTTCATGAACGATGTAGCTTCGTTTGAGCTGAAAAGTGAGGGCGTTTACCTGAAAAGAAGTCTTGCTTGTAGGAAGACACAGAGCCTGGCATTGATCTCCGTATCTGAAGGGAAACACACAGCACAGTTCTCATCCATGAAACACACTCTGCTTTAGAGCAAGAAGCATGCTCTTGCTTTCTAGAGTCTCTAATAAGGCGGGAAACGTGAGTGTGGTCAGAAGAAAAGAACTGTGTTTCCTACGCACATTGACCATATCTAGTTCAACTCTGCTTCTGAAACTGATACAAACCACAGGGCCTCTAACATCCAATGCTTTTCAGTTAAGAGCGAAAAACGTGAGAGCTTCTTGAACTGTGTAGCTTCGTTTGAGATGATAGTGAGTGCGTTTACCCGAAACGAAGTCTTGATTGTAAAAGACAAAGAACCTTACATTTAACTCCGTTTCTGAAGGGAAACACACAGCACAGTTCTCATCCATGAAACACACTCTGCTTTAGAGCAAGAAGCATGCTCTTGCTTTCTAGAGTCTCTAATAAGGCGGGAAACGTGAGTGTGCTCAGAACAATAGATCCATGTTTCCTACACATACGGACCATATCTAGTTCAACTCTGCTTCTGAAACTGATACAAACCACAGGTCCTCTAACATCCAATGCTTGTCAGTTAAGAGCGAGAAACGTGTGAGCTTCCTGAACGATGTAGCTTTGTTTGAGCTGAAAAGTGACAGCGTTTAGCTGAAACGAAGTCTAGTTTGTAGGAAGACACAGAGCCTGGCATTTAACTCCGTTTCTGAAGGGAAACACACAGCACAGTGCTCATCCATGAAACACACTCTGCTTTAGAGCCAGAAGCACGCTCTTGCTTTCTAGAGTCTCGAATAAGGCGGGAAACGTGAGTGTGCTCAGAACAAAAGAACCGTGTTTCCTACACACACGGACGATATCGAGTTCAACTCTGCTTCAGAAACTGATAAAAACCACAGGGCCTCTAACATCCAATCCTTTTCAGTTAAGAGCGAAAAACGTGAGAGCTTCGTGAACTGTGTAGCTTCGTTTGAGCTGAAAGTGAGTTCTTATACCCGAAACGAAGTCTTGATTGTAAAAGACACAGTGCTTGGCATTTAACTCCGTTTCTGAAGGGAAACACACAGCACAGTTCTCATCCATGAAACACACTCTGCTGTAGAGCAAGAAGCATGCTCTTGCTTTCTAGAGTCTATAATAAGGCGGGAAACGTGAGTGGGCTCAGAACAATAGATCCATGTTTCCTACACACAGGGACCATATCTAGTTCAACTCTGCTTCTGAAACTGATACAAACCACAGTTACTCTAACATCCAATGCTTTTCAAATAAGAGCAAGAAACGTGTGAGCTTCATGAACGATGTAGCTTCGTTTGAGCTGAAAAGTGAGGGCGTTTACCTGAAAAGAAGTCTTGCTTGTAAGAAGACACAGAGCCTGGCATTGATCTCCGTATCTGAAGGGAAACACAAAGCACAGTTCTCAGCCATGAAACACACTCTGTTTAGAGCAAGCTGCACGCTCTTGCTTTCTAGAGTCTCTAATAAGGCGGGAAACGTGAGTGGGCTCAGAAAAAAAGAACCGTGTTTCCTACACACATGGACCATACCTAGTTCAACTCTGCTTCTGAAACTGATAAGAACCACTGGTCCTCTAACATCCAATGCTTTTCAGTTAAGAGCGAGAAACGTGTGAGCCTCCATTACGATGTAGCTTCGTTTGAGCTGAAAGTGAGTTCTTATACCCGAAATGAAGTCATGATTGTAAAAGACACAGTGCCTGGCATTTAACTCCGTTTCTGAAGGGAAACACACAGCACAGTTCTCATCCATGAAACACACTCTGCTTTAGAGCAAGAAGCACGCTCTTGCGTTCTAGAGTATCTAATAAGGCGGGAAACGTGAGTGTGCTCAGAACAATAGATCCATGTTTCCTACACACACGGACCATATCTAGTTCAACTCTGCTTCTGAAACTGCTACAAACCACAGGTTCTCTAACATCCAATGCTTTTCAGTTAAGAGCGAGAAACGTGCGAGCTTCCTGAACGATGTAGCTTTGTTTGAGCTGAAAAGTGACAGCGTTTACCTGAAACGAAGTCTTGTTTGTAGGAAGACACAGAGCCTGGCATTTAACTCCGTTTCTGAAGGGAAACACACAGCACAGTGCTCATCCATGAATCACACTCTGTTTAGAGCAAGATGCACGCTCTTGCTTTCTAGAGTCTCGAATAAGGCGGGAAACGTGAGTGTGCTCAGAACAAAGAACCTTGTTTCCTACACACACGGACCATATCGAGTTCAACTCTGCTTCAGAAACTGATACAAACCACAGGGCCTCTAACATCCAATGCTTTTCAGTTAAGAGCGAGAAACGTGTGAGCCTCGTGAACGATGTAGCTTCGTTTGAGCTGAAAGTGAGTTCTTATACCCGAAACGAAGTCTTGATTGTAAAAGACACAGTGCCTGGCATTTAACACCGTTACTGAAGGGAAACACACAGCACATTTCTCATCCATGAAACACACTCTGCTTTAGAGCAAGAAGCACGCTCTTGCTTTCTAGAATATCTAATAAGGCGGGAAACCTGAGTGTGCTCAGAACAATAGATCCATGTTTCCTACACAAACGGATCATATCTAGTTCAACTCTGCTTCTGAAACTGCTACAAACCACAGGTTCTCTAACATCCAATTCTTTTCAGTTAAGAGCGAGAAACGTGTGAGCATCCTGAACGATGTAGCTTTGTTTGAGCTGAAAAGTGACAGCGTTTACCTGAACCGAAGTCTTGTTTGTAGGAAGACACAGAGCCAGGCATTTAACTCCGTTTCTGAAGGGAAACACACAGCACAGTGCTCATCCATGAAACACACTAAGCTTTAGAGCCAGAAGCACGCTCTTGCTTTCTAGAGTCTCGAATAAGGCGGGAAACGTGAGTGTGCTCAGAACAAAAGAACCTTGTTTCCTACACACACGGACCATATCTAATTCAACTCTGCTTCAGAAACTGATACAAACCACTGGTCCTCTAACATCCAATGCTTTTGAGTTAAGAGCGAGAAACGTGTGAGCTTCGTGAACGATGTAGCTTCATTTGAGAGGATAGTGAGTGCGTTTACCCAAAACGAAGTCTTGATTGTAAAAGACAAAGAACCTGGCATTTAACTCCGTTTCTGATGGGTTACACACAGCACAGTTCTCATCCATGAAACACACTCTGCTGTAGAGCAAGAAGCATGCTCTTGCTTTCTAGAGTCTATAATAAGGCAGGAAACGTGAGTGGGCTCGGAACAAACGATCCATGTTTCCTACACACACGGACCATATCTAGTTCAACTCTGCTTCTGAAACTGATACAAACCACAGTTCCTCTAACATCCAATGCTTTTCAAATAAGAGCAAGAAACGTGTGAGCTTCATGAACGATGTAGCTTTGTTTGAGCTGAAAAGTGAGTTCGTTTACCTGAAAAAAAGTCTTGCTTGTAGGAAGACACAGAGCCTGGCATTGATCTCCGTATCTGAAGGGAAACACACAGCACAGTTCTCATCCATGAAACACACTCTGTTTAGAGCAAGATGCACGCTCTTGCTTTCTAGAGTCTCTAATAAGGCGGGAAACGAGAGTGGGCTCAGAACAAAAAAACCGTGTTTCCTACACACACGGACCATACCTAGTTCAACTCTGCTTCTGAAACTGATACAAACCACTGGTCCTCTAACATCCAATGCTTTTCAGTTAAGAGCGAGAAACGTGTGAGCTTCGTGAACGATGTAGCTTCGTTTGAGCTGAAAGTGAGTTCTTATACCGGAAACGAAGTCTTGATTGTAAAAGAAACAGTGCCTGGCATTTAACTCCGTTTCTGAAGGGAAACACACAGCACAGTTCTCATCCATGAAACACACTCTGCTTTAGAGCAGGAAGCACGCTCTTGCTTTCTAGAGGCTCTAATAAGTCGGGAAACGTGAGTGTGCTCAGAACAATAGATCCATGTTTCCTACACACACGGACCATATCTAGTTCAACCCTGCTTCTGAAACTGCTACAAACCACAGGTCCTCTAACATCCAATGCTTTTCAGTTAAGAGCGAGAAACGTGTGAGCTTCCTGAACGATGTAGCTTTGTTTGAGCTGAAAAGTGACAGCGTTTACCTGAAACGAAGTCTTGTTTGTAGGAAGACACAGAGCCTGGCATTTAACTCCGTTTCTGAAGGGAAACACACAGCACAGTGCTCATCCATGAAACACACTCTGCTTTAGAGCCAGAAGCACGCTCTTGCTTTCTAGAGTCTCGAATAAGGCGGGAAACGTGAGTGTGCTCAGAACAAAAGAACCGTGTTTATTACACACACGGACCATATCTAGTTCAACTCTGCTACAGAAACTGATACAAACCACAGGGCCTCTAACATCCAATGCTTTTCAGTTAAGAGCGAGAAACGTGTGAGCTTCGTGAACGATGTAGCTTCATTTGAGATGATAGTGAGTGTGTTTAACCGAAACGAAGCCTTGATTGTAAAAGACAAAAAATCTGACATTTAACTCCGTTTCTGAAGGGAAACACACAGCACAGTTCTCATCCATGAAACACACTCTGCTTTAGAGCAAGAAGCAGGCTCTTGCTTTCTATAGTCTCTATTAAGGAGGGAAACGTGAGTGTACTCAGAACAAAAGAACCGTGTTTCCTACACACACGGACCATATCTAGTTCAACTCTGCTTCTGAAACTGATACAAACCACAGGGCCTCTAACATCCAATGCTTTTCAGTTAAGAGCGAGAAACGTGTGAGCTTCCAGAACGATATAGCTTCCTTTGAGCTGAAAAGTGTGTGCGTTTACCTGAAATGAAGTCTGGCTTGTTGAAGACACAGACACTGGCACGTAACTCTGTTTTTGAACGGAAACACACAGCACAGTTCTCATCCATGAAACACACTCTGCTTTAGAGCAAGAAGCACGCTACTGCTTTCTAGATTCTCTAATAAGGCGGGAAACATGACTGAGCTGAGAAAAAAAGAACCGTGTTTCCTACACACACGCACCATATCTAGTTCAACTCTGCTTCTGAAACTGATACAAACCACAGGTCCTCTATCATCCAATGCTTTTGAGTTAAGAGCGAGAAACGTGTGAGCTTCGTGAACGATGTAGCTTCCTTTGAGCAGAAAAGTGAGTGCGTTTACCTGAAACGAAGTCTTGCTTGTAGGAAGACACAGAGCCTGGCATTTAACTCCATTTGAAGGGAAATACAGAGCAAAGTTCGCATCCATGAAACACACTCTGCTTTAGAGCAAGAAGCATGCTCTTGCTTTCTAGAGAATCGAATAAGGCAGGTAACGTGAGTGTGCTCAGAACAAAAGAACCGTGTTTCCTACACACATTGACCATATCTAGTTCAACTCTGCTTCTGAAACTGATACAAACCACAGGGCCTCTAACATCCAATGCTTTTCAGTTAAGAGCGAAAAACGTGAGAGCTTCGTGAACTATGTAGCTTCCTTTGAGATGATAGTGAGTGCGTTTACCCGAAACGAAATCTTGATTGTAAAAGACAAGAACCTGGCATTTAACTCTGTTTCTGAAGGGAAACAAACAGCACTGTTCTCATCCATGAAACACACTCTGCTGTAGAGCAAGAAGCATGCTCTTGCTTTCTAGAGTCTCTAATAAGGCGGGAAACGTGAGTGTGCTCAGAACAATAGATCCATGTGTCCTACACACACGGACCATATCTAGTTCAACTCTGCTTCTGAAACTGATACAAACCACAGGTCCTCTAACATCCAATGCTTTTCAGTTAAGAGCGAGAAACTTGTGAGCTTCCTGAACGATGTAGCATTGTTCGAGCTGAAAAGTGACAGCGTTTACCTGAAACGAAGTCTTGTTTGTAGGAAGACACAGAGCCTGTCATTTAACTCTGTTTCTGAAGGGAAACACACAGCATAGTGCTCATCCATGAAACACACTCTGCTTTAGAGCCAGAAGCACGCTCTTGCTTTCTAGAGTCTCGAATAAGGCGGGAAACGTGAGTGTGCTCAGAACAAAAGAACCGTGTTTCCTACACACACGGACCATATCTAGTTCAACTCTGCTTCTGAAACTGATACAAACCACAGGTCCTCTATCATCCAATGCTTTTGAGTTAAGAGCGAGAAACGTGTGAGCTTCATGAACGATGTAGCTTCGTTTGAGCTGAAAAGTGAGGGCGTTTACCTGAAAAGAAGTCTTGCTTGTAGGAAGACACAGAGCCTGGCATTGATCTCCGTATCTGAAGGGAAACACACAGCTCAGTTCTCATCCATGAAACACACTATGTTTAGAGCAAGATGCACGCTCTTGCTTTCTAGAGTCTCTAATAAGGCGGGAAACGAGAGTGGGCTCAGAACAAAAGAACCGTGTTTCCTACACACACGGACCATACCTAGTTCAACTCTGCTTCTGAAACTGATACAAACCACTGGTCCTCTAACATCCAATGCTTTTCAGTTAAGAGCGAGAAACGTGTGAGCTTCGTGAACGATGTAGCTTCGTTTGAGCTGAAAGTGAGTTCTTATACCTGAAACGAAGTCTTGATTGTAAAAGACACAGTGCTTGGCATTTAACTCCGTTTCTGAAGGGAAACACACAGCACAGTTCTCATCCATGAAACACACTCTGCTGTAGAGCAAGAAGCATGCCCTTGCTTTCTAGAGTCTATAATAAGGCAGGAAACGTGAGTGGGCTCCAAACAAACGATCCATGTTTCCTACACACACGGACCATATCTAGTTCAACTCTGCTTCTGAAACTGATACAAACCACAGTTCCTGTAACATCCAATGCTTTTCAGTTAAGAGCGAGAAACGTGTGAGCCTCGTGAACGATGTAGCTTCGTTTGAGCTGAAAGTGAGGTCTTATACCCGAAACGAAGTCTTGATTGTAAAAGACACAGTGCCTGGCATTTAACTCCGTTTCTGAAGGGAAACACACAGCACAGTTCTCATCCATGAAACACACTCTGCTTTAGAGCAAGAAGCACGCTACTGCTTTCTAGATTCTCTAATAAGGCGGGAAACATGATTGAGCTGAGAAAAAAAGAATCGTGTTTCCTACACACACGGACCATATCTAGTTCAACTCTGCTTCTGAAACTGATACAAACCACAGGTCCTCTATTATCCAATGCTTTTGAGTTAAGAGCGAGAAACGTGTGAGCTTCGTGAATGATGTAGCTTCCTTTGAGCAGAAAAGTGAGTGTGTTTACCTGAAACGAAGTCTTGCTTGTAGGAAGACACAGAGCCTGGCATTTAACTCCATTTCTGAAGGGAAATACAGAGCAAAGTTCTCATCCATGAAACACACTCTGCTTTAGAGCAAGAAGCATGCTCTTGCTTTCTAGAGTCTCTAATAAGGCGGGAAACGTGAGTGTGCTAAGAACAAAAGAACCGGGTTTCCTACACACATTGACCATATCTAGTTCAACTCTGCTTCTGAAACTGATACAAACCACAGTTCCTCTAACATCCAATGCTTTTCAAATAAAAGCAAGAAACGTGTGAGCTTCATGAACGATGTAGCTTCGTTTGAGCTGAAAAGTGAGGGCGTTTACCTGAAAAGAAGTCTTGCTTGTAGGAAGACACAGAGCATGGCATTTAACTCCGTTTCTAAAGGGAAACACACAGCACAGTGCTCTTCCATGAAACACACTCTGCTTTAGAGCCAGAAGCACGCTCTTGCTTTCTAGAGTCTCGAATAAGGCGGGAAACGTGAGTGTGCTCAGAACAAAAGAACCGTTTTTCCTACACACACGGACCATATCTAGTTCAACTCTGCTTCTGAAACTGATACAAGACACAGGGCCTCTAACATCCAATGCTTTTCAGTTAAGAGCGAAAAGCGTGAGAGCTTCGTGAACTATGTAGCGTCGTTTGAGGTGATAGTGAGTGCGTTTACCTGAAACGAAGTCTTGATTGTAAAAGACAAAGAACCTGGCATTTAACTCCGTTTCTGAAGGGAAACACACAGCACAGTTCTCATCCATGAAACACACTCTGCTGTAGAGCAAGAAGCATGCCCTTGCTTTCTAGAGTCTATAATAAGGCAGGAAACGTGAGTGGGCTCAGAACAAACGATCCATGTTTCCTACACACACGGACCATATCTAGTTCAACTCTGCTTCTGAAACTGATACAAACCACAGTTCCTGTAACATCCAATGCCTTTCAAATAAGAGCAAGAAACGTGTGAGCTTCATGAACGATGTAGCTTCGTTTGAGCTGAAATATGAGGGCGTTTACCTGAAAAGAAGTCTTGATTGTAAAAGAAACAGTGCCTGGCATTTAACTCCATTTCTGAAGGGAAACACACAGCACAGTCTCATCCATGAAACACACTCTGCTTTAGAGCAAGAAGCACGCTCTTGCTTTGTAGAATCTCTAATAAGGCGGGAAACGTGAGTGTGCTCAGAACAATAGATCCATGTTTCCTACACACACGGACCATATCTAGTTCAACTCTGCTTCAGAAACTGATACAAACCACAGGTCCTCTAACATCCAATGCTTTTCAGTTAAGAGCGAGAAACGTGTGAGCTTCCTGAACGATGTAGCTTTGTTTGAGCTGAAAAGTGACAGCGTTTACCTGAAACGATGTCTTGTTTGTAGGAAGACACAGAGCCTGGCATTTAACTCCGTTTCTGAAGGGAAACACACAGCACAGTGCTCATCCATGAAACACACTCTGCTTTAGAGCCAGAAGCACGCTCTTGCTTTCTAGAGTCTCGAATAAGGCGGGAAACATGAGTGTGCTCAGAACAAAAGAACCGTGTTTCCTACACACACGGACCATATCTAGTTCAACTCTGCTTCAGAAACTGATACAAACCACAGGGCCTCGAACATCCAATGCTTTTCAGTTAAGAGCGAGAAACGTGTGAGCTTCGTGAACGATGTAGCTTCATTTGAGATGATAGTGAGTGCGTTTACCCGAAACGAAGTCTTGATTGTAAAAGAAAAACAACCTGGCATTTAACTCCGTTTCTGAAGGGAAACACACAGCACAGTTCTCATCCATGAAACACACTCTGTTTAGAGCAAGATGCACGCTCTTGCTTTCTAGAGTCTCGAATAAGGCGGGAAACGTGAGTGTGCTCAGAACAAAAGAACCGTGTTTCCTACACACACGGACCATAGCTAGTTCAACTCTGCTTCTGAAACTGATACAACCCACTGGTCCTCTAACATCCAATGCTTTTCAGTTAAGAGCGAGAAACTTGTGAGCTTCCTGAACGATGTAGCATTGTTCGAGCTGAAAAGTGACAGCGTTTACCTGAAACGAAGTCTTGTTTGTAGGAAGACACAGAGCCTGTCATTTAACTCTGTTTCTGAAGGGAAACACACAGCATAGTGCTCATCCATGAAACACACTCTGCTTTAGAGCCAGAAGCACGCTCTTGCTTTCTAGAGTCTCGAATAAGGCGGGAAACGTGAGTGTGCTCAGAACAAAAGAACCGTGTTTCCTACACACACGGACCATATCTAGTTCAACTCTGCTTCTGAAACTGATACAAACCACAGGTCCTCTATCATCCAATGCTTTTGAGTTAAGAGCGAGAAACGTGTGAGCTTCATGAACGATGTAGCTTCGTTTGAGCTGAAAAGTGAGGGCGTTTACCTGAAAAGAAGTCTTGCTTGTAGGAAGACACAGAGCCTGGCATTGATCTCCGTATCTGAAGGGAAACACACAGCTCAGTTCTCATCCATGAAACACACTATGTTTAGAGCAAGATGCACGCTCTTGCTTTCTAGAGTCTCTAATAAGGCGGGAAACGAGAGTGGGCTCAGAACAAAAGAACCGTGTTTCCTACACACACGGACCATACCTAGTTCAACTCTGCTTCTGAAACTGATACAAACCACTGGTCCTCTAACATCCAATGCTTTTCAGTTAAGAGCGAGAAACGTGTGAGCTTCGTGAACGATGTAGCTTCGTTTGAGCTGAAAGTGAGTTCTTATACCTGAAACGAAGTCTTGATTGTAAAAGACACAGTGCTTGGCATTTAACTCCGTTTCTGAAGGGAAACACACAGCACAGTTCTCATCCATGAAACACACTCTGCTGTAGAGCAAGAAGCATGCCCTTGCTTTCTAGAGTCTATAATAAGGCAGGAAACGTGAGTGAGCTCCAAACAAACGATCCATGTTTCCTACACACACGGACCATATCTAGTTCAACTCTGCTTCTGAAACTGATACAAACCACAGTTCCTGTAACATCCAATGCTTTTCAGTTAAGAGCGAGAAACGTGTGAGCCTCGTGAACGATGTAGCTTCGTTTGAGCTGAAAGTGAGTTCTTATACCCGAAACGAAGTCTTGATTGTAAAAGACACAGTGCCTGGCATTTAACTCCGTTTCTGAAGGGAAACACACAGCACAGTTCTCATCCATGAAACACACTCTGCTTTAGAGCAAGAAGCACGCTACTGCTTTCTAGATTCTCTAATAAGGCAGGAAACATGATTGAGCTGAGAAAAAAAGAATCGTGTTTCCTACACACACGGACCATATCTAGTTCTACTCTGCTTCTGAAACTGATACAAACCACAGGTCCTCTATTATCCAATGCTTTTGAGTTAAGAGCGAGAAACGTGTGAGCTTCGTGAATGATGTAGCTTCCTTTGAGCAGAAAAGTGAGTGTGTTTACCTGAAACGAAGTCTTGCTTGTAGGAAGACACAGAGCCTGGCATTTAACTCCATTTCTGAAGGGAAATACAGAGCAAAGTTCTCATCCATGAAACACACTCTGCTTTAGAGCAAGAAGCATGCTCTTGCTTTCTAGAGTCTCTAATAAGGCGGGAAACGTGAGTGTGCTAAGAACAAAAGAACCGGGTTTCCTACACACATTGACCATATCTAGTTCAACTCTGCTTCTGAAACTGATACAAACCACAGTTCCTCTAACATCCAATGCTTTTCAAATAAAAGCAAGAAACGTGTGAGCTTCATGAACGATGTAGCTTCGTTTGAGCTGAAAAGTGAGGGCGTTTACCTGAAAAGAAGTCTTGCTTGTAGGAAGACACAGAGCATGGCATTTAACTCCGTTTCTAAAGGGAAACACACAGCACAGTGCTCTTCCATGAAACACACTCTGCTTTAGAGCCAGAAGCACGCTCTTGCTTTCTAGAGTCTCGAATAAGGCGGGAAACGTGAGTGTGCTCAGAACAAAAGAACCGTTTTTCCTACACACACGGACCATATCTAGTTCAACTCTGCTTCTGAAACTGATACAAGACACAGGGCCTCTAACATCCAATGCTTTTCAGTTAAGAGCGAAAAGCGTGAGAGCTTCGTGAACTATGTAGCGTCGTTTGAGGTGATAGTGAGTGCGTTTACCTGAAACGAAGTCTTGATTGTAAAAGACAAAGAACCTGGCATTTAACTCCGTTTCTGAAGGGAAACACACAGCACAGTTCTCATCCATGAAACACACTCTGCTGTAGAGCAAGAAGCATGCCCTTGCTTTCTAGAGTCTATAATAAGGCAGGAAACGTGAGTGGGCTCAGAACAAACGATCCATGTTTCCTACACACACGGACCATATCTAGTTCAACTCTGCTTCTGAAACTGATACAAACCACAGTTCCTGTAACATCCAATGCCTTTCAAATAAGAGCAAGAAACGTGTGAGCTTCATGAACGATGTAGCTTCGTTTGAGCTGAAATATGAGGGCGTTTACCTGAAAAGAAGTCTTGATTGTAAAAGAAACAGTGCCTGGCATTTAACTCCATTTCTGAAGGGAAACACACAGCACAGTCTCATCCATGAAACACACTCTGCTTTAGAGCAAGAAGCACGCTCTTGCTTTGTAGAATCTCTAATAAGGCGGGAAACGTGAGTGTGCTCAGAACAATAGATCCATGTTTCCTACACACACGGACCATATCTAGTTCAACTCTGCTTCAGAAACTGATACAAACCACAGGTCCTCTAACATCCAATGCTTTTCAGTTAAGAGCGAGAAACGTGTGAGCTTCCTGAACGATGTAGCTTTGTTTGAGCTGAAAAGTGACAGCGTTTACCTGAAACGATGTCTTGTTTGTAGGAAGACACAGAGCCTGGCATTTAACTCCGTTTCTGAAGGGAAACACACAGCACAGTGCTCATCCATGAAACACACTCTGCTTTAGAGCCAGAAGCACGCTCTTGCTTTCTAGAGTCTCGAATAAGGCGGGAAACGTGAGTGTGCTCAGAACAAAAGAACCGTGTTTCCTACACACACGGACCATATCTAGTTCAACTCTGCTTCAGAAACTGATACAAACCACAGGGCCTCGAACATCCAATGCTTTTCAGTTAAGAGCGAGAAACGTGTGAGCTTCGTGAACGATGTAGCTTCATTTGAGATGATAGTGAGTGCGTTTACCCGAAACGAAGTCTTGATTGTAAAAGAAAAACAACCTGGCATTTAACTCCGTTTCTGAAGGGAAACACACAGCACAGTTCTCATCCATGAAACACACTCTGTTTAGAGCAAGATGCACGCTCTTGCTTTCTAGAGTCTCGAATAAGGCGGGAAACGTGAGTGTGCTCAGAACAAAAGAACCGTGTTTCCTACACACACGGACCATAGCTAGTTCAACTCTGCTTCTGAAACTGATACAACCCACTGGTCCTCTAACATCCAATGCTTTTCAGTTAAGAGCGAGAAACTTGTGAGCTTCCTGAACGATGTAGCATTGTTCGAGCTGAAAAGTGACAGCGTTTACCTGAAACGAAGTCTTGTTTGTAGGAAGACACAGAGCCTGTCATTTAACTCTGTTTCTGAAGGGAAACACACAGCATAGTGCTCATCCATGAAACACACTCTGCTTTAGAGCCAGAAGCACGCTCTTGCTTTCTAGAGTCTCGAATAAGGCGGGAAACGTGAGTGTGCTCAGAACAAAAGAACCGTGTTTCCTACACACACGGACCATATCTAGTTCAACTCTGCTTCTGAAACTGATACAAACCACAGGTCCTCTATCATCCAATGCTTTTGAGTTAAGAGCGAGAAACGTGTGAGCTTCATGAACGATGTAGCTTCGTTTGAGCTGAAAAGTGAGGGCGTTTACCTGAAAAGAAGTCTTGCTTGTAGGAAGACACAGAGCCTGGCATTGATCTCCGTATCTGAAGGGAAACACACAGCTCAGTTCTCATCCATGAAACACACTATGTTTAGAGCAAGATGCACGCTCTTGCTTTCTAGAGTCTCTAATAAGGCGGGAAACGAGAGTGGGCTCAGAACAAAAGAACCGTGTTTCCTACACACACGGACCATACCTAGTTCAACTCTGCTTCTGAAACTGATACAAACCACTGGTCCTCTAACATCCAATGCTTTTCAGTTAAGAGCGAGAAACGTGTGAGCTTCGTGAACGATGTAGCTTCGTTTGAGCTGAAAGTGAGTTCTTATACCTGAAACGAAGTCTTGATTGTAAAAGACACAGTGCCTGGCATTTAACTCCGTTTCTGAAGGGAAACACACAGCACAGTTCTCATCCATGAAACACACTCTGCTGTAGAGCAAGAAGCATGCCCTTGCTTTCTAGAGTCTATAATAAGGCAGGAAACGTGAGTGGGCTCCAAACAAACGATCCATGTTTCCTACACACACGGACCATATCTAGTTCAACTCTGCTTCTGAAACTGATACAAACCACAGTTCCTGTAACATCCAATGCTTTTCAGTTAAGAGCGAGAAACGTGTGAGCCTCGTGAACGATGTAGCTTCGTTTGAGCTGAAAGTGAGTTCTTATACCCGAAACGAAGTCTTGATTGTAAAAGACACAGTGCCTGGCATTTAACTCCGTTTCTGAAGGGAAACACACAGCACAGTTCTCATCCATGAAACACACTCTGCTTTAGAGCAAGAAGCACGCTACTGCTTTCTAGATTCTCTAATAAGGCGGGAAACATGATTGAGCTGAGAAAAAAAGAATCGTGTTTCCTACACACACGGACCATATCTAGTTCAACTCTGCTTCTGAAACTGATACAAACCACAGGTCCTCTATTATCCAATGCTTTTGAGTTAAGAGCGAGTACGTGTGAGCTTCGTGAATGATGTAGCTTCCTTTGAGCAGAAAAGTGAGTGTGTTTACCTGAAACGAAGTCTTGCTTGTAGGAAGACACAGAGCCTGGCATTTAACTCCATTTCTGAAGGGAAATACAGAGCAAAGTTCTCATCCATGAAACACACTCTGCTTTAGAGCAAGAAGCATGCTCTTGCTTTCTAGAGTCTCTAATAAGGCGGGAAACGTGAGTGTGCTAAGAACAAAAGAACCGGGTTTCCTACACACATTGACCATATCTAGTTCAACTCTGCTTCTGAAACTGATACAAACCACAGTTCCTCTAACATCCAATGCTTTTCAAATAAAAGCAAGAAACGTGTGAGCTTCATGAACGATGTAGCTTCGTTTGAGCTGAAAAGTGAGGGCGTTTACCTGAAAAGAAGTCTTGCTTGTAGGAAGACACAGAGCATGGCATTTAACTCCGTTTCTAAAGGGAAACACACAGCACAGTGCTCTTCCATGAAACACACTCTGCTTTAGAGCCAGAAGCACGCTCTTGCTTTCTAGAGTCTCGAATAAGGCGGGAAACGTGAGTGTGCTCAGAACAAAAGAACCGTGTTTCCTACACACACGGACCATATCTAGTTCAACTCTGCTTCTGAAACTGATACAAGACACAGGGCCTCTAACATCCAATGCTTTTCAGTTAAGAGCGAAAAGCGTGAGAGCTTCGTGTACTATGTAGCGTCGTTTGAGGTGATAGTGAGTGCGTTTACGTGAAACGAAGTCTTGATTGTAAAAGACAAAGAACCTGGCATTTAACTCCGTTTCTGAAGGGAAACACACAGCACAGTTCTCATCCATGAAACACACTCTGCTGTAGAGCAAGAAGCATGCCCTTGCTTTCTAGAGTCTATAATAAGGCAGGAAACGTGAGTGGGCTCAGAACAAACGATCCATGTTTCCTACACACACGGACCATATCTAGTTCAACTCTGCTTCTGAAACTGATACAAACCACAGTTCCTGTAACATCCAATGCCTTTCAAATAAGAGCAAGAAACGTGTGAGCTTCATGAACGATGTAGCTTCGTTTGAGCTGAAATATGAGGGCGTTTACCTGAAAAGAAGTCTTGATTGTAAAAGAAACAGTGCCTGGCATTTAACTCCATTTCTGAAGGGAAACACACAGCACAGTCTCATCCATGAAACACACTCTGCTTTAGAGCAAGAAGCACGCTCTTGCTTTGTAGAGTCTCTAATAAGGCGGGAAACGTGAGTGTGCTCAGAACAATAGATCCATGTTTCCTACACACACGGACCATATCTAGTTCAACTCTGCTTCAGAAACTGATACAAACCACAGGTCCTCTAACATCCAATGCTTTTCAGTTAAGAGCGAGAAACGTGTGAGCTTCCTGAACGATGTAGCTTTGTTTGAGCTGAAAAGTGACAGCGTTTACCTGAAACGATGTCTTGTTTGTAGGAAGACACAGAGCCTGGCATTTAACTCCGTTTCTGAAGGGAAACACACAGCACAGTGCTCATCCATGAAACACACTCTGCTTTAGAGCCAGAAGCACGCTCTTGCTTTCTAGAGTCTCGAATAAGGCGGGAAACGTGAGTGTGCTCAGAACAAAAGAACCGTGTTTCCTACACACACGGACCATATCTAGTTCAACTCTGCTTCAGAAACTGATACAAACCACAGGGCCTCGAACATCCAATGCTTTTCAGTTAAGAGCGAGAAACGTGTGAGCTTCGTGAACGATGTAGCTTCATTTGAGATGATAGTGAGTGCGTTTACCCGAAACGAAGTCTTGATTGTAAAAGAAAAAGAACCTGGCATTTAACTCCGTTTCTGAAGGGAAACACACAGCACAGTTCTCATCCATGAAACACACTCTGTTTAGAGCAAGATGCACGCTCTTGCTTTCTAGAGTCTCGAATAAGGCGGAAAACGTGAGTGTGCTCAGAACAAAAGAACGGTGTTTCCTACACACATTGACCATATCTAGTTCAACTCTGCTTCTGAAACTGATACAAACCACAGGGCCTCTAACATCCAATGCTTTTCAGTTAAGAGCAAAAAACGTGAGAGCTTCGTGAACTGTGTAGCTTCGTTTGAGATGATAGTGAGTGCGTTTACCCGAAACGGAGTCTTGATTGTAAAAGACAAAGAACCTGGCATTTAACTCCGTTTCTGAAGGGAAACACACAGCACAGTTCTCATCCATGGAACACACTCTGCTGTAGAGCATAAAGCATGCTCTTGCTTTCTAGAGTCTATAATAAGGAGGGAAACGTGAGAGGGCTCAGAACAAACGATCCATGTTTCCTACACACACGGACCATATCTAGTTCATCTCTGCTTCTGAAACTGATACAAACCAGAGTTGCTCTAACATCCAATGCTTTACAAATAAGAGCAAGAAACGTGTGAGCTTCATGAACGATGTAGCTTCGTTTGAGCTGAAAAGTGTGGGCGTTTACCTGAAAAGAAGTCTTGCTTGTAGGAAGACACAGAGCCTGGCATTGATCTCCGTATCTGAAGGGAAACACAAAGCACAGTTCTCATCCATGAAACACACTCTGTTTAGAGCAACATGCACGCTCTTGCTTTCTAGAGTCTCTAATAAGGCGGGAAACGTGAGTGGGCTCAGAACAAAAGAACCGTGTTTCCTACACACACGGACCATACCTAGTTCAACTCTGCTTCTGAAACTGATACGAACCACTGGTCCTCTAACATCCAATGCTTTTCAGTTAAGAGCGAGAAACGTGTGAGCCTCGTGAACGATGTAGCTTCGTTTGAGCTGAAAGTGAGTTCTTATACCCGAAACGAAGTCTTGATTGTAAAAGACAAAGAACCTGGCATTTAACTCCGTTTCTGAAGGGAAACATACAGCATAGTTCTCATCCATGAAACACACTCTGCTTTAGAGCAAGAAGCATGCTCTTGCTTTCTAGAGTCTCTAATAAGGCGGGAAACTTGAGTGTACTCAGAACAAAAGAACCGTGTTTCTTACACGCATTGACCATATCTAGTTCAACTCTGCTTCTGAAACTGATACAAACCACAGGGCCTCTAACATCCAATGCTTTTCAGTTAAGAGCGAAAAACGTGAGAGCTTCGTGAACTATGTAGCGTCGTTTGAGGTGATAGTGAGTGCGTTTACCCGAAACGAAGTCTTGATTGTAAAAGACAAAGAACCTGGCATTTAACTCCTTTTCTGAAGGGAAACACACAGCACAGTTCTCATCCATGGAACACACTCTGCTGTAGAGCAAGAAGCATGCCCTTGCTTTCTAGAGTCTATAATAAGGCAGGAAACGTGAGTGGGCTCAGAACAAATGATCCATGTTTCCTACACACACGGACCATATCTAGTTCAACTCTGCTTCTGAAACTGATACAAACCACAGTTCCTGTAACATCCAATGCTTTTCAAATAAGAGCAAGAAACGTGTGAGCTTCATGAACGATGTAGCTTCGTTTGAGCTGAAATATGAGGGCGTTTACCTGAAAAGAAGTCTTGATGGTAAAAGAAACAGTGCCTGGCATTTAACTCCGTTTCTGAAGGGAAACACACAGCACAGTCTCATCCTTGAAACACACTCTGCTTTAGAGCAAGAAGCACGCTCTTGCTTTGTAGAGTCTCTAATAAGGCGGGAAACGTGAGTGTGCTCAGAACAATAGATCCATGTTTCCTACACACACGGACCATATCTAGTACAACTCTGCTTCTGAAACTGATTCAAACCACAGGTCCTCTAACATCCAATGCTTTTCAGTTAAGAGCGAGAAACGTGTGAGCTTCCTGAACGATGTAGCTTTGTTTGAGCTGAAAAGTGACAGCGTTTATCTGAAACGAAGTCTTGTTTGTAGGAAGACACAGAGCCTGGCATTTAACTCCGTTTCTGAAGGGAAACACACAGCACAGTGCTCATCCATGAAACACACTCTGCTTTAGAGCCAGAAGCACGCTCTTGCTTTCTAGAGTCTCGAATAAGGCGGGAAACGTGAGTGTGCTCAGAACAAAAGAACCGTGTTTCCTACACACAAGGACCATATCTAGTTCAACTCTGCTTCAGAAACTGATACAAACCACAGGGCGTCGAACATCCAATGCTTTTCAGTTAAGAGCGAGAAACGTGTGAGCTTCGTGAACGATGTAGCTTCATTTGAGAAGATAGTGAGTGCGTTTAACCGAAACGAAGTCTTGATTGTAAAAGACAAAAAATCTGACATTTAACTCCGTTTCTGAAGGGAAACACACAGCACAGTTCTCATCCATGAAACACACTCTGCTTTAGAGCCAGAAGCACGCTCTTGCTTTCTAGAGTCTCTAATAAGGCGGGAAACGTGAGTTTGCTCAGAACAAAAGAACCGTGTTTCCTACACACACGGACCATATCTAGTTCAACTCTGCTTCAGAAACTGATACAAACCACAGGGCCTCTAACATCCAATGCTTTTCAGTTAAGAGCGAGAAACGTGTGAGCTTCGTGAACCATGTAGCTTCGTTTGAGCTGAAAGTGAGTTCTTATACTCGAAACGAAGTCTTGATTGTAAAAGACACAGTGCTTGGCATTTAACTCCGTTTCTGAAGGGAAACACACAGCACAGTGCTTATCCATGAAACACACTCTGCTTTAGAGCCAGAAGCACGCTCTTGCTTTCTAGAGTCTCGAATAAGGCGGAAAACGTGAGTGTGCTCAGAACAAAAGAACCGTGTTTCCTACACACATTGACCATATCTAGTTCAACTCTGCTTCTGAAACTGCTACAAACCACAGGGCCTCTAACATCCAATGCTTTTCAGTTAAGAGCGAAAAACGTGAGAGCTTCGTGAACTATGTAGCTTCCTTTGAGATGATAGTGAGTGCGTTTACCCGAAACGAAGTCTTGATTGTAAAAGACAAAGAACCTGGCATTTAACTCCGTTTCTGAAGGGAAACACACAGCACAGTTCTCATCCATGGAACACACTCTGCTGTAGAGCGAGAAGCATGCTCTTGCTTTCTAGAGTCTATAATAAGACAGGAAACGTGAGTGGGCTCAGAAAACGATCCATGTTTCCTACACACACGGACCATATCTAGTTCAACTCTGCTTCTGAAACTGATTCAAACCACAGGTCCTCTAACATCCAATGCTTTTCAGTTAAGAGCGAGAAACGTGTGAGCTTCGTGAACGATGTAGCTTCATTTGAGAAGATAGTGAGTGCGTTTAACCGAAACGAAGTCTTGATTGTAAAAGACAAAAAATCTGACATTTAACTCCGTTTCTGAAGGGAAACACACAGCACAGTTCTCATCCATGAAACACACTCTGCTTTAGAGCCAGAAGCACGCTCTTGCTTTCTAGAGTCTCTAATAAGGCGGGAAACGTGAGTTTGCTCAGAACAAAAGAACCGTGTTTCCTACACACACGGACCATATCTAGTTCAACTCTGCTTCAGAAACTGATACAAACCACAGGGCCTCTAACATCCAATGCTTTTCAGTTAAGAGCGAGAAACGTGTGAGCTTCGTGAACCATGTAGCTTCGTTTGAGCTGAAAGTGAGTTCTTATACTCGAAACGAAGTCTTGATTGTAAAAGACACAGTGCTTGGCATTTAACTCCGTTTCTGAAGGGAAACACACAGCACAGTGCTTATCCATGAAACACACTCTGCTTTAGAGCCAGAAGCACGCTCTTGCTTTCTAGAGTCTCGAATAAGGCGGAAAACGTGAGTGTGCTCAGAACAAAAGAACCGTGTTTCCTACACACATTGACCATATCTAGTTCAACTCTGCTTCTGAAACTGCTACAAACCACAGGGCCTCTAACATCCAATGCTTTTCAGTTAAGAGCGAAAAACGTGAGAGCTTCGTGAACTATGTAGCTTCCTTTGAGATGATAGTGAGTGCGTTTACCCGAAACGAAGTCTTGATTGTAAAAGACAAAGAACCTGGCATTTAACTCCGTTTCTGAAGGGAAACACACAGCACAGTTCTCATCCATGGAACACACTCTGCTGTAGAGCGAGAAGCATGCTCTTGCTTTCTAGAGTCTATAATAAGACAGGAAACGTGAGTGGGCTCAGAAAACGATCCATGTTTCCTACACACACGGACCATATCTAGTTCAACTCTGCTTCTGAAACTGATACAAACCACAGTTCCTGTAACATCCAATGCTTTTCAAATAAGAGCAAGAAACGTGTGAGCTTCATGAACGATGTAGCTTCGTTTGAGCTGAAATGTGAGGGCGTTTACCTGAAAAGAAGTCTTGATTGTAAAAGAAACAGTGCCTGGAATTTAACTCCGTTTCTGAAGGGAAACACACAGCACAGTTCTCATCCATGAAACACATTCTGCTTTAGAGCTAGAAGCACGCTCTTCCTTTCTAGAGTCTCTAATAAGGCGGGAAACATGAGTGTGCTCAGAACAATAGATCCATGTTTCCTACACACACGGACCATATCTAGTTCAACTTGCTTCAGAAACTGACACAAACCACAGGTCCTTTAACATCCAATGATTTTCAGTTAAGAGCGAGAAACGTGTGAGCTTCCTGAACGATATAGCTTCCTTTGAGATGAAAAGTGTGTGCGTTTACCTGAAATACAGTCTGGCTTGTAGGAAGACCCAGACACTGGCACGTAACTCCGTTTTTGAACGGAAACACTGCACAGTTCCCATCCATGAAACACACTCTGCTTTAGAGCAAGAAGCACGCTATTGCTTTCAAGATTCTCTAATAAGGCGGGAAACATGACTGAGCTCAGAAAAAAAGAACCTTGATTCCTACACACACGGACCATATCTAGTTCAACTCTGCTTCTCAAACTGATACAAACCACAGGTCCTCAAACATCCAATGCTTTTTAGTTAAGAGCGAGAAACGTGTGAGCTTCCTGAACGATGTAGCGTTGTTTGAGCTGAAAAGTGACAGCGTTTATCTGAAACGAAGTCTTGTTTGTAGGAAGACACAGAGCCTGGCATTTAACTCCGTTTCTGAAGGGAAACACACAGCACAGTGCTCATCCATGAAACACACTCTGCTTTAGAGCCAGAAGCACGCTCTTGCTTTCTAGAGTCTCTAATAAGGCGGGAAACGTGAGTTTGCTCAGAACAAAAGAACCGTGTTTCCTACACACACGGACCATATCTAGTTCAACTCTGCTTCAGAAACTGATACAAACCACAGGGCCTCTAACATCCAATGCTTTTCAGTTAAGAGCGAGATACGTGTGAGCTTCGTGAACGATGTAGCTTCGTTTGAGCTGAAAAGTGACTGCATTTACCTGAAAAGAAGTCTTGCTTGTAGGAAGACACAGAGCCTGGCATTTCATTCCGTTTCTGAAGGGAAACACACAGCACAGTTCTCATCCATGAACCACACTCTGCTTTAGAGCAAGAAGAACGCACTTGCTTTCCAGAATCTCTAATAAGGTGGGAAACGTGAGTGTGCTCAGAACAAATGAACTGTGTTTCCTACACACACGTACCATATCTAGTTCAACTCTGCTTCTGAAACTGATAAAAACCACAGGTCATCTAACATCCAATGCATTTCAGTTAACAGGGATAAACGTGTGAGCTTCCTGAACGATGTTGCTTCGTTTTAGCTGAAAACTGACTGAGTTTACCTGAAACGAAGTCTTGCGTGTAGGAAGTCACAGAGCCTGGCATTTCACTCTGTTTCTGAAGTGAAACAAATAGCCCAGTACTCTTCCATGAACCACACTCTGCTTTAGAGCAAGAAGCATGCTCTTTGTTTCTAGAGTCTCTAATAAGGCAGGAAACGTGAGTGTGCTCAGAAAAAAAGAACTGTGTTTCCTACACACACGTACCATATCTAGTTTAACTCTGTTTCTGAAACTGATAAAAACCACGGGTCATCTAACATCCAATGCTTTTCAGTTAAGAGTGAGAAACGTGTGAGCTTCGTGAACGATGTAGCTTCGTTTGAGCTGAAAATTGACTGCGTTTACCTGAAACAAAGTCTTGCTTGTAGGAAGACACAGAGCCTGGCATTTCATTCCGTTTCTGAATGGAAACACACAGCACAGTTCTCATCCATGAACCACACTCTGCTTTAGAGCAAGAAGCACGCACTTGCTTTCTAGAGTCTCTAATAAGGTGGGAAACGTGAGTGTGCTCAGAACAAAAGAACTCTGTTTCCTACACACACGTACCATATCTAATTCAACTCTGCTTCTGAAACAGATACAAACCACAGGTCTTCTAACATCCAATGCTTTTCAGTTAAGAGTGAGAAACGTGTGAGCTTCGTGAACGATGTAGCTTCCTTTGAGCTGAAAAGTGATGCATTTACCTGAAAAGAAGTCTTGCTTGTAGGAAGTCACAGAGCCTGGCATTTCACTCTGTTTCTGAAGTGAAACAAATAGCCCAGTACTCTTCCATGAACCACACTCTGCTTTAGAGCAAGAAGCATGCTCTTGCTTTCTTGAGTCTCTAATAAGGCAGGAAACGTGAGTGTGCTCAGAAAAAAAGAACTGTGTTTCCTACACACACGTACCATATCTAGTTCAACTCTGCTTCTGAAACTGATAAAAACCACGGGTCTTCTAACATCCAATGCTTTTCAGTTAAGAGTGAGAAACGTGTGAGCTTCGTGAACGATGTAGCTTCCTTTGAGCTGAAAAGTGACTGCATTTAACTGAAAAGAAGTCTTGCTTGTAGGAAGACACAGAGCCTGGCATTTCATTCCGTTTCTGAAGGGAAACACACCGCACAGTTCTCATCCATGAACCACACTCTGCTTTAGAGCAAGAAGCACGCACTTGCTTTCCAGAATCTCTAATAAGGTGGGAAACGTGAATGTGCTCAGAACAAATGTACTGTGTTTCCTACACACACGTACCATATCTAGTTCAACTCTGCTTCTGAAACTGATAAAAACCACAGGTCATCTAACATCCAATGCTTTTCAGTTAACAGGGATAAACGTGTGAGCTTCCTGAACGATGTTGCTTCGTTTTAGCTGAAAACTGACTGCGTTTACCTGAAACGAAGTCTTGCGTGTAGGAAGCCACAGAGCCTGGCATTTCACTCTGTTTCTGAAGTGAAACAAATAGCCCAGTACTCTTCCATGAACCACACTCTGCTTTAGAGCAAGAAGCATGCTCTTGGTTTCTAGAGTCTCTAATAAGGCAGGAAACGTGAGTGTGCTCAGAAAAAAAGAACTGTGTTTCCTACACACACGGACCATATCAAGTTCAACTCTGCTTCTGAAACTGATAAAAACCACGGGTCATCTACCATACAATGCTTTTCAGTTAACAGTGAGAAACGTGTGAGCTTCCTGAACGATGTTGCTTCGTTTTAGCTGAAAAGTGAGGGCGTTAACCTGAAACGAAGTCTTGCTTGGAGGAAGTCACAGAGCCTGGCATTTCACTCTGCTTCTGAGGTGAAACAAATAGCCCAGTACTCTTCCATGAACCACACTCTGCTTTAGAGCAAGAAGTATGCTCTTGCTTTCTAGAGTCTCTAATAAGGCAGGAAACGTGAGTGTGCTCAGAAAAAAAGAACTGTGTTTCCTACACACACGCACCATATCTAGTTCAACTCTGCTTCTGATACTGATACAAACCGTAGGTCCTCTAACATCCAATGCTTTTCAGTTAAGAGTGAGAAACGTGTGAGCTTCGTGAACAATGTAGCTTCGTTTGAGCTGAAAAGTGAGGGCGTTAACCTGAAACGAAGTCTTGCTTGTAGGAAGACACAGAGCCTGGCATTTCATTCCGGTTCTGAAGGGAAAGACATAGCACAGTTCTCATTCATGAACCACACTCTGCTTTAGAGCAAGAAGCACGCTCTTACTTTCTAGATTCTCTAATAAGGCGGGAAACGTGAGTGTGCTCAGAATAAAAGAACTGAGTTTCCTACACACACGGACCACATCTAGTTCAACTCTGCTTCTGAAATTGATACAAACCCCAGGTCCTCTAACATGCAATGCTTTTCAGTTAACAGTGAGAAACGTGTGAGCTTTGTGAACGATGTAGCTTCGTTTGAGCTGAAAAGTGACTGCGTTTACCTGAAACAAAGTCTTGCTTGTAGGAAGACACAGAGCCTGGCATTTCATTCTGTTCCTGAATGGAAACACACAGCACAGTTCTCATCCATGAACCACACTCTGCTTTAGAGCAAGAAGCATGCTCTTGCTTTCTAGATTATCCAATAAGGCAGGAAACGAGAGTGTGCTCAGAACAAAAGAACTGTGTTTCCTACACACACGCACCATATCTACTTCAACTCTGCTTCTGAAACTGATACAAACCATAGGTCCTCTAACATCCAATGCTTTTCAGTTAAGAGTGAGAAACGTGTTAGCTTCGTGAACGATGTAGCTTCGTTTGAGCTGAAAATTCACTGCGTTTACCTGAAACAAAGTCTTGCTTGTAGGAAGACACAGAGCCTGGCATTTCATTCCGTTTCTGAAGGGAAACACACAGCACAGTTCTCATCCATGAACTACACTCTGCTTTAGAGCAAGAAGCACGCACTTGCTTTCTAGAGTCTCTAATAACGTGGGAAACGTGAGTGTGCTCAGAACAAAAGAACTGTGTTTTCTACACACACGTACCATAGCTAATTCAACTCTGCTTCTGAAACGGATACAAACCACATGTCTTCTAACATCCAATGCTTTTCAGTTAAGAGTGAGAAACGTGTGAGCTTCCTGAACGATGTTGCTTCGTTTTAGCTGAAAACTGACTGCGTTTACCTGAAACAAAGTCTTGCTTGTAGGAAGACACAGAGCCTGGCATTTCATTCTGTTCCTGAATGGAAACACACAGCACAGTTCTCATCCATGAACCACACTCTGCTTTAGAGCAAGAAGCACGCACTTGCTTTCTAGAGTCTCTAATAAGGTGGGAAACGTGAGTGTGCTCAGAACAAAAGAACTCTGTATCCTACACACACGTACCATATCTAATTCAACTCTGCTTCTGAATCGGATACAAACCACAGGTCCTCTAACATCCAATGATTTTCAGTTAAGAGTGAGAAACGTGTGAGCTTCGTGAACGAAGTAGCTTCCTTTGAGCTGAAAAGTGACTGCATTTACCTGAAAAGAAGTCTTGCTTGTAGGAAGACACAGAGCCTGGCATTTCATTCCGTTTCTGAAGGGAAACACACAGCACAGTTCTCATCCATGAACCACACTCTGCTTTAGAGCAAGAAGCACGCAATTGCTTTCCAGATTCTCTAATAAGGTGGGAAACGTGAGTGTGCTCAGAAAAAATGAACTGTGTTTCCTACACACACGTACCATATCTAGTTCAACTCTGCTTCTGAAACTGATAAAAACCACAGGTCATCTAACATCCAATGCTTTTCAGTTAACAGGGATAAACGTGTGAGCTTCCTGAATGATGTTGCTTCGTTTTAGCTGAAAACTGACTGCGTTTACCTGAAACGAAGTCTTGCTTGTAGGAAGTCACAGAGCCTGGCATTTCACTCTGTTTCTGAAGTGAAACAAATGGCCCAGTACTCTTCCATGAACCACACTCTGCTTTAGAGCTAGAAGCATGCTCTTGGTTTCTAGAGTCTCTAATAAGGCAGGAAACGTGAGTGTGCTCAGAAAAAAAGAACTGTGTTTCCTACACACACGGACTATATCAAGTTCAACTCTGCTTCTGAAACTGATAAAAACCACGGGTCATCTAACATCCAATGCTTTTCAGTTAACAGTGAGAAACGTGTGAGCTTCCTGAACGATGTTGCTTCGTTTTAGCTGAAAAGTGACTGTGTTTACCTGAAACGAAGTCTTGCTTGGAGGAAGTCACAGAGCCTGGCATTTCACTCTGTTTCTGAGGTGAAACAAATAGCCCAGTACTCTTCCATGAACCACACTCTGCTTTAGAGCAAGAAGTATGCTCTTGCTTTCTAGAGTCTCTAATAAGGCAGGAAACGTGAGTGTGCTCAGAAAAAAAGAACTGTGTTTCCTACACACACGCACCATATCTACTTCAACTCTGCTTCTGAAACTGATACAAACCGTAGGTCCTCTAACATCCAATGCTTTTCAGTTAAGAGTGAGAAACGTTTGAGCTTCGTGAACGATGTAGCTTCGTTTGAGCTGAAAAGTGTCTGCGTTTACCTGAAACAAAGTCTTGCTTGTAGGAAGACACAGAGCCTGGCATTTCATTCTGTTCCTGAATGGAAACACACAGCACAGTTCTCATCCATGAACCACACTGTGCTTTGGAGCAGGAAGCACGCACTTGCTTTCTAGAGTCTCTAATAAGGCAGGAAACGCGAGTGTGCTCGGAAAAAAAGAACTGTGTTTCCTACACACACGCACCATATCTAGTTCAACTCTGCTTCTGAAACTGATACAAACCGTAGGTCCTCTAACATCCAATGCTTTTCAGTTAAGAGTGAGAAACGTGTGAGCTTCGTGAACGATGTAGCTTCGTTTGAGCTGAAAAGTGAGGGCATTAACCTGAAATGAAGTCTTGCTTGTAGGAAGACACAGAGCCTGGCATTTCATTTCGGTTCTGAAGGGAAAGGCATAGCACAGTTCTCATTCATGAACCACACTCTGCTTTAGAGCAAGAAGCACGCTCTTACTTTCTAGATTCTCTAATAAGGCGGGAAACGTGAGTGTGCTCAGAATAAAAGAACTGAGTGTCCTACACACACGGACCACATCTAGTTCAACTCTGCTTCTGAAATTGATACAAACCCCAGGTCCTCTAACATGCAATGCTTTTCAGTTAACAGTGAGAAACGTGTGAGCTTTGTGAACGATGTAGCTTCGTTTGAGCTGAAAAGTGACTGCGTTTACCTGAAACAAAGTCTTGCTTGTAGGAAGACACAGAGCCTGGCATTTCATTCTGTTCCTGAATGGAAACACACAGCACAGTTCTCATCCATGAACCACACTCTGCTTTAGAGCAAGAAGCACTCACTTGCTTTCTAGATTCTCTAATAAGGTGGGAAACGTGAGTGTGCTCAGAAAAAAAGAACTGTGTTTCCTACACACACGGACCATATCTAGTTCAACTCTGCTTCTGAAACTGATAAAAACCACGGGTCATCTAACATCCAATGCTTTTCAGTTAACAGTGAGAAACGTGTGAGCTTCCTGAACGAAGTTGCTTCGTTTTAGCTGAAAAGTGACTGTGTTTACCTGAAACGAAGTCTTGCTTGGAGGAAGTCACAGAGCCTGGCATTTCACTCTGTTTCTGAGGTGAAACAAATAGCCCAGTACTCTTCCACGAACCACACTCTGCTTTAGAGCAAGAAGCATGCTCTTGCTTTCTAGAGTCTCTAATAAGGCAGGAAATGTGAGTGGGCTCAGAAAAAAAGAACTGTGTTTCCTACACACACGCACCATATCTAGTTCAACACTGCTTCTGAAACTGATACAAACCGTAGGTCCTCTAACATCCAATGCTTTTCAGTTAACAGTGAGAAACGTGTGAGCTTCCTGAACGAAGTTGCTTTGTTTTAGCTGAAAAGTGACTGTGTTTACCTGAAACGAAGTCTTGCTTGGAGGAAGTCACAGAGCCTGGCATTTCACTCTGTTTCTGAAGTGAAACAAATAGCCCAGTACTCTTCAATGAACCACACTCTGCTTTAGAGCAAGAAGCATGCTCTTGCTTTCTAGAGTCTCTAATAAGGCAGGAAACGTGAGTGTGCTCAGAAAAAAAGAACTGTGTTTCCTACACACACGCACCATATCTAGTTCAACTCTGCTTCTGAAACTGATACAAACCGTAGGTCCTCTAACATCCAATGCTTTTCAGTTAAAGGTGAGAAATGTGTGAGCTTCGTGAACGATGTAGCTTCGTTTGAGCTGAAAAGTTAGGTCGTTTACCTGAAACGAAGTCTTGCTTGTAGGAAGACACAGAGCCTGGCATTTCATTCCTTTTCTGAAGGGAAACACACAGCACAGTTCTCCTCCATGAAACACACTCTGCTTTAGAGCAAGAAGCATGCTCTTGCTTTCTAAAGTCTCTAATAATGCAGGAAACGTGAGTGTGCTCAGAAAAAAAGAACTGTGTTTCCTACACACACGCACCATATCTAGTTCAACTCTGCTTCTGAAACTGATACAAAGCATAGGTCCTCTAACATCCAATGCTTTTCAGTTAAGAGTGAGAAACGTGTGAGCTTCGTGAATGATGTAGCTTCGTTTGAGCTGAAATTGACTGCGTTTACCTGAAAAGAAGTCTTGCTTGTAGGAAGTAACAGAGCCTGGGATTTCACTCCGTTTCTGAAGGGAAACACACAGCACAGTTCTCATCCATGAACCACACTCTGCTTTAGACCAAGAAGCACGCACTTTCTTTCTAGTGTCTCTAATAAGGTGGGAAACGTGAGTGTGCTCAGAACAAAAGAACTCTGTTTCCTACACACACGTACCATATCTAATTCAACTCTGCTTCTGAAACGGATACAAACCACAGGTCTTCTAACATCCAATGCTTTTCAGTTAACAGTGAGAAACGTGTGAGCTTCGTGAACGATGTAGCTTCGTTTGAGCTGAAAAGTGACTGCATTTACCTGAAAAGAAGTCTTGCTTGTAGGAAGACACAGAGCCTGGCATTTCATTCCGTTTCTGAAGGGAAACACACAGCACAGTTCTCATCCATGAACCACACTCTGCTTTAGAGCAAGAAGCACGCACTTGCTTTCCAGAATCTCTAATAAGGTGGGAAACGTGAGTGTACTCAGAACACATGAACTGTGTTTCCTACACACACGTACCATATCTAGTTCAACTCTGCTTCTGAAACTGATAAAAACCACAGGTCATCTAACATCCAATGCTTTTCAGTTAACAGGGATAAACGTGTGAGCTTCCTGAACGATGTTGCTTCGTTTTAGCTGAAAACTGACTGCGTTTACCTGAAACGAAGCCTTGCTTGTAGGAAGTCACAGAGCCTGGCATTTCACTCTGTTTCTGAAGTGAAACAAATAGCCCAGTACTCTTCCATGAACCACACTCTGCTTTAGAGCAAGAAGCATGCTCTTGGTTTCTAGAGTCTCTAAAAAGGCAAGAAACGTGAGTGTGCTCAGAAAAAAAGAACTGTGTTTCCTACACACACGGACCACATCTAGTTCAACTCTGCTTCTGAAACTGATAAAAACCACGGGTCATCTAATATCCAATGCTTTTCAGTTAAGAGTGAGAAACGTGTGAGCTTCCTGAACGATGTTGCTTCGTTTTAGCTGAAAAGTGACTGTGTTTACCTGAAACGAAGTCTTGCTTGGAGGAAGTCACAGAGCCTGGCATTTCACTCTGTTTCTGAGGTGAAACAAATAGCCCAGTACTCTTCCATGAACCACACTCTGCTTTAGAGCAAGAAGCATGCTCTTGCTTTCTAGATTATCCAATAAGGCAGGAAACAAGAGTGTGCTCAGAACAAAAGAACTGTGTTTCCTACACACACGCGCCATATCTACTTCAAATCTGCTTCTGAAACTGATACAAACCGTAGGAACTCTAACATCCAATGCTTTTCAGTTAAGAGTGAGAAACGTGTGAGCCTCGTGAACGATGTAGCTTCGTTTGAGCTGAAAAGTGAGGGCGTTAACCTGAAACGAACTCTTGCTTGTAGGAAGACACAGAGCCTGGCATTTCATTCCGGTTCTGAAGGGAAAGACATAGCACAGTTCTCATTCATGAACCACATACTGCTTTACATCAAGAAGCACGCTCTTACTTTCTAGATTCTCTAATAAGGCGGGAAACGTGAGTGTGCTCAGAATAAAAGAACTGAGTTTCCTACACACACGGACCACATCTAGTTCAACTCTGCTTCTGAAATTGATACAAACCCCAGGTCCTCTAACATGCAATGCTTTTCAGTTAACAGTGAGAAACGTGTGAGCTTTGTGAACGATGTAGCTTCGTTTGAGCTGAAAAGTGACTGCGTTTACCTGAAACAAAGTCTTGCTTGTAGGAAGACACAGAGCCTGGCATTTCATTCTGTTCCTGAATGGAAACACACAGCACAGTTCTAATCCATGAACCACACTCTGCTTTAGAGCAAGAAGCACGCACTTGCTTTCTAGAGTCTCTAATAAGGTGGTAAACGTGAGTGTGCACAGAACAAAAGAACTCTGTATCCTACACACACGTACCATATCTAATTCAACTCTGCTTCTGAATCGGATACAAACCACAGGTCCTCTAACATCCAATGCTTTTCAGTTAAGAGTGAGAAACGTGTTAGCTTCGTGAACGATGTAGCTTCGTTTGAGCTGAAAAGTGACCGCATTTACCTGAAAAGAAGTCTTGCTTGTAGGAAGACACAGAGCCTGGCATTTCATTCCGTTTCTGAAGGGAAACACACAGCACAGTTCTCATCCATGAACCACACTCTGCTTTAGAGCAAGAAGCACGCACTTGCTTTCCAGAATCTCTAATAAGGTGGGAAACGTGAGTGTGCTCAGAACAAATGAACTGTGTTTCCTACACACACGTACCATATCTAGTTCAACTCTGCTTCTGAAACTGATAAAAACCACAGGTCATCTAACATCCAATGCTTTTCAGTTCACAGTGAGAAACGTGTGAGCTTCCTGAACGAAGTTGCTTCGTTTTTGCTGAAAACTGACTGTGTTTACCTGAAACGAAGTCTTGCTTGGAGGAAGTCACAGAGCCTGGCATTTCACTCTGTTTCTGAGGTGAAACAAATAGCCCAGTACTCTTCAATGAACCACACTCTGCTTTAGAGCAAGAAGCATGCTCTTGCTTTCTAGAGTCTCTAATAAGGCAGGAAACGTGAGTGTGCTCAGAAACAAAGAACTGTGTTTCCTACACACACGCACCATATCTAATTCAACTCTGCTTCTGAAACTGATACAAACCGTAGGTCCTCTAACATCCAATGCTTTTCAGTTAAAGGTGAGAAATGTGTGAGCTTCGTGAACGATGTAGCTTCGTTTGAGCTGAAAAGTTAGGACGTTTACCTGAAACGAAGTCTTGCTTGTAGGAAGACACAGAGCCTGGCATTTCATTCCTTTTCTGAAGGGAAACACACAGCACAGTTCTCCTCCATGAACCACACTCTGCTTTAGAGCAAGAAGCATGCTCTTGCTTTCTAAAGTCTCTAATAATGCAGGAAACGTGAGTGTGCTCAGAAAAAAAGAACTGTGTTTCCTACACACACGCACCATATCTAGTTCAACTCTGCTTCTGAAACTGATACAAACCATAGGTCCTCTAAGATCCAATGCTTTTCAGTTAAGAGTGAGAAACGTGTGAGCTTCGTGAACGATGTAGCTTCGTTTGAGCTGAAAAGTGACTGCATTTACCTGTAACAAAGTCTTGCTTGTAAGAAGACACAGAGCCTGGCATTTCATTCTGTTCCTGAATGGAAACACACAGCACAGTTCTCATCCATGAACCACACTCTGCTTTAGAGCAAGAAGCATGCACTTGCTTTCTAGAGTCTCTAATAAGGTTGGAAACGTGAGTGTGCTCAGAACAAAAGAACTCTGTATCCTACACACACGTACCATATCTAATTCAACTCTGCTTCTGAATCGGATACAAACCACAGGTCCTCTAACATCCAATGCTTTTCAGTTAAGAGTGAGAAACGTGTTAGCTTCGTGAACGATGTAGCTTCGTTTGAGCTGAAAAGTGACCGCATTTACCTGAAAAGAAGTCTTGCTTGTAGGAAGACACAGAGCCTGGCATTTCATTCCGTTTCTGAAGGGAAACACACAGCACAGTTCTCATCCATGAACCACACTCTGCTTTAGACCAAGAAGCACGCACTTTCTTTCTAGTGTCTCTAATAAGGTGGGAAACGTGAGTGTGCTCAGAACAAAAGAACTCTGTTTCCTACACACACGTACCATATCTAATTCAACTCTGCTTCTGAAACGGATACAAACCACAGGTCTTCTAACAACCAATGCTTTTCAGTTAACAGTGAGAAACGTGTGAGCTTCGTGAACGATGTAGCTTCGTTTGAGCTGAAAAGTGACTGCATTTACCTGAAAAGAAGTCTTGCTTGTAGGAAGACACAGAGCCTGGCATTTCATTCCGTTTCTGAAGGGAAACACACAGCACAGTTCTCATCCATGAACCACACTCTGCTTTAGAGCAAGAAGCACGCACTTGCTTTCCAGAATCTCTAATAAGGTGGGAAACGTGAGTGTACTCAGAACACATGAACTGTGTTTCCTACACACACGTACCATATCTAGTTCAACTCTGCTTCTGAAACTGATAAAAACCACAGGTCATCTAACATCCAATGCTTTTCAGTTAACAGGGATAAACGTGTGAGCTTCCTGAACGATGTTGCTTCGTTTTAGCTGAAAACTGACTGCGTTTACCTGAAACGAAGCCTTGCTTGTTGGAAGTCACAGAGCCTGGCATTTCACTCTGTTTCTGAAGTGAAACAAATAGCCCAGTACTCTTCCATGAACCACACTCTGCTTTAGAGCAAGAAGCATGCTCTTGGTTTCTAGAGTCTCTAAAAAGGCAAGAAACGTGAGTGTGCTCAGAAAAAAAGAACTGTGTTTCCTACACACACGGACCACATCTAGTTCAACTCTGCTTCTGAAACTGATAAAAACCACGGGTCATCTAACATCCAATGCTTTTCAGTTAAGAGTGAGAAACGTGTGAGCTTCCTGAACGATGTTGCTTCGTTTTAGCTGAAAAGTGACTGTGTTTACCTGAAACGAAGTCTTGCTTGGAGGAAGTCACAGAGCCTGGCATTTCACTCTGTTTCTGAGGTGAAACAAATAGCCCAGTACTCTTCCATGAACCACACTCTGCTTTAGAGCAAGAAGCATGCTCTTGCTTACTAGATTATCCAATAAGGCAGGAAACAAGAGTGTGCTCAGAACAAAAGAACTGTGTTTCCTACACACACGCACCATATCTACTTCAACTCTGCTTCTGAAACTGATACAAACCGTAGGAACTCTAACATCCAATGATTTTCAGTTAAGAGTGAGAAACGTGTGAGCCTCGTGAACGATGTAGCTTCGTTTGAGCTGAAAAGTGAGGGCGTTAACCTGAAACGAAGTCTTGCATGTAGGAAGACACAGAGCCTGGCATTTCATTCCGGTTCTGAAGGGAAAGACATAGCACAGTTCTCATTCATGAACCACATACTGCTTTACAGCAAGAAGCACGCTCTTACTTTCTAGATTCTCTAATAAGGCGGGAAACGTGAGTGTGCTCAGAATAAAAGAACTGAGTTTCCTACACACACGGACCACATCTAGTTCAACTCTGCTTCTGAAATTGATACAAACCCCAGGTCCTCTATCATGCAATGCTTTTCAGTTAACAGTGAGAAACGTGTGAGCTTACTGAACGAAGTTGCTTCGTTTTTGCTGAAAACTGACTGTGTTTACCTGAAACGAAGTCTTGCTTGGAGGAAGTCACAGAGCCTGGCATTTCACTCTGTTTCTGAGGTGAAACAAATAGCCCAGTACTCTTCAATGAACCACACTCTGCTTTAGAGCAAGAAGAATGCTCTTGCTTTCTAGAGTCTCTAATAAGGCAGGAAACGTGAGTGTGCTCAGAAACAAAGAACTGTGTTTCCTACACACACGCACCATATCTAATTCAACTCTGCTTCTGAAACTGATACAAACCGTAGGTCCTCTAACATCCAATGCTTTTCAGTTAAAGGTGAGAAATGTGTGAGCTTCGTGAACGATGTAGCTTCGTTTGAGCTGAAAAGTTAGGACGTTTACCTGAAACGAAGTCTTGCTTGTAGGAAGACACAGAGCCTGGCATTTCATTCCTTTTCTGAAGGGAAACACACAGCACAGTTCTCCTCCATGAACCACACTCTGCTTTAGAGCAAGAAGCATGCTCTTGCTTTCTAAAGTCTCTAATAATGCAGGAAACGTGAGTGTGCTCAGAAAAAAAGAACTGTGTTTCCTACACACACGCACCATATCTAGTTCAACTCTGCTTCTGAAACTGATACAAACCATAGGTCCTCTAACATCCAATGCTTTTCAGTTAAGAGTGAGAAACGTGTGAGCTTCGTGAACGATGTAGCTTCGTTTGAGCTGAAAAGTGACTGCATTTACCTGAAACAAAGTCTTGCTTGTAAGAAGACACAGAGCCTGGCATTTCATTCTGTTCCTGAATGGAAACACACAGCACAGTTCTCATCCATGAACCACACTCTGCTTTAGAGCAAGAAGCATGCACTTGCTTTCTAGAGTCTCTAATAAGGTTGGAAACGTGAGTGTGCTCAGAACAAAAGAACTCTGTATCCTACACACACGTACCATATCTAATTCAACTCTGCTTCTGAATCGTATACAAACCACAGGTCCTCTAACATCCAATGCTTTTCCGTTAAGAGTGAGAAACGTGTGAGCTTCGTGAACGATGTAGCTTCGTTTGAGCTGAAAAGTGACCGCATTTACCTGAAAAGAAGTCTTGCTTGTAGGAAGATACAGAGCCTGGCATTTCATTCCGTTTCTGAAGGGAAACACACAGCACAGTTCTCATCCATGAACCACACTCTAATTTAGAGCAAGAAGCACGCACTTGCTTTCCAGAATCTCTAATAAGGTGGGAAACGTGAGTGTGCTCAGAACAAATGAACTGTGTTTCCTACACACACGTACCATATCTAGTTCAACTCTGCTTCTGAAACTGATAAAAACCACAGGTCATCTAACATCCAATGCTTTTCAGTTAACAGGGATAAACGTGTGAGCTTCCTGAACGATGTTGCTTCGTTTTAGCTGAAAACTGACTGCGTTTACCTGAAACGAAGTCTTGCTTGTAGGAAGTCACAGAGCCTGGCATTTCACTCTGTTCCTGAAGTGAAACAAATAGCCCAGTTCTCTTCCATGAACCACACTCTGCTTTAGAGCAAGAAGCATGCTCTTGCTTTCTAGAGTCTCTAATAATGCAGGAAACGTGAGTGTGCTCAGAAAAAAAGAACTGTGTTTCCTACACACACGGACCATATCTAGTTCAACTCTGCTTCTGAAACTGATAAAAACCACGGGTCATCTAACATCCAATGCTTTTCAGTTAACAGTGAGAAACGTGTGAGCTTCCTGAACGAAGTTGCTTCGTTTTAGCTGAAAAGTGACTGTATTTACCTGAAATGAAGTCTTGCTTGGAGGAAGTCACAGAGCCTGGCATTTCACTCTGTTTCTGAGGTGAAACAAATAGCCCAGTATTCTTCAATGAACCACACTCTGCTTTAGAGCAAGAAGCATGCTCTTGCTTTCTAGAGTCTCTAATAAGGCAGGAAACGTGAGTGTGCTCAGAAAAAAAAAACTGTGTTTCCTACACACGCACCATATCTAGTTCAACACTGCTTCTGAAACTGATACAAACCGTAGGTCCTCTAACATCCAATGCTTTTCAGTTCACAGTGAGAAACGTGTGAGCTTCCTGAACGAAGTTGCTTTGTTTTAGCTGAAAAGTGACTGTGTTTACCTGAAACGAAGTCTTGCTTGGAGGAAGTCACAGAGCCTGGCATTTCACTATGTTTCTGAAGTGAAACAAATAGCCCAGTACTCTTCCATGAACCACACTCTGCTTTAGAGCAAGAAGCATGCTCTTGGTTTCTAGAGTCTCTAATAAGGCAGGAAACGTGAGTGTGCTCAGAAAAAAAGAATTGTGTTTCCTACACACACGCACCATATCTAGTTCAACTCTGCTTCTGAAACTGATACAAACCGTAGGTCCTCTAACATCCAATGCTTTTCAGTTAAAGGTGAGAAATGTGTGAGATTCGTGAACGATGTAGCTTCGTTTGAGCTGAAAAGTGAGGACGTTTACCTGAAACGATGTCTTGCTTGTAGGAAGACACAGAGCCTGGCATTTCATTCCTTTTCTGAAGGGAAACACACAGCACAGTTATCATCCATGAACCACACTCTGCTTTAGAGCAAGAAGCATGCTCTTGCTTTCTAAAGTCTCTAATAATGCAGGAAACGTGAGTGTGCTCAGAAAAAAAGAACTGTGTTTCCTACACACACGCACCATATCTAGTTCTACTCTGCTTCTGAAACTGATACAAACCATAGGTCCTCTAACATCCAATGCTTTTCAGTTAAGAGTGAGAAACGTGTGAGCTTCGTGAACGATGTAGCTTCGTTTGAGCTGAAAAGTGACTGCATTTACCTGAAAAGAAGTCTTGCTTGTAGGAAGACACAGAGCCTGGCATTTCATTCCGTTACTGAAGGGAAACACACAGCACAGTTCTCATCCATGAACCACACTCTGCTTTAGAGCAAGAAGGACACACTTGCTTTCCAGAATCTCTAGTAAGGTGGGAAACGTGAGTGTGCTCAGAACAAATGAACTGTGTTTCCTACACACACGTACCATATCTAGTTCAACTCTGCTTCTGAAACTGATAAAAACCACAGGTCATCTAACATCCAATGCTTTTCAGTTAACTGGGATAAACGTGTGAGCTTCCTGAACGATGTTGCTTCGTTTTAGCTGAAAACTGACTGCGTTTACCTGAAACAAAGTCTTACTTGTAGGAAGACACAGAGCCTGGCATTTCATTCTGTTCCTGAATGGAAATACACAGCACAGTTCTCATCCATGAACCACACTCTGCTTTAGAGCAAGAAGCACGCACTTGCTTTCTAGAGTCTCTAATAAGGTGGGAAACGTGAGTGTGCTCAGAACAAAAGAACTCTGTATCCTACACACACGTACCATATCTAATTCAACTCTGCTTTTGAATCGGATACACACCACAGGTCCTCTAACATGCAATGCTTTTCAGTTAAGAGTGAGAAACGTGTGAGCTTCGTGAACGATGTAGCTTCGTTTGAGCTGAAAAGTGACCGCATTTACCTGAAAAGAAGTCTTGCTTGTAGGAAGTCACAGTGCCTGGCATTTCACTCTGTTTCTGAAGTGAAACACACAGCACAGTTCTCATCCATGAACCACACTCTGCTTTAGAGCAAGAAGCACGCACTTGCTTTCTAGAGACTCTAATAAGATGGGAAACGTGAGTGTGCTCAGAACAAAAGAACTCTGTATCCTACACACACGTACCATATCTAATTCAACTCTGCTTCTGAATCGGATACAAACCACAGGTCCTCTAACATCCAATGCTTTTCAGTTAAGAGTGAGAAACGTGTGAGCTTCGTGAACGATGTAGCTTCGTTTGAGCTGAAAAGTGACTGCATTTACCTGAAAAGAAGTCTTGCTTGTAGGAAGACACAGAGCCTGGCATTTCATTCCGTTTCTGAAGGGAAACACACAGCACAGTTCTCATCCATGAACCACACTCTGCTTTAGAGCAAGAAGCACACACTTGCTTTCCAGAATCTCTAAGAAGGTGGGAAACGTGAGTGTGCTCAGAACAAATGAAGTGTGTTTCCTACACAAACGTACCATATCTAGTTCAACTCTGCTTCTGAAACTGATTAAAACCACAAGTCATCTAACATCCAATGCTTTTCAGTTAACAGGGATAAACGTGTGAGCTTCCTGAACGATGTTGCTTCGTTTTAGCTGAAAACTGACTGCGTTTACCTGAAACGAAGTCTTGCATATAGGAAGTCACAGAGCCTGGCATTTCACTCTGTTTCTGAAGTGAAACAAATAGCCCAGTACTCTTCCATGAACCACACTCTGCTTTAGAGCAAGAAGCATGCTCTTGCTTTCTAGATTATCCAATAAGGCAGGAAATGAGAGTGTGCTCAGAACAAAAGAACTGTGTTTCCTACACACACGCACCATATCTACTTCAACTCTGCTTCTGAAACTGATACAAACCGTAGGGCCTCTAACATCCAATGCTTTTCAGTTAAGAGTGAGAAACGTGTGAGCTTCGTGAACGATGTAGGTTCGTTTGAACTGAAAATTGAGGGCGTTAACCTGAAACGAAGTCTTGCTTGTAGGAAGACACAGAGCCTGGCATTTCATTCCGGTTCTGAAGGGAAAGACATAGCACAGTTCTCATTCATGAACCACACTCTGCTTTAGAGCAAGAAGCACGCTCTTACTTTCTAGATTCTCTAATAAGGCGGGAAACGTGAGTGTGCTCAGAATAAAAGAACTGAGTTTCCTACACACACGGACCACATCTAGTTCAACTCTGCTTCTGAAATTGATACAAACCCCATGGCCTCTAACATGCAATGCTTTTCAGTTAACAGTGAGAAACGTGTGAGCTTTGTGAATGATGTAGCTTCGTTTGAGCTGAAAAGTGACTGCGTTTACCTGAAACAAAGTCTTGCTTGTAGGAAGACACAGAGCCTGGCATTTCATTCTGTTCCTGAATGGAAACACACAGCACAGTTCTCATCCATGAATCACACTCTTCTTTAGAGCAAGAAGCACGCACTTGCTTTCTAGAGTCTAATAAGGTGGGAAACGTGAGTGTGCTCAGAACAAAAGAACTCTGTATCCTACACACAAGTACCATATCTAATTCAACTCTGCTTTTGAATCGGATACAAACCACAGGTCCTCTAACATCCAATGCTTTTCAGTTAAGAGTGAGAAACGTGTTAGCTTCGTGAACGATGTAGCTTCGTTTGAGATGAAAAGTGACTGCATTTACCTGAAAAGAAGTCTTGCTTGTAGGAAGACACAGAGCCTGGCATTTATTTCCGTTACTGAAGGGAAACACACAGCACAGTTCTCATCCATGAACCACACTCTGCTTTAGAGCAAGAAGCACGCACTTGCTTTCCAGAATCTCTAATAAGGTGGGAAACGTGAGTGTGCTCAGAACAAATGAACTGTGTTTCCTACACACACGTACCATATCTAGTTCAACTCTGCTTCTGAAACTGATAAAAACCACAGGTCATCTAACATCCAATGCTTTTCAGTTAACAGGGATAAACGTGTGAGCTTCCTGAACGATGTTGCTTCGTTTTAGCTGAAAACTGACTGCGTTTACCTGAAACGAAGTCTTGCTTGTAGGAAGTCACAGAGCCTGGCATTTCACTCTGTTTCTGAAGTGAAACAAATAGCCCAGTACTCTTCCATGAACCACACTCTGTTTTAGAGCAAGAAGCATGCTCTTGGTTTCTAGAGTCTCCAATAAGGCAGGAAACGTGAGTGTGCTCAGAAAAAAAGAACTGTGTTTCCTACACACACGGACCATATCTAGTTCAACTCTGCTTCTGAAACTGATAAAAACCACGGGTCATCTAACATCCAATGCTTTTCAGTTAACAGTGAGAAACGTGTGAGCTTTCTGAACGAAGTTGCTTCGTTTTAGCTGAAAAGTGACTGTATTTACCTGAAATGAAGTCTTGCTTGGAGGAAGTCACAGAGCCTGGCATTTCACTCTGTTTCTGAGGGTAAACAAATAGCCCAGTACTCTTCCATGAACCACACTCTGCTTTAGAGCAAGAAGCATGCTCTTGCTTTCTAGAGTCTCTAATAAGGCAGGAAACGTGAGTGTGCTCAGAAAAAAAAAAAACTGTGTTTCCTACACACACGCACCATATCTAGTTCAACACTGCTTCTGAAACTGATACAAACCGTAGGTCCTCTAACATCCAATGCTTTTCAGTTAACAGTGAGAAACGTGTGAGCTTCCTGAACGAAGTTGCTTTGTTTTAGCTGAAAAGTGACTGTGTTTACCTGAAACGAAGTCTTGCTTGGAGGAAGTCACAGAGCCTGGCTTTTCACTATGTTTCTGAAGTGAAACAAATAGCCCAGTACTCTTCCATGAACCACACTCTGCTTTAGAGCAAGAAGCATGCTCTTGGTTTCTAGAGTCTCTAATAAGGCAGGAAACGTGAGTGTGCTCAGAAAAAAAGAACTGTGTTTCCTACACACACGCACCATATCCAGTTCAACGCTGCTTCTGAATCGGATACAAACCACAGGTCCTCTAACATCCAATGCTTTTCAGTTAAGAGTGAGAAACGTGTGAGCTTCGTGAACGATGTAGCTTCGTTTGAGCTGAAAAGTGACTGCATTTACCTGAAAAGAAGTCTTGCTTGTAGGAAGACACAGAGCCTGGCATTTCATTCCGTTTCTGAAGGGAAACACACAGCACAGTTCTCATCCATGAACCACACTCTGCTTTAGAGCAAGAAGCACGCACTTGCTTTCCAGAATCTCTAAGAAGGTGGGAAACGTGTGTGTGCTCAGAACAAATGAACTGTGTTTCCTACACACACGTACCATATCTAGTTCAACTCTGCTTCTGAAACTGATAAAAACCACGGGTCATCTAACATCCAATGCTTTTCAGTTAAGAGTGAGAAACGTGTGAGCTTCGTGAACGATGTAGCTTCGTTTGAGCTGAAACTTGACTGCGTTTACCTGAAACAAAGTCTTGCTTGTAGGAAGACACAGAGCCTGGCATTTCATTCCGTTTCTGAATGGAAACACACAGCACAGTTCTCATCCATGAACCACACTCTGCTTTAGAGCAAGAAGCATGCACTTGCTTTCTAGAGTCTCTAATAAGGTGGGAAACGTGAGTGTGCTCAGAACAAAAGAACTCTGTATCCTACACACACGTACCATATCTAATTCAACTCTGCTTCTGAATCGGATACAAACCACAGGTCCTCTAACATCCAATGCTTTTCAGTTAAGAGTGAGAAACTTGTGAGCTTCCGGAACGATGTAGCTTCGTTTTAGCTGAAAAGTGACTGCATTTAGCTGAAACGAAATCTTGCTTGTAAGAAGCCACAGAGCCTGGCATTTCACTCTGTTTCTGAAGTGAAACAAATAGCCCAGTACTCTTCCATGAACCACACTCTGCTTTAGAGCAAGAAGCATGCTCTTGCTTTCTAGATTATCCAATAAGGCAGGAAACGAGAGTGTACTCAGAACAAAAGAACTGTGTTTCCTACACACACGCACCATATCTAGTTCAACTGTGCTTCTGAAACTGATACAAACCGTAGGTCCTCTAACATCCAATGCTTTTCAGTTAAGAGTGAGAAACATGTGAGCTTCGTGAACGATGTAGCTTCCTTTGAGATTAAAAGTGAGGGCTTTTACCTGAAACGAAGTCTTGCTTGTAGGAAGACACAGAGCCTGGCATTTCATTCTGTTTCTGAATGGAAACACACAGCACAGTTCACATCCATGAACCACACTCTGCTTTAGAGCAAGAAGCATGGTCTTGCTTTCTAGAGTCTCTAATAAGGTGGGAAACGTGAGTGGGCTCAGAAGAAAAGAACTGTGTTTCCTACAAACACGTACCATATCTAGTTCAACTCTGCTTCTTAAACTGATACAAACATCAGGTCCTCTAACCACCAATGATTTTCAGTTAAGAGTGAGAAACGTGTGAGCTTCTTCAAGATGTTGCTTCGTTTTAGCTGAAACGCGACTGCGTTTACCTGAAACGAAGTCTGGCTTGTAAGAAGCCACAGAGCCTGGCATTTCTCTCTGTTTCTGAAGTGAAACAAATAGCCCAGTACTCTTCCATGAACCACACTCTGCTTCAGAGCAAGAAGCATGCTTTTACTTTCTAGAGTCTCTTCTAAGGCGTGAAATGTGAGTGTACTCAGAACAAAAGAACTGTGTTTCCTACACACATGGACAATATCTAGTTCAACGTTGCTTCTGAAACTGATACAAAACAAAGGTCCTCTAACATCCAATGCTTTTCAGTTAACAGTGAGAAACGTGTGAGCTTCCTGAACGATGTTGCTTCGTTTTAGTTGAAAACTGACTGCGTTTACCTGAAACGAAGTCTTGCTTGTAGGAAGAAACAGAGCCTGGCATTTCACTCTGTTTCTGAAGTGAAACAAATAGCCCAGTACTCTTCCATGAACCACACTCTGCTTTAGAGCAAGAAGCATGCTCTTGCATTCTAAAGTCTCTAATAAGGCAGGAAACGTACGTGTGCTCAGAAAAAAAGAACTGTATTTCCTACACAAACGTACCATATCTAGTTCAACTCTGGTTCTGAAACTGATACAAACCATAGGTCCTCTAACATCCAATGCTTTCCAGTTAAGAGTGAGAAACGTGTGAGCTTCGTGAACGATGTAGCTTCGTTTGAGCTGAAAAGTGAGGGCGTTTACCTGAAACGAAGTCTTGCTTGTAGGAAGACACAGAGCCTGGCATTTCATTCCGTTTCTGAAGGGAAACACACAGCACAGTTCTCATCCATGAACCACACTCTGCTTTAGAGCAAGAAGCATGCTCTTGCTTTCTAGAGTCTCTAATAAGTTGGGAAATGTGAGTGTGCTCAGAACAATAGAACTGTGTTTCCTACACACACGTACCATATCTAGTTCAACTCTGGTTCTGAAACTGATACAAACAATAGGTCCTCTAACCTCCAATGCTTTTCAGTTAAGAGTGAGAAATGTGTGACCTTCGTCAACGATGTTTCTTCGTTTTAGCTGAAAAATGACTGTGTTTACCTGAAATGAAGGCTGGCCTGTAAGAAGCCACAGAGCCTGGCATTTCACTCTGTTTCTGAAGTGAAACAAATAGCCCAGTACTCTTCCATGAACCACACTCTGCTTTAGAGCAAGAAGCATGCTTTTGCTTTCTAGAGTCTCTACTAAGGCGGGAAATGTGAGTGTACTCAGAATAAAAGAACTGTGTTTCCTACACACATGGACCATATCTAGTTCAAATTTGCTTTTGAAACTGATACAAACCACAGGTCTTCTAACATCCAATGCTTTTCAGTTCAGAGCGAGAAACGTGTGAGCTTAGTGAACGATGTAGCTTAGTTTGAGCTGAAAAGTGACTGTGTTTACCTGAAACGAAGTCTTGCTTGTAGGAAGACACAGAGCCTGGCATTTCATTCCCTTTCTGAAGGGAAACACACAGCACAGTTCTCATCCATGAACCACACTCTGCTTTAGAGCAAGAAGCACGCTCTTGCTTTCTAGCGTCTCTAATAAGGCAGGAAACGAGAGTGTGCTCAGAACAAAAGAACTGTGTTTCCTAAAACACGCACCATATCTAGTTCAACTCTGCTTCTGAAACGGATACAAACCACAGGTCCTCTAACATCCAATGCTTTTCAGTTAACAGTGAGAAACGTGTGAGCTTGGTCAACGATGTTGCTTCGTTTTAGCTGAAAAGTGACTCCGTTTACCTGAAACGAAGTCTGGCTTGTAAGAAGGCACAGAGCCTGGCATTTCACTCTGTTTCTGAAGTGAAACAAATAGCCCAGTACTCTTCCATGAACCACACTCTGCTTTAGAGCAAGAAGCATGCTTTTGCTTTCTAGAGTCTCTACTAAGGCAGGAAATGTGAGTGTACTCAGAACAAAAGAACTGTGTTTCCTACACACATGGACCATATCTAGTTCAACTGTGCTTCTGAAACTGATACAAACCACAGGTCTTCTAACATCCAATGCTTTTCAGTTCAGAGCGAGAAACGTGTGAGCTTAGTGAACGATGTAGCTTAGTTTGAGCTGAAAACTGACTGTGTTTACCTGAAACGAAGTCTTGCTTGTAGGAAGACACAGAGCCTGGCATTTCATTCCGTTTCTGAAGGGAAACACACAGCACAATTCTCATCCATGAACCACACTCTGCTTCAGAGCAAGAAGCACACACTTGCTTTCCATAGTCTCTAATAAGGCAGGAAACATGAGTGTGCTCAGAAAAAAAGAACTGTGTTTCCTACACACACGCACCATATCTAGTTCAACTCTGCTTCTTAAACTGATACAAACATCAGGTCCTCTAACATCCAATGCTTTTCAGTTAAGAGTGAGAAACTTGTGAGCTTCCGGAACGATGTTGCTTCGTTTTAGCTGAAAAGTGACTGCATTTAGCTGAAACGAAATCTTGCTTGTAAGAAGCCACAGAGCCTGGCATTTCACTCTGTTTCTGAAGTGAAACAAATAGCCCAGTACTCTTCCATGAACCACACTCTGCTTTAGAGCAAGAAGCATGCTCTTGCTTTCTAGATTATCCAATAAGGCAGGAAATGAGAGTGTGCTCAGAACAAAAGAACTGTGTTTCCTACACACACGCACCATATCTAGTTCAACTGTGCTTCTGAAACTGATACAAACCGTAGGTCCTCTAACATCCAATGCTTTTCAGTTAAGAGTGAGGAACGTGTGAGCTTCGTGAACGATGTATCTTCCCTTGAGATTAAAAGTGAGGGCTTTTACCTGAAACGAGGTTTTGCTTGTAGGAAGACACAGAGCCTGGCATTTCATTCCGTTTCTGAAGGGAAACACACAGCACAGTTCACATCCATGAACCACACTCTGCTTTAGAGCAAGAAGCATGCTCTTGCTTTCTAGAGTCTCTAATAAGGTGGGAAACGTGAGTGGGCTCAGAACAAAAGAACTGTGTTTCCTACAAACACGTACCATATCTAGTTCAACTCTGCTTCGTAAACTGATAAAAACATCAGGTCCTCTAACCTCCAATGCTTTTCAGTTAAGAGTGAGAAACGTGTGAACTTCGTGAACAATGTAGCTTCGTTTGAGCTGAAAAGTGACTGCGTTTACCAGAAACGAATTCTTGCTTGTAGGAAGACACAGAGCCTGGCATTTCATTACGTTTCTGTAGGGAAACACACAGCACAGTTCTCATCCATGAACCACACTCTGCTTTAGAGCAAGAAGCACGCACTTGCTTTCCAGAGTCTCTAATAAGGTGGGAAAGGTGAGTGTGCTCAGAACAAGTGAACTGTGTTTCTTACACACACGTACCATATCTAGTTCAACTCTGTTTCTGAAACTGATAAATCCACAGGTCATCTAACATCCAATGCTTTTCAGTTAACAGTGAGAAACGTGTGAGCTTCCTGAACGATGTTGCTTCCTTTTAGCTGAAAACTGACTGCCTTTACCTGAAACGAAGTCTTGCTTGTAGGAAGTCACAGAGCCTTGCATTTCACTCTGTTTCTGAACTGAAACAAATAGCCCAGTACTCTTCCATGAACCACACTCTGCTTTAGAGCAAGAAGCATGCTCTTGCTTTCTAGAGTCTCTAATAAGGCAGGAAACGTGAGTGTGCTCAGAAAAAAAGAACTGTGTTTCCTACACACACGCACCATATCTAGTTCAACTCTGCTTCTTAAACTGATACAAACATCAGGTCCTCTAACATCCAATGCTTTTCAGTTAAGAGTGAGAAACTTGTGAGCTTCCGGAACGATGTTGCTTCGTTTTAGCTGAAAAGTGACTGCATTTAGCTGAAACGAAATCTTGCTTGTAAGAAGCCACAGAGCCTGGCATTTCACTCTGTTTCTGAAGTGAAACAAATAGCCCAGTACTCTTCCATGAACCACACTCTGCTTTAGAGCAAGAAGCATGCTCTTGCTTTCTAGATTATCCAATAAGGCAGGAAACGAGAGTGTACTCAGAACAAAAGAACTGTGTTTCCTACACACACGCACCATATCTAGTTCAACTGTGCTTCTGAAACTGATACAAACCGTAGGTCCTCTAACATCCAATGCTTTTCAGTTAAGAGTGAGAAATATGTGAGCTTCGTGAACGATGTAGCTTCCTTTGAGATTAAAAGTGAGGGCTTTTACCTGAAACGAAGTCTTGCTTGTAGGAAGACACAGAGCCTGGCATTTCATTCTGTTTCTGAATGGAAACACACAGCACAGTTCACATCCATGAACCACACTCTGCTTTAGAGCAAGAAGCATGCTCTTGCTTTCTAGAGTCTCTAATAAGGTGGGAAACGTGAGTGGGCTCAGAAGAAAAGAACTGTGTTTCCTACAAACACGTACCATATCTAGTTCAACTCTGCTTCTTAAACTGATACAAACATCAGGTCCTCTAACCACCAATGATTTTCAGTTAAGAGTGAGAAACGTGTGAGCTTCTTCAAGATGTTGCTTCGTTTTAGCTGAAACGCGACTGCGTTTACCTGAAACGAAGTCTGGCTTGTAAGAAGCCACAGAGCCTGGCATTTCTCTCTGTTTCTGAAGTGAAACAAATAGCCCAGTACTCTTCCATGAACCACACTCTGCTTCAGAGCAAGAAGCATGCTTTTACTTTCTAGAGTCTCTTCTGAGGCGTGAAATGTGAGTGTACTCAGAACAAAAGAACTGTGTTTCCTACACACATGGACAATATCTAGTTCAACGTTGCTTCTGAAACTGATACAAACCAAAGGTCCTCTAACATCCAATGCTTTTCAGTTAACAGTGAGAAACGTGTGAGCTTCCTGAACGATGTTGCTTCGTTTTAGTTGAAAACTGACTGCGTTTACCTGAAACGAAGTCTTGCTTGTAGGAAGAAACAGAGCCTGGCATTTCACTCTGTTTCTGAAGTGAAACAAATAGCCCAGTACTCTTCCATGAACCACACTCTGCTTTAGATCAAGAAGCATGCTCTTGCATTCTAAAGTCTCTAATAAGGCAGGAAACGTACGTGTGCTCAGAAAAAAAGAACTGTATTTCCTACACAAACGTACCATATCTAGTTCAACTCTGGTTCTGAAACTGATACAAACCATAGGTCCTCTAACATCCAATGCTTTCCAGTTAAGAGTGAGAAACGTGTGAGCTTCGTGAACGATGTAGCTTCGTTTGAGCTGAAAAGTGAGGGCGTTTACCTGAAACGAAGTCTTGCTTGTAGGAAGACACAGAGCCTGGCATTTCATTCCGTTTCTGAAGGGAAACACACAGCACAGTTCTCATCCATGAACCACACTCTGCTTTAGAGCAAGAAGCATGCTCTTGCTTTCTAGAGTCTCTAATAAGTTGGGAAATGTGAGTGTGCTCAGAACAATAGAACTGTGTTTCCTACACACACGTACCATATCTAGTTCAACTCTGGTTCTGAAACTGATACAAACAATAGGTCCTCTAACCTCCAATGCTTTTCAGTTAAGAGTGAGAAATGTGTGACCTTCGTCAACGATGTTTCTTCGTTTTAGCTGAAAAATGACTGTGTTTACCTGAAATGAAGGCTGGCCTGTAAGAAGCCACAGAGCCTGGCATTTCACTCTGTTTCTGAAGTGAAACAAATAGCCCAGTACTCTTCCATGAACCACACTCTGCTTTAGAGCAAGAAGCATGCTTTTGCTTTCTAGAGTCTCTACTAAGGCGGGAAATGTGAGTGTACTCAGAATAAAAGAACTGTGTTTCCTACACACATGGACCATATCTAGTTCAAATTTGCTTTTGAAACTGATACAAACCACAGGTCTTCTAACATCCAATGCTTTTCAGTTCAGAGCGAGAAACGTGTGAGCTTAGTGAACGATGTAGCTTAGTTTGAGCTGAAAAGTGACTGTGTTTACCTGAAACGAAGTCTTGCTTGTAGGAAGACACAGAGCCTGGCATTTCATTCCCTTTCTGAAGGGAAACACACAGCACAGTTCTCATCCATGAACCACACTCTGCTTTAGAGCAAGAAGCACGCTCTTGCTTTCTAGCGTCTCTAATAAGGCAGGAAACGAGAGTGTGCTCAGAACAAAAGAACTGTGTTTCCTAAAACACGCACCATATCTAGTTCAACTCTGCTTCTTAAACTGATAAAAACATCAGGTCCTCTAACCTCCAATGCTTTTCAGTTAAGAGTGAGAAACGTGTGAACTTCGTGAACAATGTAGCTTCGTTTGAGCTGAAAAGTGACTGCGTTTACCTGAAACGAATTCTTGCTTGTAGGAAGACACAGAGCTTGGCATTTCATTACGTTTCTGTAGGGAAACACACAGCACAGTTCTCATCCATGAACCACACTCTGCTTTAGAGCAAGAAGCACGCACTTGCTTTCCAGAGTCTCTAATAAGGTGGGAAAGGTGAGTGTGCTCAGAACAAGTGAACTGTGTTTCTTACACACACGTACCATATCTAGTTCAACTCTGTTTCTGAAACTGATAAATCCACAGGTCATCTAACATCCAATGCTTTTCAGTTAACAGTGAGAAACGTGTGAGCTTCCTGAACGATGTTGCTTCCTTTTAGCTGAAAACTGACTGCCTTTACCTGAAACGAAGTCTTGCTTGTAGGAAGTCACAGAGCCTTGCATTTCACTCTGTTTCTGAACTGATACAAATAGCCCAGTACTCTTCCATGAACCACACTCTGCTTTAGAGCAAGAAGCATGCTCTTGCTTTCTAGAGTCTCTAATAAGGCAGGAAACGTGAGTGTGCTCAGAAAAAAAGAACTGTATTTCCTACACACACGCACCATATCTACTTCAACTCTGCTTCTGAAATTGATACAAACCATAGGTCCTCTAACATCCAATGCGTATCATTTAAGAGTGAGAAACGTGTGAGCTTCGTGAACCATGTAGCTTCGTTTGAGCTGAAAAGTGAGGGCGTTTACCTGAAACGAAGTCTTGCTTGTAGGAAGACACAGAGCCTGGCATTTCATTCCGTTTCTGAAGGGAAACACACAGCACAGTTCTCATCCATGAACCACACTCTGCTTTAGAGCAAGAAGCATGCTTTTTCATCTAGAGTCTCTTCTAAGGCGGGAAATGTGAGTGTACTCAGAACAAAAGAACTGTGTTTGCTACACACAGATACCATATCTAGTTCAACTCTGCTTCTTAAACTGATACAAACATCAGGTCCTCTAACCTCCAATGCTTTTCAGTTCAGAGTGAGAAACATATGAGCTTCGTCAACGATGTTGCTTCATTTTAGCTGAAAAGTGACTGCGTTTACCTGAAACGAAGTCTGGCTTGTAAGAAGCCACAGAGCCTGGCATTTCACTCTGTTTCTGAAGTGATACAAATAGCCCAGTACTCTTCCATGAACCACACTCTGCTTTAGAGCAAGAAGCATGCTTTTGCTTTCTAGAGTCTCTTCTAAGGCGGGAAATGTGAGTGTACTCAGAACAAAAGAACTGTGTTTGCTACACACATGGACAATATCTAGTTCAACTTTGCTTCTGAAACTGATACAAACCAAAGGTCCTCTAACATCCAATGCTTTTCAGTTAACAGTGAGAAACGTGTGAGCTTCCTGAACGATGTTGCTTCGTTTTAGTTGAAAACTGACTGCGTTTACCTGAAACGAAGTCTTGCTTGTAGGAAGAAACAGAGCCTGGCATTTCACTCTGTTTCTGAAGTGAAACAAATAGCCCAGTACTCTTCCATGAACCACACTCTGCTTTAGAGCAAGAAGCATGCTCTTGCATTCTAAAGTCTCTAATAAGGCAGGAAACGTACCTGTTCTCAGAAAAAAAGAACTGTATTTCCTACACAAACGTACCATATCTAGTTCAACTCTGGTTCTGAAACTGATACAAACCATAGGTCCTCTAACATCCAATGCTTTTCAGTTCAGAGCGAGAAACGTGTGAGCTTAGTGAACGATGTAGCTTAGTTTGAGCTGAAAAGTGACTGTGTTTACCTGAAACGAAGTCTTGCTTGTAGGAAGACACAGAGCCTGGCATTTCATTCCCTTTCTGAAGGGAAACACACAGCACAGTTCTCATCCATGAACCACACTCTGCTTTAGAGCAAGAAGCATGCTCTTGCTTTCTAGATTATCCAATAAGGCAGGAAATGAGAGTGTGCTCAGAACAAAAGAACTGTGTTTCCTACACACACGCACCATATCTAGTTCAACTGTGCTTCTGAAACTGATACAAACCGTAGGTCCTCTAACATCCAATGCTTTTCAGTTAAGAGTGAGGAACGTGTGAGCTTCGTGAATGATGTAGCTTCCCTTGAGATTAAAAGTGAGGGCTTTTACCTGAAACGAAGTTTTGCTTGTAGGAAGACACAGAGCCTGGCATTTCATTCCGTTTCTGAAGGGAAACACACAGCACAGTTCACATCCATGAACCACACTCTGCTTTAGAGCAAGAAGCATGCTCTTGCTTTCTAGAGTCTCTAATAAGGTGGGAAACGTGAGTGGGCTCAGAACAAAAGAACTGTGTTTCCTACAAACACGTACCATATCTAGTTCAACTCTGCTTCTTAAACTGATAAAAACATCAGGTCCTCTAACCTCCAATGCTTTTCAGTTAAGAGTGAGAAACGTGTGAACTTCGTGAACAATGTAGCTTCGTTTGAGCTGAAAAGTGACTGCGTTTACCTGAAACGAATTCTTGCTTGTAGGAAGACACAGAGCCTGGCATTTCATTACGTTTCTGTAGGGAAACACACAGCACAGTTCTCATCCATGAACCACACTCTGCTTTGGAGCAAGAAGCACGCACTTGCTTTCCAGAGTCTCTAATAAGGTGGGAAAGGTGAGTGTGCTCAGAACAAGTGAACTGTGTTTCTTACACACACGTACCATATCTAGTTCAGCTCTGTTTCTGAAACTGATAAATCCACAGGTCATCTAACATCCAATGCTTTTCAGTTAACAGTGAGAAACGTGTGAGCTTCCTGAACGATGTTGCTTCCTTTTAGCTGAAAACTGACTGCCTTTACCTGAAACGAAGTCTTGCTTGTAGGAAGTCACAGAGCCTTGCATTTCACTCTGTTTCTGAACTGAAACAAATAGCCCAGTACTCTTCCATGAACCACACTCTGCTTTAGAGCAAGAAGCATGCTCTTGCTTTCTAGAGTCTCTAATAAGGCAGGAAACGTGAGTGTGCTCAGAAAAAAAGAACTGTATTTCCTACACACACGCACCATATCTACTTCAACTCTGCTTCTGAAATTGATACAAACCATAGGTCCTCTAACATCCAATGCGTATCATTTAAGAGTGAGAAACGTGTGAGCTTCGTGTACCATGTAGCTTCGTTTGAGCTGAAAAGTGAGGGCGTTTACCTGAAACGAAGTCTTGCTTGTAGGAAGACACAGAGCCTGGCATTTCATTCCGTTTCTGAAGGGAAATACACAGCACAGTTCTCATCCATGAACCACACTCTGCTTTAGAGCAAGAAGCATGCTTTTGCTTTCTAGAGTCTCTTCTAAGGCGTGAAATGTGAGTGTACTCAGAACAAAAGAACTGTGTTTGCTACACACAGATACCATATCTAGTTCAACTCTGCTTCTTAAACTGATACAAACATCAGGTCCTCTAACCTCCAATGCTTTTCAGTTCAGAGTGAGAAACATATGAGCTTCGTCAACGATGTTGCTTCATTTTAGCTGAAAAGTGACTGCGTTTACCTGAAACGAAGTCTGGCTTGTAAGAAGCCACAGAGCCTGGCATTTCACTCTGTTTCTGAAGTGATACAAATAGCCCAGTACTCTTCCATGAACCACACTCTGCTTTAGAGCAAGAAGCATGCTTTTGCTTTCTAGAGTCTCTAATAAGGCGGGAAATGTGAGTGTACTCAGAACAAAAGAACTGTGTTTCCTACACACATGGACCATATCTAGTTCAACTCTGCTTCTGAAACTGATATAAAGCACAGTTCTTCTAACATCCAATGCTTTTCAGTTCAGAGCGAGAAACGTGTGAGCTTCGTGAACGATGTAGCTTTGTTTGAGCTGAAAAGTGACTGCGTTTACCTGAAAAGTAGTCTTGCTTGTAGGAAGACACAGAGCCTGGCATTTCATTCCGTTTCTGAAGGGAAACACACAGCACAATTCTCATCCATGAACCACACTCTGCTTCAGAGCAAGAAGCACGCACTTGCTTTCCATAGTCTCTAATAAGGCAGGAAACGTGAGTGTGCTCAGAACAAAAGAACTGTGTTTCCTACACACAGGCACCATATCTAGTTCAACTCTGCTTCTTAAACTGATACAAACATCAGGTCCTCTAACATCCAATGCTTTTCAGTTAAGAGTGAGAAACTTGTGAGCTTCCGGAACAATGTTGCTTCGTTTTAGCTGAAAAGTGACTGCATTTAGCTGAAACGAAATCTGGCTTGTAAGAAGCCACAGAGCCTGGCATTTAACTCTGTTTCTGAAGTGAAACAAATAGCCCAGTACTCTTCCATGAACCACACTCTGCTTTAGAGCAAGAAGCATGCTCTTTCTTTCTAGATTATCCAATAAGGCAGGAAATGAGAGTGTGCTCAGAACAAAAGAACTGTGTTTCCTACACACACGCACCATATCTAGTTCAACTGTGCTTCTGAAACTGATACAAACCGTAGGTCCTCTAACATCCAATGCTTTTCAGTTCAGAGCGAGAAACGTGTGAGCTTAGTGAACGATGTAGCTTAGTTTGAGCTGAAAACTGTCTGTGTTTACCTGAAACGAAGTCTTGCTTGTAGGAAGACACAGAGCCTGGCATTTCATTCCGTTTCTGAAGGGAAACACACAGCACAATTCTCATCCATGAACCACACTCTGCTTCAGAGCAAGAAGCACGCACTTGCTTTCCATAATCTCTAATAAGGCAGGAAACGTGAGTGTGCTCAGAACAAAAGAACTGTGTTTCCTACACACACGCACCATATCTAGTTCATCTCTGCTTCTTAAACTGATACAAACATCAGGTCCTCTAACCTCCAATGCTTTTCAGTTAAGAGTGAGAAACATGTGAGCTTCCTGAACGATGTTGCTTCGTTTTAGCTGAAAAGTGACTGCATTTAGCTGAAACGAAATCTTGCTTGTAAGAAGCCACAGAGCCTGGCATTTCACTCTGTTTCTGAAGTGAAACAAATAGCCCAGTACTCTTCCATGAACCACACTCTGCTTTAGAGCAAGAAGCATGCTCTTGCTTTCTAGATTATCCAATAAGGCAGGAAACGAGAGTGTGCTCAGAACAAAAGAACTGTGTTTCCTACACACACGGACCATATCTAGTTCAACTCTGCTTCTGAAACTGATACAAACCATAGGTCCTCTAACATCCAATGCGTATCAGTTAAGAGTAAGAAACGTGTGAGCTTCGTGAACCATGTAGCTTCGTTTGAGCTGAAAAGTGAGGGCGTTTACCTGAAACGAAGTCTTGCTTGTAGGAAGACACAGAGCCTGGCATTTCATTCCGTTTCTGAAGGGAAACACACAGCACAGTTCTCATCCATGAACCACACTCTGCTTTAGAGCAAGAAGCATGCTTTTGCTTTCTAGAGCCTCTTCTAAGGCGGGAAATGTGAGTGTACTCAGAACAAAAGAACTGTGTTTCCTACACACATGGACCATATCTAGTTCAACTCTGCTTCTGAAACTGATATAAAGCACAGTTCTTCTAACATCCAATGCTTTTCAGTTCAGAGCGAGAAACGTGTGAGCTTCGTGAACGATGTAGCTTTGTTTGAGCTGAAAAGTGACTGCGTTTACCTGAAAAGTAGTCTTGCTTGTAGGAAGACACAGAGCCTGGCATTTCATTCCATTTCTGAAGGGAAACACACAGCACAATTCTCATCCATGAACCACACTCTGCTTCAGAGCAAGAAGCACGCACTTGCTTTCCATCGTCTCTAATAAGGCAGGAAACGTGAGTGTGCTCAGAACAAAAGAACTGTGTTTCCTACACACACGCACCATATCTAGTTCAACTCTGCTTCTAAAACTGATACAAACATCAGGTCCTCTAACCTCCAATGCTTTTCAGTTAAGAGTGAGAAACGTGTGACCTTCGTCAACGATGTTGCTTCGTTTTAGCTGGAAAGTGACTGCGTTTACCTGAAACGAAGTCTGGCTTGTAAGAAGCCACAGAGCCTGGCATTTCACTCTGTTTCTGAAGTGAAACAAATAGCCCAGTACTCTTCCATGAACCACACTCTGCTTTAGAGCAAGAAGCATGCTTTTGCTTTCTAGAGTCTCTACTAAGGCGGGAAATGTGAGTGTACTCAGAACAAAAGAACTGTGTTTCCTACACACATGGACCATATCTAGTTCAACTGTGCTGCTGAAACTGATACAAACCACAGGTCTTCTAACATCCAATGCTTTTCAGTTCAGAGCGAGAAACGTGTGAGCTTAGTGAACGATGTAGCTTAGTTTGAGCTGAAAACTGACTGTGTTTACCTGAAACGAAGTCTTGCTTGTAGGAAGACACAGAGCCTGGCATTTCATTCCGTTTCTGAAGGGAAACACACAGCACAATTCTCATCCATGAACCACACTCTGCTTCAGAGCAAGAAGCACGCACTTGCTTTCCATAGTCTCTAATAAGGCAGGAAACATGAGTGTGCTCAGAAAAAAAGAACTGTGTTTCCTACACACAGGCACCATATCTAGTTCAACTCTGCTTCTTAAACTGATACAAACATCAGGTCCTCTAACATCCAATGCTTTTCAGTTAAGAGTGAGAAACTTGTGAGCTTCCGGAACAATGTTGCTTCGTTTTAGCTGAAAAGTGACTGCATTTAGCTGAAACGAAATCTGGCTTGTAAGAAGCCACAGAGCCTGGCATTTCACTCTGTTTCTGAAGTGAAACAAATAGCCCAGTACTCTTCCATGAACCACACTCTGCTTTAGAGCAAGAAGCATGCTCTTGCTTTCTAGATTATCCAATAAGGCAGGAAATGAGGGTGTGCTCAGAACAAAAGAAATGTGTTTCCTACACACACGCACCATATCTAGTTCAACTGTGCTTCTGAAACTGATACAAACCGTAGGTCCTCTAACATCCAATGCTTTTCAGTTAACAGTGAGAAACGTGTGAGCTTCCTGAACGATGTTGCTTCCTTTTAGCTGAAAACTGACTGCCTTTACCTGAAACGAAGTCTTGCTTGTAGGAAGTCACAGAGCCTTGTATTTCACTCTGTTTCTGAACTGAAACAAATAGCCCAGTACTCTTCCATGAACCACACTCTGCTTTAGAGCAAGAAGCATGCTCTTGCTTTCTAGAGTCTCTAATAAGGCAGGAAACGTGAGTGTGCTCAGAAAAAAAGAACTGTGTTTCCTACACACACGGACCATATCTACTTCAACTCTGCTTCTGAAATTGATACAAACCATAGGTCCTCTAACATCCAATGCGTATCAGTTAAGAGTGAGAAACGTGTGAGCTTCGTGAACCATGTAGCTTCGTTTGAGCTGAAAAGTGAGGGCGTTTACCTGAAACGAAGTCTTGCTTGTAGGAAGACACAGAGCCTGGCATTTCATTCCGTTTCTGAAGGGAAACACACAGCACAGTTCTCATCCATGAACCACACTCTGCTTTAGAGCAAGAAGCATGCTTTTGCTTTCTAGAGTCTCTTCTAAGGCGGGAAATGTGAGTGTACTCAGAACAAAAGAACTGTGTTTGCTACACACAGATACCATATCTAGTTCAACTCTGCTTCTTAAACTGATACAAACATCAGGTCCTCTAACCTCCAATGGTTTCAGTTCAGTGTGAGAAACATATGAGCTTCGTCAACAATGTTGCTTCATTTTAGCTGAAAAGTGACTGCGTTTACCTGAAACGAAGTCTGGCTTGTAAGAAGCCACAGAGCCTGGCATTTCACTCTGTTTCTGAAGTGATACAAATAGCCCAGTACTCTTCCATGAACCACACTCTGCTTTATAGCAAGAAGCATGCTCTTGCATTCTAAAGTCTCTAATAAGGCAGGAAACGTACGTGTTCTCAGAAAAAAAGAACTGTATTTCCTACACAAACGTACCATATCTAGTTCAACTCTGGTTCTGAAACTGATACAAACCATAGGTCCTCTAACATCCAATGCTTTCCAGTTAAGAGTGAGAAACGTGTGAGCTTCGTGAACGATGTAGCTTCGTTTGAGCTGAAAAGTGAGGGCGTTTACCTGAAACGAAGTCTTGCTTGTAGGAAGACACAGAGCCTGGCATTTCATTCCGTTTCTGAAGGGAAACACACAGCACAGTTCTCATCCATGAACCACACTCTGCTTTAGAGCAAGAAGCATGCTTTTGCTTTCTAGAGTCTCTTCTAAGGCGGGAAATGTGAGTGTACTCAGAACAAAAGAACTGTGTTTGCTACACACAGATACCATATCTAGTTCAACTCTGCTTCTTAAACTGATACAAACATCAGGTCCTCTAACCTCCAATGCTTTTCAGTTCAGAGTGAGAAACATATGAGCTTCGTCAACGATGTTGCTTCATTTTAGCTGAAAAGTGACTGCGTTTACCTGAAACGAAGTCTGGCTTGTAAGAAGCCACAGAGCCTGGCATTTCACTCTGTTTCTGAAGTGATACAAATAGCCCAGTACTCTTCCATGAACCACACTCTGCTTTAGAGCAAGAAGCATGCTTTTGCTTTCTAGAGTCTCTTCTAAGGCGGGAAATGTGAGTGTACTCAGAACAAAAGAACTGTGTTTCCTACACACAAGTACCATATCTAGTTCAACTCTGCTTCTGAAACTGATACAAACCGTAGGTCCTCTAACATCCAATGCTTTTCAGTTAACAGTGAGAAACGTGTGAGCTTCCTGAACGATGTTGCTTCCTTTTAGCTGAAAACTGACTGCCTTTACCTGAAACGAAGTCTTGCTTGTAGGAAGTCACAGAGCCTTGCATTTCACTCTGTTTCTGAACTGAAACAAATAGCCCAGTACTCTTCCATGAACCACACTCTGCTTTAGAGCAAGTAGCATGCTCTTGCTTTCTAGAGTCTCCAATAAGGCAGGAAACGTGAGTGTGCTCAGAAAAAAAGAACTGTATTTCCTACACACACGCACCATATCTACTTCAACTCTGCTTCTGAAATTGATACAAACCATAGGTCCTCTAACATCCAATGCGTATCAGTTAAGAGTGAGAAACGTGTGAGCTTCGTGAACCATGTAGCTTCGTTTGAGCTGAAAAGTGAGGGCGTTTACCTGAAACGAAGTCTTGCTTGTAGGAAGACACAGAGCCTGGCATTTCATTCCGTTTCTGAAGGGAAACACACAGCACAGTTCTCATCCATGAACCACACTCTGCTTTAGAGCAAGAAGCATGCTTTTGCTTTCTAGAGTCTCTTCTAAGGCGGGAAATGTGAGTGTACTCAGAACAAAAGAACTGTGTTTGCTACACACAGATACCATATCTAGTTCAACTCTGCTTCTTAAACTGATACAAACATCAGGTCCTCTAACCTCCAATGCTTTTCAGTTCAGTGTGAGAAACATATGAGCTTCGTCAACGATGTTGCTTCATTTTAGCTGAAAAGTGACTGCGTTTACCTGAAACGAAGTCTGGCTTGTAAGAAGCCACAGAGCCTGGCATTTCACTCTGTTTCTGAAGTGATACAAATAGCCCAGTACTCTTCCATGAACCACACTCTGCTTCATAGCAAGAAGCATGCTCTTGCATTCTAAAGTCTCTAATAAGGCAGGAAACGTACGTGTTCTCAGAAAAAAAGAACTGTATTTCCTACACAAACGTACCATATCTAGTTCAACTCTGGTTCTGAAACTGATACAAACCATAGGTCCTCTAACATCCAATGCTTTCCAGTTAAGAGTGAGAAACGTGTGAGCTTCGTGAACGATGTAGCTTCGTTTGAGCTGAAAAGTGAGGGCGTTTACCTGAAACGAAGTCTTGCTTGTAGGAAGACACAGAGCCTGGCATTTCATTCCGTTTCTGAAGGGAAACACACAGCACAGTTCTCATCCATGAACCACACTCTGCTTTAGAGCAAGAAGCATGCTTTTGCTTTCTAGAGTCTCTTCTAAGGCGGGAAATGTGAGTGTACTCAGAACAAAAGAACTGTGTTTGCTACACACAGATACCATATCTAGTTCAACTCTGCTTCTTAAACTGATACAAACATCAGGTCCTCTAACCTCCAATGCTTTTCAGTTCAGAGTGAGAAACATATGAGCTTCGTCAACGATGTTGCTTCATTTTAGCTGAAAAGTGACTGCGTTTACCTGAAACGAAGTCTGGCTTGTAAGAAGCCACAGAGCCTGGCATTTCACTCTGTTTCTGAAGTGATACAAATAGCCCAGTACTCTTCCATGAACCACACTCTGCTTTAGAGCAAGAAGCATGCTTTTGCTTTCTAGAGTCTCTTCTAAGGCGGGAAATGTGAGTGTACTCAGAACAAAAGAACTGTGTTTCCTACACACATGGACAATATCTAGTTCAACTTTGCTTCTGAAACTGATACAAACCAAAGGTCCTCTAACATCCAATGCTTTTCAGTTAACAGTGAGAAACTTGTGAGCTTCCTGAACGATGTTGCTTCGTTTTAGTTGAAAACTGACTGCGTTTACCTGAAACGAAGTCTTGCTTGTAGGAAGAAACAGAGCCTGGCATTTCACTCTGTTTCTGAAGTGAAACAAATAGCCCAGTACTCTTCCATGAACCACACTCTGCTTTAGAGCAAGAAGCATGCTCTTGCATTCTAAAGTCTCTAATAAGGCAGGAAACGTACGTGTTCTCAGAAAAAAAGAACTGTATTTCCTACACAAACGTACCATATCTAGTTCAACTCTGGTTCTGAAACTGATACAAACCATAGGTCCTCTAACATCCAATGCTTTTCAGTTCAGAGCGAGAAACGTGTGAGCTTAGTGAACGATGTAGCTTAGTTTGAGCTGAAAAGTGACTGTGTTTACCTGAAACGAAGTCTTGCTTGTAGGAAGACACAGAGCCTGGCATTTCATTCCCTTTCTGAAAGGAAACACACAGCACAGTTCTCATCCATGAACCACACTCTGCTTTAGAGCAAGAAGCACGCTCTTGCTTTCTAGCGTCTCTAATAAGGCAGGAAACGAGAGTGTGCTCAGAACAAAAGAACTGTGTTTCCTAAAACACGCACCATATCTAGTTCAACTCTGCTTCTGAAACGGATACAAACCACAGGTCCTCTAACATCCAATGCTTTTCAGTTAACAGTGAGAAACGTGTGAGCTTCGTCAACGATGTTGCTTCGTTTTAGCTGAAAAGTGACTGGATTTAGCTGAAACGAAATCTTGCTTGTAAAAAGCCACAGAGCCCTGCATTTCACTCTGTTTCTGAAGTGAAACAAATAGCCCAGTACTCTTCCATGAACCACACTCTGCTTTAGAGCAAGAAGCATGCTCTTGCTTTCTAGATTATCCAATAAGGCAGGAAATGAGAGTGTGCTCAGAACAAAAGAACTGTGTTTCCTACACACACGCACCATATCTAGTTCAACTGTGCTTCTGAAACTGATACAAACCGTAGGTCCTCTAACATCCAATGCTTTTCAGTTAAGAGTGAGGAACGTGTGAGCTTTGTGAACGATGTAGCTTCCCTTGAGATTAAAAGTGAGGGCTTTTACCTGAAACGAAGTTTTGCTTGTAGGAAGACACAGAGCCTGGCATTTCATTCCGTTTCTGAAGGGAAACACACAGCACAGTTCACATCCATGAACCACACTCTGCTTTAGAGCAAGAAGCATGCTCTTGCTTTCTAGAGTCTCTAATAAGGTGGGAAACGTGAGTGGGCTCAGAACAAAAGAACTGTGTTTCCTACAAACACGTACCATATCTAGTTCAACTCTGCTTCTTAAACTGATAAAAACATCAGGTCCTCTAATCTCCAATGATTTTCAGTTAAGAGTGAGAAACGTGTGAACTTCGTGAACAATGTAGCTTCGTTTGAGCTGAAAAGTGACTGCGTTTACCTGAAACGAATTCTTGCTTGTAGGAAGACACAGAGCCTGGCATTTCATTACGTTTCTGTAGGGAAACACACAGAGCAGTTCTCATCCATGAACCACACTCTGCTTTGGAGCAAGAAGCACGCACTTGCTTTCCAGAGTCTCTAATAAGGTGGGAAAGGTGAGTGTGCTCAGAACAAGTAAACTGTGTTTCTTACACACACGTACCATATCTAGTTCAGCTCTGTTTCTGAAACTGATAAATCCACAGGTCATCTAACATCCAATGTTTTTCAGTTAACAGTGAGAAACGTGTGAGCTTCCTGAACGATGTTGCTTCCTTTTAGCTGAAAACTGACTGCCTTTACCTGAAACGAAGTCTTGCTTGTAGGAAGTCACAGAGCCTTGCATTTCACTCTGTTTCTGAACTGAAACAAATAGCCCAGTACTCTTCCATGAACCACACTCTGCTTTAGAGCAAGAAGCATGCTCTTGCTTTCTAGAGTCTCTAATAAGGCAGGAAACGTGAGTGTGCTCAGAAAAAAAGAACTGTGTTTCCTACACACACGGACCATATCTACTTCAACTCTGCTTCTGAAATTGATACAAACCATAGGTCCTCTAACATCCAATGCGTATCATTTAAGAGTGAGAAACGTGTGAGCTTCGTGAACCATGTAGCTTCGTTTGAGCTGAAAAGTGAGGGCGTTTACCTGAAACGAAGTCTTGCTTGTAGGAAGACACAGAGCCTGGCATTTCATTCCGTTTCTGAAGGGAAACACACAGCACAGTTCTCATCCATGAACCACACTCTGCTTTAGAGCAAGAAGCATGCTTTTGCTTTCTAGAGTCTCTTCTAAGGCGTGAAATGTGAGTGTACTCAGAACAAAAGAACTGTGTTTGCTACACACAGATACCATATCTAGTTCAACTCTGCTTCTTAAACTGATACAAACATCAGGTCCTCTAACCTCCAATGCTTTTCAGTTCAGAGTGAGAAACATGTGAGCTTCGTCAACGATGTTGCTTCATTTTAGCTGAAAAGTGACTGCGTTTACCTGAAACGAAGTCTGGCTTGTAAGAAGCCACAGAGCCTGGCATTTCACTCTGTTTCTGAAGTGATACAAATAGCCCAGTACTCTTCCATGAACCACACTCTGCTTTAGAGCAAGAAGCATGCTTTTGCTTTCTAGAGTCTCTAATAAGGCGGGAAATGTGAGTGTACTCAGAACAAAAGAACTGTGTTTCCTACACACATGGACCATATCTAGTTCAACTCTGCTTCTGAAACTGATATAAAGCACAGTTCTTCTAACATCCAATGCTTTTCAGTTCAGAGCGAGAAACGTGTGAGCTTCGTGAACGATGTAGCTTTGTTTGAGCTGAAAAGTGACTGCGTTTACCTGAAAAGTAGTCTTGCTTGTAGGAAGACACAGAGCCTGGGATTTCATTCCGTTTCTGAAGGGAAACACACAGCACAATTCTCATCCATGAACCACACTCTGCTTCAGAGCAAGAAGCACGCACTTGCTTTCCATAGTCTCTAATAAGGCAGGAAACGTGAGTGTGCTCAGAACAAAAGAACTGTGTTTCCTACACACAGGCACCATATCTAGTTCAACTCTGCTTCTTAAACTGATACAAACATCAGGTCCTCTAACATCCAATGCTTTTCAGTTAAGAGTGAGAAACTTGTGAGCTTCCGGAACAATGTTGCTTCGTTTTAGCTGAAAAGTGACTGCATTTAGCTGAAACGAAATCTGGCTTGTAAGAAGCCACAGAGCCTGGCATTTAACTCTGTTTCTGAAGTGAAACAAATAGCCCAGTACTCTTCCATGAACCACACTCTGCTTTAGAGCAAGAAGCATGCTCTTGCTTTCTAGATTATCCAATAAGGCAGGAAATGAGAGTGTGCTCAGAACAAAAGAACTGTGTTTCCTACACACACGCACCATATCTAGTTCAACTGTGCTTCTGAAACTGATACAAACCGTAGGTCCTCTAACATCCAATGCTTTTCAGTTAAGAGTGAGGAACGTGTGAGCTTCGTGAACGATGTAGATTCCCTTGAGATTAAAAGTGAGGGCTTTTACCTGAAACGATGTTTTGCTTGTAGGAAGACACAGAGCCTGGCATTTCATTCCGTTTCTGAAGGGAAACACACAGCACAGTTCACATCCATGAACCACACTCTGCTTTAGAGCAAGAAGCATGCTCTTGCTTTCTAGAGTCTCTAATAAGGTGGGAAACGTGAGTGGGCTCAGAACAAAAGAACTGTGTTTCCTACAAACACGTACCATATCTAGTTCAACTATGCTTCTTAAACTGATAAAAACATCAGGTCCTCTAACCTCCAATGCTTTTCAGTTAAGAGTGAGAAACGTGTGAACTTCGTGAACAATGTAGCTTCGTTTGAGCTGAAAAGTGACTGCGTTTACCTGAAACGAATTCTTGCTTGTAGGAAGACACAGAGCCTGGCATTTCATTACGTTTCTGTAGGGAAACACACAGCACAGTTCTCATCCATGAACCACACTCTGCTTTAGAGCAAGAAACACGCACTTGCTTTCCAGAGTCTCTAATAAGGTGGGAAACGTGAGTGTGCTCAGAACAAGTGAACTGTGTTTCTTACACACACATACCATATCTAGTTCAACTCTGTTTCTGAAACTGATAAATACACAGGTCATCTAACATCCAATGCTTTTCAGTTAACAGTGGGAAACGTGTGAGCTTCCTGAACGATGTTGCTTCCTTTTAGCTGAAAACTGACTGCCTTTACCTGAAACGAAGTCTTGCTTGTAGGAAGTCACAGAGCCTTGCATTTCACTCTGTTTCTGAACTGAAACAAATAGCCCAGTACTCTTCCATGAACCACACTCTGCTTTAGAGCAAGAAGCATGCTCTTGCTTTCTAGAGTCTCTAATAAGGCAGGAAACGTGAGTGTGCTCAGAAAAAAAGAACTGTATTTCCTACACACACGCACCATATCTAGTTCAACTATGCTTCTGAAACTGATACAAACCATAGGTCCTCTAACATCCAATGCGTATCAGTTAAGAGTGAGAAACGTGTGAGCTTCGTGAACCATGTAGCTTCGTTTGAGCTGAAAAGTGAGGGCGTTTACCTGAAACGAAGTCTTGCTTGTAGGAAGACACAGAGCCTGGCATTTCATTCCGTTTCTGAAGGGAAACACACAGCACAGTTCTCATCCATGAACCACACTCTGCTTTAGAGCAAGAAGCATGCTTTTGCTTTCTAGAGTCTCTTCTAAGGCGGGAAATGTGAGTGTACTCAGAACAATAGAACTGTGTTTCCTACACACATGGACCATATCTAGTTCAACTGTGCTTCTGAAACTGATACAAACCACAGGTCTTCTAACATCCAATGCTTTTCAGTTCAGAGCGAGAAACGTGTGAGCTTAGTGAACGATGTAGCTTAGTTTGAGCTGAAAACTGTCTGTGTTTACCTGAAACGAAGTCTTGCTTGTAGGAAGACACAGAGCCTGGCATTTCATTCCGTTTCTGAAGGGAAACACACAGCACAATTCTCATCCATGAACCACACTCTGCTTCAGAGCAAGAAGCACGCACTTGCTTTCCATAATCTCTAATAAGGCAGGAAACGTGAGTGTGCTCAGAACAAAAGAACTGTGTTTCCTACACACACGCACCATATCTAGTTCATCTCTGCTTCTTAAACTGATACAAACATCAGGTCCTCTAACCTCCAATGCTTTTCAGTTAAGAGTGAGAAACATGTGAGCTTCCTGAACGATGTTGCTTCGTTTTAGCTGAAAAGTGACTGCATTTAGCTGAAACGAAATCTTGCTTGTAAGAAGCCACAGAGCCTGGCATTTCACTCTGTTTCTGAAGTGAAACAAATAGCCCAGTACTCTTCCATGAACCACACTCTGCTTTAGAGCAAGAAGCATGCTCTTGCTTTCTAGATTATCCAATAAGGCAGGAAACGAGAGTGTGCTCAGAACAAAAGAACTGTGTTTCCTACACACACGGACCATATCTAGTTCAACTCTGCTTCTGAAACTGATACAAACCATAGGTCCTCTAACATCCAATGCGTATCAGTTAAGAGTAAGAAACGTGTGAGCTTCGTGAACCATGTAGCTTCGTTTGAGCTGAAAAGTGAGGGCGTTTACCTGAAATGAAGTCTTGCTTGTAGGAAGACACAGAGCCTGGCATTTCATTCCGTTTCTGAAGGGAAACACACAGCACAGTTCTCATCCATGAACCACACTCTGCTTTAGAGCAAGAAGCATGCTTTTGCTTTCTAGAGCCTCTTCTAAGGCGGGAAATGTGAGTGTACTCAGAACAAAAGAACTGTGTTTCCTACACACATGGACCATATCTAGTTCAACTCTGCTTCTGAAACTGATATAAAGCACAGTTCTTCTAACATCCAATGCTTTTCAGTTCAGAGCGAGAAACGTGTGAGCTTCGTGAACGATGTAGCTTTGTTTGAGCTGAAAAGTGACTGTGTTTACCTGAAAAGTAGTCTTGCTTGTAGGAAGACACAGAGCCTGGCATTTCATTCCATTTCTGAAGGGAAACACACAGCACAATTCTCATCCATGAACCACACTCTGCTTCAGAGCAAGAAGCACGCACTTGCTTTCCATCGTCTCTAATAAGGCAGGAAACGTGAGTGTGCTCAGAACAAAAGAACTGTGTTTCCTACACACACGCACCATATCTAGTTCAACTCTGCTTCTAAAACTGATACAAACATCAGGTCCTCTAACCTCCAATGCTTTTCAGTTAAGAGTGAGAAACGTGTGACCTTCGTCAACGATGTTGCTTCGTTTTAGCTGAAAAGTGACTGCGTTTACCTGAAACGAAGTCTGGCTTGTAAGAAGCCACAGAGCCTGGCATTTCACTCTGTTTCTGAAGTGAAACAAATAGCCCAGTACTCTTCCATGAACCACACTCTGCTTTAGAGCAAGAAGCATGCTTTTGCTTTCTAGAGTCTCTACTAAGGCGGGAAATGTGAGTGTACTCAGAACAAAAGAACTGTGTTTCCTACACACATGGACCATATCTAGTTCAACTGTGCTGCTGAAACTGATACAAACCACAGGTCTTCTAACATCCAATGCTTTTCAGTTCAGAGCGAGAAACGTGTGAGCTTAGTGAACGATGTAGCTTAGTTTGAGCTGAACACTGACTGTGTTTACCTGAAACGAAGTCTTGCTTGTAGGAAGACACAGAGCCTGGCATTTCATTCCGTTTCTGAAGGGAAACACACAGCACAATTCTCATCCATGAACCACACTCTGCTTCAGAGCAAGAAGCACGCACTTGCTTTCCATAGTCTCTAATAAGGCAGGAAACATGAGTGTGCTCAGAAAAAAAGAACTGTGTTTCCTACACACAGGCACCATATCTAGTTCAACTCTGCTTCTTAAACTGATACAAACATCAGGTCCTCTAACATCCAATGCTTTTCAGTTAAGAGTGAGAAACTTGTGAGCTTCCGGAACAATGTTGCTTCGTTTTAGCTGAAAAGTGACTGCATTTAGCTGAAACGAAATCTGGCTTGTAAGAAGCCACAGAGCCTGGCATTTCACTCTGTTTCTGAAGTGAAACAAATAGCCCAGTACTCTTCCATGAACCACACTCTGCTTTAGAGCAAGAAGCATGCTCTTGCTTTCTAGATTATCCAATAAGGCAGGAAATGAGAGTGTGCTCAGAACAAAAGAACTGTGTTTCCTACACACACGCACCATATCTAGTTCAACTGTGCTTCTGAAACTGATACAAACCGTAGGTCCTCTAACATCCAATGCTTTTCAGTTAAGATTGAGGAACGTGTGAGCTTCGTGAACGATGTAGATTCCCTTGAGATTAAAAGTGAGGGCTTTTACCTGAAACGATGTTTTGCTTGTAGGAAGACACAGAGCCTGGCATTTCATTCCGTTTCTGAAGGGAAACACACAGCACAGTTCACATCCATGAACCACACTCTGCTTTAGAGCAAGAAGCATGCTCTTGCTTTCTAGAGTCTCTAATAAGGTGGGAAACGTGAGTGGGCTCAGAACAAAAGAACTGTGTTTCCTACAAACACGTACCATATCTAGTTCAACTCTGCTTCTTAAACTGATAAAAACGTCAGGTCCTCTAACCTCCAATGCTTTTCAGTTAAGAGTGAGAAACGTGTGAACTTCGTGAACAATGTAGCTTCGTTTGAGCTGAAAAGTGACTGCGTTTACCTGAAACGAATTCTTGCTTGTAGGAAGACACAGAGCCTGGCATTTCATTACGTTTCTGTAGGGAAACACACAGCACAGTTCTCATCCATGAACAACACTCTGCTTTAGAGCAAGAAACAAGCACTTGCTTTCCAGAGTCTCTAATAAGGTGGGAAACGTGAGTGTGCTCAGAACAAGTGAACTGTGTTTCTTACACACACATACCATATCTAGTTCAACTCTGTTTCTGAAACTGATAAATCCACAGGTCATCTAACATCCAATGCTTTTCAGTTAACAGTGAGAAACGTGTGAGCTTCCTGAACGATGTTGCTTCCTTTTAGCTGAAAACTGACTGCCTTTACCTGAAACGAAGTCTTGCTTGTAGGAAGTCACAGAGCCTTGCATTTCACTCTGTTTCTGAACTGAAACAAATAGCCCAGTACTCTTCCATGAACCACACTCTGCTTTAGAGCAAGAAGCATGCTCTTGCTTTCTAGAGTCTCTAATAAGGCAGGAAACGTGAGTGTGCTCAGAAAAAAAGAACTGTATTTCCTACACACACGGACCATATCTAGTTCAACTCTGCTTCTGAAACTGATACAAACCATAGGTCCTCTAACATCCAATGCGTATCAGTTAAGAGTGAGAAACGTGTGAGCTTCGTGAACCATGTAGCTTCGTTTGAGCTGAAAAGTGAGGGCGTTTACCGGAAACGAAGTCTTGCTTGTAGGAAGACACAGAGCCTGGCATTTCATTCCGTTTCTGAAGGGAAACACACAGCACAGTTCTCATCCATGAACCACACTCTGCTTTAGAGCAAGAAGCATGCTTTTGCTTTCTAGAGTCTCTTCTAAGGCGGGAAATGTGAGTGTACTCAGAACAATAGAACTGTGTTTCCTACACACATGGACCATATCTAGTTCAACTGTGCTTCTGAAACTGATACAAACCACAGGTCTTCTAACATCCAATGCTTTTCAGTTCAGAGCGAGAAACGTGTGAGCTTAGTGAACGATGTAGCTTAGTTTGAGCTGAAAACTGTCTGTGTTTACCTGAAACGAAGTCTTGCTTGTAGGAAGACACAGAGCCTGGCATTTCATTCCGTTTCTGAAGGGAAACACACAGCACAATTCTCATCCATGAACCACACTCTGCTTCAGAGCAAGAAGCACGCACTTGCTTTCCATAATCTCTAATAAGGCAGGAAACGTGAGTGTGCTCAGAACAAAAGAACTGTGTTTCCTACACACACGCACCATATCTAGTTCATCTCTGCTTCTTAAACTGATACAAACATCAGGTCCTCTAACCTCCAATGCTTTTCAGTTAAGAGTGAGAAACATGTGAGCTTCCTGAACGATGTTGCTTCGTTTTAGCTGAAAAGTGACTGCATTTAGCTGAAACGAAATCTTGCTTGTAAGAAGCCACAGAGCCTGGCATTTCACTCTGTTTCTGAAGTGAAACAAATAGCCCAGTACTCTTCCATGAACCACACTCTGCTTTAGAGCAAGAAGCATGCTCTTGCTTTCTAGATTATCCAATAAGGCAGGAAACGAGAGTGTGCTCAGAACAAAAGAACTGTGTTTCCTACACACACGGACCATATCTAGTTCAACTCTGCTTCTGAAACTGATACAAACCATAGGTCCTCTAACATCCAATGTATATCAGTTAAGAGTAAGAAACGTGTGAGCTTCGTGAACCATGTAGCTTCGTTTTAGCTGAAAAGTGACTGCATTTAGCTGAAACGAAATCTTGCTTGTAAGAAGCCACAGAGCCTGGCATTTCACTCTGTTTCTGAAGTGAAACAAATAGCCCAGTACTCTTCCATGAACCACACTCTGCTTTAGAGCAAGAAGCATGCTCTTGCTTTCTAGATTATCCAATAAGGCAGGAAACGAGAGTGTGCTCAGAACAAAAGAACTGTGTTTCCTACACACACGGACCATATCTAGTTCAACTCTGCTTCTGAAACTGATACAAACCATAGGTCCTCTAACATCCAATGCTTTTCAGTTAACAGTGAGACGTGTGAGCTTCGTGAACCATGTAGCTTTGTTTGAGCTGAAAACTGAGGGCGTTTACCTGAAACGAAGTCTTGCTTGTAGGAAGACACAGAGCCTGGCATTTCATTCCGTTTCTGAAGGGAAACACACAGCACAGTTCTCATCCATGAACCACACTCTGCTTTAGAGCAAGAAGCATGCTCTTGCTTTCTAGAGTCTCTAATAAGGTGGGAAACGTGAGTGGGCTCAGAACAAAAGAACTGTGTTTCCTACAAACACGTACCATATCTAGTTCAACTATGCTTCTTAAACTGATAAAAACATCAGGTCCTCTAACCTCCAATGCTTTTCAGTTAAGAGTGAGAAACGTGTGAACTTCGTGAACAATGTAGCTTCGTTTGAGCTGAAAAGTGACTGCGTTTACCTGAAACGAATTCTTGCTTGTAGGAAGACACAGAGCCTGGCATTTCATTACGTTTCTGTAGGGAAACACACAGCACAGTTCTCATCCATGAACCACACTCTGCTTTAGAGCAAGAAACACGCACTTGCTTTCCAGAGTCTCTAATAAGGTGGGAAACGTGAGTGTGCTCAGAACAAGTGAACTGTGTTTCTTACACACACATACCATATCTAGTTCAACTCTGTTTCTGAAACTGATAAATACACAGGTCATCTAACATCCAATGCTTTTCAGTTAACAGTGGGAAACGTGTGAGCTTCCTGAACGATGTTGCTTCCTTTTAGCTGAAAACTGACTGCCTTTACCTGAAACGAAGTCTTGCTTGTAGGAAGTCACAGAGCCTTGCATTTCACTCTGTTTCTGAACTGAAACAAATAGCCCAGTACTCTTCCATGAACCACACTCTGCTTTAGAGCAAGAAGCATGCTCTTGCTTTCTAGAGTCTCTAATAAGGCAGGAAACGTGAGTGTGCTCAGAAAAAAAGAACTGTATTTCCTACACACACGCACCATATCTAGTTCAACTATGCTTCTGAAACTGATACAAACCATAGGTCCTCTAACATCCAATGCGTATCAGTTAAGAGTGAGAAACGTGTGAGCTTCGTGAACCATGTAGCTTCGTTTGAGCTGAAAAGTGAGGGCGTTTACCTGAAACGAAGTCTTGCTTGTAGGAAGACACAGAGCCTGGCATTTCATTCCGTTTCTGAAGGGAAACACACAGCACAGTTCTCATCCATGAACCACACTCTGCTTTAGAGCAAGAAGCATGCTTTTGCTTTCTAGAGTCTCTTCTAAGGCGGGAAATGTGAGTGTACTCAGAACAATAGAACTGTGTTTCCTACACACATGGACCATATCTAGTTCAACTGTGCTTCTGAAACTGATACAAACCACAGGTCTTCTAACATCCAATGCTTTTCAGTTCAGAGCGAGAAACGTGTGAGCTTAGTGAACGATGTAGCTTAGTTTGAGCTGAAAACTGTCTGTGTTTACCTGAAACGAAGTCTTGCTTGTAGGAAGACACAGAGCCTGGCATTTCATTCCGTTTCTGAAGGGAAACACACAGCACAATTCTCATCCATGAACCACACTCTGCTTCAGAGCAAGAAGCACGCACTTGCTTTCCATAATCTCTAATAAGGCAGGAAACGTGAGTGTGCTCAGAACAAAAGAACTGTGTTTCCTACACACACGCACCATATCTAGTTCATCTCTGCTTCTTAAACTGATAAAAACATCAGGTCCTCTAACCTCCAATGCTTTTCAGTTAAGAGTGAGAAACGTGTGAACTTCGTGAACAATGTAGCTTCGTTTGAGCTGAAAAGTGACTGCGTTTACCTGAAACGAATTCTTGCTTGTAGGAAGACACAGAGCCTGGCATTTCATTACGTTTCTGTAGGGAAACACACAGCACAGTTCTCATCCATGAACCACACTCTGCTTTAGAGCAAGAAACACGCACTTGCTTTCCAGAGTCTCTAATAAGGTGGGAAACGTGAGTGTGCTCAGAACAAGTGAACTGTGTTTCTTACACACACATACCATATCTAGTTCAACTCTGTTTCTGAAACTGATAAATACACAGGTCATCTAACATCCAATGCTTTTCAGTTAACAGTGGGAAACGTGTGAGCTTCCTGAACGATGTTGCTTCCTTTTAGCTGAAAACTGACTGCCTTTACCTGAAACGAAGTCTTGCTTGTAGGAAGTCACAGAGCCTTGCATTTCACTCTGTTTCTGAACTGAAACAAATAGCCCAGTACTCTTCCATGAACCACACTCTGCTTTAGAGCAAGAAGCATGCTCTTGCTTTCTAGAGTCTCTAATAAGGCAGGAAACGTGAGTGTGCTCAGAAAAAAAGAACTGTATTTCCTACACACACGCACCATATCTAGTTCAACTATGCTTCTGAAACTGATACAAACCATAGGTCCTCTAACATCCAATGCGTATCAGTTAAGAGTGAGAAACGTGTGAGCTTCGTGAACCATGTAGCTTCGTTTGAGCTGAAAAGTGAGGGCGTTTACCTGAAACGAAGTCTTGCTTGTAGGAAGACACAGAGCCTGGCATTTCATTCCGTTTCTGAAGGGAAACACACAGCACAGTTCTCATCCATGAACCACACTCTGCTTTAGAGCAAGAAGCATGCTTTTGCTTTCTAGAGTCTCTTCTAAGGCGGGAAATGTGAGTGTACTCAGAACAATAGAACTGTGTTTCCTACACACATGGACCATATCTAGTTCAACTGTGCTTCTGAAACTGATACAAACCACAGGTCTTCTAACATCCAATGCTTTTCAGTTCAGAGCGAGAAACGTGTGAGCTTAGTGAACGATGTAGCTTAGTTTGAGCTGAAAACTGTCTGTGTTTACCTGAAACGAAGTCTTGCTTGTAGGAAGACACAGAGCCTGGCATTTCATTCCGTTTCTGAAGGGAAACACACAGCACAATTCTCATCCATGAACCACACTCTGCTTCAGAGCAAGAAGCACGCACTTGCTTTCCATAATCTCTAATAAGGCAGGAAACGTGAGTGTGCTCAGAACAAAAGAACTGTGTTTCCTACACACACGCACCATATCTAGTTCATCTCTGCTTCTTAAACTGATACAAACATCAGGTCCTCTAACCTCCAATGCTTTTCAGTTAAGAGTGAGAAACATGTGAGCTTCCTGAACGATGTTGCTTCGTTTTAGCTGAAAAGTGACTGCATTTAGCTGAAACGAAATCTTGCTTGTAAGAAGCCACAGAGCCTGGCATTTCACTCTGTTTCTGAAGTGAAACAAATAGCCCAGTACTCTTCCATGAACCACACTCTGCTTTAGAGCAAGAAGCATGCTCTTGCTTTCTAGATTATCCAATAAGGCAGGAAACGAGAGTGTGCTCAGAACAAAAGAACTGTGTTTCCTACACACACGGACCATATCTAGTTCAACTCTGCTTCTGAAACTGATACAAACCATAGGTCCTCTAACATCCAATGCGTATCAGTTAAGAGTAAGAAACGTGTGAGCTTCGTGAACCATGTAGCTTCGTTTGAGCTGAAAAGTGAGGGCGTTTACCTGAAATGAAGTCTTGCTTGTAGGAAGACACAGAGCCTGGCATTTCATTCCGTTTCTGAAGGGAAACACACAGCACAGTTCTCATCCATGAACCACACTCTGCTTTAGAGCAAGAAGCATGCTTTTGCTTTCTAGAGCCTCTTCTAAGGCGGGAAATGTGAGTGTACTCAGAACAAAAGAACTGTGTTTCCTACACACATGGACCATATCTAGTTCAACTCTGCTTCTGAAACTGATATAAAGCACAGTTCTTCTAACATCCAATGCTTTTCAGTTCAGAGCGAGAAACGTGTGAGCTTCGTGAACGATGTAGCTTTGTTTGAGCTGAAAAGTGACTGTGTTTACCTGAAAAGTAGTCTTGCTTGTAGGAAGACACAGAGCCTGGCATTTCATTCCATTTCTGAAGGGAAACACACAGCACAATTCTCATCCATGAACCACACTCTGCTTCAGAGCAAGAAGCACGCACTTGCTTTCCATCGTCTCTAATAAGGCAGGAAACGTGAGTGTGCTCAGAACAAAAGAACTGTGTTTCCTACACACACGCACCATATCTAGTTCAACTCTGCTTCTAAAACTGATACAAACATCAGGTCCTCTAACCTCCAATGCTTTTCAGTTAAGAGTGAGAAACGTGTGACCTTCGTCAACGATGTTGCTTCGTTTTAGCTGAAAAGTGACTGCGTTTACCTGAAACGAAGTCTGGCTTGTAAGAAGCCACAGAGCCTGGCATTTCACTCTGTTTCTGAAGTGAAACAAATAGCCCAGTACTCTTCCATGAACCACACTCTGCTTTAGAGCAAGAAGCATGCTTTTGCTTTCTAGAGTCTCTACTAAGGCGGGAAATGTGAGTGTACTCAGAACAAAAGAACTGTGTTTCCTACACACATGGACCATATCTAGTTCAACTGTGCTGCTGAAACTGATACAAACCACAGGTCTTCTAACATCCAATGCTTTTCAGTTCAGAGCGAGAAACGTGTGAGCTTAGTGAACGATGTAGCTTAGTTTGAGCTGAACACTGACTGTGTTTACCTGAAACGAAGTCTTGCTTGTAGGAAGACACAGAGCCTGGCATTTCATTCCGTTTCTGAAGGGAAACACACAGCACAATTCTCATCCATGAACCACACTCTGCTTCAGAGCAAGAAGCACGCACTTGCTTTCCATAGTCTCTAATAAGGCAGGAAACATGAGTGTGCTCAGAAAAAAAGAACTGTGTTTCCTACACACAGGCACCATATCTAGTTCAACTCTGCTTCTTAAACTGATACAAACATCAGGTCCTCTAACATCCAATGCTTTTCAGTTAAGAGTGAGAAACTTGTGAGCTTCCGGAACAATGTTGCTTCGTTTTAGCTGAAAAGTGACTGCATTTAGCTGAAACGAAATCTGGCTTGTAAGAAGCCACAGAGCCTGGCATTTCACTCTGTTTCTGAAGTGAAACAAATAGCCCAGTACTCTTCCATGAACCACACTCTGCTTTAGAGCAAGAAGCATGCTCTTGCTTTCTAGATTATCCAATAAGGCAGGAAATGAGAGTGTGCTCAGAACAAAAGAACTGTGTTTCCTACACACACGCACCATATCTAGTTCAACTGTGCTTCTGAAACTGATACAAACCGTAGGTCCTCTAACATCCAATGCTTTTCAGTTAAGAGTGAGGAACGTGTGAGCTTCGTGAACGATGTAGATTCCCTTGAGATTAAAAGTGAGGGCTTTTACCTGAAACGATGTTTTGCTTGTAGGAAGACACAGAGCCTGGCATTTCATTCCGTTTCTGAAGGGAAACACACAGCACAGTTCACATCCATGAACCACACTCTGCTTTAGAGCAAGAAGCATGCTCTTGCTTTCTAGAGTCTCTAATAAGGTGGGAAACGTGAGTGGGCTCAGAACAAAAGAACTGTGTTTCCTACAAACACGTACCATATCTAGTTCAACTCTGCTTCTTAAACTGATAAAAACGTCAGGTCCTCTAACCTCCAATGCTTTTCAGTTAAGAGTGAGAAACGTGTGAACTTCGTGAACAATGTAGCTTCGTTTGAGCTGAAAAGTGACTGCGTTTACCTGAAACGAATTCTTGCTTGTAGGAAGACACAGAGCCTGGCATTTCATTACGTTTCTGTAGGGAAACACACAGCACAGTTCTCATCCATGAAATACACTCTGCTTTAGAGCAAGAAACAAGCACTTGCTTTCCAGAGTCTCTAATAAGGTGGGAAACGTGAGTGTGCTCAGAACAAGTGAACTGTGTTTCTTACACACACATACCATATCTAGTTCAACTCTGTTTCTGAAACTGATAAATCCACAGGTCATCTAACATCCAATGCTTTTCAGTTAACAGTGAGAAACGTGTGAGCTTCCTGAACGATGTTGCTTCCTTTTAGCTGAAAACTGACTGCCTTTACCTGAAACGAAGTCTTGCTTGTAGGAAGTCACAGAGCCTTGCATTTCACTCTGTTTCTGAACTGAAACAAATAGCCCAGTACTCTTCCATGAACCACACTCTGCTTTAGAGCAAGAAGCATGCTCTTGCTTTCTAGAGTCTCTAATAAGGCAGGAAACGTGAGTGTGCTCAGAAAAAAAGAACTGTATTTCCTACACACACGGACCATATCTAGTTCAACTCTGCTTCTGAAACTGATACAAACCATAGGTCCTCTAACATCCAATGCGTATCAGTTAAGAGTGAGAAACGTGTGAGCTTCGTGAACCATGTAGCTTCGTTTGAGCTGAAAAGTGAGGGCGTTTACCGGAAACGAAGTCTTGCTTGTAGGAAGACACAGAGCCTGGCATTTCATTCCGTTTCTGAAGGGAAACACACAGCACAGTTCTCATCCATGAACCACACTCTGCTTTAGAGCAAGAAGCATGCTTTTGCTTTCTAGAGTCTCTTCTAAGGCGGGAAATGTGAGTGTACTCAGAACAATAGAACTGTGTTTCCTACACACATGGACCATATCTAGTTCAACTGTGCTTCTGAAACTGATACAAACCACAGGTCTTCTAACATCCAATGCTTTTCAGTTCAGAGCGAGAAACGTGTGAGCTTAGTGAACGATGTAGCTTAGTTTGAGCTGAAAACTGTCTGTGTTTACCTGAAACGAAGTCTTGCTTGTAGGAAGACACAGAGCCTGGCATTTCATTCCGTTTCTGAAGGGAAACACACAGCACAATTCTCATCCATGAACCACACTCTGCTTCAGAGCAAGAAGCACGCACTTGCTTTCCATAATCTCTAATAAGGCAGGAAACGTGAGTGTGCTCAGAACAAAAGAACTGTGTTTCCTACACACACGCACCATATCTAGTTCATCTCTGCTTCTTAAACTGATACAAACATCAGGTCCTCTAACCTCCAATGCTTTTCAGTTAAGAGTGAGAAACATGTGAGCTTCCTGAACGATGTTGCTTCGTTTTAGCTGAAAAGTGACTGCATTTAGCTGAAACGAAATCTTGCTTGTAAGAAGCCACAGAGACTGGCATTTCACTCTGTTTCTGAAGTGAAACAAATAGCCCAGTACTCTTCCATGAACCACACTCTGCTTTAGAGCAAGAAGCATGCTCTTGCTTTCTAGATTATCCAATAAGGCAGGAAACGAGAGTGTGCTCAGAACAAAAGAACTGTGTTTCCTACACACACGGACCATATCTAGTTCAACTCTGCTTCTGAAACTGATACAAACCATAGGTCCTCTAACATCCAATGTATATCAGTTAAGAGTAAGAAACGTGTGAGCTTCGTGAACCATGTAGCTTCGTTTTAGCTGAAAAGTGACTGCATTTAGCTGAAACGAAATCTTGCTTGTAAGAAGCCACAGAGCCTGGCATTTCACTCTGTTTCTGAAGTGAAACAAATAGCCCAGTACTCTTCCATGAACCACACTCTGCTTTAGAGCAAGAAGCATGCTCTTGCTTTCTAGATTATCCAATAAGGCAGGAAACGAGAGTGTGCTCAGAACAAAAGAACTGTGTTTCCTACACACACGGACCATATCTAGTTCAACTCTGCTTCTGAAACGGATACAAACCATAGGTCCTCTAACATCCAATGCTTTTCAGTTAACAGTGAGACGTGTGAGCTTCGTGAACCATGTAGCTTTGTTTGAGCTGAAAACTGAGGGCGTTTACCTGAAACGAAGTCTTGCTTGTAGGAAGACACAGAGCCTGGCATTTCATTCCGTTTCTGAAGGGAAACACACAGCACAGTTCTCATCCATGAACCACACTCTGCTTTAGAGCAAGAAGCATGCTTTTGCTTTCTAGAGTCTCTTCTAAGGCGGGAAATGTGAGTGTACTCAGAACAAAAGAACTGTGTTTGCTACACACAGATACCATATCTAGTTCAACTCTGCTTCTTAAACTGATACAAACATCAGGTCCTCTAACCTCCAATGCTTTTCAGTTCAGAGTGAGAAACATGTGAGCTTCGTCAACGATGTTGCTTCATTTTAGCTGAAAAGTGACTGCGTTTACCTGAAACGAAGTCTGGCTTGTAAGAAGCCACAGAGCCTGGCATTTCACTCTGTTTCTGAAGTGATACAAATAGCCCAGTACTCTTCCATGAACCACACTCTGCTTTAGAGCAAGAAGCATGCTTTTGCTTTCTAGAGTCTCTTCTAAGGCGGGAAATGTGAGTGTACTCAGAACAAAAGAACTGTGTTTCCTACACACATGGACCATATCTAGTTCAACTCTGCTTCTGAAACTGATATAAAGCACAGTTCTTCTAACATCCAATGCTTTTCAGTTCAGAGCGAGAAACGTGTGAGCTTCGTGAACGATGTAGCTTTGTTTGAGCTGAAAAGTGACTGCGTTTACCTGAAAAGTAGTCTTGCTTGTAGGAAGACACAGAGCCTGGCATTTCATTCCGTTTCTGAAGGGAAACACACAGCACAATTCTCATCCATGAACCACACTCTGCTTTAGAGCAAGAAACACGCACTTGCTTTCCAGAGTCTCTAATAGGGTGGGAAACGTGAGTGTGCTCAGAACAAGTGAACTGTGTTTCTTACACACACATACCATATCTAGTTCAACTCTGTTTCTGAAACTGATAAATCCACAGGTCATCTAACATCCAATGCTTTTCAGTTAACAGTGAGAAACGTGTGAGCTTCCTGAACGATGTTGCTTCCTTTTAGCTGAAAACTGACTGCCTTTACCTGAAACGAAGTCTTGCTTGTAGGAAGTCACAGAGCCTTGCATTTCACTCTGTTTCTGAAGTGAAACAAATAGCCCAGTACTCTTCCATGAACCACACTCTGCTTTAGAGCAAGAAGCATGCTCTTGCTTTCTAGATTATCCAATAAGGCAGGAAACGAGAGTGTGCTCAGAACAAAAGAACTGTGTTTCCTACACACACGGACCATATCTAGTTCAACTCTGCTTCTGAAACTGATACAAACCGTAGGTCCTCTAACATCCAATGCTTTTCAGTTAAGAGTGAGGAACGTGTGAGCTTCGTGAACGATGTAGATTCCCTTGAGATTAAAAGTGAGGGCTTTTACCTGAAACGATGTTTTGCTTGTAGGAAGACACAGAGCCTGGCATTTCATTCCGTTTCTGAAGGGAAACACACAGCACAGTTCTCATCCATGAACCACACTCTGCTTTAGAGCAAGAAACACGCACTTGCTTTCCAGAGTCTCTAATAAGGTGGGAAACGTGAGTGTGCTCAGAACAAGTGAACTGTGTTTCTTACACACACATACCATATCTAGTTCAACTCTGTTTCTGAAACTGATAAATCCACAGGTCATCTAACATCCAATGCTTTTCAGTTAACAGTGAGAAACGTGTGAGCTTCCTGAACGATGTTGCTTCCTTTTAGCTGAAAACTGACTGCCTTTACCTGAAACGAAGTCTTGCTTGTAGGAAGACACAGAGCCTGGCATTGAACTCCGTTTCTGAAGGGAAACACACAGCACAGTTCACATCCATGAACCACACTCTGCTTTAGAGCAAGAAGCATGCTCTTGCTTTCTAGAGTCTCTAATAAGGTGGGAAACGTGAGTGGGCTCAGAACAAAAGAACTGTGTTTCCTACAAACACGTACCATATCTAGTTCAACTCTGCTTCTTAAACTGATACAAACATCAGGTCCTCTAACCTCCAATGCTTTTCAGTTAAGAGTGAGTAACGTGTGACCTTCGTCAATGATGTTACTTCGTTTTAGCTGAAAAGTGACTGCGTTTACCTGAAACGAAGTCTGGCTTGTAAGAAGCCACAGAGCCTGGCATTTCACTCTGTTTCTGAAGTGAAACAAATAGCCCAGTACTCTTCCATGAACCACACTCTGCTTTAGAGCAAGAAGCATGCTTTTGCTTTCTAGAGTCTCTACTAAGGCGGGAAATGTGAGTGTACTCAGAACAAAAGAACTGTGTTTCCTACACACATGGACCATATCTAGTTCAACTGTGCTTCTGAAACTGATACAAACCACAGGTCTTCTAACATCCAATGCTTTTCAGTTCAGAGCGAGAAACGTGTGAGCTTAGTGAACGATGTAGCTTAGTTTGAGCTGAAAACTGACTGTGTTTACCTGAAACGAAGTCTTGCTGGTAGGAAGACACAGAGCCTGGCATTTCATTCCGTTTCTGAAGGGAAACACACAGCACAATTCTCATCCATGAACCACACTCTGCTTCAGAGCAAGAAGCACGCACTTGCTTTCCATAGTCTCTAATAAGGCAGGAAACGTGAGTGTGCTCAGAACAAAAGAACTGTGTTTCCTACACACACGCACCATATCTAGTTCAACTCTGCTTCTTAAACTGATACAAACATCAGGTCCTCTAATATCCAATGCTTTTCAGTTAATGAGTGAGAAATTTGTGAGCTTCCGGAACGATGTTGCTTCGTTTTAGCTGAAAAGTGACTGCATTTAGCTGAAACGAAATCTTGCTTGTAAGAAGCCACAGAGCCTGGCATTTCACTCTGTTTCTGAAGTGAAACAAATAGCCCAGTACTCTTCCATGAACCACACTCTGCTTTAGAGCAAGAAGCATGCTCTTGCTTTCTAGATTATCCAATAAGGCAGGAAATGAGAGTGTGCTCAGAACAAAAGTACTGTGTTTCCTACACACACGCACCATGTCTAGTTCAACTGTGCTTCTGAAACTGATACAAACCGTAGGTCCTCTAACATCCAATGCTTTTCAGTTAAGAGTGAGGAACGTGTGAGCTTCGTGAACGATGTAGCTTCCCTTGAGATTAAAAGTGAGGGCTTTTACCTGAAACGAAGTTTTGCTTGTAGGAAGACACAGAGCCTGGCATTTCATTCCCTTTCTGAAGGGAAACACACAGCACAGTTCACATCCATGAACCACACTCTGATTTAGAGCAAGAAGCATGCTCTTGCTTTCTAGAGTCTCTAATAATGTGGGAAACGTGAGTGGGCTCAGAACAAAAGAACTGTGTTTCCTACAAACACGTTCCATATCTAGTTCAACACTGCTTCTTAAACTGATAAAAACATCAGGTCCTCTAACCTCCAATGCTTTTCAGTTAAGAGTGAGAAACGTGTGAACTTCGTGAACAATGTAGCTTCGTTTGAGCTGAAAAGTGACTGCGTTTACCTGAAACGAATTCTTGCTTGTAGGAAGACACAGAGCCTGGCATTTCATTACGTTTCTGTAGGGAAACACACAGCACAATTCTCATCCATGAACCACACTCTGCTTTAGAGCAAGAAGCACGCACTTGCTTTCCAGAGTCTCTAATAAGGTGGGAAACGTGAGTGTGCTCAGAACAAGTGAACTGTGTTTCTTACACACACATACCATATCTAGTTCAACTCTGTTTCTGAAACTGATAAATCCACAGGTCATCTAACATCCAATGCTTTTCAGTTAACAGTGAGAAACGTGTGAGCTTCATGAACGATGTTGATTCCTTTTAGCTGAAAACTGACTGCATTTACCTGAAACGAAGTCTTGCTTGTAGGAAGTCACAGAGCCTTGCATTTCACTCTGTTTCTGAACTGAAACAAATAGCCCAGTACTCTTCCATGAACCACACTCCGCATTAGAGCAAGAAGCATGCTCTTGCTTTCTAGAGTCTCTAATAAGGCAGGAAACGTGAGTGTGCTCAGAAAAAAAGAACTGTATTTCCTACACACACGCACCATATCTACGTCAACTCTGCTTCTGAAACTGATACAAACCATAGGTCCTCTAACATCCAATGCGTATCAGTTAAGAGTGAGAAACGTGTGAGCTTCGTGAACAATGTAGCTTCGTTTGAGCTGAAAAGTGAGGGCGTTTACCTGAAACCAAGTCTTGCTTGTAGGAAGACACAGAGCCTGGCATTTCATTCCGTTTCTGAAGGGAAACAAACAGCACAGTTCTCATCCATGAACCACACTCTGCTTTAGAGCAAGAAGCATGCTCTTGCTTTCTAGAGTCTCTAATAAGGTGGGAAACGTGAGTGGCCTCAGAACAAAAGAACTGTGTTTCCTACAAACACGTACCATATCTAGTTCAACTCTGCTTCTTAAACTGATACAAACATCAGGTCCTCTAACCTCCAATGCTTTTCAGTTTAGAGTGAGAAACGTGTGACCTTCGTCAATGATGTTACTTCGTTTTAGCTGAAAAGTGACTGCGTTTACCTGAAACGAAGTCTGGCTTGTAAGAAGCCACAGAGCCTGGCATTTCACTCTGTTTCTGAAGTGAAACAAATAGCCCAGTACTCTTCCATGAACCACACTCTGCTTTAGAGCAAGAAGCATGCTTTTGCTTTCTAGAGTCTCTACTAAGGCGGGAAATGTGAGTGTACTCAGAACAAAAGAACTGTGTTTCCTACACACATGGACCATATCTAGTTCAACTGTGCTTCTGAAACTGATACAAACCACAGGTCTTCTAACATCCAATGCTTTTCAGTTCAGAGCGAGAAACGTGTGAGCTTAGTGAACGATGTAGCTTAGTTTGAGCTGAAAACTGACTGTGTTTACCTGAAACGAAGTCTTGCTTGTAGGAAGACACAGAGCCTGGCATTTCATTCCGTTTCTGAAGGGAAACACACAGCACAATTCTCATCCATGAACCACACTCTGCTTCAGAGCAAGAAGCACGCACTTGCTTTCCATAGTCTCTAATAAGGCAGGAAACGTGAGTGTGCTCAGAACAAAAGAACTGTGTTTCCTACACACACGCACCATATCTAGTTCAACTCTGCTTCTTAAACTGATACAAACATCAGGTCCTCTAACCTCCAATGCTTTTCAGTTCAGAGTGAGAAACATTTGAGCTTCGTCAACGATGTTGCTTCATTTTAGCTGAAAAGTGACTGCGTTTACCTGAAACGAAGTCTGGCTTGTAAGAAGCCACAGAGCCTGGCATTTCACTCTGTTTCTGAAGTGATACAAATAGCCCAGTGCTCTTCCATGAACCACACTCTGCTTTAGAGCAAGAAGCATGCTTTTGCTTTCTAGAGTCTCTTCTAAGGCGGGAAATGTGAGTGTACTCAGAACAAAAGAACTGTGTTTCCTACACACATGGACCATATCTAGTTCAACTCTGCTTCTGAAACTGATATAAAGCACAGTTCTTCTAACATCCAATGCTTTTCAGTTCAGAGCGAGAAACGTGTGAGCTTCGTGAACGATGTAGCTTTGTTTGAGCTGAAAAGTGACTGCGTTTACCTGAAAAGTAGTCTTGCTTGTAGGAAGACACAGAGCCTGGCATTTCATTCCGTTTCTGAAGGGAAACACACAGCACAATTCTCATCCATGAACCACACTCTGCTTCAGAGCAAGAAGCACGCACTTGCTTTCCATAGTCTCTAATAAGGCAGGAAACATGAGTGTGCTCAGAAAAAAAGAACTGTGTTTCCTACACACAGGCACCATATCTAGTTCAACTCTGCCTCTTAAACTGATACAAACATCAGGTCCTCTAACATCCAATGCTTTTCAGTTAAGAGTGAGAAACTTGTGAGCTTCCGGAACAATGTTGCTTCGTTTTAGCTGAAAAGTGACTGCATTTAGCTGAAACGAAATCTGGCTTGTAAGAAGCCACAGAGCCTGGCATTTCACTCTGTTTCTGAAGTGAAACAAATAGCCCAGTACTCTTCCATGAACCACACTCTGCTTTAGAGCAAGAAGCATGCTCTTGCTTTCTAGATTATCCAATAAGGCAGGAAATGAGAGTGTGCTCAGAACAAAAGAACTGTGTTTCCTACACACACGCACCATATCTAGTTCAACTGTGCTTCTGAAACTGATACAAACCGTAGGTCCTCTAACATCCAATGCTTTTCAGTTAAGAGTGAGGAACGTGTGAGCTTCGTGAACGATGTAGATTCCCTTGAGATTAAAAGTGAGGGCTTTTACCTGAAACGATTTTTTGCTTGTAGGAAGACACAGAGCCTGGCATTTCATTCCGTTTCTGAAGGGAAACACACAGCACAGTTCACATCCATGAACCACACTCTGCTTTAGAGCAAGAAGCATGCTCTTGCTTTCTAGAGTCTCTAATAAGGTGGGAAACGTGAGTGGGCTCAGAACAAAAGAACTGTGTTTCCTACAAACACGTACCATATCTAGTTCAACTCTGCTTCTTAAACTGATAAAAACATCAGGTCCTCTAACCTCCAATGCTTTTCAGTTAAGAGTGAGAAACGTGTGAACTTCGTGAACAATGTAGCTTCGTTTGAGCTGAAAAGTGACTGCGTTTACCTGAAACGAATTCTTGCTTGTAGGAAGACACAGAGCCTGGCATTTCATTACGTTTCTGTAGGGAAACACACAGCACAGTTCTCATCCATGAACCACACTCTGCTTTAGAGCAAGAAACACGCACTTGCTTTCCAGAGTCTCTAATAAGGTGGGAAACGTGAGTGTGCTCAGAACAAGTGAACTGTGTTTCTTACACACACATACCATATCTAGTTCAACTCTGTTTCTGAAACTGATAAATCCACAGGTCATCTAACATCCAATGCTTTTCAGTTAACAGTGAGAAACGTGTGAGCTTCCTGAACGATGTTGCTTCCTTTTAGCTGAAAACTGACTGCCTTTACCTGAAACGAAGTCTTGCTTGTAGGAAGTCACAGAGCCTTGCATTTCACTCTGTTTCTGAACTGAAACAAATAGCCCAGTACTCTTCCATGAACCACACTCTGCTTTAGAGCAAGAAGCATGCTCTTGCTCTCTAGATTATCCAATAAGGCAGGCAACGAGAGTGTGCTCAGAACAAAAGAACTGTGTTTCCTACACACACGGACCATATCTAGTTCAACTCTGCTTCTGAAACTGATACAAACCATAGGTCCTCTAAAATCCAATGCTTTTCAGTTAACAGTGAGAAACGTGTGAGCTTCGTGAACCATGTAGCTTCGTTTGAGCTGAAAAGTGAGGGCGTTTACCTGAAACGAAGTCTTGCTTGTAGGAAGACACAGAGCCTGGCATTTCATTCCGTTTCTGAAGGGAAACACACAGCACAGTTCTCATCCATGAACCACACTCTGCTTTAGAGCAAGAAGCATGCTTTTGCTTTCTAGAGTCTCTTCTAAGGCGGGAAATGTGAGTGTACTCAGAACAAAAGAACTGTGTTTGCTACACACAGATACCATAACTAGTTCAACTCTGCTTCTTAAACTGATACAAACATCAGGTCCTCTAACCTCCAATGCTTTTCAGTTCAGAGTGAGAATCATGTGAGCTTCGTCAACGATGTTGCTTCATTTTAGCTGAAAAGTGACTGCGTTTACCTGAAACGAAGTCTGGCTTGTAAGAAGCCACAGAGCCTGGCATTTCACTCTGTTTCTGAAGTGATACAAATAGCCCAGTACTCTTCCATGAACCACACTCTGCTTTAGAGCAAGAAGCATGCTTTTGCTTTCTAGAGTCTCTTCTAAGGCGGGAAATGTGAGTGTACTCAGAACAAAAGAACTGTGTTTCCTACACACATGGACCATATCTAGTTCAACTCTGCTTCTGAAACTGATATAAAGCACAGTTCTTCTAACATCCAATGCTTTTCAGTTCAGAGCGAGAAACGTGTGAGCTTCGTGAACGATGTAGCTTTGTTTGAGCTGAAAAGTGACTGCGTTTACCTGAAAAGTAGTCTTGCTTGTAGGAAGACACAGAGCCTGGCATTTCATTCCGTTTCTGAAGGGAAACACACAGCACAATTCTCATCCATGAACCACACTCTGCTTCAGAGCAAGAAGCACGCACTTGCTTTCCATAGTCTCTAATAAGGCAGGAAACATGAGTGTGCTCAGAAAAAAAGAACTGTGTTTCCTACACACAGGCACCATATCTAGTTCAACTCTGCTTCTTAAACTGATACAAACATCAGGTCCTCTAACATCCAATGCTTTTCAGTTAAGAGTGAGAAACTTGTGAGCTTCCGGAACAATGTTGCTTCGTTTTAGCTGAAAAGTGACTGCATTTAGCTGAAACGAAATCTGGATTGTAAGAAGCCACAGAGCCTGGCATTTCACTCTGTTTCTGAAGTGAAACAAATAGCCCAGTACTCTTCCATGAACCACACTCTGCTTTAGAGCAAGAAGCATGCTCTTGCTTTCTAGATTATCCAATAAGGCAGGAAATGAGAGTGTGCTCAGAACAAAAGAACTGTGTTTCCTACACACACGCACCATATCTAGTTCAACTGTGCTTCTGAAACTGATACAAACCGTAGGTCCTCTAACATCCAATGCTTTTCAGTTAAGAGTGAGGAACGTGTGAGCTTCGTGAACGATGTAGATTCCCTTGAGATAAAAAGTGAGGGCTTTTACCTGAAACGATGTTTTGCTTGTAGGAAGACACAGAGCCTGGCATTTCATTCCGTTTCTGAAGGGAAACACACAGCACAGTTCACATCCATGAACCACACTCTGTTTTAGAGTAAGAAGCATGCTCTTGCTTTCTAGAGTCTCTAATAAGGTGGGAAACGTGAGTGGGCTCAGAACAAAAGAACTGTGTTTCCTACAAACACGTACCATATCTAGTTCAACTCTGCTTCTTAAACTGATAAAAACATCAGGTCCTCTAACATCCAATGCTTTTCAGTTAACAGTGAGAAACGTGTGAGCTTCCTGAACGATGTTGCTTCCTTTTAGCTGAAAACTGACTGCCTTTACCTGAAACGAAGTCTTGCTTGTAGGAAGTCACAGAGCCTTGCATTTCACTCTGTTTCTGAACTGAAACAAATAGCCCAGTACTCTTCCATGAACCACACTCTGCTTTAGAGCAAGAAGCATGCTCTTGCTTTCTAGAGTCTCTAAAAAGGCAGGAAACGTGAGTGTGCTCAGAAAAAAAGAACTGTATTTCCTACACACACGGACCATATCTAGTTCAACTCTGCTTCTAAAACTGATACAAACATCAGGTCCTCTAACCTCCAATGCTTTTCAGTTAAGAGTGAGAAACGTGTTACCTTCGTCAACGATGTTGCTTCGTTTTAGCTGGAAAGTGACTGCGTTTACCTGAAACGAAGTCTGGCTTGTAAGAAGCCACAGAGCCTGGCATTTCACTCTGTTTCTGAAGTGAAACAAATAGCCCAGTACTCTTCCATGAACCACACTCTGCTTTAGAGCAAGAAGCATGCTTTTGCTTTCTAGAGTCTCTAATAAGGCGGGAAATGTGAGTGTACTCAGAACAATAGAACTGTGTTTCCTACACACATGGACCATATCTAGTTCAACTGTGCTTCTGAAACTGATACAAACCACAGGTCTTCTAACATCCAATGCTTTTCAGTTCAGAGCGAGAAACGTGTGAGCTTAGTGAACGATGTAGCTTAGTTTGAGCTGAAAACTGTCTGTGTTTACCTGAAACGAAGTCTTGCTTGTAGGAAGACACAGAGCCTGGCATTTCATTCCGTTTCTGAAGGGAAACACACAGCACAATTCTCATCCATGAACCACACTCTGCTTCAGAGCAAGAAGCACGCACTTGCTTTCCATAATCTCTAATAAGGCAGGAAACGTGAGTGTGCTCAGAACAAAAGAACTGTGTTTCCTACACACACGCACCATATCTAGTTCATCTCTGCTTCTTAAACTGATACAAACATCAGGTCCTCTAAGCTCCAATGCTTTTCAGTTAAGAGTGAGAAACATGTGAGCTTCCTGAACGATGTTGCTTCGTTTTAGCTGAAAAGTGACTTCATTTAGCTGAAACGAAATCTTGCTTGTAAGAAGCCACAGAGCCTGGCATTTCACTCTGTTTCTGAAGTGAAACAAATAGCCCAGTACTCTTCCATGAACCACACTCTGCTTTAGAGCAAGAAGCATGCTCTTGCTTTCTAGATTATCCAATAAGGCAGGAAACGAGAGTGTGCTCAGAACAAAAGAACTGTGTTTCCTACACACACGGACCATATCTAGTTCAACTCTGCTTCTGAAACTGATACAAACCATAGGTCCTCTAACATCCAATGCGTATCAGTTAAGAGTGAGAAACGTGTGAGCTTCGTGAACCATGTAGCTTCGTTTGAGCTGAAAAGTGAGGGCGTTTACCTGAAACGAAGTCTTGCTTGTAGGAAGACACAGAGCCTGGCATTTCATTCCGTTTCTGAAGGGAAACACACAGCACAGTTCTCATCCATGAACCACACTCTGCTTTAGAGCAAGAAGCATGCTTTTGCTTTCTAGAGCCTCTTCTAAGGCGGGAAATGTGAGTGTACTCAGAACAAAAGAACTGTGTTTCCTACACACATGGACCATATCTAGTTCAACTCTGCTTCTGAAACTGATATAAAGCACAGTTCTTCTAACATCCAATGCTTTTCAGTTCAGAGCGAGAAACGTGTGAGCTTCGTGAACGATGTAGCTTTGTTTGAGCTGAAAAGTGACTGCGTTTACCTGAAAAGTAGTCTTGCTTGTAGGAAGACACAGAGCCTGGCATTTCATTCCGTTTCTGAAGGGAAACACACAGCACAATTCTCATCCATGAACCACACTCTGCTTCAGAGCAAGAAGCACGCACTTGCTTTCCATAGTCTCTAATAAGGCAGGAAACGTGAGTGTGCTCAGAACAAAAGAACTGTGTTTCCTACACACACGCACCATATCTAGTTCAACTCTGCTTCTTAAACTGATACAAACATCAGGTCCTCTAACCTCCAATGCTTTTCAGTTAAGAGTGAGAAACGTGTTACCTTCGTCAACGATGTTGCTTCGTTTTAGCTGGAAAGTGACTGCGTTTACCTGAAACGAAGTCTGGCTTGTAAGAAGCCACAGAGCCTGGCATTTCACTCTGTTTCTGAAGTGAAACAAATAGCCCAGTACTCTTCCATGAACCACACTCTGCCTTAGAGCAAGAATCATGCTTTTGCTTTCTAGAGTCTCTACTAAGGCGGGAAATGTGAGTGTACTCAGAACAATAGAACTGTGTTTCCTACACACATGGACCATATCTAGTTCAACTGTGCTTCTGAAACTGATACAAACCACAGGTCTTCTAACATCCAATGCTTTTCAGTTCAGAGCGAGAAACGTGTGAGCTTAGTGAACGATGTAGCTTAGTTTGAGCTGAAAACTGTCTGTGTTTACCTGAAACGAAGTCTTGCTTGTAGGAAGACACAGAGCCTGGCATTTCATTCCGTTTCTGAAGGGAAACACACAGCACAATTCTCATCCATGAACCACACTCTGCTTCAGAGCAAGAAGCACGCACTTGCTTTCCATAATCTCTAATAAGGCAGGAAACGTGAGTGTGCTCAGAACAAAAGAACTGTGTTTCCTACACACACGCACCACATCTAGTTCATCTCTGCTTCTTAAACTGATACAAACATCAGGTCCTCTAACCTCCAATGCTTTTCAGTTAAGAGTGAGAAACATGTGATCTTCCTGAACGATGTTGCTTCGTTTTAGCTGAAAAGTGACTGCATTTAGCTGAAACGAAATCTTGCTTGTAAGAAGCCACAGAGCCTGGCATTTCACTCTGTTTCTGAAGTGAAACAAATAGCCCAGTACTCTTCCATGAACCACACTCTGCTTTAGAGCAAGAAGCATGCTCTTGCTTTCTAGATTATCCAATAAGGCAGGAAACGAGAGTGTGCTCAGAACAAAAGAACTGTGTTTCCTACACACACGGACCATATCTAGTTCAACTCTGCTTCTGAAACTGATACAAACCATAGGTCCTCTAACATCCAATGCGTATCAGTTAAGAGTGAGAATCGTGTGAGCTTCGTGAACCATGTAGCTTCGTTTGAGCTGAAAAGTGAGGGCGTTTACCTGAAACGAAGTCTTGCTTGTAGGAAGACACAGAGCCTGGCATTTCATTCCGTTTCTGAAGGGAAACACACAGCACAGTTCTCATCCATGAACCACACTCTGCTTTAGAGCAAGAAGCATGCTTTTGCTTTCTAGAGCCTCTTCTAAGGCGGGAAATATGAGTGTACTCAGAACAAAAGAACTGTGTTTCCTACACACATGGACCATATCTAGTTCAACTCTGCTTCTGAAACTGATATAAAGCACAGTTCTTCTAACATCCAATGCTTTTCAGTTCAGAGCGAGAAACGTGTGAGCTTCGTGAACGATGTAGCTTTGTTTGAGCTGAAAAGTGACTGCGTTTACCTGAAAAGTAGCCTTGCTTGTAGGAAGACACAGAGCCTGGCATTTCATTCCATTTCTGAAGGGAAACACACAGCAAAATTCTCATCCATGAACCACACTCTGCTTCAGAGCAAGAAGCACGCACTTGCTTTCCATAGTCTCTAATAAGGCAGGAAACGTGAGTGTGCTCAGAACAAAAGAACTGTGTTTCCTACACACACGCACCATATCTAGTTCAACTCTGCTTCTAAAACTGATACAAACATCAGGTCCTCTAACCTCCAATGCTTTTCAGTTAAGAGTGAGAAACGTGTGACCTTCGTCAACGATGTTGCTTCGTTTTAGCTGGAAAGTGACTGCGTTTACCTGAAACGAAGTCTGGCTTGTAAGAAGCCACAGAGCCTGGCATTTCACTCTGTTTCTGAAGTGAAACAAATAGCCCAGTACTCTTCCATGAACCACACTCTGCTTTAGAGCAAGAAGCATGCTTTTGCTTTCTAGAGTCTCTACTAAGGCGTGAAATGTGAGTGTACTCAGAACAAAAGAACTGTGTTTCCTACACACATGGACCATATCTAGTTCAACTGTGCTTCTGAAACTGATACAAACCACAGGTCTTCTAACATCCAATGCTTTTCAGTTCAGAGCGAGAAACGTGTGAGCTTAGTGAACGATGTAGCTTAGTTTGAGCTGAAAACTGACTGTGTTTACCTGAAACGAAGTCTTGCTTGTAGGAAGACACAGAGCCTGACATTTCATTCCGTTTCTGAAGGGAAACACACAGCACAATTCTCATCCATGAACCACACTCTGCTTCAGAGCAAGAAGCACGCACTTGCTTTCCATAATCTCTAATAAGGCAGGAAACGTGAGTGTGCTCAGAACAAAAGAACTGTGTTTCCTACACACACGCACCATATCTAGTTCATCTCTGCTTCTTAAACTGATACAAACATCAGGTCCTCTAAGCTCCAATGCTTTTCAGTTAAGAGTGAGAAACATGTGAGCTTCCTGAACGATGTTGCTTCGTTTTAGCTGAAAAGTGACTTCATTTAGCTGAAACGAAATCTTGCTTGTAAGAAGCCACAGAGCCTGGCATTTCACTCTGTTTCTGAAGTGAAACAAATAGCCCAGTACTCTTCCATGAACCACACTCTGCTTTAGAGCAAGAAGCATGCTCTTGCTTTCTAGATTATCCAATAAGGCAGGAAACGAGAGTGTGCTCAGAACAAAAGAACTGTGTTTCCTACACACACGGACCATATCTAGTTCAACTCTGCTTCTGAAACTGATACAAACCATAGGTCCTCTAACATCCAATGCGTATCAGTTAAGAGTGAGAAACGTGTGAGCTTCGTGAACCATGTAGCTTCGTTTGAGCTGAAAAGTGAGGGCGTTTACCTGAAACGAAGTCTTGCTTGTAGGAAGACACAGAGCCTGGCATTTCATTCCGTTTCTGAAGGGAAACACACAGCACAGTTCTCATCCATGAACCACACTCTGCTTTAGAGCAAGAAGCATGCTTTTGCTTTCTAGAGCCTCTTCTAAGGCGGGAAATGTGAGTGTACTCAGAACAAAAGAACTGTGTTTCCTACACACATGGACCATATCTAGTTCAACTCTGCTTCTGAAACTGATATAAAGCACAGTTCTTCTAACATCCAATGCTTTTCAGTTCAGAGCGAGAAACGTGTGAGCTTCGTGAACGATGTAGCTTTGTTTGAGCTGAAAAGTGACTGCGTTTACCTGAAAAGTAGTCTTGCTTGTAGGAAGACACAGAGCCTGGCATTTCATTCCGTTTCTGAAGGGAAACACACAGCACAATTCTCATCCATGAACCACACTCTGCTTCAGAGCAAGAAGCACGCACTTGCTTTCCATAGTCTCTAATAAGGCAGGAAACGTGAGTGTGCTCAGAACAAAAGAACTGTGTTTCCTACACACACGCACCATATCTAGTTCAACTCTGCTTCTTAAACTGATACAAACATCAGGTCCTCTAACCTCCAATGCTTTTCAGTTAAGAGTGAGAAACGTGTTACCTTCGTCAACGATGTTGCTTCGTTTTAGCTGGAAAGTGACTGCGTTTACCTGAAACGAAGTCTGGCTTGTAAGAAGCCACAGAGCCTGGCATTTCACTCTGTTTCTGAAGTGAAACAAATAGCCCAGTACTCTTCCATGAACCACACTCTGCCTTAGAGCAAGAATCATGCTTTTGCTTTCTAGAGTCTCTACTAAGGCGGGAAATGTGAGTGTACTCAGAACAATAGAACTGTGTTTCCTACACACATGGACCATATCTAGTTCAACTGTGCTTCTGAAACTGATACAAACCACAGGTCTTCTAACATCCAATGCTTTTCAGTTCAGAGCGAGAAACGTGTGAGCTTAGTGAACGATGTAGCTTAGTTTGAGCTGAAAACTGTCTGTGTTTACCTGAAACGAAGTCTTGCTTGTAGGAAGACACAGAGCCTGGCATTTCATTCCGTTTCTGAAGGGAAACACACAGCACAATTCTCATCCATGAACCACACTCTGCTTCAGAGCAAGAAGCACGCACTTGCTTTCCATAATCTCTAATAAGGCAGGAAACGTGAGTGTGCTCAGAACAAAAGAACTGTGTTTCCTACACACACGCACCACATCTAGTTCATCTCTGCTTCTTAAACTGATACAAACATCAGGTCCTCTAACCTCCAATGCTTTTCAGTTAAGAGTGAGAAACATGTGATCTTCCTGAACGATGTTGCTTCATTTTAGCTGAAAAGTGACTGCATTTAGCTGAAACGAAATCTTGCTTGTAAGAAGCCACAGAGCCTGGCATTTCACTCTGTTTCTGAAGTGAAACAAATAGCCCAGTACTCTTCCATGAACCACACTCTGCTTTAGAGCAAGAAGCATGCTCTTGCTTTCTAGATTATCCAATAAGGCAGGAAACGAGAGTGTGCTCAGAACAAAAGAACTGTGTTTCCTACACACACGGACCATATCTAGTTCAACTCTGCTTCTGAAACTGATACAAACCATAGGTCCTCTAACATCCAATGCGTATCAGTTAAGAGTGAGAATCGTGTGAGCTTCGTGAACCATGTAGCTTCGTTTGAGCTGAAAAGTGAGGGCGTTTACCTGAAACGAAGTCTTGCTTGTAGGAAGACACAGAGCCTGGCATTTCATTCCGTTTCTGAAGGGAAACACACAGCACAGTTCTCATCCATGAACCACACTCTGCTTTAGAGCAAGAAGCATGCTTTTGCTTTCTAGAGCCTCTTCTAAGGCGGGAAATATGAGTGTACTCAGAACAAAAGAACTGTGTTTCCTACACACATGGACCATATCTAGTTCAACTCTGCTTCTGAAACTGATATAAAGCACAGTTCTTCTAACATCCATGCTTTTCAGTTCAGAGCGAGAAACGTGTGAGCTTCGTGAACGATGTAGCTTTGTTTGAGCTGAAAAGTGACTGCGTTTACCTGAAAAGTAGTCTTGCTTGTAGGAAGACACAGAGCCTGGCATTTCATTCCATTTCTGAAGGGAAACACACAGCAAAATTCTCATCCATGAACCACACTCTGCTTCAGAGCAAGAAGCACGCACTTGCTTTCCATAGTCTCTAATAAGGCAGGAAACGTGAGTGTGCTCAGAACAAAAGAACTGTGTTTCCTACACACACGCACCATATCTAGTTCAACTCTGCTTCTAAAACTGATACAAACATCAGGTCCTCTAACCTCCAATGCTTTTCAGTTAAGAGTGAGAAACATGTGAGCTTCCTGAACGATGTTGCTTCGTTTTAGCTGAAAAGTGACTGCATTTAGCTGAAACGAAATCTTGCTTGTAAGAAGCCACAGAGCCTGGCATTTCACTCTGTTTCTGAAGTGAAACAAATAGCCCAGTACTCTTCCATGAACCACACTCTGCTTTAGAGCAAGAAGCATGCTCTTGCTTTCTAGATTATCCAATAAGGCAGGAAACGAGAGTGTGCTCAGAACAAAAGAACTGTGTTTCCTACACACACGCACCTTATCTAGTTCAACTGTGCTTCTGAAACTGATACAAACCGTAGGTCCTCTAACATCCAATGCTTTTCAGTGAAGAGCGAGAAACGTGTGAGCTTCGTGAACGATGTAGCTTCCTTTGAGATTAAAAGTGAGGGCTTTTACCTGAAACGAAGTCTTGCATGTAGGAAGACACAGAGCCTGGCATTTCATTCTGTTTCTGAAGGGAAACACACAGCACAGTTCACATCCATGAACCACACTCTGCTTTAGAGCAAGAAGCATGATCTTGCTTTCTAGAGTCTCTAATAAGGTGGGAAACGTGAGTGGCCTCAGAACAAAAGAACTGTGTTTCCTACAAACACGTACCATATCTAGTTCAACTCTGCTTCTTAAACTGATACAAACATCAGGTCCTCTAACCTCCAATGCTTTTCAGTTAAGAGTGAGAAACGTGTGACCTTCGTCAATGATGTTACTTCGTTTTAGCTGAAAAGTGACTGCGTTTACCTGAAACGAAGTCTGGCTTGTAAGAAGCCACAGAGCCTGGCATTTCACTCTGTTTCTGAAGTGAAACAAATAGCCCAGTACTCTTCCATGAACCACACTCTGCTTTAGAGCAAGAAGCATGCTTTTGCTTTCTAGAGTCTCTACTAAGGCGGGAAATGTGAGTGTACTCAGAACAAAAGAACTGTGTTTCCTACACACATGGACCATATCTAGTTCAACTGTGCTTCTGAAACTGATACAAACCACAGGTCTTCTAACATCCAATGCTTTTCAGTTCAGAGCGAGAAACGTGTGAGCTTAGTGAACGATGTAGCTTAGTTTGAGCTGAAAACTGACTGTGTTTACCTGAAACGAAGTCTTGCTTGTAGGAAGACACAGAGCCTGGCATTTCATTCCGTTTCTGAAGGGAAATACACAGCACAATTCTCATCAATGAACCACACTCTGCTTCAGAGCAAGAAGCACGCACTTGCTTTCCATAGTCTCTAATAAGGCAGGAAACGTGAGTGTGCTCAGAACAAAAGAACTGTGTTTCCTACACACACGCACCATATCTAGTTCAACTCTGCTTCTTAAACTGATACAAACATCAGGTCCTCTAACCTCCAATGCTTTTCAGTTAAGAGTGAGAAACTTGTGAGCTTCCGGAACGATGTTGCTTCGTTTTAGCTGAAAAGTGACTGCATTTAGCTGAAACGAAATCTTGCTTGTAAGAAGCCACAGAGCCTGGCATTTCACTCTGTTTCTGAGGTGAAACAAATAGCCCAGTACTCTTCCATGAACCACACTCTGCTTTAGAGCAAGAAGCATGCTCTTGCTTTCTAGATTATCCAATAAGGCAGGAAATGAGAGTGTGCTCAGAACAAAAGTACTGTGTTTCCTACACACACGCACCATATCTAGTTCAACTGTGCTTCTGAAACTGATACAAACCGTAGGTCCTCTAACATCCAATGCTTTTCAGTTAAGAGCGAGAAACGTGTGAGCTTCGTGAACGATGTAGCTTCCTTTGAGATTAAAAGTGAGGGCTTTTACCTGAAACGAAGTCTTGCATGTAGGAAGACACAGAGCCTGGCATTTCATTCTGTTTCTGAAGGGAAACACACAGCACAGTTCACATCCATGAACCACACTCTGCTTTAGAGCAAGAAGCATGCTCTTGCTTTCTAGAGTCTCTAATAAGGTGGGAAACGTGAGTGGGCTCAGAACAAAAGAACTGTGTTTCCTACAAACACGTACCATATCTAGTTCAACTCTGCTTCTTAAACTGATACAAACATCAGGTCCTCTAACCTCCAATGCTTTTCAGTTAAGAGTGAGAAACGTGTGACCTTCGTCAATGATGTTACTTCGTTTTAGCTGAAAAGTGACTGCGTTTACCTGAAACGAAGTCTGGCTTGTAAGAAGCCACAGAGCCTGGCATTTCACTCTGTTTCTGAAGTGAAACAAATAGCCCAGTACTCTTCCATGAACCACACTCTGCTTTAGAGCAAGAAGCATGCTTTTGCTTTCTAGAGTCTCTACTAAGGCGGGAAATGTGAGTGTACTCACAACAAAAGAACTGTGTTTCCTACACACATGGACCATATCTAGTTCAACTGTGCTTCTGAAACTGATACAAACCACAGGTCTTCTAACATCCAATGCTTTTCAGTTCAGAGCGAGAAACGTGTGAGCTTAGTGAACGATGTAGCTTAGTTTGAGCTGAAAACTGACTGTGTTTACCTGAAACGAAGTCTTGCTGGTAGGAAGACACAGAGCCTGGCATTTCATTCCGTTTCTGAAGGGAAACACACAGCACAATTCTCATCCATGAACCACACTCTGCTTCAGAGCAAGAAGCACGCACTTGCTTTCCATAGTCTCTAATAAGGCAGGAAACGTGAGTGTGCTCAGAACAAAAGAACTGTGTTTCCTACACACACGCACCATATCTAGTTCAACTCTGCTTCTTAAACTGATACAAACATCAGGTCCTCTACCATCCAATGCTTTTCAGTTAAGAGTGAGAAACTTGTGAGCTTCCGGAACGATGTTGCTTCGTTTTAGCTGAAAAGTGACTGCATTTAGCTGAAACGAAATCTTGCTTGTAAGAAGCCACAGAGCCTGGCATTTCACTCTGTTTCTGAAGTGAAACAAATAGCCCAGTACTCTTCCATGAACCACACTCTGCTTTAGAGCAAGAAGCATGCTCTTGCTTTCTAGATTATCCAATAAGGCAGGAAACGAGAGTGTGCTCAGAACAAAAGAACTGTGTTTCCTACACACACGGACCATATCTAGTTCAACTCTGCTTCTGAAACTGATACAAACCATAGGTCCTCTAACATCCAATGCGTATCAGTTAAGAGTGAGAATCGTGTGAGCTTCGTGAACCATGTAGCTTCGTTTGAGCTGAAAAGTGAGGGCGTTTACCTGAAACGAAGTCTTGCTTGTAGGAAGACACAGAGCCTGGCATTTCATTCCGTTTCTGAAGGGAAACACACAGCACAGTTCTCATCCATGAACCACACTCTGCTTTAGAGCAAGAAGCATGCTTTTGCTTTCTAGAGCCTCTTCTAAGGCGGGAAATATGAGTGTACTCAGAACAAAAGAACTGTGTTTCCTACACACATGGACCATATCTAGTTCAACTCTGCTTCTGAAACTGATATAAAGCACAGTTCTTCTAACATCCATGCTTTTCAGTTCAGAGCGAGAAACGTGTGAGCTTCGTGAACGATGTAGCTTTGTTTGAGCTGAAAAGTGACTGCGTTTACCTGAAAAGTAGTCTTGCTTGTAGGAAGACACAGAGCCTGGCATTTCATTCCATTTCTGAAGGGAAACACACAGCAAAATTCTCATCCATGAACCACACTCTGCTTCAGAGCAAGAAGCACGCACTTGCTTTCCATAGTCTCTAATAAGGCAGGAAACGTGAGTGTGCTCAGAACAAAAGAACTGTGTTTCCTACACACACGCACCATATCTAGTTCAACTCTGCTTCTAAAACTGATACAAACATCAGGTCCTCTAACCTCCAATGCTTTTCAGTTAAGAGTGAGAAACGTGTGACCTTCGTCAACGATGTTGCTTCGTTTTAGCTGGAAAGTGACTGCGTTTACCTGAAACGAAGTCTGGCTTGTAAGAAGCCACAGAGCCTGGCATTTCACTCTGTTTCTGAAGTGAAACAAATAGCCCAGTACTCTTCCATGAACCACACTCTGCTTTAGAGCAAGAAGCATGCTTTTGCTTTCTAGAGTCTCTACTAAGGCGGGAAATGTGAGTGTACTCACAACAAAAGAACTGTGTTTCCTACACACATGGACCATATCTAGTTCAACTGTGCTTCTGAAACTGATACAAACCACAGGTCTTCTAACATCCAATGCTTTTCAGTTCAGAGCGAGAAACGTGTGAGCTTAGTGAACGATGTAGCTTAGTTTGAGCTGAAAACTGACTGTGTTTACCTGAAACGAAGTCTTGCTTGTAGGAAGACACAGAGCCTGACATTTCATTCCGTTTCTGAAGGGAAACACACAGCACAATTCTCATCCATGAACCACACTCTGCTTCAGAGCAAGAAGCACGCACTTGCTTTCCATAATCTCTAATAAGGCAGGAAACGTGAGTGTGCTCAGAACAAATGAACTGTGTTTCCTACACACACGCACCATATCTAGTTCATCTCTGCTTCTTAAACTGATACAAACATCAGGTCCTCTAACCTCCAATGCTTTTCAGTTAAGAGTGAGAAACATGTGAGCTTCCTGAACGATGTTGCTTCGTTTTAGCTGAAAAGTGACTGCATTTAGCTGAAACGAAATCTTGCTTGTAAGAAGCCACAGAGCCTGGCATTTCACTCTGTTTCTGAAGTGAAACAAATAGCCCAGTACTCTTCCATGAACCACACTCTGCTTTAGAGCAAGAAGCATGCTCTTGCTTTCTAGATTATCCAATAAGGCAGGAAACGAGAGTGTGCTCAGAACAAAAGAACTGTGTTTCCTACACACACGCACCTTATCTAGTTCAACTGTGCTTCTGAAACTGATACAAACCGTAGGTCCTCTAACATCCAATGCTTTTCAGTGAAGAGCGAGAAACGTGTGAGCTTCGTGAACGATGTAGCTTCCTTTGAGATTAAAAGTGAGGGCTTTTACCTGAAACGAAGTCTTGCATGTAGGAAGACACAGAGCCTGGCATTTCATTCTGTTTCTGAAGGGAAACACACAGCACAGTTCACATCCATGAACCACACTCTGCTTTAGAGCAAGAAGCATGATCTTGCTTTCTAGAGTCTCTAATAAGGTGGGAAACGTGAGTGGCCTCAGAACAAAAGAACTGTGTTTCCTACAAACACGTACCATATCTAGTTCAACTCTGCTTCTTAAACTGATACAAACATCAGGTCCTCTAACCTCCAATGCTTTTCAGTTAAGAGTGAGAAACGTGTGACCTTCGTCAATGATGTTACTTCGTTTTAGCTGAAAAGTGACTGCGTTTACCTGAAACGAAGTCTGGCTTGTAAGAAGCCACAGAGCCTGGCATTTCACTCTGTTTCTGAAGTGAAACAAATAGCCCAGTACTCTTCCATGAACCACACTCTGCTTTAGAGCAAGAAGCATGCTTTTGCTTTCTAGAGTCTCTACTAAGGCGGGAAATGTGAGTGTACTCAGAACAAAAGAACTGTGTTTCCTACACACATGGACCATATCTAGTTCAACTGTGCTTCTGAAACTGATACAAACCACAGGTCTTCTAACATCCAATGCTTTTCAGTTCAGAGCGAGAAACGTGTGAGCTTAGTGAACGATGTAGCTTAGTTTGAGCTGAAAACTGACTGTGTTTACCTGAAACGAAGTCTTGCTTGTAGGAAGACACAGAGCCTGGCATTTCATTCCGTTTCTGAAGGGAAATACACAGCACAATTCTCATCAATGAACCACACTCTGCTTCAGAGCAAGAAGCACGCACTTGCTTTCCATAGTCTCTAATAAGGCAGGAAACGTGAGTGTGCTCAGAACAAAAGAACTGTGTTTCCTACACACACGCACCATATCTAGTTCAACTCTGCTTCTTAAACTGATACAAACATCAGGTCCTCTAACCTCCAATGCTTTTCAGTTAAGAGTGAGAAACTTGTGAGCTTCCGGAACGATGTTGCTTCGTTTTAGCTGAAAAGTGACTGCATTTAGCTGAAACGAAATCTTGCTTGTAAGAAGCCACAGAGCCTGGCATTTCACTCTGTTTCTGAGGTGAAACAAATAGCCCAGTACTCTTCCATGAACCACACTCTGCTTTAGAGCAAGAAGCATGCTCTTGCTTTCTAGATTATCCAATAAGGCAGGAAATGAGAGTGTGCTCAGAACAAAAGTACTGTGTTTCCTACACACACGCACCATATCTAGTTCAACTGTGCTTCTGAAAATGATACAAACCGTAGGTCCTCTAACATCCAATGCTTTTCAGTTAAGAGCGAGAAACGTGTGAGCTTCGTGAACGATGTAGCTTCCTTTGAGATTAAAAGTGAGGGCTTTTACCTGAAACGAAGTCTTGCATGTAGGAAGACACAGAGCCTGGCATTTCATTCTGTTTCTGAAGGGAAACACACAGCACAGTTCACATCCATGAACCACACTCTGCTTTAGAGCAAGAAGCATGCTCTTGCTTTCTAGAGTCTCTAATAAGGTGGGAAACGTGAGTGGGCTCAGAACAAAAGAACTGTGTTTCCTACAAACACGTACCATATCTAGTTCAACTCTGCTTCTTAAACTGATACAAACATCAGGTCCTCTAACCTCCAATGCTTTTCAGTTAAGAGTGAGAAACGTGTGACCTTCGTCAATGATGTTACTTCGTTTTAGCTGAAAAGTGACTGCGTTTACCTGAAACGAAGTCTGGCTTGTAAGAAGCCACAGAGCCTGGCATTTCACTCTGTTTCTGAAGTGAAACAAATAGCCCAGTACTCTTCCATGAACCACACTCTGCTTTAGAGCAAGAAGCATGCTTTTGCTTTCTAGAGTCTCTACTAAGGCGGGAAATGTGAGTGTACTCACAACAAAAGAACTGTGTTTCCTACACACATGGACCATATCTAGTTCAACTGTGCTTCTGAAACTGATACAAACCACAGGTCTTCTAACATCCAATGCTTTTCAGTTCAGAGCGAGAAACGTGTGAGCTTAGTGAACGATGTAGCTTAGTTTGAGCTGAAAACTGACTGTGTTTACCTGAAACGAAGTCTTGCTGGTAGGAAGACACAGAGCCTGGCATTTCATTCCGTTTCTGAAGGGAAACACACAGCACAATTCTCATCCATGAACCACACTCTGCTTCAGAGCAAGAAGCACGCACTTGCTTTCCATAGTCTCTAATAAGGCAGGAAACGTGAGTGTGCTCAGAACAAAAGAACTGTGTTTCCTACACACACGCACCATATCTAGTTCAACTCTGCTTCTTAAACTGATACAAACATCAGGTCCTCTACCATCCAATGCTTTTCAGTTAAGAGTGAGAAACTTGTGAGCTTCCGGAACGATGTTGCTTCGTTTTAGCTGAAAAGTGACTGCATTTAGCTGAAACGAAATCTTGCTTGTAAGAAGCCACAGAGCCTGGCATTTCACTCTGTTTCTGAAGTGAAACAAATAGCCCAGTACTCTTCCATGAACCACACTCTGCTTTAGAGCAAGAAGCATGCTCTTGCTTTCTAGATTATCCAATAAGGCAGGAAATGAGAGTGTGCTCAGAACAAAAGTACTGTGTTTCCTACACACACGCACCATATCTAGTTCAACTGTGCTTCTGAAACTGATACAAACCGTAGGTCCTCTAACATCCAATGCTTTTCAGTTAAGAGTGAGGAACGTGTGAGCTTCGTGAACGATGTAGCTTCCCTTGAGATTAAAAGTGAGGGCTTTTACCTGAAACGAAGTTTTGCTTGTAGGAAGACACAGAGCCTGGCATTTCATTCCCTTTCTGAAGGGAAACACACAGCACAGTTCACATCCATGAACCACACTCTGATTTAGAGCAAGAAGCATGCTCTTGCTTTCTAGAGTCTCTAATAATGTGGGAAACGTGAGTGGGCTCAGAACAAAAGAACTGTGTTTCCTACAAACACGTACCATATCTAGTTCAACTCTGCTTCTTAAACTGATAAAAACATCAGGTCCTCTAACCTCCAATGCTTTTCAGTTAAGAGTGAGAAACGTGTGAACTTCGTGAACAATGTAGCTTTGTTTGAGCTGAAAAGTGACTGCGTTTACCTGAAACGAATTCTTGCTTGTAGGAAGACACAGAGCCTGGCATTTCATTACGTTTCTGTAGGGAAACACACAGCACAATTCTCATCCATGAACCACACTCTGCTTTAGAGCAAGAAGCACGCACTTGCTTTCCAGAGTCTCTAATAAGGTGGGAAACGTGAGTGTGCTCAGAACAAGTGAACTGTGTTTCTTACACACACATACCATATCTAGTTCAACTCTGTTTCTGAAACTGATAAATCCACAGGTCATCTAACATCCAATGCTTTTCAGTTAACAGTGAGAAACGTGTGAGCTTCCTGAACGATGTTGCTTCCTTTTAGCTGAAAACTGACTGCCTTTACCTGAAACGAAGTCTTGCTTGTAGGAAGTCACAGAGCCTTGCATTTCACTCTGTTTCTGAACTGAAACAAATAGCCCAGTACTCTTCCATGAACCACACTCTGCATTAGAGCAAGAAGCATGCTCTTGCTTTCTAGAGTCTCTAATAAGGCAGGAAACGTGAGTGTGCTCAGAAAAAAAGAACTGTATTTCCTACACACACGCACCATATCTACGTCAACTCTGCTTCTGAAACTGATACAAACCATAGGTCCTCTAACATCCAATGCGTATCAGTTAAGAGTGAGAAACGTGTGAGCTTTGTGAACCATGTAGCTTCCTTTGAGCTGAAAAGTGAGGGCGTTTACCTGAAACCAAGTCTTGCTTGTAGGAAGACACAGAGCCTGGCATTTCATTCCGTTTCTGAAGGGAAACACACAGCACAGTTCTCATCCATGAACCACACTCTGCTTTAGAGCAAGAAGCATGCTCTTGCTTTCTAGAGTCTCTAATAAGGTGGGAAACGTGAGTGGCCTCAGAACAAAAGAACTGTGTTTCCTACAAACACGTACCATATCTAGTTCAACTCTGCTTCTTAAACTGATACAAACATCAGGTCCTCTAACCTCCAATGCTTTTCAGTTAAGAGTGAGAAACGTGTGACCTTCGTCAATGATGTTACTTCGTTTTAGCTGAAAAGTGACTGCGTTTACCTGAAACGAAGTCTGGCTTGTAAGAAGCCACAGAGCCTGGCATTTCACTCTGTTTCTGAAGTGAAACAAATAGCCCAGTACTCTTCCATGAACCACACTCTGCTTTAGAGCAAGAAGCATGCTTTTGCTTTCTAGAGTCTCTACTAAGGCGGGAAATGTGAGTGTACTCAGAACAAAAGAACTGTGTTTCCTACACACATGGACCATATCTAGTTCAACTGTGCTTCTGAAACTGATACAAACCACAGGTCTTCTAACATCCAATGCTTTTCAGTTCAGAGCGAGAAACGTGTGAGCTTAGTGAACGATGTAGCTTAGTTTGAGCTGAAAACTGACTGTGTTTACCTGAAACGAAGTCTTGCTTGTAGGAAGACACAGAGCCTGGCATTTCATTCCGTTTCTGAAGGGAAACACACAGCACAATTCTCATCCATGAACCACACTCTGCTTCAGAGCAAGAAGCACGCACTTGCTTTCCATAGTCTCTAATAAGGCAGGAAACGTGAGTGTGCTCAGAACAAAAGAACTGTGTTTCCTACACACACGCACCATATCTAGTTCAACTCTGCTTCTTAAACTGATACAAACATCAGGTCCTCTAACATCCAATGCTTTTCAGTTAAGAGTGAGAAACTTGTGAGCTTCCGGAACGATGTTGCTTCGTTTTAGCTGAAAAGTGACTGCATTTAGCTGAAACGAAATCTTGCTTGTAAGAAGCCACAGAGCCTGGCATTTCACTCTGTTTCTGAAGTGAAACAAATAGCCCAGTACTCTTCCATGAACCACACTCTGCTTTAGAGCAAGAAGCATGCTCTTGCTTTCTAGATTATCCAATAAGGCAGGAAATGAGAGTGTGCTCAGAACAAAAGTACTGTGTTTCCTACACACACGCACCATATCTAGTTCAACTGTGCTTCTGAAACTGATACAAACCGTAGGTCCTCTAACATCCAATGCTTTTCAGTTAAGAGCGAGAAACGTGTGAGCTTCGTGAACAATGTAGCTTCCTTTGAGATTAAAAGTGAGGGCTTTTACCTGAAACGAAGTCTTGCATGTAGGAAGACACAGAGCCTGTCATTTCATTCTGTTTCTGAAGGGAAACACCCTAGCACAGTTCACATCCATGAACCACACTCTGCTTTAGAGCAAGAAGCATGCTCTTGCTTTCTAGAGTCTCTAATAAGGTGGGAAACGTGAGTGGGCTCAGAACAAAAGAACTGTGTTTCCTACAAACACGTACCATATCTAGTTCAACTCTGCTTCTTAAACTGATACAAACATCAGGTCCTCTAACCTCCAATGCTTTTCAGTTAAGAGTGAGAAACGTGTGACCTTCGTCAATGATGTTTCTTCGTTTTAGCTGAAAAGTGACTGCGTTTACCTGAAACGAAGTCTGGCTTGTAAGAAGCCACAGAGCCTGGCATTTCACTCTGTTTCTGAAGTGAAACAAATAGCCCAGTACTCTTCCATGAACCACACTCTGCTTTAGAGCAAGAAGCATGCTTTTGCTTTCTAGAGTCTCTACTAAGGCGGGAAATGTGAGTGTACTCAGAACAAAAGAACTGTGTTTCCTACACACATGGACCATATCTAGTTCAACTGTGCTTCTGAAACTGATACAAACCACAGGTCTTCTAACATCCAATGCTTTTCAGTTCAGAGCGAGAAACGTGTGAGCTTAGTGAACGATGTAGCTTAGTTTGAGCTGAAAACTGACTGTGTTTACCTGAAACGAAGTCTTGCTTGTAGGAAGACACAGAGCCTGGCATTTCATTCCGTTTCTGAAGGGAAATACACAGCACAATTCTCATCAATGAACCACACTCTGCTTCAGAGCAAGAAGCACGCACTTGCTTTCCATAGTCTCTAATAAGGCAGGAAACGTGAGTGTGCTCAGAACAAAAGAACTGTGTTTCCTACACACACGCACCATATCTAGTTCAACTCTGCTTCTTAAACTGATACAAACATCAGGTCCTCTACCATCCAATGCTTTTCAGTTAAGAGTGAGAAACTTGTGAGCTTCCGGAACGATGTTGCTTCGTTTTAGCTGAAAAGTGACTGCATTTAGCTGAAACGAAATCTTGCTTGTAAGAAGCCACAGAGCCTGGCATTTCACTCTGTTTCTGAAGTGAAACAAATAGCCCAGTACTCTTCCATGAACCACACTCTGCTTTAGAGCAAGAAGCATGCTCTTGCTTTCTAGATTATCCAATAAGGCAGGAAATGAGAGTGTGCTCAGAACAAAAGAACTATGTTTCCTACACACACGCACCATATCTAGTTCAACTGTGCTTCTGAAACTGATACAAACCGTAGGTCCTCTAACATCCAATGCTTTTCAGTTAAGAGTGAGGAACGTGTGAGCTTCGTGAACGATGTAGCTTCCCTTGAGATTAAAAGTGAGGGCATTTACCTGAAACGAAGTTTTGCTTGTAGGAAGACACAGAGCCTGGCATTTCATTCCGTTTCTGATGGGAAACACACAGCACAGTTCACATCCATGAACCACACTCTGATTTAGAGCAAGAAGCATGCTCTTGCTTTCTAGAGTCTCTAATAATGTGGGAAAAGTGAGTGGGCTCAGAACAAAAGAACTGTGTTTCCTACAAACACGTACCATATCTAGTTCAACTCTGCTTCTTAAACTGATAAAAACATCAGGTCCTCTAACCTCCAATGCTTTTCAGTTAAGAGTGAGAAACGTGTGAACTTCGTGAACAATGTAGCTTCGTTTGAGCTGAAAAGTGACTGCGTTTACCTGAAACGAATTCTTGCTTGTAGCAAGACACAGAGCCTGGCATTTCATTACATTTCTGTAGGGAAACACACAGCACAATTCTCATCCATGAACCACACTCTGCTTTAGAGCAAGAAGCACGCACTTGCTTTCCAGAGTCTCTAATAAGGTGGGAAACGTGAGTGTGCTCAGAACAAGTGAACTGTGTTTCTTACACACACATACCATATCTAGTTCAACTCTGTTTCTGAAACTGATAAATCCACAGGTCATCTAACATCCAATGCTTTTCAGTTAACAGTGAGAAACGTGTGAGCTTCCTGAACGATGTTGCTTCCTTTTAGCTGAAAACTGACTGCCTTTACCTGAAAAGAAGTCTTGCTTGTAGGAAGACACAGAGCCTGGCATTTCATTCCGTTTCTGAAGGGAAACACACAGCACAGTTCTCATCCATGAACCACACTCTGCTTTAGAGCAAGAAGCATGCTTTTGCTTTCTAGAGTCTCTTCTAAGGCGGGAAATGTGAGTGTACTCAGAACAAAAGAACTGTGTTTGCTACACACAGATACCATATCTAGTTCAACTCTGCTTCTTAAACTGATACAAACATCAGGTCCTCTAACCTCCAATGCTTTTCAGTTCAGAGTGAGAAACATGTGAGCTTCGTCAACGATGTTGCTTCGTTTTAGCTGAAAACTGACTGCCTTTACCTGAAACGAAGTCTGGCTTGTAAGAAGCCACAGAGCCTGGCATTTCACTCTGTTTCTGAAGTGAAACAAATAGCCCAGTACTCTTCCATGAACCACACTCTGCTTTAGAGCAAGAAGCATGCTTTTGCTTTCTAGAGTCTCTTCTAAGGCGGGAAATGTGAGTGTACTCAGAACAAAAGAACTGTGTTTCCTACACACATGGACCATATCTAGTTCAACTCTGCTTCTGAAATTGATATAAAGCACAGTTCTTCTAACATCCAATGCTTTTCAGTTCAGAGCGAGAAACGTGTGAGCTTCGTGAACGATGTAGCTTTGTTTGAGCTGAAAAGTGACTGCGTTTACCTGAAAAGTAGTCTTGCTTGTAGGAAGACACAGAGCCTGGCATTTCATTCCGTTTCTGAAGGGAAACACACAGCACAATTCTCATCCATGAACCACACTCTGCTTCAGAGCAAGAAGCACGCACTTGCTTTCCATAATCTCTAATAAGGCAGGAAACGTGAGTGTGCTCAGAACAAAAGAACTGTGTTTCCTACACACACGCACCATATCTAGTTCATCTCTGCTTCTTAAACTGATACAAACATCAGGTCCTCTAACCTCCAATGCTTTTCAGTTAAGAGTGAGAAACATGTGAGCTTCCTGAACGATGTTGCTTCGTTTTAGCTGAAAAGTGACTGCATTTAGCTGAAATGAAATCTTGCTTGTAAGAAGCCACAGAGCCTGGCATTTCACTCTGTTTCTGAAGTGAAACAAATAGCCCAGTACTCTTCCATGAACCACACTCTGCTTTAGAGCAAGAAGCATGCTCTTGCTTTCTAGATTATCCAATAAGGCAGGAAACGAGAGTGTGCTCAGAACAAAAGAACTGTGTTTCCTACACACACGCACCATATCTAGATCAACTGTGCTTCTGAAACTGATACAAACCGTAGGTCCTCTAACATCCAATGCTTTTCAGTTAAGAGCGAGAAACGTGTGAGCTTCGTGAACGATGTAGCTTCCTTTGAGATTAAAAGTGAGGGCTTTTACCTGAAACGAAGTCTTGCATGTAGGAAGACACAGAGCCTGGCATTTCATTCTGTTTCTGAAGGGAAACACACAGCACAGTTCACATCCATGAACCACACTCTGCTTTAGAGCAAGAAGCATGCTCTTGCTTTCTAGAGTCTCTAATAAGGTGGGAAACGTGAGTGGCCTCAGAACAAAAGAACTGTGTTTCCTACAAACACGTACCATATCTAGTTCAACTCTGCTTCTTAAACTGATACAAACATCAGGTCCTCTAACCTCCAATGCTTTTCAGTTAAGAGTGAGAAACGTGTGACCTTAGTCAACGATGTTGCTTCGTTTTAGCTGAAAAGTGACTGCGTTTACCTGAAACGAAGTCTGGCTTGTAAGAAGCCACAGAGCCTGGCATTTCACTCTGTTTCTGAAGTGAAACAAATAGCCCAGTACTCTTCCATGAACCACACTCTGCTTTAGAGCAAGAAGCATGCTTTTGCTTTCTAGAGTCTCTACTAAGGCGGGAAATGTGAGTGTACTCAGAACAAAAGAACTGTGTTTCCTACACACATGGACCATATCTAGATCAACTGTGCTTCTGAAACTGATACAAACCACAGGTCTTCTAACATCCAATGCTTTTCAGTTCAGAGCGAGAAACGTGTGAGCTTAGTGAACGATGTAGCTTAGTTTGAGCTGAAAACTGACTGTGTTTACCTGAAACGAAGTCTTGCTTGTAGGAAGACACAGAGCCTGGCATTTCATTCCGTTTCTGAAGGGAAACACACAGCACAATTCTCATCCATGAACCACACTCTGCTTCAGAGCAAGAAGCACGCACTTGCTTTCCATAGTCTCTAATAAGGCAGGAAACGTGAGTGTGCTCAGAACAAAAGAACTGTGTTTCCTACACACACGCACCATATGTAGTTCAACTCTGCTTCTTAAACTGATACAAACATCAGGTCCTCTAACATCCAATGTTTTTCAGTTAAGAGTGAGAAACTTGTGAGCTTCCGGAACGATGTTGCTTCCTTTTAGCTGAAAAGTGACTGCATTTAGCTGAAACGAAATCTGGCTTGTAAGAAGCCACAGAGCCTGGCATTTCACTCTGTTTCTGAAGTGAAACAAATAGCCCAGTACTCTTCCATGAACCACACTCTGCTTTAGAGCAAGAAGCATGCTCTTGCTTTCTAGATTATCCAATAAGGCAGGAAATGAGAGTGTGCTCAGAACAAAAGAACTGTGTTTCCTACACACACGCACCATATCTAGTTCAACTGTGCTTCTGAAACTGATACAAACCGTAGGTCCTCTAACATCCAATGCTTTTCAGTTAAGAGTGAGGAACGTGTGAGCTTCGTGAACGATGTAGCTTCCCTTGAGATTAAAAGTGAGGGCTGTTACCTGAAACGAAGTTTTGCTTGTAGGAAGACATAGAGCCTGGCATTTCATTCCGTTTCTGAAGGGAAACACACAGCACAGTTCACATCCATGAACCACACTCTGCTTTAGAGCAAGAAGCATGCTCTTGCTTTCTAGAGTCTCTAATAAGGTGGGAAACGTGAGTGGGCTCAGAACAAAAGAACTGTGTTTCCTACAAACACGTACCATATCTAGTTCAACTCTGCTTCTTAAACTGATAAAAACATCAGGTCCTCTAACCTTCAATGCTTTTCAGTTAAGAGTGAGAAACGTGTGAACTTCGTGAACAATGTAGCTTCGTTTGAGCTGAAAAGTGACTGCGTTTACCTGAAACGAATTCTTGCTTGTAGGAAGACACAGAGCCTGGCATTTCATTACGTTTCTGTAGGGAAACACACAGCACAGTTCTCATCAATGAACCACACTCTGCTTTAGAGCAAGAAGCACGCACTTGCTTTCCAGAGTCTCTAATAAGGTGGGAAACGTGAGTGTGCTCAGAACAAGTGAACTGTGTTTCTTACACACACGTACCATATCTAGTTCAACTCTGTTTCTGAAACTAATAAATTCAGAGGTCATCTAACATCCAATGCTTTTCAGTTCAGAGCGAGAAACGTGTGAGCTTTGTGAACGATGTAGCTTCGTTTTAGCTGAAAAGTGACTGCGTTTACCTGAAACGAAGTCTGGCTTGTAAGAAGCCACAGAGCCTGGCATTTCACTCTGTTTCTGAAGTGAAACAAATAGCCCAGTACTCTTCCATGAACCACACTCTGCTTTAGAGCAAGAAGCATGCTTTTGCTTTCTAGAGTCTCTTCTAAGGCGGGAAATGTGAGTGTACTCAGAAAAAAAGAACTGTGTTTCCTACACACATGGACCATATCTAGTTCAACTCTGCTTCTGAAACTGATATAAAGCACAGTTCTTCTAACATCCAATGCTTTTCAGTTCAGAGCGAGAAACATGTGAGCTTCGTGAACGATGTAGCTTTGTTTGAGCTGAAAAGTGACTGCGTTTACCTGAAAAGTAGTCTTGCTTGTAGGAAGACACAGAGCCTGGCATTTCATTCCGTTTCTGAAGGGAAACACACAGCACAATTCTCATCCATGAACCACACTCTGTTTCAGAGCAAGAAGCACGCACTTTCTTTCCATAGTCTCTAATAAGGCAGGAAACGTGAGTGTGCTCAGAACAAAAGAACTGTGTTTCCTACACACACGAACCATATCTAGTTCAACTCTGCTTCTAAAACTGATACAAACATCAGGTCCTCTAACCTCCAATGCTTTTCAGTTAAGAGTGAGAAACGTGTGACCTTCGTCAACGATGTTGCTTCATTTTAGCTGAAAAGTGACTGCGTTTACCTGAAACGAAGTCTGGCTTGTAAGAAGCCACAGAGCCTGGCATTTCACTCTGTTTCTGAAGTGAAACAAATAGCCCAGTACTCTTCCATGAACCACACTCTGCTTTAGAGCAAGAAGCATGCTCTTGCTTTCTAGATTATCCAATAAGGCAGGAAACGAGAGTGTGCTCAGAACAAAAGAACTGTGTTTCCTACACACACGCACCATATCTAGATCAACTGTGCTTCTGAAACTGATACAAACCGTAGGTCCTCTAACATCCAATGCTTTTCAGTTAAGAGCGAGAAACGTGTGAGCTTCGTGAACGATGTAGCTTCCTTTGAGATTAAAAGTGAGGGCTTTTACCTGAAACGAAGTCTTGCATGTAGGAAGACACAGAGCCTGGCATTTCATTCTGTTTCTGAAGGGAAACACACAGCACAGTTCAGATCCATGAACCACACTCTGCTTTAGAGCAAGAAGCATGCTCTTGCTTTCTAGAGTCTCTAATAAGGTGGGAAACGTGAGTGGCCTCAGAACAAAAGAACTGTGTTTCCTACAAACACGTACCATATCTAGTTCAACTCTGCTTCTTAAACTGATACAAACATCAGGTCCTCTAACCTCCAATGCTTTTCAGTTAAGAGTGAGAAACGTGTGACCTTAGTCAACGATGTTGCTTCGTTTTAGCTGAAAAGTGACTGCGTTTACCTGAAACGAAGTCTGGCTTGTAAGAAGCCACAGAGCCTGGCATTTCACTCTGTTTCTGAAGTGAAACAAATAGCCCAGTACTCTTCCATGAACCACACTCTGCTTTAGAGCAAGAAGCATGCTTTTGCTTTCTAGAGTCTCTACTAAGGCGGGAAATGTGAGTGTACTCAGAACAAAAGAACTGTGTTTCCTACACACATGGACCATATCTAGATCAACTGTGCTTCTGAAACTGATACAAACCACAGGTCTTCTAACATCCAATGCTTTTCAGTTCAGAGCGAGAAACGTGTGAGCTTAGTGAACGATGTAGCTTAGTTTGAGCTGAAAACTGACTGTGTTTACCTGAAACGAAGTCTTGCTTGTAGGAAGACACAGAGCCTGGCATTTCATTCCGTTTCTGAAGGGAAACACACAGCACAATTCTCATCCATGAACCACACTCTGCTTCAGAGCAAGAAGCACGCACTTGCTTTCCATAGTCTCTAATAAGGCAGGAAACGTGAGTGTGCTCAGAACAAAAGAACTGTGTTTCCTACACACACGCACCATATGTAGTTCAACTCTGCTTCTTAAACTGATACAAACATCAGGTCCTCTAACATCCAATGTTTTTCAGTTAAGAGTGAGAAACTTGTGAGCTTCCGGAACGATGTTGCTTCCTTTTAGCTGAAAAGTGACTGCATTTAGCTGAAACGAAATCTGGCTTGTAAGAAGCCACAGAGCCTGGCATTTCACTCTGTTTCTGAAGTGAAACAAATAGCCCAGTACTCTTCCATGAACCACACTCTGCTTTAGAGCAAGAAGCATGCTCTTGCTTTCTAGATTATCCAATAAGGCAGGAAATGAGAGTGTGCTCAGAACAAAAGAACTGTGTTTCCTACACACACGCACCATATCTAGTTCAACTGTGCTTCTGAAACTGATACAAACCGTAGGTCCTCTAACATCCAATGCTTTTCAGTTAAGAGTGAGGAACGTGTGAGCTTCGTGAACGATGTAGCTTCCCTTGAGATTAAAAGTGAGGGCTGTTACCTGAAACGAAGTTTTGCTTGTAGGAAGACACAGAGCCTGGCATTTCATTACGTTTCTGTAGGGAAACACACAGCACAGTTCTCATCCATGAACCACACTCTGCTTTAGAGCAAGAAGCACGCACTTGCTTTCCAGAGTCTCTAATAAGGTGGGAAACGTGAGTGTGCTCAGAACAAGTGAACTGTGTTTCTTACACACACGTACCATATCTAGTTCAACTCTGTTTCTGAAACTAATAAATTCACAGGTCATCTAACATCCAATGCTTTTCAGTTCAGAGCGAGAAACGTGTGAGCTTTGTGAAGGATGTAGCTTCGTTTTAGCTGAAAAGTGACTGCGTTTACCTGAAACGAAGTCTGGCTTGTAAGAAGCCACAGAGCCTGGCATTTCACTCTGTTTCTGAAGTGAAACAAATAGCCCAGTACTCTTCCATGAACCACACTCTGCTTTAGAGCAAGAAGCATGCTTTTGCTTTCTAGAGTCTCTTCTAAGGCGGGAAATGTGAGTGTACTCAGAAAAAAAGAACTGTGTTTCCTACACACATGGACCATATCTAGTTCAACTCTGCTTATGAAACTGATATAAAGCACAGTTCTTCTAACATCCAATGCTTTTCAGTTCAGAGCGAGAAACATGTGAGCTTCGTGAACGATGTAGCTTTGTTTGAGCTGAAAAGTGACTGCGTTTACCTGAAAAGTAGTCTTGCTTGTAGGAAGACACAGAGCCTGGCATTTCATTCCGTTTCTGAAGGGAAACACACAGCACAATTCTCATCCATGAACCACACTCTGTTTCAGAGCAAGAAGCACGCACTTTCTTTCCATAGTCTCTAATAAGGCAGGAAACGTGAGTGTGCTCAGAACAAAAGAACTGTGTTTCCTACACACACGAACCATATCTAGTTCAACTCTGCTTCTAAAACTGATACAAACATCAGGTCCTCTAACCTCCAATGCTTTTCAGTTAAGAGTGAGAAACGTGTGACCTTCGTCAACGATGTTGCTTCGTTTTAGCTGAAAAGTGACTGCGTTTACCTGAAACGAAGTCTGGCTTGTAAGAAGCCACAGAGCCTGGCATTTCACTCTGTTTCTGAAGTGAAACAAGTAGCCCAGTACTCTTCCATGAACCACACTCTGCTTTAGAGCAAGAAGCATGCTTTTGCTTTCTAGAGTCTCTACTAAGGCGGGAAATGTGAGTGTACTCAGAACAAAAGAACTGTGTTTCCTACACACATGGACCATATCTAGTTCAACTGTGCTTCTGAAACTGATACAAACCACAGGTCTTCTAACATCCAATGCTTTTCAGTTCAGAGCGAGAAACGTGTGAGCTTAGTGAACGATGTAGCTTAGTTTGAGCTGAAAACTGACTGTGTTTACCTGAAACGAAGTCTTGCTTGTAGGAAGACACAGAGCCTGGCATTTCATTCCGTTTCTGAAGGGAAATACACAGCACAATTCTCATCCATGAACCACACTCTGCTTCAGAGCAAGAAGCACGCACTTGCTTTCCATAGTCTCTAATAAGGCAGGAAACGTGAGTGTGCTCAGAACAAAAGAACTGTGTTTCCTACACACACGCACCATATCTAGTTCAACTCTGCTTCTTAAACTGATACAAACATCAGGTCCTCTAACATCCAATGCTTTTCAGTTAAGAGTGAGAAACTTGTGAGCTTCCGGAACGATGTTGCTTCGTTTTAGCTGAAAAGTGACTGCATTTAGCTGAAACGAAATCTTGCTTGTAAGAAGCCACAGAGCCTGGCATTTCACTCTGTTTCTGAAGTGAAACAAATAGCCCAGTACTCTTCCATGAACCACACTCTGCTTTAGAGCAACAAGCATGCTCTTGCTTTCTAGATTATCCAATAAGGCAGGAAACGAGAGTGTGCTCAGAACAAAAGAACTGTGTTTCCTACACACACGCACCATATCTAGTTCAACTGTGCTTCTGAAACTGATACAAACCGTAGGTCCTCTAACATCCAATGCTTTTCAGTTAAGAGCGAGAAACGTGTGAGCTTAGTGAACGATGTAGCTTAGTTTGAGCTAAAAAGTGACTGTGTTTACCTGAAACGAAGTCTTGCTTGTAGGAAGACACAGAGCCTGGCATTTCATTCCGTTTCTGAAGGGAAACACACAGCACAGTTCTCATCCATGAACCACACTCTGCTTTAGAGCAAGAAGCACGCTCTTGCTTTCTAGAGTCTATAATAAGGCAAGAAATGAGAGTGTGCTCAGAACAAAAGAACTGTGTTTCCTAAAACACGCACCATATCTAGTTCAACTGTGCTTCTGAAACTGATACAAACCGTAGGTCCTCTAACATCCAATGCTTTTCAGTTAAGAGTGAGAAACGTGTGAGCTTCGTGAACGATGTAGCTTCATTTGAGATTAAAAGTGAGGGCTTTTACCTGAAACAAAGTCTTGCTTGTAGGAAGACACAGACCCTGGCATTTCATTCCGTTTCTGAAGGGAAACACACAGCACAGTTCACATCCATGAACCACACTCTGCTTTAGAGCAAGAAGCATGCTCTTGCTTTCTAGAGTCTCTAATAAGGTGGGCAACGTGAGTGGGCTCAGAACAAAGAACTGTGTTTCCTACAAACACGTACCATATCTAGTTCAACTCTGCTTCTTACACTGATACAAACATCAGGTCCTCTAACCTCCAATGCTTTTCAGTTAAGAGTGAGAAACGTGTGAGCTTCCTGAACGATGTTGCTTCGTTTTAGCTGAAAAGTGACTGCATTTAGCTGAAATGAAATCTTGCTTGTAAGAAGCCACAGAGCCTGGCATTTCACTCTGTTTCTGAAGTGAAACAAATAGCCCAGTACTCTTCCATGAACCACACTCTGCTTTAGAGCAAGAAGCATGCTCTTGCTTTCTAGATTATCCAATAAGGCAGGAAACGAGAGTGTGCTCAGAACAAAAGAACTGTGTTTCCTACACACACGCACCATACCTAGTTCAACTCTGCTTCTGAAAAGGATACAAACCACAGGTCCTCTAACATCCAATGCTTTTCAGTTCAGAGCGAGAAACGTGTGAGCTTAGTGAACGATGTAGCTAAGTTTGAGCTGAAAAATGACTGCGTTTACCTGAAACGAAGTCTTGCTTGTAGGAAGACACGGAGCCTGAGTTTCACTCCGTTACTGAAGGGTAACAAACAGCACAGTTCTCATCCATGAACCACACTCTGCTTTAGAGCAAGAAGCATGCTCTTGCTTTCTAGAGTCTCTAATAAGGCAGGAAACGTGAGTGTGCTCAGAACAAAAGAACTGTGTTTCCTACACACACGCACCATATCTAGTTCAACTCTGCTTCTGAAACTGATACAAACCATAGGTCCTCTAAGATCCAATGCTTTTCAGTTAAGAGTGAGAAACGTGTGAGCTTCTTGAACGATGTAGCTTTCTTTGAGCTGAAAAGTGACTGCGTTTACCTGAAAAGAAGTCTTGCTTGTAGGAAGGCACAGAGCCTGGCATTTCATTCCGTTTCTGAAGGGAAACACACAACACAGTTATCGTCCATGAACCACACTCTGCTTTAGAGCAAGAAGCACACACTTGCTTTCCAGAGTCTCTAATAAGGTAGGAAAAGTGAGGGTGCTCAGAAAAAATGAACTCTGTTTCCTACACACACGTACCATATCTAGTTCAACTCTGCTTCTGAAACTGATAAATCCACAGGTCATCTAACATCCAATGCTTTTCAGTTCAGAGCGAGAAACGTGTGAGCTTAGTGAACGACGTAGCTAAGTTTGAGCTGAAAAATGACTGCGTTTACCTGAAACGAAGTCTTGCTTGTAGGAAGACACAGAGCCTGGATTTCATTCCGTTTCTGAAGGGAAACACACAGCACAGTTCTCGTCCATGAACCACACTCTGTTTTAGAGCAAGAAGCACGCTCTTGCTTTCTAGAGTCTCTAATAAGGCAAGAAATGAGAGTGTGCTCAGAACAAAAGAACTGTGTTTCCTAAAACACGCACCATATCTAGTTCAAATCTGCTTCAAAACGGATACAAACCACAGGTCCTCTAACATCCAATGCTTTTCAGTTAAGAGTGAGAAACGTGTGAGCTTCGTGAACGATGTAGCTTCGTTTGAGCTGAAAAGTGAGGGCGTTTACCTGAAACGAAGTCTTGCTTGTAGGAAGACACAGAGCATGAGATTTCACTCCGTTTCTGAAGGGAAACACACAGCACAGTTCTCATCCATGAACCACACTCTGTTTTAGAGCAAGAAGCATGCTCTTGCTTTCTAGAGTCTCTAATAAGGTGGGAAACGTGAGTGTGCTCAGAACAAAAGACCTGTGTTTCCTACACCCACGTACCATATCTAGTTCAACTGTGCTTGTGAAACGGATACAAACCACAGGTCCTCTAACCTCCAAGGCTTTTCAGTTAAGAGTGAGAAACGTGTGAGCTTTGTGAACGATGTAGCTTCATTTGAGCTGAAAAGTGAGGGCGTTTACCTGAAACGAAGTCTGGCTTGAAAGAAGCCACAGAGCCTAGCATTTCACTCTGTTTCTGAAGTGAAACAAATAGCCCAGTTCTCATCCATGAACCACACTCCGCTTTAGAGCAAGAAGCATGCTCTTGCTTTCTAGAGTCTCTAATAAGGTGGGAAACTTGAGTGTGCTCAGAACAAAAGAACTGTGTTTCCTACACACACGCACCATAACTAGTTCAACGCTGCTTCTGAAACGGATACAAACCACAGGTCCTCTAACATCCAATGCTTTTCAGTTAAGAGTGAGAAACGTGTGAGCTTCGTGAACGATGTAGCTTCGTTTGAGCTGAAAAGTGACTGCGTTTACCTGAAAAGAAGTCTTGCTTGTAGGAAGACACAGAGCCTGGCATTTCATTCCGTTTCTGAAGGGAAACACACAGCACAGTTCTCATCCATGAACCATATTCTGCTTTAGAGCAAGAAGCACGCACTTGCTTTCTAGAGTCTCTAATATGGTGGGAAATGTGAGTGTGCTCCGAACAAATGAACTGTGTTTCCTACACACACGTACCATATCTAGTTCAACTCTGCTTCTGAAACTGATAAAAACCACAGGTCATCTAACATCCAATGCTTTTCAGTTAACAGTGAGAAACGTGTGAGCTTCCTGAATGAAGTTGCTTCGTTTTAGCTGAAAACTGACTACGTTTACCTGAAACGAAGTCTTGCTTGTAGGAAGCCACAGAGCCTGGCATTTCTCTCTGTTTCTGAAGTGAAACAAATAGCCCAGTACTCTTCCATGAACCACACTCTGCTTTAGAGAAAGAAGCACACACTTGATTTCTAGAGTCTCTAACAAGGTGGGAAACGTGAGTGTGCTCAGAACAAAAGAACTGTGTTTCCTAGACACACGTACCATATCTAGTTCAATTCTGCTTCTGAAACGGATACAAACCACATGTCCTCTAACATCCAATGCTTTTCAGTTCAGAGTGAGAAATGTGTGAGCTTCGTGAACGATGTAGCTTCGTTTGAGCTGAAAAGTGACTGCGTTTACCTGAAAAGAAGTCTTGCTTGTAGGAAGACACAGAGCCTGGCATTTCATTCCGTTTTTGAAGGGAAACACACAGCACAGTTCTCATCCATGAACCATACTCTGCTTTAGAGCAAGAAGCACGCACTTGCTTTCCAGAGTCTCTAATAAGGTGGGAAACGTGTGTGTGCTCAGAAAAAAAGAACAGTGTTTCCTACACACACGTACCATATCTAGTTCAACTCTGCTTCTGAAACTGATAAAAAACACAGGTCATCTAACATCCAATGCTTTTCAGTTAACAGTGAGAAACTTGTGAGCTTCCTGAACGATGTTGCTTCGTTTTAGCTGAAAACTGACTGCGTTTACCTGAAACGAATTCTTGCTTGTAGGAAGTCACAGAGCCTGGCATTTCACTCTTTTTCTGAAGTAAAACAAATAGCCCAGTACTTTTCCATGAACCACACTCTTCTTTAGAGCAAGAAGCACACACTTGATTTCTAGAGTCTCTAACAAGGTGGGAAACGTGAGTGTGCTCAGAACAAAAGAACTGTGTTTCCTACAAACACGTACCACATCTAGTTCAACTTTGCTTCTCAAACTGATACAAACCACAGGTCCTCTAAGATCCAATGATTTTCAGTTCAGAGCGAGAAACGTGTGAGTTTAGTGAACGATGTAGCTTAGTTTGAGCTGAAAAGGGACTGCGTTAACCTGAAAGGAAGTCTTGCTTGTAGTAAGACACAGAGCCTGGCATTTCATTCCGTTTCTGAAGGGAAACACACAGGACAGTTCTCATCCATGAACCACACTCTGCTTTAGAGCAAGAAGCACGCACTTGATTTCTAGATTCTCTAACAAGGTGGGAAACGTGAGTGTGCTCAGAACAAAAGAACTGTGTTTCCTACACACACGTACCATATCTAGTTCAACTCTGCTTCTGAAACGGATACAAACCACAGGTCCTCTAACATCCAATGCTTTTCAGTTAAGAGTGAGAAACGTGTGAGCTTCGTGAACGATGTAGATTCATTTTAGCTGAAAAGTGACTGCATTTACTTGAAAAGAAGTCTTGCTTGTAGGAAGACACAGAGCCTGGCATTTCATTCCATTTCTGAAGGGAAACACACAGCACAGTTCTCATCCATGAACCTCACTCTGCTTTAGAGCAAGAAGCACGCACTTGCTTTCCAGAATCTCTAATAAGGTGGGAAACGTGAGTGAGCTCAGAACAAATGAACTGTGTTTCTACACACACGTACCATATCTAGTTCAACTCTGCTTCTGAAATTGATAAAAACCACAGGTCATCTAACATCCAATGCTTTTCAGTTAACAGTGATAAACGTGTGAGCTTCCTGAACGATGTTCCTTCGTTTTAGCTGAAAACTGACTGCGTTTACCTGAAACGAATTCTTGCTTGTAGGAAGTCTCAGAGCCTGGCATTTCACTCTTTTTCTGAAGTAAAACAAATAGCCCAGTACTTTTCCATGAACCACACTCTTCTTTAGAGCAAGAAGCACACACTTGATTTCTAGAGTCTCTAACAAGGTGGGAAACGTGAGTGTGCTCAGAACAAAAGAACTGTGTTTCCTACAAACACGTACCACATCTAGTTCAACTTTGCTTCTCAAACTGATACAAACCACAGGTCCTCTAACATCCAATGATTTTCAGTTCAGAGCGAGAAACGTGTGAGTTTAGTGAACGATGTAGCTTAGTTTGAGCTGAAAAGGGACTGCGTTTACCTGAAAGGAAGTCTTGCTTGTAGTAAGACACAGAGCCTGGTATTTCACTCTGTTTCTGAAGGGAGACACACCACAGTTCTCATCAATGAACCACACTCTGCTTTAGAGCAAGAAGCATGCTCTTGCTTTCTAGAGTCTCTAACAAGGTGGGAAACGTGAGTGTGCTCAGAACAAAAGAACTGTGTTTCCTACACACACGTACCATATCTAGTTCAACTCTGCTTCTGAATCGGATACAAACCACAAGTCCTCTCACCTCCAATGCTTTTCAGTTAAGAGTGAGAAACGTGTGAGCTTCGTGAACGTTGTTGCTTCGTTTTAGCTGAAAAGTGACTGCATTTACCTGAAACGAAGTCTGGCTTGTAAGTAGCCACAGAGCCTGGCATTTCACTCTGTTTCTGAAGTGAAACACACAGCACAGTTCTCATCCATGAACCACACTCTGCTTTAGAGCAAGAAGCATGCTCTTGCTTTCTAGAGTCTCTAATAAGGCAGGAAACGTGAGTGTGCTCAGAAAAAAAGAACTGTGTTTCCTACACACACGCACCATATATAGTTCAACTCTGCTTCTGAAACTGATACAAACCATAGGTCCTCTAACATCCAATGCTTTTCAGTTAAGAGTGAGAAACGTGTGAGCTTCCTGAACTATGTTGCTTCGTATTAGCTGAAAACTGACTGCCTTTACCTGAAAAGAAGTCTTGCTTCTAGGAAGACACAGAGCCTGGCATTTCATTCCGTTTCTGAAGGGAAACACACAGGACAGTTCTCATCCATGAACCACACTCTGCTTTAGAGCAAGAAGCACACACTTGATTTCTAGAGTCTCTAACAAGGTGGGAAACGTGAGTATGCTCAGAACAAAAGAAGTGTGTTTCCTACACACACGTAACATATCTAGTTCAACTCTGCTTCTGAAACGGATACAACCCACAGGTCCTCTAACATCCAATGCTTTTCAGTTAAGAGTGAGAAACGTGTGAGCTTCGTGAACGATGTAGATTCGTTTGAGCTGAAAAGTGACTGCGTTTACCTGAAACGAAGTCTGGCTTGTAAGAAGCCACAGAGCCTGGCATTTCACTCTGTTTCTGAAGTGAAACAAATAGCCCAGTACTCTTCCATGAACCACACTCTGCTTTAGAGCAAGAAGCATGCTTTTGCTTTCTAGAGTCTCTTCTAAGGCGGGAAATGTGAGTGTACTCAGAAAAAAAGAACTGTGTTTCCTACACACATGGACCATATCTAGTTCAACTCTGCTTCTGAAACTGATATAAAGCACAGTTCTTCTAACATCCAATGCTTTTCAGTTCAGACCGAGAAACGTGTGAGCTTCGTGAACGATGTAGCTTTGTTTGAGCTGAAAAGTGACTGCGTTTACCTGAAAAGTAGTCTTGCTTGTAGGAAGACACAGAGCCTGGCATTTCATTCCGTTTCTGAAGGGAAACACACAGCACAATTCTCATCCATGAACCACACTCTGTTTCAGAGCAAGAAGCACGCACTTTCTTTCCATATTCTCTAATAAGGCAGGAAACGTGAGTGTGCTCAGAACAAAAGAACTGTGTTTCCTACACACACGAACCATATCTAGTTCAACTCTGCTTCTAAAACTGATACAAACATCAGGTCCTCTAACCTCCAATGCTTTTCAGTTAAGAGTGAGAAACGTGTGCCCTTCGTCAACGTTGTTGCTTCGTTTTAGCTGAAAAGTGACTGCGTTTACCTGAAACGAAGTCTGGCTTGTAAGAAGCCACAGAGCCTGGCATTTCACTCTGCTTCTGAAGTGAAACAAATAGCCCAGTACTCTTCCATGAACCACACTCTGCTTTAGAGCAAGAAGCATGCTTTTGCTTTCTAGAGTCTCTACTAAGGCGGGAAATGTGAGTGTACTCAGAACAAAAGAACTGTGTTTCCTACACACATGGACCATATCTAGTTCAACTGTGCTTCTGAAACTGATACAAACCACAGGTCTTCTAACATCCAATGCTTTTCAGTTCAGAGCGAGAAACGTGTGAGCTTAGTGAACGATGTAGCTTAGTTTGAGCTGAAAACTGACTGTGTTTACCTGAAACGAAGTCTTGCTTGTAGGAAGACACAGAGCCTGGCATTTCATTCCGTTTCTGAAGGGAAACACACAGCACAATTCTCATCCATGAACCACATTCTGCTTCAGAGCAAGAAGCACGCACTTGCTTTCCATAGTCTCTAATAAGGCAGGAAACGTGAGTGTGCTCAGAACAAAAGAACTGTGTTTCCTACACACACGCACCATATCTAGTTCAACTCTGCTTCTTAAACTGATACAAACATCAGGTCCTCTAACATCCAATGCTTTTCAGTTAAGAGTGAGAAACTTGTGAGCTTCCGGAACGATGTTGCTTCGTTTTAGCTGAAAAGTGACTGCATTTAGCTGAAACGAAATCTTGCTTGTAAGAAGCCACAGAGCCTGGCATTTCACTCTGTTTCTGAAGTGAAACAAATAGCCCAGTACTCTTCCATGAACCACACTCTGCTTTAGAGCAAGAAGCATGCTCTTGCTTTCTAGATTATCCAATAAGGCAGGAAACGAGAGTGTGCTCAGAACAAAAGAACTGTGTTTCCTACACACACGCACCATATCTAGTTCAACTGTGCTTCTGAAACTGATACAAACCGTAGGTCCTCTAACATCCAATGCTTTTCAGTTAAGAGTGAGAAACGTGTGAGCTTCGTGAACGATGTAGCTTCCTTTGAGATTAAAAGTGAGGGCTTTTACCTGAAACGAAGTGTTGCTTGTAGGAAGACACAGACCCTGGCATTTCATTCCGTTTCTGAAGGGAAACACACAGCACAGTTCACATCCATGAACCACACTCTGCTTTAGAGCAAGAAGTATGCTCTTGCTTTCTAGAGTCTCTAATAAGGTGGGAAACGTGAGTGTGCTCAGAACAAATGAACTGTGTTTCCTACACACACGTAAAATATCTAGTTCAACTCTGCTTCTTAAATTGATAAAAAACACAGGTCATCTAACATCCAATGCTTTTCAGTTAACAGTGAGAAACGTGTGAGCTTCCTGAACGATGTTGCTTCGTTTTAGCTGAAAAATGACTGCGTTTACCTGAAACGAAGTCTTGCTTGTAGGAAGTCACAGAGCCTGGCATTTCACTCTGTTTCTGAAGTGAAACAAATAGCCCAGTACTCTTCCATGAACCACACACTGCTTTAGAGCAAGAAGCATGCTCTTGCATTCTAAAGTCTCTAATAAGGCAGGAAACGTACGTGTGCTCAGAAAAAAAGAACTGTATTTCCTACAGACACGCACCATATCTAGTTCAACTCTGCTTCTTAAACTGATACAAACATCAGGTCCTCTAACCTCCAATGCTTTTCAGTTAAGAGTGAGAAACTTGTGACCTTCGTCAACGATGTTGCTTCGTTTTAGCTGAAAAGTGACTGCGTTTACCTGAAACGAAGTCTGGCTTGTAAGAAGCCACAGAGCCTGGCATTTCACTCTGTTTCTGAAGTGAAACAAATAGCCCGGTACTCTTCCATGAACCACACTCTGCTTTAGAGCAAGAAGCATGCTTTTGCTTTCTAGAATCTCTACTAAGGCGGGAAATGTGAGTGTACTCAGAACAAAAGAACTGTGTTTCCTACACACAAGGACCATATCAAGATCAACTGTGCTTCTGAAACTGATACAAACCTCAGGTCTTCAAGCATCCAATGCTTTTCAGTTCAGAGCGAGAAACTTGTGAGCTTAGTGAACGATGTAGCTTAGTTTGAGCTAAAAAGTGACTGTGTTTACCTGAAACGAAGTCTTGCTTGTAGGAAGACACAGAGCCTGGCATTTCATTCCGTTTCTGAAGGGAAACACACAGCACAGTTCTCATCCATGAACCACACTCTGCTTTAGAGCAAGAAGCACGCTCTTGCTTTCTAGAGTCTCTAATAAGGCAAGAAATGAGAGTGTGCTCAAAACAAAAGAACTGTGTTTCCTAAAACACGCACCATATCTAGTTCAACTCTGCTTCTGAAACGGATAGAAACCACAGGTTCTCTAGCCTCCAATTCTTTTCAGTTAAGAGTGAGAAACGTGTGAGCTTCATGAACGATGTAGCATTGTTTGAGCTGAAAAGTGACTGCGTTTACCTGAAAAGTAGTCTTGCTTGTAGGAAGACACAGAGCCTGGCATTTCATTCCGTTTCTGAAGGGAAACACACAGCACAATTCTGATCCATGAACCACACTCTGCTTCAGAGCAAGAAGCACGCACTTGCTTTCCATTGTCTCTAATAAGGCAGGAAACGTGAGTGTGCTCAGAACAAAAGAACTGTGTTTCCTAAACACACGCACCATGTTTAGTTCAACTCTGCTTCTTTAACTGATACAAACATCAGGTCCTCTAACATCCAATGCTTTTCAGTTAAGAGTGAGAAACTTGTGAGCTTCCTGAACGATGTTGCTTCGTTTTAGCTGAAAAGTGACTGCATTTAGCTGAAACGAAATCTTGCTTGTAAGAAGCCACAGAGCCTGGCATTTCTCTCTGTTTCTGAAGTGAAACAAATAGCCCAGTACTCTTCCATGAACCAAACTCTGCTTTAGAGCAAGAAGCATGCTCTTGATTTCTAGATTATCCAATAAGGCAGGAAACGAGAGTGTGCTCAGAACAAAAGAACTGTGTTTCCTACACACACGCACCATATCTAGTTCAACTGTGCTTCTGAAACTGATACAAACCGTAGGTCCTCTAACATCCAATTCTTTTCAGTTAAGAGTGAGAAACGTGTGAGCTTCGTGAACGATGTAGCTTCCTTTGAGATTAAAAGTGAGGGCTTTTACCTGAAACGAAGTGTTGCTTGTAGGAAGACACAGACCCTGGCATTTCATTCCGTTTCTGAAGGGAAACACACAGCACAGTTCACATCCATGAACCACACTCTGCTTTAGAGCAAGAAGTATGCTCTTGCTTTCTAGAGTCTCTAATAAGGTGGGAAACGTGAGTGTGCTCAGAACAAATGAACTGTGTTTCCTACACACACGTAAAATATCTAGTTCAACTCTGCTTCTTAAATTGATAAAAAACACAGGTCATCTAACATCCAATGCTTTTCAGTTAACAGTGAGAAACGTGTGAGCTTCCTGAACGATGTTGCTTCGTTTTAGCTGAAAAATGACTGCGTTTACCTGAAACGAAGTCTTGCTTGTAGGAAGTCACAGAGCCTGGCATTTCACTCTGTTTCTGAAGTGAAACAAATAGCCCAGTACTCTTCCATGAACCACACACTGCTTTAGAGCAAGAAGCATGCTCTTGCATTCTAAAGTCTCTAATAAGGCAGGAAACGTACGTGTGCTCAGAAAAAAAGAACTGTATTTCCTACAGACACGCACCATATCTAGTTCAACTCTGCTTCTTAAACTGATACAAACATCAGGTCCTCTAACCTCCAATGCTTTTCAGTTAAGAGTGAGAAACTTGTGACCTTCGTCAACGATGTTGCTTCGTTTTAGCTGAAAAGTGACTGCGTTTACCTGAAACGAAGTCTGGCTTGTAAGAAGCCACAGAGCCTGGCATTTCACTCTGTTTCTGAAGTGAAACAAATAGCCCGGTACTCTTCCATGAACCACACTCTGCTTTAGAGCAAGAAGCATGCTTTTGCTTTCTAGAGTCTCTACTAAGGCGGGAAATGTGAGTGTACACAGAACAAAAGAACTGTGTTTCCTACACACATGGACCATATCTAGTTCAACTTTGCTTCTGAAACTGATACAAACCATAGGTCTTCTAACATCCAATGCTTTTCAGTTCAGAGCGAGAAACGTGTGAGCTTAGTGAACGATGTAGCTTAGTTTGAGCTGAAAAGTGACTGTGTTTACCTGAAACGAAGTCTTGCTTTTAGGAAGACACAGAGCCTGGCATTTCATACCGTTTCTGAAGGGAAACAGACAGCACAGTTCTCATCCATGAACCACACTCTGCTTTAGAGCAAGAAGCACGTTCTTGCTTTCTAGAGTCTCTAATAAGGCAGGAAACGAGAGTGTGCTCAGAACAAAAGAACTGTGTTTCCTAAAACACGCACCATATCTAGTTCAAATCTGCTTCAAAACGGATACAAACCACAGGTCCTCTAACATCCAATGCTTTTCAGTTAAGAGTGAGAAACATGTGAGCTTCGTGAACGATGTAGCTTCGTTTGAGCTGAAAAGTGAGGGCGTTTAGCTGAAACGAAGTCTTGCTTGTAAGAAGCCACAGAGCCTGGCCTTTCACTCTGTTTCTGAAGTGAAACAAATAGCCCAGTACTCTTCCATGAACCACACTCTGCTTTAGAGCAAGAAGCATGCTCTTGCTTTCTAGATTATCCAATAAGGCAGGAAACGTGAGTGTGCTCAGAAAAAAAGAACTGTGTTTCCTACCCACACGCACCATATCTAGTTCAACTGTGCTTCTGAAACTGATACAAACCGTAGGTCCTCTAACATCCAATGCTTTTCAGTTAAGAGTGAGAAACGTGTGAGCTTCGTGTACGATGTAGCTTCATTTGAGATTAAAAGTGAGGGCTTTTACCTGAAACAAAGTCTTGCTTGTAGGAAGACACAGACCCTGGCATTTCATTCCGTTTCTGAAGGGAAACACACAGCACAGTTCACATCCATGAACCACACTCTGCTTTAGAGCAAGAAGCATGCTCTTGCTTTCTAGAGTCTCTAATAAGGTGGGCAACGTGAGTGGGCTCAGAACAAAGAACTGTGTTTCCTACAAACACGTACCATATCTAGTTCAACTCTGGTTCTTACACTGATAAAAAACACAGGTCATCTAACCTCCAATGCTTTTCAGTTAACAGTGAGAAACGTGTGAGCTTCCTGAACGATGTTGCTTCGTTTTAGCTGAAAACTGACTGCGTTTACCTGAAACGAAGTCCTCCTTGTAGGAAGACACAGAGCCTGGCATTTCACTCTGTTTCTGAAGTGAAACAAATAGCCCAGTACTCTTCCTTGAACCACACTCTGCTTTAGAGCAAGAAGCATGCTTTTGCTTTCTAGAATCTCTACTAAGGCGGGAAATGTGAGTGTACTCAGAACAAAAGAACTGTGTTTCCTACACACAAGGACCATATCAAGATCAACTGTGCTTCTGAAACTGATACAAACCTCAGGTCTTCAAGCATCCAATGCTTTTCAGTTCAGAGCGAGAAACGTGTGAGCTTAGTGAACGATGTAGCTTAGTTTGAGCTAAAAAGTGACTGTGTTTACCTGAAACGAAGTCTTGCTTGTAGGAAGACACAGAGCCTGGCATTTCATTCCGTTTCTGAAGGGAAACACACAGCACAGTTCTCATCCATGAACCACACTCTGCTTTAGAGCAAGAAGCACGCTCTTGCTTTCTAGAGTCTCTAATAAGGCAAGAAATGAGAGTGTGCTCAAAACAAAAGAACTGTGTTTCCTAAAACACGCACCATATCTAGTTCAACTCTGCTTCTGAAACGGATAGAAACCACAGGTTCTCTAGCCTCCAATTCTTTTCAGTTAAGAGTGAGAAACGTGTGAGCTTCATGAACGATGTAGCATTGTTTGAGCTGAAAAGTGACTGCGTTTACCTGAAAAGTAGTCTTGCTTGTAGGAAGACACAGAGCCTGGCATTTCATTCCGTTTCTGAAGGGAAACACACAGCACAATTCTGATCCATGAACCACACTCTGCTTCAGAGCAAGAAGCACGCACTTGCTTTCCATTGTCTCTAATAAGGCAGGAAACGTGAGTGTGCTCAGAACAAAAGAACTGTGTTTCCTAAACACACGCACCATGTTTAGTTCAACTCTGCTTCTTTAACTGATACAAACATCAGGTCCTCTAACATCCAATGCTTTTCAGTTAAGAGTGAGAAACTTGTGAGCTTCCTGAACGATGTTGCTTCGTTTTAGCTGAAAAGTGACTGCATTTAGCTGAAACGAAATCTTGCTTGTAAGAAGCCACAGAGCCTGGCATTTCTCTCTGTTTCTGAAGTGAAACAAATAGCCCAGTACTCTTCCATGAACCAAACTCTGCTTTAGAGCAAGAAGCATGCTCTTGATTTCTAGATTATCCAATAAGGCAGGAAACGAGAGTGTGCTCAGAACAAAAGAACTGTGTTTCCTACACACACGCACCATATCTAGTTCAACTGTGCTTCTGAAACTGATACAAACCGTAGGTCCTCTAACATCCAATTCTTTTCAGTTAAGAGTGAGAAACGTGTGAGCTTCGTGAACGATGTAGCTTCCTTTGAGATTAAAAGTGAGGGCTTTTACCTGAAACGAAGTGTTGCTTGTAGGAAGACACAGACCCTGGCATTTCATTCCGTTTCTGAAGGGAAACACACAGCACAGTTCACATCCATGAACCACACTCTGCTTTAGAGCAAGAAGTATGCTCTTGCTTTCTAGAGTCTCTAATAAGGTGGGAAACGTGAGTGTGCTCAGAACAAATGAACTGTGTTTCCTACACACACGTAAAATATCTAGTTCAACTCTGCTTCTTAAATTGATAAAAAACACAGGTCATCTAACATCCAATGCTTTTCAGTTAACAGTGAGAAACGTGTGAGCTTCCTGAACGATGTTGCTTCGTTTTAGCTGAAAAATGACTGCGTTTACCTGAAACGAAGTCTTGCTTGTAGGAAGTCACAGAGCCTGGCATTTCACTCTGTTTCTGAAGTGAAACAAATAGCCCAGTACTCTTCCATGAACCACACACTGCTTTAGAGCAAGAAGCATGCTCTTGCATTCTAAAGTCTCTAATAAGGCAGGAAACGTACGTGTGCTCAGAAAAAAAGAACTGTATTTCCTACAGACACGCACCATATCTAGTTCAACTCTGCTTCTTAAACTGATACAAACATCAGGTCCTCTAACCTCCAATGCTTTTCAGTTAAGAGTGAGAAACTTGTGACCTTCGTCAACGATGTTGCTTCGTTTTAGCTGAAAAGTGACTGCGTTTACCTGAAACGAAGTCTGGCTTGTAAGAAGCCACAGAGCCTGGCATTTCACTCTGTTTCTGAAGTGAAACAAATAGCCCGGTACTCTTCCATGAACCACACTCTGCTTTAGAGCAAGAAGCATGCTTTTGCTTTCTAGAGTCTCTACTAAGGCGGGAAATGTGAGTGTACACAGAACAAAAGAACTGTGTTTCCTACACACATGGACCATATCTAGTTCAACTTTGCTTCTGAAACTGATACAAACCATAGGTCTTCTAACATCCAATGCTTTTCAGTTCAGAGCGAGAAACGTGTGAGCTTAGTGAACGATGTAGCTTAGTTTGAGCTGAAAAGTGACTGTGTTTACCTGAAACGAAGTCTTGCTTTTAGGAAGACACAGAGCCTGGCATTTCATACCGTTTCTGAAGGGAAACAGACAGCACAGTTCTCATCCATGAACCACACTCTGCTTTAGAGCAAGAAGCACGCTCTTGCTTTCTAGAGTCTCTAATAAGGCAGGAAACGAGAGTGTGCTCAGAACAAAAGAACTGTGTTTCCTAAAACACGCACCATATCTAGTTCAAATCTGCTTCAAAACGGATACAAACCACAGGTCCTCTAACATCCAATGCTTTTCAGTTAAGAGTGAGAAACATGTGAGCTTCGTGAACGATGTAGCTTCGTTTGAGCTGAAAAGTGAGGGCGTTTAGCTGAAACGAAGTCTTGCTTGTAAGAAGCCACAGAGCCTGGCCTTTCACTCTGTTTCTGAAGTGAAACAAATAGCCCAGTACTCTTCCATGAACCACACTCTGCTTTAGAGCAAGAAGCATGCTCTTGCTTTCTAGATTATCCAATAAGGCAGGAAACGTGAGTGTGCTCAGAAAAAAAGAACTGTGTTTCCTACCCACACGCACCATATCTAGTTCAACTGTGCTTCTGAAACTGATACAAACCGTAGGTCCTCTAACATCCAATGCTTTTCAGTTAAGAGTGAGAAACGTGTGAGCTTCGTGTACGATGTAGCTTCATTTGAGATTAAAAGTGAGGGCTTTTACCTGAAACAAAGTCTTGCTTGTAGGAAGACACAGACCCTGGCATTTCATTCCGTTTCTGAAGGGAAACACACAGCACAGTTCACATCCATGAACCACACTCTGCTTTAGAGCAAGAAGCATGCTCTTGCTTTCTAGAGTCTCTAATAAGGTGGGCAACGTGAGTGGGCTCAGAACAAAGAACTGTGTTTCCTACAAACACGTACCATATCTAGTTCAACTCTGCTTCTTACACTGATAAAAAACACAGGTCATCTAACCTCCAATGCTTTTCAGTTAACAGTGAGAAACGTGTGAGCTTCCTGAACGATGTTGCTTCGTTTTAGCTGAAAACTGACTGCGTTTACCTGAAACGAAGTCCTCCTTGTAGGAAGACACAGAGCCTGGCATTTCACTCTGTTTCTGAAGTGAAACAAATAGCCCAGTACTCTTCCTTGAACCACACTCTGCTTTAGAGCAAGAAGCATGCTTTTGCTTTCTAGAATCTCTACTAAGGCGGGAAATGTGAGTGTACTCAGAACAAAAGAACTGTGTTTCCTACACACAAGGACCATATCAAGATCAACTGTGCTTCTGAAACTGATACAAACCTCAGGTCTTCAAGCATCCAATGCTTTTCAGTTCAGAGCGAGAAACGTGTGAGCTTAGTGAACGATGTAGCTTAGTTTGAGCTAAAAAGTGACTGTGTTTACCTGAAACGAAGTCTTGCTTGTAGGAAGACACAGAGCCTGGCATTTCATTCCGTTTCTGAAGGGAAACACACAGCACAGTTCTCATCCATGAACCACACTCTGCTTTAGAGCAAGAAGCACGCTCTTGCTTTCTAGAGTCTCTAATAAGGCAAGAAATGAGAGTGTGCTCAAAACAAAAGAACTGTGTTTCCTAAAACACGCACCATATCTAGTTCAACTCTGCTTCTGAAACGGATAGAAACCACAGGTTCTCTAGCCTCCAATTCTTTTCAGTTAAGAGTGAGAAACGTGTGAGCTTCATGAACGATGTAGCATTGTTTGAGCTGAAAAGTGACTGCGTTTACCTGAAAAGTAGTCTTGCTTGTAGGAAGACACAGAGCCTGGCATTTCATTCCGTTTCTGAAGGGAAACACACAGCACAATTCTGATCCATGAACCACACTCTGCTTCAGAGCAAGAAGCACGCACTTGCTTTCCATTGTCTCTAATAAGGCAGGAAACGTGAGTGTGCTCAGAACAAAAGAACTGTGTTTCCTAAACACACGCACCATGTTTAGTTCAACTCTGCTTCTTTAACTGATACAAACATCAGGTCCTCTAACATCCAATGCTTTTCAGTTAAGAGTGAGAAACTTGTGAGCTTCCTGAACGATGTTGCTTCGTTTTAGCTGAAAAGTGACTGCATTTAGCTGAAACGAAATCTTGCTTGTAAGAAGCCACAGAGCCTGGCATTTCTCTCTGTTTCTGAAGTGAAACAAATAGCCCAGTACTCTTCCATGAACCAAACTCTGCTTTAGAGCAAGAAGCATGCTCTTGATTTCTAGATTATCCAATAAGGCAGGAAACGAGAGTGTGCTCAGAACAAAAGAACTGTGTTTCCTACACACACGCACCATATCTAGTTCAACTGTGCTTCTGAAACTGATACAAACCGTAGGTCCTCTAACATCCAATTCTTTTCAGTTAAGAGTGAGAAACGTGTGAGCTTCGTGAACGATGTAGCTTCCTTTGAGATTAAAAGTGAGGGCTTTTACCTGAAACGAAGTGTTGCTTGTAGGAAGACACAGACCCTGGCATTTCATTCCGTTTCTGAAGGGAAACACACAGCACAGTTCACATCCATGAACCACACTCTGCTTTAGAGCAAGAAGTATGCTCTTGCTTTCTAGAGTCTCTAATAAGGTGGGAAACGTGAGTGTGCTCAGAACAAATGAACTGTGTTTCCTACACACACGTAAAATATCTAGTTCAACTCTGCTTCTTAAATTGATAAAAAACACAGGTCATCTAACATCCAATGCTTTTCAGTTAACAGTGAGAAACGTGTGAGCTTCCTGAACGATGTTGCTTCGTTTTAGCTGAAAAATGACTGCGTTTACCTGAAACGAAGTCTTGCTTGTAGGAAGTCACAGAGCCTGGCATTTCACTCTGTTTCTGAAGTGAAACAAATAGCCCAGTACTCTTCCATGAACCACACACTGCTTTAGAGCAAGAAGCATGCTCTTGCATTCTAAAGTCTCTAATAAGGCAGGAAACGTACGTGTGCTCAGAAAAAAAGAACTGTATTTCCTACAGACACGCACCATATCTAGTTCAACTCTGCTTCTTAAACTGATACAAACATCAGGTCCTCTAACCTCCAATGCTTTTCAGTTAAGAGTGAGAAACTTGTGACCTTCGTCAACGATGTTGCTTCGTTTTAGCTGAAAAGTGACTGCGTTTACCTGAAACGAAGTCTGGCTTGTAAGAAGCCACAGAGCCTGGCATTTCACTCTGTTTCTGAAGTGAAACAAATAGCCCGGTACTCTTCCATGAACCACACTCTGCTTTAGAGCAAGAAGCATGCTTTTGCTTTCTAGAGTCTCTACTAAGGCGGGAAATGTGAGTGTACACAGAACAAAAGAACTGTGTTTCCTACACACATGGACCATATCTAGTTCAACTTTGCTTCTGAAACTGATACAAACCATAGGTCTTCTAACATCCAATGCTTTTCAGTTCAGAGCGAGAAACGTGTGAGCTTAGTGAACGATGTAGCTTAGTTTGAGCTGAAAAGTGACTGTGTTTACCTGAAACGAAGTCTTGCTTTTAGGAAGACACAGAGCCTGGCATTTCATACCGTTTCTGAAGGGAAACAGACAGCACAGTTCTCATCCATGAACCACACTCTGCTTTAGAGCAAGAAGCACGCTCTTGCTTTCTAGAGTCTCTAATAAGGCAGGAAACGAGAGTGTGCTCAGAACAAAAGAACTGTGTTTCCTAAAACACGCACCATATCTAGTTCAAATCTGCTTCAAAACGGATACAAACCACAGGTCCTCTAACATCCAATGCTTTTCAGTTAAGAGTGAGAAACATGTGAGCTTCGTGAACGATGTAGCTTCGTTTGAGCTGAAAAGTGAGGGCGTTTAGCTGAAACGAAGTCTTGCTTGTAAGAAGCCACAGAGCCTGGCCTTTCACTCTGTTTCTGAAGTGAAACAAATAGCCCAGTACTCTTCCATGAACCACACTCTGCTTTAGAGCAAGAAGCATGCTCTTGCTTTCTAGATTATCCAATAAGGCAGGAAACGTGAGTGTGCTCAGAAAAAAAGAACTGTGTTTCCTACCCACACGCACCATATCTAGTTCAACTGTGCTTCTGAAACTGATACAAACCGTAGGTCCTCTAACATCCAATGCTTTTCAGTTAAGAGTGAGAAACGTGTGAGCTTCGTGTACGATGTAGCTTCATTTGAGATTAAAAGTGAGGGCTTTTACCTGAAACAAAGTCTTGCTTGTAGGAAGACACAGACCCTGGCATTTCATTCCGTTTCTGAAGGGAAACACACAGCACAGTTCACATCCATGAACCACACTCTGCTTTAGAGCAAGAAGCATGCTCTTGCTTTCTAGAGTCTCTAATAAGGTGGGCAACGTGAGTGGGCTCAGAACAAAGAACTGTGTTTCCTACAAACACGTACCATATCTAGTTCAACTCTGCTTCTTACACTGATAAAAAACACAGGTCATCTAACCTCCAATGCTTTTCAGTTAACAGTGAGAAACGTGTGAGCTTCCTGAACGATGTTGCTTCGTTTTAGCTGAAAACTGACTGCGTTTACCTGAAACGAAGTCCTCCTTGTAGGAAGACACAGAGCCTGGCATTTCACTCTGTTTCTGAAGTGAAACAAATAGCCCAGTACTCTTCCTTGAACCACACTCTGCTTTAGAGCAAGAAGCATGCTTTTGCTTTCTAGAATCTCTACTAAGGCGGGAAATGTGAGTGTACTCAGAACAAAAGAACTGTGTTTCCTACACACAAGGACCATATCAAGATCAACTGTGCTTCTGAAACTGATACAAACCTCAGGTCTTCAAGCATCCAATGCTTTTCAGTTCAGAGCGAGAAACGTGTGAGCTTAGTGAACGATGTAGCTTAGTTTGAGCTAAAAAGTGACTGTGTTTACCTGAAACGAAGTCTTGCTTGTAGGAAGACACAGAGCCTGGCATTTCATTCCGTTTCTGAAGGGAAACACACAGCACAGTTCTCATCCATGAACCACACTCTGCTTTAGAGCAAGAAGCACGCTCTTGCTTTCTAGAGTCTCTAATAAGGCAAGAAATGAGAGTGTGCTCAAAACAAAAGAACTGTGTTTCCTAAAACACGCACCATATCTAGTTCAACTCTGCTTCTGAAACGGATAGAAACCACAGGTTCTCTAGCCTCCAATTCTTTTCAGTTAAGAGTGAGAAACGTGTGAGCTTCATGAACGATGTAGCATTGTTTGAGCTGAAAAGTGACTGCGTTTACCTGAAAAGTAGTCTTGCTTGTAGGAAGACACAGAGCCTGGCATTTCATTCCGTTTCTGAAGGGAAACACACAGCACAATTCTGATCCATGAACCACACTCTGCTTCAGAGCAAGAAGCACGCACTTGCTTTCCATTGTCTCTAATAAGGCAGGAAACGTGAGTGTGCTCAGAACAAAAGAACTGTGTTTCCTAAACACACGCACCATGTTTAGTTCAACTCTGCTTCTTTAACTGATACAAACATCAGGTCCTCTAACATCCAATGCTTTTCAGTTAAGAGTGAGAAACTTGTGAGCTTCCTGAACGATGTTGCTTCGTTTTAGCTGAAAAGTGACTGCATTTAGCTGAAACGAAATCTTGCTTGTAAGAAGCCACAGAGCCTGGCATTTCTCTCTGTTTCTGAAGTGAAACAAATAGCCCAGTACTCTTCCATGAACCAAACTCTGCTTTAGAGCAAGAAGCATGCTCTTGATTTCTAGATTATCCAATAAGGCAGGAAACGAGAGTGTGCTCAGAACAAAAGAACTGTGTTTCCTACACACACGCACCATATCTAGTTCAACTGTGCTTCTGAAACTGATACAAACCGTAGGTCCTCTAACATCCAATTCTTTTCAGTTAAGAGTGAGAAACGTGTGAGCTTCGTGAACGATGTAGCTTCCTTTGAGATTAAAAGTGAGGGCTTTTACCTGAAACGAAGTGTTGCTTGTAGGAAGACACAGACCCTGGCATTTCATTCCGTTTCTGAAGGGAAACACACAGCACAGTTCACATCCATGAACCACACTCTGCTTTAGAGCAAGAAGTATGCTCTTGCTTTCTAGAGTCTCTAATAAGGTGGGAAACGTGAGTGTGCTCAGAACAAATGAACTGTGTTTCCTACACACACGTAAAATATCTAGTTCAACTCTGCTTCTTAAATTGATAAAAAACACAGGTCATCTAACATCCAATGCTTTTCAGTTAACAGTGAGAAACGTGTGAGCTTCCTGAACGATGTTGCTTCGTTTTAGCTGAAAAATGACTGCGTTTACCTGAAACGAAGTCTTGCTTGTAGGAAGTCACAGAGCCTGGCATTTCACTCTGTTTCTGAAGTGAAACAAATAGCCCAGTACTCTTCCATGAACCACACACTGCTTTAGAGCAAGAAGCATGCTCTTGCATTCTAAAGTCTCTAATAAGGCAGGAAACGTACGTGTGCTCAGAAAAAAAGAACTGTATTTCCTACAGACACGCACCATATCTAGTTCAACTCTGCTTCTTAAACTGATACAAACATCAGGTCCTCTAACCTCCAATGCTTTTCAGTTAAGAGTGAGAAACTTGTGACCTTCGTCAACGATGTTGCTTCGTTTTAGCTGAAAAGTGACTGCGTTTACCTGAAACGAAGTCTGGCTTGTAAGAAGCCACAGAGCCTGGCATTTCACTCTGTTTCTGAAGTGAAACAAATAGCCCGGTACTCTTCCATGAACCACACTCTGCTTTAGAGCAAGAAGCATGCTTTTGCTTTCTAGAGTCTCTACTAAGGCGGGAAATGTGAGTGTACACAGAACAAAAGAACTGTGTTTCCTACACACATGGACCATATCTAGTTCAACTTTGCTTCTGAAACTGATACAAACCATAGGTCTTCTAACATCCAATGCTTTTCAGTTCAGAGCGAGAAACGTGTGAGCTTAGTGAACGATGTAGCTTAGTTTGAGCTGAAAAGTGACTGTGTTTACCTGAAACGAAGTCTTGCTTTTAGGAAGACACAGAGCCTGGCATTTCATACCGTTTCTGAAGGGAAACAGACAGCACAGTTCTCATCCATGAACCACACTCTGCTTTAGAGCAAGAAGCACGCTCTTGCTTTCTAGAGTCTCTAATAAGGCAGGAAACGAGAGTGTGCTCAGAACAAAAGAACTGTGTTTCCTAAAACACGCACCATATCTAGTTCAAATCTGCTTCAAAACGGATACAAACCACAGGTCCTCTAACATCCAATGCTTTTCAGTTAAGAGTGAGAAACATGTGAGCTTCGTGAACGATGTAGCTTCGTTTGAGCTGAAAAGTGAGGGCGTTTAGCTGAAACGAAGTCTTGCTTGTAAGAAGCCACAGAGCCTGGCCTTTCACTCTGTTTCTGAAGTGAAACAAATAGCCCAGTACTCTTCCATGAACCACACTCTGCTTTAGAGCAAGAAGCATGCTCTTGCTTTCTAGATTATCCAATAAGGCAGGAAACGTGAGTGTGCTCAGAAAAAAAGAACTGTGTTTCCTACCCACACGCACCATATCTAGTTCAACTGTGCTTCTGAAACTGATACAAACCGTAGGTCCTCTAACATCCAATGCTTTTCAGTTAAGAGTGAGAAACGTGTGAGCTTCGTGTACGATGTAGCTTCATTTGAGATTAAAAGTGAGGGCTTTTACCTGAAACAAAGTCTTGCTTGTAGGAAGACACAGACCCTGGCATTTCATTCCGTTTCTGAAGGGAAACACACAGCACAGTTCACATCCATGAACCACACTCTGCTTTAGAGCAAGAAGCATGCTCTTGCTTTCTAGAGTCTCTAATAAGGTGGGCAACGTGAGTGGGCTCAGAACAAAGAACTGTGTTTCCTACAAACACGTACCATATCTAGTTCAACTCTGGTTCTTACACTGATAAAAAACACAGGTCATCTAACATCCAATGCTTTTCAGTTAACAGTGAGAAACGTGTGAGCTTCCTGAACGATGTTGCTTCGTTTTAGCTGAAAAATGACTGCGTTTACCTGAAACGAAGTCTTGCTTGTAGGAAGTCACAGAGCCTGGCATTTCACTCTGTTTCTGAAGTGAAACAAATAGCCCAGTACTCTTCCATGAACCACACACTGCTTTAGAGCAAGAAGCATGCTCTTGCATTCTAAAGTCTCTAATAAGGCAGGAAACGTACGTGTGCTCAGAAAAAAAGAACTGTATTTCCTACAGACACGCACCATATCTAGTTCAACTCTGCTTCTTAAACTGATACAAACATCAGGTCCTCTAACCTCCAATGCTTTTCAGTTAAGAGTGAGAAACTTGTGACCTTCGTCAACGATGTTGCTTCGTTTTAGCTGAAAAGTGACTGCGTTTACCTGAAACGAAGTCTGGCTTGTAAGAAGCCACAGAGCCTGGCATTTCACTCTGTTTCTGAAGTGAAACAAATAGCCCGGTACTCTTCCATGAACCACACTCTGCTTTAGAGCAAGAAGCATGCTTTTGCTTTCTAGAGTCTCTACTAAGGCGGGAAATGTGAGTGTACACAGAACAAAAGAACTGTGTTTCCTACACACATGGACCATATCTAGTTCAACTTTGCTTCTGAAACTGATACAAACCATAGGTCTTCTAACATCCAATGCTTTTCAGTTCAGAGCGAGAAACGTGTGAGCTTAGTGAACGATGTAGCTTAGTTTGAGCTGAAAAGTGACTGTGTTTACCTGAAACGAAGTCTTGCTTTTAGGAAGACACAGAGCCTGGCATTTCATACCGTTTCTGAAGGGAAACAGACAGCACAGTTCTCATCCATGAACCACACTCTGCTTTAGAGCAAGAAGCACGCTCTTGCTTTCTAGAGTCTCTAATAAGGCAGGAAACGAGAGTGTGCTCAGAACAAAAGAACTGTGTTTCCTAAAACACGCACCATATCTAGTTCAAATCTGCTTCAAAACGGATACAAACCACAGGTCCTCTAACATCCAATGCTTTTCAGTTAAGAGTGAGAAACATGTGAGCTTCGTGAACGATGTAGCTTCGTTTGAGCTGAAAAGTGAGGGCGTTTAGCTGAAACGAAGTCTTGCTTGTAAGAAGCCACAGAGCCTGGCCTTTCACTCTGTTTCTGAAGTGAAACAAATAGCCCAGTACTCTTCCATGAACCACACTCTGCTTTAGAGCAAGAAGCATGCTCTTGCTTTCTAGATTATCCAATAAGGCAGGAAACGTGAGTGTGCTCAGAAAAAAAGAACTGTGTTTCCTACCCACACGCACCATATCTAGTTCAACTGTGCTTCTGAAACTGATACAAACCGTAGGTCCTCTAACATCCAATGCTTTTCAGTTAAGAGTGAGAAACGTGTGAGCTTCGTGTACGATGTAGCTTCATTTGAGATTAAAAGTGAGGGCTTTTACCTGAAACAAAGTCTTGCTTGTAGGAAGACACAGACCCTGGCATTTCATTCCGTTTCTGAAGGGAAACACACAGCACAGTTCACATCCATGAACCACACTCTGCTTTAGAGCAAGAAGCACGCACTTGCTTTCCAGAGTCTCTAATAAGGTGGGCAACGTGCGTGTGCTCAGAACAAATGAACTGTGTTTCCTACACACACGTAAAATATCTAGTTCAACTCTGCTTCTGAAACTGATAAAAAACACAGGTCATCTAACCTCCAATGCTTTTCAGTTAACAGTGAGAAACGTGTGAGCTTCCTGAACGATGTTGCTTCGTTTTAGCTGAAAACTGACTGCGTTTACCTGAAACGAAGTCCTCCTTGTAGGAAGACACAGAGCCTGGCATTTCACTCTGTTTCTGAAGTGAAACAAATAGCCCAGTACTCTTCCTTGAACCACACTCTGCTTTAGAGCAAGAAGCATGCTTTTGCTTTCTAGAATCTCTACTAAGGCGGGAAATGTGAGTGTACTCAGAACAAAAGAACTGTGTTTCCTACACACAAGGACCATATCAAGATCAACTGTGCTTCTGAAACTGATACAAACCTCAGGTCTTCAAGCATCCAATGCTTTTCAGTTCAGAGCGAGAAACGTGTGAGCTTAGTGAACGATGTAGCTTAGTTTGAGCTAAAAAGTGACTGTGTTTACCTGAAACGAAGTCTTGCTTGTAGGAAGACACAGAGCCTGGCATTTCATTCCGTTTCTGAAGGGAAACACACAGCACAGTTCTCATCCATGAACCACACTCTGCTTTAGAGCAAGAAGCACGCTCTTGCTTTCTAGAGTCTCTAATAAGGCAAGAAATGAGAGTGTGCTCAAAACAAAAGAACTGTGTTTCCTAAAACACGCACCATATCTAGTTCAACTCTGCTTCTGAAACGGATAGAAACCACAGGTTCTCTAGCCTCCAATTCTTTTCAGTTAAGAGTGAGAAACGTGTGAGCTTCATGAACGATGTAGCATTGTTTGAGCTGAAAAGTGACTGCGTTTACCTGAAAAGTAGTCTTGCTTGTAGGAAGACACAGAGCCTGGCATTTCATTCCGTTTCTGAAGGGAAACACACAGCACAATTCTGATCCATGAACCACACTCTGCTTCAGAGCAAGAAGCACGCACTTGCTTTCCATTGTCTCTAATAAGGCAGGAAACGTGAGTGTGCTCAGAACAAAAGAACTGTGTTTCCTAAACACACGCACCATGTTTAGTTCAACTCTGCTTCTTTAACTGATACAAACATCAGGTCCTCTAACATCCAATGCTTTTCAGTTAAGAGTGAGAAACTTGTGAGCTTCCTGAACGATGTTGCTTCGTTTTAGCTGAAAAGTGACTGCATTTAGCTGAAACGAAATCTTGCTTGTAAGAAGCCACAGAGCCTGGCATTTCTCTCTGTTTCTGAAGTGAAACAAATAGCCCAGTACTCTTCCATGAACCAAACTCTGCTTTAGAGCAAGAAGCATGCTCTTGATTTCTAGATTATCCAATAAGGCAGGAAACGAGAGTGTGCTCAGAACAAAAGAACTGTGTTTCCTACACACACGCACCATATCTAGTTCAACTGTGCTTCTGAAACTGATACAAACCGTAGGTCCTCTAACATCCAATTCTTTTCAGTTAAGAGTGAGAAACGTGTGAGCTTCGTGAACGATGTAGCTTCCTTTGAGATTAAAAGTGAGGGCTTTTACCTGAAACGAAGTGTTGCTTGTAGGAAGACACAGACCCTGGCATTTCATTCCGTTTCTGAAGGGAAACACACAGCACAGTTCACATCCATGAACCACACTCTGCTTTAGAGCAAGAAGTATGCTCTTGCTTTCTAGAGTCTCTAATAAGGTGGGAAACGTGAGTGTGCTCAGAACAAATGAACTGTGTTTCCTACACACACGTAAAATATCTAGTTCAACTCTGCTTCTTAAATTGATAAAAAACACAGGTCATCTAACATCCAATGCTTTTCAGTTAACAGTGAGAAACGTGTGAGCTTCCTGAACGATGTTGCTTCGTTTTAGCTGAAAAATGACTGCGTTTACCTGAAACGAAGTCTTGCTTGTAGGAAGTCACAGAGCCTGGCATTTCACTCTGTTTCTGAAGTGAAACAAATAGCCCAGTACTCTTCCATGAACCACACACTGCTTTAGAGCAAGAAGCATGCTCTTGCATTCTAAAGTCTCTAATAAGGCAGGAAACGTACGTGTGCTCAGAAAAAAAGAACTGTATTTCCTACAGACACGCACCATATCTAGTTCAACTCTGCTTCTTAAACTGATACAAACATCAGGTCCTCTAACCTCCAATGCTTTTCAGTTAAGAGTGAGAAACTTGTGACCTTCGTCAACGATGTTGCTTCGTTTTAGCTGAAAAGTGACTGCGTTTACCTGAAACGAAGTCTGGCTTGTAAGAAGCCACAGAGCCTGGCATTTCACTCTGTTTCTGAAGTGAAACAAATAGCCCAGTACTCTTCCATGAACCACACTCTGCTTTAGAGCAAGAAGCATGCTTTTGCTTTCTAGAGTCTCTACTAAGGCGGGAAATGTGAGTGTACACAGAACAAAAGAACTGTGTTTCCTACACACATGGACCATATCTAGTTCAACTTTGCTTCTGAAACTGATACAAACCATAGGTCTTCTAACATCCAATGCTTTTCAGTTCAGAGCGAGAAACGTGTGAGCTTAGTGAACGATGTAGCTTAGTTTGAGCTGAAAAGTGACTGTGTTTACCTGAAACGAAGTCTTGCTTTTAGGAAGACACAGAGCCTGGCATTTCATACCGTTTCTGAAGGGAAACAGACAGCACAGTTCTCATCCATGAACCACACTCTGCTTTAGAGCAAGAAGCACGCTCTTGCTTTCTAGAGTCTCTAATAAGGCAGGAAACGAGAGTGTGCTCAGAACAAAAGAACTGTGTTTCCTAAAACACGCACCATATCTAGTTCAAATCTGCTTCAAAACGGATACAAACCACAGGTCCTCTAACATCCAATGCTTTTCAGTTAAGAGTGAGAAACATGTGAGCTTCGTGAACGATGTAGCTTCGTTTGAGCTGAAAAGTGAGGGCGTTTAGCTGAAACGAAGTCTTGCTTGTAAGAAGCCACAGAGCCTGGCCTTTCACTCTGTTTCTGAAGTGAAACAAATAGCCCAGTACTCTTCCATGAACCACACTCTGCTTTAGAGCAAGAAGCATGCTCTTGCTTTCTAGATTATCCAATAAGGCAGGAAACGTGAGTGTGCTCAGAAAAAAAGAACTGTGTTTCCTACCCACACGCACCATATCTAGTTCAACTGTGCTTCTGAAACTGATACAAACCGTAGGTCCTCTAACATCCAATGCTTTTCAGTTAAGAGTGAGAAACGTGTGAGCTTCGTGTACGATGTAGCTTCATTTGAGATTAAAAGTGAGGGCTTTTACCTGAAACAAAGTCTTGCTTGTAGGAAGACACAGACCCTGGCATTTCATTCCGTTTCTGAAGGGAAACACACAGCACAGTTCACATCCATGAACCACACTCTGCTTTAGAGCAAGAAGCATGCTCTTGCTTTCTAGAGTCTCTAATAAGGTGGGCAACGTGAGTGGGCTCAGAACAAAGAACTGTGTTTCCTACAAACACGTACCATATCTAGTTCAACTCTGCTTCTTACACTGATACAAACATCAGGTCCTCTAACCTCCAATGCTTTTCAGTTAAGAGTGAGAAACGTGTGAGCTTCCTGAACGATGTTGCTTCGTTTTAGCTGAAAAGTGACTGCATTTAGCTGAAATGAAATCTTGCTTGTAAGAAGCCACAGAGCCTGGCATTTCACTCTGTTTCTGAAGTGAAACAAATAGCCCAGTTCTCTTCCATGAACCACACTCTGCTTTAGAGCAAGAAGCATGCTCTTGCTTTCTAGATTATCCAATAAGGCAGGAAACGAGAGTGTGCTCAGAACAAAAGAACTGTGTTTCCTACACACACGCACCATACCTAGTTCAACTCTGCTTCTGAAAAGGATACAAACCACAGGTCCTCTAACATCCAATGCTTTTCAGTTCAGAGCGAGAAACGTGTGAGCTTAGTGAACCATGTAGCTAAGTTTGAGCTGAAAAATGACTGCGTTTACCTGAAACGAAGTCTTGCTTGTAGGAAGACACAGAGCCTGAGTTTCACTCCGTTACTGAAGGGAAACAAACAGCACAGTTCTCATCCATGAACCACACTCTGCTTTAGAGCAAGAAGCATGCTCTTGCTTTCTAGAGTCTCTAATAAGGCAGGAAACGTGAGTGTGCTCAGAACAAAAGAACTGTGTTTCCTACACACACGCACCATATCTAGTTCAACTCTGCTTCTGAAACTGATACAAACCATAGGTCCTCTAAGATCCAATGCTTTTCAGTTAAGAGTGAGAAACGTGTGAGCTTCGTGAACGATGTAGCTTTCTTTGAGCTGAAAAGTGACTGCGTTTACCTGAAAAGAAGTCTTGCTTGTAGGAAGACACAGAGCCTGGCATTTCATTCCGTTTCTGAAGGGAAACACACAGCACAGTTCTCATCCATGAACCATATTCTGCTTTAGAGCAAGAAGCACGCACTTGCTTTCTAGAGTCTCTAATATGGTGGGAAATGTGAGTGTGCTCCGAACAAATGAACTGTGTTTCCTACACACACGTACCATATCTAGTTCAACTCTGCTTCTGAAACTGATAAAAACCACAGGTCATCTAACATCCAATGCTTTTCAGTTAACAGTGAGAAACGTGTGAGCTTCCTGAATGAAGTTGCTTCGTTTTAGCTGAAAACTGACTACGTTTACCTGAAACGAAGTCTTGCTTGTAGGCAGCCACAGAGCCTGGCATTTCTCTCTGTTTCTGAAGTGAAACAAATAGCCCAGTACTCTTCCATGAACCACACTCCGCTTTAGAGAAAGAAGCACACACTTGATTTCTAGAGTCTCTAACAAGGTGGGAAACGTGAGTGTGCTCAGAACAAAAGAACTGTGTTTCCTACAAACACGTACCACATCTAGTTCAACTTTGCTTCTCAAAATGATACAAACCACAGGTCCTCTAACATCCAATGATTTTCAGTTCAGAGCGAGAAACGTGTGAGTTTAGTGAACGATGTAGCTTAGTTTGAGCTGAAAAGGGACTGCGTTAACCTGAAAGGAAGTCTTGCTTGTAGTAAGACACAGAGCCTGGCATTTCATTCCGTTTCTGAAGGGAAACACACAGGACAGTTCTCATCCATGAACCACACTCTGCTTTAGAGCAAGAAGCACGCACTTGATTTCTAGATTCTCTAACAAGGTGGGAAACGTGAGTGTGCTCAGAACAAAAGAACTGTGTTTCCTACACACACGTACCATATCTAGTTCAACTCTGCTTCTGAAACGGATACAAACCACAGCTCCTCTAACATCCAATGCTTTTCAGTTAAGAGTGAGAAACGTGTGAGCTTCGTGAACGATGTAGATTCGTTTTAGCTGAAAAGTGACTGCATTTACCTGAAAAGAAGTCTTGCTTGTAGGAAGACACAGAGCCTGGCATTTCATTCCGTTTCTGAAGGGAAACACACAGCACAGTTCTCATCCATGAACCACACTCTGCTTTAGAGCAAGAAGCACGCACTTGCTTTCCAGAATCTCTAATAAGGTGGGAAACGTGAGTGAGCTCAGAACAAATGAACTGTGTTTCTACACACACGTACCATATCTAGTTCAACTCTGCTTCTGAAATTGATAAAAACCACAGGTCATCTAACATCCAATGCTTTTCAGTTAACAGTGATAAACGTGTGAGCTTCCTGAACGATGTTCCTTCGTTTTAGCTGAAAACTGACTGCGTTTACCTGAAACGAATTCTTGCTTGTAGGAAGTCACAGAGCCTGGCATTTCACTCTTTTTCTGAAGTAAAACAAATAGCCCAGTACTTTTCCATGAACCACACTCTTCTTTAGAGCAAGAAGCACACACTTGATTTCTAGAGTCTCTAACAAGGTGGGAAACGTGAGTGTGCTCAGAACAAAAGTACTGTGTTTCCTACAAACACGTACCACATCTAGTTCAACTTTGCTTCTCAAACTGATACAAACCACAGGTCCTCTAACATCCAATGATTTTCAGTTCAGAGCGAGAAACGTGTGAGTTTAGTGAACGATGTAGCTTAGTTTGAGCTGAAAAGGGACTGCGTTTACCTGAAAGGAAGTCTTGCTTGTAGTAAGACACAGAGCCTGGTATTTCACTCTGTTTCTGAAGGGAGACACACCACAGTTCTCATCAATGAACCACACTCTGCTTTAGAGCAAGAAGCATGCTCTTGCTTTCTAGAGTCTCTAACAAGGTGGGAAACGTGAGTGTGCTCAGAACAAAAGAACTGTGTTTCCTACACACACGTACCATATCTAGTTCAACTCTGCTTCTGAATCGGATACAAACCACAAGTTCTCTCACCTCCAATGCTTTTCAGTTAAGAGTGAGAAACGTGTGAGCTTCGTGAACGTTGTTGCTTCGTTTTAGCTGAAAAGTGACAGCATTTACCTGAAACGAAGTCTGGCTTGTAAGTAGCCACAGAGCCTGGCATTTCACTCTGTTTCTGAAGTGAAACACACAGCACAGTTCTCATCCATGAACCACACTCTGCTTTAGAGCAAGAAGCATGCTCTTGCTTTCTATAGTCTCTAATAAGGCAGGAAACGTGAGTGTGCTCAGAAAAAAAGAACTGTGTTTCCTACACACACGCACCATATATAGTTCAACTCTGCTTCTGAAACTGATACAAACCATAGGTCCTCTAACATCCAATGCTTTTCAGTTAAGAGTGAGAAACGTGTGAGCTTCCTGAACTATGTTGCTTCGTATTAGCTGAAAACTGACTGCCTTTACCTGAAAAGAAGTCTTGCTTCTAGGAAGACACAGAGCCTGGCATTTCATTCCGTTTCTGAAGGGAAACACACAGGACAGTTCTCATCCATGAACCACACTCTGCTTTAGAGCAAGAAGCACACACTTGATTTCTAGAGTCTCTAACAAGGTGGGAAACGTGAGTATGCTCAGAACAAAAGAAGTGTGTTTCCTACACACACGTAACATATCTAGTTCAACTCTGCTTCTGAAACGGATACAACCCACAGGTCCTCTAACATCCAATGCTTTTCAGTTAAGAGTGAGAAACGTGTGAGCTTCGTGAACGATGTAGATTCGTTTTAGCTGAAAAGTGTCTGCATTTACCTGAAAAGAAGTCTTGCTTGTAGGAAGAGACAGAGCCTGGCATTTCATTCCGTTTCTGAAGGGAAACACACAGCACAGTTCTCATCCATGAACCACACTCTGCTTTAGAGCAAGAAGCACGCACTTGCTTTCCAGAATCTCTAATAAGGTGGGAAACGTGTGTGTGCTCAGAACAAATGAACTGTGTTTCCTACACACACGTACCATATCTAGTTCAACTCTGCTTCTGAACTGATAAAAACCACAGGTCCTCTAACATCCAATGCTTTTCAGTTAACAGTGAGAAACGTGTGAGCTTCCTGAACGATGTTGCTTCGTATTAGCTGAAAACTGACTGCCTTTACCTGAAAAGAAGTCTTGCTTGTAGGAAGACACAGAGCCTGGCATTTCATTCCGTTTCTGAAGGGAAACACACAGGACAGTTCTCATCCATGAACCACACTCTGCTTTAGAGCAAGAAGCACACACTTGATTTCTAGAGTCTCTAACAAGGTTGGAAACGTGAGTGTGCTCAGAACAAAGGAACTGTGTTTCCTACACACACGCACCATAACTAGTTCAACGCTGCTTCTGAAACGGATACAAACCACAGGTCCTCTAACATCCAATGCTTTTCAGTTAAGAGTGAGAAACGTGTGAGCTTCGTGAACGATGTAGCTTCGTTTGAGCTGAAAAGTGACTGCGTTTACCTGAAAAGAAGTCTTGCTTGTAGGAAGACACAGAGCCTGGCATTTCATTCCGTTTCTGAAGGGAAACACACAGCACAGTTCTCATCCATGAACCATATTCTGCTTTAGAGCAAGAAGCACGCACTTGCTTTCTAGAGTCTCTAATATGGTGGGAAATGTGAGTGTGCTCCGAACAAATGAACTGTGTTTCCTACACACACGTACCATATCTAGTTCAACTCTGCTTCTGAAACTGATAAAAATCACAGGTCATCTAACATCCAATGCTTTTCAGTTAACAGTGAGAAACGTGTGAGCTTCCTGAATGAAGTTGCTTCCTTTTAGCTGAAAACTGACTACGTTTACCTGAAACGAAGTCTTGCTTGTAGGAAGCCACAGAGCCTGGCATTTCACTCTGTTTCTGAAGTGAAACAAATAGCCCAGTACTCTTCCATGAACCACACTCTGCTTTAGAGAAAGAAGCACACACTTGATTTCTAGAGTCTCTAACAAGGTGGGAAACGTGAGTGTGCTCAGAACAAAAGAACTGTGTTTCCTACACACACGTACCATATCTAGTTCAATTCTGCTTCTGATACGGATACAAACCACATGTCCACTAACATCCAATGCTTTTCAGTTAAGAGTGAGAAATGTGTGAGCTTCGTGAACGATGTAGCTTCGTTTGAGCTGAAAAGTGACTGCGTTTACCTGAAAAGAAGTCTTGCTTGTAGGAAGACACAGAGCCTGGCATTTCATTCCGTTTCTGAAGGGAAACACACAGCACAGTTCACATCCATGAACCACACTCTGATTTAGAGCAAGAAGCATGCTCTTGCTTTCTAGAGTCTCTAATAATGTGGGAAACGTGAGTGGGCTCAGAACAAATGAACTGTGTTTCTACACACACGTACCATATCTAGTTCAACTCTGCTTCTGAAATTGATAAAAACCACAGGTCATCTAACATCCAATGCTTTTCAGTTAACAGTGATAAACGTGTGAGCTTCCTGAACGATGTTCCTTCGTTTTAGCTGAAAACTGACTGCGTTTACCTGAAACGAATTCTTGCTTGTAGGAAGTCACAGAGCCTGGCATTTCACTCTTTTTCTGAAGTAAAACAAATAGCCCAGTACTTTTCCATGAACCACACTCTTCTTTAGAGCAAGAAGCACACACTTGATTTCTAGAGTCTCTAACAAGGTGGGAAACGTGAGTGTGCTCAGAACAAAAGTACTGTGTTTCCTACAAACACGTACCACATCTAGTTCAACTTTGCTTCTCAAACTGATACAAACCACAGGTCCTCTAACATCCAATGATTTTCAGTTCAGAGCGAGAAACGTGTGAGTTTAGTGAACGATGTAGCTTAGTTTGAGCTGAAAAGGGACTGCGTTTACCTGAAAGGAAGTCTTGCTTGTAGTAAGACACAGAGCCTGGTATTTCACTCTGTTTCTGAAGGGAGACACACCACAGTTCTCATCAATGAACCACACTCTGCTTTAGAGCAAGAAGCATGCTCTTGCTTTCTAGAGTCTCTAACAAGGTGGGAAACGTGAGTGTGCTCAGAACAAAAGAACTGTGTTTCCTACACACACGTACCATATCTAGTTCAACTCTGCTTCTGAATCGGATACAAACCACAAGTTCTCTCACCTCCAATGCTTTTCAGTTAAGAGTGAGAAACGTGTGAGCTTCGTGAACGTTGTTGCTTCGTTTTAGCTGAAAAGTGACAGCATTTACCTGAAACGAAGTCTGGCTTGTAAGTAGCCACAGAGCCTGGCATTTCACTCTGTTTCTGAAGTGAAACACACAGCACAGTTCTCATCCATGAACCACACTCTGCTTTAGAGCAAGAAGCATGCTCTTGCTTTCTATAGTCTCTAATAAGGCAGGAAACGTGAGTGTGCTCAGAAAAAAAGAACTGTGTTTCCTACACACACGCACCATATATAGTTCAACTCTGCTTCTGAAACTGATACAAACCATAGGTCCTCTAACATCCAATGCTTTTCAGTTAAGAGTGAGAAACGTGTGAGCTTCCTGAACTATGTTGCTTCGTATTAGCTGAAAACTGACTGCCTTTACCTGAAAAGAAGTCTTGCTTCTAGGAAGACACAGAGCCTGGCATTTCATTCCGTTTCTGAAGGGAAACACACAGGACAGTTCTCATCCATGAACCACACTCTGCTTTAGAGCAAGAAGCACACACTTGATTTCTAGAGTCTCTAACAAGGTGGGAAACGTGAGTATGCTCAGAACAAAAGAAGTGTGTTTCCTACACACACGTAACATATCTAGTTCAACTCTGCTTCTGAAACGGATACAACCCACAGGTCCTCTAACATCCAATGCTTTTCAGTTAAGAGTGAGAAACGTGTGAGCTTCGTGAACGATGTAGATTCGTTTTAGCTGAAAAGTGTCTGCATTTACCTGAAAAGAAGTCTTGCTTGTAGGAAGAGACAGAGCCTGGCATTTCATTCCGTTTCTGAAGGGAAACACACAGCACAGTTCTCATCCATGAACCACACTCTGCTTTAGAGCAAGAAGCACGCACTTGCTTTCCAGAATCTCTAATAAGGTGGGAAACGTGTGTGTGCTCAGAACAAATGAACTGTGTTTCCTACACACACGTACCATATCTAGTTCAACTCTGCTTCTGAACTGATAAAAACCACAGGTCCTCTAACATCCAATGCTTTTCAGTTAACAGTGAGAAACGTGTGAGCTTCCTGAACAATGTTGCTTCGTATTAGCTGAAAACTGACTGCCTTTACCTGAAAAGAAGTCTTGCTTGTAGGAAGACACAGAGCCTGGCATTTCATTCCGTTTCTGAAGGGAAACACACAGGACAGTTCTCATCCATGAACCACACTCTGCTTTAGAGCAAGAAGCACACACTTGATTTCTAGAGTCTCTAACAAGGTTGGAAACGTGAGTGTGCTCAGAACAAAGGAACTGTGTTTCCTACACACACGCACCATAACTAGTTCAACGCTGCTTCTGAAACGGATACAAACCACAGGTCCTCTAACATCCAATGCTTTTCAGTTAAGAGTGAGAAACGTGTGAGCTTCGTGAACGATGTAGCTTCGTTTGAGCTGAAAAGTGACTGCGTTTACCTGAAAAGAAGTCTTGCTTGTAGGAAGACACAGAGCCTGGCATTTCATTCCGTTTCTGAAGGGAAACACACAGCACAGTTCTCATCCATGAACCATATTCTGCTTTAGAGCAAGAAGCACGCACTTGCTTTCTAGAGTCTCTAATATGGTGGGAAATGTGAGTGTGCTCCGAACAAATGAACTGTGTTTCCTACACACACGTACCATATCTAGTTCAACTCTGCTTCTGAAACTGATAAAAATCACAGGTCATCTAACATCCAATGCTTTTCAGTTAACAGTGAGAAACGTGTGAGCTTCCTGAATGAAGTTGCTTCCTTTTAGCTGAAAACTGACTACGTTTACCTGAAACGAAGTCTTGCTTGTAGGAAGCCACAGAGCCTGGCATTTCACTCTGTTTCTGAAGTGAAACAAATAGCCCAGTACTCTTCCATGAACCACACTCTGCTTTAGAGAAAGAAGCACACACTTGATTTCTAGAGTCTCTAACAAGGTGGGAAACGTGAGTGTGCTCAGAACAAAAGAACTGTGTTTCCTACACACACGTACCATATCTAGTTCAATTCTGCTTCTGATACGGATACAAACCACATGTCCACTAACATCCAATGCTTTTCAGTTAAGAGTGAGAAATGTGTGAGCTTCGTGAACGATGTAGCTTCGTTTGAGCTGAAAAGTGACTGCGTTTACCTGAAAAGAAGTCTTGCTTGTAGGAAGACACAGAGCCTGGCATTTCATTCCGTTTCTGAAGGGAAACACACAGCACAGTTCACATCCATGAACCACACTCTGATTTAGAGCAAGAAGCATGCTCTTGCTTTCTAGAGTCTCTAATAATGTGGGAAACGTGAGTGGGCTCAGAACAAAAGAACTGTGTTTCCTACAAACACGTACCATATCTAGTTCAACTCTGCTTCTTAAACTGATAAAAACATCAGGTCCTCTAACCTCCAATGCTTTTCAGTTAAGAGTGAGAAACGTGTGAACTTCGTGAACAATGTAGCTTCGTTTGAGCTGAAAAGTGACTGCGTTTACCTGAAACGAATTCTTGCTTGTAGGAAGACACAGAGCCTGGCATTTCATTACGTTTCTGTAGGGAAACACACAGCACAATTCTCATCCATGAACCACACTCTGCTTTAGAGCAAGAAGCACGCACTTGCTTTCCAGAGTCTCTAATAAGGTGGGAAACGTGAGTGTGCTCAGAACAAGTGAACTGTGTTTCTTACACACACATACCATATCTAGTTCAACTCTGTTTCTGAAACTGATAAATCCACAGGTCATCTAACATCCAATGCTTTTCAGTTAACAGTGAGAAACGTGTGAGCTTCCTGAACGATGTTGCTTCCTTTTAGCTGAAAACTGACTGCCTTTACCTGAAAAGAAGTCTTGCTTGTAGGAAGACACAGAGCCTGGCATTTCATTCCGTTTCTGAAGGGAAACACACAGCACAGTTCTCATCCATGAACCACACTCTGCTTTAGAGCAAGAAGCATGCTTTTGCTTTCTAGAGTCTCTTCTAAGGCGGGAAATGTGAGTGTACTCAGAACAAAAGAACTGTGTTTGCTACACACAGATACCATATCTAGTTCAACTCTGCTTCTTAAACTGATACAAACATCAGGTCCTCTAACCTCCAATGCTTTTCAGTTCAGAGTGAGAAACATGTGAGCTTCGTCAACGATGTTGCTTCGTTTTAGCTGAAAACTGACTGCCTTTACCTGAAACGAAGTCTGGCTTGTAAAAAGCCACAGAGCCTGGCATTTCACTCTGTTTCTGAAGTGAAACAAATAGCCCAGTACTCTTCCATGAACCACACTCTGCTTTAGAGCAAGAAGCATGCTTTTGCTTTCTAGAGTCTCTTCTAAGGCGGGAAATGTGAGTGTACTCAGAACAAAAGAACTGTGTTTCCTACACACACGCACCATATCTAGTTCAACTCTGCTTCTGAAACTGATATAAAGCACAGTTCTTCTAACATCCAATGCTTTTCAGTTCAGAGCGAGAAACGTGTGAGCTTCGTGAACGATGTAGCTTTGTTTGAGCTGAAAAGTGAGGGCGTTTACCTGAAACGAAGTCTTGCTTGTAGGAAGACACAGAGCCTGGCATTTCATTCCGTTTCTGAAGGGAAACACACAGCACAATTCTCATCCATGAACCACACTCTGCTTCAGAGCAAGAAGCACGCACTTGCTTTCCATAGTCTCTAATAAGGCAGGAAACGTGAGTGTGCTCAGAACAAAAGAACTGTGTTTCCTACACACACGCACCATATCTAGTTCAACTCTGCTTCTTAAACTGATACAAACATCAGGTCCTCTAACATCCAATGCTTTTCAATTAAGAGTGAGAAACTTGTGAGCTTCCGGAACGATGTTGCTTCGTTTTAGCTGAAAAGTGACTGCATTTAGCTGAAACGAAATCTTGCTTGTAAGAAGCCACAGAGCCTGGCATTTCACTCTGTTTCTGAAGTGAAACAAATAGCCCAGTACTCTTCCATGAACCACACTCTGCTTTAGAGCAAGAAGCATGCTCTTGCTTTCTAGATTATCCAATAAGGCAGGAAACGAGAGTGTGCTCAGAACAAAAGAACTGTGTTTCCTACACACACGCACCATATCTAGTTCAACTGTGCTTCTGAAACTGATACAAACCGTAGGTCCTCTAACATCCAATGCTTTTCAGTTAAGAGCGAGAAACGTGTGAGCTTCGTGAACGATGTAGCTTTCTTTGAGCTGAAAAGTGACTGCGTTTACCTGAAAAGAAGTCTTGCTTGTAAGAAGCCACAGAGCCTGGCATTTCACTCTGTTTCTGAAGTGAAACAAATAGCCCAACTCTTCCATGAACCACACTCTGCTTTAGAGCAAGAAGCATGCTTTTGCTTTCTAGAGTCTCTACTAAGGCGGGAAATGTGAGTGTACTCAGAACAAAAGAACTGTGTTTCCTACACACATGGACCATATCTAGTTCAACTGTGCTTCTGAAACTGATACAAACCACAGGTCTTCTAACATCCAATGCTTTTCAGTTAAGAGTGAGAAACATGTGAGCTTCGTGAACGATGTAGCTTTCTTTGAGCTGAAAAGTGACTGCGTTTACCTGAAAAGAAGTCTTGCTTGTAGGAAGGCACAGAGCCTGGCATTTCATTCCATTTCTGTAGGGAAACACACAGCACAGTTATCGTCCATGAACCACACTCTACTTTAGAGCAAGAAGCACGCACTTGCTTTCCAGAGTCTCTAATAAGGCGGGAAACGTGAGTGTGCTCAAACAAAAGAACTGAGTTTCCTACACACACGGACCATATCTAGTTCACCTGTGCTTCTGAAATTGATACAAACCACAGGTCCTCTAACATCCAATGCTTTTCAGTTAACAGTGAGAAACGTGTGAGTTCCCTGAACGATGTTGCTTCCTTTGAGCTGAAAAGTGACTGTGTTTACCTGAAACAAAGTCTTGCTTGTAGGAAGACACATAGCCTGGCATTTCATTCCGTTTCTGAAGGGAAACACACTGCACAGTTCTCATCCATGAACCACACTCTGCTTTAGAGCAAGAAGCACGCTCTTGCTTTCTAGAGTCTCTAATAAGGCAGGAAACGAGAGTGTGCTCAGAACAAAAGAACTGTGTTTCCTAAAACACGCACCATATCTAGTTCAACTCTGCTTCTGAAACGGATACAAACCACAGGTCCTCTAACATCCAATGCTTTTCAGTTAAGAGTGAGAAACGAGTGAGCTTCGTGAACAATGTAGCTTTGTTTGAGCTGAAAAGTGACTGCGTTTACCTGAAAAGTAGTCTTGCTTGTAGGAAGACACAGAGCCTGGCATTTCATTCCGTTTCTGAAGGGAAACACACAGCACAATTCTCATCCATGAACCACACTCTGCTTCAGAGCAAGAAGCATGCTCTTGCTTTCTAGATTATCCAATAAGGCAGGAAACGTGAGTGTGCTCAGAAAAAAAGAACTGTGTTTCCTACACACACGCACCATATCTAGTTCAACTGTGCTTCTGAAACTGATACAAACCGTAGGTCCTCTAACATCCAATGCTTTTCAGTTAAGAGTGAGAAACTTGTGAGCTTCCGGAACGATGTTGCTTCGTTTTAGCTGAAAAGTGACTGCATTTAGCTGAAACGAAATCTTGCTTGTAAGAAGCCACAGAGCCTGGCATTTCACTCTGTTTCTGAAGTGAAACAAATAGCCCAGTACTCTTCCATGAACCACACTCTGCTTTAGAGCAAGAAGCATGCTCTTGCTTTCTAGATTATCCAATAAGGCAGGAAACGAGAGTGTGCTCAGAACAAAAGAACTGTGTTTCCTATTACACGCACCATATCTAGTTCAACTGTGCTTCTGAAACTGATACAAACCGTAGGTCCTCTAACATCCAATGCTTTTCAGTTAAGAGCGAGAAACGTGTGAGCTTCGTGAACGATGTAGCTTTCTTTGAGCTGAAAAGTGACTGCGTTTACCTGAAAAGAAGTCTTGCTTGTAAGAAGACACAGAGCCTGGCATTTCACTCTGTTTCTGAAGTGAAACAAATAGCCCAACTCTTCCATGAACCACACTCTGCTTTAGAGCAAGAAGCATGCTTTTGCTTTCTAGAGTCTCTACTAAGGCGGGAAATGTGAGTGTACTCAGAACAAAAGAACTGTGTTTCCTACACACATGGACCATATCTAGTTCAACTGTGCTTCTGAAACTGATACAAACCACAGGTCTTCTAACATCCAATGCTTTTCAGTTAAGAGTGAGAAACATGTGAGCTTCGTGAACGATGTAGCTTTCTTTGAGCTGAAAAGTGACTGCGTTTACCTGAAAAGAAGTCTTGCTTGTAGGAAGGCACAGAGCCTGGCATTTCATTCCATTTCTGTAGGGAAACACACAGCACAGTTATCGTCCATGAACCACACTCTACTTTAGAGCAAGAAGCACGCACTTGCTTTCCAGAGTCTCTAATAAGGCGGGAAACGTGAGTGTGCTCAAACAAAAGAACTGAGTTTCCTACACACACGGACCATATCTAGTTCACCTGTGCTTCTGAAATTGATACAAACCACAGGTCCTCTAACATCCAATGCTTTTCAGTTAACAGTGAGAAACGTGTGAGCTTCCTGAACGATGTTGCTTCCTTTGAGCTGAAAAGTGACTGTGTTTACCTGAAACAAAGTCTTGCTTGTAGGAAGACACATAGCCTGGCATTTCATTCCGTTTCTGAAGGGAAACACACAGCACAGTTCTCATCCATGAACCACACTCTGCTTTAGAGCAAGAAGCATGCTTTTGCTTTCTAGAGTCTCTTCTAAGGCGGGAAATGTGAGTGTACTCAGAACAAAAGAACTGTGTTTGCTACACACAGATACCATATCTAGTTCAACTCTGCTTCTTAAACTGATACAAACATCAGGTCCTCTAACCTCCAATGCTTTTCAGTTCAGAGTGAGAAACATGTGAGCTTCGTCAACGATGTTGCTTCGTTTTAGCTGAAAACTGACTGCCTTTACCTGAAACGAAGTCTGGCTTGTAAAAAGCCACAGAGCCTGGCATTTCACTCTGTTTCTGAAGTGAAACAAATAGCCCAGTACTCTTCCATGAACCACACTCTGCTTTAGAGCAAGAAGCATGCTTTTGCTTTCTAGAGTCTCTTCTAAGTCGGGAAATGTGAGTGTACTCAGAACAAAAGAACTGTGTTTCCTACACACACGCACCATATCTAGTTCAACTCTGCTTCTGAAACTGATATAAAGCACAGTTCTTCTAACATCCAATGCTTTTCAGTTCAGAGCGAGAAACGTGTGAGCTTCGTGAACGATGTAGCTTTGTTTGAGCTGAAAAGTGAGGGCGTTTACCTGAAACGAAGTCTTGCTTGTAGGAAGACACAGAGCCTGGCATTTCATTCCGTTTCTGAAGGGAAACACACAGCACAATTCTCATCCATGAACCACACTCTGCTTCAGAGCAAGAAGCACGCACTTGCTTTCCATAGTCTCTAATAAGGCAGGAAACGTGAGTGTGCTCAGAACAAAAGAACTGTGTTTCCTACACACACGCACCATATCTAGTTCAACTCTGCTTCTTAAACTGATACAAACATCAGGTCCTCTAACATCCAATGCTTTTCAATTAAGAGTGAGAAACTTGTGAGCTTCCGGAACGATGTTGCTTCGTTTTAGCTGAAAAGTGACTGCATTTAGCTGAAACGAAATCTTGCTTGTAAGAAGCCACAGAGCCTGGCATTTCACTCTGTTTCTGAAGTGAAACAAATAGCCCAGTACTCTTCCATGAACCACACTCTGCTTTAGAGCAAGAAGCATGCTCTTGCTTTCTAGATTATCCAATAAGGCAGGAAACGAGAGTGTGCTCAGAACAAAAGAACTGTGTTTCCTACACACACGCACCATATCTAGTTCAACTGTGCTTCTGAAACTGATACAAACCGTAGGTCCTCTAACATCCAATGCTTTTCAGTTAAGAGCGAGAAACGTGTGAGCTTCGTGAACGATGTAGCTTTCTTTGAGCTGAAAAGTGACTGCGTTTACCTGAAAAGAAGTCTTGCTTGTAAGAAGCCACAGAGCCTGGCATTTCACTCTGTTTCTGAAGTGAAACAAATAGCCCAACTCTTCCATGAACCACACTCTGCTTTAGAGCAAGAAGCATGCTTTTGCTTTCTAGAGTCTCTACTAAGGCGGGAAATGTGAGTGTACTCAGAACAAAAGAACTGTGTTTCCTACACACATGGACCATATCTAGTTCAACTGTGCTTCTGAAACTGATACAAACCACAGGTCTTCTAACATCCAATGCTTTTCAGTTAAGAGTGAGAAACATGTGAGCTTCGTGAACGATGTAGCTTTCTTTGAGCTGAAAAGTGACTGCGTTTACCTGAAAAGAAGTCTTGCTTGTAGGAAGGCACAGAGCCTGGCATTTCATTCCATTTCTGTAGGGAAACACACAGCACAGTTATCGTCCATGAACCACACTCTACTTTAGAGCAAGAAGCACGCACTTGCTTTCCAGAGTCTCTAATAAGGCGGGAAACGTGAGTGTGCTCAAACAAAAGAACTGAGTTTCCTACACACACGGACCATATCTAGTTCACCTGTGCTTCTGAAATTGATACAAACCACAGGTCCTCTAACATCCAATGCTTTTCAGTTAACAGTGAGAAACGTGTGAGTTCCCTGAACGATGTTGCTTCCTTTGAGCTGAAAAGTGACTGTGTTTACCTGAAACAAAGTCTTGCTTGTAGGAAGACACATAGCCTGGCATTTCATTCCGTTTCTGAAGGGAAACACACTGCACAGTTCTCATCCATGAACCACACTCTGCTTTAGAGCAAGAAGCACGCTCTTGCTTTCTAGAGTCTCTAATAAGGCAGGAAACGAGAGTGTGCTCAGAACAAAAGAACTGTGTTTCCTAAAACACGCACCATATCTAGTTCAACTCTGCTTCTGAAACGGATACAAACCACAGGTCCTCTAACATCCAATGCTTTTCAGTTAAGAGTGAGAAACGAGTGAGCTTCGTGAACAATGTAGCTTTGTTTGAGCTGAAAAGTGACTGCGTTTACCTGAAAAGTAGTCTTGCTTGTAGGAAGACACAGAGCCTGGCATTTCATTCCGTTTCTGAAGGGAAACACACAGCACAATTCTCATCCATGAACCACACTCTGCTTCAGAGCAAGAAGCATGCTCTTGCTTTCTAGATTATCCAATAAGGCAGGAAACGTGAGTGTGCTCAGAAAAAAAGAACTGTGTTTCCTACACACACGCACCATATCTAGTTCAACTGTGCTTCTGAAACTGATACAAACCGTAGGTCCTCTAACATCCAATGCTTTTCAGTTAAGAGTGAGAAACTTGTGAGCTTCCGGAACGATGTTGCTTCGTTTTAGCTGAAAAGTGACTGCATTTAGCTGAAACGAAATCTTGCTTGTAAGAAGCCACAGAGCCTGGCATTTCACTCTGTTTCTGAAGTGAAACAAATAGCCCAGTACTCTTCCATGAACCACACTCTGCTTTAGAGCAAGAAGCATGCTCTTGCTTTCTAGATTATCCAATAAGGCAGGAAACGAGAGTGTGCTCAGAACAAAAGAACTGTGTTTCCTATTACACGCACCATATCTAGTTCAACTGTGCTTCTGAAACTGATACAAACCGTAGGTCCTCTAACATCCAATGCTTTTCAGTTAAGAGCGAGAAACGTGTGAGCTTCGTGAACGATGTAGCTTTCTTTGAGCTGAAAAGTGACTGCGTTTACCTGAAAAGAAGTCTTGCTTGTAAGAAGCCACAGAGCCTGGCATTTCACTCTGTTTCTGAAGTGAAACAAATAGCCCAACTCTTCCATGAACCACACTCTGCTTTAGAGCAAGAAGCATGCTTTTGCTTTCTAGAGTCTCTACTAAGGCGGGAAATGTGAGTGTACTCAGAACAAAAGAACTGTGTTTCCTACACACATGGACCATATCTAGTTCAACTGTGCTTCTGAAACTGATACAAACCACAGGTCTTCTAACATCCAATGCTTTTCAGTTAAGAGTGAGAAACATGTGAGCTTCGTGAACGATGTAGCTTTCTTTGAGCTGAAAAGTGACTGCGTTTACCTGAAAAGAAGTCTTGCTTGTAGGAAGGCACAGAGCCTGGCATTTCATTCCATTTCTGTAGGGAAACACACAGCACAGTTATCGTCCATGAACCACACTCTACTTTAGAGCAAGAAGCACGCACTTGCTTTCCAGAGTCTCTAATAAGGCGGGAAACGTGAGTGTGCTCAAACAAAAGAACTGAGTTTCCTACACACACGGACCATATCTAGTTCACCTGTGCTTCTGAAATTGATACAAACCACAGGTCCTCTAACATCCAATGCTTTTCAGTTAACAGTGAGAAACGTGTGAGCTTCCTGAACGATGTTGCTTCCTTTGAGCTGAAAAGTGACTGTGTTTACCTGAAACAAAGTCTTGCTTGTAGGAAGACACATAGCCTGGCATTTCATTCCGTTTCTGAAGGGAAACACACTGCACAGTTCTCATCCATGAACCACACTCTGCTTTAGAGCAAGAAGCACGCTCTTACTTTCTAGAGTCTCTAATAAGACAGGAAACGAGAATGTGCTCAGAACAAAAGAACTGTGTTTCCTAAAACACGCACCATATCTAGTTCAACTCTGCTTCTGAAACGGATACAAACCACAGGTCCTCTAACATCCAATGCTTTTCAGTTAAGAGTGAGAAACGTGTGAGCTTTGTGAACAATGTAGCTTTGTTTGAGCTGAAAAGTGACTGCGTTTACCTGAAAAGTAGTCTTGCTTGTAGGAAGACACAGAGCCTGGCATTTCATTCCGTTTCTGAAGGGAAACACACAGCACAATTCTCATCCATGAACCACACTCTGCTTCAGAGCAAGAAGCACGCACTTGCTTTCCATAGTCTCTAATAAGGCAGGAAACGTGAGTGTGCTCAGAACAAAAGAACTGTGTTTCCTACACACACGCACCATATCTAGTTCAACTCTGCTTCTTAAACTGATACAAACATCAGGTCCTCTAACATCCAATGCTTTTCAGTTAAGAGTGAGAAACTTGTGAGCTTCCGGAACGATGTTGCTTCGTTTTAGCTGAAAAGTGACTGCATTTAGCTGAAACGAAATCTTGCTTGTAAGAAGCCACAGAGCCTGGCATTTCACTCTGTTTCTGAAGTGAAACAAATAGCCCAGTACTCTTCCATGAACCACACTCTGCTTTAGAGCAAGAAGCATGCTCTTGCTTTCTAGATTATCCAATAAGGCAGGAAACGAGAGTGTGCTCAGAACAAAAGAACTGTGTTTCCTACACACACGTAAAATATCTAGTTCAACTGTGCTTCTGAAACTGATACAAACCGTAGGTCCTCTAACATCCAATGCTTTTCAGTTAAGAGCGAGAAACGTGTGAGCTTCGTGAACGATGTAGCTTTCTTTGAGCTGAAAAGTGACTGCGTTTACCTGAAAAGAAGTCTTGCTTGTAAGAAGACACAGAGCCTGGCATTTCACTCTGTTTCTGAAGTGAAACAAATAGCCCAACTCTTCCATGAACCACACACTGCTTTAGAGCAAGAAGCATGCTTTTGCTTTCTAGAGTCTCTACTAAGGCGGGAAATGTGAGTGTACTCAGAACAAAAGAACTGTGTTTCCTACACACATGGACCATATCTAGTTCAACTGTGCTTCTGAAACTGATACAAACCACAGGTCTTCTAACATCCAATGCTTTTCAGTTAAGAGTGAGAAACATGTGAGCTTCGTGAACGATGTAGCTTTCTTTGAGCTGAAAAGTGACTGCGTTTACCTGAAAAGAAGTCTTGCTTGTAGGAAGGCACAGAGCCTGGCATTTCATTCCATTTCTGTAGGGAAACACACAGCACAGTTATCGTCCATGAACCACACTCTACTTTAGAGCAAGAAGCACGCACTTGCTTTCCAGAGTCTCTAATAAGGCGGGAAACGTGAGTGTGCTCAAACAAAAGAACTGAGTTTCCTACACACACGGACCATATCTAGTTCACCTGTGCTTCTGAAATTGATACAAACCACAGGTCCTCTAACATCCAATGCTTTTCAGTTAACAGTGAGAAACGTGTGAGCTCCCTGAACGATGTTGCTTCCTTTGAGCTGAAAAGTGACTGTGTTTACCTGAAACAAAGTCTTGCTTGTAGGAAGACACATAGCCTGGCATTTCATTCCGTTTCTGAAGGGAAACACACTGCACAGTTCTCATCCATGAACCACACTCTGCTTTAGAGCAAGAAGCACGCTCTTGCTTTCTAGAGTCTCTAATAAGGCAGGAAACGAGAGTGTGCTCAGAACAAAAGAACTGTGTTTCCTAAAACACGCACCATATCTAGTTCAACTCTGCTTCTGAAACGGATACAAACCACAGGTCCTCTAACATCCAATGCTTTTCAGTTAAGAGTGAGAAACGAGTGAGCTTCGTGAACAATGTAGCTTTGTTTGAGCTGAAAAGTGACTGCGTTTACCTGAAAAGTAGTCTTGCTTGTAGGAAGACACAGAGCCTGGCATTTCATTCCGTTTCTGAAGGGAAACACACAGCACAATTCTCATCCATGAACCACACTCTGCTTCAGAGCAAGAAGCACGCACTTGCTTTCCATAGTCTCTAATAAGGCAGGAAACGTGAGTGTGCTCAGAACAAAAGAACTGTGTTTCCTACACACACGCACCATATCTAGTTCAACTCTGCTTCTTAAACTGATACAAACATCAGGTCCTCTAACATCCAATGCTTTTCAGTTAAGAGTGAGAAACTTGTGAGCTTCCGGAACGATGTTGCTTCGTTTTAGCTGAAAAGTGACTGCATTTAGCTGAAACGAAATCTTGCTTGTAAGAAGCCACAGAGCCTGGCATTTCACTCTGTTTCTGAAGTGAAACAAATAGCCCAGTACTCTTCCATGAACCACACTCTGCTTTAGAGCAAGAAGCATGCTCTTGCTTTCTAGATTATCCAATAAGGCAGGAAACGAGAGTGTGCTCAGAACAAAAGAACTGTGTTTCCTACACACACGTAAAATATCTAGTTCAACTGTGCTTCTGAAACTGATACAAACCGTAGGTCCTCTAACATCCAATGCTTTTCAGTTAAGAGCGAGAAACGTGTGAGCTTCGTGAACGATGTAGCTTTCTTTGAGCTGAAAAGTGACTGCGTTTACCTGAAAAGAAGTCTTGCTTGTAAGAAGACACAGAGCCTGGCATTTCACTCTGTTTCTGAAGTGAAACAAATAGCCCAACTCTTCCATGAACCACACTCTGCTTTAGAGCAAGAAGCATGCTTTTGCTTTCTAGAGTCTCTACTAAGGCGGGAAATGTGAGTGTACTCAGAACAAAAGAACTGTGTTTCCTACACACATGGACCAGATCTAGTTCAACTGTGCTTCTGAAACTGATACAAACCACAGGTCTTCTAACATCCAATGCTTTTCAGTTAAGAGTGAGAAACATGTGAGCTTCGTGAACGATGTAGCTTTCTTTGAGCTGAAAAGTGACTGCGTTTACCTGAAAAGAAGTCTTGCTTGTAGGAAGGCACAGAGCCTGGCATTTCATTCCATTTCTGTAGGGAAACACACAGCACAGTTATCGTCCATGAACCACACTCTACTTTAGAGCAAGAAGCACGCACTTGCTTTCCAGAGTCTCTAATAAGGCGGGAAACGTGAGTGTGCTCAAACAAAAGAACTGAGTTTCCTACACACACGGACCATATCTAGTTCACCTGTGCTTCTGAAATTGATACAAACCACAGGTCCTCTAACATCCAATGCTTTTCAGTTAACAGTGAGAAACGTGTGAGCTCCCTGAACGATGTTGCTTCCTTTGAGCTGAAAAGTGACTGTGTTTACCTGAAACAAAGTCTTGCTTGTAGGAAGACACATAGCCTGGCATTTCATTCCGTTTCTGAAGGGAAACACACTGCACAGTTCTCATCCATGAACCACACTCTGCTTTAGAGCAAGAAGCACGCTCTTGCTTTCTAGAGTCTCTAATAAGGCAGGAAACGAGAGTGTGCTCAGAACAAAAGAACTGTGTTTCCTAAAACACGCACCATATCTAGTTCAACTCTGCTTCTGAAACGGATACAAACCACAGGTCCTCTAACATCCAATGCTTTTCAGTTAAGAGTGAGAAACGAGTGAGCTTCGTGAACAATGTAGCTTTGTTTGAGCTGAAAAGTGACTGCGTTTACCTGAAAAGTAGTCTTGCTTGTAGGAAGACACAGAGCCTGGCATTTCATTCCGTTTCTGAAGGGAAACACACAGCACAATTCTCATCCATGAACCACACTCTGCTTCAGAGCAAGAAGCATGCTCTTGCTTTCTAGATTATCCAATAAGGCAGGAAACGTGAGTGTGCTCAGAAAAAAAGAACTGTGTTTCCTACACACACGCACCATATCTAGTTCAACTGTGCTTCTGAAACTGATACAAACCGTAGGTCCTCTAACATCCAATGCTTTTCAGTTAAGAGTGAGAAACTTGTGAGCTTCCGGAACGATGTTGCTTCGTTTTAGCTGAAAAGTGACTGCATTTAGCTGAAACGAAATCTTGCTTGTAAGAAGCCACAGAGCCTGGCATTTCACTCTGTTTCTGAAGTGAAACAAATAGCCCAGTACTCTTCCATGAACCACACTCTGCTTTAGAGCAAGAAGCATGCTCTTGCTTTCTAGATTATCCAATAAGGCAGGAAACGAGAGTGTGCTCAGAACAAAAGAACTGTGTTTCCTATACACACGCACCATATCTAGTTCAACTGTGCTTCTGAAACTGATACAAACCGTAGGTCCTCTAACATCCAATGCTTTTCAGTTAAGAGCGAGAAACGTGTGAGCTTCGTGAACGATGTAGCTTTCTTTGAGCTGAAAAGTGACTGCGTTTACCTGAAAAGAAGTCTTGCTTGTAAGAAGCCACAGAGCCTGGCATTTCACTCTGTTTCTGAAGTGAAACAAATAGCCCAACTCTTCCATGAACCACACTCTGCTTTAGAGCAAGAAGCATGCTTTTGCTTTCTAGAGTCTCTACTAAGGCGGGAAATGTGAGTGTACTCAGAACAAAAGAACTGTGTTTCCTACACACATGGACCATATCTAGTTCAACTGTGCTTCTGAAACTGATACAAACCACAGGTCTTCTAACATCCAAAGCTTTTCAGTTAAGAGTGAGAAACATGTGAGCTTCGTGAACGATGTAGCTTTCTTTGAGCTGAAAAGTGACTGCGTTTACCTGAAAAGAAGTCTTGCTTGTAGGAAGGCACAGAGCCTGGCATTTCATTCCATTTCTGTAGGGAAACACACAGCACAGTTATCGTCCATGAACCACACTCTACTTTAGAGCAAGAAGCACGCACTTGCTTTCCAGAGTCTCTAATAAGGCGGGAAACGTGAGTGTGCTCAAACAAAAGAACTGAGTTTCCTACACACACGGACCATATCTAGTTCACCTGTGCTTCTGAAATTGATACAAACCACAGGACCTCTAACATCCAATGCTTTTCAGTTAACAGTGAGAAACGTGTGAGCTTCCTGAACGATGTTGCTTCCTTTGAGCTGAAAAGTGACTGTGTTTACCTGAAACAAAGTCTTGCTTGTAGGAAGACACATAGCCTGGCATTTCATTCCGTTTCTGAAGGGAAACACACTGCACAGTTCTCATCCATGAACCACACTCTGCTTTAGAGCAAGAAGCACGCTCTTGCTTTCTAGAGTCTCTAATAAGGCAGGAAACGAGAGTGTGCTCAGAACAAAAGAACTGTGTTTCCTAAAACACGCACCATATCTAGTTCAACTCTGCTTCTGAAACGGATACAAACCACAGGTCCTCTAACATCCAATGCTTTTCAGTTAAGAGTGAGAAACGTGTGAGCTTTGTGAACAATGTAGATTTGTTTGAGCTGAAAAGTGACTGCGTTTACCTAAATAGTAGTCTTGCTTGTAGGAAGACACAGAGCCTGGCATTTCATTCCGTTTCTGAAGGGAAACACACAGCACAATTCTCATCCATGAACCACACTCTGCTTCAGAGCAAGAAGCATGCCCTTGCTTTCTAGATTATCCAATAAGGCAGGAAACGTGAGTGTGCTCAGAAAAAAAGAACTGTGTTTCCTACACACACGCACCATATCTAGTTCAACTGTGCTTCTGAAACTGATACAAACCGTAGGTCCTCTAACATCCAATGCTTTTCAGTTAAGAGTGAGAAACGAGTGAGCTTCGTGAACGATGTAGCTTCCTTTGAGATTAAAAGTGAGGGCTTTTACCTGAAACGAAGTCTTGCTTGTAGGAAGACACAGAGCCTGGCATTTCATTCCGTTTCTGAAGGGAAACACACAGCACAGTTCACATCCATGAACCACACTCTGCTTTAGAGCAAGAAGCACGCACTTGCTTACCAGAGTCTCTAATAAGGTGGGAAACGTGCGTGTGCTCAGAACAAATGAACTGTGTTTCCTACACACACGTAAAATATCTAGTTCAACTCTGCTTCTGAAACTGATAAAAAACACAGGTCATCTAACCTCCAATGCTTTTCAGTTAACAGTGAGAAACGTTTGAGCTTCCTGAAGGATGTTGCTTCGTTTTAGCTGAAAACTGACTGCGTTTACCTGAAACGAAGTCCTCCTTGTAGGAAGTCACAGAGCCTGGCATTTCACTCTGTTTCTGAAGTGAAACAAATAGCCCAGTACTCTTCCATGAACCACACTCTGCTTTAGAGCAAGAAGCATGCTTTTGCTTTCTAGATTATCCAATAAGGCAGGAAACGAGAGTGTGCTCAGAACAAAAGAACTGTGTTTCCTACACACATGGACCATATCTAGATCAACTGTGCTTCTGAAACTGATACAAACCTCAGGTCTTCAAGCATCCAATGCTTTTCAGTTCAGAGCGAGAAACGTGTGAGCTTAGTGAACGATGTAGCTTAGTTTGAGCTAAAAAGTGACTGTGTTTACCTGAAACGAAGTCTTGCTTGTAGGAAGACACAGAGCCTGGCATTTCATTCCGTTTCTGAAGGGAAACACACAGCACAGTTCTCATCCATGAACCACACTCTGCTTTAGAGCAAGAAGCACGCTCTTGCTTTCTAGAGTCTCTAATAAGGCAAGAAATGAGAGTGTGCTCAGAACAAAAGAACTGTGTTTCCTAAAACACGCACCATATCTAGTTCAACTCTGCTTCTGAAACGGATAGAAACCACAGGTCCTCTAACCTCCAATTCTTTTCAGTTAAGAGTGAGAAACGTGTGAGCTTCATGAACGATGTAGCATTGTTTGAGCTGAAAAGTGACTGCGTTTACCTGAAAAGTAGTCTTGCTTGTAGGAAGACACAGAGCCTGGCATTTCATTCCGTTTCTGAAGGGAAACACACAGCACAATTCTGATCCATGAACCACACTCTGCTTCAGAGCAAGAAGCACGCACTTGCTTTCCATTGTCTCTAATAAGGCAGGAAACGTGAGTGTGCTCAGAACAAAAGAACTGTGTTTCCTAAACACACGCACCATGTTTAGTTCAACTCTGCTTCTTTAACTGATACAAACATCAGGTCCTCTAACATCCAATGCTTTTCAGTTAAGAGTGAGAAACTTGTGAGCTTCCTGAACGATGTTGCTTCGTTTTAGCTGAAAAGTGACTGCATTTAGCTGAAACGAAATCTTGCTTGTAAGAAGCCACAGAGCCTGGCATTTCTCTCTGTTTCTGAAGTGAAACAAATAGCCCAGTACTCTTCCATGAACCAAACTCTGCTTTAGAGCAAGAAGCATGCTCTTGATTTCTAGATTATCCAATAAGGCAGGAAACGAGAGTGTGCTCAGAACAAAAGAACTGTGTTTCCTACACACACGCACCATATCTAGTTCAACTGTGCTTCTGAAACTGATACAAACCGTAGGTCCTCTAACATCCAATTCTTTTCAGTTAAGAGTGAGAAACGTGTGAGCTTCGTGAACGATGTAGCTTCCTTTGAGATTAAAAGTGAGGGCTTTTACCTGAAACGAAGTGTTGCTTGTAGGAAGACACAGACCCTGGCATTTCATTCCGTTTCTGAAGGGAAACACACAGCACAGTTCACATCCATGAACCACACTCTGCTTTAGAGCAAGAAGTATGCTCTTGCTTTCTAGAGTCTCTAATAAGGTGGGAAACGTGAGTGTGCTCAGAACAAATGAACTGTGTTTCCTACACACACATAAAATATCTAGTTCAACTCTGCTTCTTAAATTGATAAAAAACACAGGTCATCTAACATCCAATGCTTTTCAGTTAACAGTGAGAAACGTGTGAGCTTCCTGAACGATGTTTCTTCGTTTTAGCTGAAAAATGACTGCGTTTACCTGAAACGAAGTCTTGCTTGTAGGAAGTCACAGAGCCTGGCATTTCACTCTGTTTCTGAAGTGAAACAAACAGCCCAGTACTCTTCCATGAACCACACACTGCTTTAGAGCAAGAAGCATGCTCTTGCATTCTAAAGTCTCTAATAAGGCAGGAAACGTACGTGTGCTCAGAAAAAAAGAACTGTATTTCCTACAGACACGCACCATATCTAGTTCAACTCTGCTTCTTAAACTGATACAAACATCAGGTCCTCTAACCTCCAATGCTTTTCAGTTAAGAGTGAGAAACTTGTGACCTTCGTCAACGATGTTGCTTCGTTTTAGCTGAAAAGTGACTGCGTTTACCTGAAACGAAGTCTGGCTTGTAAGAAGCCACAGAGCCTGGCATTTCACTCTGTTTCTGAAGTGAAACAAATAGCCCAGTACTCTTCCATGAACCACACTCTGCTTTAGAGCAAGAAGCATGCTTTTGCTTTCTAGAGTCTCTACTAAGGCGGGAAATGTGAGTATACACAGAACAAAAGAACTGTGTTTCCTACACACATGGACCATATCTAGTTCAACTTTGCTTCTGAAACTCATACAAACCATAGGTCTTCTAACATCCAATGCTTTTCAGTTCAGAGCGAGAAACGTGTGAGCTTAGTGAACGATGTAGCTTAGTTTGAGCTGAAAAGTGACTGTGTTTACCTGAAACGAAGTCTTGCTTTTAGGAAGACACAGAGCCTGGCATTTCATACCGTTTCTGAAGGGAAACAGACAGCACAGTTCTCATCCATGAACCACACTCTGCTTTAGAGCAAGAAGCACGCTCTTGCTTTCTAGAGTCTCTAATAAGGCAGGAAACGAGAGTGTGTTCAGAACAAAAGAACTGTGTTTCCTAAAACACGCACCATATCTAGTTCATTCTGCTTCAAAACGGATACAAACCACAGGTCCTCTAACATCCAATGCTTTTCAGTTAAGAGTGAGAAACGTGTGAGCTTCGTGAACGATGTAGCTTCGTTTGAGCTGAAAAGTGAGGGCGTTTACCTGAAACGAAGTCTTGCTTGTAGGAAGACACAGAGCATGAGATTTCACTCCGTTTATGAAGGGAAACACACAGCACAGTTCTCATCCATGAACCACACTCTGCTTTAGAGCAAGAAGCACGCTCTTGCTTTCCAGAGTCTCTAATAAGGCAGGAAACATGAGTGGGCTCAGAACAAAGAACTGTGTTTCCTACAAACACGTACCATATCTAGTTCAACTCTGCTTCTTACACTTATACAAACATCAGGTCCTCTAAACTCCAATGCTTTTCAGTTAAGAGTGAGAAACGTGTGAGCTTCCTGAACGATGTTGCTTCGTTTTAGCTGAAAAGTGACTGCATTTAGCTGAAATGAAATCTTGCTTTTAAGAAGCCACAGAGCCTGGCATTTCACTCTGTTTCTGAAGTGAAACAAATAGCCCAGTACTCTTCCATGAACCACACTCTGCTTAGAGCAAGAAGCATGCTCTTGCTTTCTAGATTATCCAATAAGGCAGGAAACGAGAGTGTGCTCAGAACAAAAGAACTGTGTTTCCTACACACACGCACCATACCTAGTTCAACTCTGCTTCTGAAAAGGATACAAACCACAGGTCCTCTAACATCCAATGCTTTTCAGTTCAGAGCGAGAAACGTGTGAGCTTAGTGAACGATGTAGCTAAGTTTGAGCTGAAAAATGACTGCGTTTACCTGAAACGAAGTCTTGCTTGTAGGAAGACACAGAGCCTGAGTTTCACTCCGTTACTGAAGGGAAACAAACAGCACAGTTCTCATCCATGAACCACACTCTGCTTTAGAGCAAGAAGCATGCTCTTGCTTTCTAGAGTCTCTAATAAGGCAGGAAACGTGAGTGTGCTCAGAACAAAAGAACTGTGTTTCCTACACACACGCACCATATCTAGTTCAACTCTGCTTCTGAAACTGATACAAACCATAGATCCTCTAAGATCCAATGCTTTTCAGTTAAGAGTGAGAAACGTGTGAGCTTCGTGAACGATGTAGCTTTCTTTGAGCTGAAAAGTGACTGCGTTTACCTGAAAAGAAGTCTTGCTTGTAGGAAGGCACAGAGCCTGGCATTTCATTCCGTTTCTGAAGGGAAACACACAACACAGTTATCGTCCATGAACCACACTCTGCTTTAGAGCAAGAAGCACACACTTGCTTTCCAGAGTCTCTAATAAGGTAGGAAAAGTGAGGGTGCTCAGAAAAAATGAACTGTGTTTCCTACACACACGTACCATATCTAGTTCAACTCTGCTTCTGAAACTGATAAATCCACAGGTCATCTAACATCCAATGCTTTTCAGTTCAGAGCGAGAAACGTGTGAGCTTAGTGAACGATGTAGCTAAGTTTGAGCTGAAAAATGACTGCGTTTACCTGAAACGAAGTCTTGCTTGTAGGAAGACACAGAGCCTGGCATTTCATTCCGTTTCTGAAGGGAAACACACAGCACAGTTCTCATCCATGAACCACACTCTGTTTTAGAGCAAGAAGCATGCTCTTGCTTTCTAGAGTCTCTAATAAGGTGGGAAACGTGAGTGTGCTCAGAACAAAAGAACTGTGTTTCCTACACCCACGTACCATATCTAGTTCAACTGTGCTTGTGAAACGGATACAAACCACAGGTCCTCTAACCTCCAAGGCTTTTCAGTTAAGAGTGAGAAACGTGTGAGCTTCGTGAACGATGTAGCTTCATTTGAGCTGAAAACTGAGGGCGTTTACCTGAAAGGAAGTCTGGCTTGAAAGAAGCCACAGAGCCTGGCATTTCACTCTGTTTCTGAAGTGAAACAAATAGCCCAGTTCTCATCCATGAACCACACTCTGCTTTAGAGCAAGAAGCACGACCTTGCTTTCTAGAGTGCCTAATAAGGCAGGAGACCTGAGTGTGCTCCGAACAAATGAACTGTGTTTCCTACACACACGTACCATATCTAGTTCAACTCTGCTTCTGAAACTGATAAAAACCACAGGTCATCTAACATCCAATGCTTTTCAGTTAACAGTGAGAAACGTGTGAGCTTCCTGAATGAAGTTGCTTCGTTTTAGCTGAAAACTGACTACGTTTACCTGAAACGAAGTCTTGCTTGTAGGAAGCCACAGAGCCTGGCATTTCTCTCTGTTTCTGAAGTGAAACAAATAGCCCAGTACTCTTCCATGAACCACACTCTGCTTTAGAGAAAGAAGCACACACTTGATTTCTAGAGTCTCTAACAAGGTGGGAAACGTGAGTGTGCTCAGAACAAAAGAACTGTGTTTCCTAGACACACGTACCATATCTAGTTCAATTCTGCTTCTGAAACGGATACAAACCACATGTCCTCTAACATCCAATGCTTTTCAGTTAAGAGTGAGAAATGTGTGAGCTTCGTGAACGATGTAGCTTCGTTTGAGCTGAAAAGTGACTGCGTTTACCTGAAAAGAAGTCTTGCTTGTAGGAAGACACAGAGCCTCGCATTTCATTCCGTTTTTGAAGGGAAACACACAGCACAGTTCTCATCCATGAACCATACTCTGCTTTAGAGCAAGAAGCACGCACTTGCTTTCCAGAGTCTCTAATAAGGTGGGAAACGTGTGTGTGCTCAGAAAAAAAGAACAGTGTTTCCTACACACACGTACCATATCTAGTTCAACTCTGCTTCTGAAACTGATAAAAAACACAGGTCATCTAACATCCAATGCTTTTCATTTAACAGTGAGAAACTTGTGAGCTTCCTGAACGATGTTGCTTCGTTTTAGCTGAAAACTGACTGCGTTTACCTGAAACGAATTCTTGCTTGTAGGAAGTCACAGAGCCTGGCATTTCACTCTTTTTCTGAAGTAAAACAAATAGCCCAGTACTTTTCCATGAACCACACTCTTCTTTAGAGCAAGAAGCACACACTTGATTTCTAGAGTCTCTAACAAGGTGGGAAACGTGAGTGTGCTCAGAACAAAAGAACTGTGTTTCCTACAAACACGTACCACATCTAGTTCAACTTTGCTTCTCAAACTGATACAAACCACAGGTCCTCTAACATCCAATGATTTTCAGTTCAGAGCGAGAAACGTGTGAGTTTAGTGAACGATGTAGCTTAGTTTGAGCTGAAAAGGGACTGCGTTAACCTGAAAGGAAGTCTTGCTTGTAGTAAGACACAGAGCCTGGCATTTCATTCCGTTTCTGAAGGGAAACACACAGGACATTTCTCATCCATGAACCACACTCTGCTTTAGAGCAAGAAGCACGCACTTGATTTCTAGATTCTCTAACAAGGTGGGAAACGTGAGTGTGCTCAGAACAAAAGAACTGTGTTTCCTACACACACGTACCATATCTAGTTCAACTCTGCTTCTGAAACGGATACAAACCACAGGTCCTCTAACATCCAATGCTTTTCAGTTAAGAGTGAGAAACGTGTGAGCTTCGTGAACGATGTAGATTCGTTTTAGCTGAAAAGTGACTGCATTTACTTGAAAAGAAGTCTTGCTTGTAGGAAGACACAGAGCCTGGCATTTCATTCCGTTTCTGAAGGGAAACACACAGCACAGTTCTGATCCATGAACCTCACTCTGCTTTAGAGCAAGAGCACGCACTTGCTTTCCAGAATCTCTAATAAGGTGGGAAACGTGAGTGAGCTCAGAACAAATGAACTGTGTTTCTACACACACGTACCATATCTAGTTCAACTCTGCTTCTGAAACGGATACAAACCACAGGTCCTCTAACATCCAATGCTTTTCATTTAAGAGTGAGAAACGTGTGAGCTTCGTGAACGATGTTGCTTCGTTTTAGCTGAAAACTGACTGCGTTTACCTGAAACGAATTCTTGCTTGTAGGAAGTCACAGAGCCTGGCATTTCACTCTTTTTCTGAAGTAAAACAAATAGCCCAGTACTTTTCCATGAACCACACTCTTCTTTAGAGCAAGAAGCACACACTTGATTTCTAGAGTCTCTAACAAGGTGGGAAACGTGAGTGTGCTCAGAACAAAAGAACTGTGTTTCCTACAAACACGTACCACATCTAGTTCAACTTTGCTTCTCAAACTGATACAAACCACAGGTCCTCTAACATCCAATGATTTTCAGTTCAGAGCGAGAAACGTGTGAGTTTAGTGAACGATGTAGCTTAGTTTGAGCTGAAAAGGGACTGCGTTAACCTGAAAGGAAGTCTTGCTTGTAGTAAGACACAGAGCCTGGCATTTCATTCCGTTTCTGAAGGGAAACACACAGGACATTTCTCATCCATGAACCACACTCTGCTTTAGAGCAAGAAGCACGCACTTGATTTCTAGATTCTCTAACAAGGTGGGAAACGTGAGTGTGCTCAGAACAAAAGAACTGTGTTTCCTACACACACGTACCATATCTAGTTCAACTGTGCTTGTGAAACGGATACAAACCACAGGTCCTCTAACCTCCAAGGCTTTTCAGTTAAGAGTGAGAAACGTGTGAGCTTCGTGAACGATGTAGCTTCATTTGAGCTGAAAACTGAGGGCGTTTACCTGAAACGAAGTCTGGCTTGAAAGAAGCCACAGAGCCTGGCATTTCACTCTGTTTCTGAAGTGAAACAAATAGCCCAGTTCTCATCCATGAACCACACTCTGCTTTAGAGCAAGAAGCACGACCTTGCTTTCTAGAGTGCCTAATAAGGCAGGAGACCTGAGTGTGCTCCGAACAAATGAACTGTGTTTCCTACACACACGTACCATATCTAGTTCAACTCTGCTTCTGAAACTGATAAAAACCACAGGTCATCTAACATCCAAAGCTTTTCAGTTAACAGTGAGAAACGTGTGAGCTTCCTGAATGAAGTTGCTTCGTTTTAGCTGAAAACTGACTACGTTTACCTGAAACGAAGTCTTGCTTGTAGGAAGCCACAGAGCCTGGCATTTCTCTCTGTTTCTGAAGTGAAACAAATAGCCCAGTACTCTTCCATGAACCACACTCTGCTTTAGAGAAAGAAGCACACACTTGATTTCTAGAGTCTCTAACAAGGTGGGAAACGTGAGTGTGCTCAGAACAAAAGAACTGTGTTTCCTAGACACACGTACCATATCTAGTTCAATTCTGCTTCTGAAACGGATACAAACCACATGTCCTCTAACATCCAATGCTTTTCAGTTAAGAGTGAGAAATGTGTGAGCTTCGTGAACGATGTAGCTTCGTTTGAGCTGAAAAGTGACTGCGTTTACCTGAAAAGAAGTCTTGCTTGTAGGAAGACACAGAGCCTCGCATTTCATTCCGTTTTTGAAGGGAAACACACAGCACAGTTCTCATCCATGAACCATACTCTGCTTTAGAGCAAGAAGCACGCACTTGCTTTCCAGAGTCTCTAATAAGGTGGGAAACGTGTGTGTGCTCAGAAAAAAAGAACAGTGTTTCCTACACACACGTACCATATCTAGTTCAACTCTGCTTCTGAAACTGATAAAAAACACAGGTCATCTAACATCCAATGCTTTTCAGTTAACAGTGAGAAACTTGTGAGCTTCCTGAACGATGTTGCTTCGTTTTAGCTGAAAACTGACTGCGTTTACCTGAAACGAATTCTTGCTTGTAGGAAGTCATAGAGCCTGGCATTTCACTCTTTTTCTGAAGTAAAACAAATAGCCCAGTACTTTTCCATGAACCACACTCTTCTTTAGAGCAAGAAGCACACACTTGATTTCTAGAGTCTCTAACAAGGTGGGAAACGTGAGTGTGCTCAGAACAAAAGAACTGTGTTTCCTACAAACACGTACCACATCTAGTTCAACTTTGCTTCTCAAACTGATACAAACCACAGGTCCTCTAACATCCAATGATTTTCAGTTCAGAGCGAGAAACGTGTGAGTTTAGTGAACGATGTAGCTTAGTTTGAGCTGAAAAGGGACTGCGTTAACCTGAAAGGAAGTCTTGCTTGTAGTAAGACACAGAGCCTGGCATTTCATTCCGTTTCTGAAGGGAAACACACAGGACAGTTCTCATCCATGAACCACACTCTGCTTTAGAGCAAGAAGCACGCACTTGATTTCTAGATTCTCTAACAAGGTGGGAAACGTGAGTGTGCTCAGAACAAAAGAACTGTGTTTCCTACACACACGTACCATATCTAGTTCAACTCTGCTTCTGAAACGGATACAAACCACAGGTCCTCTAACATCCAATGCTTTTCAGTTAAGAGTGAGAAACGTGTGAGCTTCGTGAACGATGTAGATTCGTTTTAGCTGAAAAGTGACTGCATTTACTTGAAAAGAAGTCTTGCTTGTAGGAAGACACAGAGCCTGGCATTTCATTCCGTTTCTGAAGGGAAACACACAGCACAGTTCTCATCCATGAACCTCACTCTGCTTTAGAGCAAGAAGCACGCACTTGCTTTCCAGAATCTCTAATAAGGTGGGAAACGTGAGTGAGCTCAGAACAAATGAACTGTGTTTCTACACACACGTACCATATCTAGTTCAACTCTGCTTCTGAAACGGATACAAACCACAGGTCCTCTAACATCCAATGCTTTTCAGTTAAGAGTGAGAAACGTGTGAGCTTCGTGAACGATGTTGCTTCGTTTTAGCTGAAAACTGACTGCGTTTACCTGAAACGAATTTTTGCTTGTAGGAAGTCACAGAGCCTGGCATTTCACTCTTTTTCTGAAGTAAAACAAATAGCCCAGTACTTTTCCATGAACCACACTCTTCTTTAGAGCAAGAAGCACACACTTGATTTCTAGAGTCTCTAACAAGGTGGGAAACGTGAGTGTGCTCAGAACAAAAGAACTGTGTTTCCTACAAACACGTACCACATCTAGTTCAACTTTGCTTCTCAAACTGATACAAACCACAGGTCCTCTAACATCCAATGATTTTCAGTTCAGAGCGAGAAACGTGTGAGTTTAGTGAACGATGTAGCTTAGTTTGAGCTGAAAAGGGACTGCGTTAACCTGAAAGGAAGTCTTGCTTGTAGTAAGACACAGAGCCTGGCATTTCATTCCGTTTCTGAAGGGAAACACACAGGACAGTTCTCATCCATGAACCACACTCTGCTTTAGAGCAAGAAGCACGCACTTGATTTCTAGATTCTCTAACAAGGTGGGAAACGTGAGTGTGCTCAGAACAAAAGAACTGTGTTTCCTACACACACGTACCATATCTAGTTCAACTCTGCTTCTGAAACGGATACAAACCACAGGTCCTCTAACATCCAATGCTTTTCAGTTAAGAGTGAGAAACGTGTGAGCTTCGTGAACGATGTAGATTCGTTTTAGCTGAAAAGTGACTGCATTTACTTGAAAAGAAGTCTTGCTTGTAGGAAGACACAGAGCCTGGCATTTCATTCCGTTTCTGAAGGGAAACACACAGCACAGTTCTCATCCATGAACCTCACTCTGCTTTAGAGCAAGAAGCACGCACTTGCTTTCCAGAATCTCTAATAAGGTGGGAAACGTGAGTGAGCTCAGAACAAATGAACTGTGTTTCTACACACACGTACCATATCTAGTTCAACTCTGCTTCTGAAATTGATAAAAACCACAGGTCATCTAACATCCAATGCTTTTCAGTTAACAGTGATAAACGTGTGAGCTTCCTGAACGATGTTCCTTCGTTTTAGCTGAAAACTGACTGCGTTTACCTGAAACGAATTCTTGCTTGTAGGAAGTCACAGAGCCTGGCATTTCACTCTTTTTCTGAAGTAAAACAAATAGCCCAGTACTTTTCCATGAACCACACTCTTCTTTAGAGCAAGAAGCACACACTTGATTTCTAGAGTCTCTAACAAGGTGGGAAACGTGAGTGTGCTCAGAACAAAAGAACTGTGTTTCCTACAAACACGTACCACATCTAGTTCAACTTTGCTTCTCAAACTGATACAAACCACAGGTCCTCTAACATCCAATGATTTTCAGTTCAGAGCGAGAAACGTGTGAGTTTAGTGAACGATGTAGCTTAGTTTGAGCTGAAAAGGGACTGCGTTTACCTGAAAGGAAGTCTTGCTTGTAGTAAGACACAGAGCCTGGGATTTCACTCTGTATCTGAAGGGAGACACACCACAGTTCTCATCAATGAACCACACTCTGCTTTAGAGCAAGAAGCATACTCTTGCTTTCTAGAGTCTCTAACAAGGTGGGAAACGTGAGTGTGCTCAGAACAAAAGAACTGTGTTTCCTACACACACGTACCATATCTAGTTCAACTCTGCTTCTGAATCGGATACAAACCACAAGTCCTCTCACCTCCAATGCTTTTCAGTTAAGAGTGAGAAACGTGTGAGCTTCGTGAACGTTGTTGCTTCGTTTTAGCTGAAAAGTGACTGCATTTACCTGAAACGAAGTCTGGCTTGTAAGTAGCCACAGAGCCTGGCATTTCACTCTGTTTCTGAAGTGAAACACACAGCACAGTTCTCATCCATGAACCACACTCTGCTTTAGAGCAAGAAGCATGCTCTTGCTTTCTAGAGTCTCTAATAAGGCAGGAAACGTGAGTGTGCTCAGAAAAAAAGAACTGTGTTTCCTACACACACGCACCATATATAGTTCAACTCTGCTTCTGAAACTGATAAAAACCACAGCTCCTCTAACATCCAATGCCTTTCAGTTAACAGTGAGAAACGTGTGAGCTTCCTGAACGATGTTGCTTCGTATTAGCTGAAAACTGACTGCCTTTACCTGAAAAGAAGTCTTGCTTGTAGGAAGACACAGAGCCTGGCATTTCATTCCGTTTCTGAAGGGAAACACACAGGACAGTTCTCATCCATGAACCACACTCTGCTTTAGAGCAAGAAGCACACACTTGATTTCTAGAGTCTCTAACAAGGTGGGAAACGTGAGTATGCTCAGAACAAAAGAAGTGTGTTTCCTACACACACGTAACATATCTAGTTCAACTCTGCTTCTGAAACGGATACAACCCACAGGTCCTCTAACATCCAATGCTTTTCAGTTAAGAGTGAGAAACGTGTGAGCTTCCTGAACGATGTTGCTTCGTTTTAGCTGAAAAGTGACTGCATTTACTTGAAAAGAAGTCTTGCTTGTAGGAAGAGACAGAGCCTGGCATTTCATTCCGTTTCTGAAGGGAAACACACAGCACAGTTCTCATCCATGAACCACACTCTGCTTTAGAGCAAGAAGAACGCACTTGATCTCGAGAATCTCTAATAAGGTGGGAAACGTGTGTGTGCTCAGAACAAATGAACTGTGTTTCCTACACACACGTACCATATCTAGTTCAACTCTGCTTCTGAACTGATAAAAACCACAGGTCCTCTAACATCCAATGCTTTTCAGTTAACAGTGAGAAACGTGTGAGCTTCCTGAACGATGTTGCTTCGTATTAGCTGAAAACTGACTGCCTTTACCTGAAAAGAAGTCTTGCTTGTAGGAAGACACAGAGCCTGGCATTTCATTCCGATTCTGAAGGGAAACACACAGGACAGTTCTCATCCATGAACCACACTCTGCTTTAGAGCAAGAAGCACACACTTGATTTCTAGAGTCTCTAACAAGGTTGGAAACGTGAGTGTGCTCAGAACAAAGGAACTGTGTTTCCTACACACACGCACCATAACTAGTTCAATGCTGCTTCTGAAACGGATACAAACCACAGGTCCTCTAACATCCAATGCTTTTCAGTTAAGAGTGAGAAACGTGTGAGCTTCGTGAACGATGTAGCTTCGTTTGAGCTGAAAAGTGACTGTGTTTACCTGAAAAGAAGTCTTGCTTGTAGGAAGACACAGAGCCTGGCATTTCATTCCGTTTCTGAAGGGAAACACACAGCACAGTTCTCATCCATGAACCATATTCTGCTTTAGAGCAAGAAGCACGCTCTTGCTTTCTAGAGTCTCTAATATGGTGGGAAATGTGAGTGTGCTCCGAACAAATGAACTGTGTTTCCTACACACACGTACCATATCTAGTTCAACTCTGCTTCTGAAACTGATAAAAATCACAGGTCATCTAACATCCAATGCTTTTCAGTTAACAGTGAGAAACGTGTGAGCTTCCTGAATGAAGTTGCTTCCTTTTAGCTGAAAACTGACTACGTTTACCTGAAACGAAGTCTTGCTTGTAGGAAGCCACAGAGCCTGGCATTTCACTCTGTTTCTGAAGTGAAACAAATAGCCCAGTACTCTTCCATGAACCACACTCTGCTTTAGAGAAAGAAGCACACACTTGATTTCTAGAGTCTCTAACAAGGTGGGAAACGTGAGTGTGCTCAGAACAAAAGAACTGTGGTTCCTACACACACGTACCATATCTAGTTCAATTCTGCTTCTGATACGGATACAAACCACATGTCCTCTAACATCCAATGCTTTTCAGTTAAGAGTGAGAAATGTGTGAGCTTCGTGAACGATGTAGCTTCGTTTGAGCTGAAAAGTGACTGCGTTTACCTGAAAAGAAGTCTTGCTTGTAGGAAGACACAGAGCCCGGCATTTCATTCCGTTTTGAAGGGAAACACACAGCACAGTTCTCATCCATGAACCACACTCTGCTTTAGAGCAAGAAGCACGCACTTGCTTTCCAGAGTCTCTAATAATGTGGGAAACGTGTTGTGCTCAGAAAAAAAGAACAGTGTTTCCTACACACACGTACCATATCTAGTTCAACTCTGCTTCTGAACCTGATAAAAAACACAGGTCATCTAACATCCAATGCTTTTCAGTTAACAGTGAGAAACTTGTGAGCTTCCTGAACGATGTTGCTTCGTTTTAGCTGAAAACTGACTGCGTTTACCTGAAACGAATTCTTGCTTGTAGGAAGTCACAGAGCCTGGCATTTCACTCTTTTTCTGAAGTAAAACAAATAGCCCAGTACTTTTCCATGAACCACACTCTTCTTTAGAGCAAGAAGCACACACTTGATTTCTAGAGTCTCTAACAAGGTGGGAAACGTGAGTGTGCTCAGAACAAAAGAACTGTGTTTCCTACAAACACGTACCACATCTAGTTCAACTTTGCTTCTCAAACTGATACAAACCACAGGTCCTCTAACATCCAATGATTTTCAGTTCAGAGCGAGAAACGTGTGAGTTTAGTGAACGATGTAGCTTAGTTTGAGCTGAAAAGGGACTGCGTTTACCTGAAAGGAAGTCTTGCTTGTAGTAAGACACAGAGCCTGGGATTTCACTCTGTTTCTGAAGGGAGACACACCACAGTTCTCATCAATGAACCACACTCTGCTTTAGAGCAAGAAGCATGCTCTTGCTTTCTAGAGTCTCTAACAAGGTGGGAAACGTGAGTGTGCTCAGAACAAAAGAACTGTGTTTCCTACACACACGTACCATATCTAGTTCAACTCTGCTTCTGAATCGGATACAAACCACAAGTCCTCTCACCTCCAATGCTTTTCAGTTAAGAGTGAGAAACGTGTGAGCTTCGTGAACGTTGTTGCTTCGTTTTAGCTGAAAAGTGACTGCATTTACCTGAAACGAAGTCTGGCTTGTAAGTAGCCACAGAGCCTGGCATTTCACTCTGTTTCTGAAGTGAAACACACAGCACAGTTCTCATCCATGAACCACACTCTGCTTTAGAGCAAGAAGCATGCTCTTGCTTTCTAGAGTCTCTAATAAGGCAGGAAATGTGAGTGTGCTCAGAAAAAAAGAACTGTGTTTCCTACACACACGCACCATATATAGTTCAACTCTGCTTCTGAAACTGATACAAACCATAGGTCCTCTAACATCCAATGCTTTTCAGTTAAGAGTGAGAAACGTGTGAGCTTCCTGAACTATGTTGCTTCGTATTAGCTGAAAACTGACTGCCTTTACCTGAAAAGAAGTCTTGCTTCTAGGAAGACACAGAGCCTGGCATTTCATTCCGTTTCTGAAGGGAAACACACAGGACAGTTCTTATCCATGAACCACACTCTGCTTTAGAGCAAGAAGCACACACTTGATTTCTAGAGTCTCTAACAAGGTGGCAAACGTGAGTATGCTCAGAACAAAAGAAGTGTGTTTCCTACACACACGTAACATATCTAGTTCAACTCTGCTTCTGAAACGGATACAACCCACAGGTCCTCTAACATCCAATGCTTTTCAGTTAAGAGTGAGAAACGTGTGAGCTTCCTGAACGATGTTGCTTCGTTTTAGCTGAAAAGTGACTGCATTTACTTGAAAAGAAGTCTTGCTTGTAGGAAGAGACAGAGCCTGGCATTTCATTCCGTTTCTGAAGGGAAACACACAGCACAGTTCTCATCCATGAACCACACTCTGCTTTAGAGCAAGAAGAACGCACTTGATCTCGAGAATCTCTAATAAGGTGGGAAACGTGTGTGTGCTCAGAACAAATGAACTGTGTTTCCTACACACACGTACCATATCTAGTTCAACTCTGCTTCTGAACTGATAAAAACCACAGGTCCTCTAACATCCAATGCTTTTCAGTTAACAGTGAGAAACGTGTGAGCTTCCTGAACGATGTTGCTTCGTATTAGCTGAAAACTGACTGCCTTTACCTGAAAAGAAGTCTTGCTTGTAGGAAGACACAGAGCCTGGCATTTCATTCCGATTCTGAAGGGAAACACACAGGACAGTTCTCATCCATGAACCACACTCTGCTTTAGAGCAAGAAGCACACACTTGATTTCTAGAGTCTCTAACAAGGTTGGAAACGTGAGTGTGCTCAGAACAAAGGAACTGTGTTTCCTACACACACGCACCATAACTAGTTCAACGCTGCTTCTGAAACGGATACAAACCACAGGTCCTCTAACATCCAATGCTTTTCAGTTAAGAGTGAGAAACGTGTGAGCTTCGTGAACGATGTAGCTTCGTTTGAGCTGAAAAGTGACTGTGTTTACCTGAAAAGAAGTCTTGCTTGTAGGAAGACACATAGCCTGGCATTTCATTCCGTTTCTGAAGGGAAACACACAGCACAGTTCTCATCCATGAAACATATTCTGCTTTAGAGCAAGAAGCACGCTCTTGCTTTCTAGAGTCTCTAATATGGTGGGAAATGTGAGTGTGCTCCGAACAAATGAACTGTGTTTCCTACACACACGTACCATATCTAGTTCAACTCTGCTTCTGAAACTGATAAAAATCACAGGTCATCTAACATCCAATGCTTTTCAGTTAACAGTGAGAAACGTGTGAGCTTCCTGAATGAAGTTGCTTCCTTTTAGCTGAAAACTGACTACGTTTACCTGAAACGAAGTCTTGCTTGTAGGAAGCCACAGAGGCTGGCATTTCACTCTGTTTCTGAAGTGAAACAAATAGCCCAGTACTCTTCCATGAACCACACTCTGCTTTAGAGAAAGAAGCACACACTTGATTTCTAGAGTCTCTAACAAGGTGGGAAACGTGAGTGTGCTCAGAACAAAAGAACTGTGGTTCCTACACACACGTACCATATCTAGTTCAATTCTGCTTCTGATACGGATACAAACCACATGTCCTCTAACATCCAATGCTTTTCAGTTAAGAGTGAGAAATGTGTGAGCTTCGTGAACGATGTAGCTTCGTTTGAGCTGAAAAGTGACTGCGTTTACCTGAAAAGAAGTCTTGCTTGTAGGAAGACACAGAGCCTGGCATTTCATTCCGTTTTGAAGGGAAACACACAGCACAGTTCTCATCCATGAACCACACTCTGCTTTAGAGCAAGAAGCACGCACTTGCTTTCCAGAGTCTCTAATAATGTGGGAAACGTGTGTGTGCTCAGAAAAAAAGAACAGTGTTTCCTACACACACGTACCATATCTAGTTCAACTCTGCTTCTGAAACTGATAAAAAACACAGGTCATCTAACATCCAATGCTTTTCAGTTAACAGTGAGAAACTTGTGAGCTTCCTGAACGATGTTGCTTCGTTTTAGCTGAAAACTGACTGCGTTTACCTGAAACGAATTCTTGCTTGTAGGAAGTCACAGAGCTTGGCATTTCACTCTTTTTCTGAAGTAAAACAAATAGCCCAGTACTTTTCCATGAACCACACTCTTCTTTAGAGCAAGAAGCACACACTTGATTTCTAGAGTCTCTAACAATGTGGGAAACGTGAGTGTGCTCAGAACAAAAGATCTGTGTTTCCTACAAACACGTACCACATCTAGTTCAACTTTGCTTCTCAAACTGATACAAACCACAGGTCCTCTAACATCCAATGATTCTCAGTTCAGAGCGAGAAACGTGTGAGTTTAGTGAACGATGTAGCTTAGTTTGAGCTGAAAAGGGACTGCGTTTACCTGAAAGGAAGTCTTGCTTGTAGTAAGACACAGAGCCTGGCATTTCATTCTGTTTCTGAAGGGAAACACACAGGACAGTTCTCATCCATGAACCACACTCTGCTTTAGAGCAAGAAGCACGCACTTGATTTCTAGATTCTCTAACAAGGTGGGAAACGTGAGTGTGCTCAGAACAAAAGAACTGTGTTTCCTACACACACGTACCATATCTAGTTCAACTCTGCTTCTGAAACGGATACAAACCACAGGTCCTCTAACATCCAATGCTTTTCAGTTAAGAGTGAGAAACGTGTGAGCTTCGTGAACGATGTAGATTCGTTTTAGCTGAAAAGTGACTGCATTTACCTGAAAAGAAGTCTTGCTTGTAGGAAGACACAGAGCCTGGCATTTCATTCCGTTTCTGAAGGGAAACACACAGCACAGTTCTCATCCATGAACCTCACTCTGCTTTAGAGCAAGAAGCACGCACTTGCTTTCCAGAATCTCTAATAAGGTGGGAAACGTGAGTGAGCTCAGAACAAATGAACTTTGTTTCTACACACACGTACCATATCTAGTTCAACTCTGCTTCTGAAATTGATAAAAACCACAGGTCATCTAACATCCAATGCTTTTCAGTTAACAGTGATAAACGTGTGAGCTTCCTGAACGATGTTCCTTCGTTTTAGCTGAAAACTGACTGCGTTTACCTGAAACGAATTCTTGCTTGTAGGAAGTCACAGAGCCTGGCATTTCACTCTTTTTCTGAAGTAAAACAAATAGCCCAGTACTTTTCCATGTACCACACTCTTCTTTAGAGCAAGTAGCACACACTTGATTTCTAGAGTCTCTAACAAGGTGGGAAACGTGAGTGTGCTCAGAACAAAAGAACTGTGTTTCCTACAAACACGTACCACATCTAGTTCAACTTTGCTTCTCAAACTGATACAAACCACAGGTCCTCTAACATCCAATGATTTTCAGTTCAGAGCGAGAAACGTGTGAGTTTAGTGAACGATGTAGCTTAGTTTGAGCTGAAAAGGGACTGCGTTAACCTGAAAGGAAGTCTTGCTTGTAGTAAGACACAGAGCCTGGGATTTCACTCTGTTTCTGAAGGGAGACACACCACAGTTCTCATCAATGAACCACACTCTGCTTTAGAGCAAGAAGCATGCTCTTGCTTTCTAGAGTCTCTAACAAGGTGGGAAACGTGAGTGTGCTCAGAACAAAAGAACTGTGTTTCCTACACACACGTACCATATCTAGTTCAACTCTGCTTCTGAATCGGATACAAACCACAAGTCCTCTCACCTCCAATGCTTTTCAGTTAAGAGTGAGAAACGTGTGAGCTTCGTGAACGATGTTGCTTCGTTTTAGCTGAAATGTGACTGCATTTACCTGAAACGAAGTCTGGCTTGTAAGTAGCCACAGAGCCTGGCATTTCACTCTGTTTCTGAAGTGAAACACACAGCACAGTTCTCATCCATGAACCACACTCTGCTTTAGAGCAAGAAGCATGCTCTTGCTTTCTAGAGTCTCTAATAAGGCAGGAAACGTGAGTGTGCTCAGAAAAAAAGAACTGTGTTTCCTACACACACGCACCATATATAGTTCAACTCTGCTTCTGAAACTGATACAAACCATAGGTCCTCTAACATCCAATGCTTTTCAGTTAAGAGTGAGAAACGTGGGAGCTTCCTGAACTATGTTGCTTCGTATTAGCTGAAAACTGACTGCCTTTACCTGAAAAGAAGTCTTGCTTCTAGGAAGACACAGAGCCTGGCATTTCATTCCGTTTCTGAAGGGAAACACACAGGACAGTTCTCATCCATGAACCACACTCTGCTTTAGAGCAAGAAGCACACACTTGATTTCTAGAGTCTCTAACAAGGTGGGAAACGTGAGTGTGCTCAGAACAAAAGAACTGTGTTTCCTACACACACGTAACATATCTAGTTCAACTCTGCTTCTGAAACGGATACAACCCACAGGTCCTCTAACATCCAATGCTTTTCAGTTAAGAGTGAGAAACGTGTGAGCTTCGTGAACGATGTAGATTCGTTTTAGCTGAAAAGTGACTGCATTTACCTGAAAAGAAGTCTTGCTTGTAGGAAGACACGGAGCCTGGCATTTCATTCCGTTTCTGAAGGGAAACACACAGCACAGTTCTCATCCATGAACCACACTCTGCTTTAGAGCAAGAAGCACGCACTTGCTTTCCAGAATCTCTAATAAGGTGGGAAACGTGTGTGTGCTCAGAACAAATGAACTGTGTTTCCTACACACACGTACCATATCTAGTTCAACTCTGCTTCTGAAACTGATAAAAACCACAGGTCCTCTAACATCCAATGCTTTTCAGTTAACAGTGAGAAACGTGTGAGCTTCCTGAACGATGTTGCTTCGTATTAGCTGAAAACTGACTGCCTTTACCTGAAAAGAAGTCTTGCTTGTAGGAAGACACAGAGCCTGGCATTTCATTCCGTTTCTGAAGGGAAACACACAGGACAGTTCTCATCCATGAACCACACTCTGCTTTAGAGCAAGAAGCACACACTTGATTTCTAGAGTCTCTAACAAGGTGGGAAACGTGAGTGTGCTCAGAACAAAAGAACTGTGTTTCCTACAAACACGTACCACATCTAGTTCAACTTTGCTTCTCAAACTGATACAAACCACAGGTCCTCTAACATCCAATGATTTTCAGTTCAGAGTGAGAAACGTGTGAGTTTAGTGAACGATGTAGCTTAGTTTGAGCTGAAAAGGGACTGCGTTTACCTGAAAGGAAATCTTGCTTGTAGTAAGACACAGAGCCTGGGATTTCACTCTGTTTCTGAAGGGAAACACACCACTGTTCTCATCCATGAACCACACTCTGCTTTAGAGCAAGAAGCATGCTCTTGCTTTCTAGAGTCTCTAACAAGGTGGGAAACGTGAGTGTGCTCAGAACAAAAGAACTGTGTTTCCTACACACACGCTCCATATCTAGTTCAACTCTGCTTCTGAATCAGATACAAACCACAAGCGCTCTCACCTCCAATGCTTTTCAGTTGAGAGTGAGAAACGTGTGAACTTCGTGAACGATGTTGCTTCGTTTTAGCTGAAAAGTGACTGCATTTACCTGAAACGAAGTCTGGCTTGTAAGAAGCCACAGAGCCTGGCATTTCACACTGTTTCTGAAGTGAAACACACAGCACAGTTCTCATCCATGAACCACACTCTGCTTTAGAGCAAGAAGCATGCTCTTGCTTTCTAGATTATCCAATAAGGCAGGAAACGAGAGTGTGCTCAGAACAAAAGAACTGTGTTTCCTACACACACGCACCATACCTAGTTCAACTCTGCTTCTGAAAAGGATACAAACCACAGGTCCTCTAACATCCAATGCTTTTCAGTTCAGAGCGAGAAACGTGTGAGCTTAGTGAACGATGTAGCTAAGTTTGAGCTGAAAAATGACTGCGTTTACCTGAAACGAAGTCTTGCTTGTAGGAAGACACAGAGCCTGAGTTTCACTCCGTTACTGAAGGGAAACAAACAGCACAGTTCTCATCCATGAACCACACTCTGCTTTAGAGCAAGAAGCATGCTCTTATTTTCTAGAGTCTCTAATAAGGCAGGAAACGTGAGTGTGCTCAGAAAAAAAGAACTGTGTTTCCTACACACACGCACCATATATAGTTCAACTCTGCTTCTGAAACTGATACAAACCATAGGTCCTCTAACATCCAATGCTTTTCAGTTAAGAGTGAGAAACGTGTGAGCTTCGTGAACGATGGAGCTTCGTTTGAGCTGAAAAGTGACTGCGTTTACCTGAAAAGAAGTCTTGCTTGTAGGAAGACACAGAGCCTGGCATTTCATTCCGTTTCTGAAGGGAAACACACAGCACAGTTCTCATCCATGAACCACACTCTGCATTAGAGCAAGAAGCAAGCACTTGCTTTCCAGAATCTCTAATAAGGTGGGAAACGTGTGTGTGCTCAGAACAAATGAACTGTGATTCCTACACACACGTACCATATCTAGTTCAACTCTGCTTCTGAAACTGATAAAAACCACAGCTCCTCTAACATCCAATGCTTTTCAGTTAACAGTGAGAAACGTGTGAGCTTCCTGAACGATGTTGCTTCGTATTAGCTGAAAACTGACTGCCTTTACCTGAAAAGAAGTCTTGCTTGTAGGAAGACACAGAGCCTGGCATTTCATTCCGTTTCTGAAGGGAAACACACAGGACAGTTCTCATCCATGAACCACACTCTGCTTTAGAGCAAGAAGCACACACTTGATTTCTAGAGTCTCTAACAAGGTGGGAAACGTGAGTGTGCTCAGAACAAAAGAACTGTGTTTCCTACACACACGTAACATATCTAGTTCAACTCTGCTTCTGAAACGGATACAACCCACAGGTCCTCTAACATCCAATGCTTTTCAGTTAAGAGTGAGAAACGTGTGAGCTTCGTGAACGATGTAGATTCGTTTTAGCTGAAAAGTGACTGCATTTACCTGAAACGAAGTCTTGCTTGTAGGAAGACACAGAGCCTGGCATTTCATTCCGTTTCTGAAGGGAAACACACAGCACAGTTCTCATCCATGAACCACACTCTGCTTTAGAGCAAGAAGCACGCACTTGCTTTCCAGAATCTCTAATAAGGTGGGAAACGTGAGTGAGCTCAGAACAAATGAACTGTGTTTCTACACACACGTACCATATCTAGTTCAACTCTGCTTCTAAAATTGATAAAAACCACAGGTCATCTAACATCCAATGCTTTTCAGTTAACAGTGATAAACGTGTGAGCTTCCTGAACGATGTTCCTTCGTTTTAGCTGAAAACTGACTGCGTTTACCTGAAACGAAGTCTTGCTTGTAGGAAGTCACAGATTCTTGCATTTCACTCTTTTTCTGAAGTGAAACAAATAGCCCAGTACTCTTCCATGAACCACACTCTGCTTTAGATCAAGAAGCATGCTCTTGGTTTCTAGAGTCTCTAATAAGGCAGGAAACGTGAGTGTGCTGAGAACAAAAGAACTGTGTTTCCTACACACACGCACCATATCTAGTTCAACTCTGCTTCTGAAACTGATACAAACCATAGGTCCTCTAACATCCAATGCTTTTCAGTTAAGAGTGAGAAACGTGTGAGCTTCGTGAACGATGGAGCTTCGTTTGAGCTGAAAAGTGACTGCGTTTACCTGAAAAGAAGTCTTGCTTGTAGGAAGACACAGAGCCTGGCATTTCATTCCGTTTCTGAAGGGAAACACACAGCACAGTTCTCATCCATGAACCACACTCTGCATTAGAGCAAGAAGCACGCACTTGCTTTCCAGAATCTCTAATAAGGTGGGAAACGTGTGTGTGCTCAGAACAAATGAACTGTGATTCCTACACACACGTACCATAACTAGTTCAACTCTGCTTCTGAAACTGATAAAAACCACAGCTCCTCTAACATCCAATGCTTTTCAGTTAACAGTGAGAAACGTGTGAGCTTCCTGAACGATGTTGCTTCGTATTAGCTGAAAACTGACTACCTTTACCTGAAAAGAAGTCTTGCTTGTAGGAAGACACAGAGCCTGGCATTTCATTCCGTTTCTGAAGGGAAACACACAGGACAGTTCTCATCCATGAACCACACTCTGCTTTAGAGCAAGAAGCACACACTTGATTTCTAGAGTCTCTAATAAGGCAGGAAACGTGAGTGTGCTCAGAACAAAAGAACTGTGTTTCCTACACACACGTAACATGTCTAGTTCAACTCTGCTTCTGAAACGGATACAAACCACAGGTCCTCTAACATCCAATGCTTTTCAGTTAAGAGTGAGAAACGTGTGAGCTTCGTGAACGATGTAGATTCGTTTTAGCTGAAAAGTGACTGCATTTACCTGAAAAGAAGTCTTGCTTGTAGGAAGACACAGAGCCTGGCATTTCATTCCGTTTCTGAAGGGAAACACACAGCACAGTTCTCATCCATGAACCACACTCTGCTTTAGAGCAAGAAGCACGCACTTGCTTTCCAGAATCTCTAATAAGGTGGGAAACGTGAGTGAGCTCAGAACAAATGAACTGTGTTTCTACACACACGTACCATATCTAGTTCAACTCTGCTTCTGAAATTGATAAAAACCACAGGTCATCTAACATCCAATGCTTTTCAGTTAACAGTGATAAACGTGTGAGCTTCCTGAACGATGTTCCTTCGTTTTAGCTGAAAACTGACTGCGTTTACCTGAAACGAAGTCTTGCTTGTAGGAAGTCACAGATTCTTGCATTTCACTCTTTTTCTGAAGTGAAACAAATAGCCCAGTACTCTTCCATGAACCACACTCTGCTTTAGAGCAAGAAGCATGCTCTTGGTTTCTAGAGTCTCTAATAAGGCAGGAAACGTGAGTGTGCTGAGAACAAAAGAACTGTGTTTCCTACACACACGCACCATATCTAGTTCAACTCTGCTTCTGAAACTGATACAAACCATAGGTCCTCTAACATCCAATGCTTTTCTGTTAAGAGTGAGAAACATGTGAGCTTCGTGAACGTTGTAGCTTCGTTTGAGCTGAAAAGTGACTGCGTTTACCTGAAACGAAGTCTTGCTTGTAGGAGGACACAGAGCCTGGCATTTCATTCCGTTTCTGGAGGGAAACACACAGCACAGTTCTCATCCATGAACCACACTCTGCTTTAGAGCAAGAAGTATGCTCTTGCTTTCTAGAGTCTCTAATAAGGTGGGAAACTTGAGTGTGCTCAGAACTAAAGAACTGTGTTTCCTACACACACGCACCATAACTAGTTCAACGCTGCTTCTGAAACGGATACAAACCACAGGTCCTCTAACATCCAATGCTTTTCAGTTAAGAGTGAGAAACGTGTGAGCTTCGTGAACGATGTAGCTTCATTTGAGCTGAAAAGTGACTGCGTTTACCTGAAAAGAAGTCTTGCTTGTAGGAAGACACAGAGCCTGGCATTTCATTCCGTTTCTGAAGGGAAACACACAGCACAGTTCTCATCCATGAACCATATTCTGCTTTAGAGCAAGAAGCACGCACTTGCTTTCTAGAGTCTCTAATATGGTGGTAAATGTGAGTGTGCTCCGAACAAATGAACTGTGTTTCCTACACACACGTACCATATCTAGTTCAACTCTGCTTCTGAAACTGATAAAAAACACAGGTCATCTAACATCCAATGCTTTTCAGTTAACAGTGAGAAACGTGTGAGCTTCCTGAACGATGTTGCTTCGTTTTAGCTGAAAACTGACTGCGTTTACCTGAAACGAATTCTTGCTTGTAGGAAGTCACAGAGCCTGGCATTTCATCTTTTTCTGAAGTAAAACAAATAGCCCAGTACTTTTCCATGAACCACACTCTTCTTTAGAGCAAGAAGCACACACTTGATTTCTAGAGTCTCTAACAAGGTGGGAAACGTGAGTGTGCTCAGAACAAAAGAACTGTGTTTCCTACAAACACGTACCACATCTAGTTCAACTTTGCTTCTCAAACTGATACAAACCACAGGTCCTCTAACATCCAATGATTTTCAGTTCAGAGTGAGAAACGTGTGAGTTTAGTGAACGATGTAGCTTAGTTTGAGCTGAAAAGGGACTGCGTTTACCTGAAAGGAAGTCTTGCTTGTAGTAAGACACAGAGCCTGGGATTTCACTCTGTTTCTGAAGGGAAACACACCACTGTTCTCATCCATGAACCACACTCTGCTTTAGAGCAAGAAGCATGCTCTTGCTTTCTAGAGTCTCTAACAAGGTGGGAAACGTGAGTGTGCTCAGAACAAAAGAACTGTGTTTCCTACACACACGCTCCATATCTAGTTCAACTCTGCTTCTGAATCGGATACAAACCACAAGTCCTCTCACCTCCAATGCTTTTCAGTTGAGAGTGAGAAACGTGTGAGCTTCGTGAACGATGTTGCTTCGTTTTAGCTGAAAAGTGACTGCATTTACCTGAAACGAAGTCTGGCTTGTAAGAAGCCACAGAGCCTGGCATTTCACTCTGTTTCTGAAGTGAAACACACAGCACAGTTCTCATCCATGAACCACACTCTGCTTTAGAGCAAGAAGCATGCTCTTGCTTTCTAGAGTCTCTAATAAGGCAGGAAACGTGAGTGTGCTCAGAAAAAAAGAACTGTGTTTCCTACACACACGCACCATATATAGTTCAACTCTGCTTCTGAAACTGATACAAACCATAGGTCCTCTAACATCCAATGCTTTTCAGTTAAGAGTGAGAAACGTGTGAGCTTCGTGAACGATGGAGCTTCGTTTGAGCTGAAAAGTGACTGCGTTTACCTGAAAAGAAGTCTTGCTTGTAGGAAGACACAGAGCCTGGCATTTCATTCCGTTTCTGAAGGGAAACACACAGCACAGTTCTCATCCATGAACCACACTCTGCATTAGAGCAAGAAGCAAGCACTTGCTTTCCAGAATCTCTAATAAGGTGGGAAACGTGTGTGTGCTCAGAACAAATGAACTGTGTTTCCTACACACACGTACCATATCTAGTTCAACTCTGCTTCTGAAACTGATAAAAACCACAGCTCCTCTAACATCCAATGCCTTTCAGTTAACAGTGAGAAACGTGTGAGCTTCCTGAACGATGTTGCTTCGTATTAGCTGAAAACTGACTGCCTTTACCTGAAAAGAAGTCTTGCTTGTAGGAAGACACAGAGCCTGGCATTTCATTCCGTTTCTGAAGGGAAACACACAGGACAGTTCTCATCCATGAACCACACTCTGCTTTAGAGCAAGAAGCACACACTTGATTTCTAGAGTCTTTAACAAGGTGGGAAACGTGAGTGTGCTCAGAACAAAAGAACTGTGTTTCCTACACACACGTAACATATCTAGTTCAACTCTGCTTCTGAAACGGATACAACCCACAGGTCCTCTAACATCCAATGCTTTTCAGTTAAGAATGAGAAACGTGTGAGCTTCGTGAACGATGTAGATTCGTTTTAGCTGAAAAGTGACTGCATTTACCTGAAAAGAAGTCTTGCTTGTAGGAAGACACAGAGCCTGGCATTTCATTCCGTTTCTGAAGGGAAACACACAGCACAGTTCTCATCCATGAACCACACTCTGCTTTAGAGCAAGAAGCACGCACTTGCTTTCCAGAATCTCTAATAAGGTGGGAAACGTGAGTGAGCTCAGAACAAATGAACTGTTTCTACACACACGTACCATATCTAGTTCAACTCTGCTTCTGAAATTGATAAAAACCACAGGTCATCTAACATCCAATGCTTTTCAGTTAACAGTGATAAACGTGTGAGCTGCCTGAACGATGTTCCTTCGTTTTAGCTGAAAACTGACTGCGTTTACCTGAAACGAAGTCTTGCTTGTAGGAAGTCACAGATCCTTGCATTTCACTCCTTTTCTGAAGTGAAACAAATATCCCAGTACTCTTCCATGAACCACACTCTGCTTTAGAGCAAGAAGCATGCTCTTGGTTTCTAGAGTCTCTAATAAGGCAGGAAACGTGAGTGTGCTCAGAACAAAAGAACTGTGTTTCCTACACACACGTAACATATCTAGTTCAACTCTGCTTCTGAAACGGATACAAACCACAGGTCCTCTAACATCCAATGCTTTTCAGTTAAGAGTGAGAAACGTGTGAGCTTCGTGAACGATGTAGATTCGTTTTAGCTGAAAAGTGACTGCATTTACCTGAAAAGAAGTCTTGCTTGTAGGAAGACACAGAGCCTGGCATTTCATTCCGTTTCTGAAGGGAAACACACAGCACAGTTCTCATCCATGAACCACAATCTGCTTTAGAGCAAGAAGCACGCACTTGCTTTCCAGAATCTCTAATAAGGTGGGAAACGTGAGTGAGCTCAGAACAAATGAACTGTGTTTCTACACACACGTACCATATCTAGTTCAACTCTGCTTCTGAAATTGATAAAAACCACAGGTCATCTAACATCCAATGCTTTTCAGTTAACAGTGATAAACGTGTGAGCTTCCTGAACGATGTTCCTTCGTTTTAGCTGAAAACTGACTGCATTTACCTGAAACGAAGTCTTGCTTGTAGGAAGTCACAGATTCTTGCATTTCACTCTTTTTCTGAAGTGAAACAAATAGCCCAGTACTCTTCCATGAACCACACTCTGCTTTAGAGCAAAAAGCATGCTCTTGGTTTCTAGAGTCTCTAATAAGGCAGGAAACGTGAGTGTGCTGAGAACAAAAGAACTGTGTTTCCTACACACACGCACCATATCTAGTTCAACTCTGCTTCTGAAACTGATACAAACCATAGGTCCTCTAACATCCAATGCTTTTCTGTTAAGAGTGAGAAACATGTGAGCTTCGTGAACGTTGTAGCTTCGTTTGAGCTGAAAAGTGACTGCGTTTACCTGAAACGAAGTCTTGCTTGTAGGAGGACACAGAGCCTGGCATTTCATTCCGTTTCTGGAGGGAAACACACAGCACAGTTCTCATCCATGAACCACACTCTGCTTTAGAGCAAGAAGTATGCTCTTGCTTTCTAGAGTCTCTAATAAGGTGGGAAACTTGAGTGAGCTCAGAACTAAAGAACTGTGTTTCCTACACACACGCACCATAACTAGTTCAACGCTGCTTCTGAAACGGATACAAACCACAGGTCCTCTAACATCCAATGCTTTTCAGTTAAGAGTGAGAAACGTGTGAGCTTCGTGAACGATGTAGCTTCATTTGAGCTGAAAAGTGACTGTGTTTACCTGAAAAGAAGTCTTGCTTGTAGGAAGACACAGAGCCTGGCATTTCATTCCGTTTCTGAAGGGAAACACACAGCACAGTTCTCATCCATGAACCATATTCTGCTTTAGAGCAAGAAGCACGCACTTGCTTTCTAGAGTCTCTAATATGGTGGGAAATGTGAGTGTGCTCCGAACAAATGAACTGTGTTTCCTACACACACGTACCATATCTAGTTCAACTCTGCTTCTGAAACTGATAAAAAAAACAGGTCATCTAACATGCAATGCTTTTCAGTTAACAGTGAGAAACGTGTGAGCTTCCTGAACGATGTTGCTTCGTTTTAGCTGAAAACTGACTGCGTTTACCTGAAACGAATTCTTGCTTGTAGGAAGTCACAGAGCCTGGCATTTCACTCTTTTTCTGAAGTAAAACAAATAGCCCAGTACTTTTCCATGAACCACACTCTTCTTTAGAGCAAGAAGCACACACTTGATTTCTAGAGTCTCTAACAAGGTGGGAAACGTGAGTGTGCTCAGAACAAAAGAACTGTGTCTCCTACAAACACGTACCACATCTAGTTCAACTTTGCTTCTCAAACTGATACAAACCACAGGTCCTCTAACATCCAATGATTTTCAGTTCAGAGTGAGAAACGTGTGAGTTTAGTGAACGATGTAGCTTAGTTTGAGCTGAAAAGGGACTGCGTTTACCTGAAAGGAAGTCTTGCTTGTAGTAAGACACAGAGCCTGGGATTTCACTCTGTTTCTGAAGGGAAACACACCACTGTTCTCATCCATGAACCACACTCTGCTTTAGAGCAAGAAGCTTGCTCTTGCTTTCTAGAGTCTCTAACAAGGTGGGAAACGTGAGTGTGCTCAGAACAAAAGAACTGTGTTTCCTACACACACGCTCCATATCTAGTTCAACTCTGCTTCTGAATCGGATACAAACCAAAATTCCTCTCACCTCCAATGCTTTTCAGTTGAGAGTGAGAAACGTGTGAGCTTCGTGAACGATGTTGCTTCGTTTTAGCTGAAAAGTGACTGCATTTACCTGAAACGAAGTCTGGCTTGTAAGAAGCCACAGAGCCTGGCATTTCACTCTGTTTCTGAAGTGAACCACACAGCACAGTTCTCATCCATGAACCACACTCTGCTTTAGAGCAAGAAGCACACACTTGATTTCTAGAGTCTCTAACAAGGTGGGAAACGTGAGTGTGCTCAGAACAAAAGAACTGTGTTTCCTACACACACGTAACATATCTAGTTCAACTCTGCTTCTGAAACGGATACAACCCACAGGTCCTCTAACATCCAATGCTTTTCAGTTAAGAGTGAGAAACGTGTGAGCTTCGTGAACGATGTAGATTCGTTTTAGCTGAAAAGTGACTGCATTTACCTGAAAAGAAGTCTTGCTTGTAGGAAGACACAGAGCCTGGCATTTCATTCCGTTTCTGAAGGGAAACACACAGCACAGTTCTCATCCATGAACCACACTCTGCTTTAGAGCAAGAAGCACGCACTTGCTTTCCAGAATCTCTAATAAGGTGGGAAACGTGAGTGAGCTCAGAACAAATGAACTGTTTCTACACACACGTACCATATCTAGTTCAACTCTGCTTCTGAAATTGATAAAAACCACAGGTCATCTAACATCCAATGCTTTTCAGTTAACAGTGATAAACGTGTGAGCTGCCTGAACGATGTTCCTTCGTTTTAGCTGAAAACTGACTGCGTTTACCTGAAACGAAGTCTTGCTTGTAGGAAGTCACAGATCCTTGCATTTCACTCTTTTTCTGAAGTGAAACAAATAGCCCAGTACTCTTCCATGAACCACACTCTGCATTAGAGCAAGAAGCAAGCACTTGCTTTCCAGAATCTCTAATAATGTTGGAAATGTGTGTGTGCTCAGAACAAATGAACTGTGTTTCCTACACACACGTACCATATCTAGTTCAACTCTGCTTCTGAAACTGATAAAAACCACAGGTCCTCTAACATCTAATGCTTTTGAGTTAACAGTGAGAAGCGTGTGAGCTTCCTGAACGATGTTGCTTCGTATTAGCTGAAAACTGACTGCCTTTACCTGAAAAGAAGTCTTGCTTGTAGGAAGACACAGAGCCTGGCATTTCATTCCGTTTCTGAAGGGAAACACACAGCACAGTTCTCATCCATGAACCATATTCTGCTTTAGAGCAAGAAGCACGCACTTGCTTTCTAGAGTCTCTAATATGGTGGGAAATGTGAGTGTGCTCCGAACAAATGAACTTTGTTTCCTACACACACGTACCATATCTAGTTCAACTCTGCTTCTGAAACTGATAAAAACCACAGGTCATCTAACATCCAATGCTTTTCAGTTAACAGTGAGAAACGTGTGAGCTTCCTGAATGAAGTTGCTTCGTTTTAGCTGAAAACTGACTACGTTTACCTGAAACGAAGTCTTGCTTGTAGGAAGCCACAGAGCCTGGCATTTCACTCTGTTTCTGAAGTGAAACAAATAGCCCAGTACTCTTCCATGAACCACACTCTGCTTTAGAGCAAGAAGCACACACTTGATTTCTAGAGTCTCTAACAAGGTGGGAAACGTGAGTGTGCTCAGAACAAAAGAACTGTGTTTCCTACACACACGTACCATATCTAGTTCAATTCTGCTTCTGAAACTGATACAAACCACAGGTCCTCTAACATCCAATGCTTTTCAGTTAAGAGTGAGAAATGTGTGAGCTTCGTGAACGATGTAGCTTCGTTTGAGCTGAAAAGTGACTGCGTTTACCTGAAAAGAAGTCTTGCTTGTAGGAAGACACAGAGCCTGGCATTTCATTCCGTTTTTGAAAGGAAACACACAGCACAGTTCTCATCCATGAACCACACTCTGCTTTAGAGCAAGAAGCACGCACTTGCTTTCCTGAGTCTCTAATAAGGTGGGAAAGGTGAGTGTGCTCAGAAAAAAAGAACAGTGTTTCCTACACACATGTACCATATCTAGTTCAACTCTGCTTCTGAAACTGATAAAAAACACAGGTCATCTAACATCCAATGCTTTTCAGTTAACAGTGAGAAACGTGTGAGCTTCCTGAACGATGTTGCTTCGTTTTAGCTGAAAACTGACTGCGTTTACCTGAAACGAATTCTTGCTTGTAGGAAGTCACAGAGCCTGGCATTTCACTCTTTTTCTGAAGTAAAACAAATAGCCCAGTACTCTTCCATGAACCACACTCTTCTTTAGAGCAAGAAGCACACACTTGATTTCTAGAGTGTCTAACAAGGTGGGAAATGTGAGTGTGCTCAGAACAAAAGAACTGTGTTTCCTACACACACGTACCACATCTAGTACAACTTTGCTTCTCAAACTGATACAAACCACAGGTCCTCTAACATCCAATGATTTTCAGTTCAGAGTGAGAAACGTGTGAGTTTAGTGAACAATGTAGCTTAGTTTGAGCTGAAAAGGGACTGCGTTTACCTGAAAGGAAGTCTTGCTTGTAGTAAGACACAGAGCCTGGGATTTCAATCTGTTTCTGAAGGGAAACACACCACAGTTCTCATCCATGAACCACACTCTGCTTTAGAGCAAGAAGCATGCTCTTGCTTTCTAGAGTCTCTAACAAGGTGGGAAACGTGAGTGGGCTCAGAACAAAAGAACTGTGTTTCCTACACACACGTACCATATCTAGTTCAACTCTGCTTCTGAAACTGATAAAAACTACAGGTCATCTAACATAAAAATGCTTTTCAGTTAACAGTGAGAAACGTGTGAGCTTCGTGAACAATGTTGCTTCGTTTTAGCTGAAAATTGACTGCATTTACCTGAAACGAAGTCTGGCTTGTAAGAAGCCACAGAGCCTGGCATTTCACTCTGTTTCTGAAGTGAAACACACAGCACAGTTCTCATCCATGAACCACACTCTGCATTAGAGCAAGAAGCAAGCACTTGCTTTCCAGAATCTCTAATAAGGTGGGAAACGTGTGTGTGCTCAGAACAAATGAACTGTGTTTCCTACACACACGTACCATATCTAGTTCAACTCTGCTTCTGAAACTGATAAAAATCACAGGTCCTCTAACATCCAATGCTTTTCAGTTAACAGTGAGAAACGTGTGAGCTTCCTGAACGATGTTGCTTCGTATTAGCTGAAAACTGACTGCCCTTACCTGAAAAGAAGTCTTGCTTGTAGGAAGACACAGAGCCTGGCATTTCATTCCGTTTCTGAAGGGAAACACACAGGACAGTTATCATCCATGAACCACACTCTGCTTTAGAGCAAGAAGCACACACTTGATTTCTAGAGTCTCTAACAAGGTGGGAAACGTGAGTGTGCTCAGAACAAAAGAACTGTGTTTCCTACACACACGTACCATATCTAGTTCAATTCTGCTTCTGAAACGGATACAAACCACATGTCCTCTAACATCCAATGCTTTTCAGTTAAGAGTGAGAAATGTGTGAGCTTCGTGAACGATGTAGCTTCGTTTGAGCTGAAAAGTGACTGCGTTTACCTGAAAAGAAGTCTTGCTTGTAGGAAGACACAGAGCCTGGGATTTCACTCTGTTTCTGAAGGGAAACACACCACAGTTCTCATCCATGAACCACACTCTGCTTTAGAGCTAGAAGCATGCTCTTGCTTTCTAGAGTCTCTAACAAGGTGGGAAACGTGAGTGTGCTCAGAACAAAAGAACTGTGTTTCCTACACACACGTAACATATCTAGTTCAACTCTGCTTCTGAATCGGATACAAACCACAAGTCCTCTCACCTCCAATGCTTTTCAGTTAAGAGTGAGAAACGTGTGAGCTTCGTGAACAATGTTGCTTCGTTTTAGCTGAAAAGTGACTGCATTTACCTGAAAGGAAGTCTGGCTTGTAAGAAGCCACAGAGCCTGGCATTTCACTCTGTTTCTGAAGGGAAACACACAGCACAGTTCTCATCCATGAACCACACTCTGCTTTAGAGCAAGAAGCATGCTCTTGCTGTCTAGAGTCTCTAATAAGGCAGGAAACGTGAGTGTGCTCAGAAAAAAAGAACTGTGTTTCCTACACACACGCACCATATATAGTTCAACTCTGCTTCTGAAACTGATACAAACCATAGGTCCTCTAACATCCAATGCTTTTCAGTTAAGAGTGAGAAACGTGTGAGCTTCGTGAACGATGGAGCTTCGTTTGATCTGAAAAGTGACTGCGTTTACCTGAAAAGAAGTCTTGCTTGTAGGAAGACACAGAGCCTGGCATTTCATTCAGTTTCTGAAGGGAAACACACAGCACAGTTCTAATCCATGAACCACACTCTGCATTAGAGCAAGAAGCAAGCAATTGCTTTCCAGAATCTCTAATAAGGTGGGAAACGTGTGTGTGCTCAGAACAAATGAACTGTGTTTCCTACACACACGTACCATATCTAGTTCAACTCTGCTTCTGAAACTGATAAAAACCACAGGTCCTCTAACATCCAATGCTTTTCAGTTAACAGTTAGAAACGTGTGAGCTTCCTGAACGATGTTGCTTCGTATTAGCTGAAAACTGACTGCCTTTACCTGAAAAGAAGTCTTGCTTGTAGGAAGACACAGAGCCTGGCATTTCATTCCGTTTCTGAAGGGAAACACACAGGACATTTCTCATCCATGAACCACACTCTGCTTTAGAGCAAGAAGCACACACTTGATTTCTAGAGTCTCTAACAAGGTGGGAAACGTGAGTGTGCTCAGAACCAAAGAACTGTGTTTCCTACACACACGTAACATATCTAGTTCAACTCTGCTTCTGAAACTGATACAAACCACAGGTCCTCTAACATCCAATGCTTTTCAGTTAAGAGTGAGAAACGTGTGAGCTTCGTGAACGATGTAGATTCGTTTTGGCTGAAAAGTGACTGCATTTACCTGAAAAGAAGTCTTGCTTGTAGGAAGACACAGAGCCTGGCATTTCATTCCGTTTCTGAAGGGAAACACACAGCACAGTTCTCATCCATGAACCACACTCTGCTTTAGAGCAAGAAGCACGCACTTGCTTTCCATAATCTCTAATAAGGTGGGAAACGTGAGTGAGCTCAGAACAAATGAACTGTGTTTCTACACACACATACCATATCTAGTTCAACTCTGCTTCTGAAATTGATAAAAACCACAGGTCATCTAACATCCAATGCTTTTCAGTTAACAGTGATAAACGTGTGAGCTGCCTGAACGATGTTCCTTCGTTTTAGCTGAAAACTGACTGCGTTTACCTGAAACGAAGTCTTGCTTGTAGGAAGTCACAGATCCTTGCATTTCACTCTTTTTCTGAAGTGAAACATATAGCCCAGTATTCTTCCATGAACCACACTCTGCCTTAGAGCAAGAAGCATGCTCTTGGTTTCTAGAGTGTCTAATAAGGCAGGAAACGTGAGTGTGCTCAGAACAAAAGAACTGTGTTTCCTACACACACGCACCATATCTAGTTCAACTCTGCTTCTGAAACTGATACAAACCATAGGTCCTCTAACATCCAATCTTTTTCTGTTAGGAGTGAGAAACATGTGAGCTTCGTGAACGTTGTAGCTTCCTTTGAGCTGAAAAGTGACTGCGTTTACCTGAAACGAAGTCTTGCTTGTAGGAAGACACAGAGCCTGGCATTTCATTCCGTTTCTGGAGGGAAACACACAGCACAGTTCTCATCCATGAACCACACTCTGCTTTAGAGCAAGAAGCACGCACTTGCTTTCTAGGGTCTCTAATAAGGTGGGAAAGGTGAGTGTGCTCAGAACAATTGAATTGTGTTTCCTACACACACGTACCATATCTAGTTCAACTCTGCTTCTGAAACTGATAAAAACCACAGGTCATCTAACATAAAAATGCTTTTCAGTTAACAGTGAGAAACGTGTGAGCTTCCTGAACGATGTTGCTTCGTTTTAGCTGATAAATGACTGCGTTTACCTGAAACGAATTTTGCTTGTAGGAAGTCACAGAGCCTGGCATTTCACTCTGTTTCTGAAGTGAAACAAATAGCCAAGTACTCTTCCATGAACCACACTCTTCTTTAGAGCAAGGAGCATGTTCTTGCTTTCTAGAGTCTCTACTAAGGCAGAAAATGTGAGTGTGCTCAGAAAAAAAGAACTGTGTTTCCTACACACACGCACCATATATAGTTCAACTCTGCTTCTGAAACTGATACAACCCATAGGTCCTCTAACATCCAATGCTTTTCTGTTAAGAGTGAGAAACGTGTGAGCTCGTGAATGATGTAGTTTCCTTTGAACTGAAATGTGACTGTGTTTACCTGAAAAGAAGTCTTGCTTGTAGGAGGACACAGAGCCTGGCATTTCATTCCTTTTCTGAAGGGAAACACACAGCACAGTTCTCATCCATGAACCACACTCTGCATTAGAGCAAGAAGCAAGCACTTGCTTTCCAGAATCTCTAATAATGTGGGAAACGTGTGTGTGCTCAGAACAAATGAACTGTGTTTCCTACACACACGTACCATATCTAGTTCAACTCTGCTTCTGAAACTGATAAAAACCACAGGTCATCTAACATCCAATGCTTTTCAGTTAACAGTGAGAAACGTGTGAGCTTCCTGAATGAAGTTGCTTCGTTTTAGCTGAAAACTGACTATGTTTACCTGAAACGAAGTCTTGCTTGTAGGAAGTCACAGAGCCTGGCATTTCACTCTGTTTATGAAGTGAAACAAATAGCCCAGTACTCTTCCATGAACCACACTCTGCTTTAGAGCAAGAAGCACACACTTGATTTCTAGAGTCTCTAACAAGGTGGGAAACGTGAGTGTGCTCAGAACAGAAGAACTGTGTTTCCTACACACACGTACCATATCTAGTTCAATTCTGCTTCTGAAACGGATACAAACCACATGTCCTCTAACATCCAATGCTTTTCAGTTAAGAGTGAGAAATTTGTGAGCTTCGTGAACGATGTAGCTTCGTTTGAGCTGAAAAGTGACTGCGTTTACCTGAAAAGAAGTCTTGCTTGTAGGAAGACACAGAGCCTGGCATTTCATTCCGTTTCTGAAGGGAAACACACAGGACAGTTCTCATCCATGAACCACACTCTGCTTTAGAGCAAGAAGCACACACTTGATTTCTAGAGTCTCTAACAAGGTGGGAAACATGAGTGTGCTCAGAACAAAAGAACTGTGTTTCCTACACACACGTAACATATCTAGTTCAACTCTGCTTCTGAAACTGATACAAACCACAGGTCCTCTAACATCCAATGCTTTTCAGTTAAGAGTGAGAAACGTGTGAGCTTCGTGAACGATGTAGATTCGTTTTAGCTGAAAAGTGACTGCATTTACCTGAAAAGAAGTCTTGCTTGTAGGAAGACACAGAGCCTGGCATTTCATTCCGTTTCTGAAGGGAAACACACAGCACAGTTCTCATGCATGAACCACACTCTGCTTTAGAGCAAGAAGCACTCACTTGCTTTCCAGAATCTCTATTAAGTTGGGAAACGTGAGTGAGCTCAGAACAAATGAACTGTGTTTCTACACACACGTACCATATCTAGTTCAACTCTGCTTCTGAAATTGATAAAAACCACAGGTCATCTAACATCCAATGCTTTTCAGTTAACAGTGATAAACGTGTGAGCTGCCTGAACGATGTTCCTTCGTTTTAGCTGAAAACTGACTGCGTTTACCTGAAACGAAGTCTTGCTTGTAGGAAGTCACAGATCCTTGCATTTCACTCTGTTTCTGAAGTGAAACAAATAGCCCAGTACTCTTCCATGAACCACACTCTGCTTTAGAGCAAGAAGCATGCTCTTGGTTTCTAGAGTCTCTAATAAGGCAGGAAACGTGAGTGTGCTCAGAACAAAAGAACTGTGTTTCCTAAACACACGTACCATATCTAGTTCAACTCTGCTTCTTAAACTGATACAAACTTCAGGTCCTCTAACCTCCAAGGCTTTTCAGTTAAGAGTGAGAAACGTGTGTGCTTCGTGAACGATGTAGCTTCGTTTGAGCTGAAAAGTGAGGGCGTTTACCTGAAAGGAAGTCTTGTTTGTAGGAAGACACAGCCCCTGGCATTTCATTCCGTTTCTGAAGGGAAACACAGAGCACAGTTCTCATCCATGAACCACACTCTGCTTTATAGCAAGAAGCACGCACTTGCTTTCTAGAGTCTCTAATAAGGTGGGAAACGTGAGTGTGCTCAGAACAAATAACTGTGTTTCCTACACACACGTACCATATCTAGTTCAACTCTGCTTGTTAAACTGATATAAACCACAGGTCCTCTAACATCCAATGCTTTTCAGTTCAGAGCTAGAAACGTGTGAGCTTAGTGAACGATGAAGCTTAGTTTGAGCTGATAAGTGACTGTGTTTACCTGAAACGAAGTCTTGCTTGTAGGAACACACAGAGCCTGGGATTTCACTCCGTTACTGAAGGGAAACACACAGCACAGTTCTCATCCATGAACCACTCTCTGCTTTAGAGCAAGAAGCACGCACTTGCTTTCTAGAGTCTCTAATAAGGCAGGAAACGTGAGTGTGCTCAGAACAAAAGAACTGTGTTTCCTACACACACTGACCATATCTAGTTCAACTCCACTTCTGAAACTGATATAAACCACAGGTCCTCTAACATCCAATGCTTTTCAGTTCAAAGCGAGAAACGTGTGAGCTTCCTGAACGATGTAGCTTTGTTTGAGCTGAAAAGTGACTGCACTTACTGAAACGAAGTCTTGCTTGTAGGAAGACACAGAGACTGGCATTTCATTCCATTCCTGAAGGAAACACACAGCACAGTTTTCATCCATGAACCACACTCTGCTTTAGAGCAAGAAGCACGCACTTGCTTTCTAGACTCTCTAATAAGGTGGGAAATTTGAGTGTGCTCAGAACAAAAGAACTGTGTTTCCTACACAAACGTACCATATCTAGTTCAACTCTGCTTCTGAAACGGATACAAACCACATGTCCTCTAACATCCTATGCTTTTCAGTTAACAGTGAGAAACGTGTGAGCTTCCTGAACGATGTTGCTTCGTTTTAGCTGAAAAGTGACTGCGTTTACCTGAAACGAAGTCTTGCTTGTAGGAAGTCACAGAGCCTGGCATTTCACTCTGTTTCTGAAGTGAAACAAATAGCCCAGTACTCTTCCATGAACCACACTCTGCTTTAGAGCAAGAAGCATGCTCATGCTTTCTAGAGTCTCTAATAAGGCAGGAAACCTGAGTGTGCTCAGAAAAAAAGAACTGTGTTTCCTACACACACGCACCATATATAGTTCAACTCTGCTTCTGAAACTGATACAACCCATAGGTCCTCTAATTTCCAATGCTTTTCTGTTAAGAGTGAGAAACGTGTGAGCTCGTGAATGATGTAGTTTCCTTTGAACTGAAATGTGACTATATTTACCTGAAAAGAAGTCTTGCTTGTAGGAGGACACAGAGCCTGGCATTTCATTCCGTTTCTGGAGGGAAACACACAGCACAGTTCTCATCCATGAACCACACTCTGCTTTAGAGCAAGAATTATGCTCTTGCTTTCTAGAGTCTCTAATAAGGTGGGAAACTTGAGTGTGCTCATAACAAAAGAACTGTGTTTCCTACACACACGCACCATAACTAGTTCAACGCTGCTTCTGAAACGGATACAAACCACAGGTCCTCTAACATCCAATGCTTTTCAGTTAAGAGTGAGAAACGTGTGAGCTTCCTGAATGAATTTGCTTCGTTTGAGCTGAAAACTGACTGCGTTTACCTGAAACGAAGTCTTGCTTGTAGGAAGCCACAGAGCCTGGCATTTCACTCTGTTTCTGAAGTGAAACAAATAGCCCAGTACTCTTCCATGAACCACACTCTGCTTTAGAGCAAGAAGCACGCACTTGCTTTCTAGAGTCTCTAATATGGTGGGAAACGTGAGTGTGCTCAGAACAAAAGAACTGTGTTTATTACACACACGTACCATATCTAGTTCAATTCTGCTTCTGAAACGGATACAAACCACATGTCCTCTAACATCCAATGCTTTTCAGTTAAGAGTGAGAAATGTGTGAGCTTCGTGAACGATGTAGCTTCGTTTGAGCTGAAAAGTGACTGCGTTTACCTGAAAAGAAGTCTTGCTTGTAGGAAGACACAGAGCCTGGCATTTCATTCCATTTTTGAAGGGAAACACACAGCACAGTTCTCATCCATGAACCACACTCTGCTTTAGAGCAAGAAGCACACACTTGCTTTCCAGAGTCTCTAATAAGGTGGGAAACGTGAGTGTGCTCAGAAAAAAAGGACAGTGTTTCCTACACACACGTACCATATCTAGTTCAACTCTGCTTCTGAAACTGATAAAAAACACAGGTCATCTAACATCCAATGCTTTTCAGTTAACAGTGAGAAACGTGTGAGCTTCCTGAACGATGTTGCTTCGTTTTAGCTGAAAAATGACTGCGTTTACCTGAAACGAATTTTGCTTGTAGGAAGTCACAGAGCCTGGCATTTCACTCTGTTTCTGACGTGAAACAAATAGCCAAGTACTCTACCATGAACCACACTCTTCTTTAGAGCAAGGAGCATGTTCTTGCTTTCTAGAGTCTCTACTAAGGCAGAAAATGTGAGTGTGCTCAGAACAAAAGAACTGTGTTTCCTAAACACACGTACCATATCTAGTTCAACTCTGCTTCTTAAACTGATACAAACTTCAGGTCATCTAACCTCCAATGCTTTTCAGTTAAGAGTGAGAAACGTGTGTGCTTCGTGAACGGTGTAGCTTCGTTTGAGCTGAAAAGTGAGGGCGTTTACCTGAAAGGAAGTTTTGCTTGTAGGAAGACACAGCCCCTGGCATTTCATTCCGTTTCTGAAGGGAAACACAGAGCACAGTTCTCATCTATGAACCACACTCTGCTTTAGAACAAGAAGCATGCTATTGCTTTCTAGAGTCTCTAATAAGGTGGGAAACGTGAGTGTGCTCAGAACAAAAGAACTGTGTTTCCTACACACACGTACCATATCTAGTTCAACTCTGCTTGTTAAACTGATATAAACCACAGGTCCTCTAACATCCAATGCTTTTCAGTTCAGAGCTAGAAACGTGTGAGCTTAGTGAACGATGAAGCTTAGTTTGAGCTGATAAGTGACTGTGTTTACCTGAAACGAAGTCTTGCTTGTAGGAAGACACAGAGACTGGCATTTCATTCCGTTTTTGAAGGGAAACACACAGCACAGTTCTCATCCATGAAGCACACTCTGCTTTAGAGCAAGAAGCACACACTTGCTTTCCAGAGTCTCTAATAAGGTGGGAAACGTGAGTGTGCTCAGAAAAAAAGAACAGTGTTTCCTACACACACGTACCATATCTAGTTCAACTCTGCTTCTGAAACTGATAAAATACACAGGTCATCTAACATCGAATGCTTTTCAGTTAACAGTGAGAAACGTGTGAGCTTCCTGAACGATGTTGCTTCGTTTTAGCTGAAAACTGACTGCGTTTACCTGAAACGAATTCTTGCTTGTAGGAAGTCACAGAGCCTGGCATTTCACTCTTTTTCTGAAGTAAAACAAATAGCCCAGTACTCTTCCATGAACCACACTCTGCTTTAGAGCAAGAAGCATGTTCTTGCTTTCTAGAGTCTCTAATAAGGCAGGAAACCTGAGTGTGCTCAGAAAAAAAGAATTGTGTTTCCTACACACACGCACCATATATAGTTCAACTCTGCTTCTGAAACTGATACAACCCATAGGTCCTCTAACATCCAATGCTTTTCTGTTAAGAGTGAGAAACGTGTGAGCTCGTGAATGATGTAGTTTCCTTTGAACTGAAATGTGACTATATTTACCTGAAAAGAAGTCTTGCTTGTAGGAGGACACAGAGCCTGGCATTTCATTCCGTTTCTGGAGGGAAACACACAGCACAGTTCTCATCCATGAACCACACTCTGCTTTAGAGCAAGAATTATGCTCTTGCTTTCTAGAGTCTCTAATAAGGTGGGAAACTTGAGTGTGCTCATAACAAAAGAACTGTGTTTCCTACACACACGCACCATAACTAGTTCAATGCTGCTTCTGAAACGGATACAAACCACAGGTCCTCTAACATCCAATGCTTTTCAGTTAACAGTGAGAAACGTGTGAGCTTCGTGAACGATGTAGCTTCGTTTGAGCTGAAAAGTGACTGTGTTTACCTGAAAAGAAGTCTTGCTTGTAGGAAGACACAGAGCTTGGCATTTCATTCCATTTCTGAAGGGAAACACACAGCACAGTTTTCATCCATGAACCATAATCTGCTTTAGAGCAAGAAGCACGCACTTGCTTTCTAGAGTCTCTAATATGGTGGGAAATGTGAGTGTGCTCCGAACAAATGAACTTTGTTTCCTACACACACGTACCATATCTAGTTCAACTCTGCTTCTGAAACTGATAAAAACCACAGGTCATCTAACATCCAATGCTTTTCAGTTAACAGTGAGAAACGTGTGAGCTTCCTGAATGAATTTGCTTCGTTTTAGCTGAAAACTGACTACGTTTACCTGAAACGAAGTCTTGCTTGTAGGAAGCCACAGAGGCTGGCATTTCACTCTGTTTCGGAAGTGAAACAAATAGCCCAGTACTCTTCCATGAACCACACTCTGCTTTAGAGCAAGAAGCACACACTTGATTTCTAGAGTCTCTAACAAGGTGGGAAACGTGAGTGTGCTCAGAACAAAAGAACTGTGTTTATTACACACACGTACCATATCTAGTTCAATTCTGCTTCTGAAACGGATACAAACCACATGTCCTCTAACATCCAATGCTTTTCAGTTAAGAGTGAGAAATGTGTGAGCTTCGTGAACGATGTAGCTTCGTTTGAGCTGAAAAGTGACTGCGTTTACCTGAAAAGAAGTCTTGCTTGTAGGAAGACACAGAGCCTGGCATTTCATTCCGTTTTTGAAGGGAAACACACAGCACAGTTCTCATCCATGAAGCACACTCTGCTTTAGAGCAAGAAGCACACACTTGCTTTCCAGAGTCTCTAATAAGGTGGGAAACGTGAGTGTGCTCAGAAAAAAAGAACAGTGTTTCCTACACACACGTACCATATCTAGTTCAACTCTGCTTCTGAAACTGATAAAATACACAGGTCATCTAACATCGAATGCTTTTCAGTTAACAGTGAGAAACGTGTGAGCTTCCTGAACGATGTTGCTTCGTTTTAGCTGAAAACTGACTGCGTTTACCTGAAACGAATTCTTGCTTGTAGGAAGTCACAGAGCCTGGCATTTCACTCTTTTTCTGAAGTAAAACAAATAGCCCAGTACTCTTCCATGAACCACACTCTTCTTTAGAGCAAGAAGCACACACTTGATTTCTAGAGTCTCTAACAAGGTGGGAAACGTGAGTGTGCTCAGAACAAAAGAATTGTGTTTCCTACACACACGTACCACATCTAGTTCAACTTTGCTTCTCAAACTGAAACAAACCACAGGTCCTCTAACATCCAATGATTTTCATTTCAGAGCGAGAAACGTGTGAGTTTAGTGAACGATGTAGCTATGTTTGAGCTGAAAAGGGACTGCGTTTACCTGAAAGGAAGTCTTGCTTGTAGGAAGACACAGAGCCTGGCATTTCATTCCGTTTCTGGAGGGAAACACACAGCACAGTTCTCATCCATGAACCACACTCTGCTTTAGAGCAAGAAGTATGCTCTTGCTTTCTAGAGTCTCTAATAAGGTGGGAAACTTGAGTGTACTCAGAACAAAAGAACTGTGTTTCCTACACACACGCACCATAACTAGTTCAAAGCTGCTTCTGAAACGGATACAAAGCACAGGTCCTCTAACATCCAATGCTTTTAAGTTTAGAGTGAGAAACGTGTGAGCTTCGTGAACGATGTAGCTTCGTTTGAGCTGAAAAGTTACTGCGTTTAACTGAAAAGAAGTCTTGCTTGTAGGAAGACACAGAGCCTGGCATTTCATTCCGTTTCTGAAGGGAAACACACAGCACAGTTCTCATCCATGAACCATATTCTGCTTTAGAGCAAGAAGCACGCACTTGCTTTCTAGAGTCTCTAATATGGTGGGAAATGTGAGTGTGCTCCGAACAAATGAACTTTGTTTCCTACACACACGTACCATAGCTAGTTCAACTCTGCTTCTGAAACTGATAAAAACCACAGGTCATCTAACATCCAATGCTTTTCAGTTAACAGTGAGAAACGTGTGAGCTTCCTGAATGAAGTTGCTTCGTTTTAGCTGAAAACTGACTACGTTTACCTGAAACGAAGTCTTGCTTGTAGGAAGCCACAGAGGCTGGCATTTCACTCTGTTTCGGAAGTGAAACAAATAGCCCAGTACTCTTCCATGAACCACACTCTGCTTTAGAGCAAGAAGCACACACTTGATTTCTAGAGTCTCTAACAAGGTGGGAAACGTGAGTGTGCTCAGAACAAAAGAACTGTGTTTATTACACACACGTACCATATCTAGTTCAATTCTGCTTCTGAAACGGATACAAACCACATGTCCTCTAACATCCAATGCTTTTCAGTTAAGAGTGAGAAATGTGTGAGCTTCGTGAACGATGTAGCTTCGTTTGAGCTGAAAAGTGACTGCGTTTACCTGAAAAGAAGTCTTGCTTGTAGGAAGACACAGAGCCTGGCATTTCATTCCGTTTTTGAAGGGAAACACACAGCACAGTTCTCATCCATGAAGCACACTCTGCTTTAGAGCAAGAAGCACACACTTGCTTTCCAGAGTCTCTAATAAGGTGGGAAACGTGAGTGTGCTCAGAAAAAAAGAACAGTGTTTCCTACACACACGTACCATATCTAGTTCAACTCTGCTTCTGAAACTGATAAAATACACAGGTCATCTAACATCGAATGCTTTTCAGTTAACAGTGAGAAACGTGTGAGCTTCCTGAACGATGTTGCTTCGTTTTAGCTGAAAACTGACTGCGTTTACCTGAAACGAATTCTTGCTTGTAGGAAGTCACAGAGCCTGGCATTTCACTCTTTTTCTGAAGTAAAACAAATAGCCCAGTACTCTTCCATGAACCACACTCTTCTTTAGAGCAAGAAGCACACACTTGATTTCTAGAGTCTCTAACAAGGTGGGAAACGTGAGTGTGCTCAGAACAAAAGAATTGTGTTTCCTACACACACGTACCACATCTAGTTCAACTTTGCTTCTCAAACTGAAACAAACCACAGGTCCTCTAACATCCAATGATTTTCATTTCAGAGCGAGAAACGTGTGAGTTTAGTGAACGATGTAGCTATGTTTGAGCTGAAAAGGGACTGCGTTTACCTGAAAGGAAGTCTTGCTTGTAGGAAGACACAGAGCCTGGCATTTCATTCCGTTTCTGGAGGGAAACACACAGCACAGTTCTCATCCATGAACCACACTCTGCTTTAGAGCAAGAAGTATGCTCTTGCTTTCTAGAGTCTCTAATAAGGTGGGAAACTTGAGTGTACTCAGAACAAAAGAACTGTGTTTCCTACACACACGCACCATAACTAGTTCAAAGCTGCTTCTGAAACGGATACAAAGCACAGGTCCTCTAACATCCAATGCTTTTAAGTTTAGAGTGAGAAACGTGTGAGCTTCGTGAACGATGTAGCTTCGTTTGAGCTGAAAAGTTACTGCGTTTAACTGAAAAGAAGTCTTGCTTGTAGGAAGACACAGAGCCTGGCATTTCATTCCGTTTCTGAAGGGAAACACACAGCACAGTTCTCATCCATGAACCATATTCTGCTTTAGAGCAAGAAGCACGCACTTGCTTTCTAGAGTCTCTAATATGGTGGGAAATGTGAGTGTGCTCCGAACAAATGAACTTTGTTTCCTACACACACGTACCATAGCTAGTTCAACTCTGCTTCTGAAACTGATAAAAACCACAGGTCATCTAACATCCAATGCTTTTCAGTTAACAGTGAGAAACGTGTGAGCTTCCTGAATGAAGTTGCTTCGTTTTAGCTGAAAACTGACTACGTTTACCTGAAACGAAGTCTTGCTTGTAGGAAGCCACAGAGCCTGGCATTTCACTCTGTTTCTGAAGTGAAACAAATAGCCCAGTACTCTTCCATGAACCACACTCTGCTTTAGAGCAAGAAGCACACACTTGATTTCTAGAGTCTCTAACAAGGTGGGAAACGTGAGTGTGCTCAGAACAAAAGAACTGTGTTTCCTACACACACGTACCATATCTAGTTCAATTCTGCTTCTGAAACGGATACAAACCACATGTCCTCTAACATCCAATGCTTTTCAGTTAAGAGTGAGAAATGTGTGAGCTTCGTGAACGATGTAGCTTCGTTTGAGCTGAAAAGTGACTGCGTTTACCTGAAAAGAAGTCTTGCTTGTAGGAAGACACAGAGCCTGGTATTTCATTCCGTTTTTGAAGGGAAACACACAGCACAGTTCTCATCCATGAACCACACTCTGCTTTAGAGCAAGAAGCACGCACTTGCTTTCCTGAGTCTCTAATAAGGTGGGAAAGGTGAGTGTGCTCAGAAAAAAAGAACAGTGTTTCCTACACACCTGTACCATATCTAGTTCACTCTGCTTCTGAAACTGATAAAAAACACAGGTCATCTAACATCCAATGCTTTTCAGTTAACAGTGAGAAACGTGTGAGCTTCCTGAACGATGTTGCTTCGTTTTAGCTGAAAAGTGACTGCGTTTACCTGAAACGAATTCTTGCTTGTAGGAAGTCACAGAGCCTGGCATTTCACTCTTTTTCTGAAGTAAAACAAATAGCCCAGTACTCTTCCATGAACCACACTCTTCTTTAGAGCAAGAAGCACACACTTGATTTCTAGAGTCTCTAACAAGGTGGGAAATGTGAGTGTGCTCAGAACAAAAGAACTGTGTTTCCTACACACACATACCACATCTAGTTCAACTTTGCATCTCAAACTGAAACAAACCACAGGTCCTCTAACATCCAATGATTTTCAGTTCAGACCGAGAAACGTGTGAATTTAGTGAACGATGTAGCTTAGTTTGAGCTGAAAAGGGACTGCGTTTACCTGAAAGGAAGTCTTGCTTGTAGGAAGACACAGAGCCTGGGATTTCACTCTGTTTCTGAAGGGAAACACACCACAGTTCTCATCCATGAACCACACTCTGCTTTAGAGCAAGAAGCATGCTCTTGCTTTCTAGAGTCTCTAACAAGGTGGGAAACGTGAGTGTGCTCAGAACAAAAGAACTGTGTTTCCTACACACACGTACCATATCTAGTTCAACTCTGCTTCTGAATCGGATACAAACCACAAGTCCTCTCACCTCCAATGCTTTTCATTTAAGAGTGAGAAACGTGTGAGCTTCGTGAACGATGTTGCTTCGTTTTAGCTGAAAAGTGACTGCATTTACCTGAAACGAATCTGGCTTGGAAGAAGCCAAAGAGCCTGGCATTTCATTCCGTTTCTGAAGGGAAACACACAGCACAGTTCTCATCCATGAACTACACTCTGCTTTAGAGCAAGAAGCAAGCACTTGCTTTCCAGAATCTCTAATAAGGTGGGAAACGTGTGTGTGCTCAGAACAAATGAACTGTGTTTCCTACACACACGTACCATATCTAGTTCAACTCTGCTTCTGAAACTGATAAAAACCACAGGTCCTCTAACATCCAATGCTTTTCAGTTAAGAGTGAGAAACGTGTGAGCTTCCTGAACGATGTTCCTTCGTTTTAGCTGAAAACTGACTGCGTTTACCTGAAACGAAGTCTTGCTTGTAGGAAGTCACAGATCCTTGCATTTCACTCTGTTTCTGAAGTGAAACAAATAGCCCAGTACTCTTCCATGAACCACACTCTGCTTTAGAGCAAGAAGCATGCTCTTGGTTTCTAGATTCTCTAATAAGGCAGGAAACGTGAGTGTGCTCAGAACAAAAGAACTGTGTTTCCTACACACACGCACCATATCTAGTTCAACTCTGCTTCTGAAACTGATACAAACCATAGGTCCTCTAACATCCAATACTTTTCAGTTAAGAGTGAGAAACATGTGAGCTTCGTGAACGATGTAGCTTCGTTTGAGCTGAAAAGTGACTGCGTTTACCTGAAAAGAAGTCTTGCTTGTAAGAGGACACAGAGCCTGGCATTTCATTCCGTTACTGGAGGGAAACACACAGCACAGTTCTCATCCATGAACCACACTCTGCTTTAGAGCAAGAAGTATGCTCTTGCTTTCTAGAGTGTCTAATAAGGTGGGAAACTTGAGTGTGCTCAGAACAAAAGAACTGTGTTTCCTACACACACGCACCATATCTAGTTCAACGCTGCTTCTGAAGCGGATACAAACCACAGGTCCTCTAACATCCAATGCTTTTCAGTTAAGAGTGAGAAACGTGTGAGCTTCGTGAAAGATGTAGCTTCGTTTGAGCTGAAAAGTGACTGCGTTTAACTGAAAAGAAGTCTTGCTTGTAGGAAGACACAGAGCCTGGCATTTCATTCCGTTTCTGAAGGGAAACACACAGCACAGTTCTCATCCATGAACCATATTCTGCTTTAGAGCAAGAAGCACGCACTTGCTTTCTAGAGTCTCTAATAAGGTGGGAAACGTGAGTGTGCTCAGAACAAAAGAACTGTGTTTCCTACACACACGCACCATATCTAGTTCAACTCTGCTTCTGAAACTGATACAAACCATAGGTCCTCTAACATCCAATACTTTTCAGTTAAGAGTGAGAAACATGTGAGCTTCGTGAACGATGTAGCTTCGTTTGAGCTGAAAAGTGACTGCGTTTACCTGAAAAGAAGTCTTGCTTGTAGGAAGACACAGAGCTTGGCATTTCATTCCATTTCTGAAGGGAAACACACAGCACAGTTTTCATCCATGAACCATAATCTGCTTTAGAGCAAGAAGCACGCACTTGCTTTCTAGAGTCTCTAATATGGTGGGAAATGTGAGTGTGCTCCGAACAAATGAACTTTGTTTCCTACACACACGTACCATATCTAGTTCAACTCTGCTTCTGAAACTGATAAAAACCACAGGTCATCTAACATCCAATGCTTTTCAGTTAACAGTGAGAAACGTGTGAGCTTCCTGAATGAATTTGCTTCGTTTTAGCTGAAAACTGACTACGTTTACCTGAAACGAAGTCTTGCTTGTAGGAAGCCACAGAGGCTGGCATTTCACTCTGTTTCTGAAGTGAAACAAATAGCCCAGTACTCTTCCATGAACCACACTCTGCTTTAGAGCAAGAAGCACACACTTGATTTCTAGAGTCTCTAACAAGGTGGGAAACGTGAGTGTGCTCAGAACAAAAGAACTGTGTTTATTACACACACGTACCATATCTAGTTCAATTCTGCTTCTGAAACGGATACAAACCACATGTCCTCTAACATCCAATGCTTTTCAGTTAAGAGTGAGAAATGTGTGAGCTTCGTGAACGATGTAGCTTCGTTTGAGCTGAAAAGTGACTGCGTTTACCTGAAAAGAAGTCTTGCTTGTAGGAAGACACAGAGCCTGGCATTTCATTCCGTTTTTGAAGGGAAACACACAGCACAGTTCTCATCCATGAAGCACACTCTGCTTTAGAGCAAGAAGCACACACTTGCTTTCCAGATTCTCTAATAAGGTGGGAAACGTGAGTGTGCTCAGAAAAAAAGAACAGTGTTTCCTACACACACGTACCATATCTAGTTCAACTCTGCTTCTGAAACTGATAAAATACACAGGTCATCTAACATCGAATGCTTTTCAGTTAACAGTGAGAAACGTGTGAGCTTCCTGAACGATGTTGCTTCGTTTTAGCTGAAAACAGACTGCGTTTACCTGAAACGAAGTCTTGCTTGTAGGAAGTCACAGATCCTTGCATTTCACTCTTTTTCTGAAGTGAAACATATAGCCCAGTATTCTTCCATGAACCACACTCTGCCTTAGAGCAAGAAGCATGCTCTTGGTTTCTAGAGTGTCTAATAAGGCAGGAAACGTGAGTGTGCTCAGAACAAAAGAACTGTGTTTCCTACACACACGCACCATATCTAGTTCAACTCTGCTTCTGAAACTGATACAAACCATAGGTCCTCTAACATCCAATCTTTTTCTGTTAGGAGTGAGAAACATGTGAGCTTCGTGAACGTTGTAGCTTCCTTTGAGCTGAAAAGTGACTGCGTTTACCTGAAACGAAGTCTTGCTTGTAGGAAGACACAGAGCCTGGCATTTCATTCCGTTTCTGGAGGGAAACACACAGCACAGTTCTCATCCATGAACCACACTCTGCTTTAGAGCAAGAAGCACGCACTTGCTTTCTAGGGTCTCTAATAAGGTGGGAAAGGTGAGTGTGCTCAGAACAATTGAATTGTGTTTCCTACACACACGTACCATATCTAGTTCAACTCTGCTTCTGAAACTGATAAAAACCACAGGTCATCTAACATAAAAATGCTTTTCAGTTAACAGTGAGAAACGTGTGAGCTTCCTGAACGATGTTGCTTCGTTTTAGCTGATAAATGACTGCGTTTACCTGAAACGAATTTTGCTTGTAGGAAGTCACAGAGCCTGGCATTTCACTCTGTTTCTGAAGTGAAACAAATAGCCAAGTACTCTTCCATGAACCACACTCTTCTTTAGAGCAAGGAGCATGTTCTTGCTTTCTAGAGTCTCTACTAAGGCAGAAAATGTGAGTGTGCTCAGAAAAAAAGAACTGTGTTTCCTACACACACGCACCATATATAGTTCAACTCTGCTTCTGAAACTGATACAACCCATAGGTCCTCTAACATCCAATGCTTTTCTGTTAAGAGTGAGAAACGTGTGAGCTCGTGAATGATGTAGTTTCCTTTGAACTGAAATGTGACTGTGTTTACCTGAAAAGAAGTCTTGCTTGTAGGAGGACACAGAGCCTGGCATTTCATTCCTTTTCTGAAGGGAAACACACAGCACAGTTCTCATCCATGAACCACACTCTGCATTAGAGCAAGAAGCAAGCACTTGCTTTCCAGAATCTCTAATAATGTGGGAAACGTGTGTGTGCTCAGAACAAATGAACTGTGTTTCCTACACACACGTACCATATCTAGTTCAACTCTGCTTCTGAAACTGATAAAAACCACAGGTCATCTAACATCCAATGCTTTTCAGTTAACAGTGAGAAACGTGTGAGCTTCCTGAATGAAGTTGCTTCGTTTTAGCTGAAAACTGACTATGTTTACCTGAAACGAAGTCTTGCTTGTAGGAAGTCACAGAGCCTGGCATTTCACTCTGTTTATGAAGTGAAACAAATAGCCCAGTACTCTTCCATGAACCACACTCTGCTTTAGAGCAAGAAGCACACACTTGATTTCTAGAGTCTCTAACAAGGTGGGAAACGTGAGTGTGCTCAGAACAGAAGAACTGTGTTTCCTACACACACGTACCATATCTAGTTCAATTCTGCTTCTGAAACGGATACAAACCACATGTCCTCTAACATCCAATGCTTTTCAGTTAAGAGTGAGAAATTTGTGAGCTTCGTGAACGATGTAGCTTCGTTTGAGCTGAAAAGTGACTGCGTTTACCTGAAAAGAAGTCTTGCTTGTAGGAAGACACAGAGCCTGGCATTTCATTCCGTTTCTGAAGGGAAACACACAGGACAGTTCTCATCCATGAACCACACTCTGCTTTAGAGCAAGAAGCACACACTTGATTTCTAGAGTCTCTAACAAGGTGGGAAACATGAGTGTGCTCAGAACAAAAGAACTGTGTTTCCTACACACACGTAACATATCTAGTTCAACTCTGCTTCTGAAACTGATACAAACCACAGGTCCTCTAACATCCAATGCTTTTCAGTTAAGAGTGAGAAACGTGTGAGCTTCGTGAACGATGTAGATTCGTTTTAGCTGAAAAGTGACTGCATTTACCTGAAAAGAAGTCTTGCTTGTAGGAAGACACAGAGCCTGGCATTTCATTCCGTTTCTGAAGGGAAACACACAGCACAGTTCTCATGCATGAACCACACTCTGCTTTAGAGCAAGAAGCACTCACTTGCTTTCCAGAATCTCTATTAAGTTGGGAAACGTGAGTGAGCTCAGAACAAATGAACTGTGTTTCTACACACACGTACCATATCTAGTTCAACTCTGCTTCTGAAATTGATAAAAACCACAGGTCATCTAACATCCAATGCTTTTCAGTTAACAGTGATAAACGTGTGAGCTGCCTGAACGATGTTCCTTCGTTTTAGCTGAAAACTGACTGCGTTTACCTGAAACGAAGTCTTGCTTGTAGGAAGTCACAGATCCTTGCATTTCACTCTGTTTCTGAAGTGAAACAAATAGCCCAGTACTCTTCCATGAACCACACTCTGCTTTAGAGCAAGAAGCATGCTCTTGGTTTCTAGAGTCTCTAATAAGGCAGGAAACGTGAGTGTGCTCAGAACAAAAGAACTGTGATTCCTAAACACACGTACCATATCTAGTTCAACTCTGCTTCTTAAACTGATACAAACTTCAGGTCCTCTAACCTCCAAGGCTTTTCAGTTAAGAGTGAGAAACGTGTGTGCTTCGTGAACGATGTAGCTTCGTTTGAGCTGAAAAGTGAGGGCGTTTACCTGAAAGGAAGTCTTGTTTGTAGGAAGACACAGCCCCTGGCATTTCATTCCGTTTCTGAAGGGAAACACAGAGCACAGTTCTCATCCATGAACCACACTCTGCTTTATAGCAAGAAGCACGCACTTGCTTTCTAGAGTCTCTAATAAGGTGGGAAACGTGAGTGTGCTCAGAACAAATAACTGTGTTTCCTACACACACGTACCATATCTAGTTCAACTCTGCTTGTTAAACTGATATAAACCACAGGTCCTCTAACATCCAATGCTTTTCAGTTCAGAGCTAGAAACGTGTGAGCTTAGTGAACGATGAAGCTTAGTTTGAGCTGATAAGTGACTGTGTTTACCTGAAACGAAGTCTTGCTTGTAGGAACACACAGAGCCTGGGATTTCACTCCGTTACTGAAGGGAAACACACAGCACAGTTCTCATCCATGAACCACTCTCTGCTTTAGAGCAAGAAGCACGCACTTGCTTTCTAGAGTCTCTAATAAGGCAGGAAACGTGAGTGTGCTCAGAACAAAAGAACTGTGTTTCCTACACACACTGACCATATCTAGTTCAACTCCACTTCTGAAACTGATATAAACCACAGGTCCTCTAACATCCAATGCTTTTCAGTTCAAAGCGAGAAACGTGTGAGCTTCCTGAACGATGTAGCTTTGTTTGAGCTGAAAAGTGACTGCACTTACTGAAACGAAGTCTTGCTTGTAGGAAGACACAGAGACTGGCATTTCATTCCATTCCTGAAGGAAACACACAGCACAGTTTTCATCCATGAACCACACTCTGCTTTAGAGCAAGAAGCACGCACTTGCTTTCTAGACTCTCTAATAAGGTGGGAAATTTGAGTGTGCTCAGAACAAAAGAACTGTGTTTCCTACACAAACGTACCATATCTAGTTCAACTCTGCTTCTGAAACGGATACAAACCACATGTCCTCTAACATCCTATGCTTTTCAGTTAACAGTGAGAAACGTGTGAGCTTCCTGAACGATGTTGCTTCGTTTTAGCTGAAAAGTGACTGCGTTTACCTGAAACGAAGTCTTGCTTGTAGGAAGTCACAGAGCCTGGCATTTCACTCTGTTTCTGAAGTGAAACAAATAGCCCAGTACTCTTCCATGAACCACACTCTGCTTTAGAGCAAGAAGCATGCTCATGCTTTCTAGAGTCTCTAATAAGGCAGGAAACCTGAGTGTGCTCAGAAAAAAAGAACTGTGTTTCCTACACACACGCACCATATATAGTTCAACTCTGCTTCTGAAACTGATACAACCCATAGGTCCTCTAATTTCCAATGCTTTTCTGTTAAGAGTGAGAAACGTGTGAGCTCGTGAATGATGTAGTTTCCTTTGAACTGAAATGTGACTATATTTACCTGAAAAGAAGTCTTGCTTGTAGGAGGACACAGAGCCTGGCATTTCATTCCGTTTCTGGAGGGAAACACACAGCACAGTTCTCATCCATGAACCACACTCTGCTTTAGAGCAAGAATTATGCTCTTGCTTTCTAGAGTCTCTAATAAGGTGGGAAACTTGAGTGTGCTCATAACAAAAGAACTGTGTTTCCTACACACACGCACCATAACTAGTTCAACGCTGCTTCTGAAACGGATACAAACCACAGGTCCTCTAACATCCAATGCTTTTCAGTTAAGAGTGAGAAACGTGTGAGCTTCCTGAATGAATTTGCTTCGTTTGAGCTGAAAACTGACTGCGTTTACCTGAAACGAAGTCTTGCTTGTAGGAAGCCACAGAGCCTGGCATTTCACTCTGTTTCTGAAGTGAAACAAATAGCCCAGTACTCTTCCATGAACCACACTCTGCTTTAGAGCAAGAAGCACGCACTTGCTTTCTAGAGTCTCTAATATGGTGGGAAACGTGAGTGTGCTCAGAACAAAAGAACTGTGTTTATTACACACACGTACCATATCTAGTTCAATTCTGCTTCTGAAACGGATACAAACCACATGTCCTCTAACATCCAATGCTTTTCAGTTAAGAGTGAGAAATGTGTGAGCTTCGTGAACGATGTAGCTTCGTTTGAGCTGAAAAGTGACTGCGTTTACCTGAAAAGAAGTCTTGCTTGTAGGAAGACACAGAGCCTGGCATTTCATTCCATTTTTGAAGGGAAACACACAGCACAGTTCTCATCCATGAACCACACTCTGCTTTAGAGCAAGAAGCACACACTTGCTTTCCAGAGTCTCTAATAAGGTGGGAAACGTGAGTGTGCTCAGAAAAAAAGGACAGTGTTTCCTACACACACGTACCATATCTAGTTCAACTCTGCTTCTGAAACTGATAAAAAACACAGGTCATCTAACATCCAATGCTTTTCAGTTAACAGTGAGAAACGTGTGAGCTTCCTGAACGATGTTGCTTCGTTTTAGCTGAAAAATGACTGCGTTTACCTGAAACGAATTTTGCTTGTAGGAAGTCACAGAGCCTGGCATTTCACTCTGTTTCTGACGTGAAACAAATAGCCAAGTACTCTACCATGAACCACACTCTTCTTTAGAGCAAGGAGCATGTTCTTGCTTTCTAGAGTCTCTACTAAGGCAGAAAATGTGAGTGTGCTCAGAACAAAAGAACTGTGTTTCCTAAACACACGTACCATATCTAGTTCAACTCTGCTTCTTAAACTGATACAAACTTCAGGTCATCTAACTCCAATGCTTTTCAGTTAAGAGTGAGAAACGTGTGTGCTTCGTGAACGGTGTAGCTTCGTTTGAGCTGAAAAGTGAGGGCGTTTACCTGAAAGGAAGTTTTGCTTGTAGGAAGACACAGCCCCTGGCATTTCATTCCGTTTCTGAAGGGAAACACAGAGCACAGTTCTCATCTATGAACCACACTCTGCTTTAGAACAAGAAGCATGCTATTGCTTTCTAGAGTCTCTAATAAGGTGGGAAACGTGAGTGTGCTCAGAACAAAAGAACTGTGTTTCCTACACACACGTACCATATCTAGTTCAACTCTGCTTGTTAAACTGATATAAACCACAGGTCCTCTAACATCCAATGCTTTTCAGTTCAGAGCTAGAAACGTGTGAGCTTAGTGAACGATGAAGCTTAGTTTGAGCTGATAAGTGACTGTGTTTACCTGAAACGAAGTCTTGCTTGTAGGAAGACACAGAGACTGGCATTTCATTCCGTTCCTGAAGGAAACACACAGCACAGTTCTCATCCATGAACCACACTCTGCTTTAGAGCAAGAAGCACGCACTTGCTTTCTAGAGTCTCTAATAAGGTGGGAAACTTGAGTGTGCTCAGAACAAAAGAACTGTGTTTCCTACACAAACGTACCATATCTAGTTCAACTCTGCTTCTGAAACGGATACAAACCACAGGTCCTCTAACATCCTATGCTTTTCAGTTAACAGTGAGAAACGTGTGAGCTTCCTGAACGATGTTGCTTCGTTTTAGCTGAAAAGTGACTGCGTTTACCTGAAACGAAGTCTTGCTTGTAGGAAGTCACAGAGCCTGGCATTTCACTCTGTTTCTGAAGTGAAACAAATAGCCCAGTACTCTTCCATGAACCACACTCTGCTTTAGAGCAAGAAGCACGCACTTGCTTTCTAGAGTCTCTAATATGGTGGGAAATGTGAGTGTGCTCCGAACAAATGAACTTTGTTTCCTACACACACGTACCATATCTAGTTCAACTCTGCTTCTGAAACTGATAAAAACCACAGGTCATCTAACATCCAATGCTTTTCAGTTAACAGTGAGAAACGTGTGAGCTTCCTGAATGAATTTGCTTCGTTTTAGCTGAAAACTGACTACGTTTACCTGAAACGAAGTCTTGCTTGTAGGAAGCCACAGAGGCTGGCATTTCACTCTGTTTCTGAAGTGAAACAAATAGCCCAGTACTCTTCCATGAACCACACTCTGCTTTAGAGCAAGAAGCACACACTTGATTTCTAGAGTCTCTAACAAGGTGGGAAACGTGAGTGTGCTCAGAACAAAAGAACTGTGTTTATTACACACACGTACCATATCTAGTTCAATTCTGCTTCTGAAACGGATACAAACCACATGTCCTCTAACATCCAATGCTTTTCAGTTAAGAGTGAGAAATGTGTGAGCTTCGTGAACGATGTAGCTTCGTTTGAGCTGAAAAGTGACTGCGTTTACCTGAAAAGAAGTCTTGCTTGTAGGAAGACACAGAGCCTGGCATTTCATTCCGTTTTTGAAGGGAAACACACAGCACAGTTCTCATCCATGAAGCACACTCTGCTTTAGAGCAAGAAGCACACACTTGCTTTCCAGAGTCTCTAATAAGGTGGGAAACGTGAGTGTGCTCAGAAAAAAAGAACAGTGTTTCCTACACACACGTACCATATCTAGTTCAACTCTGCTTCTGAAACTGATAAAATACACAGGTCATCTAACATCGAATGCTTTTCAGTTAACAGTGAGAAACGTGTGAGCTTCCTGAACGATGTTGCTTCGTTTTAGCTGAAAACTGACTGCGTTTACCTGAAACGAATTCTTGCTTGTAGGAAGTCACAGAGCCTGGCATTTCACTCTTTTTCTGAAGTAAAACAAATAGCCCAGTACTCTTCCATGAACCACACTCTGCTTTAGAGCAAGAAGCATGTTCTTGCTTTCTAGAGTCTCTAATAAGGCAGGAAACCTGAGTGTGCTCAGAAAAAAAGAATTGTGTTTCCTACACACACGCACCATATATAGTTCAACTCTGCTTCTGAAACTGATACAACCCATAGGTCCTCTAACATCCAATGCTTTTCTGTTAAGAGTGAGAAACGTGTGAGCTCGTGAATGATGTAGTTTCCTTTGAACTGAAATGTGACTATATTTACCTGAAAAGAAGTCTTGCTTGTAGGAGGACACAGAGCCTGGCATTTCATTCCGTTTCTGGAGGGAAACACACAGCACAGTTCTCATCCATGAACCACACTCTGCTTTAGAGCAAGAATTATGCTCTTGCTTTCTAGAGTCTCTAATAAGGTGGGAAACTTGAGTGTGCTCATAACAAAAGAACTGTGTTTCCTACACACACGCACCATAACTAGTTCAACGCTGCTTCTGAAACGGATACAAACCACAGGTCCTCTAACATCCAATGCTTTTCAGTTAACAGTGAGAAACGTGTGAGCTTCGTGAACGATGTAGCTTCGTTTGAGCTGAAAAGTGACTGTGTTTACCTGAAAAGAAGTCTTGCTTGTAGGAAGACACAGAGCTTGGCATTTCATTCCATTTCTGAAGGGAAACACACAGCACAGTTTTCATCCATGAACCATAATCTGCTTTAGAGCAAGAAGCACGCACTTGCTTTCTAGAGTCTCTAATATGGTGGGAAATGTGAGTGTGCTCCGAACAAATGAACTTTGTTTCCTACACACACGTACCATATCTAGTTCAACTCTGCTTCTGAAACTGATAAAAACCACAGGTCATCTAACATCCAATGCTTTTCAGTTAACAGTGAGAAACGTGTGAGCTTCCTGAATGAATTTGCTTCGTTTTAGCTGAAAACTGACTACGTTTACCTGAAACGAAGTCTTGCTTGTAGGAAGCCACAGAGGCTGGCATTTCACTCTGTTTCGGAAGTGAAACAAATAGCCCAGTACTCTTCCATGAACCACACTCTGCTTTAGAGCAAGAAGCACACACTTGATTTCTAGAGTCTCTAACAAGGTGGGAAACGTGAGTGTGCTCAGAACAAAAGAACTGTGTTTATTACACACACGTACCATATCTAGTTCAATTCTGCTTCTGAAACGGATACAAACCACATGTCCTCTAACATCCAATGCTTTTCAGTTAAGAGTGAGAAATGTGTGAGCTTCGTGAACGATGTAGCTTCGTTTGAGCTGAAAAGTGACTGCGTTTACCTGAAAAGAAGTCTTGCTTGTAGGAAGACACAGAGCCTGGCATTTCATTCCGTTTTTGAAGGGAAACACACAGCACAGTTCTCATCCATGAAGCACACTCTGCTTTAGAGCAAGAAGCACACACTTGCTTTCCAGAGTCTCTAATAAGGTGGGAAACGTGAGTGTGCTCAGAAAAAAAGAACAGTGTTTCCTACACACACGTACCATATCTAGTTCAACTCTGCTTCTGAAACTGATAAAATACACAGGTCATCTAACATCGAATGCTTTTCAGTTAACAGTGAGAAACGTGTGAGCTTCCTGAACGATGTTGCTTCGTTTTAGCTGAAAACTGACTGCGTTTACCTGAAACGAATTCTTGCTTGTAGGAAGTCACAGAGCCTGGCATTTCACTCTTTTTCTGAAGTAAAACAAATAGCCCAGTACTCTTCCATGAACCACACTCTTCTTTAGAGCAAGAAGCACACACTTGATTTCTAGAGTCTCTAACAAGGTGGGAAACGTGAGTGTGCTCAGAACAAAAGAATTGTGTTTCCTACACACACGTACCACATCTAGTTCAACTTTGCTTCTCAAACTGAAACAAACCACAGGTCCTCTAACATCCAATGATTTTCATTTCAGAGCGAGAAACGTGTGAGTTTAGTGAACGATGTAGCTATGTTTGAGCTGAAAAGGGACTGCGTTTACCTGAAAGGAAGTCTTGCTTGTAGGAAGACACAGAGCCTGGCATTTCATTCCGTTTCTGGAGGGAAACACACAGCACAGTTCTCATCCATGAACCACACTCTGCTTTAGAGCAAGAAGTATGCTCTTGCTTTCTAGAGTCTCTAATAAGGTGGGAAACTTGAGTGTACTCAGAACAAAAGAACTGTGTTTCCTACACACACGCACCATAACTAGTTCAAAGCTGCTTCTGAAACGGATACAAAGCACAGGTCCTCTAACATCCAATGCTTTTAAGTTTAGAGTGAGAAACGTGTGATCTTCGTGAACGATGTAGCTTCGTTTGAGCTGAAAAGTTACTGCGTTTAACTGAAAAGAAGTCTTGCTTGTAGGAAGACACAGAGCCTGGCATTTCATTCCGTTTCTGAAGGGAAACACACAGCACAGTTCTCATCCATGAACCATATTCTGCTTTAGAGCAAGAAGCACGCACTTGCTTTCTAGAGTCTCTAATATGGTGGGAAATGTGAGTGTGCTCCGAACAAATGAACTTTGTTTCCTACACACACGTACCATAGCTAGTTCAACTCTGCTTCTGAAACTGATAAAAACCACAGGTCATCTAACATCCAATGCTTTTCAGTTAACAGTGAGAAACGTGTGAGCTTCCTGAATGAAGTTGCTTCGTTTTAGCTGAAAACTGACTACGTTTACCTGAAACGAAGTCTTGCTTGTAGGAAGCCACAGAGGCTGGCATTTCACTCTGTTTCGGAAGTGAAACAAATAGCCCAGTACTCTTCCATGAACCACACTCTGCTTTAGAGCAAGAAGCACACACTTGATTTCTAGAGTCTCTAACAAGGTGGGAAACGTGAGTGTGCTCAGAACAAAAGAACTGTGTTTATTACACACACGTACCATATCTAGTTCAATTCTGCTTCTGAAACGGATACAAACCACATGTCCTCTAACATCCAATGCTTTTCAGTTAAGAGTGAGAAATGTGTGAGCTTCGTGAACGATGTAGCTTCGTTTGAGCTGAAAAGTGACTGCGTTTACCTGAAAAGAAGTCTTGCTTGTAGGAAGACACAGAGCCTGGCATTTCATTCCGTTTTTGAAGGGAAACACACAGCACAGTTCTCATCCATGAAGCACACTCTGCTTTAGAGCAAGAAGCACACACTTGCTTTCCAGAGTCTCTAATAAGGTGGGAAACGTGAGTGTGCTCAGAAAAAAAGAACAGTGTTTCCTACACACACGTACCATATCTAGTTCAACTCTGCTTCTGAAACTGATAAAATACACAGGTCATCTAACATCGAATGCTTTTCAGTTAACAGTGAGAAACGTGTGAGCTTCCTGAACGATGTTGCTTCGTTTTAGCTGAAAACTGACTGCGTTTACCTGAAACGAATTCTTGCTTGTAGGAAGTCACAGAGCCTGGCATTTCACTCTTTTTCTGAAGTAAAACAAATAGCCCAGTACTCTTCCATGAACCACACTCTTCTTTAGAGCAAGAAGCACACACTTGATTTCTAGAGTCTCTAACAAGGTGGGAAACGTGAGTGTGCTCAGAACAAAAGAATTGTGTTTCCTACACACACGTACCACATCTAGTTCAACTTTGCTTCTCAAACTGAAACAAACCACAGGTCCTCTAACATCCAATGATTTTCATTTCAGAGCGAGAAACGTGTGAGTTTAGTGAACGATGTAGCTATGTTTGAGCTGAAAAGGGACTGCGTTTACCTGAAAGGAAGTCTTGCTTGTAGGAAGACACAGAGCCTGGCATTTCATTCCGTTTCTGGAGGGAAACACACAGCACAGTTCTCATCCATGAACCACACTCTGCTTTAGAGCAAGAAGTATGCTCTTGCTTTCTAGAGTCTCTAATAAGGTGGGAAACTTGAGTGTACTCAGAACAAAAGAACTGTGTTTCCTACACACACGCACCATAACTAGTTCAAAGCTGCTTCTGAAACGGATACAAAGCACAGGTCCTCTAACATCCAATGCTTTTAAGTTTAGAGTGAGAAACGTGTGAGCTTCGTGAACGATGTAGCTTCGTTTGAGCTGAAAAGTTACTGCGTTTAACTGAAAAGAAGTCTTGCTTGTAGGAAGACACAGAGCCTGGCATTTCATTCCGTTTCTGAAGGGAAACACACAGCACAGTTCTCATCCATGAACCATATTCTGCTTTAGAGCAAGAAGCACGCACTTGCTTTCTAGAGTCTCTAATATGGTGGGAAATGTGAGTGTGCTCCGAACAAATGAACTTTGTTTCCTACACACACGTACCATAGCTAGTTCAACTCTGCTTCTGAAACTGATAAAAACCACAGGTCATCTAACATCCAATGCTTTTCAGTTAACAGTGAGAAACGTGTGAGCTTCCTGAATGAAGTTGCTTCGTTTTAGCTGAAAACTGACTACGTTTACCTGAAACGAAGTCTTGCTTGTAGGAAGCCACAGAGCCTGGCATTTCACTCTGTTTCTGAAGTGAAACAAATAGCCCAGTACTCTTCCATGAACCACACTCTGCTTTAGAGCAAGAAGCACACACTTGATTTCTAGAGTCTCTAACAAGGTGGGAAACGTGAGTGTGCTCAGAACAAAAGAACTGTGTTTCCTACACACACGTACCATATCTAGTTCAATTCTGCTTCTGAAACGGATACAAACCACATGTCCTCTAACATCCAATGCTTTTCAGTTAAGAGTGAGAAATGTGTGAGCTTCGTGAACGATGTAGCTTCGTTTGAGCTGAAAAGTGACTGCGTTTACCTGAAAAGAAGTCTTGCTTGTAGGAAGACACAGAGCCTGGTATTTCATTCCGTTTTTGAAGGGAAACACACAGCACAGTTCTCATCCATGAACCACACTCTGCTTTAGAGCAAGAAGCACGCACTTGCTTTCCTGAGTCTCTAATAAGGTGGGAAAGGTGAGTGTGCTCAGAAAAAAAGAACAGTGTTTCCTACACACCTGTACCATATCTAGTTCACTCTGCTTCTGAAACTGATAAAAAACACAGGTCATCTAACATCCAATGCTTTTCAGTTAACAGTGAGAAACGTGTGAGCTTCCTGAACGATGTTGCTTCGTTTTAGCTGAAAAGTGACTGCGTTTACCTGAAACGAATTCTTGCTTGTAGGAAGTCACAGAGCCTGGCATTTCACTCTTTTTCTGAAGTAAAACAAATAGCCCAGTACTCTTCCATGAACCACACTCTTCTTTAGAGCAAGAAGCACACACTTGATTTCTAGAGTCTCTAACAAGGTGGGAAATGTGAGTGTGCTCAGAACAAAAGAACTGTGTTTCCTACACACACATACCACATCTAGTTCAACTTTGCATCTCAAACTGAAACAAACCACAGGTCCTCTAACATCCAATGATTTTCAGTTCAGACCGAGAAACGTGTGAATTTAGTGAACGATGTAGCTTAGTTTGAGCTGAAAAGGGACTGCGTTTACCTGAAAGGAAGTCTTGCTTGTAGGAAGACACAGAGCCTGGGATTTCACTCTGTTTCTGAAGGGAAACACACCACAGTTCTCATCCATGAACCACACTCTGCTTTAGAGCAAGAAGCATGCTCTTGCTTTCTAGAGTCTCTAACAAGGTGGGAAACGTGAGTGTGCTCAGAACAAAAGAACTGTGTTTCCTACACACACGTACCATATCTAGTTCAACTCTGCTTCTGAATCGGATACAAACCACAAGTCCTCTCACCTCCAATGCTTTTCATTTAAGAGTGAGAAACGTGTGAGCTTCGTGAACGATGTTGCTTCGTTTTAGCTGAAAAGTGACTGCATTTACCTGAAACGAATCTGGCTTGGAAGAAGCCAAAGAGCCTGGCATTTCATTCCGTTTCTGAAGGGAAACACACAGCACAGTTCTCATCCATGAACTACACTCTGCTTTAGAGCAAGAAGCAAGCACTTGCTTTCCAGAATCTCTAATAAGGTGGGAAACGTGTGTGTGCTCAGAACAAATGAACTGTGTTTCCTACACACACGTACCATATCTAGTTCAACTCTGCTTCTGAAACTGATAAAAACCACAGGTCCTCTAACATCCAATGCTTTTCAGTTAAGAGTGAGAAACGTGTGAGCTTCCTGAACGATGTTCCTTCGTTTTAGCTGAAAACTGACTGCGTTTACCTGAAACGAAGTCTTGCTTGTAGGAAGTCACAGATCCTTGCATTTCACTCTGTTTCTGAAGTGAAACAAATAGCCCAGTACTCTTCCATGAACCACACTCTGCTTTAGAGCAAGAAGCATGCTCTTGGTTTCTAGATTCTCTAATAAGGCAGGAAACGTGAGTGTGCTCAGAACAAAAGAACTGTGTTTCCTACACACACGCACCATATCTAGTTCAACTCTGCTTCTGAAACTGATACAAACCATAGGTCCTCTAACATCCAATACTTTTCAGTTAAGAGTGAGAAACATGTGAGCTTCGTGAACGATGTAGCTTCGTTTGAGCTGAAAAGTGACTGCGTTTACCTGAAAAGAAGTCTTGCTTGTAAGAGGACACAGAGCCTGGCATTTCATTCCGTTACTGGAGGGAAACACACAGCACAGTTCTCATCCATGAACCACACTCTGCTTTAGAGCAAGAAGTATGCTCTTGCTTTCTAGAGTGTCTAATAAGGTGGGAAACTTGAGTGTGCTCAGAACAAAAGAACTGTGTTTCCTACACACACGCACCATATCTAGTTCAACGCTGCTTCTGAAGCGGATACAAACCACAGGTCCTCTAACATCCAATGCTTTTCAGTTAAGAGTGAGAAACGTGTGAGCTTCGTGAAAGATGTAGCTTCGTTTGAGCTGAAAAGTGACTGCGTTTAACTGAAAAGAAGTCTTGCTTGTAGGAAGACACAGAGCCTGGCATTTCATTCCGTTTCTGAAGGGAAACACACAGCACAGTTCTCATCCATGAACCATATTCTGCTTTAGAGCAAGAAGCACGCACTTGCTTTCTAGAGTCTCTAATAAGGTGGGAAACGTGAGTGTGCTCAGAACAAAAGAACTGTGTTTCCTACACACACGCACCATATCTAGTTCAACTCTGCTTCTGAAACTGATACAAACCATAGGTCCTCTAACATCCAATACTTTTCAGTTAAGAGTGAGAAACATGTGAGCTTCGTGAACGATGTAGCTTCGTTTGAGCTGAAAAGTGACTGCGTTTACCTGAAAAGAAGTCTTGCTTGTAGGAAGACACAGAGCTTGGCATTTCATTCCATTTCTGAAGGGAAACACACAGCACAGTTTTCATCCATGAACCATAATCTGCTTTAGAGCAAGAAGCACGCACTTGCTTTCTAGAGTCTCTAATATGGTGGGAAATGTGAGTGTGCTCCGAACAAATGAACTTTGTTTCCTACACACACGTACCATATCTAGTTCAACTCTGCTTCTGAAACTGATAAAAACCACAGGTCATCTAACATCCAATGCTTTTCAGTTAACAGTGAGAAACGTGTGAGCTTCCTGAATGAATTTGCTTCGTTTTAGCTGAAAACTGACTACGTTTACCTGAAACGAAGTCTTGCTTGTAGGAAGCCACAGAGGCTGGCATTTCACTCTGTTTCTGAAGTGAAACAAATAGCCCAGTACTCTTCCATGAACCACACTCTGCTTTAGAGCAAGAAGCACACACTTGATTTCTAGAGTCTCTAACAAGGTGGGAAACGTGAGTGTGCTCAGAACAAAAGAACTGTGTTTATTACACACACGTACCATATCTAGTTCAATTCTGCTTCTGAAACGGATACAAACCACATGTCCTCTAACATCCAATGCTTTTCAGTTAAGAGTGAGAAATGTGTGAGCTTCGTGAACGATGTAGCTTCGTTTGAGCTGAAAAGTGACTGCGTTTACCTGAAAAGAAGTCTTGCTTGTAGGAAGACACAGAGCCTGGCATTTCATTCCGTTTTTGAAGGGAAACACACAGCACAGTTCTCATCCATGAAGCACACTCTGCTTTAGAGCAAGAAGCACACACTTGCTTTCCAGAGTCTCTAATAAGGTGGGAAACGTGAGTGTGCTCAGAAAAAAAGAACAGTGTTTCCTACACACACGTACCATATCTAGTTCAACTCTGCTTCTGAAACTGATAAAATACACAGGTCATCTAACATCGAATGCTTTTCAGTTAACAGTGAGAAACGTGTGAGCTTCCTGAACGATGTTGCTTCGTTTTAGCTGAAAACAGACTGCGTTTACCTGAAACGAATTCTTGCTTGTAGGAAGTCACAGAGCCTGGCATTTCACTCTTTTTCTGAAGTAAAACAAATAGCCCAGTACTCTTCCATGAACCACACTCTTCTTTAGAGCAAGAAGCACACACTTGATTTCTAGAGTCTCTAACAAGGTGGGAAACGTGAGTGTGCTCAGAACAAAAGAACTGTGTTTCCTACACACACGTACCACATCTAGTTCAACTTTGCTTCTCAAACTGAAACAAACCACAGGTCCTCTAACATCCAATGATTTTCATTTCAGAGCGAGAAACGTGTGAGTTTAGTGAACGATGTAGCTATGTTTGAGCTGAAAAGGGACTGCGTTTACCTGAAAGGAAGTCTTGCTTGTAGGAAGACACAGAGCCTGGCATTTCATTCCGTTTCTGGAGGGAAACACACAGCACAGTTCTCATCCATGAACCACACTCTGCTTTAGAGCAAGAAGTATGCTCTTGATTTCTAGAGTCTCTAATAAGGTGGGAAACTTGAGTGTACTCAGAACAAAAGAACTGTGTTTCCTACACACACGCACCATAACTAGTTCAAAGCTGCTTCTGAAACGGATACAAAGCACAGGTCCTCTAACATCCAATGCTTTTAAGTTTAGAGTGAGAAACGTGTGAGCTTCGTGAACGATGTAGCTTCGTTTGAGCTGAAAAGTTACTGCGTTTAACTGAAAAGAAGTCTTGCTTGTAGGAAGACACAGAGCCTGGCATTTCATTCCGTTTCTGAAGGGAAACACACAGCACAGTTCTCATCCATGAACCATATTCTGCTTTAGAGCAAGAAGCACGCACTTGGTTTCTAGAGTCTCTAATATGGTGGGAAATGTGAGTGTGCTCCGAACAAATGAACTTTGTTTCCTACACACACGTACCATAGCTAGTTCAACTCTGCTTCTGAAACTGATAAAAACCACAGGTCATCTAACATCCAATGCTTTTCAGTTAACAGTGAGAAACGTGTGAGCTTCCTGAATGAAGTTGCTTCGTTTTAGCTGAAAACTGACTACGTTTACCTGAAACGAAGTCTTGCTTGTAGGAAGCCACAGAGCCTGGCATTTCACTCTGTTTCTGAAGTGAAACAAATAGCCCAGTACTCTTCCATGAACCACACTCTGCTTTAGAGCAAGAAGCACACACTTGATTTCTAGAGTCTCTAACAAGGTGGGAAACGTGAGTGTGCTCAGAACAAAAGAACTGTGTTTCCTACACACACGTACCATATCTAGTTCAATTCTGCTTCTGAAACGGATACAAACCACATGTCCTCTAACATCCAATGCTTTTCAGTTAAGAGTGAGAAATGTGTGAGCTTCGTGAACGATGTAGCTTCGTTTGAGCTGAAAAGTGACTGCGTTTACCTGAAAAGAAGTCTTGCTTGTAGGAAGACACAGAGCCTGGTATTTCATTCCGTTTTTGAAGGGAAACACACAGCACAGTTCTCATCCATGAACCACACTCTGCTTTAGAGCAAGAAGCACGCACTTGCTTTCCTGAGTCTCTAATAAGGTGGGAAAGGTGAGTGTGCTCAGAAAAAAAGAACAGTGTTTCCTACACACATGTACCATATCTAGTTCACTCTGCTTCTGAAACTGATAAAAAACACAGGTCATCTAACATCCAATGCTTTTCAGTTAACAGTGAGAAACGTGTGAGCTTCCTGAACGATGTTGCTTCGTTTTAGCTGAAAAGTGACTGCGTTTACCTGAAACGAATTCTTGCTTGTAGGAAGTCACAGAGCCTGGCATTTCACTCTTTTTCTGAAGTAAAACAAATAGCCCAGTACTCTTCCATGAACCACACTCTTCTTTAGAGCAAGAAGCACACACTTGATTTCTAGAGTCTCTAACAAGGTGGGAAATGTGAGTGTGCTCAGAACAAAAGAACTGTGTTTCCTACACACACATACCACATCTAGTTCAACTTTGCATCTCAAACTGAAACAAACCACAGGTCCTCTAACATCCAATGATTTTCAGTTCAGACCGAGAAACGTGTGAATTTAGTGAACGATGTAGCTTAGTTTGAGCTGAAAAGGGACTGCGTTTACCTGAAAGGAAGTCTTGCTTGTAGGAAGACACAGAGCCTGGGATTTCACTCTGTTTCTGAAGGGAAACACACCACAGTTCTCATCCATGAACCACACTCTGCTTTAGAGCAAGAAGCATGCTCTTGCTTTCTAGAGTCTCTAACAAGGTGGGAAACGTGAGTGTGCTCAGAACAAAAGAACTGTGTTTCCTACACACACGTACCATATCTAGTTCAACTCTGCTTTTGAATCGGATACAAACCACAAGTCCTCTCACCTCCAATGCTTTTCATTTAAGAGTGAGAAACGTGTGAGCTTCGTGAACGATGTTGCTTCGTTTTAGCTGAAAAGTGACTGCATTTACCTGAAACGAAGTCTGGCTTGGAAGAAGCCAAAGAGCCTGGCATTTCATTCCGTTTCTGAAGGGAAACACACAGCACAGTTCTCATCCATGAACTACACTCTGCTTTAGAGCAAGAAGCAAGCACTTGCTTTCCAGAATCTCTAATAAGGTGGGAAACGTGTGTGTGCTCAGAACAAATGAACTGTGTTTCCTACACACACGTACCATATCTAGTTCAACTCTGCTTCTGAAACTGATAAAAACCACAGGACCTCTAACATCCAATGCTTTTCAGTTAAGAGTGAGAAACGTGTGAGCTTCGTGAACGATGTAGATTCGTTTTAGCTGAAAAGTGACTGCGTTTACCTGAAAAGAAGTCTTGCTTGTAGGAAGACACAGAGCCTGGCATTTCATTCCGTTTCTGAAGGGAAACACACAGCACAGTTCTCATCCATGAACCACACTCTGCTTTAGAGCAAGAAGCACGCACATGCTTTCCTGAATCTCTAATAAGGTTGGAAACGTGTGTGAGCTCAGAAGAAATGAACTGTGTTTCTACACACACGTACCATATCTAGTTCAACTCTGCTTCTGAAATTGATAAAAACCACAGGTCATCTAACATCCAATGCTTTTCAGTTAACAGTGAGAAACGTGTGAGCTTCCTGAACGATGTTCCTTCGTTTTAGCTGAAAACTGACTGCGTTTACCTGAAACGAAGTCTTGCTTGCAGGAAGTCACAGATCCTTGCATTTCACTCTGTTTCTGAAGTGAAACAAATAGCCCAGTACTCTTCCATGAACCACACTCTGCTTTAGAGCAAGAAGCATGCTCTTGGTTTCTAGATTCTCTAATAAGGCAGGAAACGTGAGTGTGCTCAGAACAAAAGAACTGTGTTTCCTACACACACGCACCATATCTAGTTCAACTCTGCTTCTGAAACTGATACAAACCATAGGTCCTCTAACATCCAATACTTTTCAGTTAAGAGTGAGAAACATGTGAGCTTCGTGAACGATGTAGCTTCGTTTGAGCTGAAAAGTGACTGCGTTTACCTGAAAAGAAGTCTTGCTTGTAAGAGGACACAGAGCCTGGCATTTCATTCCGTTTCTGGAGGGAAACACACAGCACAGTTCTCATCCATGAACCACACTCTGCTTTAGAGCAAGAAGTATGCTCTTGCTTTCTAGAGTGTCTAATAAGGTGGGAAACTTGAGTGTGCTCAGAACAAAAGAACTGTGTTTCCTACACACACGCACCATATCTAGTTCAACGCTGCTTCTGAAGCGGATACAAACCACAGGTCCTCTAACATCCAATGCTTTTCAGTTAAGAGTGAGAAACGTGTGAGCTTCGTGAAAGATGTAGCTTCGTTTTAGCTGAAAAGTGACTGCATTTACCTGAAACGAAGTCTGGCTTGGAAGAAGCCACAGAGCCTGGCATTTCATTCCGTTTCTGAAGGGAAACACACAGCACAGTTCTCATCCATGAACCACACTCTGCTTTAGAGCAAGAAGCAAGCAGTTGCTTTCCAGAATCTCTAATAAGGTGGGAAACGTGTGTGTGCTCAGAACAAATGAACTGTGTTTCCTACACACACGTACCATATCTAGTTCAACTCTGCTTCTGAAACTGATAAAAACCACAGGTCCTCTAACATCCAATGCTTTTCAGTTAACAGTGAGAAACGTGTGAGCTTCCTGAACGATGTTGCTTCATATTAGCTGAAAACTGACTGCCTTTACCTGAAAAGAAGTCTTGCTTGTAGGAAGACACAGAGCCTGGCATTTCATTCCGTTTCTGAAGGGAAACACACAGCACAGTTCTCATCCATGAACCATATTCTGCTTTAGAGCAAGAAGCACGCACTTGCTTTCTAGAGTCTCTAATTTGGTGGGAAATGTGAGTGTGCTCCGAACAAAAGAACTGTATTTCCTACACACACGAACCATATCTATTTCAATTCTGCTTCTGAAACGGATACAAACCACATGTCCTCTAACATCCAATGCTTTTCAGTTAAGAGTGAGAAATGTGTGAGCTTCGTGAACGATGTAGCTTCGTTTGAGCTGAAAAGTGACTGCGTTTACCTGAAAAGAAGTCTTGCTTGTAGGAAGACACAGAGCCTGGTATTTCACTCAGTTTTTGAAGGGAAACACACAGCACAGTTCTCATCCATGAACCACACTCTGCTTTAGAGCAAGAAGCACGCACTTGCTTTCCTGAGTCTCTAATAAGGTGGGAAAGGTGAGTGTGTTCAGAAAAAAAGAACAGTGTTTCCTACACACATGTACCATATCTAGTTCACTCTGCTTCTGAAACTGATAAAAAACACAGGTCATCTAACATCCAATGCTTTTCAGTAAACAGTGAGAAACGTGTGAGCTTCCTGAACGATGTTGCTTCGTTTTAGCTGAAAAGTGACTGCGTTTACCTGAAACGAATTCTTGCTTGTAGGAAGTCACAGAGCCTGGCATTTCACTCTTTTTCTGAAGTAAAACAAATAGCACAGTACTCTTTCATGAACCACACTCTTCTTTAGAGCAAGAAGCACACACTTGATTTCTAGAGTCTCTAACAAGGTGGGAAATGTGAGTGTGCTCAGAACAAAAGAACTGTGTTTCCTACACACACATACCACATCTAGTTCAACTTTGCATCTCAAACTGAAACAAACCACAGGTCCTCTAGCATCCAATGATTTTCAGTTCAGAGCGAGAAACGTGTGAATTTAGTGAACGATGTAGCTTAGTTTGAGCTGAAAAGGGACTGGGTTTACCTGAAAGGAAGTCTTGCTTGTAGGAAGACACAGTGCCTGGGATTTCACTCTGTTTCTGAAGGGAAACACACCACAGTTCTCATCCATGAACCACACTCTGCTTTAGAGCAAGAAGCATGCTCTTGCTTTCTAGAGTCTCTAACAAGGTGGGAAACGTGAGTGTGCTCAGAACAAAAGAACTGTGTTTCCTACACACACGTACCATATCTAGTTCAACTCTGCTTCTGAATCGGATACAAACCACAAGTCCTCTCACCTCCAATGCTTTTCAGTTAAGAGTGAGAAACGTGTGAGCTTCGTGAACGATGTTGCTTCGTTTTAGCTGAAAAGTGACTGCATTTACCTGAAACGAAGTCTGGCTTGGAAGAAGCCACAGAGCCTGGCATTTCATTCCGTTTCTGAAGGGAAACACACAGCACAGTTCTCATCCATGAACCATATTCTGCTTTAGAGCAAGAAGCACGCACTAGCTTTCTAGAGTCTCTAATAAGGTGGGAAAGGTTAGTGTGCTAAGAACAATTGAATTGTGTTTCCTACACACACGTACCATATCTAGTTCAACTCTGCTTCTGAAACTGATAAAAGCCACAGGTCATCTAACATCCAATGCTTTTCAGTTAACAGTGAGAAACGTGTGAGCTTCGTGAACGATGTTGCTTCGTTTTAGCTGAAAAGTGACTGCATTTACCTGAAACGAAGTCTGGCTTGGAAGAAGCCACAGAGCCTGGCATTTCATTCCGTTTCTGAAGGGAAACACACAGCACAGTTCTCATCCATGAACCACACTCTGCTTTAGAGCAAGAAGCACGCACTTGCTTTCCAGAATCTCTAATAAGGTGGGAAAAGTGTGTGAGTTCAGAAGAAATGAACGGTGTTTCTACACACACGTACCATATCTAGTTCAACTCTGCTTCTGAAATTGATAAAAACCACAGGTCATCTAACATCCAATGCTTTTCAGTTGACAGTGAGAAACGTGTGAGCTTCCTGAAGGATGTTCCTTCGTTTTAGCTGAAAACTGACTGCGTTTACCTGAAACGAAGTCTTGCTTGTAGGAAGTCACAGATCCTTGCATTTCACTCTGTTTCTGAAGTGAAACAAATAGCCCAGTACTCTTCCATGAACCACACTCTGCTTTAGAGCAAGAAGCATGCTCTTGGTTTCTAGAGTCTCTAATAAGGCAGGAAACATGAGTGTGCTCAGAACAAAAGAACTGTGTTTCCTACACACACGCACCATATCTAGTTCAACTCTGCTTCTGAAACTGATACAAACCATAGGTCCTCTAACATCCAATACTTTTCAGTTAAGAGTGAGAAACATGTGAGCTTCGTGAACGATGTAGCTTCGTTTGAGCTGAAAAGTGACTGCGTTTACCTGAAAAGAAGTCTTGCTTGTAGGAAGACACAGAGCCTGGCATTTAATTCCGTTTCTGAAGGGAATCACACAGCACAGTTGTCATCCATGAACCATGTTCTGCTTTAGCGCAAGAAGCACGCACTTGCTTTCTAGAGTCTATAATAAGGTGGGAAAGGTGAGTGTGCCTAGAACAATTGAATTGTTTTTCCTACACACACGTACCATATCTAGTTCAACTCTGCTTCTGAAACTGATAAAAACCACAGCTCATCTAACATCCAATGCTTTTCAGTTAACAGTGAGAAACGTGTGAGCTCCCTGAACGATGTTGCTTCGTTTTAGCTGAAAAATGACTGCGTTTACCTGAAACGAAGTTTTGCTTGTAGGAAGTCACAGAGCTTGGTATTTCACTCTGTTTCTGAAGAGAAACAAATAGCCATGTACTCTTCCATGAACCACACTCTTCTTTAGAGCAAGGAGCATGTTCTTGCTTTCTAGAGTCTCTACTAAGGCGGAAAATGTGAGTGTGCTCAGAACAAAAGAACTGTGTTTCCTACACACACGTACCATATCTATTTCAACTCTGCTTGTTAAACTGATATAAACCACAGGTCCTCTAACAAACAATGCTTTTCAGTTCAGAGCGAGAAACATTTGAGCTTAGTGAACGATGAAGCTTAGTTTGAGCTGATAAGTGACTGTGTTTACCTGAAACGAAGTGTTGCTTGTAGGAACAAACAGAGCCTGGGATTTCACTCCGTTTCTGAAGGGAAACACACAGCACAGTTCTCATCCATGAACCACACTCTGCTTTAGAGCAAGAAGCACGCACTTGCTTTCTAGAGTCTCTAATAAGGCAGGAAACGTGAGTGTGCTCAGAACAAAGAACTGTGTTTCCTACACACACTGACCATATCTAGTTCAACTCCAATTCTGAAACTGATATAAAGCACAGGTACTCTAACATCCAATGCTTTTCAGTTCAAAGCGAGAAACGTGTGTGCTTCCTGAACGATGTAGCTTCGTTTGAGCTGAAAAGTGACTGCATTTACTGAAACGAAGTCTTGCTTGTAGGAAGACACAGAGACTGGCATTCCATTCCGTTCCTGAAGGAAACACACAGCACAGTTCTCATCCATGAACCACACTCTGCTTTAGAGCAAGAAGCACGCTTGCTTTCTAGAGTCTCTAATAAGGTGGGAAATTTGAGTGTGCTCAGAACAAAAGAACTGTGTTTCCTACACAAACGTACCATATCTAGTTCAACTCTGCTTCTGAAACGGATACAAACCACAGGTCCTCTAACCTCCTATGCTTTTCAGTTAACAGTGAGAAACGTGTGAGCTTCCTGAACGATGTTGCTTCGTTTTAGCTGAAAAGTGACTGCGTTTACCTGAAACGAAGTCTTGCTTGTAGGAAGTCACAGAGCCTGGCATTTCACTCTGTTTCTGAAGTGAAACAAATAGCCCAGTACTCTTCCATGAACCACACTCTGCTTTAGAGCAAGAAGCATGCTCTTGCTTTCTAGAGTCTCTAATAAGGCAGGAAACGTGAGTGTGCTCAGAACAAAAGAACTGTGTTTCCTACACACAAGTACCATATCTAGTTCAACTCTGCTTCTAAAACGGATACAAACCACAGGTCCTCTAACATCCAATGCTTTTCAGTTAAGAGTGAGAAACGTGTGAGCTTCGTGAACGATGTAGCTTCATTTGAGCTGAAAAGTGACTGCGTTTACCTGAAAAGAAGTCTTGCTTGTAGGAAGACACAGAGCCTGGCATTTCATTCCGTTTCTGAAGGGAAACACACAGCACAGTTCTCATCCATGAACCACTCTCTGCTTTAGAGCAAGAAGCATGCTCTTGCTTTCTAGAGTCTCTAATAAAGAAGGAAACGTGAGTGTGCTCAGAACAAAAGAACTGTGTTTCCTACACACGCACCATATCTAATTCAACTCTGCTTCTTAAACTGATACAAACATCAGGTCCTATAACATCCCATGCTTTCTCAGTTAAGAGTGAGAAACGTGTGAGATTCGAGAAAGATGTTGCATCGTTTCAGCTAATGAGTGACTGCGTTTACCTGAAACGAAGTTTTGCTTGTAAGAAACCACAGAGCCTGGCATTTCACTGTGTTTCTGAAGTGAAACAAATAGCCCAGTACTCTTCCATGAACCACACTCTGCTTTAGAGCAAGAAGCATGCTCTTGCTTTCTAGATTATCCAATAAGGCCGGAAACGAGAGTGTGCTCAGAACAAAAGAACTGTGTTTTCTACACACACTCACCATATCTAGTTCAACTCTGCTTCTTAAACTGATACAAACATCAGGTCCTATAACATCCCATGCTTTCTCAGTTAAGAGTGAGAAACGTGTGAGCTTCGAGAACGATGTTGCTTCGTTTTAGCTGAAAAGTGACTGTGTTTACCTGAAACGAAGTGTTGCTTGTAAGAAACCACAGAGCCTGGCATTTCACTCTGTTTCTGAAGTGAAACAAATAGCCCAGTACTCTTCCATGAACCACATTCTGCTTTAGAGCAAGAAGCATGCTCTTGCTTTCTAGATTATCCAATAAGGCTTGAAACGAGAGTGTGCTCAGAAAAAAAGAACTGTGTTTCCTACACACACGCACCATATCTAGTTCAACTCTGCTTCTTAAACTGATACAAACATCAGGTCCTATAACATCCCATGCTTTCTCAGTTAAGAGTGGGAAATGTGTGAGCTTCGTGAACTATGTTGCTTCGTTTTAGCTGAAAAGTGACTGCGTTTAGCTGAAACGAAGTCTTGCTTGTGAGAGGCCACAGAGCCTGGTATTTCACTCTTTTTCTGAAGTGAAACAAATAGCCCAGTACTCTTCCATGAACCACACTCTGCTTTAGAGCAAGAAGCATGCTGTTGCTCTCTAGATTATCCAATAAGGCAGGAAACGAGAGTGTGCTCAGAACAAAAGTACTGTGTTTCCTACACACACGCACCATATCTAGTTCAACGCTGCTTCAGAAACGGATACAAACCACAGGTCCTCTAACATCCAATGCTTTTCAGTTAAGAGTGAGAAACGTGTGAGCTTCGTGAAAGATGTAGCTTCATTTGAGCTGAAAAGTGACTGCGTTTACCTGAAAAGAAGTCTTGCTTGTAGGAAGACACAGAGCCTGGCATTTCATTCCGTTTCTGAAGGGAATCACACAGCACAGTTCTCATCCATGAACCATATTCTGCTTTAGACCAAGAAGCACGCACTAGCTTTCTAGAGTCTCTAATAAGGTGGGAAAGGTGAGTGTGCTAAGAACAATTGAATTGTGTTTCCTACACACACGTACCATATCTAGTTCAACTTTGCTTCTGAAACTGATAAAAGCCACAGGTCATCTAACATCCAATGCTTTTCAGTTAACAGTGAGAAACGTGTGAGCTTCGTGAACGATGTTGCTTCGTTTTAGCTGAAAAGTGACTGCATTTACCTGAAACGAAGTCTGGCTTGGAAGAAGCCACAGAGCCTCGCATTTCATTCCGTTTCTGAAGGGAAACACACAGCACAGTTCTCATCCATGAACCACACTCTGCTTTAGAGCAAGAAGCACGCACTTGCTTTCCAGAATCTCTAATAAGGTGGGAAAAGTGTGTGAGTTCAGAAGAAATGAACGGTGTTTCTACACACACGTACCATATCTAGTTCAACTCTGCTTCTGAAATTGATAAAAACCACAGGTCATCTAACATCCAATGCTTTTCAGTTGACAGTGAGAAACGTGTGAGCTTCCTGAAGGATGTTCCTTCGTTTTAGCTGAAAACTGACTGCGTTTACCTGAAACGAAGTCTTGCTTGTAGGAAGTCACAGATCCTTGCATTTCACTCTGATTCTGAAGTGAAACAAACAGCCCAGTACTCTTCCATGAACCACACTCTGCTTTAGAGCAAGAAGCATGCTCTTGGTTTCTAGAGTCTCTAATAAGGCAGGAAACGTGAGTGTGCTCAGAACAAAAGAACTGTGTTTCCTACACACACGCACCATATCTAGTTCAACTCTGCTTCTGAAACTGATACAAACCATAGGTCCTCTAACATCCAATACTTTTCAGTTAAGAGTGAGAAACATGTGAGCTTCGTGAACGATGTAGCTTCGTTTGAGCTGAAAAGTGACTGCGTTTACCTGAAAAGAAGTCTTGCTTGTAGGAAGACACAGAGCCTGGCATTTCATTCCGTTTCTGAAGGGAATCACACAGCACAGTTGTCATCCATGAACCATGTTCTGCTTTAGCGCAAGAAGCACGCACTTGCTTTCTAGAGTCTATAATAAGGTGGGAAAGGTGAGTGTGCCTAGAACAATTGAATTGTTTTTCCTACACACACGTACCATATCTAGTTCAACTCTGCTTCTGAAACTGATAAAACCACAGCTCATCTAACATCCAATGCTTTTCAGTTAACAGTGAGAAACGTGTGAGCTTCCTGAACGATGTGCTTCGTTTTAGCTGAAAAATGACTGCGTTTACCTGAAACGAAGTTTTGCTTGTAGGAAGTCACAGAGCTTGGTATTTCACTCTGTTTCTGAAGGGAAACAAATAGCCATGTACTCTTCCATGAACCACACTCTTCTTTAGAGCAAGGAGCATGTTCTTGCTTTCTAGAGTCTCTACTAAGGCGGAAAATGTGAGTGTGCTCAGAACAAAAGAACTGTGTTTCCTACACACACGTACCATATCTATTTCAACTCTGCTTGTTAAACTGATATAAACCACAGGTCCTCTAACAAACAATGCTTTTCAGTTCAGTGCGAGAAACATTTGAGCTTAGTGAACGATGAAGCTTAGTTTGAGCTGATAAGTGACTGTGTTTACCTGAAACGAAGTGTTGCTTGTAGGAACAAACAGAGCCTGGGATTTCACTCCGTTTCTGAAGGGAAACACACAGCACAGTTCTCATCCATGAACCACACTCTGCTTTAGAGCAAGAAGCACGCACTTGCTTTCTAGAGTCTCTAATAAGGCAGGAAACGTGAGTGTGCTCAGAACAAAGAACTGTGTTTCCTACACACACTGACCATATCTAGTTCAACTCCAATTCTGAAACTGATATAAAGCACAGGTACTCTACATCCAATGCTTTTCAGTTCAAAGCAAGAAACGTGTGTGCTTCCTGAACGATGTAGCTTCGTTTGAGCTGAAAAGTGACTGCATTTATTGAAACGAAGTCTTGCTTGTAGGAAGACACAGAGACTGGCATTCCATTCCGTTCCTGAAGGAAACACACAGCACAGTTCTCATCCATGAACCACACTCTGCTTTATAGCAAGAAGCACGCTTGCTTTCTAGAGTCTCTAATAAGGTGGGAAATTTGAGTGTGCTCAGAACAAAAGAACTGTGTTTCCTACACAAACGTACCATATCTAGTTCAACTCTGCTTCTGAAACGGATACAAACCACAGGTCCTCTAACCTCCTATGCTTTTCAGTTAACAGTGAGAAACGTGTGAGCTTCCTGAACGATGTTGCTTCGTTTTAGCTGAAAAGTGACTGCGTTTACCTGAAACGAAGTCTTGCTTGTAGGAAGTCACAGAGCCTGGCATTTCACTCTGTTTCTGAAGTGAAACAAATAGCCCAGTACTCTTCCATGAACCACACTCTGCTTTAGAGCAAGAAGCATGCTCTTGCTTTCTAGAGTCTCTAATAAGGCAGGAAACGTGAGTGTGCTCAGAACAAAAGAACTGTGTTTCCTACACACAAGTACCATATCTAGTTCAACTCTGCTTCTAAAACGGATACAAACCACAGGTCCTCTAACATCCAATGCTTTTCAGTTAAGAGTGAGAAACGTGTGAGCTTCGTGAATGATGTAGCTTCATTTGAGCTGAAAAGTGACTGCGTTTACCTGAAAAGAAGTCTTGCTTGTAGGAAGACACAGAGCCTGGCATTTCATTCCGTTTCTGAAGGGAAACACACAGCACAGTTCTCATCCATGAACCACTCTCTGCTTTAGAGCAAGAAGCATGCTCTTGCTTTCTAGAGTCTCTAATAAAGAAGGAAACGTGAGTGTGCTCAGAACAAAAGAACTGTGTTTCCTACACACGCACCATATCTAATTCAACTCTGCTTCTTAAACTGATACAAACATCAGGTCCTATAACATCCCATGCTTTCTCAGTTAAGAGTGAGAAACGTGTGAGCTTCGAGAACGATGTTGCATCGTTTCAGCTAATGAGTGACTGCGTTTACCTGAAACGAAGTTTAGCTTGTAAGAAACCACAGAGCCTGGCATTTCACTGTGTTTCTGAAGTGAAACAAATAGCCCAGTACTCTTCCATGAACCACACTCTGCTTTAGAGCAAGAAGCATGCTCTTGCTTTCTAGATTATCCAATAAGGCCGGAAACGAGAGTGTGCTCAGAACAAAAGAACTGTGTTTTCTACACACACTCACCATATCTAGTTCAACTCTGCTTCTTAAACTGATACAAACATCAGGTCCTATAACATCCCATGCTTTCTCAGTTAAGAGTGAGAAACGTGTGAGCTTCGAGAACGATGTTGCTTCGTTTTAGCTGAAAAGTGACTGTGTTTACCTGAAACGAAGTGTTGCTTGTAAGAAACCACAGAGCCTGGCATTTCACTCTGTTTCTGAAGTGAAACAAATAGCCCAGTACTCTTCCATGAACCACATTCTGCTTTAGAGCAAGAAGCATGCTCTTGCTTTCTAGATTATCCAATAAGGCTTGAAACGAGAGTGTGCTCAGAAAAAAAGAACTGTGTTTCCTACACACACGCACCATATCTAGTTCAACTCTGCTTCTTAAACTGATACAAACATCAGGTCCTATAACATCCCATGCTTTCTCAGTTAAGAGTGGGAAATGTGTGAGCTTCGTGAACTATGTTGCTTCGTTTTAGCTGAAAAGTGACTGCGTTTAGCTGAAACGAAGTCTTGCTTGTGAGAGGCCACAGAGCCTGGTATTTCACTCTTTTTCTCAAGTGAAACAAATAGCCCAGTACTCTTCCATGAACCACACTCTGCTTTAGAGCAAGAAGCATGCTGTTGCTTTCTAGATTATCCAATAAGGCAGGAAACGAGAGTGTGCTCAGAACAAAAGTACTGTGTTTCCTACACACACGCACCATATCTAGTTCAACTCTGCTTCTGAAAGTGATACAAACCATAGGTCCTCTAACATCCAATGCTTTTCAGTTAAGAGTGAGAAACGTGTGAGCTTCGTGAACAATGTAGCTGTGTTTGAGCTGAAAAGTGAGGGCGTTTACCTGAAACGAAGTCTTGCTTGTAGGAAGACACAGAGCCTGGCATTTCATTCCGTTTCTGAAGGGAAACACACAGCACAGTTCTCATCCATGAACCACACTCTGCTTTAGAGCAAGAAGCATGCTCTTGCTTTCTAGAGTCTCTAATAAGGCAGGAAACGTGAGTGTGCTCAGAACAAAAGAACTGTGTTTCCTACACACACGTACCATATCTCTTTCAACTCTGCTTCTTAACCTGATACAAACATCAGGTCCTCTATCCTCCAATGCTTTTCAGTTAAGAGTGAGAAACGTGTGAGCTCGTGAATGATGTTGCTTCGTTTTAGCTGAAAAGTGACTGCATTTACCTGAAACGAAGTCTGGCTTGTAAGAAGCCACAGAGCCTGGCATTTCACTCTGTTTCTGAAGTGAAACACTCAGCACAGTTCTCATCCATGAACCACACTCTGCTTTAGAGCAAGAAGCATGCTCTTGCTTTCTAGAGTCTTTAATAAGGCAGGAAACCTGAGTGTGTTCAGAAAAAAAGAACTGTGTTTCCTACACACGCACCATATATAGTTCAACTCTGCTTCTGAAACGGATACAAACATCAGGTCCTATAACATCCCATGCTTTCTCAGTTAAGAGTGAGAAACGTGTGAGCTTCGAGAACGATGTTGCTTCGTTTTAGCTGAAAAGTGACTGTGTTTACTTCAAACGAAGTCTTGCTCGTAAGAAACCACAGAGCCTGGCATTTCACTCTGTTTCTGAAGTGAAACAAATAGCCCAGTACTCTTCCATGAACCACACTCTGCTTTAGAGCAAGTAGCATGCTCTTGCTTTCTAGATTATCCAATAAGGCCGGAAACGAGAGTGTGCTCAGAACAAAAGAACTGTGTTTCCTACACACACACACCATATCTAGTTCAACTCTGCTTCTTAAACTGATACAAACATCAGGTCCTATAACATCCAATGCTTTTCAGTTAAGAGTGGGAAACGTGTGAGCTTCGTGAACTATGTTGCTTCGTTTTAGCTGAAAAGTGACTGCGTTTAGATGAAACGAAGTCTTGCTTGTGAGAGGCCACAGAGCCTGGCATTTCACTCTTTTTCTGAAGTGAAACAAATAGCCCAGTACTCTTCCATGAACCACACTCTGCTTTAGAGCAAGAAGCAGGCTCTTGCTTTCTAGATTATCCAATAAGGCAGGAAACGAGAGTGTGCTCAGAACAAAAGTACTGTGTTTCCTACACACACGCACCATATCTAGTTCAACTCTGCTTCCGAAAATGATACAAACCATAGGTCCTCTAACATCCAATGCTTTTCAGTTAACAGTGAGAAACGTGTGAGCTTCGTGAACGAGGTAGCTTCGTTTGAGCTGAAAAGTGACTGCGTTTACCTGAAACAAAGTCTTGATTGTAGGACGTCACAGAGCCTGGCATTTCACTCTGTTTCTGAAGTGAAACCAATAGCCCAGTACTCTTCCATGAACCACACTCTGCTTTAGAGCAAGAAACATGCTCTTGCTTTCTAGAGTCTCTAATAAGGCAGGAAACCTGCGTGTGCTCAGAAAAAAAGTACTGTGTTTCCTACACACATGGACTATTTCTAGTTCAACTTTGCTTCTGAAACTGATACAAACCACAGGTCCTCTAACATCCAATGCTTTTCAGTTAAGAGTAAGAATCGTGTGAGCTTAGTGAACGATGTAGCTTCGTTTGAGCTGAAAAGTGACTGCATTTACCTGAAAAGTAGTCTTGCTTGTAGGAAGACACAGAGCCTGGCATTTCATTCCGTTTCTGACGGGAAACACACAGCACAGTTCTCATCTATGAACCACACTCTGCTTTAGAGCAAGAAGCACGCACTTGCTTTCCAGAGTCTCTAATAATGTGGGAAACATGAGTGTGCTTGGAAAAAATGAACTGTGTTTCCTACACACACGCACCATATATAGTTCAACTCTGCTTCTGAAACTGATACAAACCATAGGTCCTCTAACATCCAATGCTTTTCAGTTTAGAGTGAGAAACGTGTGAGCTCGTGAATGATGTAGTTTCCTTTGAACTGAAATGTGACTGTGTTTACCTGAAATGAAGTCTTGCTTGTAGGAAGACACAGAGCTGGCATTTCACTCCGTTTCTGAAGGGAAAGACATAGCACAGTTCTCATCCATGAACCACTCTCTGCTTTAGAGCAAGAAGCATGCTCTTGCTTTCTAGAGTCTCTAATAATGTGGGAAACATGAGTGTGCTTGGAAAAAATGAACTGTGTTTCCTACACACACGCACCATATATAGTTCAACTCTGCTTCTGAAACTGATACAAACCATAGGTCCTCTAACATCCAATGCTTTTCAGTTTAGAGTGAGAAACGTGTGAGCTCGTGAATGATGTAGTTTCCTTTGAACTGAAATGTGACTGTGTTTACCTGAAATGAAGTCTTGCTTGTAGGAAGACACAGAGCTGGCATTTCACTCCGTTTCTGAAGGGAAAGACATAGCACAGTTCTCATCCATGAACCACTCTCTGCTTTAGAGCAAGAAGCATGCTCTTGCTTTCTAGAGTCTCTAATAAGGAAGGAAACGTGAGTGTGCTCAGAACAAAAGAACTGTGTTTCCTACACACGCACCATATCTAGTTCAACTCTGCTTCTTAAACTGATACAAACATCAGGTCCTATAACATCCCATGCTTTCTCAGTTAAGAGTGAGAAACGTGTGAGCTTCGAGAACGATGTTGCTTCGTTTTAGCTGAAAAGTGAGTGTGTTTACCTGAAACGAAGTCTTGCTCGTAAGAAACCACAGAGCCTGGCATTTCCCTCTTTTTCTGAAGTGAAACAAATAGCCCGGTAATCTTCCATGAACCACACTCTGCTTTAGAGCAAGAAGCAGGCTCTTGCTTTCTAGATTATCCAATAAGGCAGGAAACGAGAGTGTGCTTCTAACAAAAGTACAGTGTTTCCTACACACACGCACCATATCGAGTTCAACTCTGCTTCTGAAAGTGATACAAACCATAGGTCCTCTAACATCCAATGCTTTTCAGTTAAGAGTGAGAAACGTGTGAGCTTCGTGAACGATGTAGCTTCGTTTGAGCTGAAAAGTGACTGCGTTTACCTGAAACAAAGTCTTGCTTGTAGGACGTCACAGAGCCTGGCATTTCACTCTGTTTCTGAAGTGAAACAAATAGCCCAGTACTCTTCCATGAACCACACTCTCCTTTAGAGCAAGAAACATGCTCTTGCTTTCTAGAGTCTCTAATAAGGCAGGAAACCTGAGTGTGCTCAGAAAAAAAGAACTGTGTTTCCTACACACACGCATCATATATAGTTCAACTCTGCTTCTGAAAGTGATACAAACCATAGGTCCTCTAACATCCAATGGTTTTCAGTTAAGAGTGAGAAACGTGTGAGCTTCGTGAACGATGTAGCTCTGTTTGAGCTGAAAAGTGACTGCGTTTACCGGAAAAGAAGTCTTGCTTGTAGGAAGAAACAGAGCCTGGCATTTCATTCCGTTTCTGAAGGGAAACACACAGCACAGTTCTCATCCATGAACCACTCTCTGCTTTAGAGCAAGAAGCATGCTCTTGCTTTCTAGAGTCTCTAATAAGGAAGGAAACGTGAGTGTGCTCAGAACAAAAGAACTGTGTTTCCTACACACGCACCATATCTACTTCAACTCTGCTTCTTAAACTGATACAAACATCAGGTCCTATAACATCCCATGATTTCTCAGTTAAGAGTGAGAAACGTGTGAGCTTCGAGAACGATGTTGCTTCGTTTTAGCTGAAAAGTGATGTGTTTACCTGAAACGAGGTCTTGCTCGTAAGAAACCACAGAGCCTGGCATTTCACTCTGTTTCTGAAGTGAAACAAATAGCCCAGTACTCTTCCATGAACCACACTCTGCTTTAGAGCAAGTAGCATGCTCTTGCTTTCTAGATTATCCAATAAGGCCGGAAACGAGAGTGTGCTCAGAACAAAAGAACTGTGTTTCCTACACACACGCACCATATCTAGTTCAACTCTGATTCTTAAACTGATACAAACATCAGGTCCTATAACATCCAATGCTTTTCAGTTAAGAGTGGGAAACGTGTGAGCTTCGTGAACTATGTTGCTTCGTTTTAGCTGAAAAGTGACTGCGTTTAGCTGAAACGAAGTCTTGCTTGTGAGAGGCCACAGAGCCTGGCATTTCACTCTTTTTCTGAAGTGAAACAAATAGCCCAGTACTCTTCCATGAACCACACTCTGCTTTAGAGCAAGAAGCAGGCTCTTGATTTCTAGATTATCCAATAAGGCAGGAAACGAGAGTGTGCTCAGAACAAAAGTACTGTGTTTTCTACACCCACGCACCATATCTAGTTCAACTCTGCTTCTGAAAGTGATACAAACATCAGGTCCTATAACATCCAATGCTTTTCAGTTAAGAGTGAGAAACGTGTGAGCTTCGAGAACGATGTTGCTTCGTTTTAGCTGAAAAGTGACTGTGTTTACCTGAAACGAAGTCTTGCTCGTAAGACACCACAGAGCCTGGCATTTCACTCTGTTTCTGAAGTGAAACAAATAGCCCAGTACTCTTCCATGAACCCCACTCTGCTTTAGAGCAAGTAGCATGCTCTTGCTTTCTAGATTATCCAATAAGGCCGGAAATGAGAGTGTGCTCAGAACAAAAGAACTGTGTTTCCTACACACACGCACCATATCTAGTTCAACTCTGCTTCTTAAACTGCTACAAACCATAGGTCCTCTACATCCAATGCTTTTCAGTTAAGAGTGAGAAACGTGTGAGCTTCGTAAACGATGTAGCATCGTTTGAGCTGAAAAGTGACTGCATTTAGCTGAAACGAAGTCTTGCTTGTGAGAGGCCACAGAGCCTGGCATTTCACTCTGTTTCTGAAGTGAAACAAATAGCCCAGTACTCTTCCATGAACCACACTCTGCTTTAGAGCAAGAAGCATGCTCTTGCTTTCTAGAGTCTCTAATAAGGCAGGAAACCTGAGTGTGCTCAGAAAAAAGAACTGTGTTTCCTACACACGCACCATATCTAGTTCAACTCTGCTTCTTAAACTGATACAAACATCAGGTCCTATAACATCCCATGCTTTCTCAGTTAAGAGTGAGAAACGTGTGAGCTTCGAGAACGATGTTGCTTCGTTTTAGCTGAAAAGTGACTGTGTTTACCGGAAACGAAGTCTTGCTCGTAAGAAACCACAGAGCCTGGCATTTCACTCTGTTTCTGAAGTGAAACAAATAGTCCAGTACTCTTCCATGAACCACACTCTGCTTTAGTGTAAGAAGCACGCTCTTACTTTCTAGAGTCTCTAATAAGGTGGGAAACGTGAGTGTGCTCAGAATAAATGAATTGTGTTTTCTACACACACGGACCATATCTAGTTCAACTCTGCTTCTGAAATTGATACAAACCACAGGTACTCTAACATCCAATGCTTTTCAGTAAACAGTGAGAAACGAGTGAGCTTCCTGAAAGATGTGACTTCGTTTTAGCTGAAAAGTGACTGCGTTTACCTGAAACGAAGTCTAGCTTGTAAGAAGCCACAGAGCCTGGCATTTCACTCTGTATTTGAAGTTAAACAAATAGCCCAGTACTCTTCCATGAACCACACTCTGCTTTAGAGCAAGAAGCATGCTCTTGCTTTCTAGAGTCTCAACTAAGGCGGGAAATGTTAGTGTACTCAGAACAAAAGAACTGTGTTTCCTACACACATGGACCATATCTAGTTCAACTTTGCTTCTGAAACTGATACAAACCCCAGGTCCTCTAACAGACAATGCTTTTCAGTACAGAACGAGAAACGTGTGAGCTTATTGAATGATGTATCAAGTTTGAGCTGAAAAATGACTGTTTTTACCTGAAACGAAGTCTTGCTTGTAGGAAGACACAGAGCCTGAGATTTCACTCCGTTTCTGAAGGGAAACACACAGCACAGTTCTCATCCATGAAACACACTCTGCTTTAGAGCAAGAAACATGCTCTTGCTTTCTAGAGTCTCTAATAAGGCAGGAAACCTGAGTGTGCTCAGAAAAAAAGAACTGTGTTTCCTACACACATGCACCATATATAGTTCAACTCTGCTTCTGAAAGTGATACAAACCATAGGTCCTCTAACATCGAATGCTTTTCAGTTAAGAGTGAGAAACGTGTGAGCTCGTGAATGATGTAGTTTCCTTTGAACTGAAATGTGACTGTGTTTACCTGAAAAGAAGTCTTGCTTGTAGGAAGACACAGAGCGTGGCATTTCACTCCGTTTATGAAGGGAAAGACATAGCACAATTCTCATCCATGAAACACACTCTGCTTTAGAGCAAGAAGCATGATCTTGCTTTCTATAGTCTCTAATAAGGAAGGAAACGTGAGTGTGCTCAGAACAAAAGAACTGTGTTTCCTACAAACACACCATATCTAGTTCAACTCTGCTTCTTAAACTGATACAATCATCAGGTCCTATAACATCCCATGCTTTCTCAGTTAAGAGTGAGAAACGTGTGAGCTTCGAGAACGATGTTGCTCCGTTTTAGCTGAAAAGTGACTGCGTTTACCTGAAACGAAGTCTTGCTTGTAAGAAACCGCAGAGCCTGGCATTTCACTCTGTTTCTGAAGTGAAACAAATAGCCCAGTACTCTTCCATGAACCACACTCTGCTTTAGAGCAAGAAGCATGCTCTTGCTTTCTATATTTTCCAATAAGGCCGGAAAAGAGAGTGTGCTCAGAACAAAAGAACTGTGTTTTCTACACACACGCACCATATCTAGTTCAATTCTGCTTCTTAAACTGATACAAACATCAGGTCCTATAACATCCAATGCTTTTCAGTTAAGAGTGAGAAACGTGTGAGCTTCGTGAACGATGTAGCTGCGTTTGAGCTGAAAAGTTAGGGCGTTTACCTGAAACGAAGTCTTGAATGTAGGAAGACACAGAGCCTGGCATTTCATTCCGTTTCTGAAGGGAAACACACAGCACAGTTCTCATCCATGAACCACACTCTGCTTTAGAACAAGAAGCATGCTCTTGCTTTCCAGATTCTCTAATAATGTGGGAAACGTGAGTGTGCTCAGAACAAAAGAACTGTGTTTCCTACACACACGTACCATATCTAGTTCAACTCTGCTTCTTAACCTGATACAAACATCTGGTCCTCTATCCTCCAATGCTTTTCAGTTAAGAGTGAGAAACGTGTGAGCTTCGTGAACGATGTTGCTTCGTTTTAGCTGAAAAGTGACTGCATTTACCTGAAACGAAGTCTGGCTTGTAAGAAGACACAGAGCCTTGCATTTCACTCTGTTTCTGAAGTGAAACACTCAGCACAGTTGTCATCCATGAATCACACTCTGCTTTAGAGCTAGAAGCATGCTCTTGCTTTCTAGAGTCTTTAATAAGGCAGGAAACCTGAGTGTGCTCAGAAAAAAAGAACTGTGTTTCCTACACACGCGCACCATATATAGTTCAACTCTGCTTCTGAAACTGATACAAACCATAGGTCCTCTAACATCCAATGCTTTTCAGTTTAGAGTGAGAAACGTGTGAGCTCGTGAATGATGTAGTTTACTTTGAACTGAAATGTGACTGTGTTTACCTGAAATGAAGTCTTGCTTGTAGGAAGACACAGAGCCTGGCATTTCACTCCGTTTCTGAAGGGAAAAACATAGCACAGTTCTCATCCATGAACCACACTCTGCTTTAGTGTAAGAAGCAAGCTCTTACTTTCTAGAGTCTCTAATAAGGCGGGAAACGTGAGTGTGCTCAGAACAAAAGAACTTTGTTTCCTACACACACGTACCATATCTAGTTCAACTCTGCTTCTGAAACGGATACAAACCACAGGTCCTCTAACATCCAATGCTTTTCAGTTAAGAGTGAGAAACGTGTGAGCTTCGTGAACGATGTAGCTTTGTTTGAGCTGAAAAGTGACTGTGTTTACCGGAAAAGAAGTCTTGCTTGTAGGAAGAAACAGAGCCTGGCATTTCATTCCGTTTCTGAAGGGAAACACACAGCACAGTTCTCATCCATGAACCACTCTCTGCTTTAGAGCAAGAAGCATGCTCTTGCTTTCTAGAGTCTCTAATAAGGAAGGAAACGTGAGTGTGCTCAGAACAAAAGAACTGTGTTTCCTACACACGCACCATATCTAGTTCAACTCTGCTTCTTAAACTGATACAAACATCAGGTCCTATAACATCCCATGCTTTCTCAGTTAAGAGTGAGAAACGTGTGAGCCTCGAGAACGATGTTGCTTCGTTTTAGCTGAAAAGTGACTGTGTTTACCTGAAACGAAGTCTTGCTCGTAAGAAACCACAGAGCCTGGCATTTCACTCTGTTTCTGAAGTGAAACAAATAGCCCAGTACTATTCCATGAACCACACTCTGCTTTAGAGCAAGTAGCATGCTCTTGCTTTCTAGATTATCCAATAAGGCCGGAAACGAGAGTGTGCTCAGAACAAAAGAACTGTGTTTCCTACACACACGCACCATATCTAGTTCAACTCTGCTTCTTAAACTGATACAAACATCAGGTCCTATAACATCCAATGCTTTTCAGTTAAGAGTGGGAAACGTGTGAGCTTCGTGAACTATGTTGCTTCGTTTTAGCTGAAAAGTGACTGCGTTTAGCTGAAACGAAGTCTTGCTTGTGAGAGGCCACAGAGCCTGGCATTTCACTCTTTTTCTGAAGTGAAACAAATAGCCCAGTACTCTTCCATGAACCACACTCTGCTTTAGAGCAAGAAGCATGCTCTTGCTTTCTAGAGTCTCTAATAAGGCAGGAAACGTGAGTGTGCTCAGCAAAAAAGAACTGTGTTTCCTACACACACGCACCATATCTAGTTCAACTCTGCTTCTGAAAATGATACAAACCATAGGTCCTCTAACATCCAATGCTTTTCAGTTAAGAATGAGAAACGTGTGAGCTTCGTGAACGATGTAGCTTCGTTAGAGCTGAAAAGTGAATGCATTTACCTGAAACGAAGTCTGGCTTGTAAGAAGCCACAGAGCCTGGATATTTCAGTCTGTTTCTGAAGTGAAACAAATAGCGCAGTACTCTTGCATGAACCACATTCTGCTTTAGAGCAATTAGCATGCTTTTGCTTTCTAGAGTCTCTACTAAGGCGGGAAATGTGAGTGTACTCAGAACAAAAGAACTGTGTTTCCTACACACATGGACCATTTCTAGTTCAACTTTGCTTCTGAAACTGATACAAACCACAGGTCCTCTAACATCCAATGCTTTTCAGTTAAGAGTGAGAAACGTGTGAGCTTAGTGAACGATGTAGCTTCGTTTGAGCTGAAAAGTGACTGCATTTACCTGAAAAGAAATCTTGCTTGTAGGAAGACACAGAGCCTGGCATTTCATTCCGTTTCTGAATGGAAACACACAGCACAGTTCTCATCTATGAACCACACTCTGCTTTAGAGCAAGAAGCACGCACTTGCTTTCCAGAGTCTCTAATAAGGTGGGAAACGTGATGTGCTCAGAACAAATGAATTGTGTTTTCTACACACACATACCATATGTAGTTCAACTCTGCTTCTTAAACTGATACAAACATCAGGTCCTGTAACATCCAATGCTTTTCAGTTAAGTGTGAGAAACATGTGAGCTTCATGAACGATGTTGCTTCGCTTTAGCTGAAAACTGACTGCGTTTACCTGAAACGAAGTCTTGCTTGTAGGAAGTCACAGAGCCTGGCATTTCATTCTGTTTCTGAAGTGAAACAAATAGCCCAGTACTCTTCCATGAACCACATTCTGCTTTAGAGCAAGAAGCATGCTCTTGTATCTAGAGTCTATAATAAGGCAGGAAACGTGAGTGTGCTCAGAAAAAAAGAACTGTGTTTCCTACACACACGCATCATATCTAGTTCAACTCTGCTTCTGAAACTTCTACAAACCATAGGTCCTCTACATCCAATGCTTTTCAGTTAAGAGTGAGAAACGTGTGAGCCTCGTAAACGATGTAGCATACTTTGAGCTGAAAAGTGAGGGCGTTTACGTGAAATGAAGTCTTGCTTGTAGGAAGACACAGAGCCTGGCATTTCATTCCGTTTCTGAAGGGAAACACACAGCACAGTTCTCATTCCATGAAACACACTCTGCTATAGAGCAAGAAGCATACTCTTGATTTCTAGAGTCTCTAATAAGGCGGGAAACGTGAGTGTGCTCAGAACAAATGAATTGTGTTTTCTACACACACATACCATATGTAGTTCAACTCTGCTTCTTAAACTGATACAAACCATAGGTCCTCTAACATCCAATGCTTTTCAGTTAAGAGTGAGAAACATGTGAGCTTCGTGAACGATGTTGCTTAATTTTTGCTGAAAACTGACTGCATTTACCTGAAACGAATTATTGCTTGTAGGAAGTCACAGAGCCTGGCATTTCACTCTGTTTCTGCAGTGCAACAAGTAGCCCAGTACTCTGCCATGAACAACACTCTGCTGTAGAACAGGAAGCATGCCCTTGCTTTCTAGAGTCTCTAATAAGGCGGGAAACGTGAGTGTGCTCAGAACAAAAGAACTGTGTTTCCTACACACACGTACCATATCTAGTTCAACTCTGCTTCTGAAACTGATAAAAACCACAGGTCCTCTAACCTCCAATGCTTTTCAGTTAAGAGTGTGAAACGTGTGAGCTTCGTGAACGATGTAGCTTTTTTGAGGTGAAAAGTGAGGGCATTTACCTGAAACGAAGTCTTGCTTGTCGTAAGACTCAGAGCCTGGCATTTCATTCCGTTTCTGCTGGGAAACACACACCACAGTTCTCATCCATGAACCACACTCTGCTTTAGAGCAAGAAGCATGCTCTTGCTTTCTAGAGTCTCTAATAAGGTGGGAAAAGGGAGTGTGCTCAGAACAAAAGAACTGTGTTTCCTACACATACGTACCATATCTAGTTCAACTCTGCTTCTTAAAGTGATACAAACATCAGGTCCTCTAACCTCCAATGCTTTTCAGTTAAGAGTGAGAAACGTGTGAGCTTCGTGAACGATTTTGCTTCGTTTTAGCTGAAAAGTGACTGCATTTACCTGAAACGAAGTCTGGCTTGTAAGAAGCCTCAGAGCCTGGCATTTCAGTCTGTTTCTGAAGTGAAACAAATAGCGCAGTACTCTTGCATGAACCACATTCTGCTTTAGAGCAAGAAGCATGCTTTTGCTTTCTAGAGTCTCTACTAAGGCAGGATATGTGAGTGTACTCAGAAGAAAAGGACTGTGTTTCCTACACACATTGACCATTTCTAGTTCAACTTTGCTTCTGAAACTCATACAAACCACAGGTCCTCTAACATCCAATGCTTTTCAGTTAAGAGTGAGAAACGTGTGAGCTTCGTGAACGATGTAGCTTCGTTTGAGCTGAAAAGTGACTGCATTTACCTGAAAAGAAGTCTTGCTTGTAGGAAGACACAAAGCCTGGCATTTCACTCTGCTTCTGAAGGGAAACACACAGCACAGTTCTCATCTATGAACCACACTCTGCTTTAGAGCAAGAAGCACGCACTTGCTTTCCAGATTCTCTAATAATGTGGGAAACGTGAGTGTGCTCAGAAAAAATGAATTGTGTTTCCTACACACACGTACCATATCTAGTACAACTCTGCTTCTGAAACTGATAAAAACCACAAGTCATATAACATCCAATGCTTTTCAGTTAACAGTGAGAAACGTGTGAGCTTCCTGAATGATGTTGCTTCGTTTTAGCTGAAAATTGACTGTGTTTACCTGAAACGAAGTCTTGCTTGTAGGGAGTCACAGAGCCTGGCATTTCACTCTGTTTCTGAAGTGAAACAAATAGCGCAGTACTCTTCCATGAACCACACTATGCTTTAGAGCAAGAAGCATGCTCTTGCTTTCTAGATTCTCTAATAAGGCAGGAAACATGAGTGTGCTCAGAAAAAAAGAACTGTGTTTCCTACACACACGCTCCATATATAGTTCAACTCTGCTTCTAAAATTGATACAAACAATAGGTCCTCTAACATCCAATGCTTTTCAGTTAAGAGTGAGAGACGTGTGAGCTTCGTGAATGATGTAGTTTCCTTTGAACTGAAATGTGTCTGTGTTTACCTGAAAAGAAGTCTTGCTTGTAGGAAGACACAGAGCCTGGCATTTCACTCCGTTTCTGAAGGGAAAGTCATAGCACAGTTCTCATCCATGAACCACACTCTGCTTTAGTGTAAGAAGCACGCTCTTACTTTCTAGAGTCTCTAATAAGGCGGGAAACGTGAGTGTGCTCAGAACAAAAGAACTGGGTTTCCTACACACACGGACCATATCTAGTTCAACTCTGCTTCTGAAATTGATACAAACCACAGGTCCTCTAACATCCAATGCTTTTCAGTAAACAGTGAGAAACGAGTGAGCTTCCTGAAAGATGTGACTTCGTTTTAGCTGAAAAGTGACTGCGTTTACCTGAAACGAAGTCCGGCTTGTAAGAAGCCACAGAGCCTGGCATTTCACTCTGTATTTGAAGTTAAACAAATAGCCCAGTACTCTTCCATGAACCACACTCTGCTTTAGAGCAAGAAGCAAGCTCTTACTTTCTAGAGTCTCTAATAAGGCGGGAAACGTGAGTGTGCTCAGAACAAAAGAACTGAGTTTCCTACACACACGGACCATAAGTTGTTCAACTCTGCTTCTGAAATTGATACAAACCACAGGTCCTCTAACATCCAATCCTTTTCAGTAAACAGTGAGAAACGTGTGAGCTTCCTGAAAGATGTTGCTTCGTTTTAGCTGAAAAGTGACTGCGTTTACCTGAAACGAAGTCTGGATTGTAAGAAGCCACAGAGCCTGGCTTTTCACTCTGTTTCTGAAGTGGAACAAATAGCCCAGTACTCTTCCATGAACCACACTCTGCTTTAGAGCAAGAAACATGCTCTTGCTTTCCACAGTCTCTTACAAGGTGGGAATAGTGAGTGTGCTCAGAACAAAAGAACTGAGTTTCCTACACACACTGACCATATCTAGTTCAACTCTGCTTCTGAAACTGATATGAACCACAGGTCCTCTAACATCCAAAGCTTTTCAGTTCAGAGCGAGAAACGTGTGAGCTTAGTGAATTATGTAGCAAGTTTGAGCTGAAAAATGACTGTTTTTACCTGAAACGAAGTCTTGCTTGTAGGAAGACACAGAGCCTGAGATTTCACTCCGTTTCTGAAGGGAAACACACAGCACAGTTCTCATCCATGAACCACACTCTGCTTTAGAGCAAGAAGCACGCTCTTGCTATCTAGAGTCTCTAATAATGCAGGAAACGTGAGTGTGCTCAGAACAAAAGAACTGTGTTTCCTACACACACGCACCATATCCAGTTCAACTCTGCTTCTGAAACTGACACAAACCATAGGTCCGCTAACATCCAATGCTTTTCAGTTAATAGTGAGAGACATGTGAGCTTCGTGAAAGATGTAGCTTCGTTTGAGCTGAAAAGTGACTGCGTTTACCTGAAACGTTTCTTGCTTGTAGGAAGACACAGAGCCTGGCATTTCATTCCGTTTCCGAAGGGAAACACACAGCACAGTTCTCATCCATGAACCACACTCTGCTTTAGAGCAAGAAGCATGCTCTTGCTTTCTAGAGTCTCTAATAAGGTGGGAAACGTGAGTGTGCTCAGAACAAAAGAACTGAGTTTCCTACACACACAGACCATATCTAGTTCAACTCTGCTTCTGAAATTGATACAAACCACAGGTCCTCTAGCATCCAATGCTTTTCAGTAAACAGTGAGAAACGTGTGAGCTTCCTGAAAGATGTTGCTTCGTTTTAGCTGAAAACTGACTGCGTTTACCTGAAACGAAGTCTGGCTTGTAAGAAGCCACAGATCCTGGCATTTCACTCTGTTTCTGAAGTGGAACAAATAGCCCAGTACTCTTCCATGAACCACACTCTGCTTTAGAGCAAGAAGCATGCTCTTGCTTTCTAGAGTCTCTAATAAGGCAGGAAAAGTGAGTGTGCTCAGAAAAAAAGAACTGTGTTTCCTACACACACGCACCATATCTAATTCAACTCTGCTTCTGAAACTGCTACAAACCATACGTCCTCTACATTCAATGCTTTTCAGTTAAGAGTGAGAAACGTGTGAGCTTCGTAAACGATGTAGCATCCTTTGAGCTGAAAATTGAGGGCGTTTACCTGAAACGAAGTCTTGCTTGTAGGAAGACACAGAGCCTGGCATTTCATTCCATTTCTGAAGGGAAACACACAGCACAGTTCTCATTCCATGAAACACACTCTGCTATAGAGCAAGAAGCATACTCTTGCTTTCTAGAGTCTCTAATAAGGCGGGAAACGTGAGTGTGCTGAGAACAAAAGAACTGAGTTTCCTACACACACGTACCATATCTAGTTAACTCTGTTTCTTAAACTGATAGAAACATCAGGTCCTCTAACTTCCAATGCTTTTCAGTTAAGAGTGAGACACGTGTGAACTTCGTGAACGATGTTGCTTCGTTTTTGTTGAAATGTGACTGCGTTTACCTGAAACGAAGTCTGGCTTGTGAGAAGCCACAGAGCCTGGCATTTCACTCTGTTTCTGAAGTGAAACAAATAGCCCAGTACTCTTCCATGAACCACACTCTGCTTTAGAGCAAGAAGCATGCACTTGCTTTCTAGAGTCTCTAACAAGGTGGGAAATGTGAGTGTGCTCAGAACAAAAGAACTGTGTTTCCTACACACACGCACCATATCTAGTTCAACTCTGCATCTGAAACGGATACAAACCACAGGTCCTCTGACATCCAATGCTTTTCAGTTAAGAGTGAGAAACATGTGAGCTTCGTGAACGATGTAGCTTCGTTTGAGCTGAAAAGTGACTGCGTTTACCTGAAACGTTTCTTGCTTGTAGGAAGACACAGAGCCTGGCATTTCATTCCGTTTCCGAAGGGAAACACACAGCACAGTTCTCATCCATGAACCACACTCTGCTTTAGAGCAAGAAGCACGCACTTGCGTTCTTGAGTCTCTAATAAGGTGGGAAAGGTGAGTGTGCTCAGAACAAATGAACTGTGTTTCCTACACACACGTACCATATCTAGTTCAACTCTGCTTCTGAAACTGATAAAACCACAGGTCATCTAACATCCAATGCTTTTCAGTTAACAGTGAGAAACGTGTGAGCTTCCTGAACGATGTTGCTTAATTTTTGCTGAAAACTGACTGCGTTTACCTGAAACGAAGTATTGCTTGTAGGAAGTCACAGAGCCTGGCATTTCACTCTGTTTCTGAAGTGCAAAAAATGGCCCAGTACTCTGCCATGAACAACACTCTGCTGTAGAACAAAAAGCATGCCCTTGCTTTCTAGAGTCTCTAATAAGGCGGGAAACGTGAGTGTGCTCAGAACAAAAGAACTGTGTTTCCTACACACACGTACCATATCTAGTTCAACTCTGCTTCCGAAACTGATAAAAACCACAGGTCCTCTAACCTCCAATGCTTTTCAGTTAACAGTGTGAAACGTGTGAGCTTCGTGAACGATGTAGCTTTTTGGAGCTGCAAAGTGAGGGCGTTTACCTGAAAAGAAGTCTTGCTTGTCGTAAAACTCAGAGCCTGGCATTTCATTCCATTTCTGCTGGGAAACACACAGCACTGTTCTCATCCATGAACCACACTCTGCTTTAGAGCAAGAAGCATGCTCTTGTTTCTAGAGTCTCTAATAAGGTGGGAAACGTGAGTGTGCTCAGAACAAAAGAACTGAGTTTCCTACACACACGGACCATATCTAGTTCAACTCTGCTTCTGAAATTGATACAAACCACAGGTCCTCTAACATCCAATGCTTTTCAGTAAACAGTGAGAAACATGTGAGCTTCCTGAAAGATGTTGCTTCGTTTTAGCTGAAAACTGACTGCGTTTACCTGAAACGAAGTCTGTCTTGTAAGAAGCCACAGATCCTGGCATTTCACTCTGTTTCTGAAGTGGAACAAATAGCCCAGTACTCTTCCATGAACCACACTCTGCTTTAGAGCAATAAGCATGCTCTTGCTTTCTAGAGTCTCTAATAAGGCAGGAAAAGTGAGTGTGCTCAGAAAAAAAGAACTGTGTTTCCTACACACACGCACCATATCTAGTTCAACACTGCTTCTGAAACTGATACAAACCGTAGGTCCTCTAACATCCAATGCTTTTCAGTTAAGAGCGAGAAACGTGTGAGCTTCGTGAACGATGTAGCTTCCTTTGAGCTGAAAAGTTCCTGGGTTTACCTGAAACGAAGTCTTGCTTGTAGGAAGAAACAGAGCCTGGCAATGAACTCTGTTTCTGAAGGGAAACAGACAGCACAGTTCTCCTCCATGAAACAACCTCTGCTTTAGAGCAAGAAGCACGCTCTTGCTTTCTAGAGTCTCTAATAAGACGGGAAACTTGAGTGTGCTCACAACAAATAACTGGGTTTCCTACACACACCGACCATATCAGTTCAAGTCTGCTTCTGAAAACGATACAAACCACAGGTCCTCTAACATCCAATGCTTTTCAGTTATGAGCGAGAAACGTGTGAGCTTCGTGAACAATGTAGCTTCTTTTGAGCTGAAAAGTGAGTGCGTTTACCTGAAACGAAGTCTTGCTTGTAGGAAGACACAGAGCCTGGCACTGAACTCCGTTTCTGAAGGGAAACACACAGCACAGTTCTCATCCATGAAGCACACTCTGCTTTAGAGCAAGAAGCACGCTCGTGCTTTCTAGGGTCTCTAATAAGGGTTGAAACGTGAGTGTGCTCAGAATAAAAAAACCGGGTTTCCTACACACACGGACCATATCAAGTTCAACTCTACTTCTGAAACCGATACAAACCACAGGTCCTCTAACATCCAATGCTTTTCAGTTAAGAGCGAGAAACGTGTGAGCTTCGTGAACAATGTAGCTTCCTTTGAGCTGAAAAGTTCCTGGGTTTATCTGAAACGACATCTTGCTTGTAGGAAGACACAGAGCCTGGCATTGAACTCCGTTTCTGAAGGGAAACACACAGCACAGTTCTCATCCATGAAACACACTCTGCTTTAGAGCAAGAAGCACGCTCTTGCTTTCTAGAATCTCTAAAAGGCGGGAAAAGTGAGTGTGTTCAGAAAAAATAACTGTGTTTCCTACACAAACGGACCATATCTAGTTCCACTCTGCTTCTGAAACTGATACAAACCAAAGGTCCTCTAACATCCAATGCTTTTCAGTTCAGAACCAGAAACGTGTGAGCTTTCGTGAACAATGTAGTTTCGTTTGAGCTGAGAAGTGAGTGCGTATGCCTGAAACGAAGTCTTGCTTGTAGGAAGACACAGAGCCTGGCATTGAACTCCGTTTCTGAAGGTAAACACACAGCATATTTCTCAATCCATGAAACACACTCTGGTTTAGAGCAAGAAGCACCCTCTCGCTTTCTAGAGTCTCTAATAAGGTGGGAAATGTGAGTGTGCTCAGAACAAAAGAACCGTGTTTCCTACACACACGGAACATATCTAGTTCCACTCAGCTTCTGAAACTGATACAAACCACAGGCCCTCTAACATCCAATGCTTTTCAGTTATGAGCGAGAAACGTGTGAGCTTCGTGAACAATGTAGGTTCTTTTGAGCTGAAAAGTGTGTGCGTTTACCTGAAAAGAAGTCTTGCTGGTAGGAAGACACAGAGACTGGCATTGAACTCCGTTTCTGAAGGGAAACACACAGCACAGTTCTCATCCATGAAACACACTCTGCTTTAGAGCAAGAAGCACGCTCTTGCTTTCTAGAATCTCTAAAAGGCGGGAAAAGTGAGTGTGTTAAGAAAAAATAACTCTGTTTCCTACACACACGGACCATATCTAGTTCCACTCTGTTTCTGAAACTGATACAAACCACAGGTCCTCTAACATCCAATGCTTTTCAGTTCAGAACCAGAAACGTGTGAGCTTTCGTGAACAATGTAGTTTCGTTTGAGCTAAGAAGTGAGTGCTTATTCCTGAAACGAATTCTTGCTTGTAGGAAGACACAGAGCCTGGCATTGAACTCCGTTTCTGAAGGTAAACACACAGCATATTTCTCAATCCATGAAACAAACTCTGCTTTAGAGCAAGAAGCATGCTTTTTCTTTCTAGAGTCTCTAATAAGGCGGGAAATGTGAGTGTGCTCAGAACAAAAGAACCGTGTTTCCTACACACACGGACCATATCTAGTTCCACTCTGCTTCTGAAACTGATACAAACCACAGGTCCTCTAACATCCAATGCTTTTCAGTTATGAGCGAGAAACGTGTGAGCTTCGTGAACAATGTAGCTTCTTTTGAGCTGAAAATTGAGTGCGTTTACCTGAAACGAAGTCTTGCTTGTAGGAAGACACAGAGACTGGCATTGAATACTGTTTCTGAAGGGAAACACACAGCACAGTTCTCATTCATTGAAACACACTCTGCTATAGAGCAAGAAGCATACTCTTGCTTTCTACAGTCTCTAATAAGGCGGGAAACGTGAGTGTGCTCAGAACAAAAGAACCGTGTTTCCTACACACACGGAGCACATGTAGTTCAATCTACTTCTTAAACTGATACAAACCTCAGTCCCTCTAACATCCAATGCTTTTCAGGTAAGAGCAAGAAACGTGAGAGCTTCGTGAACGATGTAGCTTCGTTTGAGCTGAAAAGTGAGTGCGTTTACCTCAAATATAGTCTTGCTTGTAGGAAGACACAGAGCCTGGCATTTAACTCAGTTTCTGAAGGTAAACACACAGCACAGTTCTCATCCATGAAACACACTCTGCTTTAGAGCAAGAAGCACGCTCTTGCTTTCTAGAGTCTCTAATAAGGCGGGAAACGTGAGTGTGCTCAGGACAGAAGAACCGTTTTTCCTACACACACAGACCATATCTAGTTCAACTCTGCTTCTGAAAATGATACAAACCTCAGGTCCTCTAACATCCAATGTTTTTCAGTTAAGAGCGAGAAACGTGTGAGCTTCGTGAACAATGTAGCTTCCTTTGAGCTGAAAAGTTCCTGGGTTTACCTGAAACGAAGTCTTGCTTGTAGGAAGAAACAGAGCCTGGCAATGAACTCTGTTTCTGAAGGGAAACAGACAACACAGTTCTCCTCCATGAAACAACCTCTGCTTTAGAGCAAGAAGCACGCTCTTGCTTTCTAGAGTCTCTAATAAGGCGGGAAACTTGAGTGTGCTCACAACAAATAACTGGGTTTCCTACACACACCGACCATATCAGTTCAAGTCTGCTTCTGAAAACGATACAAACCACAGGTCCTCTAACATCCAATGCTTTTCAGTTATGAGCGAGAAACTTGTGAGCTTCGTGAACAATGTAGCTTCTTTTGAGCTGAAAAGTGAGTGCGTTTACCTGAAACGAAGTCTTGCTTGTAGGAAGACACAGAGCCTGGCACTGAACTCCGTTTCTGAAGGGAAACACACAGCACAGTTCTCATCCATGAAGCACACTCTGCTTTAGAGCAAGAAGCACGCTCGTGCTTTCTAGGGTCTCTAATAAGGGTTGAAACGTGAGTGTGCTCAGAATAAAAAAACCGGGTTTCCTACACACACGGACCATATCAAGTTCAACTCTGCTTCTGAAACCGATACAAACCAAAGGTCCTCTAACATCCAATGCTTTTCAGTTAAGAGCGAGAAACGTGTGAGCTTCGTGAACAATGTAGCTTCCTTTGAGCTGAAAAGTTCCTGGGTTTACCTGAAACGACATCTTGCTTGTAGGAAGACACAGAGCCTGGCATTGAACTCCGTTTCTGAAGGGAAACACACAGCACAGTTCTCATCCATGAAACACACTCTGCTTTAGAGCAAGAAGCACGCTCTTGCTTTCTAGAATCTCTAAAAGGCGGGAAAAGTGAGTGTGTTCAGAAAAAATAACTGTGTTTCCTACACAAACGGACCATATCTAGTTCCACTCTGCTTCTGAAACTGATACAAACCATAGGTCCTCTAACATCCAATGCTTTTCAGTTCAGAACCAGAAACGTGTGAGCTTTCGTGAACAATGTAGTTTCGTTTGAGCTGAGAAGTGAGTGCGTATTCCTGAAACGAAGTCTTGCTTGTAGGAAGACACAGAGCCTGGCATTGAACTCCGTTTCTGAAGGTAAACACACAGCATATTTCTCAATCCATGAAACACACTCTGGTTTAGAGCAAGAAGCACCCTCTCGCTTTCTAGAGTCTCTAATAAGGCGGGAAATGTGAGTGTGCTCAGAACAAAAGAACCGTGTTTCCTACACACACGGACCATATCTAGTTTCACTCTGCTTCTGAAACTGATACAAACCACAGGTCCTCTAACATCCAATGCTTTTCAGTTATGAGCGAGAAACGTGTGAGCTTCGTGAACAATGTAGCTTCTTTTGAGCTGAAAAGTGAGTGCGTTTACCTGAAACGAAGTCTTGCTTGTAGGAAGACACAGACCCAGGCATTGAACTCCGTTTCTGAAGGGAAACACACAGCACAGTTCTCATCCATGAAACACACTCTGCTTTAGAGCAAGAAGCACGCTCTTGCTTTCTAGGGTCTCTAATAAGGGTTGAAACGTGAGTGTGCTCAGAATAAAAAAACCGGGTTTCCTACACACACGGACCATATCAAGTTCAACTCTGCTTCTGAAACCGATACAAACCACAGTTCCTCTAACATCCAATGCTTTTCAGTTCAGAACCAGAAACGTGTGAGCTTTCGTGAACAATGTAGTTTCGTTTGAGCTGAGAAGTGAGTGCGTATTCCTGAAACGAAGTCTTGCTTGTAGGAAGACACAGAGCCTGGCATTGAACTCCGTTTCTGAAGGTAAACACATAGCATATTTCTCAATCCATGAAACACACTCTGCTTTAGAGCAAGAAGCACCCTCTTGCTTTCTAGAGTCTCTAATAAGGCGGGAAATGTGAGTGTGCTGAGAACAAAAGAACCGTGTTTCCTACACACACGGACCATATCTAGTTCCACTCTGCTTCTGAAACTGATACAAACCACAGGTCCTCTAACATCCAATGCTTTTCAGTTATGAGCGAGAAACGTGTGAGCTTTGTGAACAATGTAGCTTCTTTTGTGCTGAAAAGTTCCTGGGTTTACCTGAAACGAAGTCTTGCTTGTAGGAAGACACAGAGCCTGGCATTGACTTCCGTTTCTGAAGGTAAACACACAGCACAGTTCTCATCCATGAAACACACTCTGCTTTAGAGCAAGAAGCACGCTCTTGCTTTCTAGAGTCTCTAATAAGGCGGGAAACGTGAGTGTGCTCAGGACAGAAGAACCGTTTTTCCTACACACACAGACCATATCTAGTTCAACTCTGCTTCTGAAAATGATACAAACCTCAGGTCCTCTACCATCCAATGTTTTTCAGTTAAGAGGGAGAAACGTGTGAGCTTCGTGAACAATGTAGCTTCCTTTGAGCTGAAAAGTTCCTGGGTTTACCTGAAACGAAGTCTTGCTTGTAGGAAGAAACAGAGCCTGGCAATGAACTCTGTTTCTGAAGGGAAACAGACAGCACAGTTCTCCTCCATGAACCAACCTCTGCTTTAGAGCAACAAGCACGCTCTTGCTTTCTAGAGTCTCTAATAAGGCGGGAAACTTGAGTGTGCTCACAACAAATAACTGGGTTTCCTACACACACCGACCATATCAGTTCAAGTCTGCTTCTGAAAACGATACAAACCACAGGTCCTCTAACATCCAATGCTTTTCAGTTATGAGCGAGAAACGTGTGAGCTTCGTGAACAATGTAGCTTCTTTTGAGCTGAAAAGTGAGTGCGTTTACCTGAAACGAAGTCTTGCTTGTAGGAAGACACAGAGCCTGGCACTGAACTCCGTTTCTGAAGGAAAAACACAGCACAGTTCTCATCCATGAAGCACACTCTACTTTAGAGCAAGAAGCACGCTCGTGCTTTCTAGGGTCTCTAATAAGGGTTGAAACGTGAGTGTGCTCAGAATAAAAAAACCAGGTTTCCTACACACACGGACCATATCAAGTTCAACTCTGCTTCTGAAACCGATACAAACCACAGGTCCTATAACATCCAATGCTTTTCAGTTAAGATCGAGAAACGTGTGAGCTTCGTGAACAATGTAGCTTCCTTTGAGCTGAAAAGTTCCTGGGTTTACCTGAAACGACATCTTGCTTGTAGGAAGACACAGACCCAGGCATTGAACTCCGTTTCTGAAGGGAAACACACAGCACAGTTCTCATCCATGAAACACACTCTGCTTTAGAGCAAGAAGCACGCTCTTGCTTTCTAGGGTCTCTAATAAGGGTTGAAACGTGAGTGTGCTCAGAATAAAAAAACCGGGTTTCCTACACACACGGACCATATCAAGTTCAACTCTGCTTCTGAAACCGATACAAACCACAGTTCCTCTAACATCCAATGCTTTTCAGTTCAGAACCAGAAACGTGTGAGCTTTCGTGAACAATGTAGTTTCGTTTGAGGTGAGAAGTGAGTGCGTATTCCTGAAACGAATTCTTGCTTGTAGGAAGACACAGAGCCTGGCATTGAACTCCGTTTCTGAAGGTAAACACACAGCATATTTCTCAATCCATGAAACACACTCTGCTTTAGAGCAAGAAGCACGCTCTTGCTTTCTAGAGTCTCTAATAAGGCGGGAAATGTGAGTGTGCTCAGAACAAAAGAACCGTGTTATCTACACACACGGACCATATCTAGTTCCAATCTGCTTCTGAAACTGATACAAACCACAGGTCCTCTAACATCCAATGCTTTTCATTTATGAGCGAGAAACGTGTGAGCTTTGTGAACAATGTAGCTTCTTTTGAGCTGAAAAGTTCCTGGGTTTACCTGAAACGAAGTCTTGCTTGTAGGAAGACACAGAGCATGGCATTGAACTCCGTTTCTGAAGGGAAACACACAGCACAGTTCTCATTCATTGAAACACACTCTGCTATAGAGCAAGAAGCACGCTCTTGCTTTCTAGAGTCTCTAATAAGGCGGGAAACTTGAGTGTGCTCACAACAAATAACTGGGTTTCCTACACACACCGACCATATCAGTTCATGTCTGCTTCTGAAAACGATACAAACCACAGGTCCGGTAACATCTAATGCTTTTCAGTTATGAGCGAGAAACGTGTGAGCTTCGTGAACAATGTAGCTTCTTTTGAGCTGAAAAGTGAGTGCGTTTACCTGAAACGAAGTCTTGCTTGTAGGAAGACACAGAGCCTGGCACTGAACTCCGTTTCTGAAGGGAAACACACAGCACAGTTCTCATCCATGAAGCACACTATGCTTTAGAGCAAGAAGCACGCTCGTGCTTTCTAGGGTCTCTAATAAGGGTTGAAACGTGAGTGTGCTCAGAATAAAAAAACCGGTTTTCCTACACACACGGACCATATCAAGTTCAACTCTGCTTCTGAAACCGATACAAACCAAAGGTCCTCTAACATCCAATGCTTTTCAGTTAAGATCGAGAAACGTGTGAGCTTCGTGAACAATGTAGCTTCCTTTGAGCTGAAAAGTTCCTGGGTTTACCTGAAACGACATCTTGCTTGTAGGAAGACACAGACCCAGGCATTGAACTCCGTTTCTGAAGGGAAACACACAGCACAGTTCTCATCCATGAAACACACTCTGCTTTAGAGCAAGAAGCACGCTCTTGCTTTCTAGGGTCTCTAATAAGGGTTGAAACGTGAGTGTGCTCAGAATAAAAAAACCGGGTTTCCTACACACACGGACCATATCAAGTTCAACTCTGCTTCTGAAACCGATACAAACCACAGTTCCTCTAACATCCAATGCTTTTCAGTTAAGAGCGAGAAACGTGTGAGCTTCGTGAACAATGTAGCTTCCTTTGAGCTGAAAAGTTCCTGGGTTTACCTGAAACGACATCTTGCTTGTAGGAAGACACAGAGCCTGGCATTGAACTCCGTTTCTGAAGGGAAACACACAGCACAGTTCTCATCCATGAAACACACTCTGCTTTAGAGCAAGAAGCTCGCTCTTGCTTTCTAGAATCTCTAAAAGGCGGGAAAAGTGAGTGTGTTCAGAAAAAATAACTGTGTTTCCTACACAAACGGACCATATCTAGTTCCACTCTGCTTCTGAAACTGATACAAACCATAGGTCCTCTAACATCCAATGCTTTTCAGTTCAGAACCAGAAACGTGTGAGCTTTCGTGAACAATGTAGTTTCGTTTGAGCTGAGAAGTGAGTGGGTATTCCTGAAACGAAGTCTTGCTTGTAGGAAGACACAGAGCCTGGCATTGAACTCCGTTTCTGAAGGTAAACACACAGCATATTTCTCAATCCATGAAACACACTCTGGTTTAGAGCAAGAAGCACCCTCTCGCTTTCTAGAGTCTCTAATAAGGCGGGAAATGTGAGTGTGCTCAGAACAAAAGAACCGTGTTTCCTACACACACGGACCATATCTAGTTTCACTCTGCTTCTGAAACTGATACAAACCACAGGTCCTCTAACATCCAATGCTTTTCAGTTATGAGCGAGAAACGTGTGAGCTTCGTGAACAATGTAGCTTCTTTTGAGCTGAAAAGTGAGTGCGTTTACCTGAAACGAAGTCTTTCTTGTAGGAAGACACAGACCCAGGCATTGAACTCCGTTTCTGAAGGGAAACACACAGCACAGTTCTCATCCATGAAACACACTCTGCTTTAGAGCAAGAAGCACGCTCTTGCTTTCTAGGGTCTCTAATAAGGGTTGAAACGTGAGTGTGCTCAGAATAAAAAAACCGGGTTTCCTACACACACGGACCATATCAAGTTCAACTCTGCTTCTCAAACCGATACAAACCACAGTTCCTCTAACATCCAATGCTTTTCAGTTCAGAACCAGAAACGTGTGAGCTTTCGTGAACAATGTAGTTTCGTTTGAGCTGAGAAGTGAGTGCGTATTCCTGAAACGAAGTCTTGCTTGTAGGAAGACACAGAGCCTGGCATTGAACTCCGTTTCTGAAGGTAAACACACAGCATATTTCTCAATCCATGAAACACACTCTGCTTTAGAGCAAGAAGCACCCTCTTGCTTTCTAGAGTCTCTAATAAGGCGGGAAATGTGAGTGTGCTGAGAACAAAAGAACCGTGTTTCCTACACACACGGACCATATCTAGTTCCACTCTGCTTCTGAAACTGATACAAACCACAGGTCCTCTAACATCCAATGCTTTTCAGTTATGAGCGAGAAACGTGTGAGCTTTGTGAACAATGTAGCTTCTTTTGTGCTGAAAAGTTCCTGGGTTTACCTGAAACGAAGTCTTGCTTGTAGGAAGACACAGAGCCTGGCATTGACTTCCGTTTCTGAAGGTAAACACACAGCACAGTTCTCATCCATGAAACACACTCTGCTTTAGAGCAAGAAGCACGCTCTTGCTTTCTAGAGTCTCTAATAAGGCGGGAAACGTGAGTGTGCTCAGGACAGAAGAACCGTTTTTCCTACACACACAGACCATATCTAGTTCAACTCTGCTTCTGAAAATGATACAAACCTCAGGTCCTCTACCATCCAATGTTTTTCAGTTAAGAGCGAGAAACGTGTGAGCTTCGTGAACAATGTAGCTTCCTTTGAGCTGAAAAGTTCCTGAGTTTACCTGAAACGAAGTCTTGCTTGTAGGAAGAAACAGAGCCTGGCAATGAACTCTGTTTCTGAAGGGAAACAGACAGCACAGTTCTCCTCCATGAAACAACCTCTGCTTTAGAGCAAGAAGCACGCTCTTGCTTTCTAGAGTCTCTAATAAGGCGGGAAACTTGAGTGTGCTCACAACAAATAACTGGGTTTCCTACACACACCGACCATATCAGTTCAAGTCTGCTTCTGAAAACGATACAAACCACAGGTCCTCTAACATCCAATGCTTTTCAGTTATGAGCGAGAAACGTGTGAGCTTCGTGAACAATGTAGCTTCTTTTGAGCTGAAAAGTGAGGGCGTTTACCTGAAACGAAGTCTTGCTTGTAGGAAGACACAGACCCAGGCATTGAACTCCGTTTCTGAAGGGAAACACACAGCACAGTTCTCATCCATGAAACACACTCTGCTTTAGAGCAAGAAGCACGCTCTTGCTTTCTAGGGTCTCTAATAAGGGTTGAAACGTGAGTGTGCTCAGAATAAAAAAACCGGGTTTCCTACACAAACGGACCATATCTAGTTCCACTCTGCTTCTGAAACTGATACAAACCATAGGTCCTCTAACATCCAATGCTTTTCAGTTCAGAACCAGAAACGTGTGAGCTTTCGTGAACAATGTAGTTTCGTTTGAGCTGAGAAGTGAGTGCGTATTCCTGAAACGAAGTCTTGCTTGTAGGAAGACACAGAGCCTGGCATTGAACTCCGTTTCTGAAGGTAAACACACAGCATATTTCTCAATCCATGAAACACACTCTGGTTTAGAGCAAGAAGCACCCTCTCGCTTTCTAGAGTCTCTAATAAGGCGGGAAATGTGAGTGTGCTCAGAACAAAAGAACCGTGTTTCCTACACACACGGACCATATCTAGTTTCACTCTGCTTCTGAAACTGATACAAACCACAGGTCCTCTAACATCCAATGCTTTTCAGTTATGAGCGAGAAACGTGTGAGCTTCGTGAACAATGTAGCTTCTTTTGAGCTGAAAAGTGAGTGCGTTTACCTGAAACGAAGTCTTGCTTGTAGGAAGACACAGACCCAGGCATTGAACTCCGTTTCTGAAGGGAAACGCACAGCACAGTTCTCATCCATGAAACACACTCTGCTTTAGAGCAAGAAGCACGCTCTTGCTTTCTAGGGTCTCTAATAAGGGTTGAAACGTGAGTGTGCTCAGAATAAAAAAACCGGGTTTCCTACACACACGGACCATATCAAGTTCAACTCTGCTTCTCAAACCGATACAAACCACAGTTCCTCTAACATCCAATGCTTTTCAGTTCAGAACCAGAAACGTGTGAGCTTTCGTGAACAATGTAGTTTCGTTTGAGCTGAGAAGTGAGTGCGTATTCCTGAAACGAAGTCTTGCTTGTAGGAAGACACAGAGCCTGGCATTGAACTCCGTTTCTGAAGGTAAACACACAGCATATTTCTCAATCCATGAAACACACTCTGCTTTAGAGCAAGAAGCACCCTCTTGCTTTCTAGAGTCTCTAATAAGGCGGGAAATGTGAGTGTGCTGAGAACAAAAGAACCGTGTTTCCTACACACACGGACCATATCTAGTTCCACTCTGCTTCTGAAACTGATACAAACCACAGGTCCTCTAACATCCAATGCTTTTCAGTTATGAGCGAGAAACGTGTGAGCTTTGTGAACAATGTAGCTTCTTTTGTGCTGAAAAGTTCCTGGGTTTACCTGAAACGAAGTCTTGCTTGTAGGAAGACACAGAGCCTGGCATTGACTTCCGTTTCTGAAGGTAAACACACAGCACAGTTCTCATCCATGAAACACACTCTGCTTTAGAGCAAGAAGCACGCTCTTGCTTTCTAGAGTCTCTAATAAGGCGGGAAACGTGAGTGTGCTCAGGACAGAAGAACCGTTTTTCCTACACACACAGACCATATCTAGTTCAACTCTGCTTCTGAAAATGATACAAACCTCAGGTCCTCTACCATCCAATGTTTTTCAGTTAAGAGCGAGAAACGTGTGAGCTTCGTGAACAATGTAGCTTCCTTTGAGCTGAAAAGTTCCTGGGTTTACCTGAAACGAAGTCTTGCTTGTAGGAAGAAACAGAGCCTGGCAATGAACTCTGTTTCTGAAGGGAAACAGACAGCACAGTTCTCCTCCATGAAACAACCTCTGCTTTAGAGCAAGAAGCACGCTCTTGCTTTCTAGAGTCTCTAATAAGGCGGGAAACTTGAGTGTGCTCACAACAAATAACTGGGTTTCCTACACACACCGACCATATCAGTTCAAGTCTGCTTCTGAAAACGATACAAACCACAGGTCCTCTAACATCCAATGCTTTTCAGTTATGAGCGAGAAACGTGTGAGCTTCGTGAACAATGTAGCTTCTTTTGAGCTGAAAAGTGAGTGCGTTTACCTGAAACGAAGTCTTGCTTGTAGGAAGACACAGACCCAGGCATTGAACTCCGTTTCTGAAGGGAAACACACAGCACAGTTCTCATCCATGAAACACACTCTGCTTTAGAGCAAGAAGCACGCTCTTGCTTTCTGGGGTCTCTAATAAGGGTTGAAACGTGAGTGTGCTCAGAATAAAAAAACCGGGTTTCCTACACACACGGACCATATCAAGTTCAACTCTGCTTCTGAAACCGATACAAACCACAGTTCCTCTAACATCCAATGCTTTTCAGTTCAGAACCAGAAACGTGTGCGCTTTCGTGAACAATGTAGTTTCGTTTGAGGTGAGAAGTGAGTGCGTATTCCTGAAACGAATTCTTGCTTGTAGGAAGACACAGAGCCTGGCATTGAACTCCGTTTCTGAAGGTAAACACACAGCATATTTCTCAATCCATGAAACACACTCTGCTTTAGAGCAAGAAGCACGCTCTTGCTTTCTAGAGTCTCTAATAAGGCGGGAAATGTGAGTGTGCTCAGAACAAAAGAACCGTGTTATCTACACACACGGACCATATCTAGTTCCACTCTGCTTCTGAAACTGATACAAACCACAGGTCCTCTAACATCCAATACTTTTCATTTATGAGCGAGAAACGTGTGAGCTTTGTGAACAATGTAGCTTCTTTTGAGCTGAAAAGTTCCTGGGTTTACCTAAAACGAAGTCTTGCTTGTAGGAAGACACAGAGCCTGGCATTGAACTCCGTTTCTGCAGGGAAACACACAGCATAGTTCTCATCCATGTTACACACTCTTCTTTAGAGCAAGAAGCACGCTCTTTCTTTCTAGAGTCTCTAATAAGGCGGGAAATGTGTGTGTGCTCAGAACAAAAGAACCGTGTTTCCTACACACACGGAACATATCTAGTTCCACTCTGCTTCTGAAACTGATACAAACCACAGGTCCTCTAACATCCAATGCTTTTCAGTTATGAGCGAGAAACGTGTGAGCTTCGTGAACAATGTAGCTTCTTTTGAGCTGAAAAGTGAGTGCGTTTACCTGAAACGAAGTCTTGCTTGTAGGAAGACACAGAGCCTGGCACTGAACTCCGTTTCTGAAGGGAAACACACAGCACAGTTCTCATTCATTGAAACACACTCTGCTATAGAGCAAGAAGCACGCTCTTGCATTCTAGAGTCTCTAATAAGGCGGGAAACTTGAGTGTGCTCACAACAAATAACTGGGTTTCCTACACACACCGACCATATCAGTTCATGTCTGCTTCTGAAAACGATACAAACCACAGGTCCGGTAACATCTAATGCTTTTCAGTTATGAGCGAGAAACGTGTGAGCTTTGTGAACAATGTAGCTTCTTTTGAGCTGAAAAGTGAGTGCGTTTACCTGAAACGAAGTCTTGCTTGTAGGAAGACACAGAGCCTGGCACTGAACTCCGTTTCTGAAGGGAAACACACAGCACAGTTCTCATCCATGAAGCACACTCTGCTTTAGAGCAAGAAGCACGCTCGTGCTTTCTAGGGTCTCTAATAAGGGTTGAAACGTGAGTGTGCTCAGAATAAAAAAACCGGTTTTCCTACACACACGGACCATATCAAGTTCAACTCTGCTTCTGAAACCGATACAAACCACAGGTCCTATAACATCCAATGCTTTTCAGTTAAGAGCGAGAAACGTGTGAGCTTCGTGAACAATGTAGCTTCCTTTGAGCTGAAAAGTTCCTGGGTTTACCTGAAACGACGTCTTGCTTGTAGGAAGACACAGAGCCTGGCATTGAACTCCGTTTCTGAAGGGAAGCACACAGCACAGTTCTCATCCATGAAACACACTCTGCTTTAGAGCAAGAAGCACGCTCTTGCTTTCTAGAATCTCTAAAAGGCGGGAAAAGTGAGTGTGTTCAGAAAAAATAACTGTGTTTCCTACACAAACGGACCATATCTAGTTCCACTCTGCTTCTGAAACTGATACAAACCACAGGTCCTCTAACATCCAATGCTTTTCAGTTCAGAACCAGAAACGTGTGAGCTTTCGTGAACAATGTAGTTTCGTTTGAGATGAGAAGTGAGTGCGTATTCCTGAAACGAAGTCTTGCTTGTAGGAAGACACAGAGCCTGGCATTGAACTCCGTTTCTGAAGGTAAACACACAGCATATTTCTCAATCCATTAAACACACTCTGGTTTAGAGCAAGAAGCACCCTCTTGCTTTCTAGAGTCTCTAATAAGGCGGGACATGTGAGTGTGCTCAGAACAAAAGAGCCGTGTTTCCTACACACACGGACCATATCTAGTTCCACTCTGCTTCTGAAACTGATACAAACCACAGGTCCTGTAACATCCAATGCTTTTCAGTTATGAGCGAGAAACGTGTGAGCTTTGTGAACAATGTAGCTTCTTTTGAGCTGAAAAGTTCCTGGGTTTACCTGAAACGAAGTCTTGCTTGTAGGAAGACACAGAGCCTGGCATTGAATTCCGTTTCTGAAGGGAAACACACAGCACAGTTCTCATTCATTGAAACACACTCTGCTATAGAGCAAGAAGCATGCTCTTGCTTTCTACAGTCTCTAATAAGGCGGGAAACGTGAGTGTGCTCAGAACAAAAGAACCGTGTTTCCTACACACAAGGAGCACATGTAGTTCAATCTACGTCTTAAACTGATACAAACCTCATTCCCTCTAACATCCAAAGCTTTTCAGTTAAGAGCGAGAAACATGTGAGCTTCGTGAACGATGTAGCTTCGTTTGAGCTGAAAAGTGAGTGCGTTTACCAGAATGTAGTCTTGCTTGTAGGAAGACACAGAGCCTGGCATTTAACTCAGTTTCTGAAGGTAAACACACAGCACAGTTCTCATCCATGAAACGCACTCTGCTTTAGAGCAAGAAGCACGCTCTTGCTTTCTAGAGTCTCTAATAAGGCGGGAAACGTGAGTGTGCTCAGGACAGAAGAACCGTATTTCCTACACACACGGACCATATCTAGTTCAACTCTGCTTCTCAAACTGATACAAACCTCAGGTCCTCTAACATCCAATGCTTTTCAGTTATGAGCGAGAAACGTGTGAGCTTTCGTGAACAATGTAGTTTCGTTTGAGCTGAGAAGTGAGTGTGTATTCCTGAAACGAAGTCTTGCTTGTAGGAAGACACAGAGCCTGGCATTGAACTCCGTTTCTGAAGGTAAACACACAGCATATTTCTCAATCCATTAAACACACTCTGGTTTAGAGCAAGAAGCACCCTCTTGCTTTCTAGAGTCTCTAATAAGGCGGGACATGTGAGTGTGCTCAGAACAAAAGAGCCGTGTTTCCTACACACACGGACCATATCTAGTTCCACTCTGCTTCTGAAACTGATACAAACCACAGGTCCTGTAACATCCAATGCTTTTCAGTTATGAGCGAGAAACGTGTGAGCTTTGTGAACAATGTAGCTTCTTTTGAGCTGAAAAGTTCCTGGGTTTACCTGAAACGAAGTCTTGCTTGTAGGAAGACACAGAGCCTGGCATTGAATTCCGTTTCTGAAGGGAAACACACAGCACAGTTCTCATTCATTGAAACACACTCTGCTATAGAGCAAGAAGCATGCTCTTGCTTTCTACAGTCTCTAATAAGGCGGGAAACGTGAGTGTGCTCAGAACAAAAGAACCGTGTTTCCTACACACAAGGAGCACATGTAGTTCAATCTACGTCTTAAACTGATACAAACCTCATTCCCTCTAACATCCAAAGCTTTTCAGTTAAGAGCGAGAAACATGTGAGCTTCGTGAACGATGTAGCTTCGTTTGAGCTGAAAAGTGAGTGCGTTTACCAGAATGTAGTCTTGCTTGTAGGAAGACACAGAGCCTGGCATTTAACTCAGTTTCTGAAGGTAAACACACAGCACAGTTCTCATCCATGAAACGCACTCTGCTTTAGAGCAAGAAGCACGCTCTTGCTTTCTAGAGTCTCTAATAAGGCGGGAAACGTGAGTGTGCTCAGGACAGAAGAACCGTATTTCCTACACACACGGACCATATCTAGTTCAACTCTGCTTCTCAAACTGATACAAACCTCAGGTCCTCTAACATCCAATGCTTTTCAGTTATGAGCGAGAAACGTGTGAGCTTTCGTGAACAATGTAGTTTCGTTTGAGCTGAGAAGTGAGTGCGTATTCCTGAAACGAAGTCTGTTTGTAGGAAGACACAGAGCCTGGCAATGAACTCTGTTTCTGAAGGGAAACAGACAGCACAGTTCTCCTCCATGAAACAACCTCTGCTTTAGAGCAAGAAGCACGCTCTTGCTTTCTAGAGTCTCTAATAAGGCGGGAAAAGTGAGTGTGCTCAGAACAAAAGAACCGTGTTTCCTACACACACGGACCATATCTAGTTCAACTCTGCTTCTGAAACTGATACAAACCACAGGTCCTCTAATATCCAATGCTTTTCAGTTATGAGCGAGAAACGTGTGAGCTTCGTGAACAATGTAGCTTCTTTTGAGCTGAAAAGTGTGTGCGTTTACCTGAAAAGAAGTCTTGCTTGTAGGAAGACACAGAGCCTGGCATTGAACTCCGTTTCTGAAGGGAAACACACAGCACAGTTCTCATCCATGAAACACACTCTGCTTTAGAGCAAGAAGCACACTCTTGCTTTCTAGAATCTCTAATAGGCGGGAAAAGTGAGTGTGTTCAGAAAAAATAACTGTGTTTCCTACACACACGGACCATATCTAGTTCCACTCTGCTTCTGAAACTGATACAAACCACAGGTCTTCTAACATCCAATGCTTTTCAGTTCAGAACCAGAAATGTGTGAGCTTTCGTGAACAATGTAGTTTCGTTTGAGCTAAGAAGTGAGTGCGTATTCCTGAAACGAATTCTTGCTTGTAGGAAGACACAGAGCCTGGCATTGAACTCCGTTTCTGAAGGTAAACACACAGCACAGTTCTAATTCATTGAAACACACTCTGCTATAGAGCAAGAAGCACGCTCTTTCTTTCTAGAGTCTGTAATAAGGCGGGAAACGAGAGTGTGCTCAGGACAGAAGAACCGTTTTTCCTACACACACAGACCATATCTAGTTGAACTCTGCTTCCGAAAACGATACAAACCACAGGTCCTCTAACATCCAATGCTTTTCAGTTATGAGCGAGAAACATGTGAGCTTCGTGAACAATGTAGCTTCTTTTGAGCTGAAAAGTGAGTGCGTTTACCTGAAACGAAGTCTTGCTTGTAGGAAGACACAGAGCCTGGCACTGAACTCCGTTTCTGAAGGGAAACACACAGCACAGTTCTCATCCATGTAACACACTCTGCTTTAGAGCAAGAAGCACGCTCTTGCTTTCTAGAGTCTCTAATAAGGCGGGAAAAGTGAGTGTGCTCAGGACAGAAGAACCGTTTTTCCTACACACACAGACCATATCTAGTTCAACTCTGCTTCTGAAACTGATACAAACCTCAGGTCCTCTAACATCCAATGTTTTTCAGTTAAGAGCGAGAAACGTGTGAGCTTCGTGAAAAATGTAGCTTCCTTTGGCTGAAAAGTTCCTGGGTTTACTTGAAACGACGTCTTGCTTGTAGGAAGAAACAGAGCCTGGCATTGAACTCCGTTTCTGAAGGGAAACACACAGCATAGTTCTCATCCATGTAACACACTCTGCTTTAGAGCAAGAAGTACGCTCTTTCTTTCTAGAATCTCTAATAAGGCGGGAAACGTGAATGTGCTCAGAACAAAAGAACCGGGTTTCCTACACACACGGACCATATCTAGTACAACTCTACATCTGAAACTGATACAAACAACAGGTCCTCTAACATCCAATGCTTTTCAGTTAAGAGTGAGAAACGTGTGAGCTTCGTGAAAAATGTAGCTATCTTTGAGCTGAAGAGTTCCTGGGTTTACCTGAAACGAAGTCTTCTTTGTAAGAAGACACAGAGCCTGGCAATGAACTCCGTTTCTGAAGGGAAACAGACAGCACAGTTCTCCTCCATGAAACATCCTCTGCTTTAGAGCAAGAAGCATGCTCTTGCTTTCTAGAGTCTCTAATAAGGCGGGAAACGTGAGTGTGCTCACAACAAATAACTGGTTTTCCTACACACACGGACCATATCAAGTTCAACTCTGCTTCTGAAACCGATACAAACCACAGGTCCTCTAACATCCAATGCTTTTCAGTTCATTACCAGAAACGTGTGAGCTTTCGTGAACAATGTAGTTTCGTTTGAGCTGAGATGTGAGTGCGTATTCCTGAAACGAAGTCTTGCTTGTAGGAAGACACAGAGCCTGGCATTGAACTCTGTTTCTGAAGGTAAACACACAGAATATTTCTCAATACATGAAACACACTCTGCTTTAGAGCAAGATGCACCCTCTTTCTTTCTTGAGTCTCTAATAAGGCGGGAAATGTGAGTGTGCTAAGAACAAAAGAACCGTGTTTCCTACACACTCGGACCATATCTAGTTCAACTCTGCTTCTGAAACTGATACAAACCACAGGTCCTCTAACATCCAATGATTTTCAGTTCATAGCGAGAAACGTGTGAGCTTCGTGAACAATGTAGCTTCTTTTGAGCTGAAAAGTGAGTGCGTTTACCTGAAACGAAATCTAGCTTGTAGGAAGACACAGAGCCTGGCATTGAATTCCGTTTCTGAAGGGAAACACACAGCACAGTTCTCATTCATTGAAACACACTCTGCTATAGAGCAAGAAGCATGCTCTTGCTTTCTACAGTCTCTAATAAGGCGGGAAACGTGAGTGTGCTTAGAACAAAAGAACCGTGTTTCCTACACACAAGGAGCACATGTAGTAAAATCTACGTCTTAAACTGATACAAACCTCAGTCCCTCTAACATCCAATGCTTTTCAGTTAAGAGCGAGAAACAAGTGAGCTTTGTGAACGATGTAGCTTCGTTTGAGCTGAAAAGTGAGTGCGTTTACCTGAATGTAGTCTTGCTTGTAGGAAGACACAGAGCCTGGCATTTAACTCAGTTTCTGAAGGTAAACACACCGCACAGTTCTCATCCATTTAACACACTCTGCTTTAGAGCAAGAAGCACGCTCTTGCTTTCTAGAGTCTCTATTAAGGCGGGAAACGTGAGTGTGCTCACAACAAATAACTGGGTTTCCTACACACACGGACCATATCAAGTTCAACTCTGCTTCTGTAACTGATGCAAACCACAGGTCCTCTAACATCCAATGCTTTTCAGTTCAGAACCAGAAACGTGTGAGCTTTCATGAACAATGTAGCTTCTTTTGAGCTGAAAAGTGAGTGCGTTTACCTGAAACGAAGTCTTGCTTGTAGGAAGACACAGAGCCTGGCATTTAACTCAGTTTCTGAAGGGAAACACACAGCACAGTTCTAATCCATGAAACACACTCTGCTTTAGAGCAAGAAGCATGCTCTTGCTTTGTAGGGTCTCTAATAAGGGTTGAAACGTGTATGTGCTCAGAATAAAATAACCGGGTTTCCTACACACACGGACCATATCAAGTTCAACTCTGCTTCTGAAACCGACACAAACCACAGGTCCTCTAACTTCCAATGCTTTTCAGTTAAGAGCGAGAACGTGTGAGCTTCGTGAACAATATAGCTTCGTTTCAGATGTAAAGTGAGTGCGTTTACCGGAAACGAAGTCTTGCTTGTAGGAAGAAACAGAGCCTGGCATTGAATTCCGTTTCTGACGGGAAACACACAGCACAGTTCTCATCCATGAAACACACTCTGCTTTAGAGCAAGAAGCACGCTCTTTCTTTCTAGAATCTCTAATAAGGCGGGAAACGTGAATGTGCTCAGAACAAAAGAACCGTGTTTCCTACACACACGGACCATATCTAGTACAACTCTACATCTGAAACTGATACAAACCACAGGTCCTCTAACATCCAATGGTTTTCAGTTAAGAGTGAGAAACGTGTGAGCTTCGTGAACAATGTAGCTTCCTTTGAGCTGAAAAGTTCCTGGGTTTACCTGAAACGAAGTCTTCTTTGTAGGAAGACACAGAGCCTGGCAATGAACTCCGTTTCTGAAGGGAAACAGACAGCACAATTCTCCTCCATGAAACAACCTCTGCTTTAGAGCAAGAAGCACGCTCTTGCTTTCTAGAGTCTCTAATAAGGCGGGAAACGTGAGTGTGCTCAAAACAAATAACTGGGTTTCCTACACACACGGACCATATCAAGTTCAAGTCTGCTTCTGAAACCGATACAAACCACAGTTCCTCTAACATCCAATGCTTTTCAGTTATGAACGAGAAACGCGTGAGCTTCGTGAACAATGTAGCTTCTTTTGAGCGGAAAAGTGAGTGCGTTTACCTGAAACGAAGTCTGGCTTGTAGGAAGACACAGAGCCCGGCACTGAACTCCGTTTATGAAGGGAAACACACAGCACAGTTCTCATCCATGAAGCACAATCTGCTTTAGAGCAAGAAGCACGCTCATGCTTTCTAGAATCTCTAAAAGGCGGGAAATGTGAGTGTGTTCAGAAAAAATAAGTGTGTTTCCTACACACACGGACCATATCTAGTTCCACTCTGCTTCTGAAACTGATACAAACCACAGGTCCTCTAACATCAAATGCTTTTCAGTTCAGAACCAGAAACGTGTGAGCTTTCGTGAACAATGTAGTTTCGTTTGAGCTGAGAAGTGAGTGGGTATTCCTGAAACGAAGTCTTGCTTGTAGGAAGACACAGAGCATGGCATTGAACTCCGTTTCTGAAGGGAAACACACAGCACAGTTCTCATCCATGAAACACACTCTGCTTTAGAGCAAGAAGCACGCTCGTGCTTTCTAGGGTCTCTAATAAGGGTTGAAACGTGAGTGTGCTCTGAATAAAAAAACCGGGTTTCCTACCCACACGGACCATATCAAGTTCACCTCTGCTTCTGAAACCGATACAAACCAAAGGTCCTCTAATATCCAATGCTTTTCAGTTAAGAGCGAGAAACGTGTGAGCTTCGTGAACAATGTAGCTTCCTTTGAGCTGAAAAGTTCCTGGGTTTACCTGAAACGAAGTCTTGCTTGTAGGAAGAAACAGAGCCTGGCATTGAACTCCGTTTCTGAAGGGAAACACACAGCACAGTTCTCATCCATGAAACACACTCTGCTTTAGAGCAAGAAGCACGTTCTTGCTTTCTAGAATCTCTAAAAGGCGGGAAAAGTGAGTGTGTTCAGAAAAAATAACTGTGTTTCCTACACACACGGACCATATCTGGTTCCACTCTGCTTCTGAAACTGATACAAACCACAGGTCCTCTAACATCCAATGCTTTTCAGTTCAGAACCAGAAACGTGTGAGCTTTCATGAACAATGTAGCTGCTTTTGAGCTGAAAAGTGAGTGCGTTTACCTGAAACGAAGTCTTGCTTGTAGGAAGACACAGAGCCTGGCATTGAATTCCGTTTCTGAAGGAAAACACACAGCACAGTTCTCATTCATTGAAACACACTCTGCTATAGAGCAAGAAGCATGCTCTTGCTTTCTACAGTCTCTAATAAGGCGGGAAACGTGAGTGAGCTCAGAACAAAAGAACCGTGTTTCCTACACACACGGAGCACATGTAGTTCAATCTACTTCTTAAACTGATACAAACCTCAGTCCCTCTAACATCCAATGCTTTTCAGTTAAGAGCGAGAAACGTGTGAGCTTCGGGAACGATGTAGCTTCGTTTGAGCTGAAAAGTGAGTGCGTTTACCTGAAATGTAGTCTTGCTTGTAGGAAGACACAGAGCCTGGCATTTAACTCAGTTTCTGAAGGGAAACACACAGCACAGTTCTAATCCATGAAACACACTCTGCTTTAGAGCAAGAAGCATGCTCTTGCTTTGTAGGGTCTCTAATAAGGGTTGAAACGTGTATGTGCTCAGAATAAAATAACCGGGTTTCCTACACACACGGACCATATCAAGTTCAACTCTGCTTCTGAAACCGATACAAACCACAGGTCCTCTAACTTCCAATGCTTTTCAGTTAAGAGCGAGAACGTGTGAGCTTCGTGAACAATATAGCTTCGTTTCAGATGTAAAGTGAGTGCGTTTACCGGAAACGAAGTCTTGCTTGTAGGAAGAAACAGAGCCTGGCATTGAATTCCGTTTCTGACGGGAAACACACAGCACAGTTCTCATCCATGAAACACACTCTGCTTTAGAGCAAGAAGCACGCTCTTTCTTTCTAGAATCTCTAATAAGGCGGGAAACGTGAATGTGCTCAGAACAAAAGAACCGTGTTTCCTACACACACGGACCATATCTAGTACAACGCTACATCTGAAACTGATACAAACCACAGGTCCTCTAACATCCAATGGTTTTCAGTTAAGAGTGAGAAACGTGTGAGCTTCGTGAACAATGTAGCTTCCTTTGAGCTGAAAAGTTCCTGGGTTTACCTGAAACGAAGTCTTCTTTGTAGGAAGACACAGAGCCTGGCAATGAACTCCGTTTCTGAAGGGAAACAGACAGCACAATTATCCTCCATGAAACAACCTCTGTTTTAGAGCAAGAAGCACGCTCTTGCTTTCTAGAGTCTCTAATAAGGCGGGAAACGTGAGTGTGCTCAAAACAAATAACTGGGTTTCCTCCACACACGGACCATATCAAGTTCAAGTCTGCTTCTGAAACCGATACAAACCACAGTTCCTCTAACATCCAATGCTTTTCAGTTATGAACGAGAAACGTGTGAGCTTCGTGAACAATGTAGCTTCTTTTGAGCGGAAAAGTGAGTGCGTTTACCTGAAACGAAGTCTGGCTTGTAGGAAGACACAGAGCCCGGCACTGAACTCCGTTTATGAAGGGAAACACACAGCACAGTTCTCATCCATGAAGCACAATCTGCTTTAGAGCAAGAAGCACGCTCATGCTTTCTAGAATGTCTAAAAGGCGGGAAATGTGAGTGTGTTCAGAAAAAATAACTGTGTTTCCTACACACACGGACCATATCTAGTTCCACTCTGCTTCTGAAACTGATACAAACCACAGGTCCTCTAACATCAAATGCTTTTCAGTTCAGAACCAGAAACGTGTGAGCTTCGTGAACGATGTAGCGTCGTTTGAGCTGAAAAGTGAGTGCGTTTACCTGAAATGGAGTCTTGCTTGTAGGAAGACACAGAGCCTGGCATTGAACTCAGTTTCTGAAGGTAAACACACAGCACAGTTCTCATCCATGAAACACACTCTGCTTTAGAGCAAGAAGCACGCTCTTGCTTTCTAAAGACTCTAATATGGCGGGAAACGTGAGTGTGCTCAGGACAGAAGAACCGTATTTCCTACACACACGGACCATATCTAGTTCAACTCTGCTTCTGAAACTGATACAAACCTCAGGTCCTCTAACATCCAATGCTTTTCAGTTAAGAGCGAGAAACGTGTGAGCTTCGTGAACAATGTAGCTTCCTTTGACCTGAAAAGTTCCTGGGTTTACCTGAAACGAAGTCTTGCTTGTAGGAAGAAACAGAGCCTGGCATTGAACTCCGTTTCTGAAGGGAAACACACAGCTTAGTTCTCATCCATGAAGCACACTCTGCTTTAGAGCAAGAAGCACGCTCTTGCTTTCTAGAATCTCTAAAAGGCGGGAAATGTGAGTGTGTTCATAAAAAATAACTGTGTTTCCTACACACACGGACCATATCTAGTTCCACTCTGCTTCTGAAACTGATACAAACCACAGGTCCTCTATCATCAAATGCTTTTCAGTTCAGAACCAGAAACGCGTGAGCTTTCGTGAACAATGTAGTTTCGTTTGAGCTGAGAAGTTAGTGCGTATTCCTGAAACGAAGTCTTGCTTGTAGGAAGACACAGAGCCTGGCATTGAACTCCGTTTCTGAAGGTAAATACAGAGAATATTTCTCAATCCATGAAACACACTCTGCTTTAGAGCAAGAAGCACCCTCTTCCTTTCTAGAGTCTCTAATAAGGAGGGAAATGTGAGTGTGCTCAGAACAAAAGAACCGTATTTCCTACACACACGGACCATATCTAGTTCCACTCTGCTTCTGAAACTGATACAAACCACAGGTCCTCTAACATCCAATGCTTTTCAGTTATGAGCGAGAAACGTGTTAGCTTCCTGAACAATGTAGCTTCTTTTGAGCTGAAAAGTGAGTGCGTTTACCTGAAACGAAGTCTTGCTTGTAGGAAGACACAGAGCCTGGCATTGAATTCCGTTTCTGAAGGGAAACACACAGCACAGTTCTCATTCCATGAAACACACTCTGCTATAGAGCATGAAGCATGCTCTTGCTTTCTAGAGTCTCTAATAAGGCGGGAAATGTGAGTGTGCTCAGAACAAAAGAACCGTGTTTCCTACACACACAGACCATATCTAGTTCAACTCTGCTTCTGAAACTGATACAAACCACAGGTCCTCTAACATCCAATGCTTTTCAGTTCATAGCGAGAAACGTGTGAGCTTCGTGAACAATGTAGCTTCTTTTGAGCTGAAAAGTGAGTGCGTTTACCTCAAACGAATTCTTGCTTCTAGGAAGACACAGACCCTGGCATTGAACTCCGTTTCTGAAGGGAAACACACAGCACAGTTCTCATCCATGAAACACACTCTGCTTTAGAGCAAGAAGCACGCTCTTGCTTTCTAGAATCTCTAAAAGGCCCGAAAAGTGAGTGTGTTCAGAAAAAATAACTATGTTTCCTACACACACGGACCATATCTAGTTCCACTCTGCTTCTGAAACTGATACAAACCACAGGTCCTTTAACATCCAATGCTTTTCAGTTCAGAACCAGAAACGGTGAGCTTTTGTGAACAATGTAGTTTCGTTTGAGATGAGAAGTGATAGCGTATTCCTGAAACGAAGTCTTGCTTGTAGGAAGACACAGAGCTTGGCATTGAACTCCGTTTCTGAAGGGAAACACACAGCATATTTCGCAATACATGAAACACACTCTGCTTTAGAGCAAGAAGCACCCTCTTTCTTTCTAGTGTCTCTTATAAGGCGGGAAATATGAGTGTGCTCAGAACAAAAGAACCGTGTTTCCTACACACGGACCATATCTAGTACCACTCTGCTTCTGAAACTGATACAAACCTCAGGTCCTCTAACATCCAATGCTTTTCAGTTAAGAGCGAGAAACGTGTGAGCTTCTTGAACAATGTAGCTTCCTTTGAGCTGAAAAGTTCCTGGGTTTACCTGAAACGAAGTCTTGCTTGTAGGAAGAAACAGAGCCTGGCATTGAACTCCGTTTCTGAAGGGAAACATACAGCATAGTTCTCATCCATGTAACACACTCTGCTTTAGAGCAAGAAGCACGCTCTTGCTTTCTAGATTCTCTAATAAGGCTGGAAACGTGAGTGTGCTCAGAACAAAAGAACCGTGTTTTCTACACACACGGAGAACATGTAGTTCAATCTACTTCTTAAACTGATACAAACCTCAGTTCCTCTAACATCCAATGCTTTTCAGTTAAGAGCGAGAAGCGTGTGAGCTTCGTGAATGATGTACCTTCATTTGAGCTGAAAAGTGAGTGCGTTTACCTGAAATGAAGTCTTGCTTGTAGGAAGACACAGAGCCTGGCATTGAACTCCGTTTCTGAAGGTAAACAAACAGCACAGTTCTCATCCATGAAACACACTCTGCTTTAGAGCAAGAAGCACGCTCTTGCTTTCTAGAGTCTCTAATAAGGCGGGAAAAGTGAGTGTCCTCACAACAAATATCTGTGTTTCCTACACACACGGACCATATCTAGTTCCACTCTGCTTCTGAAACTGATACAAACCACAGGTCCTCTAACATCAAATGCTGTTCAGTTCAGAGCGAGAAACGTGTGAGCTTCTTGAACAATGTAGCTTCTTTTGAGCTGAGAAGTGAGTGTGTATTCCTGAAACGTATTCTTGCTTGTAGGAAGACACAGAGCCTGGCATTGAACTCTGTTTCTGAAGGTGAACACACAGCATATTTCTCAATCCATGAAACACACTCTACTTTAGAGCAAGAAGCACGCTCTTGCTTTCTAGATTCTCTAAAAAGGCGGTAAATGTGATTGTGCTCAGAACAAAAGAACCGTGTTTCCTACAAAAACGGAGCATATCTAGTTCAACTCTGCTTCTGAAACTGATACAAACCACAGGTCCTCTAACATCCAATGCTTTTCAGTTATGAGCGAGAAACGTGTGAGCTTCGAGAACAATGTAGCTTCTTTTGAGCTGAAAAGTGAGTGCGTTCACCTGAAACGAAGTCTTGCTTGTAGGAAGAAACAGAGCCTGGCATTGAATTCCATTTCTGAGGGAAACACACAGCACAGTTCTCATTCCATGAAGCACATTCTGCTATAGAGCAAGAAGCATGCTCTTGCTTTCTAGAGTCTCTAATAAGGCTGGAAACGTGAGTGTGCTCAGAACAAAAGAACCGTGTTTCCTACACACACGGAGCACATGTAGTTCAATCTACTTCTTAAACTGATACAAACCTCAGTTCCTCTAACATCCAATCTTTTCAGTTAAGAGCGAGAAACGTGTGAGCTTCGTGAACGATGTAGATTCGTTTGAGCTGAAAAGTGAGTGCGTTTACCTGAAATGGAGTCTTGCTTGTAGGAAGACACAGAGCCTGGAATTTAACTCAGTTTCTGAAGGGAAACACACAGCACAGTTCTCATCCATGAAACACACTCTGCTTTAGAGCAAGAAGCACCCTCTTGCTTTCTAGTGTCTCTAATAAGGGGGGGAACGTGAGTGCGCTCAGAATAAAAAAAACGGGTGTCCTACACACACGGACTATATCAAGTTCAACTCTGCTTCTGAAACCGATACAAACCACAGGTCCTCTAACATCCAATGCTTTTCAGTTAAGAGCGAGAAACGTGTGAGCTTCGTGAACAATGTAGCTTCGTTTCAGCTGAAAAGTGAGTGCGTTTACCTGAAACGACGTCTTGCTTGTAGGAAGAAACAGAGCCTGGCATTGAACTCCGTTTCTGAAGGAAAACACACAGCACAGTTCTCATCCATGAAACACACTTTGCTTTAGAGCAAGAAGCACGCTCTTGCTTTCTAGAGTCTCTAATAAGTCAGGAAACGTGAGTGTGCTCAGAACAAAAGAACCGTGCTTCCAACACACACGGACAGTATCTAGTTCAACTCTGCTTCTGAAACTGATACAAGCCACAGGTCCTCTAACATCAAATGCTTTTCAGTTAAGAGCGAGAAACGTGTGAGCTTCATGAACAATGTAGCTTCTTTTGAGCTGAAAAGTGAATGTGTTTACCAGAAAGGAAGTCTTGCTTGTAGGAAGACACAGAGCATGGCATTGAACTCCGTTTCTGAAGGGAAACGCACAGCACAGTTCTCATCCATAAAACACACTCTGCTTTAGAGCAAGAAGCACGCTCTTGCTTTCTAGGGTCTCTAATAAGGGGGGAAACATGAGTTGCTCAGAATAAAAAAAACGGGTTTCCTACACATGGACCATATCAAGTTCAACTCTGCTTCTGAAACAGATACAAACCACAGGTCCTCTAACATCCAATGCTTTTCAGTTCAGAGCGAGAAACGTGTGAGCTTCGTGAACAATGTATCTTCGTTTGAGCTGAAAAGTGAGTGCGTTTACCTGAAACGAAATCTTGCTTGTAGGAAGACACAGAGCCTGGCATTGAACTCCGTTTCTGAAGGTAAACACAAAGCACAGTTTTCATCCATGAAACACACTCTGCTTTAGAGCAAGAAGCACGCTCTTGCTTTCTAGAATCTCTAAAATGCGGGAAATGTGAGTGTGTTCAGAGAAAATAACTGTGATTCCTACACATACGGAACATATCTAGTTCCACTCTGCTTCTACAACTGATACGAACCACAGGTCCACTAACATCAAATGCTTTTCAGTTCAGAGCGAGAAACGTGTGAGCTTCGTGAACAATGTAGCTTGTTTTGAGCTGAAAAGTGAATGTGTTTACTAGAAAGGAAGTCTTGCTTGTAGAAAGACACAGAGCATGGCATTGAACTCCGTTTCTGAAGGGAAACACACAGCACAGTTCTCATCCATGAAACACACTCTGCTTTAGAGCAAGAAGCACGCTCTTGCTTTCTAGAGTCTCTAATAAGGCGGGAAAAGTGAGTGTGCTCAGAACAAAAGAACTGTGCTTCCAACACACATGGACCATACCTAGTTCAACTCTGCTTCTGAAAATGATACAAGCCACAGGTCCTCTAACATCCAATGCTTTTCAGTTAAGAGCGAGCAACGTGTGAGCTTTCATGAACAATGTAGCTTCCTTTGAGCTATGAAGTGAGTGCGTTTCCCTGAAACTAAGTCTTGGTTGTAGGAAGACACAGAGCCTGGCATTGAACTCCGTTTCTGAAGATAAACACATAGCACAGTTCTCATCCATGAAAAACACTCTGCTTTAGAGCAAGAAGCACGCACTTGCTTTCTAGAATCTCTAAAACGCAGGAAATGATAGTGTGTTCAGAAAAATAACTGTGTTTCCTACACACACGGACCATATCTAGTTCCACTCTGCTTCTAAAACTGATACGAACCACAGGTCCTCTAACATCAAATTGTTTCAGTTAAGAGCAAGAAACGTGTGAGCTTCGTGAACAATGTATCTTCTTTTGAGCTGAAAAGTGAATGTGTTTACCAGAAAGGAAGTCTTGCTTATAGGAAGACACAGAGCATGGCATTGAACTCCGTTTCTGAAGGGAAACACACAGCACAGTTCTAAGCCATGAAACATACTCTGCTTTAGAGCAAGAATCACGCTCTTTCTTTCTAGGGTCTCTAATAAGAGGGAAACGTGAGTGTGCTCAGAATAAAAAAGCCGGGTTTCCTACACACACGTACCATATCAAGTTCAACTCTGCTTCTGAAACCGATACAAACCACATGTCCTCTAACAACCAATGCTTTTCAGTTAAGAGCGAGAAACGTGTGAGCTTCGTGAACAATGTAGCTTCGTTTCAGCTGAAAAGTGAGTGCGTTTACCTGAAACGAAGTCTTGCTTGTAGGAAGAAACAGAGCTTGGCATTGAATTCCGTTTCTGAAGGGAAACACACAGCACAGTTTTCATTCCATGAAACACACTCTGCTATAGAGCAAGAAGCATACTCTTGCTTTCTAGAGTCTCTAATAAGGCAGGAAACGTGAGTGTGACAGAACAACGAACCGTGTTTCCTCCACACACGGAGCACATGTAGTTCAATCTTCTTCTGAAACTGATACAAACCTCAGGTCCTCTAACATCCAATGCTTTTCAGTTAAGAGCGAGAAACCTATGAGCTTCGTGAACGATGTAGCTTCCTTTGAGCTGAAAAGTGAGTGCGTTTACCTGAAACGAAGTCTTGATTGTAGGAAGACACAGAGCCTGGCATTGAACTCCGTTTCTGAAGGGAACCACACAGCACAGTTCTCATCCATGAAACACACTCTGCTATAGAGCATGAAGCACGCTCTTGTTTTCTAGAGTCTCTAATAAGGCGGCAAACGTGAGTGTGCTCAGAACAAAAGAACCGTGTTTCCTACACACATGGACCATATCTAGTTCAACTCTGCTTCTGAAACTGATACAAATCACAGGTCCTCTAACATCCAATGCTTTTCAGTTAAGAGCGAGAAAGCTATGAGCTTCGTGAACGATGTAGCTTCCTTTGAGCTGAAAAGTGAGTGCGTTTACCTGAAACGAAGTCTTGCTTGTAGGAAGAAACAGAGCCTGGCATTTAACTCCGTTTCTGAAGGGAAACACACAGCACACTTCTCATCCATGAAACACACTCTGCTTTAGAGCAAGAAGCACGCTCTTGCTTTCTAGAGTCTCTAATAAGGCGGGAAACGTGAGTGTGCTCAGAACAAAAGAGCCGTGCTTCCAACACACACGGACCATATCTAGTTCAACTCTGCTTCTGAAACTGATACAAGCCACAGGTCCTCTAACATCAATGCTTTTCAGTTAAGAGCGAGAAACGTGTGAGCTTTCGTGAATAATGTAGCTTCCTTTGAGCTGTGAAGTGAGTGCGTTTTCCTGAAACGAAGTCTTGCTTGTAGGAAGACACGGAGCCTGGCATTGAACTCCGTTTCTGAAGGGAAACACACAGCACAGTTCTCATCCATGAAACACACTCTGCTTTAGAGCAAGAAGCACGCTCTTGCTTTCTAGAATCTCTAAAAGGCGGGAAATGTGAGTGTGTTCAGAAAAAATAACTGTGTTTCCTACACATACGGAACATATCTAGTTCCACTCTGCTTCTAAAACTGATACGAACCACAGGTCCTCTAACATCAAATACTTTTCAGTTCAGAGCGAGAAACGTGTGAGCTTCGTGAACAATGTAGCTTCTTTTGAGCTGAAAAGTGAATGTGTTTACCAGAAAGGAAGTCTTGCTTGTAGGAAGACACAGAGCATGGCATTGAACTCCGTTTCTGAAGGGAAACACACAGCACAGTTCTCATCCATGAAACACACTCTGCTTTAGAGCAAGAAGCACGCTCTTGCTTTCTAGGGTCTCTAATAAGGGGGGAAACATGAGTTGCTCTGAATAAAAAAACCGGGTTTTCTACACACTCGGACCATATCAAGTTCAACTCTGCTTCTGAAACCGATACAAACCACAGGTCCTCTAACATCCAATGCTTTTCAGTTAAGAGCGAGAAACGTGTGAGCTTCGTGAACAATGTATCTTCGTTTCAGCTGAAAAGTGAGTGCGTTTACCTGAAACGAAGTCTTGCTTGTAGGAAGAAACAGAGCCTGGCATTGAACTCCGTTTGTGAAGGGAAACACACAGCACAGTTCTCATCCATGAAACACACTCTGCTTTAGAGCAAGAAGCATGCTCTTGCTTTCTAGAGTCTCTAATAAGGCGGGAAACGTGAGTGTGATCAGAACAAAAGAACTGTGCTTCCAACACACACGGACCATACCTAGTTCAACTCTGCTTCTGAAACTGATACAAGCCACAGGTCCTCTAACATCCAATGCTTTTCAGTTAAGAGCGAGCAACGTGTGAGCTTTCGTGAACAATGTAGCTTCCTTTGAGCTATGAAGTGAGTGGGTTTTCCTGAAACGAAGTCTTGCTTGTAGGAAGACACAGAGCCTGGCATTGAACTCCGTTTCTGAAGGTAAACACACAGCACAGTTCTCATCCATGAAACACACTCTGCTTTAGAGCAAGAAGCACGCTCTTGCTTTCTAGAATCTCTAAAATGCGGGAAATGTGAGTGTGTTCAGAAAAAATACCTGTGTTTACTACACACATGGACCATATCTAGTTCCACTCTGCTTCTAAAACTGATACGAACCACAGGTCCTCTAACATCAAATGCTTTTCAGTTAAGAGCAAGAAACGTGTGAGCTTCGTGAACAATGTAGCTTCTTTTGAGCTGAAAAGTGAACGTGTTTACCAGAAAGGAAGTCTTGCTTGTAGGAAGACACAGAGCATGGCATTGAACTCCGTTTCTGAAGGGAAACACACAGCACAGTTCTCATCCATGAAACACACTCTGCTTTAGAGCAAGAAGCACGCTCTTGCTTTCTAGGGTCTCTAATAAGGGGGGAAACATGAGTGTGCACAGAATAAAAAAGCCGGGTTTCCTACACACACAGACCATATCAAGTTCAACTCTGCTTCTGAAACCGATACAAACCACAGGTCCTCTAACAACCAATGCTTTTCAGTTAAGAGTGAGAAACGTGTGAGCTTCGTGAACAATGTAGCTTCGTTTGAGCTGAAAGTGAGAGCGTTTACCTGAAACGAAGTCTTGCTTGTAGGAAGAAACAGAGCCTGGCATTGAATTCCCTTTCTGAAGGGAAACACACAGCACAATTCTCATTCCATGAAACACACTCTGCTATAGAGCAAGAAGCATACTCTTGCTTTCTAGAGTCTCTAATAAGGCAGGAAACGTGAGTGTGCTCAGAACAAAAGAACCGTGTTTCCTCCACACACGGAGCACATGTAGTTCAATCTTCTTCTGAAACTGATACAAACCACAGGTCCTCTAACATCCAATGCTTTTCAGTTAAGAGCGAGAAACCTATGAGCTTCGTGAACGATGTAGCTTCCTTTGAGCTGAAAAGTGAGTGTGTTTAACTGAAACGAAGTCTTGCTTGTAGGCAGAAACATAGCCTGGCATTTCACACCATTTCTGAAGATAAACAAACAGCACATTTCTCATCTATGAAACAACCTCTGCTTCAGAGCAAGAAGCACGCTCTTGCTTTGTAGAGTCTCTAATAAGGCGGGAAACGTGAGTGTGCTCAGAACAAAAGAACCATGTTTCCAACACACACGGACCATATCAAGTTCAACTCTGCTTCTGAAACCGATACAAACCTCAGGTCCTCCTACATCCAATGCTTTTCAGTTAAGAGCGAGAAACGTTTGAGCTTCGTGAACGATGTAGCTTCGTTTGAGCTGAAAAGTGAGTGCGTTTACCTGAAACGAAGTCTTGCTTGTAGGAAGACACAGACCCTGGCATTGAACTCCATTTCTGAAGGGAAACACACAGCACAGTTCTCATCCATGAAACACACTCTGCTTTAGAGCAAGAAGCACGCTCTTGCTTTCTAGGGTCTCAAATAAGGGGGGGAACGTGAGTGTGCTCAGAATAAAAAAACCGGGTTTCCTACACACACGGAGCATATCAAGTTAAACTCTGCTTCTGAAAATGATACAAACAACAGGTCCTCTAACATCCAATGCTTTTCAGTTAAGAGCGAGAAACGTGTGAGCTTCGTGAACAATGTATCTTCGTTTCAGCTGAAAAGTGAGTGCGTTTACCTGAAACGAAGTCTTGCTTGTACGAAGACACAGAGCCTGGCATTGACCTCCGTTTCTGAAGGGAAACACACAGCACATTCTCATCCATGAAACACACTCTGCTTTAGAGCAAGAAGCACGCTCTTGCTTTCTAGAGTCTCTAATAAGGCGGGAAACGTAAGTGTGCTCAGAAAAAAAGAACCTTGCTTCCAACACTCACGGACCATATCTAGTTCAACTCTGCTTCTGAAACTGATACAAGCCACAGGTCCTCTAACATCCAATGCTTTTCAGTTAAGAGCAAGCAACGTGTGAGCTTTCGTGAACAATGTATCTTCCTTTGAGCTATGAAGTGAGTGCGTTTTCCTGAAACGAAGTCTTGCTTGTAGGAAGACACAGAGCCTGGCATTGAACTCCATTTCTGAAGGTAAACACACAGCACAGTTCTCATCCATGAAACACACTCTGCTTTAGAGCAAGAAGCACGCTCTTGCTTTCTAGAATCTCTAAAAGGCGGGAAAAGTGAGTGTGTTCAGAAAAAATAACTGTGTTTACTACACACACGGACCAAATCTAGTTCCACTCTGCTTCTAAAACTGATACGAACCACAGGTCCTCTAACATCAAATGCTTTTCAGTTAAGAGCGAGAAACGTGTGATCTTCGTGAACAATGTAGCTTCTTTTGAGCTGAAAAGTGAATGTGTTTACCGGAAATGAAGTCTTGCTTGTAGGAAGACACAGAGCATGGCATTGAACTCCGTTTCTGATGGGAAACACACAGCACAGTTCTCATCCATGAAACACACTCTGCTTTAGAGCAAGAAGCACGCTCTTGCTTTCTAGAGTCTCTAATAAGGCGGGAAAAGTGAGTGTGCTCAGAACAAAAGAACTGTGCTTCCAACACACATGGACCATACCTAGTTCAACTCTGCTTCTGAAAATAATACAAGCCACAGGTCCTCTAACATCAAATGCTTTTCAGTTAAGAGCGAGCAACGTGTGAGCTTTCATGAACAATGTAGCTTCCTTTGAGCTATGAAGTGAGTGCGTTTCCCTGAAACGAAGTCTTGGTTGTAGGAAGACACAGAGCCTGGCATTGAACTCCGTTTCTGAAGATAAACACACAGCACAGTTCTCATCCATGAAAAACACTCTGCTTTAGAGCAAGAAGCACGCACTTGCTTTCTAGAATCTCTAAAACGCAGGAAATGATAGTGTGTTCAGAAAAATAACTGTGTTTCCTACACACACGGACCATATCTAGTTCCACTCTGCTTCTAAAACTGATACGAACCACAGGTCCTCTAACATCAAATTGTTTCAGTTAAGAGCAAGAAACGTGTGAGGTTCGTGAACAATGTATCTTCTTTTGAGCTGAAAAGTGAATGTGTTTACCAGAAAGGAAGTCTTGCTTGTAGGAAGACACAGAGCATGGCATTGAACTCCGTTTCTGAAGGGAAACACACAGCACAGTTCTAAGCCATGAAACATACTCTGCTTTAGAGCAAGAATCACGCTCTTTCTTTCTAGGGTCTCTAATAAGAGGGAAATGTGAGTGTGCTCAGAATAAAAAAGCCGGGTTTCCTACACACACGGACCATATCAAGTTCAACTCTGCTTCTGAAACCGATACAAACCACATGTCCTCTAACAACCAATGCTTTTCAGTTAAGAGCGAGAAACGTGTGAGCTTCGTGAACAATGTAGCTTCGTTTCAGCTGAAAAGTGAGTGCGTTTACCTGAAACGAAGTCTTGCTTGTAGGAAGAAACAGAGCCTGGCATTGAATTCCGTTTCTGAAGGGAAACACACAGCACAGTTTTCATTCCATGAAACACACTCTGCTATAGAGCAAGAAGCATACTCTTGCTTTCTAGAGTCTCTAATAAGGCAGGAAACGTGAGTGTGACAGAACAACGAACCGTGTTTCCTCCACACACGGAGCACATGTAGTTCAATCTTCTTCTGAAACTGATACAAACCTCAGGTCCTCTAACATCCAATGCTTTTCAGTTAAGAGCGAGAAACCTATGAGCTTCGTGAACGATGTAGCTTCCTTTGAGCTGAAAAGTGAGTGCGTTTACCTGAAACGAAGTCTTGCTTGTAGGAAGACACAGAGCCTGGCATTGAACTCCGTTTCTGAAGGGAAACACACAGCACAGTTCTCATCCATGAAACACACTCTGCTATAGAGCATGAAGCACGCTCTTGTTTTCTAGAGTCTCTAATAAGGCGGCAAACGTGAGTGTGCTCAGAACAAAAGAACCGTGTTTCCTACACACATGGACCATATCTAGTTCAACTCTGCTTCTGAAACTGATACAAATCACAGGTCCTCTAACATCCAATGCTTTTCAGTTAAGAGCGAGAAAGCTATGAGCTTCGTGAACGATGTAGCTTCCTTTGAGCTGAAAAGTGAGTGCGTTTACCTGAAACGAAGTCTTGCTTGTAGGAAGAAACAGAGCCTGGCATTTAACTCCGTTTCTGAAGGGAAACACACAGCACACTTCTCATCCATGAAACACACTCTGCTTTAGAGCAAGAAGCACGCTCTTGCTTTCTAGAGTCTCTAATAAGGCGGGAAACGTGAGTGTGCTCAGAACAAAAGAGCCGTGCTTCCAACACACACGGACCATATCTAGTTCAACTCTGCTTCTGAAACTGATACAAGCCACAGGTCCTCTAACATCAATGCTTTTCAGTTAAGAGCGAGAAACGTGTGAGCTTTCGTGAATAATGTAGCTTCCTTTGAGCTGTGAAGTGAGTGCGTTTTCCTGAAACGAAGTCTTGCTTGTAGGAAGACACGGAGCCTGGCATTGAACTCCGTTTCTGAAGGGAAACACACAGCACAGTTCTCATCCATGAAACACACTCTGCTTTAGAGCAAGAAGCACGCTCTTGCTTTCTAGAATCTCTAAAAGGCGGGAAATGTGAGTGTGTTCAGAAAAAATAACTGTGTTTCCTACACATACGGAACATATCTAGTTCCACTCTGCTTCTAAAACTGATACGAACCACAGGTCCTCTAACATCAAATACTTTTCAGTTCAGAGCGAGAAACGTGTGAGCTTCGTGAACAATGTAGCTTCTTTTGAGCTGAAAAGTGAATGTGTTTACCAGAAAGGAAGTCTTGCTTGTAGGAAGACACAGAGCATGGCATTGAACTCCGTTTCTGAAGGGAAACACACAGCACAGTTCTCATCCATGAAACACACTCTGCTTTAGAGCAAGAAGCGCGCTCTTGCTTTCTAGGGTCTCTAATAAGGGGGGAAACATGAGTTGCTCTGAATAAAAAAACCGGGTTTCCTACACACTCGGACCATATCAAGTTCAACTCTGCTTCTGAAACCGATACAAACCACAGGTCCTCTAACATCCAATGCTTTTCAGTTAAGAGCGAGAAACGTGTGAGCTTCGTGAACAATGTATCTTCGTTTCAGCTGAAAAGTGAGTGCGTTTACCTGAAACGAAGTCTTGCTTGTAGGAAGAAACAGAGCCTGGCATTGAACTCCGTTTCTGAAGGGAAACACACAGCACAGTTCTCATCCATGAAACACACTCTGCTTTAGAGCAAGAAGCATGCTCTTGCTTTCTAGAGTCTCTAATAAGGCGGGAAACGTGAGTGTGATCAGAACAAAAGAACTGTGCTTCCAACACACACGGACCATACCTAGTTCAACTCTGCTTCTGAAACTGATACAAGCCACAGGTCCTCTAACATCCAATGCTTTTCAGTTAAGAGCGAGCAACGTGTGAGCTTTCGTGAACAATGTAGCTTCCTTTGAGCTATGAAGTGAGTGGGTTTTCCTGAAACGAAGTCTTGCTTGTAGGAAGACACAGAGCCTGGCATTGAACTCCGTTTCTGAAGGTAAACACACAGCACAGTTCTCATCCATGAAACACACTCTGCTTTAGAGCAAGAAGCACGCTCTTGCTTTCTAGAATCTCTAAAATGCGGGAAATGTGAGTGTGTTCAGAAAAAATACCTGTGTTTACTACACACATGGACCATATCTAGTTCCACTCTGCTTCTAAAACTGATACGAACCACAGGTCCTCTAACATCAAATGCTTTTCAGTTAAGAGCAAGAAACGTGTGAGCTTCGTGAACAATGTAGCTTCTTTTGAGCTGAAAAGTGAACGTGTTTACCAGAAAGGAAGTCTTGCTTGTAGGAAGACACAGAGCATGGCATTGAACTCCGTTTCTGAAGGGAAACACACAGCACAGTTCTCATCCATGAAACACACTCTCCTTTAGAGCAAGAAGCACGCTCTTGCTTTCTAGGGTCTCTAATAAGGGGGGAAACATGAGTGTGCACAGAATAAAAAAGCCGGGTTTCCTACACACACAGACCTTATCAAGTTCAACTCTGCTTCTGAAACCGATACAAACCACAGGTCCTCTAACAACCAATGCTTTTCAGTTAAGAGTGAGAAACGTGTGAGCTTCGTGAACAATGTAGCTTCGTTTGAGCTGAAAGTGAGAGCGTTTACCTGAAACGAAGTCTTGCTTGTAGGAAGAAACAGAGCCTGGCATTGAATTCCCTTTCTGAAGGGAAACACACAGCACAATTCTCATTCCATGAAACACACTCTGCTATAGAGCAAGAAGCATACTCTTGCTTTCTAGAGTCTCTAATAAGGCAGGAAACGTGAGTGTGCTCAGAACAAAAGAACCGTGTTTCCTCCACACACGGAGCACATGTAGTTCAATCTTCTTCTGAAACTGATACAAACCACAGGTCCTCTAACATCCAATGCTTTTCAGTTAAGAGCGAGAAACCTATGAGCTTCGTGAACGATGTAGCTTCCTTTGAGCTGAAAAGTGAGTGTGTTTAACTGAAACGAAGTCTTGCTTGTAGGCAGACACAGAGCCTGGCATTGAACTCGGTTTCTGAAGGGAAACACACAGCACAGTTCTCGTCCATGAAACACACTCTGCTATAGAGCATGAAGCACGCTCTTGTTTTCTAGAGTCTCTATTAAGGCGGCAAACGTGAGTGTGCTCAGAACAAAAGAACCGTGTTTCCTACACACATGGACCATATCTAGTTCAACTCTGCTTCTGAAACTGATACAAATCACAGGTCCTCTAACATCCAATGCTTTTCAGTTAAGAGCGAGAAAGCTATGAGCTTTGTGAACGATGTAGCTTCCTTTGAGCTGAAAAGTGACTGCGTTTACCTGAAACGAACTCTTGCTTGCAGGAAGAAACATAGCCTGGCATTTCACACCATTTCTGAAGATAAACAAACAGCACATTTCTCATCTATGAAACAACCTCTGCTTCAGAGCAAGAAGCACGCTCTTGCTTTGTAGAGTCTCTAATAAGGCGGGAAACGTGAGTGTGCTCAGAACAAAAGAACCGTGTTTCCAACACACACGGACCATATCAAGTTCAACTCTGCTTCTGAAACCGATACAAACCTCAGGTCCTCTAACATCCAATGCTTTTCAGTTAAGAGCAAGAAACGTTTGAGCTTCGTGAACGATGTAGCTTCGTTTGAGCTGAAAAGTGAGTGCGTTTACCTGAAACGAAGTCTTGCTTGTAGGAAGACACAGACCCTGGCATTGAACTCCATTTCTGAAGGGAAACACACAGCACAGTTCTCATCCATGAAACACACTCTGCTTTAGAGCAAGAAGCACGCTCTTGCTTTCTAGGGTCTCAAATAAGGGGGGGAACGTGAGTGTGCTCAGAATAAAAAAACCGGGTTTCCTACACACACGGACCATATCAAGTTAAACTCTGCTTCTGAAAATGATACAAACAACAGGTCCTCTAACATCCAATGCTTTTCAGTTAAGAGCGAGAAACGTGTGAGCTTCGTGAACAATGTATCTTCGTTTCAGCTGAAAAGTGAGTGCGTTTACCTGAAACGAAGTCTTGCTTGTACGAAGACACAGAGCCTGGCATTGACCTCCGTTTCTGAAGGGAAACACACAGCACATTCTCATCCATGAAACACACTCTGCTTTAGAGCAAGAAGCACGCTCTTGCTTTCTAGAGTCTCTAATAAGGCGGGAAACGTGAGTGTGCTCAGAAAAAAAGAACCTTGCTTCCAACACTCACGGACCATATCTAGTTCAACTCTGCTTCTGAAACTGATACAAGCCACAGGTCCTCTAACATCCAATGCTTTTCAGTTAAGAGCAAGCAACGTGTGAGCTTTCGTGAACAATGTATCTTCCTTTGAGCTATGAAGTGAGTGCGTTTTCCTGAAACGAAGTCTTGCTTGTAGGAAGACACAGAGCCTGGCATTGAACTCCATTTCTGAAGGTAAACACACAGCACAGTTCTCATCCATGAAACACACTCTGCTTTAGAGCAAGAAGCACGCTCTTGCTTTCTAGAATCTCTAAAAGGCGGGAAAAGTGAGTGTGTTCAGAAAAAATAACTGTGTTTACTACACACACGGACCAAATCTAGTTCCACTCTGCTTCTAAAACTGATACGAACCACAGGTCCTCTAACATCAAATGCTTTTCAGTTAAGAGCGAGAAACGTGTGATCTTCGTGAACAATGTAGCTTCTTTTGAGCTGAAAAGTGAATGTGTTTACCGGAAATGAAGTCTTGCTTGTAGGAAGACACAGAGCATGGCATTGAACTCCGTTTCTGATGGGAAACACACAGCACAGTTCTCATCCATGAAACACACTCTGCTTTAGAGCAAGAAGCACGCTCTTGCTTTCTAGAGTCTCTAATAAGGCGGGAAACATGAGTGTGCTCAGAACAAAAGAACCGTGCTTCCAACACACGGACCATATCTAGTTCAACTCTGCTTCTGAAACTGATACAAGCCACTGGTCCTCTAACATCCAATGCTTTTCAGTTAAGAGCGAGAAACGTGTGAGCTTCGTGAACGATGTAGCTTCCTTTGAGCTGAAAAGTGAGTGCGTTTACCTGAAACGAAGTCTTATTTGTAGGAAGACACAGAGCCTGGCAATGAACTTCGTTTCTGAAGGGAAACAGACAGCACAGTTCTCATCCATGTAACACCCTCTGCATTAGAGCAAGAAGCACTCTCTTGCTTTGTAGAGTCTCTAATAAGGAGGGACACGTGTGTGTGCTCTAGAACAAAAGAACCGTGCTTCCAACACACACGGATCATATCTAGTTCAACTCTCCTTCTGAAACTGATACAAACCACAGGTCGTCTACCATCCAATGCTTTTCAGTTATGAGCGAGAAACTTGTGAGCTTCGTGAACCATATAGCTTCCTTTGAGCTGAAAAGTGACTGCGTTTACCTGAAACGAACTCTTGCTTGCAGGAAGAAACATAGCCTGGCATTTCTCACCGTTTCTGAAGATAAACAAACAGCACATTTCTCATCTATGAAACAACCTCTGCTTTAGAGCAAGAAGCACGCTCTTGCTTTCTAGAATCTCTAAAAGGCGGGAAATGTGAGTGTGTTCAGAAAAATTAACTGTGTTTCCTACACACACGGACCATATCAAGTTCAACTCTGCTTCTGAAACCGATACAAACCACAGGTCCTCTAACATCCAATGCTTTTCAGTTAAGAGCAAGAAACATTTGAGCTTCGTGAACGATGTATCTTCGTTTCAGCCTAAAAGTGAGTGCGTTTACCTGAAACGAAGTCTTGCTTGTAGGAAGACACAGAGCCTGGCATTGACCTCCGTTTCTGAAGGGAAACACACAGTACATTCTCATCCATGAAACACACTCTGCTTTAGAGCAAGAAGCACGCTCTTGCTTTCTAGAGTCTCTAATAAGGCGGGAAACGTGAGTGTGCTCAGAACAAAAGAACCTTGCTTCCAACACTCATGGACCATATCTAGTTCAACTCTGCTTCTGAAACTGATACAAGCCACAGGTCCTCTAACATCCAATGCTTTTCAGTTAAGAGCAAACAACGTGTGAGCTTTCGTGAACAATGTAGCTTCCTTTGAGCTATGAAGTGAGTGCGTTTTCCTGAAACGAAGTCTTGCTTGTAGGAAGACACAGAGCCTGGCATTGAACTCCATTTCTGAAGGTAAACACACAGCACAGTTCTCATCCATGAAACACACTCTGCTTTAGAGCAAGAAGCACGCTCTTGCTTTCTAGGGTCTCTAAAAAGGGGGAAACGTGAGTGTGCACAGAATAATAAAACCGGGTTTCCTACACATACGGACCATATCAAGTTCAACTCTGCTTCCGAAACCGATACAAACCACAGGTCCTCTAACATCCAATGCTTTTCAGTTAAGAGCGAAAAACGTGTGAGCTTCGTGAACAATGTATCTTCGTTTCAGCTGAAAAGTGAGTGGGTTTACCTGAAACGTATTCTTGCTTGTAGGAAGAAACAGAGCCTGGCATTGAACTCCATTTCTGAAGGTAAACACACAGCACAGTTCTCATCCATGAAACACACTCTGCTTTAGAGCAAGAAGCACGCTCTTGCTCTCTAGGGTCTCTAAAAAGGGGGGAAACGTGAGTGTGCTCAGAAAAAAAGAACCATGTTTCCTACACACACGGAGCACATGTAGTTCAATCTACTTCTGAAACTGATACAAACCACAGGTCCTCTAACATCCAATGCTTTTCAGTTAAGAGCGAGAAACGTGTGAGGTTCGTGAACAATGTAGCTTCCTTTGAGCTGAAATGTTCCTGGGTTTACCTGAATCGAAATCTTCTTTGTCGGAAGACACAGAGCCTGGCAATGAACTCCGTTTATGAAGGGAAACAGACAGCACAGTTCTCATCCATGAAACACACTCTGCTTTAGAGCAAGAAGCATGCTCTTGCTTTCTAGAGTCTCTAATAAGGCGGGAAACTTGAGTGTGCCCAGAACAAAAGAACCGTGCTTCCAAGACACACGGACCATATCTAGTTCAACTCTCCTTCAGAAACTGATACAAACCACAGGTCCTCTAACATCCAATGCTTTTCAGTTATGAGGGAGAAATTTGTGAGTTTCGTGAACCATACAGCTTCCTTTGAGCTGAAAAGTGACTGCTTTTACCTGAAACGAACTCTTGCTTGCAGGAAGAAACATAGCCTGGCATTTCACACCGTTTCTGAAGATAAACACACAGCACATTTCTCATCTATGAAACAACCTCTGCTTTAGAGCAAGAAGCACGCTCTTGCTTTCTAGAGTCTCTAATAAGGCGGGAAACGTGAGTGTGCTCACAACAAATAACTGTGTTTCCTACATACACATACCATATCTAGTTCCACTCTGCTTCTGAAACTGATACAATCCACAGGTCCTCTAACATCCAATGCTTTTCAGTACGGAGCGACAAACGTGTGAGCTTCGTGAACAATGTAGCTTCGTTTGAGCTGAGAAGTGATAGCGTTTTCCTGAAACGAAGTCTTGCTTGTAGGAAGACACAGAGCCTGGCATTGAACTCCGTTACTGAAGGTAATCACACAGCACAGTTCTCTTGCATGAAACACACTCTGCTTTAGAGCAAGAAGCTCGCTCTTGCTTTCTAGGGTCTCTAAAAAGGGGGGAAACGTGAGTGTGCACAGAATAAAAAAACCGGGTTTCCTACACATACGGACCATATCAAGTTCAACTCTGCTTGCGAAACCGATACAAACCACAGATCCTCTAACATCCAATGCTTTGCAGTTATGATCGAGAAACGTGTGAGCTTCGTGAACAGTGTAGATTCTTTTGAGCTGAAAAGTGAGTGCGTTTACCTGAAACGAAATCTTGCTTGTAGGAAGACACAGAGCCTGGCAATGAATACCGTTTCTGAAGGGAAACTGAAAGCACAGTTCTCATCCATGAAACACACTCTTCTTTAGAGCAAGAAGCACGCTCTTGCTTTCTAGAGTCTCTAATAAGGCGGGAAACGTGAGTGTGCTCAGAACAAAGAACTGTGCTTCCAACACACACGGACCATATCTAGTTCAACTATGCTTCTGAAACTGATACAAGCCACAGGTCCTCTAACATTCAATGCTTTTCAGTTAAGAGCAAGAAATGTGTGAGCTTCGTGAACAATGTAGCTTCTTTTGAGCTGAAAAGTGAGTGCGTTTACCTGAAACGAAGTCTTGCTTGTAGGAAGACATAGAGCCTGGCATTGAACTCCGTTTCTGAAGGTAAACACACAGCACAGTTCTCATCCATGAAACACACTCTGCTTTAGAGCAAGAAGCACGCTCTTGCTTTCTAGTATCTCTAATAAGGCGGGAAAAGTGAGTGTGCTCTGAACAAAAGAACCGTGTTTCCTACACACACGGACCATATCTAGTTCCACTCTGCTTCTGAAACTGATACAAGTCACAGGTCCTCTAACATCCAACGCTTTTCAGTTAAGAGCGAGAAATTTGTGAGCTTCGTGAACAATGTAGCTACTTTTGCGCTGAAAAGTGAGTGCGTTTACCTGAAATGAAGTCTTGCTTGTAGGAAGACACAGAGCCTGGCATTGAACTCCGTTTCTGAAGGTAAACACACAGCACAGTTCTCTTCCATGAAACACACTCTGCTTTAGAGCAAGAAGCACGCTCTTGCTTTCTAGGGTCTCTAAAAAGGGGGGAAACGTGAGTGTGCACAGAATAATAAAACCGGGTTTCCTACACATACGGACCGTATCAAGTTCAACTCTGCTTCCGAAACCGATACAAACCACAGGTCCTCTAACATCCAATGCTTTTCAGTTAAGAGCGAAAAACGTGTGAGCTTCGTGAACAATGTATCTTCGTTTGAGCTGAAAAGTGAGTGCGTTTACCTGAAACGAAATCTTGCTTGTAGGAAGACACAGAGCCTGGCATTGAACTCCGTTTCTGAAGGTAAACACAAAGCACAGTTTTCATCCATGAAACACACTCTGCTTTAGAGCAAGAAGCACGCTCTTGCTTTCTAGAATCTCTAAAATGCGGGAAATGTGAGTGTGTTCAGAGAAAATAACTGTGATTCCTACACATACGGAACATATCTAGTTCCACTCTGCTTCTACAACTGATACGAACCACAGGTCCACTAACATCAAATGCTTTTCAGTTCAGAGCGAGAAACGTGTGAGCTTCGTGAACAATGTAGCTTGTTTTGAGCTGAAAAGTGAATGTGTTTACTAGAAAGGAAGTCTTGCTTGTAGAAAGACACAGAGCATGGCATTGAACTCCGTTTCTGAAGGGAAACACACAGCACAGTTCTCATCCATGAAACACACTCTGCTTTAGAGCAAGAAGCACGCTCTTGCTTTCTAGAGTCTCTAATAAGGCGGGAAACGTGAGTGTGCTCAGAACAAAAGAGCCGTGCTTCCAACACACACGGACCATATCTAGTTCAACTCTGCTTCTGAAACTGATACAAGCCACAGGTCCTCTAACATCAATGCTTTTCAGTTAAGAGCGAGAAACGTGTGAGCTTTCGTGAATAATGTAGCTTCCTTTGAGCTGTGAAGTGAGTGCGTTTTCCTGAAACGAAGTCTTGCTTGTAGGAAGACACGGAGCCTGGCATTGAACTCCGTTTCTGAAGGGAAACACACAGCACAGTTCTCATCCATGAAACACACTCTGCTTTAGAGCAAGAAGCATGCTCTTGCTTTCTAGAGTCTCTAATAAGGCGGGAAACGTGAGTGTGATCAGAACAAAAGAACTGTGCTTCCAACACACACGGACCATACCTAGTTCAACTCTGCTTCTGAAACTGATACAAGCCACAGGTCCTCTAACATCCAATGCTTTTCAGTTAAGAGCGAGCAACGTGTGAGCTTTCGTGAACAATGTAGCTTCCTTTGAGCTATGAAGTGAGTGGGTTTTCCTGAAACGAAGTCTTGCTTGTAGGAAGACACAGAGCCTGGCATTGAACTCCGTTTCTGAAGGTAAACACACAGCACAGTTCTCATCCATGAAACACACTCTGCTTTAGAGCAAGAAGCACGCTCTTGCTTTCTAGAATCTCTAAAATGCGGGAAATGTGAGTGTGTTCAGAAAAAATACCTGTGTTTACTACACACATGGACCATATCTAGTTCCACTCTGCTTCTAAAACTGATACGAACCACAGGTCCTCTAACATCAAATGCTTTTCAGTTAAGAGCAAGAAACGTGTGAGCTTCGTGAACAATGTAGCTTCTTTTGAGCTGAAAAGTGAACGTGTTTACCAGAAAGGAAGTCTTGCTTGTAGGAAGACACAGAGCATGGCATTGAACTCCGTTTCTGAAGGGAAACACACAGCACAGTTCTCATCCATGAAACACACTCTGCTTTAGAGCAAGAAGCACGCTCTTGCTTTCTAGGGTCTCTAATAAGGGGGGAAACATGAGTGTGCACAGAATAAAAAAGCCGGGTTTCCTACACACACAGACCATATCAAGTTCAACTCTGCTTCTGAAACCGATACAAACCACAGGTCCTCTAACAACCAATGCTTTTCAGTTAAGAGTGAGAAACGTGTGAGCTTCGTGAACAATGTAGCTTCGTTTGAGCTGAAAGTGAGAGCGTTTACCTGAAACGAAGTCTTGCTTGTAGGAAGAAACAGAGCCTGGCATTGAATTCCCTTTCTGAAGGGAAACACACAGCACAATTCTCATTCCATGAAACACACTCTGCTATAGAGCAAGAAGCATACTCTTGCTTTCTAGAGTCTCTAATAAGGCAGGAAACGTGAGTGTGCTCAGAACAAAAGAACCGTGTTTCCTCCACACACGGAGCACATGTAGTTCAATCTTCTTCTGAAACTGATACAAACCACAGGTCCTCTAACATCCAATGCTTTTCAGTTAAGAGCGAGAAACCTATGAGCTTCGTGAACGATGTAGCTTCCTTTGAGCTGAAAAGTGAGTGTGTTTAACTGAAACGAAGTCTTGCTTGTAGGCAGACACAGAGCCTGGCATTGAACTCGGTTTCTGAAGGGAAACACACAGCACAGTTCTCATCCATGAAACACACTCTGCTATAGAGCATGAAGCACGCTCTTGTTTTCTAGAGTCTCTATTAAGGCGGCAAACGTGAGTGTGCTCAGAACAAAAGAACCGTGTTTCCTACACACATGGACCATATCTAGTTCAACTCTGCTTCTGAAACTGATACAAATCACAGGTCCTCTAACATCCAATGCTTTTCAGTTAAGAGCGAGAAAGCTATGAGCTTCGTGAACGATGTAGCTTCCTTTGAGCTGAAAAGTGACTGCGTTTACCTGAAACGAACTCTTGCTTGCAGGAAGAAACATAGCCTGGCATTTCACACCATTTCTGAAGATAAACAAACAGCACATTTCTCATCTATGAAACAACCTCTGCTTCAGAGCAAGAAGCACGCTCTTGCTTTGTAGAGTCTCTAATAAGGCGGGAAACGTGAGTGTGCTCAGAACAAAAGAACCGTGTTTCCAACACACACGGACCATATCAAGTTCAACTCTGCTTCTGAAACCGATACAAACCTCAGGTCCTCTAACATCAAATGCTTTTCAGTTAAGAGCGAGAAACGTTTGAGCTTCGTGAACGATGTAGCTTCGTTTGAGCTGAAAAGTGAGTGCGTTTACCTGAAACGAAGTCTTGCTTGTAGGAAGACACAGACCCTGGCATTGAACTCCATTTCTGAAGGGAAACACACAGCACAGTTCTCATCCATGAAACACACTCTGCTTTAGAGCAAGAAGCACGCTCTTGCTTTCTAGGGTCTCAAATAAGGGGGGGAACGTGAGTGTGCTCAGAATAAAAAAACCGGGTTTCCTACACACACGGACCATATCAAGTTAAACTCTGCTTCTGAAAATGATACAAACAACAGGTCCTCTAACATCCAATGCTTTTCAGTTAAGAGCGAGAAACGTGTGAGCTTCGTGAACAATGTATCTTCGTTTCAGCTGAAAAGTGAGTGCGTTTACCTGAAACGAAGTCTTGCTTGTACGAAGACACAGAGCCTGGCATTGACCTCCGTTTCTGAAGGGAAACACACAGCACATTCTCATCCATGAAACACACTCTGCTTTAGAGCAAGAAGCACGCTCTTGCTTTCTAGAGTCTCTAATAAGGCGGGAAACGTGAGTGTGCTCAGAAAAAAAGAACCTTGCTTCCAACACTCAGGGACCATATCTAGTTCAACTCTGCTTCTGAAACTGATACAAGCCACAGGTCCTCTAACATCCAATGCTTTTCAGTTAAGAGCAAGCAACGTGTGAGCTTTCGTGAACAATGTATCTTCCTTTGAGCTATGAAGTGAGTGCGTTTTCCTGAAACGAAGTCTTGCTTGTAGGAAGACACAGAGCCTGGCATTGAACTCCATTTCTGAAGGTAAACACACAGCACAGTTCTCATCCATGAAACACACTCTGCTTTAGAGCAAGAAGCACGCTCTTGCTTTCTAGAATCTCTAAAAGGCGGGAAAAGTGAGTGTGTTCAGAAAAAATAACTGTGTTTACTACACACACGGACCAAATCTAGTTCCACTCTGCTTCTAAAACTGATACGAACCACAGGTCCTCTAACATCAAATGCTTTTCAGTTAAGAGCGAGAAACGTGTGATCTTCGTGAACAATGTAGCTTCTTTTGAGCTGAAAAGTGAATGTGTTTACCGGAAATGAAGTCTTGCTTGTAGGAAGACACAGAGCATGGCATTGAACTCCGTTTCTGATGGGAAACACACAGCACAGTTCTCATCCATGAAACACACTCTGCTTTAGAGCAAGAAGCACGCTCTTGCTTTCTAGAGTCTCTAATAAGGCGGGAAACATGAGTGTGCTCAGAACAAAAGAACCGTGCTTCCAACACACGGACCATATCTAGTTCAACTCTGCTTCTGAAACTGATACAAGCCACTGGTCCTCTAACATCCAATGCTTTTCAGTTAAGAGCGAGAAACGTGTGAGCTTCGTGAACAATGTAGCTTCTTTTGAGCTGAAAAGTGAGTGCGTTTACCTGAAACGAAGTCTTGCTTGTAGGAAGACACAGAGCCTGGCATTGAACTCCGTTTCTGAAGGGAAACACACAGCACAGTTCTCATCCAAGAAACACACTCTGCTATAGAGCATGAAGCACGCTCTTGTTTTCTAGTTTCTCTAATAAGGCGGGAAACGTGAGTGTGCTCAGAACAAAGAACCGTGTTTCCTACACACATGGACCATATCTAGTTCAACTCTGCTTCTGAAACTGATACAAATCACAGGTCCTCTAACATCACATGCTTTTCAGTTAAGAGCGAGAATCCTATGAGCTTCGTGAACGATGTAGCTTCCTTTGAGCTGAAAAGTGAGTGCGTTTACCTGAAACGAAGTCTTCTTTGTAGGAAGACACAGAGCCTGGCAATGAACTTCGTTTCTGAAGGGAAACAGACAGCACAGTTCTCATCCATGTAACACCCTCTGCATTAGAGCAAGAATTACTCTCTTGCTTTGTAGAGTCTCTAATAAGGCGGGACACGTGTGTGTGCTCTAGAACAAAAGAACCGTGCTTCCAACACACACGGATCATATCTAGTTCAACTCTCCTTCTGAAACTGATACAAACCACAGGTCGTCTACCATCCAATGCTTTTCAGTTATGAGCGAGAAACTTGTGAGCTTCGTGAACCATATAGCTTCCTTTGAGCTGAAAAGTGACTGCGTTTACCTGAAACGAACTCTTGCTTGCAGGAAGAAACATAGCCTGGCATTTCTCACCGTTTCTGAAGATAAACAAACAGCACATTTCTCATCTATGAAACAACCTCTGCTTTAGAGCAAGAAGCACGCTCTTGCTTTCTAGAATCTCTAAAAGGCGGGAAATGTGAGTGTGTTCAGAAAAATTAACTGTGTTTCCTACACACACGGACCATATCAAGTTCAACTCTGCTTCTGAAACCGATACAAACCACAGGTCCTCTAACATCCAATGCTTTTCAGTTAAGAGCAAGAAACATTTGAGCTTCGTGAACGATGTATCTTCGTTTCAGCCTAAAAGTGAGTGCGTTTACCTGAAACGAAGTCTTGCTTGTAGGAAGACACAGAGCCTGGCATTGACCTCCGTTTCTGAAGGGAAACACACAGTACATTCTCATCCATGAAACACACTCTGCTTTAGAGCAAGAAGCACGCTCTTGCTTTCTAGAGTCTCTAATAAGGCGGGAAACGTGAGTGTGCTCAGAACAAAAGAACCTTGCTTCCAACACTCACGGACCATATCTAGTTCAACTCTGCTTCTGAAACTGATACAAGCCACAGGTCCTCTAACATCCAATGCTTTTCAGTTAAGAGCAAACAACGTGTGAGCTTTCGTGAACAATGTAGCTTCCTTTGAGCTATGAAGTGAGTGCGTTTTCCTGAAACGAAGTCTTGCTTGTAGGAAGACACAGAGCCTGGCATTGAACTCCATTTCTGAAGGTAAACACACAGCACAGTTCTCATCCATGAAACACACTCTGCTTTAGAGCAAGAAGCACGCTCTTGCTTTCTAGGGTCTCTAAAAAGGGGGAAACGTGAGTGTGCACAGAATAATAAAACCGGGTTTCCTACACATACGGACCATATCAAGTTCAACTCTGCTTCCGAAACCGATACAAACCACAGGTCCTCTAACATCCAATGCTTTTCAGTTAAGAGCGAAAAACGTGTGAGCTTCGTGAACAATGTATCTTCGTTTCAGCTGAAAAGTGAGTGGGTTTACCTGAAACGTATTCTTGCTTGTAGGAAGAAACAGAGCCTGGCATTGAACTCCATTTCTGAAGGTAAACACACAGCACAGTTCTCATCCAGGAAACACACTCTGCTTTAGAGCAAGAAGCACGCTCTTGCTCTCTAGGGTCTCTAAAAAGGGGGGAAACGTGAGTGTGCTCAGAAAAAAAGAACCATGTTTCCTACACACACGGAGCACATGTAGTTCAATCTACTTCTGAAACTGATACAAACCACAGGTCCTCTAACATCCAATGCTTTTCAGTTAAGAGCGAGAAACGTGTGAGGTTCGTGAACAATGTAGCTTCCTTTGAGCTGAAATGTTCCTGGGTTTACCTGAATCGAAATCTTCTTTGTCGGAAGACACAGAGCCTGGCAATGAACTCCGTTTATGAAGGGAAACAGACAGCACAGTTCTCATCCATGAAACACACTCTGCTTTAGAGCAAGAAGCATGCTCTTGCTTTCTAGAGTCTCTAATAAGGCGGGAAACTTGAGTGTGCCCAGAACAAAAGAACCGTGCTTCCAAGACACATGGACCATATCTAGTTCAACTCTCCTTCAGAAACTGATACAAACCACAGGTCCTCTAACATCCAATGCTTTTCAGTTATGAGGGAGAAATTTGTGAGTTTCGTGAACCATACAGTTCCTTTGAGCTGAAAAGTGACTGCTTTTACCTGAAACGAACTCTTGCTTGCAGGAAGAAACATAGCCTGGCATTTCACACCGTTTCTGAAGATAAACACACAGCACATTTCTCATCTATGAAACAACCTCTGCTTTAGAGCAAGAAGCACGCTCTTGCTTTCTAGAGTCTCTAATAAGGCGGGAAACGTGAGTGTGCTCACAACAAATAACTGTGTTTCCTACATACACGGACCATATCTAGTTCCACTCTGCTTCTGAAACTGATACAATCCACAGGTACTCTAACATCCAATGCTTTTCAGTACGGAGCGACAAACGTGTGAGCTTCGTGAACAATGTAGCTTCGTTTGAGCTGAGAAGTGATAGCGTTTTCCTGAAACGAAGTCTTGCATGTAGGAAGACACAGAGCCTGGCATTGAACTCCGTTACTGAAGGTAAACACACAGCACAGTTCTCTTCCATGAAACACACTCTGCTTTAGAGCAAGAAGCTCGCTCTTGCTTTCTAGGGTCTCTAAAAAGGGGGGAAACGTGAGTGTGCACAGAATAAAAAAACCGGGTTTCCTACACATACGGACCATATCAAGTTCAACTCTGCTTCCGAAACCGATACAAACCACAGATCCTCTAACATACAATGCTTTGCAGTTATGATCGAGAAACGTGTGAGCTTCGTGAACAGTGTAGATTCTTTTGAGCTGAAAAGTGAGTGCGTTTACCTGAAACGAAATCTTGCTTGTAGGAAGACACAGAGCCTGGCAATGAATACCGTTTCTGAAGGGAAACTGAAAGCACAGTTCTCATCCATGAAACACACTCTTCTTTAGAGCAAGAAGCACGCTCTTGCTTTCTAGAGTCTCTAATAAGGCGGGAAACGTGAGTGTGCTCAGAACAAAGAACTGTGCTTCCAACACACACGGACCATATCTAGTTCAACTATGCTTCTGAAACTGATACAAGCCACAGGTCCTCTAACATTCAATGCTTTTCAGTTAAGAGCAAGAAATGTGTGAGCTTCGTGAACAATGTAGCTTCTTTTGAGCTGAAAAGTGAGTGCGTTTACCTGAAACGAAGTCTTGCTTGTAGGAAGACATAGAGCCTGGCATTGAACTCCGTTTCTGAAGGTAAACACACAGCACAGTTCTCATCCATGAAACACACTCTGCTTTAGAGCAAGAAGCACGCTCTTGCTTTCTAGAATCTCTAATAAGGCGGGAAAAGTGAGTGTGCTCTGAACAAAAGAACCGTGTTTCCTACACACACGGACCATATCTAGTTCCACTCTGCTTCTGAAACTGATACAAGTCACAGGTCCTCTAACATCCAACGCTTTTCAGTTAAGAGCGAGAAATTTGTGAGCTTCGTGAACAATGTAGCTACTTTTGCGCTGAAAAGTGAGTGCGTTTACCTGAAATGAAGTCTTGCTTGTAGGAAGACACAGAGCCTGGCATTGAACTCCGTTTCTGAAGGTAAACACACAGCACAGTTCTCTTCCATGAAACACACTCTGCTTTAGAGCAAGAAGCACGCTCTTGCTTTCTAGGGTCTCTAAAAAGGGGGGAAACGTGAGTGTGCACAGAATAATAAAACCGGGTTTCCTACACATACGGACCATATCAAGTTCAACTCTGCTTCCGAAACCGATACAAACCACAGGTCCTCTAACATCCAATGCTTTTCAGTTAAGAGCGAAAAACGTGTGAGCTTCGTGAACAATGTATCTTCGATTGAGCTGAAAAGTGAGTGCGTTTACCTGAAACGAAATCGTGCTTGTAGGAAGACACAGAGCCTGGCATTGAACTCCGTTTCTGAAGGTAAACACAAAGCACAGTTTTCATCCATGAAACACACTCTGCTTTAGAGCAAGAAGCACGCTCTTGCTTTCTAGAATCTCTAAAATGCGGGAAATGTGAGTGTGTTCAGAGAAAATAACTGTGATTCCTACACATACGGAACATATCTAGTTCCACTCTGCTTCTACAACTGATACGAACCACAGGTCCACTAACATCAAATGCTTTTCAGTTCAGAGTGAGAAACGTGTGAGCTTCGTGAACAATGTAGCTTGTTTTGAGCTGAAAAGTGAATGTGTTTACTAGAAAGGAAGTCTTGCTTGTAGAAAGACACAGAGCATGGCATTGAACTCCGTTTCTGAAGGGAAACACACAGCACAGTTCTCATCCATGAAACACACTCTGCTTTAGAGCAAGAAGCACGCTCTTGCTTTCTAGAGTCTCTAATAAGGCGGGAAAAGTGAGTGTGCTCAGAACAAAAGAACTGTGCTTCCAACACACATGGACCATACCTAGTTCAACTCTGCTTCTGAAAATGATACAAGCCACAGGTCCTCTAACATCCAATGCTTTTCAGTTAAGAGCGAGCAACGTGTGAGCTTTCATGAACAATGTAGCTTCCTTTGAGCTATGAAGTGAGTTCGTTTCCCTGAAACGAAGTCTTGGTTGTAGGAAGACACAGAGCCTGGCATTGAACTCCGTTTCTGAAGATAAACACACAGCACAGTTCTCATCCATGAAAAACACTCTGCTTTAGAGCAAGAAGCACGCACTTGCTTTCTAGAATCTCTAAAACGCAGGAAATGATAGTGTGTTCAGAAAAATAACTGTGTTTCCTACACACACGGACCATATCTAGTTCCACTCTGCTTCTAAAACTGATACGAACCACAGGTCCTCTAACATCAAATTGTTTCAGTTAAGAGCAAGAAACGTGTGAGCTTCGTGAACAATGTATCTTCTTTTGAGCTGAAAAGTGAATGTGTTTACCAGAAAGGAAGTCTTGCTTGTAGGAAGACACAGAGCATGGCATTGAACTCCGTTTCTGAAGGGAAACACACAGCACAGTTCTAAGCCATGAAACATACTCTGCTTTAGAGCAAGAATCACGCTCTTTCTTTCTAGGGTCTCTAATAAGAGGGAAACGTGAGTGTGCTCAGAATAAAAAAGCCGGGTTTCCTACACACACGGACCATATCAAGTTCAACTCTGCTTCTGAAACCGATACAAACCACATGTCCTCTAACAACCAATGCTTTTCAGTTAAGAGCGAGAAACGTGTGAGCTTCGTGAACAATGTAGCTTCGTTTCAGCTGAAAAGTGAGTGCGTTTACCTGAAATGAAGTCTTGCTTGTAGGAAGAAACAGAGCCTGGCATTGAATTCCGTTTCTGAATGGAAACACACAGCACAGTTTTCATTCCATGAAACACACTCATCTATAGAGCAAGAAGCATACTCTTGCTTTCTAGAGTCTCTAATAAGGCAGGAAACGTGAGTGTGACAGAACAACGAACCGTGTTTCCTCCACACACGGAGCACATGTAGTTCAATCTTCTTCTGAAACTGATACAAACCTCAGGTCCTCTAACATCCAATGCTTTTCAGTTAAGAGCGAGAAACCTATGAGCTTCGTGAACGATGTAGCTTCCTTTGAGCTGAAAAGTGAGTGCGTTTACCTGAAACGAAGTCTTGCTTGTAGGAAGACACAGAGCCTGGCATTGAACTCCGTTTCTGAAGGGAAACACACAGCACAGTTCTCATCCATGAAACACACTCTGCTATAGAGCATGAAGCACGCTCTTGTTTTCTAGAGTCTCTAATAAGGCGGCAAACGTGAGTGTGCTCAGAACAAAAGAACCGTGTTTCCTACACACATGGACCATATCTAGTTCAACTCTGCTTCTGAAACTGATACAAATCACAGGTCCTCTAACATCCAATGCTTTTCAGTTAAGAGCGAGAAAGCTATGAGCTTCGTGAACGATGTAGCTTCCTTTGAGCTGAAAAGTGAGTGCGTTTACCTGAAACGAAGTCTTGCTTGTAGGAAGAAACAGAGCCTGGCATTTAACTCCGTTTCTGAAGGGAAACACACAGCACACTTCTCATCCATGAAACACACTCTGCTTTAGAGCAAGAAGCACGCTCTTGCTTTCTAGAGTCTCTAATAAGGCGGGAAACGTGAGTGTGCTCAGAACAAAAGAGCCGTGCTTCCAACACACACGGACCATATCTAGTTCAACTCTGCTTCTGAAACTGATACAAGCCACAGGTCCTCTAACATCAATGCTTTTCAGTTAAGAGCGAGAAACGTGTGAGCTTTCGTGAATAATGTAGCTTCCTTTGAGCTGTGAAGTGAGTGCGTTTTCCTGAAACGAAGTCTTGCTTGTAGGAAGACACGGAGCCTGGCATTGAACTCCGTTTCTGAAGGGAAACACACAGCACAGTTCTCATCCATGAAACACACTCTGCTTTAGAGCAAGAAGCATGCTCTTGCTTTCTAGAGTCTCTAATAAGGCGGGAAACGTGAGTGTGATCAGAACAAAAGAACTGTGCTTCCAACACACACGGACCATACCTAGTTCAACTCTGCTTCTGAAACTGATACAAGCCACAGGTCCTCTAACATCCAATGCTTTTCAGTTAAGAGCGAGCAACGTGTGAGCTTTCGTGAACAATGTAGCTTCCTTTGAGCTATGAAGTGAGTGGGTTTTCCTGAAACGAAGTCTTGCTTGTAGGAAGACACAGAGCCTGGCATTGAACTCCGTTTCTGAAGGTAAACACACAGCACAGTTCTCATCCATGAAACACACTCTGCTTTAGAGCAAGAAGCACGCTCTTGCTTTCTAGAATCTCTAAAATGCGGGAAATGTGAGTGTGTTCAGAAAAAATACCTGTGTTTACTACACACATGGACCATATCTAGTTCCACTCTGCTTCTAAAACTGATACGAACCACAGGTCCTCTAACATCAAATGCTTTTCAGTTAAGAGCAAGAAACGTGTGAGCTTCGTGAACAATGTAGCTTCTTTTGATCTGAAAAGTGAACGTGTTTACCAGAAAGGAAGTCTTGCTTGTAGGAAGACACAGAGCATGGCATTGAACTCCGTTTCTGAAGGGAAACACACAGCACAGTTCTCATCCATGAAACACACTCTGCTTTAGAGCAAGAAGCACGCTCTTGCTTTCTAGGGTCTCTAATAAGGGGGGAAACATGAGTGTGCACAGAATAAAAAAGCCGGGTTTCCTACACACACAGACCATATCAAGTTCAACTCTGCTTCTGAAACCGATACAAACCACAGGTCCTCTAACAACCAATGCTTTTCAGTTAAGAGTGAGAAACGTGTGAGCTTCGTGAACAATGTAGCTTCGTTTGAGCTGAAAGTGAGAGCGTTTACCTGAAACGAAGTCTTGCTTGTAGGAAGAAACAGAGCCTGGCATTGAATTCCCTTTCTGAAGGGAAACACACAGCACAATTCTCATTCCATGAAACACACTCTGCTATAGAGCAAGAAGCATACTCTTGCTTTCTAGAGTCTCTAATAAGGCAGGAAACGTGAGTGTGCTCAGAACAAAAGAACCGTGTTTCCTCCACACACGGAGCACATGTAGTTCAATCTTCTTCTGAAACTGATACAAACCACAGGTCCTCTAACATCCAATGCTTTTCAGTTAAGAGCGAGAAACCTATGAGCTTCGTGAACGATGTAGCTTCCTTTGAGCTGAAAAGTGAGTGTGTTTAACTGAAACGAAGTCTTGCTTGTAGGCAGACACAGAGCCTGGCATTGAACTCGGTTTCTGAAGGGAAACACACAGCACAGTTCTCATCCATGAAACACACTCTGCTATAGAGCATGAAGCACGCTCTTGTTTTCTAGAGTCTCTATTAAGGCGGCAAACGTGAGTGTGCTCAGAACAAAAGAACCGTGTTTCCTACACACATGGACCATATCTAGTTCAACTCTGCTTCTGAAACTGATACAAATCACAGGTCCTCTAACATCCAATGCTTTTCAGTTAAGAGCAAGAAAGCTATGAGCTTCGTGAACGATGTAGCTTCCTTTGAGCTGAAAAGTGACTGCGTTTACCTGAAACGAACTCTTGCTTGCAGGAAGAAACATAGCCTGGCATTTCACACCATTTCTGAAGATAAACAAACAGCACATTTCTCATCTATGAAACAACCTCTGCTTCAGAGCAAGAAGCACGCTCTTGCTTTGTAGAGTCTCTAATAAGGCGGGAAACGTGAGTGTGCTCAGAACAAAAGAACCGTGTTTCCAACACACACGGACCATATCAAGTTCAACTCTGCTTCTGAAACCGATACAAACCTCAGGTCCTCTAACATCCAATGCTTTTCAGTTAAGAGCGAGAAACGTTTGAGCTTCGTGAACGATGTAGCTTCGTTTGAGCTGAAAAGTGAGTGCGTTTACCTGAAACGAAGTCTTGCTTGTAGGAAGACACAGACCCTGGCATTGAACTCCATTTCTGAAGGGAAACACACAGCACAGTTCTCATCCATGAAACACACTCTGCTTTAGAGCAAGAAGCACGCTCTTGCTTTCTAGGGTCTCAAATAAGGGGGGGAACGTGAGTGTGCTCAGAATAAAAAAACCGGGTTTCCTACACACACGGACCATATCAAGTGAAACTCTGCTTCTGAAAATGATACAAACAACAGGTCCTCTAACATCCAATGCTTTTCAGTTAAGAGCGAGAAACGTGTGAGCTTCGTGAACAATGTATCTTCGTTTCAGCTGAAAAGTGAGTGCGTTTACCTGAAACGAAGTCTTGCTTGTACGAAGACACAGAGCCTGGCATTGACCTCCGTTTCTGAAGGGAAACACACAGCACATTCTCATCCATGAAACACACTCTGCTTTAGAGCAAGAAGCACGCTCTTGCTTTCTAGAGTCTCTAATAAGGCGGGAAACGTGAGTGTGCTCAGAAAAAAAGAACCTTGCTTCCAACACTCACGGACCATATCTAGTTCAACTCTGCTTCTGAAACTGATACAAGCCACAGGTCCTCTAACATCCAATGCTTTTCAGTTAAGAGCAAGCAACGTGTGAGCTTTCGTGAACAATGTATCTTCCTTTGAGCTATGAAGTGAGTGCGTTTTCCTGAAACGAAGTCTTGCTTGTAGGAAGACACAGAGCCTGGCATTGAACTCCATTTCTGAAGGTAAACACACAGCACAGTTCTCATCCATGAAACACACTCTGCTATAGAGCATGAAGCACGCTCTTGTTTTCTAGAGTCTCTAATAAGGCGGCAAACGTGAGTGTGCTCAGAACAAAAGAACCGTGTTTCCTACACACATGGACCATATCTAGTTCAACTCTGCTTCTGAAACTGATACAAATCACAGGTCCTCTAACATCCAATGCTTTTCAGTTAAGAGCGAGAAAGCTATGAGCTTCGTGAACGATGTAGCTTCCTTTGAGCTGAAAAGTGAGTGCGTTTACCTGAAACGAAGTCTTGCTTGTAGGAAGAAACAGAGCCTGGCATTTAACTCCGTTTCTGAAGGGAAACACACAGCACACTTCTCATCCATGAAACACACTCTGCTTTAGAGCAAGAAGCACGCTCTTGCTTTCTAGAGTCTCTAATAAGGCGGGAAACGTGAGTGTGCTCAGAACAAAAGAGCCGTGCTTCCAACACACACGGACCATATCTAGTTCAACTCTGCTTCTGAAACTGATACAAGCCACAGGTCCTCTAACATCAATGCTTTTCAGTTAAGAGCGAGAAACGTGTGAGCTTTCGTGAATAATGTAGCTTCCTTTGAGCTGTGAAGTGAGTGCGTTTTCCTGAAATGAAGTCTTGCTTGTAGGAAGACACGGAGCCTGGCATTGAACTCCGTTTCTGAAGGGAAACACACAGTACAGTTCTCATCCATGAAACACACTCTGCTTTAGAGCAAGAAGCATGCTCTTGCTTTCTAGAGTCTCTAATAAGGCGGGAAACGTGAGTGTGATCAGAACAAAAGAACTGTGCTTCCAACACACACGGACCATACCTAGTTCAACTCTGCTTCTGAAACTGATACAAGCCACAGGTCCTCTAACATCCAATGCTTTTCAGTTAAGAGCGAGCAACGTGTGAGCTTTCGTGAACAATGTAGCTTCCTTTGAGCTATGAAGTGAGTGGGTTTTCCTGAAACGAAGTCTTGCTTGTAGGAAGACACAGAGCCTGGCATTGAACTCCGTTTCTGAAGGTAAACACACAGCACAGTTCTCATCCATGAAACACACTCTGCTTTAGAGCAAGAAGCACGCTCTTGCTTTCTAGAATCTCTAAAATGCGGGAAATGTGAGTGTGTTCAGAAAAAATACCTGTGTTTACTACACACATGGACCATATCTAGTTCCACTCTGCTTCTAAAACTGATACGAACCACAGGTCCTCTAACATCAAATGCTTTTCAGTTAAGAGCAAGAAACGTGTGAGCTTCGTGAACAATGTAGCTTCTTTTGAGCTGAAAAGTGAACGTGTTTACCAGAAAGGAAGTCTTGCTTGTAGGAAGACACAGAGCATGGCATTGAACTCCGTTTCTGAAGGGAAACACACAGCACAGTTCTCATCCATGAAACACACTCTGCTTTAGAGCAAGAAGCACGCTCTTGCTTTCTAGGGTCTCTAATAAGGGGGGAAACATGAGTGTGCACAGAATAAAAAAGCCGGGTTTCCTACACACACAGACCATATCAAGTTCAACTCTGCTTCTGAAACCGATACAAACCACAGGTCCTCTAACAACCAATGCTTTTCAGTTAAGAGTGAGAAACGTGTGAGCTTCGTGAACAATGTAGCTTCGTTTGAGCTGAAAGTGAGAGCGTTTACCTGAAACGAAGTCTTGCTTGTAGGAAGAAACAGAGCCTGGCATTGAATTCCCTTTCTGAAGGGAAACACACAGCACAATTCTCATTCCATGAAACACACTCTGCTATAGAGCAAGAAGCATACTCTTGCTTTCTAGAGTCTCTAATAAGGCAGGAAACGTGAGTGTGCTCAGAACAAAAGAACCGTGTTTCCTCCACACACGGAGCACATGTAGTTCAATCTTCTTCTGAAACTGATACAAACCACAGGTCCTCTAACATCCAATGCTTTTCAGTTAAGAGCGAGAAACCTATGAGCTTCGTGAACGATGTAGCTTCCTTTGAGCTGAAAAGTGAGTGTGTTTAACTGAAACGAAGTCTTGCTTGTAGGCAGACACAGAGCCTGGCATTGAACTCGGTTTCTGAAGGGAAACACACAGCACAGTTCTCATCCATGAAACACACTCTGCTATAGAGCATGAAGCACGCTCTTGTTTTCTAGAGTCTCTATTAAGGCGGCAAACGTGAGTGTGCTCAGAACAAAAGAACCGTGTTTCCTACACACATGGACCATATCTAGTTCAACTCTGCTTCTGAAACTGATACAAATCACAGGTCCTCTAACATCCAATGCTTTTCAGTTAAGAGCAAGAAAGCTATGAGCTTCGTGAACGATGTAGCTTCCTTTGAGCTGAAAAGTGACTGCGTTTACCTGAAACGAACTCTTGCTTGCAGGAAGAAACATAGCCTGGCATTTCACACCATTTCTGAAGATAAACAAACAGCACATTTCTCATCTATGAAACAACCTCTGCTTCAGAGCAAGAAGCACGCTCTTGCTTTGTAGAGTCTCTAATAAGGCGGGAAACGTGAGTGTGCTCAGAACAAAAGAACCGTGTTTCCAACACACACGGACCATATCAAGTTCAACTCTGCTTCTGAAACCGATACAAACCTCAGGTCCTCTAACATCCAATGCTTTTCAGTTAAGAGCGAGAAACGTTTGAGCTTCGTGAACGATGTAGCTTCGTTTGAGCTGAAAAGTGAGTGCGTTTACCTGAAACGAAGTCTTGCTTGTAGGAAGACACAGACCCTGGCATTGAACTCCATTTCTGAAGGGAAACACACAGCACAGTTCTCATCCATGAAACACACTCTGCTTTAGAGCAAGAAGCACGCTCTTGCTTTCTAGGGTCTCAAATAAGGGGGGGAACGTGAGTGTGCTCAGAATAAAAAAACCGGGTTTCCTACACACACGGACCATATCAAGTTAAACTCTGCTTCTGAAAATGATACAAACAACAGGTCCTCTAACATCCAATGCTTTTCAGTTAAGAGCGAGAAACGTGTGAGCTTCGTGAACAATGTATCTTCGTTTCAGCTGAAAAGTGAGTGCGTTTACCTGAAACGAAGTCTTGCTTGTACGAAGACACAGAGCCTGGCATTGACCTCCGTTTCTGAAGGGAAACACACAGCACATTCTCATCCATGAAACACACTCTGCTTTAGAGCAAGAAGCACGCTCTTGCTTTCTAGAGTCTCTAATAAGGCGGGAAACGTGAGTGTGCTCAGAAAAAAAGAACCTTGCTTCCAACACTCACGGACCATATCTAGTTCAACTCTGCTTCTGAAACTGATACAAGCCACAGGTCCTCTAACATCCAATGCTTTTCAGTTAAGAGCAAGCAACGTGTGAGCTTTCGTGAACAATGTATCTTCCTTTGAGCTATGAAGTGAGTGCGTTTTCCTGAAACGAAGTCTTGCTTGTAGGAAGACACAGAGCCTGGCATTGAACTCCATTTCTGAAGGTAAACACACAGCACAGTTCTCATCCATGAAACACACTCTGCTTTAGAGCAAGAAGCACGCTCTTGCTTTCTAGAATCTCTAAAAGGCGGGAAAAGTGAGTGTGTTCAGAAAAAATAACTGTGTTTACTACACACACGGACCAAATCTAGTTCCACTCTGCTTCTAAAACTGATACGAACCACAGGTCCTCTAACATCCAACGCTTTTCAGTTAAGAGCGAGAAATTTGTGAGCTTCGTGAACAATGTAGCTACTTTTGCGCTGAAAAGTGAGTGCGTTTACCTGAAATGAAGTCTTGCTTGTAGGAAGACACAGAGCCTGGCATTGAACTCCGTTTCTGAAGGTAAACACACAGCACAGTTCTCTTCCATGAAACACACTCTGCTTTAGAGCAAGAAGCACGCTCTTGCTTTCTAGGGTCTCTAAAAAGGGGGGAAACGTGAGTGTGCACAGAATAATAAAACCGGGTTTCCTACACATACGGACCATATCAAGTTCAACTCTGCTTCCGAAACCGATACAAACCACAGGTCCTCTAACATCCAATGCTTTTCAGTTAAGAGCGAAAAACGTGTGAGCTTCGTGAACAATGTATCTTCGATTGAGCTGAAAAGTGAGTGCGTTTACCTGAAACGAAATCGTGCTTGTAGGAAGACACAGAGCCTGGCATTGAACTCCGTTTCTGAAGGTAAACACAAAGCACAGTTTTCATCCATGAAACACACTCTGCTTTAGAGCAAGAAGCACGCTCTTGCTTTCTAGAATCTCTAAAATGCGGGAAATGTGAGTGTGTTCAGAGAAAATAACTGTGATTCCTACACATACGGAACATATCTAGTTCCACTCTGCTTCTACAACTGATACGAACCACAGGTCCACTAACATCAAATGCTTTTCAGTTCAGAGCGAGAAACGTGTGAGCTTCGTGAACAATGTAGCTTGTTTTGAGCTGAAAAGTGAATGTGTTTACTAGAAAGGAAGTCTTGCTTGTAGAAAGACACAGAGCATGGCATTGAACTCCGTTTCTGAAGGGAAACACACAGCACAGTTCTCATCCATGAAACACACTCTGCTTTAGAGCAAGAAGCACGCTCTTGCTTTCTAGAGTCTCTAATAAGGCGGGAAAAGTGAGTGTGCTCAGAACAAAAGAACTGTGCTTCCAACACACATGGACCATACCTAGTTCAACTCTGCTTCTGAAAATGATACAAGCCACAGGTCCTCTAACATCCAATGCTTTTCAGTTAAGAGCGAGCAACGTGTGAGCTTTCATGAACAATGTAGCTTCCTTTGAGCTATGAAGTGAGTTCGTTTCCCTGAAACGAAGTCTTGGTTGTAGGAAGACACAGAGCCTGGCATTGAACTCCGTTTCTGAAGATAAACACACAGCACAGTTCTCATCCATGAAAAACACTCTGCTTTAGAGCAAGAAGCACGCACTTGCTTTCTAGAATCTCTAAAACGCAGGAAATGATAGTGTGTTCAGAAAAATAACTGTGTTTCCTACACACACGGACCATATCTAGTTCCACTCTGCTTCTAAAACTGATATGAACCACAGGTCCTCTAACATCAAATTGTTTCAGTTAAGAGCAAGAAACGTGTGAGCTTCGTGAACAATGTATCTTCTTTTGAGCTGAAAAGTGAATGTGTTTACCAGAAAGGAAGTCTTGCTTGTAGGAAGACACAGAGCATGGCATTGAACTCCGTTTCTGAAGGGAAACACACAGCACAGTTCTAAGCCATGAAACATACTCTGCTTTAGAGCAAGAATCACGCTCTTTCTTTCTAGGGTCTCTAATAAGAGGGAAATGTGAGTGTGCTCAGAATAAAAAAGCCGGGTTTCCTACACACACGGACCATATCAAGTTCAACTCTGCTTCTGAAACCGATACAAACCACATGTCCTCTAACAACCAATGCTTTTCAGTTAAGAGCGAGAAACGTGTGAGCTTCGTGAACAATGTAGCTTCGTTTCAGCTGAAAAGTGAGTGCGTTTACCTGAAATGAAGTCTTGCTTGTAGGAAGAAACAGAGCCTGGCATTGAATTCCGTTTCTGAATGGAAACACACAGCACAGTTTTCATTCCATGAAACACACTCATCTATAGAGCAAGAAGCATACTCTTGCTTTCTAGAGTCTCTAATAAGGCAGGAAACGTGAGTGTGACAGAACAACGAACCGTGTTTCCTCCACACACGGAGCACATGTAGTTCAATCTTCTTCTGAAACTGATACAAACCTCAGGTCCTCTAACATCCAATGCTTTTCAGTTAAGAGCGAGAAACCTATGAGCTTCGTGAACGATGTAGCTTCCTTTGAGCTGAAAAGTGAGTGCGTTTACCTGAAACGAAGTCTTGCTTGTAGGAAGACACAGAGCCTGGCATTGAACTCCGTTTCTGAAGGGAAACACACAGCACAGTTCTCATCCATGAAACACACTCTGCTATAGAGCATGAAGCACGCTCTTGTTTTCTAGAGTCTCTAATAAGGCGGCAAACGTGAGTGTGCTCAGAACAAAAGAACCGTGTTTCCTACACACATGGACCATATCTAGTTCAACTCTGCTTCTGAAACTGATACAAATCACAGGTCCTCTAACATCCAATGCTTTTCAGTTAAGAGCGAGAAAGCTATGAGCTTCGTGAACGATGTAGCTTCCTTTGAGCTGAAAAGTGAGTGCGTTTACCTGAAACGAAGTCTTGCTTGTAGGAAGAAACAGAGCCTGGCATTTAACTCCGTTTCTGAAGGGAAACACACAGCACACTTCTCATCCATGAAACACACTCTGCTTTAGAGCAAGAAGCACGCTCTTGCTTTCTAGAGTCTCTAATAAGGCGGGAAACGTGAGTGTGCTCAGAACAAAAGAGCCGTGCTTCCAACACACACGGACCATATCTAGTTCAACTCTGCTTCTGAAACTGATACAAGCCACAGGTCCTCTAACATCAATGCTTTTCAGTTAAGAGCGAGAAACGTGTGAGCTTTCGTGAATAATGTAGCTTCCTTTGAGCTGTGAAGTGAGTGCGTTTTCCTGAAACGAAGTCTTGCTTGTAGGAAGACACGGAGCCTGGCATTGAACTCCGTTTCTGAAGGGAAACACACAGCACAGTTCTCATCCATGAAACACACTCTGCTTTAGAGCAAGAAGCATGCTCTTGCTTTCTAGAGTCTCTAATAAGGCGGGAAACATGAGTGTGATCAGAACAAAAGAACTGTGCTTCCAACACACACGGACCATACCTAGTTCAACTCTGCTTCTGAAACTGATACAAGCCACAGGTCCTCTAACATCCAATGCTTTTCAGTTAAGAGCGAGCAACGTGTGAGCTTTCGTGAACAATGTAGCTTCCTTTGAGCTGAAAAGTGACTGCGTTTACCTGAAACGAACTCTTGCTTGCAGGAAGAAACATAGCCTGGCATTTCACACCATTTCTGAAGATAAACAAACAGCACATTTCTCATCTATGAAACAACCTCTGCTTCAGAGCAAGAAGCACGCTCTTGCTTTGTAGAGTCTCTAATAAGGCGGGAAACGTGAGTGTGCTCAGAACAAAAGAACCGTGTTTCCAACACACACGGACCATATCAAGTTCAACTCTGCTTCTGAAACCGATACGAACCTCAGGTCCTCTAACATCCAATGCTTTTCAGTTAAGAGCGAGAAACGTTTGAGCTTCGTGAACGATGTAGCTTCGTTTGAGCTGAAAAGTGAGTGCGTTTACCTGAAACGAAGTCTTGCTTGTAGGAAGACACAGACCCTGGCATTGAACTCCATTTCTGAAGGGAAACACACAGCACAGTTCTCATCCATGAAACACACTCTGCTTTAGAGCAAGAAGCACGCTCTTGCTTTCTAGGGTCTCAAATAAGGGGGGGAACGTGAGTGTGCTCAGAATAAAAAAACCGGGTTTCCTACACACACGGACCATATCAAGTTAAACTCTGCTTCTGAAAATGATACAAACAACAGGTCCTCTAACATCCAATGCTTTTCAGTTAAGAGCGAGAAACGTGTGAGCTTCGTGAACAATGTATCTTCGTTTCAGCTGAAAAGTGAGTGCGTTTACCTGAAACGAAGTCTTGCTTGTACGAAGACACAGAGCCTGGCATTGACCTCCGTTTCTGAAGGGAAACACACAGCACATTCTCATCCATGAAACACACTCTGCTTTAGAGCAAGAAGCACGCTCTTGCTTTCTAGAGTCTCTAATAAGGCGGGAAACGTGAGTGTGCTCAGAAAAAAAGAACCTTGCTTCCAACACTCACGGACCATATCTAGTTCAACTCTGCTTCTGAAACTGATACAAGCCACAGGTCCTCTAACATCCAATGCTTTTCAGTTAAGAGCAAGCAACGTGTGAGCTTTCGTGAACAATGTATCTTCCTTTGAGCTATGAAGTGAGTGCGTTTTCCTGAAACGAAGTCTTGCTTGTAGGAAGACACAGAGCCTGGCATTGAACTCCATTTCTGAAGGTAAACACACAGCACAGTTCTCATCCATGAAACACACTCTGCTTTAGAGCAAGAAGCACGCTCTTGCTTTCTAGAATCTCTAAAAGGCGGGAAAAGTGAGTGTGTTCAGAAAAAATAACTGTGTTTACTACACACACGGACCAAATCTAGTTCCACTCTGCTTCTAAAACTGATACGAACCACAGGTCCTCTAACATCAAATGCTTTTCAGTTAAGAGCGAGAAACGTGTGATCTTCGTGAACAATGTAGCTTCTTTTGAGCTGAAAAGTGAATGTGTTTACCGGAAATGAAGTCTTGCTTGTAGGAAGACACAGAGCATGGCATTGAACTCCGTTTCTGATGGGAAACACACAGCACAGTTCTCATCCATGAAACACACTCTGCTTTAGAGCAAGAAGCACGCTCTTGCTTTCTAGAGTCTCTAATAAGGCGGGAAACATGAGTGTGCTCAGAACAAAAGAACCGTGCTTCCAACACACGGACCATATCTAGTTCAACTCTGCTTCTGAAACTGATACAAGCCACTGGTCCTCTAACATCCAATGCTTTTCAGTTAAGAGCGAGAAACGTGTGAGCTTCGTGAACAATGTAGCTTCTTTTGAGCTGAAAAGTGAGTGCGTTTACCTGAAACGAAGTCTTGCTTGTAGGAAGACACAGAGCCTGGCATTGAACTCCGTTTCTGAAGGGAAACACACAGCACAGTTCTCATCCAAGAAACACACTCTGCTATAGAGCATGAAGCACGCTCTTGTTTTCTAGTTTCTCTAATAAGGCGGGAAACGTGAGTGTGCTCAGAACAAAGAACCGTGTTTCCTACACACATGGACCATATCTAGTTCAACTCTGCTTCTGAAACTGATACAAATCACAGGTCCTCTAACATCACATGCTTTTCAGTTAAGAGCGAGAATCCTATGAGCTTCGTGAACGATGTAGCTTCCTTTGAGCTGAAAAGTGAGTGCGTTTACCTGAAACGAAGTCTTCTTTGTAGGAAGACACAGAGCCTGGCAATGAACTTCGTTTCTGAAGGGAAACAGACAGCACAGTTCTCATCCATGTAACACCCTCTGCATTAGAGCAAGAAGCACTCTCTTGCTTTGTAGAGTCTCTAATAAGGCGGGACACGTGTGTGTGCTCTAGAACAAAAGAACCGTGCTTCCAACACACACGGATCATATCTAGTTCAACTCTCCTTCTGAAACTGATACAAACCACAGGTCGTCTACCATCCAATGCTTTTCAGTTATGAGCGAGAAACTTGTGAGCTTCGTGAACCATATAGCTTCCTTTGAGCTGAAAAGTGACTGCGTTTACCTGAAACGAACTCTTGCTTGCAGGAAGAAACATAGCCTGGCATTTCTCACCGTTTCTGAAGATAAACAAACAGCACATTTCTCATCTATGAAACAACCTCTGCTTTAGAGCAAGAAGCTCGCTCTTGCTTTCTAGAATCTCTAATAAGGCGGGAAACGTGAGTGTGCTCACAACAAATAACTGTGTTTCCTACATACACGGACCATATCTAGTTCCACTCTGCTTCTGAAACTGATACAATCCACAGGTCCTCTAACATCCAATGCTTTTCAGTACGGAGCGACAAACGTGTGAGCTTCGTGAACAATGTAGCTTCGTTTGAGCTGAGAAGTGATAGCGTTTTCCTGAAACGAAGTCTTGCTTGTAGGAAGACACAGAGCCTGGCATTGAACTCCGTTACTGAAGGTAAACACACAGCACAGTTCTCTTCCATGAAACACACTCTGCTTTAGAGCAAGAAGCTCGCTCTTGCTTTCTAGGGTCTCTAAAAAGGGGGGAAACGTGAGTGTGCACAGAATAAAAAAACCGGGTTTCCTACACATACGGACCATATCAAGTTCAACTCTGCTTCCGAAACCGATACAAACCACAGATCCTCTAACATCCAATGCTTTGCAGTTATGATCGAGAAACGTGTGAGCTTCGTGAACAGTGTAGATTCTTTTGAGCTTAAAAGTGAGTGCGTTTACCTGAAACGAAATCTTGCTTGTAGGAAGACACAGAGCCTGGCAATGAATACCGTTTCTGAAGGGAAACTGAAAGCACAGTTCTCATCCATGAAACACACTCTTCTTTAGAGCAAGAAGCACGCTCTTGCTTTCTAGAGTCTCTAATAAGGCGGGAAACGTGAGTGTGCTCAGAACAAAGAACTGTGCTTCCAACACACACGGACCATATCTAGTTCAACTATGCTTCTGAAACTGATACAAGCCACAGGTCCTCTAACATTCAATGCTTTTCAGTTAAGAGCAAGAAATGTGTGAGCTTCGTGAACAATGTAGCTTCTTTTGAGCTGAAAAGTGAGTGCGTTTACCTGAAACGAAGTCTTGCTTGTAGGAAGACATAGAGCCTGGCATTGAACTCCGTTTCTGAAGGTAAACACACAGCACAGTTCTCATCCATGAAACACACTCTGCTTTAGAGCAAGAAGCACGCTCTTGCTTTCTAGAATCTCTAATAAGGCGGGAAAAGTGAGTGTGCTCTGAACAAAAGAACCGTGTTTCCTACACACACGGACCATATCTAGTTCCACTCTGCTTCTGAAACTGATACAAGTCACAGGTCCTCTAACATCCAACGCTTTTCAGTTAAGAGCGAGAAATTTGTGAGCTTCGTGAACAATGTAGCTACTTTTGCGCTGAAAAGTGAGTGCGTTTACCTGAAATGAAGTCTTGCTTGTAGGAAGACACAGAGCCTGGCATTGAACTCCGTTTCTGAAGGTAAACACACAGCACAGTTCTCTTCCATGAAACACACTCTGCTTTAGAGCAAGAAGCACGCTCTTGCTTTCTAGGGTCTCTAAAAAGGGGGGAAACGTGAGTGTGCACAGAATAATAAAACCGGGTTTCCTACACATACGGACCATATCAAGTTCAACTCTGCTTCCGAAACCGATACAAACCACAGGTCCTCTAACATCCAATGCTTTTCAGTTAAGAGCGAAAAACGTGTGAGCTTCGTGAACAATGTATCTTCGTTTCAGCTGAAAAGTGAGTGGGTTTACCTGAAACGTATTCTTGCTTGTAGGAAGAAACAGAGCCTGGCATTGAATTTCGTTTCTGAAGGGAAACACACAGCACAGTTCTCATTCCATGAAACACACTCTGCTAGAGAGCAAGAAGCATGCTCTTGCTTTCTAGAGTCTCTAATAAGGCAGGAAACGTGAGTGTGCTCAGAAAAAAAGAACCGTGTTTCCTACACACACGGAGCACATGTAGTTCAATCTACTTCTGAAACTGATACAAACCACAGGTCCTCTAACATCCAATGCTTTTCAGTTAAGAGCGAGAAACGTGTGAGCTTCGTGAACAATGTAGCTTCCTTTGAGCTGAAATGTTCCTGGGTTTACCTGAATCGAAATCTTCTTTGTCGGAAGACACAGAGCCTGGCAATGAACTCCGTTTATGAAGGGAAACAGACAGCACTGTTCTCATCCATGAAACACACTCTGCTTTAGAGCAAGAAGCATGCTCTTGCTTTCTAGAGTCTCTAATAAGGCGGGAAACTTGAGTGTGCCCAGAACAAAAGAACCGTGCTTCCAAGACACACGGACCATATCTAGTTCAACTCTCCTTCAGAAACTGATACAAACCACAGGTCCTCTAACATCCAATGCTTTTCAGTTATGAGGGAGAAACTTGTGAGCTTCGTGAACTATACAGCTTCCTTTGAGCTGAAAAGTGACTGCTTTTACCTGAAACGAACTCTTGCTTGCAGGAAGAAACATAGCCTGGCATTTCACACCGTTTCTGAAGATAAACACACAGCACATTTCTCATCTATGAAACAACCTCTGCTTTAGAGCAAGAAGCACGCTCTTGCTTTCTAGAGTCTCTAATAAGGCGGGAAACGTGAGTGTGCTCACAACAAATAACTGTGTTTCCTACATACACGGACCATATCTAGTTCCACTCTGCTTCTGAAACTGATACAATCCACAGGTCCTCTAACATCCAATGCTTTTCAGTACGGAGCTACAAACGTGTGAGCTTCGTGAACAATGTAGCTTCGTTTGAGCTGAGAAGTGATAGCGTTTTCCTGAAACGAAGTCTTGCTTGTAGGAAGACACAGAGCCTGGCATCGACCTCTGTTTCTGAAGGTAAACACACAGCACAGTTGTCATCCATGAAACACACTCTGCTTTAGAGCAAGAAGCACGCTCTTGCTTTCTAGAATCTCTAATAAGGCGGGAATATGAGTGTGCTCAGAACAAAAGAACCGTGTTTCCTACATACACGGACCATATCTAGATCCACTCTGCTTCTGAAACTGATACAAGCCACAGGTCCTCTAACATCCAATGCTTTTCAGTTAAGAGCAAGAAATGTGTGAGCTTCGTGAACAATGTAGCTTCTTTTGAGCTGAAAAGTGAGAGCGTTTACCTGAAACGAAGTCTTGCTTGTAGGAAGACACAGAGCCTGGCATTGAACTCCGTTTCTGAAGGTAAACACACAGCACAGTTCTCATCCATGAAACACACTCTGCTTTAGAGCAAGAAGCACGCTCTTGCTTTCTAGAGTCTCTAATAAGGCGGGAAATGTGAGTGTGCTCAGAACAAAGAACTGTGCTTCCAACACACACGGACCATATCTAGATCCACTCTGCTTCTGAAACTGATACAAGCCACAGGTGCTCTAACATCCAATGCTTTTTACTTAAGAGCAAGAAATGTGTGAGCTTCGTGAACAATGTAGCTTCTTTTGAGCTGAAAAGTGAGTGCGTTTACCTGAAACGAAGTCTTGCTTGTAGGAAGACACAGAGCCTGGCATTGAACTCCGTTTCTGAAGGTAAACACACAGCACAGTTCTCTTCCATGAAACACACTCTGCTTTAGAGAAAGAAGCACGCTCTTGCTTTCTAGGGTCTCTAATAAGGCGGGAAATGTGAGTGTGCTCAGAACAAAAGAACCGTGTTTCCTTCACACATGGACCATATCTAGTTCCACTCTGCTTCTGAAACTGATACAAGCCACAGGTCCTCTAACATCCAATGCTTTTCAGTTAAGAGCGAGAAATGTGTGAGCTTCGTGAACAATGTAGCTTCTTTTGCGCTGAAAAGTGAGTGCGTTTACCTGAAACGAAGTCTTGCTTGTAGGAAGACACAGAGCCTGGCATTGAACTCCGTTTCTGAAGGTAAACACACAGCACAGTTCTCTTCCATGAAACACACTCTGCTTTAGAGAAAGAAGCACGCTCTTGCTTTCTAGGGTCTCTAATAAGGCGGGAAATGTGAGTGTGCTCAGAACAAAAGAACCGTGTTTCCTTCACACATGGACCATATCTAGTTCCACTCTGCTTCTGAAACTGATACAAGCCACAGGTCCTCTAACATCCAATGCTTTTCAGTTAAGAGCGAGAAATGTGTGAGCTTCGTGAACAATGTAGCTTCTTTTGCGCTGAAAAGTGAGTGTGTTTACCTGAAACGAAGTCTTGCTTGTAGGAAGACACAGAGCCTGGCATTGAACTCCGTTTCTGAAGGTAAACACACAGCACAGTTCTCTTCCATGAAACACACTCTGCTTTAGAGAAAGAAGCACGCTCTTGCTTTCTAGGGTCTCTAAAAAGGGGGGAAACGTGAGTGTGCACAGAATAATAAAACAGGGTTTCCTACACATACGGACCATATCAAGTTCAACTCTGCTTCCGAAACCGATACAAACCACAGGTCCTCTAACATCCAATGCTTTTCAGTTAAGAGCAAGAAACGTGTGAGCTTCGTGAACAATGTATCTTCGTTTCAGCTGAAAAGTGAGTGGGTTTACCTGAAACGTATTCTTGCTTGTAGGAAGAAACAGAGCCTGGCATTGAATTTCGTTTCTGAAGGGAAACACACAGCACAGTTCTCATTCCATGAAACACACTCTGCTATAGAGCAAGAAGCATGCTCTTGCTTTCTAGAGTCTCTAATAAGGCAGGAAACGTGAGTGTGCTCAGAAAAAAAGAACCGTGTTTCCTACACACACGGAGCACATGTAGTTCAATCTACTTCTGAAACTGATACAAACCACAGGTCCTCTAACATCCAATGCTTTTCAGTTAAGAGCGAGAAACGTGTGAGCTTCATGAACAATGTAGCTTTCTTTGAGCTGAAATGTTCCTGGGTTTACCTGAATCGAAGTCTTCTTTGTCGGAAGACACAGAGCCTGGCAATGAACTCCGTTTATGAAGGGAAACAGACAGCACAGTTCTCATCCATGAAACACAGTCTGCTTTAGAGCAAGAAGCATGCTCTTGCTTTCTAGAGTCTCTAATAAGGCGGGAAACTTGAATGTGCCCAGAACAAAAGAACCGTGCTTCCAAGACACACGGACCATATCTAGTTCAACTCTCCTTCAGAAACTGATACAAACCACAGGTCCTCTAACATCCAATGCTTTTCAGGTATGAGCGAGAAACTTGTGAGCTTCGTCAACCATATAGCTTCCTTTGAGCTGAAAAGTGACTGCTTTTACCTGAAACGAACTCTTGCTTGCAGGAAGAAACATAGCCTGGCATTTCACACCGTTTCTGAAGATAAACACACAGCACATTTCTCATCTATGAAACACACTCTGCTTTAGAGCAAGAAGCACGCTCTTGCTTTCTAGAGTCTCTAATAAGGCGGGAAACTTAAGTGTGCTCACAACAAATAACTGTGTTTCCTACACACACGGACCATATCTAGTAACTGCTTCTGAAACTGATACAAACCATAGGTCCTCTAACATCCAATGCTTTTCAGTTCAGAGCGACAAACGTGTGAGCTTCGTGAACAATGTAGCTTCGTTTGAGCTGAGAAGTGATAGCGTTTTCCTGAAACGAAGTCTTGCTTGTAGGAAGACACAGAGCCTGGCATTGAACTCTCTTTCTGAAGGTAAACACACAGCACAGTTCTCAATCCATGAAACACACTCTGCTTTAGAGCAAGAAGCACGCTCTTGTTTTCTAGAGTCTCTAATAAGGCGGGAAATGTGAGTGTGCTCAGAACAAAAGAACCGTGTTTCCTTCATACACGGACCATATCTAGTTCAACTCTGCTTCTGAAACGGATACAAACCACAGGTCCTCCAACATCCAATTCTTTTCAGTTAAGAGCGAGAAACGTGTGAGCTTCGTGAACAATGTAGCTTTCTTTGAGCTGAAATCTTCCTGGGTTTACCTGAATCGAAGTCTTCTTTGTCGGAAGACACAGAGCCTGGCAATGAACTCCGTTTATGAAGGGAAACAGACAGCACAGTTGTCATCCATGAAACACAGTCTACTTTAGAGCAAGAAGCATGCTCTTGCTTTCTAGAGTCTCTAATAAGGCGGGAAACTTGAGTGTGCCCAGAACAAAAGAACCGTGCTTCCAAGACACACGGACCATATCTAGTTCAACTCTCCTTCAGAAACTGATACAAACCACAGGTCCTCTAACATCCAATGCTTTTCAGGTATGAGCGAGAAACTTGTGAGCTTCGTGAACCATATAGCTTCCTTTGAGCTGAAAAGTGACTGCTTTTACCTGAAACGAACTCTTGCTTGCAGGAAGAAACATAGCCTGGCATTTCACACCGTTTCTGAAGATAAACACACAGCACATTTCTCATCTATGAAACACACTCTGCTTTAGAGCAAGAAGCACGCTCTTGCTTTCTAGAGTCTCTAATAAGGCGGGAAACTTGAGTGTGCTCACAACAAATAACTGTGTTTCCTACACACACGGACCATATCTAGTTCCACTCTGCTTCTGAAACTGATACAAGCCACAGGTCCTCTAACATTCAATGCTTTTCAGTTAAGAGCAAGAAATGTGTGAGCTTCGTGAACAATGTAGCTACTTTTGCGCTGAAAAGTGAGTGCGTTTACCTGAAACGAAGTCTTGCTTGTAGGAAGACACAGAGCCTGGCATTGAACTCCGTTTCTGAAGGTAAACACACAGCACAGTTCTCTTCCATGAAACACACTCTGCTTTAGAGCAAGAAGCACGCTCTTGCTTTCTAGGGTCTCTAAAAAGGGGGGAAACGTGAGTGTGCACAGAATAATAAAACCGGGTTTCCTACACATACGGACCATATCAAGTTCAACTCTGCTTCCGAAACCGATACAAACCACAGGTCCTCTAACATCCAATGCTTTTCAGTTAAGAGCGAAAAACGTGTGAGCTTCGTGAACAATGTATCTTCGTTTCAGCTGAAAAGTGAGTGGGTTTACCTGAAACGTATTCTTGCTTGTAGGAAGAAACAGAGCCTGGCATTGAATTTCGTTTCTGAAGGGAAACACACAGCACAGTTCTCATTCCATGAAACACACTCTGCTAGAGAGCAAGAAGCATGCTCTTGCTTTCTAGAGTCTCTAATAAGGCAGGAAACGTGAGTGTGCTCAGAAAAAAAGAACCGTGTTTCCTACACACACGGAGCACATGTAGTTCAATCTACTTCTGAAACTGATACAAACCACAGGTCCTCTAACATCCAATGCTTTTCAGTTAAGAGCGAGAAACGTGTGAGCTTCGTGAACAATGTAGCTTCCTTTGAGCTGAAATGTTCCTGGGTTTACCTGAATCGAAATCTTCTTTGTCGGAAGACACAGAGCCTGGCAATGAACTCCGTTTATGAAGGGAAACAGACAGCACAGTTCTCATCCATGAAACACACTCTGCTTTAGAGCAAGAAGCATGCTCTTGCTTTCTAGAGTCTCTAATAAGGCGGGAAACTTGAGTGTGCCCAGAACAAAAGAACCGTGCTTCCAAGACACACGGACCATATCTAGTTCAACTCTCCTTCAGAAACTGATACAAACCACAGGTCCTCTAACATCCAATGCTTTTCAGTTATGAGGGAGAAACTTGTGAGCTTCGTGAACTATACAGCTTCCTTTGAGCTGAAAAGTGACTGCTTTTACCTGAAACGAACTCTTGCTTGCAGGAAGAAACATAGCCTGGCATTTCACACCGTTTCTGAAGATAAACACACAGCACATTTCTCATCTATGAAACAACCTCTGCTTTAGAGCAAGAAGCACGCTCTTGCTTTCTAGAGTCTCTAATAAGGCGGGAAACGTGAGTGTGCTCACAACAAATAACTGTGTTTCCTACATACACGGACCATATCTAGTTCCACTCTACTTCTGAAACTGATACAATCCACAGGTCCTCTAACATCCAATGCTTTTCAGTACGGAGCTACAAACGTGTGAGCTTCGTGAACAATGTAGCTTCGTTTGAGCTGAGAAGTGATAGCGTTTTCCTGAAACGAAGTCTTGCTTGTAGGAAGACACAGAGCCTGGCATTGAACTCCGTTACTGAAGGTAAACACACAGCACAGTTCTCTTCCATGAAACACACTCTGCTTTAGAGCAAGAAGCTCACTCTTGCTTTCTAGGGTCTCCAAAAAGGGGGGAAACGTGAGTGTGCACAGAATAATAAAACCGGGTTTCCTACACATACGGACCATATCAAGTTCAACTCTGCTTGCAAAACCGATACAAACCACAGATCCTCTAACATCCAATGCTTTTCAGTTATGATCGAGAAACGTGTGAGCTTCGTGAACAGTGTAGATTCTTTTGAGCTGAAAAGTGAGTGCGTTTACCTGAAACGAAATCTTGCTTGTAGGAAGACCCAGAGCCTGGCAATGAATACCGTTTATGAAGGGAAATAGAAAGCACAGTTCTCATCCATGAAACACACTCTTCTTTAGAGCAAGAAGCACGCTCTTGCTTTCTAGAGTCTCTAATAAGGCGGGAAACGTGAGTGTGCTCAGAACAAAGAACTGTGCTTCCAACACACGCGGACCATATCTAGTTCAACTATGCTTCTGCAACTGATACAAGCCACAGGTCCTCTAACATCCAATGCTTTTCAGTTAAGAGTAAGAAACGTGTGAGCTTCATGAACAATGTAGCTTCTTTTGATCTGTGAAGTGAGTGCGTTTTCCTGAAACGAAGTCTTGCTTGTAGGAAGACACAGAGCCTGGCATCGACCTCTGTTTCTGAAGGTAAACACACAGCACAGTTGTCATCCATGAAACACACTCTGCTTTAGAGCAAGAAGCACGCTCTTGCTTTCTAGAATCTCTAATAAGGCGGGAATATGAGTGTGCTCAGAACAAAAGAACCGTGTTTCCTACATACACGGACCATATCTAGATCCACTCTGCTTCTGAAACTGATACAAGCCACAGGTCCTCTAACATCCAATGCTTTTCAGTTAAGAGCAAGAAATGTGTGAGCTTCGTGAACAATGTAGCTTCTTTTGAGCTGAAAAGTGAGAGCGTTTACCTGAAACGAAGTCTTGCTTGTAGGAAGACACAGAGCCTGGCATTGAACTCCGTTTCTGAAGGTAAACACACAGCACAGTTCTCATCCATGAAACACACTCTGCTTTAGAGCAAGAAGCACGCTCTTGCTTTCTAGAGTCTCTAATAAGGCGGGAAATGTGAGTGTGCTCAGAACAAAGAACTGTGCTTCCAACACACACGGACCATATCTAGATCCACTCTGCTTCTGAAACTGATACAAGCCACAGGTGCTCTAACATCCAATGCGTTTCACTTAAGAGCAAGAAATGTGTGAGCTTCGTGAACAATGTAGCTTCTTTTGAGCTGAAAAGTGAGTGCGTTTACCTGAAACGAAGTCTTGCTTGTAGGAAGACACAGAGCCTGGCATTGAACTCCGTTTCTGAAGGTAAACACACAGCACAGTTCTCTTCCATGAAACACACTCTGCTTTAGAGAAAGAAGCACACTCTTGCTTTCTAGGGTCTCTAATAAGGCGGGAAATGTGAGTGTGCTCAGAACAAAAGAACCGTGTTTCCTTCACACATGGACCATATCTAGTTCCACTCTGCTTCTGAAACTGATACAAGCCACAGGTCCTCTAACATCCAATGCTTTTCAGTTAAGAGCGAGAAATGTGTGAGCTTCGTGAACAATGTAGCTTCTTTTGCGCTGAAAAGTGAGTGCGTTTACCTGAAACGAAGTCTTGCTTGTAGGAAGACACAGAGCCTGGCATTGAACTCCGTTTCTGAAGGTAAACACACAGCACAGTTCTCTTCCATGAAACACACTCTGCTTTAGAGAAAGAAGCACGCTCTTGCTTTCTAGGGTCTCTAAAAAGGGGGGAAACGTGAGTGTGCACAGAATAATAAAACCGGGTTTCCTACACATACGGACCATATCAAGTTCAACTCTGCTTCCGAAACCGATACAAACCACAGGTCCTCTAACATCCAATGCTTTTCAGTTAAGAGCAAGAAACGTGTGAGCTTCGTGAACAATGTATCTTCGTTTCAGCTGAAAAGTGAGTGGGTTTACCTGAAACGTATTCTTGCTTGTAGGAAGAAACAGAGCCTGGCATTGAATTTCGTTTCTGAAGGGAAACACAGAGCACAGTTCTCATTCCATGAAACACACTCTGCTATAGAGCAAGAAGCATGCTCTTGCTTTCTAGAGTCTCTAATAAGGCAGGAAACGTGAGTGTGCTCAGAAAAAAAGAACCGTGTTTCCTACACACACGGAGCACATGTAGTTCAATCTACTTCTGAAACTGATACAAACCACAGGTCCTCTAACATCCAATGCTTTTCAGTTAAGAGCGAGAAACGTGTGAGCTTCATGAACAATGTAGCTTTCTTTGAGCTGAAATGTTCCTGGGTTTACCTGAATCGAAGTCTTCTTTGTCGGAAGACACAGAGCCTGGCAATGAACTCCGTTTATGAAGGGAAACAGACAGCACAGTTCTCATCCATGAAACACAGTCTGCTTTAGAGCAAGAAGCATGCTCTTGCTTTCTAGAGTCTCTAATAAGGCGGGAAACTTGAGTGTGCCCAGAACAAAAGAACCGTGCTTCCAAGACACACGGACCATATCTAGTTCAACTCTCCTTCAGAAACTGATACAAACCACAGGTCCTCTAACATCCAATGCTTTTCAGGTATGAGCGAGAAACTTGTGAGCTTCGTGAACCATATAGCTTCCTTTGAGCTGAAAAGTGACTGCTTTTACCTGAAACGAACTCTTGCTTGCAGGAAGAAACATAGCCTGGCATTTCACACCGTTTCTGAAGATAAACACACAGCACATTTCTCATCTATGAAACACACTCTGCTTTAGAGCAAGAAGCACGCTCTTGCTTTCTAGAGTCTCTAATAAGGCGGGAAACTTAAGTGTGCTCACAACAAATAACTGTGTTTCCTACACACACGGACCATATCTAGTAACTGCTTCTGAAACTGATACAAACCATAGGTCCTCTAACATCCAATGCTTTTCAGTTCAGAGCGACAAACGTGTGAGCTTCGTGAACAATGTAGCTTCGTTTGAGCTGAGAAGTGATAGCGTTTTCCTGAAACGAAGTCTTGCTTGTAGGAAGACACAGAGCCTGGCATTGAACTCTCTTTCTGAAGGTAAACACACAGCACAGTTCTCAATCCATGAAACACACTCTGCTTTAGAGCAAGAAGCACGCTCTTGTTTTCTAGAGTCTCTAATAAGGCGGGAAATGTGAGTGTGCTCAGAACAAAAGAACCGTGTTTCCTTCATACACGGACCATATCTAGTTCAACTCTGCTTCTGAAACGGATACAAACCACAGGTCCTCCAACATCCAATGCTTTTCAGTTAAGAGCGAGAAACGTGTGAGCTTCGTGAACAATGTAGCTTTCTTTGAGCTGAAATCTTCCTGGGTTTACCTGAATCGAAGTCTTCTTTGTCGGAAGACACAGAGCCTGGCAATGAACTCCGTTTATGAAGGGAAACAGACAGCACAGTTCTCATCCATGAAACGCAGTCTGCTTTAGAGCAAGAAGCATGCTCTTGCTTTCTAGAGTCTCTAATAAGGCGGGAAACTTGAGTGTGCCCAGAACAAAAGAACCGTGCTTCCAAGACACACGGACCATATCTAGTTCAACTCTCCTTCAGAAACTGATACAAACCACAGGTCCTCTAACATCCAATGCTTTTCAGGTATGAGCGAGAAACTTGTGAGCTTCGTGAACCATATAGCTTCCTTTGAGCTGAAAAGTGACTGCTTTTACCTGAAACGAACTCTTGCTTGCAGGAAGAAACATAGCCTGGCATTTCACACCGTTTCTGAAGATAAACACACAGCACATTTCTCATCTATGAAACACACTCTGCTTTAGAGCAAGAAGCACGCTCTTGCTTTCTAGAGTCTCTAATAAGGCGGGAAACTTGAGTGTGCTCACAACAAATAACTGTGTTTCCTACACACACGGACCATATCTAGTTCCACTCTGCTTCTGAAACTGATACAAGCCACAGGTCCTCTAACATTCAATGCTTTTCAGTTAAGAGCAAGAAATGTGTGAGCTTCGTGAACAATGTAGCTTCTTTTGAGCTGAAAAGTGAGTGCGTTTACCTGAAACGAAGTCTTGCTTGTAGGAAGACATAGAGCCTGGCATTGAACTCCGTTTCTGAAGGTAAACACACAGCACAGTTCTCATCCATGAAACACACTCTGCTTTAGAGCAAGAAGCACGCTCTTGCTTTCTAGAATCTCTAATAAGGCGGGAAAAGTGAGTGTGCTCTGAACAAAAGAACCGTGTTTCCTACACACACGGACCATATCTAGTTCCACTCTGCTTCTGAAACTGATACAAGTCACAGGTCCTCTAACATCCAACGCTTTTCAGTTAAGAGCGAGAAATTTGTGAGCTTCGTGAACAATGTAGCTACTTTTGCGCTGAAAAGTGAGTGCGTTTACCTGAAACGAAGTCTTGCTTGTAGGAAGACACAGAGCCTGGCATTGAACTCCGTTTCTGAAGGTAAACACACAGCACAGTTCTCTTCCATGAAACACACTCTGCTTTAGAGCAAGAAGCACGCTCTTGCTTTCTAGGGTCTCTAAAAAGGGGGGAAACGTGAGTGTGCACAGAATAATAAAACCGGGTTTCCTACACATACGGACCATATCAAGTTCAACTCTGCTTCCGAAACCGATACAAACCACAGGTCCTCTAACATCCAATGCTTTTCAGTTAAGAGCGAAAAACGTGTGAGCTTCGTGAACAATGTATCTTCGTTTCAGCTGAAAAGTGAGTGGGTTTACCTGAAACGTATTCTTGCTTGTAGGAAGAAACAGAGCCTGGCATTGAATTTCGTTTCTGAAGGGAAACACACAGCACAGTTCTCATTCCATGAAACACACTCTGCTAGAGAGCAAGAAGCATGCTCTTGCTTTCTAGAGTCTCTAATAAGGCAGGAAACGTGAGTGTGCTCAGAAAAAAAGAACCGTGTTTCCTACACACACGGAGCACATGTAGTTCAATCTACTTCTGAAACTGATACAAACCACAGGTCCTCTAACATCCAATGCTTTTCAGTTAAGAGCGAGAAACGTGTGAGCTTCGTGAACAATGTAGCTTCCTTTGAGCTGAAATGTTCCTGGGTTTACCTGAATCGAAATCTTCTTTGTCGGAAGACACAGAGCCTGGCAATGAACTCCGTTTATGAAGGGAAACAGACAGCACAGTTCTCATCCATGAAACACACTCTGCTTTAGAGCAAGAAGCATGCTCTTGCTTTCTAGAGTCTCTAATAAGGCGGGAAACTTGAGTGTGCCCAGAACAAAAGAACCGTGCTTCCAAGACACACGGACCATATCTAGTTCAACTCTCCTTCAGAAACTGATACAAACCACAGGTCCTCTAACATCCAATGCTTTTCAGTTATGAGGGAGAAACTTGTGAGCTTCGTGAACTATACAGCTTCCTTTGAGCTGAAAAGTGACTGCTTTTACCTGAAACGAACTCTTGCTTGCAGGAAGAAACATAGCCTGGCATTTCACACCGTTTCTGAAGATAAACACACAGCACATTTCTCATCTATGAAACAACCTCTGCTTTAGAGCAAGAAGCACGCTCTTGCTTTCTAGAGTCTCTAATAAGGTGGGAAACGTGAGTGTGCTCACAACAAATAACTGTGTTTCCTACATACACGGACCATATCTAGTTCCACTCTGCTTCTGAAACTGATACAATCCACAGGTCCTCTAACATCCAATGCTTTTCAGTACGGAGCTACAAACGTGTGAGCTTCGTGAACAATGTAGCTTCGTTTGAGCTGAGAAGTGATAGCGTTTTCCTGAAACGAAGTCTTGCTTGTAGGAAGACACAGAGCCTGGCATTGAACTCCGTTACTGAAGGTAAACACACAGCACAGTTCTCTTCCATGAAACACACTCTGCTTTAGAGCAAGAAGCTCACTCTTGCTTTCTAGGGTCTCTAAAAAGGGGGGAAACGTGAGTGTGCACAGAATAATAAAACCGGGTTTCCTACACATACGGACCATATCAAGTTCAACTCTGCTTCCAAAACCGATACAAACCACAGATCCTCTAACATCCAATGCTTTTCAGTTATGATCGAGAAACGTGTGAGCTTCGTGAACAGTGTAGATTCTTTTGAGCTGAAAAGTGAGTGCGTTTACCTGAAACGAAATCTTGCTTGTAGGAAGACACAGAGCCTGGCAATGAATACCGTTTATGAAGGGAAATAGAAAGCACAGTTCTCATCCATGAAACACACTCTTCTTTAGAGCAAGAAGCACGCTCTTGCTTTCTAGAGTCTCTAATAAGGCGGGAAACGTGAGTGTGCTCAGAACAAAGAACTGTGCTTCCAACACACGCGGACCATATCTAGTTCAACTATGCTTCTGCAACTGATACAAGCCACAGGTCCTCTAACATCCAATGCTTTTCAGTTAAGAGCAAGAAACGTGTGAGCTTCGTGAACAATGTAGCTTCTTTTGATCTGTGAAGTGAGTGCGTTTTCCTGAAACGAAGTCTTGCTTGTAGGAAGACACAGAGCCTGGCATCGACCTCTGTTTCTGAAGGTAAACACACAGCACAGTTGTCATCCATGAAACACACTCTGCTTTAGAGCAAGAAGCACGCTCTTGCTTTCTAGAATCTCTAATAAAGCGGGAATATGAGTGTGCTCAGAACAAAAGAACCGTGTTTCCTACATACACGAACCATATCTAGATCCACTCTGCTTCTGAAACTGATACAAGCCACAGGTCCTCTAACATCCAATGCTTTTCAGTTAAGAGCAAGAAATGTGTGAGCTTCGTGAACAATGTAGCTTCTTTTGAGCTGAAAAGTGAGAGCGTTTACCTGAAACGAAGTCTTGCTTGTAGGAAGACACAGAGCCTGGCATTGAACTCCGTTTCTGAAGGTAAACACACAGCACAGTTCTCATCCATGAAACACACTCTGCTTTCGAGCAAGAAGCACGCTCTTGCTTTCTAGAGTCTCTAATAAGGCGGGAAATGTGCGTGTGCTCAGAACAAAGAACTGTGCTTCCAACACACACGGACCATATCTAGATCCACTCTGCTTCTGAAACTGATACAAGCCACAGGTGCTCTAACATCCAATGCTTTTCACTTAAGAGCAAGAAATGTGTGAGCTTCGTGGACAATGTAGCTTCTTTTGAGCTGAAAAGTGAGTGCGTTTACCTGAAACGAAGTCTTGCTTGTAGGAAGACACAGAGCCTGGCATTGAACTCCGTTTCTGAAGGTAAACACACAGCACAGTTCTCTTCCATGAAACACACTCTGCTTTAGAGAAAGAAGCACGCTCTTGCTTTCTAGGGTCTCTAATAAGGCGGGAAATGTGAGTGTGCTCAGAACAAAAGAACCGTGTTTCCTTCACACATGGACCATATCTAGTTCCACTCTGCTTCTGAAACTGATACAAGCCACAGGTCCTCTAACATCCAATGCTTTTCAGTTAAGAGCGAGAAATGTGTGAGCTTCGTGAACAATGTAGCTTCTTTTGCGCTGAAAAGTGAGTGCGTTTACCTGAAACGAAGTCTTGCTTGTAGGAAGACACAGAGCCTGGCATTGAACTCCGTTTCTGAAGGTAAACACACAGCACAGTTCTCTTCCATGAAACACACTCTGCTTTAGAGAAAGAAGCACGCTCTTGCTTTCTAGGGTCTCTAAAAAGGGGGGAAACGTGAGTGTGCACAGAATAATAAAACCGGGTTTCCTACACATACGGACCATATCAAGTTCAACTCTGCTTCCGAAACCGATACAAACCACAGGTCCTCTAACATCCAATGCTTTTCAGTTAAGAGCGAGAAACGTGTGAGCTTCGTGAACAATGTATCTTCGTTTCAGCTGAAAAGTGAGTGGGTTTACCTGAAACGTATTCTTGCTTGTAGGAAGAAACAGAGCCTGGCATTGAATTTCGTGTCTGAAGGGAAACACACAGCACAGTTCTCATTCCATGAAACACACTCTGCTATAGAGCAAGAAGCATGCTCTTGCTTTCTAGAGTCTCTAATAAGGCAGGAAACGTGAGTGTGCTCAGAAAAAAAGAACCGTGTTTCCTACACACACGGAGCACATGTAGTTCAATCTACTTCTGAAACTGATACAAACCACAGGTCCTCTAACATCCAATGCTTTTCAGGTAAGAGCGAGAAACGTGTGAGCTTCATGAACAATGTAGCTTTCTTTGAGCTGAAATGTTCCTGGGTTTACCTGAATCGAAGTCTTCTTTGTCGGAAGACACAGAGCCTGGCAATGAACTCCGTTTATGAAGGGAAACAGACAGCACAGTTCTCATCCATGAAACACAGTCTGCTTTAGAGCAAGAAGCATGCTCTTGCTTTCTAGAGTCTCTAATAAGGCGGGAAACTTGAGTGTGCCCAGAACAAAAGAACCGTGCTTCCAAGACACACGGACCATATCTAGTTCAACTCTCCTTCAGAAACTGATACAAACCACAGGTCCTCTAACATCCAATGCTTTTCAGGTATGAGCGAGAAACTTGTGAGCTTCGTGAACCATATAGCTTCCTTTGAGCTGAAAAGTGACTGCTTTTACCTGAAACGAACTCTTGCTTGCAGGAAGAAACATAGCCTGGCATTTCACACCGTTTCTGAAGATAAACACACAGCACCTTTCTCATCTATGAAACACACTCTGCTTTAGAGCAAGAAGCACGCTCTTGCTTTCTAGAGTCTCTAATAAGGCGGGAAACTTAAGTGTGCTCACAACAAATAACTGTGTTTCCTACACACACGGACCATATCTAGTAACTGCTTCTGAAACTGATACAAACCATAGGTCCTCTAACATCCAATGCTTTTCAGTTCAGAGCGACAAACGTGTGAGCTTCGTGAACAATGTAGCTTCGTTTGAGCTGAGAAGTGATAGCGTTTTCCTGAAACGAAGTCTTGCTTGTAGGAAGACACAGAGCCTGGCATTGAACTCTCTTTCTGAAGGTAAACACACAGCACAGTTCTCAATCCATGAAACACACTCTGCTTTAGAGCAAGAAGCACGCTCTTGTTTTCTAGAGTCTCTAATAAGGCGGGAAATGTGAGTGTGCTCAGAACAAAAGAACCGTGTTTCCTTCATACACGGACCATATCTAGTTCAACTCTGCTTCTGAAACGGATACAAACCACAGGTCCTCCAACATCCAATGCTTTTCAGTTAAGAGCGAGAAACGTGTGAGCTTCGTGAACAATGTAGCTTTCTTTGAGCTGAAATCTTCCTGGGTTTACCTGAATCGAAGTCTTCTTTGTCGGAAGACACAGAGCCTGGCAATGAACTCCGTTTATGAAGGGAAACAGACAGCACAGTTCTCATCCATGAAACGCAGTCTGCTTTAGAGCAAGAAGCATGCTCTTGCTTTCTAGAGTCTCTAATAAGGCGGGAAACTTGAGTGTGCCCAGAACAAAAGAACCGTGCTTCCAAGACACACGGACCATATCTAGTTCAACTCTCCTTCAGAAACTGATACAAACCACAGGTCCTCTAACATCCAATGCTTTTCAGGTATGAGCGAGAAACTTGTGAGCTTCGTGAACCATATAGCTTCCTTTCAGCTGAAAAGTGACTGCTTTTACCTGAAACGAACTCTTGCTTGCAGGAAGAAACATAGCCTGGCATTTCACACCGTTTCTGAAGATAAACACACAGCACATTTCTCATCTATGAAACACACTCTGCTTTAGAGCAAGAAGCACGCTCTTGCTTTCTAGAGTCTCTAATAAGGCGGGAAACTTGAGTGTGCTCACAACAAATAACTGTGTTTCCTACACACACGGACCATATCTAGTTCCACTCTGCTTCTGAAACTGATACAAGCCACAGGTCCTCTAACATTCAATGCTTTTCAGTTAAGAGCAAGAAATGTGTGAGCTTCGTGAACAATGTAGCTTCTTTTGAGCTGAAAAGTGAGTGCGTTTACCTGAAACGAAGTCTTGCTTGTAGGAAGACATAGAGCCTGGCATTGAACTCCGTTTCTGAAGGTAAACACACAGCACAGTTCTCATCCATGAAACACACTCTGCTTTAGAGCAAGAAGCACGCTCTTGCTTTCTAGAATCTCTAATAAGGCGGGAAAAGTGAGTGTGCTCTGAACAAAAGAACCGTGTTTCCTACACACACGGACCATATCTAGTTCCACTCTGCTTCTGAAACTGATACAAGTCACAGGTCCTCTAACATCCAACGCTTTTCAGTTAAGAGCGAGAAATTTGTGAGCTTCGTGAACAATGTAGCTACTTTTGCGCTGAAAAGTGAGTGCGTTTACCTGAAACGAAGTCTTGCTTGTAGGAAGACACAGAGCCTGGCATTGAACTCCGTTTCTGAAGGTAAACACACAGCACAGTTCTCTTCCATGAAACACACTCTGCTTTAGAGCAAGAAGCACGCTCTTGCTTTCTAGGGTCTCTAAAAAGGGGGGAAACGTGAGTGTGCACAGAATAATAAAACCGGGTTTCCTACACATACGGACCATATCAAGTTCAACTCTGCTTCCGAAACCGATACAAACCACAGGTCCTCTAACATCCAATGCTTTTCAGTTAAGAGCGAAAAACGTGTGAGCTTCGTGAACAATGTATCTTCGTTTCAGCTGAAAAGTGAGTGGGTTTACCTGAAACGTATTCTTGCTTGTAGGAAGAAACAGAGCCTGGCATTGAATTTCGTTTCTGAAGGGAAACACACAGCACAGTTCTCATTCCATGAAACACACTCTGCTAGAGAGCAAGAAGCATGCTCTTGCTTTCTAGAGTCTCTAATAAGGCAGGAAACGTGAGTGTGCTCAGAAAAAAAGAACCGTGTTTCCTACACACACGGAGCACATGTAGTTCAATCTACTTCTGAAACTGATACAAACCACAGGTCCTCTAACATCCAATGCTTTTCAGTTTAGAACGACAAACGTGTGAGCTTCGTGAACAATGTAGCTTCGTTTGAGCTGAGAAGTGATAGCGTTTTCCTGAAACGAAGTCTTGCTTGTAGGAAGACACAGAGCCTGGCATTGAACTCTCTTTCTGAAGGTAAACACACAGCACAGTTCTCAATCCATGAAACACACTCTGCTTTAGAGCAAGAAGCACGCTCTTGTTTTCTAGAGTCTCTAATAAGGCGGGAAAAGTGAGTGTGCTCCGAACAAAAGAACCGTGTTTCATTCAAACACGGACCATATCTAGTTCAAGTATGCTTCTGAAACGGATACAAACCACAGGTCCTCTAACATCCAATGCTTTTCAGTTATGAGCGAGAAACGTGTGAGCTTCGTGAACAATGTAGATTCTTTTGAGCTGAAAAGTGAGTGCGTTTACCTGAAACGAAGTCTTGCTTTTAGGAAGACACAGAGCCTGGCAATGAATACCGTTTCTGAAGGGAAACAGAAAGCACAGTTCTCATCCACGAAACACACTCTTCTTTAGAGCAAGAAGCACGCTCTTGCTTTCTAGAGTCTCTAATAAGGCGGGAAACGTGAGTGTGCTCAGAACAAAGGAACCGTGTTTCCTACACAACACGGACCATATCTAGTTCAACTCTGCTTCTGAAACTGATACAAACCACAGGTCCTCTAACATCCAATGCTTTTAAGTTAAGAGCGAGAAACGTATGAGCTTTGTGAACAGTGTAGCTTCGTTTGAGCTTAAAAGTAAGTGCGTTTACCAGAAACGAAGTCTTGCTTGTAGGAAGACACAGAGCCTGGCATTGAACTCCGTTTCTGAAGGGAAACACACAGCACAGTTCTCATCCATGAAACACACTCTGCTTTAGAGCAAGATGCACGCTCTAGCTTTCTAGAATCTCTAATGAGGCGGCAAACGTGTATGTGCTCAGAACAAAAGAACCGTGTTTCCTACTCACACGGACCATATCTAGTACAACTCTACATCTGAAACTGATACAAACCACAGGTCCTCTAACATCCAATGCTTTTCAGTTAAGAGCGAGAAACGTGTGAGCTTCGTGAACAATGTATCTTTGTTTCAGCTGAAAAGTGAGTGCGTTTACCTGAAACGTATTCTTGCTTGTAGGAAGAAACAGAGCCTGGCATTGAATTCCGTTTCTGAAGGGAAACACACAGCACATTTCTCATCTATGAAACAACCTCGGCTTTAGAGCAACTAGTACGCTCTTGCGTTCTAGAGTCCCTTTAAGGCGGGAATCGTGAGTGTGCTCAGAACAAATAACTGTGTTTCCTACACACGGACCATATCTAGTTCCACTCTGATTCTGAAACCGATACTAACCACAGGTCCTCTAACATCCAATGCTTTTCAGTTATGAGCGAGAAACTTGTGAGCTTCGTGAACCACATAGCTTCCTGTGAGCTGAAAAGTCACTGTGTTTACCTGAAACGAAGTCTTGCTTGTAGGAAGACTAGGGGCTGGTCATTTCACCCCGATTCTGAAGGGAAACACACAGGACATTTCTCATCCATGAAACACACTCTGTTTTAGAGCAAGAAACACGCTCTTGCTTTCTAGAGTTTCTAATAAGGAGGGAAACGTGAGAGTGCTCAAGGCAAAAGAATAGTGTTTCCTACACACACAGAACTTATCTAGTTCCACTCTGCGTCTGAAACGGAAACAAACCACAGGTCCTCTAATATCCAATGCTTTTCAGTTCAGAGAGAGAAACGTGTAACCTTCGTGAACAATGTCGCTTCCTTTGAGCTGAGAAGTGAGTGCGTTTTCCTGAAACGAAGTCTTGCTTGTAGGAAGACACAGACCCTGGCATTGAACTCCGTTTCTGAAGGGAAACACACAGCACAGTTCCCATCCATGAAACACACTCTGCTATAGAGCAAGAAGCATGCTCTTGCTCTCTAGAGTCTCTAATAAGGCGGGAAACGTGAGTGTGCTCAGAACAAAAGAACCGTGTTTCCTACACACACGGAGCAAATGTAGTTCAATCTACTTCTGAAACTGATACAAACATCAGGTCCTCTAACAACAAATGCTTTTCAGTTAAGAGCGAGAAACGTGTGAGCTTCTTGAACAATGTAGCTTCTTTTGAGCTGAAAAGTGAGTGCGTTTACCTGAAACGAAGTCTTGCTTGTAGGAAGACACAGAGCCTGGCATTGAACTCCGTTTCTGATGGGAAACACACAGCACAGTTCTCATCCATGAAACACACTCTGCTTTAGAGCAAGAAGCACGCTCTTGCTTTCTAGGGTCTCTTATAAGGGGGGAAACGTGAGTGTGCTCAGAATAAAAAACCGTATTTCCTACACACACGGACCACATCAAGTTCAACTCTGCTTCTGAAACTGATACAAACCACAGGTCCTCTAACATCCAATGCTTTTCAGTTAAGAGCGAGAAACGTGTGAGCTTCGTGAACAATGTATCTACGTTTCAGCTGAAAAGTGAGTGCGTTTACCTGAAACGTATTCTTGCTTGTAGGAAGAAACAGAGCCTGGCATTGAATTTCGTTTCTGAAGGTTAACACACAGCACAGTTCTCATTCCATGAAACACACTCTGCTATAGAGCAAGAAGTATGCTCTTGCTTTCTAGTGTCTCTAATAAGGCAGGAAACGTGAGTGTGCTCAGAAAATAAGAACCATGTTTCCTACACACACGGAGCATATGTAGTTCAATCTACTTCTGAAACTGATACAAACCAAAGGTCCTCTAACATCCTATGCTTTTCAGTTAAGAGCAAGAAACGTGTGAGCTTCGTGATCAATGTAGCTTCCTTTGAGCTGAAATGTTCCTGGGTTTACCTGAATCAAAGTCTTCTTTGTAGGAAGACACAGAGCCTGGCAATGAACTCCGTTTCTGAAGGGAAACAGACCGCACAGTTCTCATCCATGAAACAACCTCTGCTTTAGAGCAAGAAGCATGCTCTTGCTTTCTAGAATCTCTAATAAGGCGGGAAATGTGAGTGTGCTCAGAACAAAGGAACCGTGTTTCCTACACAACACGGACCATATCTAGTTCAACTCTGCTTCTGAAACTGATACAAACCACAGGTCCTCTAACATCCAATGCTTTTAAGTTAAGAGCGAGAAACGTATGAGCTTTGTGAACAGTGTAGCTTCGTTTGAGCTGAAAAGTGAGTGCGTTTACCAGAAACGAAGTCTTGCTTGTAGGAAGACACAGAGCCTGGCATTGAGCTCCGTTTCTGAAGGGAAACACACAGCACAGTTCTCATCCATGAAACACACTCTGCTTTAGAGCAAGATGCACGCTCTAGCTTTCTAGAATCTCTAATAAGGCGGCAAACGTGTATGTGCTCAGAACAAAAGAACCGTGTTTCCTACTCACTCGGACCATATCTAGTACAACTCTACATCTGAAACTGATACAAACCACAGGTCCTCTAACATCCAATGCTTTTCAGTTAAGAGCGAGAAACGTGTGAGATCCGTGAACAATGTAGCTTCCTTTGAGCTAAAAATTCCTGGGTTTACCTGAAACGAAGTCTTCTTCGTAGGAAGACACAGAGCCTGGCAATGAACTCCGTTTTTGAAGGGAAACAGACCGCACAGTTCTCATCCATGAAACAACCTATGCTTTAGAGCAAGAAGCACGCTCTTGCTTTCTAGAGTCCCTAATAAGGAGGGAATCGTGAGTGTGCTCAGAACAAATAACTGTGTTTCCTACACACAGACCATATCTAGTTCCACTCTGCTTCTGAAACTGATACAAACCACAGGTCCTCTAACATCCAATGCTTTTCAGGTAAGAGCGAGAAACGTGTGAGCTTCGTGAACAATGTAGCTTCTTTTGAGCTGAAAAGTGAGTGCGTTTACCTGAAACGAAGTCTTGCTTGTAGGAAGACACAGAGCCTGGCATTGAACTCCGTTTCTGAAGGGAAACACACAGCTCAGTTCTCATCCATGAAAAACACTCTGCTATAGAGCAAGAAGCACGCTCTTGCTTTCTAGAATCTCTAATAAGGCGGGAAATGTGAGTGTGCTCAGAACAAAAGAACCGTGTTTCCTACAAACACAGACCGTATCTGGTTCCACTCTGCTTCTGAAAATGATACAAACCACAGGTCCTCTAACATCCAATGCTTTTCAGTTAAGAGCGAGAAACGTGTGAGTTTCGTGAACAATGTAGCTTCTTTTTAGCTGAAAAGTGAGTGCCTTCACCTGAAACGAAGTCTTGCTTGTAGGCAGACACAGAGCCTGCAATTGAACTCCGTTTCTGAAGGGAAACACACAGAACAGTTCTCATCCATGAAACACACTCTGCTTTAGAGCAAGTAGTACGCTCTTGCGTTCTAGAGTCCCTTTAAGGCGGGAATCGTGAGTGTGCTCAGAACAAATAACTGTGTTTCCTACACACGGACCATATCTAGTTCCACTCTGCTTCTGAAACTGATACAAACCACAGGTCCTCTAACATCCAATGCTTTTCAGTTAAGAGGGAGAAACGTGTGAGCTTCTAGAACAATGTAGCTTCTTTTGAGCTGAAAAGTGAGTGCATTTACCTGAAACGAAGTCTTGCTTGTAGGAAGACACAGAGCCTGGCATTGAACTCCGTTTCTGAAGGGAAACACACAGCACAGTTCTCATCCATGAAACACACTCTGCTTTAGAGCAAGATGCACGCTCTAGCTTTCTAGAATCTCTAATAAGGCGGCAAACGTGTATGTGCTCACAACAAAAGAACCGTGTTTCCTACTCACACGGACCATATCTAGTACAACTCTACATCTGAAACTGATACAAACCACAGGTCCTCTAACATCCAATGCTTTTCAGTTAAGAGCGAGAAACGTGTGAGCTTCGTGAACAATGTATCTTTGTTTCAACTGAAAAGTGAGTGCGTTTACCTGAAACGTATTCTTGCTTGTAGGAAGAAACAGAGCCTGGCATTGAATTCCGTTTCTGAAGGGAAACACACAGCACATTTCTCATCTATGAAACAACCTCGGCTTTAGAGCAAGAAGTACGCTCTTGCGTTCTAGAGTCCCTTTAAGGCGGGAATCGTGAGTGTGCTCAGAACAAATAACTGTGTTTCCTACACACGGACCATATCTAGTTCCACTCTGATTCTGAAACCGATACTAACCACAGGTCCTCTAACATCCAATGCTTTTCAGTTATGAGCGAGAAACTTGTGAGCTTCGTGAACCATATAGCTTCCTGTGAGCTGAAAAGTCACTGTGTTTACCTGAAACGAAGTCTTGCTTGTAGGAAGACTAGGGGCCGGTCATTTCACCCCGATTCTGAAGGGAAACACACAGGACATTTCTCATCCATGAAACACACTCTGCTTTAGATCAAGAAACACGCTCTTGCTTTCTAGAGTTTCTAATAAGGAGGGAAACGTGAGAGTGCTCAAGGCAAAAGAATAGTGTTTCCTACACACACAGAACTTATCTAGTTCCACTCTGCGTCTGAAACGGAAACAAACCACAGGTCCTCTAATATCCAATGCTTTTCAGTTCAGAGCGAGAAACGTGTAAGCTTCGTGAACAATGTCGCTTCCTTTGAGCTGAGAAGTGAGTGCGTTTTCCTGAAACGAAGTCTTGCTTGTAGGAAGACACAGACCCTGGCATTGAACTCCGTTTCTGAAGGGAAACACACAGCACAGTTCTCATTCCATGAAACACACTCTGCTATAGAGCAAGAAGCATGCTCTTGCTCTCTAGAGTCTCTAATAAGGCGGGAAACGTGAGTGTGGTCAGAACAAAACAACCGTGTTTCCTACACACACGGAACAAATGTAGTTCAATCTACTTCTGAAACTGATACAAACCTCAGGTCCTCTAACAACCAATGCTTTTCAGTTAAGAGCGAGAAACGTGTGAGTTTCGTGAACAACGTAGCTTCCTTTGAGCTGAAAAGTGAGTGCATTGACCTGAAATGAAGTCTTGCTTGTAGGAAAACACAGAGCCTGGCATTGAACTCCGTTTCTGAAGGGAAACACACAGCTCAGTTCTCACCCATGAAAAACACTCTGCTATAGAGCAAGAAGCACGCTCTTGCTTTCTAGAATCTCTAATAAGGCGGGAAATGTGAGTGTGCTCAGAACAAAAAAACCGTGTTTCCTACACACACAGACGATATCTGGTTCCACTCTGCTTCTGAAACTGATACAAACCACAGGTCCTCTAACATCCAATGCTTTTCACTTAAGAGCGAGAAACGTGTGAGCTTCTTGAACAATGTAGCTTCTTTTGAGCTGAAAAGTGAGTGCGTTTACCTGAAACGAAGTCTTGCTTGTAGGAAGACACAGAGCCCGGCATTGAACTCCGTTTCTGATGGGAAACACACAGCACAGTTCTCATCCATGAAACACACTCTGCTTTAGAGCAAGAAGCACGCTCTTGCTTTCTAGGGTCTCTTATAAGGGGGGAAACGTGAGTGTGCTCAGAATAAAAAAACCGTGTTTCCTACACACACGGACCATATCAAGTGCAACTCTGCTTCTGAAACAGATACAAACCACAGGTCCTCTAACATCCAATGCTTTTCAGTTAAGAGCGAGAAACGTGTGAGCTTCGTGAACAATGTATCTACGTTTCAGCTGAAAAGTGAGTGCGTTTACCTGAAACGTATTCTTGCTTGTAGGAAGAAACAGAGCCTGGCATTGAATTTCGTTTCTGAAGGTTAACACACAGCACAGTTCTCATTCCATGAAACACACTCTGCTATAGAGCAAGAAGTATGCTCTTGCTTTCTAGAGTCTCTAATAAGGCAGGAAACGTGAGTGTGCTCAGAAAATAAGAACCATGTTTCCTACACACACGGAGCATATGTAGTTCAATCTACTTCTGAAACTGATACAAACCAAAGGTCCTCTAACATCCTATGCTTTTCAGTTAAGAGCAAGAAACGTGTGAGCTTCGTGAACAATGTAGCTTCCTTTGAGCTGAAATGTTCCTGGGTTTACCTGAATCAAAGTCTTCTTTGTAGGAAGACACAGAGCCTGGCAATGAACTCCGTTTCTGAAGGGAAACAGACCGCACAGTTCTCATCCATGAAACAACCTCTGCTTTAGAGCAAGAAGCATGCTCTTGCTTTCTAGAATCTCTAATAAGGCGGCAGACGTGTATGTGCTCAGAACAAAAGAACCGTGTTTCCTACTCACACGGACCATATCTAGTACAACTCTACATCTGAAACTGATACAAACCACAGGTCCTCTAACATCCAATGCTTTTCAGTTAAGAGCGAGAAACGTGTGAGATCCGTGAACAATGTAGCTTCCTTTGAGCTAAAAATTCCTGGGTTTACCTGAAACGAAGTCTTCTTTGTAGGAAGACACAGAGCCTGGCAATGAACTCCGTTTCTTAAGGGAAACAGACCGCACAGTTCTCATCCATGAAACAACCTCTGCTTTAGAGCAAGAAGCACGCTCTTGCTTTGTAGAGTCCCTAATAAGGAGGGAATCGTGAGTGTGCTCAGAACAAATAACTGTGTTTCCTACACAAAGACCATATCTAGTTCCACTCTGCTTCTGAAACTGATACAAACCACAGGTCCTCTAACTTCCAATGCTTTTCAGGTAAGAGCGAGAAACGTGTGAGCTTCGTGAACAATGTAGCTTCTTTTGAGCTGAAAAGTGAGTGCGTTTACCTGAAACGAAGTCTTGCTTGTAGGAAGACACAGAGCCTGGCATTGAACTCCGTTTCTGAAGGGAAACACACAGCTCAGTTCTCATCCATGAAAAACACTCTGCTATAGAGCAAGAAGCCCGCTCTTGCTTTCTAGGATCTCTAATAAGGCGGGAAATGTGAGTGTGCTCAGAACAAAAGAACCGTGTTTCCTACACACACAGACCATATCTGGTTCCACTCTGCTTCTGAAACTGATACAAACCACAGGTCCTCTAACATCCAATGCTTTTCAGTTGAGAGTGAGAAACGTGTGAGTTTCGTGAACAATGTACCTTCTTTTGAGCTGAAAAGTGAGTGCCTTCACCTGAAACGAAGTCTTGCTTGTAGGCAGACACAGAGCCTGGCATTGAACTCCGTTTCTGAAGGGAAACACACAGAACAGTTCTCATCCATGAAACACACTCTGCTTTAGAGCAAGAAGTACGCTCTTGCGTTCTAGAGTCCCTTTAAGGCGGGAATCGTGAGTGTGCTCAGAACAAATAACTGTGTTTCCTACACACGGACCATATCTAGTTCCACTCTGCTTCTGAAACTGATACAAACCACAGGTCCTCTAACATCCAATGCTTTTCAGTTAAGAGGGAGAAACGTGTGAGCTTCTAGAACAATGTAGCTTCTTTTGAGCTGAAAAGTGAGTGCGTTTACCTGAAACGAAGTCTTGCTTGTAGGAAGACACAGAGACTGGCATTGAACTCCATTTCTGAAGGGAAACCCAGCACAGTTCTCATCCATGAAACACACTCTGATTTAGAGCAAGAAGCACGCTCTTACTTTCTAGGGTCTCTAATATGGGGGGAAACGTGAGTGTGCTCAGAAGAAATAAACCGGGTTTCCTACACACACCGACCATATCAAGTTCAACTCTGATTCTGAAACCGATACTAACCACAGGTCCTCTAACATCCAATGCTTTTCAGTTATGAGCGAGAAACGTGTGAGCTTCGTGAACCATATAGCTTCCTGTGAGCTGAAAAGTCACTGTGTTTACCTGAAACGAAGTCTTGCTTGTAGGAAGTCTAGGGGCCGGTCATTTCACCCCGATTCTGAAGGGAAACACACAGGACATTTCTCATCCACGAAACACACTCTGCTTTAGAGCAAGAAACACGCTCTTGCTTTCTAGAGTTTCTAATAAGGAGGGAAACGTGAGAGTGCTCAAGGCAAAAGAATAGTGTTTCCTACACACACAGAACTTATCTAGTTCCACTCTGCGTCTGAAACGGAAACAAACCATAGGTCCTCTAATATCCAATGCTTTTCAGTTCAGAGCGAGAAACGTGTAAGCTTCGTGAACAATGTCGCTTCCTTTGAGCTGAGAAGTGAGTGCGTTTTCCTGAAACGAAGTCTTGCTTGTAGGAAGACACAGAGCCTGGCATTGAACTCCGTTTCTGAAGGGAAACACACAGCACAGTTCTCATTCCATGAAACACACTCTGCTATAGAGCAAGAAGCATGCTCTTGCTCTCTAGAGTCTCTAATAAGGCGGGAAACGTGAGTGTGGTCAGAACAAAAGAACCGTGTTTCCTACACACACGGAGCAAATGTAGTTCAATCTACTTCTGAAACTGATACAAACCTCAGGTCCACTAACATCCAATGCTTTCATTTAAGAGCGAGAAACGTGTGAGTTTCGTGAACAACGTAGCTTCCTTTGAGCTGAAAAGTGAGTGCATTTACCTGAAATGAAGTCTTGCTTGTAGGAAGACACAGAGCCTGGCATTGAACTCCGTTTCTGAAGGGAAACACACAGCTCAGTTCTCATCCATGAAAAACACTCTGCTATAGAGCAAGAAGCACGCTCTTGCTTTCTAGAATCTCTAATAAGGCGGGAAATGTGAGTGTGCTCAGAACAAAAGAACCGTGTTTCCTACACACACAGACCATATCTGGTTCCACTCTGCTTCTGAAACTGATACAAACCACAGGTCCTCTAACATCCAATGCTTTTCAGTTAAGAGCGAGAAACGTGTGAGTTTCGTGAACAATGTAGCTTCTTTTGAGCTGAAAAGTGAGTGCCTTCACCTGAAACGAAGTCTTGCTTGTAGGCAGACACAGAGCCTGGCATTGAACTCCGTTTCTGAAGGGAAACACACAGAACAGTTGTCAATCATGAAACACACTCTGCTTTAGAGCAAGAAGAACGCTCTAGCTTTCTAGGGTCTCTAATAAGGGGGGAAACGTGAGTGTGCTCAGGATAAAAAAACCGGGTTTCCTACACACACGGACCATATCTAGTACAACTCTACATCTGAAACTGATACAAACCACAGGTCCTCTAATATACAATGCTTTTCAGTTAAGAGAAAGAAACGTGTGAGCCTCGTGAACAATGTAGCTTCCTTTGAGCTGAAAAGTTCCTGCGTTTACCTGAAACGTAGTCTTGCTTGTAGGCAGACACAGAGCCTGGCATTGAACTCCGTTTCTGAAGGGAAACAGACAGCACAGTTCTCATCCATGAAACACACTCTGCTTTAGAGCAAGAAGCACGCTCTTGCTTTCTAGGTTCTCTAATAATGGGGGAAACATGAGTGTGCTCAGAACAAAAGAACCGTGTTTCCTACTCACACTGACCATATCAAGTTCAACTCTGCCTCTGAAACCGTTACAAACCACAGGTCCTCTAACATCCAATGCTTTTCAGTTAAGAGCAAGAAACGTGTGAGCTTCGTGAACAATGTAGCTTCGTTTCAGCTGAAAAGTGAGTACATTTACCTGAAACGAAGTCTTGTATGTAGGAAGACACAGAGCCTGGCATTTCACTCCGTTTCTGAAGGGAAACACACAGCACATTTCTCATCTATGAAACAACCTCTGCTTTAGATCAAGAAGTACGCTCTTGCGTTCTAGAGTCCCTTTAAGGCGGGAATCGTGAGTGTGCTCAGAAAAAAAGAACCGTGTTTCCTACACACACGGAGCACATGTAGTTCAATCTACGTCTGAAACTGATACAAACCTCAGGTCCTCTATAATCCAATGCATTTCAGTTAAGAGCGAGAAACGAGTGAGCTTCGTGAATGATGTAGCTTTGTTTAAGCTGAAAATTGAGTGCGTTTACCTGAAACGAAGTCTTGCTTGTAGGAAGACACAGAGCCTGGCATTGAACTCCGTTTCTGAAGGGAAACACACAGCACAGCTCTCATCCATGAAACACACTCTGCTTTAGAGCAAGAAGCACGCTCTTGCTTTCTAGAATCTCTAATAAGGCGGGAAATGTGAGTGTGCTCAGAACAAAAGAACCGTGTTTCCTACACACACAGACCATATCTAGGTCCACTCTGCTTCTGAAACTGATACAAACCACAGGTCCTCTAACATCCAATGCTTTACAGTTAAGAGCGAGAAACGTGTGAGATCCGTGAACAATGTAGCTTCCTTTGAGCTAAAAATTCCTGGGTTTACCTGAAACGAAGTCTTCTTCGTAGGAAGACACAGAGCCTGGCATTTCACTCCGTTTCTGAAGGGAAACACACAGCACAGTTCTCATTCCATGAATCACACTCTGCTATAGAGCAAGAAGCACGCTCTTGCTTTCTAGAATCTCTAATAAGGCGGGAAATGTGAGTGTGCTCAGAACAAAAGAACCGTGTTTCCTACACACACAGACCATATCTACGTCCACTCTGCTTCTGAAACTGATACAAACCACAGTCCTCTAACATACAATGCTTTTCATTTAAGAGCGAGAAACAGGTGAGTTTCGTGAACAAAGTAGCTTCCTTTGATCTGAAAAGTGAGTGCATTTACCTGAAATGAAGTCTTGCTTGTAGGAAGACACAGAGCCTGGCATTGAACTCCGTTTCTGAAGGGAAACACACAGCTCAGTTCTCATCCATGAAAAACACTCTGCTATAGAGCAAGAAGCACGCTCTTGCTTTCTAGAATCTCTAATAAGGCGGGAAATGTGAGTGTGCTCAGAACAAAATAACCGTGTTTCCTACACACACAGATCATATCTGGTTCCACTCTGCTTCTGAAACTGATACAAACCACAGGTCCTCTAACATCCAATGCTTTTCAGTTAAGACCGAGAAACGTGTGAGTTTCGTGAACAATGTAGCTTCTTTTGAGCTGAAAAGTGAGTGCCTTCACCTGAAACGAAGTCTTGCTTGAAGGAAGACACAGAGTCTGGCATTGAACTCCGTTTCTGAAGGGAAACACACAGAACAGTTCTCATCCATGAAATACACTCTGCTTTAGAGCAAGAAGAACGCTCTAGCTTTCTATGGTCTCTAATAAGGGGGGAAACGTGAGTGTGCTCAGGATAAAAAAACCGGCTTTCCTACACACACGGACCACATCTAGTACAACTCTACATCTGAAACTGATACAAACCACAGGTCCTCTCATATCCAATGCTTTTCAGTTAAGAGAAAGAAACGTGTGAGCCTCGTGAACTATGTAGCTTCCTTTGAGCTGAAAAGTTCCTGGGTTTAGCTGAAACGAAGTCTTCTTTGTAGGAAGACACAGAGCGTGGCAATGAAATCCGTTTCTAAAGGGAAACAGACAGCACAGTTCTCATCCATGAAACACACACTGCCTTAGAGCAAGAAGCACGCTCTTGCTTTCTAGAGTCTCTAATAAGGCCGGAAACGTTTTTGTGCTCAGAACAAAAGAACCGTGTTTCCTACACACACAGACCATATCTACGTCCACTCTGCTTCTGAAACTGATACAAACCACAGGACCTCTAACATCCAATGCTTTTCAGTTAAGAGCGGGAAACGTGTGAGTTTCGTGTACAATGTAGCTTCTTTTGAGCTGAAAAGTGAGTGCCTATACCTGAAACGAAGTCTTGCTTGTAGGAAGACACAGAACATGGCATTGAACTCCGTTTCTGAAGGGAAACACACAGCACAGTTCTCATCCATGAAACACACTCTGCTTTAGAGAAAGAAGCACGCTCTTGCTTTCTAGAATCTAGTTCAACTCTGCTTCTGAAACTTCTAGAGTCTCTAATAAGGTGGGAAACATGAGAGTGCTCAGGACAAAAGAATAGTGTTTCCTAAACACACAGAACTTATCGAGTTCCACTCTGCTTCTGAAACGGAAACAAACCACAAGTCCACTAACATCCCATGCTTTTCAGTTCAGAGCGAGAAACGTGTGAGCTTTGTGAACAATGTCGCTTCCTTTGAGCTGATAAGTGAGTGCGTTTTCCTGAAACGAAGTCTTGCTTGTAGGAAGACACAGAGCCTGGCATTGAACTCCGTTTCTGAAGGGAAACAGACAGCACAGTTCTCATTCATGAAACACACTCTGCTTTAGAGCAAGAAGCACTCTCTTGCTTTCTAGAGTCTCTAATAAGTCGGGAAATGTGAGTGTGCTCAGAACAAAAGAACCGTGCTTCCAACACACACGGACCATATCTATTTCAACTCTCCTTCTGAAACTGATAGAAACCACAGGTCCTCTAACATCCAAAGCTTTTCAGTTATGAGCTAGAAACGTGTGATCTTCGTGAACGATGTAGCTTAGTTTGAGCTGAAAAGTGAGTGCGTTTACCAGAAACGAAGTCTTGTTTGTAGGAAGACTCAGAGCACGCCATTTCTCTCCGTTTCTGAAGGGAAACACACAGCACAGTTCTCATCCATGAAACAAACTCTGCTTTAGAGCAAGAAGCACTCTCTTGCTTTCTAGAGTCTCTAATAAGGCGGGAAACATGAGTGTGCTCAGAACAAAAGAACCATGTTTCCTACACACATGGACCATATCTAGTTCAACTCTGCTTCTGAAACTTATACAAACCACAGGTCCTCTCACATCCCATGCTTTTCAGTTAAGAGCGAGAAACGTGTGAGCTTCGTGAAGATATAGCTTCATTTGCGCTGAAAAGTGAGTGCGTTTACCTGAAAAGAAGTCTTGCTTGTAGGAAAACACAGAGCATGGCATTGGACTCCGTTTCTAAGGGAAACACACAGTACAGTTCTCATCCATGAAACACACTCTGGTTTAGAACAAGAATCACGCTCTTGCTTTCTATAGTCTCTAATAATGGGGGAAACGTGTGTGTGCTCAAAACAAAAGAACCGTGTTTCTTATTCACACGGACCATATCTAGGTCAACTCTGCTTCTGAAACTGATACAAATCACAGGTCCTCTAACATCCAATGCTTTTCATTTAAGAGCGAGAAACGTGTGAGCTTCATGAACAATGTAGCTTCGATTGAGCTTAGACGTGAGTCTGTTTTCCTGAAACGAAGTCTTGCTTGTAGGAAGACACAGAGCCTGGCATTGAACTCCGTTTCTGAAGGTAAACACACGGCACAGTTCTCATCCATGAAACACACTCTGCTTTAGAGCAAGAAGCACGCTCTTGCTTTCTAGAATCTCTAATAAGGTGGAAAACGTGAATGTGCTCAGAACAAAAGAACTGTGTTTCCTATACACAGGGACCATATTTAGTACAACTCTGCTTCTGAAACCGATACAAACCACAGGTCCTCTAACATCCAATGCTTTTCAGTTAAGAGCGAGAAACGTATGAGCTTCGTGAACAATGTAGCTTCCTTTGAGCTGAAAAGTTCCTGGGTTTATCTGAAACGAAGTCTTGCTTGTAGGAAGACACAGTGCCTGGCATTGAACTCCGTTTCTGAAGGGAAACAGACAGCACAGTTCTCATCCATGAAACACACTCTGCTTTAGAGCAAGAAGCACGCTCTTGCTTTCTAGGTGCTCTAATAATGGGGGAAACATGAGTGTGCTCATAATAAAAAAACCGTGTTTCCTACACACACGGACCATATCAAGTTCAACTCTGCCTCTGAAACCTTTACAAACCACAGGTCCTCTAACATCCAATGCTTTTCATTTAAGAGCGAGAAACGTGTGAGCTTCGTGAACAATGTAGCTTCGTTTCAGCTGAATAGTGAGTGCGTATTCCTGAAAAGAAGTCTTGCATGTAGGAAGACACAGAGCCTGGCATTTCACTCCGTTTCTGAAGGGAAACATACAGCACAGTTCTCATTCCATGAAACACACTCTGCTATAGAGCAAAAAGCATGCTCTTGCTTTCTAGAGTCTCTAATATGGCAGGAAATGTGAGTGTGCTCAGAACAAAAGAACAGTGTTTCCTACACACACGGAGCACATGTAGTTTAATCTGCTTCTGCAACTGATACAAACCTGAGGTCCTCTAACATCTAATGCTTTTCAGTTAAGAGCGAGAAACTTTTGAGCTTCGTGAATGATGTAGCTTTGTTTAAACTGAAAAGTGAGTGCGTTTACCTGAAACGAAGTCTTGCTTGTAGGAAGACACAGAGCCTGGCATTGAACTCCGTTTCTGAAGGAAAACACACAGCACAGTTCTCTTCCATGAAACACACTCTGCTTTAGAGCAAGAAGCACGCTCTTGCTTTCTAGAATCTCTAATAAGGCGGTAAATGTGAGTGTGCTCAGAACAAAAGAACCGTGTTTCCTACACACACAGACCATATCTAGTTCCACTCTACTTCTGAAACTGATACAAACCACAGGTCCTCTTATATCCAATGCTTTTTAGTTAAGACCGAGAACCGTGTGAGTTTCGTGAACAATGTAGCTTCTATTGAGCTGAAAAGTGAGTGCCTTTACCTCAAACGAAGTCTTGCTTTTTGAAGACACAGAGCCTGGCATTGAACTTCGTTTCTGAAGGGAAACACACAGCACAGTTCTCATTCCATGAAACAAACTCTGCTATAGAGCAAGAAGCATGCTCTTGCTTTCTAGAGTCTGTAAAATGGCAGGAAACGTGAGTGTGCTCAGAACAAAAGAACCGTGTTTCCTACACACACGGAGCACATGTAGTTCAATCCTCTTCTGAAACTGATACAAACCTCAGGTCCTCTAACATCCAATGCTTTTCAGTTAAGAGCGAGAAAAGTGTGAGCTTTGTGAATGATGTAGCTTTGTTTAAGCAGAAAAGTTCTTGCGTTTACCTGAAACGAAGTCTTGCTTGTAGGAAGACACAGAGCCTGACATTGAACTCCGTTTCTGAAGGGAAACACACAGCACAGTTCTCATCCATGAAACACACTCTGCTTTAGACCAAGAAGCACGCTCTTGCTTTCTAGAATCTCTAATAAAGCGGGAAACGTGAGTGTGCTCAGGACAGAAGAACCGTGTTTCCTACACAGGGACCATATCTAGTTCACCAATGCTTCTGAAACTGATACAAATCACAGGGCCTCTAACATCCAATGCTTTTCAGTTAAGAGCGAGAAACATGTGAGCTTTGTGATAATGTAGCTTCGTTTCAGCTGTAAGTGAGTGTATTTACCTGAAACGAAGTCTTGCTTGTAGGAAGACACAGAGCCTGGCATTGAACTCCGTTTCTGAAGGGAAAGACACAGCACAGTTCTCATCCATGAAACACACTCTGCTTTAGACCAAGAAGCACGCTCTTGCTTTCTAGAATCTCTAATAAAACGGGAAACGTGATTGTGCTCAGGACAGAAGAACCGTGTTTCCTACACACGGACAATATCTAGTTCACCAATGCTTCTGAAACTGATACAAACCACAGGTCCTCTAACATCCAATGCTTTTCAGTTAAGAGCGAGACACGTGTGAGCTTCGAGAACAATGTATCTTCGTTTGAGCTGAGAAGTGAGTGTGTTTTCCTGAAACGAAGTCTTGCTTGTAGGAAGACACAGAGCCTGGCATTGAACTCTGTTTCTGAAGGTAAACACACAGCATAGTTCTCATTCATGAAACACACTCTGCTTTAGAGCAAGAAGCACGCTCTTGATTTCTAGAGTCTCTAATAAGGCGGGAAATGTGAGTGTGCTCAGAACAAAACAACCGTGTTTCCTACACACGGACCACATGTAGTTCAATCTATTTCTGAAACTGATACAAACCTCAGGTCCTCTATAATCCAATGCTTTTCAGTTAAGAGCGAGAAACATATGAGCTTCCTGAACGATGTAGCTTCCTTTGAGCAAAAAAGTGAGTGCGTTTACCTGTAACGAAGTCTTGCTTGTGGGAAGACACAGAGCCTGGCATTTAACTCCGTTTCTGAAAGGAAACTCACAGCACAGTTCTCATCCATGAAACACACTCTGCTTTAGAGCAAGAAGCACTCTCTTGCTTTCCACAGTCTCTAATAAGGCGGGAAACGTGAGTGTGCTCAGAACAAAAGTACCATTCTTCCAACACACACGGACCATATCTAGTTCAACTCTGCTTCAGAAACTGATACAAACCACAGGTCCACTAAAATCCAATGCTTTTCAGTTAAGAGCGAGAAACGTGTGAGCTTCGTGAACAATGTAGCTTCGTATCAGCTGAAAAGTGAGTGTGTTTACCTGAAACGAAGTCTTGCATGTAGGAAGACACAGAGCCTGGCTTTTCACTCCGTTTCTGAAAGGAAACAAACAGCACAGTTCTCATTCCATGAAACACACTCTGCTATAGAGCAAGAAGCATGCTCTTGCTTTCTAGAGACTCTAATATGGCAGGAAACGTGAGTGTGCTCAGAACAAAAGAACCGTGTTTCCTACACACACGGAGCACATGTAGTTCGATCCTCTTCTGAAACTGATACAAACCTCAGGTCTTCTAACATCCAATGCTTTTCAGTTAAGAGCGAGAAACGTGTGAGCTTCGTGAACAATGTATCTTCCTTTGAGATGAGAAGTGAGTGCGTTTTCCTGAAACGAAGTCTTGATTTTAGGAAGACACAGAGCCTGGCATTGAACTCTGTTTCTGAAGGTAAACACACAGCATAGTTCTCATTCATGAAACACACTCTGCTTTGGAGCAAGAAGCACGCTCTTGATTTCTAGAGTCTCTAATAAGGCGGAAAATGTGAGTGTGCTCAGAACAAAAGAACCGTGTTTCCTACACACGGAGCACATGTAGTTCGATCCTCTTCTGAAACTGATACAAACCTCAGGTCCTCTAACATCCAATGCTTTTCAGTTAAGAGCGAGAAACGTGTGAGCTTCGTGAATGATGTAGCTTTGTTTAAGCTGAAAAGTTCCTGCGTTTACCTGAAACGAAGTCTTGCTTGTAGGAAGACACAGAGCCTGGCATTGAACTCCGTTTCTGAAGGGAAACACACAAAACAGTTCTCATCCATGTAACACACTCTGCTTTAGAGCAAGAAGCATGCTCTTGCTTTCTGGAATCTCTAATAAAGCGGGAAACGTGAGTGTGCTCAGGACAGAAGAACCGTGTTTCCTACACACGGACCATATCTAGTTCACCAATGCTTCTGAAACTGATACAAACCACAGGTCCTCTAACATCCAATGCTTTTCAGTTCAGAGCGAGAAATTTGTGAGCTTCGTGAACAATGTATCTTCGTTTGAGCTGAGAAGTGTGTGCGTTTTCCTGAAAAGAAGTCTTGCTTGTGGGAAGACACAGAGCCTGGCATTGAACTCTGTTTCTGAAGGTAAACACACAGCATAGTTCTCATTCATGAAACACACTCTGCTTTAGAGCAAGAAGCACGCTCTTGATTTCTAGAGTCTCTAAAAAGGCGGGAAATGTGAGTGTGCTCAGAACAAAAGAACCGTGTTTCCTACACACGGAGCACTTGTAGTTCAATCTACTTCTGAAACTGAAACAAACCTCAGGTCCTCTATAATCCAATGCATTTCAGTTAAGAGCGAGAAACGTCTGAGCTTCCAGAACGATGTAGCTTCATTTGAGCAGAAAAGTGAGTGCGTTTACCTATAACGAAGTCTTGCTTGTGGGAAGACACAGAGCCTGGCATTTAACTCCGTTTCTGAAAGGAAACTCACAGCACAGTTCTCATCCATGTAACAAACTCTGCTTTAGAGCAAGAAGAACGCTCTTGCTTTCTAAAATCTCTAATTAGGCGGGAAACGTGAATGTGCTCAGAACAAAAGAACCGTGTTTCCTACACACACGGAGCACATGTAGTTCGATCCTCTTCTGAAACTGATACAAACCTCAGGTCCTCTAACATCCAATGCTTTTCAGTTAAGAGCGAGAAACGTGTGAGATTCGTGAATGATGTAGCTTTCTTTAAGCTGAAAAGCTCCTGCGTTTACCTGAAACGAAGTCTTGCTTGTAGGAAGACACAGAGCCTGGCATTGAACTCCGTTTCTGAAGGGAAACAAACAAAAACAGTTCTCATCCATGTAACACACTCTGCTTTAGAGTAAGAAGCACGCTCTTGCTTTCTAGAATCTCTAATAAAGCGGGAAACGTGAGTGTGCTCAGGACAGAAGAACCGTGTTTCCTACACACGGACCATATCTAGTTCACCAATGCTTCTGAAACTGATACAAATCACAGGTCCTCTAACATCCAATGCTTTTCAGTTAAGAGCGAGAAACGTGTGAGCTTTGTGAAAAATGTAGCTTCGTTTCAGCTGTAAATGAGTGTGTTTACCTGTTACGAAGTATTGCTTGTGGGAAGACACAGAGCCTGGCATTTAACTCCGTTTCTGAAAGGAAACACACAGCACAGTTCTCATCCATGAAACACACTCTGCTTTAGAGCAAGAAGCACTCTCTTGCTTTCCAGAGTCTCTAGTAAGGCGGGAAACGTGAGTGTGCTCAGAACAAAAGAACCGTGTTTCCTGCACACACGGAGCACATGTAGTTCAATCTACTTCTGAAACTGATACAAACCTCAGGTCCTCTAACATCCAATGCTTTTCAGTTTAGAGCGAGAAACGTGTGAGCTTCCTGAACGATGTAGCTTCGTTTGAGCTGAAAAGTTCCTGCTTTTACCTGAAACGAAGTCTTGCTTGTAGGAAGACTAGGGGCCAGGCATTTCACCCTGATTCTGAAGAGAAACACACAGCACATTTCTCATCCGTGAAACAAACTCTGCTTTAGAGCAAGAAGCACTCTCTTCCTTTCTAGAGTCTCTAATAAGGTGGGAAACATGAGTGTGCTCAGAACAAAAGAACCATGTTTCCTACACACACGGACCATATCTAGTTCACCTCTGCTTCTGAAACTGATACAAAGCACAGGTCCTCTCACATGCCATGCTTTTCAGTTAAGAGCGAGAAACGTGTGAGCTTCGTGAACAATGTAGCTTCCTTTGAGCTGAAAAGTTCCTGTGTTTATCTGAAACGAAGTCTTCTTTGTAGGAAGACACAGAGCCTGGCAATGAATTCCGTTTCTGAAGGTAAACAAACAGCACAGTTCTCATCCATGAAACACTCTCTTCTTTAGCGCAAGAAGCACGCTCTTGCTTTGTAGGGTCTCTAAATTGGGGAAACATGAGTGTGCTCAAAAATAAATAAACCGAATTTCCTACACACAAGGACCATATCAAGTTCAACTCTGCTTCAGAAACCGATACAAACCACAGGTCCTCTAACGTCCAATGCTTTTCACTTAAGAGCGAGAAACGTGTGAGCTTCGTGAACAATGTAGCTTCTTTTGAGCTGAAAAGTGAGTGCGTTTTCCTGAAACGTAGTCTTGCTTGTAGGAAGACACAGAGCCTGGCATCGAACTCCGTTTCTGAAGGTAAACACACAGCACAGTTCTCATCCTGAAACACACTCTGCTTTAAAGCAAGAAGCACGCTCTTGCTTTCTAGAATCTCTAATAAGGCTGGAAATGTGAGTGTGCTCAGAACAAAAGAACCGTGTTTCCTACACTCACGGACCATATCAAGTTCAACTCTGCTTCAGAAACCGATACAAACCACAGGTCCTGCAACATCCAATGCTTTTCAATTAAGAGCGAGAAACGTGTGAGCTTCGTGAACAATGTAGCTTCGTTTCAGCTGAAAAGTGAGTGCGTTTACCTGAAACGAAGTCTTGCATTTAGGAAGACACAGAGCCTGGCATTGAACTACGTTTCTGAAGCGAAACACACAGAACAGTTCTCATTCCATGAAACACACTCTGCTATATAGCAAGAAGCATGCTCTTGCTTTCTAGAGTCTCAAATAAGGCGGAAAACGTGATTGTGCTCAGAATAACAGAACCGTGTTTCCTACAAACATGGAGCACATGTAGTTCAATCTACTTCTGTAACTGATACAAACCTCAGGTCCTCTAACATCCAATGCTTTTCAGTTTAGAGCGAGAAATGTGTGAGCTTCCTGAACGATGTAGCTTCGTTTCAGCTGAAAAGTTCCTGCGTTTATCTGAAACGAAGTCTTGCTTGTAGGAAGACACAGAGCCTGGCATTTAACTCCGTTTCTGAAGGGAAACACACAGCACAGTTCTCATCCATAAAACACACTCTGCTTTAGAGCAAGAAGCACTCACTTGCTTTCTAGGGTCTCTAATAATGGGGGAAACGTGAGTGTGCTCAGGACAGAAGAACCGTCTTTCCTACACACAGACCAATTCTAGTTCACCAATGCTTCTGAAACTGATACAAACCACAGGTCCTCTAACATCCAATTCTTTTCAGGTAGGAGTGAAAAACGTGTGAATTCGTGAATGATGTAGCCTTGTTTAAGCTGAAAAGTGAGTGTGTTTACCTGAAACGAAGTCTTGCTTGTAGGAAGACACAGAGCCTGGCATTGAACTCCGTTTCTGAAGGGAAACACACAGCACAGTTCTCATCCATGAAACACACTCTGCTTTAGAGCAAGAAGCACGCTATTGCTTTCTAGAATCTCTAATATGGCGGGAAACCTGAGTGTGCTCAGGACAGAAGAACCGTGTTTCCTACACACGGACCATATCTAGTTCAACACTTCTTCTGAAACTGATACAAACCACAGGTCCTCTAACATCCAATGCTTTTCAGTTAAGAGCGAGAAACGTGTGAGCTTCGTGAACAATGTAGCCTCGTTTCAGTTGTAAGTGAGTGTGTTTACCTTAAACGAAGTCTTGCTTGTAGGAAGACACAGAGCCTGGCATTGAACTCTGTTTCTGAAGGGAAACACACAGCACAGTTCTCATCCATGTAACACACTCTGCTTCAGAGCAAGAAGCACGCTCTTGCTTTCTAGAATCTCTAATAAGGCGGGAAACGTGAGTGTGCTCAGAAGAAAAGAACAGTGCTTCCAACACACACGGACCATATCTAGTTCAACTCTCCTTCCGAAACTGATACAAACCACAGGTCCTCTAACATCCAATGCTTTTCAGTTATGAGCGAGAAACTTGTGAGCTTCGTGAACCATATAGGTTCCTGTGAGCTGAAAAGTCACTGTGTTTACCTGAAAGGAAGTCTTGCTTGTAGGAAGACACAGAGCCTGGCATTGAACTCCGTTTCTGAAGGGAAACACACAGCACATTTCTCATCCATGAAACACACTCTGCTTTAGAGCATGAAGCACGCTCTTGCTTTCTAGAGTCTCTAATAAGGTGGGAAACGTGAGAGTGCTCAGGAAAAAAGAATAGTGTTGCCTACACACACAGAACTTATCTAGTTCCACTCTGCTTCTGAATCGGAAGCAAACCACAGGTCCTCTAACGTCCCATGCTTTTCAGTTCAGAGCGAGAAACGTGTGAGCTTCGTGAACAATGTCGCTTCCTTTGAGCTGAGAAGTGAGTGCGTTTTCCTGAAACGAAGTCTTGCTTGTAGGAAGATACAGAGCCTGGCATTGAACTCCGTTTCTGAAGGGAAACACACAGCATAGTTCTCATCCATGAAACACACTCTTCTTTAGAGCAAGAAGCACGCTCTTGCTTTCTAGAGTCTCTAATAAGTTGGGAAACGTGAGAGTGCTCAGGACAAAAGAATAGTATTTCCTACACACACGAAACTTATCTAGTTCCACTCTGTTTCTGAAACGGATACAAACCACAGGTCCTCTAACATCCAATGCTTTTCAGTTCAGAGCGAGAAACGTGTAAACTTCGTGAACAATGTAGCTTCGTTTGAGCTGAGAAGTGAGTGTGTTTTCCTGAACGAAGTCTTGCTTGTAGGAAGACACAGAGCCTGGCATTGAACTCCGTTTCTGAAGGTAAACACACAGCATAGTTCTCATCCATGAAACACACTCTGCTTTAGAGCAAGAAGCACGCTCTTGATTTCTAGAATCTCTAATAGGGCGGGAAATGAGAGTGTGCTCAGAACAAAAGACCAGTGTTTTCTACATACACGGAGCACATGTAGTTCAATCTACTTCTGATACTGTTACAAACCTCAGGTCCTCTAACATCCAATGCTTTTCAGTTAAGAGCAAGAAACGTGTGAGCTTAGTGAACGATGTAGCTTTGTTTACGCTGAAAAGTGAGGGCGTTTACCTGAAAAGAAGTCTTGCTTGTAGGAAAACACAGAGCCTGGCATTGGACTCCGTTTCTAAGGGAAACACACAGCACAATTCTCATCCATGAAACACACTCTGCTTTAGAGCAAGAAGTACGCTCTTGCTTTCTAGAGTCTCTAATAATGGGGGAAATGTGAGTGTGCTCAAAAAAAAGAACCGTGTTTCCTAATCACACGGACCATATCTAGTTCAACTCTGCTTCTGATACGGATACAAGCCACAGGTCCTCTAACATCCAATGCTTTTCAGTTAAGAGCGAGAAACGTGTGAGCTTCGTGAACAATGTAGCTTCTTTTGAGCTGTGAAGTGACTGCATTTACCTGAAACGAAGTCTTGCTTGTAGGAAGACACAGAACCTGGCATTGAACTCCGTTTCTGAAGGTAAACACACAGCATAGTTCTCATTCATGAAACACACTCTGCTTTAGAGCAAGAAGCACGCTCTTGATTTCTAGAATCTCTAATAGGGCGGGAAATGAGAGTGTGCTCAGAACAAAAGACCAGTGTTTTCTACATACACGGAGCACATGTAGTTCAATCTACTTCTGATACTGTTACAAACCTCAGGTCCTCTAACATCCAATGCTTTTCAGTTAAGAGCGAGAAACGTGTGAGCTTAGTGAACGATGTAGCTTTGTTTACGCTGAAAAGTGAGGGCGTTTACCTGAAAAGAAGTCTTGCTTGTAGGAAAACACAGAGCCTGGCATTGGACTCTGTTTCTAAGGGAAACACACAGCACAATTCTCATCCATGAAACACACTCTGCTTTAGAGCAAGAAGTACGCTCTTGCTTTCTAGAGTCTCTAATAATGGGGGAAATGTGAGTGTGCTCAAAAAAAAGAACCGTGTTTCCTAATCACATGGACCATATCTAGTTCAACTCTGCTTCTGATACGGATACAAGCCACAGGTCCTCTAACATCCAATGCTTTTCAGTTAAGAGCGAGAAACGTGTGAGCTTCGTGAACAATGTAGCTTCTTTTGAGCTGTGAAGTGACTGCATTTACCTGAAACGAAGTCTTGCTTGTAGGAAGACACAGAACCTGGCATTGAACTCCGTTTCTGAAGGTAAACACACAGCATAGTTCTCATTCATGAAACACACTCTGCTTTAGAGCAAGAAGCACGCTCTTGATTTCTAGAGTCTCTAATAAGGCGGGAAAGGTGAGTGTGCTCAGAACAAAAGAACCGTGTTTCCTACACACACGGAGCATATGTAGTTCAATCTACTTCTGAAACTGATCCAAACCTCAGGTCCTCTATAATCCAATGCTTTTCAGTTAAGAGCGAGAGACGTCTGAGCTTTCTGAACGATATAGCTTCATTTAAGCAGAAAAGTGAGTGCGTTTACCTGTAACGAAGTATTGCTTGTGGGAAGACACAGAGCCTGGCATTTAACTCCGTTTCTGAAGGGAAACACACAGCACAGTTCTCATCCATAAAACACACTCTGCTTTAGAGCAAGAAGCACTCACTTGCTTTCTAGGGTCTCTAATAATGGGGGAAACGTGAGTGTGCTCAGGACAGAAGAACCGTCTTTCCTACACACGGACCAATTCTAGTTCACCAATGCTTCTGAAACTGATACAAACCACAGGTCCTCTAACATCCAATTCTTTTCAGGTAGGAATGAGAAACGTGTGAATTCGTGAATGATGTAGCCTTGTTTAAGCTGAAAAGTGAGTGTGTTTACCTGAAACGAAGTCTTGCTTGTAGGAAGACACAGAGCCTGGCATTGAACTCCGTTTCTGAAGGGAAACACACAGCACAGTTCTCATCCATGAAACACACTCTGCTTTAGAGCAAGAAGCACGCTATTGCTTTCTAGAATCTCTAATATGGCGGGAAACCTGAGTGTGCTCAGGACAGAAGAACCGTGTTTCCTACACACGGACCATATCTAGTTCAACACTTCTTCTGAAACTGATACAAACCACAGGTCCTCTAACATCCAATGCTTTTCAGTTAAGAGCGAGAAACGTGTGAGCTTCGTGAACAATGTAGCCTCGTTTCAGTTGTAAGTGAGTGTGTTTACCTTAAACGAAGTCTTGCTTGTAGGAAGACACAGAGCCTGGCATTGAACTCTGTTTCTGAAGGGAAACACACAGCACAGTTCTCATCCATGTAACACACTCTGCTTCAGAGCAAGAAGCACGCTCTTGCTTTCTAGAATCTCTAATAAGGCGGGAAACGTGAGTGTGCTCAGAAGAAAAGAACAGTGCTTCCAACACACACGGACCATATCTAGTTCAACTCTCCTTCCGAAACTGATACAAACCACAGGTCCTCTAACATCCAATGCTTTTCAGTTATGAGCGAGAAACTTGTGAGCTTCGTGAACCATATAGGTTCCTGTGAGCTGAAAAGTCACTGTGTTTACCTGAAAGGAAGTCTTGCTTGTAGGAAGACACAGAGCCTGGCATTGAACTCCGTTTCTGAAGGGAAACACACAGCACATTTCTCATCCATGAAACACACTCTGCTTTAGAGCATGAAGCACGCTCTTGCTTTCTAGAGTCTCTAATAAGGTGGGAAACGTGAGAGTGCTCAGGAAAAAAGAATAGTGTTGCCTACACACACAGAACTTATCTAGTTCCACTCTGCTTCTGAATCGGAAGCAAACCACAGGTCCTCTAACGTCCCATGCTTTTCAGTTCAGAGCGAGAAACGTGTGAGCTTCGTGAACAATGTCGCTTCCTTTGAGCTGAGAAGTGAGTGCGTTTTCCTGAAACGAAGTCTTGCTTGTAGGAAGATACAGAGCCTGGCATTGAACTCCGTTTCTGAAGGGAAACACACAGCATAGTTCTCATCCATGAAACACACTCTTCTTTAGAGCAAGAAGCACGCTCTTGCTTTCTAGAGTCTCTAATAAGTTGGGAAACGTGAGAGTGCTCAGGACAAAAGAATAGTATTTCCTACACACACGAAACTTATCTAGTTCCACTCTGTTTCTGAAACGGATACAAACCACAGGTCCTCTAACATCCAATGCTTTTCAGTTCAGAGCGAGAAACGTGTAAACTTCGTGAACAATGTAGCTTCGTTTGAGCTGAGAAGTGAGTGTGTTTTCCTGAACGAAGTCTTGCTTGTAGGAAGACACAGAGCCTGGCATTGAACTCCGTTTCTGAAGGTAAACACACAGCATAGTTCTCATCCATGAAACACACTCTGCTTTAGAGCAAGAAGCACGCTCTTGATTTCTAGAATCTCTAATAGGGCGGGAAATGAGAGTGTGCTCAGAACAAAAGACCAGTGTTTTCTACATACACGGAGCACATGTAGTTCAATCTACTTCTGATACTGTTACAAACCTCAGGTCCTCTAACATCCAATGCTTTTCAGTTAAGAGCGAGAAACGTGTGAGCTTAGTGAACGATGTAGCTTTGTTTACGCTGAAAAGTGAGGGCGTTTACCTGAAAAGAAGTCTTGCTTGTAGGAAAACACAGAGCCTGGCATTGGACTCCGTTTCTAAGGGAAACACACAGCACAATTCTCATCCATGAAACACACTCTGCTTTAGAGCAAGAAGTACGCTCTTGCTTTCTAGAGTCTCTAATAATGGGGGAAATGTGAGTGTGCTCAAAAAAAAGAACCGTGTTTCCTAATCACACGGACCATATCTAGTTCAACTCTGCTTCTGATACGGATACAAGCCACAGGTCCTCTAACATCCAATGCTTTTCAGTTAAGAGCGAGAAACGTGTGAGCTTCGTGAACAATGTAGCTTCTTTTGAGCTGTGAAGTGACTGCATTTACCTGAAACGAAGTCTTGCTTGTAGGAAGACACAGAACCTGGCATTGAACTCCGTTTCTGAAGGTAAACACACAGCATAGTTCTCATTCATGAAACACACTCTGCTTTAGAGCAAGAAGCACGCTCTTGATTTCTAGAGTCTCTAATAAGGCGGGAAAGGTGAGTGTGCTCAGAACAAAAGAACCGTGTTTCCTACACACACGGAGCACATGTAGTTCAATCTACTTCTGAAACTGATCCAAACCTCAGGTCCTCTATAATCCAATGCTTTTCAGTTAAGAGCGAGAAACGTCTGAGCTTTCTGAACGATATAGCTTCATTTAAGCAGAAAAGTGAGTGCGTTTACCTGTAACGAAGTATTGCTTGTGGGAAGACACAGAGCCTGGCATTTAACTCCGTTTCTGAAAGGAAACTCATAGCACAGTTCTTATCCATGAAACACACTCTGCTTTAGAGCAAGAAGCACTCTCTTGCTTTCCAGAGACTCTAATAAGGCTGGAAATGTGAGTGTGCTCAGAACAAAAGAACCGTGTTTCCTACACACACGGAGCACATGTAGTTCAATCTACTTCTGAAACTGATCCAAACCTCAGGTCCTCTATAATCCAATGCTTTTCAGTTAAGAGCGAGAAACGTCTGAGCTTCCTGAACGATGTAGCTTCATTTGAGCAGAAAAGTGAGTGCGTTTACCTGTAAAGAAGTATTGCTTGTGGGAAGACACAGAGCCTGGCATTTAACTCCGTTTCTGAAAGGAAACACACAGCACAGTTCTCATCCATGAAACACACTCTGCTTTAGAGCAAGAAGCACGCTCTTGCTTTCTAGGGTCTCTAGTAAGGGGGGAAACGTGAGTGTGCTCAGAATAAAAATACCGTGTTTCCTACACACACGGACCATATCAAGTACAACTCTGCTTCTGAAACTGATACAAACCACAGGTCCTCTAACATCCAATGCTTTTCAGTTAAGAGCGAGAAACGTGTGAGCTTCGTGAACAATGTAGCTTCATATCAGCTGAAAAGTGAGTGTGTTTACATGAACCGAAGTCTTGCATGTAGGAAGACACAGAGCCTGGCTTTTCACTCCGTTTCTGAAAGGAAACAAACAGCACAGTTCTCATTCCATGAAACACACTCTGCTATAGAGCAAGAAGCATGCTCTTGCTTTCTAGAGTCTCTAATATGGCAGGAAACGTGAGTGTGCTCAGAACAAAAGAACCGTGTTTCCTACACACACGGAGCACATGTAGTTCGGTCCTCTTCTGAAACTGATACAAACCTCAGGTCCTCTAACATCCAATGCTTTTCAGTTAAGAGCGAGAAACGTGTGAGATTCGTGAATGATGTAGCTTTGTTTAAGCTGAAAAGTTCCTGCGTTTACCTGAAACGAAGTCTTGCTTGTAGGAAGACACAGAGCCTGGCATTGAACTCCGTTTCTGAAGGGAAACACACAGCACATTTCTCATCCATGAAACACACTCTGCTTTAGAGCATGAAGCACGCTCTTGCTTTCTAGAGTCTCTAATAAGGTGGGAAACGTGAGAGTGCTCAGGAAAAAAGAATAGTGTTGCCTACACACACAGAACTTATCTAGTTCCACTCTGCTTCTGAATCGGAAGCAAACCACAGGTCCTCTAACGTCCCATGCTTTTCAGTTCAGAGCGAGAAACGTGTGAGCTTCGTGAACAATGTCGCTTCCTTTGAGCTGAGAAGTGAGTGCGTTTTCCTGAAACGAAGTCTTGCTTGTAGGAAGATACAGAGCCTGGCATTGAACTCCGTTTCTGAAGGGAAACACACAGCATAGTTCTCATCCATGAAACACACTCTTCTTTAGAGCAAGAAGCACGCTCTTGCTTTCTAGAGTCTCTAATAAGTTGGGAAACGTGAGAGTGCTCAGGACAAAAGAATAGTATTTCCTACACACACGAAACTTATCTAGTTCCACTCTGTTTCTGAAACGGATACAAACCACAGGTCCTCTAACATCCAATGCTTTTCAGTTCAGAGCGAGAAACGTGTAAACTTCGTGAACAATGTAGCTTCGTTTGAGCTGAGAAGTGAGTGTGTTTTCCTGAACGAAGTCTTGCTTGTAGGAAGACACAGAGCCTGGCATTGAACTCCGTTTCTGAAGGTAAACACACAGCATAGTTCTCATCCATGAAACACACTCTGCTTTAGAGCAAGAAGCACGCTCTTGATTTCTAGAATCTCTAATAGGGCGGGAAATGAGAGTGTGCTCAGAACAAAAGACCAGTGTTTTCTACATACACGGAGCACATGTAGTTCAATCTACTTCTGATACTGTTACAAACCTCAGGTCCTCTAACATCCAATGCTTTTCAGTTAAGAGCGAGAAACGTGTGAGCTTAGTGAACAATGTAGCTTTGTTTACGCTGAAAAGTGAGGGCGTTTACCTGAAAAGAAGTCTTGCTTGTAGGAAAACACAGAGCCTGGCATAGGACTCCGTTTCTAAGGGAAACACACAGCACAATTCTCATCCATGAAACACACTCTGCTTTAGAGCAAGAAGTACGCTCTTGCTTTCTAGAGTCTCTAATAATGGGGGAAATGTGAGTGTGCTCAAAAAAAAGAACCGTGTTTCCTAATCACACGGACCATATCTAGTTCAACTCTGCTTCTGATACGGATACAAGCCACAGGTCCTCTAACATCCAATGTTTTTCAGTTAAGAGCGAGAAACGTGTGAGCTTCGTGAACAATGTAGCTTCTTTTGAGCTGTGAAGTGACTGCATTTACCTGAAACGAAGTCTTGCTTGTAGGAAGACACAGAACCTGGCATTGAACTCCGTTTCTGAAGGTAAACCCACAGCATAGTTCTCATTCATGAAACACACTCTGCTTTAGAGCAAGAAGCACGCTCTTGATTTCTAGAATCTCTAATAGGGCGGGAATTGAGAGTGTGCTCAGAACAAAAGACCAGTGTTTTCTACATACACGGAGCACATGTAGTTCAATCTACTTCTGATACTGTTACAAACCTCAGGTCCTCTAACATCCAATGCTTTTCAGTTAAGAGCGAGAAACGTGTGAGCTTAGTGAACGATGTAGCTTTGTTTACGCTGAAAAGTGAGGGCGTTTACCTGAAAAGAAGTCTTGCTTGTAGGAAAACACAGAGCCTGGCATTGGACTCCGTTTCTAAGGGAAACACACAGCACAATTCTCATCCATGAAACACACTCTGCTTTAGAGCAAGAAGTACGCTCTTGCTTTCTAGAGTCTCTAATAATGGGGGAAATGTGAGTGTGCTCAAAAAAAAGAACCGTGTTTCCTAATCACATGGACCATATCTAGTTCAACTCTGCTTCTGATACGGATACAAGCCACAGGTCCTCTAACATCCAATGCTTTTCAGTTAAGAGCGAGAAACGTGTGAGCTTCGTGAACAATGTAGCTTCTTTTGAGCTGTGAAGTGACTGCATTTACCTGAAACGAAGTCTTGCTTGTAGGAAGACACAGAACCTGGCATTGAACTCCGTTTCTGAAGGTAAACACACAGCATAGTTCTCATTCATGAAACACACTCTGCTTTAGAGCAAGAAGCACGCTCTTGATTTCTAGAGTCTCTAATAAGGCGGGAAAGGTGAGTGTGCTCAGAACAAAAGAACCGTGTTTCCTACACACACGGAGCACATGTAGTTCAATCTACTTCTGAAACTGATCCAAACCTCAGGTCCTCTATAATCCAATGCTTTTCAGTTAAGAGCGAGAAACGTCTGAGCTTTCTGAACGATATAGCTTCATTTAAGCAGAAAAGTGAGTGCGTTTACCTGTAACGAAGTATTGCTTGTGGGAAGACACAGAGCCTGGCATTTAACTCCGTTTCTGAAAGGAAACTCACAGCACAGTTCTTATCCATGAAACACACTCTGCTTTAGAGCAAGAAGCACTCTCTTGCTTTCCAGAGACTCTAATAAGGCTGGAAATGTGAGTGTGCTCAGAACAAAAGAACCGTGTTTCCTACACACACGGAGCACATGTAGTTCAATCTACTTCTGAAACTGATCCAAACCTCAGGTCCTCTATAATCCAATGCTTTTCAGTTAAGAGCGAGAAACGTCTGAGCTTCCTGAACGATGTAGCTTCATTTGAGCAGAAAATTGAGTGCGTTTACCTGTAAAGAAGTATTGCTTGTGGGAAGACACAGAGCCTGGCATTTAACTCCGTTTCTGAAAGGAACACACAGCACAGTTCTCATCCATGAAACACACTCTGCTTTAGAGCAAGAAGCATGCTCTTGCTTTCTAGGGTCTCTAGTAAGGGGGGAAACGTGAGTGTGCTCAGAATAAAAATACCGTGTTTCCTACACACACGGACCATATCAAGTACAACTCTGCTTCTGAAACTGATACAAACCACAGGTCCTCTAACATCCAATGCTTTTCAGTTAAGAGCGAGAAACGTGTGAGCTTTGTGAAAAATGTAGCTTCGTTTCAGCTGTAAATGAGTGTGTTTACCTGAAACGAAGTCTTGCTTGTAGGAAGACACAGATTCCTGGCATTGAACTCCGTTTCTGAAGGGAAACACACAAAACAGTTCTCATCCATGTAACACACTCTGCTTTAGAGCAAGAAGCACGCTCTTGCTTTCTAGAATCTCTAATAAGGCGGGAAACGTGAATGTGCTCAGAACAAAAGAACCGTGTTTCCTACACACACGGAGCACATGTAGTTCAATCTACTTCTGAAACTGATCCAAACCTCAGGTCCTCTATAATCCAATGCTTTTCAGTTAAGAGCGAGAAACGTCTGAGCTTCCTGAACGATGTAGCTTCATTTGAGCAGAAAATTGAGTCCGTTTACCTGTAACGAAGTATTGCTTGTGGGAAGACACAGAGCCTGGCATTTAACTCCGTTTCTGAAAGGAAACACACAGCACAGTTCTCATCCATGAAACACACTCTGCTTTAGAGCAAGAAGCACGCTCTCGCTTTCTAGGGTCTCTAGTAAGGGGGGAAACCTGAGTGTGCTCAGAATAAAAAAACCGTGTTTCCTACACAAACGGACCATATCTAGTACAACTCTACATCTGAAACTGATACAAACCACAGGTCCTCTAACATCCAATGCTTTTAAGTTCAGAGCGAGAAACGTGTGAGCTTCGTGAATAATGTCGCTTCGTTTGAGCTGAGAAGTGAGTGCGTTTTCCTGAAACGAAGTCTTGCTTGTAGGAAGACACAGAGCCTGGCATTTCACTCCGTTTCTGAAAGGAAACTCACAGCACAGTTCTCATCCATGAAACACACTCTGCTTTAGAGCAAGAAGCACTCTCTTGCTTTCCAGAGTCTCTAATAAGGCGGGAAACATGAGTGTGCTCAGAACAAAAGAACCGTGTTTCCTACACACACGGAGCACATGTCTTTCAATCTACTTCTGAAACTGATACAAACCTCAGGTCCTCTAACATCCAATGCTTTTCAGTTTAGAGCGAGAAACGTGTGAGCTTCCTGAACGATGTAGCTTCGTTTGAGCTGAAAAGTTCCTGCATTTACCTGAAACGAAGTCTTGCTTGTAGGAAGACTAGGGGCCGGGCATTTCACCCTGATTCTGAAGAGAAACACACAGCACATTTCTCATCCGAGAAACAAACTCTGCTTTAGAGCCAGAAGCACTCTCTTCCTTTCTAGAGTCTCTAATAAGGTGGGAAACATGAGTGTGCTCAGAACAAAAGAACCATGTTTCCTACACACACGGACCATATCTAGTTCACCTCTTCTTCTGAAACTGATACAAACCACAGGTCCTCTCACATGCCATGCTTTTCAGTTAAGAGCGAGAAACGTGTGAGCTTCGTGAACAATGTAGCTTCCTTTGAGCTGAAAAGTTCCTGTGTTTATCTGAAACGAAGTCTTCTTTGTAGGAAGACACAGAGCCTGGCAATGAATTCCGTTTCTGAAGGTAAACACACAGCACAGTTCTCATCCATGAAACACTCTCTTCTTTAGCGCAAGAAGCACGCTCTTGCTTTGTAGGGTCTCTAAATTGGGGAAACATGAGTGTGCTCAAAAATAAATAAACCGTGTTTCCTACACACACGGACCATGTCAAGTTCAACTCTGCTTCAGAAACCGATACAAACCACAGGTCCTCTAACGTCCAATGCTTTTAAGTTAAGAGCGAGAAACGTGTGAGCTTCGTGAACAATGTAGCTTCGTTTCAGCTGAAAAGTGAGTGCGTTTACCTGAAACGAAGTCTTGCTTTTAGGAAGACACATAACCTGGCATTGAACTCCGTTTCTGAAGCGAAACACACAGAACAGTTCTCATTCTATGAAACACACTCTGCTATAGAGCAAGAAGCATGCTCTTGCTTTCTAGAGTCTCAAATAAGGCGGGAAACGTGAGTGTGCTCAGAACAAAAGAACCGGGTTTCCTACACACAAGGACCGTATCTAGTTCAACTCTGCTTCTGAAACTGATACAAGCCACAGGTCCTCTAACATCCAATGCTTTTCAGTTAAGAGGGAGAAACGTGTGAGCTTCTTGAACAATGTAGCTTCTTTTGAGCTGTGAAGTGAGTGCGTTTTCCTGAAACGTAGTCTTGCTTGTAGGAAGACACAGAGCCTGGCATCGAACTCCGTTTCTGAAGGTAAACACACAGCACAGTTCTCATCCTGAAACACACTCTGCTTTAAAGCAAGAAGCACGCTCTTGCTTTCTAGAATCTCTAATAAGGCTGGAAATGTGAGTGTGCTCAGAACAAAAGAACCGTGTTTCCTACACTCACGGACCATATCTAGTTCCACTCTGCTTCTGAAACTGATACAAACCACAGGTCCTCTAACATCCAATGCTTTGCAGTAAAGAGCGAGAAACGTGTGAGCTTCTTGAACAATGTAGGTTCTTTTTAGCTGAAAAGTGAGTTCGTTTACATGAAACGAAATCTTGCTTGTACGAAGACACAGGGCCTGGCATTGAACTCCGTTTCTGAAGTAAACACACAGCACAGTTCTGATCCATGAAACACACTCTGCTTTAGAGCAGGAAGCATGCTCTTGCTTTCTAGGGTCTCTAAATTGGGGAAACGAGAGTGTGCTCAAAAACAAAAAAACCGTGTTTCCTACACAAACGGACCATATCAAGTTCAACTCTGCTTCAGAAACCGATACAAACCACAGGTCCTGCAACATCCAATGCTTTTCAATTAAGAGCGAGAAACGTGTGAGCTTCGTGAACAATGTAGCTTCGTTTCAGCTGAAAAGTGAGTGCGTTTACCTGAAACGAAGTCTTGCATTTAGGAAGACACAGAGCCTGGCATTGAACTATGTTTCTGAAGCGAAACACACAGAACAGTTCTCATTCCATGAAACACACTCTGCTATATAGCAAGAAGCATGCTCTTGCTTTCTAGAGTCTCAAATAAGGCGGAAAACGTGATTGTGCTCAGAATAACAGAACCGTGTTTCCTACAAACATGGAGCACATGTAGTTCAATCTACTTCTGAAACTGATACAAACCTCAGGTCCTCTAACATCCAATGCTTTTCAGTTAAGAGCGAGAAATGTGTGAGCTTCCTGAACGATGTAGCTTCGTTTCAGCTGAAAAGTTCCTGCGTTTATCTGAAGTGAAGTCTTGCTTGTAGGAAGACACAGAGCCTGGCATTTAACTCCGTTTCTGAAGGGAAACACACAGCACAGTTCTCATCCATAAAACACACTCTGCTTTAGAGCAAGAAGCACTCACTTGCTTTCTAGGGTCTCTAATAAGGGGGGAAACGTGAGTGTGCTCAGGACAGAAGAACCGTATTTCCTACACACAGACCAATTCTAGTTCACCAATGCTTCTGAAACTGATACAAACCACAGGTCCTCTAACATCCAATTCTTTTCAGGTAGGAGCGAGAAACGTGTGAATTCGTGAATGATGTAGCATTGTTTAAGCTGAAAAGTGAGTGTGTTTACCTGAAACGAAGTCTTGCTTGTAGGAAGACACAGAGCCTGGCATTGAACTCCGTTTCTGAAGGGAAACACACAGCACAGTTCTCATCCATGAAACACACTCTGCTTCAGAGCAAGAAGTACGCTCTTGCTTTCTAGAGTCTCTAATAATGGGGGAAATGTGAGTGTGCTCAAAAAAAAGAACCGTGTTTCCTAATCACACAGACCATATCTAGTTCAACTCTGCTCCTGATACGGATACAAGCCACAGGTTCTCTAACATCCAATGCTTTTCAGTTAAGAGCGAGAAACGTGTGAGCTTCGTGAACAATGTAGCTACTTTTGAGCTGTGAAGTGAGTGCGTTTACCTGAAACGAAGTCTTGCTTGTAGGAAGACACAGAACATGGCATTGAACTCCGTTTCTGAAGGGAAATACACAGCACAGTTCGCATCCATGAAACACACTCTGCTTTAGAGCAAGAAGCACGCTCTGGCTTTCTAGGGTCTCTAATAAGGGGGGAAACGTGAGTGTGCTCAGAATAAAAAAACCATGTTCCCTACACACGGACCATATCAAGTTCAACTCTGTCTCTGAAACCAATACAAACCACAGGTCCTCTAACATCCAATGCTTTTCAGTTAAGAGCGAGAAACGTGTGAGCTTCGTGAACAACGTAGCTTCGTTTCAGCTGAAAAGTGAGTGCGTTTACCTGAAAGGAAGTCTTGCTTGTAGGAAGACACAGAGCCTGGCATTGAACTTCGTTTCTGAAGGGAAACAGACAGCACAGTTCTCATCCATGAAACACACTCTGCTTTAGAGCAAGAAGCACGCTCTGGCTTTCTATGGTCTCTAATAAGGGGGGAAACGTGAGTGTGCTCAGAATAAAAAAACCATGTTCCCTACACACGGACCATATCAAGTTCAACTCTGTTTCTGAAACCGATAAAACCACAGGTCCTCTAACATCCAATGCTTTTCAGTTAAGAGCGAGAAACGTGTGAGCTTTGTGAACAATGTAGCTTCGTTTCAGCTGAAAAGTGAGTGCGTTTACCTGAAACGAAGTCTTGCTTGTAGGAAGACACAGAGCCTGGCATTGAACTCCGTTTCTGAAGGGAAACACACAGGACAGTTCTCATCCATGTAACACACTCTGCTTTATAGCAAGAAGCACGCTCTTGCTTTCTAGAGTCTCTAATAAGGTGGGAAACGTGAGAGTGCTCAGAACAAAAGAACCATGTTTCCTACATACACGGAGCACATGTAGTTCAATCTACTTCTGAAACTGATACAAACCTCAGGTCCTCTAACATCCAATGCTTTTTAGTTAAGAGCGACAAACGTGTGAGCTTCATGAACGATGTAGCTTTGTTTAAGCTGAAAAGTGAGTGCGTTTACCTGAAAAGAAGTCTTGCTTGTAGGAAAACACAGAGCCAGGCATTCCACTCCGTTTCTAAGGGAAACACACAGCACAATTCTCATCCATGAAACACACTCTGCTTTAGAGCAAGAATTACGCTCTTGCTTTCTAGAGTCTCTAATAATGGGAGAAATGTGAGTGTGCTCAAAACAAAAGAACCGTGTTTCCTATTCACACGGACCATATCTAGTTCAACTCTGCTTCTGAAACTGATACATATCACAGGTCCTCTAACATACAATGCTTTTCAGTTAAGAACGAGAAACTTGTGAGCTTCGTGAACAATGTAGCTTCGTTTGAGCTGAGAAGTGAGTACGTTTTCCTGAAATGAAGTCTTGCTTGTAGGAAGACAGAGAGCATGGCATTGAACTCCGTTTCTGAACGGAAACACACAGCACAGTTCCCATCCTTAAAACACACTCTGCTTTAGACCAAGAAGCACGCTCTTGTTTTCTAGAATCTCTGATAAGGCGGGAAACGTGAGTGTGCTCAGAACAAAAGAACCGTGCTTCCAACACACACGGACCATATCTAGTTCAACTCTGCTTCTGAAACTGATACAAACCACAGGTCCTCTAACATCCAATGCTTTTCAGTTATGAGCGAGAGACTTGTGAGCTTCGTGAACCCTATAGCTTCCTGTGAGCTGAAAAGTCACTGTGTTTACCTGAAAGGAAGTCTTGCTTGTAGGAAGACTAGGGGCTGGTCATTTCACCCTGATTCTGAAGGGAAATACACAGCACATTTCTCATCCATGAAACACACTCTGCTTTATAGCAAGAAGCACGCTCTTGCTTTCTAGAGTCTCTAACAAGGTGGGAAACGTGAGAGTGCTCAGAACAAAAGAACCGTGTTTCCTACATACACGGAGCACATGTAGTTCAATCTACTTCTGAAACTGATACAAACATCAGGTCCTCTAACATCCAATGCTTCTCAGTTAAGAGCGAGAAACATGTGAGCTTCATGAATGATGTAGCTTTGTTTAAGCTGAAAAGTGAGTGCGTTTACCTGAAAAGAAGTCTTGCTTGTAGGAAAACACAGAGCCTGCCATTCCACTCCGTTTCTATGGGAAACACACAGCACAATTCTCATCCATGAAACACACTCTGCTTTAGAGCAAGAAGTACGCTCTTGCTTTCTAGAGTCTCTAATAAGGCGGAAAACGGGAATGTGCTCAGAACGAAAGAACTGTGTTTCCTACACACACGGACCATATCTAGTTCAACTCTAGTTCTGAAACTGATACAAACAACAGGTCCTGTAACATCCAATGCCTTTTAGTTAAGAGCGAGAAACGTGTGAGCTTCGTGAACAATGTAGCTTCCTTTGAGCTGAAAAGTTCCTGGGTTTATCTGAAACGAAGTCTTCTTTGTAGGAAGACACAGAGCCTGGCAATGAATTACGTTTCTGAAGGGAAACAGACAGCACAGTTCTCATCCATGAAACACACACTTCTTTAGAGCAAGAAGCACGCTCTTGCTTTCTAGAGTCTCTAATAAGGCAGTAAAGGTGAGTGTGCTCAGAACAAAAGAACTGTGCTTCCAACACACACAGACCATATCTAGTTCAACTCTGCTTCTGAAACTGATACAAATCACAGGTCCTCTAACATCCAATGCTTTTCAGTTAAGAGCGAGATACGTGTGAGCTTCGTGAACAATGTAGCTTCGTTTGAGCTGAGAAGGAGTACGTTTTCCTGAAACGAAGTCTTGCTTGTAGGAAGACACAGAGCCTGGCATCGAACTCCATTTCTGAAGGAAAACACACAGCACAGTTCTCATCCATGATACACACTCTGCTTTAGAGCAAGAAGCACGCTCTTGCTTTCTAGAGTCTCTAATAAGACGGAAAACGGGAATGTGCTCAGAACAAAAGATCTGTGTTTCCTACACACACGGACCATATCTAGTACTACTCTACATCTGAAACTGATACAAACCACAGGTCCTCTAACATCCAATGCTTTTCAGTTAAGAGGGAGAAACGTGTGAGCTTCGTGAACAATGTAGCTTCGTTTCAGCTGAAAAGTGAGTGCGTTTACCTGAAACGAAGTCTTGCTTGTAGGAAGACACAGAGCCTGGCATTGAACTCCGTTTCTGAAGGGAAACAGACAGCACAGTTCTCATACATGTAACACACTGTGCTTTAGACAAAGAAGCACGCTCTTGCTTTATAGAATCTCTAATAAGGCGGGAAACGTGAGTGTGCTCAGAACAGAAGAACCGTGTTTCCTACACACGGACCATATCTAGTTCACCAATGCTTCTGAAACTGATGCAAATCACAGGTAATCTAACATCCAATGCTTTTCAGTTAAGAGCAAGAAACGTGTGAGATTCATGAACAATGTAGCTTCGTTTCAGCTGTAAGTGAGTGTGTTTACCTGAAACGAAGTCTTGCTTGTAGGAAGACACAGAGCCTGGCATTGAACTCCGTTTCTGAAGGTAAACACACAGGACAGTTCTCATCCATGTAACACACTCTGCTTTAGAGCAAGAAGCACGCTCTTGCTTTCTAGAATCTCTAATAAGGCGGGAAACGTGAGTGTGCTCAGAACAAAAGAACCGTGCTTCCAACACACAGGGACCATATCTAGTTCAACTCTCTTTCAGAAACTGATACAAACCACAGGTCCTCTAACATCCAATGCTTTTCAGTTATGAGCGAGAGACTTGTGAGCTTCGTGAACCCTATAGATTCCTGAGAGCTGAAAAGTCACTGTGTTTACCTGAAAGGAAGTCGTGCTTGTAGGAAGACTAGGTTCTGGTCATTTCACCCCGATTCTGAAGGATAACACAAAGCACATTTCTCATGCATGAAACACACTCTGCTTTAGAGCAAGAAGTACGCTCTTGCTTTCTAGAGTCTCTAATAATGGGAGAAATGTGAGTGTGCTCAAAACAAAAGAACCGTGTTTCCTATTCACACGGACCATATCTAGTTCAACTCTGCTTCTGAAACTGATACAAATCACAGGTCCCATAACATCCAATGCTTTTCAGTTAAGAGCGAGAAACGTGTGAGCTTCGTGAACAATGTAGCTTCGTTTGAGCTGAGAAGTGAGTACGTTTTCCTGAAACGAAGTCTTGGTTGTAGGAAGACACAGAGCCTGGCATCGAACTCCGTTTCTGAAGGGTAACACACAGCACAGTACTCATCCATGATACACACTCTGCTTTAGAGCAAGAAGCACGCTCTTGCTTTCTAGAATCTCTAATAAGGCGGAAAACGGGAATGTGCTCAGAACAAAAGAACTGTGTGTCGTACACACACGGACAATATCTAGTACAACTCTGCTTCTGAAACTGATACAAACCACAGGTCCTGTAACATCCAATGCTTTTCTGTTCAGAGCGAGAAACGTGTGAGCTCCGTGAACAATGTCGCTACATTTGAGCTGAGAAGTGAGTGCGTTTTCCTGAAACGAAGTCTAAATGTTGGAAGACACAGAGCCTGGCATTGAACTCCGTTTCTGAAGGTAAACACACAGCATAGTTCTCATCCATGAAACACACTCTGCTTTAGAGCAAGAAGCACGCTCTTGATTTCTAGAGTCTCTAATAAGGCGGGAAATGTGAGTGTGCTCAGAACAAAAGAACCGTGTTTCCTACACACACGGTGCACATGTAGTTCAATCTACTTCTGAAACTGATACAAATCTCAGGTCCTCTAACATCCAATGCTTTTCAGTTAAGAGCGAGAAACGTGTGAGATTCGTGAACAATGTAGCTTCGTTTCAGCTGTAAGTGAGTGTGTTTATCTGAAACGAAGTCTTGCTTGTAGGAAGACAGAGAGCATGGCATTGAACTCCGTTTCTGAACGGAAACACACAGCACAGTTCCCATCCTTAAAACACACTCTGCTTTAGACCAAGAAGCACGCTCTTGTTTTCTAGAATCTCTGATAAGGCGGGAAACGTGAGTGTGCTCAGAACAAAAGAACCGTGCTTCCAACACACACGGACCATATCTAGTTCAACTCTGCTTCTGAAACTGATACAAACCACAGGTCCTCTAACATCCAATGCTTTTCAGTTATGAGCGAGAGACTTGTGAGCTTCGTGAACCCTATAGCTTCCTGTGAGCTGAAAAGTCACTGTGTTTACCTGAAAGGAAGTCTTGCTTGTAGGAAGACTAGGGGCTGGTCATTTCACCCTGATTCTGAAGGGAAACACACAGCACATTTCTCATCCATGAAACACACTCTGCTTTATAGCAAGAAGCACGCTCTTGCTTTCTAGAGTCTCTAACAAGGTGGGAAACGTGAGAGTGCTCAGAACAAAAGAACCGTGTTTCCTACATACACGGAGCACATGTAGGTCAATCTACTTCTGAAACAGATACAAACATCAGGTCCTCTAACATCCAATGCTTCTCAGTTAAGAGCGAGAAACATGTGAGCTTCATGAACGATGTAGCTTTGTTTAAGCTGAAAAGTGAGTGCGTTTACCTGAAAAGAAGTCTTGCTTGTAGGAAAACACAGAGCCTGCCATTCCACTCCGTTTCTATGGGAAACACACAGCACAATTCTCATCCATGAAACACACTCTGCTTTAGAGCAAGAAGTACACTCTTGCTTTCTAGAGTCTCTAATAAGGCGGAAAACGGGAATGTGCTCAGAACGAAAGAACTGTGTTTCCTACACACACGGACCATATCTAGTTCAACTCTACTTCTGAAACTGATACAAACAACAGGTCCTCTAACATCCAATGCCTTTTAGTTAAGAGCGAGAAACGTGTGAGCTTCGTGAACAATGTAGCTTCCTTTGAGCTGAAAAGTTCCTGGGTTTATCTGAAACGAAGTCTTCTTTATAGGAAGACACAGAGCCTGGCAATGAATTCCGTTTCTGAAGGGAAACAGACAGCACAGTTCTCATCCATGAAACACACACTTCTTTAGAGCAAGAAGCACGCTCTTGCTTTCTAGAGTCTCTAATAAGGCAGGAAACGTGAGTGTGCTCAGAACAAAAGAACTGTGCTTCCAACACACACAGACCATATCTAGTTCAACTCTGCTTCTGAAACTGATACAAATCACAGGTCCTCTAACATCCAATGCTTTTCAGTTAAGAGCGAGATACGTGTGAGCTTTGTGAACAATGTAGCTTCGTTTGAGCTGAGAAGGAGTACGTTTTCCTGAAACGAAGTCTTGCTTGTAGGAAGACACAGAGCCTGGCATCGAACTCCGTTTCTGAAGGAAAACACACAGCACAGTTCTCCTCCATGATACACACTCTGCTTTAGAGCAAGAAGCACGCTCTTGCTTTCTAGAGTCTCTAATAAGATGGAAAACGGGAATGTGCTCAGAACAAAAGATCTGTGTTTCCTACACACACGGACCATATCTAGTACTACTCTACATCTGAAACTGATACAAACCACAGGTCCTCTAACATCCAATGCTTTTCAGTTAAGAGGGAGAAACGTGTGAGCTTCGTGAACAATGTAGCTTCGTTTCAGCTGAAAAGTGAGTGCGTTTACCTGAAACGAAGTCTTGCTTGTAGGAAGACACAGAGCCTGGCATTGAACTCGTTTCTGAAGGTAAACAGACAGCACAGTTCTCATACATGTAACACACTCTGCTTTAGACAAAGAAGCACGCTCTTGCTTTATAGAATCTCTAATAAGGCGGGAAACGTGAGTGTGCTCAGAACAGAAGAACCGTGTTTCCTACACACGGACCATATCTAGTTCACCAATGCTTCTGAAACTGATGCAAATCACAGGTAATCTAACATCCAATGCTTTTCAGTTAAGAGCAAGAAACGTGTGAGATTCATGAACAATGTAGCTTCGTTTCAGCTGTAAGTGAGTGTGTTTACCTGAAACGAAGTCTTGCTTGTAGGAAGACACAGAGCCTGGCATTGAACTCCGTTTCTGAAGGAAACCACACAGCACAGTTCTCATACATGTAACACACTCTGCTTTAGAGCAAGAAGCACGCTCTTGCTTTCTTGAATCTCTAATAAGGCAGGAAACGTGAATGTGCTCAGAACAAAAGAACCGTGTTTCCTAAACACACGGACCATATCTAGTACAACTCTACATCTGAAACTGATACAAACCACAGGTCCTCTAACATCCAATGCTTTTCAGTTGAGAGCGAAAAACGTGTGAGCTTCATGAACAATGTAGCTTCCTTTGAGCTGAAATGTTCCTGGGTTTACCTGAAACGAAGTCCTCTTTTTAGGAAGACACAGAGCCTGGCATTGAACTCCGTTTCTGAAGGTAAACACACAGGACAGTTCTCATCCATGTAACACACTCTGCTTTAGAGCAAGAAGCACGCTCTTGCTTTCTAGAATCTCTAATAAGGCGGGAAACGTGAGTGTGCTCAGAACAAAAGAAACGTGCTTCCAACACACACGGACCATGTCTAGTTCAACTCTCTTTCAGAAACTGATACAAACCACAGGTCCTCTAACATCCAATGCTTTTCAGTTATGAGCGAGAGACTTGTGAGCTTCGTGAACCCTATAGATTCCTGAGAGCTGAAAAGTCACTGTGTTTACCTGAAAGGAAGTCGTGCTTGTAGGAAGACTAGGGGCTGGTCATTTCACCCCGATTCTGAAGGATAACACAAAGCACATTTCTCATGCATGAAACACACTCTGCTTTAGAGCAAGAAGTACGCTCTTGCTTTCTAGAGTCTCTAATAATGGGAGAAATGTGAGTGTGCTCAAAACAAAAGAACCGTGTTTCCTATTCACACGGACCATATCTAGTTCAACTCTGCTTCTGAAACTGATACAAATCACAGGTCCTCTAACATCCAATGCTTTTCAGTTAAGAGCGAGAAACGTGTGAGCTTCGTGAACAATGTAGCTTCGTTTGAGCTGAGAAGTGAGTACGTTTTCCTGAAACGAAGTCTTGGTTGTAGGAAGACACAGAGCCTGGCATCGAACTCCGTTTCTGAAGGGAAACACACAGCACAGTTCTCATCCATGATACACTCTCTGCTTTAGAGCAAGAAGCACGCTCTTACTTTCTAGAATCTCTAATAAGGCGGAAAACGGGAATGTGCTCAGAACAAAAGAACTGTGTTTCCTACACACACAGACCATATCTAGTACAACTCTACATCTGAAACTGATACAAACCACAAGTCCTCTAACATCCAATGCTTTTCAGTTGAGAGTGAAAAACATGTGAGCTTCATGAACAAAGTAGCTTCCTTTGAGCTGAAATGTTCCTGGGTTTACCTGAAACGAATTCCTCTTTGTAGGAAGACACAGAGCCTGGCATTGAACTCCGTTTCTGAATTGAAACACACAGGACAGTTCTCATCCATGTAACTCACTCTGCTTTAGAGCAAGAAGCACGCTCTTGCTTTCTAGAATCTCTAATAAGGCGGGAAACGTGAGTGTCCTCAGAACAAAAGAACCGTGCTTCCAGCACACACGGATCATATCTAGTTCAACTCTCCTTCAGAAACTGATACAAACCACAGGTGCTCTAACATCCAATGCTTTTCAGTTATGAGCGAGAGACTTGTGAGCTTCGTGAACCCTATATATTCCTGTGAGCTGACAAGTCATTGTGTTTACCTGAAAGGAAGTCTTGCTTGTAGGAAGACTAGGGGCTGGTCATTTCACCCCGATTCTGAAGGGAAACACACAGCACATATCTCATCCATGAAACACACTCTGCTTTATAGCAAGAAGAACGCTCTTGCTTTCTAGAGTCTCTAATAATGGGGGAAATGTGAGTGTGCTCAAAACAAAAGAACCGTGTTTCCTATTCACACGGACCATATCTAGTTCAACTCTGCTTCTCAAACTGATACAAATCAAAGGTCCTCTAACATCCAATGCTTTTCAGTTAAGAGCGAGAAACGTGTGAGCTTTGTGAACAATGTAGCTTCGTTTGATCTGAGAACGAGTACGTTTTCCTGAAAAGAAGTCTTGCTTGTAGGAAGACACAGAGCATGGCATCGAACTCCGTTTCTGAATGGAAACACACAGCACAGTTCTCATCCATGATACACACTCTGCTTTAGAGCTGAAGCACTCTCTTGCTTTCTAGAGTCTCTAATAAGGCGGAAAACGGGAATGTGCTCAGAACAAAAGAACTGTGTTTCCTACACACACGGACCATATCTAGTTCAACTCTATTTCTGAAACTGATACAAACAACAGGTCCTCTAACATCCAATGCCTTTTAGTTAAGAGCGAGAAACGTGTGAGCTTCGTGAACAATGTAGCTTCCTTTGAGCTGAAAAGTTCCTGGGTTTATCTGAAACGAAGTCTTCTTTGTAGGAAGACACAGAGCCTGGCAATGAATTCCGTTTCTGAAGGGAAACAGACAGCACAGTTCTCATCCATGAAACACACACTTCTTTAGAGCAAGAAGCACGCTCATGCTTTCTAGAGTCTCTAATAAGGCAGGAAACGTGAGTGTGCTCAGAACAAAAGAACTGTGCTTCCAACACACACAGACCATATCTAGTTCAACTCTGCTTCTGAAACTGATACAAATCACAGGTCCTCTAACATCCAATACTTTTCAGTTAAGAGCGAGATACGTGTGAGCTTCGTGAACAATGTAGCTTCGTTTGAGCTGAGAACGAGTACGTTTTCCTGAAACGAAGTCTTGCTTGTAGGAAGACACAGAGCCTGGCATTGAACTACGTTTCTGAAGGCAAACACACAGCACAGTTCACATCCATGAAACACACTCTGCTTTAGAGCAAGAAGCACGCTCTGGCTTTCGAGGGTCTCTAATAAGGGGGGAAACGTGAGTGTGCTCAGAATAAAAAAACCATGTTCCCTAGACACGGACCATATCAAGTTCAACTCTGCTTCTGAAACCGATACAAACCACAGGTCCTCTAACATCCAATGCTTTTCAGTTAAGAGCGAGAAAGGTGTGAGCTTCGTGAACAATGTAGCTTCGTTTCAGCTGAAAAGTGAGTGCGTTTACCTGAAACGAGGTCTTGCTTGTAGGAAGACACAGAGCCTGGCATTGAACTCCGTTTCTGAAGGGAAACAGACAGCACAGTTCTCATACATGTAACACACTCTGCTTTAGACAAAGAAGCACGCTCTTGCTTTATAGAATCTCTAATAAGGCGGGAAACGTGAGTATGCTCAGGACAGAAGAACCGTGTTTCCTACACACGGACCATATCTAGTTCACCAATGCTTCTGATACTGATGCAAATCACAGGTAATCTAACATCCAATGCTTTTCAGTTAAGAGCAAGAAACGTGTGAGATTCATGAACAATGTAGCTTCGTTTCAGCTGTAAGTGAGTGTGTTTACCTGAAACGAAGTCTTGCTTGTAGGAAGACACAGAGCCTGGCATTGAACTCCGTTTCTGAAGGAAAACACACAGCACAGTTCTCATCCATGTAACACACTCTGCTTTAGAGCAAGAAGCACGCTCTTGCTTTCTAGAATCTCTAATAAGGCAGGAAACGTGAATGTGCTCAGAACAAAAGAACCGTGTTTCCTAAACACACGGACCATATCTAGTACAACTCTACATCTGAAACTGATACAAACCACAGGTCCTCTAACATCCAATGCTTTTTAGTTGAGAGCGAAAAACGTGTGAGCTTCATGAACAATGTAGCTTCCTTTGAGCTGAAATGTTCCTGGGTTTACCTGAAACGAAGTCCTCTTTTTAGGAAGACACAGAGCCTGGCATTGAACTCCGTTTCTGAAGGTAAACACACAGGACAGTTCTCATCCATGTAACACACTCTGCTTTAGAGCAAGAAGCAAGCTCTTGCTTTCTAGAATCTCTAATAAGGCGGGAAACGTGAGTGTGCTCAGAACAAAAGAACCGTGCTTCCAACACACACGGACCATATCTAGTTCAACTCTCCTTCAGAAACTGATACAAACCACAGATCCTCTAACATCCAATGCTTTTCAGGTATGAGCGAGAGACTTGTGAGCTTCATGAACCCTATAGATTCCTGAGAGCTGAAAAGTCACTGTGTTTACCTGAAAGGAAGTCGTGCTTGTAGGAAGACTAGGGGCTGGTCATTTCACCCCGATTCTGAAGGATAACACAAAGCACATTTCTCATGCATGAAACACACTCTGCTTTATAGCAAGAAGCACGCTCTTGCTTTCTAGAGTCTCTAATAAGGTGGGAATCGTGAGAGTGCTCAGAAAAAAGAACCATGTTTCCTACATACACGGAGCACATGTAGTTCAATCTATTTCTGAAACTGATACAAACCTCAGGTCCTCTAACATCCAATGCTTTTCAGTTAAGAGCGAGAAACGTGTGAGCTTCATGAACGATGTAGCTTTGTTTAAGCTGAAAAGTGAGTGAGTTTACCTGAAAAGAAGTCTTGCTTGTAGGAAAACACAGAGCCTGGCATTCGACTCCGTTTCTAAGGGAAACACACAGCACAATTCTCATCCATGAAACACACTCTGCTTTAGAGCAAGAAGTACGCTCTTGCTTTCTAGAGTCTCTAATAATGGGAGGAATGTGAGTGTGCTCAAAACAAAAGAACCGTGTTTCCTATTCACACGGACCATATCTAGTTCAACTCTGCTTCTGAAACTGATACAAATCACAGGTCCTCTAACATCCAATGCTTTTCAGTTAAGAGCGAGAAACGTGTGAGCTTCGTGAACAATGTAGCTTCGTTTGAGCTGAGAAGTGAGTACGTTTTCCTGAAACGAAGTCTTGGTTGTAGGAAGACACAGAGCCTGGCATCGAACTCCGTTTCTGAAGGGAAACACACAGCACAGTTCTCATCCATGATACACTCTCTGCTTTAGAGCAAGAAGCACGCTCTTGCTTTCTAGAATCTCTAATAAGGCGGGAAACGTGAGTGTCCTCAGAACAAAAGAACCGTGCTTCCAGCACACACGGACCATATCTAGTTCAACTCTCCTTCAGAAACTGATACAAACCACAGGTCCTCTAACATCAAATGCTTTTCAGTTATGAGCGAGAGACTTGTGAGCTTCGTGAACCCTATATATTCCTGTGAGCTGACAAGTCACTGTGTTTACCTGAAAGGAAGTCTTGCTTGTAGGAAGACTAGGGGCTGGTCATTTCACCCCGATTCTGAAGGGAAACACACAGCACATTTCTCATCCATGAAACACACTCTGCTTTATAGCAAGAAGAACGCTCTTGCTTTCTTGAGTCTCTAATAAGGTGGGAAACGAGAGAGTGCTCAGAACAAAAGAACCGTGTTTCCTACATACACAGAGCACATGTAGTTCAATCTACTTCTGAAACTGATACAAACCTCAGATCCTCTAACATCCAATGCTTTTCAGTTAAGAGCGAGAAACGTGTGAGCTTCATGAACGATGTAGCTTTGTTTAAGCTGAAAAGTGAGTGCGTTTACCTGAAAAGGAGTCTTGCTTGTAGGAAAACACAGAGCCTGGCAATCCACTCCGTTTCTAAGGGAAACACACAGCACAATTCTCATCCATGATACACTCTCTGCTTTAGAGCAAGAAGCACGCTCTTGCTTTCTAGAATCTCTAATAATGCGGAAAACGGGAATGTGCTCAGAACAAAAGAACTGTGTTTCCTACACACACGGACCATATCTAGTACAACTCTACATCTGAAACTGATACAAACCACAGGTCCTCTAACATCCAATGCTTTTCAGTTAAGAGCGAGAAACGTGTGAGCTTCGTGAACAATGTAGCTTCCTTTGAGCTGAAAAGTTCCTGGGTTTATCTGATACGAAGTATTCTTTGTTGGAAGACACAGAGCCTGGCAATGAATTCCGTTTCTGAAGGGAAACAGACAGCACAGTTCTCATGCATGAAACACACACTTCTTTAGAGCAAGAAGCACGCTCTTGCTTTCTAGAATCTCCAATAAGGCAGGAAACGTGAGTGTGCTCAGAACAAAAGAACTGTGCTTCCAACACACACAGACCATATCTAGTTCAACTCTGCTTCTGAAACTGATACAAATCACAGGTCCTCTAACATCCAATGCTTTTCAGTTAAGAGCGAGAAACGTGTGAGCTTCGTGAACAATGTAGCTTCCTTTGAGCTGAGAAGTGAGTACGTTTTCCTGAAACGATGTCTTGCATGTAGGAAGACACAGAGCCTGGCATCGAACTCCGTTTTTGAAGGCAAACACACAGCACAGTTCTCATCCATGATACACACTCTGCTTTAGAGCAAGAAGCACACTCTTGCTTTCTAGAGTCTCTAATAAGGCGGAAAACGGGAAAGTGCTCAGAACAAAAGAACTGTGTTTCCTACACACACGGACCATATCTAGTACAACTCTACATCTGAAACTGATACAAACCACAGTTCCTCTAACATCCAATGCTTTTCAGTTAAGAGGGAGAAACGTGTGAGCTTCGTGAACAATGTAGCTTCTTTTGAGCTGTGAAGTGAGTGCATTTACCTGAAACGAAGTCTTGCTTGTAGGAAGACAGAGAGCCTGGCAGTGAACTACGTTTCTGAAGGGAAACACACAGCACAGTTCACATCCATGAAACACACTCTGCTTTAGAGCAAGAAGCATGCTCTGGCTTTCTTGGGTCTCTAATAAGGGGGGAAACGTGAGTGTGCTCAGAATAAAAAAACCATGTTCCCTAGACACGGACCATATCAAGTTCAACTCTGCTTCTGAAACCGATTCAAACCACAGGTCCTCTAACAACCAATGCTTTTCAGTTCAGAGCGAGAAACGTGTGAGCTCCGTGAACAATGTTGCTTCGTTTGAGCTGGGAAGTGAGTGCGTTTTCCTGAAAAGAAGTCTTGCTTGTAGGAAAACACAGAGCCTGGCATTCGATTCCGTTTCTATGGGAAACACACAGCACAATTCTCATCCATGAAACACACACTTCTTTAGAGCAAGAAGCACTCTCTTGCTTTCTAGAGTCTCTACTAAGGCGGGAAACATGAGTGTGCTCAGAACAAAAGAACCATGTTTCGTACACACACGGACCATATCTAGTTAAACTCTGCTTCTGAAACTGATACAAACCACAGGTCCTCTCACATCCCATGCTTTTCAGTTAAGAGCGAGAAACGTGTGAGCTTCGTGAATGATATAGCTTTATTTGCGCTGAAAAGTGAGTGCGTTTTCCTGAAACGAATTCTTGCTTGTAGGAAGACAGAGAGCCTGGAATTGAACTCCGTTTCTGAAGGGAAACACACAGCACAGTTCCCATCCTTAAAACACACTCTGCGTTAGACCAAGAAGCACGCTCTTGCTTTCTAGAATCTCTAATAAGGTGGGAAACGTGAGTGTGCTCAGGACAGAAGAACCGTGTTACCTACACACGGACCATATCTAGTTCACCAATGCTTCTGAAACTGATGCAAATCATAGGTCCTCTAACATCCAATGGTTTTCAGTTAAGAGCAAGAAACGTGTGAGGTTCGTGAAAAATGTAGCTTCGTTTCAGCTGTAAGTGAGTGTGTTTACCTGAAACGAAGTCTTGCTTGTAGGAAGACACAGAGCCTGGTATTGAACTCCGTTTCTGAAGGGAAACACACAGCACAGTTCTCATGCATGAATCAAACTCTGCTTTAGAGCAAGAAGCACTCTCTTGCTTTCTAGAGTCTCTAATAAGGCGGGAAACATGAGTGTGCTCAGAACAAAAGAACCATGTTTCGTACACACACGGACCATATCTAGTTAAACTCGGCTTCTGAAACTGATACAAACCACAGGTCCTCTCACATCCCATGCTTTTCAGTTAAGAGCGAGAAACGTGTGAGCTTCGTGAATGATATAGCTTTATTTGCGCTGAAAAGTGAGTGCGTTTTCCTCAAACGTAGTCCTCTTTGTAGGAAGACACAGAGCCTGGCATTGAACTCCGTTTCTGAAGGGAAACACACAGCACAGTTCCCATCCTTAAAACACACTCTGCTTTAGACCAAGAAGCACGCTCTTGCTTTCTAGAATCTCTAATAAGGTGGGAAACTTGAGTGTGCTCAGGACAGAAGAACCGTGTTTCCTACACACGGACCATATCTGGTTCACCAATGCTTCTGAAACTGATGCAAATCACAGTCCTCTAACATCCAATGGTTTTCAGTTAAGAGCAAGAAACGTGTGAGATTCGTGAACAATGTAGCTTCGTTTCAGCTGTAAGTGAGTGTGTTTACCTGAAACGAAGTCTTGCTTGTAGGAAGACACAGAGCCTGGCATCGAACTCCGTTTCTGAAGGTAAACACACAGCACAGTTCTCTAACATCCAATGCTTTTCAGTTATGAGCGAGAGACTTGTGAGCTTCGTGAACCATATAGCTTCCTGTGAGCTGAAAAGTCACTGTGTTTACCTGAAAGGAAGTCTTGCTTGTAGGAATACTAGTGGCTGGTCATTTCACCCCGTTTCTGAAGGGAAACACACAGCACATTTTTCATCCATGAAACACACTCTGCTTTATAGCAAGAAGCACGCTCTTGCTTTCTAGAGTCTCTAACAAGTTGGGAAACGTGAGAGTGCTCAGAACAAAAGAACTGTGTTTCCTACGTACACGGAGCACATGTAGTTCAATCTACTTCTGAAACTGATACAAACCTCAGGTCCTCTAACATCCAATGCTTTTCAGTTAAGAGCGAGAAACGTGTGAGCTTCATGAACGATGTAGCTTTGTTTAAGCTGAAAAGTGAGTGAGTTTACCTGAAAAGAAGTCTTGCTTGTAGGAAAACACTGAGCCTGGCATTCGACTCCGTTTCTATGGGAAACACACAGCACAATTCTCATCCATGAAACACACACTTCTTTAGAGCAAGAAGCACGCTCTTGCTTTCTAGAGTCTCTAATAAGGCAGTACACGTGAGTGTGCTCAGAACAAAAGAACTGTGCTTCCAACACACACAGACCATATCTAGTTCAACTCTGCTTCTGAAACTGATACAAATCACAGGTCCTCTAACATCCAATGCTTTTCAGTTAAGAGCGAGAAACGTGTGAGCTTCGTGAACAATGTAGCTTCCTTTGAGCTGAAAAGTTCCTGGGTTTATCTGAAACGAAGTCTTCTTTGTAGGAAGACAAAGAGCCTGGCAATCAATTCCGTTTCTGAAGGGAAACAGACAGCACAGTTCTCATCCATGAAACACACACTTCTTTAGAGCAAGAAGCACGCTCTTGCTTTCTAGAGTCTCTAATAAGGCAGGAAACGTGAGTGTGCTCAGAACAAAAGAACTGTGCTTCCAACACACACAGACCATATCTAGTTCAACTCTGCTTCTGAAACTGATACAAGCCACTGGTCCTCTAACATCCAATGCTTTTCAGTTAAGAGGGAGAAACGTGTGAGCTTCATGAACAATGTAGCTTCTTTTGAGCTGTGAAGTGAGTGCGTTTACCTGAAACGAAGTCTTGCTTGTAGGAAGACACAGAGCCTGGCAGTGAACTCCGTTTCTGAAGGGAAACACACAGCACAGTTCACATCCATGAAACACACTCTGCTTTAGAGCAAGAAGCACGCTCTGGCTTTATAGGGTCTCTAATAAGGGGGGAAACGTGAGTGTGCTCAGAATAAAAAAACCATGTTCCCTAGACACGGACCATATCAAGTTCAACTCTGCTTCTGAAACCGATACAAACCACAGGTCCTCTAACATCCAATGCTTTTCAGTTAAGAGCGAGAAACGTGTGAGCTTCGTGAACAATGTAGCTTCGTTTCAGCTGAAAAGTGAGTGCGTTTACCTGAAACGAAATCTTGCTTGTAGGAAGACACAGAGCCTGGCATTGAACTCCGTTTCTGAAGGGAAACACACAGCACAGTTCTCATCCATGAAACACACTCTGCTTTAGAGCAAGAAGCACTCTCTTGCTTTCTAGAGTCTCTAATAAGGCGGGAAACATGAGTGTGCTCAGAACAAAAGAACCATGTTTCCTACACACAAGGACCATATCTAGTTAAACTCTGCTTCTGAAACTGATACAAACCACAGGTCCTCTCACATCCCATGCTTTTCAGTTAAGAGCGAGAAACGTGTGAGCTTCGTGAACAATGTCTCTTTGTTTGAGCTGAGAAGTGAGTGTGTGTTCCTGAAACGAAGTCTTGCTTGTAGGAAAACACAGAGCCTGGCATTGGACTCCGTTTCTAAGGGAAACACACAACACAGTTCTCTTCCATGAAACACACTCTGGTTTAGAGCATAATCACGCTCTAGCTTTCTAGAGTCTCTAATAATGGGGGAAACGTGAGTGTGCTCTGAACAAAAGAACCGTGTTTCCTACTCACACGGACCATATCTAGTGCAACTCTGCTTCTGAAACTGATACAAACCACAGGTCCTCTAACATCCAATGCTTTTCAGTTAAGAGCGAGAAACGTGTGAGCTTCGTGAATGATGTAGCTTTGTTTAAGCTGAAAAGTTCCTGCGTTTACCTGAAACGAAATCTTGCTTGTAGGAAGACACAGAGCCTGGCATTGAACTCCGTTTCTGAAGGGAAACACACAGCACAGTTCTCATCCATGAAACAAACTCTGCTTTAGAGCAAGAAGCACTCTCTTGCTTTCTAGATTCTCTAATAAGGCGGGAAACATGAGTGTGCTCAGAACAAAAGAACCATGTTTCGTACACACACGGACCATATCTAGTTAAACTCTGCTTCTGAAACTGATACAAACCACAGGTCCTCTCACATCCCATGCTTTTCAGTTAAGAGCGAGAAACGTGTGAGCTTCGTGAATGAAATAGCTTTATTTGCGCTGAAAAGTGAGTGCATTTTCCTGAAACGTAGTCTTGCTTGTAGGAAGACAGAGAGCCTGGCATTGAACTCCGTTTCTGAAGGGAAACACACAGCACAGTTCCCATCCTTAAAACACACTCTGCGTTAGACCAAGAAGCACGCTCTTGCTTTCTAGAATCTCTAATAAGGTGGGAAACTTGAGTGTGCTCAGGACAGAAGAACCGTGTTTCCTACACACGGACCATATCTAGTTCACCAATGCTTCTGAAACTGATGCAAATCACAGGTCCTCTAACATCCAATGGTTTTCAGTTAAGAGCAAGAAACGTGTGAGGTTCGTGAAAAATGTAGCTTCGTTTCAGCTGTAAGTGAGTGTGTTTACCTGAAACGAAGTCTTGCTTGTAGGAAGACACAGAGCCTGGCATTGAACTCCGTTTCTGAAGGGAAACACACAGCACATTTCTCATCCATGAAACACACTCTGCTTTATAGCAAGAAGCACACTCTTGCTTTCTAGAGTCTCTAACAAGTTGGGAAACGTGAGAGTGCTCAGAACAAAAGAACTGTGTTTCCTACATACACGGAGCACATGTAGTTCAATCTACTTCTGAAACTGATACAAACCTCAGGTCCTCTAACATCCAATGCTTTTCAGTTAAGAGCGAGAAACGTGTGAGCTTCATGAACGATGTAGCTTTGTTTAAGCTGAAAAGTGAGTGAGTTTACCTGAAAAGAAGTCTTGCTTGTAGGAAAACACTGAGCCTGGCATTCGACTCCGTTTCTATGGGAAACACATAGCACAATTCTCATCCATGAAACACACACTTCTTTAGAGCAAGAAGCACGCTCTTGCTTTCTAGAGTCTCTAATAAGGCAGTAAACGTGAGTGTGCTCAGAACAAAAGAACTGTGCTTCCAACACACACAGACCATATCTAGTTCAACTCTGCTTCTGAAACTGATACAAATCACAGGTCCTCTAACATCCAATGCCTTTCAGTTAAGAGCGAGAAACGTGTGAGCTTCGTGAACAATGTAGCTTCCTTTGAGCTGAAAAGTTCCTGGGTTTATCTGAAACGAAGTCTTCTTTGTAGGAAGACACAGAGCCTGGCAATGAATTCCGTTTCTGAAGGGAAACAGACAGCACAGTTCTCATCCATGAAACACACACTTTTTTAGAGCAAGAAGCATGCTCTTGCTTTCTAGAGTCTCTAATAAGGCAGGAAACGTGAGTGTACTCAGAATAAAAAAACCATGTTCCCTAGACACGGACCATATCAAGTTCAACTCTGCTTCTGAAACCGATACAAACCACAGGTCCCCTAACATCCAATGCTTTTCAGTTAAGAGCGAGAAACGTGTGAGCTTCGTGAACAATGTAGCTTCGTTTCAGCTGAAAAGTGAGTGCGTTTACCTGAAACGAAGTCTTGCTTGTAGGAAGACACAGAGCCTGGCATTGAACTCCGTTTCTGAAGGGAAACACACAGCACAGTTCTCATCCATGAAACACACTCTGCTTTAGAGCAATAAGCACTCTCTTGCTTTCTAGAGTCTCAAATAAGGCGGGAAACATGAGTGTGCTCAGAACAAAAGAACCATGTTTCCTACACACAAGGACCATATCTAGTTAAACTCTGCTTCTGAAACTGATACAAACCACAGGTCCTCTAACATCCAATGCTTTTCAGTTGAGAGCGAAAAACGTGTGAGCTTTATGAACAATGTAGCTTCCTTTGAGCTGAAATGTTCCTGGGTTTAACTGAAACGAAGTCCTCTTTGTAGGAAGACACAGAGCCTGGCATTGAACTCCGTTTCTGAAGGGAAACACACAGGACAGTTCTCATCCATGTAACTCACTCTGCTTTAGAGCAAGAAGCATGCTCTAGCTTTCTAGAATCTCTAATAAGGCAGGAAATGTGAGTGTGCTCAGAACAAAAGAACCGTTCTTCCAACACACACGGACCATATCTAGTTCAACTCTCCTTCAGAAACTGATACAAACCACAGGTCCTCTAACATCCCATGCTTTTCAGTTATGAGCGAGAGACTTGTGAGCTTCGTGAACCCTATAGCTTCCTGTGAGCTGAAAAGTCACTGTGTTTACCTGAAAGGAAGTCTTGCTTGTAGGAAGACTAGTGGCTGGTCATTTCACCCCGTTTCTGAAGGGAAACACACAGCACATTTCTCATCCATGAAACACACTCTGTTTTATAGCAAGAAGCACACTCTTGCTTTCTAGAGTCTCTAACAAGTTGGGAAACGTGAGAGTGCTCAGAACAAAAGAACTGTGTTTCCTACATACACGGAGCACATGTAGTTCAATCTACTTCTGAAACTGATACAAACCTCAGGTCCTCTAACATCCAATGCTTTTCAGTTAAGAGCGAGAAACGTGTGAGCTTCATGAACGATGTAGCTTTGTTTAAGCTGAAAAGTGAGTGAGTTTACCTGAAAAGAAGTCTTGCTTGTAGGAAAACACTGAGCCTGGCATTCGACTCCGTTTCTATGGGAAACACATAGCACAATTCTCATCCATGAAACACACACTTCTTTAGAGCAAGAAGCACGCTCTTGCTTTCTAGAGTCTCTAATAAGGCAGTAAACGTGAGTGTGCTCAGAACAAAAGAACTGTGCTTCCAACACACACAGACCATATCTAGTTCAACTCTGCTTCTGAAACTGATACAAATCACAGGTCCTCTAACATCCAATGCCTTTCAGTTAAGAGCGAGAAACGTGTGAGCTTCGTGAACAATGTAGCTTCCTTTGAGCTGAAAAGTTCCTGGGTTTATCTGAAACGAAGTCTTCTTTGTAGGAAGACACAGAGCCTGGCAATGAATTCCGTTTCTGAAGGGAAACAGACAGCACAGTTCTCATCCATGAAACACACACTTTTTTAGAGCAAGAAGCACGCTCTTGCTTTCTAGAGTCTCTAATAAGGCAGGAAACGTGAGTGTACTCAGAATAAAAAAACCATGTTCCCTAGACACGGACCATATCAAGTTCAACTCTGCTTCTGAAACCGATACAAACCACAGGTCCCCTAACATCCAATGCTTTTCAGTTAAGAGCGAGAAACGTGTGAGCTTCGTGAACAATGTAGCTTCGTTTCAGCTGAAAAGTGAGTGCGTTTACCTGAAACGAAGTCTTGCTTGTAGGAAGACACAGAGCCTGGCATTGAACTCCGTTTCTGAAGGGAAACACACAGCACAGTTCTCATCCATGAAACACACTCTGCTTTAGAGCAAGAAGCACTCTCTTGCTTTCTAGAGTCTCAAATAAGGCGGGAAACATGAGTGTGCTCAGAACAAAAGAACCATGTTTCCTACACACAAGGACCATATCTAGTTAAACTCTGCTTCTGAAACTGATACAAACCACAGGTCCTCTAACATCCAATGCTTTTCAGTTGAGAGCGAAAAACGTGTGAGCTTTATGAACAATGTAGCTTCCTTTGAGCTGAAATGTTCCTGGATTTACCTGAAACGAAGTCCTCTTTGTAGGAAGACACAGAGCCTGGCATTGAACTCCGTTTCTGAAGGGAAACACACAGGACAGTTCTCATCCATGTAACTCACTCTGCTTTAGAGCAAGAAGCACGCTCTTGCTTTCTAGAATCTCTAATAAGGCGGGAAACGTGAGTATGCTCAGAACAAAAGAACCGTGCTTCCAACACACACGGACCATATCTAGTTCAATTCTCCTTCAGAAACTGATACAAACCACAGGTCCTCTAACATCCAATGCTTTTCAGTTATGAGCAAGAGACTTGTGAGCTTCGTGAACCCTATAGATTCCTGCGAGCCGAAAAGTCACTGTGTTTACCTGAAAGGAAGTCTTGCTTGTAGGAAGACTAGGGGCTGGTCATTTCACCCCGATTCTGAAGGGAAACACACAGCACATTTCTCATCCATGAAACACACTCTGCTTTATAGCAAGAAGCACGCTCTTGCTTTCTAGAGTCTCTAATAAGGTGGGAAACGTGAGAGTGCTCAGAACAAAAGAACCGTGTTTCCTACATACACGGAGCACATGTAGTTCAATCTACTTCTGAAATTGATACAAACCTCAGGTCCTCTAACATCCAATGCTTTTCAGTTAAGAGCGAGAAACGTGTGAGCTTCGTGAACAATGTAGCTTCCTTTGAGCTGAGAAGTTCCTGGGTTTATCTGAAACGAAGTCTTCTTTGTAGGAAGACACAGAGCCTGGCAATGAATTCCGTTTCTGAAGGGAAACAGACAGCACAGTTCTCATCCATGAAACACACACTTCTTTAGAGCAAGAAGCACGCTCTTGCTTTCTAGAGATTCTAATAAAGCAGGAAACGTGAATGTGCTCAGAACAAAAGAACTGTGCTTCCAACACACACGGACCATATCTAGTTCAACTCTGCTTCTGAAACTGATACAAGCCACTGGTCCTCTAACATCCAATGCTTTTCAGTTAAGAGGGAGAAACGTGTGAGCTTCGTGAATAATGTAGCTTCTTTTGAGCTGTGAAGTGAGTGCGTTTACCTGAAACGAAGTCTTGCTTGTAGGAAGACACAGAGCCTGGCAGTGAACTCCGTTTCTGAAGGGAAACACACAGCACAGTTCACATCCATGAAACACACTCTGCTTTAGAGCAAGAAGCACGCTCTGGCTTTATAGGGTCTCTAATAAGGGGGGAAACGTGAGTGTGCTCAGAATAAAAAAACCATGTTCCCTAGACACGGACCATATCAAGTTCAACTCTGCTTCTGAAACCGATACAAACCACAGGTCCTCTAACATCCAATGCTTTTCAGTTAAGAGCGAGAAACGTGTGAGCTTCGTGAACAATGTAGCTTCGTTTCAGCTGAAAAGTGAGTGCGTTTACCTGAAACGAAGTCTTGCTTGTAGGAAGACACAGAGCCTGGCATTGAACTCCGTTTCTGAAGGGAAACACACAGCACAGTTCTCATCCATGAAACACACTCTGCTTTAGAGCAAGAAGCACTCTCTTGCTTTCTAGAGTCTCTAATAAGGCGGGAAACATGAGTGTGCTCAGAACAAAAGAACCATATTTCCTACACACAAGGAAGATATCTAGTTAAACTCTGCTTCTGAAACTGATACAAACCACAGGTCCTCTCACATCCCATGCTTTTCAGTTAAGAGCGAGAAACGTGTGAGCTTCGTGAACAATGTCTCTTTGTTTGAGCTGAGAAGTGAGTGTGTGTTCCTGAAACGAAGTCTTGCTTGTAGGAAAACACAGAGCCTGGCATTGGACTCCGTTTCTAAGGGAAACACACAGCACAGTTCTCTTCCATGAAACACACTCTGGTTTAGAGCAAGAATCACGCTCTAGCTTTCTAGAGTCTCTAATAATGGGGGAAACGTGAGTGTGCTCTGAACAAAAGAACCGTGTTTCCTACTCACACGGACCATATCTAGTGCAACTCTGCTTCTGAAACTGATACAAACCACAGGTCCTCTAACATCCAATGCTTTTCAGTTAAGAGCGAGAAACGTGTGAGCTTCGTGAATGATGTAGCTTTGTTTAAGCTGAAAAGTTCCTGCGTTTACCTGAAACGACATCTTGCTTGTAGGAAGACACAGAGCCTGGCATTGAACTCCGTTTCTGAAGGGAAACACACAGCACAGTTCTCATCCATGAAACAAACTCTGCTTTAGAGCAAGAAGCACTCTCTTGCTTTCTAGATTCTCTAATAAGGCGGGAAACATGAGTGTGCTCAGAACAAAAGAACCATGTTTCGTACACACACGGACCATATCTAGTTAAACTCTGCTTCTGAAACTGATACAAACCACAGGTCCTCTCACATCCCATGCTTTTCAGTTAAGAGCGAGAAACGTGTGAGCTTCGTGAACAATGTAGCTTCGTTTCAGCTGAAAAGTGAGTGCGTTTACCTGAAACGAAGTCTTGCTTGTAGGAAGACACAGAGCCTGGCATTGAACTCCGTTTCTGAAGGGAAACACACAGCACAGTTCTCATCCATGAAACACACTCTGCTTTAGAGCAAGAAGCACTCTCTTGCTTTCTAGAGTCTCAAATAAGGCGGGAAACATGAGTGTGCTCAGAACAAAAGAACCATGTTTCCTACACACAAGGACCATATCTAGTTAAACTCTGCTTCTGAAACTGATACAAACCACAGGTCCTCTAACATCCAATGCTTTTCAGTTGAGAGCGAAAAACGTGTGAGCTTTATGAACAATGTAGCTTCCTTTGAGCTGAAATGTTCCTGGGTTTACCTGAAACGAAGTCCTCTTTGTAGGAAGACACAGAGCCTGGCATTGAACTCCGTTTCTGAAGGGAAACACACAGGACAGTTCTCATCCATGTAACTCACTCTGCTTTAGAGCAAGAAGCACGCTCTTGCTTTCTAGAATCTCTAATAAGGCGGGAAACGTGAGTATGCTCAGAACAAAAGAACCGTGCTTCCAACACACACGGACCATATCTAGTTCAATTCTCCTTCAGAAACTGATACAAACCACAGGTCCTCTAACATCCAATGCTTTTCAGTTATGAGCAAGAGACTTGTGAGCTTCGTGAACCCTATAGATTCCTGCGAGCCGAAAAGTCACTGTGTTTACCTGAAAGGAAGTCTTGCTTGTAGGAAGACTAGGGGCTGGTCATTTCACCCCGATTCTGAAGGGAAACACACAGCACATTTCTCATCCATGAAACACACTCTGCTTTATAGCAAGAAGCACGCTCTTGCTTTCTAGAGTCTCTAATAAGGTGGGAAACGTGAGAGTGCTCAGAACAAAAGAACCGTGTTTCCTACATACACGGAGCACATGTAGTTCAATCTACTTCTGAAATTGATACAAACCTCAGGTCCTCTAACATCCAATGCTTTTCAGTTAAGAGCGAGAAACGTGTGAGCTTCGTGAACAATGTAGCTTCCTTTGAGCTGAGAAGTTCCTGGGTTTATCTGAAACGAAGTCTTCTTTGTAGGAAGACACAGAGCCTGGCAATGAATTCCGTTTCTGAAGGGAAACAGACAGCACAGTTCTCATCCATGAAACACACACTTCTTTAGAGCAAGAAGCACGCTCTTGCTTTCTAGAGATTCTAATAAAGCAGGAAACGTGAATGTGCTCAGAACAAAAGAACTGTGCTTCCAACACACACGGACCATATCTAGTTCAACTCTGCTTCTGAAACTGATACAAGCCACTGGTCCTCTAACATCCAATGCTTTTCAGTTAAGAGGGAGAAACGTGTGAGCTTCGTGAACAATGTAGCTTCTTTTGAGCTGTGAAGTGAGTGCGTTTACCTGAAACGAAGTCTTGCTTGTAGGAAGACACAGAGCCTGGCAGTGAACTCCGTTTCTGAAGGGAAACACACAGCACAGTTCACATCCATGAAACACACTCTGCTTTAGAGCAAGAAGCACGCTCTGGCTTTATAGGGTCTCTAATAAGGGGGGAAACGTGAGTGTGCTCAGAATAAAAAAACCATGTTCCCTAGACACGGACCATATCAAGTTCAACTCTGCTTCTGAAACCGATACAAACCACAGGTCCTCTAACATCCAATGCTTTTCAGTTAAGAGCGAGAAACGTGTGAGCTTCGTGAACAATGTAGCTTCGTTTCAGCTGAAAAGTGAGTGCGTTTACCTGAAACGAAGTCTTGCTTGTAGGAAGACACAGAGCCTGGCATTGAACTCCGTTTCTGAAGGGAAACACACAGCACAGTTCTCATCCATGAAACACACTCTGCTTTAGAGCAAGAAGCACTCTCTTGCTTTCTAGAGTCTCTAATAAGGCGGGAAACATGAGTGTGCTCAGAACAAAAGAACCATGTTTCCTACACACAAGGACCATATCTAGTTAAACTCTGCTTCTGAAACTGATACAAACCACAGGTCCTCTCACATCCCATGCTTTTCAGTTAAGAGCGAGAAACGTGTGAGCTTCGTGAACAATGTCTCTTTGTTTGAGCTGAGAAGTGAGTGTGTGTTCCTGAAACGAAGTCTTGCTTGTAGGAAAACACAGAGCCTGGCATTGGACTCCGTTTCTAAGGGAAACACACAGCACAGTTCTCTTCCATGAAACACACTCTGGTTTAGAGCAAGAATCACGCTCTAGCTTTCTAGAGTCTCTAATAATGGGGGAAACGTGAGTGTGCTCTGAACAAAAGAACCGTGTTTCCTACTCACACGGACCATATCTAGTGCAACTCTGCTTCTGAAACTGATACAAACCACAGGTCCTCTAACATCCAATGCTTTTCAGTTAAGAGCGAGAAACGTGTGAGCTTCGTGAATGATGTAGCTTTGTTTAAGCTGAAAAGTTCCTGCGTTTACCTGAAACGAAATCTTGCTTGTAGGAAGACACAGAGCCTGGCATTGAACTCCGTTTCTGAAGGGAAACACACAGCACAGTTCTCATCCATGAAACAAACTCTGCTTTAGAGCAAGAAGCACTCTCTTGCTTTCTAGATTCTCTAATAAGGCGGGAAACATGAGTGTGCTCAGAACAAAAGAACCATGTTTCATACACACACGGACCATATCTAGTTAAACTCTGCTTCTGAAACTGATACAAACCACAGGTCCTCTCACATCCCATGCTTTTCAATTAAGAGCGAGAAACGTGTGAGCTTCGTGAATGAAATAGCTTTATTTGCGCTGAAAAGTGAGTGCGTTTTCCTGAAACGTAGTCTTGCTTGTAGGAAGACAGAGAGCCTGGCATTGAACTCCGTTTCTGAAGGGAAACACACAGCACAGTTCCCATCCTTAAAACACACTCTGCGTTAGACCAAGAAGCACGCTCTTGCTTTCTAGAATCTCTAATAAGGTGGGAAACTTGAGTGTGCTCAGGACAGAAGAACCGTGTTTCCTACACACGGACCATATCTAGTTCACCAATGCTTCTGAAACTGATGCAAATCACAGGTCCTCTAACATCCAATGGTTTTCAGTTAAGAGCAAGAAACGTGTGAGGTTCGTGAAAAATGTAGCTTCGTTTCAGCTGTAAGTGAGTGTGTTTACCTGAAACGAAGTCTTGCTTGTAGGAAGACACATAGCCTGGCATTGAACTCCGTTTCTGAAGGGAAACACACAGCACAGTTCTCATCCATGTAACATATTCTGCTTTAGAGCAAGAAGCATGCTCTAGCTTTCTAGAATCTCTAATAAGGCAGGAAATGTGAGTGTGCTCAGAACAAAAGAACCGTTCTTCCAACACACACGGACCATATCTAGTTCAACTCTCCTTCAGAAACTGATACAAACCACAGGTCCTCTAACATCCAATGCTTTTCAGTTATGAGCGAGAGACTTGTGAGCTTCGTGAACCCTATAGCTTCCTGTGAGCTGAAAAGTCACTGTGTTTACCTGAAAGGAAGTCTTGCTTGTAGGAAGACTAGTGGCTGGTCATTTCACCCCGTTTCTGAAGGGAAACACACAGCACATTTCTCATCCATGAAACACACTCTGCTTTATAGCAAGAAGCACACTCTTGCTTTCTAGAGTCTCTAACAAGTTGGGAAACGTGAGAGTGCTCAGAACAAAAGAACTGTGTTTCCTACATACACGGAGCACATGTAGTTCAATCTACTTCTGAAACTGATACAAACCTCAGGTCCTCTAACATCCAATGCTTTTCAGTTAAGAGCGAGAAACGTGTGAGCTTCATGAACGATGTAGCTTTGTTTAAGCTGAAAAGTGAGTGAGTTTACCTGAAAAGAAGTCTTGCTTGTAGGAAAACACTGAGCCTGGCATTCGACTCCGTTTCTATGGGAAACACATAGCACAATTCTCATCCATGAAACACACACTTCTTTAGAGCAAGAAGCACGCTCTTGCTTTCTAGAGTCTCTAATAAGGCAGTAAACGTGAGTGTGCTCAGAACAAAAGAACTGTGCTTCCAACACACACAGACCATATCTAGTTCAACTCTGCTTCTGAAACTGATACAAATCACAGGTCCTCTAACATCCAATGCCTTTCAGTTAAGAGCGAGAAACGTGTGAGCTTCGTGAACAATGTAGCTTCCTTTGAGCTGAAAAGTTCCTGGGTTTATCTGAAACGAAGTCTTCTTTGTAGGAAGACACAGAGCCTGGCAATGAATTCCGTTTCTGAAGGGAAACAGACAGCACAGTTCTCATCCATGAAACACACACTTTTTTAGAGCAAGAAGCACGCTCTTGCTTTCTAGAGTCTCTAATAAGGCAGGAAACGTGAGTGTACTCAGAATAAAAAAACCATGTTCCCTAGACACGGACCATATCAAGTTCAACTCTGCTTCTGAAACCGATACAAACCACAGGTCCCCTAACATCCAATGCTTTTCAGTTAAGAGCGAGGAACGTGTGAGCTTCGTGAACAATGTAGCTTCGTTTCAGCTGAAAAGTGAGTGCGTTTACCTGAAACGAAGTCTTGCTTGTAGGAAGACACAGAGCCTGGCATTGAACTCCGTTTCTGAAGGGAAACACACAGCACAGTTCTCATCCATGAAACACACACTTCTTTAGAGCAAGAAGCACGCTCTTGCTTTCTAGAGTCTCTAATAAGGTGGGAAACGTGAGAGTGCTCAGAACAAAAGAACCGTGTTTCCTACATACACGGAGCACATGTAGTTCAATCTACTTCTGAAACTGATACAAACCTCAGGTCCTCTAACATCCAATGCTTTTCAGTTAAGAGCGAGAAACGTGTGAGCTTCGTGAACAATGTAGCTTCCTTTGAGCTGAGAAGTTCCTGGGTTTATCTGAAACGAAGTATTCTTTGTAGGAAGACACAGAGCCTGGCAATGAATTCCGTTTCTGAAGGGAAACAGACAGCACAGTTCTCATCCATGAAACACACACTTCTTTAGAGCAAGAAGCACGCTCTTGCTTTCTAGAGATTCTAATAAAGCAGGAAACGTGAATGTGCTCAGAACAAAAGAACTGTGCTTCCAACACACACGGACCATATCTAGTTCAACTCTGCTTCTGAAACTGATACAAGCCACAGGTCCTCTAACATCCAGTGCTTTTCAGTTAAGAGCGAGAAACGTGTGAGCTTCGTGAACAATGTAGGTTCTTTTCAGCTGTGAAGTGAGTGCGTTTACCTGAATCGAAGTCTTGCTTGTAGGAAGACACAGAACCTGGCATTGAACTCCGTTTCTGAAGGGAAATACACAGCACAGTTCGCATCCATGAAACACACTCTGCTTTAGAGCAAGAAGCACGCTCTGGCTTTCTAGGGTCTCTAATAAGGGGGGAAATGTGAGTGTGCTCAGAATAAAAAAACCATGTTCCCTACACACGGACCATATCAAGTTCAACTCTGTTTCTGAAACCGATACAAACCACAGGTCCTCTAACATCCAATGCTTTTCAGTTAAGAGCGAGAAACGTGTGAGCTTCGTGAACAATGTAGCTTCGTTTCAGCTGAAAAGTGAGTGCGTTTACCTGAAACGAAGTCTTGCTTGTAGGAAGACACAGAGTCTGGCATTGAACTCCGTTACTGAAGGGAAACAGACAGCACAGTTCTCATCTAAGAAACACACTCTGCTTTAGAGCAAGAAGCACGCTCTGGGTTTCTAGGGTCTCTAATAAGGGGGGAAATGTGAGTGTGCTCAGAATAAAAACACCATGTTCCCTACACACGGACCATATCAAGTTCAACTCTGTTTCTGAAACTGGTAAAACCACAGGTCCTCTAACATCCAATGCTTTTCAGTTAAGAGCGAGAAACGTGTGAGCTTCGTGAACAATGTAGCTTCGTTTCAGCTGAAAAGTGAGTGCGTTTACCTGAAACGAAGTCTTGCTTGTAGGAAGACACAGAGCCTGGCATTGAACTCCGTTTCTGAAGGGAAACACACAGGACAGTTTTCATCCATGTAACACACTCTGCTTTAGAGCAAGAAGCACGCTCTTGCTTTCTAGAATCTCTAATAAGGCGGGAAACGTGAGTGTGCTCAGAACAAAAGAACCGTGCTTCCAACACACACGGACCATATCTAGTTTAACTCTCCTTCAGAAACTGATACAAACCACTGGTCCTCTAACATCCAATGCTTTTCAGTTATGAGCGAGAGACTTGTGAGCTTCGTGAACCCTATAGATTCCTGAGACCTGAAAAGTCACTGTGTTTACCTGAAAGGAAGTCTTGGTTGTAGGAAGACTAGGGGCTGGTCATTTCACCCCGTTTCTGAAGGGAAACACAAAGCACATTTCTCATGCATGAAACACACTCTGCTTTATAGCAAGAAGCACGCTCTTGCTTTCTAGAGTCTCTAATAAGGTGGGAAACGTGAGAGTGCTCAGAACAAAAGAACCATGTTTCCTACATCCACGGAGCACATGTAGTTCAATCTACTTCTGAAACTGATACAAACCTCAGGTCCTCTAACATCCAATGCTTTTCAGTTAAGAGCGAGAAACGTGTGAGCTTCGTGAACAATGTAGCTTCCTTTGAGCTGAGAAGTTCCTGGGTTTATCTGAAACGAAGTATTCTTTGTAGGAAGACACAGAGCCTGGCAATGAATTCCGTTTCTGAAGGGAAACAGACAGCACAGTTCTCATCCATGAAACACACACTTCTTTAGAGCAAGAAGCACGCTCTTGCTTTCTAGAGATTCTAATAAAGCAGGAAACGTGAATGTGCTCAGAACAAAAGAACTGTGCTTCCAACACACACAGACCATATCTAGTTCAACTCTGCTTCTGAAACTGATACAAGCCACAGGTCCTCTAACATCCAGTGCTTTTCAGTTAAGAGCGAGAAACGTGTGAGCTTCGTGAACAATGTAGGTTCTTTTCAGCTGTGAAGTGAGTGCGTTTACCTGAATCGAAGTCTTGCTTGTAGGAAGACACAGAGTCTGGCATTGAACTCCGTTACTGAAGGGAAACAGACAGCACAGTTCTCATCTAAGAAACACACTCTGCTTTAGAGCAAGAAGCACGCTCTGGCTTTCTAGGGTCTCTAATAAGGGGGGAAATGTGAGTGTGCTCAGAATAAAAACACCATGTTCCCTACACACGGACCATATCAAGTTCAACTCTGTTTCTGAAACTGGTAAAACCACAGGTCCTCTAACATCCAATGCTTTTCAGTTAAGAGCGAGAAACGTGTGAGCTTCGTGAACAATGTAGCTTCGTTTCAGCTGAAAAGTGAGTGCGTTTACCTGAAACGAAGTCTTGCTTGTAGGAAGACACAGAGCCTGGCATTGAACTCCGTTTCTGAAGGGAAACACACAGGACAGTTTTCATCCATGTAACACACTCTGCTTTAGAGCAAGAAGCACGCTCTTGCTTTCTAGAATCTCTAATAAGGCGGGAAACATGAGTGTGCTCAGAACAAAAGAACCGTGCTTCCAACACACACGGACCATATCTAGTTTAACTCTCCTTCAGAAACTGATACAAACCACTGGTCCTCTAACATCCAATGCTTTTCAGTTATGAGCGAGAGACTTGTGAGCTTCGTGAACCCTATAGATTCCTGAGACCTGAAAAGTCACTGTGTTTACCTGAAAGGAAGTCTTGGTTGTAGGAAGACTAGGGGCTGGTCATTTCACCCCGATTCTGAAGGGAAACACAAAGCACATTTCTCATGCATGAAACACACTCTGCTTTATAGCAAGAAGCACGCTCTTGCTTTCTAGAGTCTCTAATAAGGTGGGAAACGTGAGAGTGCTCAGAACAAAAGAACCATGTTTCCTACATCCACGGAGCACATGTAGTTCAATCTACTTCTGAAACTGATACAAACCTCAGGTCCTCTAACATCCAATGCTTTTCAGTTAAGAGCGATAAACGTGTGAGCTTCATGAACGATGTAGCTTTGTTTAAGCTGAATAGTGAGTGCGTTTACCTGAAAAGAAGTCTTGCTTGTAGGAAAACACAGAGCCTGGCATTCGACTCCGTTTCTAAGGGAAACACAAAGCACAATTCTCATCCATGAAACACACTCTGCTTTAGAGCAAGAAGTATGCTCTTGCTTTCTAGAGTCTCTAATAATGGGAGAAATGTGAGTGTGCTCAAAACAAAAGAACCGTGTTTCCTATTCACACGGACCATATCTAGTTCAACTCTGCTTCTGAAACTGATACAAATCACAGGTCCTCTAACATCCAATGCTTTTCAGTTAAGAGCGAGAAACGTGTGAGCTTCGTGAACAATGTAGCTTCCTTTGAGCTGAGAAGTGAGTACGTTTTCCTGCAACGAAGTCTTGCTTGTAGGAAGACACAGAGCCTGGCATCGAACTCCGTTTCTGAAGGGAAACACACAGCACAGTTCTCATCCATGATACACTCTCTGCTTTAGAGCAAGAAGCACGCTCTTGCTTTCTAGAATCTCTAATAAGGCGGAAAATGGGAATGTGCTCAGAACAAAAGAACTGTGTTTCCTACACACACGGACCATATCTAGTACAACTCTGCTTCTGAAACTGATACAAACCACAGGTCCTCTAACATCCAATGCTTTTCAGTTCAGAGCGAGAAACGTGTGAGCTCCGTGAACAATGTCGCTTCGTTTGAGCTGAGACGTGAGTGCGTTTTCCTGAAACGAAGTCTAAATGTTGGAAGACACAGAGCCTGGCATTGAACTCCGTTTCTGAAGGTAAACACACAGCATAGTTCTCATCCATGAAACACACACTTCTTTAGAGCAAGAAGCACGCTCTTGCTTTCTAGAGTCTCTAACAAGGTGGGAAACGTGAGAGTGCTCAGAACAAAAGAACCGTGTTTCCTACATACACGGAGCACATGTAGTTCAATCTACTTCTGAAACTGAAACAAACCTCAGGTCCTCTAACATCCAATGCTTTTCAGTTAAGAGCAAGAAACGTGTGAGCTTCATGAACGATGTAGCTTTGTTTAAGCTGAATAGTGAGTGCGTTTACCTGAAAAGAAGTCTTGCTTGTAGGAAGACACAGAGCCTGGCATTTAACTCAGTTTCTGAAGGTAAACACACAGCACAGTTCGCATCCATGAAACACACTCTGCTTTAGAGCAAGAAGCACGCTCTTGCTTTCTAGAGTCTCTAATAAGGCGGGAAACGTGAGTGTGCTCAGGACAGAAGAACCGTATTTCCTACACACACGGACCATATCTAGTTCAACTCTGCTTCTAAAACTGATAAAAACCACAGGTCCTCTCACATCCAATGTTTGTCAGTTAAGAAGAGATATGTGTGAGCTTCGTGAACGATGTAGGTCCTTGGAGATGAAAAGTGACTGTGTTTACCTGAAATGAAGTCTTGCTTTTAGGAAGACACAGACCCTGGCATTCAACTCCGTTTCTGAAGGGAAACACACAGCACAGTTCTAATCCATGAAACACACTCTGCTTTAGAGCAAGAAGCACTTCTTGCTTTCTAGAGACTCTAATAAGGCGGGAAACGTGAGTGTGCTCACAAAAAATAACTGGGTTTCCTACACACACAGACCATATCAAGTTCAAGTCTGCTTCTGAAACCGATACAAACCACAGTTCCTCTAACATCCAATGCTTTTCAGTTATGAGCGAGAAACGTGTGAGCTTCGTGAACAATGTAGCTTCTTTTGAGCTGAAAAGTGAGTGCGTTTACCTGAAACGAAGTCTTGCTTGTAGGAAGCCACAGACCCTGGCATTGACTCCGTTTCTGAAGGGAAACACACAGCACAGTTCTCATCCATGAAACACACTCTGCTTTAGAGCAAGAAGCACGCACTTGCTTTCTAGAATCTCTAATAAGGCGGGAAACGTGAGTGTGCTCAGAACAAAAGAACCGTGCTTCCAACACACACGGACCATATCTAGTTCAACTCTCCTTCAGAAACTGATACAAACCACTGGTCCTCTAACATCCAATGCTTTTCAGTTATGAGCGAGAGACTTGTGAGCTTCGTGAACCCTATAGATTCCTGAGACCTGAAAAGTCACTGTGTTTACCTGAAAGGAAGTCTTGCTTGTAGGAAGACTAGGGGCTGGTCATTTCACCCCGATTCTGAAGGGAAACACAAAGCACATTTCTCATGCATGAAACACACTCTGCTTTATAGCAAGAAGCACGCTCTTGCTTTCTAGAGTCTCTAATAAGGTGGGAAACGTGAGAGTGCTCAGAACAAAAGAACCATGTTTCCTACATCCACGGAGCACATGTAGTTCAATCTACTTCTGAAACTGATACAAACCTCAGGTCCTCTAACATCCAATGCTTTTCAGTTAAGAGCGAGAAACGTGTGAGCTTCATGAACGATGTAGCTTTGTTTAAGCTGAATAGTGAGTGCGTTTACCTGAAAAGAAGTCTTGCTTGTAGGAAAACACAGAGCCTGGCATTCGACTCCGTTTCTAAGGGAAACACACAGCACAATTCTCATCCATGAAACACACTCTGCTTTAGAGCAAGAAGTACACTCTTGCTTTCTAGAGTCTCTAATAATGGGAGAAATGTGAGTGTGCTCAAAACAAAAGAACCGTGTTTCCTATTCACACGGACCATATCTAGTTCAACTCTGCTTCTGAAACTGATACAAATCACAGGTCCTCTAACATCCAATGCTTTTCAGTTAAGAGCGAGAAACGTGTGAGCTTCGTGAACAATGTAGCTTCCTTTGAGCTGAGAAGTGAGTACGTTTTCCTGCAACGAAGTCTTGCTTGTAGGAAGACACAGAGCCTGGCATCGAACTCCGTTTCTGAAGGGAAACACACAGCACAGTTCTCATCCATGATACACTCTCTGCTTTAGAGCAAGAAGCACGCTCTTGCTTTCTAGAATCTCTAATAAGGCGGAAAACGGGAATGTGCTCAGAACAAAAGAACTGTGTTTCCTACACACACGGACCATATCTAGTACAACTCTGCTTCTGAAACTGATACAAACCACAGGTCCTCTAACATCCAATGCTTTTCAGTTCAGAGCGAGAAACGTGTGAGCTCCGTGAACAATGTCGCTTCGTTTGAGCTGAGACGTGAGTGCGTTTTCCTGAAACGAAGTCTAAATGTTGGAAGACACAGAGCCTGGCATTGAACTCCGTTTCTGAAGGTAAACACACAGCATAGTTCTCATCCATGAAACACACACTTCTTTAGAGCAAGAAGCACGCTCTTGCTTTCTAGAGTCTCTAACAAGGTGGGAAACGTGAGAGTGCTCAGAAGAAAAGAACCGTGTTTCCTACATACACGGAGCACATGTAGTTCAATCTACTTCTGAAACTGATACAAACCTCAGGTCCTCTAACATCCAATGCTTTTCAGTTAAGAGCGAGAAACATGTGAGCTTCATGAACGATGTAGCTTTGTTTAAGCTGAATAGTGAGTGCGTTTACCTGAAATGTATTCTTGCTTGTAGGAAGACACAGAGCCTGGCATTTAACTCAGTTTCTGAAGGTAAACACACAGCACAGTTCGCATCCATGAAACACACTCTGCTTTAGAGCAAGAAGCACGCTCTTGCTTTCTAGAGTCTCTAATAAGGCGGGAAACGTGAGTGTGCTCAGGACAGAAGAACCGTATTTCCTACACACACGGACCATATCTAGTTCAACTCTGCTTCTAAAACTGATAAAAACCACAGGTCCTCTCACATCCAATGTTTGTCAGTTAAGAAGAGATATGTGTGAGCTTCCTGAACGATGTAGGTCCTTGGAGATGAAAAGTGACTGTGTTTACCTGAAATGAAGTCTTGCTTTTAGGAAGACACAGACCCTGGCATTCAACTCCGTTTCTGAAGGGAAACACACAGCACAGTTCTAATCCATGAAACACACTCTGCTTTAGAGCAAGAAGCACTTCTTGCTTTCTAGAGACTCTAATAAGGCGGGAAACGTGAGTGTGCTCACAAAAAATAACTGGGTTTCCTACACACACAGACCATATCAAGTTCAAGTCTGCTTCTGAAACCGATACAAACCACAGTTCCTCTAACATCCAATGCTTTTCAGTTATGAGCGAGAAACGTGTGAGCTTCGTGAACAATGTAGCTTCTTTTGAGCTGAAAAGTGAGTGCGTTTACCTGAAAGGAAGTCTTACTTGTAGGAAGCCACAGACCCTGGCATTGACTCCGTTTCTGAAGGGAAACACACAGCACAGTTCTCATCCATGAAACACACTCTGCTTTAGAGCAAGAAGCACGCACTTGCTTTCTAGAATCTCTAAAAGGTGGGAAATGTGAGTGTGTTCAGAAAAAATAACTGTGTTTCCTACACACACGGACCATATCTAGTTCCACTCTGCTTCTGAAACTGATAGAAACCACAGGTCCTCTAACATCCAATGCTTTTCAGTTCAGAACCAGAAACGTGTGAGCTCTCGTGAACAATGTAGTTTCGTTTGAGCTGAGAAGTGAGTGCGTATTCCTGAAACGAAGTCTTGCTTGTAGGAAGACACAGAGCCTGGCATTGAACTCCGTTTCTGAAGGTAAACACACAGCATATTTCTCAATCCATGAAACACACTCTGCTTTAGCGAAAGAAGCACCCTCTTGCTTTCTAGAGTCTCTAATAAGGCGGGAAATGTGAGTGTGCTCAGAACAAAAGAACCGTGTTTCCTACACAAGGACCATATCTAGTTCCACTCTGCTTCTGAAACTGATACAATCCACAGGTCCTCTAACATCCAATGCTTTTCAGTTTTGAGCGAGAAACGTGTGAGCTTCGTGAACAATGTAGCTTCTTTTGAGCTGAAAAGTTAGTGCGTTTACCTGAAACGAAGTCTTGCTTGTAGGAAGACACAGAGCCTGGCATTGAATTCCGTTTCTGAAGGGAAACACACAGCACAGTTCTCATTCATTGAACCACACTCTGCTATAGAGCAAGCAGCATGCTCTTGCTTTCTACACTCTCTAATAAGGTGGGATTCGTGCGTGTGCTCAGAACAAAAGAACCGTGTTTCCTACACACACTTAGCACATGTAGTTCAATCTACTTCTTAAACTGATACAAACCTCAGTCCCTCTAACATCCAATGCTTTTCAGTTAAGAGCGAGAAACATGTGAGCTTCGTGAACGATGTAGCTTCGTTTGAGCTGAAAAGTGAGTGCGTTTACCTGAAATGTAGTCTTGCTTGTAGGAAGACACAGAGCCTGGCATTTAACTCAGTGTCTGAAGGTAAACACACAGCACAGTTCTAATCCATGAAACACACTCTGCTTTAGAGCAAGAAGCACGCTCTTGCTTTCTAGAGTCTCTAATAAGGCGGGAAACGTGAATGTGCTAGAACAAAACAACCGTGTTTCCTACACAAACGGACCATATCTAGTACAACTCTACATCTGAAACTGATACAGACAACAGGTCCTCTAACATCCAATGCTTTTCAGTTAAGAGTGAGAAACGTGTGAGCTTCGTGAACAATGTAGCTTCCTTTGAGCTGAATAGTTCCTGGGTTTACCTGAAACGAAGTCTTCTTTGTAGGAAGACACAGAGCCTGGCATAGACTCCGTTTCTGAAGGGAAAATGACAGCACAGTTCTCCTCCATGAAACAACCTCTGCTTTAGAGCAAGAAGCACGCTCTTGCTTTCTAGAATCTCTAAAAGGCTGGAAAAGTGAGTGTGTTCAGAAAAAATAACTGTGTTTCCTACACAAACGGACCATATCTAGTTCCACTCTGCTTCTGAAACTGATACAAACCACAGGTCCTCTAACATCCAATGCTTTTCAGTTCAGAACCAGAAACGTGTGAGCTTTCGTGAACAATGTAGTTTCGTTTGAGCTGAGAAGTGAGTGCGTATTCCTGAAACGAAGTCTTGCTTGTAGGAAGACACAGAGCCTGTCATTGAACTCCGTTTCTGAAGGTAAACACACAGAATATTTCTCAATCCATGAAACACACTGTGCTTTAGAGCAAGAAGCACCCTCTTTCTTTCTAGAGTCTCTAATAAGGCGGGAAATGTGAGTGTGCTCAGAACAAAAGAACCGTGTTTCCTACACACAGGGACCATATCTAGTTCAACTCTGCTTCTGAAACTGATACAAACCACAGGTCCTCTAACATCCAATGCTTTTCAGTTATGAGCGAGAAAAGTGTGAGCTTCGTGAACAATGTAGCTTCTTTTGAGCTGAAAATTGTGTGCGTTTACCTGAAACGAAATCTGGTTTGTAGGAAGACACAGAGCCTGGCATTGAACTCCGTTTCTGAAGGGAAACACACAGCACAGTTCTCATCCATGAAACACACTCTGCTTTAGAGCAAGAAGCACGCTCTTGCTTTCTAGAATCTCTAAAAGGCGGGAAAAGTGAGTGTGTTCAGAAAAAATAACTGTGTTTCCTACACACACGGACCATATCTAGTTCCACTCTGCTTCTGAAACTGATACAAACCACAGGTCCTCTAACATCCAATGCTTTTCAGTTCAGAACCAGAAATGTGTGAGCTTTCGTGAACAATGTAGTTTCGTTTGAGCTGAGAATTGAGTGCGTATTCCTGAAACGAAGTCTTGCTTGTAGGAAGACACAGAGCCTGGCATTGTATTCCTTTTCTGAAGGGAAACACACAGCACAGTTCTCATTCATTGAAACACACTCTGCTATAGAGCAAGAAGCATGCTCTTGCTTTCTACAGTCTCTAATATGGCGGGAAATGTGAGTGTGCTCAGAACAAAAGAACCGTGTTTCCTACACACACGGAGCACATGTAGTTCAATCTAAATCTTAAACTGATACAAACCTCAGTCCCTCTAACATCCAATGCTTTTCAGTTAAGAGCGAGAAACGTGTGAGCTTCGTGAACGATGTAGCTTCGTTTGAGCTGAAAAGTGAATGCGTTTACCTGAAATGTAGTCTTGCTTGTAGGAAGACACAGAGCCTGGCATTTAACTCAGTTTCTGAAGGTAAACACACAGCACAGTTCGCATCCATGTAACACACTCTGCTTTAGAGCAAGAAGCACGCTCTTGCTTTCTAGAGTCTCTAATAAGGCGGGAAACGTGAGTGTGCTCAGGACAGAAGAACCGTATTTCCTACACACACGGACCATATCTAGTTCAACTCTGCTTCTGAAACTGATACAAACCTCAGGTCCTCTAACATCCAAGGTTTTTCAGTTAGGAGTGAGAAATGTGTGAGCTTCGTGAACAATGTAGCTTCCTTTGATCTGAAAAGTTCATGGGTTTACCTGAAACAAAGTCTTGCTTGTAGGAAGACACAGACCCCGGCATTGAACTCCATTTCTGAAGGGAAACACACAGCACAGTTCTAATCCATGAAACACACTCTGCTTTAGAGCAAGAAGCACTTCTTGCTTTCTAGAGACTCTAATAAGGCGGGAAACGTGAGTGTGCTCACAAAAAATAACTGGGTTTCCTACACACACAGACGATATCAAGTTCAAGTCTGCTTCTGAAACTGATACAAACCACAGTTCCTCTAACTTCCAATGCTTTTCAGTTATGAGCGAGAAACGTGTGAGTTTTGTGAACAATGTAGCTTCTTTTGAGCTGAAAAGTGAGTGCGTTTACCTGAAATGAAGTCTTGCTTGTAGGAAGCCACAGACCCTGGCATTGACTCCGTTTCTGAAGGGAAACACACAGCACAGTTCTCATTCATTGAAACACACTCTGCTTTAGAGCAAGAAGCACGCACTTGCTTTCTAGAATATCTAAAAGGCGGGAAATGTGAGTGTGTTCAGAACAAAAGAACCGTGTTTCCTACACAACTTAGCACATGTAGTTCAATCTACTTCTTAAACTGATACAAACCTCAGTCCCTCTAACATCCAATGCTTTTCAGTTAAGAGCGAGAAACATGTGAGCCTCGTGAACGATGTAGCTTCGTTTCAGCTGAAAAGTGAGTGCGTTTACCTGAAACGAAGTCTTGCTTGTAGGAAGACACAGAGCCTGGCATTGAACTCCGTTTCTGAAGGGAAACACACAGCACAGTTCTCATCCATGAAACACACTCTGCTTTAGAGCAAGAAGCACGCTCTTGCTTTCTAGAGTCTCTAATAAGGCGGGAAACGTGAATGTGCTAGAACAAAACAACCGTGTTTCCTACACAAACGGACCATATCTAGTACAACTCTACATCTGAAACTGATACAGACAACAGGTCCTCTAACATCCAATGCTTTTCAGTTAAGAGTGAGAAACGTGTGAGCTTCGTGAACAATGTAGCTTCCTTTGAGCTGAATAGTTCCTGGGTTTACCTGAAACGAAGTCTTCTTTGTAGGAAGACACAGAGCCTGGCAATGAACTCCGTTTCTGAAGGGAAACAGACAGCACAGTTCTCCTCCATGAAACAACCTCTGCTTTAGAGCAAGAAGCACGCTCTTGCTTTCTAGAATCTCTAAAAGGCTGGAAAAGTGAGTGTGTTCAGAAAAAATAACTGTGTTTCCTACACAAACGGACCATATCTAGTTCCACTCTGCTTCTGAAACTGATACAAACCACAGGTCCTCTAACATCCAATGCTTTTCAGTTCAGAACCAGAAACGTGTGAGCTTTCGTGAACAATGTAGTTTCGTTTGAGCTGAGAAGTGAGTGCGTATTCCTGAAACGAAGTCTTGCTTGTAGGAAGACACAGAGCCTGTCATTGAACTCCGTTTCTGAAGGTAAACACACAGAATATTTCTCAATCCATGAAACACACTATGCTTTAGAGCAAGAAGCACCCTCTTTCTTTCTAGAGTCTCTAATAAGGCGGGAAATGTGAGTGTGCTCAGAACAAAAGAACCGTGTTTCCTACACACAGGGACCATATCTAGTTCAACTCTGCTTCTGAAACTGATACAAACCACAGGTCCTCTAACATCCAATGCTTTTCCGTTATGGGCGAGAAAAGTGTGAGCTTCGTGAACAATGTAGCTTCTTTTGAGATGAAAAGTGTGTGCGTTTACCTGAAACGAAGTCTGGCTTGTAGGAAGACACAGAGCCTGGCATTGAACTCAGTTTCTGAAGGGAAACACACAGCACAGTTCTCATCCATGAAACACACTCTGCTTTAGAGCAAGAAGCACGCTCTTGCTTTCTAGAATCTCTAAAAGGCGGGAAAAGTGAGTGTGTTCAGAAAAAATAACTGTGTTTCCTACACACACGGACCATATCTAGTTCCACTCTGCTTCTGAAACTGATACAACCCACAGGTCCTCTAACATCCAATGCTTTTCAGTTCAGAACCAGAAACGTGTGAGCTTTCGTGAACAATGTAGTTTCGTTTGAGCTGAGAAGTGAGTGCGTATTCCTGAAACGAAGTCTTGCTTGTAGGAAGACACAGAGCCTGGCATTGAACTCCGTTTCTGAAGGTAAACACACAGAATATTTCTCAATCCATGAAACACACTATGCTTTAGAGCAAGAAGCACCCTCTTTCTTTCTAGAGTCTCTAATAAGGCGGGAAATGTGAGTGTGCTCAGAACAAAAGAACCGTGTTTCCTACACACAGGGACCATATCTAGTTCAACTCTGCTTCTGAAACTGATACAAACCACAGGTCCTCTAACATCCAATGCTTTTCCGTTATGGGCGAGAAAAGTGTGAGCTTCGTGAACAATGTAGCTTCTTTTGAGCTGAAAAGTGTGTGCGTTTACCTGAAACGAAGTCTGGCTTGTAGGAAGACACAGAGCCTGGCATTGAACTCCGTTTCTGAAGGGAAACACACAGCACAGTTCTCATCCATGAAACACACTCTGCTTTAGAGCAAGAAGCACGCTCTTGCTTTCTAGAATCTCTAAAAGGCGGGAAAAGTGAGTGTGTTCAGAATAAATAACTGTGTTTCCTACACACACGGACCATATCTAGTTCCACTCTGCTTCTGAAACTGATACAAACCACAGGTCCTCTAACATCCAATGCTTTTCAGTTCAGAACCAGATATGTGTGAGCTTTCATGAACAATGTAGTTTCCTTTGAGCTGAGAAGTGAGTGCGTATTCCTGAAACGAAGTCTTGCTTGTAGGAAGACACAGAGCCTGGCATTGAATTCCTTTTCTGAAGGGAAACACACAGCACAGTTCTAATTCATTGAAACACACTCTGCTATAGAGCAAGAAGCATGCTCTTGCTTTCTACAGTCTCTAATAAGGCGGGAAATGTGTGTGTGCTCAGAACAAAAGAACCGTGTTTCCTACACACACGGAGCACATGTAGTTCAATCTACTTCTTAAACTGATACAAACCTCAGTCCCTCTAACATCCAATGCTTTTCAGTTAAGAGCGAGAAACGTGTGAGCTTCGTGACCGATGTAGCTTCGTTTGAGCTGAAAAGTGAGTGCGTTTACCTGAAATGTATTCTTGCCTGTAGGAAGACACAGAGCCTGGCATTTAACTCAGTTTCTGAAGGTAAACACACAGCACAGTTCGCATCCATGAAACACACTCTGCTTTAGAGCAAGAAGCACGCTCTTGCTTTCTAGAGTCTCTAATAAGGCGGGAAACGTGAGTGTGCTCAGGACAGAAGAACCGTATTTCCTACACACACGGACCATATCTAGTTCAACTCTGCTTCTGAAACTGATACAAACCTCAGGTCCTCTAACATCCAAGGTTTTTCAGTTAGGAGTGAGAAATGTGTGAGCTTCGTGAACAATGTAGCTTCCTTTGAGCTGAAAAGTTCCTGGGTTTACCTGAAACAAAGTCTTGCTTGTAGGAAGACACAGACCCTGGCATTGAACTCCGTTTCTGAAGGGAAACACACAGCACAGTTCTAATCCATGAAACACACTCTGCTTTAGAGCAAGGAGCACTTCTTGCTTTCTAGAGACTCTAATAAGGCGGGAAACGTGAGTGTGCTCACAAAAAATAACTGGGTTTCCTACACACACAGACCATATCAAGTTCAAGTCTGCTTCTGAAACCGATACAAACCACAGTTCCTCTAACATCCAATGCTTTTCAGTTATGAGCGAGAAACGTGTGATCTTCGTGAACAATGTAGCTTCTTTTGAGCTGAAAAGTGAGTGCGTTTACCTGAAACGAAGTCTTGCTTGTAGGAAGCCACAGACCCTGGCATTGACTCCGTTTCTGAAGGGAAACACACAGCACAGTTCTCATCCATGAAACACACTCTGCTTTAGAGCAAGAAGCACGCACTTGCTTTCTAGAATCTCTAAAAGGCGGGAAATGTGAGTGTGTTCAGAAAAAATAACTGTGTTTCCTACACACACGGACCATATCTAGTTCCACTCTGCTTCTGAAACTGATACAAACCACAGGTCCTCTAACATCCAATGCTTTTCAGTTCAGAACCAGAAACGTGTGAGCTCTCGTGAACAATGTAGTTTCGTTTGAGCTGAGAAGTGAGTGCGTATTCCTGAAACGAAGTCTTGCTTGTAGGAAGACACAGAGCCTGGCATTGAACTCCGTTTCTGAAGGTAAACACACAGCATATTTTTCAATCCATGAAACACACTCTGCTTTAGCGAAAGAAGCACCCTCTTGCTTTCTAGAGTGTCTAATAAGGCGGGAAATGTGAGTGTGCTCAGAACAAAAAAACCGTGTTTCCTACACACACGGACCATATCTAGTTCCACTCTGCTTCTGCAACTGATACAAACCACAGGTCCTCTAACATCCAATGCTTTTCAGTTATGAGCGAGAAACGTGTGAGCTTCTGAACAATGTAGCTTCTTTTGAGCTGAAAAGTGAGTGTGTTTACCTGAAACGAAGTCTTCTTTGTAGGAAGACACAGAGCCTGGCAATGAACTCTGTTTGTGAAGGGAAACAGACAGCACAGTTCTCCTCCATGAAACAACCTCTGCTTTAGAGCAAGAAGCATGCTCTTGCTTTCTAGAGTCTCTAATAAGGCGGGAAACGTGAGTGTGCTCACAACAAATAACTGGGTTTCCTACACACACGGACCATATCAAGTTCATGTCTGCTTCTGAAACCGATACAAACCACAGTTCCTCTAACATCCAATGCTTTTCAGTTATGAGCGAGAAACGTGTGAGCTTCGTGAACAATGTAGCTTCTTTTGAGCTGAAAAGTGAGTGCGTTTACCTGAAACGAAGTCTTGCTTGTAGGAAGCCACAGACCCTGGCATTGACTCCGTTTCTGAAGGGAAACACACAGCACAGTTCTCATCCATGAAACACACTCTGCTTTAGAGCAAGAAGCACGCACTTGCTTTCTAGAATCTCTAAAAGGCGGGAAATGTGAGTGTGTTCAGAAAAAATAACTGTGTTTCCTACACACAGGGACCATATCTAGTTCCACTCTGCTTCTGAAACTGATACAAACCACAGGTCCTCTAACATCCAATGCTTTTCAGTTATGAGCGAGAAACATGTGAGCTTCTGAACAATGTAGCTTCTTTTGAGCTGAAAAGTGAGTGCGTTTACCTGAAACGAAGTCTTCTTTGTAGGAAGACACAGAGCCTGGCAATGAACTCTGTTTCTGAAGGGAAACAGACAGCACAGTTCTCCTCCATGAAACAACCTCTGCTTTAGAGCAAGAAGCACGCTCTTGCTTTCTAGAGTCTCTAATAAGGCAGGAAACGTGAGTGTGCTCACAACAAATAACTGGGTTTCCTACACACACGGACCATATCAAGTTCAAATCTGCTTCTGAAACCGATACAAACCACAGGTCCACTAACATCCAATGCTTTTCGTTTATGAGCGAAAAACATGTGAGCTTCGTGAACAATGTAGCTTCTTTTGAGCTGAAAAGTGAGTGCGTTTACCTGAAACGAAGTCTTGCTTGTAGGAAGACACAGAGCCTGGCATTGAACTCCGTTTCTGAAGGGAACACACAGCACAGTTCTCATCCATGAAGCACACTCTGCTTTAGAGCAAGAAGCACGCTCTTGCTTTCTAGAATCTCTAAAAGGCGGGAAATGTGAGTGTGTTCAGAACAAAAAACTGTGTTTCCTACACACACGGACCATATCTAGTTCCACTCTGCTTCTGAAACTGATAGAAACCACAGGTCCTCTAACATCAAATGCTTTTCAGTTCAGAACCACAAACGTGTGAGCTTTCGTGAACAATGTAGTTTCGTTTGAGCTGAGAAGTGAGTGCGTATTCCTGAAACGAAGTCTTGCTTGTAGGAAGACACAGAGCCTGGCATTGAACTCCATTTCTGAAGGTAAATACACAGAATATTTCTCAATCCATGAAACACACTCTGCTTTAGAGCAAGAAGCACCCTCTTTCTTTCTAGAGTCTCTAATAAGGCGGGAAATGTGAGTGTGCTCAGAAGAAAAGAACAGTGTTTCCTACACACAGGGACCATATCTAGTTCAACTCTGCTTCTGAAACTGATACAAACCTCAGGTACTCTAACATCCAATGTTTTTCAGTTAAGAGCGAGAAACGTTGAGCTTCGTGAACAATGTAGCTTCCTTTGAGCTGAAAAGTTCCTGGGTTTACCTGAAATGAAGTCTTGCTTGTAGGAAGAAACAGAGCCTGGCATTCAACTCCGTTTCTGAAGGGAAACACACAGCATAGTTCTCATCCATGTAACACACTCTGCTTTAGAGCAAGAAGCACGCTCTTTCTTTCTAGAATCTCTAATAAGGCGGGAAACATGTATGTGCTCAGAACAAAAGAACCGTGTTTCCTACACAAACGGACCATATCTAGTACAACTCTATATCTGAAACTGATACAGACAACAGGTCCTCTAACATCCAATGCTTTTCAGTTAAGAGTGAGAAACGTGTGAGCTTCGTGAACAATGTAGCTTCCTTTGAGCTGAATAGTTCCTGGGTTTACCTGAAACGAAGTCTTGCTTGTAGGAAGACACAGAGCCTGGCATTGAATTCCTTTTCTGAAGGGAAACACACAGCACAGTTCTCATTCATTGAAACACACTCTGCTATAGAGCAAGAAGCATGCTCTTGCTTTCTACAGTCTCTAATATGGCGGGAAATGTGAGTGTGCTCAGAACAAAAGAACCGTGTTTCCTACACAACTTAGCACATGTAGTTCAATCTACTTCTTAAACTGATACAAACCTCAGTCCCTCTAACATCCAATGCTTTTCAGTTAAGAGCGAGAAACATGTGAGCTTCGTGAACGATGTAGCTTCGTTTGAGCTGAAAAGTGAGTGCGTTTACCTGAAATGTAGTCTTGCTTGTAGGAAGACACAGAGCATGGCATTTAACTCAGTTTCTGAAGGTAAACACACAGCACAGTTCTAATCCATGAAACACACTCTGCTTTAGAGCAAGAAGCACGCTCTTGCTTTCTAGAGTCTCTAATAAGGCGGGAAACGTGAATGTGCTAGAACAAAACAACCGTGTTTCCTACACAAACGGACCATATCTAGTACAACTCTACATCTGAAACTGATACAGACAACAGGTCCTCTAACATCCAATGCTTTTCAGTTAAGAGTGAGAAACGTGTGAGCTTCGTGAACAATGTAGCTTCCTTTGAGCTGAATAGTTCCTGGGTTTACCTGAAACGAAGTCTTCTTTGTAGGAAGACACAGAGCCTGGCAATGAACTCCGTTTCTGAAGGGAAACAGACAGCACAGTTCTCCTCCATGAAACAACCTCTGCTTTAGAGCAAGAAGCACGCTCTTGCTTTCTAGAATCTCTAAAAGGCTGGAAAAGTGAGTGTGTTCACAAAAAATAACTGTGTTTCCTACACAAACGGACCATATCTAGTTCCACTCTGCTTCTGAAACTGATACAAACCACAGGTCCTCTAACATCCAATGCTTTTCAGTTCAGAACCAGAAACGTGTGAGCTTTCGTGAACAATGTAGTTTCGTTTGAGCTGAGAAGTGAGTGCGTATTCCTGAAACGAAGTCTTGCTTGTAGGAAGACACAGAGCCTGGCATTGAACTCCGTTTCTGAAGGTAAACACACAGAATATTTCTCAATCCATGAAACACACTATGCTTTAGAGCAAGAAGCACCCTCTTTCTTTCTAGAGTCTCTAATCAGGCGGGAAATGTGAGTGTGCTCAGAACAAAAGAACCGTGTTTTCTACACACAGGGACCATATCTAGTTCAACTCTGCTTCTGAAACTGATACAAACCACAGGTCCTCTAACATCCAATGCTTTTCCGTTATGGGCGAGAAAAGTGTGAGCTTCGTGAACAATGTAGCTTCTTTTGAGATGAAAAGTGTGTGCGTTTACCTGAAACGAAGTCTGGCTTGTAGGAAGACACAGAGCCTGGCATTGAACTCCGTTTCTGAAGGGAAACACACAGCACAGTTCTCATCCATGAAACACACTCTGCTTTAGAGCAAGAAGCACGCTCTTGCTTTTTAGAATCTCTAAAAGGCGGGAAAAGTGAGTGTGTTCAGAAAAAATAACTGTGTTTCCTACACACACGGACCATATCTAGTTCCACTCTGCTTCTGAAACTGATACAAACCACAGGTCCTCTAACATCCAATGCTTTTCAGTTCAGAACCAGATATGTGTGAGCTTTCGTGAACAATGTAGTTTCGTTTGAGCTGAGAAGTGAGTGCGTATTCCTGAAACGAAGTCTTGCTTGTAGGAAGACACAGAGCCTGGCATTGAATTCCTTTTCTGAAGGGAAACACACAGCACAGTTCTCATTCATTGTAACACACTCTGCTATAGAGCAAGAAGCATGCTCTTGCTTTCTACAGTCTCTAATAAGGCGGGAAATGTGTGTGTGCTCAGAACAAAAGAACCGTGTTTCCTACACACACGGAGCACATGTAGTTCAATCTACTTCTTAAACTGATACAAACCTCAGTCCCTCTAACATCCAATGCTTTTCAGTTAAGAGCGAGAAACGTGTGAGCTTCGTGACCGATGTAGCTTCGTTTGAGCTGAAAAGTGAGTGCGTTTACCTGAAATGTATTCTTGCTTGTAGGAAGACACAGAGCCTGGCATTTAACTCAGTTTCTGAAGGTAAACACACAGCACAGTTCGCATCCATGAAACACACTCTGCTTTAGAGCAAGAAGCACGCTCTTGCTTTCTAGAGTCTCTAATAAGGCGGGAAACGTGAGTGTGCTCAGGACAGAAGAACCATATTTCCTACACACACGGACCATATCTGGTTCAACTCTGCTTCTGAAACTGATACAAACCTCAGGTCCTCTAACATCCAAGGTTTTTCAGTTAGGAGTGAGAAATGTGTGAGCTTTGTGAACAATGTAGCTTCCTTTGAGCTGAAAAGTTCCTGGGTTTACCTGAAACAAAGTCTTGCTTGTAGGAAGACACAGACCCTGGCATTGAACTCCGTTTCTGAAGGGAAACACACAGCACAGTTCTAATCCATGAAACACACTCTGCTTTAGAGCAAGAAGCACTTCTTGCTTTCTAGAGACTCTAATAAGGCGGGAAACGTGAGTGTGCTCACAAAAAATAACTGGGTTTCCTACACACACAGACCATATCAAGTTCAAGTCTGCTTCTGAAACCGATACAAACCACAGTTCCTCTAACATCCAATGCTTTTCAGTTATGAGCGAGAAACGTGTGATCTTCGTGAACAATGTAGCTTCTTTTGAGCTGAAAAGTGAGTGCGTTTACCTGAAACGAAGTCTTGCTTGTAGGAAGCCACAGACCCTGGCATTGACTCCGTTTCTGAAGGGAAACACACAGCACAGTTCTCATCCATGAAACACACTCTGCTTTAGAGCAAGAAGCACGCACTTGCTTTCTAGAATCTCTAAAAGGCGGGAAATGTGAGTGTGTTCAGAAAAAATAACTGTGTTTCCTACACACACGGACCATATCTAGTTCCACTCTGCTTCTGAAACTGATACAAACCACAGGTCCTCTAACATCCAATGCTTTTCAGTTCAGAACCAGAAACGTGTGAGCTCTCGTGAACAATGTAGTTTCGTTTGAGCTGAGAAGTGAGTGTGTATTCCTGAAACGAAGTCTTGCTTGTAGGAAGACACAGAGCCTGGCATTGAACTCCGTTTCTGAAGGTAAACACACAGCATATTTCTCAATCCATGAAACACACTATGCTTTAGCGAAAGAAGCACCCTCTTGCTTTCTAGAGTGTCTAATAAGGCGGGAAATGTGAGTGTGCTCAGAACAAAAGAACCGTGTTTCCTACACACACGGACCATATCTAGTTCCACTCTGCTTCTGCAACTGATACAAACCACAGGTCCTCTAACATCCAATGCTTTTCAGTTATGAGCGAGAAACGTGTGAGCTTCTGAACAATGTAGCTTCTTTTGAGCTGAAAAGTGAGTGTGTTTACCTGAAATGAAGTCTTCTTTGTAGGAAGACACAGAGCCTGGCAATGAACTCTGTTTGTGAAGGGAAAGAGACAGCACAGTTCTCCTCCATGAAACAACCTCTGCTTTAGAGCAAGAAGCATGCTCTTGCTTTCTAGAGTCTCTAATAAGGCGGGAAACGTGAGTGTGCTCACAACAAATAACTGGGTTTCCTACACACACGGACCATATCAAGTTCATGTCTGCTTCTGAAACCGATACAAACCACAGTTCCTCTAACATCCAATGCTTTTCAGTTATGAGCGAGAAACGTGTGAGCTTCGTGAACAATGTAGCTTCTTTTGAGCTGAAAAGTGAGTGCGTTTACCTGAAACGAAGTCTTGCTTGTAGGAAGCCACAGACCCTGGCATTGACTCCGTTTCTGAAGGGAAACACACAGCACAGTTCTCATCCATGAAACACACTCTGCTTTAGAGCAAGAAGCACGCACTTGCTTTCTAGAATCTCTAAAAGGCGGGAAATGTGAGTGTGTTCAGAAAAAATAACTGTGTTTCCTACACACAGGGACCATATCTAGTTCCACTCTGCTTCTGAAACTGATACAAACCACAGGTCCTCTAACATCCAATGCTTTTCAGTTCAGAACCAGAAACGTGTGAGCTTTCCTGAACAATGTAGTTTCGTTTGAGCTGAGAAGTGAGTGCGTATTCCTAAAACGAAATCTTGCTTGTAGGAAGGCACAGAGCCTGGTATTGAACTCCGTTTCTGAAGGTAAATACACAGAATATTTCTCAATCCATGAAACACACTCTGCTTTAGAGCAAGAAGCACCCTCTTTCTTTTTAGAGTCTCTAATAAGGCGGGAAATGTGAGTGTGCTCAGAAGAAAAGAAGCGTGTTTCCTACACACACGGACCATATCAAGTTCCACTCTGCTTCTGAAACTGATACAAACCACAGGTCCTCTAACATCCAATGCTTTTCAGTTATGAGCGAGAAACATGTGAGCTTCTGAACAATGTAGCTTCTTTAGAGCTGAAAAGTGAGTGCGTTTACCTGAAACGAAGTCTTCTTTGTAGGAAGACACAGAGCCTGGCAATGAACTCTGTTTCTGAAGGGAAACAGACAGCACAGTTCTCCTCCATGAAACAACCTCTGCTTTAGAGCAAGAAGCACGCTCTTGCTTTCTAGAGTCTCTAATAAGGCAGGAAACTTGAGTGTGCTCACAACAAATAACTGGGTTTCCTACACACACGGACCATATCAAGTTCAAATCTGCTTCTGAAACCGATACAAACCACAGGTCCTCTAACATCCAATGCTTTTCATTTATGAGCGAAAATCATGTGAGCTTCGTGAACAATGTAGCTTCTTTTGAGCTGAAAAGTGAGTGCGTTTACCTCAAACGAAGTCTTGCTTGTAGGAAGACACAGAGCCTGGCATTGAACTCCGTTTCTGAAGGGAAACACACAGCACAGTTCTCATCCATGAAGCACACTCTGCTTTAGAGCAAGAAGCACGCTCTTGCTTTCTAGAATCTCTAAAAGGCGGGAAATGTGAGTGTGTTCAGAACAAAAAACTGTGTTTCCTACACACACGGACCATATCTAGTTCCACTCTGCTTCTGAAACTGATAGAATCCACAGGTCCTCTAACATCAAATGCTTTTCAGTTCAGAACCACAAACGTGTGAGCTTTCGTGAACAATGTAGTTTCGTTTGAGCTGAGAAGTGAGTGCGTATTCCTGAAACGAAGTCTTGCTTGTAGGAAGACACAGAGCCTGGCATTGAACTCCATTTCTGAAGGTAAATACACAGAATATTTCTCAATCCATGAAACACACTCTGCTTTAGAGCAAGAAGCACCCTCTTTCTTTCTAGAGTCTCTAATAAGGCGGGAAATGTGAGTGTGCTCAGAAGAAAAGAACAGTGTTTCCTACACACACGGACCATATCTAGTTCAACTCTGCTTCTGAAACTGATACAAACCTCAGGTACTCTAACATCCAATGTTTTTCAGTTAAGAGCGAGAAACGTTGAGCTTCGTGAACAATGTAGCTTCCTTTGAGCTGAAAAGTTCCTGGGTTTACCTGAAATGAAGTCTTGCTTGTAGGAAGAAACAGAGCCTGGCATTCAACTCCGTTTCTGAAGGGAAACACACAGCATAGTTCTCATCCATGTAACACACTCTGATTTAGAGCAAGAAGCACGCTCTTTCTTTCTAGAATCTCTAATAAGGCGGGAAACATGTATGTGCTCAGAACAAACGAACCGTGTTTCCTACACAAACGGACCATATCTAGTACAACTCTACATCTGAAACTGATACAGACAACAGGTCCTCTAACATCCAATGCTTTTCAGTTAAGAGTGAGAAACGTGTGAGCTTCGTGAACAATGTAGCTTCCTTTGAGCTGAATAGTTCCTGGGTTTACCTGAAACGAAGTCTTCTTTGTAGGAAGACACAGAGCCTGGCAATGAACTCCGTTTCTGAAGGGAAAATGACAGCACAGTTCTCCTCCATGAAACAACCTCTGCTTTAGAGCAAGAAGCACGCTCTTGCTTTCTAGAATCTCTAAAAGGCTGGAAAAGTGAGTGTGTTCAGAAAAAATAACTGTGTTTCCTACACAAACGGACCATATCTAGTTCCACTCTGCTTCTGAAACTGATACAAACCACAGGTCCTCTAACATCCAATGCTTTTCAGTTCAGAACCAGAAACGTGTGAGCTTTCGTGAACAATGTAGTTTCGTTTGAGCTGAGAAGTGAGTGCGTATTCCTGAAACGAAGTCTTGCTTGTAGGAAGACACAGAGCCTGGCATTGAACTCCGTTTCTGAAGGTAAACACACAGAATATTTCTCAATCCATGAAACACACTATGCTTTAGAGCAAGAAGCACCCTATTTCTTACTAGAGTCTCTAATAAGGCGGGAAATGTGAGTGTGCTCAGAACAAAAGAACCGTGTTTCCTACACACAGGGACCATATCTAGTTCAACTCTGCTTCTGAAACTGATACAAACCACAGGTCCTCTAACATCCAATGCTTTTCCGTTATGGGCGAGAAAAGTGTGAGCTTCGTGAACAATGTAGCTTCTTTTGAGCTGAAAAGTGTGTGCGTTTACCTGAAACGAAGTCTGGCTTGTAGGAAGACACAGAGCCTGGCATTGAACTCCGTTTCTGAAGGGAAACACACAGCACAGTTCTCATCCATGAACCACACTCTGCTTTAGAGCAAGAAGCACACTCTTGCTTTCTAGAATCTCTAAAAGGCGGGAAAAGTGAGTGTGTTCAGAAAAAATAACTGTGTTTCCTACACACACGGACCATATCTAGTTCCACTCTGCTTCTGAAACTGATACAAACCACAGGTCCTCTAACATCCAATGCTTTTCAGTTCAGAACCAGATATGTGTGAGCTTTCGTGAACAATGTAGTTTCGTTTGAGCTGAGAAGTGAGTGCGTATTCCTGAAACGAAGTCTTGCTTGTAGGAAGACACAGAGCCTGGCATTGAACTCCGTTTCCGAAGGTAAACACACAGAATATTTCTCAATCCATGAAACACACTATGCTTTAGAGCAAGAAGCACCCTCTTTCTTTCTAGAGTCTCTAATAAGGCGGGAAATGTGAGTGTGCTCAGAACAAAAGAACCGTGTTTCCTACACACACGGACCATATCTAGTTCAACTCTGCTTCTGAAACTGATACAAACCACAGGTCCTCTAACATCCAATGCTTTTCCGTTATGGGCGAGAAAAGTGTGAGCTTCGTGAACAATGTAGCTTCTTTTGAGCTGAAAAGTGTGTGCGTTTACCTGAAACGAAGTCTGGCTTGTAGGAAGACACAGAGCCTGGCATTGAACTCCGTTTCTGAAGGGAAACACACAGCACAGTTCTCATCCATGAAACACACTCTGCTATAGAGCAAGAAGCACGCTCTTGCTTTCTAGAATCTCTAAAAGGCGGGAAAAGTGAGTGTGTTCAGAAAAAATAACTGTGTTTCCTACACACACGGACCATATCTAGTTCCACTCTGCTTCTGAAACTGATACAAACCACAGGTCCTCTAACATCCAATGCTTTTCAGTTCAGAACCAGAAATGTGTGAGCTTTCGTGAACAATGTAGTTTCGTTTGAGCTGAGAAGTGAGTGCGTATTCCTGAAACGAAGTCTTGCTTGTAGGAAGACACAGAGCCTGGCATTGAATTCCTTTTCTGAAGGGAAACACACAGCACAGTTCTCATTCATTGAAACACACTCTGCTATAGAGCAAGAAGCATGCTCTTGCTTTCTACAGTCTCTAATAAGGCGGGAAATGTGTGTGTGCTCAGAACAAAAGAACCGTGTTTCCTACACACACGGAGCACATGTAGTTCAATCTACTTCTTAAACTGATACAAACCTCAGTCCCTCTAACATCCAATGCTTTTCAGTTAAGAGCGAGAAACGTGTGAGCTTCGTGACCGATGTAGCTTCGTTTGAGCTGAAAAGTGAGTGCGTTTACCTGAAATGTATTCTTGCTTCTAGGAAGACACAGAGCCTGGCATTTAACTCAGTTTCTGAAGGTAAACACACAGCACAGTTCGCATCCATGAAACACACTCTGCTTTAGAGCAAGAAGCACGCTCTTGCTTTCTAGAGTCTCTAATAAGGCGGGAAACGTGAGTGTGCTCAGGACAGAAGAACCATATTTCCTACACACACGGACCATATCTGGTTAAACTCTGCTTCTGAAACTGATACAAACCTCAGGTCCTCTAACATCCAAGGTTTTTCAGTTAGGAGTGAGAAATGTGTGAGCTTCGTGAACAATGTAGCTTCCTTTGAGTTGAAAAGTTCCTGGGTTTACCTGAAACAAAGTCTTGCTTGTAGGAAGACACAGACCCTGGCATTGAACTCCGTTTCTGAAGGGAAACACACAGCACAGTTCTAATCCATGAAACACACTCTGCTTTAGAGCAAGAAGCACTTCTTGCTTTCTAGAGACTCTAATAAGGCGGGAAACGTGAGTGTGCTCACAAAAAATAACTGGGTTTCCTACACACACAGACCATATCAAGTTCAAGTCTGCTTCTGAAACCGATACAAACCACAGTTCCTCTAACATCCAATGCTTTTCAGTTATGAGCGAGAAACGTGTGATCTTCGTGAACAATGTAGCTTCTTTTGAGCTGAAAAGTGAGTGCGTTTACCTGAAACGAAGTCTTGCTTCTAGGAAGCCACAGACCCTGGCATTGACTCCGTTTCTGAAGGGAAACACACAGCACAGTTCTCATCCATGAAACACACTCTGCTTTAGAGCAAGAAGCACGCACTTGCTTTCTAGAATCTCTAAAAGGCGGGAAATGTGAGTGTGTTCAGAAAAAATAACTGTGTTTCCTACACACACGGACCATATCTAGTTCCACTCTGCTTCTGAAACTGATACAAACCACAGGTCCTCTAACATCCAATGCTTTTCAGTTCAGAACCAGAAATGTGTGAGCTTTCGTGAACAATGTAGTTTCGTTTGAGCTGAGAAGTGAGTGCGTATTCCTGAAACGAAGTCTTGCTTGTAGGAAGACACAGAGCCTGGCATTGAATTCCTTTTCTGAAGGGAAACACACAGCACAGTTCTCATTCATTGAAACACACTCTGCTATAGAGCAAGAAGCATGCTCTTGCTTTCTACAGTCTCTAATAAGGCGGGAAATGTGTGTGTGCTCAGAACAAAAGAACCGTGTTTCCTACACACACGGAGCACATGTAGTTCAATCTACTTCTTAAACTGATACAAACCTCAGTCCCTCTAACATCCAATGCTTTTCAGTTAAGAGCGAGAAACGTGTGAGCTTCGTGACCGATGTAGCTTCGTTTGAGCTGAAAAGTGAGTGCGTTTACCTGAAATGTATTCTTGCTTGTAGGAAGACACAGAGCCTGGCATTTAACTCAGTTTCTGAAGGTAAACACACAGCACAGTTCGCATCCATGAAACACACTCTGCTTTAGAGCAAGAAGCACGCTCTTGCTTTCTAGAGTCTCTAATAAGGCGGGAAACGTGAGTGTGCTCAGGACAGAAGAACCATATTTCCTACACACACGGACCATATCAGGTTCAACTCTGCTTCTGTAAATGATACAAACCTCAGGTCCTCTAACATCCAAGGTTTTTCAGTTAGGAGTGAGAAATGTGTGAGCTTCGTGAACAATGTAGCTTCCTTTGAGCTGAAAAGTTCCTGGGTTTACCTGAAACAAAGTCTTGCTTGTAGGAAGACACAGACCCTGGCATTGAACTCCGTTTCTGAAGGGAAACACACAGCACAGTTCTAATCCATGAAACACACTCTGCTTTAGAGCAAGAAGCACTTCTTGCTTTCTAGAGACTCTAATAAGGCGGGAAACGTGAGTGTGCTCACAAAAAATAACTGGGTTTCCTACACACACAGACCATATCAAGTTCACGTCTGCTTCTGAAACCGATACAAACCACAGTTCCTCTAACATCCAATGCTTTTCAGTTATGAGCGAGAAACGTGTGATCTTCGTGAACAATGTAGCTTCTTTTGAGCTGAAAAGTGAGTGCGTTTACCTGAAACGAAGTCTTGCTTGTAGGAAGCCACAGACCCTGGCATTGACTCCGTTTCTGAAGGGAAACACACAGCACAGTTCTCATCCATGAAACACACTCTGCTTTAGAGCAAGAAGCACGCACTTGCTTTCTAGAATCTCTAAAAGGCGGGAAATGTGAGTGTGTTCAGAAAAAATAACTGTGTTTCCTACACACACGGACCATATCTAGTTCCACTCTGCTTCTGAAACTGATACAAACCACAGGTCCTCTAACATCCAATGCTTTTCAGTTCAGAACCAGAAACGTGTGAGCTCTCGTGAACAATGTAGTTTCGTTTGAGCTGAGAAGTGAGTGTGTATTCCTGAAACGAAGTCTTGCTTGTAGGAAGACACAGAGCCTGGCATTGAACTCCGTTTCTGAAGGTAAACACACAGCATATTTCTCAATCCATGAAACACACTATGCTTTAGCGAAAGAAGCACCCTCTTGCTTTCTAGAGTGTCTAATAAGGCGGGAAATGTGAGTGTGCTCAGAACAAAAGAACCGTGTTTCCTACACACACGGACCATATCTAGTTCCACTCTGCTTCTGCAACTGATACAAACCACAGGTCCTCTAACATCCAATGCTTTTCAGTTATGAGCGAGAAACGTGTGAGCTTCTGAACAATGTAGCTTCTTTTGAGCTGAAAAGTGAGTGTGTTTACCTGAAATGAAGTCTTCTTTGTAGGAAGACACAGAGCCTGGCAATGAACTCTGTTTGTGAAGGGAAAGAGACAGCACAGTTCTCCTCCATGAAACAACCTCTGCTTTAGAGCAAGAAGCATGCTCTTGCTTTCTAGAGTCTCTAATAAGGCGGGAAACGTGAGTGTGCTCACAACAAATAACTGGGTTTCCTACACACACGGACCATATCAAGTTCATGTCTGCTTCTGAAACCGATACAAACCACAGTTCCTCTAACATCCAATGCTTTTCAGTTATGAGCGAGAAACGTGTGAGCTTCGTGAACAATGTAGCTTCTTTTGAGCTGAAAAGTGAGTGCGTTTACCTGAAACGAAGTCTTGCTTGTAGGAAGCCACAGACCCTGGCATTGACTCCGTTTCTGAAGGGAAACACACAGCACAGTTCTCATCCATGAAACACACTCTGCTTTAGAGCAAGAAGCACGCTCTTGCTTTCTAGAATCTCTAAAAGGCGGGAAATGTGAGTGTGTTCAGAAAAAATAACTGTGTTTCCTACACACAGGGACCATATCTAGTTCCACTCTGCTTCTGAAACTGATACAAACCACAGGTCCTCTAACATCCAATGCTTTTCAGTTCAGAACCAGAAACGTGTGAGCTTTCCTGAACAATGTAGTTTCGTTTGAGCTGAGAAGTGAGTGCGTATACCTAAAACGAAATCTTGCTTGTAGGAAGGCACAGAGCCTGGTATTGAACTCCGTTTCTGAAGGTAAATACACAGAATATTTCTCAATCCATGAAACACACTCTGCTTTAGAGCAAGTAGCACCCTCTTTCTTTTTAGAGTCTCTAATAAGGCGGGAAATGTGAGTGTGCTCAGAAGAAAAGAAGCGTGTTTCCTACACACACGGACCATATCAAGTTCCACTCTGCTTCTGAAACTGATACAAACCACAGGTCCTCTAACATCCAATGCTTTTCAGTTATGAGCGAGAAACATGTGAGCTTCTGAACAATGTAGCTTCTTTAGAGCTGAAAAGTGAGTGCGTTTACCTGAAACGAAGTCTTCTTTGTAGGAAGACACAGAGCCTGGCAATGAACTCTGTTTCTGAAGGGAAACAGACAGCACAGTTCTCCTCCATGAAACAACCTCTGCTTTAGAGCAAGAAGCACGCTCTTGCTTTCTAGAGTCTCTAATAAGGCAGGAAACGTGAGTGTGCTCACAACAAATAACTGGGTTTCCTACACACACGGACCATATCAAGTTCAAATCTGCTTCTGAAACCGATACAAACCACAGGTCCTCTAACATCCAATGCTTTTCATTTATGAGCGAAAAACATGTGAGCTTCGTGAACAATGTAGCTTCTTTTGAGCTGAAAAGTGAGTGCGTTTACCTCAAACGAAGTCTTGCTTGTAGGAAGACACAGAGCCTGGCATTGAACTCCGTTTCTGAAGGGAAACACACAGCACAGTTCTCATCCATGAGGCACACTCTGCTTTAGAGCAAGAAGCACGCTCTTGCTTTCTAGAATCTCTAAAAGGCGGGAAATGTGAGTGTGTTCAGAACAAAAAACTGTGTTTCCTACACACACGGACCATATCTAGTTCCACTCTGCTTCTGAAACTGACAGAATCCACAGGTCCTCTAACATCAAATGCTTTTCAGTTCAGAACCACAAACGTGTGAGCTTTCGTGAACAATGTAGTTTCGTTTGAGCTGAGAAGTGAGTGCGTATTCCTGAAACGAAGTCTTGCTTGTAGGAAGACACAGAGCCTGGCATTGAACTCCATTTCTGAAGGTAAATACACAGAATATTTCTCAATCCATGAAACACACTCTGCTTTAGAGCAAGAAGCACCCTCTTTCTTTCTAGAGTCTCTAATAAGGCGGGAAATGTGAGTGTGCTCAGAAGAAAAGAACAGTGTTTCCTACACACACGGACCATATCTAGTTCAACTCTGCTTCTGAAACTGATACAAACCTCAGGTACTCTAACATCCAATGTTTTTCAGTTAAGAGCGAGAAACGTTGAGCTTCGTGAACAATGTAGCTTCCTTTGAGCTGAAAAGTTCCTGGGTTTACCTGAAATGAAGTCTTGCTTGTAGGAAGAAACAGAGCCTGGCATTCAACTCCGTTTCTGAAGGGAAACACACAGCATAGTTCTCATCCATGTAACACACTCTGCTTTAGAGCAAGAAGCACGCTCTTTCTTTCTAGAATCTCTAATAAGGCGGGAAACATGTATGTGCTCAGAACAAAAGAACCGTGTTTCCTACACAAACGGACCATATCTAGTACAACTCTACATCTGAAACTGATACAGACAACAGGTCCTCTAACATCCAATGCTTTTCAGTTAAGAGTGAGAAACGTGTGAGCTTCGTGAACAATGTAGCTTCCTTTGAGCTGAATAGTTCCTGGGTTTACCTGAAACGAAGTCTTCTTTGTAGGAAGACACAGAGCCTGGCAATGAACTCCGTTTCTGAAGGGAAAATGACAGCACAGTTCTCCTCCATGAAACAACCTCTGCTTTAGAGCAAGAAGCACGCTCTTGCTTTCTAGAATCTCTAAAAGGCTGGAAAAGTGAGTGTGTTCAGAAAAAATAACTGTGTTTCCTACACAAACGGACCATATCTAGTTCCACTCTGCTTCTGAAACTGATACAAACCACAGGTCCTCTAACATCCAATGCTTTTCAGTTCAGAACCAGAAACGTGTGAGCTTTCGTGAACAATGTAGTTTCGTTTGAGCTGAGAAGTGAGTGCGTATTCCTGAAACGAAGTCTTGCTTGTAGGAAGACACAGAGCCTGGCATTGAACTCCGTTTCTGAAGGTAAACACACAGAATATTTCTCAATCCATGAAACACACTATGCTTTAGAGCAAGAAGCACCCTATTTCTTACTAGAGTCTCTAATAAGGCGGGAAATGTGAGTGTGCTCAGAACAAAAGAACCGTGTTTCCTACACACAGGGACCATATCTAGTTCAACTCTGCTTCTGAAACTGATACAAACCACAGGTCCTCTAACATCCAATGCTTTTCCGTTATGGGCGAGAAAAGTGTGAGCTTCGTGAACAATGTAGCTTCTTTTGAGCTGAAAAGTGTGTGCGTTTACCTGAAACGAAGTCTGGCTTGTAGGAAGACACAGAGCCTGGCATTGAACTCCGTTTCTGAAGGGAAACACACAGCACAGTTCTCATCCATGAAACACACTCTGCTTTAGAGCAAGAAGCACGCTCTTGCTTTCTAGAATCTCTAAAAGGCGGGAAAAGTGAGTGTGTTCAGAAAAAATAACTGTGTTTCCTACACACACGGACCATATCTAGTTCCACTCTGCTTCTGAAACTGATACAAACCACAGGTCCTCTAACATCCAATGCTTTTCAGTTCAGAACCAGAAACGTGTGAGCTCTCGTGAACAATGTAGTTTCGTTTGAGCTGAGAAGTGAGTGCGTATTCCTGAAACGAAGTCTTGCTTGTAGGAAGACACAGAGCCTGGCATTGAACTCCGTTTCTGAAGGTAAACACACAGCATATTTCTCAATCCATGAAACACACTCTGCTTTAGCGAAAGAAGCACCCTCTTGCTTTCTAGAGTCTCTAATAAGGCGGGAAATGTGAGTGTGCTCAGAACAAAAGAACCGTGTTTCCTACACACACGGACCATATCTAGTTCCACTCTGCTTCTGCAACTGATACAAACCACAGGTCCTCTAACATCCAATGCTTTTCAGTTATGAGCGAGAAACGTGTGAGCTTCTGAACAATGTAGCTTCTTTTGAGCTGAAAAGTGAGTGTGTTTACCTGAAACGATGTCTTCTTTGTAGGAAGACACAGAGCCTGGCAATGAACTCTGTTTGTGAAGGGAAACAGACAGCACAGTTCTCCTCCATGAAACAACCTCTGCTTTAGAGCAAGAAGCATGCTCTTGCTTTCTAGACTCTCTAATAAGGCGGGAAACGTGAGTGTGCTCACAACAAATAACTGGGTTTCCTACACACACGGACCACATCAAGTTCATGTCTGCTTCTGAAACCGATACAAACCACAGTTCCTCTAACATCCAATGCTTTTCAGTTATGAGCGAGAAACGTGTGAGCTTCGTGAACAATGTAGCTTCTTTTGAGCTGAAAAGTGAGTGCGTTTACCTGAAACGAGGTCTTGCTTGTAGGAAGCCACAGACCCTGGCATTGACTCCGTTTCTGAAGGGAAACACACAGCACAGTTCTCATTCATGAAACACACTCTGCTTTAGAGCAAGAAGCACGCACTTGCTTTCTAGAATCTCTAAAAGGCGGGAAATGTGAGTGTGTTCAGAAAAAATAACTGTGTTTCCTACACACACGGACCATATCTAGTTCCACTCTGCTTCTGAAACTGATACGAACCACAGGTCCTCTAACATCCAATGCTTTTCAGTTCAGAACCAGAAACGTGTGAGCTTTCCTGAACAATGTAGTTTCGTTTGAGCTGAGAAGTGAGTGCGTATTCCTAAAACGAAGTCTTGCTTGTAGGAAGGCACAAAGCCTGGTATTGAACTCCGTTTCTGAAGGTAAATACACAGAATATTTCTCAATCCATGAAACACACTCTGCTTTAGAGCAAGAAGCACCCTCTTTCTTTCTAGAGTCTCTAATAAGGCGGGAAATGTGAGTGTGCTCAGAAGAAAAGAAGCGTGTTTCCTACACACATGGACCATATCAAGTTCCACTCTGCTTCTGAAACTGATACAAACCACAGGTCCTCTAACATCCAATGCTTTTCAGTTATGAGCGAGAAACATGTGAGCTTCTGAACAATGTAGCTTCTTTTGAGCTGAAAAGTGAGTGCGTTTACCTGAAACGAAGTCTTCTTTGTAGGAAGACACAGAGCCTGGCAATGAACTCTATTTCTGAAGGGAAACAGACAGCACAGTTCTCCTCCATGAAACAACCTCTGCTTTAGAGCAAGAAGCACGCTCTTGCTTTCTAGAGTCTCTAATAAGGCAGGAAACGTGAGTGTGCTCACAACAAATAACTGGGTTTCCTACACACACGGACCATATCAAGTTCAAATCTGCTTCTGAAACCGATACAAACCACAGGTCCTCTAACATCCAATGCTTTTCATTTATGAGCGAAAAACAAGTGAGCTTCGTGAACAATGTAGCTTCTTTTGAGCTGAAAAGTGAGTGCGTTTACCTGAAACGAAGTCTTGCTTGTAGGAAGACACAGAGCCTGGCATTGAACTCCGTTTCTGAAGGGAAACACACAGCACAGTTCTCATCCATGAAGCACACTCTGCTTTAGAGCAAGAAGCACGCTCTTGCTTTCTAGAATCTCTAAAAGGCGGGAAATGTGAGTGTGTTCAGAACAAAAAACTGTGTTTCCTACACACACGGACCATATCTAGTTCCACTCTGCTTCTGAAACTGATAGAAACCACAGGTCCTCTAACATCAAATGCTTTTCAGTTCAGAACCACAAACGTGTGAGCTTTCGTGAACAATGTAGTTTCATTTGAGCTGAGAAGTGAGTGCGTATTCCTGAAACGAAGTCTTGCTTGTAGGAAGACACAGAGCCTGGCATTGAACTCCATTTCTGAAGGTAAATACACAGAATATTTCTCAATCCATGAAACACACTCTGCTTTAGAGCAAGAAGCACCCTCTTTCTTTCTAGAGTCTCTAATAAGGCGGGAAATGTGAGTGTGCTCAGAAGAAAAGAACAGTGTTTCCTACACACACGGACCATATCTAGTTCAACTCTGCTTCTGAAACTGATACAAACCTCAGGTACTCTAACATCCAATGTTTTTCAGTTAAGAGCGAGAAACGTTGAGCTTCGTGAACAATGTAGCTTCCTTTGAGCTGAAAAGTTCCTGGGTTTACCTGAAATGAAGTCTTGCTTGTAGGAAGAAACAGAGCCTGGCATTCAACTCCGTTTCTGAAGGGAAACACACAGCATAGTTCTCATCCATGTAACACACTCTGCTTTAGAGCAAGAAGCACGCTCTTTCTTTCTAGAATCTCTAATAAGGCGGGAAACATGTATGTGCTCAGAACAAAAGAACCGTGTTTCATACACACACGGACCATATCTAGTACAACTCTACATCTGAAACTGATACAAACAACAGGTCCTCTAACATCCAATGCTTTTCAGTTAAGAATGAGAAACGTGTGAGCTTTGTGAACAATGTAGCTTCCTTTGAGCTGAAAAGCTCCTGGGTTTACCTGAAACGAATTCTTCTTTGTAGGAAGACACAGAGCCTGGCAATGAACTCCGTTTCTGAAGGGAAACAGACAGCACAGTTCTCCTCCATGAAACAACCTCTGCTTTAGAGCAAGAAGCACGCTCTTGCTTTCTAGAGTCTCCAATAAGGAGGGAAACGTGAGTGTGCTCACAACAAATAACTGGGTTTCCTACACACACGGACCATATCAAGTTCAAGTCTGCTTCTGAAACTGATACAAACCACAGGTCCTCTAACATCCAATGCTTTTCAGTTATGAGCGAGAAACGTGTGAGCTTCGTGAACAATGTAGCTTCTTTTGAGCTTAAAAGTGAGTGCGTTTACCTGAAACGAAGTCTTGCTTGTAGGAAGACACAGAGCCTGGCACTGAACTCCGTTTCTGAAGGAAAACACACAGCACAGTTCTCATCCATGAAGCACACTCTGCTTTAGAGCAAGAAGCATGCTCTTGCTTTCTAGAATCTCTAAATGGCGGGAAATGTGAGTGTGTTCAGAAAAAAATAATTGTGTTTCCTACACACACGGACCATATCTAGTTCCACTCTGCTTCTGAAACTGATACAAACCACAGGTCCTCTAACATCAAATGCTTTTCAGTTCAGAACTAGAAACGTGTGAGCTTTCGTGAACAATGTAGTTTCGTTTGAGCTGAGAAGTGAGTGCGTATTCCTGAAACGAAGTCTTGCTTGTAGGAAGACACAGAGCCTGGCATTGACCTCCGTTTCTGAAGGTAAACACACAGAATATTTCTCAACACATGAAACACACTCTGCTTTAGAGCAAGAAGCACCCTCTTTCTTTCTATAGTCTCTAATAAGGCAGGAAATGTGAGTGTGCTCAGAACAAAAGAACCGTGTTTCCTATACACATGGACCATATCTAGTTCAACTCTGCTTCTGAAACTGATACAAACCACAGGTCCTCTAACATCCAATGCTTTTCAGTTATGAGCGAGAAACATGTGAGCTTCGTGAACAATGTAGCTTCTTTTGAGCTGAAAAGTGGGTGCGTTTACCAGAAACGAAGTCTTGCTTGTAGGAAGACACAGAGCCTGGCATTGAACTCCGTTTCTGAAGGGAAACACACAGCACAGTTCTCATCCATGAAACACACTCGGCTTTAGAGCAAGAAGCAAGCTCTTGCTTTCTAGAATCTCTAATAAGGCAGGAAACGTCAGTGGGCTCTGAACAAAAGAACTGTGTTTGCTACACACTCGGACCATATCTAGTACATCTCTGCTCCTGAAACTGATACAAACCACAGGTCCTCTAACATCCAATGCTTTTCAGGTAAGAGCAAGAAACGGGTTAGCTTTGTGAACAATGTAGCTTCTTTTGAGCTGAAAAGTGAGTGCGTTTACCTGAAACGAAGTCTTGCTTGTAGGAAGACACAGACCCTGGCATTGAACTCCGTTTCTGAAGGGAAACACACAGCACAGTTCTCATCCATGAAACACACTCTGCTTTAGAGCAAGAAGCACGCTCTTGCTTTCTAGGGTCTCTAACAAGGGTTGAAACGTGACTGTGCTCAGAATAAAAAAACCGGGATTCCTACAGACACGGACCATATCAAGTTCAACTCTGCTTCTGAAGCCGATACAAACCACAGGTCCTCTAACATCCAATTCTTTTCAGTTAAGAGCGAGAACCTGTGTGCTTCGTGAACAATATAGCTTCGTTTCAGATGTAAATTGAGAGCGTTTACCTGAAACGAAGTCTTGCTTGTAGGAAGAAACAGAGCCTGGCATTGAATTTCGTTTCTGAAGGGAAACACACAGCACAGTTCTCATTCCATGAAACACACTCTGCTATAGAGCAAGAAGCATGCACTTGCTTTCTAGAATCTCTAATAAGGCGGGAAAAGTGAATGTGCTCAGAACAAAGGAACCGTGTTTCCTACACACACGGAGCACATGTAGTTCAATCTACTTCTTAAAATGATACAAACCTCAGTTCCTCTAACATCCATGCTTTTCAGTTAAGAGCGAGAAACGTGTGAGCTTCGTGAACGATGTAGCTGCGTTTGAGCTGAAAAGTGAGTGCGTTTACCTGAAATGTAGTCTTGCTTGTAGGAAGACACTGAGCCTGGCACTGAACTCCGTTTCTGAAGGAAAACACACAGCACAGTTCTCATCCATGAAGCACACTCTGCTTTAGAGCAAGAAGCACGGTCTTGCTTTCTAGAATCTTTAAAAGGCGGGAAATGTGAGTGTGTTCAGAAAAAATAATTGTGTTTCCTACACACACGGACCATATCTAGTTCCACTCTGCTTCTGAAACTGATACAAACCAGTGGTCCTCTAACATCAAATGCTTTTCAGTTCAGAACTAGAAACGTGTGAGCTTTCGTGAACAATGTAGTTTCGTTTGAGCTGAGAAGTGAGTGCGTATTCCTGAAAAGAAGTCTAGCTTGTAGGAAGACACAGAGCCTGGCATTGAACTCCGTTTCTGAAGGTAAACACACAGAATATTTCTCAATCCATGAAACACACTCTGCTTTAGAGCAAGAAGCACCCTCTTTCTTTCTAGAGTCTCTAATAAGGCGGGAAATGTGAGTGTGCTCAGAACAAAAGAACCATGTTTCCTATACACATGGACCATATCTAGTTCAACTCTGCTTCTAAAACTGATACAAACCACAGGTCCTCTAACATCCAATGCTTTTCAGTTCATAGCGAGAAACGTGTGAGCTTCGTGAACAATGTAGTTTCTTTTGAGCTGAAAAGTGCGTGCGTTTACCTGAAACGAAGTCTTGCTTGTAGGAAGACACAGAGCCTGGCATTGAACTCCGTTTCTGAAGGTAAACACACAGCATATTTCTCAATCCATGAAACACATTCTGCTTTAGAGCAAGAAGCATGCTCTTGCTTTCTACAGTCTCTAATAAGGCGGGAAATGTGTGTGTGCTCAGAACAAAAGAACCGTGTTTCCTACACACACGGAGCACATGTAGTTCAATCTACTTCTTAAAATGATACAAACCTCAGTGTCTCTAACATCCAATGCTTTTCAGTTAAGAGCGAGAAACGTGTGAGCTTCGTGAACGATGTAGCTTCTTTTGAGCTGAAAAGTGAGTGCGTTTACCTGAAACGAAGTCTTGCTTGTAGGAAGACACAGACCCTGGCATTGAACTCCGTTTCTGAAGGGAAACACACAGCACAGTTCTCATCCATGAAACAACCTCTGCTTTAGAGCAAGAAGCACCCTCTTTCTTTCTAGAGTCTCTAATAAGGCGGGAAATGTGAGTGTGCTCAGAACAAAGAACCGTGTTTCCTACACACAGGGACCATATCTAGTTCCACTCTGCTTCTGAAACTGATACAAACCACAGGTCCTCTAACATCCAATGCTTTTTAGTTATGAGCGAGAAACGTGTGAGCTTCGTGAACAATGTAGCTTCTTTTGAGCTGAAAAGTGTGTGCGTTTACCTGAAACGAAGGCTTGCTTGTAGGAAGACACAGAGCCTGGCATTGAACTCCGTTTCTGAAGGGAAACACACAGCACAGATCTCATCCATGTAACACACTCTGCTTTAGAGCAAGAAGCACGCTCTTGCTTTCTAGAATCTCCAAAAGGCGGGAAAAGTGAGTGTGTTCAGAAAAAATAACTGTGTTTCCTACACACAGGGACCATATCTAGTTCCACTCTGCTTCTGAAACTGATACAAACCACAGGTCCTCTAACATCCAATGCTTTTCAGTTCAGAACCAGAAACGTGTGAGCTTTCATGAACAATGTAGTTTCGTTGAGCTGAGAAGTGAGTGCGTATTCCTGAAACGAAGTCTTGCTTGTAGGAAGACACAGAGCCTGGCATTGAACTCCGTTTCTGAAGGTAAACACACAGCATATTTCTCAATCCATGAAACACACTCTGCTTTAGAGCAACAAGCACCCTCTTGCTTTCTAGAGTCTCTAATAAGGCGGGAAATGTGAGTGTGCTCAGAACAAAAGAACCGTGTTTCCTACACACACGGACCATATCTAGTTCCACTATGCTTCTGCAACTGATACAAACCACAGGTCCTCTAACATCCAATGCTTTTCAGTTATGAGCGAGAAACGTGTGAGCTTTGTGAACAATGTAGCTTCTTTTGAGCTGAAAATGAGTGCGTTTACCTGAAAGGAAGTCTTGCATGTAGGAAGACACAGAGCCTGGCATTGAATTCCGTTTCTGAAGGGAAACACACAGCACAGTTCTCATTCATTGAAACACACTCTGCTATAGAGCAAGAAGCATGCTCTTGCTTTCTAGAGTCTCTAATAAGGCCGAAAACGTGAGTGTGCTCAGAACAAAAGAACCGTGTTTCCTACACACACGGAGCACATTTAGTTCAATCTGCTTCTTAAACTGATACAAACCTCAGTCCCTCTAACATCCAATGCTTTTCAGTTAAGACCGAGAAACGTGTGAGCTTCGTGAACGATGTAGCTTCGTTTGAGCTGAAAAGTGAGTGCGTTTACCTGAAATGTAGTCTTGCTTGTAGGAAGACACAGAGCCTGGCATTTAACTCAGTTTTTGAAGGTAAACACACAGCACAGTTCTCATCCATGAAACACACTCTGCTTTAGAGCAAGAAGCATGCTCTTGCTTTCTAGAGTCTCTAATAAGGCGGGAAACGTGAGTGTGCTCAGGACAGAAGAACCGTATTTCCTACACACACGGACCATATCTAGTTCAACTCTGCTTCTGAAACTGATACAAACCTCAGGTCCTCTAACATCCAATGTTTTTCAGTTAAGAGCGAGAAACATGTGAGCTTCGTGAACAATGTAGCTTCTATTGAGCTGAAAAGTGAGTGCGTTTACCTGAAACGAAGTCTTGCTGTAGGAAGACACAGAGCCTGGCACTGAACTCCGTTTCTGAAGGGAAACACACAGCACAGTTCTCATCCATGAAGCACACTCTGCTTTAGAGCAAGAAGCACGCTCTTGCTTTCTAGAATCTCTAAAAGGCAGGAAATGTGAGTGTGTTCAGAAAAAATAACTGTGTTTCCTACACACACGGACCATATCTAGTTCCACTCTGCTTCTGCAACTGATACAAACCACAGGTCCTCTAACATCAAATGCTTTTCAGTTCAGAACCAGAAACGTGTGAGCTTTCATGAACAATGTAGTTTCGTTGAGCTGAGAAGTGAGTGCGTATTCCTGAAACGAAGTCTTGCTTGTAGGAAGACACAGAGCCTGGCATTGAACTCCGTTTCTGAAGGTAAACACACAGAATATTTCTCTATACATGAAACACACTCTGCTTTAGAGCAAGAAGCACGCTCTTGCTTTCCAGAATCTCTAATAAGGCGGGAAATGTGAGTGTGCTCAGAACAAAAGAACCGTGTTTCCTACACACACAGACCATATCTAGTTCAACTCTGCTTCTGAAACTGATACAAACCACAGGTCCTCTAACATCCAATGCTTTTCAGTTCATAGCGAGAAACATGTGAGCTTCGTGAACAATGTAGCTTCTTTTGAGCCGAAAAGTGAGTGCGTTTACCTGAAACGAAGTCTTGCTTGTAGGAAGACACAGAGCCTGGCATTGAACTCCGTTTCTGAAGGTAAACACACAGCATATTTCTCAATCCATGAAACACACTCTGCTTTAGAGCAAGAAGCACGCTCTTGCTTTCTAGAGTCTCTAATAAGTCGGGAAACGTGAGTGTGCTCAGGACAGAAGAACCGTATTTCCTACACACACGGACCATATCTAGTTCAACTCTGCTTCTGAAACTGATACAAACCTCAGGTCCTCTAACATCCAATGTTTTTCAGTTAAGAGCGAGAAATGTGTGAGCTTCGTGAACAATGTAGCTTCCTTTGAGCTGAAAAGTTCCTGGGTTTACCTGAAACGAAGTCTTGCTTGTAGGAAGAAACAGAGCCTGGCATTCAACTCCGTTTCTGAAGGGAAACACACAGCATAGTTCTCATCAATGTAACACACTCTGCTTTAGAGCAAGAAGAATGCTCTTTCTTTCTAGAATCTCTAATAAGGCGGGAAACGTGAATGTGCTCACAACAAATGAACCGTGTTTCCTACACACACGGTCCATATCTAGTAAAACTCTTCATCTGAAACTGATACAAACAACAGGTCCTCTAACATCCAATGATTTTCAGTTAAGAGTGAGAAACGTGTGAGCTTCGTGAACAATGTAGCTTCCTTTGAGCTGAAAAGTTCCTGGGTTTACCTGAAACGAAGTCTTCTTTGTAGGAAGACACAGAGCCTGGCAATGAACAACGTTTCTGAAGGGAAACAGACAGCACAGATCTCCTCCATGAAACAACCTCTGCTTTAGAGCAAGAAGAATGCTCTTTCTTTCTAGAATCTCTAATAAGGCGGGAAACGTGAATGTGCTCACAACAAATGAACCGTGTTTCCTACACACACGGTCCATATCTAGTAAAACTCTACATCTGAAACTGATACAAACAACAGGTCCTCTAACATCCAATGCTTTTCAGTTAAGAGTGAGAAACGTGTGAGCTTCGTGAACAATGTAGCTTCCTTTGAGCTGAAAAGTTCCTGGGTTTACCTGAAACGAAGTCTTCTTTGTAGGAAGACACAGAGCCTGGCAATGAACAACGTTTCTGAAGGGAAACAGACAGCACAGATCTCCTCCATGAAACAACCTCTGCTTTAGAGCAAGAAGCGTGCTCTTGCTTTCTAGAGTCTCTAATATGGCGGGAAACGTGAGTATGCTCAGGACAGAAGAACCGTATTTCCTACACACACGGACCATATCTAGTTCCACTCTGCTTCTGCAACTGATACAAACCACAGGTCCTCTAACATCCAATGCTTTTCAGTTATGAGCGAGAAACGTGTGAGTTTCGTGAAAAATGTAGCTTCTTTTGAGCTGAAAATTGAGTGCGTTTACCTGAAACGAAGTCTTGCATGTAGGAAGACACAGAGCCTGGCATTGAATTCCGTTTCTGAAGGGAAACACACAGCACAGTTCTCATTCATTGAAACACACTCTGCTATAGAGCAAGAAGCATGCTCTTGCTTTCTAGAGTCTCTAATATGGCGGAAAACATGAGTGTGCTCAGAAAAAAAAAAGAACCGTGTTTCCTACACACACGGAGCACATGTAGTTCAATCTGCTTCTTAAACTGATACAAACCTCAGTCCCTCTAACATCCAATGCTTTTCAGTTAAGACCGAGAAACGTGTGAGCTTCGTGAACGATGTAGCTTCCTTTGAGCTGAAAAGTGAGTGCGTTTACCTGAAATGTAGTCTTGCTTGTAGGAAGACACAGAGCCTGGCATTTAACTCACTTTCTGAAGGTAAACACACAGCACAGTTCTCATCCATGAAACACACTCTGCTTTAGAGCAAGAAGCACGCTCTTGCTTTCTAGAGTCTCTAATAAGGCGGGAAACGTGAGTGTGCTCAGGACAGAAGAACCGTATTTCCTACACACACGGACCATATCTAGTTCAACTCTGCTTCTGAAACTGATACAAACCACAGGTCCTCTAACATCAAATGCTTTTCAGTTCAGAACCAGAAACGTGTGAGCTTTCATGAACAATGTAGTTTCGTTGAGCTGAGAAGTGAGTGCGTATTCCTGAAACGAAGTCTTGCTTGTAGGAAGACACAGAGCCTGGCATTGAACTCCGTTTCTGAAGGTAAACACACAGCATATTTCTCAATCCATGAAACACACTCTGCTTTAGAGCAAGAAGCACCCTCTTGCTTTCTAGAGTTTCTAATAAGGCGGGAAATGTGAGTGTGCTCAGAACAAAAGAACCGTGTTTCCTACACACACGGACCATATCTAGTTCCACTCTGCTTCTGCAACTGATACAAACCACAGGTCCTCTAACATCCAATGCTTTTCAGTTATGAGCGAGAAACGTGTGAGCATCGTGAACAATGTAGCTTCTTTTGAGCTGAAAAGTGAGTGCATTTACCTGAAACGAAGTCTTGCATGTAGGAAGACACAGAGCCTGGCATTGAATTCCGTTTCTGAAGGGAAACACACAGCACAGTTCTCATTCATTGAAACACACTCTGCTATAGAGCAAGAAGCATGCTCTTGCTTTCTAGAGTCTCTAATAAGGCGGAAAACGTGAGTGTGCTCAGAACAAAAGAACCGTGTTTCCTACACACACGGAGCACATGTAGTTCAATCTGCTTCTTAAACTGATACAAACCTCAGTCCCTCTAACATCCAATGCTTTTCAGTTAAGACCGAGAAACGTGTGAGCTTCGTGAATGATGTAGCTTCGTTTGAGCTGAAAAGTGAGTGCGTTTACCTGAAATGTAGTCTTGCTTGTAGGAAGACACAGAGCTTGGCATTTAACTCAGTTTCTGAAGGTAAACACACAGCACAGTTCTCATCCATGAAACACACTCTGCTTTAGAGCAAGAAGCACGCTCTTGCTTTCTAGAGTCTCTAATAAGGCGGGAAACGTGAGTGTGCTCAGGACAGAAGAACCGTATTTCCTACACACACGGACAATATCTAGTTCAACTCTGCTTCTGAAACTGATACAAACCTGAGGTCCTCTAACATCCAATGTTTTTCAGTTAAGAGCGAGAAACGTGTGAGCTTCGTGAACAATGTACCTTCATTTGAGCTGAAAAGTGTGTGCGTTTACCTGAAACGAAGTCTTGCTTTTAGGAAGACACAGAGCCTGGCATTGAACTCCGTTTCTGAAGGGAAACACACAGCACAGTTCTCATCCATGAAGCACACTCTGCTTTAGAGCAAGAAGCACGATCTTGCTTTCTAGAATCTCTAAAAGGCGGGAAATGTGAGTGTGTTCAGAAAAAATAACTGTGTTTCCTACACACACGGACCATATCTAGTTCCACTCTGCTTCTGAAACTGATACAAACCACAGGTCCTCTATCATCAAATGCTTTTCAGTTCAGAACCAGAAACGTGTGAGCTTTCGTGAACAATGTAGTTTCGTTTGAGCTGAGAAGTGAGTGCGTAATCCAGAAACGAAGTCTTTCTTGTAGGAAGACACAGAGCCTGGCATTGAACTCCGTTTCTGAAGGTAAATACACAGAATATTTCTCAATCCATGAAACACACTCTGCTTTAGAGCAAGAAGCACCCTCTTTCTTTCTAGAGTCTCTAATAAGGCGGGAAATGTGAGTGTGCTCAGAGGAAAAGAACCGTGTTTCCTACACACACGGACCATATCTAGTTCCAGTCTGCTTCTGCAACTGATACAAACCACAGGTCCTCTAACATCCAATGCTTTTCAGTTAAGAGCAAGAAACGTGTGATCTTCCTGAACGATGTAGCTTTGTTTGAGCTGAAAAGTGACAGCGTTTACCTGAAATGAAGTCTTCCTTGTAGGAAGACACAGAGCCTGGCATTGAACTCCGTATATGAAGGGAAATACACAGCACAGTTCTCATCCATGAAACACACTCTGTTTAGAGCAAGATGCACGCTCTTGCTTTCTAGAGTCTCTAATAAGTCGGGAAACGTGAGTGGGCTCAGAACAAAAGAACCGTTTTTCCTACACACACGGACCATACCTAGTTCAACTCTGCTTCTGAAACTGATACAAACTACTGGTCCTCTAACATCCAATGCTTTTCAGTTAAGAGCAAGAAACGTGTGAGCTTCGTGAACGATGTAGCTTCCTTTGAGCTGAAAATTGAGTGCGTTTACCTGAAACGAAGTCTTGCTTGTAGGAAGACACGGAGCGTGGCATTGAACTCCGGTTCTGAAGGGAAAAACACAGCACAGTTCTCATCCATGAAACACATTCTGCTTTAGAGCCAGAAGCACGCTCTTGCTTTCTAGAGTCTCTAAAAAGGCGGGAAACTTGAGTGTGCTCAGAACAAAAGAACCGTGTTTCCTACACACACGGACCATATCTAGTTCAACTCTGCTTCAGAAACTGATACAAACCACAGGGCCTCTAACATCCAATGCTTTTCAGTTAAGAGCGAAAAACGTGTGAGCTTCGTGAACTATGTAGCTTCATTTGAGCTGAAAAGTGAGTGCTTTTACCTGAAATGACGTCTAGCTTTTAGGAAGACAGAGAGGCTGGCATTTAACTCCGTTTCTGAAGGGAAACACAAACACGGTTCTCTTGCATGAAAAACACTCTTCTTTAAAGCAAGAAGCACGCTCTTGCTTTCTAGAGTCTCTAATAAGGCAGAAAACGTGAGTGTGCTCAGAACAAAAGAACCGTGTTTCCTACACTCATTGACCATAGCTAGCTCAACTCTGCTTCTGAAACTGATACAAACCACAGGTCCTCTAACATCCAATGCTTCTCAGTTAAGAGAGAAAAACGTGTGAGCTCGTGAACGATGTAGCTTCCTTTGAGCTGAAAGTGAGTTCTTATACCCGAAACGAAATCTTGATTGTAAAAGACACAGAACCTGGCATTTAACTCCGTTTCTGAAGGAAAACACACAGCACAGTTCTCATCCATGAACCACACTCTGCTTTAGAGCAAGAAGCACGCTCTTGCTTTCTAGAGTCTCTAATATGGCGGGAAACGTAAGTGGGCTCAGAACAAAAGATGCGTGTTTCCTACACACACGGACCATATCTAGGTCAACTCTGCTTCTTAAACTGATGCAAACCTCAGGTCCTCTAACATCCAATGCTTTTCAGTTCAGAGCGAGAAACGTGTGAGCTTTGTTAACAATTTAGCTTCTTTTGAGCTGAAAAGTGACTGTGTTTACCTGAAACGAAGTCTTGCTTGTGGGAAGACACAGAACCTGGCATTTCACTCCGTTTCTGAAGGGAAACACACAGCACAGTGCTCATCCATGAAACACACTCTGCTTTAGAGCCAGAAGCACGCTCTTGCTTTCTATAGTCTCTAATAAGGAGGGAAACGTGCTTGTACTAAGAACAAAAGAACCGTGTTTCCTACACATACGGACCATATCTAGTTCAACTCTGCTTCTGAAACTGATACAAACCCCATTTCCTCTAACATCGAATGCTTCTCAGTTAAGAGCAAAAAAACGTGTGAGCTTCGTGAATTATGTAGCTTACTTTGAGCTGAAAAGTGAGTGCGTTTACCTGAAACGAAATCTTGCTTGTAGGAAAACACAGAGCCTGGCTTTTAACTACGTTTCTGAAGGAAAACACACAACACGGTTCTCATCCATGAAACACACTCTGCTTTAAAGCAAGAAGCACTCTCTTGCTTTCTAGAGTCTTAATAAGGCGGGAAACGTGAGTGTGCTCAGAAGAAAAGAACCGTGTTTCCTACACACATTGACCAATTCTAGTTCAACTCTGATTCTGAAACTGATACAAACCACAGGTCCTCTAACATCCATGCTTTTCAGTTAAGAGCGAGAAACGTGTGAGCTTCTTGAACGATATAGCTTCGTGTGAGCTGAAAAGAGTTTGCGTTTACCTGAATCGAAGTCTTGCTTGTAGGAAGACACAGAGACAGGCACTTAACTCCGTTTCTGAAGGGAAACACACAGCACAGTTCTCATCCATGAAACACACAGTGCTTTAGAGCAAGAAGCACGCTCTTGTTTCTAGAGTCTCTAATAAGGCAGGAAACGTGAGTGGGCTCAGAACAAAAGATCCGTGTTTCCTACACACACGGACCATATCTAGTTCAACTCTGCTTCTGAAACTGATACAAACCACAGGTCCTCTAACATCCAATGCTTTTCAGTTAAGAGCGAGAGACATGTGAGCTTTGTGAACGATGTAGCTTCCTTTGTGCTGAAAATTGAGTGCGTTTAACTGAAACGAAGTCTTGCATGTAGGAAGACACAGAGCATGGCATTTAACTCCGTTTCTGAAGGGAAACACAAAGCACGGTTCTCATGCATGAAACACACTCTGCTTTAAAGCAAGAAGCACACTCTTGCTTTCTAGAGTCTCTAATAAGGCGGGAAACATCAGTGTGCTCAGAACAAAAAAACCGTGTTTCCTACACACACGGACCATATCCAGTTCAACTGTGCTTCTGAAACTGATACAAACCACAGGGCCTCTAACATTCAATGCTTTTCAGTTACGAGCGAGAAACGTGTGAGTTTCGTGAACGTTATAGCTTCCTTTGCGCTGAAAAGTGTGTGCGTTTACCTGAAACGAAGTCTTGCTTGTAGGAAGACACAGAGACTGGCACTTAACTCCGTTTCTGAAGGGAAACACACAGCCCAGTTCTCATCCATGAAACACACTCTGATTTAGAGCAAGAAGCACGCTCTTGCTTTCTAGAGTCTCTAATAAGGCGGGAAACATCAGTGTGCTCAAACAAAAGAACCGTGTTTCCTACACAAACGGACCATATCTAGTTCAACTCTGCTTCTGAAACTGATACAAACCACAGGGCCTCTATCATCCAATGCTTTTCAGTTAAGAGCGAGAAACATGTGAGCTTTGTGAACGATGTAGCTTCCTTTGTGCTGAAAAGTGAGTGCGTTTACCTGAAACGATGTCTTGCTTGTAGGAAGACACAGAGCCTGGCATTTAACTCCGTTTCTGAAGGGAAACACACAGCACGGTTCTCATTCATGAAACACACTCTGCTTTAAAGCAAGAAGCACACTCTTGCTTTCTAGAATCTCTAATAAGGCGGGAAACGTGAGTGGGCTCAGAACAAAAGATGCGTGTTTCCTACACACACGGACCATATCTAGGTCAACTCTGCTTCTTAAACTGATGCAAACCTCAGGTCCTCTAACATCCAATGCTTTTCAGTTCAGAGCGAGAAACGTGTGAGCTTTGTTAACAATTTAGCTTCTTTTGAGCTGAAAAGTGACTGTGTTTACCTGAAACGAAGTCTTGCTTGTGGGAAGACACAGAACCTGGCATTTCACTCCGTTTCTGAAGGGAAACACACAGCACAGTGCTCATCCATGAAACACACTCTGCTTTAGAGCCAGAAGCACGCTCTTGCTTTCTATAGTCTCTAATAAGGAGGGAAACGTGCTTGTACTAAGAACAAAAGAACCGTGTTTCCTACACATACGGACCATATCTAGTTCAACTCTGCTTCTGAAACTGATACAAACCCCATTTCCTCTAACATCGAATGCTTCTCAGTTAAGAGCAAAAAAACGTGTGAGCTTCGTGAATTATGTAGCTTACTTTGAGCTGAAAAGTGAGTGCGTTTACCTGAAACGAAATCTTGCTTGTAGGAAAACACAGAGCCTGGCTTTTAACTACGTTTCTGAAGGAAAACACACAACACGGTTCTCATCCATGAAACACACTCTGCTTTAAAGCAAGAAGCACTCTCTTGCTTTCTAGAGTCTTAATAAGGCGGGAAACGTGAGTGTGCTCAGAAGAAAAGAACCGTGTTTCCTACACACATTGACCAATTCTAGTTCAACTCTGATTCTGAAACTGATACAAACCACAGGTCCTCTAACATCCATGCTTTTCAGTTAAGAGCGAGAAACGTGTGAGCTTCTTGAACGATATAGCTTCGTGTGAGCTGAAAAGAGTTTGCGTTTACCTGAATCGAAGTCTTGCTTGTAGGAAGACACAGAGACAGGCACTTAACTCCGTTTCTGAAGGGAAACACACAGCACAGTTCTCATCCATGAAACACACAGTGCTTTAGAGCAAGAAGCACGCTCTTGTTTCTAGAGTCTCTAATAAGGCAGGAAACGTGAGTGTGCTCAGAACAAAAAAACCGTGTTTCCTACACACACGGACCATATCCAGTTCAACTGTGCTTCTGAAACTGATACAAACCACAGGGCCTCTAACATTCAATGCTTTTCAGTTACGAGCGAGAAACGTGTGAGTTTCGTGAACGTTATAGCTTCCTTTGCGCTGAAAAGTGTGTGCGTTTACCTGAAACGAAGTCTTGCTTGTAGGAAGACACAGAGACTGGCACTTAACTCCGTTTCTGAAGGGAAACACACAGCCCAGTTCTCATCCATGAAACACACTCTGATTTAGAGCAAGAAGCACGCTCTTGCTTTCTAGAGTCTCTAATAAGGCGGGAAACATCAGTGTGCTCAAACAAAAGAACCGTGTTTCCTACACAAACGGACCATATCTAGTTCAACTCTGCTTCTGAAACTGATACAAACCACAGGGCCTCTATCATCCAATGCTTTTCAGTTAAGAGCGAGAAACATGTGAGCTTTGTGAACGATGTAGCTTCCTTTGTGCTGAAAAGTGAGTGCGTTTACCTGAAACGATGTCTTGCTTGTAGGAAGACACAGAGCCTGGCATTTAACTCCGTTTCTGAAGGGAAACACACAGCACGGTTCTCATTCATGAAACACACTCTGCTTTAAAGCAAGAAGCACACTCTTGCTTTCTAGAATCTCTAATAAGGCGGGAAACGTGAGTGGGCTCAGAACAAAAGATGCGTGTTTCCTACACACACGGACCATATCTAGGTCAACTCTGCTTCTTAAACTGATGCAAACCTCAGGTCCTCTAACATCCAATGCTTTTCAGTTCAGAGCGAGAAACGTGTGAGCTTTGTTAACAATTTAGCTTCTTTTGAGCTGAAAAGTGACTGTGTTTACCTGAAACGAAGTCTTGCTTGTGGGAAGACACAGAACCTGGCATTTCACTCCGTTTCTGAAGGGAAACACACAGCACAGTGCTCATCCATGAAACACACTCTGCTTTAGAGCCAGAAGCACGCTCTTGCTTTCTATAGTCTCTAATAAGGAGGGAAACGTGCTTGTACTAAGAACAAAAGAACCGTGTTTCCTACACATACGGACCATATCTAGTTCAACTCTGCTTCTGAAACTGATACAAACCCCATTTCCTCTAACATCGAATGCTTCTCAGTTAAGAGCAAAAAAACGTGTGAGCTTCGTGAATTATGTAGCTTACTTTGAGCTGAAAAGTGAGTGCGTTTACCTGAAACGAAATCTTGCTTGTAGGAAAACACAGAGCCTGGCTTTTAACTACGTTTCTGAAGGAAAACACACAACACGGTTCTCATCCATGAAACACACTCTGCTTTAAAGCAAGAAGCACTCTCTTGCTTTCTAGAGTCTTAATAAGGCGGGAAACGTGAGTGTGCTCAGAAGAAAAGAACCGTGTTTCCTACACACATTGACCAATTCTAGTTCAACTCTGATTCTGAAACTGATACAAACCACAGGTCCTCTAACATCCATGCTTTTCAGTTAAGAGCGAGAAACGTGTGAGCTTCTTGAACGATATAGCTTCGTGTGAGCTGAAAAGAGTTTGCGTTTACCTGAATCGAAGTCTTGCTTGTAGGAAGACACAGAGACAGGCACTTAACTCCGTTTCTGAAGGGAAACACACAGCACAGTTCTCATCCATGAAACACACAGTGCTTTAGAGCAAGAAGCACGCTCTTGTTTCTAGAGTCTCTAATAAGGCAGGAAACGTGAGTGGGCTCAGAACAAAAGATCCGTGTTTCCTACACACACGGACCATATCTAGTTCAACTCTGCTTCTGAAACTGATACAAACCACAGGTCCTCTAACATCCAATGCTTTTCAGTTAAGAGCGAGAGACATGTGAGCTTTGTGAACGATGTAGCTTCCTTTGTGCTGAAAATTGAGTGCGTTTAACTGAAACGAAGTCTTGCATGTAGGAAGACACAGAGCATGGCATTTAACTCCGTTTCTGAAGGGAAACACAAAGCACGGTTCTCATGCATGAAACACACTCTGCTTTAAAGCAAGAAGCACACTCTTGCTTTCTAGAGTCTCTAATAAGGCGGGAAACATCAGTGTGCTCAGAACAAAAAAACCGTGTTTCCTACACACACGGACCATATCCAGTTCAACTGTGCTTCTGAAACTGATACAAACCACAGGGCCTCTAACATTCAATGCTTTTCAGTTACGAGCGAGAAACGTGTGAGTTTCGTGAACGTTATAGCTTCCTTTGCGCTGAAAAGTGTGTGCGTTTACCTGAAACGAAGTCTTGCTTGTAGGAAGACACAGAGACTGGCACTTAACTCCGTTTCTGAAGGGAAACACACAGCCCAGTTCTCATCCATGAAACACACTCTGATTTAGAGCAAGAAGCACGCTCTTGCTTTCTAGAGTCTCTAATAAGGCGGGAAACATCAGTGTGCTCAAACAAAAGAACCGTGTTTCCTACACAAACGGACCATATCTAGTTCAACTCTGCTTCTGAAACTGATACAAACCACAGGGCCTCTATCATCCAATGCTTTTCAGTTAAGAGCGAGAAACATGTGAGCTTTGTGAACGATGTAGCTTCCTTTGTGCTGAAAAGTGAGTGCGTTTACCTGAAACGATGTCTTGCTTGTAGGAAGACACAGAGCCTGGCATTTAACTCCGTTTCTGAAGGGAAACACACAGCACGGTTCTCATTCATGAAACACACTCTGCTTTAAAGCAAGAAGCACACTCTTGCTTTCTAGAATCTCTAATAAGGCGGGAAACGTGAGTGGGCTCAGAACAAAAGATGCGTGTTTCCTACACACACGGACCATATCTAGGTCAACTCTGCTTCTGAAACTGATACAAACCACAGGGCCTCTAACATCCAATGCTTTTCAGTTAAGAGCGAGAAACGTGTGAGCTTCGTGAACGATGTAGCTTCCTTTGAGCTGAAAAGTGAATGTGTTTACCTGAAACGAAGTATTTCTTGTAGGAAGACACAGTGCCTGGCATTTAACTCCGTTTCTAAAGGGAAACAAACAGCACGGTTCTCATCCATGAAACACACTCTGCTTTAAAGCAAGAAGCACTCTCTTGCTTTCTAGAGTCTTTAATTAGGCGGGAAACGTGAGTGTGCTCAGAAGAAAAGAACCGTGTTTCCTACACACATTGACCAATTCTAGTTCAACTCTGATTCTGAAACTGATACAAACCACAGGTCCTCTAACATCCATGCTTTTCAGTTAAGAGCGAGATTCGTGTGAGCTTCTTGAACGATATAGCTTCGTGTGAGCTGAAAAGAGTTTGCGTTTACCTGAATCGAAGTCTTGCTTGTAGGAAGACACAGAGACTGGCACTTAACTCCGTTTCTGAAGGGAAACACACAGCACAGTTCTCATCCATGAAACACACAGTGCTTTAGAGCAAGAAGCACGCTCTTGTTTCTAGAGTCTCTAATAAGGCAAGAAACGTGAGTGGGCTCAGAACAAAAGATCCGTGTTTCCTACACACACGGACCATATCTAGTTCAACTCTGCTCCTGAAACTGATACAAACCACAGGTCCTCTAACATCCAATGCTTTTCAGTTAAGAGCGAGAAACATGTGAGCTTTGTGAACGATGTAGCTTCCTTTGTGCTGAAAATTGAGTGCGTTTACCTGAAACGAAGTCTTGCATGTAGGAAGACACAGAGCATGGCATTTAACTCCGTTTCTGAAGGGAAACACAAAGCACGGTTCTCATGCATGAAACACACTCTGCTTTAAAGCAAGAAGCACACTCTTGCTTTCTAGAGTCTCTAATAAGGCGGGAAACATCAGTGTGCTCAGAACAAAAAAACCGTGTTTCCTACACAGACGGACCATATCCAGTACAACTGTGCTTCTGAAACTGATACAAACCACAGGGCCTCTAACATTCAATGCTTTTCAGTTACGAGCGAGAAACGTGTGAGTTTCGTGAACGTTATAGCTTCCTTTGCGCTGAAAAGTGTGTGCGTTTACCTGAAACGAAGTCTTGCTTGTAGGAAGACACAGAGACTGGCACTTAACTCCGTTTCTGAAGGGAAACACACAGCCCAGTTCTCATTCATGAAACACACTCTGCTTTAAAGCAAGAAGCACACTCTTGCTTTCTAGAATCTCTAATAAGGCGGGAAACGTGAGTGGGCTCAGAACAATAGATGCGTGTTTCCTACACACACGGACCATATCTAGGTCAACTCTGCTTCTGAAACTGATACAAACCACAGGGCCTCTAACATCCAATGCTTTTCAGTTAAGAGCGAGAAACGTGTGAGCTTCGTGAACGATGTAGCTTCCTTTGAGCTGAAAAGTGAATGTGTTTACCTGAAACGAAGTATTTCTTGTAGGAAGACACAGTGCCTGGCATTTAACTCCGTTTCTAAAGGGAAACAAACAGCACGGTTCTCATCCATGAAACACACTCTGCTTTAAAGCAAGAAGCACTCTCTTGCTTTCTAGAGTCTTTAATTAGGCGGGAAACGTGAGTGTGCTCAGAAGAAAAGAACCGTGTTTCCTACACACATTGACCAATTCTAGTTCAACTCTGATTCTGAAACTGATACAAACCACAGGTCCTCTAAAATCCAATGCTTTTCAGTTAAGAGCGAGAAACGTGAGAGCTTCTTGAACGATATAGCTTCCTGTGAGCTGAAAAGTGAGTGCGTTTACCTGAAACGATGTCTTGCTTGTAGGAAGACACAGAGCCTGGCATTTAACTCCGTTTCTGAAGGGAAACACACAGCACGGTTCTCATGCATGAAACACACTCTGCTTTAAAGCAAGAAGCACACTCTTGCTTTCTAGAGTCTCTAATAAGGCGGGAAACATCAGTGTGCTCAGAACAAAAAAACCGTGTTTCCTACACACAGGGACCATATCCAGTTCAACTCTGCTTCTGAAACGGATACAAACCACAGATCCTCTAACATCCAATGCTTTTCAGTTAAGAGCGAGAAACGTGTGAGCTTCGTAAATGATGAAGCTTTGTTTGAGCTGAAAAGTGAGTGCGTTTATCTGACACAAATTCTTGCTTGTAGGAAGACACAGAGCCTGGCATTTCACTCCGTTTCTGAAGGGAAACACACAGCACTGTTTTCTTCCATGAACCACACTCTGCTTTAGAGCAAGAAGCACACTCTTGCTCTCTAGAGTCGCTAATAATGCGGGAAACGTATGTGTGCTCAGAACAAAAAAATTGTGTTTCCTACACACATGAACCATACCTTGTTCAACTCTGCTTCTGAAACGGATCCAAACCACTGGCCTCTAACATCCAATATTTTTCAGTTCAGAGTGAGAAACGTGTGAGCTTTGTAAACAATGTAGCTTCTTTTGAGATGAAAAGTGACTGCATTTATCTGAAACGAAGTCTTGCTTGTAGGAAGACACAGAGCCTGGGATTTCACTCCGTTTCTGAATGGAAATACAAAGCACAGTTTTCATCCATGAACCACACTCTGCTTTAGAGCAAGAAGCACGCTCTTGTTTCTAGAGTCTCTAATAAGGCAGGAAACGTGAGTGGGCTCAGAACAAAAGATCCGTGTTTCCTACACACACAGACCATATCTAGTTCAACTCTGCTTCTGAAACTGATACAAACCACAGGTCCTCTAACATCCAATGCTTTTCAGTTAAGAGCGAGAAACGTGTGAGCTTTGTGAACGATGTAGCTTCCTTTGTGCTGAAAATTGAGTGCGTTTACCTGAAACGAAGTCTTGCATGTAGGAAGACACAGAGCTTGGCATTTAACTCCGTTTCTGAAGGGAAACACAAAGCACGGTTCTCATGCATGAAACACACAATGCTTTAAAGCAAGAAGCACACTCTTGCTTTCTAGAGTCTCTAATAAGGCGGGAAACATCAGTGTGCTCAGAACAAAAAAACCGTGTTTCCTACACACACGGACCATATCCAGTTCAACTGTGCTTCTGAAACTGATACAAACCACAGGGCCTCTAACATTCAATGCTTTTCAGTTACGAGCGAGAAACGTGTGAGCTTCGTGAACGATGTAGCTTCCTTTGAGCTGAAAAGTGAGTGCGTTTACCTGAAACGAAAACTTACTTGTAGGAAGACACAGAGCCTGGCATTTTACTACGTTTCTGAAGGGAAACACACAGCACGGTTCTCATCCATGAAACACACTCTGCTTTAAAGCAAGAAGCACACTCTTGCTTTCTAGAGTCTCTAATAAGGCGAGAAACTTGAGTGGGCTCAGAACAAATGATGCGTGTTTCCTACACACACGGACCATATCTAGGTCAACTCGGCTTCTGAAACTGATACAAACCACAGGGCCTCTAACATCCAATGCTTTTCAGTTAAGAGCGAGAAACGTGTGAGCTTCGTTAACTATGTAGCTTCCTTTGAGCTGAAAAGTGAATGTGTTTACCTGAAACGAAGTATTTCTTGTAGGAAGACACAGAGCCTGGCATTTAACTCCGTTTCTGAAGGGAAACAAACAGCACGGTTCTCATCCATGAAACACACTCTGCCTTAAAGCAAGAAGCACTCTCTTGCTTTCTAGAGTCTTTAATTAGGCGGGAAACGTGAGTGTGCTCAGAAGAAAAGAACCGTGTTTCCTACACACATTGACCAATTCTAGTTCAACTCTGATTCTGAAACTGATACAAACCACAGGTCCTCTAAAATCCAATGCTTTTCAGTTAAGAGCGAGAAACGTGAGAGCTTCTTGAACGATATAGCTTCCTGTGAGCTGAAAAGTGAGTGCGTTTACCTGAAACGATGTCTTGCTTGTAGGAAGACACAGAGCCTGGCATTTAACTCCGTTTCTGAAGGGAAACACACAGCACGGTTCTCATGCATGAAACACACTCTGCTTTAAAGCAAGAAGCACACTCTTGCTTTCTAGAGTCTCTAATAAGGCGGGAAACATCAGTGTGCTCAGAACAAAAAAAACGTGTTTCCTACACACACGGACCATATCCAGTTCAACTGTGCTTCTGAAACTGATACGAAAAACAGGTCCTCTAACATACAATGCTTTTCAGTTACGAGCGAGAAACGTGTGAGCTTCGTGAATGTTATAGCTTCCTTTGAGCTGAAAAGTGTGTGTTTACCTGAAACGAAGTCTTGCTTGTAGGAAGACACAGAGACTGGCACTTAACTCCGTTTCTGAAGGAAAACACACAGCCCAGTTCTCATCCATGAAACACACTCTGATTTAGAGCAAGAAGCACGCTCTTGCTTTCTAGAGTCTCTAATAAGGCGGGAAACATCAGTGTGCTCAATACAAAAGAACTGTGTTTCCTACACACCCGGACCATATCTAGTTCAACTCTGCTTCTGAAACTGATACAAACCACAGGGCCTCTAACATCCAATGCTTTTTAGTTAAGAGAAAGAAACGTGTGATCTTCCTGAACAATGTAGCTTTGTTTGAGCTGAAAAGTGACAGCGTTTACCTGAAACGAAGTCTTCCTTGTAGGAAGACACAGAGCCTGGCATTGAACTCTGTATCTGAAGGGAAATACACAGCACAGTTCTCATCCATGAAACACACTCTGCTTTAGAGCTAGATGCATGCTCTTGCTTTCTAGAGTCTCTAATAAATCGGGAAACGTGAGTGGGCTCAGAATGAAGGAACCGTTTTTCCTACACACAGGGACCATACCTAGTTCAACTCTGCTTCTGAAACTGATACAAACTACTGGTCCTCTAACATCCAATGCTTTTCAGTTAAGAGCAAGAAACGTGTGAGCTTCGTTAACGATGTAGCTTCCTTTGAGCTGAAAAGTGAGTGAGTTTACCTGAAATGAAGTCTTGCTTATAGGAAGACACGGAGCGTGGCATTGAACTCCGGTTCTGAAGGGAAAAACACAGCACAGTTCTCATCCATGAAACACACTCTGCTTTAGAGCAAGAAGCACGCTCTTGCTTTCTAGATTCTTAATAAGGCGGGAAACGTGAGTGTGCTCAGATGAAAAGAACCGTGTTTCCACACACACGGACCATATCTAGTTCAACTCAGCTTCTGAAACTGATGCAAATCACAGGTCCTCTAACATCCAATGCTTTTCAGTTAAGAGCGAGAATCGTGTGAGCTTTGTGAACGATGTAGCTTCCTTTGAGCTGAAAAGTGAGTGTGTTTAACTGAAATGAAGTCTTGCTTGTAGGAAGACACAGAGCCTGGCATTGAACTCCGTTTCTGAAGGGAAACACACAGCACAGTGCTCATCCATGAAACACACGCTGCTTTAGGGCCAGAAGCACGCTTTTGCTTTCTAGAGTCTCTAATAAGGCGGGAAACGTGAGTGTGCTCAGAACAAAAGAACCGTGTTTCCTACACACACGGACCATATCTAGTTCAACTCTGCTTCAGAAACTGATACAAACCACAGGGCCTCTAACATCCAATGCCTTTCAGTTAAGAGCAAGAAACGTGTGATCTTCCTGAACGATGTAGCTTTGTTTGAGCTGAAAAGTGACAGCGTTTACCTGAAACGAAGTCTTCCTTGTAGGAAGACACAGAGCCTGGCATTGAACTCCGTATCTGAAGGGAAATACACAGCACAGTTCTCATCCATGAAACACACTCTGTTTAGAGCAAGATGCACGCTCTTGCTTTCTAGAGTCTCTAATAAGTCGGGAAACGTGAGTGGGCTCAGAACAAAAGAACCGTGTTTCCTACACACAAGGACCATACCTAGTTCAACTCTGCTTCTGAAACTGATACAAACCACTGGTCCTCTAACATCCAATGCTTTTCAGTTAAGAGCAAGAAACGTGTGAGCTTCGTGAACGATGTAGCTTCCTTTGAGCTGAAAAGTGAGTGAGTTTACCTGAAACGAAGTCTTGCTTGTAGGACGACACGGAGCATGGCATTGAACTCCGGTTCTGAAGGGAAAAACACAGCACAGTTCTCATCCATGAAACACACTCAGCTTTAGAGCAAGAAGCACGCTCTTGCTTTCTAGATTTATAATAAGGCGGGAAACTTGAGCGTGCTCAGATGAAAAGAACCGTGTTTCCACACACACGGACCATATCTAGTTCAACTAAGCTTCTGAAACTGATGCAAATCACAGATCCTCTAACATCCAATGCTTTTCAGTTAAGAGCGAGAATCGTGTGAGCTTTGTGAACGATGTAGCTTCCTTTGAGCTGAAAAGAGTGTGTTTACCCGAAACGAAGTCTTGATTGTAAAAGACAAGGAACCTGGTATTTAACTCTGTTTCTGAAGGGAAACACACAGCACAGTTCTCATCCATGAAACACACTCTGCTTTAGAGCAAGAAGCATGCTCTTGCTTTCTAGAGTCTCTAATAAGGCGGGAAACGTGAGTGTGCTCAGAACAAAAGAACCGTGTTTCCTACACACATTGACCATATCTAGTTCAACTCTGCTTCTGAAACTGATACAAAGCACAGGGCCTCTAACATCCAATGCTTTTCAGTTAAGAGCGAAAAATGTGAGAGCTGCGTGAACTATGTAGCTTTGTTTGAGATGATAGTGAGTGCGTTTACCCGAAACGAAGTCTTGATTGTAAAAGACAAAGAACATGGCATTTAACTCCGTTTCTGAAGGGAAACACACAGCACTGTTCTCATCCATGAAACACACTCTGCTGTAGAGCAAGAAGCATGCTCTTGCTTTCTAGAGTCTATAATAAGGCGGGAAACCTGAGTGGGCTCAGAACAAACGATCCATGTTTCCTACACACACGGACCATATCTAGTTCAACTCTGCTTCTGAAACTGATACAAACCACAGTTACTCTAACATCCAATGCTTTTCAGATAAGAGCAAGAATCGTGTGAGCTTTGTGAACGATGTAGCTTCCTTTGAGTTGAAAAGTGAGTGTGTTTACCTGAAACGAAGTCTTGCTTGTAGGAAGACACAGAGCCTGGCATTGAACTCCGTTTCTGATGGGAAACACAAAGCACAGTGCTCATCCATGAAACACACGCTGCTTTAGGGCCAGAAGCACGCTTTTGCTTTCTAGAGTCTCTAATAAGGCGGGAAACGTGAGTGTGCTCAGAACAAAAGAACCGGGTTTCCTACACACACGGACCATATCTAGTTCAACTCTGCTTCAGAAACTGATACAAACCACAGGGCCTCTAACATCCAATGCTTTTCAGTTAAGAGCAAGAAACGTGTGATCTTCCTGAACGATGTAGCTTTGTTTGAGCTGAAAAGTGACAGCGTTTACCTGAAACGAAGTCTTCCTTGTAGGAAGACACAGAGCCTGGCATTGAACTCCGTATCTGAAGGGAAATACACAGCACAGTTCTCATCCATGAAACACACTCTGTTTAGAGCAAGATGCACGCTCTTGCTTTCTAGAGTCTCTAATAAGTCGTGAAACGTGAGTGGGCTCAGAACAAAAGAACCGTGTTTCCTACACACACGGACCATACCTAGTTCAACTCTGCTTCTGAAACTGATACAAACTACTGGTCCTCTAACATCCAATGCTTTTCAGTTAAGAGCGAGAAACGTGTGAGCTTCGTGAACGATGTAGCTTCCTTTGAGCTGAAAGTGAGTTCTTATACTCGAAACGAAGTCTTGATTTTAAAAGACACAGAGCCTGGCATTTAACTCCGTTTCTGAAGGGAAACACACAGCACAGTTCTCATCCATGAAACACACTCTGCTTTAGAGCTAGATGCATGCTCTTGCTTTCTAGAGTCTCTAATAAATCGGGAAACGTGAGTGGGCTCAGAATGAAGGAACCGTTTTTCCTACACACAGGGACCATACCTAGTTCAACTCTGCTTCTGAAACTGATACAAACCACTGGTCCTCTAACATCCAATGCTTTTCAGTTAAGAGCAAGAAACGTGTGAGCTTCGTGAACGATGTAGCTTCCTTTGAGCTGAAAAGTGAGTGAGTTTACCTGAAATGAAGTCTTGCTTATAGGAAGACACGGAGCGTGGCATTGAACTCCGGTTCTGAAGGGAAAAACACAGCACAGTTCTCATCCATGAAACACACTCTGCTTTAGAGCAAGAAGCACGCTCTTGCTTTCTAGATTCTTAATAAGGCGGGAAACGTGAGTGTGCTCAGATGAAAAGAACCGTGTTTCCACACACACGGACCATACCTAGTTCAACTCTGCTTCTGAAACTGATACAAACTACTGGTCCTCTAACATCCAATGCTTCTCAGTTAAGAGCAAGAAACGTGTGAGCTTCGTGAACGATGTAGCTTCCTTTGAGCTGAAAATTGAGTGCGTTTACCTGAAACGAAGTCTTGCTTGTAGGAAGACACAGAGCCTGGCATTGAACTCTGTTTCTGAAGGGAAACACAAAGCACAGTACTCATCCATGAAACACACTCTGCTTTAGAGCCACAAGCACGCTGTTGATTTCTAGAGTCTCTAATAAGGCGGAAAACGTGAGTGTGCTCAGAACAAAAGAACCGTGTTTCCTACACACATTGACCATATCTAGTTCAACTCTGCTTCTGAAACTGATACAAACCACAGGGCCTCTAACATCCAATGCTTTTCAGTTAAGAGCGAAAAACGTGAGAGCTTCGTGAACTATGTAGCTTCGTTTGAGATGATAGTGAGTGCGTTTACCCGAAACGAAGTCTTGATTGTAAAAGACAAAGAACATGGCATTTAACTCCGTTTCTGAAGGGAAACACACAGCACTGTTCTCATCCATGAAACACACTCTGCTGTAGAGCAAGAAGCATGCTCTTGCTTTCTAGAGTCTATAATAAGGCGGGAAACGTGAGTGGGCTCAGAACAAACGATCCATGTTTCCTACACACACGGACCATATCTAGTTCAACTCTGCTTCTGAAACTGATACAAACCACAGTTCCTCTAACATCCAATGCTTTTCAGATAAGAGCAAGAATCGTGTGAGCTTTGTGAACGATGTAGCTTCCTTTGAGTTGAAAAGTGAGTGTGTTTACCTGAAACGAAGTCTTGCTTGTAGGAAGACACAGAGCCTGGCATTGAACTCCGTTTCTGATGGGAAACACAAAGCACAGTGCTCATCCATGAAACACACGCTGCTTTAGGGCCAGAAGCACGCTTTTGCTTTCTAGAGTCTCTAATAAGGCGGGAAACGTGAGTGTGCTCAGAACAAAAGAACCGGGTTTCCTACACACACGGACCATATCTAGTTCAACTCTGCTTCAGAAACTGATACAAACCACAGGGCCTCTAACATCCAATGCTTTTCAGTTAAGAGCAAGAAACGTGTGATCTTCCTGAACGATGTAGCTTTGTTTGAGCTGAAAAGTGACAGCGTTTACCTGAAACGAAGTCTTCCTTGTAGGAAGACACAGAGCCTGGCATTGAACTCCGTATCTGAAGGGAAATACACAGCACAGTTCTCATCCATGAAACACACTCTGTTTAGAGCAAGATGCACGCTCTTGCTTTCTAGAGTCTCTAATAAGTCGTGAAACGTGAGTGGGCTCAGAACAAAAGAACCGTGTTTCCTACACACACGGACCATACCTAGTTCAACTCTGCTTCTGAAACTGATACAAACTACTGGTCCTCTAACATCCAATGCTTTTCACTTAAGAGCAAGAAAGGTGTGAGCTTCGTGAACGATGTAGCTTCCTTTGAGCTGAAAATTGAGTGCGTTTACCTGAAACGAAGTCTTGCTTGTAGGAAGACACGGAGTGTGGCATTGAACTCCGGTTCTGAAGGGAAAAACACAGCACAGTTCTCATCCATGAAACACACTCTGCTTTAGAGCCTGAAGCACGCTCTTGCTTTCTAGAGTCTCTAAAAAGGCGGGAAACGTGAGTGTGCTCAGAACAAAAGAACCGTGTTTCCTACACACACGGACCATATCTAGTTCAACTCTGCTTCAGAAACTGATACAAACCACAGGGCCTCTAACATCCAATGCTTTTCAGTTAAGAGCGAGAAACGTGTGAGCTTCGTGAACGATGTAGCTTCCTTTGAGCTGAAAGTGAGTTCTTATACTCGAAACGAAGTCTTGATTTTAAAAGACACAGAGCCTGGCATTTAACTCCGTTTCTGAAGGGAAACACACAGCACAGTTCTCATCCATGAAACACACTCTGCTTTAGAGCTAGATGCATGCTCTTGCTTTCTAGAGTCTCTAATAAATCGGGAAACGTGAGTGGGCTCAGAATGAAGGAACCGTTTTTCCTACACACAGGGACCATACCTAGTTCAACTCTGCTTCTGAAACTGATACAAACCACTGGTCCTCTAACATCCAATGCTTTTCAGTTAAGAGCAAGAAACGTGTGAGCTTCGTGAACGATGTAGCTTCCTTTGAGCTGAAAAGTGAGTGAGTTTACCTGAAACGAAGTCTTGCTTATAGGAAGACACGGAGCGTGGCATTGAACTCCGGTTCTGAAGGGAAAAACACAGCACAGTTCTCATCCATGAAACACACTCTGCTTTAGAGCAAGAAGCACGCTCTTGCTTTCTAGATTCTTAATAAGGCGGGAAACGTGAGTGTGCTCAGATGAAAAGAACCGTGTTTCCACACACACGGACCATATCTAGTTCAACTCAGCTTCTGAAACTGATGCAAATCACAGGTCCTCTAACATCCAATGCTTTTCAGTTAAGAGCGAGATTCGTGTGAGCTTTGTGAACGATGTAGCTTCCTTTGAGCTGAAAAGTGAGTGTGTTTAACTGAAACGAAGTCTTGCTTGTAGGAAGACACAGAGCCTGGCATTGAACTCCGTTTCTGAAGGGAAACACACAGCACAGTGCTCATCCATGAAACACACGCTGCTTTAGGGCCAGAAGCACGCTTTTGCTCTCTAGACTCTAATAAGGCGGGAAACGTGAGTGTGCTCAGAACAAAAGAACCGTGTTTCCTACACACACGGACCATATCTAGTTCAACTCTGCTTCAGAAACTGATACAAACCACAGGGCCTCTAACATCCAATGCCTTTCAGTTAAGAGCAAGAAACGTGTGATCTTCCTGAACGATGTAGCTTTGTTTGAGCTGAAAAGTGACAGCGTTTACTTGAAACGAAGTCTTCCTTGTAGGAAGACACAGAGCCTGGCATTGAACTCCGTATCTGAAGGGAAATACACAGCACAGTTCTCATCCATGAAACACACTCTGTTTAGAGCAAGATGCACGCTCTTGCTTTCTAGCGTCTCTAATAAGTCGGGAAACGTGAGTGTGCTCAGAACAAAAGAACCGTGTTTCCTACACACATTGACCATATCTAGTTCAACTCTGCTTCTGAAACTGATACAAACCACAGGGCCTCTAACATCCAATGCTTTTCAGTTAAGAGCGAAAAACGTGAGAGCTTCATGAACTATGTAGCTTCGTTTGAGATGATAGTGAGTGCGTTTACCCGAAACGAAGTCTTGATTGTAAAAGACAAAGAACATGGCATTTAACTCCGTTTCTGAAGGGAAACACACAGCACTGTTCTCATCCATGAAACACACTCTGCTGTAGAGCAAGAAGCATGCTCTTGCTTTCTAGAGTCTATAATAAGGCGGGAAACGTGAGTGGGCTCAGAACAAACGATCCATGTTTCCTACACACACGGACCATATCTAGTTCAACTCTGCTTCTGAAACTGATACAAACCACAGTTCCTCTAACATCCAATGCTTTTCAGTTAAGAGAAAGAAACGTGTGAGCTTCATGAACGATGTAGCTTCTTTTGAGCTGAAAAGTTAGGGCGTTTACCTGAAAAGAAGTCTTTCTTGTAGGAAGACACAGAGCCTGGCATTAAACTCCGTATCTGAAGGGAAACACACAGCACAGTTCTCATCCATGAAACACACTCTGTTTAGAGCAAGATGCACGCTCTTGCTTTCTAGAGTTAATAAGGCGGGAAACGTGATGTGCTCAGAAGAAAAGAACCGTGTTTCCTACACACACGGATCATATCTAGGTCACCTCAGCTTCTGAAACTGATGCAAATCACAGGTCCTCTAACATCCAATGCTTTTCCGTTAAGAGCAAGAATCGTGTGAGCTTTGTGAACGATGTAGCTTCCTTTGAGCCTAAAAGTGAGTGTGTTTACCTGAAACGAAGTCTTGCTTGTAGGAAGACACAGAGCCTGGCATTGAACTCCATTTCTGAAGGGAAACACAAAGCACAGTACTCATCCATGACACACTCTGCTTTAGAGCCAGAAGCACGCTGTTGATTTCTAGAGTCTCTAATAAGGCGGGAAACGTGAGTGTGCTCAGAACAAAAGAACCGTGTTTCCTACACACACGGACCATATCTAGTTCAACTCTGCTTCAGAAATCGATACAAACCACAGGACCTCTAACATCCAATGCTTTTCAGTTAAGAGCGAGAAACGTGTGAGCTTCGTGAATGATGTAGCTTAGTTTGAGATGATAGTGAGAGCGTTTACCCGAAACGAAGTCTTGATTGTAAAGGACAAAGAACCTGACATTTAGCTCCGTTTCTGAAGGGAAACACAAAGCGCAGTACTCATCCATGAAACACACTCTGCTTTAGAGCCAGAAGCACGCTGTTGATTTCTAGAGTCTCTAATAAGGCGGGAAACGTGAGTGTGCTCAGAACAAAAGAACCGTGTTTCCTACACACATTGAGAATATCTAGTTGAACTCTGCTTCTGAAACTGATACAAACCAGAGTGCCTCTAACATCCAATGCTTTTCAGTTAAGAGCGAGAAACGTGTGAGCTTCGTGAACGATGTAGCTTAGTTTGAGATGATAGTGAGAGCGTTCACCCGAAACGAAGTCTTGATTGTGAAAGACAAAGAACCTGGCATTTAACTCCGTTTCTGAAGGGAAACACACAGCACAGTTCTCATCCATGAAACACACTCTGCTTTAGAGCAAGAAGCATGCTCTTGCTTTCTAGAGTCTCTAATAAGGCGGGAAACGTGAGTGTGCTCAGAACAAAAGAACCATGTTTCCTACACACATTGACCATATCTAGTTCAAATCTGCTTCAGAAACTGATACAAACCACAGGGCCTCTAACATCCAATGCTTTTCAGTTAAGAGCGAGAAACGTGTGAGCTTCGTGAACGATGTAGCTTCGTTTGAGACGAAAAGTGAGGGCGTTTACCTGAAACGAAGTCTTGCTTGTAGGAAGACACGGAGTTTGGCATTGAACTCCGCTTCTGAAGGGAAAAACACAGCACAGTTCTCATCCATAAAACACACTCTGCTTTAGAGCCATAAGCACGCTCTTGCTTTCTAGAGTCTTAATAAGGCGGGAAACGTGAGTGTGCTCAGAACAAAAGAACCGTGTTTCCTACACACACGGACCATATCTAGTTCAACTCAGCTTCTGAAACTGATGCAAATCACAGGTCCTCTAACATCCAATGCTATTCAGTTAAGAGCGAGAATCGTTTGAGCTATGTGAACGATGTAGCTTCCTTTGAGCTGAAAAGTGAGTGCGTTTACCTAAAACGAAGTCTTGCTTGTAGGAAGACACAGATCATGGCATTGAACTCCGTTTCAGATGGGAAACACACAGCACAGTGCATATCCATGAAACACGATCTGCTTTAGAGCCAGAAGCATGCTGTTGCTTTCTAGATTCTCTAATAAGGAGGGAAACGTTAGTGTGCTCAGAACAAAAGAACCGTGTTTCCTACACACATTGACCATATCTAGTTCAACTCTCCTTCTGAAACTGATACAAACCACAGGTCCTCTAACATCCAATGCTTCTCAGTTACGAGAGAAAAACGTGTGAGCTTCGTGAACGATGTAGCTTCGTTTGAGCTGAAAGTGAGTTCTTATACCCGAAACGAAGTCTTGATTGTTAAAGACACAGAGCCTGTCATTTAAATCCGTTTCTGAAGGGAACAACAAAGCACAGTACTCATCCATGAAACACACTCTGCTTTAGAGCCAGAAGCACGCTGTTGATTTCTAGAGTCTCTAATAAGGCGGGAAACGTGAGTGTGCTCAGAACAAAAGAACCGTGTTTCCTACACACACGGACCATATCTAGTTCAACTCTGCTTCAGAAATCGATACAAACCACAGGACCTCTAACATCCAATGCTTTTCAGTTAAGAGTGAGAAACGTGTGAGCTTCATGAACGATGTAGCTTAGTTTGAGATGATAGTGAGAGCGTTTACCCGAAACGAAGTCTTGATTGTAAAAGACAAAGAACCTGACATTTAACTCCGTTTCTGAAGGGAAACACACAGCACAGTTCTCATCCATGAATCACACTCTGCTTTAGAGCAAGAAGCATGCTCTTGCTTTCTAGAGTCTCTAATAAGGGGGGAAACGTGAGTGTACTCAGAACAAAAGAACCGTGTTTCCTACACACATTGACCATATCTAGTTCAACTCTGCTTCTGAAACTGATACAAACCACAGGGCCTCTAACATCCAATGGTTTTCAGTTAAGAGCGAAAAACGTGAGAGCTTCGTGAACCATGTAGCTTCGTTTGAGATGATAGTGAGTGTGTTTACCCGAAACGAAGTCTTGATTGTAAAAGACAAAGAACATGGCATTTAACTCCGTTTCTGAAGGGAAACACACAGCAGAGTTCTCATCCATGAAACACACTCTGCTTTAGAGCAAGAAGCATGCTCTTGCTTCTAGAGTCTATAATAAGGCGGGAAACGTGAGTGGGCTCAGAACAAACGATCCATGTTTCCTACACACACGGACCATATCTAGTTCAACTCTGCTTCTGAAACTGACAAATCACAGTTCCTCTAACATCCAATGCTTTTCAGTTAAGAGCAAGAATCGTGTGAGCTTTGTGAACGATGTAGCTTCCTTTGAGCTGAAAAGTGAGTGTGTTTACCTGAAACGAATTCTTGCATGTAGGAAGACAGAGAGCCTGGCATTGAACTCCGTTTCTGAAGGGAAACACAAAGCACAGTACTCATCCATGAAACACACTCTGCTTTATAGCCAGAAGCACGCTGTTGATTTCTAGAGTCTCTAATAAGGCGGGAAACGTGAGTATGCTCAGAACAAAAGAACCGTGTTTCCTATACACACGGACCATATCTAGTTCAACTCTGCTTCAGAAACTGATACAAACCACAGGGCCTCTAACACCCAATGCTTTTAAGTTAAGAGCGAGAAACGTGTGAGCTTCGTGAACGATGTAGCTTAGTTTGAGATGATAGTGAGAGCGTTTAACCGAAACGAAGTCTTGATTGTAAAAGACAAAGAACCTGGCATTTAACTCCGTTTGTGAAGGGAAACACACAGCACAGTTCTCATCCATGAAACACACTCTGCTTTAGAGCAAGATGCACGCTCTTGCTTTCTAGAGTCTCTAATAAGTCGTGAAACGTGAGTGGGCTCAGAACAAAAGAACCGTGTTTCCTACACACAAGGACCTTACCTAGTTCAACTCTGCTTCTGAAACTGATACAAGCCACTGGTCCACTAACATCCAATGCTTTTCAGTTAAGAGCAAGAAACGTGAGAGCTTCGTGAACGATGTAGCTTCCTTTGAGCTGAAAGTTGAGTGAGTTTACCTGAAACGAAGTCTTGCTTTTAGGAAGACACGGAGCGTGGCATTGAACTCCGGTTCTGAAGGGAAACACACAGCACAGTTCTCATCCATGAAACACACTCTGCTTTAGAGCAAAAAGCACGCTCTTGCTTTCTAGATTCTTAATAAGGCGGGAAACGTGAGTGTGCTCAGAAGAAAAGAACCGTGTTTCCACACACACGAACCATATCTAATTCAACTCAGCTTCTGAAACTGATGCAAATCACAGGTCCTCTAACATCCAATGCTTTTCAGTTAAGAGCGAGAATCGTGTGAGCTTCGTGAACGATGTAGCTTCCTTTGAGCGGAAAAGTGAGTGTGTTTACCTGAAACGAAGTCTTGCTTGTAGGAAGACACAGAACCTGGCATTGAACTCCGTTTCTGAAGGGAAACACACAGCACAGAGCTCATCCATGAAACATACTCTGCTTTAGAGCCAGAAGCACGCTCTTGCTTTCTAGATTCTCTAATAAGGAGGGAAACGTTAGTGTGCTCAGAACAAAAGAACCGTGTTTCCTACACACATTGACCATATCTAGTTCAACTCTCCTTCTGAAACTGATACAAACCACAGGTCCTCTAACATCCAATGCTTCTCAGTTACGAGAGAAAAACGTGTGAGCTTCGTGAACGATGTAGCTTCGTTTGAGCTGAAAGTGAGTTCTTATACCCGAAACGAAGTCTTGATTGTTAAAGACACAGAGCCTGTCATTTAACTCCGTTTCTGAAGGGAAACACAAAGCACAGTACTCATCCATGAAACACACTCTGCTTTAGAGCCAGAAGCACGCTGTTGATTTCTAGAGTCTCTAATAAGGCGGGAAACGTGAGTGTGCTCAGAACAAAAGAACCGTGTTTCCTACACACACGGACCATATCTAGTTCAACTCTGCTTCAGAAATCGATACAAACCACAGGACCTCTAACATCCAATGCTTTTCAGTTAAGAGTGAGAAACGTGTGAGCTTCATGAACAATGTAGCTAGTTTGAGATGATAGTGAGAGCGTTTACCCGAAACAAAGTCTTGATTGTAAAAGACAAAGAACCTGACATTTAATTCCGTTTCTGAAGGGAAACACACAGTACAGTTCTCATCCATGAAACACACTCTGCTTTAGAGCAAGAAGCATGCTCTTGCTTTCTAGAGTCTCTAATAAGGGGGGAAACGTGAGTGTACTCAGAACAAAAGAACCGTGTTTCCTACACACATTGACCATATCTAGTTCAACTCTGCTTCTGAAACTGATACAAACCACAGGGCCTCTAACATCCAATGCTTTTCACTTAAGAGCGAAAAACGTGAGAGCTTCGTGAACTATGTAGCTTCGTTTGAGATGATAGTGAGTGTGTTTACCCGAAACGAAGTCTTGATTGTAAAAGACAAAGAACATGGCATTTAACTCCGTTTCTGAAGGGAAACACACAGCACAGTTCTCATCCATGAAACACACTCTGCTTTAGAGCAAGAAGCATGCTCTTGCTTCTAGAGTCTCTAATAAGGCGGGAAACGTGAGTGGGCTCAGAACAAACGATCCATGTTTCCTACACACACGGACCATATCTAGTTCAACTCTGCTTCTGAAACTGAAACAAACCACAGTTCCTCTATCATCCAATGCTTTTCAGTTAAGAGCAAGAAACGTGTGAGCTTCGTGAACGGTGTAGCTTCGTTTGAGAAGAAAAGTGAGGGCGTTTACCTGAAACGAAGTCTTGCTTGTAGGACGACACAGAGCTTGGCATTGAACTCCGGTTCTGAAAGGAAAAACACGGCACAGTTCTCATACATAAAACACACTCTGCTTTAGAGCCAGAAGCACGCTCTTGCTTTCTAGAGTCTTAATAAGGCGGGAAACGTGAGTGTGCTCAGAAGAAAAGAACCGTGTTTCCTACACACACGGACCATATCTAGTTCAACTCAGCTTCTGAAACTGATGCAAATCACAGGTCCTCTAACATCCAATGCTATTCAGTTAAGAGCGAGAATCGTGTGAGCTATGTGAACGATGTAGCTTCCTTTGAGCTGAAAAGTGAGTGCGTTTACCTGAAACGAAGTCTAGCTTGTAGGAAGACACAGATCCTGGCATTGAACTCCGTTTCAGATGGGAAACACACAGCACAGTGCATATCCATGAAACACGATCTGCTTTAGAGCCAGAAGCATGCTGTTGCTTTCTAGATTCTCTAATAAGGAGGGAAACGTTAGTGTGCTCAGAACAAAAGAACCGTGTTTCCTACACACATTGACCATATCTAGTTCAACTCTCCTTCTGAAACTGATACAAACCACAGGTCCTCTAACATCCAATGCTTCTCAGTTACGAGAGAAAAACGTGTGAGCTTCGTGAACGATGTAGCTTCGTTTGAGCTGAAAGTGAGTTCTTATACCCGAAACGAAGTCTTGATTGTTAAAGACACAGAGCCTGTCATTTAACTCCGTTTCTGAAGGGAAACACAAAGCACAGTACTCATCCATGAAACACACTCTGCTTTAGAGCCAGAAGCACGCTGTTGATTTCTAGAGTCTCTAATAAGGCGGGAAACGTGAGTGTGCTCAGAACAAAAGAACCGGGTTTCCTACACACACGGACCATATCTAGTTCAACTCGGCTTCTGAAACTGATACAAACCACAGGGCCTCTAACATCCAATGCTTTTCAGTTAAGAGCGAAAAACTTGAGACCTTCGTGAACTATGTAGCTTCGTTTGAGATGATAGTGAGTGTGTTTACCCGAAACGAAGTCTTGATTGTAAAAGACAAAGAACATGGGATTTAACTCCGTTTCAGAAGGGAAACACACAGCACAGTTCTCATCCATGAAACACACTCTGCTTTAGAGCAAGATGCACGCTCTTGCTTTCTAGAGTCTCTAATAAGTCGTGAAACGTGAGTGGGCTCAGAAAAAAAGAACCGTGTTTCCTACACACAAGGACCTTACCTAGTTCAACTCTGCTTCAGAAACTGATACAAACCAGTGGTCCTCTAACATCCAATGCTTTTCAGTTAAGATCAAGAAACGTGAGAGCTTCGTGAACGATGTAGCTTCCTTTGAGCTGAAAAGTTAGTGTGATTACCTGAAACGAAGTCTTGCTTGTAGGAAGACACAGAACCTGGCATTGAACTCCGTTTCTGAAGGGAAACACACAGCACAGAGCTCATCCATGAAACATACTCTGCTTTAGAGCCAGAAGCACGCTCTTGCTTTCTAGAGTCTCTAATAAGGCAGGAAACGTGAGTGTGCTCAAAACAAAAGAACCGTGTTTCCTACACACACGGACCATATCTAGTTCAACTTTGCTTCTTAAACTGATACCAACCACAGGTCCTCTAACATCCAATGCTTTTCAGTTATGAGCGAGAAACGTGTGAGCTTCGTGAACGATGTAGCTTCGGTGGAGCTGAAAGTGAGTTCTTATACCCGAAACGAAGTCTAGATTGTAAAAGACACAGAGCCTGGCATTTAACTCCGTTTCTGAATGGAAACACACAGCACAGTTTTCATCCATGAAACACACTCTGCCTTAGAGCAAGAAGCATGCTCTTGCTTTCTAGAGTCTCTAATAAGGCGGGAAACGTGAGTGGGCTCAGAACAAACGATCCATGTTTCCTACACACACGGACCATATCTAGTTCAACTTTGCTTCTGAAACTGAAACAAACCACAGTTCCTCTAACATCCAATGCTTTTCAGTTAAGAGCAAGAAACGTGTGAGCTTCGTGAACGATGTAGCTTCCTTTGAGAAGAAAAGTGAGGGCGTTTACCTGAAACGAAGTCTTGCTTGTAGGAAGACACGGAGCTTGGCATTGAACTCCGGTTCTGAAGGGAAAAACACAGCACAGTTCTCATCCATAAAACACACTCTGCTTTAGAGCCAGAAGCACGCTCTTGCTTTCTAGAGTCTTAATAAGGCGGGAAACGTGAGTGTGCTCAGAAGAAAAGAACCGTGTTTCCTACACACACGGACCATATCTAGTTCAACTCAGCTTCTGAAACTGATGCAAATCACAGGTCCTCTAACATCCAATGCTATTCAGTTAAGAGCGAGAATCGTGTGAGCTATGTGAACGATGTAGCTTCCTTTGAGCTGAAAAGTGAGTGCGTTTACCTGAAACGAAGTCTAGCTTGTAGGAAGACACAGATCCTGGCATTGAACTCCGTTTCAGATGGGAAACACACAGCACAGTGCATACCCATGAAACACGATCTGCTTTAGAGCCAGAAGCATGCTGTTGCTTTCTAGATTCTCTAATAAGGAGGGAAACGTTAGTGTGCTCAGAACAAAAGAACCGTGTTTCCTACACACATTGACCATATCTAGTTCAACTCTCCTTCTGAAACTGATACAAACCACAGGTCCTCTAACATACAATGCTTCTCAGTTACGAGAGAAAAACGTGTGAGCTTCGTGAATGATGTAGCTTCGTTTGAGCTGAAAGTGAGTTCTTATACCCGAAACGAAGTCTTGATTGTTAAAGACACAGAGCCTGTCATTTAACTCCGTTTCTGAAGGGAAACACAAAGCACAGTACTCATCCATGAAACACACTCTGCTTTAGAGCCAGAAGCACGCTGTTGATTTCTAGAGTCTCTAATAAGGCGGGAAACGTGAGTGGGCTCAGAACAAAAGAACCATGTGTCCTACACACAAGGACCTTACCTAGTTCAACTCTGCTTCTGAAACTGATACAAACCACTGTTCCTCTAACATCCAATGCTTTTAAGTTAAGAGCAAGAAACGTGAGAGCTTCGTGAACGATGTAGCTTCCTTTGAGCTGAAAAGTGAGTGAGTTTACCTGAAACGAAGTCTTGCTTGTAGGAAGACACGGAGCGTGGCATTGAACTCTGGTTCTGAAGGGAAAAACACAGCACAGTTCTCATCCATGAAACACACTCTGCTTTAGAGCAAAAAGCACGCTCTTGCTTTCTAGATTCTTAATAAGGCGGGAAACGTGATTGTGCTCAGAAGAAAAGAACCGTGTTTCCACACACACGGACCATATCTAATTCAACTCAGCTTCTGAAACTGATGCAAATCACAGGTCCTCTAACATCCAATGCTTTTCATTTAAGAGCGAGAATCGTGTGAGCTTTGTGAACGATGTAGCTTCCTGTGAGCGGAAAAGTGAGTGTGTTTACCTGAAACGAAGTCTTGCTTGTAGGAAGACACAGAACCTGGCATTGAACTCCGTTTCTGAAGGGAAACACACAGCACAGTGCTCATCCATGAAACACACTCTGCTTTAGATCAAGAAGCATGCTCTTGCTTTCTAGAGTCTCTAATAAGGCGGGAAAAGTGAGTGGGCTCAGAACAAAAGAACCGTGTTTCCTACACACAAGGACCTTACCTAGTTCAACTCTGCTTCTGAAACTGATACAAACCACTGGTCCTCTAACATCTAATGCTTTTCAGTTAAGAGCAAGAAACATGAGAGCTTCGTGAACGATGTAGCTTCCTTTGAGCTGAAAAGTGAGTGTGATTACCTGAAACGAAGTCTTGCTTGTAGGAAGACACAGAACCTGGCATTGAACTCCGTTTCTGAAGGGAAACACACAGCACAGAGCTCATCCATGAAACATACTCTGATTTAGAGCCAGAAGCACGCTCTTGCTTTCTAGAGTCTCTAATAAGGCGGGAAACGTGAGTGTGCTCAGAACAAAAGAACCGTGTTTCCTACACACACGGACCATATCTAGTTCAACTTTGCTTCTGAAACTGATACCAACCACAGGTCCTCTAACATCCAATGCTTTTCAGTTAAGAGCGAGAAACGTGTGAGCTTCATGAACGATGTAGCTTCCGTAGAGCTGAAAGGTGAGTGCGTTTACCTGAAAAGCATTCTTGCTTGTAGGAAGACACAGAGCCTGGCATTTAACTCCGTTTCTGAAGGGAATCAAACAACACGGTTCTCTTCCATGAAACACACTCTGCTTTAAAGCAAGAAGCACACTCTTGCTTTCTAGAGTCTCTAATAAGGCTGGAAACGTGAGTGGGCTCAAAACAAAGGATCTATGTTTCCTACACACACGGACCATATCTAGTTCAACTCTGCTTCTGAAACTGATACAAACCACAGGGCCTCTAACTTTCAATGCTTTTCATTTAAGAGCGAGAAACGTGTGAGCTTCGTGAACAATGTAGCTTCCTTTGAGCTGAAAAGTGAGTGCGTTTACCTGAAAAGAAGTCTTGCTTGTAGGAAGACATAGAGCCTGGCATTGAACTCCGTATCTGAAGGGAAACACACAGCACAGTGCTCATCCATGAAACACACTCTGTTTAGAGCAAGATGCACTCTCTTGCTTTCTACAGTCTCTAATAAGGCGGGAAACGTGAGTGTGCTCAGAACAAAAGAACCGTGTTTCCTACACACATTGAGAATATCTAGTTGAACTCTGCTTCTGAAACTGATACAAACCACAAGTCCTCTAACATCCTATGCTTTTCAGTTAAGAGCGAAAAACATGAGAGCTTCTTGATTTATGTAGCTTCGTTTGAGATGATAGTGAGTGTGTTTACCCGAAACGAAGTCTTGATTGTAAAAGACAAAGAGCCTGGCATTTAACTCCGTTTCTGAAGGGAAACACACAGCACAGTTCTCATCCATGAAACACACTCTGCTTTAGAGCAAGAAGCACGCTCTTGCTTCCTAGAGTCTCTAATAAGGCGGGAAACGTGAGTATGCTCAGAACAAAAGAACCGTGTTTCCTATACACACGGACCATATCTAGTTCAACTCTGCTTCAGAAACTAATACAAACCACAGGGCCTCTAACATCCAATGCTTTTAAGTTAAGAGCGAGAAACGTGTGAGCTTCGTGAACGATGTAGCTTAGTTTGAGATGATAGTGAGAGCGTTTAACCGAAACGAAGTCTTGATTGTAAAAGACAAAGAACCTGGCATTTAACTCCGTTTGTGAAGGGAAACACACAGCACAGTTCTCATCCATGAAACACACTCTGCTTTAGAGCAAGATGCACGCTCTTGCTTTCTAGAGTCTCTAATAAGTCGTGAAACGTGAGTGGGCTCAGAACAAAAGAACCGTGTTTCCTACACACAAGGACCTTACCTAGTTCAACTCTGCTTCTGAAACTGATACAAGCCACTGGTCCACTAACATCCAATGCTTTTCAGTTAAGAGCAAGAAATGTGAGAGCTTCGTGAACGATGTAGCTTCCTTTGAGCTGAAAGTTGAGTGAGTTTACCTGAAACGAAGTCTTGCTTTTAGGAAGACACGGAGCGTGGCATTGAACTCCGGTTCTGAAAGGAAACACACAGCACAGTTCTCATCCATGAAACACACTCTGCTTTAGAGCAAAAAGCACGCTCTTGCTTTCTAGATTCTTAATAAGGCGGGAAACGTGAGTGTGCTCAGAAGAAAAGAACCGTGTTTCCACACACACGAACCATATCTAATTCAACTCAGCTTCTGAAACTGATGCAAATCACAGGTCCTCTAACATCCAATGCTTTTCAGTTAAGAGCGAGAATCGTGTGAGCTTCGTGAACGATGTAGCTTCCTTTGAGCGGAAAAGTGAGTGTGTTTACCTGAAACGAAGTCTTGCTTGTAGGAAGACACAGAACCTGGCATTGAACTCCGTTTCTGAAGGGAAACACACAGCACAGAGCTCATCCATGAAACATACTCTGCTTTAGAGCCAGAAGCACGCTCTTGCTTTCTAGATTCTCTAATAAGGAGGGAAACGTTAGTGTGCTCAGAACAAAAGAACCGTGTTTCCTACACACATTGACCATATCTAGTTCAACTCTCCTTCTGAAACTGATACAAACCACAGGTCCTCTAACATCCAACGCTTCTCAGTTACGAGAGAAAAACGTGTGAGCTTCGTGAACGATGCAGCTTCGTTTGAGCTGAAAGTGAGTTCTTATACCCGAAACGAAGTCTTGATTGTTAAAGACACAGAGCCTGTCATTTAACTCCGTTTCTGAAGGGAAACACAAAGCACAGTACTCATCCATGAAACACACTCTGCTTTAGAGCCAGAAGCACGCTGTTGATTTCTAGAGTCTCTAATAAGGCGGGAAACGTGAGTGTGCTCAGAACAAAAGAACCGTGTTTCCTACACACACGGACCATATCTAGTTCAACTCTGCTTCAGAAATCGATACAAACCACAGGACCTCTAACATCCAATGCTTTTCAGTTAAGAGTGAGAAACGTGTGAGCTTCATGAACAATGTAGCTAGTTTGAGATGATAGTGAGAGCGTTTACCCGAAACAAAGTCTTGATTGTAAAAGACAAAGAACCTGACATTTAATTCCGTTTCTGAAGGGAAACACACAGTACAGTTCTCATCCATGAAACACACTCTGCTTTAGAGCAAGAAGCATGCTCTTGCTTTCTAGAGTCTCTAATAAGGGGGGAAACGTGAGTGTACTCAGAACAAAAGAACCGTGTTTCCTACACACATTGACCATATCTAGTTCAACTCTGCTTCTGAAACTGATACAAACCACAGGGCCTCTAACATCCAATGCTTTTCAGTTAAGAGCGAAAAACGTGAGAGCTTCGTGAACTATGTAGCTTCGTTTGAGATGATAGTGAGTGTGTTTACCCGAAACGAAGTCTTGATTGTAAAAGACAAAGAACATGGCATTTAACTCCGTTTCTGAAGGGAAACACACAGCACAGTTCTCATCCATGAAACACACTCTGCTTTAGAGCAAGAAGCATGCTCTTGCTTCTAGAGTCTCTAATAAGGCGGGAAACGTGAGTGGGCTCAGAACAAACGATCCATGTTTCCTACACACACGGACCATATCTAGTTCAACTCTGCTTCTGAAACTGAAACAAACCACAGTTCCTCTATCATCCAATGCTTTTCAGTTAAGAGCAAGAAACGTGTGAGCTTCGTGAACGATGTAGCTTCGTTTGAGAAGAAAAGTGAGGGCGTTTACCTGAAACGAAGTCTTGCTTGTAGGACGACACAGAGCTTGGCATTGAACTCCGGTTCTGAAAGGAAAAACACGGCACAGTTCTCATACATAAAACACACTCTGCTTTAGAGCCAGAAGCACGCTCTTGCTTTCTAGAGTCTTAATAAGGCGGGAAACGTGAGTGTGCTCAGAAGAAAAGAACCGTGTTTCCTACACACACGGACCATATCTAGTTCAACTCAGCTTCTGAAACTGATGCAAATCACAGGTCCTCTAACATCCAATGCTATTCAGTTAAGAGCGAGAATCGTGTGAGCTATGTGAACGATGTAGCTTCCTTTGAGCTGAAAAGTGAGTGCGTTTACCTGAAACGAAGTCTAGCTTGTAGGAAGACACAGATCCTGGCATTGAACTCCGTTTCAGATGGGAAACACACAGCACAGTGCATATCCATGAAACACGATCTGCTTTAGAGCCAGAAGCATGCTGTTGCTTTCTAGATTCTCTAATAAGGAGGGAAACGTTAGTGTGCTCAGAACAAAAGAACCGTGTTTCCTACACACATTGACCATATCTAGTTCAACTCTCCTTCTGAAACTGATACAAACCACAGGTCCTCTAACATCCAATGCTTCTCAGTTACGAGAGAAAAACGTGTGAGCTTCGTGAACGATGTAGCTTCGTTTGAGCTGAAAGTGAGTTCTTATACCCGAAACGAAGTCTTGATTGTTAAAGACACAGAGCCTGTCATTTAACTCCGTTTCTGAAGGGAAACACAAAGCACAGTACTCATCCATGAAACACACTCTGCTTTAGAGCCAGAAGCACGCTGTTGATTTCTAGAGTCTCTAATAAGGCGGGAAACGTGAGTGTGCTCAGAACAAAAGAACCGGGTTTCCTACACACACGGACCATATCTAGTTCAACTCGGCTTCTGAAACTGATACAAACCACAGGGCCTCTAACATCCAATGCTTTTCAGTTAAGAGCGAAAAACTTGAGACCTTCGTGAACTATGTAGCTTCGTTTGAGATGATAGTGAGTGTGTTTACCCGAAACGAAGTCTTGATTGTAAAAGACAAAGAACATGGGATTTAACTCCGTTTCAGAAGGGAAACACACAGCACAGTTCTCATCCATGAAACACACTCTGCTTTAGAGCAAGATGCACGCTCTTGCTTTCTAGAGTCTCTAATAAGTCGTGAAACGTGAGTGGGCTCAGAAAAAAAGAACCGTGTTTCCTACACACAAGGACCTTACCTAGTTCAACTCTGCTTCAGAAACTGATACAAACCAGTGGTCCTCTAACATCCAATGCTTTTCAGTTAAGATCAAGAAACGTGAGAGCTTCGTGAACGATGTAGCTTCCTTTGAGCTGAAAAGTTAGTGTGATTACCTGAAACGAAGTCTTGCTTGTAGGAAGACACAGAACCTGGCATTGAACTCCGTTTCTGAAGGGAAACACACAGCACATAGCTCATCCATGAAACATACTCTGCTTTAGAGCCAGAAGCACGCTCTTGCTTTCTAGAGTCTCTAATAAGGCAGGAAACGTGAGTGTGCTCAAAACAAAAGAACCGTGTTTCCTACACACACGGACCATATCTAGTTCAACTTTGCTTCTTAAACTGATACCAACCACAGGTCCTCTAACATCCAATGCTTTTCAGTTATGAGCGAGAAACGTGTGAGCTTCGTGAACGATGTAGCTTCGGTGGAGCTGAAAGTGAGTTCTTATACCCGAAACGAAGTCTAGATTGTAAAAGACACAGAGCCTGGCATTTAACTCCGTTTCTGAATGGAAACACACAGCACAGTTTTCATCCATGAAACACACTCTGCCTTAGAGCAAGAAGCATGCTCTTGCTTTCTAGAGTCTCTAATAAGGCGGGAAACGTGAGTGGGCTCAGAACAAACGATCCATGTTTCCTACACACACGGACCATATCTAGTTCAACTTTGCTTCTGAAACTGAAACAAACCACAGTTCCTCTAACATCCAATGCTTTTCAGTTAAGAGCAAGAAACGTGTGAGCTTCGTGAACGATGTAGCTTCCTTTGAGAAGAAAAGTGAGGGCGTTTACCTGAAACGAAGTCTTGCTTGTAGGAAGACACGGAGCTTGGCATTGAACTCCGGTTCTGAAGGGAAAAACACAGCACAGTTCTCATCCATAAAACACACTCTGCTTTAGAGCCAGAAGCACGCTCTTGCTTTCTAGAGTCTTAATAAGGCGGGAAACGTGAGTGTGCTCAGAAGAAAAGAACCGTGTTTCCTACACACACGGACCATATCTAGTTCAACTCAGCTTCTGAAACTGATGCAAATCACAGGTCCTCTAACATCCAATGCTATTCAGTTAAGAGCGAGAATCGTGTGAGCTATGTGAACGATGTAGCTTCCTTTGAGCTGAAAAGTGAGTGCGTTTACCTGAAACGAAGTCTAGCTTGTAGGAAGACACAGATCCTGGCATTGAACTCCGTTTCAGATGGGAAACACACAGCACAGTGCATACCCATGAAACACGATCTGCTTTAGAGCCAGAAGCATGCTGTTGCTTTCTAGATTCTCTAATAAGGAGGGAAACGTTAGTGTGCTCAGAACAAAAGAACCGTGTTTCCTACACACATTGACCATATCTAGTTCAACTCTCCTTCTGAAACTGATACAAACCACAGGTCCTCTAACATACAATGCTTCTCAGTTACGAGAGAAAAACGTGTGAGCTTCGTGAATGATGTAGCTTCGTTTGAGCTGAAAGTGAGTTCTTATACCCGAAACGAAGTCTTGATTGTTAAAGACACAGAGCCTGTCATTTAACTCCGTTTCTGAAGGGAAACACAAAGCACAGTACTCATCCATGAAACACACTCTGCTTTAGAGCCAGAAGCACGCTGTTGATTTCTAGAGTCTCTAATAAGGCGGGAAACGTGAGTGGGCTCAGAACAAAAGAACCATGTGTCCTACACACAAGGACCTTACCTAGTTCAACTCTGCTTCTGAAACTGATACAAACCACTGTTCCTCTAACATCCAATGCTTTTAAGTTAAGAGCAAGAAACGTGAGAGCTTCGTGAACGATGTAGCTTCCTTTGAGCTGAAAAGTGAGTGAGTTTACCTGAAACGAAGTCTTGCTTGTAGGAAGACACGGAGCGTGGCATTGAACTCTGGTTCTGAAGGGAAAAACACAGCACAGTTCTCATCCATGAAACACACTCTGCTTTAGAGCAAAAAGCACGCTCTTGCTTTCTAGATTCTTAATAAGGCGGGAAACGTGATTGTGCTCAGAAGAAAAGAACCGTGTTTCCACACACACGGACCATATCTAATTCAACTCAGCTTCTGAAACTGATGCAAATCACAGGTCCTCTAACATCCAATGCTTTTCATTTAAGAGCGAGAATCGTGTGAGCTTTGTGAACGATGTAGCTTCCTGTGAGCGGAAAAGTGAGTGTGTTTACCTGAAACGAAGTCTTGCTTGTAGGAAGACACAGAACCTGGCATTGAACTCCGTTTCTGAAGGGAAACACACAGCACAGTGCTCATCCATGAAACACACTCTGCTTTAGATCAAGAAGCATGCTCTTGCTTTCTAGAGTCTCTAATAAGGCGGGAAAAGTGAGTGGGCTCAGAACAAAAGAACCGTGTTTCCTACACACAAGGACCTTACCTAGTTCAACTCTGCTTCTGAAACTGATACAAACCACTGGTCCTCTAACATCTAATGCTTTTCAGTTAAGAGCAAGAAACATGAGAGCTTCGTGAACGATGTAGCTTCCTTTGAGCTGAAAAGTGAGTGTGATTACCTGAAACGAAGTCTTGCTTGTAGGAAGACACAGAACCTGGCATTGAACTCCGTTTCTGAAGGGAAACACACAGCACAGAGCTCATCCATGAAACATACTCTGATTTAGAGCCAGAAGCACGCTCTTGCTTTCTAGAGTCTCTAATAAGGCGGGAAACGTGAGTGTGCTCAGAACAAAAGAACCGTGTTTCCTACACACACGGACCATATCTAGTTCAACTTTGCTTCTGAAACTGATACCAACCACAGGTCCTCTAACATCCAATGCTTTTCAGTTAAGAGCGAGAAACGTGTGAGCTTCATGAACGATGTAGCTTCCGTAGAGCTGAAAGGTGAGTGCGTTTACCTGAAAAGCATTCTTGCTTGTAGGAAGACACAGAGCCTGGCATTTAACTCCGTTTCTGAAGGGAATCAAACAACACGGTTCTCTTCCATGAAACACACTCTGCTTTAAAGCAAGAAGCACACTCTTGCTTTCTAGAGTCTCTAATAAGGCTGGAAACGTGAGTGGGCTCAAAACAAAGGATCTATGTTTCCTACACACACGGACCATATCTAGTTCAACTCTGCTTCTGAAACTGATACAAACCACAGGGCCTCTAACTTTCAATGCTTTTCATTTAAGAGCGAGAAACGTGTGAGCTTCGTGAACAATGTAGCTTCCTTTGAGCTGAAAAGTGAGTGCGTTTACCTGAAAAGAAGTCTTCCTTGTAGGAAGACATAGAGCCTGGCATTGAACTCCGTATCTGAAGGGAAACACACAGCACAGTGCTCATCCATGAAACACACTCTGTTTAGAGCAAGATGCACTCTCTTGCTTTCTACAGTCTCTAATAAGGCGGGAAACGTGAGTGTGCTCAGAACAAAAGAACCGTGTTTCCTACACACATTGAGAATATCTAGTTGAACTCTGCTTCTGAAACTGATACAAACCACAAGTCCTCTAACATCCTATGCTTTTCAGTTAAGAGCGAAAAACATGAGAGCTTCTTGATTTATGTAGCTTCGTTTGAGATGATAGTGAGTGTGTTTACCCGAAACGAAGTCTTGATTGTAAAAGACAAAGAGCCTGGCATTTAACTCCGTTTCTGAAGGGAAACACACAGCACAGTTCTCATCCATGAAACACACTCTGCTTTAGAGCAAGAAGCACGCTCTTGCTTCCTAGAGTCTCTAATAAGGCGGGAAACGTGAGTGTGCTCAGTCAAAAGAACCGTGTTTCCTACACACACGGACCATACCTAGTTCAACTCTGCTTCTGAAACTGATACAAACCACAGGTCCTCTAACATCCAATGCTTTTCAGTTAAGAGCGAGAAACGTGAGAGCTTCGTGAACGATGTAGCTTCCTTTGAGCTGAAAAGTGAGTGCGTTTACCTGAAACGAAGTCTTGCTTGTAGGAAGACACAGAGCCTGGCATTAAACTCCGTTTCTGAAGAGAAACACACAGCACAGTGCTCATCCATGAAACACACTCTGCTTTAGAGCCAGAAGCACGCTGTTGATTTCTAGAGTCTCTAATAGGGCGGGAAACGTGAGTGGGCTCAGAACAAACGATCTATGTTTCCTACACACACGGACCATATCTAGTTCAACTCTGCTTCTGAAAATGATACAAACCACAGTTCCTCTAACATCCAATGCTTTTCAGTTAAGAGCGAGAAACGTGTGAGCTTCGTGAACAATGTAGATTCGTTTGAGCTGAAAGTGAGTTCTTATACCCGAAACGAAATCTTGATTGTAAAAGACACAGAGCCTGGCATTTAACTCCGTTTCTGAAGGGAAACACACAGCACAGTTCTCATCCATGAAACACAATCTGCTTTAGAGCAAGAAGCACGCTCTTGCTTTCTAGAGTCTCTAATAAGGCGGGAAACGTGAGTGTGCTCAGTCAAAAGCACCATGTTTCCTACACACACGGACCATACCTAGATCAACTCTGCTTCTGAAACTGATACAAACCACAGGTCCTGTAACATCCAATGCTTTTCAGTTAAGAGCGAGAAACGTGAGAGCTTCGTGAACGATGTAGCTTCCTTTGAGCTGAAAAGTGAGTGCATTTACCTGAAACGAAGTCTTGCTTGTAGGAAGACACAGAGCCTGGCATTAAACTCCGTTTCTGAAGGGAAACACACAGCACAGTGCGAATCCATGAAACACACTCTTCTTTAAAGCAAGAAGCACGCTCTTGCTTTATAGAGACTCTAATAGGCAGGAAAAGTGAGATATCTCAGAACAAAAGAACCGTGTTTCCTACACACATTGACCATATCTAGTTCAACTCTGCTTCTGAACCTGATACAAACCACAGGTCCTCTAACATCCAATGTTTTTCAGTTAAGAGCGAGAAACTTTGAGCTTCATGAACAATGTAGCTTCGTTTGAGCTGAAAGTGAGTTCTTATACCCGAAACGAAGTCTTGATTGTAAAAGACACAGAGCCTGGCATTTAACTCCGTTTCTGAAGGGAAACACACAGCACAGTTCTCATCCATGAAACACACTCTGCTTTAGAGCAAGAAGCACGCTCTTGCTTTCTAGATTCTCTAATAAGGCAGGAAAAATGACTGCCCTGAGAACAAAAGAACCGTGTTTCCTACACACACGGACCATATCTAGTTCAACTCTGCTTCTGAAACTGATACAAACCACAGGTCCTCTAACATCCAATGGCTTTGAGTTAAGAGCGAGAAACGTGTGAGCTTCGTGAACGATGTAGCTTCCTTTGAGCTGAAAAGTGAGTGCATTTACCTGAAAGGAAGTCTTGCTTGTAGGAAGACACAGAGCCTGGCATTTAAGTCCCTTTCTAAAGGGAAACACACAGCACAGTGCTCATCCATGAAACACACTCTGCTTTAGAGCAAGAAGCACGCTATTGCTTTCTAGAGTCTCTAATAAGGCGGGAAACATGAGTGTGCTCAGAACATAAGAACCGTGTTTCCTACACACACGGACCATATCTAGTTCAACTCTGCTTTAGAAACTGATACAAACCACAGGTCCTCTAACATCCAATGCTTTTCAGTTAAGAGCGAAAAACTTGTGAGCTTCGTGAATGATGTAGCTTCGTTTGAGCTGAAAGTGTGTTCTTATACCCGAAACGAAGTTTGGATTGTAAAAGACACAGAGCCTGGCATTTAACTCCGTTTCTGAAGGGAAACACACAGCACAGTTCTCATCCATGAAACACACTCTGCTTTAGAGCAAGAATCACGCTCTAGCTTTCTAGAGTCTCTAATATGGCGGGAAACGTGAGTGGGCTCAGAACAAAAGAAACGTGTTTCCTACACACATTGACCATAGCTAGTTCAACTCTTCTTCTGAAACTATTACAAACCAAAAGTCCTCTAACATCCAATGCTTTTCAGTTAAGAGCGAAAAACGTGAGAGCTTCGTAAACTATGTAGATTCGTTAGAGATAATAGTGAGTGCGTTTACCCGAAACGAAGTCTTGATTGTAAAAGACAAAGAGCCTGGCATTTAACTCCGTTTCTGAAGGAAATACAGAGCAAAGTTCTCTTCCATGAAACACACTCTGCTTTGGAGCAAGAAGCATGCTCTTGCTTTCTAGAGTCTCTAATAAGGCAGGAAACGTGAGTGTGCTTAGAACAAAAGAATCGTGTTACCTACACACATTGTACATATCTAGTTCAACTGTGCTTCTGAAACTGATACAAACCACAGGTCCTCTAACATCCAATGCTTTTCAGTTCAGAGCGAGGAACGTGTGAGCGTCATGAACAATGTAGCTTCATTTGAGCTGAAAAGGGAGGGCGTTTACCTGAAACGAAGTCTTGCTTGTAGGATGACACAGAGCCTCACATTGAACTCCGTTTCTGAAGGGAAAAACACAGCACAGTTCTCATCCATGAAACACACTCTGCTTTAGAGCAAGAAGCACGCTCTTGCTTTCTAGAGTCTCTAATAAGGCAGGAAACGTGAGTGTGCTTAGAACAAAAGAATCGTGTTACCTACACACATTGTACATATCTAGTTCAACTGTGCTTCTGAAACTGATACAAACCACAGGTCCTCTAACATCCAATGCTTTTCTGTTAAGAGCGAAATACGTGAGAGCTGCGTGAACCATGTAGCTTCCTTTGAGATGATAGTGAGTGCGTTTAACCAAAACGAAGTCTTGATTGTAAAAGACAAAGAGCCTGGCATTTAACTCCGTTTCTGAAGGGAAACACACATCACAGTTCTCGTCCATGAAAAACACTCTGCTTTAGAGCAAGAAGCACGCTCTTGCTTTCTAGAGTCTCTAATAAGGCGGGAAACGTGAGAGGGCTCAGAACAAAACATCCGTGTTTCCTACACACGGACCATATCTAGGTAAACTCTGCTTCTGAAACTGATACAAACCACAGTTCCTCCAACATCCAATGTTTTTCAGTTAACAGCGAGAAACGTGTGAGCTTCGTGAAGGATGTATCTTCCTTTGAGCTGAAAAGTGAGTGCGTTCACCTGAAAAGAAGTCTTGCTTGTAGGAAGACACAGAGTCTGGCATTAAACTCCGTTTCTGAAGGGAAACACACAGCACAGTGCTCATCCATGAAACACACTCTTCTTTAAAGCAAGAAGCACGCTCTTGCTTTATAGAGTCTCTAATAAGGCAGGAAAAGTGAGTGATCTCAGAACAAAAGAACCGTGTTTCCTACACACATTGACCATATCTAGTTCAACTCTGCTTCTGAAACTGATACAAACCACAGGTCCTCTAACATCCAATGCTTTTCAGTTAAGGGCGAGAAACGTGTGAGCTTCCTGAACGATGTAGCTTTGTTTGAGATGATAGTGAGTGCGTTTACCCGAAACGAAGTCTTGATTGTAAAAGACAAAGAGCCTGGCATTTAACTCCGTTTCTGTAGGGAAAAACACAGCACATTTCTCATCCATGAAACACACTCTGCTTTAGAGCAATAAGCACGCTCTTGCTTTCTAGAGTCACTAATAAGGCGGGAAACGTGAGTGTGCTCAGAACAAAAGAACTGTCTTTCCTACACACACGGACCATATCTAGTTCAACTCTGCTTCTGAAACTGATACAAACCACAGGTCCTCTAACATCCAATGCTTTTCAGTTAAGAGCGAGAAACGTGTGAGCTGAAAGTGAGTTCTTATAACCGAAACGAGTCTTGATTGTAAAAGACACAGAGCCTGGCATTTAACTCCTTTTCTGAAGGGAAAAACACAGCACATTTCTCATCCATGAAACACACTCTGCTTTAGAGCCAGAAGCACCCTCTTGCTTTCTAGAGCCTCTAATAAGGCGGGAAACGTGAGTGTGCTCAGAACAAAAGATCCGTGTTTCCTACACACACGGACCATATCTAGTTCAACTCTGCCTCTGAAACTGATACAAACCACAGGTCCTCTAACATCCCATGCTTTTCAGTTCAGAGCGAGAAACGTGTGAGCTTCGTGAACAATTTAGCTTCTTTGAGCTGAAAAGTGAGTGCATTTACCTGAAACGAAGTCTTGCTTTTAGGAAGACACAGAGCCTGGCATTTAACTCCGTTTCTGAAGGGAAACACACATCACAGTTCTCGTCCATGAAAAACACTCTGCTTTAGAGCAAGAAGCACGCTCTTGCTTTCTAGAGTCTCTAATAAGGCGGGAAACGTGAGTGGGCTCAGAACAAAACATCCGTGTTTCCTACACACGGACCATATCTAGTTCAACTCTGCTTCTGAAACTGATACAAACCACAGTTCCTCTAACATCCAATGTTTTTCAGTTAACAGCGAGAAACGTGTGAGCTTCGTGAACGATGTAGCTTCCTTTGAGCTGAAAAGTGAGTGCGTTCACCTGAAAAGAAGTCTTGCTTGTAGGAAGACACAGAGTCTGGCATTAAACTCCGTTTCTGAAGGGAAACACACAGCACAGTGCTCATCCATGAAACACACTCTTCTTTAAAGCAAGAAGCACGCTCTTGCTTTATAGAGTCTCTAATAAGGCAGGAAAAGTGAGTGATCTCAGAACAAAAGAACCGTGTTTCCTACACACATTGACCATATCTAGTTCAACTCTGCTTCTGAAACTGATACAAACCACAGGTCCTCTAACAACCAATGCTTTTCAGTTAAGAGCGAGAAACGTGTGAGCTTCGTGAACAATGTAACTTCGTTTGAGCTGAAAGTGAGTTCTTATACCCGAAACGAAGTCTTGATTGTAAAAGACACAGAGCCTGGCATTTAACTCCGTTTCTGAAGGGAAACACACAGCACAGTTCTCATCCATGAAACACACTCTGCTTTAGAGCAAGAAGCACGCTCTTGCTTTCTAGATTCTCTAATAAGGCGGGAAACATGACTGCGCTCAGAACAAAAGAACCGTGTTTCCTACACACATGGACCATATCTAGTTCAACTCCTCTTCTGAAATTGATCCAAACCACAGTTCCTCTAACATCCAATGCTTTTGAGTTACGAGCGAGAAACGTGTGAGCTTCATGAACGATGTAGCTTCCTTTGAGCTGAAAAGTGAGTGCATTTACCTGAAAGGAAGTCTTGCTTGTAGGAAGAAACAGAGCCTGGCATTTAAGTCGGTTTCAGAAGGGAAACACACAGCACAGTGCTCATCCATGAAACACACTCTGCTTTAGAGCCAGAAGCAAGCTATTGCTTTCTAGAGTCTCTAATAAGGCGGGAAACATGAGTGTGCTCAGAAGAAAAGAACCATATTTCCTGCACACATGGACCATATCTAGTTCAACTCAGCTTCTGAAACTGATACAAACCACAGGTCCTCTAACATCCAATGCTTCTCAGTTAAGATCAAAAAACGTGTGAGCTTCCTGAAAGATGTAGCTTCGTTTGAGCTGAAAGTGAGTGCGTTTACCCGAAACGAACTCTTGCATGTAGGGAGACACAGATCCTGGCATTTATCTCTGTTTCTGAAGGGAAATACACAGCAAAGTTCTCATCCATGAAACACACTCTGCTTTAGAGCAAGAAGCATGCTCTTGCTTTTTAGAGTCTCTAATAAGGCAGGAAACATGAGTGGGCTCAGAAAAAAAGAAACTTGTTTCCTACACACTCGGATCATATCTAGTTCAACTCTGCTTCGTAAACTGATACAAACCACAGGGCCTCTAATATCCAATGCTTTTCAGTTAAGAGCGAAATACGTGAGAGCTTCATGAACTATGTAGCTTCGTTTGAGATGATAGTGAGTGCGTTTACCCGAAACGAAGTCTTGATTGTAAAAGACACAGTGCCTGGCATTTAACTCTGTTTCTGAAGGGAAACACACAGCACAGTTCTAATCCATGAAACACACTCTGTTTAGAGCAAGATGCACTCTCTTGCTTTCTACAGTCTCTAATAAGGCGGGAAACGTGAGTGTGCTCAGAACAAAAGAACCGTGTTTCCTACACACATTGAGAATATCTAGTTCAACTCTGCTTCTGAAACTGATACAAACCACAAGTCCTCTAACAACCAATGCTTTTCAGTTAAGAGCGAAAAACATGAGAGCTTCTTGATTTATGTAGCTTCGTTTGAGATGATAGTGAGTGTGTTTACCCGAAACGATGTCTTGATTGTAAAAGACAAAGAGCCTGGCATTTAACTCCGTTTCTGAAGAGAAACACACAGCACAGTTCTCATCCATGAAACACACTCTGCTTTAGAGCAAGAAGCACGCTCTTGCTTTCTAGAGTCTCTAATAAGGCGGGAAAGGTGAGTGTGCTCAGTCAAAAGAACCGTGTTTCCTACACACACGGACCATACCTAGTTCAACTCTGCTTCTGAAACTGATACAAACCACAGGTCCTCTAACATCCAATGCTTTTCAGTTAAGAGCGAGAAACGTGAGAGCTTCGTGAACGATGTAGCTTCCTTTGAGCTGAAAAGTGAGTGCGTTTACCTGAAACGAAGTCTTGCTTGTAGGAAGACACAGAGCCTGGCATTAAACTCCGTTTCTGAAGAGAAACACACAGCACAGTGCTCATCCATGAAACACACTCTGCTTTAGAGCCAGAAGCACGCTCTTGCTTTCTAGAGTCTCTAATAAGGCGGGAAAGGTGAGTGGGCTCAGAACAAAAGAACCGTGTTTCCTACACACACGGACCACATCTAGTTCAACTCTGCTTCTGAAACTGATACAAACCACAGGGCCTCTAACATCCAATGCTTTTCAGTTAAGAGCGAGAAACGTGTGAGCTTCGTGAACAATGTAGATTCGTTTGAGCTGAAAGTGAGTTCTTATACCCGAAACGAAATCTTGATTGTAAAAGACACAGAGCCTGGCATTTAACTCCGTTTCTGAAGGGAAACACACAGCACAGTTCTCATCCATGAAACACAATCTGCTTTAGAGCAAGAAGCATGCTCTTGCTTTCTAGAGTCTCTAATAAGGCGGGAAACGTGAGTGTGCTCAGTCAAAAGAACCATGTTTCCTACACACACGGACCATACCTAGATCAACTCTGCTTCTGAAACTGATACAAACCACAGGTCCTGTAACATCCAATGCTTTTCAGTTAAGAGCGAGAAACGTGAGAGCTTCGTGAACGATGTAGTTTCCTTTGAGCTGAAAAGTGAGTGCATTTACCTGAAAAGAAGTCTTGCTTGTAGGAAGACACAGAGCCAGGCATTAAACTCCGTTTCTGAAGGGAAACACACAGCACAGTGCTCATCCATGAAACACACTCTTCTTTAAAGCAAGAAGCACGCTCTTGCTTTATAGAGACTCTAATAGGCAGGAAAAGTGAGAGATCTCAGAACAAAAGAACCGTGTTTCCTACACACATTGACCATATCTAGTTCAACTCTGCTTCTGAAACTGATACAAACCACAGGTCCTCTAACATCCAATGGTTTTGAGTTAAGAGCGAGAAACGTGTGAGCTTCGTGAACGATGTAGCTTCCTTTGAGCTGAAAAGTGAGTGCATTTACCTGAAAGGAAGTCTTGCTTGTAGGAAGACACAGAGCCTGGCATTGAACTCCGTATCTGAAGGGAAACACACAGCACAGTTCTCATCCATGAAACACACTCTGTTTAGAGCAAGATGCACGCTCTTGCTTTCTATAGTCTCTAATAAGGCGGGAAACGTGAGTGTGCTCAGAACAAAAGAACCGTGTTTCCTACACACACGGACCATATCTAGTTCAACTCTGCTTCAGAAACTGATACAAACTACAGGTCCTCTAACATCCAATGCTTTTCAGTTAAGAGCGAAAAACTTGTGAGCTTCGTGAATGATGTAGCTTCGTTTGAGGTGAAAGTGTGTTCTTATACCCGAAACGAAGTTTGGATTGTAAAAGACACAGAGCCTGGCATTTAACTCCGTTTCTGAAGGGAAACACACAGCACAGTTCTCATCCATGAAACACACTCTGCTTTAGAGCAAGAAGCACGCTCTTGCTTTCTAGAGTCTCTAATAAGGCGGGAAACGTGAGTGGGCTCAGAACAAAAGAAACGTGTTTCCTACACACATTGACCATAGCTAGTTCAACTCTTCTTCTGAAACTATTACAAACCAAAAGTCCTCTAACATCCAATGCTTTTCAGTTAAGAGCGAAAAACGTGAGAGCTTCGTGAACTATATAGCTTCGTTAGAGATAATAGTGAGTGCATTTACCCGAAACGAAGTCTTGATTGTAAAAGACAAAGAGCCTGGCATTTAACTCCGTTTCTGAAGGGAAGCACACAGCACAGTTCTCATCCATGAAACACACTCTGCTTTAGAGCAAGAAGCACACTATTGCTTTCTAGAGTCTCTAATAAGGCGGGAAAATTGAGTGTGTTCAGTCAAAAGAACCATGTTTCCTGCACACACGGACCATACCTAGTTCAACTCTGTTTCTGAAACTGATACAAACCACAGGTCCTCTAACATCCAATGCTTTTCAGTTAAGGGCGAGAAACGTGTGAGCTTCCTGAACGATGTAGCTTTGTTTGAGATGATAGTGAGTGCGTTTACCCGAAACGAAGTCTTGATTGTAAAAGACAAAGAGCCTGGCATTTAACTCCGTTTCTGAAGGGAAACACACAGCACAGTTCTCATCCATGAAACACACTCTGCTTTAGAGCAAGAAGCACGCTCTTGCTTTCTAGAGTCTCTAATAAGGCGGGAAACGTGAGTAGGCTCAGAACAAAAGAAACGTGTTTCCTACACACATTGACCATAGCTAGTTCAACTCTTCTTCTGAAACTATTACAAACCAAAAGTCCTCTAACATCCAATGCTTTTCAGTTAAGAGCGAAAAACGTGAGAGCTTCGTGAACTATATAGCTTCGTTAGAGATAATAGTGAGTGCATTTACCCGAAACGAAGTCTTGATTGTAAAAGACAAAGAGCCTGGCATTTAACTCCGTTTCTGAAGGGAAGCACACAGCACAGTTCTCATCCATGAAACACACTCTGCTTTAGAGCAAGAAGCACACTATTGCTTTCTAGAGTCTCTAATAAGGCGGGAAAATTGAGTGTGTTCAGTCAAAAGAACCATGTTTCCTGCACACACGGACCATACCTAGTTCAACTCTGTTTCTGAAACTGATACAAACCACAGGTCCTCTAACATCCAATGCTTTTCATTTAAGGGCGAGAAACGTGTGAGCTTCCTGAACGATGTAGCTTTGTTTGAGATGATAGTGAGTGCGTTTACCCGAAACGAAGTCTTGATTGTAAAAGACAAAGAGCCTGGCATTTAACTCCGTTTCTGAAGGGAAACACACAGCACAGTTCTCATCCATGAAAAACACTCTGCTTTAGAGCAAGAAGCACGCTCTTGCTTTCTAGAGTATCTAATAAGGCGGGAAACATGAGTGGGCTCAGAACAAAAGATCCATGTTTCCTACACACACGGTCCATATCTAGTTCAACTCTGCTTCTGAAACGGATACAATCCACAGGTCCTCTAACATCCAATGGTTTTTAGTTAAGAGCGAGAAACTTGTGAGCTTCGTGAACGATGTAGCTTCCTTTGAGCTGAAAAGTGAGGGCGTTAACCTGAAACGAAGTCTTTCTTGTAGGAAGACACAGAGCCTGGCATTTAACTCCATTTATGAAGGGAAACACACAACACGGTTCTCTTCCATGAAAAACACTCTTCTTCAAAGCAAGAAGCACGCTCTTTCTTTCTAGAGTCTCTAATAAGGCAGGAAACGTGAGTGAGCTCAGAACAAAAGAACCATGTTTCCTACACACATTGACCATATCTAGTTCAACTCTGCTTCTGAAACTGATACAAACCACAGGTCCTCTAACATCCAATGTTTTTCAGTTAAGAGAGAAAAACGTGTGAACTTCATCAACAATGAAGTTTCGTTTGAGCTGAAAGTGAATTCTTATAACTGAAACGAGTCTTGATTGTAAAAGACACAGAGCCTGGCATTTAACTCCTTTTCTGAAGGGAAAAACACAGCACATTTCTCATCCATGAAACACACTCTGCTTTAGAGCAATAAGCACGCTCTTGCTTTCTAGAGTCACTAAAGGCAGGAAACGTGAGTGTGCTCAGAACAAAAGAACTGTGTTTCCTACACACACGGACCATATCTAGTTCAACTCTGCTTCTGAAACTGATACAAAGCACAGGTCCTCTAACATCCAATGCTTTTCAGTTAAGAGCGAGAAACGTGTGAGCTTCGTGTATGATGTTGCTTCTTTTGATCTAAATAGTGAGTGTGTTTACCTGAAACGAAGTATTTCTTGTAGGAAGACACAGAGCCTGGCATTTAACTCCGTTTATGAAGGGAAACACACAACACGGTTCTCTTCCATGAAAAACACTCTTCTTTAAAGCAAGAAGCACGCTCTTGCTTTCCAGAGTCTCTAATAAGGCAGGAAACGTGATTGAGCTCAGAACTAAAGAACCGTGTTTCCTACATACATTGTATAGCTAGTTCAACTCAGCTTCTGAAACTGATACAAACCACAGGTCCTCTAACATCCAATGCTTCTCAGTTAAGAGAGAAAAACGTGTGAGCTTCATGAAAGATGTAGCTTCGTTTGAGCTGAAACTGAGTGCGTTTACCCGAAACGAACTCTTGCTTGGAGGAAGACTCAGAGCCTGGCATTTAACTCCGTTTCTGAAGGGAAATACACAGCAAAGTTCTCATCCATGAAACACACTCTGCTTTAGAGCAAGAAGCATGCTCTTGCTTTCTAGAGTCTCTAATAAGGCGGGAAACGTGAGTGGGCTCAGAACAAAAGAACCGTGTTTCCTACACACACGGACCATATCTAGTTCAACTCTGCTACTGAAACTGAAAGAAACCACAGGGCCCCTAACATCCAATGCTTTTCAGTTAAGAGCGAGAAACGTGTGAGCTTCGTGAACAATGTAGCTTCCTTTGAGCTGAAAAGTGAGTGCGTTTACCTGAAAAGAAGTCTTGCTTGTAGGAAGACACAGAGCCTGGCATTTGTCTCCGATTCTGAAGGGAAACACACAGCACAGTTCTCCTCCATGAAACACCCTCTGCTTTAGAGCCAGAAGGACGCTCTTTCTTTCTAGAGTCTCTAATAAGGCGGGAATCGTGAGTGTGCTCAGTCAAAAGAACAGTGTTTCCTACACACAAGGACCATACCTAGTTCAACTCTGCTTCTGAAACTGAAACAAACCACAGGTCCTCTAACATCCAATGCTTTTCAGTTAAGAGCGAGAAACGTGTGAGCTTCGTGAGCGATGTAGCTTCCTTTGATCTGAAAAGTGAGTGCGTTTACCTGAAACGATGTCTTGCTAGTAGGAAGACGCAGAGCCTGGCATTTAACTCCGTTTCTGAAGGGAAACACACAGCACAGTGCTCATCCATGAAACACACTCTTCTTTAAAGCAAGAAGCACGCTCTTGCTTTATAGAGTCTCTAATAAGGCAGGAAACGTGAGTGAGCTCAGAACAAAAGAACCATGTTTCCTACACACATTGACCATATCTAGTTCAACTCTGCTTCTGAAACTGATACAAACCGCAGGTCCTCTAACATCCAATGCTTTTCAGTTAAGAGAGAAAAACGTGTGAGCTTCGTCAACAATGAAGCTTAGTTTGAGCTGAAAGTGAGTTCTTATAACCGAAACGAGTCTTGATTGTAAAAGACACAGAGCCTGGCATTTAACTCTGTTTCTGAAGGGAAACACACAGCACAGTTCTCATCCATGAAAACCACTCTCATTTAGAGCAATATGCACGCTCTTGCTTTCTAGAATCTCTAATAAGGCGGGAAACGTGAGTGTGCTCAGAACAAAAGAACCGTGTTTCCTTCACATACGGACCATATCTAGTTCAACTCTGCTTCTGAAACTGAAACAAACCACAGGGCCCCTAACATCCAATGCATTTCAGTTAAGAGCGAGAAACGTGTGAGCTTCGTGAACGATGTAGCTTCCTTTGAGCTGAAAAGTGAGTGTGTTTACCTGAAACGAAGTCTTGTGTGTAGGAAGACACAGAGCCTGGCATTTAACTCCGATTCTTAAGGGAAACACACAGCACAGTTCTCCTCCATGAAACACACTCTGCTTTAGAGCCAGAAGGACGCTCTTGCTTTCTAGAGTCTCTAATAAGGCGGGAAACGTGAGTGTGCTCAGACAAAAGAACAGTGTTTCCTACACACACGGACCATACCTAGTTCAACTCTGCTTCTGAAACTGATACAAACCACAGGTCCTCTAACATCCAATGCTTTTCAGTTAAGAGCGAGAAACGTGTGAGCTTCGTGAACGATGTAGCTTCGTTTGAGCTAAAAGTGAGTTCTTATAACCGAAACGAGTCTTGATTGTAAAAGACACAGAGCCTGGCATTTAACTCCTTTTCTGAAGGGAAAAACACAGGACATTTCTCATCCATGAAACACACTCTGCTTTAGAGCAATAAGCATGCTCTTGCTTTCTAGAGTCTCTAAAAAGGCGGGAAACGTGAGTGTGCTCAGAACAAAAGAACCGTGTTTCCTACACACACGGACCATATCTAGTTCAACTCTGCTTCAGAAACTGATACAAACCACAGGGCCTCTAACATCCAATGCATTTCAGTTAAGAGCGAGAAACGTGTGAGCTTCGTGTACGATGTTGCTTCTTTTGATCTAAAAAGTGAGTGTGTTTACCTGAAACGAAGTATTTCTTGTAGGAAGACACAGAGCCTGGCATTTAACTCCGTTTATGAAGGGAAACACACAACACGGTTCTCTTCCATGAAGAACACTCTTCTTTAAAGCAAGAAGCACGGTCTTGCTTTCCAGAGTCTCTAATAAGGCAGGAAACGTGAGTGAGCTCAGAACAAAAGAACCGTGTTTCCTACATACATTGACCATAGCTAGTTCAACTCTGCTTCTGAAACTGATACAAACCACAGGTCCTCTAACATCCAATGCTTTTCAGTTAAGAGCGAGAAACGTGTGAGCTTCGTAAACGATGTAGCTTCCTGTGATCTGAAAAGTGAGTGTGTTTACCTGAAACGAAGTCTTGCTTGTAGGATTTGCAGAGCCTGGCATTTAACATCGTTTCTGAAGGGAAACACACAACACGGTTCTCTTCCATGAAAAACACTCTTCTTTAAAGCAAGAAGCACGTTCATGCTTTCCAGAGTCTCTAATAAGGCAGGAAACGTGAGTGAGCTCAGAACAAAAGAACCGTGTTTCCTACACACATTGACCATAGCTAGTTCAACTCTGCTTCTGAAACTGATACAAACCACAGGTCCCCTAACATCCAATGCTTCTCAGTTAAGAGAGAAAAACTTGTGAGCTTCGTGTACGATGTAGTTTTGTTTGAGCTGAAAGTGAGTTCTTATACCTGAAACGAAGTGTTGATTGTAAAAGACACAGAGCCTGGCATTTAACTCCGTTTCTGAAGGAAAACACACAGCACAGTTCTCATCCATGAAACACACTCTGCTTTAGAGCAAGAAGCACGCTCTTGCTTTCTAGATTCTCTAATAAGGCGGCAAACATGACTGTGCTCAGAACAAAAGAACCGTGTTTCCTACACACACGGACCATATCTAGTTCAACTCTGCTTCTGAAACTGATACAAACCACAGGTCCTCTAACATCCAATGCTTTTGAGTTAAGAGCGAGAAACGTGTGAGCTTCGTGAATGATGTAGCTTCCTTTGAGCTGAAAAGTCAGTGCGTTTACCTGAAACGAACTCTTGCTTGGAGGAAGACTCAGAGCCTGGCATTTAACTCCGTTTCTGAAGGGAAATACACAGCAAAGTTCTCATCCATGAAACACACTCTGCTTTAGAGCAAGAAGCATGCTCTTGCTTTCTAGAGTCTCGAATAAGGCGGGAAACGTGAGTGGGCTCAGAACAAAAGAACCGTGTTTCCTACACACACGGACCATATCTAGTTCAACTCTGCTACTGAAACTGAAACAAACCACAGGGCCCCTAACATCCAATGCAGTTTCAGTTAAGAGCGAGAAACGTGTGAGCTTCGTGAACAATGTAGCTTCCTTTGAGCTGAAAAGTGAGTGCGTTTACCTGAAAAGAAGTCTTGCTTGTAGGAAGACACAGAGCCTGGCATTTGTCTCCGATTCTGAAGGGAAACACACAGCACAGTGCTCATCCATGAAACACACTCTTCTTTAAAGCAAGAAGCACGCTCTTGCTTTATAGAGTCTCTAATAAGGCAGGAAACGTGAGGGAGCTCAGAACAAAAGAACCATGTTTCCTACACACATTGACCATATCTAGTTCAACTCTGCTTCTGAAACTGATACAAACCGCAGGTCCTCTAACATCCAATGCTTTTCAGTTAAGAGAGAAAAACGTGTGAGCTTCGTCAACAATGAAGCTTAGTTTGAGCTGAAAGTGAGTTCTTATAACCGAAACGAGTCTTGATTGTAAAAGACACAGAGCCTGGCATTTAACTCTGTTTCTGAAGGGAAACACACAGAACAGTTCTCATCCATGAAACACACTCTCATTTAGGGCAATATGCACGCTCTTGCTTTCTAGAATCTCTAATAAGGCGGGAAACGTGAGTGTGCTCAGAACAAAAGAACCGTGTTTCCTTCACATACGGACCATATCTAGTTCAACTCTGCTTCTGAAACTGAAGCAAACCACAGGGCCCCTAACATCCAATGCTTTTAAGAGCGAGAAACGTGTGAGCTTCGTGAACGATGTAGCTTCCTTTGAGCTGAAAAGTGAGTGTGTTTACCTGAAACGAAGTCTTGTGTGTAGGAAGACACAGAGCCTGGCATTTAACTCCGATTCTTAAGGGAAACACACAGCACAGTTCTCCTCCATGAAACACACTCTGCTTTAGAGCCAGAAGGACGCTCTTGCTTTCTAGAGTCTCTAATAAGGCGGGAAACGGGAGTGTGCTCAGACAAAACAACAGTGTTTCCTACACACACGGAACATACCTAGTTCAACTCTGCTTCTGAAACTGATACAAACCACAGGTCCTCTAACATCCAATGCTTTTCAGTTAAGAGCGAGAAACGTGTGAGCTTCGTGAACGATGTAGCTTCGTTTGAGCTAAAGGTGAGTTCTTATAACCGAAACGAGTCTTGATTGTAAAAGACACAGAGCCTGGCATTTAACTCCTTTTCTGAAGGGAAAAACACAGGACATTTCTCATCCATGAAACACACTCTGCTTTAGAGCAATAAGCACGCTCTTGCTTTCTAGAGTCTCTAAAAAGGCGGGAAACGTGAGTGTGCTCAGAACAAAAGAACCGTGTTTCCTACACACACAGACCATATCTAGTTCAACTCTGCTTCAGAAACTGATACAAACCACAGGGCCTCTAACATCCAATGCATTTCAGTTAAGAGCGAGAAACGTGTGAGCTTCGTGTACGATGTTGCTTCTTTTGATCTAAAAAGTGAGTGTGTTTACCTGAAACGAAGTATTTCTTGTAGGAAGACACAGAGCCTGGCATTTAACTCCGTTTATGAAGGGAAACACACAACACGGTTCTCTTCCATGAAAAACACTCTTCTTTAAAGCAAGAAGCACGGTCTTGCTTTCCAGAGTCTCAAATAAGGCAGGAAACGTGAGTGAGCTCAGAACAAAAGAACCGTGTTTCCTACATACATTGACCATTGCTAGTTCAACTCTGCTTCTGAAACTGATACAAACCACAGGTCCTCTAACATCCAATGCTTTTCAGTTAAGAGCGAGAAACGTGTGAGCTTCGTAAACGATGTAGCTTCCTGTGATCTGAAAAGTGAGTGTGTTTACCTGAAACGAAGTCTTGCTTGTAGGATTTGCAGAGCCTGGCATTTAACATCGTTTCTGAAGGGAAACACAAAACACGGTTCTCTTCCATGAAAAACACTCTTCTTCAAAGCAAGAAGCACGCTCTTGCTTTCTAGAGTCTCTAGTAAGGCAGGAAACGTGAGTGAGCTCAGAACAAAAGAACCGTGTTTCCTACACACATTAACCATATCTAGTTCAACTCTCCTTCTGAAACTGATACAAACCACAGGTCCTCTAACATCAGATGCTTCTCAGTTAAGATAGAAAAACGTGTGAGCTTCGTCAACGATGTACCTTAGTTTGAGCTGAAGTGAGTTCTTATACCCGAAACGAAGTCTTGATTGTAAAAGACACAGAGCCTGGCATTTAACTCCGTTTCTGAAGGGAAACACACAGCACAGTTCTCATCCATGAAACACACTCTGCTTTAGAGCAAGAAGCATGCTCTTGCTTTCTAGATTCTCCAATAAGGCGGGAAACGTGAGTGGGCTCAGAACAAAGAACCGTGTTTCCTACACACACGGACCATATCAAGTTCAACTCTGCTTCTGAAACTGATAAAAACGACAGGTCCTCTAACATCCAATGATTTTCAGTTAAGAGCGAGAAACGTGTGAGCTTCGTGAACGATGTAGCTTCCTTTGAGCTGAAAAGGGAGGGCGTTTACCTAAAACAAAGTTTTGCCTGTAGGAAGACACAGAGCGTTGCATTGAACTCCGGTTCTGAAGGGAAGAACACAGCACAGTTCTCATCCATGAAACACACTCTGCTTTAGAGCAAGAAGCATGCTCTTGCTTTCTAGATTCTCTAATAAGGCGGGAAACGTGAGTGGGTGCAGAACAAAAGAACCGTGTTTCCTACACCAAGGACCATATCTAGGTCTACTCTGCTTCTGAAACTTGTACAAACCACAGGTCCTCTAACATCCAATGCTTTCAGTTAAGAGCGAGAAACGTGTGAGCTCTGTGAACGATGTAGCTTCCATTGAGCTGAAAAGTGAGTGAGTTTACCTGAAACGAAGTCTTACTTGTAGGACGACACAGAGCCTCGCATTTAACTCCTTTTCTGAAGGGAAAAACACAGCACATTTCTCATCCATGAAACACACTCTGCTTTAGAGCAATAAGCACGCTCTTGCTTTCTAGAGTCTCTAATTAGGCGGGAAACATGAGTGTGCTCAGAAGAAAAGAACCGTTTTTCCTACACACACGGACCATATCTAGTTCAACTCAGCTTCGAAAAATGATACAAACCACATGTCCTCTAACATCCAATGCTTATCACTTAAGAACAAAAAACGTGTGAGCTACCTGAAAGATGCAGCTTCGTTTGAGCTGAAAGTGAGTGTGTTTACCCGAAACGAACTCTTGCTTGTAGGAAGACACAGAGCCTGGCATTTAACTCCGTTTCTGAAGGGAAACACACAGCACAGTGCTCATCCATGAAACACACTCTGCTTTAGAGCCAGAAGCACGCTTTTGCTTTCCAGACTCTCTAATAAGGCAGGAAATGTGAGTGTGGTCATAACAAAAGAACCGTCTTTCCTACACACATGGACCATATCTAGTTCAAATCTGCTTCTGAAACTGATACAAACCACAGGTGCTCTAACATCAAATGCTTTTCAGTTAAGAGCGAAAAATGTGAGAGCTTTGTGAAACATGTAGCTTCCTTTGAGATGATAGTGAGTACGTTTATCCGAAATGAAGTCTTGATTGTAAAAGACAAAGAGCCTGGCATTTAACTGGGTTTCTGAAGCGAAACACACAGCACAGTTCTGATCCATGAAACACACTCTACTTTAGAGCAAGAAGCATGCTCTTGATTTCTAGAGTCTCTAATAAGGCGGGAAACGTGATTGGGCTCAGAAGAAAAGATCCGTGTTTCCTACACACACGGACCATATCTAGTTCAACTCTGCTTCTGAAACTGATACAAACCACAGGTCCTCCTACATCCAATGCTTTTGAGATAAGAGTGAGAAACGCGTGAGCTTCGTGAACGATGTAGCTTACTTTGAGCTGAAAAGTGAGTGCGTTTACCTGAAACGAAGTCTTGCTTGTAGGAAGACACAGAGCCTGGCATTTAACTCCGTTTATGAAGGGAAACACACAACACGGTTCTCTTCCATGAAAAACACTCTTCTTTAAAGCAAGAAGCACGTTGATGCTTTCCAGAGTATCTAATAAGGCAGGAAACGTGAGTGAGCTCAGAACAAAAGAACCGTGTTTCCTACACACATTGACCATAGCTAGTTCAACTCTGCTTCTGAAACTGATACAAACCACAGGTCCCCTAACATCCAATGCTTCTCAGTTAAGAGAGAAAAACTTGTGAGCTTCGTGTACGATGTAGTTTTATTTGAGCTGAAAGTGAGTTCTTATACCTGAAACGAAATGTTGATTGTAAAAGACACAGAGCCTGGCATTTAACTCCGTTTCTGAAGGAAAACACACAGCACAGTTCTCATCCATGAAACACACTCTGCTTTAGAGCAAGAAGCACGCTCTTGCTTTCTAGATTCTCTAATAAGGCGGCAAACATGACTGTGCTCAGAACAAAAGAACCGTGTTTCCTACACACATGGACCATATCTAGTTAAACTCTGCTTCTGAAACTGATACAAACCACAGGTCCTCTAACATCCAATGCTTCTCAGTTAAGAGAGAAAAACGTGTGAGCTTCGTGAACCATGTAGCTTCGTTTGAGCTGAAAGTGAGTTCTTATACCCGAAATGAAGTCTTGATTGTAAAAGACACAGAGCCTGTCATTTAACTCCGTTTCTGAAGGGAAACACACAGCACAGTTCTCATCCATGAAACACACTCTGCTTTAGAGCAAGAAGCAGGCTCTTTCTTTCTAGAGTCTCTAATAAGGCGGGAACCGTGAGTGTGCTCAGAACAAAAGAACCGTGTTTCCTACACACACGGACAATATCTAGTTCAACTCTGCTTCTGAAACTGATAAACACCACAGGTCCTCTAACATCCAATGCTTTTCAGATAATAGCAAGAAACGTGTGGGCTTCATGAACGATGTTGCTTCTTTTGATGTAAAAAGTGAGTGCGTTTACCTGAAACGAAGTCTTGCTTGTAGGAAGACACAGAGACTGGCAATTAATTCCGGTTCTGAAGGGGAAAACACAGCACAGTTCTCATCCATGAAACACACTCTGCTTTAGAGCCAGAAGCATGCTCTTTCTTTCCAGAGTCTCTAATAAGGCGGGAAACGTGAGTGGGCTCAGAATAAAAGATCCGTGTTTCCTACACACATTGACCATAAATAGTTCAACTCTGCTTCTGAAACTGATAAAAACCACAGGTCCTCTAACATCCAATGCTTTTCAGATAATAGCGAGAAACGTGTGAGCTTCATGAACGATGTTGCTTCTTTTGATCTAAAAAGTGAGTGCGTTTACCTGAAACGAAGTCTTGCTTGTAGGAAGACACAGAGACTGGCATTTAACTCGGTTTCTGAAGGGAAACACACTGCATGGTTCTCTTCCATGAAAAACACTCTTCTTTAAAGCAAGAAGCACGTTCATGCTTTCCAGAGTCTCTAATAAGGCAGGAAACGTGAGTGTGCTCAGAACAAAAGAACTTGTTTCCTACACACATTGACCATAGCTAGTTAAACTCTGCTTCTGAAACTGATACAAACCACAGGTCCTCTAACATCCAATGCTTCTCAGTTAAGAGAGAAAAACTTGTGAGCTTCGTGTACGATGTAGTTTTATTTGAGCTGAAAGTGAGTTCTTATACCTGAAACGAAATGTTGATTGTAAAAGACACAGAGCCTGGCATTTAACTCCGTTTCTGAAGGAAAACACACAGCACAGTTCTCATCCATGAAACACACTCTGCTTTAGAGCAAGAAGCACGCTCTTGCTTTCTAGATTCTCTAATAAGGCGGCAAACATGACTGTGCTCAGAACAAAAGAACCGTGTTTCCTACACACATGGACCATATCTAGTTAAACTCTGCTTCTGAAACTGATACAAACCACAGGTCCTCTAACATCCAATGCTTCTCAGTTAAGAGAGAAAAACGTGTGAGCTTCGTGAACCATGTAGCTTCGTTTGAGCTGAAAGTGAGTTCTTATACCCGAAATGAAGTCTTGATTGTAAAAGACACAGAGCCTGTCATTTAACTCCGTTTCTGAAGGGAAACACACAGCACAGTTCTCATCCATGAAACACACTCTGCTTTAGAGCAAGAAGCAGGCTCTTTCTTTCTAGAGTCTCTAATAAGGCGGGAACCGTGAGTGTGCTCAGAACAAAAGAACCGTGTTTCCTACTCACACGGACAATATCTAGTTCAACTCTGCTTCTGAAACTGATAAACACCACAGGTCCTCTAACATCCAGTGCTTTTCAGATAATAGCAAGAAACGTGTGGGCTTCATGAACGATATTGCTTCTTTTGATGTAAAAAGTGAGTGCGTTTACCTGAAACGAAGTCTTGCTTGTAGGAAGACACAGAGACTGGCAATTAATTCCGGTTCTGAAGGGGAAAACACAGCACAGTTCTCATCCATGAAACACACTCTGCTTTAGAGCCAGAAGCATGCTCTTTCTTTCCAGAGTCTCTAATAAGGCGGGAAACGTGAGTGGGCTCAGAACAAAAGATCCGTGTTTCCTACACACATTGACCATAAATAGTTCAACTCTGCTTCTGAAACTGATAAAAACCACAGGTCCTCTAACATCCAATGCTTTTCAGATAATAGCGAGAAACGTGTGAGCTTCATGAACGATGTTGCTTCTTTTGATCTAAAAAGTGAGTGCGTTTACCTGAAACGAAGTCTTGCTTGTAGGAAGACACAGAGACTGGCATTTAACTCGGTTTCTGAAGGGAAACACACTGCATGGTTCTCTTCCATGAAAAACACTCTTCTTTAAAGCAAGAAGCACGTTCATGCTTTCCAGAGTCTCTAATAAGGCAGGAAACGTGAGTGTGCTCAGAACAAAAGAACTTGTTTCCTACACACATTGACCATAGCTAGTTCAACTCTGCTTCTGAAACTGATACAAACCACAGGTCCTCTAACATCCAATGCTTCTCAGTTAAGAGAGAAAAACTTGTGAGCTTCGTGAACGATGTAGTTTTGTTTGAGCTGAAAGTGAGTTCTTATACCTGAAACAAAGTGTTGATTGTAAAAGACACAGAGCCTGGCATTTAACTCCGTTTCTGAAGGAAAACACACAGCACAGTTCTCGTCCATGAAACACACTCTGCTTTAGAGCAAGAAGCACGCTCTTGCTTTCTAGATTCTCTAATAAGGCGGCAAACATGACTGTGCTCAGAACAAAAGAACCGTGTTTCCTACACACACGGACCATATCTAGTTCAACTCTGCTTCTGAAACTGATACAAACCACAGGTCCTCTAACATCCAATGCTTTTCAGTTAAGAGCGAGAAACGTGTGAGCTTCGTGAATGATGTAGCTTCCTTTGAGCTGAAAAGTCAGTGCGTTTACCTGAAACGAAGTCTTGCTTGTAGGAAGACACAGAGCCTGGCATTTAACTCCGGTTCTGAAGGGAAATACACAGCACAGTTCTCATCCATGAAACACAATCTGCTTTAGAGCAAGAAGCATGCTCTTTCTTTCTAGAGTCTCAATTAAGGAAGGAAATGTGTGTGAGCTCAGAACAAAAGAATCGTGTTTCCTACACACATTGACCATATCTAGATCAACTCTGCTTCTGAAACTGATACAAACCACAGGTACTCTAACATCCAATGCTTTTCAGTTAAGACCAAAAAACGTGAGAGCTTCGTGAACCATGTAGCTTCGTTTGAGATGATAGTGAGTGCGTTTTCCCGAAACAAAATCTTGATAATAAAAGACAAAGAGCCTGGCATTTAACTCCGTTTCAGAAGGGAAACACACAGCACAGTTTTCATCCATGAAACACACTCTGCTTTAGAGCAAGAAGCCCGCTCTTGCTTTCTAGATTCTCTAATAAGGCGGCAAATATGACAGTGCTCAGAACAAAAGATACGTGTTTCCTACACACACGGACCATATCTAGGTCAACTCTGCTTCTGAAACTGATACAAACCACAGGGCCTCTAACATCCAATGCTTTTGAGTTAAGAGCAAGAAACGTGTGAGCTTCTTGAACGATGTAGCTTCCTTTGAGCTGAAAAGTGAGTGCGTTTACCTGAAACGAAGTCTTGCTTGTTTGAAGACACAGAGCCTGGCATTGAACTCCGTTTCTGAAGGGAAACACACAGCACGGTGCTCATCCATTAAACACACCCTGCTTTAGAGCCAGAAGCATGCTCTTGCTTTCTAGAGTCTCAAATAAGGCGGGTAACGTGAGTGTGCTCAGAACAAAAGAACCGTGTTTCCTACACACATGGACCATATCTAGTTAAACTCTGCTTCTGAAACTGATACAAATCACAGGTCCTCTAACATCCAATGCTTCTCAGTTAAGAGAGAAAAAGGTGTGAGCTTCGTGAACCATGTAGCTTCGTTTGAGCTGAAAGTGAGTTCTTATACCCGAAACGAAGTCTTGATTGTAAAAGACACAGAGCCTGTCATTTAACTCCGTTTCTGAAGGGAAACACACAGCACAGTTCTCATCCATGAAACACACTCTGCTTTAGAGCAAGAAGCAGGCTCTTGCTTTCTAGAGTCTCTAATAAGGCGGGAACCGTGAGTGTGCTCAGAACAAAAGAACAGTGTTTCCTACACACACGGACAATATCTAGTTCAACTCTGCTTCTGAAACTGATAAACACCACAGGTCCTCTAACATCCAATGCTTTTCAGATAATAGCAAGAAACGTGTGGGCTTCATGAACGATGTTCCTTCTTTTGGTCTAAAAAGTGAGTGCGTTTACCTGAAACGAAGTCTTGCTTGTAGGAAGACACAGAGACTGGCATTTAACTCCGTTTCTGAAGGGAAACACACTGCACGGTTCTCATCCATGAAACATACTCTGCTTTAAATCAAGAAGCACACTATTGCTTTCTAGAGTCTCTAATAAGGCAGGAAACGTGAGTGTGCTCAGAACAAAAGAACCGTGTTTCCTACACACATTGACCATAAATAGTTCAACTCTGCTTCTGAAACTGATACAAACCACAGGTGCTCTAACATCAAATGCTTTTCAGTTAAGAGCGAAAAACGTGAGAGCTTTGTGAAACATGTAGCTTCCTTTGAGATGATAGTGAGTACGTTTACCCGAAATGAAGTCTTGATTGTAAAAGACAAAGAGCCTGGCATTTAACTCCGTTTCTGAAGCGAAACACACAGCACAGTTCTGATCCATGAAACACACTCTGCTTTAGAGCAAGAAGCACGCTCTTGCTTTCTAGATTCTCTAATAAGACGACAAACATGACTGTGCTCAGAACAAAAGAACCGTGTTTCCTACACACACGGACCATATCTAGTTCAACTCTGCTTCTGAAACTGACACAAACCACAGGGCCTCTAACATCCAATGCTTTTGAGTTAAGAGCGAGAAACTTGTGAGCTTCGTGAACGATGTAGCTTCCTTTGAGCTGAAAAGGGAGGGCGTTTATCTGAAACGAAATCTTGCTTGTTTGAAGACACAGAGCCTGGCATTGAACTCCGTTTCTGAAGGGAAACACACAGCACGGTGATCATCCATTAAACACACCCTGCTTTAGAGCCAGATGCATGCTCTTGCTTTCTAGAGTCTCAAATAAGGTGGGTAACGTGAGTGTGCTCAGAACAAAAGAACCGTGTTTCCTACACACATGGACCATATCTAGTTAAACTCTGCTTCTGAAACTGATACAAACCACAGGTCCTCTAACATCCAATGCTTCTCAGTTAAGAGATAAAAACGTGTGAGCTTCGTGAACCATGTAGCTTCCTTTGAGCTGAAAGTGAGTTCTTATACCCGAAATGAAGTCTTGATTGTAAAAGACACAGAGCCTGTCATTTAACTCCGTTTCTGAAGGGAAACACACAGCACAGTTCTCATCCATGAAACACACTCTGCTTTAGAGCAAGAAGCAGGCTCTTTCTTTCTAGAGTCTCTAATAAGGCGGGAACCGTGAGTGTGCTCAGAACAAAAGAACCGTGTTTCCTACACACACGGACAATATCTAGTTCAACTCTGCTTCTGAAACTGATAAACACCACAGGTCCTCTAACATCCAATGCTTTTCAGATAATAGCAAGAAACGTGTGGGCTTCATGAACGATGTTGCTTCTTTTGATCTAAAAAGTGAGTGCGTTTACCTGAAACGAAATCTTGCTTGTAGGAAGACACAGAGACTGGCAATTAATTCCGGTTCTGAAGGGAAAAACACAGCACAGTTCTCCTCCATGAAACACACTCTGCTTTAGAGCAAGAAGCATGCTCTTTCTTTCCAGAATCTCTAATAAGGCAGGAAACGTGAGTGAGCTCAGAACAAAAGAACCGTGTTTCCTACACACATTGACCATAGCTAGTTCAACTCTGCTTCTGAAACTGATACAAACCACAGGTCCTCGAATATCCAATGCTTCTCAGTTAAGAGAGAAAAACGTGTGAGCTTCGTGAACGATGTAGTTTTGTTTGAGCTGAAAGTGAGTTCTTATACCTGAAACGAAGTGTTGATTGTAAAAGACACAGAGCCTGGCATTTAACTCCGTTTCTGAAGGAAAACACACAGCACAGTTCTCATCCATGAAACACACTCTGCTTTAGAGCAAGAAGCACGCTCTTGCTTTCTAGATTCTCTAATAAGGCGGCAAACATGACAGTGCTCAGAAGAAAAGATCCGTGTTTCCTACAGACACGGACCATATCTAGGTCAACTCTGCTTCTGAAACTGATACAAACCACAGGGCCTCTAACATCCAATGCTTTTGAGTTCAGAGCGAGAAACGTGTGAGCTTCGTGAACGATGTAGCTTCCTTTGAGCTGAAAAGGGAGGGCGTTTATCTGAAACGAAGTCTTGCTTGTTTGAAGACACAGAGCCTGGCATTGAACTCCGTTTCTGAAGGGAAACACACAGCACGGTGCTCATCCATTAAACACACCCTGCTTTAGAGCCAGAATCATGCTCTTGCTTTCTAGAGTCTCAAATAAGGCGGGTAACGTGAGTGTGCTCAGAACAAAAGAACCTTGTTTCCTACACACATGGACCATATCTAGTTAAACTCTGCTTCTGAAACTGATACAAACCACAGGTCCTCTAACATCCAATGCTTCTCAGTTAAAGGAGAAAAACGTGTGAGCTTCGTGAACCATGTAGCTTCGTTTGAGCTGAAAGTGAGTTCTTATACCCGAAACGAAGTCTTGATTGTAAAAGACACAGAGCCTGGCATTTAACTCCGTTTCTGAAGGGAAACACACAGCACAGTTCTCATCCATGAAACACACTCTGCTTTAGAGCAAGAAGCAGGCTCTTGCTTTCTAGAGTCTCTAATAAGGCGGGAAACGTGAGTGGGCTCAGAACAAAAGATCCGTGTTTCCTACACACATTGACCATAAATAGTTCAACTCTGCTTCTGAAACTGATAAAAACCACAGGTCCTCTAACATCCAATGCTTTTCAGATAATAGCGAGAAACGTGTGAGCTTCATGAACGATGTTGCTTCTTTTGATCTAAAAAGTGAGTGCGTTTACCTGAAACGAAGTCTTGCTTGTAGGAAGACACAGAGACTGGCATTTAACTCCGTTTCTGAAGGGAAACACACTGCACGGTTCTCATCCATGAAACATACTCTGCTTTAAATCAAGAAGCACACTATTGCTTTCTAGAGTCTCTTAAGGCAGGAAACGTGAGTGTGCTCAGAACAAAAGAACCGTGTTTCCTACACACATTGACCATAAATAGTTCAACTCTGCTTCTGAAACTGATACAAACCACAGGTGCTCTAACATCAAATGCTTTTCAGTTAAGAGCGAAAAACGTGAGAGCTTTGTGAAACATGTAGCTTCCTTTGAGATGATAGTGAGTACGTTTACCCGAAATGAAGTCTTGATTGTAAAAGACAAAGAGCCTGGCATTTAACTCCGTTTCTGAAGCGAAACACACAGCACAGTTCTGATCCATGAAACACACTCTACTTTAGAGCAAGAAGCATGCTCTTGATTTCTGGAGTCTCTAATAAGGCGGGAAACGTGAGTGGGCTCAGAAGAAAAGATCCGTGTTTCCTACACACACGGACCATATCTAGTTCAACTCTGCTTCTGAAACTGATACAAACCACAGGTCCTCTAACATCCAATGCTTTTGAGTTAAGAGCGAGAAACGTGTGAGCTTCTTGAACGATGTAGCTTCCTTTGAGCTGAAGAGTGAGTGCGTTTACCTGAAACGAAGTCTTGCTTGTTTGAAGACACAGAGCCTGGCATTGAACTCCGTTTCTGAAGGGAAACACACAGCATGGTGCTCATCCATTAAACACACCCTGCTTTAGAGCCAGAAGCATGCTCTTGCTTTCTAGATTCTCAAATAAGGCGGGTAACGTGAGTGTGCTCAGAACAAAAGAACCGTGTTTCCTACACACATGGACCATATCTAGTTAAATTCTGCTTCTGAAACTGATACAAACCACAGGTCCTCTAACATCCAATGCTTTTCAGTTAAGAGCGAGAAAGTGTGAGCTTCGTGAACAATGTAGCTTCTTTTGAGCTGAAAAGTGAGTGCGTTTACCTGAAACGAAGTCTTGCTTGTAGGAAGACACAGAGCCTGGCATTGAACTCCGTTTCTGAAGGAAAACACACAGCACAGTTCTCATCCATGAAACACACTCTGCTTTAGAGCAAGAAGAACGCTCTTGCTTTCTAGATTCTCTAATAAGGCGGCAAACATGACTGTGCTCAGAACAAAAGAACCGTGTTTCCTACACACACGGACCATATCTAGTTCAACTCTGCTTCTGAAACTGATACAAACCACAAGTCCTCTAACATCCAATGCTTTTGAGTTAAGAGCGAGAAACGTGTGTGCTTCGTGAATGATGTAGCTTCCTTTGAGCTGAAAAGTCAGTGCGTTTGCCTGAAACGAAGTCTTGCTTGTAGGAAGACACAGAGCCTGGCATTTAACTCCGGTTCTGAAGGGAAATACACAGCACAGTTCTCAACCATGAAACACACTCTGCTTTAGCGCAAGAAGCATGCTCTTTCTTTCTAGAGTCTCTAATAAGGCAGGAAATGTGCGTGAGCTCAGAACAAAAGAATCGTGTTTCCTACACACATTGACCATATCTTGATCAACTCTGCTTCTGAAACTGATACAAACCACAGGTCCTCTAACATCCAATGCTTTTCAGTTAAGACCAAAAAACGTGAGAGCTTCGTGAACCATGTAGCTTCGTTTGAGATGATAGTGAGTGCGTTTTCCCGAAACAAAATCTTGATTATAAAAGACAAAGAGGCTGGCATTTAACTCCGTTTCTGAAGGGAAACACACAGCACAGTTCTCATCCATGAAACACACTCTGCTTTAGAGCAAGAAGCACGCTCTTGCTTTCTAGATTCTCTAATGAGGAGGCAAACATGACAGTGCTCAGAAGAAATGATCCGTGTTTCCTACAGACACGGACCATATCTAGGTCAACTCTGCTTCTGAAACTGATACAAACCACAGGGCCTCTAACATCCAATGATTTTGAGTTCAGAGCGAGAAACGTGTGAGCTTCGTGAACGATGTAGCTTCCTTTGAGCTGAAAAGGGAGGGCGTTTATCTGAAACGAAGTCTTGCTTGTTTGAAGACACAGAGCCTGGCATTGAACTCCGTTTCTGAAGGGAAACACACAGCAAGGTGCTCATCCATTAAACACGCCCTGCTTTAGAGCCAGAAGCATGCTCTTGCTTTCTAGAGTCTCAAATAAGGTGGGTAACGTGAGTGTGCTCAGAACAAAAGAACCGTGTTTCCTACACACATGGACCATATCTAGTTAAACTCTGCTTCTGAAACTGATACAAACCACAGGTCCTCTAATATCCAATGCTTCTCAGTTAAGAGAGAAAAACGTGTGAGCTTCGTGAACCATGTAGCTTCGTTTGAGCTGAAAGTGAGTTCTTATACCCGAAACGAAGTCTTGATTGTAAAAGACACAGAGCCTGGCATTAAACTCCGTTTCTGAAGGGAAACACACAGCACAGTTCTCATCCATGAAACACACTCTGCTTTAGAGCAAGAAGCAGGCTCTTGCTTTCTAGAGTCTCTAATAAGGCGGGAACCGTGAGTGTGCTCAGAACAAAAGAACCGTGTTTCCTACACACACGGACAATATCTAGTTCAAATCTGCTTCTGAAACTTATACAAACCACAGGTCCTCTAACATCCAATGCTTTTCAGATAATAGCAAGAAACGTGTGGGCTTCTTGAACGATGTTGCTTCTTTTGATCTAAAAATTGAGTGCGTTTACCTGAAACGAAGTCTTGCTTGTAGGAAGACACAGAGACTTGCAATTAACTCCGGTTCTGAAGGGAAAAACACAGCACAGTTCTCATCCATGAAACACACTCTGCTTTAGAGCAAGAAGCATGCTCTTTCTTTCCAGAATCTCTAATAAGGCAGGAAACGTGAGTGAGCTCAGAACAAAAGAACCGTGTTTCCTACACACATTGACCATAGCTAGTTCAACTCTGCTTCTGAAACTGATACAAACCACAGGTCCTCGAATATCCAATGCTTCTCAGTTAAGAGAGAAAAACGTGTGAGCTTCGTGAACGATGTAGTTTTGTTTGAGCTGAAAGTGAGTTCTTATACCTGAAACGAAGTGTTGATTGTAAAAGACACAGAGCCTGGCATTTAACTCCGTTTCTGAAGGAAAACACACAGCACAGTTCTCATCCATGAAACACACTCTGCTTTAGAGCAAGAAGCACGCTCTTGCTTTCTAGATTCTCTAATAAGGCGGCAAACATGACAGTGCTCAGAAGAAAAGATCCGTGTTTCCTACAGACACGGACCATATCTAGGTCAACTCTGCTTCTGAAACTGATACAAACCACAGGGCCTCTAACATCCAATGCTTTTGAGTTCAGAGCGAGAAACGTGTGAGCTTCGTGAACGATGTAGCTTCCTTTGAGCTGAAAAGGGAGGGCGTTTATCTGAAACGAAGTCTTGCTTGTTTGAAGACACAGAGCCTGGCATTGAACTCCGTTTCTGAAGGGAAACACACAGCACGGTGCTCATCCATTAAACACACCCTGCTTTAGAGCCAGAATCATGCTCTTGCTTTCTAGAGTCTCAAATAAGGCGGGTAACGTGAGTGTGCTCAGAACAAAAGAACCTTGTTTCCTACACACATGGACCATATCTAGTTAAACTCTGCTTCTGAAACTGATACAAACCACAGGTCCTCTAACATCCAATGCTTCTCAGTTAAAGGAGAAAAACGTGTGAGCTTCGTGAACCATGTAGCTTCGTTTGAGCTGAAAGTGAGTTCTTATACCCGAAACGAAGTCTTGATTGTAAAAGACACAGAGCCTGGCATTTAACTCCGTTTCTGAAGGGAAACACACTGCACGGTTCTCATCCATGAAACATACTCTGCTTTAAATCAAGAAGCACACTATTGCTTTCTAGAGTATCTTAAGGCAGGAAACGTGAGTGTGCTCAGAACAAAAGAACCGTGTTTCCTACACACATTGACCATAAATAGTTCAACTCTGCTTCTGAAACTGATACAAACCACAGGTGCTCTAACATCAAATGCTTTTCAGTTAAGAGCGAAAAACGTGAGAGCTTTGTGAAACATGTAGCTTCCTTTGAGATGAAAGTGAGTACGTTTACCCGAAATGAAGTCTTGATTGTAAAAGACAAAGAGCCTGGCATTTAACTCCGTTTCTGAAGCGAAACACACAGCACAGTTCTGATCCATGAAACACACTCTACTTTAGAGCAAGAAGCATGCTCTTGATTTCTGGAGTCTCTAATTAGGCGGGAAACGTGAGTGGGCTCAGAAGAAAAGATCCGTGTTTCCTACACACACGGACCATATCTAGTTCAACTCTGCTTCTGAAACTGATACAAACCACAGGTCCTCTAACATCCAATGCTTTTGAGTTAAGAGCGAGAAACGTGTGAGCTTCTTGAACGATGTAGCTTCCTTTGAGCTGAAGAGTGAGTGCGTTTACCTGAAACGAAGTCTTGCTTGTTTGAAGACACAGAGCCTGGCATTGAACTCCGTTTCTGAAGGGAAACACACAGCACGGTGCTCATCCATTAAACACACCCTGCTTTAGAGCCAGAAGCATGCTCTTGCTTTCTAGATTCTCAAATAAGGTGGGTAACGTGAGTGTGCTCAGAACAAAAGAACCGTGTTTCCTACACACATGGACCATATCTAGTTAAATTCTGCTTCTGAAACTGATACAAACCACAGGTCCTCTAACATCCAATGCTTTTCAGTTAAGAGCGAGAAAGTGTGAGCTTCGTGAACAATGTAGCTTCTTTTGAGCTGAAAAGTGAGTGCGTTTACCTGAAACGAAGTCTTGCTTGTAGGAAGACACAGAGCCTGGCATTTAACTCCGTTTCTGAAGGAAAACACACAGCACAGTTCTCATCCATGAAACACACTCTGCTTTAGAGCAAGAAGAACGCTCTTGCTTTCTAGATTCTCTAATAAGGCGGCAAACATGACTGTGCTCAGAACAAAAGAACCGTGTTTCCTACACACACGGACCATATCTAGTTCAACTCTGCTTCTGAAACTGATACAAACCACAAGTCCTCTAACATCCAATGCTTTTGAGTTAAGAGCGAGAAACGTGTGTGCTTCGTGAATGATGTAGCTTCCTTTGAGCTGAAAAGTCAGTGCGTTTGCCTGAAACGAAGTCTTGCTTGTAGGAAGACACAGAGCCTGGCATTTAACTCCGGTTCTGAAGGGAAATACACAGCACAGTTCTCAACCATGAAACACACTCTGCTTTAGCGCAAGAAACATGCTCTTTCTTTCTAGAGTCTCTAATAAGGCAGGAAATGTGCGTGAGCTCAGAACAAAAGAATCGTGTTTCCTACACACATTGACCATATCTTGATCAACTCTGCTTCTGAAACTGATACAAACCACAGGTCCTCTAACATCCAATGCTTTTCAGTTAAGACCAAAAAACGTGAGAGCTTCGTGAACCATGTAGCTTCGTTTGAGATGATAGTGAGTGCGTTTTCCCGAAACAAAATCTTGATTATAAAAGACAAAGAGGCTGGCATTTAACTCCGTTTCTGAAGGGAAACACACAGCACAGTTCTCATCCATGAAACACACTCTGCTTTAGAGCAAGAAGCACGCTCTTGCTTTCTAGATTCTCTAATGAGGAGGCAAACATGACAGTGCTCAGAAGAAATGATCCGTGTTTCCTACAGACACGGACCATATCTAGGTCAACTCTGCTTCTGAAACTGATACAAACCACAGGGCCTCTAACATCCAATGATTTTGAGTTCAGAGCGAGAAACGTGTGAGCTTCGTGAACGATGTAGCTTCCTTTGAGCTGAAAAGGGAGGGCGTTTATCTGAAACGAAGTCTTGCTTGTTTGAAGACACAGAGCCTGGCATTGAACTCCGTTTCTGAAGGGAAACACACAGCAAGGTGATCATCCATTAAACACGCCCTGCTTTAGAGCCAGAAGCATGCTCTTGCTTTCTAGAGTCTCAAATAAGGTGGGTAACGTGAGTGTGCTCAGAACAAAAGAACCGTGTTTCCTACACACATGGACCATATCTAGTTAAACTCTGCTTCTGAAACTGATACAAACCACAGGTCCTCTAACATCCAATGCTTCTCAGTTAAGAGATAAAAACGTGTGAGCTTCGTGAACCATGTAGCTTCCTTTGAGCTGAAAGTGAGTTCTTATACCCGAAATGAAGTCTTGATTGTAAAAGACACAGAGCTTGTCATTTAACTCCGTTTCTGAAGGGAAACACACAGCACAGTTCTCATCCATGAAACACACTCTGCTTTAGAGCAAGAAGCAGGCTCTTGCTTTCTAGAGTCTCTAATAAGGCGGGAACCGTGAGTGTGCTCAGAACAAAAGAACCGTGTTTCCTACACACACGGACAATATCTAGTTAAACTCTGCTTCTGAAACTGATAAACACCACAGGTCCTCTAACATCCAATGCTTTTCAGATAATAGCAAGAAACGTGTGGGCTTCATGAACGATGTTGCTTCTTTTGATCTAAAAAGTGAGTGCGTTTACCTGAAACGAAGTCTTGCTTGTAGGAAGACACAGAGACTGGCAATTAATTCCGGTTCTGAAGGGAAAAACACAGCACAGTTCTCATCCATGAAACACACTCTGCTTTAGAGCAAGAAGCATGCTCTTTCTTTCCAGAATCTCTAATAAGGCAGGAAACGTGAGTGAGCTCAGAACAAAAGAACCGTGTTTCCTACACACATTGACCATAGCTAGTTCAACTCTGCTTCTGAAACTGATACAAACCACAGGTCCTCGAATATCCAATGCTTCTCAGTTAAGAGAGAAAAACGTGTGAGCTTCGTGAACGATGTAGTTTTGTTTGAGCTGAAAGTGAGTTCTTATACCTGAAACGAAGTGTTGATTGTAAAAGACACAGAGCCTGGCATTTAACTCCGTTTCTGAAGGAAAACACACAGCACAGTTCTCATCCATGAAACACACTCTGCTTTAGAGCAAGAAGCACGCTCTTGCTTTCTAGATTCTCTAATAAGGCGGCAAACATGACAGTGCTCAGAAGAAAAGATCCGTGTTTCCTACAGACACGGACCATATCTAGGTCAACTCTGCTTCTGAAACTGATACAAACCACAGGGCCTCTAACATCCAATGCTTTTGAGTTCAGAGCGAGAAACGTGTGAGCTTCGTGAACGATGTAGCTTCCTTTGAGCTGAAAAGGGAGGGCGTTTATCTGAAACGAAGTCTTGCTTGTTTGAAGACACAGAGCCTGGCATTGAACTCCGTTTCTGAAGGGAAACACACAGCACGGTGCTCATCCATTAAACACACCCTGCTTTAGAGCCAGAATCATGCTCTTGCTTTCTAGAGTCTCAAATAAGGCGGGTAACGTGAGTGTGCTCAGAACAAAAGAACCTTGTTTCCTACACACATGGACCATATCTAGTTAAACTCTGCTTCTGAAACTGATACAAACCACAGGTCCTCTAACATCCAATGCTTCTCAGTTAAAGGAGAAAAACGTGTGAGCTTCGTGAACCATGTAGCTTCGTTTGAGCTGAAAGTGAGTTCTTATACCCGAAACGAAGTCTTGATTGTAAAAGACACAGAGCCTGGCATTTAACTCCGTTTCTGAAGGGAAACACACAGCACAGTTCTCATCCATGAAACACACTCTGCTTTAGAGCAAGAAGCAGGCTCTTGCTTTCTAGAGTCTCTAATAAGGCGGGAAACGTGAGTGGGCTCAGAACAAAAGATCCGTGTTTCCTACACACATTGACCATAAATAGTTCAACTCTGCTTCTGAAACTGATAAAAACCACAGGTCCTCTAACATCCAATGCTTTTCAGATAATAGCGAGAAACGTGTGAGCTTCATGAACGATGTTGCTTCTTTTGATCTAAAAAGTGAGTGCGTTTACCTGAAACGAAGTCTTGCTTGTAGGAAGACACAGAGACTGGCATTTAACTCCGTTTCTGAAGGGAAACACACTGCACGGTTCTCATCCATGAAACATACTCTGCTTTAAATCAAGAAGCACACTATTGCTTTCTAGAGTCTCTTAAGGCAGGAAACGTGAGTGTGCTCAGAACAAAAGAACCGTGTTTCCTACACACATTGACCATAAATAGTTCAACTCTGCTTCTGAAACTGATACAAACCACAGGTGCTCTAACATCAAATGCTTTTCAGTTAAGAGCGAAAAACGTGAGAGCTTTGTGAAACATGTAGCTTCCTTTGAGATGATAGTGAGTACGTTTACCCGAAATGAAGTCTTGATTGTAAAAGACAAAGAGCCTGGCATTTAACTCCGTTTCTGAAGCGAAACACACAGCACAGTTCTGATCCATGAAACACACTCTACTTTAGAGCAAGAAGCATGCTCTTGATTTCTGGAGTCTCTAATAAGGCGGGAAACGTGAGTGGGCTCAGAAGAAAAGATCCGTGTTTCCTACACACACGGACCATATCTAGTTCAACTCTGCTTCTGAAACTGATACAAACCACAGGTCCTCTAACATCCAATGCTTTTGAGTTAAGAGCGAGAAACGTGTGAGCTTCTTGAACGATGTAGCTTCCTTTGAGCTGAAGAGTGAGTGCGTTTACCTGAAACGAAGTCTTGCTTGTTTGAAGACACAGAGCCTGGCATTGAACTCCGTTTCTGAAGGGAAACACACAGCACGGTGCTCATCCATTAAACACACCCTGCTTTAGAGCCAGAAGCATGCTCTTGCTTTCTAGATTCTCAAATAAGGCGGGTAACGTGAGTGTGCTCAGAACAAAAGAACCGTGTTTCCTACACACATGGACCATATCTAGTTAAATTCTGCTTCTGAAACTGATACAAACCACAGGTCCTCTAACATCCAATGCTTTTCAGTTAAGAGCGAGAAAGTGTGAGCTTCGTGAACAATGTAGCTTCTTTTGAGCTGAAAAGTGAGTGCGTTTACCTGAAACGAAGTCTTGCTTGTAGGAAGACACAGAGCCTGGCATTGAACTCCGTTTCTGAAGGAAAACACACAGCACAGTTCTCATCCATGAAACACACTCTGCTTTAGAGCAAGAAGAACGCTCTTGCTTTCTAGATTCTCTAATAAGGCGGCAAACATGACTGTGCTCAGAACAAAAGAACCGTGTTTCCTACACACACGGACCATATCTAGTTCAACTCTGCTTCTGAAACTGATACAAACCACAAGTCCTCTAACATCCAATGCTTTTGAGTTAAGAGCGAGAAACGTGTGTGCTTCGTGAATGATGTAGCTTCCTTTGAGCTGAAAAGTCAGTGCGTTTGCCTGAAACGAAGTCTTGCTTGTAGGAAGACACAGAGCCTGGCATTTAACTCCGGTTCTGAAGGGAAATACACAGCACAGTTCTCAACCATGAAACACACTCTGCTTTAGCGCAAGAAGCATGCTCTTTCTTTCTAGAGTCTCTAATAAGGCAGGAAATGTGCGTGAGCTCAGAACAAAAGAATCGTGTTTCCTACACACATTGACCATATCTTGATCAACTCTGCTTCTGAAACTGATACAAACCACAGGTCCTCTAACATCCAATGCTTTTCAGTTAAGACCAAAAAACGTGAGAGCTTCGTGAACCATGTAGCTTCGTTTGAGATGATAGTGAGTGCGTTTTCCCGAAACAAAATCTTGATTATAAAAGACAAAGAGGCTGGCATTTAACTCCGTTTCTGAAGGGAAACACACAGCACAGTTCTCATCCATGAAACACACTCTGCTTTAGAGCAAGAAGCACGCTCTTGCTTTCTAGATTCTCTAATGAGGAGGCAAACATGACAGTGCTCAGAAGAAATGATCCGTGTTTCCTACAGACACGGACCATATCTAGGTCAACTCTGCTTCTGAAACTGATACAAACCACAGGGCCTCTAACATCCAATGATTTTGAGTTCAGAGCGAGAAACGTGTGAGCTTCGTGAACGATGTAGCTTCCTTTGAGCTGAAAAGGGAGGGCGTTTATCTGAAACGAAGTCTTGCTTGTTTGAAGACACAGAGCCTGGCATTGAACTCCGTTTCTGAAGGGAAACACACAGCAAGGTGCTCATCCATTAAACACGCCCTGCTTTAGAGCCAGAAGCATGCTCTTGCTTTCTAGAGTCTCAAATAAGGTGGGTAACGTGAGTGTGCTCAGAACAAAAGAACCGTGTTTCCTACACACATGGACCATATCTAGTTAAACTCTGCTTCTGAAACTGATACAAACCACAGGTCCTCTAATATCCAATGCTTCTCAGTTAAGAGAGAAAAACGTGTGAGCTTCGTGAACCATGTAGCTTCGTTTGAGCTGAAAGTGAGTTCTTATACCCGAAACGAAGTCTTGATTGTAAAAGACACAGAGCCTGGCATTTAACTCCGTTTCTGAAGGGAAACACACTGCACGGTTCTCATCCATGAAACAGACTCTGCTTTAAAGCAAGAAGCACACTATTGCTTTCTAGGGTCTCTAATAAGGCAGGAAACGTGAGTGTGCTCAGAACAAAAGAACCGTGTTTCCTACACACATTGACCATATCTAGTTCAACTCTGATTCTGAAACTGATAAAAACCACAGGTGCTCTAACATCAAATGCTTTTCAGGTAAGAGCGAAAAACGTGAGAGCTTTGTGAAACATGTAGCTTCCTTTGAGATGATAGTGAGTGCGTTTACCTGAAAGGAAGTCTTGATTGTAAAAGACAAAGAGCCTGGCAATTAACTCCGTTTCTGAAGCGAAACACACAGCACAGTTCTGATCCTTGAAACACACTCTGCTTTAGAGCAAGAAGCACGCTCTTGCATCTAGACTGTCTAATAAGGCGGCAAACATGACTGTTCTCATTACAAAAGAACCGTGTTTCCTACACACACGGACCATATCTAGTTCAACTCTGCTTCTGAATCTGATACAAACCACAGGTCCTCTAACTTCCAATGCTTTTGAGTTAAGAGCGAGAAACGTGTGAGCTTCGTGAACGATGTAGCTTACTTTGAGCTGAAAGTGAGTTCTTATACCCGAAACGAAGTCTTGATTGTAAAAGACACAGAGCCTGGCATTTAACTCCGTTTCTGAAGGGAAACACACAGCACAGTTCTCATCCATGAAACACACTCTGCTTTAGAGCAAGAAGCAGGCTCTTGCTTTCTAGATTCTCTAATATGGCGGGAAACGTGAGTGGGCTCAGAACAAAAGATCCGTCTTTCCTACACACATTGACCATAAATAGTTCAACTCTGCTTCTGAAACTGATAAAAACCACAGTTCCTCTAACATCCAATGCTTTTCAGATAATAGCGAGAAACGTGTGAGCTTCATGAACGATGTTGCTTCTTTTGATCTAAAAAGTGAGTGTGTTTACCTGAAACGAAGTCTTGCTTGTAGGAAGACACAGAGACTGGCATTTAACTCCGTTTCTGAAGGCAAACACACTGCACGGTTCTCATCCATGAAACATACTCTGCTTTAAAGCAAGAAGCACACTATTGCTTTCTAGAGTCTCTAATAAGGCAGGAAACGTGAGTGTGCTCAGAACAAAAGAACTTGTTTCCTACACACATTGACGATAAATAGATCAACTCTGCTTCTGAAACTGTTACAAACCACAGGTGCTCTAACATCAAATGCTTTTCAGTTAAGAGTGAAAAACGTGAGAGCTTTGTGAATCATGTAGCTTCCTTTGAGATGATAGTGAGTACGTTTACCCGAAATGAAGTCTTGATTGTAAAAGACAAAGAGCCTGGCATTTAACTCCGTTTCTGAAGCGAAACACACAGCACAGTTCTGATCCATGAACACACTCTACTTTAGAGCAAGAAGAATGCTCTTGATTTCTAGAGTCTCTAATAAGGCGGGAAACGTGAGTGGGCTTAGAAGAAAATATCCGTGTTTCCTACACACACAGACCATATCTAGTTCAACTCTGCTTCTGAAACTGATACAAACCACAGGTCCTCTAACATCCAATGCTTCTCATTTAAGAGAGAAAAACTTGTGAGCTTCGTGAACGATGTAGTTTTGTTTGAGCTGAAAGTGAGTTCTTATAAAGGAAACGAAGTCTTGATTGTAAAAGACACAGAGCCTGGCATTTAACTCCGTTTCTGAAGGAAAACACACAGCACAGTTCTCATCCATGAAACACACTCTGCTTTAGAGCAAGAAGCACGCTCTTGCTTTCTAGATTCTCTAATAAGGCGGCAAACATGACTGTGCTCAGAACAAAAGAACCGTGTTTCCTACACACACGGACCACATCTACTTCAACTCTGCTTCTGAAACTGATACAAACCACAGGTCCTCTAACATCCAATGCTTTTGAGTTCAGAGCGAGAAACGTGTGAGCTTCGTGAACGATGTAGCTTCCTTTGAGCTGAAAAGGGAGGGCGTTTATCTGAAACGAAGTCTTGCTTGTTTGAAGACACAGAGCCTGGCATTGAACTCCGTTTCTGAAGGGAAATACACAGCACGGTGCTCATCCATTAAACACACCCTGCTTTAGAGCCAGAAGCATGCTCTTGCTTTCTAGAGTCTCAAATAAGGTGGGTAACGTGAGTGTGCTCAGAACAAAAGAACCGTGTTTCCTACATACATGGACCATATCTAGTTAAACTCTGCTTCTGAAACTGATACAAACCACAGGTCCTCTAACATCCAATGCTTCTCAGTTAAGAGAGAAAAACTTGTGAGCTTCGTGAACCATGTAGCTTCGTTAGAGCTGAAAGTGAGTTCTTATACCCGAAACGAAGTCTTGATTGTAAAAGACACAGAGCCTGGCATTTAACTCCGTTTCTGAAGGGGAACACACAGCCCAGTTCTCATCCATGAAACACACTCTGCTTTAGAGCAAGAAGCAGACTCTTGCTTTCTAGATTCTCTAATAAGGCGGGAAACGTGAGTGGGCTCAGAACAAAAGATCCGTGTTTCCTACACACATTGACCATAAATAGTTCAACTCTGCTTCTGAAACTGATAAAAACCACAGGTCCTCTAACATCCAATGCTTTTCAGATAATAGCGAGAAACGTGTGAGCTTCATGAACGATGTTGCTTCTTTTGATCTAAAAAGTGAGTGCGTTTAACTGAAACGAAGTCTTGCTTGTAGGAAGACACAGAGACTGGCATTTAACTCCGTTTCTGAAGGGAAACACACTGCACGGTTCTCATCCATGAAACATACCCTGCTTTAAAGCAAGAAGCACACTATTGCTTTCTAGAGTCTCTAATAAGGCAGGAAAGTGAGTGTGCTCATAACAAAAGAACCGTGTTTCCTACACACATTGACCATAAATAGTTCAACTCTGCTTCTGAAACTGATACAAACCACAGGTGTCTAACATCAAATGCTTTTCAGTTAAGAGCGAAAAACGTGAGAGCTTTGCGAAACATGAAGTTTCCTTTGAGATGATAGTGAGTACGTTTACCCGAAATGAAGTTTGATTGTAAAAGACAAAGAGCCTGGCATTTAACTCCGTTTCTGAAGCGAAACACACAGCACAGTTCTGATCCATGAAACACACTCTACTTTAGAGCAAGAAGCATGCTCTTGATTTCTAGAGTCTCTAATAAGGCGGGAAACGTGAGTGGGCTCAGAAGCAAAGATCCGTGTTTCCTACACACAGGGACCATATCTAGTTCAACTCTGCTTCTGAAACTGATACAAACCACAGGTCCTCTAACATCCAATGCTTTTGAGTTAAGAGCGAGAAACGCGTGAGCTTCGTGAACGATGTAGCTTACTTTGAGCTGAAAAGTGAGTGCGTTTACCTGAAACGAAGTCTTGCTTGTAGGAAGACACAGAGCCTGGATTTAACTCCGGTTCTGAAGGGAAATACACAGCACAGTTCTCATCCATGAAACACACTCTGCTTTAGAGCAAGAAGAATGCTCTTTCTTTCTAGAGTCTCTAATAAGGCAGGAAACGTGAGTGTGCTCAGAACAAAGGAACCGTGTTTCCTACACATATTGACCATATCTAGTTCAACTCTGATTCTGAAACTGATAAAAACCACTGGTGCTCTAACATCAAATGCTTTTCAGGTAAGAGCGAAAAACGTGAGAGCTTTGTGAAACATGTAGCTTCCTTTGAGATGATAGTGTGTGCTTTTACCCGAAATGAAGTCTTGATTGTAAAAGACAAAGAGCCTGGCAATTAACTCCGTTTCTGAAGGGAAACACACAGCACAGTTCTCATCCATGAAACACACTCTGCTTTAGAGCAAGAAGCAGGCTCTTGCTTTATAGAGTCTCTAATAAGGAGGGAACCGTGAGTGTGCTCAGAACAAAAGAACCGTGTTTCCTACACACACGGACAATATCTAGTTCAACTCTGCTTCTGAAACTGATAAACACCACAGGTCCTCTAACATCCAATGCTTTTCAGATAATAGCAAGAAACGTGTGGGCTTCATGAACGATGTTGCTTCTTTTGATCTAAAAAGTGAGTGCGTTTACCTGAAACGAAGTCTTGCTTGTAGGAAGACACAGAGACTGGCATTTAACTCCGTTTCTGAAGGGAAACACACTGCACGGTTCTCAATCATGAAACATACTCTGCTTTAAAGCAAGAAGCACACGATTGCTTTCTAGAGTCTCTAATAAGGCAGGAAACGTGAGTGTGCTCAGAACAAAGGAACCGTGTTTCCTAAACATATTGACCATATCTAGTTCAACTCTGATTCTGAAACTGATAAAAACCACAGGTGCTCTAACATCAAATGCTTTTCAGGTAAGAGCGAAAAACGTGAGAGCTTTGTGAAACATGTAGCTTCCTTTGAGATGATAGTGTGTGCGTTTACCCGAAATGAAGTCTTGATTGTAAAAGACAAAGAGCCTGGCAATTAACTCCGTTTCTGAAGCGAAACACACAGCACAGTTCTGATCCTTGAAACACACTCTGCTTTAGAGCAAGAAGCACGCTCTTGCTTTCTAGACTCTCTATTAGGCGGCAAACATGACTGTGCTCATTACAAAAGAACCGTGTTTCCTACACGCACGGACCATATCTAGTTCAACTCTGCTTCTGAAACTGATACAAACCACAGGTCCTCTAACGTCCAATGCTTTTGAGTTAAGAGCGAGAAACGTGTGAGCTTCGTGAACGATGTAGCTTCCTTTGAACTGAAAAGTGAGTGCGTTTACCTGAAACGAAGTCTTGCTTGTAGGAAGACACAGAGCCTGGCATTTAACTCCGGTTCTGAAGGAAAAACACAGCACAGTTCTCATCCATGAAACACACTCTGCTTTAGAGCAAGGAGCATGCTCTTTCTTTCTAGAGTCTCTAATAAGGCAGGAAACGTGCGTGAGCTCAGAACAAAAGAATCGTGTTTCCTACACACATTGACCATATCTAGTTCAACTCTGCTTCTGAAACTGATACAAACCACAGGTCCTCTAACATCCAATGCTTTTCAGTTAAGACCAAAAAACGTGAGAGCTTCGTGAACCATGTAGCTTCGTTTGAGATGATAGTGAGTGCGTTTACCCGAAACGAAGTCTTGATTGTAAAAGACAAAGAGCCTGGCATTTAACTCCGTTTCTGAAGGTAAACACACAGCACAGTTTTCATCCATGAAACACACTCTGCTTTAGAGCAAGAAGCACGCTCTTGCTTTCTAGATTCTCTAATAAGGCGGCAAATATGACAGTGCTCAGAACAAAAGATCCGTGTTTCCTACACACACGGACCATATCTAGGTCAACTCTGCTGTTGAAACTGATACAAACCACAGGGCCTCTAACATCCAATGCTTTTGAGTTAAGAGCGAGAAACGTGTGAGCTTCTTGAACGATGTAGCTTCCTTTGAGCTGAAAAGGGAGGGCGTTTATCTGAAACGAAGTCTTGCTTGTTTGAAGACACAGAGCCTGGCATTTAACTCCGTTTCTGAAGGGAAACACACAGCACAGTGCTCATCCATGAAACACACTCTGCTTTAGAGCCAGAAGCAAGCTCTTGCATTCTAGAGTCTCGAATAAGGCGGGAAACGTAAGTGTGCTCAGAACAAAAGAACCGTGTTTCTTACACACACGGACCATATCTAGTTCAACTCTGGTTCAGTAACTGATACAAACCACAGGGCCTCTAACATGCAATGCTTTTCAGTTAAGAGCAAGAAACGTGTGAGCTTCGTGAACGATGTAGCTTCATTTGAGATGATAGTGAGTGCGTTTAACCGAAACGAAGTCTTGATTGTAAAAGACACAGTGCCTGGCATTTAACTGCGTTTCTGAAGGCAAACACACAGCACAGTTCTCATCCATGAAACACACTCTGCTTTAGAGCAAGAAGCAGGCTCTTGCTTTCTATAGTCTCTATTAAGGAGGGAAACGTGAGTGTACTCAGAACAAAAGAACCGTGTTTCCTACACACACGGACTATATCTAGTTCAACTCTGCTTCTGAAACTGATATAAACCACAGGGCCTCTAACATCCAATGCTTTTCAGTTAAGAGCGAGAAACGTGTGAGCTTCCTGAACGATATAGCTTCCTTTGAGCTGAAAAGTGTGTGCGTTTACCTGAAATGAAGTCTGGCTTGTTGGAAGACACAGACACTGGCACGTAACTCCGTTTTTGAATGGAAACACACAGCACAGTTCTCATCCATGAAACACACTCTGCTTTAGAGCAAGAAGCACGCTACTGCTTTCTAGATTCTCTAATAAGGCGGGAAACATGACTGAGCTGAGAAAAAAATAACCGTGTTTCCTACACACACGGACCATATCTAGTTCAACTCTGCTTCTGAAACTGATACAAACCACAGGTCCTCTATCATCCAATGCTTTTGAGTTAAGAGCGAGGAACGTGTGAGCTTCGTGAACGATGTAGCTTCCTTTAAGCAGAAAAGTGAGTGCGTTTACCTGAAACGAAGTCTTGCTTGTAGGAAGACACAGAACCTGGCATTTAACTCCATTTCTGAAGGGAAATACACAGCAAAGTTCTCATCCATGAAACACACTCTGCTTTAGAGCAAGCAGCATGCTCTTGCTTTCTAGAGTCTCTAATAAGGCGGGAAACGTGAGTGTGCTCAGAACAAAAGAACCGGGTTTCCTACACACATTGACCATATCTAGTTCAACTCTGCTTCTGAAACTGATACAAACCACAGGTCTTCTAACATCCAATGCTTTTCAGTTAAGAGCGAGACACGTGTGAGCTTCCTGAACGATGTAGCTTTGTTTGAGCTGAAAAGTGACAGTGTTTACCCGAAACGAAGTCTTGATTGTAAAAGACAAAGAACCTGGCATTTAACTCCGTTTCTGAAGGGAAACACACAGCACAGTTCTCATTCATGGAACACACTCTGCTGTAGAGCAAGAAGCATGCTCTTGCTTTCTAGAGTCTATAATAAGGAGGGAAACGTGAGTGGGCTCAGGACAAACCATCCATGTTTCCAACACACACGGACCATATCTAGTTCAACTATGCTTCTGAAACTGATACAAACCACAGTTCCTCTAACATCCAATGCTTTACAAATATGAGCAAGAAACGTGTGAGCTTCATGAACGATGTAGCTTCGTTTGAGCTGAAAAGTGAGGGCGTTTACCAGAAAAGAAGTCTTGCTTGTAGGAAGACACAGAGCCTGGCATTGATCTCCGTATCGAAGGGAAACACAAAGCAAAGTTCTCATCCATGAAACACACTCTGTTTAGAGCAAGATGCACGCTCTTGCTTTCTAGAGTCCCTAATAAGGCGGGAAACGTGAGTGGGCTCAGAACATAAGAACCGTGTTTCCTACACACACGGACCATACCTAGTTCAACTCTGCTTCTGAAACTGATACGAACTCCTGGTCCTCTAACATCCAATGCTTTTCAGTTAAGAGGGAGAAACGTGTGAGCCTCGTGAATGATGTAGTTTCCTTTGAACTGAAATGTGTCTGTGTTTACCTGAAAAGATGTCTTGCTTGTAGGAAGACACAGAGCCTGCCATTTCACTCCGTTTCTGAAGGGAAAGTCATAGCACAGTTCTCATCCATGAACCACACACTGCTTTAGTGTGAGAAGCACGCTCTTACTTTCTAGATTCTCTAATAAGGCGGGAAACGTGAGTGTGCTCAGAACAAAAAAACTGGGTTTCCTACACACACGGACCATATCTAGTTCCACTCTGCTTCTGAAATTGATACAAACCACAGGTCCTCTAACATCCAATGCTTTTCAGTAAACAGTGAGAAACGAGTGAGCTTCCTGAAAGATGTGACTTCGTTTTAGCTGAAAAGTGACTGCGTTTACCTGAAACGAAGTCTGGCTTGTAGGGAGACACAGAGCCTGGCATTTCACTCTGTATTTGAAGTTAAACAAATAGCCCAGTACTCTTCCATGAATCACACTCTGCTTTAGAGCAAGAAGCATGCTCTTGCTTTCTAGAGTCTCTACTAAGGCGGGAAATGTTAGTGTACTCAGAACAAAAGAACTGTGTTTCCTACACACATGGAACATATCTAGTTCAACTTTGCTTCTGAAACTGATACAAACCCCAGGTCCTCTAACAGCAATGCTTTTCAGTACAGAGCGAGAAACGTGTGAGCTTAGTGAATGATGTAGCAAGTTTGAGCTGAAAAATGACTGTTTTTACCTGAAACGAAGTCTTGCATGTAGGAAGACACAGAGCCTGAGATTTCACTCCGTTTCTGAAGGGAAACACACAGCACAGTTCTCATCCATGAACCACACTCTGCTTTAGAGCAAGAAGCACGCTCTTGCTATCTAGAGTCTCTAATAATGCAGGAAACGTGAGTGTGCTCAGAACAAAAGAACTGTGTTTCCTACACACACGCACCATATCCAGTTCAACTCTGCTTCTGAAACTGACACAAACCATAGGTCCTCTAACATCCAATGCTTTTCAGTTAAGAGTGAGAAACGTGTGAGCTTCGTGAACGATGTAACTTCGTTTGAGCTGAAAAGTGACTGCGTTTACCTGAAAAGAAGTCTTGCTTGTAGGAAGGCACAGAGCCTGGCATTTCATTCCGTTTCTGAAGGGAAACACAAAGCACAGTTCTCATCCATGAACCATACTCTACTTTAGAGCAAGAAGCATGCACTTTCTTTCCAGGGTCTCTAATAAGGTGGGAAACGTGAGTGTGCTCAGAACAAATGAATTGTGTTTTCTACACACACATACCATATGTAGTTCAACTCTGCTTCTTAAACTGATACAACCATCAGGTCCTGTAACATCCAATGCTTTTCAGTTAAGTGTGAGAAACATGTGAGCTTCATGAACGATGTTGCTTCGTTTTAGCTGAAAACTGACTGCGTTTACCTGAAACGAAGTCTTGCTTGTAGGAAGTCACAGAGCCTGTCATTTCATTCTGTTTCTGAAGTGAAACAAATAGCCCAGTACTCTTCCATGAACCACACTCTGCTTTAGAGCAAGGAGCATGCTCTTCCTTTCTAGAGTCTCTAATAAGGCAGGAAACGAGAGTGTGCTCAGAAAAAAAGAACTGTGTTTCCTACACACACGCACCGTATCTAATTCAACTCTGCTTCTGAAACTGCTACAAAGCATAGGATCTCTACATCCAATGCTTTTCAGTTAAGAGTGAGAAACGTGTGTGCTTCGTAAACGATGTAGCATCGTTCGAGCTGAAAAGTGACTACGTTTACCTGAAAAGAAGTCTTGCTTGTAGGAAGACACAGAGCCTGGCATTTCATTCTGTTTCTGAAGGGAAACACACAGCACAGTTCTCATCCATGAACCACTCTCTGCTTTAGAGCAAGAAGCATGATCTTGCTTTCTAGAGTCTCTAATAAGGAAGGAAATCTGAGTGTGCTCAGAACAAAAGAACTGTGTTTCCTACACACGCACCATATCTAGTTCTACTCTGCTTCTTAAACTGATACAAACATCAGGTCCTATAACATCCCATGCTTTCTCAGTTAAGAGTGAGAAACGTGTGAGCTTCGAGAACGATGTTGCTCCGTTTTAGCTGAAAAGTGACTGCGTTTACCTGAAACGAAGTCTTGCTTGTAAGAAACCACAGAGCCTGGCATTTCACTCTGTTTCTGAAGTGAAACAAATAGCCCAGTACTCTTCCATGAACCACACTCTGCTTTAGAGCAAGAAGTATGCTCTTGCTTTCTAGATTATCCATTAAGGCCGGAAACGAGAGTGTGCTCAGAACAAAAGAACTGTGTTTTCTACACACACGCACCATATCTAGTTCAACTCTGCTTCTTAAACTGATACAAACATCAGGTCCTATAACATCCAATGCTTTTCAGTTAAGAGTGAGAAACGTGTGAGCTTAGTGAACGATGTAGCTTCGTTTGAGCTGAAAAGTGACTGCATTTACCTGAAAAGAAGTCTTGCTTGTAGGAAGACAAGAGCCTGGCATTTCATTCCGTTTCTGAAGGGAAACACACAGCACAGTTCTCATCTATGAACCACACTCTGCTTTAGAGCAAGAAGCACGCACTTGCTTTCCAGAGTCCCTAATAATGTGGGAAACATGAGTGTGCTCAGAAAAAATGTACCGTGTTTCCTACACACACGTACCATATCTAGTTCAACTCTGCTTCTGAAATTGATACAAACCATAGGTCCTCTAACATCGAATGCTTTTCAGTTAAGAGTGAGAAACGTGTGAGCTTCGTGAATGATGTAGTTTCCTTTGAACTGAAATGTGTCTGTGTTTACCTGAAAAGATGTCTTGCTTGTAGGAAGACACAGAGCCTGCCATTTCACTCCGTTTCTGAAGGGAAAGTCATAGCACAGTTCTCATCCATGAACCACACACTGCTTTAGTGTGAGAAGCACGCTCTTACTTTCTAGAGTCTCTAATAAGGCGGGAAACCTGAGTGTGCTCAGAACAAAAAAACTGGGTTTCCTACACACACGGACCATATCTAGTTCCACTCTGCTTCTGAAATTGATACAAACCACAGGTCCTCTAACATCCAATGCTTTTCAGTAAACAGTGAGAAACGAGTGAGCTTCCTGAAAGATGTGACTTCGTTTTAGCTGAAAAGTGACTGCGTTTACCTGAAACGAAGTCTGGCTTGTAGGGAGACACAGAGCCTGGCATTTCACTCTGTATTTGAAGTGAAACAAATAGCCCAGTACTCTTCCAGGAATCACACTCTGCTTTAGAGCAAGAAGCATGCTCTTGCTTTCTAGAGTCTCTACTAAGGCGGGAAATGTTAGTGTACTCAGAACAAAAGAACTGTGTTTCCTACACACATGGACCATATCTAGTTCAACTTTGCTTCTGAAACTGATACAAACCCCAGGTCCTCTAACAGCAATTCTTTTCAGTACAGAGCGAGAAACGTGTGAGCTTAGTGAATGATGTAGCAAGTTTGAGCTGAAAAATGACTGTTTTTACCTGAAACGAAGTCTTGCTTGTAGGAAGACACAGAGCCTGAGATTTCACTCCATTTCTGAAGGGAAACACACAGCACAGTTCTCATCCATGAACCACACTCTGCTTTAGAGCAAGAAGCACGCTCTTGCTATCTAGAGGCTCTAATAATGCAGGAAACGTGAGTGTGCTCAGAACAAAAGAACTGTGTTTCCTACACACACGCCCCATATCCAGTTCAACTCTGCTTCTGAAACTGACACAAACCATAGGTCCTCTAACATCCAATGCTTTTCAGTTAAGAGTGAGAAACGTGTGAGCTTCGTGAACGATGTAACTTCGTTTGAGCTGAAAAGTGACTGCGTTTACCTGAAAAGAAGTCTTGCTTGTAGGAAGGCACAGAGCCTGGCATTTCATTCCGTTTCTGAAGGGAAACACAAAGCACAGTTCTCATCCATGAACCATACTCTACTTTAGAGCAAGAAGCATGCACTTTCTTTCCAGGGTCTCTAATAAGGTGGGAAACGTGAGTGTGCTCAGAACAAATGAATTGTGTTTTCTACACACACATACCATATGTAGTTCAACTCTGCTTCTTAAACTGATACAACCATCAGGTCCTGTAACATCCAATGCTTTTCAGTTAAGTGTGAGAAACATGTGAGCTTCATGAACGATGTTGCTTCGTTTTAGCTGAAAACTGACTGCGTTTACCTAAATCAATGTCTGGCTTGTATGAAGCCACAGAGCCTGGCATTTCATTCTGTTTCTGAAGTGAAACAAATAGCCCAGTACTCTTCCATGAACCACACTCTGCTTTAGACCAAGAAGCATGCTTTTGCTTTCTAGAGTCTCTAATAATGCAGGAAACGTGAGTGTGCTCAGAAAAAAAGATCTGTGTTTGCTACACACACGCACCATATCTAGTTCAACTCTGCTTCTGAAACTGATACAAACCATAGGTCTTATAACATCCAATGCTTTTCAGTTAAGAGTGAGAAACGTGTGAGCTTCGTGAACGATGTAGCTTCGTTTGAGCTGAAAAGTGACTGCGTTTACCTGAAACGAAGTCTTGATTGTAGGAAGTCACACAGCCTGGCATTTCACTCTGTTTCTTAAGTGAAACAAATAGCCCAGTACTCTTCCATGAACCACACTCTGCTTTAGAGCAAGAAGCATGCTCTTGCTTTCTAAAGTCCCTAATAAGGCAGGAAACGTGAGAGAGCTCAGAAAAAAAGAACTGTGTTTCCTACACACACACACCATATCTAGTTCAACTCTGCTTCTGAAACTGATACAAACCGTAGGTCCTCTAACCTCCAATGCTTTTCAGTTAAGAGTGAGAAACATGTGAGCTTCGTGAACGATGTTGCTTCGTTTTAGCTGAAAAGTGACTGCGTTTACCTGAAACGATGTCTGGCTTGTAAGAAGCCACAGAGCCTGGCATTTCATTCTGTTTCTGAAGGGAAACAAATAGCCCAGTACTCTACCATGATCCACACTCTGCTTTAGACCAAGAAGCATGCTTTTGCTTTCTAGAGTCTCTAATAATGCAGGAAACGTGAGTGTGCTCAGAAAAAAAGAACTGTGTTTCCTACACACACGCACCATATCTAGTTCAACTCTGCTTCTGAAACTGATACAAACCATAGGTCTTCTAACATCCAATGCTTTTCAGTTAAGAGTGAGAAACGTGTGAGCTTCGTGAACGATGTAGCTTCCTTTGAGCTGAAAAGTGACTGCGTTTACCTGAAACGAAGTCTTGCTTGTAGGAAGGAACAGAGCCTGGCATTTCATTCTGGCTCTGAAGGGAAAGACAAAGCACAGTTCTCATCCATGAACCACACTCTGCTTTAGTGTAAGAAGCACGCTCTTACTTCCAGAGTCTCTAATAAGGCGGGAAACGTGAGTGTGCTCAGAACAACAGAACTGAGTTTCCTACACACACGGACCATATCTAGTTCAACTCTGCTTCTGAAATTGATACAAACCCCAGGTCCTCTAACATCCAATGATTTTCAGTTAACAGTGAGAAACGTGTGAGCTTCCTGAACGATGTTGCTTCGTTTTAGCTGAAAAGTGACTGCGTTTACCTGAAACGAAGTCTTGCTTGTAGGAAGTCACAGAGCCTGGCATTTCACTCTGTTTCTGAAGTGAAACAAATAGCCCAGTACTCTTCCATGAACCACACTCTGCTTTAGAGCAAGAAGCATGCTCTTGCTTTCTAGATTCTCTAATAAGGCGGGAAACGTGAGTGTGCTCAGAACAAAAGAACTGTGTTTCCTACACACACATACCATATCTAGTTCAACTCTGCTTCTTAAACTGATACAAACATCAGGTCCTCTAACCTCCAATGCTTTTCAGTTAAGAGTGAGAAACGTGTGAGCTTCGTGAATGATGTTGCTTCGTTTTAGCTGCAAAGTGACTGCGTTTACCTGAAATGAAGTCTGGAGTGTAAGAAGCCACAGAGCCTGGCATTTCACTCTGTTTCTGAAGTGAAACAAATAGCCCAGTACTCTTCCATGAACCACAATCTGCTTTAGAGCAAGAAGCATGCTTTTGCATTCTAGAGTCTCTACTAAGGTGGGAAATGTGAGTGTACTCAGAACAAAAGAACTGTGTTTCCTACACACATGGACCATATCTAGTTAAACTTTGGTTCTGAAACTGATACAAACCACAGGTCCTCTAACCTCCAATGCTTTTCAGTTAAGAGTGAGAAACATGTGAGCTTCGTGAACGATGTTGCTTCGTTTTAGCTGAAAAGTGACTGCGTTTACCTGAAACGAAGTCTGGCTTGTAAGAAGCCACAGAGCCTGGCATTTCATTCTGTTTCTGAAGTGAAACAAATAGCCCAGTACTCTTCCATGAACCACACTCTGCTTTAGAGCAAGAAGCATGCTTTTGCTTTCTAGAGTCCCTAATAATGCAGGAAACGTGAGTGTGCTCAGAAAAAAAGAACTGTGTTTCCTACACACACGCACCATATCTAGTTCAACTCTTCTTCTGAAACTGATAGAAACCATAGGTCCTCTAACATCCAATGCTTTTCAGTTAAGAGTGAGAAACGTGTGAGCTTCGTGAACGATGTAGCTTCGTTTGAGCTGAAAAGTGACTGCGTTTACCTGAAACGAAGTCTTGCTTGTACGAAGGCACAGAGCCTGGCATTTCATTCCGGTTCTGAAGGGAAAGACAAAGCACAGTTCTCATCCATGAACCACACTCTGCTTTAGTGTAAGAAGCACGCTCTTACTTCCAGAGTCTCTAATAAGGCGGGAAACGTGAGTGTGCTCAGAACAACAGAACTGAGTTTCCTACACACACGGACCATATCTAGTTCAACTCTGCTTCTGAAATTGATACAAACCCCAGGTCCTCTAACATCCAATGATTTTCAGTTAACAGTGAGAAACGTGTGAGCTTCCTGAACGATGTTGCTTCGTTTTAGCTGAAAAGTGACTGCGTTTACCTGAAACGAAGTCTTGCTTGTAGGAAGTCACAGAGCCTGGCATTTCACTCTGTTTCTGAAGTGAAACAAATAGCCCAGTACTCTTCCATGAACCACACTCTGCTTTAGAGCAAGAAGCATGCTCTTGCTTTCTAGATTCTCTAATAAGGCGGGAAACGTGAGTGTGCTCAGAACAAAAGAACTGTGTTTCCTACACACACATACCATATCTAGTTCAACTCTGCTTCTTAAACTGATACAAACATCAGGTCCTCTAACCTCCAATGCTTTTCAGTTAAGAGTGAGAAACGTGTGAGCTTCGTGAACGATGTTGCTTCGTTTTAGCTGCAAAGTGACTGCGTTTACCTGAAATGAAGTCTGGAGTGTAAGAAGCCACAGAGCCTGGCATTTCACTCTGTTTCTGAAGTGAAACAAATAGCCCAGTACTCTTCCATGAACCAGACTCTGCTTTAGAGCAAGAAGCATGCTTTTGCATTCTAGAGTCTCTACTAAGGTGGGAAATGTGAGTGTACTCAGAACAAAAGAACTGTGTTTCCTACACACATGGACCATATCTAGTTAAACTTTGGTTCTGAAACTGATACAAACCACAGGTCCTCTAACCTCCAATGCTTTTCAGTTAAGAGTGAGAAACATGTGAGCTTCGTGAACGATGTTGCTTCGTTTTAGCTGAAATGTGACTGCGTTTACCTGAAACGAAGTCTGGCTTGTAAGAAGCCACAGAGCCTGGCATTTCATTCTGTTTCTGAAGTGAAACAATTAGCCCAGTACTCTTCCATGAACCACACTCTGCTTTAGAGCAAGAAGCATGCTTTTGCTTTCTAGAGTCCCTAATAATGCAGGAAACGTGAGTGTGCTCAGAAAAAAAGAACTGTGTTTCCTACACACACGCACCATATCTAGTTCAACTCTGCTTCTGAAACTGATAGAAACCATAGGTCCTCTAACATCCAATGCTTTTCAGTTAAGAGTGAGAAACGTGTGAGCTTCGTGAACGATGTAGCTTCGTTTGAGCTGAAAAGTGACTGCGTTTACCTGAAACGAAGTCTTGCTTGTACGAAGGCACAGAGCCTGGCATTTCATTCCGGTTCTGAAGGCAAAGACAAACCACACTCTGCTTTAGTGTAAGAAGCACGCTCTTACTTTCTAGAGTCTCTAATAAGGCGGGAAACGTGAGTGTGCTCAGAACAAAAGAACTGAGTTTCCTACACACACGGACCATATCTAGTTCAACTCTGCTTCTGAAATTGATACAAACCCCAGGTCCTCTAACATCCAATGCTTTTCAGTTAACAGTGAGAAACGTGTGATCTTCCTGAACGATGTTGCTTCGTTTTAGCAGAAAAGTGACTGCGTTTACCTGAAACGAAGTCTTGCTTGTAGGAAGTCACAGAGCCTGGCATTGCACTCTGTTTCTGAAGTGAAACAAATAGCCCAGTACTCTTCCATGAACCACACTCTGCTTTAGAGCAAGAAGCAGGCTTTTGCATTCTAGAGTCTCTACTAAGGTGGGAAATGTGAGTGTACTCAGAAAAAAAGAACTGTGTTTCCTACACACATGGACCATATCTAGTTAAACTTTGCTTCTGAAACTGATACAAACCACAGGTCCTCTAACATCCAATGCTTTTCAGTTCAGAGCGAGAAACGTGTGAGCTTAGGGAACGATGTAGCTTAGTTTGAGCTGAAAAATGACTGCGTTTACCTGAAATGAAGTCTTGCTAGTAGGAAGACACAGAGCCTGAGATTTCACTCCGTTTCTGAAGGGAAACACACAGCACAGTTCTCATCCATGAACCACACTCTGCTTTAGTGTAAGAAGCACGCTCTTACTTTCTAGAGTCTCTAATAAGGCGGGAAACGTGAGTGTGCTCAGAACAAAAGAACTGAGTTTCCTACACATGGACCATATCTAGTTCATCTCTGCTTCTGAAATTGATACAAATCCCAGGTCCTCTAACATGCAATGCTATTCAGTTAACAGTGAGAAACGTATGAGCTTCCTGAACAATGATGCTTCGTTTTAGCAGAAAAGTTACTGCGTTTATATGAAACGAAGTCTTGCTTGTAGGAAGTCACAGAGCCTGGCATTTCACTCTGTTTCTGAAGTGAAACAAATAGCCCAGTACTCTTCCATGAACCACACTGTGCTTTAGAGCAAGAAGCATGCTCTTGCTTTCTAAAGTCTCTAATAAGGCAGGAAAAGTGAGAGAGCTCAGAAAAAAAGAACTGTGTTTCCTACACACACACACCATATCTAGTTCAACTCTGCTTCTGAAACTGATACAAACCGTAGGTCCTCTAACCTCCAATGCTTTTCAGTTAAGAGTGAGAAACATGTGAGCTTCGTGAACGATGTTGCTTCGTTTTAGCTGAAAAGTGACTGCGTTTACCTGAATCAATGTCTGGCTTGTATGAAGCCACAGAGCCTGGCATTTCATTCTGTTTCTGAAGTGAAACAAATAGCCCAGTACTCTTCCATGAACCACACTCTGCTTTAGACCAAGAAGCATGCTTTTGCTTTCTAGAGTCTCTAATAATGCAGGAAACGTGAGTGTGCTCAGAAAAAAAGATCTGTGTTTCCTACACACACGCACCATATCTAGTTCAACTCTGCTTCTGAAACTGATACAAACCATAGGTCTTATAACATCCAATGCTTTTCAGTTAAGAGTGAGAAACGTGTGAGCTTCGTGAACGATGTAGCTTCGTTTGAGCTGAAAAGTGACTGCGTTTACCTGAAACGAAGTCTTGCTTGTACGAAGGAACAGAGCCTGGCATTTCATTCCGGTTCTGAAGGGAAAGACAAAGGACAGTTCTCATCCATGAACCACACTCTGCTTTAGTGTAAGAAGCACGCTCTTACTTTCTAGAGTCTCTAATAAGGCGGGAAACGTGAGTGAGGTCAGAACAAAAGAACTGAGTTTCCTACACACACGGACCATATCTAGTTCATCTCTGCTTCTGAAATTGATACAAACCTCTGGTCCTCTAACATGCAATGCTATTCAGTTAACAGTGAGAAACGTGTGAGCTTCCTGAACGATGTTGCTTCGTTTTAGCAGAAAAGTGACTGCGTTTACCTGAAACGAAGTCTTGATTGTAGGAAGTCACACAGCCTGGCATTTCACTCTGTTTCTTAAGTGAAACAAATAGCCCAGTACTCTTCCATGAACCACACTCTGCTTTAGAGCAAGAAGCATGCTCTTGCTTTCTAAAGTCCCTAATAAGGCAGGAAACGTGAGAGAGCTCAGAAAAAAAGAACTGTGTTTCCTACACACACACACCATATCTAGTTCAACTCTGCTTCTGAAACTGATACAAACCGTAGGTCCTCTAACCTCCAATGCTTTTCAGTTAAGAGTGAGAAACATGTGAGCTTCGTGAACGATGTTGCTTCGTTTTAGCTGAAAAGTGACTGCGTTTACCTGAAACGATGTCTGGCTTGTAAGAAGCCACAGAGCCTGGCATTTCATTCTGTTTCTGAAGGGAAACAAATAGCCCAGTACTCTACCATGATCCACACTCTGCTTTAGACCAAGAAGCATGCTTTTGCTTTCTAGAGTCTCTAATAATGCAGGAAACGTGAGTGTGCTCAGAAAAAAAGAACTGTGTTTCCTACACACACGCACCATATCTAGTTCAACTCTGCTTCTGAAACTGATACAAACCATAGGTCTTCTAACATCCAATGCTTTTCAGTTAAGAGTGAGAAACGTGTGAGCTTCGTGAATGATGTAGCTTCCTTTGAGCTGAAAAGTGACTGCGTTTACCTGAAACGAAGTCTTGCTTGTAGGAAGGAACAGAGCCTGGCATTTCATTCTGGTTCTGAAGGGAAAGACAAAGCACAGTTCTCATCCATGAACCACACTCTGCTTTAGTGTAAGAAGCACGCTCTTACTTCCAGAGTCTCTAATAAGGCGGGAAACGTGAGTGTGCTCAGAACAACAGAACTGAGTTTCCTACACACACGGACCATATCTAGTTCAACTCTGCTTCTGAAATTGATACAAACCCCAGGTCCTCTAACATCCAATGATTTTCAGTTAACAGTGAGAAACGTGTGAGCTTCCTGAACGATGTTGCTTCGTTTTAGCTGAAAAGTGACTGCGTTTACCTGAAACGAAGTCTTGCTTGTAGGAAGTCACAGAGCCTGGCATTTCACTCTGTTTCTGAAGTGAAACAAATAGCCCAGTACTCTTCCATGAACCACACTCTGCTTTAGAGCAAGAAGCATGCTCTTGCTTTCTAGATTCTCTAATAAGGCGGGAAACGTGAGTGTGCTCAGAACAAAAGAACTGTGTTTCCTACACACACATACCATATCTAGTTCAACTCTGCTTCTTAAACTGATACAAACATCAGGTCCTCTAACCTCCAATGATTTTCAGTTAAGAGTGAGAAACGTGTGAGCTTCGTGAATGATGTTGCTTCGTTTTAGCTGCAAAGTGACTGCGTTTACCTGAAATGAAGTCTGGAGTGTAAGAAGCCACAGAGCCTGGCATTTCACTCTGTTTCTGAAGTGAAACAAATAGCCCAGTACTCTTCCATGAACCACAATCTGCTTTAGAGCAAGAAGCATGCTTTTGCATTCTAGAGTCTCTACTAAGGTGGGAAATGTGAGTGTACTCAGAACAAAAGAACTGTGTTTCCTACACACATGGACCATATCTAGTTAAACTTTGGTTCTGAAACTGATACAAACCACAGGTCCTCGAACCTCCAATGCTTTTCAGTTAAGAGTGAGAAACATGTGAGCTTCGTGAACGATGTTGCTTCGTTTTAGCTGAAAAGTGACTGTGTTTACCTGAAACGAAGTCTGGCTTGTAAGAAGCCACAGAGCCTGGCATTTCATTCTGTTTCTGAAGTGAAACAAATAGCCCAGTACTCTTCCATGAACCACACTCTGCTTTAGAGCAAGAAGCATGCTTTTGCTTTCTAGAGTCCCTAATAATGCAGGAAACGTGAGTGTGCTCAGAAAAAAAGAACTGTGTTTCCGACACACACGCACCATATCTAGTTCAACTCTTCTTCTGAAACTGATAGAAACCATAGGTCCGCTAACATCCAATGCTTTTCAGTTAAGAGTGAGAAACGTGTGAGCTTCGTGAACGATGTAGCTTCGTTTGAGCTGAAAAGTGACTGCGTTTACCTGAAACGAAGTCTTGCTTGTACGAAGGCACAGAGCCTGGCATTTCATTCCGGTTCTGAAGGGAAAGACAAAGCACAGTTCTCATCCATGAACCACACTCTGCTTTAGTGTAAGAAGCACGCTCTTACTTCCAGAGTCTCTAATAAGGCGGGAAACGTGAGTGTGCTCAGAACAACAGAACTGAGTTTCCTACACACACGGACCATATCTAGTTCAACTCTGCTTCTGAAATTGATACAAACCCCAGGTCCTCTAACATCCAATGATTTTCAGTTAACAGTGAGAAACGTGTGAGCTTCCTGAACGATGTTGCTTCGTTTTAGCTGAAAAGTGACTGCGTTTACCTGAAACGAAGTCTTGCTTGTAGGAAGTCACAGAGCCTGGCATTTCACTCTGTTTCTGAAGTGAAACAAATAGCCCAGTACTCTTCCATGAACCACACTCTGCTTTAGAGCAAGAAGCATGCTCTTGCTTTCTAGATTCTCTAATAAGGCGGGAAACGTGAGTGTGCTCAGAACAAAAGAACTGTGTTTCCTACACACACATACCATATCTAGTTCAACTCTGCTTCTTAAACTGATACAAACATCAGGTCCTCTAACCTCCAATGCTTTTCAGTTAAGAGTGAGAAACGTGTGAGCTTCGTGAACGATGTTGCTTCGTTTTAGCTGCAAAGTGACTGCGTTTACCTGAAATGAACTCTGGAGTGTAAGAAGCCACAGAGCCTGGCATTTCACTCTGTTTCTGAAGTGAAACAAATAGCCCAGTACTCTTCCATGAACCACACTCTGCTTTAGAGCAAGAAGCATGCTTTTGCATTCTAGAGTCTCTACTAAGGTGGGAAATGTGAGTGTACTCAGAACAAAAGATCTGTGTTTCCTACACACATGGACCATATCTAGTTAAACTTTGGTTCTGAAACTGATACAAACCACAGGTCCTCTAACCTCCAATGCTTTTCAGTTAAGAGTGAGAAACATGTGAGCTTCGTGAACGATGTTGCTTCGTTTTAGCTGAAAAGTGACTGCGTTTACCTGAAACGAAGTCTGGCTTGTAAGAAGCCACAGAGCCTGGCATTTCATTCTGTTTCTGAAGTGAAACAAATAGCCCAGTACTCTTCCATGAACCACACTCTGCTTTAGAGCAAGAAGCATGCTTTTGCTTTCTAGAGTCCCTAATAATGCAGGAAACGTGAGTGTGCTCAGAAAAAAAGAACTGTGTTTCCTACACACACGCACCATATCTAGTTCAACTCTTCTTCTGAAACTGATAGAAACCATAGGTCCTCTAACATCCAATGCTTTTCAGTTAAGAGTGAGAAACGTGTGAGCTTCGTGAACGATGTAGCTTCGTTTGAGCTGAAAAGTGACTGCGTTTACCTGAAACGAAGTCTTGCTTGTACGAAGGCACAGAGCCTGGCATTTCATTCCGGTTCTGAAGGGAAAGACAAAGCACAGTTCTCATCCATGAACCACACTCTGCTTTAGTGTAAGAAGCACGCTCTTACTTCCAGAGTCTCTAATAAGGCGGGAAACGTGAGTGTGCTCAGAACAACAGAACTGAGTTTCCTACACACACGGACCATATCTAGTTCAACTCTGCTTCTGAAATTGATACAAACCCCAGGTCCTCTAACATCCAATGATTTTCAGTTAACAGTGAGAAACGTGTGAGCTTCCTGAACGATGTTGCTTCGTTTTAGCTGAAAAGTGACTGCGTTTACCTGAAACGAAGTCTTGCTTGTAGGAAGTCACAGAGCCTGGCATTTCACTCTGTTTCTGAAGTGAAACAAATAGCCCAGTACTCTTCCATGAACCACACTCTGCTTTAGAGCAAGAAGCATGCTCTTGCTTTCTAGATTCTCTAATAAGGCGGGAAACGTGAGTGTGCTCAGAAAAAAAGAACTGTGTTTCCTACACACACGCACCATATCTAGTTCAACTCTGCTTCTGAAACTGATAGAAACCATAGGTCCTCTAACATCCAATGCTTTTCAGTTAAGAGTGAGAAACGTGTGAGCTTCGTGAACGATGTAGCTTCGTTTGAGCTGAAAAGTGACTGCGTTTACCTGAAACGAAGTCTTGCTTGTACGAAGGCACAGAGCCTGGCATTTCATTCCGGTTCTGAAGGCAAAGACAAACCACACTCTGCTTTAGTGTAAGAAGCACGCTCTTACTTTCTAGAGTCTCTAATAAGGCGGGAAACGTGAGTGTGCTCAGAACAAAAGAACTGAGTTTCCTACACACACGGACCATATCTAGTTCAACTCTGCTTCTGAAATTGATACAAACCCCAGGTCCTCTAACATCCAATGCTTTTCAGTTAACAGTGAGAAACGTGTGAGCTTCCTGAACGATGTTGCTTCGTTTTAGCTGAAAAGTGACTGCGTTTACCTGAAATGAAGTCTTGCTTGTAGGAAGACACAGAGCCTGAGATTTCACTCCGTTTCTGAAGGGAAACACACAGCACAGTTCTCATCCATGAACCACACTCTGCTTTAGTGTAAGAAGCACGCTCTTACTTTCTAGAGTCTCTAATAAGGCGGGAAACGTGAGTGTGCTCAGAACAAAAGAACTGAGTTTCCTACACATGGACCATATCTAGTTCATCTCTGCTTCTGAAATTGATACAAACCCCAGGTCCTCTAACATGCAATGCTATTCAGTTAACAGTGAGAAACGTGTGAGCTTCCTGAACGATGTTGCTTCGTTTTAGCAGAAAAGTTACTGCGTTTATATGAAACGAAGTCTTGCTTGTAGGAAGTCACAGAGCCTGGCATTTCACTCTGTTTCTGAAGTGAAACAAATAGCCCAGTACTCTTCCATGAACCACACTCTGCTTTAGAGCAAGAAGCATGCTCTTGCTTTCTAAAGTCTCTAATAAGGCAGGAAACGTGAGAGAGCTCAGAAAAAAAGAACTGTGTTTCCTACACACACACACCATATCTAGTTCAACTCTGCTTCTGAAACTGATACAAACCGTAGGTCCTCTAACCTCCAATGCTTTTCAGTTAAGAGTGAGAAACATGTGAGCTTCGTGAACGATGTTGCTTCGTTTTAGCTGAAAAGTGACTGCGTTTACCTGAAACGATGTCTGGCTTGTAAGAAGCCACAGAGCCTGGCATTTCATTCTGTTTCTGAAGTGAAACAAATAGCCCAGTACTCTTCCATGAACCACACTCTGCTTTAGAGCAAGAAGCATGCTTTTGCATTCTAGAGTCTCTACTAAGGCGGGAAATGTGAGTGTACTCAGAACAAAAGAACTGTATTACCTACACACATGGACCATATCTACTTACACTTTGCTTCTGAAACTGATACAAACCACAGGTCCTCTAACATCCAATGCTTTTCAGTTCAGAGCGAGAAACGTGTGAGCTTAGGGAACGATGTAGCTTAGTTTGAGCTGAAAAATGACTGCGTTTACCTGAAATGAAGTCTTGCTTGTAGGATGACACAGAGCCTGAGATTTCACTCCGTTTCTGAAGGGAAACACACAGCACAGTTCTCATCCATGAACCACACTCTGCTTTAGTGTAAGAAGTACGCTCTTACTTTCTAGAGTCTCTAATAAGGCGGGAAACGTGAGTGTGCTCAGAACAAAAGAACTGAGTTTCCTACACACACGGACCATATCTAGTTCATCTCTGCTTCTGAAATTGATACAAACCCCAGGTCCTCTAACATGCAATGCTTTTCAGTAAACAGTGAGAAACGTGTGATCTTCCTGAACGATGTTGCTTCGTTTTAGCAGAAAAGTTACTGCGTTTACCTGAAACGAAGTCCTGCTTGTAGGAAGTCACAGAGCCTGGCATTTCACTCTGTTTCTGAAGTGAAACAAATAGCCCAGTACTCTTCCATGAACCACACTCTGCTTTAGAGCAAGAAGCATGCTCTTGCTTTCTAAAGTCTCTAATAAGGCAGGAAACGTGAGAGAGCTCACAAAAAAAGAACTGTGTTTCCTACACACACACACCATATCTAGTTCAACTCTGCTTCTGAAACTGATACAAACCGTAGGTCCTCTAACCTCCAATGCTTTTCAGTTAAGAGTGAGAAAATTGTGAGCTTCGTGAATGATGTAGCATCGTTTGAGCTGAAAAGTGAGGGCATATACCTGAAACGAAGTCTTGCTTGTAGGAAGACACAGAGCCTGGAATTTCATTCCGTTTCTGAAGGGAAACACACAGCACAGTTCTCATCCATGAAGCACACTCTGCTTTAGAGCAAGAAGCATGCTCTTGCTTTCTAGAGTCTCTAATAAGTGGGAAACGTGAGTGTGCTCAGAACAAAAGAACTGTGTTTCCTACACACACGCACCATATCTAGTTCAACTCTGCTTCTTAAACTGATACAAACCACAGGTCCTCTAACCTCCAATGCTTTTCAGTTAAGAGTGAGAAACATGTGAGCTTCGTGAACGATGTTGCTTCGTTTGAGCTGAAAAGTGACTGCGTTTACCTGAAACGAAGTCCGGCTTGTAAGAAGCCACAGAGCCTGGCATTTCATTCTGTTTCTGAAGTGATACAAATAGCCCAGTACTCTTCCATGAAACACACTCTGCTTTAGAGCAAGAAGCATGCTTTTGCTTTCTAGAGTCCCTAATAATGCAGGAAAAGTGAGTGTGCTCAGAAAAAAAGAACTGTGTTTCCTACACACACGCACCATATCTAGTTCAACTCTGCTTCTGAAACTGATACAAACCATAGGTCCTCTAACATCCAATGCTTTTCAGTTAAGAGTGAGAAACGTATGAGCTTCGTGAACGATGTAGCTTCGTTTGAGCTGAAAAGTGACTGCGTTTACCTGAAACGAAGTCTTGCTTGTACGAAGGCACAGAGCCTGGCATTTCATTCCGGTTCTGAAGGGAAAGACAAAGCACAGTTCTAATCCATGAACCACACTCTGCTTTAGTGTAAGAAGCACGCTCTTACTTTCTAGATTCTCTAATAAGGCGGGAAACGTGAGTGTGCTCAGAACAAAAGAACTGTGTTTCCTACACACACGTACCATATCTAGTTCAACTCTGCTTCTTAAACTGATACAAACATCAGGTCCTCTCACCTCCAATGCTTTTCAGTTAAGAGTGAGAAACGTGTGAGCTTCGTGAACGATGTTGCTTCGTTTTAGCTGCAAAGTGACTGCGTTTACCTAAAACGAAGTCTGGCTTGTAAGAAGCCACAGAGCCTGGCATTTCACTCTGTTTCTGAAGTGAAACAAATAGCCCAGTACTCTTCCATGAACCACACTCTGCTTTAGAGCAAGAAGCATGCTTTTGCATTCTAGAGTCTCTACTAAGGCGGGAAATGTGAGTGTACTCAGAACCAAAGAACTGTGTTTCCTACACACATGGACCATATCTAGTTAAACTTTGCTTCTGAAACTGATACAAACCACAGGTCCTCTAACATCCAATGCTTTTCAGTTCAGAGCGAGAAACGTGTGAGCTTAGGGAACGATGTAGCTTAGTTTGAGCTGAAAAATGACTGTGTTTACCTGAAATGAAGTCTTGCTTGTAGGAAGACACAGAGCCTGAGATTTCACTCCATTTCTGAAGGGAAACACACAGCACAGTTCTCATCCATGAACCACACTCTGCTTTAGTGTAAGAAGCACGCTCTTACTTTCTAGAGTCTCTAATAAGGCGGGAAACGTGAGTGTGCTCAGAACAAAAGAACTGAGTTTCCTACACACATGGACCATATCTAGTACATCTCTGCTTCTGAAATTGATACAAACCCCAGGTCCTCTAACATCCAGTGCTATTCAGTTAACAGTGAGAAACGTGTGAGATTCCTGAACGATGTTGCTTCGTTTTAGCAGAAAAGTTACTGCGTTTATATGAAACAAAGTCTTGCTTGTAGGAAGTCACAGAGCCTGGCATTTCACTCTGTTTCTGAAGTGAAACAAATAGCCCAGTACTCTTCCATGAACCACACTCTGCTTTAGAGCAAGAAGCATGCTCTTGCTTTCTAAAGTCTCTAATAAGGCAGGAAACGTGAGAGAGCTCAGAAAAAAAGAACTGTGTTTCCTACACACACACACCATATCTAGTTCAACTCTCCTTCTGAAACTGATACAAACCGTAGGTCCTCTAACCTCCAATGCTTTTCAGTTAAGAGTGAGAAACATGTGAGCTTCGTGAACGATGTTGCTTCGTTTTAGCTGAAAAGTGACTGCGTTTACCTGAATCGATGTCTGGCTTGTATGAAGCCACAGAGCCTGGCATTTCATTCTGTTTCTGAAGTGAAACAAATAGCCCAGTACTCTTCCATGAACCACACTCTGCTTTAGACCAAGAAGCATGCTTTTGCTTTCTAGAGTCTCTAATAATGCAGGAAACGTGAGTGTGCTCAGAAAAAAAGATCTGTGTTTCCTACACACACGCACCATATCTAGTTCAACTCTGCTTCTGAAACTGATACAAACCATACGTCTTATAACATCCAATGCTTTTCAGTTAAGAGTGAGAAACGTGTGAGCTTAGGGAACGATGTAGCTTAGTTTGAGCTGAAAAATGACTGCGTTTACCTGAAATGAAGTCTTGCTTGTAGGAAGACACAGAGCCTGAGCTTTCACTCCGTTTCTGAATGGAAACACACAGCACAGTTCTCATCCATGTACCACACTCTGCTTTAGTGTAAGAAGCACGCTCTTACTTTCTAGAGTCTCTAATAAGGCGGGAAACGTGAGTGTGCTCAGAACAAAAGAACTGAGTTTCCTACACACACGGACCATATCTAGTTCAACTCTGCTTCTGAAATTGATACAAACCCCAGGTCCTCTAACATCCAATGCTTTTCAGTTAACAGTGAGAAACGTGTGAGCTTCCTGAACGATGTTGCTTCGTTTTAGCTGAAAAGTGACTGCGTTTACCTGAAACGAAGTCTTGCTTGTAGGAAGTCACAGAGCCTGGCATTTCACTCTGTTTCTGAAGTGAAACAAATAGCCCAGTACTCTTCCATGAACCACACTCTGCTTTAGAGCAAGAAGCATGCTCTTGCTTTCTAGATTCTCTAACAAGGCGGGAAACGTGAGTGTGCTCAGAACAAAAGAACTGTGTTTCCTACACACACATACCATATCTAGTACAACTCTGCTTCTTAAACTGATACAAACATCAGGTCCTCTAACCTCCAATGCTTTTCAGTTAAGAGTGAGAAACGTGTGAGCTTCGTGAACGATGTTGCTTCGTTTTAGCTGCAAAGTGACTGCGTTTACCTGAAATGAACTCTGGAGTGTAAGAAGCCACAGAGCCTGGCATTTCACTCTGTTTCTGAAGTGAAACAAATAGCCCAGTACTCTTCCATGAACCACACTCTGCTTTAGAGCAAGAAGCATGCTTTTGCATTCTAGAGTCTCTACTAAGGTGGGAAATGTGAGTGTACTCAGAACAAAAGAACTGTGTTTCCTACACACATGGACCATATCTAGTTAAACTTTGGTTCTGAAACTGATACAAACCACAGGTCCTCTAACCTCCAATGCTTTTCAGTTAAGAGTGAGAAACATGTGAGCTTCGTGAACGATGTTGCTTCGTTTTAGCTGAAAAGTGACTGCGTTTACCTGAAACGAAGTCTGGCTTGTAAGAAGCCACAGAGCCTGGCATTTCATTCTGTTTCTGAAGTGAAACAAATAGCCCAGTACTCTTCCATGAACCACACTCTGCTTTAGAGCAAGAAGCATGCTTTTGCTTTCTAGAGTCCCTAATAATGCAGGAAACGTGAGTGTGCTCAGAAAAAAAGAACTGTGTTTCCTACACACACGCACCATATCTAGTTCAACTCTGCTTCTGAAACTGATAGAAACCATAGGTCCTCTAACATCCAATGCTTTTCAGTTAAGAGTGAGAAACGTGTGAGCTTCGTGAACGATGTAGCTTCGTTTGAGCAGAAAAGTGACTGCGTTTACCTGAAACGAAGTCTTGCTTGTACGAAGGCACAGAGCCTGGCATTTCATTCCGGTTCTGAAGGCAAAGACAAAGCACAGTTCTCATCCATGAACCACACTCTGCTTTAGTGTAAGAAGCACGCTCTTACTTTCTAGAGTCTCTAATAAGGCGGGAAACGTGAGTGTGCTCAGAACAAAAGAACTGAGTTTCCTACACACACGGACAATATCTAGTTCAACTCTGCTTCTGAAATTGATACAAACCCCAGGTCCTCTAACATCCAATGCTTTTCAGTTAACAGTGAGAAACGTGTGAGCTTCCTGAACGATGTTGCTTCGTTTTAGCTGAAAAGTGACTGCGTTTACCTGAAACGAAGTCTTGCTTGTAGGAAGTCACAGAGCCTGGCATTGCACTCTGTTTCTGAAGTGAAACAAATAGCCCAGTACTCTTCCATGAACCACACTCTGCTTTAGAGCAAGAAGCATGCTCTTGCTTTCTAAAGTCTCTAATAAGGCAGGAAACGTGAGAGAGCTCAGAAAAAATGAACTGTGTTTCCTACACACACACACCATATCTAGTTCAACTCTGCTTCTGAAACTGATACAAACCGTAGGTCCTCTAACCTCCAATGCTTTTCAGTTAAGAGTGAGAAACATGTGAGCTTCGTGAACGATGTTGCTTCGTTTTAGCTGAAAAGTGACTGCGTTTACCTGAAACGATGTCTGGCTTGTAAGAAGCCACAGAGCCTGGCATTTCATTCTGTTTCTGAAGTGAAACAAATAGCCCAGTACTCTTCCATGAACCACACTCTGCTTTAGAGCAAGAAGCATGCTTTTTCATTCTAGAGTCTCTACTAAGGCGGGAAATGTGAGTGTACTCAGAACAAAAGAACTGTGTTTCCTACACACATGGACCATATCTACTTACACTTTGCTTCTGAAACTGATACAAACCACAGGTCCTCTAACATCCAATGCTTTTCAGTTCAGAGCGAGAAACGTGTGAGCTTAGGGAACGATGTAGCTTAGTTTGAGCTGAAAAATGACTGCGTTTACCTGAAATGAAGTCTTGCTTGTAGGAAGACACAGAGCCTGAGATTTCACTCCGTTTCTGAAGGAAAACACACAGCACAGTTCTCATCCATGAACCACACTCTGCTTTAGTGTAAGAAGCACGCTCTTACTTTCTAGAGTCTCTAATAAGGCGGGAAACGTGAGTGTGCTCAGAACAAAAGAACTGAGTTTCCTACACACACGGACCATATCTAGTTCATCTCTGCTTCTGAAATTGATACAAACCCCAGGTCCTCTAACATGCAATGCTATTCAGTAAACAGTGAGAAACGTGTGATCTTCCTGAACGATGTTGCTTCGTTTTAGCAGAAAAGTTACTGCGTTTACCTGAAACGAAGTCCTGCTTGTAGGAAGTCACAGAGCCTGGCATTTCACTCTGTTTCTGAAGTGAAACAAATAGCCCAGTACTCTTCCATGAACCACACTCTGCTTTAGAGCAAGAAGCATGCTCTTGCTTTCTAAAGTCTCTAATAAGGCAGGAAACGTGAGAGAGCTCAGAAAAAAAGAACTGTGTTTCCTACACACACACACCATATCTAGTTCAACTCTGCTTCTGAAACTGATACAAACCGTAGGTCCTCTAACCTCCAATGCTTTTCAGTTAAGAGTGAGAAAATTGTGAGCTTCGTGAATGATGTAGCATCGTTTGAGCTGAAAAGTGAGGGCATATACCTGAAACGAAGTCTTGCTTGTAGGAAGACACAGAGCCTGGAATTTCATTCCGGATCTAAAGGGAAAGACAAAGCACAGTTCTAATCCATGAACCACACTCTGCTTTAGTGTAAGAAGCACGCTCTTACTTTCTAGATCCTCTAATAAGGCGGGAAACGTGAGTGTGCTCAGAACAAAAGAACTGTGTTTCCTACACACACGTACCATATCTAGTTCAACTCTGCTTCTTAAACTGATACAAACATCAGGTCCTCTCACCTCCAATGCTTTTCAGTTAAGAGTGAGAAACGTGTGAGCTTCGTGAATGATGTTGCTTCGTTTTAGCTGAAAAGTGACTGCGTTTACCTGAAACGAAGTCTGGCTTGTAAGAAGCCACAGAGCCTGGCATTTCATTCTGTTTCTGAAGTGATACAAATAGCCGAGTACTCTTCCATGAACCACACTCTGCTTTAGAGCAAGAAGCATGCTTTTGCTTTCTAGAGTCCCTAATAATGCAGGAAACGTGAGTATGCTCAGAAAAAAAGAACTGTGTTTCCTACACACACGCACCATATCTAGTTCAACTCTGCTTCTGAAACTGATACAAACCATAGGTCCTCTAACATCCAATGCTTTTCAGTTAAGAGTGAGAAACGTGTGAGCTTCGTGAACGATGTAGCTTCGTTTGAGCTGAAAAGTGACTGCGTTTACCTGAAACGAAGTCTTGCTTGTACGAAGGCACAGAGCCTGGCATTTCATTCCGGTTCTGAAGGGAAAGACAAAGCACAGTTCTAATCCATGAACCACACTCTGCTTTAGTGTAAGAAGCATGCTCTTACTTTCTAGATTCTCTAATAAGGCGGGAAACGTGAGTGTGCTCAGAACAAAAGAACTGTGTTTCCTACACACACGTACCATATCTAGTTCAACTCTGCTTCTTAAACTGATACAAACATCAGGTCCTCTCACCTCCAATGCTTTTCAGTTAAGAGTGAGAAACGTGTGAGCTTCGTGAACGATGTTGCTTCGTTTTAGCTGCAAAGTGACTGCGTTTACCTGAAATGAAGTCTGGAGTGTAAGAAGCCACAGAGCCTGGCATTTCACTCTGTTTCTGAAGTGAAACAAATAGCCCAGTACTCTTCCATGAACCACACTCTGCTTTAGAGCAAGAAGCATGCTTTTGCATTCTAGAGTCTCTACTAAGGTGGGAAATGTGAGTGTACTCAGAACAAAAGAACTGTGTTTCCTACACACATGGACCATATCTAGTTAAACTTTGGTTCTGAAACTGATACAAACCACAGGTCCTCTAACCTCCAATGCTTTTCAGTTAAGAGTGAGAAACATGTGAGCTTCGTGAATGATGTTGCTTCGTTTTAGCTGAAAAGTGACTGCGTTTACCTGAAACGAAGTCTGGCTTGTAAGAAGCCACAGAGCCTGGCATTTCATTCTGTTTCTGAAGTGAAACAAATAGCCCAGTACTCTTCCATGAACCACACTCTGCTTTAGAGCAAGAAGCATGCTTTTGCTTTCTAGAGTCCCTAATAATGCAGGAAACGTGAGTGTGCTCAGAAAAAAAGAACTGTGTTTCCTACACACACGCACCATATCTAGTTCAACTCTGCTTCTGAAACTGATAGAAACCATAGGTCCTCTATCATCCAATGCTTTTCAGTTAAGAGTGAGAACCGTGTGAGCTTCGTGAACGATGTAGCTTCGTTTGAGCTGAAAAGTGACTGCGTTTACCTGAAACGAAGTCTTGCTTGTACGAAGGCACAGAGCCTGGCATTTCATTCCGTTTCTGAAGGGAAAGACAAAGCACAGTTCTCATCCATGAACCACACTCTGCTTTAGTGTAAGAAGCACGCTCTTACTTTCTAGAGTCTCTAATAAGGCGGGAAACGTGAGTGTGCTCAGAACAAAAGAACTGAGTTTCCTACACACACGGACCATATCTAGTTCAACTCTGCTTCTGAAATTGATACAAACCCCAGGTCCTCTAACATCCAATGCTTTTCAGTTAACAGTGAGAAACGTGTGAGCTTCCTGAACAATGTTGCTTCGTTTTAGCTGAAAAGTGACTGTGTTTACCTGAAACGAAGTCTTGCTTGTAGGAAGTCACAGAGCCTGGCATTTCACTCTGTTTCTGAAGTGAAACAAATAGCCCAGTACTCTTCCATGAACCACACTCTGCTTTAGAGCAAGAAGCATGCTCTTGCTTTCTAGATTCTCTAATAAGGCGGGAAACGTGAGTGTGCTCAGAACAAAAGAACTGTGTTTCCTACACACACATACCATATCTAGTTCAACTCTGCTTCTTAAACTGATACAAACATCAGGTCCTCTAACCTCCAATGCTTTTCAGTTAAGAGTGAGAAACGTGTGAGCTTCGTGAACGATGTTGCTTCGTTTTAGCTGCAAAGTGACTGCGTTTACCTGAAATGAAGTCTGGAGTGTAAGAAGCCACAGAGCCTGGCATTTCACTCTGTTTCTGAAGTGAAACAAATAGCCCAGTACTCTTCCATGAACCACACTCTGCTTTAGAGCAAGAAGCATGCTTTTGCATTCTAGAGTCTCTACTAAGGTGGGAAATGTGAGTGTACTCAGAACAAAAGAACTGTGTTTCCTACACACATGGACCATATCTATTTAAACTTTGGTTCTGAAACTGATACAAACCACAGGTCCTCTAACCTCCAATGCTTTTCAGTTAAGAGTGAGAAATATGTGAGCTTCGTGAACGATGTTGCTTCGTTTTAGCTGAAAAGTGACTGCGTTTACCTGAAACGAAGTCTGGCTTGTAAGAAGCCACAGAGCCTGGCATTTCATTCTGTTTCTGAAGTGAAACAAATAGCCCAGTACTCTTCCATGAACCACACTCTGCTTTAGAGCAAGAAGCATGCTTTTGCTTTCTAGAGTCCCTAATAATGCAGGAAACGTGAGTGTGCTCAGAAAAAAAGAACTGTGTTTCCTAAACACACGCACCATATCTAGTTCAACTCTGCTTCTGAAACTGATAGAAACCATAGGTCCTCTAACATCCAATGCTTTTCAGTTAAGAGTGAGAAACGTGTGAGCTTCGTGAACGATGTAGCTTCGTTTGAGCTGAAAAGTGACTGCGTTTACCTGAAACGAAGTCTTGCTTGTACGAAGGCACAGAGCCTGGCATTTCATTCCGGTTCTGAAGGCAAAGACAAAGCACAGTTCTCATCCATGAACCACACTCTGCTTTAGTGTAAGAAGCACGCTCTTTCTTTCTAGAGTCTCTAATAAGGCGGGAAACGTGAGTGTGCTCAGAACAAAAGAACTGAGTTTCCTACACACACGGACAATATCTAGTTCAACTCTGCTTCTGAAATTGATACAAACCCCAGGTCCTCTAACATCCAATGCTTTTCAGTTAACAGTGAGAAACGTGTGAGCTTCCTGAAAGATGTTGCTTCGTTTTAGCTGAAAAGTGACTGCGTTTACCTGAAACGAAGTCTTGCTTGTAGGAAGTCACAGAGCCTGGCATTGCACTCTGTTTCTGAAGTGAAACAAATAGCCCAGTACTCTTCCATGAACCACACTCTGCTTTAGAGCAAGAAGCAGGCTTTTGCATTCTAGAGTCTCTACTAAGGTGGGAAATGTGAGTGTACTCAGAAAAAAAGAACTGTGTTTCCTACACACATGGACCATATCTAGTTAAACTTTGCTTCTGAAACTGATACAAACCACAGGTCCTCTAACATCCAATGCTTTTCAGTTCAGAGCGAGAAACGTGTGAGCTTAGGGAACGATGTAGCTTAGTTTGAGCTGAAAAATGACTGCGTTTACCTGAAATGAAGTCTTGCTTGTAGGAAGACACAGAGCCTGAGATTTCACTCCGTTTCTGAAGGGAAACACACAGCACAGTTCTCATCCATGAACCACACTCTGCTTTAGTGTAAGAAGCACGCTCTTACTTTCTAGAGTCTCTAATAAGGCGGGAAACGTGAGTGTGCTCAGAACAAAAGAACTGAGTTTCCTACACACACGGACCATATCTAGTTCATCTCTGCTTCTGAAATTGATACAAACCCCAGGTCCTCTAACATGCAATGCTATTCAGTAAACAGTGAGAAACGTGTGATCTTCCTGAACGATGTTGCTTCGTTTTAGCAGAAAAGTTACTGCGTTTACCTGAAACGAAGTCCTGCTTGTAGGAAGTCACAGAGCCTGGCATTTCACTCTGTTTCTGAAGTGAAACAAATAGCCCAGTACTCTTCCATGAACCACACTCTGCTTTAGAGCAAGAAGCATGCTCTTGCTTTCTAAAGTCTCTAATAAGGCAGGAAACGTGAGAGAGCTCACAAAAAAAGAACTGTGTTTCCTACACACACACACCATATCTAGTTCAACTCTGCTTCTGAAACTGATACAAACCGTAGGTCCTCTAACCTCCAATGCTTTTCAGTTAAGAGTGAGAAAATTGTGAGCTTCGTGAATGATGTAGCATCGTTTGAGCTGAAAAGTGAGGGCATTTACCTGAAACGAAGTCTTGCTTGTAGGAAGACACAGAGCCTGGAATTTCATTCCGTTTCTGAAGGGAAACACACAGCACAGTTCTCATCCATGAAGCACACTCTGCTTTAGAGCAAGAAGCATGCTCTTGCTTTCTAGAGTCTCTAATAAGGTGGGAAACGTGAGTGTGCTCAGAACAAAAGAACTGTGTTTCCTACACACACGCACCATATCTAGTTCAACTCTGCTTCTTAAACTGATACAAACCACAGGTCCTCTAACCTCCAATGCTTTTCAGTTAAGAGTGAGAAACATGTGAGCTTCGTGAACGATGTTGCTTCGTTTTAGCTGAAAAGTGACTGCGTTTACCTGAAACGAAGTCTGGCTTGTAAGAAGCCACAGAGCCTGGCATTTCCTTCTGTTTCTGAAGTGATACAAATAGCCCAGTACTCTTCCATGAACCACACTCTGCTTTAGAGCAAGAAGCATGCTTTTGCTTTCTAGAGTCCCTAATAATGCAGGAAACGTGAGTGTGCTCAGAAAAAAAGAACTGTGTTTCCTACACACACGCACCATATCTAGTTCAACTCTGCTTCTGAAACTGATACAAACCATAGGTCCTCTAACATCCAATGCTTTTCAGTTAAGAGTGAGAAACGTGTGAGCTTCGTGAACGATGTAGCTTCGTTTGAGCTGAAAAGTGACTGCGTTTACCTGAAACGAAGTCTTGCTTGTACGAAGGCACAGAGCCTGGCATTTCATTCCGGTTCTGAAGGGAAAGACAAAGCACAGTTCTAATCCATGAACCACACTCTGCTTTAGTGTAAGAAGCACGCTCTTACTTTCTAGATTCTCTAATAAGGCGGGAAACGTGAGTGTGCTCAGAACAAAAGAACTGAGTTTCCTACACACACGGACCATATCTAGTTCAACTCTGCTTCTGAAATTGATACAAACCCCAGGTCCTCTAACATCCAATGCTTTTCAGTTAACAGTGAGAAACGTGTGAGCTTCCTGAACAATGTTGCTTCGTTTTAGCTGAAAAGTGACTGCGTTTACCTGAAACGAAGTCTTGCTTGTAGGAAGTCACAGAGCCTGGCATTTCACTCTGTTTCTGAAGTGAAACAAATAGCCCAGTACTCTTCCATGAACCACACTCTGCTTTAGAGCAAGAAGCATGCTTTTGCATTCTAGAGTCTCTACTAAGGCGGGAAATGTGAGTGTACTCAGAACAAAAGAACTGTGTTTCCTACACACATGGACCATATCTACTTACACTTTGCTTCTGAAACTGATACAAACCACAGGTCCTCTAACATCCAATGCTTTTCAGTTCAGAGCGAGAAACGTGTGAGCTTAGGGAACGATGTAGCTTAGTTTGAGCTGAAAAATGACTGCGTTTACCTGAAATGAAGTCTTGCTTGTAGGAAGACACAGAGCCTGAGATTTCACTCCGTTTCTGAAGGGAAACACACAGCACAGTTCTCATCCATGAACCACACTCTGCTTTAGTGTAAGAAGCACGCTCTTACTTTCTAGAGTCTCTAATAAGGCGGGAAACGTGAGTGAGCTCAGAACAAAAGAACTGAGTTTCCTACACACACGGACCATATCTAGTTCATCTCTGCTTCTGAAATTGATACAAACCCCAGGTCCTCTAACATGCAATGCTATTCAGTAAACAGTGAGAAACGTGTGATCTTCCTGAACGATGTTGCTTCGTTTTAGCAGAAAAGTTACTGCGTTTACCTGAAACGAAGTCCTGCTTGTAGGAAGTCACAGAGCCTGGCATTTCACTCTGTTTCTGAAGTGAAACAAATAGCCCAGTACTCTTCCATGAACCACACTCTGCTTTAGAGCAAGAAGCATGCTTTTGCTTTCTAGAGTCCCTAATAATGCAGGAAAAGTGAGTGTGCTCAGAAAAAAAGAACTGAGTTTCCTACACACACGCACCATATCTAGTTCAACTCTGCTTCTGAAACTGATACAAACCATAGGTCCTCTAACATCCAATGCTTTCAGTTAAGAGTGAGAAACGTGTGAGCTTCGTGAACGATGTAGCTTCGTTTGAGCTGAAAAGTGACTGCGTTTACGTGAAACGAAGTCTTGCTTGTACGAAGGCACAGAGCCTGGCATTTCATTCCGGATCTGAAGGGAAAGACAAAGCACAGTTCTAATCCATGAACCACACTCTGCTTTAGTGTAAGAAGCACGCTCTTACTTTCTAGATCCTCTAATAAGGCGGGAAACGTGAGTGTGCTCAGAACAAAAGAACTGTGTTTCCTACACACACGTACCATATCTAGTTCAACTCTGCTTCTTAAACTGATACAAACATCAGGTCCTCTCACCTCCAATGCTTTTCAGTTAAGAGTGAGAAACGTGTGAGCTTCGTGAATGATGTTGCTTCGTTTTAGCTGAAAAGTGACTGCGTTTACCTGAAACGAAGTCTGGCTTGTAAGAAGCCACAGAGCCTGGCATTTCATTCTGTTTCTGAAGTGATACAAATAGCCGAGTACTCTTCCATGAACCACACTCTGCTTTAGAGCAAGAAGCATGCTTTTGCTTTCTAGAGTCCCTAATAATGCAGGAAACGTGAGTGTGCTCAGAAAAAAAGAACTGTGTTTCCTACACACACGCACCATATCTAGTTCAACTCTGCTTCTGAAACTGATACAAACCATAGGTCCTCTAACATTCAATGCTTTTCAGTTAAGAGTGAGAAACGTGTGAGCTTCGTGAACGATGTAGCTTCGTTTGAGATGAAAAGTGACTGCGTTTACCTGAAACGAAGTCTTGCTTGTACGAAGGCACAGAGCCTGGCATTTCATTCCGATTCTGAAGGGAAAGACAAAGCACAGTTCTAATCCATGAACCACACTCTGCTTTAGTGTAAGAAGCATGCTCTTACTTTCTAGATTCTCTAATAAGGCGGGAAACGTGAGTGTGCTCAGAACAAAAGAACTGTGTTTCCTACACACACGTACCATATCTAGTTCAACTCTGCTTCTTAAACTGATACAAACATCAGGTCCTCTCACCTCCAATGCTTTTCAGTTAAGAGTGAGAAACGTGTGAGCTTCGTGAACGATGTTGCTTCGTTTTAGCTGCAAAGTGACTGCGTTTACCTGAAATGAAGTCTGGAGTGTAAGAAGCCACAGAGCCTGGCATTTCACTCTGTTTCTGAAGTGAAACAAATAGCCCAGTACTCTTCCATGAACCACACTCTGCTTTAGAGCAAGAAGCATGCTTTTGCATTCTAGAGTCTCTACTAAGGTGGGAAATGTGAGTGTACTCAGAACAAAAGAACTGTGTTTCCTACACACATGGACCATATCTAGTTAAACTTTGGTTCTGAAACTGATACAAACCACAGGTCCTCTAACCTCCAATGCTTTTCAGTTAAGAGTGAGAAACATGTGAGCTTCGTGAACGATGTTGCTTCGTTTTAGCTGAAAAGTGACTGCGTTTACCTGAAACGAAGTCTGGCTTGTAAGAAGCCACAGAGCCTGGCATTTCATTCTGTTTCTGAAGTGAAACAAATAGCCCAGTACTCTTCCATGAACCACACTCTGCTTTAGAGCAAGAAGCATGCTTTTGCTTTCTAGAGTCCCTAATAATGCAGGAAACGTGAGTGTGCTCAGAAAAAAAGAACTGTGTTTCCTACACACACGCACCATATCTAGTTCAACTCTGCTTCTGAAACTGATAGAAACCATAGGTCCTCTAACATCCAATGCTTTTCAGTTAAGAGTGAGAAACGTGTGAGCTTCGTGAACGATGTAGCTTCGTTTGAGCTGAAAAGTGACTGCGTTTACCTGAAACGAAGTCTTGCTTGTACGAAGGCACAGAGCCTGGCATTTCATTCCGTTTCTGAAGGGAAAGACAAAGCACAGTTCTCATCCATGAACCACACTCTGCTTTAGTGTAAGAAGCACGCTCTTACTTTCTAGAGTCTCTAATAAGGCGGGAAACGTGAGTGTGCTCAGAACAAAAGAACTGAGTTTCCTACACACACGGACCATATCTAGTTCAACTCTGCTTCTGAAATTGATACAAACCCCAGGTCCTCTAACATCCAATGCTTTTCAGTTAACAGTGAGAAACGTGTGAGCTTCCTGAACAATGTTGCTTCGTTTTAGCTGAAAAGTGACTGTGTTTACCTGAAACGAAGTCTTGCTTGTAGGAAGTCACAGAGCCTGGCATTTCACTCTGTTTCTGAAGTGAAACAAATAGCCCAGTACTCTTCCATGAACCACACTCTGCTTTAGAGCAAGAAGCATGCTCTTGCTTTCTAGATTCTCTAATAAGGCGGGAAACGTGAGTGTGCTCAGAACAAAAGAACTGTGTTTCCTACACACACATACCATATCTAGTTCAACTCTGCTTCTTAAACTGATACAAACATCAGGTCCTCTAACCTCCAATGCTTTTCAGTTAAGAGTGAGAAACGTGTGAGCTTCGTGAACGATGTTGCTTCGTTTTAGCTGCAAAGTGACTGCGTTTACCTGAAATGAAGTCTGGAGTGTAAGAAGCCACAGAGCCTGGCATTTCACTCTGTTTCTGAAGTGAAACAAATAGCCCAGTACTCTTCCATGAACCACACTCTGCTTTAGAGCAAGAAGCATGCTTTTGCATTCTAGAGTCTCTACTAAGGTGGGAAATGTGAGTGTACTCAGAACAAAAGAACTGTGTTTCCTACACACATGGACCATATCTATTTAAACTTTGGTTCTGAAACTGATACAAACCACAGGTCCTCTAACCTCCAATGCTTTTCAGTTAAGAGTGAGAAACATGTGAGCTTCGTGAACGATGTTGCTTCGTTTTAGCTGAAAAGTGACTGCGTTTACCTGAAACGAAGTCTGGCTTGTAAGAAGCCACAGAGCCTGGCATTTCATTCTGTTTCTGAAGTGAAACAAATAGCCCAGTACTCTTCCATGAACCACACTCTGCTTTAGAGCAAGAAGCATGCTTTTGCTTTCTAGAGTCCCTAATAATGCAGGAAACGTGAGTGTGCTCAGAAAAAAAGAACTGTGTTTCCTACACACACGCACCATATCTAGTTCAACTCTGCTTCTGAAACTGATAGAAACCATAGGTCCTCTAACATCCAATGCTTTTCAGTTAAGAGTGAGAAACGTGTGAGCTTCGTGAACGATGTAGCTTCGTTTGAGCTGAAAAGTGACTGCGTTTACCTGAAACGAAGTCTTGCTTGTACGAAGGCACAGAGCCTGGCATTTCATTCCGGTTCTGAAGGCAAAGACAAAGCACAGTTCTCATCCATGAACCACACTCTGCTTTAGTGTAAGAAGCACGCTCTTTCTTTCTAGAGTCTCTAATAAGGCGGGAAACGTGAGTGTGCTCAGAACAAAAGAACTGAGTTTCCTACACACACGGACAATATCTAGTTCAACTCTGCTTCAGAAATTGATACAAAACACAGGTCCTCTAACATCCAATGCTTTTCAGTTAACAGTGAGAAACGTGTGAGCTTCCTGAATGATGTTGCTTCGTTTTAGCTGAAAAGTGACTGCGTTTACCTGAAACGAAGTCTTGCTTGTAGGAAGTCACAGAGCCTGGCATTGCACTCTGTTTCTGAAGTGAAACAAATAGCCCAGTACTCTTCCATGAACCACACTCTGCTTTAGAGCAAGAAGCAGGCTTTTGCATTCTAGAGTCTCTACTAAGGTGGGAAATGTGAGTGTACTCAGAAAAAAAGAACTGTGTTTCCTACACACATGGACCATATCTAGTTAAACTTTTCTTCTGAAACTGATACAAACCACAGGTCCTCTAACATCCAATGCTTTTCAGTTCAGAGCGAGAAACGTGTGAGCTTAGGGAACGATGTAGCTTAGTTTGAGCTGAAAAATGACTGCGTTTACCTGAAATGAAGTCTTGCTTGTAGGAAGACACAGAGCCTGAGATTTCACTCCGTTTCTGAAGGGAAACACACAGCACAGTTCTCATCCATGAACCACACTCTGCTTTAGTGTAAGAAGCACGCTCTTACTTTCTAGAGTCTCTAATAAGGCGGGAAACGTGAGTGTGCTCAGAACAAAAGAACTGAGTTTCCTACACACACGGACCATATCTAGTTCATCTCTGCTTCTGAAATTGATACAAACCCCAGGTCCTCTAACATGCAATGCTATTCAGTAAACAGTGAGAAACGTGTGATCTTCCTGAACGATGTTGCTTCGTTTTAGCAGAAAAGTTACTGCGTTTACCTGAAACGAAGTCCTGCTTGTAGGAAGTCACAGAGCCTGGCATTTCACTCTGTTTCTGAAGTGAAACAAATAGCCCAGTACTCTTCCATGAACCACACTCTGCTTTAGAGCAAGAAGCATGCTCTTGCTTTCTAAAGTCTCTAATAAGGCAGGAAACGTGAGAGAGCTCAGAAAAAAAGAACTGTGTTTCCTACACACACACACCATATCTAGTTCAACTCTGCTTCTGAAACTGATACAAACCGTAGGTCCTCTAACCTCCAATGCTTTTCAGTTAAGAGTGAGAAAATTGTGAGCTTCGTGAATGATGTAGCATCGTTTGAGCTGAAAAGTGAGGGCATTTACCTGAAACGAAGTCTTGCTTGTAGGAAGACACAGAGCCTGGAATTTCATTCCGTTTCTGAAGGGAAACACACAGCACAGTTCTCATCCATGAAGCACACTCTGCTTTAGAGCAAGAAGCATGCTCTTACTTTCTAGAGTCTCTAATAAGGTGGGAAACGTGAGTGTGCTCAGAACAAAAGAACTGTGTTTCCTACACACACGCACCATATCTAGTTCAACTCTGCTTCTTAAACTGATACAAACCACAGGTCCTCTAACCTCCAATGCTTTTCAGTTAAGAGTGAGAAACATGTGAGCTTCGTGAACGATGTTGCTTCGTTTTAGCTGAAAAGTGACTGCGTTTACCTGAAACGAAGTCTGGCTTGTAAGAAGCCACAGAGCCTGGCATTTCATTCTGTTTCTGAAGTGATACAAATAGCCCAGTACTCTTCCATCAACCACACTCTGCTTTAGAGCAAGAAGCATGCTTTTGCTTTCTAGAGTCCCTAATAATGCAGGAAACGTGAGTGTGCTCAGAAAAAAAGAACTGTGTTTCCTACACACACGCACCATATCTAGTTCAACTCTGCTTCTGAAACTGATACAAACCATAGGTCCTCTAACATCCAATGCTTTTCAGTTAAGAGTGAGAAACGTGTGAGCTTCGTGAACGATGTAGCTTCGTTTGAGCTGAAAAGTGACTGCGTTTACCTGAAACGAAGTCTTGCTTGTACGAAGGCACAGAGCCTGGCATTTCATTCCGGTTCTGAAGGGAAAGACAAAGCACAGTTCTAATCCATGAACCACACTCTGCTTTAGTGTAAGAAGCACGCTCTTACTTTCTAGATTCTCTAATAAGGCGGGAAACGTGAGTGTGCTCAGAACAAAAGAACTGTGTTTCCTACACACACGTACCATATCTAGTTGAACTCTGCTTCTTAAACTGATACAAACATCAGGTCCTCTCACCTCCAATGCTTTTCAGTTAAGAGTGAGAAACGTGTGAGCTTCGTGAACGATGTTGCTTCGTTTTAGCTGAAAAGTGACTGTGTTTACCTGAAACGAAGTCTGGCTTGTAAGAAGCCACAGAGCCTGGCATTTCATTCTGTTTCTGAAGTGATACAAATAGCCCAGTACTCTTCCATGAATCACACTCTGCTTTAGAGCAAGAAGCATGCTTTTGCTTTCTAGAGTCCCTAATAATGCAGGAAACGTGAGTGTGCTCAGAAAAAAAGAACTGTGTTTCCTACACACACGCACCATATCTAGTTCAACTCTGCTTCTGAAACTGATACAAACCATAGGTCCTCTAACATCCAATGCTTTTCAGTTAAGAGTGAGAAACGTGTGAGCTTCGTGAACGATGTAGCTTCGTTTGAGCTGAAAAGTGACTGCGTTTACCTGAAACGAAGTCTTGCTTGTACGAAGGCACAGAGCCTGGCATTTCATTCCGGTTCTGAAGGGAAAGACAAAGCACAGTTCTAATCCATGAACCAAACTCTGCTTTAGTGTAAGAAGCACGCTCTTACTTTCTAGATTCTCTAATAAGGCGGGAAACGTGAGTGTGCTCAGAACAAAAGAACTGAGTTTCCTACACACACGGACCATATCTAGTTCAACTCTGCTTCTGAAATTGATACAAACCCCAGGTCCTCTAACATCCAATGCTTTTCAGTTAACAGTGAGAAACGTGTGAGCTTCCTGAACAATGTTGCTTCGTTTTAGCTGAAAAGTGACTGCGTTTACCTGAAACGAAGTCTTGCTTGTAGGAAGTCACAGAGCCTGGCATTTCACTCTGTTTCTGAAGTGAAACAAATAGCCCAGTACTCTTCCATGAACCACACTCTGCTTTAGAGCAAGAAGCATGCTTTTGCATTCTAGAGTCTCTACTAAGGTGGGAAATGTGAGTGTACTCAGAACAAAAGAACTGTGTTTCCTACACACATGGACCATATCTAGTTAAACTTTGGTTCTGAAACTGATACAAACCACAGGTCCTCTAACCTCCAATGCTTTTCAGTTAAGAGTGAGAAACATGTGAGCTTCGTGAACGATGTTGCTTCGTTTTAGCTGAAAAATGACTGCGTTTACCTGAAACGAAGTCTGGCTTGTAAGAAGCCACAGAGCCTGGCATTTCATTCTGTTTCTGAAGTGAAACAAATAGCCCAGTACTCTTCCATGAACCACACTCTGCTTTAGAGCAAGAAGCATGCTTTTGCTTTCTAGAGTCCCTAATAATGCAGGAAACGTGAGTGTGCTCAGAAAAAAAGAACTGTGTTTCCTACACACACGCACCATATCTAGTTCAACTCTGCTTCTGAAACTGATAGAAACCATAGGTCCTCTAACATCCAATGCTTTTCAGTTAAGAGTGAGAAACGTGTGAGCTTAGGGAACGATGTAGCTTCGTTTGAGCTGAAAAGTGACTGCGTTTACCTGAAACGAAGTCTTGCTTGTACGAAGGCACAGAGCCTGGCATTTCATTCCGTTTCTGAAGGGAAAGACAAAGCACAGTTCTCATCCATGAACCACACTCTGCTTTAGTGTAAGAAGCACGCTCTTACTTTCTAGAGTCTCTAATAAGGCGGGAAACGTGAGTGTGCTCAGAACAAAAGAACTGAGTTTCCTACACACACGGACCATATCTAGTTCAACTCTGCTTCTGAAATTGATACAAACCCCAGGTCCTCTAACATCCAATGCTTTTCAGTTAACAGTGAGAAACGTGTGAGCTTCCTGAACAATGTTGCTTCGTTTTAGCTGAAAAGTGACTGTGTTTACCTGAAACGAAGTCTTGCTTGTAGGAAGTCACAGAGCCTGGCATTTCACTCTGTTTCTGAAGTGAAACAAATAGCCCAGTACTCTTCCATGAACCACACTCTGCTTTAGAGCAAGAAGCATGCTCTTGCTTTCTAGATTCTCTAATAAGGCGGGAAACGTGAGTGTGCTCAGAACAAAAGAACTGTGTTTCCTACACACACATACCATATCTAGTTCAACTCTGCTTCTTAAACTGATACAAACATCAGGTCCTCTAACCTCCAATGCTTTTCAGTTAAGAGTGAGAAACGTGTGAGCTTCGTGAACGATGTTGCTTCGTTTTAGCTGCAAAGTGACTGCGTTTACCTGAAATGAAGTCTGGAGTGTAAGAAGCCACAGAGCCTGGCATTTCACTCTGTTTCTGAAGTGAAACAAATAGCCCAGTACTCTTCCATGAACCACACTCTGCTTTAGAGCAAGAAGCATGCTTTTGCATTCTAGAGTCTCTACTAAGGTGGGAAATGTGAGTGTACTCAGAACAAAAGAACTGTGTTTCCTACACACATGGACCATATCTATTTAAACTTTGGTTCTGAAACTGATACAAACCACAGGTCCTCTAACCTCCAATGCTTTTCAGTTAAGAGTGAGAAACATGTGAGCTTCGTGAACGATGTTGCTTCGTTTTAGCTGAAAAGTGACTGCGTTTACCTGAAACGAAGTCTGGCTTGTAAGAAGCCACAGAGCCTGGCATTTCATTCTGTTTCTGAAGTGAAACAAATAGCCCAGTACTCTTCCATGAACCACACTCTGCTTTAGAGCAAGAAGCATGCTTTTGCTTTCTAGAGTCCCTAATAATGCAGGAAACGTGAGTGTGCTCAGAACAAAAGAACTGTGTTTCCTACACACACGCACCATATCTAGTTCAACTCTGCTTCTGAAACTGATAGAAACCATAGGTCCTCTAACATCCAATGCTTTTCAGTTAAGAGTGAGAAACGTGTGAGCTTCGTGAACGATGTAGCTTCGTTTGAGCTGAAAAGTGACTGCGTTTACCTGAAACGAAGTCTTGCTTGTACGAAGGCACAGAGCCTGGCATTTCATTCCGGTTCTGAAGGCAAAGACAAAGCACAGTTCTCATCCATGAACCACACTCTGCTTTAGTGTAAGAAGCACGCTCTTTCTTTCTAGAGTCTCTAATAAGGCGGGAAACGTGAGTGTGCTCAGAACAAAAGAACTGAGTTTCCTACACACACGGACAATATCTAGTTCAACTCTGCTTCTGAAATTGATACAAACCCCAGGTCCTCTAACATCCAATGCTTTTCAGTTAACAGTGAGAAACGTGTGAGCTTCCTGAATGATGTTGCTTCGTTTTAGCTGAAAAGTGACTGCGTTTACCTGAAACGAAGTCTTGCTTGTAGGAAGTCACAGAGCCTGGCATTGCACTCTGTTTCTGAAGTGAAACAAATAGCCCAGTACTCTTCCATGAACCACACTCTGCTTTAGAGCAAGAAGCAGGCTTTTGCATTCTAGAGTCTCTACTAAGGTGGGAAATGTGAGTGTACTCAGAAAAAAAGAACTGTGTTTCCTACACACATGGACCATATCTAGTTAAACTTTGCTTCTGAAACTGATACAAACCACAGGTCCTCTAACATCCAATGCTTTTCAGTTCAGAGCGAGAAACGTGTGAGCTTAGGGAACGATGTAGCTTAGTTTGAGCTGAAAAATGACTGCGTTTACCTGAAATGAAGTCTTGCTTGTAGGAAGACACAGAGCCTGAGATTTCACTCCGTTTCTGAAGGGAAACACACAGCACAGTTCTCATCCATGAACCACACTCTGCTTTAGTGTAAGAAGCACGCTCTTACTTTCTAGAGTCTCTAATAAGGCGGGAAACGTGAGTGTGCTCAGAACAAAAGAACTGAGTTTCCTACACACACGGACCATATCTAGTTCATCTCTGCTTCTGAAATTGATACAAACCCCAGGTCCTCTAACATGCAATGCTATTCAGTAAACAGTGAGAAACGTGTGATCTTCCTGAACGATGTTGCTTCGTTTTAGCAGAAAAGTTACTGCGTTTACCTGAAACGAAGTCCTGCTTGTAGGAAGTCACAGAGCCTGGCATTTCACTCTGTTTCTGAAGTGAAACAAATAGCCCAGTACTCTTCCATGAACCACACTCTGCTTTAGAGCAAGAAGCATGCTCTTGCTTTCTAAAGTCTCTAATAAGGCAGGAAACGTGAGAGAGCTCAGAAAAAAAGAACTGTGTTTCCTACACACACACACCATATCTAGTTCAACTCTGCTTCTGAAACTGATACAAACCGTAGGTCCTCTAACCTCCAATGCTTTTCAGTTAAGAGTGAGAAAATTGTGAGCTTCGTGAATGATGTAGCATCGTTTGAGCTGAAAAGTGAGGGCATTTACCTGAAACGAAGTCTGGCTTGTAAGAAGCCACAGAGCCTGGCATTTCATTCTGTTTCTGAAGTGATACAAATAGCCCAGTACTCTTCCATGAACCACACTCTGCTTTAGAGCAAGAAGCATGCTTTTGCTTTCTAGAGTCCCTAATAATGCAGGAAACGTGAGTGTGCTCAGAAAAAAAGAACTGTGTTTCCTACACACACGCACCATATCTAGTTCAACTCTGCTTCTGAAACTGATACAAACCGTAGGTCCTCTAACATCCAATGCTTTTCAGTTAAGAGTGAGAAACGTGTGAGCTTCGTGAACGATGTAGCTTCGTTTGAGCTGAAAAGTGACTGCGTTTACCTGAAACGAAGTCTTGCTTGTACGAAGGCACAGAGCCTGGCATTTCATTCCGGTTCTGAAGGGAAAGACAAAGCACAGTTCTAATCCATGAACCACACTCTGCTTTAGTGTAAGAAGCACGCTCTTACTTTCTAGATTCTCTAATAAGGCGGGAAACGTGAGTGTGCTCAGAACAAAAGAACTGTGTTTCCTACACACACGTACCATATCTAGTTGAACTCTGCTTCTTAAACTGATACAAACATCAGGTCCTCTCACCTCCAATGCTTTTCAGTTAAGAGTGAGAAACGTGTGAGCTTCGTGAACGATGTTGCTTCGTTTTAGCTGAAAAGTGACTGTGTTTACCTGAAACGAAGTCTGGCTTGTAAGAAGCCACAGAGCCTGGCATTTCATTCTGTTTCTGAAGTGATACAAATAGCCCAGTACTCTTCCATGAATCACACTCTGCTTTAGAGCAAGAAGCATGCTTTTGCTTTCTAGAGTCCCTAATAATGCAGGAAACGTGAGTGTGCTCAGAAAAAAAGAACTGTGTTTCCTACACACACGCACCATATCTAGTTCAACTCTGCTTCTGAACCTGATACAAACCATAGGTCCTCTAACATCCAATGCTTTTCAGTTAAGAGTGAGAAACGTGTGAGCTTCGTGAACGATGTAGCTTCGTTTGAGCTGAAAAGTGACTGCGTTTACCTGAAACGAAGTCTTGCTTGTACGAAGGCACAGAGCCTGGCATTTCATTCCGGTTCTGAAGGGAAAGACAAAGCACAGTTCTAATCCATGAACCACACTCTGCTTTAGTGTAAGAAGCACGCTCTTACTTTCTAGATTCTCTAATAAGGCGGGAAACGTGAGTGTGCTCAGAACAAAAGAACTGAGTTTCCTACACACACGGACCATATCTAGTTCAACTCTGCTTCTGAAATTGATACAAACCCCAGGTCCTCTAACATCCAATGCTTTTCAGTTAACAGTGAGAAACGTGTGAGCTTCCTGAACAATGTTGCTTCGTTTTAGCTGAAAAGTGACTGCGTTTACCTGAAACGAAGTCTTGCTTGTAGGAAGTCACAGAGCCTGGCATTTCACTCTGTTTCTGAAGTGAAACAAATAGCCCAGTACTCTTCCATGAACCACACTCTGCTTTAGAGCAAGAAGCATGCTTTTGCATTCTAGAGTCTCTACTAAGGCGGGAAATGTGAGTGTACTCAGAACAAAAGAACTGTGTTTCCTACACACATGGACCATATCTACTTACACTTTGCTTCTGAAACTGATACAAACCACAGGTCCTCTAACATCCAATGCTTTTCAGTTCAGAGCGAGAAACGTGTGAGCTTAGGGAACGATGTAGCTTAGTTTGAGCTGAAAAATGACTGCGTTTACCTGAAATGAAGTCTTGCTTGTAGGAAGACACAGAGCCTGAGATTTCACTCCGTTTCTGAAGGGAAACACACAGCACAGTTCTCATCCATGAACCACACTCTGTTTTAGTGTAAGAAGCACGCTCTTACTTTCTAGAGTCTCTAATAAGGCGGGAAACGTGAGTGTGCTCAGAACAAAAGAACTGAGTTTCCTACACACACGGACCATATCTAGTTCATCTCTGCTTCTGAAATTGATACAAACCCCAGGTCCTCTAACATGCAATGCTATTCAGTAAACAGTGAGAAACGTGTGATCTTCCTGAACGATGTTGCTTCGTTTTAGCAGAAAAGTTACTGCGTTTACCTGAAACGAAGTCCTGCTTGTAGGAAGTCACAGAGCCTGGCATTTCACTCTGTTTCTGAAGTGAAACAAATAGCCCAGTACTCTTCCATGAACCACACTCTGCTTTAGAGCAAGAAGCATGCTCTTGCTTTCTAAAGTCTCTAATAAGGCAGGAAACGTGAGAGAGCTCAGAAAAAAAGAACTGTGTTTCCTACACACACACACCATATCTAGTTCAACTCTGCTTCTGAAACTGATACAAACCGTAGGTCCTCTAACCTCCAATGCTTTTCAGTTAAGAGTGAGAAAATTGTGAGCTTCGTGAATGATGTAGCATCGTTTGAACTGAAAAGTGAGGGCATTTACCTGAAACGAAGTCTTGCTTTTTGGAAGACACAGAGCCTGGAATTTCATTCCGTTTCTGAAGGGAAACACACAGCACAGTTCTCATCCATGAAGCACACTCTGCTTTAGAGCAAGAAGCATGCTCTTGCTTTCTAGATTCTCTAATAAGGCGGGAAACGTGAGTGTGCTCAGAACCAAAGAACTGTGTTTCCTACACACACATACCATATCTAGTTCAACTCTGCTTCTTAAACTGATACAAACATCAGGTCCTCTAACCTCCAATGCTTTTCAGTTAAGAGTGAGAAACGTGTGAGCTTCGTGAAAGATGTTGCTTCGTTTTAGCTGCAAAGTGACTGCGTTTACCTGAAATGAAGTCTGGAGTGTAAGAAGCCACAGAGCCTGGCATTTCACTCTGTTTCTGAAGTGAAACAAATAGCCCAGTACTATTCCATAAACCACACTCTGCTTTAGAGCAAGAAGCATGCTTTTGCATTCTAGAGTCTCTACTAAGGTGGGAAATGTGAGTGTACTCAGAACAAAAGAACTGTGTTTCCTACACACATGGACCATATCTATTTAAACTTTGGTTCTGAAACTGATACAAACCACAGGTCCTCTAACCTCCAATGCTTTTCAGTTAAGAGTGAGAAACATGTGAGCTTCGTGAACGATGTTGCTTCGTTTTAGCTGAAAAGTGACTGTGTTTACCTGAAACGAAGTCTGGCTTGTAAGAAGCCACAGAGCCTGGCATTTCATTCTGTTTCTGAAGTGAAACAAATAGCCCAGTACTCTTCCATGAACCACACTCTGCTTTAGAGCAAGAAGCATGCTTTTGCTTTCTAGAGTCCCTAATAATGCAGGAAACGTGAGTGTGCTCAGAAAAAAAGAACTGTGTTTCCTACACACACGCACCATATCTAGTTCAACTCTGCTTCTAAAACTGATACAAACATCAGGTCCTCTAACCTCCAATGCTTTTCAGTTAAGAGTGAGAAACGTGTGAGCGTCGTGAAAGATGTAGCTTCGTTTGAGCTGAAAAGTGACAGCGTTTACCTGAAATGAAGTCCTGCTTGTAGGAAGGCACAGAGCCTGGCATTTCATTCCGGTTCTGAAGGGAAAGACAAAGCACAGTTCTCATCCATGAACCACACTCTGCTTTAGTGTAAGAAGCACGCTCTCACTTCCAGAGTCTCTAATAAGGCGGGAAACGTGAGTGTGCTCAGAACAACAGAACTGAGTTTCCTACACACACGGACCATATCTAGTTCAACTCTGCTTCTGAAATTGATACAAACCCCAGGTCCTCTAACATCCAATGCTTTTCAGTTAACAGTGAGAAACGTGTGAGCTTCCTGAACGATGTTGCTTCGTTTTAGCTGAAAAGTGACTGCGTTTACCTGAAACGAAGTCTTGCTTGTAGGAAGTCACAGAGCCTGGCATTTCACTCTGTTTCTGAAGTGAAACAAATAGCCCAGTACTCTTCCATGAACCACACTCTGCTTTAGAGCAAGAAGCATGCTTTTGCATTCTAGAGTCTCTACTAAGGCGGGAAATGTGAGTGTACTCAGAACAAAAGAACTGTGTTTCCTACACACATGGACCATATCTACTTACACTTTGCTTCTGAAACTGATACAAACCACAGGTCCTCTAACATCCAATGCTTTTCAGTTCAGAGCGAGAAACGTGTGAGCTTAGGGAACGATGTAGCTTAGTTTGAGCTGAAAAATGACTGCGTTTACCTGAAATGAAGTCTTGCTTGTAGGAAGACACAGAGCCTGAGATTTCACTCCGTTTCTGAAGGGAAACACACAGCACAGTTCTCATCCATGAACCACACTCTGCTTTAGTGTAAGAAGCACGCTCTTACTTTCTAGAGTCTCTAATAAGGCGGGAAACGTGAGTGTGCTCAGAACAAAAGAACTGAGTTTCCTACACACACGGACCATATCTAGTTCATCTCTGCTTCTGAAATTGATACAAACCCCAGGTCCTCTAACATGCAATGCTATTCAGTAAACAGTGAGAAACGTGTGATCTTCCTGAACGATGTTGCTTTGTTTTAGCAGAAAAGTTACTGCGTTTACCTGAAACGAAGTCCTGCTTGTAGGAAGTCACAGAGCCTGGCATTTCACTCTGTTTCTGAAGTGAAACAAATAGCCCAGTACTCTTCCATGAACCACACTCTGCTTTAGAGCAAGAAGCATGCTCTTGCATTCTAGAGTCTCTACTAAGGTGGGAAATGTGAGTGTACTCAGAACAAAAGAACTGTGTTTCCTACACACATGGACCATATCTAGCTAAAATTTGGTTCTGAAACTGATACAAACCACAGGTCCTCTAACATCCAATGCTTTTCAGTTAACAGTGAGAAACGTGTGAGCTTCCTGAACGATGTTGCTTCGTTTGAGCTGAAAAGTGAGGGCATTTACCTGAAACGAAGTCTTGCCTGTAGGAAGACACAGAGCCTGGAATTTCATTCCGTTTCTGAAGGGAAACACACAGCACAGTTCTCATCCATGAAGCACACTCTGCTTTAGAGCAAGAAGCATGCTCTTGCTTTCTAGAGTCTCTAATAAGGTGGGAAACGTGAGTGTGCTCAGAACAAAAGAACTGTGTTTCCTACAAACACGCACCATATCTAGTTCAACTCTGCTTCTTAAACTGATACAAACCACAGGTCCTCTAACCTCCAATGCTTTTCAGTTAAGAGTGAGAAACATGTGAGCTTCATGAACGATGTTGCTTCGTTTTAGCTGAAAAGTGACTGCGTTTATCTGAAACGAAGTCTGGCTTGTAAGAAGCCACAGAGTCTGGCATTTCATTCTGTTTCTGAAATGAAACAAATAGCCCAGTACTCTTCCATGAACCACACTCTGCTTTAGAGCAAGAAGCATGCTTTTGCTTTCTAGAGTCCCTAATAATGCAGGAAACGTGAGTGTGCTCAGAAAAAAAGAACTGTGTTTCCTACACACATGGACCATATCTAGTTAAACTTTGCTTCTGAAACTGATACAAACCACAGGTCCTCTAACATCCAATGCTTTTCAGTTCAGAGCGAGAAACGTCTGAGCTTAGGGAACGATGTAGCTTAGTTTGAGCTGAAAAATGACTGCGTTTACCTGAAATGAAGTCTTGCTTGTAGGAAGACACAGAGCCTGAGATTTCACTCCGTTTCTGAAGGTAAACACACAGCAAAGTTCTCATCCATGAACCACACTCTGCTTTAGTGTAAGAAGCACGCTCTTATTTCTAGAGTCTCTAATATGGCGGGAAACGTGAGTGTGCTCAGAACAAAAGAACTGAGTTTCCTACACACACGGACCATATCTAGTTCATCTCTGCTTCTGAAATTGATACAAACCTCAGGTCCTCTAACATGCAATGCTATTCAGTTAACAGTGAGAAACGTGTGAGCTTCCTGAATGATGTTGCTTCGTTTTAGCAGAAAAGTGACTGCGTTTACCTGAAACGAAGTCTTGCTTGTAGGAAGTCACAGAGCCTGGCATTTCACTCTGTTTCTGAAGTGAAACAAATAGCCCAGTACTCTTCCATGAACCACACTCTGCTTTAGAGCAAGAAGCATGCTCTTGCTTTCTAGATTCTCTAATAAGGCAGGAAACGTGAGTGTGCTCAGAACAAAAGAACTGTGTTTCCTACACACACGCACCATATCTAGTTCAACTCTGCTTCGTAAACTGATACAAACATCAGGTCCTCTAACCTCCAATGCTTTTCAGTTAAGAGTGAGAAACGTGTGAGCTTCGTGAACGATGTTGCTTCGTTTTAGCTGCAAAGAGACTGCGTTTACCTGAAACGAAGTCTGGAGTGTAAGAAGCCACAGAGCCTGGCATTTCACTCTGTTTCTGAAGTGAAACAAATAGCCCAGTACTCTTCCATAAACCACACTCTGCTTTAGAGCAAGAAGCATGCTTTTGGATTCTAGAGTCTCTAGTAAGGTGGGAAATGTGAGTGTACTCAGAACAAAAGAACTGTGTTTCCTACACACATGGACCATATCTAGTTAAACTTTGGTTCTGAAACTGATACAAACCACAGGTCCTCTAACCTCCAATGCTTTTCAGTTAAGAGTGAGAAACATGTGACCTTCGTGAACGATGTTGCTTCGTTTTAGCTGAACAGTGACTGCGTTTATCTGAAACGAAGTCTGGCTTGTAAGAAGCCACAGAGCCTGGTATTTCACTCTCTTTCTGAAGTGAAACAAATAGCCCAGTACTCTTCCATGAACCACACTCTGCTTTAGAGCAAGAAGCATGCTTTTGCATTCTAGTGTCTCTACTAAGGCGGGAAATGTGAGTGTACTCAGAACAAAAGTACTGTGTTTCCTACACACATGGACCATATCTAGTTAAACTTTGCTTCTGAAACTGATACAAACCACAGGTCCTCTAACATCCAATGCTTTTCAGTTCAGAGCGAGAAACGTCTGAGCTTAGGGAACGATGTAGCTTAGTTTGAGCTGAAAAATGACTGCGTTTACCTGAAATGAAGTCTTGCTTGTAGGAAGACACAGAGCCTGAGATTTCACTCCGTTTCTGAAGGGAAACACACAGCACAGTTCTCATCCATGAACCACACTCTGCTTTAGAACAAGAAGCACGCTCTTGCTTTCTAGAGTCTCTAATAATGCAGGAAACGTGAGTGTGCTCAGAAAAAAGAACTGTGTTTCCTACACACACGCACCATATCTAGTTCAACTCTGCTTCTGAAACTGATACAAACCATAGGTCCTCTAACATCCAATGCTTTTCAGTTAAGAGTGAGAAACGTGTGAGCTTCGTGAACGATGTAGCTTCGTTTGAGCTGAAAAGTGACTGCGTTTACCTGAAAAGAATTCTTGCTTGTAGGAAGGCACAGAGCCTGGAATTTCATTCCGGTTCTGGAGGGAAAGACATAGCACAGTTCTCATCCACGAACCACACTCTGCTTTAGTGTAAGAAGCACGCTCTTACTTTCTAGAGTCTCTAATGAGGCGGGAAACGTGAGTGTGCTCAGAACAACAGAACTGAGTTTCCTACACACACGGACCATATCTAGTTCAACTCTTCTTCTGAAATTGATACAAACCCCAGGTCCTCTAACATCCAATGCTTTTCAGTTAACAGTGAGAAACGTGTGAGCTTCCTGAACGATGTTGCTTCGTTTTAGCTGAAAAGTGACTGCGTTTACCTGAAACGAAGTCTTGCTTGTAGGAAGTCACAGAGCCTGGCATTTCACTCTGTTTCTGAAGTGAAACAAATAGCCCAGTACTCTTCCATGAACCACACTCTGCTTTAGAGCAAGAAGCATGCTTTTGCATTCTAGAGTCTCTACTAAGGCGGGAAATGTGAGTGTACTCAGAACAAAAGAACTGTGTTTCCTACACACATGGACCATATCTACTTACACTTTGCTTCTGAAACTGATACAAACCACAGGTCCTCTAACATCCAATGCTTTTCAGTTCAGAGCGAGAAACGTGTGAGCTTAGGGAACGATGTAGCTTAGTTTGAGCTGAAAAATGACTGCGTTTACCTGAAATGAAGTCTTGCTTGTAGGAAGACACAGAGCCTGAGATTTCACTCCGTTTCTGAAGGGAAACACACAGCACAGTTCTCATCCATGAACCACACTCTGCTTTAGTGTAAGAAGCACGCTCTTACTTTCTAGAGTCTCTAATAAGGCGGGAAACGTGAGTGTGCTCAGAACAAAAGAACTGAGTTTCCTACACACACGGACCATATCTAGTTCATCTCTGCTTCTGAAATTGATACAAACCCCAGGTCCTCTAACATGCAATGCTATTCAGTAAACAGTGAGAAACGTGTGATCTTCCTGAACGATGTTGCTTTGTTTTAGCAGAAAAGTTACTGCGTTTACCTGAAACGAAGTCCTGCTTGTAGGAAGTCACAGAGCCTGGCATTTCACTCTGTTTCTGAAGTGAAACAAATAGCCCAGTACTCTTCCATGAACCACACTCTGCTTTAGAGCAAGAAGCATGCTCTTGCATTCTAGAGTCTCTACTAAGGTGGGAAATGTGAGTGTACTCAGAACAAAAGAACTGTGTTTCCTACACACATGGACCATATCTAGCTAAAATTTGGTTCTGAAACTGATACAAACCACAGGTCCTCTAACCTCCAATGCTTTTCAGTTAAGAGTGAGAAACATGTGAGATTCGTGAACGATGTTGCTTCGTTTTAGCTGAAAAGTGACTGCGTTTACCTGAAACGAAGTCTGGCTTGTAAGAAGCCACAGAGCCTGGCATTTCATTCTGTTTCTGAAGTGAAACAAATAGCCCAGTACTCTTCCATGAACCACACTCTGCTTTAGAGCAAGAAGCATGCTTTTGCTTTCTAGAGTCCCTAATAATGCAGGAAACGTGAGTGTGCTCAGAAAAAAAGAACTGTGTTTCCTACACACACGCACCATATCTAGTTCAACTCTGCTTCTGAAACTGATAGAAACCATAGGTCCTCTAACATCCAATGCTTTTCAGTTAAGAGTGAGAAACGTGTGAGCTTCGTGAACGATGTAGCTTCGTTTGAGCTGAAAAGTGACTGCGTTTACCTGAAACGAAGTCTTGCTTGTACGAAGGCACAGAGCCTGGCATTTCATTCCGGTTCTGAAGGCAAAGACAAAGCACAGTTCTCATCCATGAACCACACTCTGCTTTAGTGTAAGAAGCACGCTCTTACTTTCTAGAGTCTCTAATAAGGCGGGAAACGTGAGTGTGCTCAGAACAAAAGAACTGAGTTTCCTACACACACGGACAATATCTAGTTCAACTCTGCTTCTGAAATTGATACAAACCCCAGGTCCTCTAACATCCAATGCTTTTCAGTTAACAGTGAGAAACGTGTGAGCTTCCTGAACGATGTTGCTTCGTTTGAGCTGAAAAGTGAGGGCATTTACCTGAAACGAAGTCTTGCCTGTAGGAAGACACAGAGCCTGGAATTTCATTCCGTTTCTGAAGGGAAACACACAGCACAGTTCTCATCCATGAAGCACACTCTGCTTTAGAGCAAGAAGCATGCTCTTGCTTTCTAGAGTCTCTAATAAGGTGGGAAACGTGAGTGTGCTCAGAACAAAAGAACTGTGTTTCCTACACACACGCACCATATCTAGTTCAACTCTGCTTCTTAAACTGATACAAACCACAGGTCCTCTAACCTCCAATGCTTTTCAGTTAAGAGTGAGAAACATGTGAGCTTCATGAACGATGTTGCTTCGTTTTAGCTGAAAAGTGACTGCGTTTATCTGAAACGAAGTCTGGCTTGTAAGAAGCCACAGAGTCTGGCATTTCATTCTGTTTCTGAAATGAAACAAATAGCCCAGTACTCTTCCATGAACCACACTCTGCTTTAGAGCAAGAAGCATGCTTTTGCTTTCTAGAGTCCCTAATAATGCAGGAAACGTGAGTGTGCTCAGAAAAAAAGAACTGTGTTTCCTACACACATGGACCATATCTAGTTAAACTTTGCTTCTGAAACTGATACAAACCACAGGTCCTCTAACATCCAATGCTTTTCAGTTCAGAGCGAGAAACGTCTGAGCTTAGGGAACGATGTAGCTTAGTTTGAGCTGAAAAATGACTGCGTTTACCTGAAATGAAGTCTTGCTTGTAGGAAGACACAGAGCCTGAGATTTCACTCCGTTTCTGAAGGTAAACACACAGCAAAGTTCTCATCCATGAACCACACTCTGCTTTAGTGTAAGAAGCACGCTCTTATTTCTAGAGTCTCTAATATGGCGGGAAACGTGAGTGTGCTCAGAACAAAAGAACTGAGTTTCCTACACACACGGACCATATCTAGTTCATCTCTGCTTCTGAAATTGATACAAACCTCAGGTCCTCTAACATGCAATGCTATTCAGTTAACAGTGAGAAACGTGTGAGCTTCCTGAATGATGTTGCTTCGTTTTAGCAGAAAAGTGACTGCGTTTACCTGAAACGAAGTCTTGCTTGTAGGAAGTCACAGAGCCTGGCATTTCACTCTGTTTCTGAAGTGAAACAAATAGCCCAGTACTCTTCCATGAACCACACTCTGCTTTAGAGCAAGAAGCATGCTCTTGCTTTCTAGATTCTCTAATAAGGCGGGAAACGTGAGTGTGCTCAGAACAAAAGAACTGTGTTTCCTACACACACGCACCATATCTAGTTCAACTCTGCTTCGTAAACTGATACAAACATCAGGTCCTCTAACCTCCAATGCTTTTCAGTTAAGAGTGAGAAACGTGTGAGCTTCGTGAACGATGTTGCTTCGTTTTAGCTGCAAAGAGACTGCGTTTACCTGAAACGAAGTCTGGAGTGTAAGAAGCCACAGAGCCTGGCATTTCACTCTGTTTCTGAAGTGAAACAAATAGCCCAGTACTCTTCCATAAACCACACTCTGCTTTAGAGCAAGAAGCATGCTTTTGGATTCTAGAGTCTCTAGTAAGGTGGGAAATGTGAGTGTACTCAGAACAAAAGAACTGTGTTTCCTACACACATGGACCATATCTAGTTAAACTTTGCTTCTGAAACTGATACAAACCACAGGTCCTCTAACCTCCAATGCTTTTCAGTTAAGAGTGAGAAACATGTGACCTTCGTGAACGATGTTGCTTCGTTTTAGCTGAAAAGTGACTGCGTTTATCTGAAACGAAGTCTGGCTTGTAAGAAGCCACAGAGCCTGGTATTTCACTCTCTTTCTGAAGTGAAACAAATAGCCCAGTACTCTTCCATGAACCACACTCTGCTTTAGAGCAAGAAGCATGCTTTTGCATTCTAGTGTCTCTACTAAGGCGGGAAATGTGAGTGTACTCAGAACAAAAGTACTGTGTTTCCTACACACATGGACCATATCTAGTTAAACTTTGCTTCTGAAACTGATACAAACCACAGGTCCTCTAACATCCAATGCTTTTCAGTTCAGAGCGAGAAACGTGTGAGCTTAGGGAACGATGTAGCTTAGTTTGAGCTGAAAAATGACTGCGTTTACCTGAAATGAAGTCTTGCTTGTAGGAAGACACAGAGCCTGAGATTTCACTCCGTTTCTGAAGGGAAACACACAGCACAGTTCTCATCCATGAACCACACTCTGCTTTAGAACAAGAAGCACGCTCTTGCTTTCTAGAGTCTCTAATAATGCAGGAAACGTGAGTGTGCTCAGAAAAAAGAACTGTGTTTCCTACACACACGCACCATATCTAGTTCAACTCTGCTTCTGAAACTGATACAAACCATAGGTCCTCTAACATCCAATGCTTTTCAGTTAAGAGTGAGAAACGTGTGAGCTTCGTGAACGATGTAGCTTCGTTTAGCTGAAAAGTGACTGCGTTTACCTGAAAAGAATTCTTGCTTGTAGGAAGGCACAGAGCCTGGAATTTCATTCCGGTTCTGGAGGGAAAGACATAGCACAGTTCTCATCCACGAACCACACTCTGCTTTAGTGTAAGAAGCACGCTCTTACTTTCTAGAGTCTCTAATAAGGCGGGAAACGTGAGTGTGCTCAGAACAACAGAACTGAGTTTCCTACACACACGGAAGATATCGAGTTCATCTCTGCTTCTGAAATTGATACAAACCCTAGGTCCTCTAACATGCAATGCTATTCAGTTAACAGTGAGAAACGTGTGAGCTTCCTGAACGATGTTGCTTCGTTTTAGCAGAAAAGTGACTGCGTTTACCTAAAACGAAGTCTTGCTTGAAAGAAGTCACAGAGCCTAGCATTTCACTCTGTTTCTGAAGTGAAACAAATAGCCCAGTACTCTTCCATGAAAGACACTCTGCTTTAAAGCAAGAAGCAAGCTCTTGCTTTCTAAAGTCTCTAATAAGGCAGGAAACGTGAGAGTGCTCAGAAAAAAAGAACTGTGTTTCCTACACACACGCACCATATCTAGTTCAACTCTGCTTCTGAAACTGATACAAACCGTAGGTCCTATAACCTCCAATGCTTTTCAGTTAAGAGTGAGAAACGTGTGAGCTTCGTGAATGATGTAGCATCGTTTGAGCTGAAAAGTGAGGGCATTTACCTGAAACGAAGTCTTGCTTGTAGGAAGACACAGAGCCTGGCATTTCATTCCGTTTCTGAAGGGAAACACACAGCACAGTTCTCATCCATGAAGCACACTCTGCTTTAGAGCAAGAAGCATGCTCTTGCTTTCTACAGTCTCTAATAAGGTGGGAAATGTGAGTGGGCTCAGAACAAAAGAACTGAGTTTCCTACACACACGTACCATATCTAGTTCAACTCTGCTTCTTAAACTGATACAAACACCAGGTCCTCTAACCTCCAATGCTTTTCAGTTAAGAGTGAGAAACATGTGAGCTTCGTGAACGATGTTGCTTCGTTTTAGCTGAAAAGTGACTGCGTTTACCTGAAACGAAGTCTGGCTTGTGAGAAGCCACAGAGCCTGGCATTTCATTCTGTTTCTGAAGTGAAACAAAGAGGCCAGTACTCTTCCATGAACCACACTCTGCTTTAGAGCAAGAAGCATGCTTTTGCTTTCTAGAGTCTCTAATAATGCAGGAATCGTGAGTGTGCTAGAAAAAAAAAACTGTGTTTCCTACACACACGCACCATATCTAGTTCAACTCTGCTTCTGAAACTGATACAAACCATAGGTCCTCTAACATCCAATGCTTTTCAGTTAAGAGTGAGAAATGTGTGAGCTTCGTGAACGATGTAACTTCCTTTGAGCTGAAAATTGACTGCGTTTACCTGAAAGGAAGTCTTGCTTGTAGGAAGTCACAGAGCCTGGCATTGCACTCTGTTTCTGAAGTGAAACAAATAGCCCAATACTCTTCCATGAATCACACTCTTCTTTAGAGCAAGAAGCATGCTCTTGCTTTCTAGAGTCTCTACTAAGGCGGGAAATGTGAGTGTACTCAGAACAAAAGTACTGTGTTTCCTACACACATGGACCATATCTAGTTAAACTTTGCTTCTGAAACTGATACAAATCACAGGTCCTCTAACATCCAATGCTTTTCAGTTAAGAGTGAGAAACGTGTGAGCTTCGTGAACGATGTAGCTTCGTTTGAGCTGAAAAGTGACTGCGTTTACCTGAAAAGAAGTCTTGCTTGTAGGAAGGCACAGAGACTGGCATTTCATTCCGGTTCTGGAGGGAAAGACATAGCACAGTTCTCATCCACGAACCACACTCTGCTTTAGTGTAAGAAGCATGCTCTTACTTTCTAGAGTCTCTAATAAGGCGGGAAACGTGAGTGTGCTCAGAACAAAAGAACTGAGTTTCCTACACACACGGACCATATCTAGTTCATCTCTGCTTCTGAAATTGATACAAACCCCAGGTCCTCTAACATGCAATGCTATTCAGTTAACAGTGAAAAACGTGTGAGCTTCCTGAACGATGTTGCTTCGTTTTAGCAGAAAAGTGACTGCGTTTACCTAAAACGAAGTCTTGCTTGTAGGAAGTCACAGAGCCTGGCATTTCACTCTGTTTCTGAAGTGAAACAAATAGCCCAGTACTCTTCCATGAACCACACTCTGCTTTAGAGCAAGAAGCATGCTCTTGCTTTCTAAAGTCTCTAATAAGGCAGGAAACGTGAGAGTGCTCAGAAAAAAAGAACTGTGTTTCCTACACACACACACCATATCTAGTTCAACTCTGCTTCTGAAACTGATACAAACCGTAGGTCCTATAACCTCCAATGCTTTTCAGTTAAGAGTGAGAAACGTGTGAGCTTCGTGAATGATGTAGCATCGTTTGAGCTGAAAAGTGAGGGCATTTACCTGAAACGAAGTCTTGCTTGTAAGAAGCCACAGAGCCTGGCATTTCATTCTGTTTCTGAAGTGAAACAAATAGGCCAGTACTCTTCCATGAACCACACTCTGCTTTAGAGCAAGAAGCATGCTTTTGCTTTCTAGAGTCTCTAATAATGCAGGAAACGTGAGTGTGCTCAGAAAAAAAGAACTGTGTTTCCTACACACGCACCATATCTAGTTCAACTCTGCTTCTGAAACTGTTACAAACCATAGGTCCTCTAACATCCAATGCTTTTCAGTTAAGAGTGAGAAACATGTGAGCTTCGTGAACGATGTAACTTCCTTTGAGCTGAAAAATGACTGCGTTTACCTGAAACGAAGTCTTGCTTGTAGGAAGTCACAGAGCCTGGCATTGCACTCTGTTTCTGAAGTGAAACAAATAGCCCAATACTCTTCCATGAACCACACTCTGCTATAGAGCAAGAAGCATGCTCTTGCTTTCTAGATTCTCTAATAAGGCGGGAAACGTGAGTGTGCTCAGAACAAAAGAACTGTGTTTCCTACACACACGTACCATATCTAGTTCAACTCTGCTTCTTAAACTGATACAAACATCAGGTCCTCTAACCTCCAATGCTTTTCAGTTAAGAGTGAGAAACGTGTGAGCTTCGTGAACGATGTTGCTTCGTTTTAGCTGCAAAGTGACTGCGTTTACCTGAAACGAAGTCTGGCTTGTAAGAAGCCACAGAGCCTGGTATTTCACACTGTTTCTGAAGTGAAACAAATAGCCCAGTACTCTTCCATGAACCACACTCTGCTTTAGAGCAAGAAGCATGCTTTTGCATTCTAGAGTCTCTACTAAGGCGGGAAATGTGAGTGTACTCAGAACAAAAGTACTGTGTTTCCTACACACATGGACCATATCTAGTTAAACTTTGCTTTTGAAACTGATACAAACCACAGGTCCTCTAACATCCAATGCTTTTTAGTTCAGAGCGAGAAACATGTGAGCTTAGGGAACGATGTAGCTTAGTTTGAGCTGAAAAATGACTGCGTTTACCTGAAATGAAGTCTTGCTTGTAGGAAGACACAGAGCCTGAGATTTCACTCCGTTTCTGAAGGGAAACACACAGCACAGTTCTCATCCATGAACCACACTCTGCTTTAGAACAAGAAGCACGCTCTTGCTTTCTAGAGTCTCTAATAATGCAGGAAACGTGAGTGTGCTCAGAAAAAAGAACTGTGTTTCCTACACACACGTACCATATCTAGTTCAACTCTGCTTCTTAAACTGATACAAACACCAGGTCCTCTAACCTCCAATGCTTTTCAGTTAAGAGTGAGAAACATGTGAGCTTCGTGAACGATGTTGCTTCGTTTTAGCTGAAAAGTGACTGCGTTTACCTGAAACGAAGTCTGGCTTGTAAGAAGCCACAGAGCCTGGCATTTCATTCTGTTTCTGAAGTGAAACAAATAGGCCAGGACTCTTCCATGAACCACACTCTGCTTTAGAGCAAGAAGCATGCTTTTGCTTTCTAGAGTCTCTAATAATGCAGGAAACGTGAGTGTGCTCAGAAAAAAAGAACTGTGTTTCCTACACACACGCACCATATCTAGTTCAACTCTGCTTCTGAATCTGATACAAACCATAGGTCCTCTAACATTCAATGCTTTTCAGTTAAGAGTGAGAAATGTGTGAGCTTCGTGAACGATGTAACTTCCTTTGAGCTGAAAAATGACTGCGTTTACCTGAAACGAAGTCTTGCTTGTAGGAAGTCACAGAGCCTGGCATTGCACTCTGTTTCTGAAGTGAAACAAATAGCCCAGTACTCTTCCATGAACCACACTCTGCTTTAGAGCAAGAAGCATGCTCTTGCTTTCTAGATTCTCTAATAAGGCGGGAAACGTGAGTGTACTCAGAACAAAAGTACTGTGTTTCCTACACACATGGACCATATCTAGTTAAACTTTGCTTCTGAAACTGATACAAACCACAGGTCCTCTAACATCCAATGCTTTTCAGTTCAGAGCGAGAAACGTGTGAGCTTAGGGAACGATGTAGCTTAGTTTGAGCTGAAAAATGACTGCGTTTACCTGAAATGAAGTCTTGCTTGTAGGAAGACACAGAGCCTGAGATTTCACTCCGGTCCTGAAGGGAAACACACAGCACAGTTCTCATCCATGAACCACACTCTGCTTTAGAACAAGAAGCACGCTCTTGCTTTCTAGAGTCTCTAATAATGCAGGAAAAGTGAGTGTGCTCAGAAAAAAGAACTGTGTTTCCTACACACACGCACCATATCTAGTTCAACTCTGCTTCTGAAACTGATACAAACCATAGGTCCTCTAACATCCAATGCTTTTCAGTTAAGAGTGAGAAACTTGTGAGCTTCGTGAACGATGTAGCTTCGTTTGAGCTGAAAAGTGACTGCGTTTACCTGAAAAGAAGTCTTGCTTGTAGGAAGGCACAGAGCCTGGCATTTCATTCCGGTTCTGGAGGGAAAGACATAGCACAGTTCTCATCCACGAACCACACTCTGCTTTAGTGTAAGAAGCACGCTCTTACTTTCTAGAGTCTCTAATAAGCCGGGAAACGTGAGTGTGCTCAGAACAAAAGAACTGAGTTTCCTACACACACGGACCATATCTAGTTCATCTCTGCTTCTGAAATTGATACAAACCCCAGGTCCTCTAACATGCAATGCTATTCAGTTAACAGTGAGAAACGTGTGAGCTTCCTGAACGATGTTGCTTCGTTTTAGCAGAAAAGTGACTGCGTTTACCTAAAACGAAGTCTTGCTTGTAGGAAGTCACAGAGCCTGGCATTTCACTCTGTTTCTGAAGTGAAACAAATAGCCCAGTACTCTTCCATGAACCACACTCTGCTTTAGAGCAAGAAGCATGCTTTTGCTTTCTAGAGTCTCTAATAATGCAGGAAACGTGAGTGTGCTCAGAAAAAAAGAACTGTGTTTCCTACACACACGCACCATATCTAGTTCAACTCTGCTTCTGAAACTGTTACAAACCATAGGTCCTCTAACATCCAATGCTTTTCAGTTAAGAGTGAGAAACATGTGAGCTTCGTGAACGATGTAACTTCCTTTGAGCTGAAAAATGACTGCGTTTACCTGAAACGAAGTCTTGCTTGTAGGAAGTCACAGAGCCTGGCATTGCACTCTGTTTCTGAAGTGAAACAAGTAGCCCAATACTCTTCCATGAACCACACTCTGCTTTAGAGCAAGAAGCATGCTCTTGCTTTCTAGATTCTCTAATAAGGCGGGAAACGTGAGTGTGCTCAGAACAAAAGAACTGTGTTTCCTACACACACGTACCATATCTAGTTCAACTCTGCTTCTTAAACTGATACAAACATCAGGTCCTCTAACCTCCAATGCTTTTCAGTTAAGAGTGAGAAACGTGTGAGCTTCGTGAACGATGTTGCTTCGTTTTAGCTGCAAAGTGACTGCGTTTACCTGAAACGAAGTCTGGCTTGTAAGAAGCCACAGAGCCTGGTATTTCACTCTCTTTCTGAAGTGAAACAAATAGCCCAGTACTCTTCCATGAACCACACTCTGCTTTAGAGCAAGAAGCAAGCTCTTGCTTTCTAAAGTCTCTAATAAGGCAGGAAACATGAGAGTGCTCAGAAAAAAAGAACTGAGTTTCCTACACACACACACCATATCTAGTTCAACTCTGCTTCTGAAACTGATACAAACCGTAGGTCCTATAACCTCCAATGCTTTTCAGTTAAGAGTGAGAAACGTGTGAGCTTCGTGAATGATGTAGCATCGTTTGAGCTGAAAAGTGAGGGCATTTACCTGAAATGAAGTCTTGCTTGTAGGAAGACACAGAGCCTGGAATTTCATTCCGTTTCTGAAGGGAAACACACAGCACAGTTCTCATCCATGAAGCACACTCTGCTTTACAGCAAGAAGCAAGCTCTTGCTTCCTAGAGTCTCTAATAAGGTGGGAAACGTGAGTGTGCTCAGAAAAAAAGAACTGTGTTTCCTACACACGCACCATATCTAGTACAACTCTGCTTCTTAAACTGATACAAACATCAGGTCCTCTAACATCCAATGCTTTTCAGTTAAGAGTGAGACACGTGTGAGCTTCGTGAACGATGTTGCTTCGTTTTAGCTAAAAAGTGACTGCGTTTACCTGAAACGAAGTCTGGCTTGTAAGAAGCCACAGAGCCTGGCATTTCATTCTGTTTCTGAAGTGAAACAAATAGGCCAGGACTCTTCCATGAACCACACTCTGCTTTAGAGCAAGAAGCATGCTTTTGCTTTCTAGAGTCTCTAATAATGCAGGAAACGTGAGTGTGCTCAGAAAAAAAGAACTGTGTTTCCTACACACACGCACCATATCTAGTTCAACTCTGCTTCTGAATCTGATACAAACCATAGGTCCTCTAACATTCAATGCTTTTCAGTTAAGAGTGAGAAATGTGTGAGCTTCGTGAACGATGTAACTTCCTTTGAGCTGAAAAATGACTGCGTTTACCTGAAACGAAGTCTTGCTTGTAGGAAGTCACAGAGCCTGGCATTGCACTCTGTTTCTGAAGTGAAACAAATAGCCCAGTACTCTTCCATGAACCACACTCTGCTTTAGAGCAAGAAGCATGCTCTTGCTTTCTAGATTCTCTAATAAGGCGGGAAACGTGAGTGTACTCAGAACAAAAGTACTGTGTTTCCTACACACATGGACCATATCTAGTTAAACTTTGCTTCTGAAACTGATACAAACCACAGGTCCTCTAACATCCAATGCTTTTCAGTTCAGAGCGAGAAACGTGTGAGCTTAGGGAACGATGTAGCTTAGTTTGAGCTGAAAAATGACTGCGTTTACCTGAAATGAAGTCTTGCTTGTAGGAAGACACAGAGCCTGAGATTTCACTCCGGTCCTGAAGGGAAACACACAGCACAGTTCTCATCCATGAACCACACTCTGCTTTAGAACAAGAAGCACGCTCTTGCTTTCTAGAGTCTCTAATAATGCAGGAAAAGTGAGTGTGCTCAGAAAAAAGAACTGTGTTTCCTACACACACGCACCATATCTAGTTCAACTCTGCTTCTGAAACTGATACAAACCATAGGTCCTCTAACATCCAATGCTTTTCAGTTAAGAGTGAGAAACTTGTGAGCTTCGTGAACGATGTAGCTTCGTTTGAGCTGAAAAGTGACTGCGTTTACCTGAAAAGAAGTCTTGCTTGTAGGAAGGCACAGAGCCTGGCATTTCATTCCGATTCTGGAGGGAAAGACATAGCACAGTTCTCATCCACGAACCACACTCTGCTTTAGTGTAAGAAGCACGCTCTTACTTTCTAGAGTCTCTAATAAGCCGGGAAACGTGAGTGTGCTCAGAACAAAAGAACTGAGTTTCCTACACACACGGACCATATCTAGTTCATCTCTGCTTCTGAAATTGATACAAACCCCAGGTCCTCTAACATGCAATGCTATTCAGTTAACAGTGAGAAACGTGTGAGCTTCCTGAACGATGTTGCTTCGTTTTAGCAGAAAAGTGACTGCGTTTACCTAAAACGAAGTCTTGCTTGTAGGAAGTCACAGAGCCTGGCATTTCACTCTGTTTCTGAAGTGAAACAAATAGCCCAGTACTCTTCCATGAACCACACTCTGCGTTAGAGCAAGAAGCATGCTTTTGCTTTCTAGAGTCTCTAATAATGCAGGAAACGTGAGTGTGCTCAGAAAAAAAGAACTGTGTTTCCTACACACACGCACCATATCTAGTTCAACTCTGCTTCTGAAACTGTTACAAACCATAGGTCCTCTAACATCCAATGCTTTTCAGTTAAGAGTGAGAAACATGTGAGCTTCGTGAACGATGTAACTTCCTTTGAGCTGAAAAATGACTGCGTTTACCTGAAACGAAGTCTTGCTTGTAGGAAGTCACAGAGCCTGGCATTGCACTCTGTTTCTGAAGTGAAACAAGTAGCCCAATACTCTTCCATGAACCACACTCTGCTTTAGAGCAAGAAGCATGCTCTTGCTTTCTAGATTCTCTAATAAGGCGGGAAACGTGAGTGTGCTCAGAACAAAAGAACTGTGTTTCCTACACACACGTACCATATCTAGTTCTACTCTGCTTCTTAAACTGATACAAACATCAGGTCCTCTAACCTCCAATGCTTTTCAGTTAAGAGTGAGAAACGTGTGAGCTTCGTGAACGATGTTGCTTCGTTTTAGCTGCAAAGTGACTGCGTTTACCTGAAACGAAGTCTGGCTTGTAAGAAGCCACAGAGCCTGGTATTTCACTCTCTTTCTGAAGTGAAACAAATAGCCCAGTACTCTTCCATGAACCACACTCTGCTTTAGAGCAAGAAGCAAGCTCTTGCTTTCTAAAGTCTCTAATAAGGCAGGAAACATGAGATTGCTCAGAAAAAAAGAACTGAGTTTCCTACACACACACACCATATCTAGTTCAACTCTGCTTCTGAAACTGATACAAACCGTAGGTCCTATAACCTCCAATGCTTTTCAGTTAAGAGTGAGAAACGTGTGAGCTTCGTGAATGATGTAGCATCGTTTGAGCTGAAAAGTGAGGGCATTTACCTGAAATGAAGTCTTGCTTGTAGGAAGACACAGAGCCTGGAATTTCATTCCGTTTCTGAAGGGAAACACACAGCACAGTTCTCATCCATGAAGCACACTCTGCTTTACAGCAAGAAGCATGCTCTTGCTTCCTAGAGTCTCTAATAAGGTGGGAAACGTGAGTGTGCTCAGAAAAAAAGAACTGTGTTTCCTACACACGCACCATATCTAGTACAACTCTGCTTCTTAAACTGATACAAACATCAGGTCCTCTAACATCCAATGCTTTTCAGTTAAGAGTGAGACACGTGTGAGCTTCGTGAACGATGTTGCTTCGTTTTAGCTAAAAAGTGACTGCGTTTACCTGAAACGAAGTCTGGCTTGTAAGAAGCCACAGAGCCTGGCATTTCATTCTGTTTCTGAAGTGAAACAAATAGGCCAGGACTCTTCCATGAACCACACTCTGCTTTAGAGCAAGAAGCATGCTTTTGCTTTCTAGAGTCTCTAATAATGCAGGAAACGTGAGTGTGCTCAGAAAAAAAGAACTGTGTTTCCTACACACACGCACCATATCTAGTTCAACTCTGCTTCTGAATCTGATACAAACCATAGGTCCTCTAACATTCAATGCTTTTCAGTTAAGAGTGAGAAATGTGTGAGCTTCGTGAACGATGTAACTTCCTTTGAGCTGAAAAATGACTGCGTTTACCTGAAACGAAGTCTTGCTTGTAGGAAGTCACAGAGCCTGGCATTGCACTCTGTTTCTGAAGTGAAACAAATAGCCCAGTACTCTTCCATGAACCACACTCTGCTTTAGAGCAAGAAGCATGCTCTTGCTTTCTAGATTCTCTAATAAGGCGGGAAACGTGAGTGTACTCAGAACAAAAGTACTGTGTTTCCTACACACATGGACCATATCTAGTTAAACTTTGCTTCTGAAACTGATACAAACCACAGGTCCTCTAACATCCAATGCTTTTCAGTTCAGAGCGAGAAACGTGTGAGCTTAGGGAACGATGTAGCTTAGTTTGAGCTGAAAAATGACTGCGTTTACCTGAAATGAAGTCTTGCTTGTAGGAAGACACAGAGCCTGAGATTTCACTCCGGTCCTGAAGGGAAACACACAGCACAGTTCTCATCCATGAACCACACTCTGCTTTAGAACAAGAAGCACGCTCTTGCTTTCTAGAGTCTCTAATAATGCAGGAAAAGTGAGTGTGCTCAGAAAAAAGAACTGTGTTTCCTACACACACGCACCATATCTAGTTCAACTCTGCTTCTGAAACTGATACAAACCATAGGTCCTCTAACATCCAATGCTTTTCAGTTAAGAGTGAGAAACTTGTGAGCTTCGTGAACGATGTAGCTTCGTTTGAGCTGAAAAGTGACTGCGTTTACCTGAAAAGAAGTCTTGCTTGTAGGAAGGCACAGAGCCTGGCATTTCATTCCGGTTCTGGAGGGAAAGACATAGCACAGTTCTCATCCACGAACCACACTCTGCTTTAGTGTAAGAAGCACGCTCTTACTTTCTAGAGTCTCTAATAAGCCGGGAAACGTGAGTGTGCTCAGAACAAAAGAACTGAGTTTCCTACACACACGGACCATATCTAGTTCATCTCTGCTTCTGAAATTGATACAAACCCCAGGTCCTCTAACATGCAATGCTATTCAGTTAACAGTGAGAAACGTGTGAGCTTCCTGAACGATGTTGCTTCGTTTTAGCAGAAAAGTGACTGCGTTTACCTAAAACGAAGTCTTGCTTGTAGGAAGTCACAGAGCCTGGCATTTCACTCTGTTTCTGAAGTGAAACAAATAGCCCAGTACTCTTCCATGAACCACACTCTGCTTTAGAGCAAGAAGCATGCTTTTGCTTTCTAGAGTCTCTAATAATGCAGGAAACGTGAGTGTGCTCAGAAAAAAAGAACTGTGTTTCCTACACACACGCACCATATCTAGTTCAACAATGCTTCTGAAACTGTTACAAACCATAGGTCCTCTAACATCCAATGCTTTTCAGTTAAGAGTGAGAAACATGTGAGCTTCGTGAACGATGTAACTTCCTTTGAGCTGAAAAATGACTGCGTTTACCTGAAACGAAGTCTTGCTTGTAGGAAGTCACAGAGCCTGGCATTGCACTCTGTTTCTGAAGTGAAACTAGTAGCCCAATACTCTTCCATGAACCACACTCTGCTTTAGAGCAAGAAGCATGCTCTTGCTTTCTAGATTCTCTAATAAGGCGGGAAACGTGAGTGTGCTCAGAACAAAAGAACTGTGTTTCCTACACACACGTACCATATCTAGTTCAACTCTGCTTCTTAAACTGATACAAACATCAGGTCCTCTAACCTCGAATGCTTTTCAGTTAAGAGTGAGAATCGTGTGAGCTTCGTGAACGATGTTGCTTCGTTTTAGCTGCAAAGTGACTGCGTTTACCTGAAACGAAGTCTGGCTTGTAAGAAGCCACAGAGCCTGGTATTTCACTCTGTTTCTGAAGTGAAACAAATAGCCCAGTACTCTTCCATGAACCACACTCTGCTTTAGAGCAAGAAGCAAGCTCTTGCTTTCTAAAGTCTCTAATAAGGCAGGAAACATGAGAGTGCTCAGAAAAAAAGAACTGAGTTTCCTACACACACACACCATATCTAGTTCAACTCTGCTTCTGAAACTGATACAAACCGTAGGTCCTATAACCTCCAATGCTTTTCAGTTAAGAGTGAGAAACGTGTGAGCTTCGTGAATGATGTAGCATCGTTTGAGCTGAAAAGTGAGGGCATTTACCTGAAATGAAGTCTTGCTTGTAGGAAGACACAGAGCCTGGAATTTCATTCCGTTTCTGAAGGGAAACACACAGCACAGTTCTCATCCATGAAGCACACTCTGCTTTAGAGCAAGAAGCATGCTCTTGCTTCCTAGAGTCTCTAATAAGGTGGGAAACGTGAGTGTGCTCAGAATAAAAGAACTGTGTTTCCTACACACGCACCATATCTAGTACAACTCTGCTTCTTAAACTGATACAAACATCAGGTCCTCTAACATCCAATGCTTTTCAGTTAAGAGTGAGACACGTGTGAGCTTCGTGAACGATGTTGCTTCGTTTTAGCTAAAAAGTGACTGCGTTTAGATGAAACGAAGTCTTGCTTATAAGAAGCCACAGAGCCTGGCATTTCACTCTGTTTCTGAAGTGAAACAAATAGGCCAGTACTCTTCCATGAACCACACTCTGCTTTAGAGCAAGAAGCATGCTTTTGCTTTCTAGAGTCTCTAATAATGCAGGAAACGTGAGTGTGCTCAGAAAAAAAGAACTGTGTTTCCTACACACACGCACCATACCTAGTACAACTCTGCTTCTGAAACTGATACAAACCATAGGTCCTCTAACATCCAATGCTTTTCAGTTAAGAGTGAGAAATGTGTGAGCTTCGTGAACGATGTAACTTCCTTTGAGCTGAAAAATGACTGCGTTTACCTGAAACGAAGTCTTGCTTGTAGGAAGTCACAGAGCCTGGCATTGCACTCTGTTTCTGAAGTGAAACAAATAGCCCAGTACTCTTCCATGAACCACACTCTGCTTTAGAGCAAGAAGCATGCTCTTGCTTTCTACATTCTCTAATAAGGCGGGAAACGTGAGTGTGCTCAGAACAAAAGAACTGTGTTTCCTACACACACGTACCATATCTAGTTCAACTCTGCTTCTTAAACTGATACAAACATCAGGTCCTCTAACCTCCAATGCTTTTCAGTTAAGAGTGAGAAACGTGTGAGCTTCGTGAACGATGTAACTTCCTTTGAGCTGAAAAATGACTGCGTTTACCTGAAACGAAGTCTTGCTTGTAGGAAGTCACAGAGCCTGGCATTGCACTCTGTTTCTGAAGTGAAACAAATAGCCCAATACTCTTCCATGAATCACACTCTTCTTTAGAGCAAGAAGCATGCTCTTGCTTTCTAGAATCTCTAATAAGGCGGGAAACGTGAGTGTGCTCAGAACAAAAGAACTGTGTTTCCTACACACACGTACCATATCTATTTCAACTCTGCTTCTTAAACTGATATAAACATCAGGTCCTCTAACCTCCAATGCTTTTCAGTTAAGAGTGAGAAACGTGTGAGCTTCGTGAACGATGTTGCTTCGTTTTAGCTGCAAAGTGACTGCGTTTACCTGAAACGAAGTCTGGCTTGTAAGAAGCCACAGAGCCTGGTATTTCACTCTCTTTCTGAAGTGAAACAAATAGCCCAGTACTCTTCCATGAACCACACTCTGCTTTAGAGCAAGAAGCATACTTTTGCATTCTAGAGTCTCTACTAAGGCGGGAAATGTGAGTGTACTCAGAACAAAAGTACTGTGTTTCCTACACACATGGACCATATCTAGTTAAACTTTGCTTCTGAAACTGATACAAATCACAGGTCCTCTAACATCCAATGCTTTTCAGTTAAGAGTGAGAAACGTGTGAGCTTCGTGAACGATGTAGCTTCGTTTGAGCTGAAAAGTGACTGCGTTTACCTGAAAAGAAGTCTTGCTTGTAGGAAGGCACAGAGACTGGCATTTCATTCCGGTTCTAGAGGGAAAGACATAGCACAGTTCTCATCCACGAACCACACTCTGCTTTAGTGTAAGAAGCACGCTCTTACTTTCTAGAGTCTCTAATAAGGCGGGAAACGTGAGTGTGCTCAGAACAAAAGAACTGAGTTTCCTACACACACGGACCATATCTAGTTCATCTCTGCTTCTGAAATTGATACAAACCCCAGGTCCTCTAACATGCAATGCTATTCAGTTAACAGTGAAAAACGTGTGAGCTTCCTGAACGATGTTGCTTCGTTTTAGCAGCAAAGTGACTGCGTTTACCTAAAACGAAGTCTTGCTTGTAGGAAGTCACAGAGCCTGGCATTTCACTCTGTTTCTGAAGTGAAACAAATAGCCCAGTACTCTTCCATGAACCACACTCTGCTTTAGAGCAAGAAGCATGCTCTTGCTTTCTAAAGTCTCTAATAAGGCAGGAAACATGAGAGTGCTCAGAAAAAAAGAACTGTGTTTCCTAAACACACACACCATATCTAGTTCAACTCTGCTTCTGAAACTGATACAAACCGTAGGTCCTATAACCTCCAATGCTTTTCAGTTAAGAGTGAGAAACGTGTGAGCTTCGTGAATGATGTAGCATCGTTTGAGCTGAAAAGTGAGGGCATTTACCTGAAACGAAGTCTTGCTTGTAAGAAGCCACAGAGCCTGGCATTTCATTCTGTTTCTGAAGTGAAACAAATAGGCCAGTACTCTTCCATGAACCACACTCTGCTTTAGAGCAAGAAGCATGCTTTTGCTTTCTAGAGTCTCTAATAATGCAGGAAACGTGAGTGTGCTCAGAAAAAAAGAACTGTGTTTCCTACACACGCACCATATCTAGTTCAACTCTGCTTCTGAAACTGTTACAAACCATAGGTCCTCTAACATCCAATGCTTTTCAGTTAAGAGTGAGAAACATGTGAGCTTCGTGAACGATGTAACTTCCTTTGAGCTGAAAAATGACTGCGTTTACCTGAAACAAAGTCTTGCTTGTAGGAAGTCACAGAGCCTGGCATTGCACTCTGTTTCTGAAGTGAAACAAATAGCCCAATACTCTTCCATGAACCACAGTCTGCTTTAGAGCAAGAAGCATGCTCTTGCTTTCTAGATTCTCTAATAAGGCGGGAAACGTGAGTGTGCTCAGAACAAAAGAACTGTGTTTCCTACACACACGTACCATATCTAGTTCAACTCTGCTTCTTAAACTGATACAAACATCAGGTCCTCTAACCTCCAATGCTTTTCAGTTAAGAGTGAGAAACGTGTGAGCTTCGTGAACGATGTTGCTTCGTTTTAGCTGCAAAGTGACTGCGTTTACCTGAAACGAAGTCTGGCTTGTAAGAAGCCACAGAGCCTGGTATTTCACTCTCTTTCTGAAGTGAAACAAATAGCCCAGTACTCTTCCATGAACCACACTCTGCTTTAGAGCAAGAAGCATGCTTTTGCATTCTAGAGTCTCTACTAAGGCGGGAAATGTGAGTGTACTCAGAACAAAAGTACTGTGTTTCCTACACACATGGACCATATCTAGTTAAACTTTGCTTTTGAAACTGATACAAACCACAGGTCCTCTAACATCCAATGCTTTTTACTTCAGAGCGAGAAACGTGTGAGCTTAGGGAACGATGTAGCTTAGTTTGAGCTGAAAAATGACTGCGTTTACCTGAAATGAAGTCTTGCTTGTAGGAAGACACAGAGCCTGAGATTTCACTCCGTTTCTGAAGGGAAACACACAGCACAGTTCTCATCCATGAACCACACTCTGCTTTAGAACAAGAAGCACGCTCTTGCTTTCTAGAGTGTCTAATAATGCAGGAAACGTGAGTGTGCTCAGAAAAAAGAACTGTGTTTCCTACACACACGCACCATAACTAGTTCAACTCTGCTTCTGAAACTGACACAAACCATAGGTCCTCTAACATCCAATGCTTTTCAGTTAAGAGTGAGAAACGTGTGAGCTTCATGAACGATGTAGCTTCGTTTGAGCTGAAAAGTGACTGCGTTTACCTGAAAAGAAGTCTTGCTTGTAGGAAGGCACAGAGCCTGGCATTTCATTCCGGTTCTGGAGGGAAAGACATAGCACAGTTCTCATCCATGAAGCACACTCTGCTTTAGAGCAAGAAGCATGCTCTTGCTTTCTACAGTCTCTAATAAGGTGGGAAATGTGAGTGGGCTCAGAACAAAAGAACTGAGTTTCCTACACACACGTACCATATCTAGTTCAACTCTGCTTATTAAACTGATACAAACACTAGGTCCTCTAACCTCCAATGCTTTTCAGTTAAGAGTGAGAAACATGTGAGCTTCGTGAACGATGTTGCTTCGTTTTAGCTGAAAAGTGACTGCGTTTACCTGAAACGAAGTCTGGCTTGTAAGAAGCCACAGAGCCTGGCATTTCATTCTGTTTCTGAAGTGAAACAAATAGGCCAGTACTCTTCCATGAACCACACTCTGCTTTAGAGCAAGAAGCATGCTTTTGCTTTCTAGAGTCTCTAATAATGCAGGAAACGTGAGTGTGCTCAGAAAAAAAGAACTGTGTTTCCTACACACACGCACCATATCTAGTTCAACTCTGCTTCTGAATCTGATACAAACCATAGGTCCTCTAACATCCAATGCTTTTCAGTTAAGAGTGAGAAATGTGTGAGCTTCGTGAACGATGTAACTTCCTTTGAGCTGAAAAATGACTGCGTTTACCTGAAACGAAGTCTTGCTTATAGGAAGTCACAGAGCCTGGCATTGCACTCTGTTTCTGAAGTGAAACAAATAGCCCAGTACTCTTCCATGAACCACACTCTGCTTTAGAGCAAGAAGCATGCTCTTGCTTTCTAGATTCTCTAATAAGGCGGGAAACGTGAGTGTACTCAGAACAAAAGTACTGTGTTTCCTACACACATGGACCATATCTAGTTAAACTTTGCTTCTGAAACTGATACAAACCACAGGTCCTCTAACATCCAATGCTTTTCAGTTCAGAGCGAGAAACGTGTGAGCTTAGGGAACGATGTAGCTTAGTTTGAGCTGAAAAATGACTGCGTTTACCTGAAATGAAGTCTTGCTTGTAGGAAGACACAGAGCCTGAGATTTCACTCCGGTCCTGAAGGGAAACACACAGCACAGTTCTCATCCATGAACCACACTCTGCTTTAGAACAAGAAGCACGCTCTTGCTTTCTAGAGTCTCTAATAATGCAGGAAAAGTGAGTGTGCTCAGAAAAAAGAACTGTGTTTCCTACACACACGCACCATATCTAGTTCAACTCTGCTTCTGAAACTGATACAAACCATAGGTCCTCTAACATCCAATGCTTTTCAGTTAAGAGTGAGAAACTTGTGAGCTTCGTGAACGATGTAGCTTCGTTTGAGCTGGAAAGTGACTGCGTTTACCTGAAAAGAAGTCTTGCTTGTAGGAAGGCACAGAGCCTGGCATTTCATTCCGGTTCTGGAGGGAAAGACATAGCACAGTTCTCATCCACGAACCACACGCTGCTTTAGTGTAAGAAGCACGCTCTTACTTTCTAGAGTCTCTAATAAGCCGGGAAACGTGAGTGTGCTCAGAACAAAAGAACTGAGTTTCCTACACACACGGACCATATCTAGTTCATCTCTGCTTCTGAAATTGATACAAACCCCAGGTCCTCTAACATGCAATGCTATTCAGTTAACAGTGAGAAACGTGTGAGCTTCCTGAACGATGTTGCTTCGTTTTAGCAGAAAAGTGACTGCGTTTACCTAAAACGAAGTCTTGCTTGTAGGAAGTCACAGAGCCTGGCATTTCACTCTGTTTCTGAAGTGAAACAAATAGCCCAGTACTCTTCCATGAACCACACTCTGCTTTAGAGCAAGAAGCATGCTTTTGCTTTCTAGAGTCTCTAATAATGCAGGAAACGTGAGTGTGCTCAGAAAAAAAGAACTGTGTTTCCTTCACACACGCACCATATCTAGTTCAACTCTGCTTCTGAAACTGTTACAAACCATAGGTCCTCTAACATCCAATGCTTTTCAGTTAAGAGTGAGAAACATGTGAGCTTCGTGAACGATGTAACTTCCTTTGAGCTGAAAAATGACTGCTTTTACCTGAAACGAAGTCTTGCTTGTAGGAAGTCACAGAGCCTGGCATTGCACTCTGTTTCTGAAGTGAAACAAGTAGCCCAATACTCTTCCATGAACCACACTCTGCTTTAGAGCAAGAAGCATGCTCTTGCTTTCTAGATTCTCTAATAAGGCGGGAAACGTGAGTGTGCTCAGAACAAAAGAACTGTGTTTCCTACACACACGTACCATATCTAGTTCAACTCTGCTTCTTAAACTGATACAAACATCAGGTCCTCTAACCTCCAATGCTTTTCAGTTAAGAGTGAGAAACGTGTGAGCTTCGTGAACGATGTTGCTTCGTTTTAGCTGCAAAGTGACTGCGTTTACCTGAAACGAAGTCTGGCTTGTAAGAAGCCACAGAGCCTGGTATTTCACTCTCTTTCTGAAGTGAAACAAATAGCCCAGTACTCTTCCATGAACCACACTCTGCTTTAGAGCAAGAAGCATGCTTTTGCATTCTAGAGTATCTACTAAGGCGGGAAATGTGAGTGTACTCAGAACAAAAGTACTGTGTTTCCTACACACATGGACCATATCTAGTTAAACTTTGCTTTTGAAACTGATACAAACCACAGGTCCTCTAACATCCAATGCTTTTCAGTTCAGAGCGAGAAACGTGTGAGCTTAGGGAACGATGTAGCTTAGTTTGAGCTGAAAAATGACTGCGTTTACCTGAAATGAAGTCTTGCTTGTAGGAAGACACAGAGCCTGAGATTTCACTCCGTTTCTGAAGGGAAACACACAGCACAGTTCTCATCCATGAACCACACTCTGCTTTAGAACAAGAAGCACACTCTTGCTTTCTAGAGTCTCTAATAATGCAGGAAACGTGAGTGTGCTCAGAAAAAAGAACTGTGTTTCCTACACACACGCACCATATCTAGTTCAACTCTGCTTCTGAAACTGATACAAACCATAGGTCCTCTAACATCCAATGCTTTTCAGTTAAGAGTGAGAAACGTGTGAGCTTCATGAATGATGTAGCTTCGTTTGAGCTGAAAAGTGACTGCGTTTACCTGAAAAGAAGTCTTGCTTGTAGGAAGGCACAGAGCCTGGCATTTCATTCCGGTTCTGGAGGGAAAGACATAGCACAGTTCTCATCCATGAAGCACACTCTGCTTTAGAGCAAGAAGCATGCTCTTGCTTTCTACAGTCTCTAATAAGGTGGGAAATGTGAGTGGGCTCAGAACAAAAGAACTGAGTTTCCTACACACACGTACCATATCTAGTTCAACTCTGCTTCTTAAACTGATACAAACACCAGGTCCTCTAACCTCCAATGCTTTTCAGTTAAGAGTGAGAAACATGTGAGCTTCGTGAATGATGTTGCTTCGTTTTAGCTGAAAAGTGACTGCGTTTACCTGAAACGAAGTCTGGCTTGTAAGAAGCCACAGAGCCTGGCATTTCATTCTGTTTCTGAAGTGAAACAAATAGGCCAGTACTCTTCCATGAACCACACTCTGCTTTAGAGCAAGAAGCATGCTTTTGCTTTCTAGAGTCTCTAATAATGCAGGAAACGTGAGTGTGCTCAGAAAAAAAGAACTGTGTTTCCTACACACACGCACCATATCTAGTTCAACTCTGCTTCTGAATCTGATACAAACCATAGGTCCTCTAACATTCAATGCTTTTCAGTTAAGAGTGAGAAATGTGTGAGCTTCGTGAACGATGTAACTTCCTTTGAGCTGAAAAATGACTGCGTTTACCTGAAACGAAGTCTTGCTTGTAGGAAGTCACAGAGCCTGGCATTGCACTCTGTTTCTGAAGTGAAACAAATAGCCCAGTACTCTTCCATGAACCACACTCTGCTTTAGAGCAAGAAGCATGCTCTTGCTTTCTAGATTCTCTAATAAGGCGGGAAACGTAGTGTACTCAGAACAAAAGTACTGTGTTTCCTACACACATGGACCATATCTAGTTAAACTTTGCTTCTGAAACTGATACAAACCACAGGTCCTCTAACATCCAATGCTTTTCAGTTCAGAGCGAGAAACGTGTGAGCTTAGGGAACGATGTAGCTTAGTTTGAGCTGAAAAATGACTGCGTTTACCTGAAATGAAGTCTTGCTTGTAGGAAGACACAGAGCCTGAGATTTCACTCCGGTCCTGAAGGGAAACACACAGCACAGTTCTCATCCATGAACCACACTCTGCTTTAGAACAAGAAGCACGCTCTTGCTTTCTAGAGTCTCTAATAATGCAGGAAAAGTGAGTGTGCTCAGAAAAAAGAACTGTGTTTCCTACACACACGCACCATATCTAGTTCAACTCTGCTTCTGAAACTGATACAAACCATAGGTCATCTAACATCCAATGCTTTTCAGTTAAGAGTGAGAAACTTGTGAGCTTCGTGAACGATGTAGCTTCGTTTGAGCTGAAAAGTGACTGCGTTTACCTGAAAAGAAGTCTTGCTTGTAGGAAGGCACAGAGCCTGGCATTTCATTCCGGTTCTGGAGGGAAAGACATAGCACAGTTCTCATCCACGAACCACACTCTGCTTTAGTGTAAGAAGCACGCTCTTACTTTCTAGAGTCTCTAATAAGGCGGGAAACGTGAGTGTGCTCAGAACAAAAGAACTGAGTTTCCTACACACACGGACCATATCTAGGTCATCTCTGCTTCTGAAATTGATACAAACCCCAGGTCCTCTAACATGCAATGCTATTCAGTTAACAGTGTGAAACGTGTGAGCTTCCTGAACGATGTTGCTTCGTTTTAGCAGAAAAGGGACTGCGTTTACCTAAAACGAAGTCTTGCTTGTAGGAAGTCACAGAGCCTGGCATTTCACTCTGTTTCTGAAGTGAAACAAATAGCCCAGTACTCTTCCATGAACCACACTCTGCTTTAGAGCAAGAAGCAAGCTCTTGCTTTCTAAAGTCTCTAATAAGGCAGGAAACATGAGAGTGCTCAGAAAAAAAGAACTGAGTTTCCTACACACACACACCATATCTAGTTCAACTCTGCTTCTGAACCTGATACAAACCGTAGGTCCTATAACCTCCAATGCTTTTCAGTTAAGAGTGAGAAACGTGTGAGCTTCGTGAATGATGTAGCATCGTTTGAGCTGAAAAGTGAGGGCATTTACCTGAAATGAAGTCTTGCTTGTAGGAAGACACAGAGCCTGGAATTTCATTCCGTTTCTGAAGGGAAACACACAGCACAGTTCTCATCCATGAAGCACACTCTGCTTTAGAGCAAGAAGCATGCTCTTGCTTCCTAGAGTCTCTAATAAGGTGGGAAACGTGAGTGTGCTCAGAAAAAAAGAACTGTGTTTCCTACACACGCACCATATCTAGTACAACTCTGCTTCTTAAACTGATACAAACATCAGGTCCTCTAACATCCAATGCTTTTCAGTTAAGAGTGAGACACGTGTGAGCTTCGTGAACGATGTTGCTTCGTTTTAGCTAAAAAGTGACTGCGTTTAGATGAAACGAAGTCTTGCTTATAAGAAGCCACAGAGCCTGGCATTTCACTCTGTTTCTGAAGTGAAACAAATAGGCCAGTACTCTTCCATGAACCACACTCTGCTTTAGAGCAAGAAGCATGCTTTTGCTTTCTAGAGTCTCTAATAATGCAGGAAACGTGAGTGTGCTCAGAAAAAAAGAACTGTGTTTCCTACACACACGCACCATACCTAGTTCAACTCTGCTTCTGAAACTGATACAAACCATAGGTCCTCTAACATCCAATGCTTTTCAGTTAAGAGTGAGAAATGTGTGAGCTTCGTGAATGATGTAACTTCCTTTGAGCTGAAAAATGACTGCGTTTACCTGAAACGAAGTCTTGCTTGTAGGAAGTCACAGAGCCTGGCATTGCACTCTGTTTCTGAAGTGAAACAAGTAGCCCAATACTCTTCCATGAACCACACTCTGCTTTAGAGCAAGAAGCATGCTCTTGCTTTCTAGATTCTCTAATAAGGCGGGAAACGTGAGTGTGCTCAGAACAAAAGAACTGTGTTTCCTACACACACGTACCATATCTAGTTCAACTCTGCTTCTTAAACTGATACAAACATCAGGTCCTCTAACCTCGAATGCTTTTCAGTTAAGAGTGAGAAACGTGTGAGCTTCGTGAACGATGTTGCTTCGTTTCAGCTGCAAAGTGACTGCGTTTACCTGAAACGAAGTCTGGCTTGTAAGAAGCCACAGAGCCTGGTATTTCACTCTCTTTCTGAAGTGAAACAAATAGCCCAGTACTCTTCCATGAACCACACTCTGCTTTAGAGCAAGAAGCAAGCTCTTGCTTTCTAAAGTCTCTAATAAGGCAGGAAACATGAGAGTGCTCAGAAAAAAAGAACTGAGTTTCCTACACACACACACCATATCTAGTTCAACTCTGCTTCTGAAACTGATACAAACCGTAGGTCCTATAACCTCCAATGCTTTTCAGTTAAGAGTGAGAAACGTGTGAGCTTCGTGAATGATGTAGCATCGTTTGAGCTGAAAAGTGAGGGCATTTACCTGAAATGAAGTCTTGCTTGTAGGAAGACACAGAGCCTGGAATTTCATTCCGTTTCTGAAGGGAAACACACAGCACAGTTCTCATCCATGAAGCACACTCTGCTTTAGAGCAAGAAGCATGCTCTTGCTTCCTAGAGTCTCTAATAAGGTGGGAAACGTGAGTGTGCTCAGAAAAAAAGAACTGTGTTTCCTACACACGCACCATATCTAGTACAACTCTGCTTCTTAAACTGATACAAACATCAGGTCCTCTAACATCCAATGCTTTTCAGTTAAGAGTGAGACACGTGTGAGCTTCGTGAACGATGTTGCTTCGTTTTAGCTAAAAAGTGACTGCGTTTAGATGAAACGAAGTCTTGCTTATAAGAAGCCACAGAGCCTGGCATTTCACTCTGTTTCTGAAGTGAAACAAATAGGCCAGTACTCTTCCATGAACCACACTCTGCTTTAGAGCAAGAAGCATGCTTTTGCTTTCTAGAGTCTCTAATAATGCAGGAAACGTGAGTGTGCTCAGAAAAAAAGAACTGTGTTTCCTACACACACGCACCATACCTAGTTCAACTCTGCTTCTGAAACTGATACAAACCATAGGTCCTCTAACATCCAATGCTTTTCAGTTAAGAGTGAGAAATGTGTGAGCTTCGTGAACGATGTAACTTCCTTTGAGCTGAAAAATGACTGCGTTTACCTGAAACGAAGTCTTGCTTGTAGGAAGTCACAGAGCCTGGCATTGCACTCTGTTTCTGAAGTGAAACAAATAGCCCAGTACTCTTCCATGAACCACACTCTGCTTTAGAGCAAGAAGCATGCTCTTGCTTTCTAGATTCTCTAATAAGGCGGGAAACGTGAGTGTGCTCAGAACAAAAGAACTGTGTTTCCTACACACACGTACCATATCTAGTTCAACTCTGCTTCTTAAACTGATACAAACATCAGGTCCTCTAACCTCCAATGCTTTTCAGTTAAGAGTGAGAAACGTGTGAGCTTCGTGAACGATGTAACTTCCTTTGAGCTGAAAAATGACTGCGTTTACCTGAAACGAAGTCTTGCTTGTAGGAAGTCACAGAGCCTGGCATTGCACTCTGTTTCTGAAGTGAAACAAATAGCCCAATACTCTTCCATGAATCACACTCTTCTTTAGAGCAAGAAGCATGCTCTTGCTTTCTAGAATCTCTAATAAGGCGGGAAACGTGAGTGTGCTCAGAACAAAAGAACTGTGTTTCCTACACACACGTACCATATCTATTTCAACTCTGCTTCTTAAACTGATATAAACATCAGGTCCTCTAACCTCCAATGCTTTTCAGTTAAGAGTGAGAAACGTGTGAGCTTCGTGAACGATGTTGCTTCGTTTTAGCTGCAAAGTGACTGCGTTTACCTGAAACGAAGTCTGGCTTGTAAGAAGCCACAGAGCCTGGTATTTCACTCTCTTTCTGAAGTGAAACAAATAGCCCAGTACTCTTCCATGAACCACACTCTGCTTTAGAGCAAGAAGCATACTTTTGCATTCTAGAGTCTCTACTAAGGCGGGAAATGTGAGTGTACTCAGAACAAAAGTACTGTGTTTCCTACACACATGGACCATATCTAGTTAAACTTTGCTTCTGAAACTGATACAAATCACAGGTCCTCTAACATCCAATGCTTTTCAGTTAAGAGTGAGAAACGTGTGAGCTTCGTGAACGATGTAGCTTCGTTTGAGCTGAAAAGTGACTGCGTTTACCTGAAAAGAAGTCTTGCTTGTAGGAAGGCACAGAGACTGGCATTTCATTCCGGTTCTAGAGGGAAAGACATAGCACAGTTCTCATCCACGAACCACACTCTGCTTTAGTGTAAGAAGCACGCTCTTACTTTCTAGAGTCTCTAATAAGGCGGGAAACGTGAGTGTGCTCAGAACAAAAGAACTGAGTTTCCTACACACACGGACCATATCTAGTTCATCTCTGCTTCTGAAATTGATACAAACCCCAGGTCCTCTAACATGCAATGCTATTCAGTTAACAGTGAAAAACGTGTGAGCTTCCTGAACGATGTTGCTTCGTTTTAGCAGCAAAGTGACTGCGTTTACCTAAAACGAAGTCTTGCTTGTAGGAAGTCACAGAGCCTGGCATTTCACTCTGTTTCTGAAGTGAAACAAATAGCCCAGTACTCTTCCATGAACCACACTCTGCTTTAGAGCAAGAAGCATGCTCTTGCTTTCTAAAGTCTCTAATAAGGCAGGAAACGTGAGAGTGCTCAGAAAAAAAGAACTGTGTTTCCTAAACACACACACCATATCTAGTTCAACTCTGCTTCTGAAACTGATACAAACCGTAGGTCCTATAACCTCCAATGCTTTTCAGTTAAGAGTGAGAAACGTGTGAGCTTCGTGAATGATGTAGCATCGTTTGAGCTGAAAAGTGAGGGCATTTACCTGAAACGAAGTCTTGCTTGTAAGAAGCCACAGAGCCTGGCATTTCATTCTGTTTCTGAAGTGAAACAAATAGGCCAGTACTCTTCCATGAACCACACTCTGCTTTAGAGCAAGAAGCATGCTTTTGCTTTCTAGAGTCTCTAATAATGCAGGAAACGTGAGTGTGCTCAGAAAAAAAGAACTGTGTTTCCTACACACGCACCATATCTAGTTCAACTCTGCTTCTGAAACTGTTACAAACCATAGGTCCTCTAACATCCAATGCTTTTCAGTTAAGAGTGAGAAACATGTGAGCTTCGTGAACGATGTAACTTCCTTTGAGCTGAAAAATGACTGCGTTTACCTGAAACAAAGTCTTGCTTGTAGGAAGTCACAGAGCCTGGCATTGCACTCTGTTTCTGAAGTGAAACAAATAGCCCAATACTCTTCCATGAACCACACTCTGCTTTAGAGCAAGAAGCATGCTCTTGCTTTCTAGATTCTCTAATAAGGCGGGAAACGTGAGTGTGCTCAGAACAAAAGAACTGTGTTTCCTACACACACGTACCATATCTAGTTCAACTCTGCTTCTTAAACTGATACAAACATCAGGTCCTCTAACCTCCAATGCTTTTCAGTTAAGAGTGAGAAACGTGTGAGCTTCGTGAACGATGTTGCTTCGTTTTAGCTGCAAAGTGACTGCGTTTACCTGAAACGAAGTCTGGCTTGTAAGAAGCCACAGAGCCTGGTATTTCACTCTCTTTCTGAAGTGAAACAAATAGCCCAGTACTCTTCCATGAACCACACTCTGCTTTAGAGCAAGAAGCATGCTTTTGCATTCTAGAGTCTCTACTAAGGCGGGAAATGTGAGTGTACTCAGAACAAAAGTACTGTGTTTCCTACACACATGGACCATATCTAGTTAAACTTTGCTTTTGAAACTGATACAAACCACAGGTCCTCTAACATCCAATGCTTTTTACTTCAGAGCGAGAAACGTGTGAGCTTAGGGAACGATGTAGCTTAGTTTGAGCTGAAAAATGACTGCGTTTACCTGAAATGAAGTCTTGCTTGTAGGAAGACACAGAGCCTGAGATTTCACTCCGTTTCTGAAGGGAAATACACAGCACAGTTCTCATCCATGAACCACACTCTGCTTTAGAACAAGAAGCACGCTCTTGCTTTCTAGAGTCTCTAATAATGCAGGAAACGTGAGTGTGCTCAGAAAAAAGAACTGTGTTTCCTACACACACGCACCATACCTAGTTCAACTCTGCTTCTGAAACTGACACAAACCATAGGTCCTCTAACATCCAATGCTTTTCAGTTAAGAGTGAGAAACGTGTGAGCTTCATGAACGATGTAGCTTCGTTTGAGCTGAAAAGTGACTGCGTTTACCTGAAAAGAAGTCTTGCTTGTAGGAAGGCACAGAGCCTGGCATTTCATTCCGGTTCTGGAGGGAAAGACATAGCACAGTTCTCATCCATGAAGCACACTCTGCTTTAGAGCAAGAAGCATGCTCTTGCTTTCTACAGTCTCTAATAAGGTGGGAAATGTGAGTGGGCTCAGAACAAAAGAACTGAGTTTCCTACACACACGTACCATATCTAGTTCAACTCTGCTTCTTAAACTGATACAAACACTAGGTCCTCTAACCTCCAATGCTTTTCAGTTAAGAGTGAGAAACATGTGAGCTTCGTGAACGATGTTGCTTCGTTTTAGCTGAAAAGTGACTGCGTTTACCTGAAACGAAGTCTGGCTTGTAAGAAGCCACAGAGCCTGGCATTTCATTCTGTTTCTGAAGTGAAACAAAGAGGCCAGTACTCTTCCATGAACCACACTCTGCTTTAGAGCAAGAAGCATGCTTTTGCTTTCTAGAGTCTCTAATAATGCAGGAAACGTGAGTGAGCTCAGAAAAAAAGAACTGTGTTTCCTACACACACACACCATATCTAGTTCAACTCTGCTTCTGAAACTGATACAAACCGTAGGTCCTATAACCTCCAATGCTTTTCAGTTAAGAGTGAGAAACGTGTGAGCTTCGTGAATGATGTAGCATCGTTTGAGCTGAAAAGTGAGGGCATTTACCTGAAATGAAGTCTTGCTTGTAGGAAGACACAGAGCCTGGAATTTCATTCCGTTTCTGAAGGGAAACACACAGCACAGTTCTCATCCATGAAGCACACTCTGCTTTAGAGCAAGAAGCATGCTCTTGCTTCCTAGAGTCTCTAATAAGGTGGGAAACGTGAGTGTGCTCAGAAAAAAAGAACTGTGTTTCCTACACACGCACCATATCTAGTACAACTCTGCTTCTTAAACTGATACAAACATCAGGTCCTCTAACATCCAATGCTTTTCAGTTAAGAGTGAGACACGTGTGAGCTTCGTGAACGATGTTGCTTCGTTTTAGCTAAAAAGTGACTGCGTTTAGATGAAACGAAGTCTTGCTTATAAGAAGCCACAGAGCCTGGCATTTCACTCTGTTTCTGAAGTGAAACAAATAGGCCAGTACTCTTCCATGAACCACACTCTGCTTTAGAGCAAGAAGCATGCTTTTGCTTTCTAGAGTCTCTAATAATGCAGGAAACGTGAGTGTGCTCAGAAAAAAAGTACTGTGTTTCCTACACACACGCACCATACCTAGTTCAACTCTGCTTCTGAAACTGATACAAACCATAGGTCCTCTAACATCCAATGCTTTTCAGTTAAGAGTGAGAAATGTGTGAGCTTCGTGAATGATGTAACTTCCTTTGAGCTGAAAAATGACTGCGTTTACCTGAAACGAAGTCTTGCTTGTAGGAAGTCACAGAGCCTGGCATTGCACTCTGTTTCTGAAGTGAAACAAATAGCCCAGTACTCTTCCATGAACCACACTCTGCTTTAGAGCAAGAAGCATGCTCTTGCTTTCTAGATTCTCTAATAAGGCGGGAAACGTGAGTGTGCTCAGAACAAAAGAACTGTGTTTCCTACACACACGTACCATATCTAGTTCAACTCTGCTTCTTAAACTGATACAAACATCAGGTCCTCTAACCTCCAATGCTTTTCAGTTAAGAGTGAGAAACGTGTGAGCTTCGTGAACGATGTTGCTTCGTTTTAGCTGCAAAGTGACTGCGTTTACCTGAAACGATGTCTGGCTTTTAAGAAGCCACAGAGCCTGGTATTTCACTCTCTTTCTGAAGTGAAACAAATAGCCCAGTACTCTTCCATGAACCACACTCTGCTTAAGAGCAAGAAGCACGCTTTTGCATTCTAGAGTCTCTACTAAGGCGGGAAATGTGAGTGTACTCAGAACAAAAGTACTGTGTTTCCTACACACATGGACCATATCTAGTTAAACTTTGCTTCTGAAACTGATACAAACCACAGGTCCTCTAACATCCAATGCTTTTCAGTTCAGAGCGAGAAACGTGTGAGCTTAGGGAACGATGTAGCTTAGTTTGAGCTGAAAAATGACTGCGTTTACCTGAAATGTAGTCTTGCTTGTAGGAAGACACAGAGCCTGAGATTTCACTCCGTTTCTGAAGGGAAACACACAGCACAGTTCTCATCCATGAACCACACTCTGCTTTAGAACAAGAAGCACGCTCTTGCTTTCTAGAGTCTCTAATAATGCAGGAAACGTGAGTGTGCTCAGAAAAAAAGAACTGTGTTTCCTACACACACGCACCATATCTAGTTCAACTCTGCTTCTGAAACTGATACAAACCATAGGTCCTCTAACATCCAATGCTTTTCAGTTAAGAGTGAGAAACGTGTGAGCTTCGTGAACGATGTAGCTTTGTTTGAGCTGAAAAGTGACTGCGTTTACCTGAAAAGAAGTCTTGCTTGTAGGAAGGCACAGAGCCTGGCATTTCATTCTGGTTCTGGAGGGAAAGACATAGCACAGTTCTCATCCATGAACCACACTCTGCTTTAGTGTAAGAAGCACGCTCTTACATTCTAGAGTCTCTAATAAGGCGTGAAACGTGAGTGTGCTCAGAACAATAGATCCGTGTTTCCTACACACATTGACAATATCTAGTTCAACTCTGCTTCTGAAACTGATACAAACCACAGGTTCTCTAACATCCAATGCTTTTCAGTTAAGAGCGAGAAACGTGTGAGCTTCGTGAACGATGTAGCTTCGTTTGAGCGGAAAAGTGAGGGCGTTTACCGGAAAAGAACTCTTGCTTGTAGGAAGACACAGAACCTGGCATTGAACTCCGTATCTGAAGGGAAACACACAGCACAGTTCTCATCCATGAAACACAATCTGTTTAGAGCATGATGCACGCTCTTGCTTTCTAGAGTCTTAATAAGCGGGATACGTGATGTGCTCAGAAGAAAAGAACCGTGTTTCTTACACACACGGACCATATCTAGTTCAACTCAGCTTGGGAAACTGATACAAACCACAGGGCCTCTAACATCCAATGCTTTTCAGTTAAGAGCGAGAAACGTGTGAGCTTCCTGAACGATGTAGCTTTGTTTGAGCTGTAAAGTGACAGCGTTTACCTGAAACGAAGACTTGTTTGTAGGAAGACAAAGAGCCTGGCATTTAACTCCGTTTCTGAAGGGAAACACACAGCACAGTTCTCAACCATGAAACACACTCTGCTTTAAAGCAAGAAGAACACTCTTGCTTTCTAGAGTCTCTAATAAGGCAGGAAAAGTGAGTGGGCTCACAACAAAAGAACCGTGGTTCCTACACACACGGACCATATCTAGTTCAACTCTGCTTCTGAAACTGATACAAACCACAGTTCCTCTAACATCCAATGCTTTTCAGTTAAGAGCGAGAAACGTGTGAGCTCCGTGAACGATGTAGCTTCGTTTGAGCTGAAAAGTGAGGGCGTTTACCTGAAAAGAAGTCCTGCTTGTAGGAAGAAACAGAGCCTGGCATTTAACTGCGTTTCTGAAGGGAAACACACAGCACAGTTCTCATCCATGAAACACACTCTGCTTTAAAGCAAGAAGAACACTCTTGCTTTCTAGAGTCTCTAATAAGGCAGGAAAAGTGAGTGGGCTCACAACAAAAGAACCGTGGTTCCTACACACATGGACCATATCTAGTTCAACTCTGCTTCTGAAACTGATACAAACCACAGGGCCTCTAACATCCTATGCTTTTCAGTTAAGAGCGAGAAACGTGTGAGCTTCGTGAAAGATGTTGCTTCTTTTGAGCTGAAAGTGAGTTCTTATACCCGAAAGGAAGACTTGATTGTAAAATACACAGAGCCTGGCATTTAACTGCGTTTCTGAAAGGAAACACACATCACAGTTCTCATCCATGAAACACACTCTGCTTTAGAGCAAGAAGCACGCTCTTGCATTCTAGAGTCTCTAATAAGGCGGGAAACGTGAGTGTGCTCAGAACAATAGATCCGTGTTTCCTACACACACCGACCATATCTAGTTCAACTCTGCTTCTGAAACTGATACAAACCACAGGGCCTCTAACATCCAATGCTTTTCAGTTAAGAGCGAGAAACGTGTGAGCTTTGTGAAAGATGTAGCTTCTTTTGAGCTGAAAGTGAGTTCTTATACCCGAAACGAAGTCTTGATTGTAAAATACACAGAGCCTGGCATTTAACTGCGTTTCTGAAGGGAAACACACATCACAGTTCTCATCCATGAAACACACTCTGCTTTAGAGCAAGAAGCACGCTCTTTCTTTCTAGAGTCTCTAATAAGGCGGGAAACGTGAGTGTGCTCAGAACAATAGATCGTGTTTCCTACACACATTGACCATATCTAGTTCAACTCTGCTTCTGATACTGATACAAACCACAGATTCTCTAACACCCAATGCTTTTCAGTTAAGAGCGAGAAACGTGTGAGCTTCGTGAACGATGTAGCTTCCTTTGAGCAGAAAAGTGAGTGCGTTTACCTGAAAAGAAGTCTTGCTTGTAGGAAGACACAGAGCCTGGCATTTAACTCCATTTCTGAAGGGAAACACACAGCACAGTTCTCATCCATGAAACACACTCTGTTTAGAGCAAGATGCACGCTATTGCTTTCTAGAGTCTTAATAAGCGGGATACGTGATGTGCTCAGAAGAAAAGAACCGTGTTTCTTACACACACGGACCATATCTAGTTCAACTCAGCTTCTGAAACTGATGCAAATCACAGGTCCTCTAACATCCAATGCTTTTCAGTTAAGAGCGAGAAACGTGTGAGCTTCGTAAACGATGTAGCTTCCTTTGAGCAGAAAAGTGAGTGCGTTTACCTGCAACGAAGTCTTGCTTGTAGGAAGACACAGAGCCTGGCATTTAACTCCGTTTCTGAAGGGAAACACACATCACAGTTCTCATCCATGAAACACTCTGTTTAGAGCAAGAAGCACGCTCTTGCTTTCTAGAGTCTCTAATAAGGCGGGAAACGTGAGTGTGCTCAGAACAAAAGAACCGTGTTTCCTACTCACACGGACCATATCTAGTTCAACTCTGCTTCTGAAACTGATACAAACCACAGGGCCTCTAACATCCAATGCTTTTCAGTTAAGAGCGAGAAACGTGTGAGCTTCGTGAAATATGTAGCTTCTTTTCAGCTGAAAGTGACTTCTTATACAAGAAACGAAGTCTTGATTGTAAAATACTCAGAGCCTGGCATTTAACTCCGTTTCTGAAGGGAAACACACATCACAGTTCTCATCCATGAAACACACTCTGTTTAGAGCAAGAAGCACGCTCTTGCTTTCTAGAGTCTCTAATAAGGCGGGAAACGTGAGTGTGCTCAGAACAAAAGAACCGTGTTTCCTACACACACGGACCATATCTAGTTCAACTCTGATTCTGAAACTGATACAAACCCCAGGTTCTCTAACATCCAATGCTTTTCAGTTAAGAGCGAGAAACGTGTGAGCTTCGTGAACAATGTAGCTTGGTTTGAGCTGAAAGTGAGTTCTTATACCAGAAACGAAGTCTTGATTGTAAAATACACAGAGCCTGGCATTTAACTGCGTTTCTGAAGGGAAACACACATCACAGTTCTCATCCATGAAACACACTCTGCTTTAGAGCAAGAAGCATGCTCTTGCTTTTTAGAGTCTCTAATAAGGCGGGAAACGTGAGTTTGCTCAGAACAAAAGAACCGTGTTTCCTACACACATTGACCATATCTAGTTCAACTCTGCTTCTGAAACTGATACAAAACACAGGGCCTCTAACATCCAATGCTTTTCAGTTAAGAGCGAGAAACGTGTGAGCTTCGTGAAATATGTAGCTTCTTTTCAGCTGAAAGTGACTTCTTATACCCGAAACGAAGTCTTGATTGTAAAATACACAGAGCCTGGCATTTAACTCCGTTTCTGAAGGGAAACACACATCACAGTTCTCATCCATGAAACACACTCTGTTTAGAGCAAGAAGCATGCTCTTGCTTTCTAGAGTCTCTAATATGGCGGGAAACGTGAGTGTGCTCAGAACAAAAGAACCGTGTCTCCTACACACACAGACCATATCTAAAACAACTCTGCTTCTGAAACTGATACAAACCACAGGTCCTCTAACATCCAATGCTTTTCAGTTAAGAGCGAGAAACGTGGGAGCTTCCTGAACGATGTAGCTTTGTTTGAGCTGAAAAGTGACAGCGTTTACCTGAAACGAAGTCTTGTTTGTAGGAAGACACAGAGCCTGGCATTTAACTCCGTTTCTGAAGGGAAACACACAGCACAGTTCTCATCCATGAAACACACTCTGCTTTAGAGCAAAAAGCATGCTCTTGCTTTCTAGAGTCTCTAATAAGGCGGGAAACCTGAGTGTGCTCAGAACAAAAGAACCGTGTTTCCTACACACATTGACCATATCTAGTTCAACTCTGCTTCTGAAACTGATACAAACCACAGGGCCTCTAACATCCAATGCTTTTCAGTTAAGAGTGAGAAACGTGTGAGCTTCGTGAAAGATGTAGCTTCTTTTGAGCTGAAAGTGAGTTCTTATACCCGAAACGAAGTCTTGATTGTAAAATACACAGAGCCTGGCATTTAACAGCGTTTCTGAAGGGAAACACACATCACAGTTCTCATCCATGAAACACACTCTGCTTTAGAGCAAGAAGCACGCTCTTGCTTTCTAGAGTCTCTAATAAGGCGGGAAACGTGAGTGTGCTCAGAACAATAGATTAGTGTTTCCTACACACACGGACCATATCTAGTTCAACTCTGCTTCAGAAACTGATACAAACCACAGGGCCTCTAACATCCAATGCTTTTCAGTTAAGAGCGAGAAACGTGTGAGCTTCGTGAACGATGTAGCTTCGTTTGAGCTGAAAGAGAGTTCTTATACCAGAAACGAAGTCTTGATTGTAAAATACACAGAGCCTGCATTTAACTGCGTTTCTGAAGGGAAACACACATCACAGTTCTCATCCATGAAACACACTCTGCTTTAGAGCAAGAAGCATGCTCTTGCTTTCTAGAGTCTCTAATAAGGCGGGAAACGTGAGTTTGCTCAGAACAAAAGAACCGTGTTTCCTACACACATGGACCATATCTAGTTCAATTCTGCTTCTGAAACTGATACAAACCACAGGGCCTCTAACATCCAATGATTTTCAGTTAAGAGCAAGAAACATGTGAGCTTCCTGAACGATGTAGCTTTGTTTGAGCTGAAAAGTGAGGGCGTTTACCTGAAACGAAGTCTTGTTTGTAGGAAGACACAGAGCCTGGCATTTAACTCCGTTTCTGAAGGGAAACACACAGCACAGTTCTCATCCATGAAACACACTCTGTTTAGCGCAAGATGCACGCTCTTGCTTTCTAGAGTCTTAATAAGGCGGGCAACGTGATGTGCTCAGAAGAAAAGAACCGTGTTTCCTACACACACGGACCATATCTAGTTCAACTCAGCTTCTGAAACTGATGCAAATCACAGGTCCTCTAACATCCAATGCTTTTCAGTTAAGAGCGAGAATCGTGTGAGCTTTGTGAATGATGTTGCTTCCTTTGAGCTGAAAAGTGAGTGTGTTTACCTGAAACGAAGTCTTGCTTGTAGGAAGACACAGAGCCGGGCATTGAACTCCGTTTCTGAAGGGAAACACAAAGCACAGTGCTCATCCATGAAACACACTCTGATTCAGAGCCAGAAGCACGCTCTTGCTTTCTAGATTCTCTAATAAGGTGGGAAACGTGAGTGTGCTCAGAACAATAGATCAGTGTTTCCTACACACACGGACCTTATCTAGTTCAACTCTGCTTCAGAAACTGCTACAAACCACAGGTTCTCTAACATCCAATGCTCTTCAGTTAAGAGCGAGAAACGTGTGAGCTTCGTGAACGATGTAGCTTGGTTTGAGCTGAAAGTGAGTTCTTATACCAGAAACGAAGTCTTGATTGTAAAATACACAGAGCATGGCATTTAACTGCGTTTCTGAAGGGAAACACACATCACAGTTCTCATCCATGAAACACACTCTGCTTTAGAGCAAGAAGCATGCTCTTGCTTTCTAGAGTCTCTAATAAGGCGGGAAACCTGAGTGTGCTCAGAACAAAAGAACCGTGTTTCCTACACACATTGACCATATCTAGTTCAACTCTGCTTCTGAAACTGATACAAAACACAGGGCCTCTAACATCCAATGCTTTTCAGTTAAGAGCGAGAAACGTGTGAGCTTCGTGAAATATGTAGCTTCTTTTCAGCTGAAAGTGACTTCTTATACCCGAAACGAAGTCTTGATTGTAAAATACACAGAGCCTGGCATTTAACTCCGTTTCTGAATGGAAACACACATCACAGTTCTCATCCATGAAACACACTCTGTTTAGAGCAAGAAGCACGCTCTTGCTTTCTAGAGTCTCTAATATGGCGGGAAACGTGAGTGTGCTCAGAACAAAAGAACCGTGTCTCCTACACACACAGACCATATCTAAAACAACTCTGCTTCTGAAACTGATACAAACCACAGGTCCTCTAACATCCAATGCTTTTCAGTTAAGAGCGAGAAACGTGTGAGCTTCCTGAACGATGTAGCTTTGTTTGAGCTGAAAAGTGACAGCGTTTACCTGAAACGAAGTCTTGTTTGTAGGAAGACACAGAGCCTGGCATTTAACTCCGTTTCTGAAGGGAAACACACAGCACAGTTCTCATCCATGAAACACACTCTGCTTTAGAGCAAAAAGCATGCTCATGCTTTCTAGAGTCTCTAATAAGGCGGGAAACCTGAGTGTGCTCAGAACAAAAGAACCGTGTTTCCTACACACATTGACCATATCTAGTTCAACTCTGCTTCTGAAACTGATACAAACCACAGGGCCTCTAACATCCAATGCTTTTCAGTTAAGAGCGAGAAACGTGTGAGCTTCGTGAAAGATGTAGCTTCTTTTGAGCTGAAAGTGAGTTCTTATACCCGAAACGAAGTCTTGATTATAAAATACACAGAGCCTGGCATTTAACTCCGTTTCTGAAGGGAAACACACATCACAGTTCTCATCCATGAAACACACTCTGTTTAGAGCAAGAAGCATGCTCTTGCTTTCTAGAGTCTCTAATAAGGCGGGAAACGTGAGTGTGCTCAGAACAAAAGAACTGTGTTTCCTACACACACGGACCATATCTAGTTCAACTCTGCTTCTGAAACTGATAGAAACCACAGGTTCTCTAACATCCAATGCTTTTCAGTTAAGAGCGAGAAACGTGTGAGCTTCGTGAACGATGTAGCTTCGTTTGAGCTGAAAAGTGAGGGCGTTTACCTGAAAATAAGTCTTGCTTGTAGGAAGACACAGAGCCTGGCATTGACCTCCGTATCTGAAGGGAAACACACAGCACAGTTCTCATCCATGAATCACACTCTGTTTAGCGCAAGATGCACGCTCTTGCTTTCTAGAGTCTTAATAAGGCGGGAAACGTGATGTGCTCAGAAGAAAAGAACCGTGTTTCCTACACACACGGACCATATCTAGTTCAACTCAGCTTCTGAAACTGATGCAAATCACAGGTCCTCTAACATCCAATGCTTTTCAGTTAAGAGCGAGAATCGTGTGAGCTCTGTGAATGATGTAGCTTCCTTTGAGCTGAAAAGTGAGTGTGTTTACCTGAAACGAATTCTTGCTTGTAGGAAGACACAGAGCCGGGCATTGAACTCCGTTTCTGAAGGGAAACACAAAGCACAGTGCTTATCCATGAAACACACTCTGCTTCAGAGCCAGAAGAACGCTCTTGCTTTCTAGATTCTCTAATAAGGCGGGAAACGTGAATATGCTCAGAACAAAAGAACCGTGTTTCCTACACACATGGACCATATCTAGTTCAATTCTGCTTCTGAAACTGATACAAACCACAGGGCCTCTAACATCCAATGCTACTCAGTTAAGAGCGAGAAACATGTGAGCTTCCTGAACGATGTAGCTTTGTTTGAGCTGAAAAGTGACAGCGTTTACCTGAAACGAAGTCTTGTTTGTAGGAAGACACAGAGCCTGGCATTTAACTCCGTTTCTGAAGGGAAACACAGAGTACAGTTCTCATCCGTGAAACACACTCTGCTTTAGAGCAAAAAGCATGCTCTTGCTTTCAAGAGTCTCTAATAAGGCGGGAAACCTGAGTGTGCTCAGAACAAAAGAACCGTGTTTCCTACACACATTGACCATATCTAGTTCAACTCTGCTTCTGAAACTGATACAAACCACAGGGCCTCTAACATCCAATGCTTTTCAGTTAAGAGCGAGAAACGTGTGAGCTTCGTGAAAGATGTAGCTTCTTTTGAGCTGAAAGTGAGTTCTTATACACGAAACGAAGTCTTGATTGTAAAATACACAGAGCCTGGCATTTAACAGCGTTTCTGAAGGGAAACACACATCACAGTTCTCATCCATGAAACACACTCTGCTTTAGAGCAAGAAGCACGCTGTTGCTTTCTAGAGTCTCTAATAAGGCAGGAAACGTGAGTGTGCTCAGAACAATAGATTAGTGTTTCCTACACACACGGACCATATCTAGTTCAACTCTGCTTCAGAAACTGATACAAACCACAGGTTCTCTAACATCCAATGCTTTTCAGTTAAGAGCGAGAAACGTGTGAGCTTCCTAAACGATGTAGCTTTGTTTGAGCTGAAAAGTGACAGCGTTTACCTGAAACGAAGACTTGTCTGTAGGAAGACAAAGAGCCTGGCATTTAACTCCGTTTCTGAAGGGAAACACACAGCACAGTTCTCAACCATGAAACACACTCTGCTTTAAAGCAAGAAGAACACTCTTGCTTTCTAGAGTCTCTAATAAGGCAGGAAAAGTGAGTGGGCTCACAACAAAAGAACCGTGGTTCCTACACACACGGACCATATCTAGTTCAACTCTGCTTCTGAAACTGATACAAACCACAGTTCCTCTAACATCCAATGCTTTTCAGTTAAGAGCGAGAAACGTGTGAGCTTCGTGAACGATGTAGCTTCGTTTGAGCTGAAAAGTGAGGGCGTTTACCTGAAACGAAGTCTTGCTTGTAGAAAGACACAGAGCCTGGCATTGAACTCAGTTTCTGAAGGGAAACACAAAGCACTGTGCTCATCCATGAAACACACTCTGCTTTAGAGCCAGAAGCACGCACTTGCTTTCTAGATTCTCTAATAAGGCATGAAACGTGAGTGTGCTCAGAACAAAGAACCGTGTTTCCTACTCACACGGACCGTATCTAGTTCAACTCTGCTTCTGAATCTGATACAAACCACAGGGCCTCTAACATCCAATGCTTTTCAGTTAAGAGCGAGAAACGTGTGAGCTTCCTTAACGATATAGCTTCGTTTGAGCTGAAAAGTGTGTGCGTTTACCTGAAATGAAGTCTGGCTTGTAGGAAGACACAGACACTGGCACGTAACTCTGTTTTTGAACGGAAACACACAGCACAGTTCTCATCCATGAAATACACTCTGCTTTAGAGCAAGAAGCACGCTATTTCTTTCTAGATTCTCTAATAAGGCGGGAAACATGACTGAACTCAGAAAAAAAGAACCGTGTTTCCTACACACACGGACCATATCTAGTTCAACTCTGCTTCTGAAACTGATACAAACCACAGGTCCTCTAACATCCAATGCTTTTGAGTTAAGAGCGAGAATCGTGTGAGCTTTGTGAACGATGTAGCTTCCTTTGAGCTGAAAAGTGAGTGTGTTTACCTGAAACGAAGTCTTGCTTGTAGGAAGACACAGAGCCTGGCATTGAACTCCGTTTCTGAAGGGAAACACAAAGCACAGTGCTCATCCATGAAACACAATCTGCTTTAGAGCCAGAAGCACGCTCTTGCTTTCTAGATTCTCTAATAAGGCGGAAACGTGAGTGTGCTCAGAACAAAAGAAACGTGTTTCCTACACACACGGACCATACCTAGTTCAACTCTGATTCGGAAACTGATACAAACCACTGGGCCTCTAACATCCAATGCTTTTCAGTTAAGAGCGAGAAACGTGTGAGCTTCGTGAACGATGTAGCTTCGTTTGAGCTGAAAGTGAGTTCTTATACCCGAAACGAAGTCTTGATTCTAAAAGACACAGAGCCTGGCATTTAACTCCGTTTCTGAAGGGAAATACACATCACAGTTCTCATCCATGAAACACACTCTGCTTTAGAGCAAGAAGCATGCTCTTGCTTTCTAGAGTCTCTAATAAGGCAGGAAACGTGAGTTTGCTCAGAACAAAAGAACCGTGTTTCCTACACACATTGACCATATCTAGTTCAACTCTGCTTCTGAAACTGATACAAAACACAGGGCCTCTAACATCCAATGCTTTTCAGTTGAGAGCGAGAAACGTGTGAGCTTCGTGAAATATGTAGCTTCTTTTCAGCTGAAAGTGACTTCTTATACCCGAAACGAAGTCTTGATTGTAAAATACACAGAGCCTGGCATTTAACTCCGTTTCTGAAGGGAAACACACATCACAGTTCTCATCCATGAAACACACTCTGTTTAGAGCAAGAAGCACGCTCTTGCTTTCTAGAGTCTCTAATATGGCGGGAAACGTGAGTGTGCTCAGAACAAAAGAACCGTGTCTCCTACACACACGGACCATATCTAGAACAACTCTGCTTCTGAAACTGATACAAACCACAGGTCCTCTAACATCCAATGCTTTTCAGTTAAGAGCGAGAAACGTGTGAGCTTCCTGAACGATGTAGCTTTGTTTGAGCTGAAAAGTGACAGCGTTTACCTGAAACGAAGTCTTGTTTGTAGGAAGACACAGAGCCTGGCATTTAACTCCGTTTCTGAAGGGAAACACACAGCATAGTTCTCATCCATGAAACACACTCTGCTTTAGAGCAAAAACCATGCTCTTGCTTTCTAGAGTCTCTAATAAGGCGGGAAACCTGAGTGTGCTCAGAACAAAAGAACCGTGTTTCCTACACACATTGACCTTATCTATTTCAACTCTGCTTCTGAAACTGATACAAACCACAGGGCCTCTAACATCCAATGCTTTTCAGTTAAGAGCGAGAAACGTGTGAGCTTCGTGAAAGATGTAGCTTCTTTTGAGCTGAAAGTGAGTTCTTATACCCGAAACGAAGTCTTGATTGTAAAAGACACAGAGCCTGGCATTTAACTCCGTTTCTGAAGGGAAACACACATCACAGTTCTCATCCATGAAACACACTCTGCTTTAGAGCAAGAAGCACGCTGTTGCTTTCTAGAGTCTCTAATAAGGCGGGAAACGTGAGTGTGCTCAGAACAATAGATTAGTGTTTCCTACACACACGGACCATATCTAGTTCAACTCTGCTTCAGAAACTGATACAAACCACAGGTTCTCTAACATCCAATGCTTTTCAGTTAAGAGCGAGAAACGTGTGAGCTTCCTAAACGATGTAGCTTTGTTTGAGCTGAAAAGTGACAGCGTTTACCTGAAACGAAGACTTGTCTGTAGGAAGACAAAGAGCCTGGCATTTAACTCCGTTTCTGAAGGGAAACACACAGCACAGTTCTCAACCATGAAACACACTCTGCTTTAAAGCAAGAAGAACACTCTTGCTTTCTAGAGTCTCTAATAAGGCAGGAAAAGTGAGTGGGCTCACAACAAAAGAACCGTGGTTCCTACACACACGGACCATATCTAGTTCAACTCTGCTTCTGAAACTGATACAAACCACAGTTCCTCTAACATCCAATGCTTTTCAGTTAAGAGCGAGAAACGTGTGAGCTTCGTGAACGATGTAGCTTCGTTTGAGCTGAAAAGTGAGGGCGTTTACCTGAAAAGAAGTCCTGCTTGTAGGAAGACACAGAGCCTGGCATTGAACTCCGTATCTGAAGGGAAACACACAGCACAGTTCTCATCCATGAAACACACTCTGCTTTAGAGCAAGAAGCACGCTCTTGCATTCTATAGTCTCTAATAATGCGGGAAACGTGAGTGTGCTCAGAACAATTGATCCGTGTTTCCTACACACACCGACCATATCTAGTTCAACTCTGCTTCTGAAACTGATACAAACCACAGGTTCTCTAACATCCAATGCTTTTCAGTTAAGAGCGAGAAACGTGTGAGCTTCGTGAACGATGTAGCTTCGTTTGAGCTGAAAAGTGAGGGCGTTTACCTGAAACGAAGTCTTGCTTGTAGAAAGACACAGAGCCTGGCATTGAACTCAGTTTCTGAAGGGAAACACAAAGCACTGTGCTCATCCATGAAACACACTCTGCTTTAGAGCCAGAAGCACGCACTTGCTTTCTAGATTCTCAAATAAGGCATGAAACGTGAGTGTGCTCAGAACAAAGAACCGTGTTTCCTACTCACACGGACCGTATCTAGTTCAACTCTGCTTCTGAATCTGATACAAACCACAGGGCCTCTAACATCCAATGCTTTTCAGTTAAGAGCGAGAAACGTGTGAGCTTCCTTAACGATATAGCTTCGTTTGAGCTGAAAAGTGTGTGCGTTTACCTGAAATGAAGTCTGGCTTGTAGGAAGACACAGACACTGGCACGTAACTCTGTTTTTGAACGGAAACACACAGCACAGTTCTCATCCATGAAATACACTCTGCTTTAGAGCAAGAAGCACGCTATTTCTTTCTAGATTCTCTAATAAGGCGGGAAACATGACTGAACTCAGAAAAAAAGAACCGTGTTTCCTACACACACGGACCATATCTAGTTCAACTCTGCTTCTGAAACTGATACAAACCACAGGTCCTCTAACATCCAATGCTTTTGAGTTAAGAGCGAGAATCGTGTGAGCTTTGTGAACGATGTAGCTTCCTTTGAGCTGAAAAGTGAGTGTGTTTACCTGAAACGAAGTCTTGCTTGTAGGAAGACACAGAGCCTGGCATTGAACTCCGTTTCTGAAGGGAAACACAAAGCACAGTGCTCATCCATGAAACACACTCTGCTTTAGAGCCAGAAGCACGCTCTTGCTTTCTAGATTCTCTAATAAGGCGGAAACGTGAGTGTGCTCAGAACAAAAGAAACGTGTTTCCTACACACACGGACCATACCTAGTTCAACTCTGATTCTGAAACTGATACAAACCACAGGGCCTCTAACATCCAATGCTTTTCAGTTAAGAGCGAGAAACGTGTGAGCTTCGTGAACGATGTAGCTTCGTTTGAGCTGAAAGTGAGTTCTTATACCCGAAACGATGTCTTGATTGTAAAAGACACAGAGCCTGGCATTTAACTCGGTTTCTGAAGGGAAACACACATCACAGTTCTCATCCATGAAACACACTCTGCTTTAGAGCGAGAAGCACGCTCTTGCTTTCTAGAGTCTCTAATAAGGCGAGAAACCTGAGTGTGCTCAGAACTATAGATCCATGTTTCCTACACACACGGACCATATCTATTTCAACTCTGCTTCAGAAACTGATACAAACCACAGGGCCTCCAAAATCAAATGCTTTTCAATTAAGAGCGAGAAACGTGTGAGCTTCGTGAACGATGTAGCTTCATTTGAGCAGAAAAGTGAGTGCGTTTACCCGAAACGAAGTCTTGATTGTAAAATACAAAGAACCTAGCATTGAACTCCGTTTCTGAAGGGAAACACACAGAATAGTTCTCATCCATGAAACACACTGTGCTTTAGAGCAAGAAGCATGCTCTTGCTTTCTAGAGTCTCTACTAAGGCGGGAAACGTGAGTGGGCTCACAACAAATAACTCTGTTTCCTACACACACGGACCATATCTAGTTCAACTCTGCTTCTGAAACTGATACAAATCACAGGTCAACTAACATCCAATGCTTTTCAGTTAAGAGCGAGAAACCTATGAGCTTCGTGAACGATGTAGCTTCCTTTGAGGTGAAAAGTGAGTGCGTTTACCTGAAACGAAGTCTTCTTTGTAGGAAGACACAGAGCCTGGCAATGAACACCGTTTCTGAAGGGAAACAGACAGCACAGTTCTCATCCATTTAACACAATCTGCATTAGAGCAAGAAGCACTCTCTTGCTTTGTAGAGTATCTAATAAGGCGGGAAATGTGAGTGTGCTCAGAACAAAAGAACCGTGTTACTTACACACACGGAGCACATGTAGTTCAATCTACTTCTGACTGATACAAACCTCAGGTCCTCTAACATCCAATTCTTTTCAGTTAAGAGCGAGAAACGTGTGAGCTTCGTGAACGATGTAGCTTCCTTTGAGCTGAAAAGTGAGTGCGTTTACCTGAAACGAAGTCTTGCTTGTAGGAAGACACAGAGCCTGGCATTGAACTCCGTTCCTGAAGGGAAACACACAGCACAGTTCTCATCCATGAAACACACTCTGCTTTAGAGCAAGAAGCACGCTTTTGCTTTCTAGGGTCTCTAATAAGTGGGGGAACGTGAGTGTGCTCAGAATAAAAAAAACGGGTTTCCTACACACACGGACTATATCAAGTTCAACTCTGCTTCTGAAACGGATACAAACCACAGGGCCTCTAACATCCAATGCTTTTCAGTTAAGAGCGTGAAACGTGTGAGCTACGTGAAAGATATAGCTTCCTTGGAGCTGAAAAGAGTGTGCGTTTACCTGAAATGAAGTCTGGCTTGTAGGAAGACACAGACACAGGCAGGTAACTCCGTTTCTGAAGGGAAACACACAGCACAGTTCTCATCCATGAAACACACTCTGCTTTAGAGCAAGAAGCACGCTATTGCTTTCTAGATTCTCTAATAAGGCGGGAAACGTGAGTGGGCTCAGAACAAACGATCCATGTTTCCTACACATACGGACCATATCTAGTTCCATTCTGCTTCTGAAACTGATACAAAGCACAGTTCCTCTAACATCCAATGCTTTTCAGATTAGAGCAAGAAACGTGTGAGCTTCATGAACGATGTAGCTTCGTTTGAGCTGAAAAGTGAGGGCGTCTACCTGAAAAGAAGTCTTTCTTGTAGGAAGACACAGAGCCTGGCATTGAACTCCGTATCTGAGGGGAAACACACAGCACAGTTCTCATCCATGAAACACACTCTGCTTTAGAGCAAGAAGCAGGCTCTTGCATTCTAGAGTCTTAATAAGGCAGGAAACGTGATGTGCTCAGAAGAAAAGAACCGTGTTTCCTACACACACGGACCATATCTAGTTCAACTCTGCTTCAGAAACTGATACAAAACACAGGTCCTCTAACATCCAATGCTTTAGAGTTAAGAGCGAGAAACGTGTGAGCTTCGTGAACGATATAGCTTCCTTTGAGTAGAAAAGTGAGTGCGTTTACCTGAAAAGAAGTCTTGCTTGTAGGAAGACACAGAGCCTGGCATTTAACTCCATTTCTGAAGGGAAATACACAGCAAAGTTCTCATCTATGAAACACACTCTGCTTTAGAGCAAGAAGCATGCTCTTGCTTTCTAGAGTCTCTAATACGGCAGGTAACGTGAGTGGGCTCAGAACAAATAAACCGTGTTTCCTACACACACGGACCATATCTAGTTTAACTCTGCTTCAGAAACTGATACAAACCACAGGGCCTCTAACATCCAATGCTTTTCAGTTAAGAGCGAGAAACGTGTGAGCTTCGTGAACGATGTAGCTTCATTTGAGATGATAGTGAGTTCTAATACCCGAAACGAAGTCTTGATTGTAAAAGACACAGTGCCTGGCATTTCACTCCGTTTCTGAAGGGAAACACACAGCACAGTTCTCATCCATGAAAAACACTCTGCTTTCTAGAGTCTCAAATAAGTCGGGAAACGTGAGTGTGCTCAGAACAAAAGAACCGTGTTTCCTACACACACGGACCATATCTAGTGCAACTCTGCTTCAGAAACTGATACAAACCACAGGGCCTCTAACATCCAATGCTTTTCAGTTTAGCGCGAGAAACGTGTGAGCTTCGTGAACGATGTAGCTTCATTTGAGATGATAGTGAGTGTGTTTACTCGAAACGAAGTCTTGATTGTAAAAGACAAAGAACCTGGCCTTTAACTCCGTTTCTGAAGGGAAACACACAGCACAGTTCTCATCTATGAAACACACTCTGCTGTAGAGCAAGAAGCATGCTCTTGCTTTCTAGAGTCTAAAATAAGGCGGGAAACGTGAGTGTCCTCAGAACAAAAGAAACGTGTTTCCTACACACATTGACCATATCTAGTTCAACTCTGCTTCTGAAACTGATACAAACCACTGGTCCTATAACATCCAATGCTTTTTAGTTAAAAGCGAGATACTTGTGAGCTTCGTGAACGATGTAGCTTCCTTTGAGCTGAACGTGAGTTCTTATACCCGAAACGAAGTCTTGATTGTAAAAGACACAGTGCCTGGCATTTCACTCCGTTTCTGAAGGGAAACACACAGCACAGTTCTCATCCATGAAAAACACTCTGCTTTAGAGCAAGAAGCAGGCTCTTGCTTTCTATAGTCTCTATTAAGGAGGGAAACGTGAGTGTGCTCAGAACAAAAGAACCGTGTTTCCTACACACACGGACCATATCTAGTTCAACTCTGCTTCTGAAACTGATACAAACCACAGGGCCACCAAAATCTAATGCTTTTCAGTTAAGAGCGAGAAACGTGTGAGCTTCGTGAACGATGTAGCTTCATTTGAGATGATAGTGAGTGCGTTTACCAGAAACGAAGTCTTGATTGTAAAAGAAAAAGAACCTGGCATTTAACTCCGTTTCTGAAGGGAAAAACACAGCACAGTTCTCATCCATGAAACACACTCTGCTGTAGAGCAAGAAGCATGCTCTTTCTTTCTAGAGTCTAAAATAAGGCGGGAAACGTGAGTGTGCTCAGAACAAAAGAAACGTGTTTCCTACACACATTGACCATATCTAGTTCAACTCTGCTTCTGAAACTGATACAAACCACTGGTCCTATAACATCCAATGCTTTTTAGTTAAAAGCGAGAAACGTGTGAGCTTCGTGAACGATGTAGCTTCGTTTGAGCTGAAAGTGACTTCTTATACCCGAAACGAAGTCTTGATTGTAAAATACACAGAGCCTGGCATTTAACTCCGTTTCTGAAGGGAAACACACATCACAGTTCTCATCCATGAAACACACTCTGTTTAGAGCAAGAAGCACGCTCTTGCTTTCTAGAGTCTCTAATATGGCGGGAAATGTGAGTGTGCTCAGAACAAAAGAACCGTGTCTCCTACACACACAGACCATATCTAAAACAACTCTGCTTCTGAAACTGAAACAAACCACAGGTCCTCTAACATCCAATGCTTTTCAGTTAAGAGCGAGAAACGTGTGAGCTTCCTGAACGATGTAGCTTTGTTTGAGCTGAAAAGTGACAGCGTTTACCTGAAACGAAGTCTTGTTTGTAGGAAGACATAGAGCCTGGCATTTAACTCCGTTTCTGAAGGGAAACACACAGCACAGTTCTCATCCATGAAACACACTCTGCTTTAGAGCAAAAAGCATGCTCTTGCTTTCTAGAGTCTCTAATAAGGCGGGAAACCTGAGTGTGCTCAGAACAAAAGAACCGTGTTTCCTACACACATTGACCATATCTAGTTCAACTCTGCTTCTGAAACTGATACAAACCACAGGGCCTCTAACATCCAATGCTTTTCAGTTAAGAGCGAGAAACGTGTGAGCTTCGTGAAAGATGTAGCTTCTTTTGAGCTGAAAGTGAGTTCTTATACCCGAAACGAAGTCTTGATTATAAAATACACAGAGCCTGGCATTTAACTCCGTTTCTGAAGGGAAACACACATCACAGTTCTCATCCATGAAACACACTCTGTTTAGAGCAAGAAGCATGCTCTTGCTTTCTAGAGTCTCTAATAAGGCGGGAAACGTGAGTGTGCTCAGAACAAAAGAACCGTGTTTCCTACACACACGGACCATATCTAGTTCAACTCTGCTTCTGAAACTGATAGAAACCACAGGTTCTCTAACATCCAATGCTTTTCAGTTAAGAGCGAGAAACGTGTGAGCTTCGTGAACGATGTAGCTTCGTTTGAGCTGAAAAGTGAGGGCGTTTACCTGAAAATAAGTCTTGCTTGTAGGAAGACACAGAGCCTGGCATTGACCTCCGTATCTGAAGGGAAACACACAGCACAATTCTCATCCATGAAACACACTCTGTTTAGCGCAAGATGCACGCTCTTGCTTTCTAGAGTCTTAATAAGGCGGGAAACGTGATGTGCTCAGAAGAAAAGAACCGTGTTTCCTACACACACGGACCATATCTAGTTCAACTCAGCTTCTGAAACTGATGCAAATCACAGGTCCTCTAACATCCAATGCTTTTCAGTTAAGAGCGAGAATCGTGTGAGCTTTGTGAATGATGTAGCTTCCTTTGAGCTGAAAAGTGAGTGTGTTTACCTGAAACGAATTCTTGCTTGTAGGAAGACACAGAGCCGGGCATTGAACTCCGTTTCTGAAGGGAAACACAAAGCACAGTGCTTATCCATGAAACACACTCTGCTTCAGAGCCAGAAGAACGCTCTTGCTTTCTAGATTCTCTACTAAGGCGGGAAACGTGAGTATGCTCAGAACAAAAGAACCGTGTTTCCTACACACATGGACCATATCTAGTTCAATTCTGCTTCTGAAACTGATACAAACCACAGGGCCTCTAACATCCAATGCTACTCAGTTAAGAGCGAGAAACATGTGAGCTTCCTGAACGATGTAGCTTTGTTTGAGCTGAAAAGTGACAGCGTTTACCTGAAACGAAGTCTTGTTTGTAGGAAGACACAGAGCCTGGCATTTAACTCCGTTTCTGAAGGGAAACACACAGCACAGTTCTCATCCGTGAAACACACTCTGCTTTAGAGCAAGAAGCATGCTCTTGCTTTCTAGAGTCTCTAATAAGGCGGGAAACGTGAGTGTGCTCAGAACAAAAGAACCGTGTTTCCTACACACACGGACCATATCTAGTTCAACTCTGCTTCTGAAACTGATAGAAACCACAGGTTCTCTAACATCCAATGCTTTTCAGTTAAGAGCGAGAAACGTGTGAGCTTCGTGAACGATGTAGCTTCGTTTGAGCTGAAAAGTGAGGGCGTTTACCTGAAAATAAGTCTTGCTTGTAGGAAGACACAGAGCCTGGCATTGACCTCCGTATCTGAAGGGAAACACACAGCACAGTTCTCATCCATGAAACACACTCTGTTTAGCGCAAGATGCACGCTCTTGCTTTCTAGAGTCTTAATAAGGCGGGAAACGTGATGTGCTCAGAAGAAAAGAACCGTGTTTCCTACACACACGGACCATATCTAGTTCAACTCAGCTTCTGAAACTGATGCAAATCACAGGTCCTCTAACATCCAATGCTTTTCAGTTAAGAGCGAGAATCGTGTGAGCTTTGTGAATGATGTAGCTTCCTTTGAGCTGAAAAGTGAGTGTGTTTACCTGAAACGAATTCTTGCTTGTAGGAAGACACAGAGCCGGGCATTGAACTCCGTTTCTGAAGGGAAACACAAAGCACAGTGCTTATCCATGAAACACACTCTGCTTCAGAGCCAGAAGAACGCTCTTGCTTTCTAGATTCTCTACTAAGGCGGGAAACGTGAGTATGCTCAGAACAAAAGAACCGTGTTTCCTACACACATGGACCATATCTAGTTCAATTCTGCTTCTGAAACTGATACAAACCACAGGGCCTCTAACATCCAATGCTACTCAGTTAAGAGCGAGAAACATGTGAGCTTCCTGAACGATGTAGCTTTGTTTGAGCTGAAAAGTGACAACGTTTACCTGAAACGAAGTCTTGTTTGTAGGAAGACACAGAGCCTGGCATTTAACTCCGTTTCTGAAGGGAAACACACAGCACAGTTCTCATCCGTGAAACACACTCTGCTTTAGAGCAAAAAGCATGCTCTTGCTTTCTAGAGTCTCTAATAAGGCGGGAAACCTGAGTGTGCTCAGAACAAAAGAACCGTGTTTCCTACACACATTGAACATATCTAGTTCAACTCTGCTTCTGAAACTGATCCAAACCACAGGGCCTCTAACATCCAATGCTTTTCATTTAAGAGCGAGAAACGTGTGAGCTTCGTGAAAGATGTAGCTTCTTTTGAGCTGAAAGTGAGTTCTTATACCCGAAACGAAGTCTTGATTGTAAAATACACAGAGCCTGGCATTTAACAGCGTTTCTGAAGGGAAACACACATCACAGTTCTCATCCATGAAACACACTCTGCTTTAGAGCAAGAAGCACGCTGTTGCTTTCTAGAGTCTCTAATAAGGCGGGAAACGTGAGTGTGCTCAGAACAATAGATTAGTGTTTCCTACACACACAGACCATATCTAGTTCAACTCTGCTTCAGAAACTGATACAAACCACAGGTTCTCTAACATCCAATGCTTTTCAGTTAAGAGCGAGAAACGTGTGAGCTTCCTAAACGATGTAGCTTTGTTTGAGCTGAAAAGTGACAGCGTTTACCTGAAACGAAGACTTGTCTGTAGGAAGACAAAGAGCCTGGCATTTAACTCCGTTTCTGAAGGGAAACACACAGCACAGTTCTCAACCATGAAACACACTCTGCTTTAAAGCAAGAAGAACACTCTTGCTTTCTAGAGTCTCTAATAAGGCAGGAAAAGTGAGTGGGCTCACAACAAAAGAACCGTGGTTCCTACACACACGGACCATATCTAGTTCAACTCTGCTTCTGAAACTGATACAAACCACAGTTCCTCTAACATCCAATGCTTTTCAGTTAAGAGCGAGAAACGTGTGAGCTTCGTGAACGATGTAGCTTCGTTTGAGCTGAAAAGTGAGGGCGTTTACCTGAAACGAAGTCTTGCTTGTAGAAAGACACAGAGCCTGGCATTGAACTCAGTTTCTGAAGGGAAACACAAAGCACTGTGCTCATCCATGAAACACACTCTGCTTTAGAGCCAGAAGCACGCACTTGCTTTCTAGATTCTCTAATAAGGCATGAAACGTGAGTGTGCTCAGAACAAAGAACCGTGTTTCCTACTCACACGGACCGTATCTAGTTCAACTCTGCTTCTGAATCTGATACAAACCACAGGGCCTCTAACATCCAATGCTTTTCAGTTAAGAGCGAGAAACGTGTTAGCTTCCTTAACGATATAGCTTCGTTTGAGCTGAAAAGTGTGTGCGTTTACCTGAAATGAAGTCTGGCTTGTAGGAAGACACAGACACTGGCACGTAACTCTGTTTTTGAACGGAAACACACAGCACAGTTCTCATCCATGAAATACACTCTGCTTTAGAGCAAGAAGCACGCTATTTCTTTCTAGATTCTCTAATAAGGCGGGAAACATGACTGAACTCAGAAAAAAAGAACCGTGTTTCCTACACACACGGACCATATCTAGTTCAACTCTGCTTCTGAAACTGATACAAACCACAGGTCCTCTAACATCCAATGCTTTTGAGTTAAGAGCGAGAATCGTGTGAGCTTTGTGAACGATGTAGCTTCCTTTGAGCTGAAAAGTGAGTGTGTTTACCTGAAACGAAGTCTTGCTTGTAGGAAGACACAGAGCCTGGCATTGAACTCCGTTTCTGAAGGGAAACACAAAGCACAGTGCTCATCCATGAAACACAATCTGCTTTAGAGCCAGAAGCACGCTCTTGCTTTCTAGATTCTCTAATAAGGCGGAAACGTGAGTGTGCTCAGAACAAAAGAAACGTGTTTCCTACACACACGGACCATACCTAGTTCAACTCTGATTCTGAAACTGATACAAACCACTGGGCCTCTAACATCCAATGCTTTTCAGTTAAGAGCGAGAAACGTGTGAGCTTCGTGAACGATGTAGCTTCGTTTGAGCTGAAAGTGAGTTCTTATACCCGAAACGAAGTCTTGATTGTAAAAGACACAGAGCCTGGCATTTAACTCCGTTTCTGAAGGGAAATACACATCACAGTTCTCATCCATGAAACACACTCTGCTTTAGAGCAAGAAGCATGCTCTTGCTTTCTAGAGTCTCTAATAAGGCGGGAAACGTGAGTTTGCTCAGAACAAAAGAACCGTGTTTCCTACACACATTGACCATATCTAGTTCAACTCTGCTTCTGAAACTGATACAAAACACAGGGCCTCTAACATCCAATGCTTTTCAGTTGAGAGCGAGAAACGTGTGAGCTTCGTGAAATATGTAGCTTCTTTTCAGCTGAAAGTGACTTCTTATACCCGAAACGAAGTCTTGATTGTAAAATACACAGAGCCTGGCATTTAACTCCGTTTCTGAAGGGAAACACACATCACAGTTCTCATCCATGAAACACACTCTGTTTAGAGCAAGAAGCACGCTCTTGCTTTCTAGAGTCTCTAATATGGCGGGAAACGTGAGTGTGCTCAGAACAAAAGAACCGTGTCTCCTACACACACGGACCATATCTAGAACAACTCTGCTTCTGAAACTGATACAAACCACAGGTCCTCTAACATCCAATGCTTTTCAGTTAAGAGCGAGAAACGTGTGAGCTTCCTGAACGATGTAGCTTTGTTTGAGCTGAAAAGTGACAGCGTTTACCTGAAACGAAGTCTTGTTTGTAGGAAGACACAGAGCCTGGCATTTAACTCCGTTTCTGAAGGGAAACACACAGCATAGTTCTCATCCATGAAACACACTCTGCTTTAGAGCAAAAAGCATGCTCTTGCTTTCTAGAGTCTCTAATAAGGCGGGAAACCTGAGTGTGCTCAGAACAAAAGAACCGTGTTTCCTACACACATTGACCATATCTAGTTCAACTCTGCTTCTGAAACTGATACAAACCACAGGGCCTCTAACATCCAATGCTTTTCAGTTAAGAGCGAGAAACGTGTGAGCTTCGTGAAAGATGTAGCTTCTTTTGAGCTGAAAGTGAGTTCTTATACCCGAAACGAAGTCTTGATTATAAAATACACAGAGCCTGGCATTTAACTCCGTTTCTGAAGGGAAACACACATCACAGTTCTCATCCATGAAACACACTCTGTTTAGAGCAAGAAGCATGCTCTTGCTTTCTAGAGTCTCTAATAAGGCGGGAAACGTGAGTGTGCTCAGAACAAAAGAACCGTGTTTCCTACACACACGGACCATATCTAGTTCAACTCTGCTTCTGAAACTGATAGAAACCACAGGTTCTCTAACATCCAATGCTTTTCAGTTAAGAGCGAGAAACGTGTGAGCTTCGTGAACGATGTAGCTTCGTTTGAGCTGAAAAGTGAGGGCGTTTACCTGAAAATAAGTCTTGCTTGTAGGAAGACACAGAGCCTGGCATTGACCTCCGTATCTGAAGGGAAACACACAGCACAGTTCTCATCCATGAAACACACTCTGTTTAGCGCAAGATGCACGCTCTTGCTTTCTAGAGTCTTAATAAGGCGGGAAACGTGATGTGCTCAGAAGAAAAGAACCGTGTTTCCTACACACACGGACCATATCTAGTTCAACTCAGCTTCTGAAACTGATGCAAATCACAGGTCCTCTAACATCCAATGCTTTTCAGTTAAGAGCGAGAATCGTGTGAGCTTTGTGAATGATGTAGCTTCCTTTGAGCTGAAAAGTGAGTGTGTTTACCTGAAACGAATTCTTGCTTGTAGGAAGACACAGAGCCGGGCATTGAACTCCGTTTCTGAAGGGAAACACAAAGCACAGTGCTTATCCATGAAACACACTCTGCTTCAGAGCCAGAAGAACGCTCTTGCTTTCTAGATTCTCTACTAAGGCGGGAAACGTGAGTATGCTCAGAACAAAAGAACCGTGTTTCCTACACACATGGACCATATCTAGTTCAATTCTGCTTCTGAAACTGATACAAACCACAGGGCCTCTAACATCCAATGCTACTCAGTTAAGAGCGAGAAACATGTGAGCTTCCTGAACGATGTAGCTTTGTTTGAGCTGAAAAGTGACAGCGTTTACCTGAAACGAAGTCTTGTTTGTAGGAAGACACAGAGCCTGGCATTTAACTCCGTTTCTGAAGGGAAACACACAGCACAGTTCTCATCCGTGAAACACACTCTGCTTTAGAGCAAAAAGCATGCTCTTGCTTTCTAGAGTCTCTAATAAGGCGGGAAACCTGAGTGTGCTCAGAACAAAAGAACCGTGTTTCCTACACACATTGACCATATCTAGTTCAACTCTGCTTCTGAAACTGATACAAACCACAGGGCCTCTAACATCCAATGCTTTTCAGTTAAGAGCGAGAAACGTGTGAGCTTCGTGAACGATGTAGCTTCGTTTGAGCTGAAAAGTGAGGGCGTTTACCTGAAAAGAAGTCCTGCTTGTAGGAAGACACAGAGCCTGGCATTGAACTCCGTATCTGAAGGGAAACACACAGCACAGTTCTCATCCATGAAACACACTCTGCTTTAGAGCAAGAAGCACGCTCTTGCATTCTATAGTCTCTAATAATGCGGGAAACGTGAGTGTGCTCAGAACAATTGATCCGTGTTTCCTACACACACCGACCATATCTAGTTCAACTCTGCTTCTGAAACTGATACAAACCACAGGTTCTCTAACATCCAATGCTTTTCAGTTAAGAGCGAGAAACGTGTGAGCTTCGTGAACGATGTAGCTTCGTTTGAGCTGAAAAGTGAGGGCGTTTACCTGAAACGAAGTCTTGCTTGTAGAAAGACACAGAGCCTGGCATTGAACTCAGTTTCTGAAGGGAAACACAAAGCACTGTGCTCATCCATGAAACACACTCTGCTTTAGAGCCAGAAGCACGCACTTGCTTTCTAGATTCTCAAATAAGGCATGAAACGTGAGTGTGCTCAGAACAAAGAACCGTGTTTCCTACTCACACGGACCGTATCTAGTTCAACTCTGCTTCTGAATCTGATACAAACCACAGGGCCTCTAACATCCAATGCTTTTCAGTTAAGAGCGAGAAACGTGTGAGCTTCCTTAACGATATAGCTTCGTTTGAGCTGAAAAGTGTGTGCGTTTACCTGAAATGAAGTCTGGCTTGTAGGAAGACACAGACACTGGCACGTAACTCTGTTTTTGAACGGAAACACACAGCACAGTTCTCATCCATGAAATACACTCTGCTTTAGAGCAAGAAGCACGCTATTTCTTTCTAGATTCTCTAATAAGGCGGGAAACATGACTGAACTCAGAAAAAAAGAACCGTGTTTCCTACACACACGGACCATATCTAGTTCAACTCTGCTTCTGAAACTGATACAAACCACAGGTCCTCTAACATCCAATGCTTTTGAGTTAAGAGCGAGAATCGTGTGAGCTTTGTGAACGATGTAGCTTCCTTTGAGCTGAAAAGTGAGTGTGTTTACCTGAAACGAAGTCTTGCTTGTAGGAAGACACAGAGCCTGGCATTGAACTCCGTTTCTGAAGGGAAACACAAAGCACAGTGCTCATCCATGAAACACACTCTGCTTTAGAGCCAGAAGCACGCTCTTGCTTTCTAGATTCTCTAATAAGGCGGAAACGTGAGTGTGCTCAGAACAAAAGAAACGTGTTTCCTACACACACGGACCATACCTAGTTCAACTCTGATTCTGAAACTGATACAAACCACAGGGCCTCTAACATCCAATGCTTTTCAGTTAAGAGCGAGAAACGTGTGAGCTTCGTGAACGATGTAGCTTCGTTTGAGCTGAAAGTGAGTTCTTATACCCGAAACGATGTCTTGATTGTAAAAGACACAGAGCCTGGCATTTAACTCGGTTTCTGAAGGGAAACACACATCACAGTTCTCATCCATGAAACACACTCTGCTTTAGAGCGAGAAGCACGCTCTTGCTTTCTAGAGTCTCTAATAAGGCGAGAAACCTGAGTGTGCTCAGAACTATAGATCCATGTTTCCTACACACACGGACCATATCTATTTCAACTCTGCTTCAGAAACTGATACAAACCACAGGGCCTCCAAAATCAAATGCTTTTCAATTAAGAGCGAGAAACGTGTGAGCTTCGTGAACGATGTAGCTTCATTTGAGCAGAAAAGTGAGTGCGTTTACCCGAAACGAAGTCTTGATTGTAAAATACAAAGAACCTAGCATTGAACTCCGTTTCTGAAGGGAAACACACAGAATAGTTCTCATCCATGAAACACACTGTGCTTTAGAGCAAGAAGCATGCTCTTGCTTTCTAGAGTCTCTACTAAGGCGGGAAACGTGAGTGGGCTCACAACAAATAACTCTGTTTCCTACACACACGGACCATATCTAGTTCAACTCTGCTTCTGAAACTGATACAAATCACAGGTCAACTAACATCCAATGCTTTTCAGTTAAGAGCGAGAAACCTATGAGCTTCGTGAACGATGTAGCTTCCTTTGAGGTGAAAAGTGAGTGCGTTTACCTGAAACGAAGTCTTCTTTGTAGGAAGACACAGAGCCTGGCAATGAACACCGTTTCTGAAGGGAAACAGACAGCACAGTTCTCATCCATTTAACACAATCTGCATTAGAGCAAGAAGCACTCTCTTGCTTTGTAGAGTATCTAATAAGGCGGGAAATGTGAGTGTGCTCAGAACAAAAGAACCGTGTTACTTACACACACGGAGCACATGTAGTTCAATCTACTTCTGACTGATACAAACCTCAGGTCCTCTAACATCCAATTCTTTTCAGTTAAGAGCGAGAAACGTGTGAGCTTCGTGAACGATGTAGCTTCCTTTGAGCTGAAAAGTGAGTGCGTTTACCTGAAACGAAGTCTTGCTTGTAGGAAGACACAGAGCCTGGCATTGAACTCCGTTCCTGAAGGGAAACACACAGCACAGTTCTCATCCATGAAACACACTCTGCTTTAGAGCAAGAAGCACGCTTTTGCTTTCTAGGGTCTCTAATAAGTGGGGGAACGTGAGTGTGCTCAGAATAAAAAAAACGGGTTTCCTACACACACGGACTATATCAAGTTCAACTCTGCTTCTGAAACGGATACAAACCACAGGGCCTCTAACATCCAATGCTTTTCAGTTAAGAGCGTGAAACGTGTGAGCTACGTGAAAGATATAGCTTCCTTGGAGCTGAAAAGAGTGTGCGTTTACCTGAAATGAAGTCTGGCTTGTAGGAAGACACAGACACAGGCAGGTAACTCCGTTTCTGAAGGGAAACACACAGCACAGTTCTCATCCATGAAACACACTCTGCTTTAGAGCAAGAAGCACGCTATTGCTTTCTAGATTCTCTAATAAGGCGGGAAACGTGAGTGGGCTCAGAACAAACGATCCATGTTTCCTACACATACGGACCATATCTAGTTCCATTCTGCTTCTGAAACTGATACAAAGCACAGTTCCTCTAACATCCAATGCTTTTCAGATTAGAGCAAGAAACGTGTGAGCTTCATGAACGATGTAGCTTCGTTTGAGCTGAAAAGTGAGGGCGTTTACCTGAAAAGAAGTCTTTCTTGTAGGAAGACACAGAGCCTGGCATTGAACTCCGTATCTGAGGGGAAACACACAGCACAGTTCTCATCCATGAAACACACTCTGCTTTAGAGCAAGAAGCAGGCTCTTGCATTCTAGAGTCTTAATAAGGCAGGAAACGTGATGTGCTCAGAAGAAAAGAACCGTGTTTCCTACACACACGGACCATATCTAGTTCAACTCTGCTTCAGAAACTGATACAAAACACAGGTCCTCTAACATCCAATGCTTTAGAGTTAAGAGCGAGAAACGTGTGAGCTTCGTGAACGATATAGCTTCCTTTGAGTAGAAAAGTGAGTGCGTTTACCTGAAAAGAAGTCTTGCTTGTAGGAAGACACAGAGCCTGGCATTTAACTCCATTTCTGAAGGGAAATACACAGCAAAGTTCTCATCTATGAAACACACTCTGCTTTAGAGCAAGAAGCATGCTCTTGCTTTCTAGAGTCTCTAATACGGCAGGTAACGTGAGTGGGCTCAGAACAAATAAACCGTGTTTCCTACACACACGGACCATATCTAGTTTAACTCTGCTTCAGAAACTGATACAAACCACAGGGCCTCTAACATCCAATGCTTTTCAGTTAAGAGCGAGAAACGTGTGAGCTTCGTGAACGATGTAGCTTCATTTGAGATGATAGTGAGTTCTAATACCCGAAACGAAGTCTTGATTGTAAAAGACACAGTGCCTGGCATTTCACTCCGTTTCTGAAGGGAAACACACAGCACAGTTCTCATCCATGAAAAACACTCTGCTTTCTAGAGTCTCAAATAAGTCGGGAAACGTGAGTGTGCTCAGAACAAAAGAACCGTGTTTCCTACACACACGGACCATATCTAGTGCAACTCTGCTTCAGAAACTGATACAAACCACAGGGCCTCTAACATCCAATGCTTTTCAGTTTAGCGCGAGAAACGTGTGAGCTTCGTGAACGATGTAGCTTCATTTGAGATGATAGTGAGTGTGTTTACTCGAAACGAAGTCTTGATTGTAAAAGACAAAGAACCTGGCCTTTAACTCCGTTTCTGAAGGGAAACACACAGCACAGTTCTCATCTATGAAACACACTCTGCTGTAGAGCAAGAAGCATGCTCTTGCTTTCTAGAGTCTAAAATAAGGCGGGAAACGTGAGTGTCCTCAGAACAAAAGAAACGTGTTTCCTACACACATTGACCATATCTAGTTCAACTCTGCTTCTGAAACTGATACAAACCACTGGTCCTATAACATCCAATGCTTTTTAGTTAAAAGCGAGATACTTGTGAGCTTCGTGAACGATGTAGCTTCCTTTGAGCTGAACGTGAGTTCTTATACCCGAAACGAAGTCTTGATTGTAAAAGACACAGTGCCTGGCATTTCACTCCGTTTCTGAAGGTAAACACACAGCACAGTTCTCATCCATGAAAAACACTCTGCTTTAGAGCAAGAAGCAGGCTCTTGCTTTCTATAGTCTCTATTAAGGAGGGAAACGTGAGTGTGCTCAGAACAAAAGAACCGTGTTTCCTACACACACGGACCATATCTAGTTCAACTCTGCTTCTGAAACTGATACAAACCACAGGGCCACCAAAATCTAATGCTTTTCAGTTAAGAGCGAGAAACGTGTGAGCTTCGTGAACGATGTAGCTTCATTTGAGATGATAGTGAGTGCGTTTACCAGAAACGAAGTCTTGATTGTAAAAGAAAAAGAACCTGGCATTTAACTCCGTTTCTGAAGGGAAACACACAGCACAGTTCTCATCCATGAAACACACTCTGCTGTAGAGCAAGAAGCATGCTCTTTCTTTCTAGAGTCTAAAATAAGGCGGGAAACGTGAGTGTGCTCAGAACAAAAGAAACGTGTTTCCTACACACATTGACCATATCTAGTTCAACTCTGCTTCTGAAACTGATACAAACCACTGGTCCTATAACATCCAATGCTTTTTAGTTAAAAGCGAGAAACGTGTGAGCTTCGTGAACGATGTAGCTTCGTTTGAGCTGAAAGTGACTTCTTATACCCGAAACGAAGTCTTGATTGTAAAATACACAGAGCCTGGCATTTAACTCCGTTTCTGAAGGGAAACACACATCACAGTTCTCATCCATGAAACACACTCTGTTTAGAGCAAGAAGCACGCTCTTGCTTTCTAGAGTCTCTAATATGGCGGGAAATGTGAGTGTGCTCAGAACAAAAGAACCGTGTCTCCTACACACACAGACCATATCTAAAACAACTCTGCTTCTGAAACTGAAACAAACCACAGGTCCTCTAACATCCAATGCTTTTCAGTTAAGAGCGAGAAACGTGTGAGCTTCCTGAACGATGTAGCTTTGTTTGAGCTGAAAAGTGACAGCGTTTACCTGAAACGAAGTCTTGTTTGTAGGAAGACATAGAGCCTGGCATTTAACTCCGTTTCTGAAGGGAAACACACAGCACAGTTCTCATCCATGAAACACACTCTGCTTTAGAGCAAAAAGCATGCTCTTGCTTTCTAGAGTCTCTAATAAGGCGGGAAACCTGAGTGTGCTCAGAACAAAAGAACCGTGTTTCCTACACACATTGACCATATCTAGTTCAACTCTGCTTCTGAAACTGATACAAACCACAGGGCCTCTAACATCCAATGCTTTTCAGTTAAGAGCGAGAAACGTGTGAGCTTCGTGAAAGATGTAGCTTCTTTTGAGCTGAAAGTGAGTTCTTATACCCGAAACGAAGTCTTGATTATAAAATACACAGAGCCTGGCATTTAACTCCGTTTCTGAAGGGAAACACACATCACAGTTCTCATCCATGAAACACACTCTGTTTAGAGCAAGAATCATGCTCTTGCTTTCTAGAGTCTCTAATAAGGCGGGAAACGTGAGTGTGCTCAGAACAAAAGAACCGTGTTTCCTACACACACGGACCATACCTAGTTCAACTCTGCTTCTGAAACTGATAGAAACCACAGGTTCTCTAACATCCAATGCTTTTCAGTTAAGAGCGAGAAACGTGTGAGCTTCGTGAACGATGTAGCTTCGTTTGAGCTGAAAAGTGAGGGCGTTTACCTGAAAATAAGTCTTGCTTGTAGGAAGACACAGAGCCTGGCATTGACCTCCGTATCTGAAGGGAAACACACAGCACAGTTCTCATCCATGAAACACACTCTGTTTAGCGCAAGATGCACGCTCTTGCTTTCTAGAGTCTTAATAAGGCGGGAAACGTGATGTGCTCAGAAGAAAAGAACCGTGTTTCCTACACACACGGACCATATCTAGTTCAACTCAGCTTCTGAAACTGATGCAAATCACAGGTCCTCTAACATCCAATGCTTTTCAGTTAAGAGCAAGAATCGTGTGAGCTTTGTGAATGATGTAGCTTCCTTTGAGCTGAAAAGTGAGTGTGTTTACCTGAAACGAATTCTTGCTTGTAGGAAGACACAGAGCCGGGCATTGAACTCCGTTTCTGAAGGGAAACACAAAGCACAGTGCTTATCCATGAAACACACTCTGCTTCAGAGCCAGAAGAACGCTCTTGCTTTCTAGATTCTCTACTAAGGCGGGAAACGTGAGTATGCTCAGAACAAAAGAACCGTGTTTCCTACACACATGGACCATATCTAGTTCAATTCTGCTTCTGAAACTGATACAAACCACAGGGCCTCTAACATCCAATGCTACTCAGTTAAGAGCGAGAAACATGTGAGCTTCCTGAACGATGTAGCTTTGTTTGAGCTGAAAAGTGACAGCGTTTACCTGAAACGAAGTCTTGTTTGTAGGAAGACACAGAGCCTGGCATTTAACTCCGTTTCTGAAGGGAAACACACAGCACAGTTCTCATCCGTGAAACACACTCTGCTTTAGAGCAAAAAGCATGCTCTTGCTTTCTAGAGTCTCTAATAAGGCGGGAAACCTGAGTGTGCTCAGAACAAAAGAACCGTGTTTCCTACACACATTGACCATATCTAGTTCAACTCTGCTTCTGAAACTGATCCAAACCACAGGGCCTCTAACATCCAATGCTTTTCAGTTAAGAGCGAGAAACGTGTGAGCTTCGTGAAAGATGTAGCTTCTTTTGAGCTGAAAGTGAGTTCTTATACCCGAAACGAAGTCTTGATTGTAAAATACACAGAGCCTGGCATTTAACAGCGTTTCTGAAGGGAAACACACATCACAGTTCTCATCCATGAAACACACTCTGCTTTAGAGCAAGAAGCACGCTGTTGCTTTCTAGAGTCTCTAATAAGGCGGGAAACGTGAGTGTGCTCAGAACAATAGATTAGTGTTTCCTACACACACAGACCATATCTAGTTCAACTCTGCTTCAGAAACTGATACAAACCACAGGTTCTCTAACATCCAATGCTTTTCAGTTAAGAGCGAGAAACGTGTGAGCTTCCTAAACGATGTAGCTTTGTTTGAGCTGAAAAGTGACAGCGTTTACCTGAAACGAAGACTTGTCTGTAGGAAGACAAAGAGCCTGGCATTTAACTCCGTTTCTGAAGGGAAACACACAGCACAGTTCTCAACCATGAAACACACTCTGCTTTAAAGCAAGAAGAACACTCTTGCTTTCTAGAGTCTCTAATAAGGCAGGAAAAGTGAGTGGGCTCACAACAAAAGAACCGTGGTTCCTACACACACGGACCATATCTAGTTCAACTCTGCTTCTGAAACTGATACAAACCACAGTTCCTCTAACATCCAATGCTTTTCAGTTAAGAGCGAGAAACGTGTGAGCTTCGTGAACGATGTAGCTTCGTTTGAGCTGAAAAGTGAGGGCGTTTACCTGAAACGATGTCTTGCTTGTAGAAAGACACAGAGCCTGGCATTGAACTCAGTTTCTGAAGGGAAACACAAAGCACTGTGCTCATCCATGAAACACACTCTGCTTTAGAGCCAGAAGCACGCACTTGCTTTCTAGATTCTCTAATAAGGCATGAAACGTGAGTGTGCTCAGAACAAAGAACCGTGTTTCCTACTCACACGGACCGTATCTAGTTCAACTCTGCTTCTGAATCTGATACAAACCACAGGGCCTCTAACATCCAATGCTTTTCAGTTAAGAGCGAGAAACGTGTTAGCTTCCTTAACGATATAGCTTCGTTTGAGCTGAAAAGTGTGTGCGTTTACCTGAAATGAAGTCTGGCTTGTAGGAAGACACAGACACTGGCACGTAACTCTGTTTTTGAACGGAAACACACAGCACAGTTCTCATCCATGAAATACACTCTGCTTTAGAGCAAGAAGCACGCTATTTCTTTCTAGATTCTCTAATAAGGCGGGAAACATGACTGAACTCAGAAAAAAAGAACCGTGTTTCCTACACACACGGACCATATCTAGTTCAACTCTGCTTCTGAAACTGATACAAACCACAGGTCCTCTAACATCCAATGCTTTTGAGTTAAGAGCGAGAATCGTGTGAGCTTTGTGAACGATGTAGCTTCCTTTGAGCTGAAAAGTGAGTGTGTTTACCTGAAACGAAGTCTTGCTTGTAGGAAGACACAGAGCCTGGCATTGAACTCCGTTTCTGAAGGGAAACACAAAGCACAGTGCTCATCCATGAAACACAATCTGCTTTAGAGCCAGAAGCACGCTCTTGCTTTCTAGATTCTCTAATAAGGCGGAAACGTGAGTGTGCTCAGAACAAAAGAAACGTGTTTCCTACACACACGGACCATACCTAGTTCAACTCTGATTCTGAAACTGATACAAACCACTGGGCCTCTAACATCCAATGCTTTTCAGTTAAGAGCGAGAAACGTGTGAGCTTCGTGAACGATGTAGCTTCGTTTGAGCTGAAAGTGAGTTCTTATACCCGAAACGAAGTCTTGATTGTAAAAGACACAGAGCCTGGCATTTAACTCCGTTTCTGAAGGGAAATACACATCACAGTTCTCATCCATGAAACACACTCTGCTTTAGAGCAAGAAGCATGCTCTTGCTTTCTAGAGTCTCTAATAAGGCGGGAAACGTGAGTTTGCTCAGAACAAAAGAACCGTGTTTCCTACACACATTGACCATATCTAGTTCAACTCTGCTTCTGAAACTGATACAAAACACAGGGCCTCTAACATCCAATGCTTTTCAGTTGAGAGCGAGAAACGTGTGAGCTTCGTGAAATATGTAGCTTCTTTTCAGCTGAAAGTGACTTCTTATACCCGAAACGAAGTCTTGATTGTAAAATACACAGAGCCTGGCATTTAACTCCGTTTCTGAAGGGAAACACACATCACAGTTCTCATCCATGAAACACACTCTGTTTAGAGCAAGAAGCACGCTCTTGCTTTCTAGAGTCTCTAATATGGCGGGAAACGTGAGTGTGCTCAGAACAAAAGAACCGTGTCTCCTACACACACGGACCATATCTAGAACAACTCTGCTTCTGAAACTGATACAAACCACAGGTCCTCTAACATCCAATGCTTTTCAGTTAAGAGCGAGAAACGTGTGAGCTTCCTGAACGATGTAGCTTTGTTTGAGCTGAAAAGTGACAGCGTTTACCTGAAACGAAGTCTTGTTTGTAGGAAGACACAGAACCTGGCATTTAACTCCGTTTCTGAAGGGAAACACACAGCATAGTTCTCATCCATGAAACACACTCTGCTTTAGAGCAAAAAGCATGCTCTTGCTTTCTAGAGTCTCTAATAAGGCGGGAAACCTGAGTGTGCTCAGAACAAAAGAACCGTGTTTCCTACACACATTGACCATATCTAGTTCAACTCTGCTTCTGAAACTGATACAAACCACAGGGCCTCTAACATCCAATGCTTTTCAGTTAAGAGCGAGAAACGTGTGAGCTTCGTGAAAGATGTAGCTTCTTTTGAGCTGAAAGTGAGTTCTTATACCCGAAACGAAGTCTTGATTATAAAATACACAGAGCCTGGCTTTTAACTCCGTTTCTGAAGGGAAACACACATCACAGTTCTCATCCATGAAACACACTCTGTTTAGAGCAAGAAGCATGCTCTTGCTTTCTAGAGTCTCTAATAAGGCGGGAAACGTGAGTGTGCTCAGAACAAAAGAACCGTGTTTCCTACACACACGGACCATATCTAGTTCAACTCTGCTTCTGAAACTGATAGAAACCACAGGTTCTCTAACATCCAATGCTTTTCAGTTAAGAGCGAGAAACGTGTGAGCTTCGTGAACGATGTAGCTTCGTTTGAGCTGAAAAGTGAGGGCGTTTACCTGAAAATAAGTCTTGCTTGTAGGAAGACACAGAGCCTGGCATTGACCTCCGTATCTGAAGGGAAACACACAGCACAGTTCTCATCCATGAAACACACTCTGTTTAGCGCAAGATGCACGCTCTTGCTTTCTAGAGTCTTAATAAGGCGGGAAACGTGATGTGCTCAGAAGAAAAGAACCGTGTTTCCTACACACACGGACCATATCTAGTTCAACTCAGCTTCTGAAACTGATGCAAATCACAGGTCCTCTAACATCCAATGCTTTTCAGTTAAGAGCGAGAATCGTGTGAGCTTTGTGAATGATGTAGCTTCCTTTGAGCTGAAAAGTGAGTGTGTTTACCTGAAACGAATTCTTGCTTGTAGGAAGACACAGAGCCGGGCATTGAACTCCGTTTCTGAAGGGAAACACAAAGCACAGTGCTTATCCATGAAACACACTCTGCTTCAGAGCCAGAAGAACGCTCTTGCTTTCTAGATTCTCTACTAAGGCGGGAAACGTGAGTATGCTCAGAACAAAAGAACCGTGTTTCCTACACACATGGACCATATCTAGTTCAATTCTGCTTCTGAAACTGATACAAACCACAGGGCCTCTAACATCCAATGCTACTCAGTTAAGAGCGAGAAACATGTGAGCTTCCTGAACGATGTAGCTTTGTTTGAGCTGAAAAGTGACAGCGTTTACCTGAAACGAAGTCTTGTTTGTAGGAAGACACAGAGCCTGGCATTTAACTCCGTTTCTGAAGGGAAACACACAGCACAGTTCTCATCCGTGAAACACACTCTGCTTTAGAGCAAAAAGCATGCTCTTGCTTTCTAGAGTCTCTAATAAGGCGGGAAACCTGAGTGTGCTCAGAACAAAAGAACCGTGTTTCCTACACACATTGACCATATCTAGTTCAACTCTGCTTCTGAAACTGATACAAACCACAGGGCCTCTAACATCCAATGCTTTTCAGTTAAGAGCGAGAAACGTGTGAGCTTTGTGAAAGATGTAGCTTCTTTTGAGCTGAAAGTGAGTTCTTATACCCGAAACGAAGTCTTGATTGTAAAATACACAGAGCCTGGCATTTAACAGCGTTTCTGAAGGGAAACACACATCACAGTTCTCATCCATGAAACACACTCTGCTTTAGAGCAAGAAGCACGCTGTTGCTTTCTAGAGTCTCTAATAAGGCGGGAAACGTGAGTGTGCTCAGAACAATAGATTAGTGTTTCCTACACACACAGACCATATCTAGTTCAACTCTGCTTCAGAAACTGATACAAACCACAGGTTCTCTAACATCCAATGCTTTTCAGTTAAGAGCGAGAAACGTGTGAGCTTCCTAAACGATGTAGCTTTGTTTGAGCTGAAAAGTGACAGCGTTTACCTGAAACGAAGACTTGTCTGTAGGAAGACAAAGAGCCTGGCATTTAACTCCGTTTCTGAAGGGAAACACACAGCACAGTTCTCAACCATGAAACACACTCTGCTTTAAAGCAAGAAGAACACTCTTGCTTTCTAGAGTCTCTAATAAGGCAGGAAAAGTGAGTGGGCTCACAACAAAAGAACCGTGGTTCCTACACACACGGACCATATCTAGTTCAACTCTGCTTCTGAAACTGATACAAACCACAGTTCCTCTAACATCCAATGCTTTTCAGTTAAGAGCGAGAAACGTGTGAGCTTCGTGAACGATGTAGCTTCGTTTGAGCTGAAAAGTGAGGGCGTTTACCTGAAACGAAGTCTTGCTTGTAGAAAGACACAGAGCCTGGCATTGAACTCAGTTTCTGAAGGGAAACACAAAGCACTGTGCTCATCCATGAAACACACTCTGCTTTAGAGCCAGAAGCACGCACTTGCTTTCTAGATTCTCTAATAAGGCATGAAACGTGAGTGTGCTCAGAACAAAGAACCGTGTTTCCTACTCACACGGACCGTATCTAGTTCAACTCTGCTTCTGAATCTGATACAAACCACAGGGCCTCTAACATCCAATGCTTTTCAGTTAAGAGCGAGAAACGTGTGAGCTTCCTTAACGATATAGCTTCGTTTGAGCTGAAAAGTGTGTGCGTTTACCTGAAATGAAGTCTGGCTTGTAGGAAGACACAGACACTGGCACGTAACTCTGTTTTTGAACGGAAACACACAGCACAGTTCTCATCCATGAAATACACTCTGCTTTAGAGCAAGAAGCACGCTATTTCTTTCTAGATTCTCTAATAAGGCGGGAAACATGACTGAACTCAGAAAAAAAGAACCGTGTTTCCTACACACACGGACCATATCTAGTTCAACTCTGCTTCTGAAACTGATACAAACCACAGGTCCTCTAACATCCAATGCTTTTGAGTTAAGAGCGAGAATCGTGTGAGCTTTGTGAACGATGTAGCTTCCTTTGAGCTGAAAAGTGAGTGTGTTTACCTGAAACGAAGTCTTGCTTGTAGGAAGACACAGAGCCTGGCATTGAACTCCGTTTCTGAAGGGAAACACAAAGCACAGTGCTCATCCATGAAACACACTCTGCTTTAGAGCCAGAAGCACGCTCTTGCTTTCTAGATTCTCTAATAAGGCGGAAACGTGAGTGTGCTCAGAACAAAAGAAACGTGTTTCCTACACACACGGACCATACCTAGTTCAACTCTGATTCTGAAACTGATACAAACCACTGTGCCTCTAACATCCAATGCTTTTCAGTTAAGAGCGAGAAACGTGTGAGCTTCGTGAACGATGTAGCTTCGTTTGAGCTGAAAGTGAGTTCTTATACCCGAAACGATGTCTTGATTGTAAAAGACACAGAGCCTGGCATTTAACTCGGTTTCTGAAGGGAAACACACATCACAGTTCTCATCCATGAAACACACTCTGCTTTAGAGCGAGAAGCACGCTCTTGCTTTCTAGAGTCTCTAATAAGGCGAGAAACCTGAGTGTGCTCAGAACTATAGATCCATGTTTCCTACACACACGGACCATATCTATTTCATCTCTGCTTCAGAAACTGATACAAACCACAGGGCCTCCAAAATCAAATGCTTTTCAATTAAGAGCGAGAAACGTGTGAGCTTCGTGAACGATGTAGCTTCATTTGAGCAGAAAAGTGAGTGCGTTTACCTGAAACGAAGTCTTGATTGTAAAATACAAAGAACCTAGCATTGAACTCCGTTTCTGAAGGGAAACACACAGAATAGTTCTCATCCATGAAACACACTGTGCTTTAGAGCAAGAAGCATGCTCTTGCTTTCTAGAGTCTCTACTAAGGCGGGAAACGTGAGTGGGCTCACAACAAATAACTCTGTTTCCTACACACACGGACCATATCTAGTTCAACTCTGCTTCTGAAACTGATACAAATCACAGGTCAACTAACATCCAATGCTTTTCAGTTAAGAGCGAGAAACCTATGAGCTTCGTGAACGATGTAGCTTCCTTTGAGGTGAAAAGTGAGTGCGTTTACCTGAAACGAAGTCTTCTTTGTAGGAAGACACAGAGCCTGGCAATGAACACCGTTTCTGAAGGGAAACAGACAGCACAGTTCTCATCCATTTAACACATTCTGCATTAGAGCAAGAAGCACTCTCTTGCTTTGTAGAGTCTCTAATAAGGCGGGAAATGTGAGTGTGCTCAGAACAAAAGAACCGTGTTACTTACACACACGGAGCACATGTAGTTCAATCTACTTCTGACTGATACAAACCTCAGGTCCTCTAACATCCAATTCTTTTCAGTTAAGAGCGAGAAACGTGTGAGCTTCGTGAACGATGTAGCTTCCTTTGAGCTGAAAAGTGAGTGCGTTTACCTGAAACGAAGTCTTGCTTGTAGGAAGACACAGAGCCTGGCATTGAACTCCGTTCCTGAAGGGAAACACACAGCACAGTTCTCATCCATGAAACACACTCTGCTTTAGAGCAAGAAGCACGCTTTTGCTTTCTAGGGTCTCTAGTAAGTGGGGGAACGTGAGTGTGCTCAGAATAAAAAAAACGGGTTTCCTACACACACGGACTATATCAAGTTCAACTCTGCTTCTGAAACGGATACAAACCACAGGGCCTCTAACATCCAATGCTTTTCAGATAAGAGCGTGAAACGTGTGAGCTACGTGAAAGATATAGCTTCCTTGGAGCTGAAAAGAGTGTGCGTTTACCTGAAATGAAGTCTGGCTTGTAGGAAGACACAGAGCCTGGCATTTAACTCCGTTTCTGAAGGGAAATACACAGCAAAGTTCTCATCTATGAAACACACTCTGCTTTAGAGCAAGAAGCATGCTCTTGCTTTCTAGAGTCTCTAATACGGCAGGTAACGTGAGTGGGCTCAGAACAAATAAACCGTGTTTCCTACACACACGGACCATATCTAGTTTAACTCTGCTTCAGAAACTGATACAAACCACAGGGCCTCTAACATCCAATGCTTTTCAGTTAAGAGCGAGAAACGTGTGAGCTTCGTGAACGATGTAGCTTCATTTGAGATGATAGTGAGTGCGTTTACCCGAAACGAAGTCTTTAGTGTAAAAGACAAAGAACCTGGCATTTAACTCAGTTTCTGAAGGGAAACACACAGCACAGTTCTCATCCATGAAACACACTCTGCTTTAGAGCAAGAAGCATGCTCTTGCTTTCTAGAGTCTAAAATAAGGCGGGAAACGTGAGTGTCCTCAGAACAAAAGAAACGTGTTTCCTACACACATTGACCATATCTAGTTCAACTCTGCTTCTGAAACTGATACAAACCACAGGGCCTCTAACATCCAATGCTTTTCAGTTAACAGCGAAAAACGTGAGAGCTTCGTGAACTATGTAGCTTCGTTTGAGATGGTAGTGAGTGTGTTTACCCGAAACGAAGTCTTGATTGTAAAAGACAAAGAACCTGGCATTTAACTCCGTTTCTGAAGGGAAACACACAGCACAGTTCTCATCCATGAAACACACTCTGCTGTAGAGCAAGAAGCATGCTCTTGCTTTCTAGAGTCTAAAATAAGGCGGGAAACGTGAGTGTGCTCAGAACAAAAGAAACGTGTTTCCTACACACATTGACCATATCTAGTTCAACTCTGCTTCTGAAACTGATACAAACCACTGGTCCTATAACATCCAATGCTTTTTAGTTAAAAGCGAGAAACGTGTGAGCTTCGTGAACGATGTAGCTTCGTTTGAGCTGAAAGTGAGTTCTTATACCCGAAACGAAGTCTTGATTATAAAAGACACAGTGCCTGGCATTTAACTCCGTTTCTGAAGGGAAACACACAGCACAGTTCTCATCCATGAAAAACACTCTGCTATAGAGCAAGAAGCAGGCTCTTGCTTTCTATAGTCTCTATTAAGGAGGGAAACGTGAGTGTGCTCAGGACAAAAGAACCGTGTTTCATACACACACGGACCATATCTAGTTCAACTCTGCTTCTGAAACTGATACAAACCACAGGGCCTAAAACATCCAATGCTTTTCAGTTAAGAGCGAGAAACGTGTGAGCTACGTGAACGATATAGCTTCCTTGGAGCTGAAAAGAGTGTGCGTTTACCTGAAATGAAGTCTGGCTTGTAGGAAGACACAGACACAGGCAGGTAACTCCGTTTCTGAAGGGAAACACACAGCACAGTTCTCATCCATGAAACACACTCTGCTTTAGAGCAAGAAGCATGCTCTTGCTTTCTAGAGTCTCTAATACGGCAGGTAACGTGAGTGGGCTCAGAACAAATAAACCGTGTTTCCTACACACACGGACCATATCTAGTTCAACCCTGTTTCTGAAACTGATACAAACCACAGGGCCTCTAACATCCAATGCTTTTCAGTTAAGAGCGTGAAACGTGTGAGCTACGTGAAAGATATAGCTTCCTTGGAGCTGAAAAGAGTGTGCGTTTACCTGAAATGAAGTCTGGCTTGTAGGAAGACACAGACACAGGCAGGTAACTCCGTTTCTGAAGGGAAACACACAGCACAGTTCTCATCCATGAAACACACTCTGCTTTAGAGCAAGAAGCACGCTATTGCTTTCTAGATTCTCTAATAAGGCGGGAAACGTGAGTGGGCTCAGAACAAACGATCCATGTTTCCTACACATACGGACCATATCTAGTTCCATTCTGCTTCTGAAACTGATACAAAGCACAGTTCCTCTAACATCCAATGCTTTTCAGATTAGAGCAAGAAACGTGTGAGCTTCATGAACGATGTAGCTTCGTTTGAGCTGAAAAGTGAGGGCGTTTACCTGAAAAGAAGTCTTTCTTGTAGGAAGACACAGAGCCTGGCATTGAACTCCGTATCTGAGGGGAAACACACAGCACAGTTCTCATCCATGAAACACACTCTGCTTTAGAGCAAGAAGCAGGCTCTTGCATTCTAGAGTCTTAATAAGGCAGGAAACGTGATGTGCTCAGAAGAAAAGAACCGTGTTTCCTACACACACGGACCATATCTAGTTCAACTCTGCTTCAGAAACTGATACAAAACACAGGTCCTCTAACATCCAATGCTTTAGAGTTAAGAGCGAGAAACGTGTGAGCTTCGTGAACGATGTAGCTTCCTTTGAGTAGAAAAGTGAGTGCGTTTACCTGAAAAGAAGTCTTGCTTGTAGGAAGACACAGAGCCTGGCATTTAACTCCATTTCTGAAGGGAAATACACAGCAAAGTTCTCATCTATGAAACACACTCTGCTTTAGAGCAAGAAGCATGCTCTTGCTTTCAAGAGTCTCTAATACGGCAGGTAACGTGAGTGGGCTCAGAACAAATAAACCGTGTTTCCTACACACACGGACCATATCTAGTTTAACTCTGCTTCAGAAACTGATACAAACCACAGGGCCTCTAACATCCAATGCTTTTCAGTTAAGAGCGAGAAACGTGTGAGCTTCGTGAACGATGTAGCTTCATTTGAGATGATAGTGAGTGCGTTTACCCGAAACGAAGTCTTTAGTGTAAAAGACAAAGAACCTGGCATTTAACTCAGTTTCTGAAGGGAAACACACAGCACAGTTCTCATCCATGAAACACACTCTGCTTTAGAGCAAGAAGCATGCTCTTGCTTTCTAGAGTCTCTAATAAGGCGGGAAACGTGAGTGTGCTCAGAACAAAAGAACCGTGTTTCCTACACACATTGACCATATCTAGTTCAACTCTGCTTCTGAAACTGATACAAACCACAGGGCCTCTAACATCCAATGCTTTTCAGTTAACAGCGAAAAACGTGAGAGCTTCGTGAACTATGTAGCTTCGTTTGAGATGGTAGTGAGTGTGTTTACCCGAAACGAAGTCTTGATTGTAAAAGACAAAGAACCTGGCATTTAACTCCGTTTCTGAAGGGAAACACACAGCACAGTTCTCATCCATGAAACACACTCTGCTGTAGAGCAAGAAGCATGCTCTTGCTTTCTAGAGTCTAAAATAAGGCGGGAAACGTGAGTGTGCTCAGAACAAAAGAAACGTGTTTCCTACACACATTGACCATATCTAGTTCAACTCTGCTTCTGAAACTGATACAAACCACTGGTCCTATAACATCCAATGCTTTTTAGTTAAAAGCGAGAAACGTGTGAGCTTCGTGAACGATGTAGCTTCGTTTGAGCTGAAAGTGAGTTCTTATACCCGAAACGAAGTCTTGATTATAAAAGACACAGTGCCTGGCATTTAACTCCGTTTCTGAAGGGAAACACACAGCACAGTTCTCATCCATGAAAAACACTCTGCTATAGAGCAAGAAGCAGGCTCTTGCTTTCTATAGTCTCTATTAAGGAGGGAAACGTGAGTGTGCTCAGGACAAAAGAACCGTGTTTCATACACACACGGACCATATCTAGTTCAACTCTGCTTCTGAAACTGATACAAACCACAGGGCCTAAAACATCCAATGCTTTTCAGTTAAGAGCGAGAAACGTGTGAGCTACGTGAACGATATAGCTTCCTTGGAGCTGAAAAGAGTGTGCGTTTACCTGAAATGAAGTCTGGCTTGTAGGAAGACACAGACACAGGCAGGTAACTCCGTTTCTGAAGGGAAACACACAGCACAGTTCTCATCCATGAAACACACTCTGCTTTAGAGCAAGAAGCATGCTCTTGCTTTCTAGAGTCTCTAATACGGCAGGTAACGTGAGTGGGCTCAGAACAAATAAACCGTGTTTCCTACACACACGGACCATATCTAGTTCAACCCTGTTTCTGAAACTGATACAAACCACAGGGCCTCTAACATCCAATGCTTTTCAGTTAAGAGCGTGAAACGTGTGAGCTACGTGAAAGATATAGCTTCCTTGGAGCTGAAAAGAGTGTGCGTTTACCTGAAATGAAGTCTGGCTTGTAGGAAGACACAGACACAGGCAGGTAACTCCGTTTCTGAAGGGAAACACACAGCACAGTTCTCATCCATGAAACACACTCTGCTTTAGAGCAAGAAGGACGCTATTGCTTTCTAGATTCTCTAATAAGGCGGGAAACGTGAGTGGGCTCAGAACAAACGATCCATGTTTCCTACACATACGGACCATATCTAGTTCCATTCTGCTTCTGAAACTGATACAAAGCACAGTTCCTCTAACATCCAATGCTTTTCAGATTAGAGCAAGAAACGTGTGAGCTTCATGAACGATGTAGCTTCGTATTAGCTGAAAAGAGAGGGCGTTTACCTGAAAAGAAGTCTTGCTTGTAGGAAGACACAGAGCCTGGCATTGAACTCCGTATCTGAGGGGAAACACACAGCACAGTTCTCATCCATGAAACACACTCTGCTTTAGAGCAAGAAGCAGGCTCTTGCATTCTAGAGTCTTAATAAGGCAGGAAACGTGATGTGCTCAGAAGAAAAGAACCGTGTTTCCTACACACACGGACCATATCTAGTTCAACTCTGCTTCAGAAACTGATACAAAACACAGGTCCTCTAACATCCAATGCTTTAGAGTTAAGAGCGAGAAACGTGTGAGCTTCGTGAACGATGTAGCTTCCTTTGAGTAGAAAAGTGAGTGCGTTTACCTGAAAAGAAGTCTTGCTTGTAGGAAGACACAGAGCCTGGCATTTAACTCCTTTTCTGAAGGGAAATACACAGCAAAGTTCTCATCTATGAAACACACTCTGCTTTAGAGCAAGAAGCATGCTCTTGCTTTCTAGAGTCTCTAATACGGCAGGTAACGTGAGTGGGCTCAGAACAAATAAACCGTGTTTCCTACACACACGGACCATATCTAGTTTAACTCTGCTTCAGAAACTGATACAAACCACAGGGCCTCTAACATCCAATGCTTTTCAGTTAAGAGCGAGAAACGTGTGAGCTTCGTGAACGATGTAGCTTCATTTGAGATGATAGTGAGTGCGTTTACCCGAAACGAAGTCTTTAGTGTAAAAGACAAAGAACCTGGCATTTAACTCAGTTTCTGAAGGGAAACACACAGCACAGTTCTCATCCATGAAACACACTCTGCTTTAGAGCAAGAAGCATGCTCTTGCTTTCTAGAGTCTAAAATAAGGCGGGAAACGTGAGTGTGCTCAGAACAAAAGAACCGTGTTTCCTACACACATTGACCATATCTAGTTCAACTCTGCTTCTGAAACTGATACAAACCACTGGTCCTATAACATCCAATGCTTTTTAGTTAAAAGCTAGATACGTGTGAGCTTCGTGAACGATGTAGCTTCCTTTGAGCTGAACGTGAGTTCTTATACCCGAAACGAAGTCTTGATTGTAAAAGACACAGTGCCTGGCATTTCACTCCGTTTCTGAAGGGAAACACACAGCACAGTTCTCATCCATGAAAAACACTCTGCTTTAGAGCAAGAAGCATGCTCTTGCCTCTAGAGTCTCTAATAAGGCGGGAAACGTGAGTGGGCTCAGAACAAACGATCCATGTTTCCTACACATACGGACCATATCTAGTTCCACTCTGCTTCTGAAACTGATACAAAGCACAGTTCCTCTAACATCCAATGCTTTTCAGATTAGAGCAAGAAACGTGTGAGCTTCATGAACGATGTAGCTTCGTTTGAGCTGAAAAGTGAGGGCGTTTACCTGAATAGAAGTCTTGCTTGTAGGAAGACACAGAGCCTGGCATTGAACTCCGTATCTGAGGGGAAACACACAGCACAGTTCTCATCCATGAAACACACTCTGCTTTAGAGCAAGAAGCAGGCTCTTGCATTCTAGAGTCTTAATAAGGCAGGAAACGTGATGTGCTCAGAAGAAAAGAACCGTGTTTCCTACACACACGGACCATATCTAGTTCAACTCTGCTTCAGAAACTGATACAAAACACAGTTCCTCTAACATCCAATGCTTTAGAGTTAAGAGCGAGAAACGTGTGAGCTTCGTGAACGATGTAGCTTCCTTTGAGTAGAAAAGTGAGTGCGTTTACCTGAAACGAAGTCTTGCTTGTAGGAAGACACAGAGCCTGGCATTTAACTCCATTTCTGAAGGGAAATACACAGCAAAGTTCTCATCCATGAAACACACTCTGCTTTAGAGCAAGAAGCATGCTCTTGCTTTCTAGAGTCTCTAATACGGCAGGTAACGTGAGTGGGCTCAGAACAAATAAACCCTGTTTCCTACACACACGGACCATATCTAGTTCAACTCTGTTTCTGAAACTGATACAAACCACAGGGCCTCTAACATCCAATGCTTTTCAGTTAAGAGCGTGAAACGTGTGAGCTACGTGAAAGATATAGCTTCCTTGGAGCTGAAAAGAGTGTGCTTTTACCTGAAATGAAGTCTGGCTTGTAGGAAGACACAGACACAGGCAGGTAACTCCGTTTCTGAAGGGAAACACACAGCACAGTTCTCATCCATGAAACACACTCTGCTTTAGAGCAAGAAGCAGGCTCTTGCATTCTAGAGTCTTAATAAGGCGGGAAACGTGAGTGGGCTCAGAACAAACGATCCATGTTTCCTACACATACGGACCATATCTAGTTCCATTCTGCTTCTGAAACTGATACAAAGCACAGTTCCTCTAACATCCAATGCTTTTCAGATTAGAGCAAGAAACGTGTGAGCTTCATGAACGATGTAGCTTCGTTTGAGCTGAAAAGTTAGGGCGTTTACCTGAAAAGAAGTCTTGCTTGTAGGAAGACACAGAGCCTGGCATTGAACTCCGTATCTGAGGGGAAACACACAGCACAGTTCTCATCCATGAAACACACTCTGCTTTAGAGCAAGAAGCAGGCTCTTGCATTCTAGAGTCTTAATAAGGCAGGAAACGTGATGTGCTCAGAAGAAAAGAACCGTGTTTCCTACACACACGGACCATATCTAGTTCAACTCTGCTTCAGAAACTGATACAAAACACAGGTCCTCTAACATCCAATGCTTTAGAGTTAAGAGCGAGAAACGTGTGAGCTTCGTGAACGATGTAGCTTCCTTTGAGTAGAAAAGTGAGTGCGTTTACCTGAAAAGAAGTCTTGCTTGTAGGAAGACACAGAGCCTGGCATTTAACTCCATTTCTGAAGGGAAATACACAGCAAAGTTCTCATCTATGAAACACACTCTGCTTTAGAGCAAGAAGCATGCTCTTGCTTTCTAGAGTCTCTAATACGGCAGGTAACGTGAGTGGGCTCAGAACAAATAAACCGTGTTTCCTACACACACGGACCATATCTAGTTTAACTCTGCTTCAGAAACTGATACAAACCACAGGGCCTCTAACATCCAATGCTTTTCAGTTAAGAGCGAGAAACGTGTGAGCTTCGTGAAAGATGTAGCTTCTTTTGAGCTGAAAGTGAGTTCTTATACCCGAAACGAAGTCTTGATTGTAAAATACACAGAGCCTGGCATTTAACAGCGTTTCTGAAGGGAAACACACATCACAGTTCTCATCCATGAAACACACTCTGCTTTAGAGCAAGAAGCACGCTGTTGCTTTCTAGAGTCTCTAATAAGGCGGGAAACGTGAGTGTGCTCAGAACAATAGATTAGTGTTTCCTACACACACGGACCATATCTAGTTCAACTCTGCTTCAGAAACTGATACAAACCACAGGTTCTCTAACATCCAATGCTTTTCAGTTAAGAGCGAGAAACGTGTGAGCTTCCTAAACGATGTAGCTTTGTTTGAGCTGAAAAGTGACAGCGTTTACCTGAAACGAAGACTTGTCTGTAGGAAGACAAAGAGCCTGGCATTTAACTCCGTTTCTGAAGGGAAACACACAGCACAGTTCTCAACCATGAAACACACTCTGCTTTAAAGCAAGAAGAACACTCTTGCTTTCTAGAGTCTCTAATAAGGCAGGAAAAGTGAGTGGGCTCACAACAAAAGAACCGTGGTTCCTACACACACGGACCATATCTAGTTCAACTCTGCTTCTGAAACTGATACAAACCACAGTTCCTCTAACATCCAATGCTTTTCAGTTAAGAGCGAGAAACGTGTGAGCTTCGTGAACGATGTAGCTTCGTTTGAGCTGAAAAGTGAGGGCGTTTACCTGAAAAGAAGTCCTGCTTGTAGGAAGACACAGAGCCTGGCATTGAACTCCGTATCTGAAGGGAAACACACAGCACAGTTCTCATCCATGAAACACACTCTGTTTTAGAGCAAGAAGCACGCTCTTGCATTCTATAGTCTCTAATAATGCGGGAAACGTGAGTGTGCTCAGAACAATTGATCCGTGTTTCCTACACACACCGACCATATCTAGTTCAACTCTGCTTCTGAAACTGATACAAACCACAGGTTCTCTAACATCCAATGCTTTTCAGTTAAGAGCGAGAAACGTGTGAGCTTCGTGAACGATGTAGCTTCGTTTGAGCTGAAAAGTGAGGGCGTTTACCTGAAACGAAGTCTTGCTTGTAGAAAGACACAGAGCCTGGCATTGAACTCAGTTTCTGAAGGGAAACACAAAGCACTGTGCTCATCCATGAAACACACTCTGCTTTAGAGCCAGAAGCACGCACTTGCTTTCTAGATTCTCTAATAAGGCATGAAACGTGAGTGTGCTCAGAACAAAGAACCGTGTTTCCTACTCACACGGACCGTATCTAGTTCAACTCTGCTTCTGAATCTGATACAAACCACAGGGCCTCTAACATCCAATGCTTTTCAGTTAAGAGCGAGAAACGTGTGAGCTTCCTTAACGATATAGCTTCGTTTGAGCTGCAAAGTGTGTGCGTTTACCTGAAATGAAGTCTGGCTTGTAGGAAGACACAGACACTGGCACGTAACTCTGTTTTTGAACGGAAACACACAGCACAGTTCTCATCCATGAAGTACACTCTGCTTTAGAGCAAGAAGCACGCTATTTCTTTCTAGATTCTCTAATAAGGCGGGAAACATGACTGAACTCAGAAAAAAAGAACCGTGTTTCCTACACACACGGACCATATCTAGTTCAACTCTGCTTCTGAAACTGATACAAACCACAGGTCCTCTAACATCCAATGCTTTTGAGTTAAGAGCGAGAATCGTGTGAGCTTTGTGAACGATGTAGCTTCCTTTGAGCTGAAAAGTGAGTGTGTTTACCTGAAACGAAGTCTTGCTTGTAGGAAGACACAGAGCCTGGCATTGAACTCCGTTTCTGAAGGGAAACACAAAGCACAGTGCTCATCCATGAAACACACTCTGCTTTAGAGCCAGAAGCACGCTCTTGCTTTCTAGATTCTCTAATAAGGCGGAAACGTGAGTGTGCTCAGAACAAAAGAAACGTGTTTCCTACACACACGGACCATACCTAGTTCAACTCTGATTCTGAAACTGATACAAACCACTGGGCCTCTAACATCCAATGCTTTTCAGTTAAGAGCGAGAAACGTGTGAGCTTCGTGAACGATGTAGCTTCGTTTGAGCTGAAAGTGAGTTCTTATACCCGAAACGATGTCTTGATTGTAAAAGACACAGAGCCTGGCATTTAACTCGGTTTCTGAAGGGAAACACACATCACAGTTCTCATCCATGAAACACACTCTGCTTTAGAGCGAGAAGCACGCTCTTGCTTTCTAGAGTCTCTAATAAGGCGAGAAACCTGAGTGTGCTCAGAACTATAGATCCATGTTTCCTACACACACGGACCATATCTATTTCATCTCTGCTTCAGAAACTGATACAAACCACAGGGCCTCCAAAATCAAATGCTTTTCAATTAAGAGCGAGAAACGTGTGAGCTTCGTGAACGATGTAGCTTCATTTGAGCAGAAAAGTGAGTGCGTTTACCCGAAACGAAGTCTTGATTGTAAAATACAAAGAACCTAGCATTGAACTCCGTTTCTGAAGGGAAACACACAGAATAGTTCTCATCCATGAAACACACTGTGCTTTAGAGCAAGAAGCATGCTCTTGCTTTCTAGAGTCTCTACTAAGGCGGGAAACGTGAGTGGGCTCACAACAAATAACTCTGTTTCCTACACACACGGACCATATCTAGTTCAACTCTGCTTCTGAAACTGATACAAATCACAGGTCAACTAACATCCAATGCTTTTCAGTTAAGAGCGAGAAACCTATGAGCTTCGTGAACGATGTAGCTTCCTTTGAGGTGAAAAGTGAGTGCGTTTACCTGAAACGAAGTCTTCTTTGTAGGAAGACACAGAGCCTGGCAATGAACACCGTTTCTGAAGGGAAACAGACAGCACAGTTCTCATCCATTTAACACATTCTGCATTAGAGCAAGAAGCATGCTCTTGCTTTCTAGAGTCTAAAATAAGGCGGGAAACGTGAGTGTGCTCAGAACAAAAGAACCGTGTTTCCTACACACATTGACCATATCTAGTTCAACTCTGCTTCTGAAACTGATACAAACCACTGGTCCTATAACATCCAATGCTTTTTAGTTAAAAGCGAGATACGTGTGAGCTTCGTGAACGATGTAGCTTCCTTTGAGCTGAACGTGAGTTCTTATACCCGAAACGAAGTCTTGATTGTAAAAGACACAGTGCCTGGCATTTCACTCCGTTTCTGAAGGGAAACACACAGCACAGTTCTCATCCATGAAAAACACTCTGCTTTAGAGCAATAAGCAGGCTCTTGCTTTCTATAGTCTCTATTAAGGAGGGAAACGTGAGTGTGCTCAGAACAAAAGAACCGTGTTTCCTACACACACGGACCATATCTAGTTCAACTCTGCTTCTGAAACTGATACAAACCACAGGGCCACCAAAATCTAATGCTTTTCAGTTAAGAGCGAGAAACGTGTGAGCTTCGTGAACGATGTAGGTTCATTTGAGATGATAGTGAGTGCGTTTACCCGAAACGAAGTCTTGATTGTAAAAGAAAAAGAACCTGGCATTTAACTCCGTTTCTGAAGGGAAACACACAGCACAGTTCTCATCCATGAAACACACTCTGCTGTAGAGCAAGAAGCATGCTCTTTCTTTCTAGAGTCTAAAATAAGGCGGGAAACGTGAGTGTGCTCAGAACAAAAGAAACGTGTTTCCTACACACATTGACCATATCTAGTTCAACTCTGCTTCTGAAACTGATACAAACCACTGGTCCTATAACATCCAATGCTTTTTAGTTAAAAGCGAGAAACGTGTGAGCTTCGTGAACGATGTAGCTTCGTTTGAGCTGAAAGTGAGTTCTTATACCCGAAATGAAGTCTTGATTATAAAAGACACAGTGCCTGGCATTTATCTCCGTTTCTGAAGGGAAACACACAGCACAGTTCTCATACATGAAAAACACTCTGCTATAGAGCAAGACGCAGGCTCTTGCTTTCTATAGTCTCTATTAAGGAGGGAAACGTGAGTGTGCTCAGAACAAAAGAACCGTGTTTCATACACACACGGACCATATCTAGTTCAACTCTGCTTCTGAAACTAATACAAACCACAGGGCCTCTAACATCTAATGCTTTAGAGTTAAGAGCGAGAAACGTGTGAGCTTCGTGAACGATGTAGCTTCCTTTGAGTAGAAAAGTGAGTGCGTTTACCTGAAACGAAGTCTTGCTTGTAGGAAGACACAGAGCCTGGCATTTAACTCCATTTCTGAAGGGAAATACACAGCAAAGTTCTCATCCATGAAACACACTCTGCTTTAGAGCAAGAAGCATGCTCTTGCTTTCTAGAGTCTCTAATACGGCAGGTAACGTGAGAGGGCTCAGAACAAATAAACCGTGTTTCCTACACACACGGACCATATCTAGTTCAACTCTGCTTCAGAAACTGATACAAACCACAGGGCCTCTAACATCCAATGCTTTTCAGTTAAGAGCGAGAAACGTGTGAGCTTCGTGAACGATGTAGCTTCATTTGAGATGATAGTGAGTGCGTTTACCCGAAACGAAGTCTTGATTGTAAAAGACAAAGAACCTGGCATTTAACTCCGTTTCTGAAGGGAAACACACAGCACAGTTCTCATCCATGAAAAACACTCTGCTATAGAGCAAGAAGCAGGCTCTTGCTTTCTATGGTCTCTATTAAGGAGGGAAACGTGAGTGTGCTCAGAACAAAAGAACCGTGTTTCATACACACACGGACCATATCTAGTTCAACTCTGCTTCTGAAACTGATACAAACCACAGGGCCTAAAACATCCAATGCTTTTCAGTTAAGAGCGAGAAACGTGTGAGCTACGTGAACGATATAGCTTCCTTGGAGCTGAAAAGAGTGTGCGTTTACCTGAAATGAAGTCTGGCTTGTAGGAAGAACCAGACACAGGCAGGTAACTCCGTTTCTGAAGGGAAACACACAGCACAGTTCTCATCCATGAAACACACTCTGCTTTAGAGCAAGAAGCACGCTATTGCTTTCTAGATTCTCTAATAAGGCGGGAAACGTGAGTGGGCTCAGAACAAACGATCCATGTTTCCTACACATACGGACCATATCTAGTTCCACTCTGCTTCTGAAACTGATACAAAGCACAGTTCCTCTAACATCCAATGCTTTTCAGATTAGAGCAAGAAACGTGTGAGCTTCATGAATGATGTAGCTTCGTTTGAGCTGAAAAGTGAGGGCGTTTACCTGAAAAGAAGTCTTGCTTGTAGGAAGACACAGAGCCTGGCATTGAACTCCGTATCTGAGGGGAAACACACAGCACAGTTCTCATCCATGAAACACACTCTGCTTTAGAGCAAGAAGCAGGCTCTTGCATTCTAGAGTCTTAATAAGGCAGGAAACGTGATGTGCTCAGAAGAAAAGAACCGTGTTTCCTACACACACGGACCATATCTAGTTCAACTCTGCTTCAGAAACTGATACAAAACACAGGTCCTCTAACATCCAATGCTTTAGAGTTAAGAGCGAGAAACGTGTGAGCTTCGTGAACGATGTAGCTTCCTTTGAGTAGAAAAGTGAGTGCGTTTACCTGAAAAGAAGTCTTGCTTGTAGGAAGACACAGAGCCTGGCATTTAACTCCTTTTCTGAAGGGAAATACACAGCAAAGTTCTCATCTATGAAACACACTCTGCTTTAGAGCAAGAAGCATGCTCTTGCTTTCTAGAGTCTCTAATACGGCAGGTAACGTGAGTGGGCTCAGAACAAATAAACCGTGTTTCCTACACACACGGACCATATCTAGTTTAACTCTGCTTCAGAAACTGATACAAACCACAGGGCCTCTAACATCCAATGCTTTTCAGTTAAGAGCGAGAAACGTGTGAGCTTCGTGAACGATGTAGCTTCATTTGAGATGATAGTGAGTGCGTTTACCCGAAACGAAGTCTTTAGTGTAAAAGACAAAGAACCTGGCATTTAACTCAGTTTCTGAAGGGAAACACACAGCACAGTTCTCATCCATGAAACACACTCTGCTTTAGAGCAAGAAGCATGCTCTTGCTTTCTAGAGTCTAAAATAAGGCGGGAAACGTGAGTGTCCTCAGAACAAAAGAAACGTGTTTCCTACACACATTGACCATATCTAGTTCAACTCTGCTTCTGAAACTGATACAAACCACTGGTCCTATAACATCCAATGCTTTTTAGTTAAAAGCGAGATACGTGTGAGCTTCGTGAACGATGTAGCTTCCTTTGAGCTGAACGTGAGTTCTTATACCCGAAACGAAGTCTTGATTGTAAAAGACACAGTGCCTGGCATTTCACTCCGTTTCTGAAGGGAAACACACAGCACAGTTCTCATCCATGAAAAACACTCTGCTTTAGAGCAAGAAGCATGCTCTTGCCTCTAGAGTCTCTAATAAGGCGGGAAACGTGAGTGGGCTCAGAACAAACGATCCATGTTTCCTACACATACGGACCATATCTAGTTCCACTCTGCTTCTGAAACTGATACAAAGCACAGTTCCTCTAACATCCAATGCTTTTCAGATTAGAGCAAGAAACGTGTGAGCTTCATGAACGATGTAGCTTCGTTTGAGCTGAAAAGTGAGGGCGTTTACCTGAAAAGAAGTCTTGCTTGTAGGAAGACACAGAGCCTGGCATTGAACTCCGTATCTGAGGGGAAACACACAGCACAGTTCTCATCCATGAAAAACACTCTGCTTTAGAGCAAGAAGCAGGCTCTTGCTTTCTATAGTCTCTATTAAGGAGGGAAACGTGAGTGTGCTCAGAACAAAAGAACCGTGTTTCCTACACACACGGACCATATCTAGTTCAACTCTTCTTCTGAAACTGATACAAACCACAGGGCCACCAAAATCTAATGCTTTTCAGTTAAGAGCGAGAAACGTGTGAGCTTCGTGAACGATGTAGCTTCATTTGAGATGATAGTGAGTGCGTTTACCCGAAACGAAGTCTTGATTGTAAAAGAAAAAGAACCTGGCATTTAACTCCGTTTCTGAAGGGAAACACACAGCACAGTTCTCATCCATGAAACACACTCTGCTGTAGAGCAAGAAGCATGCTCTTGCTTTCTAGAGTCTAAAATAAGGCGGGAAACGTGAGTGTGCTCAGAACAAAAGAAACGTGTTTCCTACACACATTGACCATATCTAGTTCAACTCTGCTTCTGAAACTGATACAAACCACTGGTCCTATAACATCCAATGCTTTTTAGTTAAAAGCGAGAAACGTGTGAGCTTCGTGAACGATGTAGCTTCGTTTGAGCTGAAAGTGAGTTCTTATACCCGAAATGAAGTCTTGATTATAAAAGACACAGTGCCTGGCATTTAACTCCGTTTCTGAAGGGAAACACACAGCACAGTTCTCATCCATGAAAAACACTCTGCTATAGAGCAAGAAGCAGGCTCTTGCTTTCTATAGTCTCTATTAAGGAGGGAAACGTGAGTGTGCTCAGAACAAAAGAACCGTGTTTCATACACACACGGACCATATCTAGTTCAACTCTGCTTCTGAAACTGATACAAACCACAGGGCCTCTAACATCTAATGCTTTAGAGTTAAGAGCGAGAAACGTGTGAGCTTCGTGAACGATGTAGCTTCCTTTGAGTAGAAAAGTGAGTGCGTTTACCTGAAACGAAGTCTTGCTTGTAGGAAGACACAGAGCCTGGCATTTAACTCCATTTCTGAAGGGAAATACACAGCAAAGTTCTCATCCATGAAACACACTCTGCTTTAGAGCAAGAAGCATGCTCTTGCTTTCTAGAGTCTCTAATAAGGCGGGAAACGTGAGTGGGCTCAGAACAAACGATCCATGTTTCCTACACATACGGACCATATCTAGTTCCACTCTGCTTCTGAAACTGATACAAAGCACAGTTCCTCTAACATCCAATGCTTTTCAGATTAGAGCAAGAAACGTGTGAGCTTCATGAACGATGTAGCTTCGTTTGAGCTGAAAAGTGAGGGCGTTTACCTGAAAAGAAGTCTTGCTTGTAGGAAGACACAGAGCCTGGCATTGAACTCTGTATCTGAGGGGAAACACACAGCACAGTTCTCATCCATGAAACACACTCTGCTTTAGAGCAAGAAGCAGGCTCTTGCATTCTAGAGTCTTAATAAGGCAGGAAACGTGATGTGCTCAGAAGAAAAGAACCGTGTTTCCTACACACACGGACCATATCTAGTTCAACTCTGCTTCAGAAACTGATACAAAACACAGGTCCTCTAACATCCAATGCTTTAGAGTTAAGAGCGAGAAACGTGTGAGCTTCGTGAACGATGTAGCTTCCTTTGAGTAGAAAAGTGAGTGCGTTTACCTGAAACGAAATATTGCTTGTAGGAAGACACAGAGCCTGGCATTTAACTCCATTTCTGAAGGGAAATACACAGCAAAGTTCTCATCCATGAAACACACTCTGCTTTAGAGCAAGAAGCATGCTCTTGCTTTCTAGAGTCTCTAATACGGCAGGTAACGTGAGTGGGCTCAGAACAAATAAACCGTGTTTCCTACACACACGGACCATATCTAGTTCAACTCTGCTTCAGAAACTGATACAAACCACAGGGCCTCTAACATCCAATGCTTTTCAGTTAAGAGCGAGAAACGTGTGAGCTTCGTGAACGATGTAGCTTCATTTGAGATGATAGTGAGTGCGTTTACCCGAAACGAAGTCTTTAGTGTAAAAGACAAAGAACCTGGCATTTAACTCAGTTTCTGAAGGGAAACACACAGCACAGTTCTCATCCATGAAACACACTCTGCTTTAGAGCAAGAAGCATGCTCTTGCTTTCTAGGGTCTAAAATAAGGCGGGAAACGTGAGTGTGCTCAGAACAAAAGAAACGTGTTTCCTACACACATTGACCATATCTAGTTCAACTCTGCTTCTGAAACTGATACAAACCACTGGTCCTATAACATCCAATGCTTTTTAGTTAAAAGCGAGAAACGTGTGAGCTTCGTGAACGATGTAGCTTCCTTTGAGCTGAAAGTGTGTTCATATACCCGAAACGAAGTCTTGATTGTAAAAGACACAGTGCCTGGCATTTAACTCCATTTTGAAGGGAAACACACAGCACAGTTCTCATCCATGAAAAACACTCTGCTTTAGAGCAAGAAGCAGGCTCTTGCTTTCTATAGTCTCTATTAAGGAGGGAAACGTGAGTGTGCTCAGAACAAAAGAACCGTGTTTCCTACACACACGGACCATACCTAGTTCAACTCTGCTTCTGAAACTGATACAAACCACAGGGCCACCAAAATCTAATGCTTTTCAGTTAAGAGCGAGAAACGTGTGAGCTTCGTGAACGATGTAGTTTCATTTGAGATGATAGTGAGTGCGTTTACCCGAAACGAAGTCTTGATTGTAAAAGACAAAGAACCTGGCATTTAACTCAGTTTCTGACGGGAAACACACAGCACAGTTCTCATCCATGAAACACACTCTGCTTTAGAGCAAGATGCACGCTCTTGCTTTCTAGAGTCTCTAATAAGGCGGGAAACGTGAGTGGGCTCAGAACAAAAGAACCGTGTTTCCTACACACACGGACCATACCTAGTTCAACTCTGCTTCAGAAACTGATACAAACCACAGGGCCTCTAACATCCAATTCTTTTCAGTTAAGAGCGAGAAACGTGTGAGCTTCGTTAATGATGTAGCTTCGTTTGAGCTGAAATTGAGTTCTTATACCCGAAACGAACTCTTGATTGTAAAATACACAGTGCCTGGCATTTAACTCCGTTTATGAAGGGAAACATACAGCACAGTTCTCATCCATGAAACACACTCTGCTTTAGAGCAAGAAGCAGGCTCTTGCAGTCTATAATCTCTAATAAGGAGGGAAACGTGAGTGTGTTCAGAACAAAAGAACCGTGTTTCCTACACACACGGACCATATCTAGTTCAACTCTGCTTCTGAAACTGATACAAACCACAGGTCCTCTAACATCCAATGCTTTTCAGTTAAGAGCGAGAAACGTGTGTGCTTCCTGAACGATGTAGCTTTGTTTGAGCGGAAAAGTGACAGCGTTTACCTGAAACGAAGTCTTGTTTGTAGGAAGACACAGAGCCTGGCATTTAACTCCGTTTCTGAAGGGAAACACACAGCACAGTTCTCATCCATGAAACACACTCTGCTTTAGAGCAAGAAGCATGCTCTTGCTTTCTAGAGTCTTAATAAGGCAGGAAACGTGATGTGCTCAGAAGAAAAGAACCGTGTTTCCTACACACACGGACCATATCTAGTTCAACTCTGCTTCAGAAACTGATACAAACCACAGGTTTTCTAACATCCAATGCTTTAGAGTTACGAGCGAGAAACGTGTGAGCTTCGTGAACGATGTAGCTTCCTTTGAGTAGAAAAGTGAGTGCGTTTACCTGAAACGAAGTCTTACTTGTAGGAAGACACAGAGCCTGGCATTTAACTCCATTTCTGAAGGGAAATACACAGCAAAGTTCTCATCCATGAAACACACTCTGCTTTAGAGCAAGAAGCATGCTCTTGCTTTCTAGAGTCTCTAATACGGCAGGTAACGTGAGTGGGCTCAGAACAAAAGAACCGTGTTTCCTACACACACGGACCATATCTAGAACAATCTGCTTCTGAAACTGATACAAACCACAGGTCCTCTAACATCCAATGCTTTTCAGTTAAGAGCGAGAAACGTGTGAGCTTCCTGAACGATATAGCTTCCTTTGAGCTGAAAAGTGTGTGCGTTTACCTGAAATGAAGTCTGGCTTGTAGGAAGTCACAGACACTGGCACGTGACTCCGTTTTTGAACGGAAACACACAGCACAGTTCTCATCCATGAAACACACACTGCTTTAGAGCAAGAAGCACGCTATTGCTTTCTAGATTCTCTAATAAGGCGGGAAACATGACTGAGCTCAGAAAAAAAGAACCGTGTTTCCTACACACACGGACAATATCTAGTTCAAATCTGCTTCTGAAACTGATACAAACCACAGGTCCTCTAACATCCAATGCTTTTCAGTTAAGAGCGAGAAACGTGTGAGCTTCCTGAACGATGTAGCTTTGTTTGAGCGGAAAAGTGACAGCGTTTACCTGAAACGAAGTCTTGTTTGTAGGAAGACACAGAGCCTGGCATTTAACTCCGTTTCTGAAGGGAAACACACAGCACAGTTCTCATCCATGAAACACACTCTGCTTTAGAGCAAGAAGCATGCTCTTGCTTTCTAGAGTCTCTAATAAGGCGGGAAACGTGACTGTGCTCAGAACAAAAGAACCATGTTTCCTACACACATTGACCATATCTAGTTCAACTCTGCTTCTGAAACTGATACAAACCACAGGGCATCTAACATCCAATGCTTTTCAGTTAAGAGCGAAAAACGTGAGAGCTTCGTGAACTATGTAGCTTCGTTTGAGATGATAGTGAGTGCGTTTACCCGAAACGAAGTCTTGATTGTAAAAGACAAAGAACCTGGCATTTAACTCAGTTTCTAACGGGAAACACACAGCACAGTTCTCATCCATGAAACACACTCTGCTTTAGAGCAAGATGCACGCTCTTGCTTTCTAGAGTCTTTAATAAGGCGGGAAACGTGAGTGGGCTCAGAACAAAAGAACCGTGTTTCCTACACACACGGACCATACCTAGTTCAACTCTGCTTCTGAAACTGATACAAACCACAGGGCCTCTAACATCCAATTCTTTTCAGTTAAGAGCGAGAAACGTGTGAGCTTCGTGAATGATGTAGCTTCGTTTGAGCTGAAATTGAGTTCTTATACCCGAAACGAAGACTTGATTGTAAAATACACAGTGCCTGGCATTTAACTCCGTTTATGAAGGGAAACATACAGCACAGTTCTCATCCATGAAACACACTCTGCTTTAGAGCAAGAAGCAGGCTCTTGCAGTCTATAGTCTCTAATAAGGAGGGAAACGTGAGTGTGTTCAGAACAAAAGAACCGTGTTTCCTACACACACGGACCATATCTAGTTCAACTCTGCTTCTGAAACTGATACAAACCACAGGTCCTCTAACATCCAATGCTTTTCAGTTAAGAGCGAGAAACGTGTGAGCTTCCTGAACAATGTAGCTTTGTTTGAGCGGAAAAGTGACAGCGTTGACCTGAAACGAAGTCTTGTTTGTAGGAAGACACAAAGCCTGGCATTTAACTCCGTTTCTGAAGGGAAACACACAGCACAGTTCTCATCCATGAAACACACTCTGCTTTAGAGCAAGAAGCAGGCTCTTGCTTTCTAGAGTCTTAATAAGGCAGGAAACGTGATGTGCTCAGAAGAAAAGAACCGTGTTTCCTACACACACGGACTATATCTAGTTCAACTCTGCATCAGAAACTGATACAAACCACAGGTCCTCTAACATCCAATGCTTTAGAGTTAAGAGCGAGAAACGTGTGAGCTTCGTGAACGATGTAGCTTCCTTTGAGTAGAAAAGTGAGTGCGATTACCTGAAACGAAGTCTTGCTTGTAGGAAGACACAGAGCCTGGCATTTAACTCCATTTCTGAAGGGAAATACACAGCAAAGTTCTCATCCATGAAACACAATCTGCTTTAGAGCAAGAAGCATGCTCTTGCTTTCTAGAGTCTCTAATACGGCAGGTAACGTGAGTGGGCTCAGAACAAAAGAACCGTGTTTCCTACACTCACGGACCATATCTAGAACAATCTGCTTCTGAAACTGATACAAACAACAGGGCCTCTAACATCCAATGCTTTTCAGTTAAGAGCGAGAAACGTGTGAGCTTCCTGAAAGATATAGTTCCCTTTGAGCTGAAAAGTGTGTGCGTTTACCTGAAATGAAGTCTGGCTTGTAGGAAGTCACAGACACTGGCACGTGACTCCGTTTTTGAACGGAAACACACAGCACAGTTCTCATCCAAGAAACACACTCTGCTTTAGAGCAAGAAACACGCTATTGCTTTCTAGATTCTCTAATAAGGCAGGAAACATGAATGAGCTCAGAAAAAAAGAACCGTGTTTCCTACACACACGGACAATATCTAGTTCAACTCTGCTTCTGAAACTGATACAAACCACAGGTCCTCTAACATCCAATGCTTTTCAGTTAAGAGCGAGAAACGTGTGAGCTTCCTGAACGATGTAGCTTTGTTTGAGCGGAAAAGTGACAGCGTTTACCTGAAACGAAGTCTTGTTTGTAGGAAGACACAGAGCCTGGCATTTAACTCCGTTTCTGAAGGGAAACACACAGCACAGTTCTCATCCATGAAACACACTCTGCTTTAGAGCAAGAAGCAGGCTCTTGCATTCTAGAGTCTTAATAAGGCAGGAAACGTGATGTGCTCAGAAGAAAAGAACCGTGTTTCCTACACACACGGACCATATCTAGTTCAACTCTGCTTCAGAAACTGATACAAACCACAGGTCCTCTAACATCCAATGCTTTAGAGTTAAGAGCAAGAAACGTGTGAGCTTCGTGAACGATGTAGCTTCCTTTGAGTAGAAAAGTGAGTGCGTTTACATGAAACGAAGTCTTGCTTGTAGGAAGACACAGAGCCTGGCATTTAACTCCATTTCTGAAGGGAAATACACAGCAAAGTTCTCATCCATGAAACACACTCTGCTTTAGAGCAAGAAGCATGCTCTTGCTTTCTAGAGTCTCTAATACGGCAGGTCACATGAGTGGGCTCAGAACAAAAGAACCGTGTTTCCTACACACACGGACCATATCTAGAACAATCTGCTTCTGAAACTGATACAAACCACAGGTCCTCTAACATCCAATGCTTTTGAGTTAAGAGCGAGAAACGTGTGAGCTTCCTGAACGATGTAGCTTTGTTTGAGCTGAAAAGTGACAGCATTTACCTGAAATGAAGTCTTGTTTGTAGGAAGACACAGAGCCTGGCATTTAACTCCGTTTCTGAAGGGAAACACACAGCACAGTGCTCATCCATGTAACACACTCTGCTTTAGAGCCAGAAGCACGCTCTTGCTTTCTAGAGTCTCGAATAAGGCGGGAAACGTGAGTGTGCTCAGAAAAAATAAACCGTGTTTCCTACACACACGGACCATATCTAGTTCAACTCTGCTTCAGAAACTGATAGAAACCACAGGGCCTCTAACATCCAATGCTTTTCAGTTAAGAGCGAGAAACGTGTGAGCTTCGTGAACGATGTAGCTTCATTTGAGATTATAGTGAGTGCGTTTACCCAAAACGAAGTCTTCAGTGTAAAAGACAAAGAACCTGGCATTTAACTCAGTTTCTGAAGGGAAATAAACACAGCACAGTTCTCATCCATGAAACACACTCTGCTTTAGAGCAAGAAGCACGCTCTTGCTTTCTAGAGTCTCTAATAAGGCGGGAAACGTGAGTGTGCTCAGAACAAAAGAACCGTGTTTCCTACACACATTGACCATATCTAGTTCAACTCTGCTTCTGAAACTGATACAAACCACAGGGCATCTAACATCCAATGCTTTTCAGTTAAGAGCGAAAAACGTGAGAGCTTCGTGAACTATGTAGCTTCGTTTGAGATGATAGTGAGTGCGTTTACCCGAAACGAAGTTTGATTGTAAAAGACAAAGAACCTGGCATTTAACTCAGTTTCTGACGGGAAACACACAGCACAGTTCTCATCCATGAAACACACTCTGCATTAGAGCAAGAAGCATGCTCTTGCTTTCTAGAGTCTCTAATAAGGCGGGAAACGTGAGTGGGCTCAGAACAAAAGAACCGTGTTTCCTACACACACGGACCATACCTAGTTCAACTCTGATTCTGAAACTGATACAAACCACTGGTCCTCTAACATCCAATGCTTTTCAGTTAAGAGCGAGAAACGTGTGAGCTTCGTGAATGATGTAGCTTCATTTGAGATGATATTGAGTGCGTTTACCCTAAACGAAGTCTTGATTGTAAAAGACAAAGAACCTGGCATTTAACTCCGTTTCTGAAGGGAAACACACAGCACAGTTCTCATCCATGAAACACACTCTGCTTTAGAGCAAGAACATGCTCTTGTTTTCTAGACTCTATAATAAGGCAGGAAACGTGAGTGGGCTCAGAACAAACGATCCATGGTTCCTACACACACGGACCATATCTAGTTCAACTCTGCTTCTGAAACTGATACAAACCACAGTTCCTCTAACATCCAATGCTTTTCAAATAAGAGCAAGAAACGTGTGAGCTTCATGAACGATGTAGCTTCATTTGAGCTGAAAAGTGTGTGCGTTTACCTGAAATGAAGTTTGGCTTGTAGGAAGTCACAGACACTGGCACGTAACTCTGTTTTTGAACGGAAACACACAGCACAGTTCTCATCCATGAAACACACTCTGCTTTAGAGCAAGAAGCAGGCTCTTGCAGTCTATAGTTTCTAATAAGGAGGGAAACGTGAGTGTGTTCAGAACTAAAGAACCGTGTTTCCTACACACACGGACCATATCTAGTTCAACTCTGCTTCTGAAACTGATACAAACCACAGGGCCTCTAACATCCAATGCTTTTCAGTTAAGAGCGAGAAACGTGTGTGCTTCCTGAACGATGTAGCTTTGTTTGAGCGGAAAAGTGACAGCGTTTACCTGAAACGAAGTCCTGTTTGTAGGAAGACACAGAGCCTGGCATTTAACTCCGTTTCTGAAGGGAAACACACAGCACAGTTCTCATCCATGAAACACACTCTGCTTTAGAGCAAGAAGCATGCTCTTGCTTTCTAGAGTCTTAATAAGGCAGGAAACGTGATGTGCTCAGAAGAAAAGAACCGTGTTTCCTACACACACGGACCATATCTAGTTCAACTCTGCTTCAGAAACTGATACAAACCACAGGTTTTCTAACATCCAATGCTTTAGAGTTAAGAGCGAGAAACGTGTGAGCTTCGTGAACGATGTAGCTTCCTTTGAGTAGAAAAGTGAGTGCGTTTACCTGAAACGAAATCTTACTTGTAGGAAGACACAGAGCCTGGCATTTAACTCCATTTCTGAAGGGAAATACACAGCAAAGTTCTTATCCATGAAAGACACTGTGCTTTAGAGCAAGAAGCATGCTCTTGCTTTCTAGAGTCTCTAATACGGCAGGTAACGTGAGTGGGCTCAGAACAAAAGAACCGTGTTTCCTACACACACGGACCATATCTAGAACAATCTGCTTCTGAAACTGATACAAACCACAGGTCCTCTAACATCCAATGCTTTTCAGTTAAGAGCGAGAAACGTGTGTGCTTCCTGAACGATATAGCTTCCTTTGAGCTGAAAAGTGTGTGCGTTTACCTGAAATGAAGTCTGGCTTGTAGGAAGTCACAGACACTGGCACGTGACTCCGTTTTTGAACGGAAACACACAGCACAGTTCTCATCCATGAAACACACACTGCTTTAGAGCAAGAAGCACGCTATTGCTTTCTAGATTCTCTAATAAGGCGGGAAACATGACTGAGCTCAGAAAAAAAGAACCGTGTTTCCTACACACACGGACAATATCTAGTTCAAATCTGCTTCTGAAACTGATACAAACCACAGGGCCTCTAACATCCAATGCTTTTCAGTTAAGAGCGAGAAACGTGTGAGCTTCCTGAACGATGTAGCTTTGTTTGAGCGGAAAAGTGACAGCGTTTACCGGAAACGAAGTCTTGTTTGTAGGAAGACACAGAGCCTGGCATTTAACTCCGTTTCTGAAGGGAAAAACACAGCACAGTTCTCATCCATGAAACACACTCTGCTTTAGAGCAAGAAGCATGCTCTTGCTTTCTAGAGTCTCTAATAAGGCGGGAAACGTGAGTGTGCTCAGAACAAAAGAACCGTGTTTCCTACACACATTGACCATATCTAGTTCAACTCTGCTTCTGAAACTGATACAAACCACAGGGCATCTAACATCCAATGCTTTTCAGTTAAGAGCGAAAAACGTGAGAGGTTCGTGAACTATGTAGCTTCGTTTGAGATGATAGTGAGTGTGTTTACCTGAAACGAAGTCTTGATTGTAAAAGACAAAGAACCTGGCATTTAACTCAGTTTCTAACGGGAAACACACAGCACAGTTCTCATCCATGAAACACACTCTGCTTTAGAACAAGATGCACGCTCTTGCTTTCTAGAGTCTCTAATAAGGCGGGAAACGTGAATGGGCTCAGAACAAAAGAACCGTGTTTCCTACACACACGGACCATACCTAGTTCAACTCTGCTTCAGAAACTGATACAAACCACAGGGCCTCTAACATCCAATTCTTTTCAGTTAAGAGCGAGAAACGTGTGAGCTTCGTGAATGATGTAGCTTCGTTTGAGCTGAAATTGAGTTCTTATACCCGAAACGAAGTCTTGATTGTAAAATACACAGTGCCTGGCATTTAACTCCGTTTATGAAGGGAAACATACAGCACAGTTCTCATCCATGAAACACACTCTGCTTTAGAGCAAGAAGCAGGCTCTTGCAGTCTATAGTCTCTAATAAGGAGGGAAACGTGAGTGTGTTCAGAACAAAAGAACCGTGTTTCCTACACACACGGACCATATCTAGTTCAACTCTGATTCTGAAACTGATACAAACCTCAGGTCCTCTAACATCCAATGCTTTTCAGTTAAGAGCGAGAAACGTGTGAGCTTCCTGAACGATGTAGCTTTGTTTGAGCGGAAAAGTGACAGCGTTTACCTGAAACGAAGTCTTGTTTGTAGGAAGACACAGAGCCTGGCATTTAACTCCGTTTCTGAAGGGAAACACACAGCACAGTTCTCATCCATGAAACACACTCTGCTTTAGAGCAAAAAGCAGGCTCTTGCATTCTAGAGTCTTAATAAGGCAGGAAACGTGATGTGCTCAGAAGAAAAGAACCGTGTTTCCTACACACACGGACCATATCTAGTTCAACTCTGCTTCAGAAACTGATACAAACCACAGGGCCTCTAACATCCAATTCTTTTCAGTTAAGAGCGAGAAACATGTGAGCTTCGTGAATTATGTAGCTTCGTTTGAGCTGAAATTGAGTTCTTATACCCGAAACGAAGTCTTGATTGTAAAATACACAGTGCCTGGCATTTAACTCCGTTTATGAAGGGAAACATACAGCACAGTTCTCATCCATGAAACACACTCTGCTTTAGAGCAAGATGCAGGCTCTTGCAGTCTATAGTCTCTAATAAGGAGGGAAACGTGAGTGTGTTCAGAACAAAAGAACCGTGTTTCCTACACACACGGACCATATCTAGTTCAACTCTGCTTCTGAAACTGATACAAACCACAGTTCCTCTAACATCCAATGCTTTTCAGTTAAGAGCGAGAAACATGTGAGCTTCCTGAACGATGTAGCTTTGTTTGAGCGGAAAAGTGACAGCGTTTACCTGAAACGAAGTCTTGTTTTAGGAAGACACAGAGCCTGGCATTTAACTCCGTTTCTGAAGGGAAACACACAGCACAGTTCTCATCCATGAAACACACTCTGCTTTAGAGCAAGAATCAGGCTCTTGCATTCTAGAGTCTTAATAAGGCAGGAAACGTGATGTGCTCAGAAGAAAAGAACCGTGTTTCCTACACACACGGACCATATCTAGTTCAACTCTGCTAAAGAAACTGATACAAACCACAGGTCCTCTAACATCCAATGCTTTAGAGTTAAGAGCGAGAAACGTGTGAGCTTCGTGAACGATGTAGCTTCCTTTGAGTAGAAAAGTGAGTGCGTTTACCTGAAACGAAGTCTTGCTTGTAGGAAGACACAGAGCCTGGCATTTAACTCCATTTCTGAAGGGAAATAAACAGCAAAGTTCTCATCCATGAAACACACTCTGCTTTAGAGCAAGAAGCATGCTCTTGCTTTCTAGAGTCTCTAATACGGCAGGTAACGTGAGTGGGCTCAGAACAAAAGAACCGTGTTTCCTACACACACGGACCATATCTAGAACAATCTGCTTCTGAAACTGATACAAACCAAAGGTCCTCTAACATCCAATGCTTTTCAGTTAAGAGCAAGAAACGTGTGAGCTTCCTGAACGATATAGTTCCCTTTGAGCTGAAAAGTGTGTGCGTTTACCTGAAATGAAGTCTGGCTTGTAGGAAGTCACAGACACTGGCACGTGACTCCGTTTTTGAACGGAAACACACAGCACAGTTCTCATCCATGAAACACACTCTGCTTTAGAGCAAGAAACACGCTATTGCTTTCTAGATTCTCTAATAAGGCAGGAAACATGAATGAGCTCAGAAAAAAAGAACCGTGTTTCCTACACACACGGACAATATCTAGTTCAACTCTGCTTCTGAAACTGATACAAACCACAGGTCCTCTAACATCCAATGCTTTTCAGTTAAGAGCGAGAAACGTGTGAGCTTCCTGAACGATGTAGCTTTGTTTGAGCGGAAAAGTGACATCGTTTACCTGAAACGAAGTCTTGTTTGTAGGAAGACACAGAGCCTGGCATTTAACTCCGTTTCTGAAGGGAAACACACAGCACAGTTCTCATCCATGAAACACACTCTGCTTTAGAGCAAGAAGCATGCTCTTGCTTTCTAGAGTCTCTAATAAGGCGGGAAACGTGAGTGGGCTCAGAACAAAAGAACCGTGTTTCCTACACACATTGACCATATCTAGTTCAACTCTGCTTCTGAAACTGATACAAACCACAGGGCATCTAACATCCAATGCTTTTCAGTTAAGAGCGAAAAACGTGAGAGCTTCGTGAACTATGTAGCTTCGTTTGAGATGATAGTGAGTGCGTTTACCCGAAACGAAGTCTTGATTGTAAAAGACAAAGAACCTGGCATTTAACTCAGATTCTGACGGGAAACACACAGCACAGTTCTCATCCATGAAACACACTCTGCTTTAGAGCAAGATGCACGCTCTTGCTTTCTAGAGTCTCTAATAAGGCGGGAAACGTGAGTGGGCTCAGAACAAAAGAACCGTGTTTCCTACACACACGGACCATACCTAGTTCAACTCTGCTTCAGAAACTGAAACAAACCACAGGGCCTCTAACATCCAATTCTTTTCAGTTAAGAGCGAGAAACGTGTGAGCTTCGTGAATGATGTAGCTTCGTTTGAGCTGAAATTGAGTTCTTATACCCGAAACGAAGTCTTGATTGTAAAATACACAGTGCCTGGCATTTAACTCCGTTTATGAAGGGAAACATACAGCACAGTTCTCATCCATGAAACACACTCTGCTTTAGAGCAAGAAGCAGGCTCTTGCAGTCTATAGTCTCTAATAAGGAGGGAAACGTGAGTGTGTTCAGAACAAAAGAACCGTGTTTCCTACACACACGGACCATATCTAGTTCAACTCTGCTTCTGAAACTGATACAAACCACAGGTCCTCTAACATCCAATGCTTTTCAGTTAAGAGCGAGAAACGTGTGTGCTTCCTGAAGGATGTAGCTTTGTTTGAGCGGAAAAGTGACAGCGTTTACCTGAAACGAAGTCTTGTTTGTAGGAAGACACAGAGCCTGGCATTTAACTCCGTTTCTGAAGGGAAACACACAGCACAGTTCTCATCCATGAAACACACTCTGCTTTAGAGCAAGAAGCATGCTCTTGCTTTCTAGAGTCTTAATAAGGCAGGAAACGTGATGTGCTCAGAAGAAAAGAACCGTGTTTCCTACACACACGGACCATATCTAGTTCAACTCTGCTTCAGAAACTGATACAAACCACAGGTTTTCTAACATCCAATGCTTTAGAGTTAAGAGCGAGAAACGTGTGAGCTTCGTGAACGATGTAGCTTCCTTTGAGTAGAAAAGTGAGTGCGTTTACCTGAAACGAAGTCTTACTTGTAGGAAGACACAGAGCCTGGCATTTAACTCCATTTCTGAAGGGAAATACAAAGCAAAGTTCTCATCCATGAAACACACTCTGCTTTAGAGCAAGAAGCATGCTCTTGCTTTCTAGAGTCTCTAATACGGCAGGTAACGTGAGTGGGCTCAGAACAAAAGAACCGTGTTTCCTACACACACGGACCATATCTAGAACAATCTGCTTCTGGAACTGATACAAACCACAGGTCCTCTAACATCCAATGCTTTTCAGTTAAGAGCGAGAAACGTGTGAGCTTCCTGAACGATATAGCTTCCTTTGAGCTGAAAAGTGTGTGCGTTTACCTGAAATGAAGTCTGGCTTGTAGGAAGTCACAGACACTGGCACGTGACTCCGTTTTTGAACGGAAACACACAGCACAGTTCTCATCCATGAAACACACTCTGCTTTAGAGCAAGAAGCATGCTCTTGCTTTCTAGAGTCTTAATAAGGCAGGAAACGTGATGTGCTCAGAACAAAAGAACCGTGTTTCCTACACACACGGACCATATCTAGTTCAACTCTGCTTCAGAAACTGATACAAACCACAGGTTTTCTAACATCCAATGCTTTAGAGTTAAGAGCGAGAAACGTGTGAGCTTCGTGAACGATGTAGCTTCCTTTGAGTAGAAAAGTGAGTGCGTTTACCTGAAACGAAGTCTTACTTGTAGGAAGACACAGAGCCTGGCATTTAACTCCATTTCTGAAGGGAAATACACAGCAAAGTTCTTATCCATGAAAGACACTGTGCTTTAGAGCAAGAAGCATGCTCTTGCTTTCTAGAGTCTCTAATACGGCAGGTAACGTGAGTGGGCTCAGAACAAAAGAACCGTGTTTCCTACACACACGGACCATATCTAGAACAATCTGCTTCTGAAACTGATACAAACCACAGGTCCTCTAACATCCAATGCTTTTCAGTTAAGAGCGAGAAACGTGTGAGCTTCCTGAACGATATAGCTTCCTTTGAGCTGAAAAGTGTGTGCGTTTACCTGAAATGAAGTCTGGCTTGTAGGAAGTCACAGACACTGGCACGTGACTCCGTTTTTGAAAGGAAACACACAGCACAGCTCTCATCCATGAAACACACTCTGCTTTAGAGCAAGAAACACGCTATTGCTTTCTAGATTCTCTAATAAGGCAGGAAACAAGAATGAGCTCAGAAAAAAAGAACCGTGTTTCCTACACACACGGACAATATCTAGTTCAACTCTGCTTCTGAAACTGATACAAACCACAGGTCCTCTAACATCCAATGCTTTTCAGTTAAGAGCGAGAAACGTGTGAGCTTCCTGAACGATGTAGCTTTGTTTGAGCGGAAAAGTGACAGCGTTTACCTGAAACGAAGTCTTGTTTGTAGGAAGACACAGAGCCTGGCATTTAACTCCGTTTGTGAAGGGAAACACACAGCACAGTTCTCATCCATGAAACACACTCTGCTTTAGAGCAAGAAGCAGGCTCTTGCATTCTAGAGTCTTAATAAGGCAGGAAACGTGATGTGCTCAGAAGAAAAGAACCGTATTTCCTACACACACGGACCATATCTAGTTCAACTCTGCTTCAGAAACTGATACAAACCACAGGTCCTCTAACATCCAATGCTTTAGAGTTAAGAGCGAGAAACGTGTGAGCTTCGTGAACGATGTAGCTTCCTTTGAGTAGAAAAGTGAGTGCGTTTACCTGAAACGAAGTCTTGCTTGTAGGAAGACACAGAGCCTGGCATTTAACTCCATTTCTGAAGGGAAATACACAGCAAAGTTCTCATCCATGAAACACACTCTGCTCTAGAGCAAGAAGCATGCTCTTGCTTTCTAGAGTCTCTAATACGGCAGGTCACGTGAGTGGGCTCAGAACAAAAGAACCGTGTTTCCTACACACACGGACCATATCTAGAACAATCTCCTTCTGAAACTGATACAAACCACAGGTCCTCTAACATCCAATGCTTTTCAGTTAAGAGCGAGAAACGTGTGAGCTTCCTGAACGATGTAGCTTTGTTTGAGCTGAAAAGTGACAGCATTTACCTGAAATGAAGTCTTGTTTGTAGGAAGACACAGAGCCTGGCATTTAACTCCGTTTCTGAAGGGAAACACACAGCACAGTGCTCATCCATGAAACACACTCTGCTTTAGAGCCAGAAGCACGCTCTTGCTTTCTAGAGTCTCGAATAAGGCGGGAAACGTGAGTGTGCTCAGAAAAAATAAACCGTGTTTCCTACACACACGGACCATATCTAGTTCAACTCTGCTTCAGAAACTGATAGAAACCACAGGGCCTCTAACATCCAATGCTTTTCAGTTAAGAGCGAGAAACGTGTGAGCTTCGTGAACGATGTAGCTTCATTTGAGATTATAGGGAGTGCGTTTAACCGAAACGAAGTCTTCAGTGTAAAAGACAAAGAACCTGGCATTTAACTCAGTTTCTGAAGGGAAACACACAGCACAGTTCTCATCCATGAAACACACTCTGCTTTAGAGCAAGAAGCACGCTCTTGCTTTCAGGAGTCTCTAATAAGGCGGGAAACGTGAGTGTGCTCAGAACAAAAGAACCGTGTTTCCTACACACATTGACCATATCTAGTTCAACTCTGCTTCTGAAACTGATACAAACCACAGGGCATCTAACATCCAATGCTTTTCAGTTAAGAGCGAAAAACGTGAGAGCTTCGTGAACTATGTAGCTTCGTTTGAGATGATAGTGAGTGCGTTTACCCGAAACGAAGTCTTGATTGTAAAAGACAAAGAACCTGGCATTTAACTCCGTTTCCGAAGGGAAACACACAGCACAGTTCTCATCCATGAAACACACTCTGCTTTAGAGCAAGAACATGCTCTTGTTTTCTAGACTCTATAATAAGGCAGGAAACGTGAGTGGGCTCAGAACAAACGATCCATGGTTCCTACACACACGGACCATATCTAGTTCAACTCTGCTTCTGAAACTGATACAAACCACAGTTCCTCTAACATCCAATGCTTTTCAAATAAGAGCAAGAAACGTGTGAGCTTCATGAACGATGTAGCTTCATTTGAGCTGAAAAGTGTGTGCGTTTACCTGAAATGAAGTTTGGCTTGTAGGAAGTCACAGACACTGGCACGTAACTCTGTTTTTGAACGGAAACACACAGCAAAGTTCTCATCCATGAAACACACTCTGCTTTAGAGCAAGATGCACGCTCTTGCTTTCTAGAGTCTCTAATAAGGCGGGAAACGTGAGTGGGCTCAGAACAAAAGAACCGTGTTTCCTACACACACGGACCATAACTAGTTCAACTCTGCTTCAGAAACTGATACAAACCACAGGGCCTCTAACATCCAATTCTTTTCAGTTAAGAGCGAGAAACGTGTGAGCTTCGTGAACGATGTAGCTTCGTTTGAGCTGAAATTGAGTTCTTATACCCGAAACGAAGTCTAGATTGTAAAATACACAGTGCCTGGCATTTAACTCCGTTTATGAAGGGAAACATACAGCACAGTTCTCATCCATGAAACACACTCTGCTTTAGAGCAAGAAGCAGGCTCTTACTGTCTATAGTCTCTAATAAGGAGGGAAACGTGAGTGTGCTCAGAACAAAAGAACCGTGTTTCCTACACACACGGACCATATCTAGTTCAACTCCGCTTCTGTAACTGATACAAACCACAGTTCCTCTAACATCCAATGCTTTTCAGTTAAGAGCGAGAAACATGTGAGCTTCCTGAACGATGTAGCTTTGTTTTTAGCGGAAAAGTGACAGCGTTTACCTGAAACGAAGTCTTGTTTTAGGAAGACACAGAGCCTGGCATTTAACTCCGTTTCTGAAGGGAAACACACAGCACAGTTCTCATCCATGAAACACACTCTGCTTTAGAGCAAGAAGCAGGCTCTTGCATTCTAGAGTCTTAATAAGGCAGGAAACGTGATGTGCTCAGAAGAAAAGAACCGTGTTTCCTACACACACGGACCATATCTAGTTCAACTCTGCTAAAGAAACTGATACAAACCACAGGTCCTCTAACATCCAATGCTTTAGAGTTAAGAGCGAGAAACGTGTGAGCTTCGTGAACGATGTAGCTTCCTTTGAGTAGAAAAGTGAGTGCGTTTACCTGAAACGAAGTCTTGCTTGTAGGAAGACACAGAGCCTGGCATTTAACTCCATTTCTGAAGGGAAATAAACAGCAAAGTTCTCATCCATGAAACACACTCTGCTTTAGAGCAAGAAGCATGCTCTTGCTTTCTAGAGTCTCTAATACGGCAGGTAACGTGAGTGGGCTCAGAACAAAAGAACCGTGTTTCCTACACACACGGACCATATCTAGAACAATCTGCTTCTGAAACTGATACAAACCAAAGGTCCTCTAACATCCAATGCTTTTCAGTTAAGAGCAAGAAACGTGTGAGCTTCCTGAACGATATAGTTCCCTTTGAGCTGAAAAGTGTGTGCGTTTACCTGAAATGAAGTCTGGCTTGTAGGAAGTCACAGACACTGGCACGTGACTCCGTTTTTGAACGGAAACACACAGCACAGTTCTCATCCATGAAACACACTCTGCTTTAGAGCAAGAAACACGCTATTGCTTTCTAGATTCTCTAATAAGGCAGGAAACATGAATGAGCTCAGAAAAAAAGAACCGTGTTTCCTACACACACGGACAATATCTAGTTCAACTCTGCTTCTGAAACTGAGACAAACCACAGGTCCTCTAACATCCAATGCTTTTCAGTTAAGAGCGAGAAACGTGTGAGCTTCGTGAACGATGGAGCTTCCTTTGAGATGATAGTGAGTGCGTTTACCCGAAACGAAGTCTTTAGTGTAAAAGACAAAGAACCTGGCATTTAACTCCGTTTCTGAAGGGAAACACACAGCACAGTTCTCATCCATGAAACACACTCTGCTTTAGAGCAAGAAGCATGCTCTTGCTTTCTAGAGTCTCTAATAAGGCGGGAAACGTGAGTGTGCTCAGAACAAAAGAACCGTGTTTCCTACACACACGGACCATATCTAGTTCAACTCTGCTTCAGAAACTGATACAAACCACAGGTTTTCTAACATCCAATGCTTTAGAGTTAAGAGCGAGAAACGTGTGAGCTTCGTGAACGATGTAGCTTCCTTTGAGTAGAAAAGTGAGTGCGTTTACCTGAAACGAAGTCTTACTTGTAGGAAGACACAGAGCCTGGCATTTAACTCCATTTCTGAAGGGAAATACAAAGCAAAGTTCTCATCCATGAAACACACTCTGCTTTAGAGCAAGAAGCATGCTCTTGCTTTCTAGAGTCTCTAATACGGCAGGTAACGTGAGTGGGCTCAGAACAAAAGAACCGTGTTTCCTACACACACGGACCATATCTAGAACAATCTGCTTCTGAAACTGATACAAACCAAAGGTCCTCTAACATCCAATGCTTTTCAGTTAAGAGCAAGAAACGTGTGAGCTTCCTGAACGATATAGTTCCCTTTGAGCTGAAAAGTGTGTGCGTTTACCTGAAATGAAGTCTGGCTTGTAGGAAGTCACAGACACTGGCACGTGACTCCGTTTTTGAACGGAAACACACAGCACAGTTCTCATCCATGAAACACACTCTGCTTTAGAGCAAGAAACACGCTATTGCTTTCTAGATTCTCTAATAAGGCAGGAAACATGAATGAGCTCAGAAAAAAAGAACCGTGTTTCCTACACACACGGACAATATCTAGTTCAACTCTGCTTCTGAAACTGATACAAACCACAGGTCCTCTAACATCCAATGCTTTTCAGTTAAGAGCGAGAAACGTGTGAGCTTCGTGAACGATGGAGCTTCATTTGAGATGATAGTGAGTGCGTTTACCCGAAACGAAGTCTTTAGTGTAAAAGACAAAGAACCTGGCATTTAACTCAGTTTCTGAAGGGAAACACACAGCACAGTTCTCATCCATGAAACACACTCTGCTTTAGAGCAAGAAGCATGCTCTTGCTTTCTAGAGTCTTAATAAGGCAGGAAACGTGATGTGCTCAGAAGAAAAGAACCGTGTTTCCTACACACACGGACCATATCTAGTTCAACTCTGCTTCAGAAACTGATACAAACCACAGGTTTTCTAACATCCAATGCTTTAGAGTTAAGAGCGAGAAACGTGTGAGCTTCGTGAACGATGTAGCTTCCTTTGAGTAGAAAAGTGAGTGCGTTTACCTGAAACGAAGTCTTACTTGTAGGAAGACACAGAGCCTGGCATTTAACTCCATTTCTGAAGGGAAATACAAAGCAAAGTTCTCATCCATGAAACACACTCTGCTTTAGAGCAAGAAGCATGTTCTTGCTTTCTAGAGTCTCTAATACGGCAGGTAACGTGAGTGGGCTCAGAACAAAAGAACCGTGTTTCCTACACACACGGACCATATCTAGAACAATCTGCTTCTGAAACTGATACAAACCACAGGTCCTCTAACATCCAATGCTTTTCAGTTAAGAGCGAGAAACGTGTGAGCTTCCTGAACGATATAGCTTCCTTTGAGCTGAAAAGTGTGTGCGTTTACCTGAAATGAAGTCTGGCTTGTAGGAAGTCACAGACACTGGCACGTGACTCCGTTTTTGAACGGAAACACACAGCACAGTTCTCATCCATGAAACACACTCTGCTTTAGAGCAAGAAACATGCTATTGCTTTCTAGATTCTCTAATAAGGCAGGAAACATGAATGAGCTCAGAAAAAAAGAACCGTGTTTCCTACACACACGGACAATATCTAGTTCAACTCTGCTTCTGAAACTGATACAAACCACAGGTCCTCTAACATCCAATGCTTTTCAGTTAAGAGCGAGAAACGTGTGAGCTTCCTGAACGATGTAGCTTTGTTTGAGCGGAAAAGTGACAGCGTTTACCTGAAACGAAGTCTTGTTTGTAGGAAGACACAGAGCCTGGCATTTAACTCCGTTTCTGAAGGGAAACACACAGCACAGTTCTCATCCATGAAACACACTCTGCTTTAGAGCAAGAAGCAGGCTCTTGCAGTCTATAGTCTCTAATAAGGAGGGAAACGTGAGTGTGTTCAGAACAAAAGAACCGTGTTTCCTACACACACGGACCATATCTAGTTCAACTCTGCTTCTGAAACTGATACAAACCACAGGTCCTCTAACATCCAATGCTTTTCAGTTAAGAGCGAGAAACGTGTGTGCTTCCTGAACGATGTAGCTTTGTTTGAGCGGAAAAGTGACAGCGTTTACCTGAAACGAAGTCTTGTTTGTAGGAAGACACAGAGCCTGGCATTTAACTCCGTTTCTGAAGGGAAACACACAGCACAGTTCTCATCCATGAAACACACTCTGCTTTAGAGCAAGAAGCAGGCTCTTGCATTCTAGAGTCTTAATAAGGCAGGAAACGTGATGTGCTCAGAAGAAAAGAACCGTATTTCCTACACACACGGACCATATCTAGTTCAACTCTGCTTCAGAAACTGATACAAACCACAGGTCCTCTAACATCCAATGCTTTAGAGTTAAGAGCGAGAAACGTGTGAGCTTCGTGAACGATGTAGCTTCCTTTGAGTAGAAAAGTGAGTGCGTTTACCTGAAACGAAGTCTTGCTTGTAGGAAGACACAGAGCCTGGCATTTAACTCCATTTCTGAAGGGAAATACACAGCAAAGTTCTCATCCATGAAACACACTCTGCTCTAGAGCAAGAAGCATGCTCTTGCTTTCTAGAGTCTCTAATACGGCAGGTCACGTGAGTGGGCTCAGAACAAAAGAACCGTGTTTCCTACACACACGGACCATATCTAGAACAATCTGCTTCTGAAACTGATACAAACCACAGGTCCTCTAACATCCAATGCTTTTCAGTTAAGAGCGAGAAACGTGTGAGCTTCCTGAACGATGTAGCTTTGTTTGAGCTGAAAAGTGACAGCATTTACCTGAAATGAAGTCTTGTTTGTAGGAAGACACAGAGCCTGGCATTTAACTCCGTTTCTGAAGGGAAACACACAGCACAGTGCTCATCCATGAAACACACTCTGCTTTAGAGCCAGAAGCACGCTCTTGCTTTCTAGAGTCTCGAATAAGGCGGGAAACGTGAGTGTGCTCAGAAAAAATAAACCGTGTTTCCTACACACACGGACCATATCTAGTTCAACTCTGCTTCAGAAACTGATAGAAACCACAGGGCCTCTAACATCCAATGCTTTTCAGTTAAGAGCGAGAAACGTGTGAGCTTCGTGAACGATGTAGCTTCATTTGAGATTATAGGGAGTGCGTTTAACCGAAACGAAGTCTTCAGTGTAAAAGACAAAGAACCTGGCATTTAACTCAGTTTCTGAAGGGAAACACACAGCACAGTTCTCATCCATGAAACACACTCTGCTTTAGAGCAAGAAGCACGCTCTTGCTTTCAGGAGTCTCTAATAAGGCGGGAAACGTGAGTGTGCTCAGAACAAAAGAACCGTGTTTCCTACACACATTGACCATATCTAGTTCAACTCTGCTTCTGAAACTGATACAAACCACAGGGCATCTAACATCCAATGCTTTTCAGTTAAGAGCGAAAAACGTGAGAGCTTCGTGAACTATGTAGCTTCGTTTGAGATGATAGTGAGTGCGTTTACCCGAAAGGAAGTCTTGATTGTAAAAGACAAAGAACCTGGCATTTAACTCCGTTTCCGAAGGGAAACACACAGCACAGTTCTCATCCATGAAACACACTCTGCTTTAGAGCAAGAACATGCTCTTGTTTTCTAGACTCTATAATAAGGCAGGAAACGTGAGTGGGCTCAGAACAAACGATCCATGGTTCCTACACACACGGACCATATCTAGTTCAACTCTGCTTCTGAAACTGATACAAACCACAGTTCCTCTAACATCCAATGCTTTTCAAATAAGAGCAAGAAACGTGTGAGCTTCATGAACGATGTAGCTTCATTTGAGCTGAAAAGTGTGTGCGTTTACCTGAAATGAAGTTTGGCTTGTAGGAAGTCACAGACACTGGCACGTAACTCTGTTTTTGAACGGAAACACACAGCAAAGTTCTCATCCATGAAACACACTCTGCTTTAGAGCAAGATGCACGCTCTTGCTTTCTAGAGTCTCTAATAAGGCGGGAAACGTGAGTGGGCTCAGAACAAAAGAACCGTGTTTCCTACACACACGGACCATAACTAGTTCAACTCTGCTTCAGAAACTGATACAAACCACAGGGCCTCTAACATCCAATTCTTTTCAGTTAAGAGCGAGAAACGTGTGAGCTTCGTGAACGATGTAGCTTCGTTTGAGCTGAAATTGAGTTCTTATACCCGAAACGAAGTCTAGATTGTAAAATACACAGTGCCTGGCATTTAACTCCGTTTATGAAGGGAAACATACAGCACAGTTCTCATCCATGAAACACACTCTGCTTTAGAGCAAGAAGCAGGCTCTTACTGTCTATAGTCTCTAATAAGGAGGGAAACGTGAGTGTGCTCAGAACAAAAGAACCGTGTTTCCTACACACACGGACCATATCTAGTTCAACTCCGCTTCTGTAACTGATACAAACCACAGTTCCTCTAACATCCAATGCTTTTCAGTTAAGAGCGAGAAACATGTGAGCTTCCTGAACGATGTAGCTTTGTTTTTAGCGGAAAAGTGACAGCGTTTACCTGAAACGAAGTCTTGTTTTAGGAAGACACAGAGCCTGGCATTTAACTCCGTTTCTGAAGGGAAACACACAGCACAGTTCTCATCCATGAAACACACTCTGCTTTAGAGCAAGAAGCAGGCTCTTGCATTCTAGAGTCTTAATAAGGCAGGAAACGTGATGTGCTCAGAAGAAAAGAACCGTGTTTCCTACACACACGGACCATATCTAGTTCAACTCTGCTAAAGAAACTGATACAAACCACAGGTCCTCTAACATCCAATGCTTTAGAGTTAAGAGCGAGAAACGTGTGAGCTTCGTGAACGATGTAGCTTCCTTTGAGTAGAAAAGTGAGTGCGTTTACCTGAAACGAAGTCTTGCTTGTAGGAAGACACAGAGCCTGGCATTTAACTCCATTTCTGAAGAGAAATAAACAGCAAAGTTCTCATCCATGAAACACACTCTGCTTTAGAGCAAGAAGCATGCTCTTGCTTTCTAGAGTCTCTAATACGGCAGGTAACGTGAGTGGGCTCAGAACAAAAGAACCGTGTTTCCTACACACACGGACCATATCTAGAACAATCTGCTTCTGAAACTGATACAAACCAAAGGTCCTCTAACATCCAATGCTTTTCAGTTAAGAGCAAGAAACGTGTGAGCTTCCTGAACGATATAGTTCCCTTTGAGCTGAAAAGTGTGTGCGTTTACCTGAAATGAAGTCTGGCTTGTAGGAAGTCACAGACACTGGCACGTGACTCCGTTTTTGAAGGGAAACACACAGCACAGTTCTCATCCATGAAACACACTCTGCTTTAGAGCAAGAAACACGCTATTGCTTTCTAGATTCTCTAATAAGGCAGGAAACATGAATGAGCTCAGAAAAAAAGAACCGTGTTTCCTACACACACGGACAATATCTAGTTCAACTCTGCTTCTGAAACTGATACAAACCACAGGTCCTCTAACATCCAATGCTTTTCAGTTAAGAGCGAGAAACGTGTGAGCTTCGTGAACGATGGAGCTTCATTTGAGATGATAGTGAGTGCGTTTACCCGAAACGAAGTCTTTAGTGTAAAAGACAAAGAACCTGGCATTTAACTCAGTTTCTGAAGGGAAACACACAGCACAGTTCTCATCCATGAAACACACTCTGCTTTAGAGCAAGAAGCATGCTCTTGCTTTCTAGAGTCTCTAATAAGGCGGGAAACGTGAGTGTGCTCAGAACAAAAGAACCGTGTTTCCTACACACATTGACCATATCTACTTCAACTCTGCTTCTGAAACTGATACAAACCACAGGGCATCTAACATCCAATGCTTTTCAGTTAAGAGCGAAAAACGTGAGAGCTTCGTGAACTATGTAGCTTCGTTTGAGATGATAGTGAGTGCGTTTACCCGAAACGAAGTCTTGATTGTAAAAGACAAAGAACCTGGCATTTAACTCAGTTTCTGATGGGAAACACACAGCACAGTTCTCATCCATGAAACACACTCTGCTTTAGAGCAAGATGCACGCTCTTGCTTTCTAGAGTCTCTAATAAGGCGGGAAACGTGAGTGGGCTCAGAACAAAAGAACCGTGTTTCCTACACACACGGACCATACCTAGTTCAACTCTGCTTCAGAAACTGAAACAAACCACAGGGATTCTAACATCCAATTCTTTTCAGTTAAGAGCGAGAAACGTGTGAGCTTCCTGAACGATATAGCTTCCTTTGAGCTGAAAAGTGTGTGCGTTTACCTGAAATGAAGTCTGGCTTGTAGGAAGTCACAGACACTGGCACGTGACTCCGTTTTTGAACGGAAACACACAGCACAGTTCTCATCCATGAAACACACACTGCTTTAGAGCAAGAAGCACGCTATTGCTTTCTAAATTCTCTAATAAGGCGGGAAACATGACTGAGCTCAGAAAAAAAGAACCGTGTTTCCTACACACACGGACAATATCTAGTTCAAATCTGCTTCTGAAACTGATACAAACCACAGGTCCTCTAACATCCAATGCTTTTCAGTTACGAGCGAGAAACGTGTGAGCTTCCTGAACGATGTAGCTTTGTTTGAGCGGAAAAGTGACAGCGTTTACCTGAAACGAAGTCTTGTTTGTAGGAAGACACAGAGCCTGGCATTTAACTCCGTTTCTGAAGGGAAACACACAGCACAGTTCTCATCCATGAAACACACTCTGCTTTAGAGCAAGAAGCATGCTCTTGCTTTCTAGAGTCTCTAATAAGGCGGGAAACGTGAGTGTGCTCAGAACAAAAGAACCGTGTTTGCTACACACATTGACCATATCTAGTTCAACTCTGCTTCTGAAACTGATACAAACCACAGGGCATCTAACATCCAATGCTTTTCAATTAAGAGCGAAAAACATGAGAGCTTCGTGAACTATGTAGATTCGTTTGAGATGATAGTGAGTGCGTTTACCCGAAACGAAGTCTTGATTGTAAAAGACAAAGAACCTGGCATTTAACTCAGTTTCTAACGGGAAACACACAGCACAGTTCTCATCCATGAAACACACTCTGCTTTAGAGCAAGATGCACGCTCTTGCTTTCTAGAGTCTCTAATAAGGCGGGAAACGTGACTGGGCTCAGAACAAAAGAACCGTGTTTAATACACACACGGACCATACCTAGTTCAACTCTGCTTCAGAAACTGATACAAACCACAGGGCCTCTAACATCCAATTCTTTTCAGTTAAGAGCGAGAAACGTGTGAGCTTCGTGAATGATGTAGCTTCGTTTGAGCTGAAATTGAGTTCTTATACCCGAAACGAAGTCTTGATTGTAAAATACACAGTGCCTGGCATTTAACTCCGTTTATGAAGGGAAACATACAGCACAGTTCTCATCCATGAAACACACTCTGCTTTAGAGCAAGAAGCAGGCTCTTGCAGTCTATAGTCTCTAATAAGGAGGGAAACGTGAATGTGTTCAGAACAAAAGAACCGTGTTTCCTACACACACGGACCATATCTAGTTCAACTCTGCTTCTGAAACTGATACAAACCACAGGTCCTCTAACATCCAATGCTTTTCAGTTAAGAGCGAGAAACGTGTGAGCTTCCTGAACGATGTAGCTTTGTTTGAGGGGAAAAGTGACAGCGTTTACCTGAAACGAAGTCTTGTTTGTAGGAAGACACAGAGCCTGGCATTTAACTCCGTTTCTGAAGGGAAACACACAGCACAGTTCTCATCCATGAAACACACTCTGCTTTAGAGCAAGAGGCAGGCTCTTGCATTCTAGAGTCTTAATAATGCAGGAAACGTGATGTGCTCAGAAGAAAAGAACCGTGTTTCCTACACACACGGACCATATCTAGTTCAACTCTGCTTCAGAAACTGATACAAACCACAGGTCCTCTAACATCCAATGCTTTAGAGTTAAGAGCGAGAAACGTGTGAGCTTCGTGAACGATGTAGCTTCCTTTGAGTAGAAAAGTGAGTGCGTTTACCTGAAACGAAGTCTTGCTTGTAGGAAGACACAGAGCCTGGCATTTAACTCCATTTCTGAAGGGAAATACACAGCAAAGTTCTCATCCATGAAACACACTCTGCTTTAGAGCAAGAAGCATGCTCTTGCTTTCTAGAGTCTCTAATACGGCAGGTAACGTGAGTGGGCTCAGAACAAAAGAACCGTGTTTCCTACACACACGGACCATATCTAGAACAATCTGCTTCTGAAACTGATACAAACCACAGGTCCTCTAACATCCAATGCTTTTCAGTTAAGAGCGAGAAACGTGTGAGCTTCCTGAAAGATATAGTTCCCTTTGAGCTGAAAAGTGTGTGCGTTTACCTGAAATGAAGTCTGGCTTGTAGGAAGTCACAGACACTGGCACGTGACTCCGTTTTTGAACGGAAACACACAGCACAGTTCTCATCCATGAAACACACTCTGCTTTAGAGCAAGAAACACGCTATTGCTTTCTAGATTCTCTAATAAGGCAGGAAACATGAATGAGCTCAGAAAATAAGAACCGTGTTTCCTACACACACGGACAATATCTAGTTCAACTCTGCTTCTGAAACTGATACAAACCACAGGTCCTCTAACATCCAATGCTTTTCAGTTAAGAGCGAGAAACGTGTGAGCTTCCTGAACGATGTAGCTTTGTTTGAGCGGAAAAGTGACAGCGTTTACCTGAAACGAAGTCTTGTTTGTAGGAAGACACAGAGCCTGGCATTTAACTCCGTTTCTGAAGGGAAACACACAGCACAGTTCTCATCCATGAAACACACTCTGCTTTAGAGCAAGAAGCATGCTCTTTCATTCTAGAGTCTTAATAAGGCAGGAAACGTGATGTGCTCAGAATAAAAGAACCGTGTTTCCTACACACACGGACCATATCTAGTTCAACTCTGCTTCTGAAACTGATACAAACCACAGGTCCCTAACATCCAATGCTTTGAGGTAAGAGCGAGAATCTTGTGAGCTTCTTGAACGATGTACCTTCCTTTGAGCAGAAAAGTGAGTGTTTTTACCTGAAACGAAGTCTTGCTTGTAAGAAGACACAGAGCCTGGCAATTAACTCCAATTCTGAGGGAAATACACAGCAAAGTTCTCATCCATGAAACACACTCTGCTTTAGAGCAAGAAGCATGCTCTTGCTTTCTAGAGTCTCTAATACGGCAGGTAACGTGAGTGGGATCAGAACAATCGAACAGTGTTTCCTACACATACGGGCCATATCTAGAACAACTCTGCTTCTGAAACTGATACAAACCACAGGTCCTCTAACATCCAATGCTTTTCAGTTAAGAGCGAGAAACGTGTGAGCTTCCTGAACGATGTAGCTTTGTTTCAGCTGAAAAGTGACAGCGTTTACCTGAAACGAAGTCTTGTTTGTAGGAAGACACAGAGCCTGGCATTTAACTCCGTTTCTGAAGGGAAACACACAGCACAGTGCTCATCCATGAAACGCACTCTGCTTTAGAGCCAGAAGCACGCTCTTGCTTTCTTGAGTCTCTAATAAGGCGGGAAACGTGAGTGTGCTCAGAACAAAAGAACTGTGTTTCCTACACACACGGACCATATCTAGTTCAACTCTGCTTCAGAAACTGATAAAAACCACAGGGACTCTAACATCCAATTCTTTTCAGTTAAGAGCGAGAAACGTGTGAGCTTCGTGAACGATGTAGCTTCGTTTGAGCTGAAATTGAGTTCTTATACCGGAAACGAATTCTTGATTGTAAAATACACAGTGCCTGGCATTTAACTCCGTTTATGAAGGGAAACATACAGCACAGTTCTCATCCATGAAACACACTCTGCTTTAGAGCAAGAAGCAGGCTCTTGCTTCTATAGTCTCTAATAAGGAGAGAAACGTGAGTGTGTTCAGAACAAAAGAACCGTGTTTCCTACACACACGGACCATATCTAGTTCAACTCTGCTTCTGAAACTGATACAAACCACAGGGCCCCTAACATCCAATGCTTTTCAGTTAAGAGCGAGAAACGTGTGAGCTTCCTGAAAGATATAGCTTCCTTTGAGCTGAAAAGTGTGTGCGTTTACCTGAAATGAAGTCTGGCTTGTAGGAAGTCACAGACACTGGCACGTGACTCCGTTTTTGAACGGAAACACACAGCACAGTTCTCATCCATGAAACACACTCTGCTTTAGAGCAAGAAGCACGCTATTGCTTTCTAGATTCTATAATAAGGCGGGAAACATGACTGAGCTCAGAAAAAAAGAACCGTGTTTCCTACACACACGGACCATATCTAGTTCCACTCTGCTTCTGAAACTGATACAAACCACAGGTCCTCTAACATCCAATGCTTTTCAGTTAAGAGCGAGAAACGTGTGAGCTTCGTGAACGATGTAGCTTCATTGGAGATGATAGTGAGTGCGTTTACCCGAAACGAAGTCTTGATTGTAAAAGACAAAGAACCTGGCATTTAATTCCTTTTTTGAAGGGAAACACACAGCACAGTTCTCATCCATGAAACACACTCTGCTTTAGAGCAAGAAGCATGCTCTTGCTTTCTAGAGTCTCTAATAAGGCAGGAAACGTGAGTGTGCTCAGAACAAAAGAACCGTGTTTCCTACACACATTGACCATATCTAGTTCAACTCTGCTTCTGAAACTGATACAAACCACAGGGCCTCTAACATCCAATGCTTTTCAGTTAAGAGCGAAAAACGTGAGAGCTTCGTGAACTATGTAGCTTCGTTTGAGATGATAGTGAGTGCGTTTACCCGAAACGAAGTCTTGATTGTAAAAGACAAAGAACCTGGCATTTAACTCCGTTTCTGAAGGGAAACACACAGCACAGTTCTCATCCATGAAACACACTCTGCTGTAGAGCAAGAAGCATGCTCTTGCTTTCTAGAGTCTATAATAAGGCGGGAAACGTGAGTGGGCTCAGAACAAACGATCCATGTTTCCAACACACACGGACCATATCTAGTTCAACTCTGCTTCTGAAACTGATACAAACCACAGTTCCTCTAACATCCAATGCTTTTCTAATATGAGCAAGAAACGTGTGAGCTTCATGAACGATGTAGCTTCGTTTGAGCTGAAAAGTGAGGGTGTTTACCTGAAAAGAAGTCTTGCTTGTAGGAAGACACAGACACTGGCACGTAAATCCGTTTTTGAACGGAAACACACAGCACAGTTCTCATCCATGAAAACCCTCTGCTTTAGAGCAAGAAGCACGCTATTGCTTTCTAGATTCTCTAATAAGGCGGGAAACATGACTGAGCTCAGAAAAAAAGAACCGTGTTTCCTAGACACACGGACCATATCTAGTTCAACTCTGCTTCTGAAACTGATACAAACCACAGGTCCCTAACATCCAATGCTTTGAGGTAAGAGCGAGAATCGTGTGAGCTTCGTGAAGGATGTACCTTCCTTTGAGCAGAAAAGTGAGTGTGTTTACCTGAAACGAAGTCTTGCTTGTAGGAAGACACAGAGCCTGGCAATTAACTCCAATTCTGAGGGAAATACACAGCAAAGTTCTCATCCATGAAACACACTCTGCTTTAGAGCAAGAAGCATGCTCTTGCTTTCTAGAGTCTCTAATACGGCAGGTAACGTGAGTGGGCTCAGAACAATTGAACAGTGTTTCCTACACACACGGGCCATATCTAGAACAACTCTGCTTCTGAAACTGATACAAACCACAGGTCCTCTAACATCCAATGCTTTTCAGTTAAGAGCGAGAAACGTGTGAGCTTCCTGAACGATGTAGCTTTGTTTCAGCTGAAAAGTGACAGCGTTTACCTGAAACGAAGTCTTGTTTGTAGGAAGACACAGAGCCTGGCATTTAACTCCGTTTCTGAAGGGAAACACACAGCACAGTGCTCATCCATGAAACACACTCTGCTTTAGAGCCAGAAGCATGCTCTTGCTTTCTAGAGTCTCGAATAAGGCGGGAAACGTGAGTGTGCTCAGAACAAAAGAACCGTGTTTCCTACACACACGGACCATATCTAGTTCAACTCTGCTTCAGAAACTGATAAAAACCACAGGGACTCTAACATCCAATGCTTTTCAGTTAAGCGCGAGAAACGTGTGAGCTTCATGAATGATATAGCTTCATTTGAGATGATATTAGTGCTTTACTCGAAACGAAGTCTTGATTGTAAAAGACAAAGAACCTGGCCTTTAACTCCGTTTCTGAAGGGAAACACACAGCACAGTTCTCATCTATGAAACACACTCTGCTGTAGAGCAAGTAGCATGCTCTTGCTTTCTAGAGTCTATAATAAGGCGGGAAACGTGAGTGGGCTCAGAACAAACGATCCATGTTTCCTACACACACGGACCATACCTAGTTCAACTCTGCTTCTGAAACTGATACAATCCACAGGGCCTCTAACATCCAATTCTTTTCAGTTAAGAGCGAGAAACGTGTGAGCTTCGTGAACGATGTAGCTTCGTTTGAGCTGAAATTGAGTTCTTTTACCCGAAACGAATTCTTGATTGTAAAATACACAGTGCCTGGCATTTAACTCCGTTTATGAAGGGAAACATACAGCACAGTTCTCATCCATGAAACACACTCTGCTTTAGAGCAAGAAGCAGGCTCTTGCTGTCTATAGTCTCTAATAAGGAGGGAAACGTGAGTGTGTTCAGAACAAAAGAACCGTGTTTCCTACACACATGGACCATATCTAGTTCAACTCTGCTTCTGAAACTCATACAAACCACAGGGCCCCTAACATCCAATGCTTTTCAGTTAAGAGCGAGAAACGTGTGAGCTTCCTGAACGATATAGCTTCCTTTGAGCTGAAAAGTGTGTGCTTTTACCTGAAATGAAGTCTGGCTTGTAGGAAGTCACAGACACTGGCACGTGACTCCGTTTTTGAACGGAAACACACAGCACAGTTCTCATCCATGAAACACACTCTGCTTTAGAGCAAGAAGCACGCTATTGCTTTCTAGATTCTCTAATAAGGCGGGAAACATGACTGAGCTCAGAAAAAAAGAACCGTGTTTCCTACACACACGGACCATATCTACTTCAACTCTGCTTCTGAAACTGATACAAACCACAGGTCCTCTAACATCCAATGCTTTTCAGTTAAGAGCGAGAAACGTGTGAGCTTCCTGAACGATGTAGCTTTGTTTGAGCGGAAAGTGACAGCGTTTCCCTGAAACGAAGTCTTGTGTGTAGGAAGACACAGAGCCTGGCATTTAACTCCGTTTCTGAAGGGAAACACACAGCACAGTTCTCATCCATGAAACACACTCTGCTTTAGAGCCAGAAGCACGCTCTTGCTTTCTAGAGTCTCGAATAAGGCGGGAAACGTGAGTGTGCTCAGAACAAAAGAACCGTGTTTCCTACACACACGGACCATATCTAGTTCAACTCTGCTTCAGAAACTGATACAAACCACAGGGCCTCTAACATCCAATGCTTTTCAGTTAAGAGGGAGAAACATGTGAGCTTCGTGAAAGATGTAGCTTCATTGGAGATGATAGGGAGTGCGTTTACCCGAAACGAAGTCTTCAGTGTAAAAGACAAAGAACCTGGCCTTTAACTACGTTTCTGAAGGGAAACACACAGCACAGTTCTCATCTATGAAACACACTCTGCTGTAGAGCAAGAAGCATGGTCTTGCTTTCTAGAGTCTATAATAAGGCGGGAAACGTGAGTGGGCTCAGAACAAACGATCCACGTTTCCTACACACACGGACCATATCTAGTTCAACTCTGCTTCTGAAACTGATACAAACCACAGGGCCTCTAACATCCAATTCTTATCAGTTAAGAGCGAGAAACGTGTGAGCTTCGTGAACTATGTAGCTTCGTTTGAGATGATAGTGAGTGCGTTTACCCGAAACGAAGTCTTGATTGTAAAAGACAAAGAACCTGGCATTTAACTCCGTTTCTGAAGGGAAACACACAGCACAGTTCTCATCCATGAAACACACTCTGCTGTAGAGCAAGAAGCATGCTCTTGCTTTCTAGAGTCTATAATAAGGCGGGAAACGTGAGTGGGCTCAGAACAAACGATCCATGTTTCCAACAAACACGGACCATATCTAGTTCAACTCTGCTTCTGAAACTGATACAAACCACAGTTCCTCTAACATCCAATGGTTTTCAAATAAGAGCAAGAAACGTGTGAGCTTCATGAACGATGTAGCTTCGTTTGAGCTGAAAAGTGAGGGCGTTTACCTGAAAAGAAGTCTTGCTTGTAGGAAGACACAGACACTGGCATGTAAATCCGTTTTTGAACGGAAACACACAGCACAGGTCTCATCCATGAAACACACTCTGTTTAGAGCAAGATGCACGCTCTGGCTTTCTAGAGTCTTAATAAGCGGGAAACGTGATGTGCTCAGAAGAAAAGAACCGTGTTTCCTACACACACGGACCATATCTAGTTCAACTCAGCTTCTGAAACTGATGCAAATCACAGGGCCTCTAACATCCAATGCTTTTCAGTTAAGAGCGAGAAACGTGTGAGCTTCCTAAACGATGTAGCTTTGTTTGAGCTGAAAAGTGAGTGCGTTTACCTGAAACGAAGTCTTGCTTGTAGGAAGACACAGAGCCTGGCATTTAACTCCGTTTCTGAAGGGAAATACACAGCAAAGTTCTCATCCATAAAACTCACTCTGCTTTAGAGCAAGAAGCATGCTCTTGCTTTCTAGAGTCTCTAATAAGGCAGGTAACGTGAGTGGGCTCAGAACAAAAGAACCGTGTTTCCTACACACACGGACCATATCTAGAACAACTATGCTTCTGAAACTGATACAAACCACAGGTCCTCTAACATCCAATGCTTTTCAGTTAAGAGCGAGAAACGTGTGAGCTTCCTGAACGATGCAGCTTTGTTTGAGCTGAAAAGTGACAGCGTTTACCTGAAAAGGAAGTCTTGTTTGTAGGAAGACACAGAGCCTGGCATTTAACTCCGTTTCTGAAGGGAAATACACAGCACAGTGCTCATCCATGAAACACACTCTGCTTTAGAGCCAGAAGCACGCTCTTGCTTTCTAGAGTCTCGAATAAGGCGGGAAACGTGAGTGTGCTCAGAACAAACGAACCGTGTTTGCTACACACACGGACCATATCTAGTTCAACTCTGCTTCTGAAGCTGATACAAACCACAGGGCCTCTAACATCCAATGCTTTTCAGTTAAGAGCGAGAAACGTGTGAGCTTCGTGAACGATGTAGCTTCCTTTGAGCTGAAAGTGAGTTCTTATACCCGAAACGAAGTCTTGATTGTAAAAGACACAGTGCCTGGCATTTAACTCCGTTTCTGAAGGGAAACACACAGCACAGTGCTCATCCATGAAACACACTCTGCTTTAGAGCCAGAAGCATGCTCTTGCTTTCTAGAGTCTCGAATAAGGCGGGAAACGTGAGTGTGCTCAGAACAAAAGAACCGTGTTTCCTACACACACGGACCATATCTAGTTCAACTCTGCTTCAGAAACTGATAAAAACCACAGGGACTCTAACATCCAATGCTTTTCAGTTAAGCGCGAGAAACGTGTGAGCTTCGTGAATGATATAGCTTCATTTGAGATGATATTAGTGCTTTACTCGAAACGAAGTCTTGATTGTAAAAGACAAAGAACCTGGCCTTTAACTCCGTTTCTGAAGGGAAACACACAGCACAGTTCTCATCTATGAAACACACTCTGCTGTAGAGCAAGAAGCATGCTCTTGCCTTCTAGAGTCTATAATAAGGCGGTAAACGTGAGTGGGCTCAGAACAAACGATCCATGTTTCCTACACACACGGACCATACCTAGTTCAACTCTGCTTCTGAAACTGATACAAACCACAGGGCCTCTAACATCCAATTCTTTTCAGTTAAGAGCGAGAAACGTGTGAGCTTCGTGAACGATGTAGCTTCGTTTGAGCTGAAATTGAGTTCTTATACCCGAAACGAATTCTTGATTGTAAAATACACAGTGCCTGGCATTTAACTCCGTTTATGAAGGGAAACATACAGCACTGTTCTCATCCATGAAACTCACTCTGCTTTAGAGCAAGAAGCATGCTCTTGCTTTCTAGAGTCTCTAATAAGGCAGGTAACGTGAGTGGGCTCAGAACAAAAGAACCGTGTTTCCTACACACACGGACCATATCTAGAACAACTATGCTTCTGAAACTGATACAAACCACAGGTCCTCTAACATCCAATGCTTTTCAGTTAAGAGCGAGAAACGTGTGAGCTTCCTGAACGATGCAGCTTTGTTTGAGCTGAAAAGTGACAGCGTTTACCTGAAAAGGAAGTCTTGTTTGTAGGAAGACACAGAGCCTGGCATTTAACTCCGTTTCTGAAGGGAAATACACAGCACAGTGCTCATCCATGAAACACACTCTGCTTTAGAGCCAGAAGCACGCTCTTGCTTTCTAGAGTCTCGAATAAGGCGGGAAACGTGAGTGTGCTCAGAACAAACGAACCGTGTTTGCTACACACACGGACCATATCTAGTTCAACTCTGCTTCTGAAGCTGATACAAACCACAGGGCCTCTAACATCCAATGCTTTTCAGTTAAGAGCGAGAAACGTGTGAGCTTCGTGAACGATGTAGCTTCCTTTGAGCTGAAAGTGAGTTCTTATACCCGAAACGAAGTCTTGATTGTAAAAGACACAGTGCCTGGCATTTAACTCCGTTTCTGAAGGGAAACACACAGCACAGTGCTCATCCATGAAACACACTCTGCTTTAGAGCCAGAAGCATGCTCTTGCTTTCTAGAGTCTCGAATAAGGCGGGAAACGTGAGTGTGCTCAGAACAAAAGAACCGTGTTTCCTACACACACGGACCATATCTAGTTCAACTCTGCTTCAGAAACTGATAAAAACCACAGGGACTCTAACATCCAATGCTTTTCAGTTAAGCGCGAGAAACGTGTGAGCTTCGTGAATGATATAGCTTCATTTGAGATGATATTAGTGCTTTACTCGAAACGAAGTCTTGATTGTAAAAGACAAAGAACCTGGCCTTTAACTCCGTTTCTGAAGGGAAACACACAGCACAGTTCTCATCTATGAAACACACTCTGCTGTAGAGCAAGAAGCATGCTCTTGCTTTCTAGAGTCTATAATAAGGCGGGAAACGTGAGTGGGCTCAGAACAAACGATCCATGTTTCCTACACACACGGACCATACCTAGTTCAACTCTGCTTCTGAAACTGATACAAACCACAGGGCCTCTAACATCCAATTCTTTTCAGTTAAGAGCGAGAAACGTGTGAGCTTCGTGAACGATGTAGCTTCGTTTGAGCTGAAATTGAGTTCTTATACCCGAAACGAATTCTTGATTGTAAAATACACAGTGCCTGGCATTTAACTCCGTTTATGAAGGGAAACATACAGCACAGTTCTCATCCATGAAACACACTCTGCTTTAGAGCAAGAAGCAGGCTCTTGCTGTCTATAGTCTCTAATAAGGAGGGAAACGTGAGTGTGTTCAGAACAAAAGAACCGTGTTTCCTACACACATGGACCATATCTAGTTCAACTCTGCTTCTGAAACTCATACAAACCACAGGGTCCCTAACATCCAATGCTTTTCAGTTAAGAGCGAGAAACGTGTGAGCTTCCTGAACGATATAGCTTCCTTTGAGCTGAAAAGTGTGTGCGTTTACCTGAAATGAAGTCTGGCTTGTAGGAAGTCACAGACACTGGCACGTGACTCCGTTTTTGAACGGAAACACACAGCACAGTTCTCATCCATGAAACACACTCTGCTTTAGATCAAGAAGCACGCTATTGCTTTCTAGATTCTCTAATAAGGCGGGAAACATGACTGAGCTCAGAAAAAAAGAACCGTGTTTCCTACACACACGGACCATATCTACTTCAACACTGCTTCTGAAACTGATACAAACCACAGGTCCTCTAACATCCAATGCTTTTCAGTTAAGAGCGAGAAACGTGTGAGCTTCCTGAACGATGTAGCTTTGTTTGAGCGGAAAGTGACAGCGTTTACCTGAAACGAAGTCTTGTTTGTAGGAAGACACAGAGCCTGGCATTTAACTCCGTTTCTGAAGGGAAATACACAGCACAGTTCTCATCCATGAAACACACTCTGCTTTAGAGCCAGAAGCACGCTCTTGCTTTCTAGAGTCTCGAATAAGGCGGGAAACGTGAGTGTGCTCAGAACAAAAGAACCGTGTTTCCTACACACACGGACCATATCTAGTTCAACTCTCCTTCAGAAACTGATACAAACCACAGGGCCTCTAACATCCAATGCTTTTCAGTTAAGAGGGAGAAACGTGTGAGCTTCGTGAACGATGTAGCTTCATTGGAGATGATAGGGAGTGCGTTTACCCGAAACGAAGTCTTGATTGTAAAAGACAAAGAACCTGGCCTTTAACTACGTTTCTGAAGGGAAACACACAGCACAGTTCTCATCCATGAAACACACTCTGTTTAGAGCAAGATGCACGCTCTGGCTTTCTAGAGTCTTAATAAGCGGGAAACGTGATGTGCTCAGAAGAAAAGAACCGTGTTTCCTACACACACGGACCATATCTAGTTCAACTCAGCTTCTGAAACTGATGCAAATCACAGGGCCTCTAACATCCAATGCTTTTCAGTTAAGAGCGAGAAACGTGTGAGCTTCCTAAACGATGTAGCTTTGTTTGAGCTGAAAAGTGAGTGCGTTTACCTGAAACGAAGTCTTGCTTGTAGGAAGACACAGAGCCTGGCATTTAACTCCGTTTCTGAAGGGAAATACACAGCAAAGTTCTCATCCATAAAACTCACTCTGCTTTAGAGCAAGAAGCAAGCTCTTGCTTTCTAGAGTCTCTAATAAGGCAGGTAACGTGAGTGGGCTCAGAACAAAAGAACCGTGTTTCCTACACACACGGACCATATCTAGAACAACTATGCTTCTGAAACTGATACAAACCACAGGTCCTCTAACATCCAATGCTTTTCAGTTAAGAGCGAGAAACGTGTGAGCTTCCTGAACGATGCAGCTTTGTTTGAGCTGAAAAGTGACAGCGTTTACCTGAAAAGGAAGTCTTGTTTGTAGGAAGACACAGAGCCTGGCATTTAACTCCGTTTCTGAAGGGAAATACACAGCACAGTGCTCATCCATGAAACACACTCTGCTTTAGAGCCAGAAGCACGCTCTTGCTTTCTAGAGTCTCGAATAAGGCGGGAAACGTGAGTGTGCTCAGAACAAACGAACCGTGTTTGCTACACACACGGACCATATCTAGTTCAACTCTGCTTCTGAAGCTGATACAAACCACAGGGCCTCTAACATCCAATGCTTTTCAGTTAAGAGCGAGAAACGTGTGAGCTTCGTGAACGATGTAGCTTCCTTTGAGCTGAAAGTGAGTTCTTATACCCGAAACGAAGTCTTGATTGTAAAAGACACAGTGCCTGGCATTTAACTCCGTTTCTGAAGGGAAACACACAGCACAGTGCTCATCCATGAAACACACTCTGCTTTAGAGCCAGAAGCATGCTCTTGCTTTCTAGAGTCTCGAATAAGGCGGGAAACGTGAGTGTGCTCAGAACAAAAGAACCGTGTTTCCTACACACACGGACCATATCTAGTTCAACTCTGCTTCAGAAACTGATAAAAACCACAGGGACTCTAACATCCAATGCTTTTCAGTTAAGCGCGAGAAACGTGTGAGCTTCGTGAATGATATAGCTTCATTTGAGATGATATTAGTGCTTTACTCGAAACGAAGTCTTGATTGTAAAAGACAAAGAACCTGGCCTTTAACTCCGTTTCTGAAGGGAAACACACAGCACAGTTCTCATCTATGAAACACACTCTGCTGTAGAGCAAGAAGCATGCTCTTGCTTTCTAGAGTCTATAATAAGGCGGGAAACGTGAGTGGGCTCAGAACAAACGATCCATGTTTCCTACACACACGGACCATACCTAGTTCAACTCTGCTTCTGAAACTGATACAAACCACAGGGCCTCTAACATCCAATTCTTTTCAGTTAAGAGCGAGAAACGTGTGAGCTTCGTGAACGATGTAGCTTCGTTTGAGCTGAAATTGAGTTCTTATACCCGAAACGAATTCTTGATTGTAAAATACACAGTGCCTGGCATTTAACTCCGTTTATGAAGGGAAACATACAGCACAGTTCTCATCCATGAAACACACTCTGCTTTAGAGCAAGAAGCAGGCTCTTGCTGTCTCTAGTCTCTAATAAGGAGGGAAACGTGAGTGTGTTCAGAACAAAAGAACCGTGTTTCCTACACACATGGACCATATCTAGTTCAACTCTACTTCTGAAACTCATACAAACCACAGGGCCCCTAACATCCAATGCTTTTCAGTTAAGAGCGAGAAACGTGTGAGCTTCCTGAACGATATAGCTTCCTTTGAGCTGAAAAGTGTGTGCGTTTACCTGAAATGAAGTCTGGCTTGTAGGAAGTCACAGACACTGGCACGTGACTCCGTTTTTGAACGGAAACACACAGCACAGTTCTCATCCATGAAACACACTCTGCTTTAGAGCAAGAAGCACGCTATTGCTTTCTAGATTCTCTAATAAGGCGGGAAACATGACTGAGCTCAGAAAAAAAGAACCGTGTTTCCTACACACACGGACCATATCTACTTCAACACTGCTTCTGAAACTGATACAAACCACAGGTCCTCTAACATCCAATGCTTTTCAGTTAAGAGCGAGAAACGTGTGAGCTTCCTGAACGATGTAGCTTTGTTTGAGCGGAAAGTGACAGCGTTTACCTGAAACGAAGTCTTGTTTGTAGGAAGACACAGAGCCTGGCATTTAACTCCGTTTCTGAAGGGAAACACACAGCACAGTTCTCATCCATGAAACACACTCTGCTTTAGAGCCAGAAGCACGCTCTTGCTTTCTAGAGTCTCGAATAAGGCGGGAAACGTGAGTGTGCTCAGAACAAAAGAACCGTGTTTCCTACACACACGGACCATATCTAGTTCAACTCTCCTTCAGAAACTGATACAAACCACAGGGCCTCTAACATCCAATGCTTTTCAGTTAAGAGGGAGAAACGTGTGAGCTTCGTGAACGATGTAGCTTCATTGGAGATGATAGGGAGTGCGTTTACCCGAAACGAAGTCTTGATTGTAAAAGACAAAGAACCTGGCCTTTAACTACGTTTCTGAAGGGAAACACACAGCACAGTTCTCATCTATGAAACACACTCTGCTGTAGAGCAAGAAGCATGGTCTTGCTTTCTAGAGTCTATAAAAAGGCGGGAAACGTGAGTGTGCTCAGAACAAAAGAACCGTGTTTCCTACACACACGGACCATATCTAGTTCAACTCTGCTTCTGAAACTCATACAAACCACAGTTCCTCTAACATCCAATGGTTTTCAAATAAGAGCAAGAAACGTGTGAGCTTCATGAACGATGTAGCTTCGTTTGAGCTGAAAAGTGAGGGCGTTTACCTGAAAAGAAGTCTTGCTTGTAGGAAGACACAGACACTGGCATGTAAATCCGTTTTTGAACGGAAACACACAGCACAGTTCTCATCCATGAAACACACTCTGTTTAGAGCAAGATGCACGCTCTGGCTTTCTAGAGTCTTAATAAGCGGGAAACGTGATGTGCTCAGAAGAAAAGAACCGTGTTTCCTACACACACGGACCATATCTAGTTCAACTCAGCTTCTGAAACTGATGCAAATCACAGGGCCTCTAACATCCAATGCTTTTCAGTTAAGAGCGAGAAACGTGTGAGCTTCCTAAACGATGTAGCTTTGTTTGAGCTGAAAAGTGAGTGCGTTTACCTGAAACGAAGTCTTGCTTGTAGGAAGACACAGAGCCTGGCATTTAACTCCGTTTCTGAAGGGAAATACACAGCAAAGTTCTCATCCATAAAACTCACTCTGCTTTAGAGCCAGAAGCAAGCTCTTGCTTTCTAGAGTCTCTAATAAGGCAGGTAACGTGAGTGGGCTCAGAACAAAAGAACCGTGTTTCCTACACACACGGACCATATCTAGAACAACTATGCTTCTGAAACTGATACAAACCACAGGTCCTCTAACATCCAATGCTTTTCAGTTAAGAGCGAGAAACGTGTGAGCTTCCTGAACGATGCAGCTTTGTTTGAGCTGAAAAGTGACAGCGTTTACCTGAAAAGGAAGTCTTGTTTGTAGGAAGACACAGAGCCTGGCATTTAACTCCGTTTCTGAAGGGAAATACACAGCACAGTGCTCATCCATGAAACACACTCTGCTTTAGAGCCAGAAGCACGCTCTTGCTTTCTAGAGTCTCGAATAAGGCGGGAAACGTGAGTGTGCTCAGAACAAACGAACCGTGTTTGCTACACACACGGACCATATCTAGTTCAACTCTGCTTCTGAAGCTGATACAAACCACAGGGCCTCTAACATCCAATGCTTTTCAGTTAAGAGCGAGAAACGTGTGAGCTTCGTGAACGATGTAGCTTCCTTTGAGCTGAAAGTGAGTTCTTATACCCGAAACGAAGTCTTGATTGTAAAAGACACAGTGCCTGGCATTTAACTCCGTTTCTGAAGGGAAACACACAGCACAGTGCTCATCCATGAAACACACTCTGCTTTAGAGCCAGAAGCATGCTCTTGCTTTCTAGAGTCTCGAATAAGGCGGGAAACGTGAGTGTGCTCAGAACAAAAGAACCGTGTTTCCTACACACACGGACCATATCTAGTTCAACTCTGCTTCAGAAACTGATAAAAACCACAGGGACTCTAACATCCAATGCTTTTCAGTTAAGCGCGAGAAACGTGTGAGCTTCGTGAATGATATAGCTTCATTTGAGATGATATTAGTGCTTTACTCGAAACGAAGTCTTGATTGTAAAAGACAAAGAACCTGGCCTTTAACTCCGTTTCTGAAGGGAAACACACAGCACAGTTCTCATCTATGAAACACACTCTGCTGTAGAGCAAGAAGCATGCTCTTGCTTTCTAGAGTCTATAATAAGGCGGGAAACGTGAGTGGGCTCAGAACAAACGATCCATGTTTCCTACACACACGGACCATACCTAGTTCAACTCTGCTTCTGAAACTGATACAAACCACAGGGCCTCTAACATCCAATTCTTTTCAGTTAAGAGCGAGAAACGTGTGAGCTTCGTGAACGATGTAGCTTCGTTTGAGCTGAAATTGAGTTCTTATACCCGAAACGAATTCTTGATTGTAAAATACACAGTGCCTGGCATTTAACTCCGTTTATGAAGGGAAACATACAGCACAGTTCTCATCCATGAAACACACTCTGCTTTAGAGCAAGAAGCAGGCTCTTGCTGTCTCTAGTCTCTAATAAGGAGGGAAACGTGAGTGTGTTCAGAACAAAAGAACCGTGTTTCCTACACACATGGACCATATCTAGTTCAACTCTGCTTCTGAAACTCATACAAACCACAGGGCCCCTAACATCCAATGCTTTTCAGTTAAGAGCGAGAAACGTGTGAGCTTCCTGAACGATATAGCTTCCTTTGAGCTGAAAAGTGTGTGCGTTTACCTGAAATGAAGTCTGGCTTGTAGGAAGTCACAGACACTGGCACGTGACTCCGTTTTTGAACGGAAACACACAGCACAGTTCTCATCCATGAAACACACTCTGCTTTAGAGCAAGAAGCACCCTATTGCTTTCTAGATTCTCTAATAAGGCGGGAAACATGACTGAGCTCAGAAAAAAAGAACCGTGTTTCCTACACACACGGACCATATCTACTTCAACACTGCTTCTGAAACTGATACAAACCACAGGTCCTCTAACATCCAATGCTTTTCAGTTAAGAGCGAGAAACGTGTGAGCTTCCTGAACGATGTAGCTTTGTTTGAGCGGAAAGTGACAGCGTTTACCTGAAACGAAGTCTTGTTTGTAGGAAGACACAGAGCCTGGCATTTAACTCCGTTTCTGAAGGGAAACACACAGCACAGTTCTCATCCATGAAACACACTCTGCTTTAGAGCCAGAAGCACGCTCTTGCTTTCTAGAGTCTCAAATAAGGCGGGAAACGTGAGTGTGCTCAGAACAAAAGAACCGTGTTTCCTACACACACGGACCATATCTAGTTCAACTCTCCTTCAGAAACTGATACAAACAACAGGGCCTCTAACATCCAATGCTTTTCAGTTAAGAGGGAGAAACGTGTGAGCTTCGTGAACGATGTAGCTTCATTGGAGATGATAGGGAGTGCGTTTACCCGAAACGAAGTCTTGATTGTAAAAGACAAAGAACCTGGCCTTTAACTACGTTTCTGAAGGGAAACACACAGCACAGTTCTCATCTATGAAACACACTCTGCTGTAGAGCAAGAAGCATGGTCTTGCTTTCTAGAGTCTATAATAAGGCGGGAAACGTGAGTGTGCTCAGAACAAACGATCCATGTTTCCTACACACACGGACCATATCTAGTTCAACTCTGCTTCTGAAACTGATACAAACCACAGGGCCTCTAACATCCAATTCTTATCAGTTAAGAGCGAGAAACGTGTGAGCTTCGTGAACTATGTAGCTTTGTTTGAGATGATAGTGAGTGCGTTTACCCGAAACGAAGTCTTGATTGTAAAAGACAAAGAACCTGGCATTTAACTCCGTTTCTGAAGGGAAACACACAGCACAGTTCTCATCCATGAAACACACTCTGCTGTAGAGCAAGAAGCATGCTCTTGCTTTCTAGAGTCTATAATAAGGCGGGAAACGTGAGTGGGCTCAGAACAAACGATCCATGTTTCCAACAAACACGGACCATATCTAGTTCAACTCTGCTTCTGAAACTGATACAAACCACAGTTCCTCTAACATCCAATGGTTTTCAAATAAGAGCAAGAAACGTGTGAGCTTCATGAACGATGTAGCTTCGTTTGAGCTGAAAAGTGAGGGCGTTTACCTGAAAAGAAGTCTTGCTTGTAGGAAGACACAGACACTGGCATGTAAATCCGTTTTTGAACGGAAACACACAGCACAGTTCTCATCCATGAAACACACTCTGTTTAGAGCAAGATGCACGCTCTGGCTTTCTAGAGTCTTAATAAGCGGGAAACGTGATGTGCTCAGAAGAAAAGAACCGTGTTTCCTACACACACGGACCATATCTAGTTCAACTCAGCTTCTGAAACTGATGCAAATCACAGGGCCTCTAACATCCAATGCTTTTCAGTTAAGAGCGAGAAACGTGTGAGCTTCCTAAACGATGTAGCTTTGTTTGAGCTGAAAAGTGAGTGCGTTTACCTGAAACGAAGTCTTGCTTGTAGGAAGACACAGAGCCTGGCATTTAACTCCGTTTCTGAAGGGAAATACACAGCAAAGTTCTCATCCATGAAACTCACTCTGCTTTAGAGCAAGAAGCACGCTCTTGCTTTCTAGAATCTCGAATAAGGCGGGAAACGTGAGTGTGCTCAGAACAAACGAACCGTGTTTGCTACACACACGGACCATATCTAGTTCAACTCTGCTTCAGAAACTGATACAAACCACAGGGCCTCTAACATCCAATGCTTTTCAGTTAAGAGCGAGAAACGTGTGAGCTTCGTGAACGATGTAGCTTCCTTTGAGCTGAAAGTGAGTTCTTATACCCGAAACGAAGTCTTGATTGTAGAAGACACAGTGCCTGGCATTTAACTCCGTTTCTGAAGGGAAACACACAGCACAGTGCTCATCCATGAAACACACTCTGCTTTAGAGCCAGAAGCACGCTCTTGCTTTCTAGAGTCTCGAATAAGGCGGGAAACGTGAGTGTGCTCAGAACAAAAGAACCGTGTTTCCTACACACACGGACCATATCTAGTTCAACTCTGCTTCAGAAACTGATAAAAACCACAGGGACTCTAACATCCAATGCTTTTCAGTTAAGCGCGAGAAACGTGTGAGCTTCGTGAATGATATAGCTTCATTTGAGATGATATTAGTGCTTTACTCGAAACGAAGTCTTGATTGTAAAAGACAAAGAACCTGGCCTTTAACTCCGTTTCTGAAGGGAAACACACAGCACAGTTCTCATCTATGAAACACACTCTGCTGTAGAGCAAGAAGCAGGCTCTTGCTGTCTCTAGTCTCTAATAAGGAGGGAAACGTGAGTGTGTTCAGAACAAAAGAACCGTGTTTCCTACACACACGGACCATATCTAGTTCAACTCTGCTTCAGAAACTGGTAAAAACCACAGGGCCCCTAACATCCAATACTTTTCAGTTAAGAGCGAGAAACGTGTGAGATTCCTGAACGATATAGCTTCCTTTGAGCTGAAAAGTGTGTGCGTTTACCTGAAATGAAGTCTGGCTTGTAGGAAGTCACAGACACTGGCACGTGACTCAGTTTTTGAACGGAAACACACGGCACAGTTCTCATCCATGAAACACACCCTGCTTTAGAACAAGAAGCACGCTATTGCTTTCTAGATTCTCTAATAAGGCGAGAAACATGACTGAGCTCAGAAAAAAAGAACCGTGTTTCCTACACTCACGGACCATATCTTGTTCAACTCTGCTTCTGAAACTGATACAAACCACTGGTCCTATAACATCCAATGCTTTTTAGTTAAGAGCGAGAAACGTGTGAGCTTAGTGAACGATGTAGCTTCCTTTGAGATGATAGTGAGTGCGTTTACCCGAATCGAAGTCTTGATTGTAAAAGACAAAGAACCTGGCATTTAACTGTGTTTCTGAAGGGAAACACACAGCACAGTTTTCATCCATGAAAAACACTCTGCTTTAGAGCAAGAAGCAGGCTCTTGCTTTCTATAGTCTCTATTAAGGAGGGAAACGGGAGTGTGCTCAGAACAAAAGAACCGTGTTTCCTACACACACGGACCATATCTAGTTCAACTCTGCTTCTGAATCTGATACAAACCACAGGGCCTCTAACATCCAATGCTTTTCAGTTAAGAGCGAGAAACGTGTGAGCTTCCTGAACGATATAGCTTCCTTTGACCCGAAAAGAGTGTGCGTTTACCTGAAATGAAGTCTGGCTTGTAGGAAGACACAGACACTGGCAGGTAAGTCCGTTTTTGAACGGAAACACACAGCACAGTTCTCATCCATGAAACACACTCTGCTTTAGAGCAACAAGCACGCTATTGCTTTCTAGATTCTCTAATAAGGCGGGAAACGTGAGTGGGCTCAGAACAAACGATCCATGTTTCCTACACATACGGACCATATCTAGTTCAACTCTGCTTCTGAAACTGATACAAAGCACAGTTCCTCTAACATCCAATGCTTTTCAGATTAGAGCTAGAAACGTGTGAGCTTCATGAACTATGTAGCTTCGTTTGAGCTGAAAAGTGACAGAGTTTACCTGAAACGAAGTCTTCCTTGTAGGAAGACACAGAGCCTGGCATTGAACTCCGTATCTGAGGGGAAACACACAGCACAGTTCTCATCCATGAAACACACTCTGCTTTAGAGCAGGAAGCAGGCTCTTGCATTCTAGAGTCTTAATAAGGCAGGAAACGTGATGTGCTCAGAAGAAAAGAACCGTGTTTCCTACACACACTGACCATATCTAGTTCAACTCTGCTTCAGAAACTGATACAAACCACAGGTCCTCTAACATCCAATGCTTTAGAGTTAAGAGCGAGAAACGTGTGAGCTTCGTGAACGATGTAGCTTCCTTTGAGCAGAAAAGTGAGTGCGTTTACATGAAACGAAGTCTTGCTTGTAGGAAGACACAGAGCCTGGCATTTAACTCCATTTCTGAAGGGAAATACACAGCAAAGTTCTCATCCATGAAACACACTCTGCTTTAGAGCAAGAAGCATGCTCTTGCTTTCTAGAGTCTCTAATAAGGCAGGTAACGTGAGTGGGCTCAGAACAAAAGAACCGTGTTTCCTACACACACGGACCATATCTAGAACAATCTGCTTCTGAAACTGATACAAACCACAGGTCCTCTAACATCCAATGCTTTTCAGTTAAGAGCGAGAAACGTGTGAGCTTCCTGAACGATGTAGCATTGTTTGAGCTGAAAAGTGACAGCATTTACCTGAAACGTAGTCTTGTTTGTAGGAAGACACAGAGCCTGGCATTTATCTCCGTTTCTGAAGGGAAACACACATCACAGTTCTCATCCATGAAACACACTCTGCTGTAGAGCAAGAAGCATGCTCTTGCTTTCTAGAGTCTATAATAAGGCGGGAAACGTGAGTGGGCTCAGAACAAACGATCCATGTTTCCAACACACACGGACCATATCTAGTTCAACTCTGCTTCTGAAACTGATACAAACCACAGTTCCTCTAACATCCAATGCTTTTCAAATAAGAGCAAGAAACGTGTGAGCTTCATGAACGATGTAGCTTCGTTTGAGCTGAACAGTGAGGGCGTTTACCTGAAAAGAAGTCTTGCTTGTAGGAAGACACAGACACTGGCACGTAACTCCGTTTTTGAACGGAAACACACAGCACAGTTCTCATCCATGAAACACACTCTGCTTTAGAGCAAGAAGCACACTATTGCTTTCTAGATTCTCTAATAAGGCGGGAAACATGACTGAGCTCAGAAAAAAAGAACCGTGTTTCCTACACACACGGACCATATCTAGTTCAACTCTGCTTCTGAAAATGATACAAACCACAGGTCCCTAACATCCATTGCTTTTGAGGTAAGAGCGAGAATCGTGTGAGCTTCGTGAACGATGTACCTTCCTTTGAGCAGAAAAGTGAGTGTGTTTACCTGAAACAAAGTCTTGCTTGTAGGAAGACACAGAGCCTGGCAATTAACTCCAATTCTGAAGGGAAATACACAGCAAAGTTGTCATCCATGAAACACACTCTGCTTTAGAGCAAGAAGCATGCTCTTGCTTTCTAGAGTCTCTAATACGGCAGGTAACGTGAGTGGGCTCAGAAAAAAAGAACCGTGTTTCCTATACACACGGACCATATCTAGAACAACTCTGCTTCTGAATCTGATACAAACCACAGGTCCTCTAACATCCAATGCTTTTTAGTTAAGAGCGAGAAACGTGTGAGCTTCCTGAACGATGTAGCTTTGTTTGAGCTGAAAAGTGACAGCGTTTACCTGAAACGAAGTCTTGTTTGTAGGAAGACATAGAGCCTGGCATTTAACTCCGTTTCTGAAGGGAAACACACAGCACAGTGCTCATCCATGAAACACACTCTGCTTTAGAGCCAGAAGCACGCTCTTTCTTTCTAGAGTCTCTAATAAGGCGGGAAACGTGAGTGTGCTCAGAACAAAAGAACCGTGTTTCCTACACACACGGACCATATCTAGTTCAACTCTGCTTCAGAAACTGATACAAACCACAGGGACTCTAACATCCAATGCTTTTCAGTTAAGCGCGAGAAACGTGTGAGCTTCGTGAACGATGTAGCTTCATTTGAGATGATAGTGAGTGCGTTTACTCGAAACGAAGTCTTCATTGTAAAAGATAAAGAACCTGGCCTTCAACTCCGTTTCTGAAGGGAAACACACAGCACAGTTCTCATCTATGAAACACACTCTGCTGTAGAGCAAGAAGCATGCTCTTTCTTTCTAGAGTCTATAATAAGGCGGGAAACGTGAGTGGGCTCAGAACAAACGATCCATGTTTCCTACACACACGTACCATATCTAGTTCAACTCTGCTTCTGAAACTGATACAAACCACAGTTCCTCTAACATCCAATGCTTTTCAAATAAGAGCAAGAAACGTGTGAGCTTCATGAACGATGTAGCTTCGTTTGAGCTGAAAAGTGAGGGCGTTTACCTGAAAAGAAGTCTTGCTTGTAGGAAGACATAGAGCCTGGCATTGATCTCCCTATCTGAAGGGAAACACACAGCACAGTTCTCATCCATGAAACACACTCTGTTTAGAGCAAGATGCACGCTCTTGCTTTCTAGAGTCTCTAATAAGGCGGGAAAAGTGATGTGCTCTGGACAACAGAACCGTGTTTCCTACACACACGGACCATACCTAGTTCAACTCTGCTTCAGAAACTGATACAAACCACAGGGCCTCTAACATCCAATTCTTTTCAGTTAAGAGCGAGAAACGTGTGAGCTTCGTGAACGATGTAGCTTCGTTTGAGCTGAAAGTGAGTTCTTATACCCGAAACGAAGTCTTGATTGTAAAAGACACAGTGCCTGGCATTTCACTCCGTTTCTGAAGGGAAACACACAGCACAGTTCTCATCCATGAAACACACTCTGCTTTAGAGCAAGAAGCAGGCTCTTGCTTTCTATAGTATCTATTAAGGAGGGAAAATTAAGTGTGCTCAGAAAAAAAGAACCGTGTTTCCTACACACACGGACCATACCTAGTTCAACTCTGCTTCAGAAACTGATACAAACCACAGGGCCTCTAACATCCAATTCTTTTCAGTTAAGAGCGAGAAACGTGTGAGCTTCGTGAACGATGTAGCTTCGTTTGAGCTGAAAGTGAGTTCTTATACCCGAAACGAAGTCTTGATTGTAAAATACACAGTGCCTGGCATTTAACTCCATTTCTGAAGGGAAACACACAGCACAGTTCTCATCCTTGAAACACACTCCGCTGTAGAGCAAGAAGCATGCTCTTGCTTTCTAGAGTCTATAATAAGGCGGGAAACGTGAGTGGGCTCAGAACAAACGATCCATGTTTCCAACACACACGGACCATATCTAGTTCAACTCTGCTTCTGAAACTGATACAAACCACAGGCCCTCTAACATCCAATGCTTTTCAGTTAAGAGCGAGAAACGTGTGAGCTTCCTGAACGATGTAGCTTTGTTTGAGCTGAAAAGTGACAGCCTTTACCTGAAACGACGTCTTGTTTGTAGGAAGACATAGAGCCTGGCATTTAACTCCGTTTCTGAAGGGAAACACACAGCACAGTGCTCATCCATGAAACACACTCTGCTTTAGAGCCAGAAGCACGCTCTTTCTTTCTAGAGTCTCTAATAAGGCGGGAAACGTGAGTGTGCTCAGAACAAAAGAACCGTGTTTCCTACACACACGGACCATATCTAGTTCAACTCTGCTTCAGAAACTGATACAAACCACAGGGACTCTAACATCCAACGCTTTTCAGTTAAGCGCGAGAAACGTGTGAGCTTCGTGAACGATGTAGCTTCATTTGAGATGATAGTGAGTGCGTTTACTCGAAACGAAGTCTTCATTGTAAAAGACAAAGAACCTGGCCTTCAACTCCGTTTCTGAAGGGAAACACACAGCACAGTTCTCATCTATGAAACACACTCTGCTGTAGAGCAAGAAGCATGCTCTTTCTTTCTAGAGTCTATAATAAGGTGGGAAACGTGAGTGGGCTCAGAACAAACGATCCATGTTTCCTACACACATTGACCATATCTAGTTCAACTCTGCTTCTGAAACTGATACAAACCACAGTTCCTCTAACATCCAATGCTTTTCAAATAAGAGCAAGAAACGTGTGAGCTTCATGAACGATGTAGCTTCGTTTGAGCTGAAAAGTGAGGGCGTTTACCTGAAAAGAAGTCTTGCTTGTAGGAAGACATAGAGCCTGGCATTGATCTCCCTATCTGAAGGGAAACACACAGCACAGTTCTCATCCATGAAACACACTCTGTTTAGAGCAAGATGCACGCTCTTGCTTTCTAGAGTCTCTAATAAGGCGGGAAAAGTGATGTGCTCTGGACAACAGAACCGTGTTTCCTACACACACGGACCATACCTAGTTCAAATCTGCTTCAGAAACTGATACAAACCACAGGGCCTCTAACATCCAATGCTTTTCAGTTAAGAGCGAGAAACGTGTGAGCTTCGTGAACGATGTAGCTTCGTTTGAGCTGAAAGTGAGTTCTTATACCCGAAACGAAGTCTTGATTGTAAAATACACAGTGCCTGGCATTTAACTCTGTTTCTGAAGGGAAACACACAGCACAGTTCTCATCCTTGAAACACACTCCGCTGTAGAGTAAGAAGCATGCTCTTGCTTTCTAGAGTCTATAATAAGGCGGGAAACGTGAGTGGGCTCATAACAAACGATCCATGTTTCCAACACACACGGACCATATCTAGTTCAACTCTGCTTCTGAAACTGATACAAACCACAGTTCCTCTAACATCCAATGCTTTTCAAATAAGAGCAAGAAACGTGTGAGCTTCATGAACGATGTAGCTTCGTTTGAGCTGAAAAGTGAGGGCGTTTACCTGAAAAGAAATCTTGCTTGTAGGAAGACACAGAGCCTGGCATTGAACTCCGTTTCTGAAGGGAAACACATAGCACAGTTCTCATCCATGAAACACACTCTGCTTTAGAGCAAGAAGCACCCTCTTGCTTTCTAGAGTCTCTAATAAGGCGGGAAACATGACTGAGCTCAGAAAAAAAGAACCGTGTTTTCTACACACACGGACCATATCTAGTTCAACTCTGCTTCTGAAACTGATACAAACCACAGGTCCTCTAACATCCAATGCTTTTGAGGTAAGAGCGAGAATCGTGTGAACTTCGTGAACGATGTAGCTTCCTTTGAGCAGAAAAGTGAGTGTGTTTACCTGAAACGAAGTCTTGCTAGTAGGAAGACACAGAGCCTGGCATTTAACTCCATTTCTGAAGGGAAATACACAGCACAGTTCTCATCCATGAAACACACTCTGCTTTAGAGCAAGAAGCATGCACTTGCTTTCTAGAGTCTCTAATAAGGCAGGTAACGTGAGTGGGCTCAGAACAAAAGAACCGTGTTTCCTACACACAGAGACCATATCTAGAACAACTCTGCTTCTGAAACTGATACAAACCACAGGCCCTCTAACATCCAATGCTTTTCAGTTAAGAGCGAGAAACGTGTGAGCTTCCTGAACGATGTAGCTTTGTTTGAGCTGAAAAGTGACAGCATTTACCTGAAACGAAGTCTTGTTTGTAGGAAGACACAGAGCCTGGCATTTAACTCCGTTTCTGAAGGGAAACACACAGCACAGTGCTCATCCATGAAACACACTCTGCTTTAGAGCCAGAAGCACGCTCTTGCTTTCTAGAGTCTCGAATAAGGCGGGAAACGTGAGTGTGCTCAGAACAAAAGAACCGTGTTTCCTACACACACGGACCATATCTAGTTCAACTCTGCTTCAGAAACTGATACAAACCACAGGGCCTCTAACATCCAATGCTTTTCAGTTAAGAGAGAGAAACGTGTGAGCTTCGTGAACGATGTAGCTTCATTGGAGATGATAGTGAGTGCGTTTACCCGAAACGAAGTCTTGATTGTAAAAGACAAAGAACCTGGCATTTAACTCCGTTTCTGAAGGGAAACACACAGCACAGTTCTCATCCATGAAACACACTCTGCTTTAGAGCAAGAAGCATACTCTTGCTTTCTAGAGTCTCTAATAAGGCGGGAATCGTGAGTGTGCTCAGAACAAAAGAACTGTGTTTCCTACACACATTGACCATATCTAGTTCAACTCTGCTTCTGAAACTGATACAAACCACAGGGCCTCTAACATCCAATGCTTTTCAGTTAAGAGCGAAAAACGTGAGAGCTTCGTGAACTATGTAGCTTCGTTTGAGATGATAGTGAGTACGTTTACCCGAAACAAAGTCTTGATTGTAAAAGACAAAGAACCTGGCATTTAACTCCGTTTCTGCAGGGAAACACACAGCACAGTTCTCATCCATGAAACACACTCTGCTGTAGAGCAAGGAGCATGCTCTTGCTTTCTAGAGTCTATAATAAGGCAGGAAACGTGAGTGGGCTCAGAACAAACGATCCATGTTTCCAACACACATGGACCATATCTAGTTCAACTCTGCTTCTGAAACTGATACAAACCACAGTTCCTCTAACATCCAATGCTTTTCAAATAAGAGCAAGAAACGTGTGAGCTTCATGAACGATGTAGCTTCGTTTGAGCTGAACAGTGAGGGCGTTTACCTGAAAAGAAGTCTTGCTTGTAGGAAGACACAGACACTGGCACGTAACTCCGTTTTTGAACGGAAACACACAGCACAGTTCTCATCCATGAAACACACTCTGCTTTAGAGCAAGAAGCACACTATTGCTTTCTAGATTCTCTAATAAGGCGGGAAACATGACTGAGCTCAGAAAAAAAGAACCGTGTTTCCTACACACACGGACCATACCTAGTTCAACTCTGCTTCTGAAACTGATACAAATCACTGGTCCTCTAACATCCAATGCTTTTCAGTTAAGAGCGAGAAACGTGTGAGCTTCGTGAACGTTGTAGCTTCGTTTGAGCTGAAAGTGAGTTCTTATACCCGAAACGAAGTCTTGATTGTAAAAGACACAGTGCCTGGCATTTCACTCCGTTTCTGAAGAGAAACACACAGCACAGTTCTCATCCATGAAACACACTCTGCTTTAGAGCAAGAAGCACGCTCTTGCTTTCTATAGTATCTATTAAGGAGGGAAAATTAAGTGTCCTCAGAACAAAAGAACCATGTTTCCTACACACACGGACCATATCTAGTTCAACTCTGCTTCTGAAACTGATACAAACCACAGGGCCTCTAACATCCAATACTTTTCAGTTAAGAGCGAGAAACGTGTGAGCTTCCTGAACGATATAGATTCCATGAGCTGAAAAGTGTGTGCGTTTACCTGAAATGAAGTCTGGCTTGTAGGAAGACACAGACACTGGCATGTAACTCCGTTTTTGAACGGAAACACACAGCACAGTTCTCACCCATGAAACACACTCTGCTTTAGAGCAAGAAGCACACTATTGCTTTCTAGAGTCTCGAATTAGGCGGGAAACGTGAGTGTGCTCAGAACAAAAGAACCGTGTTTCCTACACACAGGGACCATATGTAGTTCAACTCTGCTTCAGAAACTGATAAAACCACAGGGCCTCTAACATCCAATGCTTTTCATTTAAGAACGAAAAACGTGAGAGCTTTCGTGAAATATGTAGCTTCGTTTGAGATGATAGTGAGTGCGTTTACCCGAAACGAAGTCTTGATTGTAAAAGACAAAGAACCTGGCAATTAACTCCGTTTCTGAAGGGAAACACACAGCACAGTTCTCATCCATGAAACACACTCTGCTTTAGAGCAAGAAGCATGCTCTTGTTTTCTAGAGGCTATAATAAGGCAGGAAACGTGAGTGGGCTCAGAACAAACGATCCATGGTTCCTACACACACGGACCATATCTAGTTCAACTCTGCTTCTGAAACTGATACAAACCACAGTTCCTCTAACATCCAATGCTTTTCAAATAAGAGCAAGAAACGTGTGAGCTTCATGAACGATGTAGCTTCGTTTGAGCTGTAAAGTGTGTGCGTTTACCTGAAATGAAGTCTGGCTTGTAGGAAGTGACAGACACTGGCACGTAACTCCGTTTTTGATCGGAAACACACAGCACAGTTCTCATCCATGAAACACACTCTGCTTTAGAGCAAGATGCACGCTCTTGCTTTCTAGAGTCTCTAATAAGGTGGGAAACGAGAGTGAGCCTAGAACAAAAGAACCGTGTTTCCTACACACACGGAACATACCTAGTTCAACTCTGCTTCAGAAACTGATACAAACCACAGGGCCTCTAACATCCAATTCTTTTCAGTTAAGAGCGAGAAACGTGTGAGCTTCCTGAACGATGTAGCTTTGTTTGAGCTGAAAAGTGACAGCGTTTACCTGGAACGAAGTCTTGTTTGTAGGAAGACACAGAGCCTGGCATTTAACTCCGTTTCTGAAGGGAAACACACAGCACAGTGCTCATCCATGAAAAACACTCTGCTTTAGAGCCAGAAGCACGCTCTTGCTTTCTAGAGTCTCGAATAAGGCGGGAAACGTGAGTGTGCTCAGAACAAAGAACCGTGTTTCTTACACACACGGACCATATCTAGTTCAACTCTGCTTCTGAAACTGATACAAACCACAGGGCCTCTAACATCCAATGCTTTTCAGTTAAGAGCGAGAAACGTGTGAGCTTCGTGAACAATGTAGCTTCATTGGAGATGATAGTGAGTGCGTTTACCCGAAACGAAGTCTTGATTGTAAAAGACAAAGAACCTGGCATTTAACTCCGTTTCTGAAGGGAAACACACAGGACAGTTCTCATCCATGAAACACACTCTGCTTTAGAGCAAGAAGCATGCTCTTGCTTTCTATAGTCTCTAATAAGGCGGGAAACGTGAGTGTGCTCAGAACAAAAGAACCGTGTTTCCCACACACATTGAACATATCTAGTTCAACTATGCTTCTGAAACTGATACAAACCACAGGGCCTCTAACATCCAATGCTTTTCAGTTAAGAGCGGTAAACGTGAGAGCTTCGTGAACGATGTAGCTTCGTTTGAGATGATAGTGAGTGCTTTTACCCGAAACGAAGTCTTGATTGTAAAAGACAAAGAACCTGGCATTTAACTCCGTTTCTGCAGGGAAACACACAGCACAGTTCTCATCCATGAAACACACTCTGCTGTAGAGCAAGAAGCATGCTCTTGCTTTCTAGAGTCTATAATAAGGCGGGAAATGTGAGTGGGCTCAGAACAAACGATCCATGTTTCCAACACACACGGACCATATCTAGTTCAACTCTGCTTCTGAAACTGATACAAACCACAGTTCCTCTAACATCCAATGCTTTTCAAATAAGAGCAAGAAACGTGTGAGCTTCATGAACGATGTAGCTTCATTTGAGCTGAACAGTGAGGGCGTTTACCTGAAAAGAAGTCTTGCTTGTAGGAAGACACAGACACTGGCACATAACTCCGTTTTTGAACGGAAACACACAGCACAGTTCTCATCCATGAAACACACTCTGCTTTAGAGCAAGAAGCACGCTATTGCTTTCTAGATTCTCTAATAAGGCGTGAAACATGACTGAGCTCAGAAAAAAAGAACCGTGTATCCTACACACACGGTCCATATCTAGTTCAACTATGCTTCTGAAACTGATACAAACCACAGGTCCCTAACATCCAAAGCTTTTGAGGTAAGAGCGAGAATCGTGTGAGCTTCGTGAACGATGTACCTTCCTTTGAGCAGAAAAGTGACAACGTTTTCCTGAAACGAAGTCTTGTTTGTAGGAAGACACAGAGCCTGGCATTTAACTCCGTTTCTGAAGGGAAACACACAGCACAGTTCTCATCCATGAAACACACTCTGTTTAGAGCAAGATGCACGCTCTTGCTTTCTAGAGTCTCTAATAAAGCGGGAAACGTGATGTGCTCTGAACAACAGAACCGTGTTTCCTACACACACGGACCATACCTAGTTCAACTCTGCTTCTGAAACTGATACAAATCACTGGTCCTCTAACATCCAATGCTTTTGAGTTAAGAGCGAGAAACGTGTGAGCTTCGTGAACGTTGTAGATTCGTTTGAGCTGAAAGTGAGTTCTTATACCCGAAACGAAGTCTTGATTGTAAAAGACACAGTGCCTGGCATTTCACTCCGTTTCTGAAGGGAATCACACAGCACAGTTCTCATCCATGAAACACACTCTGCTTTAGAGCAAGAAGCAGGCTCTTGCTTTCAATAGTCTCTATTAAGGAGGGAAACTTAAGTGTGCTCAGAACAAAAGAACCGTGTTTCCTACACACACGGACCATATCTAGTTCAACTCTGCTTCTGAAACTGATACAAACCACAGGGCCACTAACATCCAATGCTTTTCAGTTAAGAGCAAGAAACGTGTGAGCTTCCTGAACGATATAGCTTCCTTTGAGCTGAAAAGTGTGTGCGTTTACCTAAAATGAAGTCTGGCTTGTAGGAAGACACAGACACTGGCACGTAACTCCGTTTTTGAACGGAAACACACAGCACAGTTCTCACCCATTAAACACAGTCTGCTTTAGAGCAAGAAGCACACTATTGCTTTCTAGAGTCTCGAATAAGGCGGGAAATGTGAGTGTGCTCAGAACAAAAGAACCGTGTTTCCTACACACACGGACCATATGTAGTTCAACTCTGCTTCAGAAACTGATACAAACCACAGGGCCTCTAACATCCAATGCTTTTCATTTAAGAACGAAAAACGTGAGAGCTTTCGTGAACTATGTAGCTTCGTTTGAGATGATAGTGAGTGCGTTTACCCGAAACGAAGTCTTGATTGTAAAAGACAAAAAACCTGGCATTTAACTCCGTTTCTGAAGGGAAACACACAGCACAGTTTTCATCCATGAAACACACTCTGCTGTAGAGCAAGAAGCATGCTCTTGCTTTCTAGAGTCTATAATAAGGCGGGAAACGTGAGTGGGCTCAGAACAAACGATCCATGTTTCCTACACACACGGACCATATCTAGTTCAACTCTGCTTCTGAAACTGATACAAACCACAGTTCCTCTAACATCCAATGCTTTTCAGTTAAGAGCGAGAATCCTGTGAGCTTTGTGAACGATGTAGCTTCCTTTGAGCTGAAAAGTGAGTGTGTTTACCTGAAAGGAAGTCTTGCTTGTTGGAAGACACAGGCCTGGCATTGAACTCCGTATCTGAGGGGAAACACACAGCACAGTTCTCATCCATGAAACACACTCTGCTGTAGAGCAAGAAGCAGGCTCTTGCTTTCTAGAGTCTTAATAAGGCAGGAAACGTGATGTGCTCAGAAGTAAAGAACCGTGTTTCCTGCACACACGGACCATATCTAGTTCCACTCTGCTTCTGAAACTGATACAAACCACTGGTCCTCTAACATCCAATGCTTTTGAGTTAAGAGCGAGAAACGTGTGAGCTTCTTGAACGATGTAGCTTCCTTTGAGCAGAAAAGTGAGTGCGTTTACCTGAAAAGATGTCTTGCTTGTAGGAAGACACAGAGCCTGGCATTGAACTCCGTATCTGAAGGGAAACACACAGCACAGTTCTCACCCATGAAACACACTCTGCTTTAGAGCAAGAAGCACACTATTGCTTTCTAGAGTCTCGAATAAGGCGGGAAACGTGAATGTGCTCAGAACAAAAGAATCGTGTTTCCTACACACACGGACCATATGTAGTTCAACTCTGCTTCAGAAACTGATACAAACCACAGGGCCTCTAACATCCAATGCTTTTCAGTTAAGAACGAAAAACGTGAGAGCTTTCGTGAAATATGTAGCTTCGTTTGAGATGATAGTGAGTGCGTTTACCCGATACGAAGTCTTGATTGTAAAAGACAAAGAACCTGGCATTTAACTCCGTTTCTGAAGGGAAACACACAGCACAGTTTTCATCCATGAAACACACTCTGCTGTAGAGCAAGAAGCATGCTCTTGCTTTCTAGAGTCTATAATAAGGCGGGAAACGTGAGTGGGCTCATAACAAACGATCCATGTTTCCTACACACACGGACCGTATCTAGTTCAACTCTGCTTCTGAAACAGATACAAACCACAGTTCCTCTAACATCCAATGCTTTTCAAATAAGAGCAAGAAACGTGTGAGCTTCATGAACGTTGTAGATTCGTTTGAGCTGAATATTGAGGGCGTTTACCTGAAAAGATGTCTTGCTTGTAGGAAGACACAGAGCCTGGCATTGAACTCCGTATCAGAAGGGAAACACAAAGCACAGTGCTCATCCATGAAACACACTCTGCTTTAGAGCCAGAAGCACGCTCTTGCTTTCTAGATTCTCTAATAATGTGGGGAACGTGAGTGTGCTAAGAACAAAAGAACCGTGTTTCCTACACACAGGGACCATATCTAGTTCAACTCAGCTTCTGAAAGTGATGCAAATCACAGGTCCTCTAACATCCAATGCTTTTCAGTTAAGAGCGAGAAACGTGTGAGCTTCGTGAACAATGTAGCTTCATTGGAGATGATAGTGAGTGCGTTTACCCGAAACGAAGTCTTGATTGTAAAAGACAAAGAACCTGGCATTTAACTCCGTTTCTGAAGGGAAACACACAGGACAGTTCTCATCCATGAAACACACTCTGCTTTAGAGCAAGAAGCATGCTCTTGCTTTCTATAGTCTCTAATAAGGCGGGAAACGTGAGTGTGCTCAGAACAAAAGAACCGTGTTTCCCACACACATTGAACATATCTAGTTCAACTATGCTTCTGAAACTGATACAAACCACAGGGCCTCTAACATCCAATGCTTTTCAGTTAAGAGCGGTAAACGTGAGAGCTTCGTGAACGATGTAGCTTCGTTTGAGATGATAGTGAGTGCTTTTACCCGAAACGAAGTCTTGATTGTAAAAGACAAAGAACCTGGCATTTAACTCCGTTTCTGCAGGGAAACACACAGCACAGTTCTCATCCATGAAACACACTCTGCTGTAGAGCAAGAAGCATGCTCTTGCTTTCTAGAGTCTATAATAAGGCGGGAAATGTGAGTGGGCTCAGAACAAACGATCCATGTTTCCAACACACACGGACCATATCTAGTTCAACTCTGCTTCTGAAACTGATACAAACCACAGTTCCTCTAACATCCAATGCTTTTCAAATAAGAGCAAGAAACGTGTGAGCTTCATGAACGATGTAGCTTCATTTGAGCTGAACAGTGAGGGCGTTTACCTGAAAAGAAGTCTTGCTTGTAGGAAGACACAGACACTGGCACATAACTCCGTTTTTGAACGGAAACACACAGCACAGTTCTCATCCATGAAACACACTCTGCTTTAGAGCAAGAAGCACGCTATTGCTTTCTAGATTCTCTAATAAGGCGTGAAACATGACTGAGCTCAGAAAAAAAGAACCGTGTATCCTACACACACGGTCCATATCTAGTTCAACTATGCTTCTGAAACTGATACAAACCACAGGTCCCTAACATCCAAAGCTTTTGAGGTAAGAGCGAGAATCGTGTGAGCTTCGTGAACGATGTACCTTCCTTTGAGCAGAAAAGTGACAACGTTTTCCTGAAACGAAGTCTTGTTTGTAGGAAGACACAGAGCCTGGCATTTAACTCCGTTTCTGAAGGGAAACACACAGCACAGTTCTCATCCATGAAACACACTCTGTTTAGAGCAAGATGCACGCTCTTGCTTTCTAGAGTCTCTAATAAAGCGGGAAACGTGATGTGCTCTGAACAACAGAACCGTGTTTCCTACACACACGGACCATACCTAGTTCAACTCTGCTTCTGAAACTGATACAAATCACTGGTCCTCTAACATCCAATGCTTTTGAGTTAAGAGCGAGAAACGTGTGAGCTTCGTGAACGTTGTAGATTCGTTTGAGCTGAAAGTGAGTTCTTATACCCGAAACGAAGTCTTGATTGTAAAAGACACAGTGCCTGGCATTTCACTCCGTTTCTGAAGGGAATCACACAGCACAGTTCTCATCCATGAAACACACTCTGCTTTAGAGCAAGAAGCAGGCTCTTGCTTTCAATAGTCTCTATTAAGGAGGGAAACTTAAGTGTGCTCAGAACAAAAGAACCGTGTTTCCTACACACACGGACCATATCTAGTTCAACTCTGCTTCTGAAACTGATACAAACCACAGGGCCACTAACATCCAATGCTTTTCAGTTAAGAGCAAGAAACGTGTGAGCTTCCTGAACGATATAGCTTCCTTTGAGCTGAAAAGTGTGTGCGTTTACCTAAAATGAAGTCTGGCTTGTAGGAAGACACAGACACTGGCACGTAACTCCGTTTTTGAACGGAAACACACAGCACAGTTCTCACCCATTAAACACAGTCTGCTTTAGAGCAAGAAGCACACTATTGCTTTCTAGAGTCTCGAATAAGGCGGGAAATGTGAGTGTGCTCAGAACAAAAGAACCGTGTTTCCTACACACACGGACCATATGTAGTTCAACTCTGCTTCAGAAACTGATACAAACCACAGGGCCTCTAACATCCAATGCTTTTCATTTAAGAACGAAAAACGTGAGAGCTTTCGTGAACTATGTAGCTTCGTTTGAGATGATAGTGAGTGCGTTTACCCGAAACGAAGTCTTGATTGTAAAAGACAAAAAACCTGGCATTTAACTCCGTTTCTGAAGGGAAACACACAGCACAGTTTTCATCCATGAAACACACTCTGCTGTAGAGCAAGAAGCATGCTCTTGCTTTCTAGAGTCTATAATAAGGCGGGAAACGTGAGTGGGCTCAGAACAAACGATCCATGTTTCCTACACACACGGACCATATCTAGTTCAACTCTGCTTCTGAAACTGATACAAACCACAGTTCCTCTAACATCCAATGCTTTTCAGTTAAGAGCGAGAATCCTGTGAGCTTTGTGAACGATGTAGCTTCCTTTGAGCTGAAAAGTGAGTGTGTTTACCTGAAAGGAAGTCTTGCTTGTTGGAAGACACAGGCCTGGCATTGAACTCCGTATCTGAGGGGAAACACACAGCACAGTTCTCATCCATGAAACACACTCTGCTGTAGAGCAAGAAGCAGGCTCTTGCTTTCTAGAGTCTTAATAAGGCAGGAAACGTGATGTGCTCAGAAGTAAAGAACCGTGTTTCCTGCACACACGGACCATATCTAGTTCCACTCTGCTTCTGAAACTGATACAAACCACTGGTCCTCTAACATCCAATGCTTTTGAGTTAAGAGCGAGAAACGTGTGAGCTTCTTGAACGATGTAGCTTCCTTTGAGCAGAAAAGTGAGTGCGTTTACCTGAAAAGATGTCTTGCTTGTAGGAAGACACAGAGCCTGGCATTGAACTCCGTATCTGAAGGGAAACACACAGCACAGTTCTCACCCATGAAACACACTCTGCTTTAGAGCAAGAAGCACACTATTGCTTTCTAGAGTCTCGAATAAGGCGGGAAACGTGAATGTGCTCAGAACAAAAGAATCGTGTTTCCTACACACACGGACCATATGTAGTTCAACTCTGCTTCAGAAACTGATACAAACCACAGGGCCTCTAACATCCAATGCTTTTCAGTTAAGAACGAAAAACGTGAGAGCTTTCGTGAAATATGTAGCTTCGTTTGAGATGATAGTGAGTGCGTTTACCCGATACGAAGTCTTGATTGTAAAAGACAAAGAACCTGGCATTTAACTCCGTTTCTGAAGGGAAACACACAGCACAGTTTTCATCCATGAAACACACTCTGCTGTAGAGCAAGAAGCATGCTCTTGCTTTCTAGAGTCTATAATAAGGCGGGAAACGTGAGTGGGCTCATAACAAACGATCCATGTTTCCTACACACACGGACCATATCTAGTTCAACTCTGCTTCTGAAACAGATACAAACCACAGTTCCTCTAACATCCAATGCTTTTCAAATAAGAGCAAGAAACGTGTGAGCTTCATGAACGTTGTAGATTCGTTTGAGCTGAAAATTGAGGGCGTTTACCTGAAAAGATGTCTTGCTTGTAGGAAGACACAGAGCCTGGCATTGAACTCCGTATCAGAAGGGAAACACAAAGCACAGTGCTCATCCATGAAACACACTCTGCTTTAGAGCCAGAAGCACGCTCTTGCTTTCTAGATTCTCTAATAATGTGGGGAACGTGAGTGTGCTAAGAACAAAAGAACCGTGTTTCCTACACACAGGGACCATATCTAGTTCAACTCAGCTTCTGAAAGTGATGCAAATCACAGGTCCTCTAACATCCAATGCTTTTCAGTTAAGAGCGAGAAACGTGTGAGCTTCGTGAACGATGTAGCTTCCTTTGAGCAGAAAAGTGAGTGTGTTTACCTGAAATGAAGTCTTGCTTGTAGGAAAACCATAGCCTGGCATTTAACTCCATTTCTGAAGGGAAATACACAGCAAAGTTCTCATCCATGAAACACACTCTGCTTTAGAGCAAGAAGCATGCTCTTGCTTTCTAGAGTCTCTAATAAGGCAGGTAACGTGAGTGGGCTCAGAACAAAAGAACCGTGTTTCCTACACACAGAGACCATATCTAGAACAACTCTGCTTCTGAAACTGATACAAACCACAGGTCCTCTAACATCCAATGCTTTTCAGTTAAGAGCGAGAAACGTGTGAGCTTCCTGAACGATGTAGATTTGTTTGAGCTGAAAAGTGACAGCGTTTACCTGAAACGAAGTCTTGTTTGTAGGAAGACACAGAGCCTGGCATTTAACTCCGTTTCTGAAGGGAAACACACAGCACAGTGCTCATCCATGAAACACACTCTGCTTTACAGCCAGAAGCACGCTCTTGCTTTCTAGAGTCCCAAATAAGGCGGGAAACGTGAGTGTGCTCAGAACAAAAGAACCGTGTTTCCTACACACACGGACCATATCTAGTTCAACTCTGCTTCAGAAACTGATACAAACCACAGGGCCTCTAACATCCAATGCTTTTTAGTTAAGCGCGAGAAACGTGTGAGCTTCGTGAACGATGTAGCTTCATTTGAGATGATAGTGAGTGCGTTTACTCGAAACGAAGTCTTCAATGTAAAAGACAAAGAACCTGGCCTTTAACTCCGATTCTGAAGGGAAACACACAGCACAGTTCTCATCCATGAAACACACTCTGCTTTAGAGCAAGAAGCATGCTCTTGCTTTCTAGAGTCTCTAATAAGGCGGGAAAAGTTAGTGTGCTCAGAACAAAAGAACCGTGTTTCCTACACACATTGACCATATCTAGTTCAACTCTGCTTCTGAAACTGATACAAACCACAGGGCCTCTAACATCCAATGCTTTTCAGTTAAGAGCGAAAAACGTGAGAGCTTCGTGAACTATGTAGCTTCGTTTGAGATGATAGTGAGTGCATTTACCCGAAATGAAGTCTTGATTGTAAAAGAAAAAGAACCTGGCATTTAATTCCGTTTCTGAAGGGAAACACACATCACAGTTCTCATCAATGAAACACACTCTGCTTTAGAGCAAGAAGCACCCTCTTGCTTTCTAGAGTCTCTAATAAGGCGGGAAACGTGAGTGTGCTCAGAACAATAGATCCATATTTCCTACACACACGGACCATATCTAGTTCAACTCTGCTTCTGAAAGTGATACAAACCACAGGTCCTCTAACATCCAATGCTTTTCAGTTAAGAGCGAGAAACGTGTGAGCTTCGTGAACGATGTAGCTTCCTTTGAGCAGAAAAGTGAGTGTGTTTACCTGAAATGAAGTCTTGCTTGTAGGAAAACCATAGCCTGGCATTTAACTCCATTTCTGAAGGGAAATACACAGCAAAGTTCTCATCCATGAAACACACTCTGCTTTAGAGCAAGAAGCATGCTCTTGCTTTCTAGAGTCTCTAATAAGGCAGGTAACGTGAGTGGGCTCAGAACAAAAGAACCGTGTTTCCTACACACAGAGACCATATCTAGAACAACTCTGCTTCTGAAACTGATACAAACCACAGGTCCTCTAACATCCAATGCTTTTCAGTTAAGAGCGAGAAACGTGTGAGCTTCCTGAACGATGTAGATTTGTTTGAGCTGAAAAGTGACAGCGTTTACCTGAAACAAAGTCTTGTTTGTAGGAAGACACAGAGCCTGGCATTTAACTCCGTTTCTGAAGGGAAACACACAGCACAGTGCTCATCCATGAAACACACTCTGCTTTAGAGCCAAAAGCACGCTCTTGCTTTCTAGAGTCCCAAATAAGGCGGGAAACGTGAGTGTGCTCAGAACAAAAGAACCGTGTTTCCTACACACACGGACCATATCTAGTTCAACTCTGCTTCAGAAACTGATACAAACCACAGGGCCTCTAACATCCAATGCTTTTCAGTTAAGCGCGAGAAACGTGTGAGCTTCGTGAACGATGTAGCTTCATTTGAGATGATAGTGAGTGCGTTTACTCGAAACGAAGTGTTCAATGTAAAAGACAAAGAACCTGGCCTTTAACTCCGATTCTGAAGGGAAACACACAGCACAGTTGTCATCCATGAAACACACTCTGCTTTAGAGCAAGAAGCATGCTCTTGCTTTCTAGAGTCTCTAATAAGGCGGGAAACGTGAGTGTGCTCAGAACAAAAGAACCGTGTTTCCTACACACATTGACCATATCTAGTTCAACTCTGCTTCTGAAACTGATACAAACCACAGGGCCTCTAACATCCAATGCTTTTCAGTTAAGAGCGAAAAACGTGAGAGTTTCGTGAACTATGTAGCTTCGTTTGAGATGATAGTGAGTGCATTTACCCGAAATGAAGTCTTGATTGTAAAAGAAAAAGAACCTGGCATTTAACTCCGTTTCTGAAGGGAAACACAAAGCACATTTCTCATCAATGAAACACACTCTGCTTTAGAGCAAGAAGCACCCTCTTGCTTTCTAGAGTCTCTAATAAGGCGGGAAACGTGAGTGTGCTCAGAACAATAGATCCATATTTCCTACACACACGGAACATATCTAGTTCAACTCTGCTTCTGAAACTGATACAAACCACAGGTCCTCTAACATCCAATGCTTTTTAGTTAAGAGCGAGAAACGTGTGAGCTTCGTGAAGGATGTAGCTTCCTTTGAGCAGAAAAGTGAGTGTGTTTACCTGAAACGAAGTCTTGCTTGTAGGAAGACACATAGCCTGGCATTTAACTCCATTTCTGAAGGGAAATACACAGCAAAGTTCTCATCCATGAAACACACTCTGCTTTAGAGCAAGAAGCATGCTCTTGCTTTCTAGAGTCTCTAATAAGGCAGGTAACGTGAGTGGGCTCAGAACAAAAGAACCGTGTTTCCTACACACAGAGACCATATCTAGAACAACTCTGCTTCAGAAACTGATACAAACCCAGGGCCTCTAACATCCAATGCTTTTCAGTTAAGAGCGAGAAACGTGTGAGCTTCGTGAACGTTGTAGCTTCGTTTGAGCTGAAAATTGAGGGCGTTTACCTGAAAAGATGTCTTGCTTGTAGGAAGACACAGAGCCTGGCATTGAACTCCGTATCAGAAGGGAAACACAAAGCACAGTGCTCATCCATGAAACACACTCTGCTTTAGAGCCAGAAGCACGCTCTTGCTTTCTAGATTCTCTAATAATGTGGGAAACGTGAGTGTGCTCAGAACAAAAGAACCGTGTTTCCTACACACAGGGACCATATCTAGTTCAACTCAGCTTCTGAAAATGATGCAAATCACAGGTCCTCTAACATCCAATGCTTTTCAGTTAAGAGCGAGAATCCTGTGAGCTTTGTGAACGATGTAGCTTCCTTTGAGCTGAAAAGTGAGTGTGTTTACCTGGAACGAAGTCTTGCTTGTAGGAAGACACAGAGCCTGGCATTGAACTCCGTTTCTGAAGGGAAACACAAAGCACAGTGCTCATCCATGAAACACACTCTGCTTTAGAGCCAGACGTACCCTCTTGCTTTCTAGAGTCTCTAATAAGGCTGGAAACGTGAGTGTGCTCAGAACAATAGATCCATATTTCCTACACGCACGGACCATATCTAGTTCAACTCTGCTTCTGAAAGTGATACAAACCACAGGTCCTCTAACATCCAATGCTTTTCAGTTAAGAGCGAGAAACGTGTGAGCTTCGTGAACGATGTAGCTTCCTTTGAGCAGAAAAGTGAGTGTGTTTACCTGAAATGAAGTCTTGCTTGTAGGAAAACCATAGCCTGGCATTTAACTCCATTTCTGAAGGGAAATACACAGCAAAGTTCTCATCCATGAAACACACTCTGCTTTAGAGCAAGAAGCATGCTCTTGCTTTCTAGAGTCTCTAATAAGGCAGGTAACGTGAGTGGGCTCAGAACAAAAGAACCGTGTTTCCTACACACAGAGACCATATCTAGAACAACTCTGCTTCTGAAACTGATACAAACCACAGGTCCTCTAACATCCAATGCTTTTCAGTTAAGAGCGAGAAACGTGTGAGCTTCCTGAACGATGTAGATTTGTTTGAGCTGAAAAGTGACAGCGTTTACCTGAAACAAAGTCTTGTTTGTAGGAAGACACAGAGCCTGGCATTTAACTCCGTTTCTGAAGGGAAACACACAGCACAGTGCTCATCCATGAAACACGCTCTGCTTTAGAGCCAAAAGCACGCTCTTGCTTTCTAGAGTCCCAAATAAGGCGGGAAACGTGAGTGTGCTCAGAACAAAAGAACCGTGTTTCCTACACACACGGACCATATCTAGTTCTACTCTGCTTCAGAAACTGATACAAACCACAGGGCCTCTAACATCCAATGCTTTTCAGTTAAGCGCGAGAAACGTGTGAGCTTCGTGAACGATGTAGCTTCATTTGAGATGATAGTGAGTGCGTTTACTCGAAACGAAGTGTTCAATGTAAAAGACAAAGAACCCGGCCTTTAACTCCGATTCTGAAGGGAAACACACAGCACAGTTCTCATCCATGAAACACACTCTGCTTTAGAGCAAGAAGCATGCTCTTGCTTTCTAGAGTCTCTAATAAGGCGGGAAAATTTAGTGTGCTCAGAACAAAAGAACCGTGTTTCCTACACACATTGACCATATCTAGTTCAACTCTGCTTCTGAAACTGATACAAACCACAGGGCCTCTAACATCCAATGCTTTTCAGTTAAGAGCGAAAAACGTGAGAGCTTCGTGAACTATGTAGCTTCGTTTGAGATGATAGTGAGTGCATTTACCCGAAATGAAGTCTTGATTGTAAAAGAAAAAGAACCTGGCATTTAACTCCATTTCTGAAGGGAAACACAAAGCACATTTCTCATCAATGAAACACACTCTGCTTTAGAGCAAGAAGCATGCTCTTCCTTTCTAGAGTCTCTAATAAGGCGGGAAACGTGAGTGTGCTCAGAACAATAGATCCAAATTTCCTACACACACGGAACATATCTAGTTCAACTCTGCTTCTGAAACTGATACAAACCACAGGTCCTCTAACATCCAATGCTTTTGAGTTAAGAGCGAGAAACGTGTGAGCTTCGTGAAGGATGTAGCTTCCTTTAAGCAGAAAAGTGAGTGTGTTTACCTGAAACGAAGTCTTGCTTGTAGGAAGACACATAGCCTGGCATTTAACTCCATTTCTGAAGGGAAATACACAGCAAAGTTCTCATCCATGAAACACACTCTGCTTTAGAGCAAGAAGCATGCTCTTGCTTTCTAGAGTCTCTAATAAGGCAGGTAACGTGAGTGGGCTCAGAACAAAAGAACCGTGTTTCCTACACACAGAGACCATATCTAGAACAACTCTGCTTCTGAAACTGATACAAACCACAGGTCCTCTAACATCCAACGCTTTTCAGTTAAGAGCGAGAAACGTGTGAGCTTCCTGAATGATGTAGATTTGTTTGAGCTGAAAAGTGACAGCGTTTACCTGAAACGAAGTCTTGTTTGTAGGAAGACACAGAGCCTGGCATTTAACTCCGTTTCTGAAGGGAAACACACAGCACAGTGCTCATCCATGAAACACACTCTGCTTTACAGCCAGAAGCACGCTCTTGCTTTCTAGAGTCCCAAATAAGGCGGGAAACGTGAGTGTGCTCAGAACAAAAGAACCGTGTTTCCTACACACACGGACCATATCTAGTTCAACTCTGCTTCAGAAACTGATACAAACCACAGGGCCTCTAACATCCAATGCTTTTTAGTTAAGCGCGAGAAACGTGTGAGCTTCGTGAACGATGTAGCTTCATTTGAGATGATAGTGAGTGTGTTTACTCGAAACGAAGTGTTCAATGTAAAAGACAAAGAACCTGGCCTTTAACTCCGATTCTGAAGGGAAACACACAGCACAGTTGTCATCCATGAAACACACTCTGCTTTAGAGCAAGAAGCATGCTCTTGCTTTCTAGAGTCTCTAATAAGGCGGGAAAAGTTAGTGTGCTCAGAACAAAAGAACGTGTTTCCTACACACATTGACCATATCTAGTTCAACTCTGCTTCTGAAACTGATACAAACCACAGGGCCTCTAACATCCAATGCTTTTCAGTTAAGAGCGAAAAACGTGAGAGTTTCGTGAACTATGTAGCTTCGTTTGAGATGATAGTGAGTGCATTTACCCGAAATGAAGTCTTGATTGTAAAAGAAAAAGAACCTGGCATTTAACTCCGTTTCTGAAGGGAAACACAAAGCACATTTCTCATCAATGAAACACACTCTGCTTTAGAGCAAGAAGCACCCTCTTGCTTTCTAGAGTCTCTAATAAGGCGGGAAACGTGAGTGTGCTCAGAACAATAGATCCATATTTCCTACACACACGGAACATATCTAGTTCAACTCTGCTTCTGAAACTGATACAAACCACAGGTCCTCTAACATCCAATGCTTTTTAGTTAAGAGCGAGAAACGTGTGAGCTTCGTGAAGGATGTAGCTTCCTTTGAGCAGAAAAGTGAGTGTGTTTACCTGAAACGAAGTCTTGCTTGTAGGAAGACACATAGCCTGGCATTTAACTCCATTTCTGAAGGGAAATACACAGCAAAGTTCTCATCCATGAAACACACTCTGCTTTAGAGCAAGAAGCATGCTCTTGCTTTCTAGAGTCTCTAATAAGGCAGGTAACGTGAGTGGGCTCAGAACAAAAGAACCGTGTTTCCTACACACAGAGACCATATCTAGAACAACTCTGCTTCAGAAACTGATACAAACCCAGGGCCTCTAACATCCAATGCTTTTCAGTTAAGAGCGAGAAACGTGTGAGCTTCGTGAACGTTGTAGCTTCGTTTGAGCTGAAAATTGAGGGCGTTTACCTGAAAAGATGTCTTGCTTGTAGGAAGACACAGAGCCTGGCATTGAACTCCGTATCAGAAGGGAAACACAAAGCACAGTGCTCATCCATGAAACACACTCTGCTTTAGAGCCAGAAGCACGCTCTTGCTTTCTAGATTCTCTAATAATGTGGGAAACGTGAGTGTGCTCAGAACAAAAGAACCGTGTTTCCTACACACAGGGACCATATCTAGTTCAACTCAGCTTCTGAAAATGATGCAAATCACAGGTCCTCTAACATCCAATGCTTTTCAGTTAAGAGCGAGAATCCTGTGAGCTTTGTGAACGATGTAGCTTCCTTTGAGCTGAAAAGTGAGTGTGTTTACCTGGAACGAAGTCTTGCTTGTAGGAAGACACAGAGCCTGGCATTGAACTCCGTTTCTGAAGGGAAACACAAAGCACAGTGCTCATCCATGAAACACACTCTGCTTTAGAGCCAGAAGTACCCTCTTGCTTTCTAGAGTCTCTAATAAGGCTGGAAACGTGAGTGTGCTCAGAACAATAGATCCATATTTCCTACACGCACGGACCATATCTAGTTCAACTCTGCTTCTGAAAGTGATACAAACCACAGGTCCTCTAACATCCAATGCTTTTCAGTTAAGAGCGAGAAACGTGTGAGCTTCGTGAACGATGTAGCTTCCTTTGAGCAGAAAAGTGAGTGTGTTTACCTGAAATGAAGTCTTGCTTGTAGGAAAACCATAGCCTGGCATTTAACTCCATTTCTGAAGGGAAATACACAGCAAAGTTCTCATCCATGAAACACACTCTGCTTTAGAGCAAGAAGCATGCTCTTGCTTTCTAGAGTCTCTAATAAGGCAGGTAACGTGAGTGGGCTCAGAACAAAAGAACCGTGTTTCCTACACACAGAGACCATATCTAGAACAACTCTGCTTCTGAAACTGATACAAACCACAGGTCCTCTAACATCCAATGCTTTTCAGTTAAGAGCGAGAAACGTGTGAGCTTCCTGAACGATGTAGATTTGTTTGAGCTGAAAAGTGACAGCGTTTACCTGAAACGAAGTCTTGTTTGTAGGAAGACACAGAGCCTGGCATTTAACTCCGTTTCTGAAGGGAAACACACAGCACAGTGCTCATCCATGAAACACACTCTGCTTTAGAGCCAGAAGCACGCTCTTGCTTTCTAGAGTCTCAAATAAGGCGGGAAACGTGAGTGTGCTCAGAACAAAAGAACCGTGTTTCCTACACACACGGACCATATCTAGTTCAACTCTGCTTCAGAAACTGATACAAACTCAGGGCCTCTAACATCCAATGCTTTTCAGTTAAGCACGAGAAACGTGTTAGCTTCGTGAACGATGTAGCTTCATTTGAGATGATAGTGAGTGCGTTTACTCGAAACGAAATCTTGAATGTAAAAGACAAAGAACCTGGCCTTTAACTCCGATTCTGAAGGGAGACACACAGCACAGTTCTCATCCATGAAACACACTCTGCTTTAGAGCAAGAAGCATGCTCTTGCTTTCTAGAGTCTCTAATAAGGCGGGAAAAGTTAGTGTGCTCAGAACAAAAGAACCGTGTTTCCTACACACATTGACTATATCTAGTTCAACTCTGCTTAAGAAACTGATACAAACCACAGGGCCTCTAACATCCAATGCTTTTCAGTTAAGAGCGGTAAACGTGAGAGCTTCGTGAACAATGTAGCTTCGTTTGAGATGATAGTGAGTGCATTTACCCGAAATGAAGTCTTGATTGTAAAAGAAAAAGAACCTGGCATTTAACTCCGTTTCTGAAGGGAAACACACAGCACAGTTCTCATCTATGAAACACACTCTGCTGTAGAGCAAGAAGCATGCTCTTGTTTTCTAGAGTCTATAATAAGGCGGGGAACTTGAGTGGGCTCAGAACAAACGATCCATGTTTCCTACACACACGGACCATATCTAGTTCAACTCTGCTTCTGAAACTGATACAAACCACAGTTCCTCTAACATCCAATGCTTTTCAAATAAGAGCAAGAAACGTGTGAGCTTCATGAACGATGTAGCTTCGTTTGAGCTGAAAAGTGAGGGCGTTTACCTGAAAAGAAGTCTTGGTTGTAGGAAGACACAGAGCCTGGCATTGATCTCCGTATCTGAAGGGAAACACACAGCACAGTTCTCATCCATGAAACACACTCTGTTTAGAGCAAGATGCACGCTCTTCCTTTCTAGAGTCTCTAATAAGGCGGGAAACGTGAGTGTGCTCAGAACAATAGATCCATATTTCCTACACACACGGAACATATCTAGTTCAACTCTGCTTCTGAAACTGATACAAACCACAGGTCCTCTAACATCCAATGCTTTTGAGTTAAGAGCGAGAAACGTGTGAGCTTCGTGAAGGATGTAGCTTCCTTTAAGCAGAAAAGTGAGTGTGTTTACCTGAAACGAAGTCTTGCTTGTAGGAAGACACATAGCCTGGCATTTAACTCCATTTCTGAAGGGAAATACACAGCAAAGTTCTCATCCATGAAACACACTCTGCTTTAGAGCAAGAAGCATGCTCTTGCTTTCTAGAGTCTCTAATAAGGCAGGTAACGTGAGTGGGCTCAGAACAAAAGAACCGTGTTTCCTACACACAGAGACCATATCTAGAACAACTCTGCTTCTGAAACTGATACAAACCACAGGTCCTCTAACATCCAACGCTTTTCAGTTAAGAGCGAGAAACGTGTGAGCTTCCTGAATGATGTAGATTTGTTTGAGCTGAAAAGTGACAGCGTTTACCTGAAACGAAGTCTTGTTTGTAGGAAGACACAGAGCCTGGCATTTAACTCCGTTTCTGAAGGGAAACACACAGCACAGTGCTCATCCATGAAACACACTCTGCTTTACAGCCAGAAGCACGCTCTTGCTTTCTAGAGTCCCAAATAAGGCGGGAAACGTGAGTGTGCTCAGAACAAAAGAACCGTGTTTCCTACACACACGGACCATATCTAGTTCAACTCTGCTTCAGAAACTGATACAAACCACAGGGCCTCTAACATCCAATGCTTTTTAGTTAAGCGCGAGAAACGTGTGAGCTTCGTGAACGATGTAGCTTCATTTGAGATGATAGTGAGTGTGTTTACTCGAAACGAAGTGTTCAATGTAAAAGACAAAGAACCTGGCCTTTAACTCCGATTCTGAAGGGAAACACACAGCACAGTTGTCATCCATGAAACACACTCTGCTTTAGAGCAAGAAGCATGCTCTTGCTTTCTAGAGTCTCTAATAAGGCGGGAAAAGTTACTGTGCTCAGAACAAAAGAACGTGTTTCCTACACACATTGACCATATCTAGTTCAACTCTGCTTCTGAAACTGATACAAACCACAGGGCCTCTAACATCCAATGCTTTTCAGTTAAGAGCGAAAAACGTGAGAGCTTCGTGAACTATGTAGCTTCGTTTGAGATGATAGTGAGTGCATTTACCCGAAATGAAGTCTTGATTGTAAAAGAAAAAGAACCTGGCATTTAATTCCGTTTCTGAAGGGAAACACACATCACAGTTCTCATCAATGAAACACACTCTGCTTTAGAGCAAGAAGCACCCTCTTGCTTTCTAGAGTCTCTAATAAGGCGGGAAACGTGAGTGTGCTCAGAACAATAGATCCATATTTCCTACACACACGGCCCATATCTAGTTCAACTCTGCTTCTGAAAGTGATACAAACCACAGGTCCTCTAACATCCAATGCTTTTTAGTTAAGAGCAAGAAACGTGTGAGCTTCGTGAACGATGTAGCTTCCTTTGAGCAGAAAAGTGAGTGTGTTTACCTGAAACGAAGTCTTGCTTGTAGGAAGACACATAGCCTGGCATTTAACTCCATTTCTGAAGGGAAATACACAGCAAAGTTCTCATCCATGAAACACACTCTGCTTTAGAGCAAGAAGCATGCTCTTGCTTTCTAGAGTCTCTAATAAGGCAGGTAACGTGAGTGGGCTCAGAACAAAAGAACCGTGTTTCCTACACACACGGACCATATCTAGAACAACTCTGCTTCTGAAACTGATACAAACCACAGGTCCTCTAACATCCAATGCTTTTCAGTTAAGAGCGAGAAACGTGTGAGCTTCCTGAACGATGTAGATTTGTTTGAGCTGAAAAGTGACAGCGTTTACCTGAAACGAAGTCTTGTTTGTAGGAAGACACAGAGCCTGGCATTTAACTCCGTTTCTGAAGGGAAACACACAGCACAGTGCTCATCCATGAAACACACTCTGCTTTAGAGCCAGAAGCACGCTCTTGCTTTCTAGAGTCTCAAATAAGGCGGGAAACGTGAGTGTGCTCAGAACAAAAGAACCGTGTTTCCTACACACACGGACCATATCTAGTTCAACTCTGCTTCAGAAACTGATACAAACCACAGGGCCTCTAACATCCAATGCTTTTCAGTTAAGCGCGAGAAACGTGTTAGCTTCGTGAATGATGTAGCTTCATTTGAGATGATAGTGAGTGGGTTTACTCGAAACGAAGTCTTCAATGTAAAAGACAAAGAACCTGGCCTTTAACTCCGATTCTGAAGGGAAACACACAGCACAGTTGTCATCCATGAAACACACTCTGCTTTAGAGCAAGAAGCATGCTCTTGCTTTCTAGAGTCTCTAATAAGGCGGGAAAAGTTAGTGTGCTCAGAACAAAAGAACCGTGTTTCCTACACACATTGACCATATCTAGTTCAACTCTGCTTCTGAAACTGATACAAACCACAGGGCCTCTAACATCCAATGCTTTTCAGTTAAGAGCGGTAAACGTGAGAGCTTCGTGAACGATGTAGCTTCGTTTGAGCTGAAAAGTGAGGGCGTTTACCTGAAAAGAAGTCTTGGTTGTAGGAAGACACAGAGCCTGGCATTGATCTCCGTATCTGAAGGGAAACACACAGCACAGTTCTCATCCATGAAACACACTCTGTTTAGAGCAAGAAGCACGCTCTTGCTTTCTAGAATCTCTAATAAGGCGGGAAATGTGAGTGTGTTCAGAACAAAAGAACCGTGTTTCCTACACACACGGACCATAGCTAGTTCAACTCTGCTTCTGAAACTGATACAACCCACTGGTCCTCTAACATCCAATGCTTTTCAGTTAAGAGCGAGAAACGTGTGAGCTTCGTGAACGATGTAGCTTCCTTTGAGCAGAAAAGTGAGTGTGTTTACCTGAAACGAAGTCTTGCTTGTAGGAAGACACAGAGCCTGGCATTTAACTCCATTTCTGAAGGGAAATACACAGAAAGTTCTCATCCATGAAACACACTCTGTTTTAGAGCAAGAAGCATGCTCTTGCTTTCTAGAGTCTCTAATAAGGCAGGTAACGTCAGTGGGCTCAGAACAAAAGAACCGTGTTTCCTACACACAGAGACCATATCTAGAACAACTCTGCTTCTGAAACTGATACAAACCACAGGTCCTCTAACATCCAATGCTTTTCAGTTAAGAGCGAGAAACGTGTGAGCTTCCTGAACGATGTAGATTTGTTTGAGCTGAAAAGTGACAGCGTTTACCTGAAACGAAGTCTTGTTTGTAGGAAGACACAGAGCCTGGCATTTAACTCCGTTTCTGAAGGGAAACACACAGCACAGTGCTCATCCATGAAACACACTCTGCTTTAGAGCCAGAAGCACGCTCTTGCTTTCTAGAGTCTCAAATAAGGCGGGAAACGTGAGTGTGCTCAGAACAAAACAACCGTGTTTCCTACACACACGGACCATATCTAGTTCAACTCTGCTTCAGAAACTGATACAAACTCAGGGCCTCTAACATCCAATGCTTTTCAGTTAAGCGCGAGAAACGTGTTAGCTTCGTGAACGATGTAGCTTCATTTGAGATGATAGTGAGTGCGTTTACTCGAAACGAAATCTTGAATGTAAAAGACAAAGAACCTGGCCTTTAACTCCGATTCTGAAGGGAGACACACAGCACAGTTCTCATCCATGAAACACACTCTGCTTTAGAGCAAGAAGCATGCTCTTGCTTTCTAGAGTCTCTAATAAGGCGGGAAAAGTTAGTGTGCTCAGAACAAAAGAACCGTGTTTCCTACACACATTGACCATATTTAGTTCAACTCTGCTTATGAAACTGATACAAACCACAGGGCCTCTAACATCCAATGCTTTTCAGTTAAGAGCGGTAAACTTGAGAGCTTCGTGAACTATGTAGCTTCGTTTGAGATGATAGTGAGTGCATTTACCCGAAATGAAGTCTTGATTGTAAAAGACAAAGAACCTGGCCTTTAACTCCGATTCTGAAGGGAAACACACAGCACAGTTCTCATCCATGAAACACACTCTGCTTTAGAGCAAGAAGCATGCTCTTGCTTTCTAGAGTCTCTAATAAGGCGGGAAAAGTTAGTGTGCTCAGAACAAAAGAACGTGTTTCCTACACACATTGACCATATCTAGTTCAACTCTGCTTCTGAAACTGATACAAACCACAGGGCCTCTAACATCCAATGCTTTTCAGTTAAGAGCGAAAAACGTGAGAGCTTCGTGAACTATGTAGCTTCGTTTGAGATGATAGTGAGTGCATTTACCCGAAATGAAGTCTTGATTGTAAAAGAAAAAGAACCTGGCATTTAATTCCGTTTCTGAAGGGAAACACACATCACAGTTCTCATCAATGAAACACACTCTGCTTTAGAGCAAGAAGCACCCTCTTGCTTTCTAGAGTCTCTAATAAGGCGGGAAACGTGAGTGTGCTCAGAACAATAGATCCATATTTCCTACACACACGGCCCATATCTAGTTCAACTCTGCTTCTGAAAGTGATACAAACCACAGGTCCTCTAACATCCAATGCTTTTTAGTTAAGAGCAAGAAACGTGTGAGCTTCGTGAACGATGTAGCTTCCTTTGAGCAGAAAAGTGAGTGTGTTTACCTGAAACGAAGTCTTGCTTGTAGGAAGACACATAGCCTGGCATTTAACTCCATTTCTGAAGGGAAATACACAGCAAAGTTCTCATCCATGAAACACACTCTGCTTTAGAGCAAGAAGCATGCTCTTGCTTTCTAGAGTCTCTAATAAGGCAGGTAACGTGAGTGGGCTCAGAACAAAAGAACCGTGTTTCCTACACACACGGACCATATCTAGAACAACTCTGCTTCTGAAACTGATACAAACCACAGGTCCTCTAACATCCAATGCTTTTCAGTTAAGAGCGAGAAACGTGTGAGCTTCCTGAACGATGTAGATTTGTTTGAGCTGAAAAGTGACAGCGTTTACCTGAAACGAAGTCTTGTTTGTAGGAAGACACAGAGCCTGGCATTTAACTCCGTTTCTGAAGGGAAACACACAGCACAGTGCTCATCCATGAAACACACTCTGCTTTAGAGCCAGAAGCACGCTCTTGCTTTCTAGAGTCTCAAATAAGGCGGGAAACGTGAGTGTGCTCAGAACAAAAGAACCGTGTTTCCTACACACACGGACCATATCTAGTTCAACTCTGCTTCAGAAACTGATACAAACCACAGGGCCTCTAACATCCAATGCTTTTCAGTTAAGCGCGAGAAACGTGTTAGCTTCGTGAATGATGTAGCTTCATTTGAGATGATAGTGAGTGGGTTTACTCGAAACGAAGTCTTCAATGTAAAAGACAAAGAACCTGGCCTTTAACTCCGATTCTGAAGGGAAACACACAGCACAGTTGTCATCCATGAAACACACTCTGCTTTAGAGCAAGAAGCATGCTCTTGCTTTCTAGAGTCTCTAATAAGGCGGGAAAAGTTAGTGTGCTCAGAACAAAAGAACCGTGTTTCCTACACACATTGACCATATCTAGTTCAACTCTGCTTCTGAAACTGATACAAACCACAGGGCCTCTAACATCCAATGCTTTTCAGTTAAGAGCGGTAAACGTGAGAGCTTCGTGAACGATGTAGCTTCGTTTGAGCTGAAAAGTGAGGGCGTTTACCTGAAAAGAAGTCTTGGTTGTAGGAAGACACAGAGCCTGGCATTGATCTCCGTATCTGAAGGGAAACACACAGCACAGTTCTCATCCATGAAACACACTCTGTTTAGAGCAAGAAGCACGCTCTTGCTTTCTAGAATCTCTAATAAGGCGGGAAATGTGAGTGTGTTCAGAACAAAAGAACCGTGTTTCCTACACACACGGACCATAGCTAGTTCAACTCTGCTTCTGAAACTGATACAACCCACTGGTCCTCTAACATCCAATGCTTTTCAGTTAAGAGCGAGAAACGTGTGAGCTTCGTGAACGATGTAGCTTCCTTTGAGCAGAAAAGTGAGTGTGTTTACCTGAAACGAAGTCTTGCTTGTAGGAAGACACAGAGCCTGGCATTTAACTCCATTTCTGAAGGGAAATACACAGAAAGTTCTCATCCATGAAACACACTCTGTTTTAGAGCAAGAAGCATGCTCTTGCTTTCTAGAGTCTCTAATAAGGCAGGTAACGTCAGTGGGCTCAGAACAAAAGAACCGTGTTTCCTACACACAGAGACCATATCTAGAACAACTCTGCTTCTGAAACTGATACAAACCACAGGTCCTCTAACATCCAATGCTTTTCAGTTAAGAGCGAGAAACGTGTGAGCTTCCTGAACGATGTAGATTTGTTTGAGCTGAAAAGTGACAGCGTTTACCTGAAACGAAGTCTTGTTTGTAGGAAGACACAGAGCCTGGCATTTAACTCCGTTTCTGAAGGGAAACACACAGCACAGTGCTCATCCATGAAACACACTCTGCTTTAGAGCCAGAAGCACGCTCTTGCTTTCTAGAGTCTCAAATAAGGCGGGAAACGTGAGTGTGCTCAGAACAAAACAACCGTGTTTCCTACACACACGGACCATATCTAGTTCAACTCTGCTTCAGAAACTGATACAAACTCAGGGCCTCTAACATCCAATGCTTTTCAGTTAAGCGCGAGAAACGTGTTAGCTTCGTGAACGATGTAGCTTCATTTGAGATGATAGTGAGTGCGTTTACTCGAAACGAAATCTTGAATGTAAAAGACAAAGAACCTGGCCTTTAACTCCGATTCTGAAGGGAGACACACAGCACAGTTCTCATCCATGAAACACACTCTGCTTTAGAGCAAGAAGCATGCTCTTGCTTTCTAGAGTCTCTAATAAGGCGGGAAAAGTTAGTGTGCTCAGAACAAAAGAACCGTGTTTCCTACACACATTGACCATATTTAGTTCAACTCTGCTTATGAAACTGATACAAACCACAGGGCCTCTAACATCCAATGCTTTTCAGTTAAGAGCGGTAAACTTGAGAGCTTCGTGAACTATGTAGCTTCGTTTGAGATGATAGTGAGTGCATTTACCCGAAATGAAGTCTTGATTGTAAAAGACAAAGAACCTGGCCTTTAACTCCGATTCTGAAGGGAAACACACAGCACAGTTCTCATCCATGAAACACACTCTGCTTTAGAGCAAGAAGCATGCTCTTGCTTTCTAGAGTCTCTAATAAGGCGGGAAAAGTTAGTGTGCTCAGAACAAAAGAACCGTGTTTCCTACACACATTGACCATATCTAGTTCAACTCTGCTTATGAAACTGATACAAACCACAGGGCCTCTAACATCCAATGCTTTTCAGTTAAGAGCGGTAAACGTGAGAGCTTCGTGAACGATGTAGCTTCGTTTGAGATGATAGTGAGTGCATTTACCCGAAATGAAGTCTTGATTGTAAAAGAAAAAGAACCTGGCATTTAACTCCGTTTCTGAAGGGAAACACACAGCACAGTTCTCATCTATGAAACACACTCTGCTGTAGAGCAAGAAGCATGCTCTTGCTATCTAGAGTCTATAATAAGGCGGGGAACTTGAGTGGGCTCAGAACAAACGATCCATGTTTCCTACACACACGGACCATATCTAGTTCAACTCTGCTTCTGAAACTGATACAAACCACAGTTCCTCTAACATCCAATGCTTTTCAAATAAGAGCAAGAAACGTGTGAGCTTCATGAACGATGTAGCTTCGTTTGAGCTGAAAAGTGAGGGCGTTTACCTGAAAAGAAGTCTTGGTTGTAGGAAGACACAGAGCCTGGCATTGATCTCCGTATCTGAAGGGAAACACACAGCACAGTTCTCATCCATGAAACACACTCTGTTTAGAGCAAGAAGCACGCTCTTGCTTTCTAGAATCTCTAATAAGGCGGGAAATGTGAGTGTGTTCAGAACAAAAGAACCGTGTTTCCTACACACACGGACCATAGCTAGTTCAACTCTGCTTCTGAAACTGATACAACCCCACTGGTCCTCTAACATCCAATGCTTTTCAGTTAAGAGCGAGAAACGTGTGAGCTTCGTGAACGATGTAGCTTCCTTTGAGCAGAAAAGTGAGTGTGTTTACCTGAAACGAAGTCTTGCTTGTAGGAAGACACATAGCCTGGCATTTAACTCCATTTCTGAAGGGAAATACACAGCAAAGTTCTCATCCATGAAACACACTCTGCTTTAGAGCAAGAAGCATGCTCTTGCTTTCTAGAGTCTCTAATAAGGCAGGTAACGTGAGTGGGCTCAGAACAAAAGAACCGTGTTTCCTACACACACGGACCATATCTAGAACAACTCTGCTTCTGAAACTGATACAAACCACAGGTCCTCTAACATCCAATGCTTTTCAGTTAAGAGCGAGAAACGTGTGAGCTTCCTGAACGATGTAGATTTGTTTGAGCTGAAAAGTGACAGCGTTTACCTGAAACGAAGTCTTGTTTGTAGGAAGACACAGAGCCTGGCATTTAACTCCGTTTCTGAAGGGAAACACACAGCACAGTGCTCATCCATGAAACACACTCTGCTTTAGAGCCAGAAGCACGCTCTTGCTTTCTAGAGTCTCAAATAAGGCGGGAAACGTGAGTGTGCTCAGAACAAAAGAACCGTGTTTCCTACACACACGGACCATATCTAGTTCAACTCTGCTTCAGAAACTGATACAAACCACAGGGCCTCTAACATCCAATGCTTTTCAGTTAAGCGCGAGAAACGTGTTAGCTTCGTGAATGATGTAGCTTCATTTGAGATGATAGTGAGTGGGTTTACTCGAAACGAAGTCTTCAATGTAAAAGACAAAGAACCTGGCCTTTAACTCCGATTCTGAAGGGAAACACAAAGCACAGTTGTCATCCATGAAACACACTCTGCTTTAGAGCAAGAAGCATGCTCTTGCTTTCTAGAGTCTCTAATAAGGCGGGAAAAGTTAGTGTGCTCAGAACAAAAGAACCGTGTTTCCTACACACATTGACCATATCTAGTTCAACTCTGCTTCTGAAACTGATACAAACCACAGGGCCTCTAACATCCAATGCTTTTCAGTTAAGAGCGGTAAACGTGAGAGCTTCGTGAACGATGTAGCTTCGTTTGAGCTGAAAAGTGAGGGCGTTTACCTGAAAAGAAGTCTTGGTTGTAGGAAGACACAGAGCCTGGCATTGATCTCCGTATCTGAAGGGAAACACACAGCACAGTTCTCATCCATGAAACACACTCTGTTTAGAGCAAGAAGCACGCTCTTGCTTTCTAGAATCTCTAATAAGGCGGGAAATGTGAGTGTGTTCAGAACAAAAGAACCGTGTTTCCTACACACACGGACCATAGCTAGTTCAACTCTGCTTCTGAAACTGATACAACCCACTGGTCCTCTAACATCCAATGCTTTTCAGTTAAGAGCGAGAAACGTGTGAGCTTCGTGAACGATGTAGCTTCCTTTGAGCAGAAAAGTGAGTGTGTTTACCTGAAACGAAGTCTTGCTTGTAGGAAGACACAGAGCCTGGCATTTAACTCCATTTCTGAAGGGAAATACACAGAAAGTTCTCATCCATGAAACACACTCTGTTTTAGAGCAAGAAGCATGCTCTTGCTTTCTAGAGTCTCTAATAAGGCAGGTAACGTCAGTGGGCTCAGAACAAAAGAACCGTGTTTCCTACACACAGAGACCATATCTAGAACAACTCTGCTTCTGAAACTGATACAAACCACAGGTCCTCTAACATCCAATGCTTTTCAGTTAAGAGCGAGAAACGTGTGAGCTTCCTGAACGATGTAGATTTGTTTGAGCTGAAAAGTGACAGCGTTTACCTGAAACGAAGTCTTGTTTGTAGGAAGACACAGAGCCTGGCATTTAACTCCGTTTCTGAAGGGAAACACACAGCACAGTGCTCATCCATGAAACACACTCTGCTTTAGAGCCAGAAGCACGCTCTTGCTTTCTAGAGTCTCAAATAAGGCGGGAAACGTGAGTGTGCTCAGAACAAAACAACCGTGTTTCCTACACACACGGACCATATCTAGTTCAACTCTGCTTCAGAAACTGATACAAACTCAGGGCCTCTAACATCCAATGCTTTTCAGTTAAGCGCGAGAAACGTGTTAGCTTCGTGAACGATGTAGCTTCATTTGAGATGATAGTGAGTGCGTTTACTCGAAACGAAATCTTGAATGTAAAAGACAAAGAACCTGGCCTTTAACTCCGATTCTGAAGGGAGACACACAGCACAGTTCTCATCCATGAAACACACTCTGCTTTAGAGCAAGAAGCATGCTCTTGCTTTCTAGAGTCTCTAATAAGGCGGGAAAAGTTAGTGTGCTCAGAACAAAAGAACCGTGTTTCCTACACACATTGACCATATTTAGTTCAACTCTGCTTATGAAACTGATACAAACCACAGGGCCTCTAACATCCAATGCTTTTCAGTTAAGAGCGGTAAACTTGAGAGCTTCGTGAACTATGTAGCTTCGTTTGAGATGATAGTGAGTGCATTTACCCGAAATGAAGTCTTGATTGTAAAAGACAAAGAACCTGGCCTTTAACTCCGATTCTGAAGGGAAACACACAGCACAGTTCTCATCCATGAAACACACTCTGCTTTAGAGCAAGAAGCATGCTCTTGCTTTCTAGAGTCTCTAATAAGGCGGGAAAAGTTAGTGTGCTCAGAACAAAAGAACCGTGTTTCCTACACACATTGACCATATCTAGTTCAACTCTGCTTATGAAACTGATACAAACCACAGGGCCTCTAACATCCAATGCTTTTCAGTTAAGAGCGGTAAACGTGAGAGCTTCGTGAACGATGTAGCTTCGTTTGAGATGATAGTGAGTGCATTTACCCGAAATGAAGTCTTGATTGTAAAAGAAAAAGAACCTGGCATTTAACTCCGTTTCTGAAGGGAAACACACAGCACAGTTCTCATCTATGAAACACACTCTGCTGTAGAGCAAGAAGCATGCTCTTGCTATCTAGAGTCTATAATAAGGCGGGGAACTTGAGTGGGCTCAGAACAAACGATCCATGTTTCCTACACACACGGACCATATCTAGTTCAACTCTGCTTCTGAAACTGATACAAACCACAGTTCCTCTAACATCCAATGCTTTTCAAATAAGAGCAAGAAACGTGTGAGCTTCATGAACGATGTAGCTTCGTTTGAGCTGAAAAGTGAGGGCGTTTACCTGAAAAGAAGTCTTGGTTGTAGGAAGACACAGAGCCTGGCATTGATCTCCGTATCTGAAGGGAAACACACAGCACAGTTCTCATCCATGAAACACACTCTGTTTAGAGCAAGAAGCACGCTCTTGCTTTCTAGAATCTCTAATAAGGCGGGAAATGTGAGTGTGTTCAGAACAAAAGAACCGTGTTTCCTACACACACGGACCATAGCTAGTTCAACTCTGCTTCTGAAACTGATACAACCCCACTCGTCCTCTAACATCCAATGCTTTTCAGTTAAGAGCGAGAAACGTGTGAGCTTCGTGAACGATGTAGCTTCCTTTGAGCAGAAAAGTGAGTGTGTTTACCTGAAACGAAGTCTTGCATGTAGGAAGACACAGAGCCTGGCATTTAACTCCATTTCTGAAGGGAAATACACAGAAAGTTCTCATCCATGAAACACACTCTGTTTTAGAGCAAGAAGCATGCTCTTGCTTTCTAGAGTCTCTAAAAAGGCAGGTAACGTCAGTGGGCTCAGAACAAAAGAACCGTGTTTCCTACACACAGAGACCATATCTAGAACAACTCTGCTTCTGAAACTGATACAAACCACAGGTCCTCTAACATCCAATGCTTTTCAGTTAAGAGCGAGAAACGTGTGAGCTTCCTGAACGATGTAGATTTGTTTGAGCTGAAAAGTGACAGCGTTTACCTGAAACGAAGTCTTGTTTGTAGGAAGACACAGAGCCTGGCATTTAACTCCGTTTCTGAAGGGAAACACACAGCACAGTGCTCATCCATGAAACACACTCTGCTTTAGAGCCAGAAGCACGCTCTTGCTTTCTAGAGTCTCAAATAAGGCGGGAAACGTGAGTGTGCTCAGAACAAAAGAACCGTGTTTCCTACACACACGGACCATATCTAGTTCAACTCTGCTTCAGAAACTGATACAAACTCAGGGCCTCTAACATCCAATGCTTTTCAGTTAAGCACGAGAAACGTGTTAGCTTCGTGAACGATGTAGCTTCATTTGAGATGATAGTGAGTGCGTTTACTCGAAACGAAATCTTGAATGTAAAAGACAAAGAACCTGGCCTTTAACTCCGATTCTGAAGGGAGACACACAGCACAGTTCTCATCCATGAAACACACTCTGCTTTAGAGCAAGAAGCATGCTCTTGCTTTCTAGAGTCTCTAATAAGGCGGGAAAAGTTAGTGTGCTCAGAACAAAAGAACCGTGTTTCCTACACACATTGACTATATCTAGTTCAACTCTGCTTAAGAAACTGATACAAACCACAGGGCCTCTAACATCCAATGCTTTTCAGTTAAGAGCGGTAAACGTGAGAGCTTCGTGAACAATGTAGCTTCGTTTGAGATGATAGTGAGTGCATTTACCCGAAATGAAGTCTTGATTGTAAAAGAAAAAGAACCTGGCATTTAACTCCGTTTCTGAAGGGAAACACACAGCACAGTTCTCATCTATGAAACACACTCTGCTGTAGAGCAAGAAGCATGCTCTTGCTTTCTAGAGTCTATAATAAGGCGGGGAACTTGAGTGGGCTCAGAACAAACGATCCATGTTTCCTACACACACGGACCATATCTAGTTCAACTCTGCTTCTGAAACTGATACAAACCACAGTTCCTCTAACATCCAATGCTTTTCAAATAAGAGCAAGAAACGTGTGAGCTTCATGAACGATGTAGCTTCGTTTGAGCTGAAAAGTGAGGGCGTTTACCTGAAAAGAAGTCTTGGTTGTAGGAAGACACAGAGCCTGGCATTGATCTCCGTATCTGAAGGGAAACACACAGCACAGTTCTCATCCATGAAACACACTCTGTTTAGAGCAAGATGCACGCTCTTGCTTTCTAGAGTCTCTAATAAGGCGGGAAACGTGATGTGTTCAGAACAAAAGAACCGTGTTTCCTACACACACGGACCATAGCTAGTTCAACTCTGCTTCTGAAACTGATACAACCCACTGGTCCTCTAACATCCAATGCTTTTCAGTTAAGAGCGAGAAACGTGTGAGCTTCGTGAACGATGTAGCTTCCTTTGAGCAGAAAAGTGAGTGTGTTTACCTGAAACGAAGTCTTGCTTGTAGGAAGACACAGAGCCTGGCATTTAACTCCATTTCTGAAGGGAAATACACAGCAAAGTTCTCATCCATGAAACACACTCTGCTTTAGAGCAAGAAGCATGCTCTTGCTTTCTAGAGTCTCTAATAAGGCAGGTAACGTCAGTGGGCTCAGAACAAAAGAACCGTGTTTCCTACACACAGAGACCATATCTAGAACAACTCTGCTTCTGAAACTGATACAAACCACAGGTCCTCTAACATCCAATGCTTTTCAGTTAAGAGCGAGAAACGTGTGAGCTTCCTGAACGATGTAGATTTGTTTGAGCTGAAAAGTGACAGCGTTTACCTGAAACGAAGTCTTGTTTGTAGGAAGACACAGAGCCTGGCATTTAACTCCGTTTCTGAAGGGAAACACACAGCACAGTGCTCATCCATGAAACACACTCTGCTTTAGAGCCAGAAGCACGCTCTTGCTTTCTAGAGTCTCAAATAAGGCGGGAAACGTGAGTGTGCTCAGAACAAAAGAACCGTGTTTCCTACACACACGGACCATATCTAGTTCAACTCTGCTTCAGAAACTGATACAAACCCAGGGCCTCTAACATCCAATGCTTTTCAGTTAAGCGCGAGAAACGTGTGAGCTTCGTGAATGATGTAGCTTCATTTGAGATGATAGTGAGTGCGTTTACTCGAAACGAAATCTTGAATGTAAAAGACAAAGAACCTGGCCTTTAACTCCGATTCTGAAGGGAAACACACAGCACAGTTCTCATCCATGAAACACACTCTGCTTTAGAGCAAGAAGCATGCTCTTGCTTTCTAGAGTCTCTAATAAGGCGGGAAAAGTTAGTGTGCTCAGAACAAAAGAACCGTGTTTCCTACACACATTGACCATATCTAGTTCAACTCTGCTTATGAAACTGATACAAACCACAGGGCCTCTAACATCCAAAGCTTTTCAGTTAAGAGCGGTAAACGTGAGAGCTTCGTGAACGATGTAGCTTCGTTTGAGATGATAGTGAGTGCATTTACCCGAAATGAAGTCTTGATTGTAAAAGAAAAAGAACCTGGCATTTAACTCCGTTTCTGAAGGGAAACACACAGCACAGTTCTCATCTATGAAACACACTCTGCTGTAGAGCAAGAAGCATGCTCTTGCTATCTAGAGTCTATAATAAGTCGGGGAACTTGAGTGGGCTCAGAACAAACGATCCATGTTTCCTACACACACGGACCATATCTAGTTCAACTCTGCTTCTGAAACTGATACAAACCACAGTTCCTCTAACATCCAATGCTTTTCAAATAAGAGCAAGAAACGTGTGAGCTTCATGAACGATGTAGCTTCGTTTGAGCTGAAAAGTGAGGGCGTTTACCTGAAAAGAAGTCTTGGTTGTAGGAAGACACAGAGCCTGGCATTGATCTCCGTATCTGAAGGGAAACACACAGCACAGTTCTCATCCATGAAACACACTCTGTTTAGAGCAAGAAGCACGCTCTTGCTTTCTAGAATCTCTAATAAGGCGGGAAATGTGAGTGTGTTCAGAACAAAAGAACCGTGTTTCCTACACACACGGACCATAGCTAGTTCAACTCTGCTTCTGAAACTGATACAACCCACTGGTCCTCTAACATCCAATGCTTTTCAGTTAAGAGCGAGAAACGTGTGAGCTTCGTGAACGATGTAGCTTCCTTTGAGCAGAAAAGTGAGTGTGTTTACCTGAAACGAAGTCTTGCTTGTAGGAAGACACAGAGCCTGGCATTTAACTCCATTTCTGAAGGGAAATACACAGCAAAGTTCTCATCCATGAAACACACTCTGCTTTAGAGCAAGAAGCATGCTCTTGCTTTCTAGAGTCTCTAATAAGGCAGGTAACGTGAGTGGGCTCAGAACAAAAGAACCGTGTTTCCTACACACAGAGACCATATCTAGAACAACTCTGCTTCTGAAACTGATACAAACCACAGGTCCTCTAACATCCAACGCTTTTCAGTTAAGAGCGAGAAACGTGTGAGCTTCCTGAATGATGTAGATTTGTTTGAGCTGAAAAGTGACAGCGTTTACCTGAAACGAAGTCTTGTTTGTAGGAAGACACAGAGCCTGGCATTTAACTCCGTTTCTGAAGGGAAACACACAGCACAGTGCTCATCCATGAAACACACTCTGCTTTACAGCCAGAAGCACGCTCTTGCTTTCTAGTGTCCCAAATAAGGCGGGAAACGTGAGTATGCTCAGAACAAAAGAACCGTGTTTCCTACACACACGGACCATATCTAGTTCAACTCTGCTTCAGAAACTGATACAAACCACAGGGCCTCTAACATCCAATGCTTTTTAGTTAAGCGCGAGAAACGTGTGAGCTTCGTGAACGATGTAGCTTCATTTGAGATGATAGTGAGTGTGTTTACTCGAAACGAAGTCTTCAATGTAAAAGACAAAGAACCTGGCCTTTAACTCCGATTCTGAAGGGAAACACACAGCACAGTTCTCATCCATGAAACACACTCTGCTTTAGAGCAAGAAGCATGCTCTTGCTTTCTAGAGTCTCTAATAAGGCGGGAAAGTTAGTGTGCTCAGAACAAAAGAACCGTGTTTCCTACACACATTGACCATATCTAGTTCAACTCTGCTTCTGAAACTGATACAAACCACAGGGCCTCTAACATCCAATGCTTTTCAGTTAAGAGCGAAAAACGTGAGAGCTTCGTGAACTATGTAGCTTCGTTTGAGATGATAGTGAGTGCATTTACCCGAAATGAAGTCTTGATTGTAAAAGAAAAAGAACCTGGCATTTAATTCCGTTTCTGAAGGGAAACACACACCACAGTTCTCATCAATGAAACACACTCTGCTTTAGAGCAAGAAGCACCCTCTTGCTTTCTAGAGTCTCTAATAAGGCGGGAAACGTGAGTGTGCTCAGAACAATAGATCCATATTTCCTACACACACGGACCATATCTAGTTCAACTCTGCTTCTACAAGTGATACAAACCACAGGTCCTCTAACATCCAATGCTTTTTAGTTAAGAGCAAGAAACGTGTGAGCTTCGTGAACGATGTAGCTTCCTTTGAGCAGAAAAGTGAGTGTGTTTACCTGAAACGAAGTCTTGCTTGTAGGAAGACACATAGCCTGGCATTTAACTCCATTTCTGAAGGGAAATACACAGCAAAGTTCTCATCCATGAAACACACTCTGCTTTAGAGCAAGAAGCATGCTCTTGCTTTCTAGAGTCTCTAATAAGGCAGGTAACGTGAGTGGGCTCAGAACAAAAGAACCGTGTTTCCTACACACACGGACCATATCTAGAACAACTCTGCTTCTGAAACTGATACAAACCACAGGTCCTCTAACATCCAATGCTTTTCAGTTAAGAGCGGGAAACGTGTGAGCTTCCTGAACGATGTAGATTTGTTTGAGCTGAAAAGTGACAGCGTTTACCTGAAACGAAGTCTTGTTTGTAGGAAGACACAGAGCCTGGCATTTAACTCCGTTTCTGAAGGGAAACACACAGCACAGTGCTCATCCATGAAACACACTCTGCTTTAGAGCCAGAAGCACGCTCTTGCTTTCTAGAGTCTCAAATAAGGCGGGAAACGTGAGTGTGCTCAGAACAAAAGAACCGTGTTTCCTACACACACGGACCATATCTAGTTCAACTCTGCTTCAGAAACTGATACAAACCACAGGGCCTCTAACATCCAATGCTTTTCAGTTAAGCGCGAGAAACGTGTTAGCTTCGTGAATGATGTAGCTTCATTTGAGATGATAGTGAGTGGGTTTACTCGAAACGAAGTCTTCAATGTAAAAGACAAAGAACCTGGCCTTTAACTCCGATTCTGAAGGGAAACACACAGCACAGTTGTCATCCATGAAACACACTCTGCTTTAGAGCAAGAAGCATGCTCTTGCTTTCTAGAGTCTCTAATAAGGCGGGAAAAGTTAGTGTGCTCAGAACAAAAGAACCGTGTTTCCTACACACATTGACCATATCTAGTTCAACTCTGCTTCTGAAACTGATACAAACCACAGGGCCTCTAACATCCAATGCTTTTCAGTTAAGAGCGGTAAACGTGAGAGCTTCGTGAACGATGTAGCTTCGTTTGAGATGATAGTGAGTGCATTTACCCGAAATGAAGTCTTGATTGTAAAAGAAAAAGAACCTGGCATTTAACTCCGTTTCTGAAGGGAAACACACATCACAGTTCTCATCAATGAAACACACTCTGCTTTAGAGCAAGAAGCACCCCCTTGCTTTCTAGAGTCTCTAATAAGGCGGGAAACGTGAGTGTGCTCAGAACAATAGATCCATATTTCCTACACACACGGACCATATCTAGTTCAACTCTGCTTCTGAAAGTGATACAAACCACAGGTCCTCTAACATCCAATGCTTTTCAGTTAAGAGCGAGAAACGTGTGAGCTTTGTGAACGATGTAGCTTCCTTTGAGCAGAAAAGTGAGTGTGTTTACCTGAAACGAAGTCTTGCTTGTAGGAAAACATATAGCCTGGCATTTAACTCCATTTCTGAAGGGAAATACACAGCAAAGTTCTCATCCATGAAACACACTCTGCTTTAGAGCAAGAAGCATGCTCTTGCTTTCTAGAGTCTCTAATAAGGCAGGTAACGTCAGTGGGCTCAGAACAAAAGAACCGTGTTTCCTACACACAGAGACCATATCTAGAACAACTCTGCTTCTGAAACTGATACAAACCACAGGTCCTCTAACATCCAACGCTTTTCAGTTAAGAGCGAGAAACGTGTGAGCTACCTGTATGATGTAGATTTGTTTGAGCTGAAAAGTGACAGCGTTTACCTGAAACGAAGTCTTGTTTGTAGGAAGACACAGAGCCTGGCATTTAACTCCGTTTCTGAAGGGAAACACACAGCACAGTGCTCATCCATGAAACACACTCTGCTTTACAGCCAGAAGCACGCTCTTGCTTTCTAGAGTCCCAAATAAGGCGGGAAACGTGAGTGTGCTCAGAACAAAAGAACCGTGTTTCCTACACACACGGACCATATCTAGTTCAACTCTGCTTCAGAAACTGATACAAACCACAGGGCCTCTAACATCCAATGCTTTTTAGTTAAGCGCGAGAAACGTGTGAGCTTCGTGAACGATGTAGCTTCATTTGAGATGATAGTGAGTGTGTTTACTCGAAACGAAGTCTTCAATGTAAAAGACAAAGAACCTGGCCTTTAACTCCGATTCTGAAGGGAAACACACAGCACAGTTCTCATCCATGAAACACACTCTGCTTTAGAGCAAGAAGCATGCTCTTGCTTTCTAGAGTCTCTAATAAGGCGGGAAAAGTTAGTGTGCTCAGAACAAAAGAACCGTGTTTCCTACACACATTGACCATATCTAGTTCAACTCTGCTTCTGAAACTGATACAAACCACAGGGCCTCTAACATCCAATGCTTTTCAGTTAAGAGCGAAAAACGTGAGAGCTTCGTGAACTATGTAGCTTCGTTTGAGATGATAGTGAGTGCATTTACCCGAAATGAAGTCTTGATTGTAAAAGAAAAAGAACCTGGCATTTAATTCCGTTTCTGAAGGGAAACACACAGCACAGTTCTCATCTATGAAACACACTCTGCTTTAGAGCAAGAAGCACCCTCTTGCTTTCTAGAGTCTCTAATAAGGCGGGAAACGTGAGTGTGCTCAGAACAATAGATCCATATTTCCTACACACACGGACCATATCTAGTTCAACTCTGCTTCTACAAGTGATACAAACCACAGGTCCTCTAACATCCAATGCTTTTTAGTTAAGAGCAAGAAACGTGTGAGCTTCGTGAACGATGTAGCTTCCTTTGAGCAGAAAAGTGAGTGTGTTTACCTGAAACGAAGTCTTGCTTGTAGGAAGACACATAGCCTGGCATTTAACTCCATTTCTGAAGGGAAATACACAGCAAAGTTCTCATCCATGAAACACACTCTGCTTTAGAGCAAGAAGCATGCTCTTGCTTTCTAGAGTCTCTAATAAGGCAGGTAACGTGAGTGGGCTCAGAACAAAAGAACCGTGTTTCCTACACACACGGACCATATCTAGAACAACTCTGCTTCTGAAACTGATACAAACCACAGGTCCTCTAACATCCAATGCTTTTCAGTTAAGAGCGAGAAACGTGTGAGCTTCCTGAACGATGTAGATTTGTTTGAGCTGAAAAGTGACAGCGTTTACCTGAAACGAAGTCTTGTTTGTAGGAAGACACAGAGCCTGGCATTTAACTCCGTTTCTGAAGGGAAACACACAGCACAGTGCTCATCCATGAAACACACTCTGCTTTAGAGCCAGAAGCACGCTCTTGCTTTCTAGAGTCTCAAATAAGGCGGGAAACGTGAGTGTGCTCAGAACAAAAGAACCGTGTTTCCTACACACACGGACCATATCTAGTTCAACTCTGCTTCAGAAACTGATACAAACCACAGGGCCTCTAACATCCAATGCTTTTCAGTTAAGAGCGGTAAACGTGAGAGCTTCGTGAACGATGTAGCTTCGTTTGAGATGATATTGAGTGCATTTACCCGAAATGAAGTCTTGATTGTAAAAGAAAAAGAACCTGGCATTTAACTCCGTTTCTGAAGGGAAACACACATCACAGTTCTCATCAATGAAACACACTCTGCTTTAGAGCAAGAAGCACCCTCTTGCTTTCTAGAGTCTCTAATAAGGCGGGAAACGTGAGTGTGCTCAAAACAATAGATCCATATTTCCTACACACACGGAACATATCTAGTTCAACTCTGCTTCTGAAAGTGATACAAACCACAGGTCCTCTAACATCCAATGCTTTTTAGTTAAGAGCAAGAAACGTGTGAGCTTCGTGAACGATGTAGCTTCCTTTGAGCAGAAAAGTGAGTGTGTTTACCTGAAACGAAGTCTTGCATGTAGGAAGACACATAGCCTGGCATTTAACTCCATTTCTGAAGGGAAATACACAGCAAAGTTCTCATCCATGAAACACACTCTGCTTTAGAGCAAGAAGCATGCTCTTGCTTTCTAGAGTCTCTAATAAGGCAGGTAACGTGAGTGGGCTCAGAACAAAAGAACCGTGTTTCCTACACACACGGACCATATCTAGAACAACTCTGCTTCTGAAACTGATACAAACCACAGGTCCTCTAACATCCAATGCTTTTCAGTTAAGAGCGAGAAACGTGTGAGCTTCCTGAACGATGTAGATTTGTTTGAGCTGAAAAGTGACAGCGTTTACCTGAAACGAAGTCTTGTTTGTAGGAAGACACAGAGCCTGGCATTTAACTCCGTTTCTGAAGGGAAACACACAGCACAGTGCTCATCCATGAAACACACTCTGCTTTAGAGCCAGAAGCACGCTCTTGCTTTCTAGAGTCTCAAATAAGGCGGGAAACGTGAGTGTGCTCAGAACAAAAGAACCGTGTTTCCTACACACACGGACCATATCTAGTTCAACTCTGCTTCAGAAACTGATACAAACCACAGGGCCTCTAACATCCAATGCTTTTCAGTTAAGCGCGAGAAACGTGTTAGCTTCGTGAATGATGTAGCTTCATTTGAGATGATAGTGAGTGGGTTTACTCGAAACGAAGTCTTCAATGTAAAAGACAAAGAACCTGGCCTTTAACTCCGATTCTGAAGGGAAACACACAGCACAGTTGTCATCCATGAAACACACTCTGCTTTAGAGCAAGAAGCATGCTCTTGCTTTCTAGAGTCTCTAATAAGGCGGGAAAAGTTAGTGTGCTCAGAACAAAAGAACCGTGTTTCCTACACACATTGACCATATCTAGTTCAACTCTGCTTCTGAAACTGATACAAACCACAGGGCCTCTAACATCCAATGCTTTTCAGTTAAGAGCGGTAAACGTGAGAGCTTCGTGAACGATGTAGCTTCGTTTGAGATGATAGTGAGTGCATTTACCCGAAATGAAGTCTTGATTGTAAAAGAAAAAGAACCTGGCATTTAACTCCGTTTCTGAAGGGAAACACACATCACAGTTCTCATCAATGAAACACACTCTGCTTTAGAGCAAGAAGCACCCTCTTGCTTTCTAGAGTCTCTAATAAGGCGGGAAACGTGAGTGTGCTCAGAACAATAGATCCATATTTCCTACACACACGGAACATATCTAGTTCAACTCTGCTTCTGAAAGTGATACAAACCACAGGTCCTCTAACATCCAATGCTTTTCAGTTAAGAGCGAGAAACGTGTGAGCTTTGTGAACGATGTAGCTTCCTTTGAGCAGAAAAGTGAGTGTGTTTACCTGAAACGAAGTCTTGCTTGTAGGAAGACACAGAGCCTGGCATTTAACTCCATTTCTGAAGGGAAATACACAGCAAAGTTCTCATCCATGAAACACACTCTGCTTTAGAGCAAGAAGCATGCTCTTGCTTTCTAGAGTCTCTAATAAGGCAGGTAACGTCAGTGGGCTCAGAACAAAAGAACCGTGTTTCCTACACACAGAGACCATATCTAGAACAACTCTGCTTCTGAAACTGATACAAACCACAGGTCCTCTAACATCCAATGCTTTTCAGTTAAGAGCGAGAAACGTGTGAGCTTCCTGAACGATGTAGATTTGTTTGAGCTGAAAAGTGACAGCGTTTACCTGAAACGAAGTCTTGTTTGTAGGAAGACACAGAGCCTGGCATTTAACTCCGTTTCTGAAGGGAAACACACAGCACAGTGCTCATCCATGAAACACACTCTGCTTTAGAGCCAGAAGCACGCTCTTGCTTTCTAGAGTCTCAAATAAGGCGGGAAACGTGAGTGTGCTCAGAACAAAAGAACCGTGTTTCCTACACACACGGACCATATCTAGTTCAACTCTGCTTCAGAAACTGATACAAACCCAGGGCCTCTAACATCCAATGCTTTTCAGTTAAGCGCGAGAAACGTGTGAGCTTCGTGAACGATGTAGCTTCATTTGAGATGATAGTGAGTGCGTTTACTCGAAACGAAATCTTGAATGTAAAAGACAAAGAACCTGGCCTTTAACTCCGATTCTGAAGGGAGACACACAGCACAGTTCTCATCCATGAAACACACTCTGCTTTAGAGCAAGAAGCATGCTCTTGCTTTCTAGAGTCTCTAATAAGGCGGGAAAAGTTAGTGTGCTCAGAACAAAAGAACCGTGTTTCCTACACACATTGACCATATCTAGTTCAACTCTGCTTATGAAACTGATACAAACCACAGGGCCTCTAACATCCAATGCTTTTCAGTTAAGAGCGGTAAACGTGAGAGCTTCGTGAACGATGTAGCTTCGTTTGAGATGATAGTGAGTGCATTTACCCGAAATGAAGTCTTGATTGTAAAAGAAAAAGAACCTGGCATTTAACTCCGTTTCTGAAGGGAAACACACAGCACAGTTCTCATCTATGAAACACACTCTGCTGTAGAGCAAGAAGCATGCTCTTGCTTTCTAGAGTCTATAATAAGGCGGGGAACTTGAGTGGGCTCAGAAAAAACGATCCATGTTTCCTACACACACGGACCATATCTAGTTCAACTCTGCTTCTGAAAGTGATACAAACCACAGTTCCTCTAACATCCAATGCTTTTCAAATAAGAGCAAGAAACGTGTGAGCTTCATGAACGATGTAGCTTCGTTGGAGCTGAAAAGTGAGGGCGTTTACCTGAAAAGAAGTCTTGGTTGTAGGAAGACACAGAGCCTGGCATTGATCTCCGTATCTGAAGGGAAACACACAGCACAGTTCTCATCCATGAAACACACTCTGTTTAGAGCAAGAAGCACGCTCTTGCTTTCTAGAATCTCTAATAAGGCGGGAAATGTGAGTGTGTTCAGAACAAAAGAACCGTGTTTCCTACACACACGGACAATAGCTAGTTCAACTCTGCTTCTGAAACTGATACAACCCACTGGTCCTCTAACATCCAATGCTTTTCAGTTAAGAGCAAGAAACGTGTGAGCTTCGTGAACGATGTAGCTTCCTTTGAGCAGAAAAGTGAGTGTGTTTACCTGAAACGAAGTCTTGCTTGTAGGAAGACACAGAGCCTGGCATTTAACTCCATTTCTGAAGGGAAATACACAGAAAGTTCTCATCCATGAAACACACTCTGTTTTAGAGCAAGAAGCATGCTCTTGCTTTCTAGAGTCTCTAATAAGGCAGGTAACGTCAGTGGGCTCAGAACAAAAGAACCGTGTTTCCTACACACAGAGACCATATCTAGAACAACTCTGCTTCTGAAACTGATACAAACCACAGGTCCTCTAACATCCAATGCTTTTCAGTTAAGAGCGAGAAACGTGTGAGCTTCCTGAACGATGTAGATTTGTTTGAGCTGAAAAGTGACAGCGTTTACCTGAAACGAAGTCTTGTTTGTAGGAAGACACAGAGCCTGGCATTTAACTCCGTTTCTGAAGGGAAACACACAGCACAGTGCTCATCCATGAAACACACTCTGCTTTAGAGCCAGAAGCACGCTCTTGCTTTCTAGAGTCTCAAATAAGGCGGGAAACGTGAGTGTGCTCAGAACAAAAGAACCGTGTTTCCTACACACACGGACCATATCTAGTTCAACTCTGCTTCAGAAACTGATACAAACTCGGGGCCTCTAACATCCAATGCTTTTCAGTTAAGCGCGAGAAACGTGTTAGCTTCGTGAACGATGTAGCTTCATTTGAGATGATAGTGAGTGCGTTTACTCGAAACGAAATCTTGAATGTAAAAGACAAAGAACCTGGCCTTTAACTCCGATTCTGAAGGGAGACACACAGCACAGTTCTCATCCATGAAACACACTCTGCTTTAGAGCAAGAAGCATGCTCTTGCTTTCTAGAGTCTCTAATAAGGCGGGAAAAGTTAGTGTGCTCAGAACAAAAGAACCGTGTTTCCTACACACATTGACCATATCTAGTTCAACTCTGCTTATGAAACTGATACAAACCACAGGGCCTCTAACATCCAATGCTTTTCAGTTAAGAGCGGTAAACTTGAGAGCTTCGTGAACTATGTAGCTTCGTTTGAGATGATAGTGAGTGCATTTACCCGAAATGAAGTCTTGATTGTAAAAGACAAAGAACCTGGCCTTTAACTCCGATTCTGAAGGGAAACACACAGCACAGTTCTCATCCATGAAACACACTCTGCTTTAGAGCAAGAAGCATGCTCTTGCTTTCTAGAGTCTCTAATAAGGCGGGAAAAGTTAGTGTGCTCAGAACAAAAGAACCGTGTTTCCTACACACATTGACCATATCTAGTTCAACTCTGCTTATGAAACTGATACAAACCACAGGGCCTCTAACATCCAATGCTTTTCAGTTAAGAGCGGTAAACGTGAGAGTTTCGTGAACGATGTAGCTTCGTTTGAGATGATAGTGAGTGCATTTACCCGAAATGAAGTCTTGATTGTAAAAGAAAAAGAACCTGGCATTTAACTCCGTTTCTGAAGGGAAACACACAGCACAGTTCTCATCTATGAAACACACTCTGCTGTAGAGCAAGAAGCATGCTCTTGCTATCTAGAGTCTATAATAAGGCGGGGAACTTGAGTGGGCTCAGAACAAACGATCCATGTTTCCTACACACACGGACCATATCTAGTTCAACTCTGCTTCTGAAACTGATACAAACCACAGTTCCTCTAACATCCAATGCTTTTCAAATAAGAGCAAGAAACGTGTGAGCTTCATGAACGATGTAGCTTCGTTTGAGCTGAAAAGTGAGGGCGTTTACCTGAAAAGAAGTCTTGGTTGTAGGAAGACACAGAGCCTGGCATTGATCTCCGTATCTGAAGGGAAACACACAGCACAGTTCTCATCCATGAAACACACTCTGTTTAGAGCAAGAAGCACGCTCTTGCTTTCTAGAATCTCTAATAAGGCGGGAAATGTGAGTGTGTTCAGAACAAAAGAACCGTGTTTCCTACACACACGGACCATAGCTAGTTCAACTCTGCTTCTGAAACTGATACAACCCACTGGTCCTCTAACATCCAATGCTTTTCAGTTAAGAGCGAGAAACGTGTGAGCTTCGTGAACGATGTAGCTTCCTTTGAGCAGAAAAGTGAGTGTGTTTACCTGAAACGAAGTCTTGCATGTAGGAAGACACAGAGCCTGGCATTTAACTCCATTTCTGAAGGGAAATACACAGAAAGTTCTCATCCATGAAACACACTCTGTTTTAGAGCAAGAAGCATGCTCTTGCTTTCTAGAGTCTCTAATAAGGCAGGTAACGTCAGTGGGCTCAGAACAAAAGAACCGTGTTTCCTACACACAGAGACCATATCTAGAACAACTCTGCTTCTGAAACTGATACAAACCACAGGTCCTCTAACATCCAATGCTTTTCAGTTAAGAGCGAGAAACGTGTGAGCTTCCTGAACGATGTAGATTTGTTTGAGCTGAAAAGTGACAGCGTTTACCTGAAACGAAGTCTTGTTTGTAGGAAGACACAGAGCCTGGCATTTAACTCCGTTTCTGAAGGGAAACACACAGCACAGTGCTCATCCATGAAACACACTCTGCTTTAGAGCCAGAAGCACGCTCTTGCTTTCTAGAGTCTCAAATAAGGCGGGAAACGTGAGTGTGCTCAGAACAAAAGAACCGTGTTTCCTACACACACGGACCATATCTAGTTCAACTCTGCTTCAGAAACTGATACAAACTCAGGGCCTCTAACATCCAATGCTTTTCAGTTAAGCGCGAGAAACGTGTGAGCTTCGTGAACGATGTAGCTTCATTTGAGATGATAGTGAGTGCGTTTACTCGAAACGAAATCTTGAATGTAAAAGACAAAGAACCTGGCCTTTAACTCCGATTCTGAAGGGAGACACACAGCACAGTTCTCATCCATGAAACACACTCTGCTTTAGAGCAAGAAGCATGCTCTTGCTTTCTAGAGTCTCTAATAAGGCGGGAAAAGTTAGTGTGCTCAGAACAAAAGAACCGTGTTTCCTACACACATTGACCATATCTAGTTCAACTCTGCTTATGAAACTGATACAAACCACAGGGCCTCTAACATCCAATGCTTTTCAGTTAAGAGCGAGAAACGTGTGAGCTTCGTGAACGATGTAGCTTCCTTTGAGCAGAAAAGTGAGTGTGTTTACCTGAAACGAAGTCTTGCTTGTAGGAAGACACAGAGCCTGGCATTTAACTCCATTTCTGAAGGGAAATACACAGCAAAGTTCTCATCCATGAAACACACTCTGCTTTAGAGCAAGAAGCATGCTCTTGCTTTCTAGAGTCTCTAATAAGGCAGGTAACGTCAGTGGGCTCAGAACAAAAGAACCGTGTTTCCTACACACAGAGACCATATCTAGAACAACTCTGCTTCTGAAACTGATACAAACCACAGGTCCTCTAACATCCAATGCTTTTCAGTTAAGAGCGAGAAACGTGTGAGCTTCCTGAACGATGTAGATTTGTTTGAGCTGAAAAGTGACAGCGTTTACCTGAAACGAAGTCTTGTTTGTAGGAAGACACAGAGCCTGGCATTTAACTCCGTTTCTGAAGGGAAACACACAGCACAGTGCTCATCCATGAAACACACTCTGCTTTAGAGCCAGAAGCACGCTCTTGCTTTCTAGAGTCTCAAATAAGGCGGGAAACGTGAGTGTGCTCAGAACAAAAGAACCGTGTTTCCTACACACACGGACCATATCTAGTTCAACTCTGCTTCAGAAACTGATACAAACCCAGGGCCTCTAACATCCAATGCTTTTCAGTTAAGCGCGAGAAACGTGTGAGCTTCGTGAACGATGTAGCTTCATTTGAGATGATAGTGAGTGCGTTTACTCGAAACGAAATCTTGAATGTAAAAGACAAAGAACCTGGCCTTTAACTCCGATTCTGAAGGGAAACACACAGCACAGTTCTCATCCATGAAACACACTCTGCTTTAGAGCAAGAAGCATGCTCTTGCTTTCTAGAGTCTCCAATAAGGCGGGAAAAGTTAGTGTGCTCAGAACAAAAGAACCGTGTTTCCTACACACATTGACCATATCTAGTTCAACTCTGCTTATGAAACTGATACAAACCACAGGGCCTCTAACATCCAATGCTTTTCAGTTAAGAGCGGTAAACGTGAGAGCTTCGTGAACGATGTAGCTTCGTTTGAGATGATAGTGAGTGCATTTACCCGAAATGAAGTCTTGATTGTAAAAGAAAAAGAACCTGGCATTTAACTCCGTTTCTGAAGGGAAACACTGCACAGTTCTCATCTATGAAACACACTCTGCTGTAGAGCAAGAAGCATGCTCTTGCTTTCTAGAGTCTATAATAAGGCGGGGAACTTGAGTGGGCTCAGAACAAACGATCCATGTTTCCTACACACACGGACCATATCTAGTTCAACTCTGCTTCTGAAACTGATACAAACCACAGTTCCTCTAACATCCAATGCTTTTCAAATAAGAGCAAGAAACGTGTGAGCTTCATGAACGATGTAGCTTCGTTTGAGCTGAAAAGTGAGGGCGTTTACCTGAAAAGAAGTCTTGGTTGTAGGAAGACACAGAGCCTGGCATTGATCTCCGTATCTGAAGGGAAACACACAGCACAGTTCTCATCCATGAAACACACTCTGTTTAGAGCAAGATGCACGCTCTTGCTTTCTAGAGTCTCTAATAAGGCGGGAAACGTGATGTGTTCAGAACAAAAGAACCGTGTTTCCTACACACACGGACCATAGCTAGTTCAACTCTGCTTCTGAAACTGATACAACCCACTGGTCCTCTAACATCCAATGCTTTTCAGTTAAGAGCGAGATACGTGTGAGCTTCGTGAACGATGTAGCTTCCTTTGAGCAGAAAAGTGAGTGTGTTTACCTGAAACGAAGTCTTGCTTGTAGGAAGACACAGAGCCTGGCATTTAACTCCATTTCTGAAGGGAAATACACAGCAAAGTTCTCATCCATGAAACACACTCTGCTTTAGAGCAAGAAGCATGCTCTTGCTTTCTAGAGTCTCTAATAAGGCAGGTAACGTCAGTGGGCTCAGAACAAAAGAACCGTGTTTCCTACACACAGAGACCATATCTAGAACAACTCTGCTTCTGAAACTGATACAAACCACAGGTCCTCTAACATCCAATGCTTTTCAGTTAAGAGCGAGAAACGTGTGAGCTTCCTGAACGATGTAGATTTGTTTGAGCTGAAAAGTGACAGCGTTTACCTGAAACGAAGTCTTGTTTGTAGGAAGACACAGAGCCTGGCATTTAACTCCGTTTCTGAAGGGAAACACACAGCACAGTGCTCATCCATGAAACACACTCTGCTTTAGAGCCAGAAGCACGCTCTTGCTTTCTAGAGTCTCAAATAAGGCGGGAAACGTGAGTGTGCTCAGAACAAAAGAACCGTGTTTCCTACACACACGGACCATATCTAGTTCAACTCTGCTTCAGAAACTGATACAAACCCAGGGCCTCTAACATCCAATGCTTTTCAGTTAAGCGCGAGAAACGTGTGAGCTTCGTGAACGATGTAGCTTCATTTGAGATGATAGTGAGTGCGTTTACTCGAAACGAAATCTTGAATGTAAAAGACAAAGAACCTGGCCTTTAACTCCGATTCTGAAGGGAAACACACAGCACAGTTCTCATCCATGAAACACACTCTGCTTTAGAGCAAGAAGCATGCTCTTGCTTTCTAGAGTCTCTAATAAGGCGGGAAAAGTTAGTGTGCTCAGAACAAAAGAACCGTGTTTCCTACACACATTGACCATATCTAGTTCAACTCTGCTTATGAAACTGATACAAACCACAGGGCCTCTAACATCCAATGCTTTTCAGTTAAGAGCGGTAAACGTGAGAGCTTCGTGAACGATGTAGCTTCGTTTGAGATGATAGTGAGTGCATTTACCCGAAATGAAGTCTTGATTGTAAAAGAAAAAGAACCTGGCATTTAACTCCGTTTCTGAAGGGAAACACACAGCACAGTTCTCATCTATGAAACACACTCTGCTGTAGAGCAAGAAGCATGCTCTTGCTATCTAGAGTCTATAATAAGGCGGGGAACATGAGTGGGCTCAGAACAAACGATCCATGTTTCCTACACACACGGACCATATCTAGTTCAACTCTGCTTCTGAAACTGATACAAACCACAGTTCCTCTAACATCCAATGCTTTTCAAATAAGAGCAAGAAACGTGTGAGCTTCATGAACGATGTAGCTTCGTTTGAGCTGAAAAGTGAGGGCGTTTACCTGAAAAGAAGTCTTGGTTGTAGGAAGACACAGAGCCTGGCATTGATCTCCGTATCTGAAGGGAAACACACAGCACAGTTCTCATCCATGAAACACACTCTGTTTAGAGCAAGAAGCACGCTCTTGCTTTCTAGAATCTCTAATAAGGCGGGAAATGTGAGTGTGTTCAGAACAAAAGAACCGTGTTTCCTACACACACGGACCATAGCTAGTTCAACTCTGCTTCTGAAACTGATACAACCCACTGGTCCTCTAACATCCAATGCTTTTCAGTTAAGAGCGAGAAACGTGTGAGCTTCGTGAACGATGTAGCTTCCTTTGAGCAGAAAAGTGAGTGTGTTTACCTGAAACGAAGTCTTGCATGTAGGAAGACACAGAGCCTGGCATTTAACTCCATTTCTGAAGGGAAATACACAGAAAGTTCTCATCCATGAAACACACTCTGTTTTAGAGCAAGAAGCATGCTCTTGCTTTCTAGAGTCTCTAATAAGGCAGGTAACGTCAGTGGGCTCAGAACAAAAGAACCGTGTTTCCTACACACAGAGACCATATCTAGAACAACTCTGCTTCTGAAACTGATACAAACCACAGGTCCTCTAACATCCAATGCTTTTCAGTTAAGAGCGAGAAACGTGTGAGCTTCCTGAACGATGTAGATTTGTTTGAGCTGAAAAGTGACAGCGTTTACCTGAAACGAAGTCTTGTTTGTAGGAAGACACAGAGCCTGGCATTTAACTCCGTTTCTGAAGGGAAACACACAGCACAGTGCTCATCCATGAAACACACTCTGCTTTAGAGCCAGAAGCACGCTCTTGCTTTCTAGAGTCTCAAATAAGGCGGGAAACGTGAGTGTGCTCAGAACAAAAGAACCGTGTTTCCTACACACACGGACCATATCTAGTTCAACTCTGCTTCAGAAACTGATACAAACCCAGGGCCTCTAACATCCAATGCTTTTCAGTTAAGCGCGAGAAACGTGTGAGCTTCGTGAACGATGTAGCTTCATTTGAGATGATAGTGAGTGTGTTTACTCGAAACGAAACCTTGAATGTAAAAGACAAAGAACCTGGCCTTTAACTCCGATTCTGAAGGGAAACACACAGCACAGTTCTCATCCATGAAACACACTCTGCTTTAGAGCAAGAAGCATGCTCTTGCTTTCTAGAGTCTCTAATAAGGCGGGAAAAGTTAGTGTGCTCAGAACAAAAGAACCGTGTTTCCTACACACATTGACCATATCTTGTTCAACTCTGCTTCTGAAACTGATACAAACCACAGGGCCTCTAACATCCAATGCTTTTCAGTTAAGAGCGGTAAACGTGAGAGCTTCGTGAACGATGTAGCTTCGTTTGAGATGATAGTGAGTGCATTTACCCGAAATGAAGTCTTGATTGTAAAAGAAAAAGAACCTGGCATTTAACTCCGTTTCTGAAGGGAAACACACAGCACAGTTCTCATCTATGAAACACACTCTGCTGTAGAGCAAGAAGCATGCTCTTGCTATCTAGAGTCTATAATAAGGCGGGGAACATGAGTGGGCTCAGAACAAACGATCCATGTTTCCTACACACACGGACCATATCTAGTTCAACTCTGCTTCTGAAACTGATACAAACCACAGTTCCTCTAACATCCAATGCTTTTCAAATAAGAGCAAGAAACGTGTGAGCTTCATGAACGATGTAGCTTCGTTTGAGCTGAAAAGTGAGGGCGTTTACCTGAAAAGAAGTCTTGGTTGTAGGAAGACACAGAGCCTGGCATTGATCTCCGTATCTGAAGGGAAACACACAGCACAGTTCTCATCCATGAAACACACTCTGTTTAGAGCAAGATGCACGCTCTTGCTTTCTAGAGTCTCTAATAAGGCGGGAAACGTGATGTGTTCAGAACAAAAGAACCGTGTTTCCTACACACACGGACCATAGCTAGTTCAACTCTGCTTCTGAAACTGATACAACCCACTGGTCCTCTAACATCCAATGCTTTTCAGTTAAGAGCGAGAAACGTGTGAGCTTCGTGAACGATGTAGCTTCCTTTGAGCAGAAAAGTGAGTGTGTTTACCTGAAACGAAGTCTTGCTTGTAGGAAGACACAGAGCCTGGCATTTAACTCCATTTCTGAAGGGAAATACACAGCAAAGTTCTCATCCATGAAACACACTCTGCTTTAGAGCAAGAAGCATGCTCTTGCTTTCTAGAGTCTCTAATAAGGCAGGTAACGTCAGTGGGCTCAGAACAAAAGAACCGTGTTTCCTACACACAGAGACCATATCTAGAACAACTCTGCTTCTGAAACTGATACAAACCACAGGTCCTCTAACATCCAATGCTTTTCAGTTAAGAGCGAGAAACGTGTGAGCTTCCTGAACGATGTAGATTTGTTTGAGCTGAAAAGTGACAGCGTTTACCTGAAACGAAGTCTTGTTTGTAGGAAGACACAGAGCCTGGCATTTAACTCCGTTTCTGAAGGGAAACACACAGCACAGTGCTCATCCATGAAACACACTCTGCTTTAGAGCCAGAAGCACGCTCTTGCTTTCTAGAGTCTCAAATAAGGCGGGAAACGTGAGTGTGCTCAGAACAAAAGAACCGTGTTTCCTACACACACGGACCATATCTAGTTCAACTCTGCTTCAGAAACTGATACAAACCCAGGGCCTCTAACATCCAATGCTTTTCAGTTAAGCGCGAGAAACGTGTGAGCTTCGTGAACGATGTAGCTTCATTTGAGATGATAGTGAGTGTGTTTACTCGAAACGAAACCTTGAATGTAAAAGACAAAGAACCTGGCCTTTAACTCCGATTCTGAAGGGAAACACACAGCACAGTTCTCATCCATGAAACACACTCTGCTTTAGAGCAAGAAGCATGCTCTTGCTTTCTAGAGTCTCTAATAAGGCGGGAAAAGTTAGTGTGCTCAGAACAAAAGAACCGTGTTTCCTACACACATTGACCATATCTTGTTCAACTCTGCTTCTGAAACTGATACAAACCACAGGGCCTCTAACATCCAATGCTTTTCAGTTAAGAGCGGTAAACGTGAGAGCTTCGTGAACGATGTAGCTTCGTTTGAGATGATAGTGAGTGCATTTACCCGAAATGAAGTCTTGATTGTAAAAGAAAAAGAACCTGGCATTTAACTCCGTTTCTGAAGGGAAACACACATCACAGTTCTCATCAATGAAATACACTCTGCTTTAGAGCAAGAAGCACCCTCTTGCTTTCTAGAGTCTCTAATAAGGCGGGAAACGTGAGTGTGCTCAGAACAATAGATCCATATTTCCTACACACACGGACCTTATCTAGTTCAACTCTGCTTCTGAAAGTGATACAAACCACAGGTCCTCTAACATCCAATGCTTTTCAGTTAAGAGCGAGAAACGTGTGAGCTTTGTGAACGATGTAGCTTCCTTTGAGCAGAAAAGTGAGTGTGTTTACCTGAAACGATGTCTTGCTTGTAGGAAGACATATAGCCTGGCATTTAACTCCATTTCTGAAGGGAAATACACAGCAAAGTTCTCATCCATGAAACACACTCTGCTTTAGAGCAAGAAGCATGCTCTTGCTTTCTAGAGTCTCTAATAAGGCAGGTAACGTCAGTGGGCTCAGAACAAAAGAACCGTGTTTCCTACACACAGAGACCATATCTAGAACAACTCTGCTTCTGAAACTGATACAAACCACAGGTCCTCTAACATCCAATGCTTTTCAGTTAAGAGCGAGAAACGTGTGAGCTTCCTGAACGATGTAGATTTGTTTGAGCTGAAAAGTGACAGCGTTTACCTGAAACGAAGTCTTGTTTGTAGGAAGACACAGAGCCTGGCATTTAACTCCGTTTCTGAAGGGAAACACACAGCACAGTGCTAATCCATGAAACACACTCTGCTTTAGAGCCAGAAGCACGCTCTTGCTTTCTAGAGTCTCAAATAAGGCGGGAAACGTGAGTGTGCTCAGAACAAAAGAACCGTGTTTCCTACACACACGGACCATATCTAGTTCAACTCTGCTTCAGAAACTGATACAAACCACAGGGCCTCTAACATCCAATGCTTTTCAGTTAAGCGCGAGAAACGTGTTAGCTTCGTGAATGATGTAGCTTCATTTGAGATGATAGTGAGTGGGTTTACTCGAAACGAAGTCTTCAATGTAAAAGACAAAGAACCTGGCCTTTAACTCCGATTCTGAAGGGAAACACACAGCACAGTTGTCATCCATGAAACACACTCTGCTTTAGAGCAAGAAGCATGCTCTTGCTTTCTAGAGTCTCTAATAAGGCGGGAAAAGTTAGTGTGCTCAGAACAAAAGAACCGTGTTTCCTACACACATTGACCATATCTAGTTCAACTCTGCTTCTGAAACTGATACAAACCACAGGGCCTCTAACATCCAATGCTTTTCAGTTAAGAGCGGTAAACGTGAGAGCTTCGTGAACGATGTAGCTTCGTTTGAGATGATAGTGAGTGCATTTACCCGAAATGAAGTCTTGATTGTAAAAGAAAAAGAACCTGGCATTTAACTCCGTTTCTGAAGGGAAACACACATCACAGTTCTCATCAATGAAACACACTATGCTTTAGAGCAAGAAGCACCCTCTTGCTTTCTAGAGTCTCTAATAAGGAGGGAAACGTGAGTGTGCTCAGAACAATAGATCCATATTTCCTACACACACGGACCATATCTAGTTCAACTCTGCTTCTGAAAGTGATACAAACCACAGGTCCTCTAACATCCAATGCTTTTCAGTTAAGAGCGAGAAACGTGTGAGCTTTGTGAACGATGTAGCTTCCTTTGAGCAGAAAAGTGAGTGTGTTTACCTGAAACGAAGTCTTGCTTGTAGGAAAACATATAGCCTGGCATTTAACTCCATTTCTGAAGGGAAATACACAGCAAAGTTCTCATCCATGAAACACACTCTGCTTTAGAGCAAGAAGCATGCTCTTGCTTTCTAGAGTCTCTAATAAGGCAGGTAACGTCAGTGGGCTCAGAACAAAAGAACCGTGTTTCCTACACACAGAGACCATATCTAGAACAACTCTGCTTCTGAAACTGATACAAACCACAGGTCCTCTAACATCCAATGCTTTTCAGTTAAGAGCGAGAAACGTGTGAGCTTCCTGAACGATGTAGATTTGTTTGAGCTGAAAAGTGACAGCGTTTACCTGAAACGAAGTCTTGTTTGTAGGAAGACACAGAGCCTGGCATTTAACTCCGTTTCTGAAGGGAAACACACAGCACAGTGCTCATCCATGAAACACACTCTGCTTTAGAGCCAGAAGCACGCTCTTGCTTTCTAGAGTCTCAAATAAGGCGGGAAACGTGAGTGTGCTCAGAACAAAAGAACCGTGTTTCCTACACACACGGACCATATCTAGTTCAACTCTGCTTCAGAAACTGATACAAACCCAGGGCCTCTAACATCCAATGCTTTTCAGTTAAGCGCGAGAAACGTGTGAGCTTCGTGAACGATGTAGCTTCATTTGAGATGATAGTGAGTGCGTTTACTCGAAACGAAATCTTGAATGTAAAAGACAAAGAACCTGGCCTTTAACTCCGATTCTGAAGGGAGACACACAGCACAGTTCTCATCCATGAAACACACTCTGCTTTAGAGCAAGAAGCATGCTCTTGCTTTCTAGAGTCTCTAATAAGGCGGGAAAAGTTAGTGTGCTCAGAACAAAAGAACCGTGTTTCCTACACACATTGACCATATCTAGTTCAACTCTGCTTATGAAACTGATACAAACCACAGGGCCTCTAACATCCAATGCTTTTCAGTTAAGAGCGGTAAACGTGAGAGCTTCGTGAACGATGTAGCTTCGTTTGAGATGATAGTGAGTGCATTTACCCGAAATGAAGTCTTGATTGTAAAAGAAAAAGAACCTGGCATTTAACTCCGTTTCTGAAGGGAAACACACAGCACAGTTCTCATCTATGAAACACACTCTGCTGTAGAGCAAGAAGCATGCTCTTGCTATCTAGAGTCTATAATAAGGCGGGGAACTTGAGTGGGCTCAGAAAAAACGATCCATGTTTCCTACACACACGGACCATATCTAGTTCAACTCTGCTTCTGAAACTGATACAAACCACAGTTCCTCTAACATCCAATGCTTTTCAAATAAGAGCAAGAAACGTGTGAGCTTCATGAACGATGTAGCTTCGTTTGAGCTGAAAAGTGAGGGCGTTTACCTGAAAAGAAGTCTTGGTTGTAGGAAGACACAGAGCCTGGCATTGATCTCCGTATCTGAAGGGAAACACACAGCACAGTTCTCATCCATGAAACACACTCTGTTTAGAGCAAGAAGCACGCTCTTGCTTTCTAGAATCTCTAATAAGGCGGGAAATGTGAGTGTGTTCAGAACAAAAGAACCGTGTTTCCTACACACACGGACCATAGCTAGTTCAACTCTGCTTCTGAAACTGATACAACCCACTGGTCCTCTAACATCCAATGCTTTTCAGTTAAGAGCAAGAAACGTGTGAGCTTCGTGAACTATGTAGCTTCCTTTGAGCAGAAAAGTGAGTGTGTTTACCTGAAACGAAGTCTTGCTTGTAGGAAGACACAGAGCCTGGCATTTAACTCCATTTCTGAAGGGAAATACACAGAAAGTTCTCATCCATGAAACACACTCTGTTTTAGAGCAAGAAGCATGCTCTTGCTTTCTAGAGTCTCTAATAAGGCAGGTAACGTCAGTGGGCTCAGAACAAAAGAACCGTGTTTCCTACACACAGAGACCATATCTAGAACAACTCTGCTTCTGAAACTGATACAAACCACAGGTCCTCTAACATCCAATGCTTTTCAGTTAAGAGCGAGAAACGTGTGAGCTTCCTGAACGATGTAGATTTGTTTGAGCTGAAAAGTGACAGCGTTTACCTGAAACGAAGTCTTGTTTGTAGGAAGACACAGAGCCTGGCATTTAACTCCGTTTCTGAAGGGAAACACACAGCACAGTGCTCATCCATGAAACACACTCTGCTTTAGAGCCAGAAGCACGCTCTTGCTTTCTAGAGTCTCAAATAAGGCGGGAAACGTGAGTGTGCTCAGAACAAAAGAACCGTGTTTCCTACACACACGGACCATATCTAGTTCAACTCTGCTTCAGAAACTGATACAAACTCAGAGCCTCTAACATCCAATGCTTTTCAGTTAAGCGCGAGAAACGTGTTAGCTTCGTGAACGATGTAGCTTCATTTGAGATGATAGTGAGTGCGTTTACTCGAAACGAAATCTTGAATGTAAAAGACAAAGAACCTGGCCTTTAACTCCGATTCTGAAGGGAGACACACAGCACAGTTCTCATCCATGAAACACACTCTGCTTTAGAGCAAGAAGCATGCTCTTGCTTTCTAGAGTCTCTAATAAGGCGGGAAAAGTTAGTGTGCTCAGAACAAAAGAACCGTGTTTCCTACACACATTGACCATATCTAGTTCAACTCTGCTTATGAAACTGATACAAACCACAGGGCCTCTAACATCCAATGCTTTTCAGTTAAGAGCGGTAAACTTGAGAGCTTCGTGAACTATGTAGCTTCGTTTGAGATGATAGTGAGTGCATTTACCCGAAATGAAGTCTTGATTGTAAAAGACAAAGAACCTGGCCTTTAACTCCGATTCTGAAGGGAAACACACAGCACAGTTCTCATCCATGAAACACACTCTGCTTTAGAGCAAGAAGCATGCTCTTGCTTTCTAGAGTCTCTAATAAGGCGGGAAAAGTTAGTGTGCTCAGAACAAAAGAACCGTGTTTCCTACACACATTGACCATATCTAGTTCAACTCTGCTTATGAAACTGATACAAACCACAGGGCCTCTAACATCCAATGCTTTTCAGTTAAGAGCGGTAAACGTGAGAGCTTCGTGAACGATGTAGCTTCGTTTGAGATGATAGTGAGTGCATTTACCCGAAATGAAGTCTTGATTGTAAAAGAAAAAGAACCTGGCATTTAACTCCGTTTCTGAAGGGAAACACACAGCACAGTTCTCATCTATGAAACACACTCTGCTGTAGAGCAAGAAGCATGCTCTTGCTATCTAGAGTCTATAATAAGGCGGGGAACTTGAGTGGGCTCAGAACAAACGATCCATGTTTCCTACACACACGGACCATATCTAGTTCAACTCTGCTTCTGAAACTGATACAAACCACAGTTCCTCTAACATCCAATGCTTTTCAAATAAGAGCAAGAAACGTGTGAGCTTCATGAACGATGTAGCTTCGTTTGAGCTGAAAAGTGAGGGCGTTTACCTGAAAAGAAGTCTTGGTTGTAGGAAGACACAGAGCCTGGCATTGATCTCCGTATCTGAAGGGAAACACACAGCACAGTTCTCATCCATGAAACACACTCTGTTTAGAGCAAGAAGCACGGTCTTGCTTTCTAGAATCTCTAATAAGGCGGGAAATGTGAGTGTGTTCAGAACAAAAGAACCGTGTTTCCTACACACACGGACCATAGCTAGTTCAACTCTGCTTCTGAAACTGATACAACCCACTGGTCCTCTAACATCCAATGCTTTTCAGTTAAGAGCGAGAAACGTGTGAGCTTCGTGAACGATGTAGCTTCCTTTGAGCAGAAAAGTGAGTGTGTTTACCTGAAACGAAGTCTTGCATGTAGGAAGACACAGAGCCTGGCATTTAACTCCATTTCTGAAGGGAAATACACAGAAAGTTCTCATCCATGAAACACACTCTGTTTTAGAGCAAGAAGCATGCTCTTGCTTTCTAGAGTCTCTAATAAGGCAGGTAACGTCAGTGGGCTCAGAACAAAAGAACCGTGTTTCCTACACACAGAGACCATATCTAGAACAACTCTGCTTCTGAAACTGATACAAACCACAGGTCCTCTAACATCCAATGCTTTTCAGTTAAGAGCGAGAAACGTGTGAGCTTCCTGAACGATGTAGATTTGTTTGAGCTGAAAAGTGACAGCGTTTACCTGAAACGAAGTCTTGTTTGTAGGAAGACACAGAGCCTGGCATTTAACTCCGTTTCTGAAGGGAAACACACAGCACAGTGCTCATCCATGAAACACACTCTGCTTTAGAGCCAGAAGCACGCTCTTGCTTTCTAGAGTCTCAAATAAGGCGGGAAACGTGAGTGTGCTCAGAACAAAAGAACCGTGTTTCCTACACACACGGACCATATCTAGTTCAACTCTGCTTCAGAAACTGATACAAACTCAGGGCCTCTAACATCCAATGCTTTTCAGTTAAGCGCGAGAAACGTGTTAGCTTCGTGAACGATGTAGCTTCATTTGAGATGATAGTGAGTGCGTTTACTCGAAACGAAATCTTGAATGTAAAAGACAAAGAACCTGGCCTTTAACTCCGATTCTGAAGGGAGACACACAGCACAGTTCTCATCCATGAAACACACTCTGCTTTAGAGCAAGAAGCATGCTCTTGCTTTCTAGAGTCTCTAATAAGGCGGGAAAAGTTAGTGTGCTCAGAACAAAAGAACCGTGTTTCCTACACACATTGACCATATCTAGTTCAACTCTGCTTATGAAACTGATACAAACCACAGGGCCTCTAACATCCAATGCTTTTCAGTTAAGAGCGGTAAACGTGAGAGCTTCGTGAACAATGTAGCTTCGTTTGAGATGATAGTGAGTGCATTTACCCGAAATGAAGTCTTGATTGTAAAAGAAAAAGAACCTGGCATTTAACTCCGTTTCTGAAGGGAAACACACAGCACAGTTCTCATCTATGAAACACACTCTGCTGTAGAGCAAGAAGCATGCTCTTGCTTTCTAGAGTCTATAATAAGGCGGGGAACTTGAGTGGGCTCAGAACAAACGATCCATGTTTCCTACACACACGGACCATATCTAGTTCAACTCTGCTTCTGAAACTGATACAAACCACAGTTCCTCTAACATCCAATGCTTTTCAAATAAGAGCAAGAAACGTGTGAGCTTCATGAACGATGTAGCTTCGTTTGAGCTGAAAAGTGAGGGCGTTTACCTGAAAAGAAGTCTTGGTTGTAGGAAGACACAGAGCCTGGCATTGATCTCCGTATCTGAAGGGAAACACACAGCACAGTTCTCATCCATGAAACACACTCTGTTTAGAGCAAGATGCACGCTCTTGCTTTCTAGAGTCTCTAATAAGGCGGGAAACGTGATGTGTTCAGAACAAAAGAACCGTGTTTCCTACACACACGGACCATAGCTAGTTCAACTCTGCTTCTGAAACTGATACAACCCACTGGTCCTCTAACATCCAATGCTTTTCAGTTAAGAGCGAGAAACGTGTGAGCTTCGTGAACGATGTAGCTTCCTTTGAGCAGAAAAGTGAGTGTGTTTACCTGAAACGAAGTCTTGCATGTAGGAAGACACAGAGCCTGGCATTTAACTCCATTTCTGAAGGGAAATACACAGAAAGTTCTCATCCATGAAACACACTCTGTTTTAGAGCAAGAAGCATGCTCTTGCTTTCTAGAGTCTCTAATAAGGCAGGTAACGTCAGTGGGCTCAGAACAAAAGAACCGTGTTTCCTACACACAGAGACCATATCTAGAACAACTCTGCTTCTGAAACTGATACAAACCACAGGTCCTCTAACATCCAATGCTTTTCAGTTAAGAGCGAGAAACGTGTGAGCTTCCTGAACGATGTAGATTTGTTTGAGCTGAAAAGTGACAGCGTTTACCTGAAACGAAGTCTTGTTTGTAGGAAGACACAGAGCCTGGCATTTAACTCCGTTTCTGAAGGGAAACACACAGCACAGTGCTCATCCATGAAACACACTCTGCTTTAGAGCCAGAAGCACGCTCTTGCTTTCTAGAGTCTCAAATAAGGCGGGAAACGTGAGTGTGCTCAGAACAAAAGAACCGTGTTTCCTACACACACGGACCATATCTAGTTCAACTCTGCTTCAGAAACTGATACAAACTCAGGGCCTCTAACATCCAATGCTTTTCAGTTAAGCGCGAGAAACGTGTTAGCTTCGTGAACGATGTAGCTTCATTTGAGATGATAGTGAGTGCGTTTACTCGAAACGAAATCTTGAATTTAAAAGACAAAGAACCTGGCCTTTAACTCCGATTCTGAAGGGAGACACACAGCACAGTTCTCATCCATGAAACACACTCTGCTTTAGAGCAAGAAGCATGCTCTTGCTTTCTAGAGTCTCTAATAAGGCGGGAAAAGTTAGTGTGCTCAGAACAAAAGAACCGTGTTTCCTACACACATTGACCATATCTAGTTCAACTCTGCTTATGAAACTGATACAAACCACAGGGCCTCTAACATCCAATGCTTTTCAGTTAAGAGCGGTAAACGTGAGAGCTTCGTGAACGATGTAGCTTCGTTTGAGATGATAGTGAGTGCATTTACCCGAAATGAAGTCTTGATTGTAAAAGAAAAAGAACCTGGCATTTAACTCCGTTTCTGAAGGGAAACACACAGCACAGTTCTCATCTATGAAACACACTCTGCTGTAGTGCAAGAAGCATGCTCTTGCTTTCTAGAGTCTATAATAAGGCGGGGAACTTGAGTGGGCTCAGAACAAACGATCCATGTTTCCTACACACACGGACCATATCTAGTTCAACTCTGCTTCTGAAACTGATACAAACCACAGTTCCTCTAACATCCAATGCTTTTCAAATAAGAGCAAGAAACGTGTGAGCTTCATGAACGATGTAGCTTCGTTTGAGCTGAAAAGTGAGGGCGTTTACCTGAAAAGAAGTCTTGGTTGTAGGAAGACACAGAGCCTGGCATTGATCTCCGTATCTGAAGGGAAACACACAGCACAGTTCTCATCCATGAAACACACTCTGTTTAGAGCAAGATGCACGCTCTTGCTTTCTAGAGTCTCTAATAAGGCGGGAAACGTGATGTGTTCAGAACAAAAGAACCGAGTTTCCTACACACACGGACCATAGCTAGTTCAACTCTGCTTCTGAAACTGATACAACCCACTGGTCCTCTAACATCCAATGCTTTTCAGTTAAGAGCGAGAAACGTGTGAGCTTCGTCAACGATGTAGCTTCCTTTGAGCAGAAAAGTGAGTGTGTTTACCTGAAACGAAGTCTTGCTTGTAGGAAGACACAGAGCCTGGCATTTAACTCCATTTCTGAAGGGAAATACACAGCAAAGTTCTCATCCATGAAACACACTCTGCTTTAGAGCAAGAAGCATGCTCTTGCTTTCTAGAGTCTCTAATAAGGCAGGTAACGTCAGTGGGCTCAGAACAAAAGAACCGTGTTTCCTACACACAGAGACCATATCTAGAACAACTCTGCTTCTGAAACTGATACAAACCACAGGTCCTCTAACATCCAATGCTTTTCAGTTAAGAGCGAGAAACGTGTGAGCTTCCTGAACGATGTAGATTTGTTTGAGCTGAAAAGTGACAGCGTTTACCTGAAACGAAGTCTTGTTTGTAGGAAGACACAGAGCCTGGCATTTAACTCCGTTTCTGAAGGGAAACACACAGCACAGTGCTCATCCATGAAACACACTCTGCTTTAGAGCCAGAAGCACGCTCTTGCTTTCTAGAGTCTCAAATAAGGCGGGAAACGTGAGTGTGCTCAGAACAAAAGAACCGTGTTTCCTACACACACGGACCATATCTAGTTCAACTCTGCTTCAGAAACTGATACAAACCCAGGGCCTCTAACATCCAATGCTTTTCAGTTAAGCGCGAGAAACGTGTGAGCTTCGTGAACGATGTAGCTTCATTTGAGATGATAGTGAGTGTGTTTACTCGAAACGAAATCTTGAATGTAAAAGACAAAGAACCTGGCCTTTAACTCCGATTCTGAAGGGAAACACACAGCACAGTTCTCATCCATTAAACACACTCTGCTTTAGAGCAAGAAGCATGCTCTTGCTTTCTAGAGTCTCTAATAAGGCGGGAAAAGTTAGTGTGCTCAGAACAAAAGAACCGTGTTTCCTACACACATTGACCATATCTTGTTCAACTCTGCTTCTGAAACTGATACAAACCACAGGGCCTCTAACATCCAATGCTTTTCAGTTAAGAGCGGTAAACGTGAGAGCTTCGTGAACGATGTAGCTTCGTTTGAGATGATAGTGAGTGCATTTACCCGAAATGAAGTCTTGATTGTAAAAGAAAAAGAACCTGGCATTTAACTCCGTTTCTGAAGGGAAACACACATCACAGTTCTCATCAATGAAATACACTCTGCTTTAGAGCAAGAAGCACCCTCTTGCTTTCTAGAGTCTCTAATAAGGCGGGAAACGTGAGTGTGCTCAGAACAATAGATCCATATTTCCTACACACACGGACCTTATCTAGTTCAACTCTGCTTCTGAAAGTGATACAAACCACAGGTCCTCTAACATCCAATGCTTTTCAGTTAAGAGCGAGAAACGTGTGAGCTTTGTGAACGATGTAGCTTCCTTTGAGCAGAAAAGTGAGTGTGTTTACCTGAAACGAAGTCTTGCTTGTAGGAAGACATATAGCCTGGCATTTAACTCCATTTCTGAAGGGAAATACACAGCAAAGTTCTCATCCATGAAACACACTCTGCTTTAGAGCAAGAAGCATGCTCTTGCTTTCTAGAGTCTATAATAAGGCGGGGAACTTGAGTGGGCTCAGAACAAACGATCCATGTTTCCTACACATACGGACCATATCTAGTTCAACTCTGCTTCTGAAACTGATACAAACCACAGTTCCTCTAACATCCAATGCTTTTCAAATAAGAGCAAGAAACGTGTGAGCTTCATGAACGATGTAGCTTCGTTTGAGCTGAAAAGTGAGGGCGTTTACCTGAAAAGAAGTCTTGGTTGTAGGAAGACACAGAGCCTGGCATTGATCTCCGTATCTGAAGGGAAACACACAGCACAGTTCTCATGCATGAAACACACTCTGTTTAAAGCAAGATGCACGCTCTTGCTTTCTAGAGTCTCTAATAAGGCAGGAAACGTGATGTGTTCAGAACAAAAGAACCGTGTTTCCTACACACACGGACCATAGCGAGTTCAACTCTGCTTCTGAAACTGATACAACCCACTGGTCCTCTAACATCCAATGCTTTTCAGTTAAGAGCGAGAAACGTGTGAGCTTCGTGAACGATGTAGATTTGTTTGCGCTGAAAAGTGACAGCGTTTACCTGAAACGAAGTCTTGTTTGTAGGAAGACACAGAGCCTGGCATTTAACTCCGTTTCTGAAGGGAAACACACAGCACAGTGCTCATCCATGAAACACACTCTGCTTTAGAGCCAGAAGCACGCTCTTGCTTTCTAGAGTCTCAAATAAGGCGGGAAACGTGAGTGTGCTCAGAACAAAAGAACCGTGTTTCCTACACACACGGACCATATCTAGTTCAACTCTGCTTCAGAAACTGATACAAACCCAGGGCCTCTAACATCCAATGCTTTTCAGTTAAGCGCGAGAAACGTGTGAGCTTCGTGAACGATGTAGCTTCATTTGAGATGATAGTGAGTGCGTTTACTCGAAACGAAATCTTGAATGTAAAAGACAAAGAACCTGGCCTTTAACTCCGATTCTGAAGGGAAACACACAGCACAGTTCTCATCCATGAAACACACTCTGCTTTAGAGCAAGAAGCATGCTCTTGCTTTCTAGAGTCTCTAATAAGGCGGGAAAAGTTAGTGTGCTCAGAACAAAAGAACCGTGTTTCCTACACACATTGACCATATCTAGTTCAACTCTGCTTATGAAACTGATACAAACCACAGGGCCTCTAACATCCAATGCTTTTCAGTTAAGAGCGGTAAACGTGAGAGCTTCGTGAACGATGTAGCTTCGTTTGAGATGATAGTGAGTGCATTTACCCGAAATGAAGTCTTGATTGTAAAAGAAAAAGAACCTGGCATTTAACTCCGTTTCTGAAGGGAAACACACAGCACAGTTCTCATCTATGAAACACACTCTGCTGTAGAGCAAGAAGCATGCTCTTGCTTTCTAGAGTCTATAATAAGGCGGGGAACTTGAGTGGGCTCAGAACAAACGATCCATGTTTCCTACACATACGGACCATATCTAGTTCAACTCTGCTTCTGAAACTGATACAAACCACAGTTCCTCTAACATCCAATGCTTTTCAAATAAGAGCAAGAAACGTGTGAGCTTCATGAACGATGTAGCTTCGTTTGAGCTGAAAAGTGAGGGCGTTTACCTGAAAAGAAGTCTTGGTTGTAGGAAGACACAGAGCCTGGCATTGATCTCCGTATCTGAAGGGAAACACACAGCACAGTTCTCATCCATGAAACACACTCTGTTTAAAGCAAGATGCACGCTCTTGCTTTCTAGAGTCTCTAATAAGGCAGGAAACGTGATGTGTTCAGAACAAAAGAACCGTGTTTCCTACACACACGGACCATAGCTAGTTCAACTCTGCTTCTGAAACTGATACAACCCACTGGTCCTCTAACATCCAATGCTTTTCAGTTAAGAGCGAGAAACGTGTGAGCTTCGTGAACGATGTAGATTTGTTTGCGCTGAAAAGTGACAGCGTTTACCTGAAACGAAGTCTTGTTTGTAGGAAGACACAGAGCCTGGCATTTAACTCCATTTCTGAAGGGAAATACACAGCAAAGTTCTCATCCATGAAACACACTCTGCTTTAGAGCAAGAAGCATGCTCTTGCTTTCTAGAGTCTCTAATAAGGCAGGTAACGTCAGTGGGCTCAGAACAAAAGAACCGTGTTTCCTACACACAGAGACCATATCTAGAACAACTCTGCTTCTGAAACTGATACAAACCACAGGTCCTCTAACATCCAATGCTTTTCAGTTAAGAGCGAGAAACGTGTGAGCTTCCTGAACGATGTAGATTTGTTTGAGCTGAAAAGTGACAGCGTTTACCTGAAACGAAGTCTTGTTTGTAGGAAGACACAGAGCCTGGCATTTAACTCCGTTTCTGAAGGGAAACACACAGCACAGTGCTCATCCATGAAACACACTCTGCTTTAGAGCCAGAAGCACGCTCTTGCTTTCTAGAGTCTCAAATAAGGCGGGAAACGTGAGTGTGCTCAGAACAAAAGAACCGTGTTTCCTACACACACGGACCATATCTAGTTCAACTCTGCTTCAGAAACTGATACAAACCCAGGGCCTCTAACATCCAATGCTTTTCAGTTAAGCGCGAGAAACGTGTGAGCTTCGTGAACGATGTAGCTTCATTTGAGATGATAGTGAGTGCGTTTACTCGAAACGAAATCTTGAATGTAAAAGACAAAGAACCTGGCCTTTAACTCCGATTCTGAAGGGAAACACACAGCACAGTTCTCATCCATGAAACACACTCTGCTTTAGAGCAAGAAGCATGCTCTTGCTTTCTAGAGTCTCTAATAAGGCGGGAAAAGTTAGTGTGCTCAGAACAAAAGAACCGTGTTTCCTACACACATTGACCATATCTTGTTCAACTCTGCTTCTGAAACTGATACAAACCACAGGGCCTCTAACATCCAATGCTTTTCAGTTAAGAGCGGTAAACGTGAGAGCTTCGTGAACGATGTAGCTTCGTTTGAGATGATAGTGAGTGCATTTACCCGAAATGAAGTCTTGATTGTAAAAGAAAAAGAACCTGGCATTTAACTCCGTTTCTGAAGGGAAACACACATCACAGTTCTCATCAATGAAACACACTCTGCTTTAGAGCAAGAAGCACCCTCTTGCTTTCTAGAGTCTCTAATAAGGCGGGAAACGTGAGTGTGCTCAGAACAATAGATCCATATTTCCTACACACACGGACCTTATCTAGTTCAACTCTGCTTCTGAAAGTGATACAAACCACAGGTCCTCTAACATCCAATGCTTTTCAGTTAAGAGCGAGAAACGTGTGAGCTTTGTGAACGATGTAGCTTCCTTTGAGCAGAAAAGTGAGTGTGTTTACCTGAAACGAAGTCTTGCTTGTAGGAAGACATATAGCCTGGCATTTAACTCCATTTCTGAAGGGAAATACACAGCAAAGTTCTCATCCATGAAACACACTCTGCTTTAGAGCAAGAAGCATGCTCTTGCTTTCTAGAGTCTCTAATAAGGCAGGTAACGTCAGTGGGCTCAGAACAAAAGAACCGTGTTTCCTACACACAGAGACCATATCTAGAACAACTCTGCTTCTGAAACTGATACAACCCACTGGTCCTCTAACATCCAATGCTTTTCAGTTAAGAGCGAGAAACGTGTTAGCTTCGTGAACGATGTAGCTTCCTTTGAGCAGAAAAGTGAGTGTGTTTACCTGAAACGAAGTCTTGCATGTAGGAAGACACAGAGCCTGGCATTTAACTCCATTTCTGAAGGGAAATACACAGAAAGTTCTCATCCATGAAACACACTCTGTTTTAGAGCAAGAAGCATGCTCTTGCTTTCTAGAGTCTCTAATAAGGCAGGTAACGTCAGTGGGCTCAGAACAAAAGAACCGTGTTTCCTACACACAGAGACCATATCTAGAACAACTCTGCTTCTGAAACTGATACAAACCACAGGTCCTCTAACATCCAATGCTTTTCAGTTAAGAGCGAGAAACGTGTGAGCTTCCTGAACGATGTAGATTTGTTTGAGCTGAAAAGTGACAGCGTTTACCTGAAACGAAGTCTTGTTTGTAGGAAGACACAGAGCCTGGCATTTAACTCCGTTTCTGAAGGGAAACACACAGCACAGTGCTCATCCATGAAACACACTCTGCTTTAGAGCCAGAAGCACGCTCTTGCTTTCTAGAGTCTCAAATAAGGCGGGAAACGTGAGTGTGCTCAGAACAAAAGAACCGTGTTTCCTACACACACGGACCATATCTAGTTCAACTCTGCTTCAGAAACTGATACAAACTCAGGGCCTCTAACATCCAATGCTTTTCAGTTAAGCGCGAGAAACGTGTTAGCTTCGTGAACGATGTAGCTTCATTTGAGATGATAGTGAGTGCGTTTACTCGAAACGAAATCTTGAATGTAAAAGACAAAGAACCTGGCCTTTAACTCCGATTCTGAAGGGAGACACACAGCACAGTTCTCATCCATGAAACACACTCTGCTTTAGAGCAAGAAGCATGCTCTTGCTTTCTAGAGTCTCTAATAAGGCGGGAAAAGTTAGTGTGCTCAGAACAAAAGAACCGTGTTTCCTACACACATTGACCATATCTAGTTCAACTCTGCTTATGAAACTGATACAAACCACAGGGCCTCTAACATCCAATGCTTTTCAGTTAAGAGCGGTAAACGTGAGAGCTTCGTGAACAATGTAGCTTCGTTTGAGATGATAGTGAGTGCATTTACCCGAAATGAAGTCTTGATTGTAAAAGAAAAAGAACCTGGCATTTAACTCCGTTTCTGAAGGGAAACACACAGCACAGTTCTCATCTATGAAACACACTCTGCTGTAGAGCAAGAAGCATGCTCTTGCTTTCTAGAGTCTATAATAAGGCGGGGAACTTGAGTGGGCTCAGAACAAACGATCCATGTTTCCTACACACACGGACCATATCTAGTTCAACTCTGCTTCTGAAACTGATACAAACCACAGTTCCTCTAACATCCAATGCTTTTCAAATAAGAGCAAGAAACGTGTGAGCTTCATGAACGATGTAGCTTCGTTTGAGCTGAAAAGTGAGGGCGTTTACCTGAAAAGAAGTCTTGGTTGTAGGAAGACACAGAGCCTGGCATTGATCTCCGTATCTGAAGGGAAACACACAGCACAGTTCTCATCCATGAAACACACTCTGTTTAGAGCAAGATGCACGCTCTTGCTTTCTAGAGTCTCTAATAAGGCGGGAAACGTGATGTGTTCAGAACAAAAGAACCGTGTTTCCTACACACACGGACCATAGCTAGTTCAACTCTGCTTCTGAAACTGATACAACCCACTGGTCCTCTAACATCCAATGCTTTTCAGTTAAGAGCGAGAAACGTGTGAGCTTCGTGAACGATGTAGCTTCCTTTGAGCAGAAAAGTGAGTGTGTTTACCTGAAAAGAAGTCTTGCTTGTAGGAAGACACAGAGCCTGGCATTTAACTCCATTTCTGAAGGGAAATACACAGCAAAGTTCTCATCCATGAAACACACTCTGCTTTAGAGCAAGAAGCATGCTCTTGCTTTCTAGAGTCTCTAATAAGGCAGGTAACGTCAGTGGGCTCAGAACAAAAGAACCGTGTTTCCTACACACAGAGACCATATCTAGAACAACTCTGCTTCTGAAACTGATACAAACCACAGGTCCTCTAACATCCAATGCTTTTCAGTTAAGAGCGAGAAACGTGTGAGCTTCCTGAACGATGTAGATTTGTTTGAGCTGAAAAGTGACAGCGTTTACCTGAAACGAAGTCTTGTTTGTAGGAAGACACAGAGCCTGGCATTTAACTCCGTTTCTGAAGGGAAACACACAGCACAGTGCTCATCCATGAAACACACTCTGCTTTAGAGCCAGAAGCACGCTCTTGCTTTCTAGAGTCTCAAATAAGGCGGGAAACGTGAGTGTGCTCAGAACAAAAGAACCGTGTTTCCTACACACACGGACCATATCTAGTTCAACTCTGCTTCAGAAACTGATACAAACTCAGGGCCTCTAACATCCAATGCTTTTCAGTTAAGCGCGAGAAACGTGTGAGCTTCGTGAACGATGTAGCTTCATTTGAGATGATAGTGAGTGCGTTTACTCGAAACGAAATCTTGAATGTAAAAGACAAAGAACCTGGCCTTTAACTCCGATTCTGAAGGGAAACACACAGCACAGTTCTCATCCATGAAACACACTCTGCTTTAGAGCAAGAAGCATGCTCTTGCTTTCTAGAGTCTCTAATAAGGCGGGAAAAGTTAGTGTGCTCAGAACAAAAGAACCGTGTTTCCTACACACATTGACCATATCTAGTTCAACTCTGCTTATGAAACTGATACAAACCACAGGGCCTCTAACATCCAATGCTTTTCAGTTAAGAGCGGTAAACGTGAGAGCTTCGTGAACGATGTAGCTTCGTTTGAGATGATAGTGAGTGCATTTACCCGAAATGAAGTCTTGATTGTAAAAGAAAAAGAACCTGGCATTTAACTCCGTTTCTGAAGGGAAACACACAGCACAGTTCTCATCTATGAAACACACTCTGCTGTAGAGCAAGAAGCATGCTCTTGCTATCTAGAGTCTATAATAAGGCGGGGAACATGAGTGGGCTCAGAACAAACGATCCATGTTTCCTACACACACGGACCATATCTAGTTCAACTCTGCTTCTGAAACTGATACAAACCACAGTTCCTCTAACATCCAATGCTTTTCAAATAAGAGCAAGAAACGTGTGAGCTTCATGAACGATGTAGCTTCGTTTGAGCTGAAAAGTGAGGGCGTTTACCTGAAAAGAAGTCTTGGTTGTAGGAAGACACAGAGCCTGGCATTGATCTCCGTATCTGAAGGGAAACACACAGCACAGTTCCCATCCATGAAACACACTCTGTTTAGAGCAAGAAGCACGCTCTTGCTTTCTAGAATCTCTAATAAGGCGGGAAATGTGAGTGTGTTCAGAACAAAAGAACCGTGTTTCCTACACACACGGACCATAGCTAGTTCAACTCTGCTTCTGAAACTGATACAACCCACTGGTCCTCTAACATCCAATGCTTTTCAGTTAAGAGCGAGAAACGTGTGAGCTTCGTGAACGATGTAGCTTCCTTTGAGCAGAAAAGTGAGTGTGTTTACCTGAAACGAAGTCTTGCATGTAGGAAGACACAGAGCCTGGCATTTAACTCCATTTCTGAAGGGAAATACACAGAAAGTTCTCATCCATGAAACACACTCTGTTTTAGAGCAAGAAGCATGCTCTTGCTTTCTAGAGTCTCTAATAAGGCAGGTAACGTCAGTGGGCTCAGAACAAAAGAACCGTGTTTCCTACACACAGAGACCATATCTAGAACAACTCTGCTTCTGAAACTGATACAAACCACAGGTCCTCTAACATCCAATGCTTTTCAGTTAAGAGCGAGAAACGTGTGAGCTTCCTGAACGATGTAGATTTGTTTGAGCTGAAAAGTGACAGCGTTTACCTGAAACGAAGTCTTGTTTGTAGGAAGACACAGAGCCTGGCATTTAACTCCGTTTCTGAAGGGAAACACACAGCACAGTGCTCATCCATGAAACACACTCTGCTTTAGAGCCAGAAGCACGCTCTTGCTTTCTAGAGTCTCAAATAAGGCGGGAAACGTGAGTGTGCTCAGAACAAAAGAACCGTGTTTCCTACACACACGGACCATATCTAGTTCAACTCTGCTTCAGAAACTGATACAAACTCAGGGCCTCTAACATCCAATGCTTTTCAGTTAAGCGCGAGAAACGTGTTAGCTTCGTGAACGATGTAGCTTCATTTGAGATGATAGTGAGTGCGTTTACTCGAAACGAAATCTTGAATTTAAAAGACAAAGAACCTGGCCTTTAACTCCGATTCTGAAGGGAGACACACAGCACAGTTCTCATCCATGAAACACACTCTGCTTTAGAGCAAGAAGCATGCTCTTGCTTTCTAGAGTCTCTAATAAGGCGGGAAAAGTTAGTGTGCTCAGAACAAAAGAACCGTGTTTCCTACACACATTGACCATATCTAGTTCAACTCTGCTTATGAAACTGATACAAACCACAGGGCCTCTAACATCCAATGCTTTTCAGTTAAGAGCGGTAAACGTGAGAGCTTCGTGAACGATGTAGCTTCGTTTGAGATGATAGTGAGTGCATTTACCCGAAATGAAGTCTTGATTGTAAAAGAAAAAGAACCTGGCATTTAACTCCGTTTCTGAAGGGAAACACACAGCACAGTTCTCATCTATGAAACACACTCTGCTGTAGTGCAAGAAGCATGCTCTTGCTTTCTAGAGTCTATAATAAGGCGGGGAACTTGAGTGGGCTCAGAACAAACGATCCATGTTTCCTACACACACGGACCATATCTAGTTCAACTCTGCTTCTGAAACTGATACAAACCACAGTTCCTCTAACATCCAATGCTTTTCAAATAAGAGCAAGAAACGTGTGAGCTTCATGAACGATGTAGCTTCGTTTGAGCTGAAAAGTGAGGGCGTTTACCTGAAAAGAAGTCTTGGTTGTAGGAAGACACAGAGCCTGGCATTGATCTCCGTATCTGAAGGGAAACACACAGCACAGTTCTCATCCATGAAACACACTCTGTTTAGAGCAAGATGCACGCTCTTGCTTTCTAGAGTCTCTAATAAGGCGGGAAACGTGATGTGTTCAGAACAAAAGAACCGAGTTTCCTACACACACGGACCATAGCTAGTTCAACTCTGCTTCTGAAACTGATACAACCCACTGGTCCTCTAACATCCAATGCTTTTCAGTTAAGAGCGAGAAACGTGTGAGCTTCGTCAACGATGTAGCTTCCTTTGAGCAGAAAAGTGAGTGTGTTTACCTGAAACGAAGTCTTGCTTGTAGGAAGACACAGAGCCTGGCATTTAACTCCATTTCTGAAGGGAAATACACAGCAAAGTTCTCATCCATGAAACACACTCTGCTTTAGAGCAAGAAGCATGCTCTTGCTTTCTAGAGTCTCTAATAAGGCAGGTAACGTCAGTGGGCTCAGAACAAAAGAACCGTGTTTCCTACACACAGAGACCATATCTAGAACAACTCTGCTTCTGAAACTGATACAAACCACAGGTCCTCTAACATCCAATGCTTTTCAGTTAAGAGCGAGAAACGTGTGAGCTTCCTGAACGATGTAGATTTGTTTGAGCTGAAAAGTGACAGCGTTTACCTGAAACGAAGTCTTGTTTGTAGGAAGACACAGAGCCTGGCATTTAACTCCGTTTCTGAAGGGAAACACACAGCACAGTGCTCATCCATGAAACACACTCTGCTTTAGAGCCAGAAGCACGCTCTTGCTTTCTAGAGTCTCAAATAAGGCGGGAAACGTGAGTGTGCTCAGAACAAAAGAACCGTGTTTCCTACACACACGGACCATATCTAGTTCAACTCTGCTTCAGAAACTGATACAAACCCAGGGCCTCTAACATCCAATGCTTTTCAGTTAAGCGCGAGAAACGTGTGAGCTTCGTGAACGATGTAGCTTCATTTGAGATGATAGTGAGTGTGTTTACTCGAAACGAAATCTTGAATGTAAAAGACAAAGAACCTGGCCTTTAACTCCGATTCTGAAGGGAAACACACAGCACAGTTCTCATCCATTAAACACACTCTGCTTTAGAGCAAGAAGCATGCTCTTGCTTTCTAGAGTCTCTAATAAGGCGGGAAAAGTTAGTGTGCTCAGAACAAAAGAACCGTGTTTCCTACACACATTGACCATATCTTGTTCAACTCTGCTTCTGAAACTGATACAAACCACAGGGCCTCTAACATCCAATGCTTTTCAGTTAAGAGCGGTAAACGTGAGAGCTTCGTGAACGATGTAGCTTCGTTTGAGATGATAGTGAGTGCATTTACCCGAAATGAAGTCTTGATTGTAAAAGAAAAAGAACCTGGCATTTAACTCCGTTTCTGAAGGGAAACACACATCACAGTTCTCATCAATGAAATACACTCTGCTTTAGAGCAAGAAGCACCCTCTTGCTTTCTAGAGTCTCTAATAAGGCGGGAAACGTGAGTGTGCTCAGAACAATAGATCCATATTTCCTACACACACGGACCTTATCTAGTTCAACTCTGCTTCTGAAAGTGATACAAACCACAGGTCCTCTAACATCCAATGCTTTTCAGTTAAGAGCGAGAAACGTGTGAGCTTTGTGAACGATGTAGCTTCCTTTGAGCAGAAAAGTGAGTGTGTTTACCTGAAACGAAGTCTTGCTTGTAGGAAGACATATAGCCTGGCATTTAACTCCATTTCTGAAGGGAAATACACAGCAAAGTTCTCATCCATGAAACACACTCTGCTTTAGAGCAAGAAGCATGCTCTTGCTTTCTAGAGTCTCTAATAAGGCAGGTAACGTCAGTGGGCTCAGAACAAAAGAACCGTGTTTCCTACACACAGAGACCATATCTAGAACAACTCTGCTTCTGAAACTGATACAAACCACAGGTCCTCTAACATCCAATGCTTTTCAGTTAAGAGCGAGAAACGTGTGAGCTTCCTGAACGATGTAGATTTGTTTGAGCTGAAAAGTGACAGCGTTTACCTGAAACGAAGTCTTGTTTGTAGGAAGACACAGAGCCTGGCATTTAACTCCATTTCTGAAGGGAAACACACAGCACAGTGCTCATCCATGAAACACACTCTGCTTTAGAGCCAGAAGCACCCTCTTGCTTTCTAGAGTCTCAAATAAGGCGGGAAACGTGAGTGTGCTCAGAACAAAAGAACCGTGTTTCCTACACACACGGACCATATCTAGTTCAACTCTGCTTCAGAAACTGATACAAACCCAGGGCCTCTAACATCCAATGCTTTTCAGTTAAGCGCGAGAAACGTGTGAGCTTCGTGAACGATGTAGCTTCATTTGAGATGATAGTGAGTGCGTTTACTCGAAACGAAATCTTGAATGTAAAAGACAAAGAACCTGGCCTTTAACTCCGATTCTGAAGGGAAACACACAGCACAGTTCTCATCCATGAAACACACTCTGCTTTAGAGCAAGAAGCATGCTCTTGCTTTCTAGAGTCTCTAATAAGGCGGGAAAAGTTAGTGTGCTCAGAAAAAAAGAACCGTGTTTCCTACACACATTGACCATATCTAGTTCAACTCTGCTTATGAAACTGATACAAACCACCGGGCCTCTAACATCCAATGCTTTTCAGTTAAGAGCGGTAAACGTGAGAGCTTCGTGAACGATGTAGCTTCGTTTGAGATGATAGTGAGTGCATTTACCCGAAATGAAATCTTGATTGTAAAAGAAAAAGATCCTGGCATTTAACTCCGTTTCTGAAGGGAAACACACAGCACAGTTCTCATCTATGAAACACACTCTGCTGTAGAGCAAGAAGCATGCTCTTGCTTTCTAGAGTCTATAATAAGGCGGGGAACTTGAGTGGGCTCAGAACAAACGATCCATGTTTCCTACACATACGGACCATATCTAGTTCAACTCTGCTTCTGAAACTGATACAAACCACAGTTCCTCTAACATCCAATGCTTTTCAAATAAGAGCAAGAAACGTGTGAGCTTCATGAACGATGTAGCTTCGTTTGAGCTGAAAAGTGAGGGCGTTTACCTGAAAAGAAGTCTTGGTTGTAGGAAGACACAGAGCCTGGCATTGATCTCCGTATCTGAAGGGAAACACACAGCACAGTTCTCATGCATGAAACACACTCTGTTTAAAGCAAGATGCACGCTCTTGCTTTCTAGAGTCTCTAATAAGGCAGGAAACGTGATGTGTTCAGAACAAAAGAACCGTGTTTCCTACACACACGGACCATAGCGAGTTCAACTCTGCTTCTGAAACTGATACAACCCACTGGTCCTCTAACATCCAATGCTTTTCAGTTAAGAGCGAGAAACGTGTGAGCTTCGTGAACGATGTAGATTTGTTTGCGCTGAAAAGTGACAGCGTTTACCTGAAACGAAGTCTTGTTTGTAGGAAGACACAGAGCCTGGCATTTAACTCCGTTTCTGAAGGGAAACACACAGCACAGTGCTCATCCATGAAACACACTCTGCTTTAGAGCCAGAAGCACGCTCTTGCTTTCTAGAGTCTCAAATAAGGCGGGAAACGTGAGTGTGCTCAGAACAAAAGAACCGTGTTTCCTACACACACGGACCATATCTAGTTCAACTCTGCTTCAGAAACTGATACAAACCCAGGGCCTCTAACATCCAATGCTTTTCAGTTAAGCGCGAGAAACGTGTGAGCTTCGTGAACGATGTAGCTTCATTTGAGATGATAGTGAGTGCGTTTACTCGAAACGAAATCTTGAATGTAAAAGACAAAGAACCTGGCCTTTAACTCCGATTCTGAAGGGAAACACACAGCACAGTTCTCATCCATGAAACACACTCTGCTTTAGAGCAAGAAGCATGCTCTTGCTTTCTAGAGTCTCTAATAAGGCGGGAAAAGTTAGTGTGCTCAGAACAAAAGAACCGTGTTTCCTACACACATTGACCATATCTAGTTCAACTCTGCTTATGAAACTGATACAAACCACAGGGCCTCTAACATCCAATGCTTTTCAGTTAAGAGCGGTAAACGTGAGAGCTTCGTGAACGATGTAGCTTCGTTTGAGATGATAGTGAGTGCATTTACCCGAAATGAAGTCTTGATTGTAAAAGAAAAAGAACCTGGCATTTAACTCCGTTTCTGAAGGGAAACACACAGCACAGTTCTCACCTATGAAACACACTCTGCTGTAGAGCAAGAAGCATGCTCTTGCTTTCTAGAGTCTATAATAAGGCGGGGAACTTGAGTGGGCTCAGAACAAACGATCCATGTTTCCTACACACACGGACCATATCTAGTTCAACTCTGCTTCTGAAACTGATACAAACCACAGTTCCTCTAACATCCAATGCTTTTCAAATAAGAGCAAGAAACGTGTGAGCTTCATGAACGATGTAGCTTCGTTTGAGCTGAAAAGTGAGGGCGTTTACCTGAAAAGAAGTCTTGGTTGTAGGAAGACACAGAGCCTGGCATTGATCTCCGTATCTGAAGGGAAACACACAGCACAGTTCTCATCCATGAAACACACTCTGTTTAAAGCAAGATGCACGCTCTTGCTTTCTAGAGTCTCTAATAAGGCAGGAAACGTGATGTGTTCAGAACAAAAGAACCGTGTTTCCTACACACACGGACCATAGCTAGTTCAACTCTGCTTCTGAAACTGATACAACCCACTGGTCCTCTAACATCCAATGCTTTTCAGTTAAGAGCGAGAAACGTGTGAGCTTCGTGAACGATGTAGATTTGTTTGCGCTGAAAAGTGACAGCGTTTACCTGAAACGAAGTCTTGTTTGTAGGAAGACACAGAGCCTGGCATTTAACTCCATTTCTGAAGGGAAATACACAGCAAAGTTCTCATCCATGAAACACACTCTGCTTTAGAGCAAGAAGCATGCTCTTGCTTTCTAGAGTCTCTAATAAGGCAGGTAACGTCAGTGGGCTCAGAACAAAAGAACCGTGTTTCCTACACACAGAGACCATATCTAGAACAACTCTGCTTCTGAAACTGATACAAACCACAGGTCCTCTAACATCCAATGCTTTTCAGTTAAGAGCGAGAAACGTGTGAGCTTCCTGAACGATGTAGATTTGTTTGAGCTGAAAAGTGACAGCGTTTACCTGAAACGAAGTCTTGTTTGTAGGAAGACACAGAGCCTGGCATTTAACTCCGTTTCTGAAGGGAAACACACAGCACAGTGCTCATCCATGAAACACACTCTGCTTTAGAGCCAGAAGCACGCTCTTGCTTTCTAGAGTCTCAAATAAGGCGGGAAACGTGAGTGTGCTCAGAACAAAAGAACCGTGTTTCCTACACACACGGACCATATCTAGTTCAACTCTGCTTCAGAAACTGATACAAACCCAGGGCCTCTAACATCCAATGCTTTTCAGTTAAGCGCGAGAAACGTGTGAGCTTCGTGAACGATGTAGCTTCATTTGAGATGATAGTGAGTGCGTTTACTCGAAACGAAATCTTGAATGTAAAAGACAAAGAACCTGGCCTTTAACTCCGATTCTGAAGGGAAACACACAGCACAGTTCTCATCCATGAAACACACTCTGCTTTAGAGCAAGAAGCATGCTCTTGCTTTCTAGAGTCTCTAATAAGGCGGGAAAAGTTAGTGTGCTCAGAACAAAAGAACCGTGTTTCCTACACACATTGACCATATCTTGTTCAACTCTGCTTCTGAAACTGATACAAACCACAGGGCCTCTAACATCCAATGCTTTTCAGTTAAGAGCGGTAAACGTGAGAGCTTCCTGAACGATGTAGCTTCGTTTGAGATGATAGTGAGTGCATTTACCCGAAATGAAGTCTTGATTGTAAAAGAAAAAGAACCTGGCATTTAACTCCGTTTCTGAAGGGAAACACACATCACAGTTCTCATCAATGAAACACACTCTGCTTTAGAGCAAGAAGCACCCTCTTGCTTTCTAGAGTCTCTAATAAGGCGGGAAACGTGAGTGTGCTCAGAACAATAGATCCATATTTCCTACACACACGGACCTTATCTAGTTCAACTCTGCTTCTGAAAGTGATACAAACCACAGGTCCTCTAACATCCAATGCTTTTCAGTTAAGAGCGAGAAACGTGTGAGCTTTGTGAACGATGTAGCTTCCTTTGAGCAGAAAAGTGAGTGTGTTTACCTGAAACGAAGTCTTGCTTGTAGGAAGACATATAGCCTGGCATTTAACTCCATTTCTGAAGGGAAACACACAGCACAGTTCTCATCCATGAAACACACTCTGTTTAAAGCAAGATGCACGCTCTTGCTTTCTAGAGTCTCTAATAAGGCAGGAAACGTGATGTGTTCAGAACAAAAGAACCGTGTTTCCTACACACACGGACCATAGCTAGTTCAACTCTGCTTCTGAAACTGATACAACCCACTGGTCCTCTAACAGCCAATGCTTTTCACTTAAGAGCGAGAAACGTGTGAGCTTCGTGAACGATGTAGATTTGTTTGCGCTGAAAAGTGACAGCGTTTACCTGAAACGAAGTCTTGTTTGTAGGAAGACACAGAGCCTGGCATTTAACTCCGTTTCTGAAGGGAAACACACAGCACAGTGCTCATCCATGAAACACACTCTGCTTTAGAGCCAGAAGCACGCTCTTGCTTTCTAGAGTCTCAAATAAGGCGGGAAACGTGAGTGTGCTCAGAACAAAAGAACCGTGTTTCCTACACACACGGACCATATCTAGTTCAACTCTGCTTCAGAAACTGATACAAACTCAGGGCCTCTAACATCCAATGCTTTTCAGTTAAGCGCGAGAAACGTGTTAGCTTCGTGAACGATGTAGCTTCATTTGAGATGATAGTGAGTGCGTTTACTCGAAACGAAATCTTGAATGTAAAAGACAAAGAACCTGGCCTTTAACTCCGATTCTGAAGGGAGACACACAGCACAGTTCTCATCCATGAAACACACTCTGCTTTAGAGCAAGAAGCATGCTCTTGCTTTCTAGAGTCTCTAATAAGGCGGGAAAAGTTAGTGTGCTCAGAACAAAAGAACCGTGTTTCCTACACACATTGACCATATCTAGTTCAACTCTGCTTATGAAACTGATACAAACCACAGGGCCTCTAACATCCAATGCTTTTCAGTTAAGAGCGGTAAACGTGAGAGCTTCGTGAACGATGTAGCTTCGTTTGAGATGATAGTGAGTGCATTTACCCGAAATGAAGTCTTGATTGTAAAAGAAAAAGAACCTGGCATTTAACTCCGTTTCTGAAGGGAAACACACAGCACAGTTCTCATCTATGAAACACACTCTGCTGTAGAGCAAGAAGCATGCTCTTGCTTTCTAGAGTCTATAATAAGGCGGGGAACTTGAGTGGGCTCAGAACAAACGATCCATGTTTCCTACACACACGGACCATATCTAGTTCAACTCTGCTTCTGAAACTGATACAAACCACAGGTCCTCTAACATCCAATGCTTTTCAAATAAGAGCAAGAAACGTGTGAGCTTCATGAACGATGTAGCTTCGTTTGAGCTGAAAAGTGAGGGCGTTTACCTGAAAAGAAGTCTTGGTTGTAGGAAGACACAGAGCCTGGCATTGATCTCCGTATCTGAAGGGAAACACACAGCACAGTTCTCATCCATGAAACACACTCTGTTTAGAGCAAGATGCACGCTCTTGCTTTCTAGAGTCTCTAATAAGGCGGGAAACGTGATGTGTTCAGAACAAAAGAACCGTGTTTCCTACACACACGGACCATAGCTAGTTCAACTCTGCTTCTGAAACTGATACAACCCACTGGTCCTCTAACATCCAATGCTTTTCAGTTAAGAGCGAGAAACGTGTGAGCTTCGTCAACGATGTAGCTTCCTTTGAGCAGAAAAGTGAGTGTGTTTACCTGAAACGAAGTCTTGCTTGTAGGAAGACACAGAGCCTGGCATTTAACTCCATTTCTGAAGGGAAATACACAGCAAAGTTCTCATCCATGAAACACACTCTGTTTAGAGCAAGAAGCACGCTCTTGCTTTCTAGAATCTCTAATAAGGCGGGAAATGTGAGTGTGTTCAGAACAAAAGAACCGTGTTTCCTACACACACGGACCATAGCTAGTTCAACTCTGCTTCTGAAACTGATACAACCCACTGGTCCTCTAACATCCAATGCTTTTCAGTTAAGAGCGAGAAACGTGTGAGCTTCGTGAACGATGTAGCTTCCTTTGAGCAGAAAAGTGAGTGTGTTTACCTGAAACGAAGTCTTGCATGTAGGAAGACACAGAGCCTGGCATTTAACTCCATTTCTGAAGGGAAATACACAGAAAGTTCTCATCCATGAAACACACTCTGTTTTAGAGCAAGAAGCATGCTCTTGCTTTCTAGAGTCTCTAATAAGGCAGGTAACGTCAGTGGGCTCAGAACAAAAGAACCGTGTTTCCTACACACAGAGACCATATCTAGAACAACTCTGCTTCTGAAACTGATACAAACCACAGGTCCTCTAACATCCAATGCTTTTCAGTTAAGAGCGAGAAACGTGTGAGCTTCCTGAACGATGTAGATTTGTTTGAGCTGAAAAGTGACAGCGTTTACCTGAAACGAAGTCTTGTTTGTAGGAAGACACAGAGCCTGGCATTTAACTCCGTTTCTGAAGGGAAACACACAGCACAGTGCTCATCCATGAAACACACTCTGCTTTAGAGCCAGAAGCACGCTCTTGCTTTCTAGAGTCTCAAATAAGGCGGGAAACGTGAGTGTGCTCAGAACAAAAGAACCGTGTTTCCTACACACACGGACCATATCTAGTTCAACTCTGCTTCAGAAACTGATACAAACTCAGGGCCTCTAACATCCAATGCTTTTCAGTTAAGCGCGAGAAACGTGTTAGCTTCGTGAACGATGTAGCTTCATTTGAGATGATAGTGAGTGCGTTTACTCGAAACGAAATCTTGAATTTAAAAGACAAAGAACCTGGCCTTTAACTCCGATTCTGAAGGGAGACACACAGCACAGTTCTCATCCATGAAACACACTCTGCTTTAGAGCAAGAAGCATGCTCTTGCTTTCTAGAGTCTCTAATAAGGCGGGAAAAGTTAGTGTGCTCAGAACAAAAGAACCGTGTTTCCTACACACATTGACCATATCTAGTTCAACTCTGCTTATGAAACTGATACAAACCACAGGGCCTCTAACATCCAATGCTTTTCAGTTAAGAGCGGTAAACGTGAGAGCTTCGTGAACGATGTAGCTTCGTTTGAGATGATAGTGAGTGCATTTACCCGAAATGAAGTCTTGATTGTAAAAGAAAAAGAACCTGGCATTTAACTCCGTTTCTGAAGGGAAACACACAGCACAGTTCTCATCTATGAAACACACTCTGCTGTAGTGCAAGAAGCATGCTCTTGCTTTCTAGAGTCTATAATAAGGCGGGGAACTTGAGTGGGCTCAGAACAAACGATCCATGTTTCCTACACACACGGACCATATCTAGTTCAACTCTGCTTCTGAAACTGATACAAACCACAGTTCCTCTAACATCCAATGCTTTTCAAATAAGAGCAAGAAACGTGTGAGCTTCATGAACGATGTAGCTTCGTTTGAGCTGAAAAGTGAGGGCGTTTACCTGAAAAGAAGTCTTGGTTGTAGGAAGACACAGAGCCTGGCATTGATCTCCGTATCTGAAGGGAAACACACAGCACAGTTCTCATCCATGAAACACACTCTGTTTAGAGCAAGATGCACGCTCTTGCTTTCTAGAGTCTCTAATAAGGCGGGAAACGTGATGTGTTCAGAACAAAAGAACCGAGTTTCCTACACACACGGACCATAGCTAGTTCAACTCTGCTTCTGAAACTGATACAACCCACTGGTCCTCTAACATCCAATGCTTTTCAGTTAAGAGCGAGAAACGTGTGAGCTTCGTCAACGATGTAGCTTCCTTTGAGCAGAAAAGTGAGTGTGTTTACCTGAAACGAAGTCTTGCTTGTAGGAAGACACAGAGCCTGGCATTTAACTCCATTTCTGAAGGGAAATACACAGCAAAGTTCTCATCCATGAAACACACTCTGCTTTAGAGCAAGAAGCATGCTCTTGCTTTCTAGAGTCTCTAATAAGGCAGGTAACGTCAGTTGGCTCAGAACAAAAGAACCGTGTTTCCTACACACAGAGACCATATCTAGAACAACTCTGCTTCTGAAACTGATACAAACCACAGGTCCTCTAACATCCAATGCTTTTCAGTTAAGAGCGAGAAACGTGTGAGCTTCCTGAACGATGTAGATTTGTTTGAGCTGAAAAGTGACAGCGTTTACCTGAAACGAAGTCTTGTTTGTAGGAAGACACAGAGCCTGGCATTTAACTCCGTTTCTGAAGGGAAACACACAGCACAGTGCTCATCCATGAAACACACTCTGCTTTAGAGCCAGAAGCACGCTCTTGCTTTCTAGAGTCTCAAATAAGGCGGGAAACGTGAGTGTGCTCAGAACAAAAGAACCGTGTTTCCTACACACACGGACCATATCTAGTTCAACTCTGCTTCAGAAACTGATACAAACCCAGGGCCTCTAACATCCAATGCTTTTCAGTTAAGCGCGAGAAACGTGTGAGCTTCGTGAACGATGTAGCTTCATTTGAGATGATAGTGAGTGTGTTTACTCGAAACGAAATCTTGAATGTAAAAGACAAAGAACCTGGCCTTTAACTCCGATTCTGAAGGGAAACACACAGCACAGTTCTCATCCATTAAACACACTCTGCTTTAGAGCAAGAAGCATGCTCTTGCTTTCTAGAGTCTCTAATAAGGCGGGAAAAGTTAGTGTGCTCAGAACAAAAGAACCGTGTTTCCTACACACATTGACCATATCTTGTTCAACTCTGCTTCTGAAACTGATACAAACCACAGGGCCTCTAACATCCAATGCTTTTCAGTTAAGAGCGGTAAACGTGAGAGCTTCGTGAACGATGTAGCTTCGTTTGAGATGATAGTGAGTGCATTTACCCGAAATGAAGTCTTGATTGTAAAAGAAAAAGAACCTGGCATTTAACTCCGTTTCTGAAGGGAAACACACATCACAGTTCTCATCAATGAAATACACTCTGCTTTAGAGCAAGAAGCACCCTCTTGCTTTCTAGAGTCTCTAATAAGGCGGGAAACGTGAGTGTGCTCAGAACAATAGATCCATATTTCCTACACACACGGACCTTATCTAGTTCAACTCTGCTTCTGAAAGTGATACAAACCACAGGTCCTCTAACATCCAATGCTTTTCAGTTAAGAGCGAGAAACGTGTGAGCTTTGTGAACGATGTAGCTTCCTTTGAGCAGAAAAGTGAGTGTGTTTACCTGAAACGAAGTCTTGCTTGTAGGAAGACATATAGCCTGGCATTTAACTCCATTTCTGAAGGGAAATACACAGCAAAGTTCTCATCCATGAAACACACTCTGCTTTAGAGCAAGAAGCATGCTCTTGCTTTCTAGAGTCTCTAATAAGGCAGGTAATGTCAGTGGGCTCAGAACAAAAGAACCGTGTTTCCTACACACAGAGACCATATCTAGAACAACTCTGCTTCTGAAACTGATACAAACCACAGGTCCTCTAACATCCAATGCTTTTCAGTTAAGAGCGAGAAACGTGTGAGCTTCCTGAACGATGTAGATTTGTTTGAGCTGAAAAGTGACAGCGTTTACCTGAAACGAAGTCTTGTTTGTAGGAAGACACAGAGCCTGGCATTTAACTCCATTTCTGAAGGGAAACACACAGCACAGTGCTCATCCATGAAACACACTCTGCTTTAGAGCCAGAAGCACCCTCTTGCTTTCTAGAGTCTCAAATAAGGCGGGAAACGTGAGTGTGCTCAGAACAAAAGAACCGTGTTTCCTACACACACGGACCATATCTAGTTCAACTCTGCTTCAGAAACTGATACAAACCCAGGGCCTCTAACATCCAATGCTTTTCAGTTAAGCGCGAGAAACGTGTGAGCTTCGTGAACGATGTAGCTTCATTTGAGATGATAGTGAGTGCGTTTACTCGAAACGAAATCTTGAATGTAAAAGACAAAGAACCTGGCCTTTAACTCCGATTCTGAAGGGAAACACACAGCACAGTTCTCATCCATGAAACACACTCTGCTTTAGAGCAAGAAGCATGCTCTTGCTTTCTAGAGTCTCTAATAAGGCGGGAAAAGTTAGTGTGCTCAGAAAAAAAGAACCGTGTTTCCTACACACATTGACCATATCTAGTTCAACTCTGCTTATGAAACTGATACAAACCACCGGGCCTCTAACATCCAATGCTTTTCAGTTAAGAGCGGTAAACGTGAGAGCTTCGTGAACGATGTAGCTTCGTTTGAGATGATAGTGAGTGCATTTACCCGAAATGAAGTCTTGATTGTAAAAGAAAAAGATCCTGGCATTTAACTCCGTTTCTGAAGGGAAACACACAGCACAGTTCTCATCTATGAAACACACTCTGCTGTAGAGCAAGAAGCATGCTCTTGCTTTCTAGAGTCTATAATAAGGCGGGGAACTTGAGTGGGCTCAGAACAAACGATCCATGTTTCCTACACATACGGACCATATCTAGTTCAACTCTGCTTCTGAAACTGATACAAACCACAGTTCCTCTAACATCCAATGCTTTTCAAATAAGAGCAAGAAACGTGTGAGCTTCATGAACGATGTAGCTTCGTTTGAGCTGAAAAGTGAGGGCGTTTACCTGAAAAGAAGTCTTGGTTGTAGGAAGACACAGAGCCTGGCATTGATCTCCGTATCTGAAGGGAAACACACAGCACAGTTCTCATGCATGAAACACACTCTGTTTAAAGCAAGATGCACGCTCTTGCTTTCTAGAGTCTCTAATAAGGCAGGAAACGTGATGTGTTCAGAACAAAAGAACCGTGTTTCCTACACACACGGACCATAGCGAGTTCAACTCTGCTTCTGAAACTGATACAACCCACTGGTCCTCTAACATCCAATGCTTTTCAGTTAAGAGCGAGAAACGTGTGAGCTTCGTGAACGATGTAGATTTGTTTGTGCTGAAAAGTGACAGCGTTTACCTGAAACGAAGTCTTGTTTGTAGGAAGACACAGAGCCTGGCATTTAACTCCGTTTCTGAAGGGAAACACACAGCACAGTGCTCATCCATGAAACACACTCTGCTTTAGAGCCAGAAGCACGCTCTTGCTTTCTAGAGTCTCAAATAAGGCGGGAAACGTGAGTGTGCTCAGAACAAAAGAACCGTGTTTCCTACACACACGGACCATATCTAGTTCAACTCTGCTTCAGAAACTGATACAAACCCAGGGCCTCTAACATCCAATGCTTTTCAGTTAAGCGCGAGAAACGTGTGAGCTTCGTGAACGATGTAGCTTCATTTGAGATGATAGTGAGTGCGTTTACTCGAAACGAAATCTTGAATGTAAAAGACAAAGAACCTGGCCTTTAACTCCGATTCTGAAGGGAAACACACAGCACAGTTCTCATCCATGAAACACACTCTGCTTTAGAGCAAGAAGCATGCTCTTGCTTTCTAGAGTCTCTAATAAGGCGGGAAAAGTTAGTGTGCTCAGAACAAAAGAACCGTGTTTCCTACACACATTGACCATATCTAGTTCAACTCTGCTTATGAAACTGATACAAACCACAGGGCCTCTAACATCCAATGCTTTTCAGTTAAGAGCGGTAAACGTGAGAGCTTCGTGAACGATGTAGCTTCGTTTGAGATGATAGTGAGTGCATTTACCCGAAATGAAGTCTTGATTGTAAAAGAAAAAGAACCTGGCATTTAACTCCGTTTCTGAAGGGAAACACACAGCACAGTTCTCATCTATGAAACACACTCTGCTGTAGAGCAAGAAGCATGCTCTTGCTTTCTAGAGTCTATAATAAGGCGGGGAACTTGAGTGGGCTCAGAACAAACGATCCATGTTTCCTACACATACGGACCATATCTAGTTCAACTCTGCTTCTGAAACTGATACAAACCACAGTTCCTCTAACATCCAATGCTTTTCAAATAAGAGCAAGAAACGTGTGAGCTTCATGAACGATGTAGCTTCGTTTGAGCTGAAAAGTGAGGGCGTTTACCTGAAAAGAAGTCTTGGTTGTAGGAAGACACAGAGCCTGGCATTGATCTCCGTATCTGAAGGGAAACACACAGCACAGTTCTCATCCATGAAACACACTCTGTTTAAAGCAAGATGCACGCTCTTGCTTTCTAGAGTCTCTAATAAGGCAGGAAACGTGATGTGTTCAGAACAAAAGAACCGTGTTTCCTACACACACGGACCATAGCTAGTTCAACTCTGCTTCTGAAACTGATACAACCCACTGGTCCTCTAACATCCAATGCTTTTCAGTTAAGAGCGAGAAACGTGTGAGCTTCGTGAACGATGTAGATTTGTTTGCGCTGAAAAGTGACAGCGTTTACCTGAAACGAAGTCTTGTTTGTAGGAAGACACAGAGCCTGGCATTTAACTCCATTTCTGAAGGGAAATACACAGCAAAGTTCTCATCCATGAAACACACTCTGCTTTAGAGCAAGAAGCATGCTCTTGCTTTCTAGAGTCTCTAATAAGGCAGGTAACGTCAGTGGGCTCAGAACAAAAGAACCGTGTTTCCTACACACAGAGACCATATCTAGAACAACTCTGCTTCTGAAACTGATACAAACCACAGGTCCTCTAACATCCAATGCTTTTCAGTTAAGAGCGAGAAACGTGTGAGCTTCCTGAACGATGTAGATTTGTTTGAGCTGAAAAGTGACAGCGTTTACCTGAAACGAAGTCTTGTTTGTAGGAAGACACAGAGCCTGGCATTTAACTCCGTTTCTGAAGGGAAACACACAGCACAGTGCTCATCCATGAAACACACTCTGCTTTAGAGCCAGAAGCACGCTCTTGCTTTCTAGAGTCTCAAATAAGGCGGGAAACGTGAGTGTGCTCAGAACAAAAGAACCGTGTTTCCTACACACACGGACCATATCTAGTTCAACTCTGCTTCAGAAACTGATACAAACCCAGGGCCTCTAACATCCAATGCTTTTCAGTTAAGCGCGAGAAACGTGTGAGCTTCGTGAACGATGTAGCTTCATTTGAGATGATAGTGAGTGCGTTTACTCGAAACGAAATCTTGAATGTAAAAGACAAAGAACCTGGCCTTTAACTCCGATTCTGAAGGGAAACACACAGCACAGTTCTCATCCATGAAACACACTCTGCTTTAGAGCAAGAAGCATGCTCTTGCTTTCTAGAGTCTCTAATAAGGCGGGAAAAGTTAGTGTGCTCAGAACAAAAGAACCGTGTTTCCTACACACATTGACCATATCTTGTTCAACTCTGCTTCTGAAACTGATACAAACCACAGGGCCTCTAACATCCAATGCTTTTCAGTTAAGAGCGGTAAACGTGAGAGCTTCGTGAACGATGTAGCTTCGTTTGAGATGATAGTGAGTGCATTTACCCGAAATGAAGTCTTGATTGTAAAAGAAAAAGAACCTGGCATTTAACTCCGTTTCTGAAGGGAAACACACATCACAGTTCTCATCAATGAAACACACTCTGCTTTAGAGCAAGAAGCACCCTCTTGCTTTCTAGAGTCTCTAATAAGGCGGGAAACGTGAGTGTGCTCAGAACAATAGATCCATATTTCCTACACACACGGACCTTATCTAGTTCAACTCTGCTTCTGAAAGTGATACAAACCACAGGTCCTCTAACATCCAATGCTTTTCAGTTAAGAGCGAGAAACGTGTGAGCTTTGTGAACGATGTAGCTTCCTTTGAGCAGAAAAGTGAGTGTGTTTACCTGAAACGAAGTCTTGCTTGTAGGAAGACATATAGCCTGGCATTTAACTCCATTTCTGAAGGGAAATACACAGCAAAGTTCTCATCCATGAAACACACTCTGCTTTAGAGCAAGAAGCATGCTCTTGCTTTCTAGAGTCTCTAATAAGGCAGGTAACGTCAGTGGGCTCAGAACAAAAGAACCGTGTTTCCTACACACAGAGACCATATCTAGAACAACTCTGCTTCTGAAACTGATACAAACCACAGGTCCTCTAACATCCAATGCTTTTCAGTTAAGAGCGAGAAACGTGTGAGCTTCCTGAACGATGTAGATTTGTTTGAGCTGAAAAGTGACAGCGTTTACCTGAAACGAAGTCTTGTTTGTAGGAAGACACAGAGCCTGGCATTTAACTCCATTTCTGAAGGGAAACACACAGCACAGTGCTCATCCATGAAACACACTCTGCTTTAGAGCCAGAAGCACGCTCTAGCTTTCTAGAGTCTCAAATAAGGCGGGAAACGTGAGTGTGCTCAGAACAAAAGAACCGTGTTTCCTACACACACGGACCATATCTAGTTCAACTCTGCTTCTGAAACTGATACAAACCCAGGGCCTCTAACATCCAATGCTTTTCAGTTAAGCGCGAGAAACGTGTGAGCTTCGTGAACGATGTAGCTTCATTTGAGATGATAGTGAGTGCGTTTACTCGAAACGAAATCTTGAATGTAAAAGACAAAGAACCTGGCCTTTAACTCCGATTCTGAAGGGAAACACACAGCACAGTTCTCATCCATGAAACACACTCTGCTTTAGAGCAAGAAGCATGCTCTTGCTTTCTAGAGTCTCTAATAAGGCGGGAAAAGTTAGTGTGCTCAGAACAAAAGAACCGTGTTTCCTACACACATTGACCATATCTAGTTCAACTCTGCTTCAGAAACTGATACAAACCACAGGGCCTCTAACATCCAATGCTTTTCAGTTAAGAGCGGTAAACGTGAGAGCTTCGTGAACGATGTAGCTTCGTTTGAGATGATAGTGAGTGCATTTACCCGAAATGAAGTCTTGATTGTAAAAGAAAAAGAACCTGGCATTTAACTCCGTTTCTGAAGGGAAACACACAGCACAGTTCTCATCTATGAAACACACTCTGCTGTAGAGCAAGAAGCATGCTCTTGCTTTCTAGAGTCTATAATAAGGCGGGGAACTTGAGTGGGCTCAGAACAAACGATCCATGTTTCCTACACACACGGACCATATCTAGTTCAACTCTGCTTCTGAAACTGATACAAACCACAGTTCCTCTAACATCCAATGCTTTTCAAATAAGAGCAAGAAACGTGTGAGCTACATGAACGATGTAGCTTCGTTTGAGCTGAAAAGTGAGGGCGTTTACCTGAAAAGAAGTCTTGGTTGTAGGAAGACACAGAGCCTGGCATTGATCTCCGTATCTGAAGGGAAACACACAGCACAGTTCTCATCCATGAAACACACTCTGTTTAAAGCAAGATGCACGCTCTTGCTTTCTAGAATCTCTAATAAGGCAGGAAACGTGATGTGTTCAGAACAAAAGAACCGTGTTTCCTACACACACGGACCATAGCTAGTTCAACTCTGCTTCTGAAACTGATACAACCCACTGGTCCTCTAACAGCCAATGCTTTTCACTTAAGAGCGAGAAACGTGTGAGCTTCGTGAACGATGTAGATTTGTTTGCGCTGAAAAGTGACAGCGTTTACCTGAAACGAAGTCTTGTTTGTAGGAAGACACAGAGCCTGGCATTTAACTCCGTTTCTGAAGGGAAACACACAGCACAGTGCTCATCCATGAAACACACTCTGCTTTAGAGCCAGAAGCACGCTCTTGCTTTCTAGAGTCTCAAATAAGGCGGGAAACGTGAGTGTGCTCAGAACAAAAGAACCGTGTTTCCTACACACACGGACCATATCTAGTTCAACTCTGCTTCAGAAACTGATACAAACTCAGGGCCTCTAACATCCAATGCTTTTCAGTTAAGCGCGAGAAACGTGTTAGCTTCGTGAACGATGTAGCTTCATTTGAGATGATAGTGAGTGCGTTTACTCGAAACGAAATCTTGAATGTAAAAGACAAAGAACCTGGCCTTTAACTCCGATTCTGAAGGGAGACACACAGCACAGTTCTCATCCATGAAACACACTCTGCTTTAGAGCAAGAAGCATGCTCTTGCTTTCTAGAGTCTCTAATAAGGCGGGAAAAGTTAGTGTGCTCAGAACAAAAGAACCGTGTTTCCTACACACATTGACCATATCTAGTTCAACTCTGCTTATGAAACTGATACAAACCACAGGGCCTCTAACATCCAATGCTTTTCAGTTAAGAGCGGTAAACGTGAGAGCTTCGTGAACGATGTAGCTTCGTTTGAGATGATAGTGAGTGCATTTACCCGAAATGAAGTCTTGATTGTAAAAGAAAAAGAACCTGGCATTTAACTCCGTTTCTGAAGGGAAACACACAGCACAGTTCTCATCTATGAAACACACTCTGCTGTAGAGCAAGAAGCATGCTCTTGCTTTCTAGAGTCTATAATAAGGCGGGGAACTTGAGTGGGCTCAGAACAAACGATCCATGTTTCCTACACACACGGACCATATCTAGTTCAACTCTGCTTCTGAAACTGATACAAACCACAGTTCCTCTAACATCCAATGCTTTTCAAATAAGAGCAAGAAACGTGTGAGCTTCATGAACGATGTAGCTTCGTTTGAGCTGAAAAGTGAGGGCGTTTACCTGAAAAGAAGTCTTGGTTGTAGGAAGACACAGAGCCTGGCATTGATCTCCGTATCTGAAGGGAAACACACAGCACAGTTCTCATCCATGAAACACACTCTGTTTAGAGCAAGATGCACGCTCTTGCTTTCTAGAGTCTCTAATAAGGCGGGAAACGTGATGTGTTCAGAACAAAAGAACCGTGTTTCCTACACACACGGACCATAGCTAGTTCAACTCTGCTTCTGAAACTGATACAACCCACTGGTCCTCTAACATCCAATGCTTTTCAGTTAAGAGCGAGAAACGTGTGAGCTTCGTGAACGATGTAGCTTCCTTTGAGCAGAAAAGTGAGTGTGTTTACCTGAAACGAAGTCTTGCTTGTAGGAAGACACAGAGCCTGGCATTTAACTCCATTTCTGAAGGGAAATACACAGCAAAGTTCTCATCCATGAAACACACTCTGCTATAGAGCAAGAAGCATGCTCTTGCTTTCTAGAGTCTCTAATAAGGCAGGTAACGTCAGTGGGCTCAGAACAAAAGAACCGTGTTTCCTACACACAGAGACCATATCTAGAACAACTCTGCTTCTGAAACTGATACAAACCACAGGTCCTCTAACATCCAATGCTTTTCAGTTAAGAGCGAGAAACGTGTGAGCTTCCTGAATGATGTAGATTTGTTTGAGCTGAAAAGTGACAGCGTTTACCTGAAACGAAGTCTTGTTTGTAGGAAGACACAGAGCCTGGCATTTAACTCCGTTTCTGAAGGGAAACACACAGCACAGTGCTCATCCATGAAACACACTCTGCTTTAGAGCCAGAAGCACGCTCTTGCTTTCTAGAGTCTCAAATAAGGCGGGAAACGTGAGTGTGCTCAGAACAAAAGAACCGTGTTTCCTACACACACGGACCATATCTAGTTCAACTCTGCTTCAGAAACTGATACAAACCACAGGGCCTCTAACATCCAATGCTTTTCAGTTAAGCGCGAGAAACGTGTTAGCTTCGTGAATGATGTAGCTTCATTTGAGATGATAGTGAGTGGGTTTACTCGAAACGAAGTCTTCAATGTAAAAGACAAAGAACCTGGCCTTTAACTCCGATTCTGAAGGGAAACACACAGCACAGTTGTCATCCATGAAACACACTCTGCTTTAGAGCAAGAAGCATGCTCTTGCTTTCTAGAGTCTCTAATAAGGCGGGAAAAGTTAGTGTGCTCAGAACAAAAGAACCGTGTTTCCTACACACATTGACCATATCTAGTTCAACTCTGCTTATGAAACTGATACAAACCACAGGGCCTCTAACATCCAATTCTTTTCAGTTAAGAGCGGTAAACGTGAGAGCTTCGTGAACGATGTAGCTTCGTTTGAGATGATAGTGAGTGCATTTACCCGAAATGAAGTCTTGATTGTAAAAGAAAAAGAACCTGGCATTTAACTCCGTTTCTGAAGGGAAACACACATCACAGTTCTCATCAATGAAACACACTCTGCTTTAGAGCAAGAAGCACCCTCTTGCTTTCTAGAGTCTCTAATAAGGCGGGAAACGTGAGTGTGCTCAGAACAATAGATCCATATTTCCTACACACACGGACCATATCTAGTTCAACTCTGCTTCTGAAAGTGATACAAACCACAGGTCCTCTAACATCCAATGCTTTTCAGTTAAGAGCGAGAAACGTGTGAGCTTTGTGAACGATGTAGCTTCCTTTGAGCAGAAAAGTGAGTGTGTTTACCTGAAACGAAGTCTTGCTTGTAGGAAAACATATAGCCTGGCATTTAACTCCATTTCTGAAGGGAAATACACAGCAAAGTTCTCATCCATGAAACACACTCTGCTTTAGAGCAAGAAGCATGCTCTTGCTTTCTAGAGTCTCTAATAAGGCAGGTAACGTCAGTGGGCTCAGAACAAAAGAACCGTGTTTCCTACACACAGAGACCATATCTAGAACAACTCTGCTTCTGAAACTGATACAAACCACAGGTCCTCTAACATCCAATGCTTTTCAGTTAAGAGCGAGAAACGTGTGAGCTTCCTGAACGATGTAGATTTGTTTGAGCTGAAAAGTGACAGCGTTTACCTGAAACGAAGTCTTGTTTGTAGGAAGACACAGAGCCTGGCATTTAACTCCGTTTCTGAAGGGAAACACACAGCACAGTGCTCATCCATGAAACACACTCTGCTTTAGAGCCAGAAGCACGCTCTTGCTTTCTAGAGTCTCAAATAAGGCGGGAAACGTGAGTGTGCTCAGAACAAAAGAACCGTGTTTCCTACACACACGGACCATATCTAGTTCAACTCTGCTTCAGAAACTGATACAAACCCAGGGTCTCTAACATCCAATGCTTTTCAGTTAAGCGCGAGAAACGTGTGAGCTTCGTGAACGATGTAGCTTCATTTGAGATGATAGTGAGTGCGTTTACTCGAAACGAAATCTTGAATGTAAAAGACAAAGAACCTGGCCTTTAACTCCGATTCTGAAGGGAGACACACAGCACAGTTCTCATCCATGAAACACACTCTGCTTTAGAGCAAGAAGCATGCTCTTGCTTTCTAGAGTCTCTAATAAGGCGGGAAAAGTTAGTGTGCTCAGAACAAAAGAACCGTGTTTCCTACACACATTGACCATATCTAGTTCAACTCTGCTTATGAAACTGATACAAACCACAGGGCCTCTAACATCCAATGCTTTTCAGTTAAGAGCGGTAAACGTGAGAGCTTCGTGAACGATGTAGCTTCGTTTGAGATGATAGTAAGTGCATTTACCCGAAATGAAGTCTTGATTGTAAAAGAAAAAGAACCTGGCATTTAACTCCGTTTCTGAAGGGAAACACACAGCACAGTTCTCATCTATGAAACACACTCTGCTGTAGAGCAAGAAGCATGCTCTTGCTTTCTAGAGTCTATAATAAGGCGGGGAACTTGAGTGGGCTCAGAAAAAACGATCCATGTTTCCTACACACACGGACCATATCTAGTTCAACTCTGCTTCTGAAAGTGATACAAACCACAGTTCCTCTAACATCCAATGCTTTTCAAATAAGAGCAAGAAACGTGTGAGCTTCATGAACGATGTAGCTTCGTTTGAGCTGAAAAGTGAGGGCGTTTACCTGAAAAGAAGTCTTGGTTGTAGGAAGACACAGAGCCTGGCATTGATCTCCGTATCTGAAGGGAAACACACAGCACAGTTCTCATCCATGAAACACACTCTGTTTAGAGCAAGAAGCACGCTCTTGCTTTCTAGAATCTCTAATAAGGCGGGAAATGTGAGTGTGTTCAGAACAAAAGAACCGTGTTTCCTACACACACGGACCATAGCTAGTTCAACTCTGCTTCTGAAACTGATACAACCCACTGGTCCTCTAACATCCAATGCTTTTCAGTTAAGAGCAAGAAACGTGTGAGCTTCGTGAACGATGTAGCTTCCTTTGAGCAGAAAAGTGAGTGTGTTTACCTGAAACGAAGTCTTGCTTGTAGGAAGACACAGAGCCTGGCATTTAACTCCATTTCTGAAGGGAAATACACAGAAAGTTCTCATCCATGAAACACACTCTGTTTTAGAGCAAGAAGCATGCTCTTGCTTTCTAGAGTCTCTAATAAGGCAGGTAACGTCAGTGGGCTCAGAACAAAAGAACCGTGTTTCCTACACACAGAGACCATATCTAGAACAACTCTGCTTCTGAAACTGATACAAACCACAGGTCCTCTAACATCCAATGCTTTTCAGTTAAGAGCGAGAAACGTGTGAGCTTCCTGAACGATGTAGATTTGTTTGAGCTGAAAAGTGACAGCGTTTACCTGAAACGAAGTCTTGTTTGTAGGAAGACACAGAGCCTGGCATTTAACTCCGTTTCTGAAGGGAAACACACAGCACAGTGCTCATCCATGAAACACACTCTGCTTTAGAGCCAGAAGCACGCTCTTGCTTTCTAGAGTCTCAAATAAGGCGGGAAACGTGAGTGTGCTCAGAACAAAAGAACCGTGTTTCCTACACACACGGACCATATCTAGTTCAACTCTGCTTCAGAAACTGATACAAACTCAGGGCCTCTAACATCCAATGCTTTTCAGTTAAGCGCGAGAAACGTGTTAGCTTCGTGAACGATGTAGCTTCATTTGAGATGATAGTGAGTGCGTTTACTCGAAACGAAATCTTGAATGTAAAAGACAAAGAACCTGGCCTTTAACTCCGATTCTGAAGGGAGACACACAGCACAGTTCTCATCCATGAAACACACTCTGCTTTAGAGCAAGAAGCATGCTCTTGCTTTCTAGAGTCTCTAATAAGGCGGGAAAAGTTAGTGTGCTCAGAACAAAAGAACCGTGTTTCCTACACACATTGACCATATCTTGTTCAACTCTGCTTCTGAAACTGATACAAACCACAGGGCCTCTAACATCCAATGCTTTTCAGTTAAGAGCGGTAAACGTGAGAGCTTCGTGAACGATGTAGCTTCGTTTGAGATGATAGTGAGTGCATTTACCCGAAATGAAGTCTTGATTGTAAAAGAAAAAGAACCTGGCATTTAACTCCGTTTCTGAAGGGAAACACACAGCACAGTTCTCATCTATGAAACACACTCTGCTGTAGTGCAAGAAGCATGCTCTTGCTTTCTAGAGTCTATAATAAGGCGGGGAACTTGAGTGGGCTCAGAACAAACGATCCATGTTTCCTACACACACGGACCATATCTAGTTCAACTCTGCTTCTGAAACTGATACAAACCACAGTTCCTCTAACATCCAATGCTTTTCAAATAAGAGCAAGAAACGTGTGAGCTTCATGAACGATGTAGCTTCGTTTGAGCTGAAAAGTGAGGGCGTTTACCTGAAAAGAAGTCTTGGTTGTAGGAAGACACAGAGCCTGGCATTGATCTCCGTATCTGAAGGGAAACACACAGCACAGTTCTCATCCATGAAACACACTCTGTTTAGAGCAAGATGCACGCTCTTGCTTTCTAGAGTCTCTAATAAGGTGGGAAACGTGATGTGTTCAGAACAAAAGAACTGTGTTTCCTACACACACGGACCATAGCTAGTTCAACTCTGCTTCTGAAACTGATACAACCCACTGGTCCTCTAACATCCAATGCTTTTCAGTTAAGAGCGAGAAACGTGTGAGCTTCGTGAACGATGTAGCTTCCTTTGAGCAGAAAAGTGAGTGTGTTTACCTGAAACGAAGTCTTGCTTGTAGGAAGACACAGAGCCTGGCATTTAACTCCATTTCTGAAGGGAAATACACAGCAAAGTTCTCATCCATGAAACACACTCTGCTTTAGAGCAAGAAGCATGCTCTTGCTTTCTAGAGTCTCTAATAAGGCAGGTAACGTCAGTGGGCTCAGAACAAAAGAACCGTGTTTCCTACACACAGAGACCATATCTAGAACAACTCTGCTTCTGAAACTGATACAAACCACAGGTCCTCTAACATCCAATGCTTTTCAGTTAAGAGCGAGAAACGTGTGAGCTTCCTGAACGATGTAGATTTGTTTGAGCTGAAAAGTGACAGCGTTTACCTGAAACGAAGTCTTGTTTGTAGGAAGACACAGAGCCTGGCATTTAACTCCGTTTCTGAAGGGAAACACACAGCACAGTGCTCATCCATGCAACACACTCTGCTTTAGAGCCAGAAGCACGCTCTTGCTTTCTAGAGTCTCAAATAAGGCGGGAAACGTGAGTGTGCTCAGAACAAAAGAACCGTGTTTCCTACACACACGGACCATATCTAGTTCAACTCTGCTTCAGAAACTGATACAAACCCAGGGCCTCTAACATCCAATGCTTTTCAGTTAAGCGCGAGAAACGTGTTAGCTTCGTGAACGATGTAGCTTCATTTGAGATGATAGTGAGTGCGTTTACTCGAAACGAAATCTTGAATGTAAAAGACAAAGAACCTGGCCTTTAACTCCGATTCTGAAGGGAGACACACAGCACAGTTCTCATCCATGAAACACACTCTGCTTTAGAGCAAGAAGCATGCTCTTGCTTTCTAGAGTCTCTAATAAGGCGGGAAAAGTTAGTGTGCTCAGAACAAAAGAACCGTGTTTCCTACACACATTGACCATATCTTGTTCAACTCTGCTTCTGAAACTGATACAAACCACAGGGCCTCTAACATCCAATGCTTTTCAGTTAAGAGCGGTAAACGTGAGAGCTTCGTGAACGATGTAGCTTCGTTTGAGATGATAGTGAGTGCATTTACCCGAAATGAAGTCTTGATTGTAAAAGAAAAAGAACCTGGCATTTAACTCCGTTTCTGAAGGGAAACACACAGCACAGTTCTCATCTATGAAACACACTCTGCTGTAGTGCAAGAAGCATGCTCTTGCTTTCTAGAGTCTATAATAAGGCGGGGAACTTGAGTGGGCTCAGAACAAACGATCCATGTTTCCTACACACACGGACCATATCTAGTTCAACTCTGCTTCTGAAACTGATACAAACCACAGTTCCTCTAACATCCAATGCTTTTCAAATAAGAGCAAGAAACGTGTGAGCTTCATGAACGATGTAGCTTCGTTTGAGCTGAAAAGTGAGGGCGTTTACCTGAAAAGAAGTCTTGGTTGTAGGAAGACACAGAGCCTGGCATTGATCTCCGTATCTGAAGGGAAACACACAGCACAGTTCTCATCCATGAAACACACTCTGTTTAGAGCAAGATGCACGCTCTTGCTTTCTAGAGTCTCTAATAAGGTGGGAAACGTGATGTGTTCAGAACAAAAGAACTGTGTTTCCTACACACACGGACCATAGCTAGTTCAACTCTGCTTCTGAAACTGATACAACCCACTGGTCCTCTAACATCCAATGCTTTTCAGTTAAGAGCGAGAAACGTGTGAGCTTCGTGAACGATGTAGCTTCCTTTGAGCAGAAAAGTGAGTGTGTTTACCTGAAACGAAGTCTTGCTTGTAGGAAGACACAGAGCCTGGCATTTAACTCCATTTCTGAAGGGAAATACACAGCAAAGTTCTCATCCATGAAACACACTCTGCTTTAGAGCAAGAAGCATGCTCTTGCTTTCTAGAGTCTCTAATAAGGCAGGTAACGTCAGTGGGCTCAGAACAAAAGAACCGTGTTTCCTACACACAGAGACCATATCTAGAACAACTCTGCTTCTGAAACTGATACAAACCACAGGTCCTCTAACATCCAATGCTTTTCAGTTAAGAGCGAGAAACGTGTGAGCTTCCTGAACGATGTAGATTTGTTTGAGCTGAAAAGTGACAGCGTTTACCTGAAACGAAGTCTTGTTTGTAGGAAGACACAGAGCCTGGCATTTAACTCCGTTTCTGAAGGGAAACACACAGCACAGTGCTCATCCATGCAACACACTCTGCTTTAGAGCCAGAAGCACGCTCTTGCTTTCTAGAGTCTCAAATAAGGCGGGAAACGTGAGTGTGCTCAGAACAAAAGAACCGTGTTTCCTACACACACGGACCATATCTAGTTCAACTCTGCTTCAGAAACTGATACAAACCCAGGGCCTCTAACATCCAATGCTTTTTAGTTAAGCGCGAGAAACGTGTGAGCGTCGTGAACGATGTAGCTTCATTTGAGATGATAGTGAGTGCGTTTACTCGAAACGAAATCTTGAATGTAAAAGACAAAGAACCTGGCCTTTAACTCCGATTCTGAAGGGAAACACACAGCACAGTTCTCATCCATGAAACACACTCTGCTTTAGAGCAAGAAGCATGCTCTTGCTTTCTAGAGTCTCTAATAAGGCGGGAAAAGTTAGTGTGCTCAGAACAAAAGAACCGTGTTTCCTACACACATTGACCATATCTTGTTCAACTCTGCTTCTGAAACTGATACAAACCACAGGGCCTCTAACATCCAATGCTTTTCAGTTAAGAGCGGTAAACGTGAGAGCTTCGTGAACGATGTAGCTTCGTTTGAGATGATAGTGAGTGCATTTACCCGAAATGAAGTCTTGATTGTAAAAGAAAAAGAACCTGGCATTTAACTCCGTTTCTGAAGGGAAACACACATCACAGTTCTCATCAATGAAACACACTCTGCTTTAGAGCAAGAAGCACCCTCTTGCTTTCTAGAGTCTCTAATAAGGCGGGAAACGTGAGTGTGCTCAGAACAATAGATCCATATTTCCTACACACACGGACCTTATCTAGTTCAACTCTGCTTCTGAAAGTGATACAAACCACAGGTCCTCTAACATCCAATGCTTTTCAGTTAAGAGCGAGAAACGTGTGAGCTTTGTGAACGATGTAGCTTCCTTTGAGCAGAAAAGTGAGTGTGTTTACCTGAAACGAAGTCTTGCTTGTAGGAAGACATATAGCCTGGCATTTAACTCCATTTCTGAAGGGAAATACACAGCAAAGTTCTCATCCATGAAACACACTCTGCTTTAGAGCAAGAAGCATGCTCTTGCTTTCTAGAGTCTCTAATAAGGCAGGTAACGTCAGTGGGCTCAGAACAAAAGAACCGTGTTTCCTACACACAGAGACCATATCTAGAACAACTCTGCTTCTGAAACTGATACAAACCACAGGTCCTCTAACATCCAATGCTTTTCAGTTAAGAGCGAGAAACGTGTGAGCTTCCTGAACGATGTAGATTTGTTTGAGCTGAAAAGTGACAGCGTTTACCTGAAACGAAGTCTTGTTTGTAGGAAGACACAGAGCCTGGCATTTAACTCCGTTTCTGAAGGGAAACACACAGCCCAGTGCTCATCCATGAAACACACTCTGCTTTAGAGCCAGAAGCACGCTCTTGCTTTCTAGAGTCTCAAATAAGGCGGGAAACGTGAGTGTGCTCAGAACAAAAGAACCGTGTTTCCTACACACACGGACCATATCTAGTTCAACTCTGCTTCAGAAACTGATACAAACCCAGGGCCTCTAACATCCAATGCTTTTCAGTTAAGCGCGAGAAACGTGTGAGCTTCGTGAACGATGTAGCTTCATTTGAGATGATAGTGAGTGCGTTTACTCGAAACGAAATCTTGAATGTAAAAGACAAAGAACCTGGCCTTTAACTCCGATTCTGATGGGAGACACACAGCACAGTTCTCATCCATGAAACACACTCTGCTTTAGAGCAAGAAGCATGCTCTTGCTTTCTAGAGTCTCTAATAAGGCGGGAAAAGTTAGTGTGCTCAGAACAAAAGAACCGTGTTTCCTACACACATTGACCATATCTAGTTCAACTCTGCTTATGAAACTGATACAAACCACAGGGCCTCTAACATCCAATGCTTTTCAGTTAAGAGCGGTAAACGTGAGAGCTTCGTGAACGATGTAGCTTCGTTTGAGATGATAGTGAGTGCATTTACCCGAAAAGAAGTCTTGATTGAAAAAGAAAAAGAACCTGGCATTTAACTCCGTTTCTGAAGGGAAACACACAGCACAGTTCTCATCTATGAAACACACTCTGCTGTAGAGAAAGAAGCATGCTATTGCTTTCTAGAGTCTATAATAAGGCGGGGAACTTGAGTGGGCTCAGAACAAACGATCCATGTTTCCTACACACACGGACCATATCTAGTTCAACTCTGCTTCTGAAACTGATACAAACCACAGTTCCTCTAACATCCAATGCTTTTCAAATAAGAGCAAGAAACGTGTGAGCTTCATGAACGATGTAGCTTCGTTTGAGCTGAAAAGTGAGGGCGTTTACCTGAAAAGAAGTCTTGGTTGTAGGAAGACACAGAGCCTGGCATTGATCTCCGTATCTGAAGGGAAACACACAGCACAGTTCTCATCCATGAAACACACTCTGTTTAGAGCAAGATGCACGCTCTTGCTTTCTAGAGTCTCTAATAAGGCGGGAAACGTGATGTGTTCAGAACAAAAGAACCGTGTTTCCTACACACACGGACCATAGCTAGTTCAACTCTGCTTCTGAAACTGATACAACCCACTGGTCCTCTAACATCCAATGCTTTTCAGTTAAGAGCGAGAAACGTGTGAGCTTCGTGAACGATGTAGCTTCCTTTGAGCAGAAAAGTGAGTGTGTTTACCTGAAACGAAGTCTTGCATGTAGGAAGACACAGAGCCTGGCATTTAACTCCATTTCTGAAGGGAAATACACAGCAAAGTTCTCATCCATGAAACACACTCTGCTTTAGAGCAAGAAGCATGCTCTTGCTTTCTAGAGTCTCTAATAAGGCAGGTAACGTCAGTGGGCTCAGAACAAAAGAACCGTGTTTCCTACACACAGAGACCATATCTAGAACAACTCTGCTTCTGAAACTGATACAAACCACAGGTCCTCTAACATCCAATGCTTTTCAGTTAAGAGCGAGAAACGTGTGAGCTTCCTGAACGATGTAGATTTGTTTGAGCTGAAAAGTGACAGCGTTTACCTGAAACGAAGTCTTGTTTGTAGGAAGACACAGAGCCTGGCATTTAACTCCGTTTCCGAAGGGAAACACACAGCACAGTGCTCATCCATGAAACACACTCTGCTTTAGAGCCAGAAGCACGCTCTTGCTTTCTAGAGTCTCAAATAAGGCGGGAAACGTGAGTGTGCTCAGAACAAAAGAACCGTGTTTCCTACACACACGGACCATATCTAGTTCAACTCTGCTTCAGAAACTGATACAAACCCAGGGCCTCTAACATCCAATGCTTTTCAGTTAAGCGCGAGAAACGTGTGAGCTTCGTGAACGATGTTGCTTCATTTGAGATGATAGTGAGTGCGTTTACTCGAAACGAAATCTTGAATGTAAAAGACAAAGAACCTGGCCTTTAACTCCGATTCTGAAGGGAAACACACAGCACAGTTCTCATCCATGAAACACACTCTGCTTTAGAGCAAGAAGCATGCTCTTGCTTTCTAGAGTCTCTAATAAGGCGGGAAAAGTTAGTGTGCTCAGAACAAAAGAACCGTGTTTCCTACACACATTGACCATATCTTGTTCAACTCTGCTTCTGAAACTGATACAAACCACAGGGCCTCTAACATCCAATGCTTTTCAGTTAAGAGCGGTAAACGTGAGAGCTTCGTGAACGATGTAGCTTCGTTTGAGATGATAGTGAGTGCATTTACCCGAAATGAAGTCTTGATTGTAAAAGAAAAAGAACCTGGCATTTAACTCCGTTTCTGAAGGGAAACACACATCACAGTTCTCATCAATGAAACACACTCTGCTTTAGAGCAAGAAGCACCCTCTTGCTTTCTAGAGTCTCTAATAAGGCGGGAAACGTGAGTGTGCTCAGAACAATAGATCCATATTTCCTACACACACGGACCTTATCTAGTTCAACTCTGCTTCTGAAAGTGATACAAACCACAGTTCCTCTAACATCCAATGCTTTTCAAATAAGAGCAAGAAACGTGTGAGCTTCATGAACGATGTAGCTTCGTTTGAGCTGAAAAGTGAGGGCGTTTACCTGAAAAGAAGTCTTGGTTGTAGGAAGACACAGAGCCTGGCATTGATCTCCGTATCTGAAGGGAAACACACAGCACAGTTCTCATCCATGAAACACACTCTGTTTAGAGCAAGATGCACGCTCTTGCTTTCTAGAGTCTCTAATAAGGCGGGAAACGTGATGTGTTCAGAACAAAAGAACCGTGTTTCCTACACACACGGACCATAGCTAGTTCAACTCTGCTTCTGAAACTGATACAACCCACTGGTCCTCTAACATCCAATGCTTTTCAGTTAAGAGCGAGAAACGTGTGAGCTTCATGAACGATGTAGCTTCCTTTGAGCAGAAAAGTGAGTGTGTTTACCTGAAACGAAGTCTTGCATGTAGGAAGACACAGAGCCTGGCATTTAACTCCATTTCTGAAGGGAAATACACAGCAAAGTTCTCATCCATGAAACACACTCTGCTTTAGAGCAAGAAGCATGCTCTTGCTTTCTAGAGTCTCTAATAAGGCAGGTAACGTCAGTGGGCTCAGAACAAAAGAACCGTGTTTCCTACACACAGAGACCATATCTAGAACAACTCTGCTTCTGAAACTGATACAAACCACAGGTCCTCTAACATCCAATGCTTTTCAGTTAAGAGCGAGAAACGTGTGAGCTTCCTGAACGATGTAGATTTGTTTGAGCTGAAAAGTGACAGCGTTTACCTGATACGAAGTCTTGTTTGTAGGAAGACACAGAGCCTGGCATTTAACTCCGTTTCTGAAGGGAAACACACAGCACAGTGCTCATCCATGAAACACACTCTGCTTTAGAGCCAGAAGCACGCTCTTGCTTTCTAGAGTCTCAAATAAGGCGGGAAACGTGAGTGTGCTCAGAACAAAAGAACCGTGTTTCCTACACACACGGACCATATCTAGTTCAACTCTGCTTCAGAAACTGATACAAACCCAGGGCCTCTAACATCCAATGCTTTTCAGTTAAGCGCGAGAAACGTGTGAGCTTCGTGAACGATGTTGCTTCATTTGAGATGATAGTGAGTGCGTTTACTCGAAACGAAATCTTGAATGTAAAAGACAAAGAACCTGGCCTTTAACTCCAATTCTGAAGGGAAACACACAGCACAGTTCTCATCCATGAAACACACTCTGCTTTAGAGCAAGAAGCATGCTCTTGCTTTCTAGAGTCTCTAATAAGGCGGGAAAAGTTAGTGTGCTCAGAACAAAAGAACCGTGTTTCCTACACACATTGACCATATCTTGTTCAACTCTGCTTCTGAAACTGATACAAACCACAGGGCCTCTAACATCCAATGCTTTTCAGTTAAGAGCGGTAAACGTGAGAGCTTCGTGAACGATGTAGCTTCGTTTGAGATGATAGTGAGTGCATTTACCCGAAATGAAGTCTTGATTGTAAAAGAAAAAGAACCTGGCATTTAACTCCGTTTCTGAAGGGAAACACACATCACAGTTCTCATCAATGAAACACACTCTGCTTTAGAGCAAGAAGCACCCTCTTGCTTTCTAGAGTCTCTAATAAGGCGGGAAACGTGAGTGTGCTCAGAACAATAGATCCATATTTCCTACACACACGGACCTTATCTAGTTCAACTCTGCTTCTGAAAGTGATACAAACCACAGGTCCTCTAACATCCAATGCTTTTCAGTTAAGAGCGAGAAACGTGTGAGCTTTGTGAACGATGTAGCTTCCTTTGAGCAGAAAAGTGAGTGTGTTTACCTGAAACGAAGTCTTGCTTGTAGGAAGACATATAGCCTGGCATTTAACTCCATTTCTGAAGGGAAATACACAGCAAAGTTCTCATCCATGAAACACACTCTGCTTTAGAGCAAGAAGCATGCTCTTGCTTTCTAGAGTCTCTAATAAGGCAGGTAACGTCAGTGGGCTCAGAACAAAAGAACCGTGTTTCCTACACACAGAGACCATATCTAGAACAACTCTGCTTCTGAAACTGATACAAACCACAGGTCCTCTAACATCCAATGCTTTTCAGTTAAGAGCGAGAAACGTGTGAGCTTCCTGAACGATGTAGATTTGTTTGAGCTGAAAAGTGACAGCGTTTACCTGAAACGAAGTCTTGTTTGTAGGAAGACACAGAGCCTGGCATTTAACTCCGTTTCTGAAGGGAAACACACAGCACAGTGCTCATCCATGAAACACACTCTGCTTTAGAGCCAGAAGCACGCTCTTGCTTTCTAGAGTCTCAAATAAGGCGGGAAACGTGAGTGTGCTCAGAAAAAAAGAACCGTGTTTCCTACACACACGGACCATATCTAGTTCAACTCTGCTTCAGAAACTGATACAAACCCAGGGCCTCTAACATCCAATGCTTTTCAGTTAAGCGCGAGAAACGTGTGAGCTTCGTGAACGATGTAGCTTCATTTGAGATGATAGTGAGTGCGTTTACTCGAAACGAAATCTTGAATGTAAAAGACAAAGAACCTGGCCTTTAACTCCGATTCTGAAGGGAAACACACAGCACAGTTCTCATCCATGAAACACACTCTGCTTTAGAGCAAGAAGCATGCTCTTGCTTTCTAGAGTCTCTAATAAGGCGGGAAAAGTTAGTGTGCTCAGAACAAAAGAACCGTGTTTCCTACACACATTGACCATATCTAGTTCAACTCTGCTTATGAAACTGATACAAACCACAGGGCCTCTAACATCCAATGCTTTTCAGTTAAGAGCGGTAAACGTGATGGCTTCGTGAACGATGTAGCTTCGTTTGAGATGATAGTGAGTGCATTTACCCGAAATGAAGTCTTGATTGTAAAAGAAAAAGAACCTGGCATTTAACTCCGTTTCTGAAGGGAAACACACAGCACAGTTCTCATCTATTAAACACACTCTGCTGTAGAGCAAGAAGCATGCTCTTGCTTTCTAGAGTCTATAATAAGGCGGGGAACTTGAGTGGGCTCAGAACAAACGATCCATGTTTCCTACACACACGGACCATATCTAGTTCAACTCTGCTTCTGAAACTGATACAAACCACAGTTCCTCTAACATCCAATGCTTTTCAAATAAGAGCAAGAAACGTGTGAGCTACATGAACGATGTAGCTTCGTTTGAGCTGAAAAGTGAGGGCGTTTACCTGAAAAGAAGTCTTGGTTGTAGGAAGACACAGAGCCTGGCATTGATCTCCGTATCTGAAGGGAAACACACAGCACAGTTCTCATCCATGAAACACACTCTGTTTAAAGCAAGATGCACGCTCTTGCTTTCTAGAGTCTCTAATAAGGCAGGAAACGTGATGTGTTCAGAACAAAAGAACCGTGTTTCCTACACACACGGACCATAGCTAGTTCAACTCTGCTTCTGAAACTGATACAACCCACTGGTCCTCTAAAATCCAATGCTTTTCAGTTAAGAGCGAGAAACGTGTGAGCTTCGTGAACGATGTAGATTTGTTTGCGCTGAAAAGTGACAGCGTTTACCTGAAACGAAGTCTTGTTTGTAGGAAGACACAGAGCCTGGCATTTAACTCCGTTTCTGAAGGGAAACACACAGCACAGTGCTCATCCATGAAACACACTCTGCTTTAGAGCCAGAAGCACGCTCTTGCTTTCTAGAGTCTCAAATAAGGCGGGAAACGTGAGTGTGCTCAGAACAAAAGAACCGTGTTTCCTACACACACGGACCATATCTAGTTCAACTCTGCTTCAGAAACTGATACAAACTCAGGGCCTCTAACATCCAATGCTTTTCAGTTAAGCGCGAGAAACGTGTTAGCTTCGTGAACGATGTAGCTTCATTTGAGATGATAGTGAGTGCGTTTACTCGAAACGAAATCATGAATGTAAAAGACAAAGAACCTGGCCTTTAACTCCGATTCTGAAGGGAGACACACAGCACAGTTCTCATCCATGAAACACACTCTGCTTTAGAGCAAGAAGCATGCTCTTGCTTTCTAGAGTCTCTAATAAGGCGGGAAAAGTTAGTGTGCTCAGAATAAAAGAACCGTGTTTCCTACACACATTGACCATATCTAGTTCAACTCTGCTTCTGAAACTGATACAAACCACAGGGCCTCTAACATCCAATGCTTTTCAGTTAAGAGCGGTAAACGTGAGAGCTTCGTGAACGATGTAGCTTCGTTTGAGATGATAGTGAGTGCATTTACCCGAAATGAAGTCTTGATTGTAAAAGAAAAAGAACCTGGCATTTAACTCCGTTTCTGAAGGGAAACAGACAGCACAGTTCTCATCTATGAAACACACTCTGCTGTAGAGCAAGAAGCATGCTCTTGCTTTCTAGAGTCTATAATAAGGCGGGGAACTTGAGTGGGCTCAGAACAAACGATCCATGTTTCCTACACACACGGACCATATCTAGTTCAACTCTGCTTCTGAAACTGATACAAACCACAGTTCCTCTAACATCCAATGCTTTTCAAATAAGAGCAAGAAACGTGTGAGCTTCATGAACGATGTAGCTTCGTTTGAGCTGAAAAGTGAGGGCGTTTACCTGAAAAGAAGTCTTGGTTGTAGGAAGACACAGAGCCTGGCATTGATCTCCGTATCTGAAGGGAAACACACAGCACAGTTCTCATCCATGAAACACACTCTGTTTAGAGCAAGATGCACGCTCTTGCTTTCTAGAGTCTCTAATAAGGCGGGAAACGTGATGTGTTCAGAACAAAAGAACCGTGTTTCCTACACACACGGACCATAGCTAGTTCAACTCTGCTTCTGAAACTGATACAACCCACTGGTCCTCTAACATCCAATGCTTTTCAGTTAAGAGCGAGAAACGTGTGAGCTTCGTGAACGATGTAGCTTCCTTTGAGCAGAAAAGTGAGTGTGTTTACCTGAAACGAAGTCTTGCTTGTAGGAAGACACAGAGCCTGGCATTTAACTCCATTTCTGATGGGAAATACACAGCAAAGTTCTCATCCATGAAACACACTCTGCTATAGAGCAAGAAGCATGCTCTTGCTTTCTAGAGTCTCTAATAAGGCAGGTAACGTCAGTGGGCTCAGAACAAAAGAACCGTGTTTCCTACACACATTGACCATATCTTGTTCAACTCTGCTTCTGAAACTGATACAAACCACAGGGCCTCTAACATCCAATGCTTTTCAGTTAAGAGCGGTAAACGTGAGAGCTTCGTTAACGATATAGCTTCGTTTGAGATGATAGTGAGTGCATTTACCCGAAATGAAGTCTTGATTGTAAAAGAAAAAGAACCTGGCATTTAACTCCGTTTCTGAAGGGAAACACACATCACAGTTCTCATCAATGAAACACACTCTGCTTTAGAGCAAGAAGCACCCTCTTGCTTTCTAGAGTCTCTAATAAGGCAGGAAACGTGAGTGTGCTCAGAACAATAGATCCATATTTCCTACACACACGGACCTTATCTAGTTCAACTCTGCTTCTGAAAGTGATACAAACCACAGGTCCTCTAACATCCAATGCTTTTCAGTTAAGAGCGAGAAACGTGTGAGCTTTGTGAACGATGTAGCTTCCTTTGAGCAGAAAAGTGAGTGTGTTTACCTGAAACGAAGTCTTGCTTGTAGGAAGACATATAGCCTGGCATTTAACTCCATTTCTGAAGGGAAATACACAGCAAAGTTCTCATCCATGAAACACACTCTGCTTTAGAGCAAGAAGCATGCTCTTGCTTTCTAGAGTCTCTAATAAGGCAGGTAACGTCAGTGGGCTCAGAACAAAAGAACCGTGTTTCCTACACACAGAGACCATATCTAGAACAACTCTGCTTCTGAAACTGATACAAACCACAGGTCCTCTAACATCCAATGCTTTTCAGTTAAGAGCGAGAAACGTGTGAGCTTCCTGAACGATGTAGATTTGTTTGAGCTGAAAAGTGACAGCGTTTACCTGAAACGAAGTCTTGTTTGTAGGAAGACACAGAGCCTGGCATTTAACTCCGTTTCCGAAGGGAAACACACAGCACAGTGCTCATCCATGAAACACACTCTGCTTTAGAGCCAGAAGCACGCTCTTGCTTTCTAGAGTCTCAAATAAGGCGGGAAACGTGAGTGTGCTCAGAACAAAAGAACCGTGTTTCCTACACACACGGACCATATCTAGTTCAACTCTGCTTCAGAAACTGATACAAACCCAGGGCCTCTAACATCCAATGCTTTTCAGTTAAGCGCGAGAAACGTGTGAGCTTCGTGAACGATGTTGCTTCATTTGAGATGATAGTGAGTGCGTTTACTCGAAACGAAATCTTGAATGTAAAAGACAAAGAACCTGGCCTTTAACTCCGATTCTGAAGGGAAACACACAGCACAGTTCTCATCCATGAAACACACTCTGCTTTAGAGCAAGAAGCATGCTCTTGCTTTCTAGAGTCTCTAATAAGGCGGGAAAAGTTAGTGTGCTCAGAACAAAAGAACCGTGTTTCCTACACACATTGACCATATCTTGTTCAACTCTGCTTCTGAAACTGATACAAACCACAGGGCCTCTAACATCCAATGCTTTTCAGTTAGGAGCGGTAAACGTGAGAGCTTCGTGAACGATGTAGCTTCGTTTGAGATGATAGTGAGTGCATTTACCCGAAATGAAGTCTTGATTGTAAAAGAAAAAGAACCTGGCATTTAACTCCGTTTCTGAAGGGAAACACACATCACAGTTCTCATCAATGAAACACACTCTGCTTTAGAGCAAGAAGCACCCTCTTGCTTTCTAGAGTCTCTAATAAGGCGGGAAACGTGAGTGTGCTCAGAACAATAGATCCATATTTCCTACACACACGGACCTTATCTAGTTCAACTCTGCTTCTGAAAGTGATACAAACCACAGTTCCTCTAACATCCAATGCTTTTCAAATAAGAGCAAGAAACGTGTGAGCTTCATGAACGATGTAGCTTCGTTTGAGCTGAAAAGTGAGGGCGTTTACCTGAAAAGAAGTCTTGGTTGTAGGAAGACACAGAGCCTGGCATTGATCTCCGTATCTGAAGGGAAACACACAGCACAGTTCTCATCCATGAAACACACTCTGTTTAGAGCAAGATGCACGCTCTTGCTTTCTAGAGTCTCTAATAAGGCGGGAAACGTGATGTGTTCAGAACAAAAGAACCGTGTTTCCTACACACACGGACCATAGCTAGTTCAACTCTGCTTCTGAAACTGATACAACCCACTGGTCCTCTAACATCCAATGCTTTTCAGTTAAGAGCGAGAAACGTGTGAGCTTCATGAACGATGTAGCTTCCTTTGAGCAGAAAAGTGAGTGTGTTTACCTGAAACGAAGTCTTGCATGTAGGAAGACACAGAGCCTGGCATTTAACTCCATTTCTGAAGGGAAATACACAGCAAAGTTCTCATCCATGAAACACACTCTGCTTTAGAGCAAGAAGCATGCTCTTGCTTTCTAGAGTCTCTAATAAGGCAGGTAACGTCAGTGGGCTCAGAACAAAAGAACCGTGTTTCCTACACACAGAGACCATATCTAGAACAACTCTGCTTCTGAAACTGATACAAACCACAGGTCCTCTAACATCCAATGCTTTTCAGTTAAGAGCGAGAAACGTGTGAGCTTCCTGAACGATGTAGATTTGTTTGAGCTGAAAAGTGACAGCGTTTACCTGATACGAAGTCTTGTTTGTAGGAAGACACAGAGCCTGGCATTTAACTCCGTTTCTGAAGGGAAACACACAGCACAGTGCTCATCCATGAAACACACTCTGCTTTAGAGCCAGAAGCACGCTCTTGCTTTCTAGAGTCTCAAATAAGGCGGGAAACGTGAGTGTGCTCAGAACAAAAGAACCGTGTTTCCTACACACACGGACCATATCTAGTTCAACTCTGCTTCAGAAACTGATACAAACCCAGGGCCTCTAACATCCAATGCTTTTCAGTTAAGCGCGAGAAACGTGTGAGCTTCGTGAACGATGTTGCTTCATTTGAGATGATAGTGAGTGCGTTTACTCGAAACGAAATCTTGAATGTAAAAGACAAAGAACCTGGCCTTTAACTCCGATTCTGAAGGGAAACACACAGCACAGTTCTCATCCATGAAACACACTCTGCTTTAGAGCAAGAAGCATGCTCTTGCTTTCTAGAGTCTCTAATAAGGCGGGAAAAGTTAGTGTGCTCAGAACAAAAGAACCGTGTTTCCTACACACATTGACCATATCTTGTTCAACTCTGCTTCTGAAACTGATACAAACCACAGGGCCTCTAACATCCAATGCTTTTCAGTTAAGAGCGGTAAACGTGAGAGCTTCGTGAACGATGTAGCTTCGTTTGAGATGATAGTGAGTGCATTTACCCGAAATGAAGTCTTGATTGTAAAAGAAAAAGAACCTGGCATTTAACTCCGTTTCTGAAGGGAAACACACATCACAGTTCTCATCAATGAAACACACTCTGCTTTAGAGCAAGAAGCACCCTCTTGCTTTCTAGAGTCTCTAATAAGGCGGGAAACGTGAGTGTGCTCAGAACAATAGATCCATATTTCCTACACACACGGACCTTATCTAGTTCAACTCTGCTTCTGAAAGTGATACAAACCACAGGTCCTCTAACATCCAATGCTTTTCAGTTAAGAGCGAGAAACGTGTGAGCTTTGTGAACGATGTAGCTTCCTTTGAGCAGAAAAGTGAGTGTGTTTACCTGAAACGAAGTCTTGCTTGTAGGAAGACATATAGCCTGGCATTTAACTCCATTTCTGAAGGGAAATACACAGCAAAGTTCTCATCCATGAAACACACTCTGCTTTAGAGCAAGAAGCATGCTCTTGCTTTCTAGAGTCTCTAATAAGGCAGGTAACGTCAGTGGGCTCAGAACAAAAGAACCGTGTTTCCTACACACAGAGACCATATCTAGAACAACTCTGCTTCTGAAACTGATACAAACCACAGGTCCTCTAACATCCAATGCTTTTCAGTTAAGAGCGAGAAACGTGTGAGCTTCCTGAACGATGTAGATTTGTTTGAGCTGAAAAGTGACAGCGTTTACCTGAAACGAAGTCTTGTTTGTAGGAAGACACAGAGCCTGGCATTTAACTCCGTTTCTGAAGGGAAACACACAGCACAGTGCTCATCCATGAAACACACTCTGCTTTAGAGCCAGAAGCACGCTCTTGCTTTCTAGAGTCTCAAATAAGGCGGGAAACGTGAGTGTGCTCAGAAAAAAAGAACCGTGTTTCCTACACACACGGACCATATCTAGTTCAACTCTGCTTCAGAAACTGATACAAACCCAGGGCCTCTAACATCCAATGCTTTTCAGTTAAGCGCGAGAAACGTGTGAGCTTCGTGAACGATGTAGCTTCATTTGAGATGATAGTGAGTGCGTTTACTCGAAACGAAATCTTGAATGTAAAAGACAAAGAACCTGGCCTTTAACTCCGATTCTGAAGGGAAACACACAGCACAGTTCTCATCCATGAAACACACTCTGCTTTAGAGCAAGAAGCATGCTCTTGCTTTCTAGAGTCTCTAATAAGGCGGGAAAAGTTAGTGTGCTCAGAACAAAAGAACCGTGTTTCCTACACACATTGACCATATCTAGTTCAACTCTGCTTATGAAACTGATACAAACCACAGGGCCTCTAACATCCAATGCTTTTCAGTTAAGAGCGGTAAACGTGAGAGCTTCGTGAACGATGTAGCTTCGTTTGAGATGATAGTGAGTGCATTTACCCGAAATGAAGTCTTGATTGTAAAAGAAAAAGAACCTGGCATTTAACTCCGTTTCTGAAGGGAAACACACAGCACAGTTCTCATCTATTAAACACACTCTGCTGTAGAGCAAGAAGCATGCTCTTGCTTTCTAGAGTCTATAATAAGGCGGGGAACTTGAGTGGGCTCAGAACAAACGATCCATGTTTCCTACACACACGGACCATATCTAGTTCAACTCTGCTTCTGAAACTGATACAAACCACAGTTCCTCTAACATCCAATGCTTTTCAAATAAGAGCAAGAAACGTGTGAGCTACATGAACGATGTAGCTTCGTTTGAGCTGAAAAGTGAGGGCGTTTACCTGAAAAGAAGTCTTGGTTGTAGGAAGACACAGAGCCTGGCATTGATCTCCGTATCTGAAGGGAAACACACAGCACAGTTCTCATCCATGAAACACACTCTGTTTAAAGCAAGATGCACGCTCTTGCTTTCTAGAGTCTCTAATAAGGCAGGAAACGTGATGTGTTCAGAACAAAAGAACCGTGTTTCCTACACACACGGACCATAGCTAGTTCAACTCTGCTTCTGAAACTGATACAACCCACTGGTCCTCTAAAATCCAATGCTTTTCAGTTAAGAGCGAGAAACGTGTGAGCTTCGTGAACGATGTAGATTTGTTTGCGCTGAAAAGTGACAGCGTTTACCTGAAACGAAGTCTTGTTTGTAGGAAGACACAGAGCCTGGCATTTAACTCCGTTTCTGAAGGGAAACACACAGCACAGTGCTCATCCATGAAACACACTCTGCTTTAGAGCCAGAAGCACGCTCTTGCTTTCTAGAGTCTCAAATAAGGCGGGAAACGTGAGTGTGCTCAGAACAAAAGAACCGTGTTTCCTACACACACGGACCATATCTAGTTCAACTCTGCTTCAGAAACTGATACAAACTCAGGGCCTCTAACATCCAATGCTTTTCAGTTAAGCGCGAGAAACGTGTTAGCTTCGTGAACGATGTAGCTTCATTTGAGATGATAGTGAGTGCGTTTACTCGAAACGAAATCATGAATGTAAAAGACAAAGAACCTGGCCTTTAACTCCGATTCTGAAGGGAGACACACAGCACAGTTCTCATCCATGAAACACACTCTGCTTTAGAGCAAGAAGCATGCTCTTGCTTTCTAGAGTCTCTAATAAGGCGGGAAAAGTTAGTGTGCTCAGAACAAAAGAACCGTGTTTCCTACACACATTGACCATATCTAGTTCAACTCTGCTTATGAAACTGATACAAACCACAGGGCCTCTAACATCCAATGCTTTTCAGTTAAGAGCGGTAAACGTGAGAGCTTCGTGAACGATGTAGCTTCGTTTGAGATGATAGTGAGTGCATTTACCCGAAATGAAGTCTTGATTGTAAAAGAAAAAGAACCTGGCATTTAACTCCGTTTCTGAAGGGAAACACACAGCACAGTTCTCATCTATGAAACACACTCTGCTGTAGAGCAAGAAGCATGCTCTTGCTTTCTAGAGTCTATAATAAGGCGGGGAACTTGAGTGGGCTCAGAACAAACGATCCATGTTTCCTACACACACGGACCATATCTAGTTCAACTCTGCTTCTGAAACTGATACAAACCACAGTTCCTCTAACATCCAATGCTTTTCAAATAAGAGCAAGAAACGTGTGAGCTTCATGAACGATGTAGCTTCGTTTGAGCTGAAAAGTGAGGGCGTTTACCTGAAAAGAAGTCTTGGTTGTAGGAAGACACAGAGCCTGGCATTGATCTCCGTATCTGAAGGGAAACACACAGCACAGTTCTCATCCATGAAACACACTCTGTTTAGAGCAAGATGCACGCTCTTGCTTTCTAGAGTCTCTAATAAGGCGGGAAACGTGATGTGTTCAGAACAAAAGAACCGTGTTTCCTACACACACGGACCATAGCTAGTTCAACTCTGCTTCTGAAACTGATACAACCCACTGGTCCTCTAACATCCAATGCTTTTCAGTTAAGAGCGAGAAACGTGTGAGCTTCGTGAACGATGTAGCTTCCTTTGAGCAGAAAAGTGAGTGTGTTTACCTGAAACGAAGTCTTGCTTGTAGGAAGACACAGAGCCTGGCATTTAACTCCATTTCTGATGGGAAATACACAGCAAAGTTCTCATCCATGAAACACACTCTGCTATAGAGCAAGAAGCATGCTCTTGTTTTCTAGAGTCTCTAATAAGGCAGGTAACGTCAGTGGGCTCAGAACAAAAGAACCGTGTTTCCTACACACATTGACCATATCTTGTTCAACTCTGCTTCTGAAACTGATACAAACCACAGGGCCTCTAACATCCAATGCTTTTCAGTTAAGAGCGGTAAACGTGAGAGCTTCGTTAACGATATAGCTTCGTTTGAGATGATAGTGAGTGCATTTACCCGAAATGAAGTCTTGATTGTAAAAGAAAAAGAACCTGGCATTTAACTCCGTTTCTGAAGGGAAACACACATCACAGTTCTCATCAATGAAACACACTCTGCTTTAGAGCAAGAAGCACCCTCTTGCTTTCTAGAGTCTCTAATAAGGCAGGAAACGTGAGTGTGCTCAGAACAATAGATCCATATTTCCTACACACACGGACCTTATCTAGTTCAACTCTGCTTCTGAAAGTGATACAAACCACAGGTCCTCTAACATCCAATGCTTTTCAGTTAAGAGCGAGAAACGTGTGAGCTTTGTGAACGATGTAGCTTCCTTTGAGCAGAAAAGTGAGTGTGTTTACCTGAAACGAAGTCTTGCTTGTAGGAAGACATATAGCCTGGCATTTAACTCCATTTCTGAAGGGAAATACACAGCAAAGTTCTCATCCATGAAACACACTCTGCTTTAGAGCAAGAAGCATGCTCTTGCTTTCTAGAGTCTCTAATAAGGCAGGTAACGTCAGTGGGCTCAGAACAAAAGAACCGTGTTTCCTACACACAGAGACCATATCTAGAACAACTCTGCTTCTGAAACTGATACAAACCACAGGTCCTCTAACATCCAATGCTTTTCAGTTAAGAGCGAGAAACGTGTGAGCTTCCTGAACGATGTAGATTTGTTTGAGCTGAAAAGTGACAGCGTTTACCTGAAACGAAGTCTTGTTTGTAGGAAGACACAGAGCCTGGCATTTAACTCCGTTTCTGAAGGGAAACACACAGCACAGTGCTCATCCATGAAACACACTCTGCTTTAGAGCCAGAAGCACGCTCTTGCTTTCTAGAGTCTCAAATAAGGCGGGAAACGTGAGTGTGCTCAGAACAAAAGAACCGTGTTTCCTACACACACGGACCATATCTAGTTCAACTCTGCTTCTGAAACTGATACAAACCCAGGGCCTCTAACATCCAATGCTTTTCAGTTAAGCGCGAGAAACGTGTGAGCTTCGTGAACGATGTAGCTTCATTTGAGATGATAGTGAGTGCGTTTACTCGAAACGAAATATTGAATGTAAAAGACAAAGAACCTGGCCTTTAACTCCGATTCTGAAGGGAAACACACAGCACAGTTCTCATCCATGAAACACACTCTGCTTTAGAGCAAGAAGCATGCTCTTGCTTTCTAGAGTCTCTAATAAGGCGGGAAAAGTTAGTGTGCTCAGAACAAAAGAACCGTGTTTCCTACACACATTGACCATATCTAGTTCAACTCTGCTTATGAAACTGATACAAACCACAGGGCCTCTAACATCCAATGCTTTTCAGTTAAAAGCGGTAAACGTGAGAGCTTCGTGAACGATGTAGCTTCGTTTGAGATGATAGTGAGTGCATTTACCCGAAATGAAGTCTTGATTGTAAAAGAAAAAGAACCTGGCATTTAACTCCGTTTCTGAAGGGAAACACACAGCACAGTTCTCATCTATGAAACACACTCTGCTGTAGAGCAAGAAGCATGCTCTTGCTTTCTAGACTCTATAATAAGGCGGGGAACTTGAGTGGGCTCAGAACAAACGATCCATGTTTCCTACACATACGGACCATATCTAGTTCAACTCTGCTTCTGAAACTGATACAAACCACAGTTCCTCTAACATCCAATGCTTTTCAAATAAGAGCAAGAAACGTGTGAGCTTCATGAAAGATGTAGCTTCGTTTGAGCTGAAAAGTGAGGGCGTTTACCTGAAAAGAAGTCTTGGTTGTAGGAAGACACAGAGCCTGGCATTGATCTCCGTATCTGAAGGGAAACACACAGCACAGTTCTCATCCATGAAACACACTCTGTTTAGAGCAAGAAGCACGCTCTTGCTTTCTAGAATCTCTAATAAGGCGGGAAATGTGAGTGTGTTCAGAACAAAAGAACCGTGTTTCCTACACACACGGACCATAGCTAGTTCAACTCTGCTTCTGAAACTGATACAACCCACTGGTCCTCTAACATCCAATGCTTTTCAGTTAAGAGCGAGAAACGTGTGAGCTTCCTGAACGATGTAGCTTCCTTTGAGCAGAAAAGTGAGTGTGTTTACCTGAAACGAAGTCTTGCTTGTAGGAAGACACAGAGCCTGGCATTTAACTCCATTTCTGAAGGGAAATACACAGCACAGTTCTCATCCATGAAACACACTCTGTTTTAGAGCCAGAAGCATGCTCTTGCTTTCTAGAGTCTCTAATAAGGCGGGTAACGTCAGTGGGCTCAGAACAAAAGAACCGTGTTTCCTACACACAGAGACCATATCTAGAACAACTCTGCTTCTGAAACTGATACAAACCACAGGTCCTCTAACATCCAATGCTTTTCAGTTAAGAGCGAGATACGTGTGAGCTTCCTGAACGATGTAGATTTGTTTGAGCTGAAAAGTGACAGCGTTTACCTGAAACGAAGTCTTGTTTGTAGGAAGACACAGAGCCTGGCATTTAACTCCGTTTCTGAAGGGAAACACACAGCACAGTGCTCATCCATGAAACACACTCTGCTTTAGAGCCAGAAGCACGCTCTTGCTTTCTAGAGTCTCAAATAAGGCGGGAAACGTGAGTGTGCTCAGAACAAAAGAACCGTGTTTCCTACACACACGGACCATATCTAGTTCAACTCTGCTTCAGAAACTGATACAAACCCAGGGCCTCTAACATCCAATGCTTTTCAGTTAAGCGCGAGAAACGTGTGAGCTTCGTGAACGATGTAGCTTCATTTGAGATGATAGTGAGTGCGTTTACTCGAAACGAAATCTTGAATGTAAAAGACAAAGAACCTGGCCTTTAACTCCGATTCTGTAGGGAAACACACAGCACAGTTCTCATCCATGAAACACACTCTGCTTTAGAGCAAGAAGCATGCTCTTGCTTTCTAGAGTCTCTAATAAGGCGGGAAAAGTTAGTGTGCTCAGAACAAAAGAACCGTGTTTCCTACACACATTGACCATATCTAGTTCAACTCTGCTTATGAAACTGATACAAACCACAGGGCCTCTAACATCCAATGCTTTTCAGTTAAAAGCGGTAAACGTGAGAGCTTCGTGAACGATGTAGCTTCGTTTGAGATGATAGTGAGTGCATTTACCCGAAATGAAGTCTTGATTGTAAAAGAAAAAGAACCTGGCATTTAACTCCGTTTCTGAAGGGAAACACACAGCACAGTTCTCATCTATGAAACACACTCTGCTGTAGAGCAAGAAGCATGCTCTTGCTTTCTAGACTCTATAATAAGGCGGGGAACTTGAGTGGGCTCAGAACAAACGATCCATGTTTCCTACACATACGGACCATATCTAGTTCAACTCTGCTTCTGAAACTGATACAAACCACAGTTCCTCTAACATCCAATGCTTTTCAAATAAGAGCAAGAAACGTGTGAGCTTCATGAAAGATGTAGCTTCGTTTGAGCTGAAAAGTGAGGGCGTTTACCTGAAAAGAAGTCTTGGTTGTAGGAAGACACAGAGCCTGGCATTGATCTCCGTATCTGAAGGGAAACACACAGCACAGTTCTCATCCATGAAACACACTCTGTTTAGAGCAAGAAGCACGCTCTTGCTTTCTAGAATCTCTAATAAGGCGGGAAATGTGAGTGTGTTCAGAACAAAAGAACCGTGTTTCCTACACACACGGACCATAGCTAGTTCAACTCTGCTTCTGAAACTGATACAACCCACTGGTCCTCTAACATCCAATGCTTTTCAGTTAAGAGCGAGAAACGTGTGAGCTTCCTGAACGATGTAGCTTCCTTTGAGCAGAAAAGTGAGTGTGTTTACCTGAAACGAAGTCTTGCTTGTAGGAAGACACAGAGCCTGGCATTTAACTCCATTTCTGAAGGGAAATACACAGCACAGTTCTCATCCATGAAACACACTCTGTTTTAGAGCCAGAAGCATGCTCTTGCTTTCTAGAGTCTCTAATAAGGCGGGTAACGTCAGTGGGCTCAGAACAAAAGAACCGTGTTTCCTACACACAGAGACCATATCTAGAACAACTCTGCTTCTGAAACTGATACAAACCACAGGTCCTCTAACATCCAATGCTTTTCAGTTAAGAGCGAGATACGTGTGAGCTTCCTGAACGATGTAGATTTGTTTGAGCTGAAAAGTGACAGCGTTTACCTGAAACGAAGTCTTGTTTGTAGGAAGACACAGAGCCTGGCATTTAACTCCGTTTCTGAAGGGAAACACACAGCACAGTGCTCATCCATGAAACACACTCTGCTTTAGAGCCAGAAGCACGCTCTTGCTTTCTAGAGTCTCAAATAAGGCGGGAAACGTGAGTGTGCTCAGAACAAAAGAACCGTGTTTCCTACACACACGGACCATATCTAGTTCAACTCTGCTTCAGAAACTGATACAAACCCAGGGCCTCTAACATCCAATGCTTTTCAGTTAAGCGCGAGAAACGTGTGAGCTTCGTGAACGATGTAGCTTCATTTGAGATGATAGTGAGTGCGTTTACTCGAAACGAAATCTTGAATGTAAAAGACAAAGAACCTGGCCTTTAACTCCGATTCTGTAGGGAAACACACAGCACAGTTCTCATCCATGAAACACACTCTGCTTTAGAGCAAGAAGCATGCTCTTGCTTTCTAGAGTCTCTAATAAGGCGGGAAAAGTTAGTGTGCTCAGAACAAAAGAACCGTGTTTCCTACACACATTGACCATATCTAGTTCAACTCTGCTTATGAAACTGATACAAACCACAGGGCCTCTAACATCCAATGCTTTTCAGTTAAGAGCGGTAAACGTGAGAGCTTCGTGAACGATGTAGCTTCGTTTGAGATGATAGTGAGTGCATTTACCCGAAATGAAGTCTTGATTGTAAAAGAAAAAGAACCTGGCATTTAACTCCGTTTCTGAAGGGAAACACACAGCACAGTTCTCATCTATGAAACACACTCTGCTGTAGAGCAAGAAGCATGCTCTTGCTTTCTAGAGTCTATAATAAGGCGGGGAACTTGAGTGGGCTCAGAACAAACGATCCATGTTTCCTACACACACGGACCATATCTAGTTCAACTCTGCTTCTGAAACTGATACAAACCACAGTTCCTCTAACATCCAATGCTTTTCAAATAAGAGCAAGAAACGTGTGAGCTTCATGAACGATGTAGCTTCGTTTGAGCTGAAAAGTGAGGGCGTTTACATGAAAAGAAGTCTTGGTTGCAGGAAGACACAGAGCCTGGCATTGATCTCCGTATCTGAAGGGAAACACACAGCACAGTTCTCATCCATGAAACACACTCTGTTTAGAGCAAGATGCACGCTCTTGCTTTCTAGAGTCTCTAATAAGGCGGGAAACGTGATGTGTTCAGAACAAAAGAACCGTGTTTCCTACACACACGGACCATAGCTAGTTCAACTCTGCTTCTGAAACTGATACAACCCACTGGTCCTCTAACATCCAATGCTTTTCAGTTAAGAGCGAGAAACGTGTGAGCTTCGTGAACGATGTAGCTTCCTTTGAGCAGAAAAGTGAGTGTGTTTACCTGAAACGAAGTCTTGCTTGTAGGAAGACACAGAGCCTGGCATTTAACTCCATTTCTGAAGGGAAATACACAGCAAAGTTCTCATCCATGAAACACACTCTGCTTTAGAGCAAGAAGCATGCTCTTGCTTTCTAGAGTCTCTAATAAGGCAGGTAACGTCAGTGGGCTCAGAACAAAAGAACCGTGTTTCCTACACACAGAGACCATATCTAGAACAACTCTGCTTCTGAAACTGATACAAACCACAGGTCCTCTAACATCCAATGCTTTTCAGTTAAGAGCGAGAAACGTGTGAGCTTCCTGAACGATGTAGATTTGTTTGAGCTGAAAAGTGACAGCGTTTACCTGAAACGAAGTCTTGTTTGTAGGAAGACACAGAGCCTGGCATTTAACTCCGTTTCTGAAGGGAAACACACAGCACAGTGCTCATCCATGAAACACACTCTGCTTTAGAGCCAGAAGCACGCTCTTGCTTTCTAGAGTCTCAAATAAGGCGGGAAACGTGAGTGTGCTCAGAACAAAAGAACCGTGTTTCCTACACACACGGACCATATCTAGTTCAACTCTGCTTCAGAAACTGATACAAACTCAGGGCCTCTAACATCCAATGCTTTTCAGTTAAGCGCGAGAAACGTGTGAGCTTCGTGAACGATGTAGCTTCATTTGAGATGATAGTGAGTGCGTTTACTCGAAACGAAATCTTGAATGTAAAAGACACAGAGCCTGGCATTTAACTCCGTTTCTGAAGGGAAACACACAGCACAGTGCTCATCCATGAAACACACTCTGCTTTAGAGCCAGAAGCACGCTCTTGCTTTCTAGAGTCTCAAATAAGGCGGGAAACGTGAGTGTGCTCAGAACAAAAGAACCGTGTTTCCTACACACACGGACCATATCTAGTTCAACTCTGCTTCAGAAACTGATACAAACCCAGGGCCTCTAACATCCAATGCTTTTCAGTTAAGCGCGAGAAACGTGTGAGCTTCGTGAACGATGTAGCTTCATTTGAGATGATAGTGAGTGCGTTTACTCGAAACGAAATCTTGAATGTAAAAGACAAAGAACCTGGCCTTTAACTCCGATTCTGTAGGGAAACACACAGCACAGTTCTCATCCATGAAACACACTCTGCTTTAGAGCAAGAAGCATGCTCTTGCTTTCTAGAGTCTCTAATAAGGCGGGAAAAGTTAGTGTGCTCAGAACAAAAGAACCGTGTTTCCTACACACATTGACCATATCTAGTTCAACTCTGCTTATGAAACTGATACAAACCACAGGGCCTCTAACATCCAATGCTTTTCAGTTAAAAGCGGTAAACGTGAGAGCTTCGTGAACGATGTAGCTTCGTTTGAGATGATAGTGAGTGCATTTACCCGAAATGAAGTCTTGATTGTAAAAGAAAAAGAACCTGGCATTTAACTCCGTTTCTGAAGGGAAACACACAGCACAGTTCTCATCTATGAAACACACTCTGCTGTAGAGCAAGAAGCATGCTCTTGCTTTCTAGACTCTATAATAAGGCGGGGAACTTGAGTGGGCTCAGAACAAACGATCCATGTTTCCTACACATACGGACCATATCTAGTTCAACTCTGCTTCTGAAACTGATACAAACCACAGTTCCTCTAACATCCAATGCTTTTCAAATAAGAGCAAGAAACGTGTGAGCTTCATGAAAGATGTAGCTTCGTTTGAGCTGAAAAGTGAGGGCGTTTACCTGAAAAGAAGTCTTGGTTGTAGGAAGACACAGAGCCTGGCATTGATCTCCGTATCTGAAGGGAAACACACAGCACAGTTCTCATCCATGAAACACACTCTGTTTAGAGCAAGAAGCACGCTCTTGCTTTCTAGAATCTCTAATAAGGCGGGAAATGTGAGTGTGTTCAGAACAAAAGAACCGTGTTTCCTACACACACGGACCATAGCTAGTTCAACTCTGCTTCTGAAACTGATACAACCCACTGGTCCTCTAACATCCAATGCTTTTCAGTTAAGAGCGAGAAACGTGTGAGCTTCCTGAACGATGTAGCTTCCTTTGAGCAGAAAAGTGAGTGTGTTTACCTGAAACGAAGTCTTGCTTGTAGGAAGACACAGAGCCTGGCATTTAACTCCATTTCTGAAGGGAAATACACAGCACAGTTCTCATCCATGAAACACACTCTGTTTTAGAGCCAGAAGCATGCTCTTGCTTTCTAGAGTCTCTAATAAGGCGGGTAACGTCAGTGGGCTCAGAACAAAAGAACCGTGTTTCCTACACACAGAGACCATATCTAGAACAACTCTGCTTCTGAAACTGATACAAACCACAGGTCCTCTAACATCCAATGCTTTTCAGTTAAGAGCGAGATACGTGTGAGCTTCCTGAACGATGTAGATTTGTTTGAGCTGAAAAGTGACAGCGTTTACCTGAAACGAAGTCTTGTTTGTAGGAAGACACAGAGCCTGGCATTTAACTCCGTTTCTGAAGGGAAACACACAGCACAGTGCTCATCCATGAAACACACTCTGCTTTAGAGCCAGAAGCACGCTCTTGCTTTCTAGAGTCTCAAATAAGGCGGGAAACGTGAGTGTGCTCAGAACAAAAGAACCGTGTTTCCTACACACACGGACCATATCTAGTTCAACTCTGCTTCAGAAACTGATACAAACCCAGGGCCTCTAACATCCAATGCTTTTCAGTTAAGCGCGAGAAACGTGTGAGCTTCGTGAACGATGTAGCTTCATTTGAGATGATAGTGAGTGCGTTTACTCGAAACGAAATCTTGAATGTAAAAGACAAAGAACCTGGCCTTTAACTCCGATTCTGTAGGGAAACACACAGCACAGTTCTCATCCATGAAACACACTCTGCTTTAGAGCAAGAAGCATGCTCTTGCTTTCTAGAGTCTCTAATAAGGCGGGAAAAGTTAGTGTGCTCAGAACAAAAGAACCGTGTTTCCTACACACATTGACCATATCTAGTTCAACTCTGCTTATGAAACTGATACAAACCACAGGGCCTCTAACATCCAATGCTTTTCAGTTAAGAGCGGTAAACGTGAGAGCTTCGTGAACGATGTAGCTTCGTTTGAGATGATAGTGAGTGCATTTACCCGAAATGAAGTCTTGATTGTAAAAGAAAAAGAACCTGGCATTTAACTCCGTTTCTGAAGGGAAACACACAGCACAGTTCTCATCTATGAAACACACTCTGCTGTAGAGCAAGAAGCATGCTCTTGCTTTCTAGAGTCTATAATAAGGCGGGGAACTTGAGTGGGCTCAGAACAAACGATCCATGTTTCCTACACACACGGACCATATCTAGTTCAACTCTGCTTCTGAAACTGATACAAACCACAGTTCCTCTAACATCCAATGCTTTTCAAATAAGAGCAAGAAACGTGTGAGCTTCATGAACGATGTAGCTTCGTTTGAGCTGAAAAGTGAGGGCGTTTACATGAAAAGAAGTCTTGGTTGCAGGAAGACACAGAGCCTGGCATTGATCTCCGTATCTGAAGGGAAACACACAGCACAGTTCTCATCCATGAAACACACTCTGTTTAGAGCAAGATGCACGCTCTTGCTTTCTAGAGTCTCTAATAAGGCGGGAAACGTGATGTGTTCAGAACAAAAGAACCGTGTTTCCTACACACACGGACCATAGCTAGTTCAACTCTGCTTCTGAAACTGATACAACCCACTGGTCCTCTAACATCCAATGCTTTTCAGTTAAGAGCGAGAAACGTGTGAGCTTCGTGAACGATGTAGCTTCCTTTGAGCAGAAAAGTGAGTGTGTTTACCTGAAACGAAGTCTTGCTTGTAGGAAGACACAGAGCCTGGCATTTAACTCCATTTCTGAAGGGAAATACACAGCAAAGTTCTCATCCATGAAACACACTCTGCTTTAGAGCAAGAAGCATGCTCTTGCTTTCTAGAGTCTCTAATAAGGCAGGTAACGTCAGTGGGCTCAGAACAAAAGAACCGTGTTTCCTACACACAGAGACCATATCTAGAACAACTCTGCTTCTGAAACTGATACAAACCACAGGTCCTCTAACATCCAATGCTTTTCAGTTAAGAGCGAGAAACGTGTGAGCTTCCTGAACGATGTAGATTTGTTTGAGCTGAAAAGTGACAGCGTTTACCTGAAACGAAGTCTTGTTTGTAGGAAGACACAGAGCCTGGCATTTAACTCCGTTTCTGAAGGGAAACACACAGCACAGTGCTCATCCATGAAACACACTCTGCTTTAGAGCCAGAAGCACGCTCTTGCTTTCTAGAGTCTCAAATAAGGCGGGAAACGTGAGTGTGCTCAGAACAAAAGAACCGTGTTTCCTACACACACGGACCATATCTAGTTCAACTCTGCTTCAGAAACTGATACAAACTCAGGGCCTCTAACATCCAATGCTTTTCAGTTAAGCGCGAGAAACGTGTGAGCTTCGTGAACGATGTAGCTTCATTTGAGATGATAGTGAGTGCGTTTACTCGAAACGAAATCTTGAATGTAAAAGACAAAGAACCTGGCCTTTAACTCCGATTCTGAAGGGAAACACACAGCACAGTTGTCATCCATGAAACACACTCTGCTTTAGAGCAAGAAGCATGCTCTTGCTTTCTAGAGTCTCTAATAAGGCGGGAAAAGTTAGTGTGCTCAGAACAAAAGAACCGTGTTTCCTACACACATTGACCATATCTAGTTCAACTCTGCTTATGAAACTGATACAAACCACAGGGCCTCTAACATCCAATGCTTTTCAGTTAAGAGCGAAAAACGTGAGAGCTTCGTGAACTATGTAGCTTCGTTTGAGATGATAGTGAGTGCATTTACCCGAAATGTAGTCTTGATTGTAAAATAAAAAGAACCTGGCATTTAACTCCGTTTCTGAAGGGAAACACACATCACAGTTCTCATCAATGAAACACACTCTGCTTTAGAGCAAGAAGCACCCTCTTGCTTTCTAGAGTCTCTAATAAGGCGGGAAACGTGAGTGTGCTCAGAACAATAGATCCATATTTCCTACACACACGGACCATATCTAGTTCAACTCTGCTTCTGAAAGTGATACAAACCACAGGTCCTCTAACATCCAATGCTTTTTAGTTAAGAGCGAGAAACGTGTGAGCTTCGTGAACGATGTAGCTTCCTTTGAGCAGAAAAGTGAGTGTGTTTACCTGAAACGAAGTCTTGCTTGTAGGAAGACACATAGCCTGGCATTTAACTCCATTTCTGAATGGAAATACACAGCAAAGTTCTCATCCATGAAACACACTCTACTTTAGAGTAAGAAGCATGCTCTTGCTTTCTAGAGTCTCTAATAAGGCAGGTAACGTGAGTGGGCTCAGAACAAAAGAACCGTGTTTCCTACACACAGAGACCATATCTAGAACAACTCTGCTTCTGAAACTGACACAAACCACAGGTCCTCTAACATCCAATGCTTTTCAGTTAAGAGCGAGAAACGTGTGAGCTTCCTGAACGATGTAGATTTGTTTGAGCTGAAAAGTGACAGCGTTTACCTGAAACGAAGTCTTGTTTGTAGGAAGACACAGAGCCTGGCATTTAACTCCGTTTCTGAAGGGAAACACACAGCACAGTTCTCATCTATGAAACACACTCTGCTGTAGAGCAAGAAGCATGCTCTTGCTTTCTAGAGTCTATAATAAGGCGGGGAACTTGAGTGGGCTCAGAACAAACGATCCATGTTTCCTACACACACGGACCATATCTAGTTCAACTCTGCTTCTGAAACTGATACAAACCACAGTTCCTCTAACATCCAATGCTTTTCAAATAAGAGCAAGAAACGTGTGAGCTTCATGAACGATGTAGCTTCGTTTGAGCTGAAAAGTGAGGGCGTTTACCTGAAAAGAAGTCTTGGTTGTAGGAAGACACAGAGCCTGGCATTGATCTCCGTATCTGAAGGGAAACACACAGCACAGTTCTCATCCATGAAACACACTCTGTTTAGAGCAAGATGCACGCTCTTGCTTTCTAGAGTCTCTAATAAGGCGGGAAACGTGATGTGTTCAGAACAAAAGAACCGTGTTTCCTACACACACGGACCATAGCTAGTTCAACTCTGCTTCTGAAACTGATACAACCCACTGGTCCTCTAACATCCAATGCTTTTCAGTTAAGAGCGAGAAACGTGTGAGCTTCGTGAACGATGTAGCTTCCTTTGAGCAGAAAAGTGAGTGTGTTTACCTGAAACGAAGTCTTGCTTGTAGGAAGACACAGAGCCTGGCATTTAACTCCATTTCTGAAGGGAAATACACAGCAAAGTTCTCATCCATGAAACACACTCTGCTTTAGAGCAAGAAGCATGCTCTTGCTTTCTAGAGTCTCTAATAAGGCAGGTAACGTCAGTGGGCTCAGAACAAAAGAACCGTGTTTCCTACACACAGAGACCATATCTAGAACAACTCTGCTTCTGAAACTGATACAAACCACAGGTCCTCTAACATCCAATGCTTTTCAGTTAAGAGCGAGAAACGTGTGAGCTTCCTGAACGATGTAGATTTGTTTGAGCTGAAAAGTGACAGCGTTTACCTGAAACGAAGTCTTGTTTGTAGGAAGACACAGAGCTTGGCATTTAACTCCGTTTCTGAAGGGAAACACACAGCACAGTGCTCATCCATGAAACACACTCTGCTTTAGAGCCAGAAGCACGCTCTTGCTTTCTAGAGTCTCAAATAAGGCGGGAAACGTGAGTGTGCTCAGAACAAAAGAACCGTGTTTCCTACACACACGGACCATATCTAGTTCAACTCTGCTTCAGAAACTGATACAAACTCAGGGCCTCTAACATCCAATGCTTTTCAGTTAAGCGCGAGAAACGTGTGAGCTTCGTGAACGATGTAGCTTCATTTGAGATGATAGTGAGTGCGTTTACTCGAAACGAAATCATGAATGTAAAAGACAAAGAACCTGGCCTTTAACTCCGATTCTGAAGGGAAACACACAGCACAGTTGTCATCCATGAAACACACTCTGCTTTAGAGCAAGAAGCATGCTCTTGCTTTCTAGAGTCTCTAATAAGGCGGGAAAAGTTAGTGTGCTCAGAACAAAAGAACCGTGTTTCCTACACACATTGACCATATCTAGTTCAACTCTGCTTATGAAACTGATACAAACCACAGGGCCTCTAACATCCAATGCTTTTCAGTTAAGAGCGAAAAACGTGAGAGCTTCGTGAACTATGTAGCTTCGTTTGAGATGATAGTGAGTGCATTTACCCGAAATGTAGTCTTGATTGTAAAATAAAAAGAACCTGGCATTTAACTCCGTTTCTGAAGGGAAACACACAGCACAGTGCTCATCCATGAAACACACTCTGCTTTAGAGCCAGAAGCACGCTCTTGCTTTCTAGAGTCTCAAATAAGGCGGGAAACGTGAGTTTGCTCAGAACAAAAGAACCGTGTTTCCTACACACACGGACCATATCTAGTTCAACTCTGCTTCAGAAACTGATACAAACTCAGGGCCTCTAACATCCAATGCTTTTCAGTTAAGCGCGAGAAACGTGTGAGCTTCGTGAATGATGTAGCTTCATTTGACATGATAGTGAGTGCGTTTACTCGAAACGAAATCTTGAATGTAAAAGACAAAGAACCTGGCCTTTAACTCCGATTCTGAAGGGAAACACACAGCACAGTTCTCATCCATGAAACACACTCTGCTTTAGAGCAAGAAGCATGCTCTTGCTTTCTAGAGTCTCTAATAAGGCGGGAAAAGTTAGTGTGCTCAGAACAAAAGAACCGTGTTTCCTACACACATTGACCATATCTAGTTCAACTCTGCTTATGAAACTGATACAAACCACAGGGCCTCTAACATCCAATGCTTTTCAGTTAAGAGCGGTAAACGTGAGAGCTTCGTGAACGATGTAGCTTCGTTTGAGATGATAGTGAGTGCATTTACCCGAAATGAAGTCTTGATTGTAAAAGAAAAAGAACCTGGCATTTAACTCCGTTTCTGAAGGGAAACACACAGCACAGTTCTCATCCATGAAACACACTCTGTTTAGAGCAAGATGCACGCTCTTGCTTTCTAGAGTCTCTAATAAGGCGGGAAACGTGATGTGTTCAGAACAAAAGAACCGTGTTTCCTACACACACGGACCATAGCTAGTTCAACTCTGCTTCTGAAACTGATACAACCCACTGGTCCTCTAACATCCAATGCTTTTCAGTTAAGAGCGAGAAACGTGTGAGCTTCGTGAACGATGTAGCTTCCTCTGAGCAGAAAAGTGAGTGTGTTTACCTGAAACGAAGTCTTGCTTGTAGGAAGACACAGAGCCTGGCATTTAACTCCATTTCTGAAGGGAAATACACAGCAAAGTTCTCATCCATGAAACACACTCTGCTTTAGAGCAAGAAGCATGCTCTTGCTTTCTAGAGTCTCTAATAAGGCAGGTAACGTCAGTGGGCTCAGAACAAAAGAACCGTGTTTCCTACACACAGAGACCATATCTAGAACAACTCTGCTTCTGAAACTGATACAAACCACAGGTCCTCTAACATCCAATGCTTTTCAGTTAAGAGCGAGAAACGTGTGAGCTTCCTGAACGATGTAGATTTGTTTGAGCTGAAAAGTGACAGCGTTTACCTGAAACGAAGTCTTGTTTGTAGGAAGACACAGAGCCTGGCATTTAACTCCGTTTCTGAAGGGAAACACACAGCACAGTGCTCATCCATGAAACACACTCTGCTTTAGAGCCAGAAGCACGCTCTTGCTTTCTAGAGTCTCAAATAAGGCGGGAAACGTGAGTGTGCTCAGAACAAAAGAACCGTGTTTCCTACACACACGGACCATATCTAGTTCAACTCTGCTTCAGAAACTGATACAAACCCAGGGCCTCTAACATCCAATGCTTTTCAGTTAAGCGCGAGAAACGTGTGAGCTTCGTGAACGATGTAGCTTCATTTGAGATGATAGTGAGTGCGTTTACTCGAAACGAAATCTTGAATGTAAAAGACAAAGAACCTGGCCTTTAACTCCGATTCTGTAGGGAAACACACAGCACAGTTCTCATCCATGAAACACACTCTGCTTTAGAGCAAGAGGCATGCTCTTGCTTTCTAGAGTCTCTAATAAGGCGGGAAAAGTTAGTGTGCTCAGAACAAAAGAACCGTGTTTCCTACACACATTGACCATATCAAGTTCAACTCTGCTTATGAAACTGATACAAACCACAGGGCCTCTAACATCCAATGCTTTTCAGTTAAGAGCGGTAAACGTGAGAGCTTCGTGAACGATGTAGCTTCGTTTGAGCTGATAGTGAGTGCATTTACCCGAAATGAAGTCTTGATTGTAAAAGAAAAAGAACCTGGCATTTAACTCCGTTTCTGAAGGGAAACACACAGCACAGTTCTCATCTATGAAACACACTCTGCTGTAGAGCAAGAAGCATGCTCTTGCTTTCTAGAGTCTATAATAAGGCGGGGAACTTGAGTGGGCTCAGAACAAACGATCCATGTTTCCTACACACACGGACCATATCTAGTTCAACTCTGCTTCTGAAACTGATACAAACCACAGTTCCTCTAACATCCAATGCTTTTCAAATAAGAGCAAGAAACGTGTGAGCTTCATGAACGATGTAGCTTCGTTTGAGCTGAAAAGTGAGGGCGTTTACCTGAAAAGAAGTCTTGGTTGTAGGAAGACACAGAGCCTGGCATTGATCTCCGTATCTGAAGGGAAACACACAGCACAGTTCTCATCCATGAAACACACTCTGTTTAGAGCAAGATGCACGCTCTTGCTTTCTAGAGTCTCTAATAAGGCGGGAAACGTGATGTGTTCAGAACAAAAGAACCGTGTTTCCTACACACACGGACCATAGCTAGTTCAACTCTGCTTCTGAAACTGATACAACCCACTGGTCCTCTAACATCCAATGCTTTTCAGTTAAGAGCGAGAAACGTGTGAGCTTCGTGAACTATGTAGCTTCCTTTGAGCAGAAAAGTGAGTGTGTTTACCTGAAACGAAGTCTTGCTTGTAGGAAGACACAGAGCCTGGCATTTAACTCCATTTCTGAAGGGAAATACACAGCAAAGTTCTCACCCATGAAACACACTCTGCTTTAGAGCAAGAAGCATGCTCTTGCTTTCTAGAGTCTCTAATAAGGCAGGTAACGTCAGTGGGCTCAGAACAAAAGAACCGTGTTTCCTACACACAGAGACCATATCTAGAACAACTCTGCTTCTGAAACTGATACAAACCACAGGTCCGCTAACATCCAATGCTTTTCAGTTAAGAGCGAGAAACGTGTGAGCTTCCTGAACGATGTAGATTTGTTTGAGCTGAAAAGTGACAGCGTTTACCTGAAACGAAGTCTTGTTTGTAGGAAGACACAGAGCCTGGCATTTAACTCCGTTTCTGAAGGGAAACACACAGCACAGTGCTCATCCATGAAACACACTCTGCTTTAGAGCCAGAAGCACGCTCTTGCTTTCTAGAGTCTCAAATAAGGCGGGAAACGTGAGTGTGCTCAGAACAAAAGAACCGTGTTTCCTACACACACGGACCATATCTAGTTCAACTCTGCTTCAGAAACTGATACAAACTCAGGGCCTCTAACATCCAATGCTTTTCAGTTAAGCGCGAGAAACGTGTGAGCTTCGTGAACGATGTAGCTTCATTTGAGATGATAGTGAGTGCGTTTACTCGAAACGAAATCTTGAATGTAAAAGACAAAGAACCTGGCCTTTAACTCCGATTCTGAAGGGAAACACACAGCACAGTTGTCATCCATGAAAAACACTCTGCTTTAGAGCAAGAAGCATGCTCTTGCTTTCTAGAGTCTCTAATAAGGCGGGAAAAGTTAGTGTGCTCAGAACAAAAGAACCGTGTTTCCTACACACATTGACCATATCTAGTTCAACTCTGCTTATGAAACTGATACAAACCACAGGGCCTCTAACATCCAATGCTTTTCAGTTAAGAGCGAAAAACGTGAGAGCTTCGTGAACTATGTAGCTTCGTTTGAGATGATAGTGAGTGCATTTACCCGAAATGTAGTCTTGATTGTAAAATAAAAAGAACCTGGCATTTAACTCCGTTTCTGAAGGGAAACACACATCACAGTTCTCATCAATGAAACACACTCTGCTTTAGAGCAAGAAGCACCCTCTTGCTTTCTAGAGTCTCTAATAAGGCAGGAAACGTGAGTGTGCTCAGAACAATAGATCCATATTTCCTACACACACGGACCATATCTAGTTCAACTCTGCTTCTGAAAGTGATACAAACCACAGGTCCTCTAACATCCAATGCTTTTTAGTTAAGAGCGAGAAACGTGTGAGCTTCGTGAACGATGTAGCTTCCTTTGAGCAGAAAAGTGAGTGTGTTTACCTGAAACGAAGTCTTGCTTGTAGGAAGACACATAGCCTGGCATTTAACTCCATTTCTGAATGGAAATACACAGCAAAGTTCTCATCCATGAAACACACTCTACTTTAGAGCAAGAAGCATGCTCTTGCTTTCTAGAGTCTCTAATAAGGCAGGTAACGTGAGTGGGCTCAGAACAAAAGAACCGTGTTTCCTACACACAGAGACCATATCTAGAACAACTCTGCTTCTGAAACTGACACAAACCACAGGTCCTCTAACATCCAATGCTTTTCAGTTAAGAAGAGAAACGTGTGAGCTTCCTGAACGATGTAGATTTGTTTGAGCTGAAAAGTGACAGCGTTTACCTGAAACGAAGTCTTGTTTGTAGGAAGACACAGAGCCTGGCATTTAACTCCGTTTCTGAAGGGAAACACACAGCACAGTGCTCATCCATGAAACACACTCTGCTTTAGAGCCAGAAGCACGCTCTTGCTTTCTAGAGTCTCAAATAAGGCGGGAAACGTGAGTGTGCTCAGAACAAAAGAACCGTGTTTCCTACACACAGGGACCATATCTAGTTCAACTCTGCTTCAGAAACTGATACAAACTCAGGGCCTCTAACATCCAATGCTTTTCAGTTAAGCGCGAGAAACGTGTGAGCTTCGTGAACGATGTAGCTTCATTTGAGATGATAGTGAGTGCGTTTACTCGAAACGAAATCTTGAATGTAAAAGACAAAGAACCTGGCCTTTAACTCCGATTCTGAAGGGAAACACACAGCACAGTTCTCATCCATGAAACACACTCTGCTTTAGAGCAAGAAGCATGCTCTTGCTTTCTAGAGTCTCTAATAAGTCGGGAAAAGTTAGTGTGCTCAGAACAAAAGAACCGTGTTTCCTACACACATTGACCATATCTAGTTCAACTCTGCTTATGAAACTGATACAAACCACAGGGCCTCTAACATCCAATGCTTTTCAGTTAAGAGCGGTAAACGTGAGAGCTTCGTGAACAATGTAGCTTCGTTTGAGATGATAGTGAGTGCATTTACCCGAAATGAAGTCTTGATTGTAAAAGAAAAAGAACCTGGCATTTAACTCCGTTTCTGAAGGGAAACACACAGCACAGTTCTCATCTATGAAACACACTCTGCTGTAGAGCAAGAAGCATGCTCTTGCTTTCTAGAGTCTATAATAAGGCGGGGAACTTGAGTGGGCTCAGAACAAACGATCCATGTTTCCTACACACACGGACCATATCTAGTTCAACTCTGCTTCTGAAACTGATACAAACCACAGTTCCTCTAACATCCAATGCTTTTCAAATAAGAGCAAGAAACGTGTGAGCTTCATGAACGATGTAGCTTCGTTTGAGCTGAAAAGTGAGGGCGTTTAACTGAAAAGAAGTCTTGCTTGTAGGAAGACACAGAGCCTGGCATTGATCTCCGTATCTGAAGGGAAACACACAGCACAGTTCTCATCCATGAAACACACTCTGTTTAGAGCAAGATGCACGCTCTTGCTTTCTAGAGTCTCTAATAAGGCGGGAAACGTGATGTGTTCAGAACAAAAGAACCGTGTTTCCTACACACACGGACCATAGCTAGTTCAACTCTGCTTCTGAAACTGATACAACCCACTGGTCCTCTAACATCCAATGCTTTTCAGTTAAGAGCGAGAAACGTGTGAGCTTCGTGAACGATGTAGCTTCCTCTGAGCAGAAAAGTGAGTGTGTTTACCTGAAACGAAGTCTTGCTTGTAGGAAGACACAGAGCCTGGCATTTAACTCCATTTCTGAAGGGAAATACACAGCAAAGTTCTCATCCATGAAACACACTCTGCTTTAGAGCAAGAAGCATGCTCTTGCTTTCTAGAGTCTCTAATAAGGCAGGTAACGTCAGTGGGCTCAGAACAAAAGAACCGTGTTTCCTACACACAGAGACCATATCTAGAACAACTCTGCTTCTGAAACTGATACAAACCACAGGTCCTCTAACATCCAATGCTTTTCAGTTAAGAGCGAGAAACGTGTGAGCTTCCTGAACGATGTAGATTTGTTTGAGCTGAAAAGTGACAGCGTTTACCTGAAACGAAATCTTGTTTGTAGGAAGACACAGAGCCTGGCATTTAACTCCGTTTCTGAAGGGAAACACACAGCACAGTGCTCATCCATGAAACACACTCTGCTTTAGAGCCAGAAGCACGCTCTTGCTTTCTAGAGTCTCAAATAAGGCGGGAAACGTGAGTGTGCTCAGAACAAAAGAACCGTGTTTCCTACACACACGGACCATATCTAGTTCAACTCTGCTTCAGAAACTGATACAAACTCAGGGCCTCTAACATCCAATGCTTTTCAGTTAAGCGCGAGAAACGTGTGAGCTTCGTGAACGATGTAGCTTCATTTGAGATGATAGTGAGTGCGTTTACTCGAAACGAAATCTTGAATGTAAAAGACAAAGAACCTGGCCTTTAACTCCGATTCTGAAGGGAAACACACAGCACAGTTCTCATCCATGAAACACACTCTGCTTTAGAGCAAGAAGCATGCTCTTGCTTTCTAGAGTCTCTAATAAGGCGGGAAAAGTTAGTGTGCTCAGAACAAAAGAACCGTGTTTCCTACACACATTGACCATATCTAGTTCAACTCTGCTTATGAAACTGATACAAACCACAGGGCCTCTAACATCCAATGCTTTTCAGTTAAGAGCGAAAAACGTCAGAGCTTCGTGAACTATGTAGCTTCGTTTGAGATGATAGTGAGTGCATTTACCCGAAATTAAGTCTTGATTGTAAAAGAAAAAGAACCTGGCTTTTAACTCCGTTTCTGAAGGGAAACACAAAGCACATTTCTCATCAATGAAACACACTCTGCTTTAGAGCAAAAAGCACCCTCTTGCTTTCTAGAGTCTCTAATAAGGCGGGAAACTTGAGTGTGCTCAGAACAATAGATCCATATTTCCTACACACACGGAACATATCTAGTTCAACTCTGCTTCTGAAACTGATACAAACCACAGGTCCTCTAACATCCAATGCTTTTTAGTTAAGAGCGAGAAACGTGTGAGCTTCGTGAAGGATGTAGCTTCCTTTGAGCAGAAAAGTGAGTGTGTTTACTTGAAACGAAGTCTTGCTTGTAGGAAGACACAGAGCCTGGCATTTAACTCCATTTCTGAAGGGACATACACAGCAAAGTTCTCATCCATGAAACACGCTCTGCTTTAGAGCAAGAAGCATGCTCTTGCTTTCTAGAGTCTCTAATAAGGCAGGTAACGTGAGTGGGCTCAGAACAAAAGAACCGTGTTTCCTACACACAGAGACCATATCTAGAACAACTCTGCTTCTGAAACTGATACAAACCACAGGTCCTCTAATATCCAATGCTTTTCAGTTAAGAGCGAGAAACGTGTGAGCTTCCTGAACGATGTAGATTTGTTTGAACTGAAAAGTGACAGCGTTTACCTGAAACGAAGTCTTGTTTGTAGGAAGACACAGAGCCTGGCATTTAACTCCGTTTCTGAAGGGAAACACACAGCACAGTGCTCATCCATGAAACACACTCTGCTTTAGAACCAGAAGAACGCTCTTGCTTTCTAGAGTCTCAAATAAGGCGGGAAACGTGAGTGTGCTCAGAACAAAAGAACCGTGTTTCCTACACACACGGACCATATCTAGTTCAACTCTGCTTCAGAAACTGATACAAACCACAGGTCCTCTAACATCCAATGCTTTTCAGTTAAGCGCGAAAAACGTGTGAGCTTCGTGAACGATGTAGCTTCATTTGAGATGATAGTGAGTGCGTTTACCAGAAATGAAGTCTTGATTGTAAAAGAAAAAGAACCTGGCATTTAACTCCGTTTCTGAAGGGAAACGCACAGCACAGTTCTCATCTATGAAACACACTCTGCTGTAGAGCAAGAAGCATGCTCTTGCTTTCTAGAGTCTATAATAAGGCGGGAAACGTGAGTGGGCTCAGAACAAACGATCCATGTTTCCTACACACACTGACCATATCTAGTTCAACTCTGCTTCTGAAACTGATACAAACCACAGTTCCTCTAACATCCAATGCTTTTCAAATAAGAGCAAGAAACGTGTGAGCTTCATGAACGATGTAGCTTCCTTTGAGCTGAAAAGTGAGGGCGTTTACCTGAAAAGAAGTCTTGCTTGTAGGAAGACACAGAGCCTGGCATTGATCTCCGTATCTGAAGGGAAACACACAGCACAGTTCTCATCCATGAAACACACTCTGTTTAGAGCAAGATGCACGCTCTTGCTTTCTAGAGTCTCTAATAAGGCGGGAAACGTGATGTGCTCAGAACAAAAGAACCGTGTTTCCTACACACACGGACCATACCTAGTTCAACTCTGCTTCTGAAACTGATACAACCCACTGGTCCTCTAACATCCAATGCTTTTGAATTAAGAGCGAGAAACGTGTGAGCTTCGTGAACGATGTAGCTTCATTTGAGATGATAGTGAGTGCGTTTACTCGAAACGAAGTCTTGAATGTAAAAGACAAAGAACCTGGCCTTTAACTCCGATTCTGAAGGGAAACACACAGCACAGTTCTCATCCATGAAACACACTCTGCTTTAGAGCAAGAAGCATGCTCTTCCTTTCTAGAGTCTCTAATATGGCGGGAAAAGTTAGTGTGCTCAGAACAAAAGAACCGTGTTTCCTACACACATTGACCATATCTAGTTCGACTCTGCTTCTGAAACTGATACAAACCACAGGGCCTCTAACATCCAATGCTTTTCAGTTAAGAGGGAAAAACGTGAGAGCTTCGTGAACTATGTAGCTTCGTTTGAGATGATAGTGAGTGCATTTACCAGAAATGAAGTCTTGATTGTAAAAGAAAAAAAACCTGGCATTTAACTCCGTTTCTGAAGGGAAACACACAGCACAGTTCTCATCTATGAAACACACTCTGCTGTAGAGCAAGAAGCATGCTCTTGCTTTCTAGAGTCTCTAATAAGGCGGGAAACGTGAGTGGGCTCAGAACAAACGATCCATGTTTCCTACACACACTGACCATATCTAGTTCAACTCTGCTTCTGAAACTGATACAAACCACAGTTCCCCTAACATCCAATGCTTTTCAAATAAGAGCAAGAAACGTGTGAGCTTCATGAACGATGTAGCTTCCTTTGAGCTGAAAAGTGAGGGCGTTTACCTGAAAAGAAGTCTTGCTTGTAGGAAGACACAGAGCCTGGCATTGATCTTCGTATCTGAAGGGAAACACACAGCACAGTTCTCATCCATGAAACACACTCTGTTTAGAGCAAGATGCACGCTCTTGCTTTCTAGAGTCTCTAATAAGGCGGGAAACGTGATGTGCTCAGAACAAAAGAACCGTGTTTCCTACACACACGGACCATACCTAGTTCAACTCTGCTTCTGAAACTGATAAAACCCACTGGTCCTCTAACATCCAATGCTTTTCAGTTAAGAGCGAGAAACGTGTGAGCTTCCTGAACGATATAGCTTCCTTTGAGCTGAAAAGTGTGTGCGTTTACCTGAAATGAAGTCTGGCTTGTAGGAAGACACAGACACTGGCACGTAACTCCGTTTTTGAACGTAAACACACAGCACAGTTCTCATCCATGAAACACACTCTGCTTTAGTGGAAGAAGCACACTATTGCTTTCTAGAGTCCCGAATAATGCGGGAAACGTGAGTGTGCTCAGAACAAAAGAACCGTGTGTCCTACACACACGGACCATATCTAGTTCAACTCTGCTTCAGAAACTGATACAAACCACAGGGCCTCTAACATCCAATGCTTTTCATTTAAGAACGAAAAACGTGAGAGCTTTCGTGAACTATGTAGCTACGTTTGAGATGATAGTGAGTGCATTTACCCGAAACGAAGTCTTGATTGTAAAAGACAAAGAACCTGGCATTTAACTCCGATTCTGAAGGGAAACACACAGCACAGTTTTCATCCATGAAACACACTCTGCTTTAGAGCAAGAAGCATGCTCTTGCTTTCTAGAGTCTCCAATAAGGCGGGAAAAGTTAGTGTGCTCAGAACAAAAGAACCGTGTTTCCTACACACATTGACCATATCTAGTTCAACTCTGCTTATGAAACTGATACAAACCACAGGGCCTCTAACATCCAATGCTTTTCAGTTAAGAGCGAAAAACGTGAGAGCTTCGTGAACTATGTAGCTTCGTTTGAGATGATAGTGAGTGCATTTACCCGAAATGAAGTCTTGATTGTAAAAGAAAAAGAACCTGGCATTTAACTCTGTTTCTGAAGGGAAACACACAGCACAGTTCTCATCTATGAAACACACTCTGCTGTAGAGCAAGAAGCATGCTCTTGCTTTCTAGAGTCTCTAATAAGGCGGGAAACGTGAGTGGGCTCAGAACAAACGATCCATGTTTCCTACACACACGGACCATATCTAGTTCAACTCTGCTTCTGAAACTGATACAAACCACAGTTCCTCTAACATCCAATGCTTTTCAAATAAGAGCAAGAAACGTGTGAGCTTCATGAACGATGTAGCTTGCTTTGAGCTGAAAAGTGAGGGCGTTTACCTGAAAAGCAGTCTTGCTTGTAGGAAGACACAGAGCCTGGCATTGATCTCCGTATCTGAAGGGAAACACACAGCACAGTTCTCATCCATGAAACACACTCTGTTTAGAGCAAGATGCACACTCTTGCTTTCTAGAGTCTCTAATAAGGCGGGAAACGTGATGTGCTCAGAACAAAAGAACCGTGTTTCCTACACACACGGACCATACCTAGTTCAACTCTGCTTCTGAAACTGATACAAACCACTGGTCCTCTAACATCCAATGCTTTTCAGTTAAGAGCGAGAAACGTGTGAGCTTCCTGAACGATATAGCTTCCTTTGAATTGAAAAGTGTGTGCGTTTACTTGAAATGAAGTCTGGGTGGAGGAAGACACAGACACTGGCACATAACTCCGTTTTTGAACGGAAACACACAGCACAGTTCTCATCCATGAAACACACTCTGCTTTAGAGCAAGAAGCACACTATTGCTTTCCAGAGTCTCGAATAAGGCGGGAAACGTGAGTGTGCTCAGAACAAAAGAACCGTGTTTCCTAAACACACGGACCATATCTAGTTCAATCTGCTTCAGAAACTGATACAAACTACAGGGCCTCTAACATCCAATGCTTTTCATTTAAGAACGAAAAACGTGAGAGCTTTCGTGAACTATGTAGCTTCGTTTGAGATGATAGTGAGTGCGTTTACCCGAAACGAAGTCTTGATTGTAAAAGAAAAAGAACCTGGCATTTAACTCCGTTTCTGAAGGGAAACACACAGCACAGTTCTCATTTATGAAACACACTCTGCTGTAGAGCAAGAAGCATGCTCTTGCTTTCTAGAGTCTATAATAAGGCGGGAAACGTGAGTGGGCTCAGAACAAACGATCCATGTTTCCTACACACACGGACCATATCTAGTTGAACTCTGCTTCTGAAACTGATACAAACCACAGTTCCTCTAACATCCAATGCTTTTCAAATAAGAGCAAGAAACGTGTGAGCTTCATGAACGATGTAGCTTCGTTTGAGCTGAAAAGTGAGGGCGTTTACCTGAAAAGAAGTCTTGCTTGTAGGAAGACACAGAGCCTGGCATTGATCTCCGTATCTGAAGGGAAACACACAGCACAGTTCTCATCCATGAAACACACTCTGCTTTAGAGCCAGAAGCACGCTCTTGCTTTCTAGAGTCTCTAATAAGGCGGGAAACGTGAGTGTGCTCAGAACAAAAGAACCGTGTTTCCTACACACACGCACCATATCTAGTTCAACTCTGCTTATGAAACTGATACAAACCACAGGGCCTCTAACATCCAATGCTTTTCAGTTAAGAGCGAAAAACGTGAGAGCTTCGTGAACTATGTAGCTTCGTTTGAGATGATAGTGAGTGCATTTACCCGAAATGAAGTCTTGATTGTAAAAGAAAAAGAACCTGGCTTTTAACTCCGTTTCTGAAGGGAAACACAAAGCACATTTCTCATCAATGAAACACACTCTGCTTTAGAGCAAGAAGCACCCTCTTGCTTTCTAGAGTCTCTAATAAGGCGGGAAACTTGAGTGTGCTCAGAACAATAGATCCATATTTCCTACACACACGGAACATATCTAGTTCAACTCTGCTTCTGAAACTGATACAAACCACAGGTCCTCTAACATCCAATGCTTTTTAGTTAAGAGCGAGAAACGTGTGAGCTTCGTGAATGATGTAGCTTCCTTTGAGCAGAAAAGTGAGTGTGTTTACTTGAAACGAAGTCTTGCTTGTAGGAAGACACAGAGCCTGGCATTTAACTCCATTTCTGAAGGGACATACACAGCAAAGTTCTCATCCATGAAACACACTCTGCTTTAGAGCAAGAAGCATGCTCTTGCTTTCTAGAGTCTCTAATAAGGCAGGTAACGTGAGTGGGCTCAGAACAAAAGAACCGTGTTTCCTACACACAGAGACCATATCTAGAACAACTCTGCTTCTGAAACTGATACAAACCACAGGTCCTCTAATATCCAATGCTTTTCAGTTAAGAGCGAGAAACGTGTGAGCTTCCTGAACGATGTAGATTTGTTTGAACTGAAAAGTGACAGCGTTTACCTGAAACGAAGTCTTGTTTGTAGGAAGACACAGAGCCTGGCATTTAACTCCGTTTCTGAAGGGAAACACACAGCACAGTGCTCATCCATGAAACACACTCTGCTTTAGAACCAGAAGAATGCTCTTGCTTTCTAGAGTCTCAAATAAGGCGGGAAACGTGAGTGTGCTCAGAACAAAAGAACCGTGTTTCCTACACACACGGACCATATCTAGTTCAACTCTGCTTCAGAAACTGATACAAACCACAGGTCCTCTAACATCCAATGCTTTTCAGTTAAGCGCGAAAAACGTGTGAGCTTCATGAACGATGTAGCTTCCTTTGAGCTGAAAAGTGAGGGCGTTTACCTGAAAAGAAGTCTTGCTTGTAGGAAGACACAGAGCCTGGCATTGATCTCCGTATCTGAAGGGAAACACACAGCACAGTTCTCATCCATGAAACACACTCTGTTTAGAGCAAGATGCACGCTCTTGCTTTCTAGAGTCTCTAATAAGGCGGGAAACGTGATGTGCTCAGAACAAAAGAACCGTGTTTCCTACACACACGGACCATACCTAGTTCAACTCTGCTTCTGAAACTGATACAACCCACTGGTCCTCTAACATCCAATGCTTTTGAATTAAGAGCGAGAAACGTGTGAGCTTCGTGAACGATGTAGCTTCATTTGAGATGATAGTGAGTGCGTTTACTCGAAACGAAGTCTTGAATGTAAAAGACAAAGAACCTGGCCTTTAACTCCGATTCTGAAGGGAAACACACAGCACAGTTCTCATCCATGAAACACACTCTGCTTTAGAGCAAGAAGCATGCTCTTCCTTTCTAGAGTCTCTAATATGGCGGGAAAAGTTAGTGTGCTCAGAACAAAAGAACCGTGTTTCCTACACACATTGACCATATCTAGTTCAACTCTGCTTCTGAAACTGATACAAACCACAGGGCCTCTAACATCCAATGCTTTTCAGTTAAGAGGGAAAAACGTGAGAGCTTCGTGAACTATGTAGCTTCGTTTGAGATGATAGTGAGTGCATTTACCAGAAATGAAGTCTTGATTGTAAAAGAAAAAAAACCTGGCATTTAACTCCGTTTCTGAAGGGAAACACACAGCACAGTTCTCATCTATGAAACACACTCTGCTGTAGAGCAAGAAGCATGCTCTTGCTTTCTAGAGTCTCTAATAAGGCGGGAAACGTGAGTGGGCTCAGAACAAACGATCCATGTTTCCTACACACACTGACCATATCTAGTTCAACTCTGCTTCTGAAACTGATACAAACCACAGTTCCCCTAACATCCAATGCTTTTCAAATAAGAGCAAGAAACGTGTGAGCTTCATGAACGATGTAGCTTCCTTTGAGCTGAAAAGTGAGGGCGTTTACCTGAAAAGAAGTCTTGCTTGTAGGAAGACACAGAGCCTGGCATTGATCTTCGTATCTGAAGGGAAACACACAGCACTGTTCTCATCCATGAAACACACTCTGTTTAGAGCAAGATGCACGCTCTTGCTTTCTAGAGTCTCTAATAAGGCGGGAAACGTGATGTGCTCAGAACAAAAGAACCGTGTTTCCTACACACACGGACCATACCTAGTTCAACTCTGCTTCTGAAACTGATACAACCCACTGGTCCTCTAACATCCAATGCTTTTCAGTTAAGAGCGAGAAACGTGTGAGCTTCCTGAACGATATAGCTTCCTTTGAGCTGAAAAGTGTGTGCGTTTACCTGAAATGAAGTCTGGCTTGTAGGAAGACACAGACACTGGCACGTAACTCCGTTTTTGAACGTAAACACACAGCACAGTTCTCATCCATGAAACACACTCTGCTTTAGTGGAAGAAGCACACTATTGCTTTCTAGAGTCTCGAATAATGCGGGAAACGTGAGTGTGCTCAGAACAAAAGAACCGTGTGTCCTACACACACGGACCATATCTAGTTCAACTCTGCTTCAGAAACTGATACAAACCACAGGGCCTCTAACATCCAATGCTTTTCATTTAAGAACGAAAAACGTGAGAGCTTTCGTGAACTATGTAGCTACGTTTGAGATGATAGTGAGTGCATTTACCCGAAACGAAGTCTTGATTGTAAAAGACAAAGAACCTGGCATTTAACTCCTATTCTGAAGGGAAACACACAGCACAGTTCTCATCCATGAAACACACTCTGCTTTAGAGCAAGAAGCATGCTCTTGCTTTCTAGAGTCTCTAATAAGGCGGGAAAAGTTAGTGTGCTCAGAACAAAAGAACCGTGTTTCCTACACACATTGACCATATCTAGTTCAACTCTGCTTATGAAACTGATACAAACCACAGGGCCTCTAACATCCAATGCTTTTCAGTTAAGAGCGAAAAACGTGAGAGCTTCGTGAACTATGTAGCTTCGTTTGAGATGATAGTGATTGCATTTACCCGAAATGAAGTCTTGATTGTAAAAGAAAAAGAACCTGGCATTTAACTCCGTTTCTGAAGGGAAACACACAGCACAGTTCTCATCTATGAAACACACTCTGCTGTAGAGCAAGAAGCAGGCTATTGCTTTCTAGAGTCTATAATAAGGCGGGAAACTTGAGTGGGCTCAGAACAAACGATCCATGTTTCCTACACACACGGACCATATCTAGTTCAACTCTGCTTCTGAAACTGATACAAACCACAGTTCCTCTAACATCCAATGCTTTCCAAATAAGAGCAAGAAACGTGTGAGCTTCATGAACGATGTAGCTTGCTTTGAGCTGAAAAGTGAAGGCGTTTACCTGAAAAGAAGTCTTGCTTGTAGGAAGACACAGAGCCTGGCATTGATCTCCGTATCTGAAGGGAAACACACAGCACAGTTCTCATCCATGAAACACACTCTGTTTAGAGCAAGATGCACACTCTTGCTTTCTAGAGTCTCTAATAAGGCGGGAAACGTGATGTGCTCAGAACAAAAGAACCGTGTTTCCTACACACACGGACCATACCTAGTTCAACTCTGCTTCTGAAACTGATACAAACCACTGGTCCTCTAACATCCAATGCTTTTCAGTTAAGAGCGAGAAACGTGTGAGCTTCCTGAACGATATAGCTTCCTTTGAATTGAAAAGTGTGTGCGTTTACTTGAAATGAAGTCTGGGTGGAGGAAGACACAGACACTGGCACATAACTCCGTTTTTGAACGGAAACACACAGCACAGTTCTCATCCATGAAACACACTCTGCTTTAGAGCAAGAAGCACACTATTGATTTCCAGAGTCTCGAATAAGGCGGGAAATGTGAGTGTGCTCAGAACAAAAGAACCGTGTTTCCTAAACACACGGACCACATCTAGTTCAATCTGCTTCAGAAACTGATACAAACTACAGGGCCTCTAACATCCAATGCTTTTCATTTAAGAACGAAAAACGTGAGAGCTTTCGTGAACTATGTAGCTTCGTTTGAGATGATAGTGAGTGCGTTTACCCCAAACGAAGTCTTGATTGTAAAAGACAAAGAACCTGGCATTTAACTCCGTTTCTGAAGGGAAACACACAGCACAGTTCTCATCTATGAAACACACTCTGCTGTAGAGCAAGAAGCATGCTCTTGCTTTCTAGAGTCTATAATAAGGCGGGAAACGTGAGTGGGCTCAGAACAAACGATCCATGTTTCCTACACACACGGACCATATCTAGTTGAACTCTGCTTCTGAAACTGATACAAACCACAGTTCCTCTAACATCCAATGCTTTTCAAATAAGAGCAAGAAACGTGTGAGCTTCATGAACGATGTAGCTTCGTTTGAGCTGAAAAGTGAGGGCGTTTACCTGAAAAGATGTCTTGCTTGTAGGAAGACACAGAGCCTGGCATTGATCTCCGTATCTGAAGGGAAACACACAGCACAGTTCTCATCCATGAAACACACTCTGCTTTAGAGCCAGAAGCACGCTCTTGCTTTCTAGAGTCTCTAATAAGGCGGGAAACGTGAGTGTGCTCAGAACAAAAGAACCGTGTTTCCTACACACACGCACCATATCTAGTTCAACTCTGCTTCAGAAACTGATACAAACCACAGGGCCTCTAACATCCAATGCTTTTCAGTTAAGAGCGAGAAACGTGTGAGCTTCGTGAACGATGTAGCTTCGTTTGAGCTGAAAAGTGAGGGCGTTTACCTGAAAAGATGTCTTGCTTGTAGGAAGATACAGAGCCTGGCATTGAACTCCGTATCAGAAGGGAAACACACAGCACAGTTCTCATCCATGAAACACACTCTGTTTAGAGCAAGATGCACGCTCTTGCTTTCTAGAGTCTTAATAAGGCAGGAAACGTGATGTGCTCAGAAGAAAAGAACCGTGTTTCCTACACATACGGACCATATCTAGTTCAACTCAGCTTCTGAAACTGATGCAAATCACAGGTCCTCTAACATACAATGCTATTAATTTAAGAGCGAGAATCGTGTGAGCTTTGTGAACGATGTAGCTTCCTTTGAGCTGAAAAGTGAGTGTGTTTACCTGAAACGAAGTCTTGCTTGTAGGAAGACACAGAGCCTGGCATTGAACTCCGTTTCTGAAGGGAAACAGAAAGCACAGTGCTCATCCATGAAACACACTCTGCTTTAGAGCCAGAAGCACGCTCTTGCTTTCTAGATTCTCTAATAATGCGGGAAACGTGAGTGTGCTCAGAACATAAGAACCGTGTTTCCTACACACACGGACCATATCTAGTTCAACTCTGCTTCTGAAACTGATACAAACCACTGGTCCTCTAACATCCAATGCTTTTCAGTTAAGAGCGAGAAACGTGTGAGCTTCATGAACGATGTAGCTTCGTTTGAGCTGAAAAGTGAGGGCGTTTACCTGAAAAGAAGTCTTGCTTGTAGGAAGACACAGAGCCTGGCATTTAACTCCGTTTCTGAAGGGAAACACACAGCACAGTGCTCATCAATGAAACACACTCTGCTTTAGAGCAAGAAGCATGCTCTTGCTTTCTAGAGTCTCTAATAAGGCAGGTAACGTGAGTGGGCTCAGAACAAAAGAACCGTGTTTCCTACACACACGGACCATATCTAGTTCAACTCTGCTTCAGAAACTGATACAAACCACAGGGCCTCTAACATCCAATGCTTTTCAGTTAAGCGCGAAAAACGTGTGAGCTTCGTGAACGATGTAGCTTCATTTGAGATGATAGTGAGTGCGTTTACTCGAAACGAAGTCTTGAATGTAAAAGACAAAGAACATGGCCTTTAACTCCGATTCTGAAGGGAAACACACAGCACAGTTCTCATCCATGAAACACACTCTGCTTTAGAGCAAGAAGCATGCTCTTGCTTTCTAGAGTCTCTAATATGGCGGGAAAAGTTAGTGTGCTCAGAACAAATGAACCGTGTTTCCTACACACATTGACCATATCTAGTTCAACTCTGCTTCTGAAACTGATACAAACCACAGGGCCTCTAACATCCAATGCTTTTCAGTTAAGAGGGAAAAACGTGAGAGCTTCGTGAACTATGTAGCTTTGTTTGAGATGATAGTGAGTGCATTTACGCGAAATGAAGTCTTGATTGTAAAAGACAAAGAACCTGGCCTTTAACTCCGTTTCTGAAGGGAAACAGACAGCACAGTTCTCATCTATGAAACACACTCTGCTGTAGAGCAAGAAGCATGCTCTTGCTTTCTAGAGTCTATAATAAGGCGGGAAACGTGAGTGGGCTCAGAACAAACGATCCATGTTTCCTACACACACTGACCATATCTAGTTCAACTCTGCTTCTGAAACTGATACAAACCACAGTTCCTCTAACATCCAATGCTTTTCAAATAAGAGCAAGAAACGTGTGAGCTTCATGAACGATGTAGCTTCCTTTGAGCTGAAAAGTGAGGGCGTTTACCTGAAAAGAAGTCTTGCTTGTAGGAAGACACAGAGCCTGGCATTGATCTTCGTATCTGAAGGGAAACACACAGCACAGTTCTCATCCATGAAACACACTCTGTTTAGAGCAAGATGCACGCTCTTGCTTTCTAGAGTCTCTAATAAGGCGGGAAACGTGATGTGCTCAGAACAAAAGAACCGTGTTTCCTACACACACGGACCATACCTAGCTCAACTCTGTTTCTGAAACTGTTACAACCCACTGGTCCTCTAACATCCAATGCTTTTCAGTTAAGAGCGAGAAACGTGTGAGCTTCCTGAACGATATAGCTTCCTTTGAGCTGAAAAGTGTGTGCGTTTACCTGAAATGAAGTCTGGCATGTAGGAAGACACAGACACTGGCACGTAACTCCGTTTTTGAACGTAAACACACAGCACAGTTCTCATCCATGAAACACACTCTGCTTTAGAGCAAGAAGCACACTATTGCTTTCTAGAGTCTCGAATAATGCGGGAAACGTGAGTGTGCTCAGAACAAAAGAACCGTGTTTCCTACACACACGGACCATATCTAGTTCAACTCTGCTTCAGAAACTGATACAAACCACAGGGCCTCTAACATCCAATGCTTTTCATTTAAGAACGAAAAACGTGAGAGCTTTCGTGAACTATGTAGCTTCGTTTGAGATGATAGTGAGTGCATTTACCCGAAACGAAGTCTTGATTGTAAAAGACAAAGAACCTTGCATTTAACTCCGATTCTGAAGGGAAACACACAGCACAGTTCTCATCCATGAAACACACTCTGATTTAGAGCAAGAAGCATGCTCTTGCTTTCTAGAGTCTCTAATAAGGCGGGAAAAGTTAGTGTGCTCAGAACAAAAGAACCGTGTTTCCTACACACATTGACCATATCTAGTTCAACTCTGCTTCTGAAACTGATACAAACCACAGGGCCTCTAACATCCAATGCTTTTCAGTTAAGAGCGAAAAACGTGAGAGCTTCGTGAACTATGTAGCTTCGTTTGAGATGATAGTGAGTGCATTTACCCGAAATGAAGTCTTGATTGTAAAAGTTAAAGAACCTGGCATTTAACTCCGTTTCTGAAGGGAAACACACAGCACAGTTCTCATCTATGAAACACACTCTGCTGTAGAGCAAGAAGCATGCTCTTGCTTTCTAGAGTCTATAATAAGGCGGGGAACTTGAGTGGGCTCAGAACAAATGATCCATGTTTCCTACACACACGGACCATATCTAGTTCAACTCTGCTTCTGAAACTGATACAAACCACAGTTCCTCTAACATCCAATGCTTTTCAAATAAGAGCAAGAAACGTGTGAGCTTCATGAACGATGTAGCTTCGTTTGAGCTGAAAAGTGAGGGCGTTTACCTGAAAAGAAGTCTTGCTTGTAGGAAGACACAGAGCCTGGCATTGATCTCCGTATCTGAAGGGAAACACACAGCACAGTTCTCATCCATGAAACACACTCTGCTTTAGAGCCAGAAGCATGGTCTTGCTTTCTAGAGTCTCTAATAAGGCGGGAAACGTGAGTGGGCTCAGAACAAAAGAACCGTGTTTCCTACACACACGCACCATATCTAGTTCAACTCTGCTTCAGAAACTGATACAAACCACAGGGCCTCTAACATCCAATGCTTTTCAGTTAAGAGCGAGAAACGTGTGAGCTTCGTGAACGATGTAGCTTCGTTTGAGCTGAAAAGTGAGGGCGTTTACCTGAAAAGATGTCTTGCTTGTAGGAAGATACAGAGCCTGACATTGAACTCCGTATCAGAAGGGAAACACACAGCACAGTTCTCATCCATGAAACACACTCTGTTTAGAGCAAGATGCACGCTCTTGCTTTCTAGAGTCTTAATAAGGCCGGAAACATGATGTGCTCAGAAGAAAAGAACCGTGTTTCCTACACACACGGACCATATCTAGTTCAACTCAGCTTCTGAAACTGATGCAAATCACAGGTCCTCTAACATACAATGCTTTTAATTTAAGAGCGAGAATCGTGTGAGCTTTGTGAACGATGTAGCTTCCTTTGAGCTGAAAAGTGAGTGTGTTTACCTGAAACGAAGTATTGCTTGTAGGAAGACACAGAGCCTGGCATTGAACTCCGTTTCTGAAGGGAAACACAAAGCACAGTGCTCATCCATGAAACACACTCTGATTTAGAGCCAGAAGCACGCTCTTGCTTTCTAGATTCTCTAATAATGCGGGAAACGTGAGTGTGCTCAGAACAAAAGAACCGTGTTTCCTACACACACGGACCATACCTAGTTCAACTCTGCTTTAGAAACTGATACAAACCACAGGTCCTCTAAAATCCAATGCTTTTCAGTTAAGAGCGAGAAACGTGTGAGCTTCGTGAACGATGTAGCTTCATTTGTGATGATAGTGAGTCCGTTTACCCGAAACGAAGTTTTGATTGTAAAAGACACAGAGCCTGGCATTTCACTCCGTTTCTGAAGGGAAACACACATCACAGTTCTCATCCATGAAACACACTCTGCTTTAGAGCAAGAAGCAGGCTATTGCTTTCTAGATTCTCTAATAAGGCGGGAAACATGACTGAGCTGAGAAAAAAAGAACCGTGTTTCCTACACACACGGACCATATCTAGTTCAACTCTGCTTCTGAAACTGATACAAACCACAGATCCTCTAACATCCAATGCTTTTCAGTTAAGAGCGAGAAACGTGTGAGCTTCCTGAACGATATAGCTTCCTTTGAGCTGAAAAGTGTGTGCGTTTACCTGAAACGAAGTCTGGCATGTAGCAAGTCACAGACACTGGCACATAACTCCGTTTTTGAACGGAAACACACAGCACAGTTCTCATCCATGAAACACACTCTGCTTTAGAGCAAGAAGCAGGCTATTGCTTTCTAGATTCTCTAATAAGGCGGGAAACATGACTGAGCTGAGAAAAAAAGAACCGTGTTTCCTACACACACGGACCATATCTAGTTCAACTCTGCTTCTGAAACTGATACAAACCACAGATCCTCTAACATCCAATGCTTTTCAGTTAAGAGCGAGAAACGTGTGAGCTTCCTGAACGATGTAGCTTTGTTTGAGCTGAAAAGTGACAGCGTTTACCTGAAACGAAGTCTTGTTTGTAGGAAGACACAGAGCCTGGCATTTAACTCTGTTTCTGAAGGGAAACACACAGCACAGTGCTCATCCATGAAACACACTCTGCTTTAGAGCCAGAGGCACGCTCTTGCTTTCTAGAGTCTCGAATAAGGCGGGAAACGTGAGTGTGCTCAGAACAAAAGAACCGTGTTTCCTACACACACGGACCATATCTAGTTCAACTCTGCTTCAGAAACTGATACAAACGACAGGGCCTCTAACATCCAATGCTTTTCAGTTAAGAGCGAGAAACGTGTGAGCTTCGTGAAAGATGTAGCTTCATTTGAGATGATAGTGAGTGCGTTTACCCGAAACGAAGTCTTGATTGTAAAAGACAAAGAACCTGGCATTTAACTACGTTTCTGAAGGGAAACACACAGCACAGTTCTCATCTATGAAACACACTCTGCTGTAGAGCAAGAAGCATGCTCTTGCTTTCTAGAATCTCTAAATGTGATAAACGTGAGTGTGCTCAGAACAAAAAACCGTGTTTCCTACACACATTGACCATATCTAGTTCAACTCTGCTTCTGAAACTGATACAGACCACTGGGCCTCTAATATCCAATGCTTTTCAAATAAGAGCAAGAAACGTGTGAGCTTCATGAACAATGTAGCTTCCTTTGAGCAGAAAAGTGAGTGTGTTTACCTGAAACGAAGTCTTGCTTGTAGGAAGACACATGCCTGGCAATTAACTCCAATTCTGAAGGGAAATACACAGCAAAGTTCTCATCCATGAAACACACTCTGCTTTAGAGCAAGAAGCATGCTCTTGCTTTCTAGAGTCTCTAATAAGGCAGGTAACGTGATTGGGCTCAGAACAAAAGAACAGTGTTTCCTACACACACGGACCATATCTAGAACAACTCTGCTTCTGAAACTGATACAAACCACAGGTCCTCTAACATCCAATGCTTTTCAGTTAAGAGTGAGAAACGTGTGAGCTTCCTGAACGATGTAGCTTTGTTTGAGCTGAAAAGTGACAGCGTTTACCTGAAACGAAGTCTTGTTTGTAGGAAGACACAGAGCCTGGCATTTAACTCCGTTTCTGAAGGGAAACACACAGCACAGTGCTCATCCATGAAACACACTCTGCTTTAGAGCCAGAAGCACCCTCTTGCTTTCTAGAGTCTCAAATAAGGCGGGAAACGTGAGTGTGCTCAGAACAAAAGAACCGTGTTTCCTACACACACGGACCATATCTAGTTCAACTCTGCTTCAGAAACTGATACAAACCACAGGGCCTCTAACATCCAATGCTTTTCAGTTAAGAGCGAGAAACGTGTGAGCTTCGTGAACGATGTAGCTTCGTTTGAGCTGAAAAGTGAGGGCGTTTACCTGAAAATATGTCTTGCTTGTAGGAAGACACAGAGCCTGGCATTGAACTCCGTATCAGAAGGGAAACACACAGCACAGTTCTCATCCATGAAACACACTCTGTTTAGAGTAAGATGCACGCTCTTGCTTTCTAGAGTCTCTAATAAGGCGGGAAACGTGATGTGCTCAGAAGAAAAGAACAGTGTTTCCTACACACACGGACCATATCTAGTTCAACTCAGCTTCTGAAACTGATGCAAATCACAGGTGCTCTAACATCCAATGCTTTTCAGTTAAGAGCGAGAAACGTGTGAGCTTCGTGAACGATGTAGCTTCATTTGAGATGATAGTGAGTGCGTTTACCCGAAACGAAGTCTTGATTGTAAAAGACAAAGAACCTGGCATTGAACTCCGTTTCTGAAGGGAAACACACAGCACAGTTCTTATCCATGAAACACACTCTGCTTTAGAGCAAGAAGCATGCTCTTGCTTTCTGGAGTCTCTAATAAGGCGGGAAACATGGGTGTGCTCAGAACAAAAGAACCGTGTTTCCTACACACATTGACCATATCTAGTTCAACTCTGCTTCTGAAACTGATACAAACCACAGGGCCTCTAACATCCAATGCTTTTCAGTTAAGAGCGAAAAACGTGAGAGCTTCGTGAACTATGTAGCTTCGTTTGAGATGATAGTGAGTACGTTTACCCGAAACAAAGTCTTGATTGTAAAAGACAAAGAACATGGCATTTAACTCCGTTTCTGAAGGGAAACACACAGCACAGTTCTCATCCATGAAACACACTCTGCTGTAGTGCAAGAAGCATGCTCTTGATTTCTAGAGTCTATAATAAGGCGGGAAACGTGAGTGGGCTCATAAAAAACGATCCATGTTTCCTACACACACGGACCATATCTAGTTCAACTCTGCTTCTGAAACTGATACAAACCACAGTTCCTCTAACATCCAATGATTTCAAATAAGAGCAAGAAACGTGTGAGCTTCATGAACGATGTAGCTTCGTTTGAGCTGAAAAGTGAGGGCATTTACCTGAAACGAAGTCTTGTTTGTAGGAAGACACAGAGCCTGGCATTGAACTCCGTTTCTGAAGGGAAACACAAAGCACAGTGCTCATCCATGAAACACACTCTGCTTTAGAGCCAGAAGCACGCTCTTGCTTTCTAGATTCTCTAATAATGCGGGAAACGTGAGTGTGCTCAGAACAAAAGAACCGTGTTTCCTACACACACGGACCATATCTAGTTCAACTCTGCTTTAGAAACTGATACAAACCACAGGTCCTCTAAAATCCAATGCTTTTCAGTTAAGAGCGAGAAACGTGTGAGCTTCGTGAACGATGTAGCTTCATTTGAGATGATAGTGAGTGCGTTTACCCGAAACGAAGTTTTGATTGTAAAAGACACAGAGCCTGGCATTTAACTCCGTTTCTGAAGGGAAACACACATCACAGTTCTCATCAATGAAACACACTCTGCTTTAGAGCAAAAAGCACGCTCTTGCTTTCTAGAGTCTCTAATAAGGCGGGAATCGTGAGTGTGCTCAGAACAATAGATCCATATTTCCTACACACACGGACCATATCTAGTTCAACTATGCTTCTGAAACTGATACAAACCACAGGGCCCCTAACATCCAATGCTTTTCAGTTAAGAGCGAGAAACGTGTGAGCTTCCTGAACGATATAGCTTCCTTTGAGCTGAAAAGTGTGTGCGTTTACCTGAAACGAAGTCTGGCATGTAGGAAGTCACAGACACTGGCACATAACTCCGTTTTTGAACGGAAACACACAGCACAGTTCTCATCCATGAAACACACTCTGCTTTAGAGCAAGAAGCAGGCTATTGCTTTCTAGATTCTCTAATAAGGCGGGAAACATGACTGAGCTGAGAAAAAAAGAACCGTGTTTCCTACACACACGGACCATATCTAGTTCAACTCTGCTTCTGAAACTGATACAAACCACAGATCCTCTAACATCCAATGCTTTTCAGTTAAGAGCGAGAAACGTGTGAGCTTCCTGAACGATGTAGCTTTGTTTGAGCTGAAAAGTGACAGCGTTTACCTGAAACGAAGTCTTGTTTGTAGGAAGACACAGAGCCTGGCATTTAACTCTGTTTCTGAAGGGAAACACACAGCACAGTGCTCATCCATGAAACACACTCTGCTTTAGAGCCAGAGGCACGCTCTTGCTTTCTAGAGTCTCGAATAAGGCGGGAAACGTGAGTGTGCTCAGAACAAAAGAACCGTGTTTCCTACACACACGGACCATATCTAGTTCAACTCTGCTTCAGAAACTGATACAAACGACAGGGCCTCTAACATCCAATGCTTTTCAGTTAAGAGCGAGAAACGTGTGAGCTTCGTGAAAGATGTAGCTTCATTTGAGATGATAGTGAGTGCGTTTACCCGAAACGAAGTCTTGATTGTAAAAGACAAAGAACCTGGCATTTAACTACGTTTCTGAAGGGAAACACACAGCACAGTTCTCATCTATGAAACACACTCTGCTGTAGAGCAAGAAGCATGCTCTTGCTTTCTAGAGTCTCTAAATGTGATAAACGTGAGTGTGCTCAGAACAAAAAACCGTGTTTCCTACACACATTGACCATATCTAGTTCAACTCTGCTTCTGAAACTGATACAGACCACTGGGCCTCTAATATCCAATGCTTTTCAAATAAGAGCAAGAAACGTGTGAGCTTCATGAACGATGTAGCTTCCTTTGAGCAGAAAAGTGAGTGTGTTTACCTGAAACGAAGTCTTGCTTGTAGGAAGACACATGCCTGGCAATTAACTCCAATTCTGAAGGGAAATATACAGCAAAGTTCTCATCCATGAAACACACTCTGCTTTAGAGCAAGAAGCATGCTCTTGCTTTCTAGAGTCTCTAATAAGGCAGGTAACGTGATTGGGCTCAGAACAAAAGAACAGTGTTTCCTACACACACGGACCATATCTAGAACAACTCTGCTTCTGAAACTGATACAAACCACAGGTCCTCTAACATCCAATACTTTTCAGTTAAGAGCGAGAAACGTGTGAGCTTCCTGAACGATGTAGCTTTGTTTGAGCTGAAAAGTGACAGCGTTTACCTGAAACGAAGTCTTGTTTGTAGGAAGACACAGAGCCTGGCATTTAACTCCGTTTCTGAAGGGAAACACACAGCACAGTGCTCATCCATGAAACACACTCTGCTTTAGATCCAGAAGCACCCTCTTGCTTTCTAGAGTCTCAAATAAGGCGGGAAACGTGAGTGTGCTCAGAACAAAAGAACCGTGTTTCCTACACACACGGACCATATCTAGTTCAACTCTGCTTCAGAAACTGATACAAACCACAGGGCCTCTAACATCCAATGCTTTTCAGTTAAGAGCGAGAAACGTGTGAGCTTCGTGAACGATGTAGCTTCGTTTGAGCTGAAAAGTGAGGGCGTTTACCTGAAAATATGTCATGCTTGTAGGAAGACACAGAGCCTGGCATTGAACTCCGTATCAGAAGGGAAACACACAGCACAGTTCTCATCCATGAAACACACTCTGTTTAGAGTAAGATGCACGCTCTTGCTTTCTAGAGTCTCTAATAAGGCGGGAAACGTGATGTGCTCAGAAGAAAAGAACAGTGTTTCCTACACACACGGACCATATCTAGTTCAACTCAGCTTCTGAAACTGATGCAAATCACAGGTGCTCTAACATCCAATGCTTTTCAGTTAAGAGCGAGAAACGTGTGAGCTTCGTGAACGATGTAGCTTCATTTGAGATGATAGTGAGTGCGTTTACCCGAAACGAAGTCTTGATTGTAAAAGACAAAGAACCTGGCATTGAACTCCGTTTCTGAAGGGAAACACACAGCACAGTTCTTATCCATGAAACACACTCTGCTTTAGAGCAAGAAGCATGCTCTTGCTTTCTGGAGTCTCTAATAAGGCGGGAAACATGGGTGTGCTCAGAACAAAAGAACCGTGTTTCCTACACACATTGACCATATCTAGTTCAACTCTGCTTCTGAAACTGATACAAACCACAGGGCCTCTAACATCCAATGCTTTTCAGTTAAGAGCGAAAAACGTGAGAGCTTCGTGAATTATGTAGCTTCGTTTGAGATGATAGTGAGTACGTTTACCCGAAACAAAGTCTTGATTGTAAAAGACAAAGAACATGGCATTTAACTCCGTTTCTGAAGGGAAACACACAGCACAGTTCTCATCCATGAAACACACTCTGCTGTAGTGCAAGATGCATGCTCTTGATTTCTAGAGTCTATAATAAGGCGCGAAACGTGAGTGGGCTCATAAAAAACGATCCATGTTTCCTACACACACGGACCATATCTAGTTCAACTCTGCTTCTGAAACTGATACAAACCACAGTTCCTCTAACATCCAATGATTTCAAATAAGAGCAAGAAACGTGTGAGCTTCATGAACGATGTAGCTTCGTTTGAGCTGAAAAGTGAGGGCGTTTACCTGAAACGAAGTCTTGTTTGTAGGAAGACACAGAGCCTGGCATTTAACTCCGTTTCTGAAGGGAAACACACAGCACAGTGCTCATCCATGAAACACACTCTGCTTTAGAGCCAGAAGCACCCTCTTGCTTTCTAGAGTCTCAAATAAGGCGGGAAACGTGAGTGTGCTCAGAACAAAAGAACCGTGTTTCCTACACACACGGTGCATATCTAGTTCAACTCTGCTTCAGAAACTGATACAGACCACAGGGCCTCTAACATCCAATGCTTTTCAGTTAAGCTCGAGAAACGTGTGAGCTTCGTGAACGATGTAGCTTCATTTGAGATGATAGTGAGTGTGTTTACTCGAAACGAAGTCTTGATTGTAAAAGACACAGTGCCTGGCATTTCACTCCGTTTCTGAAGGGAAACACACAGCACAGTTCTCATCCATGAAACACACTCTGCTTTAGAGCAAGAAGCAGGCTCTTGCTTTCTATAGTCTCTATTAAGGAGGGAAACGTAAGTGTGCTCAGAACAAAAGAACCATGTTTCCTACACACAGGGAACATATCTAGTTCAACTCTGCTTCTGAAACTGATACAAACCACAGGGCCTCTAACATCAAATGCTTTTCAGTTAAGAGCGAGAAACGTGTGAGCTTCCTGAACAATATAGCTTCCTTTGAGCTGAAAAGTGTGTGCATTTACCTGAAATGAAGTCTGGCTTGCAGGAAGACACAGACACTGGCACGTAACTCCGTTTTTGAACGGAAACACACAGCACAGTTCTCATCCATGAAACACACTCTGCTGTAGAGCAAGAAGCATGCTCTTGCTTTGTAGAGTCTATAATAAGGCGGGAAACGTGAGTGGGCTCAGAACAAACGATCCATGTTTCCTACAAACACGGACCATATCTAGTTCAACTCTGCTTCTGAAACTGATACAAACCACTGGGCCTCTAACATCCAATGCTTTTCAAAGAGAGCAAGAAACGTGTGAGCTTCATGAACGATGGAGCTTCGTTTGAGCTGAAAAGTGAGGGCGTTTACCTGAAAAGAAGTCTTGCTTGTAGGAAGACACAGAGCCTGGAATTGATCTCCGTATCTGAAGGGAAATACACAGCACAGTTCTCATCCATGAAACACACTCTGTTTAGAGCAAGATGCACGCTCTTGCTTTCTAGAGTCTCTAATAAGGCGGGAAAAGTGATGTGCTCAGAACAAAAGAACCGTGTTTCCTACACACACGGACCAATCCTAATTCAACTCTGCTTCTGAAACTGATACAAACCAGTGGTCCTCTAACATCCAATGCTTTTCAGTTAAGAGCGAGAAACGTGTGAGCTTCGTGAACGTTGTAGCTTCGTTTGAGCTAAAAGTGAGTTCTTATACCCGAAACGAAGTTTTGATTGTAAAAGACACAGTGCCTGGCATTTCACTCCGTTTCTGAAGGGAAACACACAGCACAGTTCTCATCCATGAAACACACTCTGCTTTAGAGCAAGAAGCAGGCTCTTACTTTCTATAGTCTCTATTAAGGAGGGAAACGTAAGTGTGCTCAGAACAAAAGAACCATGTTTCCCACACACAGGGACCATATCTAGTTCAACTCTGCTTCTGAAACTGATACAAACCACAGGGCCTCTAATATCAAATGCTTTTCAGTTAAGAGAGAGAAACGTGTGAGCTTCCTGAACAATATAGCTTCCTTTGAGCTGAAAAGTGTGTGCATTTACCTGAAATGAAGTCTGGCTTGTAGGAAGACACAGACACTGGCACCTAACTCCGTTTTTGAACGGAAACACACAGCACAGTTCTCATCCATGAAACACACTCTGCTGTAGAGCAAGAAGCATGCTCTTGCTTTGTAGAGTCTATAATAAGGCGGGAAACGTGAGTGGGCTCAGAACAAACGATCCATGTTTCCTACAAACACGGACCATATCTAGTTCAACTCTGCTTCTGAAACTGATACAAACCACAGTTCCTCTAACATCCAATGATTTTCAAATAAGAGCAAGAAACGTGTGAGCTTCATGAATGATTTAGCTTCCTTTGAGCTGAAAAGTGAGGGCGTTTACCTGAAAAGAAGTCTTGCTTGTAGGAAGACACAGAGCCTGGCATTGATCTCCGTATCTGAAGGGAAACACACAGCACAGTTCTCATCCATGAAACACACTCTGTTTAGAGCAAGATGCACGCTCTTGCTTTCTAGAGTCTTAATAAGGCGGGAAAAGTGATGTGCTCAGAAGAAAAGAACCGTGTTTCCTACACACACGGACCATATCTAGTTCAACTCAGCTTCTGAAACTGAAGCAAATCACAGGTCCTCTAACATCCAATGCTTTTCAGTTAAGAGCGAAAAACGTGAGAGCTTCGTGAACTATGTAGCTTCGTTTGAGATGACAGTGAGTACGTTTACCCGAAACAAAGTCTTGATTGTAAAAGACAAAGAACCTGGCATTTAACTCCGTTTCTGAAGGGAAACACACAGCACAGTTCTCATCCATGAAACACACTATGCTGTAGTGCAAGAAGCATGCTCTTGCTTTCTAGAGTCTATAATAAGGCGGGAAACGTGAGTGGGCTCATAAAAAACGATCCATGTTTCCTACACACACGGACCATATCTAGTTCAACTCTGCTTCTGAAACTGATACAAACCACAGTTCCTCTGACATCCAATGCTTTTCAAATAAGAGCAAGAAACGTGTGAGCTTCATGAACGATGTAGCTTCGTTTGAGCTGAAAAGTGAGGGCGTTTACCTGAAAAGAAGTCTTGCTTGTAGGAAGACACAGAGCCTGGCATTGATCTCCGTATCTGAAGGGAAACACACAGCACAGTTCTCATCCATGAAACACACTCTGTTTAGAGCAAGATGCACGCTCTGGCTTTCTAGAGTCTCTAATAAGGCGGGAAACTTAAGTGGGCTCAGAACAAAAGAACCGTGTTTCCTACACACACGGACCATACCTAGTTCAACTCTGCTTCTGAAACTGATACAAACCACTGGGCCTCTAACATCCAATGCTTTTCAGTTAAGAGCGAGAAACGTGTGAGCTTCGTGAACGATGTAGCCTCATTTGAGCTGAAAGTGAGTTCTTATACCCGAAATGAAGTCTTGATTGTAAAAGACACAGTGCCTGGCATTTAACTCCGTTTCTGAAGGGAAACACACAGCACAGTTCTCATCTATGAAACACACTCTGCTGTAGAGCAAGAAGCAGGCTCTTGCTTTCTATAGTCTCTATTAAGGAGGGAAACGTAAGTGTGCTCAGAACAACAGAACCATGTTTCCTACACACACGGACCATATCTAGTTCAACTCTGCTTCTGAAACTGATACAAACCACAGGGCCTCTAACATCATATGCTTTTCATTTAAGAGCGAGAAACGTGTGAGCTTCGAGAACGATGTAGCTTCGTTTGAGCTGAAAAGTGAGGGCGTTTACCTGGAAAGATGTCTTGCTTTTAGGAAGACACAGAGCCTGGCATTGAACTCCGTTTATGAAGGGAAACATAAAGCACAGTGCTCATCCATGAAACACACTCTGCTTTAGAGCCAGAAGCACGCACTTGCTTTCTAGATTCTCTAATAATGCGGGAAACATGTGTGTGCTCAGAACAAAAGAACCGTGTTTCCTACACACACGGACCATATCTAGTTCAACTCTGCTTCAGAAACTGATACAAACCACAGGGCCTCTAACATCCAATGCTTTTCAGTTAAGCGCGAGAAACGTGTGAGCTTCGTGAACGATGTAGCTTCATTTGAGATGATAGTGAGTGCGTTTACCCGAAACAAAGTCTTGATTGTAAAAGACAAAGAACCTGGCATTTAACTCCGTTTCTGAAGGGAAACACACAGCACAGTTCTCATCCATGAAACACACTCTGCTGTAGAGCAAGAAGCATGCTCTTTATTTCTAGAGTCTATAATAAGGCGGGAAACGTGAGTGGGCTCAGAACAAACGATCCATGCTTCCTACAAACACGGACCATATCTAGTTCAACTCTGCTTCTGAAACTGATACAAACCACTGGGCCTCTAACATCCAATGCTTTTCAAAGAGAGCAAGAAACGTGTGAGCTTCATGAACGATGGAGCTTCGTTTGAGCTGAAAAGTGAGGGCGTTTACCTGAAAAGAAGTCTTGCTTGAGGGAAGACACAGAGCCTGGAATTGATCTCCGTATCTGAAGGGAAATACACAGCACAGTTCTCATCCATGAAACACACTCTGTTTAGAGCAAGATGCACGCTCTTGCTTTCTAGAGTCTCTAATAAGGCGGGAAAAGTGATGTGCTCAGAACAAAAGAACCGTGTTTCCTACACACACGGACCAATCCTAATTCAACTCTGCTTCTGAAACTGATACAAACCAGTGGTCCTCTAACATCCAATGCTTTTCAGTTAAGAGCGAGAAACGTGTGAGCTTCGTGAACGTTGTAGCTTCGTTTGAGCTGAAAGTGAGTTCTTATACCCGAAACGAAGTTTTGATTGTAAAAGACACAGTGCCTGGCATTTCACTCCGTTTCTGAAGGGAAACACACAGCACAGTTCTCATCCATGAAACACACTCTGCTTTAGAGCAAGAAGCAGGCTCTTACTTTCTATAGTCTCTATTAAGGAGGGAAACGTAAGTGTGCTCAGAACAAAAGAACCATGTTTCCCACACACAGGGACCATATCTAGTTCAACTCTGCTTCTGAAACTGATACAAACCACAGGGCCTCTAATATCAAATGCTTTTCAGTTAAGAGCGAGAAACGTGTGAGCTTCCTGAACAATATAGCTTCCTTTGAGCTGAAAAGTGTGTGCATTTACCTGAAATGAAGTCTGGCTTGTAGGAAGACACAGACACTGGCACCTAACTCCGTTTTTGAACGGAAACACACAGCACAGTTCTCATCCATGAAACACACTCTGCTGTAGAGCAAGAAGCATGCTCTTGCTTTGTAGAGTCTATAATAAGGCGGGAAACGTGAGTGGGCTCAGAACAAACGATCCATGTTTCCTACAAACACGGACCATATCTAGTTCAACTCTGCTTCTGAAACTGATACAAACCACAGTTCCTCTAACATCCAATGATTTTCAAATAAGAGCAAGAAACGTGTGAGCTTCATGAATGATTTAGCTTCCTTTGAGCTGAAAAGTGAGGGCGTTTACCTGAAAAGAAGTCTTGCTTGTAGGAAGACACAGAGCCTGGCATTGATCTCCGTATCTGAAGGGAAACACACAGCACAGTTCTCATCCATGAAACACACTCTGTTTAGAGCAAGATGCACGCTCTTGCTTTCTAGAGTCTTAATAAGGCGGGAAAAGTGATGTGCTCAGAAGAAAAGAACCGTGTTTCCTACACACACGGACCATATCTAGTTCAACTCAGCTTCTGAAACTGAAGCAAATCACAGGTCCTCTAACATCCAATGCTTTTCAGTTAAGAGCGAGAATCCTATGAGCTTTGTGAACGATGTAGCTTCATTTGAGCTGAAAAGAGAGTGTGTTTACCTGAAACGAAGTCTTGCTTGTAGGAAGACACAGAGCCTGGCATTGAACTCCGTTTCTGAAGGGAAACACAAAGCACAGTGCTCATCCATGAAACACACTCTGCTTTAGAGCCAGAAGCACGCTCTTGCTTTCTAGATTCTCTAATAATGCGGGAAACGTGAGTGTGCTCAGAACAAAAGAACCGTGTTTCCTACACACACGGACGATATCTAGTTCAACTCTGCTTCTGAAACTGATACAAACCACAGGGCCTCTAACATCCAATGCTTTTCAGTTAAGAGCGAAAAACGTGAGAGCTTCGTGAACTATGTAGCTTCGTTTGAGATGATAGTGAGTGCGTTTACCCGAAACGAAGTCTTGATTGTAATAGACAAAGAACCTGGCATTTAACTCCGTTTCTGAAGGGAAACACACAGCACAGTTCTCATCCATGAAACACACTCTGCTTTAGAGTAAGAAGCACGCTCTTGCTTTCTAGAGTCTCTAATAAGGGGGGAAACGTCAGTGTGCTCAGAACAATAGATCCATGTTTCCTACACACACGGACCATATCTAGTTCAACTCTGCTTCTGAAACTGATACAAACCACAGGGCCTCTAACATCCAATCCTTTTCAATTAAGAGCGAAAAACGTGAGAGTTTCGTGAACGATGTAGCTTCTTTTGAGCTGAAAGTTACTTCTTATACCCGAAACGAAGTCTTGATTGTAAAAGACACAGTACCTGGCATTTAACTCCGTTTCTGAAGGGAAACACACAGCACAGTGCTCATCCATGAAACACACTCTGCTTTAGAGCAAGAAGCATGCTCTTGCTTTCTAGAGTCTCTAATAAGGCGGGAAACGTGAGTGTGCTCAGAACAAAAGAACCGTGTTTCCTACACACACGGACCATATCTAGTTCAACTCTGCTTCAGAAACAGATCCAAACCACAGGGCCTCTATCATCCAATGTTTTTCAAAGAGAGCAAGAAACGTGTGAGCTTCCTGAACGATGTAGCTTCGTTTGAGCTGAAAAGTGAGGGCGTTTACCTGAAAACAAGTCTTGCTTGTAGGAAGACACAGACACTGGCACGCAACTCCGTTTTTGAACGGAAACACACAGCACAGTTCTCACCCATGAAACACACTCTGCTTTAGAGCATGTAGCACGCTATTGCTTTCTAGATTCTCTAATAAGGCAGGAAACATGACTGAGCTCAGAAAAAAAGAACCGTGTTTCCTACACACACGGACCATATCTAGTTCAACTCTGCTTCTGAAACTGATACAAACCACAGGGCCTCTAACATCCAATGTTTTTCAAAGAGAGCAAGAAACGTGTGAGCTTCATGAACGATGGAGCTTCGTTTGAGCTGAAAAGTGAGGGCGTTTACCTGAAAAGATGTCTTGCTTGTAGGAAGACTCAGAGCCTGGAATTGATCTCCGTATCTGAAGGGAAATACACAGCACAGTTCTCATCCATGAAACACACTCTGTTTAGAGCAAGATGCACGCTCTTGCTTTCTAGAGTCTCTAATAAGGCGGGAAACTTAAGTGGGCTCAGAACAAAAGAACCGTGTTTCCTACACACACGGACCATACCTAGTTCAACTCTGCTTCTGAAACTGATACAAACCACTGGGCCTCTAACATCCAATGCTTTTCAGTTAAGAGCGAGAAACGTGTGAGCTTTGCGAACGATGTAGCTTCTTTTGAGCTGAAAGTGAGTTCTTATACCCGAAATGAAGTCTTGATTGTAAAAGACACAGTGCCTGGCATTTAACTCCGTTTCTGAAGGGAAACACACAGCACAGTGCTCATCCATGAAACACACTCTGCTTTAGAGCCAGAAGCACGCTCTTGCTTTCTAGAGTCTCAAATAAGGCGGGAAACGTGAGTGTGCTCAGAACAAAAGAACCGTGTTTCCTACACACACGGACCATATCTAGTTCAACTCTGCTTCAGAAACTGATACAAACCACAGGGCCTCTAACATCCAATGCTTTTCAGTTAAGAGCGAGAAACGTGTGAGCTTCGTGAACGATGTAGCTTCATTTGAGATGATAGTGAGTGCGTTTACCCGAAACAAAGTCTTGATTGTAAAAGACAAAGAACCTGGCATTTAACTCCGTTTCTGAAGGGAAACACACAGCACAGTTCTCATCTATGAAACACACTCTGCTGTAGAGCAAGAAGCAGGCTCTTGCTTTCTATAGTCTCTATTAAGGAGGGAAACGTAAGTGTGCTCAGAACAAAAGAACCATGTTTCCTACACACACGCACCATATCTAGTTCAACTCTGCTTCTGAAACTGATACAAACCACATGGCCTCTAACATCAAATACTTTTCAGTTAAGAGCGAGAAACGTGTGAGCTTCCTGAACAATATAGCTTCCTTTGAGCTGAAAAGTGTGTGCCTTTACCTGAAATGAAGTCTGGCTTGTAGGAAGACACAGACACTGGCACGTAACTCCGTTTTTGAACGGAAACACACAGCACAGTTCTCATCCATGAAACACCCTCTGCTGTAGAGCAAGAAGCATGCTCTTGCTTTGTAGAGTCTTAATAAGGCGGGAAAAGTGATGTGCTCAGAAGAAAAGAACCGTGTTTCCTACACACACGGACCATATCTAGTTCAACTCAGCTTCTGAAACTGATGCAAATCACAGGTCCTCTAACATCCAATGCTTTTCAGTTAAGAGCGAGAAACGTGTGAGCTTCGTGAACGATGTAGCTTCATTTGAGATGATAGTGAGTGCGTTTACCCGAAACGAAGTCTTGATTGTAAAAGACAAAGAACCTGGCATTGAACTCCGTTTCTGAAGGGAAACACACAGCACAGTTCTTATCCATGAAACACACTCTGCTTTAGAGCAAGAAGCATGCTCTTGCTTTCTAGAGTCTCTAATAAGGCGGGAAACATGAGTGTACTCAGAACAAAAGAACCGTGTTTCCTACACACATTGACCATATCTAGTTCAACTCTGCTTCTGAAACTGATACAAACCACAGGGCCTCTAACATCCAATGCTTTTCAGTTAAGAGCGAAAAACGTGAGAGCTTCGTGAACTATGTAGCTTCGTTTGAGATGATAGTGAGTACGTTTACCCGAAATGAAGTCTTGATTGTAAAAGACACAGTGCCTGGCATTTAACTCCGTTTCTGAAGGGAAACACACAGCACAGTGCTCATCCATGAAACACACTCTGCTTTAGAGCCAGAAGCACGCTCTTGCTTTCTAGAGTCTCAAATAAGGCGGGAAACGTGAGTGTGCTCAGAACAAAAGAACCATGTTTCCTACACACACGGCCCATATCTAGTTCAACTCTGCTTCAGAAACTGATACAAACCACAGGGCCTCTAACATCCAATGCTTTTCAGTTAAGAGCGAGAAACGTGTGAGCTTCGTGAACGATGTAGCTTCATTTGAGATGATAGTGAGTGCGTTTACCCGAAAAAAATCTTGATTGTAAAAGACAAAGAACCTGGCATTTAACTCCGTTTCTGAAGGGAAACACACAGCACAGTTCTCATCTATGAAACACACTCTGCTGTAGAGCAAGAAGCAGGCTCTTGCTTTCTATAGTCTCTATTAAGGAGGGAAACGTAAGTGTGCTCAGAACAAAAGAACCATGTTTCCTACACACACGCACCATATCTAGTTCAACTCTGCTTCTGAAACTGATACAAACCACAGGGCCTCTAACATCATATGCTTTTCAGTTAAGAGCGAGAAACGTGTGAGCTTCGTGAACGATGTAGCTTCATTTGAGATGATAGTGAGTGCGTTTACCCGAAACGAAGTCTTGATTGTAAAAGACAAAGAACCTGGCATTTAACTCCATTTCTGAAGGGAAACACACAGCACAGTTCTCATCCATGAAACACACTCTGCTTTAGAGCAAGAAGCATGCTCTTGCATTCTGGAGTCTCTAATAAGGCGGGAAATGTGAGTGTGCTCAGAACAAAAGAACCGTGTTTCCTACACACATTGACCATATCTAGTTCAACTCTGCTTCTGAAACTGATACAAACCACAGTTCCTCTAACATCCAATGCTTTTCAAATAAGAGCAAGAAACGTGTGAGCTTCATGAACGATGTAGCTTCGTTTGAGCTGAAAAGTGAGGGCGTTTAACTGAAAAGAAGTCTTGCTTGTAGGAAGACACAGAGCCTGGCATTGATCTCCGTATCTGAAGGGAAACACACAGCACAGTTCTCATCCATGAAACACACTCTGTTTAGAGCAAGATGCACGCTCTTGCTTTCTAGAGTCTCTAATAAGGCGGGAAACGTGAGTGGGCTCAGAACAAAAGAACAGTGTTTCCTACACACACGGACCATACCTAGTTCAACTCTGCTTCTGAAACTGATACAAACCACTGGTCCTCTAACATCCAATGCTTTTCAGGTAAGAGCGAGAAACGTGTGAGCTTCGTGAACGACGTAGCTTCGTTTGAGCTGAAAGTGAGTTCTTATACCGGAAACGAAGTCTTGATTGTAAAAGTCACAGTGCCTGGCATTTAACTCCGTTTCTGAAGGGAAACACACAGCACAGTGCTCATCCATGAAACACACTCTGCTTTAGAGCCAGAAGCACGCTCTTGCTTTCTAGAGTCTCTAATAAGGCGGGAAACGTGAGTGGGCTCAGAACAAAAGAACCGTGTTTCCTACACACACGGACCATATCTAGTTCAACTCTGCTTCAGAAAGTGATAGAAATCAGAGGGCCTCTAACATCCAATGCTTTTCAGTTAAGAGCGAGAAACGTGTGAGCTTCCTGAACGATATAGCTTCCTTTGAGCTGAAAAGTGTGTGCGTTTACCTGAAATGAAGTCTGGCTTGTAGGAAGACACAGACACTGGCACGTAACTCCGTTTTTGAACGGAAACACACAGCACAGTTCTCATCCATGAAACACACTCTGCTTTAGAGCAAAAAGCACACAATTGCTTTCTAGAGTCTCGAATAAGGCGGGAAACGTGAGTGTGCTCAGAACAAAGAACCGTGTTTCCTACACACACGGACCATATCTAGTTCAACTCTGCTTCAGAAACTGATACAAACCACAGGTCCTCTAACATCCAATGCTTTTGAGGTAAGAGCGAGAATCGTGTGAGCTTCGTGAAAGATGTAGCTTCCTTTGAGCAGAAAAGTGAGTGTGTTTACCTGAAACGAAGTCTTGCTTGTAGGAAACACAGAGCCAGGCAATTAACTCCAATTCTGAAGGGAAATACACCTCAAAGTTCTCATGCATGAAACACACTCTGCTTTAGAGCAAGAAGCACGCTCTTGCTTTCTAGAGTCTCAAATAAGTCGGGAAACGTGAGTGTGCTCAGAACAAAAGAACCGTGTTTCCTACACACACGGACCATATCTAGTTCAACTCTGCTTCAGAAACTGATACAAACCACAGGGCCTCTAACATCCAATGCTTTTCAGTTAAGCGCGAGAAACGTGTGAGCTTCGTGAACGATGTAGCTTCATTTGAGATGATAGTGAGTGTGTTTACTCGAAACGAAGTCTTGATTGTAAAAGACAAAGAACCTGGCCTTTAACTCCGTTTCTGAAGGGAAACACACAGCACAGTTCTCATCTATGAAACACACTCTGCAGTAGAGCAAGAAGCATGCTCTTGCTTTCTAGAGTCTATAATAAGGCGGGAAACGTGAGTGGGCTCCGAACAAACGATCCGTGTTTCCTACACACACGGAACATATCTAGTTCAACTCTGCTTCAGAAACTGATACAAACCACAGTTCCTGTAACATCCAATGCTTTTCAAATAAGAGCAAGAAACGTGTGAGCTTCATGAACGATGTAGCTTCGTTTGAGCTGAAAAGTGAGGGCGTTTACCTGAAAAGGAGTCTTGCTTGTAGGAAGACACAGAGCCTGGCATTGATCTCCGTATCTGAAAGGAAACACACAGCACAGTTCTCATCCATGAAACACACTCTGTTTAGAGCAAGATGCACGCTCTTGCTTTCTAGAGTCTCTAATAAGGCGGGAAACGTGATGTGCTCAGAACAAAAGAACCGTGTTTCCTACACACACGGACCATACCTAATTCAACTCTGCTTCTGAAACTGATACAAACCACAGGGCCTCTAATATCAAATGCTTTTAAGTTAAGAGCAAGAAACGTGTGAGCTTCGTGAACGTTGTAGCTTCGTTTGAGCTGAAAGTGAGTTCTTATACCCGAAACGAAGTCTTGATTGTAAAAGACACAGTGCCTGGCATTTAACTCCGTTTCTGAAGGGAAACACACAGCACAGTTCTCATCCATGAAACACACTCTGCTTTAGAGCAAGAAGCAGGCTCTTGATTTCTATAGTCTCTGTTAAGGAGGGAAACGTAAGTGTGCTCAGAACAAAACAACTATGTTTCCTACACACACGGACCATATCTAGTTCAACTCTGCTTCTGAAACTGATACAAACCACAGGGCCTCTATCATCAAATGCTTTTCAGTTAAGAGCGAGAAACGTGTGAGCTTCCTGAACGATATAGCTTCCTTTGAGCTGAAAAGTGTGTGCGTTTACCTGAAATGAAGTCTGGCTTGTAGGAAGACACAGAGCCTGGCATTTAACTCCATTTTCTGAAGGGAAATACACAGCAAAGTTCTCATCCATGAAACACACTCTGTTTAGAGCAAGATGCACGCTCTTGCTTTCTAGAGTCTCTAATAAGGCTGGAAACGTGAGTGGGCTCAGAACAAAAGAACAGTGTTTCCTACACACACGGACCATACCTAGTTCAACTCTGCTTCTGAAACTGATACAAACCACTGGTCCTCTAAAATCCAATGCTTTTCAGGTAAGAGCGAGAAACGTGTGAGCTTCGTGAACGATGTAGCTTCATTTGAGCTGAAAGTGAGTTCTTATACCCGAAACGAAGTCTTGATTGTAAAAGACACAGTGCCTGGCATTTAACCCGTTTCTGAAGGGAAACACACCGCACAGTGCTCATCCATGAAACACACTCTGTTTTAGATCCAGAAGCACGCTCTTGCTTTCTAGAGTCCCTAATAAGGCGGGAAATGTGAGTGTGCTCAGAACAATAGATCCATGTTTCCTAAACACATGGACCATATCTAGTTCAACTCTGCTTCTGAAACTGATACAAACCACAGGTCCTCTAACATCCATTGCTTTTCAATTAAGAGCGAAAAACGTGAGAGCTTTGTGAACTATGCAGCTTCGTTTGAGCTGAAATGTGAGGGCGTTTACCTGAAAAGAGTCTTGCTTGTAGGAAGATACAGAGCCTGGCATTGATCTCCGTATCTGAAGGGGAACACACAGCACAGTGCTCATCCATGAAACACACTCTGCTTTAGAGCCAGAAGCACGCTCTTGCTTTCTAGAGTCTCGAATAAGGCGGGAAACGTGAGTGTGCTCAGAACAAAAGAACCGTGTTTCCTACACACACGGACCATATCTAGTTCAACTCTGCTTCAGAAACTGATACAAACCACAGGGCCTCTAACATCCAATGCTTTTCAGTTAAGAGCGAGAAACGTGTGAGCTTCGTGAACGATGTAGCTTCATTTGAGATTATAGTGAGTGCGTTTACCCGAAACAAATTCTTGATTGTAAAAGAAAAAGAACCTGGCTTTGATCTCCGTTTCTGAAGGGAAACACACAGCACAGTTCTCATCCATGAAACACACTCTGCTTTAGAGCAAGATGCACGCTCTGGCTTTCTAGAGTCTCTAATAAGGCGGGAAACGTGAATGTGCTCAGAACAAAAGAACAGTGTTTCCTACACACATTGACCATATCTAGTTCAACTCTGCTTAAGAAACTGATACAAACCACAGGGCCTCTAACATCCAATGCTTTTCAGTTAAGAACGAAAAACATGAGAGCTTCGTGAACTATGTAGCTTCGTTTGAGCTGAAAAGTGAGGGCGTTTACCTGAAAAAAAGTCTTGCTTGTAGGAAGACACAGAGCCTGGCATTGATCTCCGTATCTGAAGGGAAACACACAGCACAGTTCTCATCCATGAAACACACTCTGTTTAGAGCAAGATGCACGCTCTTGCTTTCTAGAGTCTCTAATAAGGTGGGAAACGTGAGTGGGCTCAGAAAAAAAGAACAGTGTTTCCTACACACACGGACCATATCTAGTTCAACTCTGCTTCTGAAACTGATACGAACCACTGGTCCTCTAACATCCAATGCTTTTCAGTTAAGAGCGAGAAACGTGTGAGCTTCGTGAACGATGTAGCTTTGTTTGAGCTGAAAGTGAGTTCTTATACCCGAAACGAAGTCTTGATTGTAAAAGACAAGGTGTCTGGTATTTAACTCCGTTTCTGAAGGGAAACACACATCACAGTTCTCATCCATGAAACACACTCTGCTTTAGAGCAAGAAGCACGCTCTTGCTTTCTAGAGTCTCTAATAAGGCGGGAAACGTGAGTGTGCTCAGAACAATAGATCCATGTTTCCTACACACACGGACCATATCTAGTTCAACTCTGCTTCTGAAACTGATACAAACCACTGGTCCTCTAACATCCAATGCTTTTCAGTTGAGAGCGAGAAACGTGTGAGCTTCCTGAACGATGTAGCTTTTTTTGGGCTGAAAGTGACAGCGTTTACCTGAAAAGAAATCTTGTTTGTAGGAAGACACAGAGCCTGGCATTTAACTCCATTTCTGAAGGGAAACACACAGCACAGTGCTCATCCATGAAACACACTCTGCTTTAGAGCCAGAAGCAAACGTGCTTTCTAGAGTCTCGAATAAGGCGGGAAACGTGAGTGTGCTCAGAACAAAAGAACCGTGTTTCCTACACACACGGACCATATCTAGTTCAACTCTGCTTCAGAAACTGATACAATCCACATGGCCTCTAACATCCAATGCTTTTCAGTTAAGAGCGAGAAACGTGTGAGCTTCGTGAACGATGTAGCTTCCTTTGAGCTGAAAGTGAGTTCTTATACCCGAAACGAAGTCTTGATTGTAAAAGACACAGTGCCTGGCATTTAACTCCGTTTCTGAAGGGAAATACACAGCACAGTGCTCATCCATGAAACACACTCTGCTTTAGAGCCAGAAGAACTCTCTTGCTTTCTAGTGTCTCGAATAAGGCGGGAAACGTGAGTGTGCTCAGAACAAAAGAACCGTGTTTCCTACACACACGGACCATATCTAGTTCAACTCTGCTTCAGAAACTGATACAAACCACAGGGCCTCTAACATCCAATGCTTTTCAGTTAAGGGCGAGAAACGTGTGAGCTTCCTGAACGATGTAGCTTTGTTTGAGCTGAAAAGTGACAGCTTTTACCTGAAAAGAAGTCTTGTTTGTAGGAAGACACAGAGCCTGGCATTTAACTCCGTTTCTGAAGGGAAACACACAGCACAGTGCTCATCCATGAAACACACTCTGCTTTAGAGCCAGAAGCACGCTCTTTCTTTCTAGAGTCTCGAATAAGGCGGGAAACGTGAGTGTGCTCAGAACAAAAGAACCGTGTTTCCTACACACACGGACCATATCTAGATCAACTCTGCTTCAGAAACTGATACAAACCACAGGGCCTCTAACATCCAATGCTTTTCAGTTAAGAGCGAAAAACGTGAGAGCTTCGTGAACTATGTAGCTTCGTTTGAGATGATAGTGAGTGCGTTTACCCGAAACAAAGTCTTGATTGTAAAAGACAAAGAACCTGGCATTTAACTCCGTTTCTGAAGGGAAACACACAGCACAGTTCTCATCCATGAAACACACTCTGTTTAGAGCAAGATGCACGCTCTTGCTTTCTAGAGTCTTAATAAGGCGGGAAACGTTATGTGCTCACAAGAAAAGAACCGTGTTTCCTACACACACGGACCATATCTAGTTCAACTCAGCTTCTGAAACTGATGCAAATCACAGGTCCTCTAACATCCAATGCTTTTCAGTTAAGAGCGAGAATCGTGTGAGCTTTGTGAACGATGTAGCTTCCTTTGTGCTGAAAAGTGAGGGCGTTTACCTGAAACGAAGTCTTGCTTGTAGGAAGACACAGAGCCTGGCATTGAACTCCGTTTCTGAAGGGAAACACAAAGCACAGTGCTCATCCATGAAACACACTCTGCTTTAGAGCCAGAAGCACGCTCTTGCTTTCTAGAGTCTCGAATAAGGCGGGAAACGTGAGTGTGCTCAGAACAAAAGAACCGTGTTTCCTACACACACGGACCATATCTAGTTCAACTCTGCTTCAGAAACTGATACAATCCACATGGCCTCTAACATCCAATGCTTTTCAGTTAAGAGCGAAAAACGTGTGAGCTTCGTGATCTATGCAGCTTCGTTTGAGATGATAGTGAGTGCGTTTACCCGAAACGAAGTCTTGATTGTAAAAGACAAAGAACCTGGCATTTAACTCCGTTTCTGAAGGGAAACACACAGCACAGTTCTCATCCATGAAACACACTCTGTTTAGAGCAAGATGCACGCTCTTGCTTTCTAGAGTCTCTAATAAGGCGGGAAACGTGAGTGGGCTCAGAAAAAAAAGAACAGTGTTTCCTACACACACGGACCATATCTAGTTCAACTCTGCTTCTGAAACTGATACGAACCACTGGTCCTCTAACATCCAATGCTTTTCAGTTAAGAGCGAGAAACGCGTGAGCTTCGTGAACGATGTAGCTTTGTTTGAGCTGAAAGTGAGTTCTTATACCCGAAACGAAGTCTTGATTGTAAAAGACAAGGTGTCTGGTATTTAACTCCGTTTCTGAAGGGAAACACACATCACAGTTCTCATCCATGAAACACACTCTGCTTTAGAGCAAGAAGCACGCTCTTGCTTTCTAGAGTCTCTAATAAGGCGGGAAACGTGAGTGTGCGCAGAACAATAGATCCATGTTTCCTACACACACGGACCATATCTAGTTCAACTCTGCTTCTGAAACTGATACAAACCACTGGTCCTCTAACATCCAATGCTTTTCAGTTAAGAGCGAGAAACGTGTGAGCTTCCTGAACGATGTAGCTTTTTTTGGGCTGAAAGTGACAGCGTTTACCTGAAAAGAAATCTTGTTTGTAGGAAGACACAGAGCCTGGCATTTAACTCCATTTCTGAAGGGAAACACACAGCACAGTGCTCATCCATGAAACACACTCTGCTTTAGAGCCAGAAGCAAACTTGCTTTCTAGAGTCTCGAATAAGGCGGGAAACGTGAGTGTGCTCAGAACAAAAGAACCGTGTTTCCTACACACACGGACCATATCTAGTTCAACTCTGCTTCAGAAACTGATACAATCCACATGGCCTCTAACATCCAATGCTTTTCAGTTAAGAGCGAGAAACGTGTGAGCTTCGTGAACGATGTAGCTTCCTTTGAGCTGAAAGTGAGTTCTTATACCCGAAACGAAGTCTTGATTGTAAAAGACACAGTGCCTGGCATTTAACTCCGTTTCTGAAGGGAAATACACAGCACAGTGCTCATCCATGAAACACACTCTGCTTTAGAGCCAGAAGAACTCTCTTGCTTTCTAGTGTCTCGAATAAGGCAGGAAACGTGAGTGTGCTCAGAACAAAAGAACCGTGTTTCCTACACACACGGACCATATCTAGTTCAACTCTGCTTCAGAAACTGATACAAACCACAGGGCCTCTAACATCCAATGCTTTTCAGTTAAGGGCGAGAAACGTGTGAGCTTCCTGAACGATGTAGCTTTGTTTGAGCTGAAAAGTGACAGCTTTTACCTGAAAAGAAGTCTTGTTTGTAGGAAGACACAGAGCCTGGCATTTAACTCCGTTTCTGAAGGGAAACACACAGCACAGTGCTCATCCATGAAACACACTCTGCTTTAGAGCCAGAAGCACGCTCTTTCTTTCTAGAGTCTCGAATAAGGCGGGAAACGTGAGTGTGCTCAGAACAAAAGAACCGTGTTTCCTACACACACGGACCATATCTAGTTCAACTCTGCTTCAGAAACTGATACAAACCACAGGGCCTCTAACATCCAATGCTTTTCAATTAAGAGCGAAAAACGTGAGAGCTTCGTGAAATATGTAGCTTCGTTTGAGATGATAGTGAGTGCGTTTACCCGAAACAAAGTCTTGATTGTAAAAGACAAAGAACCTGGCATTTAACTCCGTTTCTGAAGGGAAACACACAGCACAGTTCTCATCCATGAAACACACTCTGTTTAGAGCAAGATGCACGCTCTTGCTTTCTAGAGTCTTAATAAGGCGGGAAACGTTATGTGCTCACAAGAAAAGAACCGTGTTTCCTACACACACGGACCATATCTAGTTCAACTCAGCTTCTGAAACTGATGCAAATCACAGGTCCTCTAACATCCAATGCTTTTCAGTTAAGAGCGAGAATCGTGTGAGCTTTGTGAACGATGTAGCTTCCTTTGTGCTGAAAAGTGAGTGTGTTTACCTGAAACGAAGTCTTGCTTTTAGGAAGACACAGAGCCTGGCATTGAACTCCGTTTCTGAAGGGAAACACAAAGCACAGTGCTCATCCATGAAACACACTCTGCTTTAGAGCCAGAAGAACGCTCTTGCTTTCTAGTGTCTCGAATAAGGCGGGAAACGTGAGTGTGCTCAGAACAAAAGAACCGTGTTTCCTACACACACGGACCATATCTAGTTCAACTCTGCTTCAGAAACTGATACAAACCACAGGGCCTCTAACATCCAATGCTTTTCAGTTAAGAGCGAAAAACGTGAGAGCTTCGTGAACTATGTAGCTTCGTTTGAGATGATAGTGAGTGCGTTTACCCGAAACAAAGTCTTGATTGTAAAAGACAAAGAACCTGGCATTTAACTCCGTTTCTGAAGGGAAACACACAGCACAGTTCTCATCCATGAAACACACTCTGTTTAGAGCAAGATGCACGCTCTTGCTTTCTAGAGTCTTAATAAGGCGGGAAACGTTATGTGCTCACAAGAAAAGAACCGTGTTTCCTACACACACGGACGATATCTAGTTCAACTCAGCTTCTGAAACTGATGCAAATCACAGGTCCTATAACATCCAATGCTTTTCAGTTAAGAGCGAGAATCGTGTGAGCTTTGTGAACGATGTAGCTTCCTTTGTGCTGAAAAGTGAGTGTGTTTACCTGAAACGAAGTCTTGCTTGTAGGAAGACACAGAGCCTGGCATTGAACTCCGTTTCTGAAGGGAAACACAAAGCACAGTGCTCATCCATGAAACACACTCTGCTTTAGAGCCAGAAGCACGCTCTTTCTTTCTAGATTCTCTAATAATGCGGGAAACGTGAGTGTGCTCAGAACAAAAGAACCGTGTTTCCTACACACACGGACCATATCTAGTTCAACTCTGCTTCAGAAACTGATACAAACCACAGGGCCTCTAACATCCAATGCTTTTCAGTTAAGAGCGACAAACGTGTGAGCTTCGTGAACGATGTAGCTTCATTTGAGATAATAGTGAGTGCGTTTTCCCCGAAACGAAGTCTTGATTTTAAAAGACAAAGAACCTGGCATTTAACTCCGTTTCTGAAGGGAAACACACAGCACCGTGCTCATCCATGAACCACACTCTGCTTTAGAGCCAGAAGCACGCTCTTGCTTTCTACAGTCTCGAATAAGGCGGGAAACGTTAGTGTGCTCAGAACAAAAGAACCGTGTTTCCTACACACACGGACCATATCTAGTTCAACTCTGCTTCTGAAACTGATACGAACCACTGGTCCTCTAACATCCAATGCTTTTCAGTTAAGAGCGAGAAACGTGTGAGCTTCGTGAACGATGTAGCTTCATTTGAGATTATAGTGAGTGCGTTTACCCGAAACAAATTCTTGATTGTAAAAGACAAAGAACCTGGCATTGATCTCCGTTTCTGAAGGGAAACACACAGCACAGTTCTCATCCATGAAACACACTCTGCTTTAGAGCAAGATGCACGCTCTGCCTTTCTAGAGTCTCTAATAAGGCAGGAAACGTGAGTGTGCTCAGAACAAAAGAACCGTGTTTCCTACACACATTGACCATATCTAGTTCAACTCTGCTTCTGAAACTGATACAAACCACAGGGCCTCTAACATCCAATGCTTTTCAGTTAAGAGCAAAAAACGTGAGAGCTTCGTGACTATGTAGCTTCGTTTGAGATGAAAAGTGAGGGCGTTTACCTGAAAAAAAGTCTTGCTTGTAGGAAGACACAGAGCCTGGCATTGATCTCCGTATCTGAAGGGAAACACACAGCACAGTTCTCATCCATGAAACACACTCTGCTTTAGAGCAAGAAGCACGCTCTTGCTTTCTAGAGTCTCTAATAAGGCGGGAAACGTGAGTGTGCTCAGAACAATAGATCCATGTTTCCTACACACACGGACCATATCTAGTTCAACTCTGCTTCTGAAACTGATACAAACCACTGGTCCTCTAACATCCAATGCTTTTCAGTTAAGAGCGAGAAACGTGTGAGCTTCCTGAACGATGTAGCTTTTTTTGGGCTGAAAGTGACAGCGTTTACCTGAAAAGAAATCTTGTTTGTAGGAAGACACAGAGCCTGGCATTTAACTCCGTTTCTGAAGGGAAACACACAGCACAGTGCTCATCCATGAAACACACTCTGCTTTAGAGCCAGAAGCAAACTTGCTTTCTAGAGTCTCGAATAAGGCGGGAAACGTGAGTGTGCTCAGAACAAAAGAACCGTGTTTCCTACACACACGGACCATATCTAGTTCAACTCTGCTTCAGAAACTGATACAATCCACATGGCCTCTAACATCCAATGCTTTTCAGTTAAGAGCGAGAAACGTGTGAGCTTCGTGAACGATGTAGTTTCGTTTGAGCTGAAAGTGAGTTCTTATACCCGAAACGAAGTCTTGATTGTAAAAGACACAGTGCCTGGCATTTAACTCCGTTTCTGAAGGGAAATACACAGCACAGTGCTCATCCATGAAACACACTCTGCTTTAGAGCCAGAAGAACGCTCTTGCTTTCTAGTGTCTCTAAGAAGGCGGGAAACGTGAGTGTGCTCAGAACAAAAGAACCGTGTTTCCTACACACACGGACCATATCTAGTTCAACTCTGCTTCAGAAACTGATACAAACCACAGGGCCTCTAACATCCAATGCTTTTCAGTTAAGGGCGAGAAACGTGTGAGCTTCCTGAACAATGTAGCTTTGTTTGAGCTGAAAAGTGACAGCTTTTACCTGAAAAGAAGTCTTGTTTGTAGGAAGACACAGAGCCTGGCATTTAACTCCGTTTCTGAAGGGAAACACACAGCACAGTGCTCATCCATGAAACACACTCTGCTTTAGAGCCAGAAGCACGCTCTTGCTTTCTAGAGTCTCGAATAAGGCGGGAAACGTGAGTGTGCTCAGAACAAAAGAACCGTGTTTCCTACACACACGGATCATATCTAGTTCAACTCTGCTTCAGAAACTGATACAAACCACAGGGCCTCTAACATCCAATGCTTTTCAGTTAAGAGCGAAAAACGTGAGAGCTTCGTGAACTATGTAGCTTCGTTTGAGCTGAAAAGTGAGGGCGTTTACCTGAAAAAAAGTCTTGCTTGTAGGAAGACACAGATCCTGGCATTGATCTCCGTATCTGAAGGGAAACACACAGCACAGTTCTCATCCATGAAACACACTCAGTTTAGAGCAAGATGCACGCTCTTGCTTTCTAGAGTCTCTAATAAGGCGGGAAACGTTAGTGGGCTCACTAAAAAAGAACAGTGTTTCCTACACACACGGACCATATCTAGTTCAACTCTGCTTCTGAAACTGATACAAACCACTGGTCCTCTAACATCCAATGCTTTTCAGTTAAGAGCGAGAAACGTGTGAGCTTCGTGAACGATGTAGCTTTGTTTGAGCTGAAAGTGAGTTCTTATACCCGAAACGAAGTCTTGATTGTAAAAGACAAGGTGTCTGGTATTTAACTCCGTTTCTGAAGGGAAACACACATCACAGTTCTCATCCATGAAACACACTCTGCTTTAGAGCAAGAAGCACGCTCTTGCTTTCTAGAGTCTCTAATAAGGCGGGAAACGTGAGTGTGCTCAGAACAATAGATCCATGTTTCCTACACACACGGACCATATCTAGTTCAACTCTGCTTCTGAAACTGATACAAACCACTGGTCCTCTAACATCCAATGCTTTTCAGTTAAGAGCGAGAAACGTGTGAGCTCCCTGTACGATGTAGCTTTTTTTGGGCTGAAAGTGACAGCGTTTACCTGAAAAGAAATCTTGTTTGTAGGAAGACACAGAGCCTGGCATTTAACTCCGTTTCTGAAGGGAAACACACAGCACAGTGCTCATCCATGAAACACACTCTGCTTTAGAGCCAGAAGCAAACTTGCTTTCTAGAGTCTCGAATAAGGCGGGAAACGTGAGTGTGCTCAGAACAAAAGAACCGTGTTTCCAACACACACGGACCATATCTAGTTCAACTCTGCTTCAGAAACTGATACAATCCACATGGCCTCTAACATCCAATGCTTTTCAGTTAAGAGCGAGAAACGTGTGAGCTTCGTGAACGATGTAGCTTCGTTTGAGCTGAAAGTGAGTTCTTATACCCGAAACGAAGTCTTGATTGTAAAAGACACAGTGCCTGGCATTTAACTCCGTTTCTGAAGGGAAATACACAGCACAGTGCTCATCCATGAAACACACTCTGCTTTAGAGCCAGAAGAACGCTCTTGCTTTCTAGTGTCTCGAATAAGGCGGGAAACGTGAGTGTGCTCAGAACAAAAGAACCGTGTTTCCTACACACACGGACCATATCTAGTTCAACTCTGCTTCAGAAACTGATACAAACCACAGGGCCTCTAACATCCAATGCTTTTCAGTTAAGGGCGAGAAACGTGTGAGCTTCCTGAACGATGTAGCTTTGTTTGAGCTGAAAAGTGACAGCGTTTACCTGAAACGAAGTCTTGTTTGTAGGAAGACACAGAGCCTGGCATTTAACTCAGTTTCTGAAGGGAAACACACAGCACAGTGCTCATCCATGAAACACACTCTGCTTTAGAGCCAGAAGCAAACTTGCTTTCTAGAGTCTCGAATAAGGCGGGAAACGTGAGTGTGCTCAGAACAAAAGAACCGTGTTTCCTACACACACGGACCATATCTAGTTCAACTCTGCTTCAGAAACTGATACATTCCACATGTCCTCTAACATCCAATGCTTTTCAGTTAAGAGCGAGAAACGTGTGAGCTTCGTGAACGATGTAGCTTCGTTTGAGCTGAAAGTGAGTTCTTATACCCGAAACGAAGTCTTGATTGTAAAAGACACAGTGCCTGGCAATTAACTCCGTTTCTGAAGGGAAATACACAGCACAGTGCTCATCCATGAAACACACTCTGCTTTAGAGCCAGAAGAACGCTCTTGCTTTCTAGTGTCTCGAATAAGGCGGGAAACGTGAGTGTGCTCAGAAGAAAAGAACCGTGTTTCCTACACACACGGACCATATCTAGTTCAACTCTGCGTCAGAAACTGATACAAACCACAGGGCCTCTAACATCCAATGCTTTTCAGTTAAGAGCGAAAAACGTGAGAGCTTCGTGAACTATGTAGCTTCGTTTGAGATGATAGTGAGTGCGTTTACCAGAAACGAAGTCTTGATTATAAAAGACAAAGAACATGGCATTTAACTCCGTTTCTGAAGGGAAACACACAGCACAGTTCTCATCCATGAAACACACTCTGCTGTAGAGCAAGAAGCATGCTCTTGCTTTCTAGACTCTATAATAAGGTGGGAAACGTGAGTGGGCTCAGAACAAACGATCCATGTTTCCTACACACACGGACCATATCTAGTTCAACTCTGCTTCTGAAAGTGATACAAACAACAGTTCCTCTAACATCCAATGCTTTTTAAATAAGAGCAAGAAATGTGTGAGCTTCATGAACGATGTAGCTTCGTTTGAGCTGAAAAGTGAGGGCGTTTACCTGAAAAGAAGTCTTGCTTGTAGGAAGACACAGAGCCTGGCATTGATCTCCGTATCTGTAGGGAAACACATAGCACAGTTCTCATCGATGAAACACACTCTGTTTAGAGCAAGATGCACGCTCTTGCTTTCTAGAGTCTCTAATAAGGCTGGAAACGTGAGTGGGCTCAGAACAAAAGAACCGTGTTTCCTACACACACGGACCATACCTAGTTCAACTCTACTTCTGAAACTGATACGAACCACTGGTCCTCTAACATCCAATGATTTTCAGTTAAGAGCGAGAAACGTGTGAGCTTCGTGAACGATGTAGCTTCGTTTGAGCTGAAAGTGAGTTCTTATACCCGAAACGAAGTCTTGATTGTAAAAGACACAGTGCCTGGCAATTAACTCCGTTTCTGAAGGGAAATACACAGCACAGTGCTCATCCATGAAACACACTCTGCTTTAGAGCCAGAAGAACGCTCTTGCTTTCTAGTGTCTCGAATAAGGCGGGAAACGTGAGTGTGCTCAGAAGAAAAGAACCGTGTTTCCTACACACACGGACCATATCTAGTTCAACTCTGCGTCAGAAACTGATACAAACCACAGGGCCTCTAACATCCAATGCTTTTCAGTTAAGAGCGAAAAACGTGAGAGCTTCGTGAACTATGTAGCTTCGTTTGAGATGATAGTGAGTGCGTTTACCAGAAACGAAGTCTTGATTATAAAAGACAAAGAACATGGCATTTAACTCCGTTTCTGAAGGGAAACACACAGCACAGTTCTCATCCATGAAACACACTCTGCTGTAGAGCAAGAAGCATGCTCTTGCTTTCTAGACTCTATAATAAGGTGGGAAACGTGAGTGGGCTCAGAACAAACGATCCATGTTTCCTACACACACGGACCATATCTAGTTCAACTCTGCTTCTGAAAGTGATACAAACAACAGTTCCTCTAACATCCAATGCTTTTTAAATAAGAGCAAGAAATGTGTGAGCTTCATGAACGATGTAGCTTCGTTTGAGCTGAAAAGTGAGGGCGTTTACCTGAAAAGAAGTCTTGCTTGTAGGAAGACACAGAGCCTGGCATTGATCTCCGTATCTGTAGGGAAACACATAGCACAGTTCTCATCGATGAAACACACTCTGTTTAGAGCAAGATGCACGCTCTTGCTTTCTAGAGTCTCTAATAAGGCTGGAAACGTGAGTGGGCTCAGAACAAAAGAACCGTGTTTCCTACACACACGGACCATACCTAGTTCAACTCTACTTCTGAAACTGATACGAACCACTGGTCCTCTAACATCCAATGATTTTCAGTTAAGAGCGAGAAACGTGTGAGCTTCGTGAACGATGTAGCTTCGTTTGAGCAGAAAGTGAGTTCTTATACCCGAAACGAAGTCTTGATTGTAAAAGACACAGTGCCTGGCATTTAACTCCGTGTCTGAAGAGAAACACACATCACAGTTCTCATCCATGAAACACACTCTGCATTAGAGCAAGAAGCACACTCTTGCTTTCTAGAGTCTCTAAGAAGGCGGGAAACGTGAGTGTGCTCAGAACAAAAGAACCGTGTTTCCTACACACACGGACCATATCTAGTTCAACTCTGCTTCTGAAACTGATACAAACCACAGTTCCTCTAACATCCAATGCTTTTCAAATAAGAGCAAGAAACGTGTGAGCTTCATGAACGATGTAGCTTCGTTTGAGTTGAAAAGTGAGGGCGTTTACCTGAAAAGAAGTCTTGCTTGTAGGAAGACACAGAGCCTGGCATTGATCTCCGTATCTGAAGGGAAACACACTGCACAGTTCTCATCCATGAAACACACTCTGTTTAGAGCAAGATGCACGCTCTTGCTTTCTAGAGTCTAATAAGGCGGAAAACGTGAGTGTGCTCAGAACATAAGAACCGTGTTTCCTACACACATTGACCATATCTAGTTCAACTCTGCTTCTGAAACTGATACAAACCACAGTTCCTCTAACATCCAATGCTTTTCAAATAAGAGCAAGAAACGTGTGAGCTTCATGAACGATGTAGCTTCGTTTGAGCTGAAAAGTGAGGGCGTTTACCTAAAAAGAAGTCTTGCTTGTAGGAAGACACAGAGCCTGGCATTGATCTCCGTATCTGAAGGGAAACACACTGCACAGTTCTCATCCATGAAACACACTCTGCTTTAGAGCCAGAAGCACGCTCTTGCTTTCTAGAGTCTCGAATAAGGCGGGAAACGTGAGTGTGCTCAGAAGAAAAGAACCGTGTTTCCTACACACACGGACCATATCTAGTTCAACTCTGCTTCTGAAACTGATACAAACCACAGGGCCTCTAACATCCAATGCTTTTCAGTTAAGAGCGAAAAACGTGAGAGCTTCGTGAACTATGTAGCTTCGTTTGAGATGATAGTGAGTGCGTTTACCAGAAACGAAGTCTTGATTATAAAAGACAAAGAACATGGCATTTAACTCCGTTTCTGAAGGGAAACACACAGCACAGTTCTCATCCATGAAACACACTCTGCTGTAGAGCAAGAAGCATGCTCTTGCTTTCTAGACTCTATAATAAGGTGGGAAACGTGAGTGGGCTCAGAACAAACGATCCATGTTTCCTACACACACGGACCATATCTAGTTCAACTCTGCTTCTGAAAGTGATACAAACAACAGTTCCTCTAACATCCAATGCTTTTTAAATAAGAGCAAGAAATGTGTGAGCTTCATGAACGATGTAGCTTCGTTTGAGCTGAAAAGTGAGGGCGTTTAACTGAAAAGAAGTCTTGCTTGTAGGAAGACACAGAGCCTGGCATTGATCTCCGTATCTGTAGGGAAACACATAGCACAGTTCTCATCGATGAAACACACTCTGTTTAGAGCAAGATGCACGCTCTTGCTTTCTAGAGTCTCTAATAAGGCTGGAAACGTGAGTGGGCTCAGAACAAAAGAACCGTGTTTCCTACACACACGGACCATACCTAGTTCAACTCTACTTCTGAAACTGATACGAACCACTGGTCCTCTAACATCCAATGATTTTCAGTTAAGAGCGAGAAACGTGTGAGCTTCGTGAACGATGTAGCTTCGTTTGAGCAGAAAGTGAGTTCTTATACCCGAAACGAAGTCTTGATTGTAAAAGACACAGTGCCTGGCATTTAACTCCGTTTCTGAAGAGAAACACACATCACAGTTCTCATCCATGAAACACACTCTGCATTAGAGCAAGAAGCACACTCTTGCTTTCTAGAGTCTCTAAGAAGGCGGGAAACGTGAGTGTGCTCAGAACAAAAGAACCGTGTTTCCTACACACACGGACCATATCTAGTTCAACTCTGCTTCTGAAACTGATACAAACCACAGTTCCTCTAACATCCAATGCTTTTCAAATAAGAGCAAGAAACGTGTGAGCTTCATGAACGATGTAGCTTCGTTTGAGTTGAAAAGTGAGGGCGTTTACCTGAAAAGAAGTCTTGCTTGTAGGAAGACACAGAGCCTGGCATTGATCTCCGTATCTGAAGGGAAACACACTGCACAGTTCTCATCCATGAAACACACTCTGTTTAGAGCAAGATGCACGCTCTTGCTTTCTAGAGTCTAATAAGGCGGAAAACGTGAGTGTGCTCAGAACATAAGAACCGTGTTTCCTACACACATTGACCATATCTAGTTCAACTCTGCTTCTGAAACTGATACAAACCACAGTTCCTCTAACATCCAATGCTTTTCAAATAAGAGCAAGAAACGTGTGAGCTTCATGAACGATGTAGCTTCGTTTGAGCTGAAAAGTGAGGGCGTTTACCTAAAAAGAAGTCTTGCTTGTAGGAAGACACAGAGCCTGGCATTGATCTCCGTATCTGAAGGGAAACACACTGCACAGTTCTCATCCATGAAACACACTCTGCTTTAGAGCCAGAAGCACGCTCTTGCTTTCTAGAGTCTCGAATAAGGCGGAAAACGTGAGTGTGCTCAGAACAAAAGAACCGTGTTTCCTACACACACGGACCATACCTAGTTCAACTCTGCTTCTGAAACTGATACAAACCACTGGTCCTCTAACATCCAATGCTTTTCAGGTAAGAGCGAGAAACGTGTGAGCTTCGTGAACGATGTAGCTTCGTTTGAGCTGAAAGTGAGTTCTTATACCCGAAACGAAGTCATGATTGTAAAAGACACAGTGCCTGGCATTTAACTCCGTTTAAGAAGGGAAACACACAGCACAGTGCTTATCCATGAAACACACTCTGCTATAGAGCCAGAAGCACGCTCATGCTTTCTAAAGTCTCAAATAAGGCGGAAAACGTGAGTGTGCTCAGAACATAAGAACCGTGTTTCCTACACACATTGACCATATCTAGTTCAACTCTGCTTCTGAAACTGATACAAACCACAGTTCCTCTAACATCCAATGCTTTTCAAATAAGAGCGAGAAACGTGTGAGCTTCGTGAACGATGTAGCACCATTTGAGATGATAGTGAGTGCGTTTACCCAAAACGAAGTCTTGATTGTAAAAGACAAAGAACATGGCATTTAACTCCGTTTCTGAAGGGCAACACACAGCACAGTTCTCATCCATGAAACACACTCTGCTTTAGAGCAAGAAGCATGCTCTTGCTTTCTAGAGTCTATAATAAGGCGGGAAACATGAGTGGGCTCAGAACAAATGATCCATGTTTCCTACACACACGGATGATATCTAGTTCCACTCTGCTTCTGAAACTGATGCAAACCACAGGTCCTCTAACATCCAATGCTTTTCAAATAAGAGCGAGAAACGTGTGAGCTTTCTGAACGATGTAGCTTCGTTTGAGCTGAAAAGTGAGGGCGTTTACCTGAAAAGAAGTCTTGCTTGTAGGAAGACACAGAGCCTGGCATTGAACTCCGTTTCTGAAGGGAAACACAAAGCACAGTGCTCATCCATGAAACACACTCTGCTTTAGAGCCAGAAGCACGCTCTTGCTTTCTAGAGTCTCGAATAAGGCGGGAAACGTGAGTGTGCTCAGAACAAAAGAACCGTGTTTCCTACACACACGGACCATATCTAGTTCAACTCTGCTTCAGAAACTGATACAATCCACATGGCCTCTAACATCCAATGCTTTTCAGTTAAGAGCGAAAAACGTGTGAGCTTCGTGATCTATGCAGCTTCGTTTGAGATGATAGTGAGTGCGTTTACCCGAAACGAAGTCTTGATTGTAAAAGACAAAGAACCTGGCATTTAACTCCGTTTCTGAAGGGAAACACACAGCACAGTTCTCATCCATGAAACACACTCTGTTTAGAGCAAGATGCACGCTCTTGCTTTCTAGAGTCTCTAATAAGGCGGGAAACGTGAGTGGGCTCAGAAAAAAAAGAACAGTGTTTCCTACACACACGGACCATATCTAGTTCAACTCTGCTTCTGAAACTGATACGAACCACTGGTCCTCTAACATCCAATGCTTTTCAGTTAAGAGCGAGAAACGCGTGAGCTTCGTGAACGATGTAGCTTTGTTTGAGCTGAAAGTGAGTTCTTATACCCGAAACGAAGTCTTGATTGTAAAAGACAAGGTGTCTGGTATTTAACTCCGTTTCTGAAGGGAAACACACATCACAGTTCTCATCCATGAAACACACTCTGCTTTAGAGCAAGAAGCACGCTCTTGCTTTCTAGAGTCTCTAATAAGGCGGGAAACGTGAGTGTGCGCAGAACAATAGATCCATGTTTCCTACACACACGGACCATATCTAGTTCAACTCTGCTTCTGAAACTGATACAAACCACTGGTCCTCTAACATCCAATGCTTTTCAGTTAAGAGCGAGAAACGTGTGAGCTTCCTGAACGATGTAGCTTTTTTTGGGCTGAAAGTGACAGCGTTTACCTGAAAAGAAATCTTGTTTGTAGGAAGACACAGAGCCTGGCATTTAACTCCATTTCTGAAGGGAAACACACAGCACAGTGCTCATCCATGAAACACACTCTGCTTTAGAGCCAGAAGCAAACTTGCTTTCTAGTGTCTCGAATAAGGCAGGAAACGTGAGTGTGCTCAGAACAAAAGAACCGTGTTTCCTACACACACGGACCATATCTAGTTCAACTCTGCTTCAGAAACTGATACAAACCACAGGGCCTCTAACATCCAATGCTTTTCAGTTAAGGGCGAGAAACGTGTGAGCTTCCTGAACGATGTAGCTTTGTTTGAGCTGAAAAGTGACAGCTTTTACCTGAAAAGAAGTCTTGTTTGTAGGAAGACACAGAGCCTGGCATTTAACTCCGTTTCTGAAGGGAAACACACAGCACAGTGCTCATCCATGAAACACACTCTGCTTTAGAGCCAGAAGCACGCTCTTTCTTTCTAGAGTCTCGAATAAGGCGGGAAACGTGAGTGTGCTCAGAACAAAAGAACCGTGTTTCCTACACACACGGACCATATCTAGTTCAACTCTGCTTCAGAAACTGATACAAACCACAGGGCCTCTAACATCCAATGCTTTTCAATTAAGAGCGAAAAACGTGAGAGCTTCGTGAAATATGTAGCTTCGTTTGAGATGATAGTGAGTGCGTTTACCCGAAACAAAGTCTTGATTGTAAAAGACAAAGAACCTGGCATTTAACTCCGTTTCTGAAGGGAAACACACAGCACAGTTCTCATCCATGAAACACACTCTGTTTAGAGCAAGATGCACGCTCTTGCTTTCTAGAGTCTTAATAAGGCGGGAAACGTTATGTGCTCACAAGAAAAGAACCGTGTTTCCTACACACACGGACCATATCTAGTTCAACTCAGCTTCTGAAACTGATGCAAATCACAGGTCCTCTAACATCCAATGCTTTTCAGTTAAGAGCGAGAATCGTGTGAGCTTTGTGAACGATGTAGCTTCCTTTGTGCTGAAAAGTGAGTGTGTTTACCTGAAACGAAGTCTTGCTTTTAGGAAGACACAGAGCCTGGCATTGAACTCCGTTTCTGAAGGGAAACACAAAGCACAGTGCTCATCCATGAAACACACTCTGCTTTAGAGCCAGAAGAACGCTCTTGCTTTCTAGTGTCTCGAATAAGGCGGGAAACGTGAGTGTGCTCAGAACAAAAGAACCGTGTTTCCTACACACACGGACCATATCTAGTTCAACTCTGCTTCAGAAACTGATACAAACCACAGGGCCTCTAACATCCAATGCTTTTCAGTTAAGAGCGAAAAACGTGAGAGCTTCGTGAACTATGTAGCTTCGTTTGAGATGATAGTGAGTGCGTTTACCCGAAACAAAGTCTTGATTGTAAAAGACAAAGAACCTGGCATTTAACTCCGTTTCTGAAGGGAAACACACAGCACAGTTCTCATCCATGAAACACACTCTGTTTAGAGCAAGATGCACGCTCTTGCTTTCTAGAGTCTTAATAAGGCGGGAAACGTTATGTGCTCACAAGAAAAGAACCGTGTTTCCTACACACACGGACGATATCTAGTTCAACTCAGCTTCTGAAACTGATGCAAATCACAGGTCCTATAACATCCAATGCTTTTCAGTTAAGAGCGAGAATCGTGTGAGCTTTGTGAACGATGTAGCTTCCTTTGTGCTGAAAAGTGAGTGTGTTTACCTGAAACGAAGTCTTGCTTGTAGGAAGACACAGAGCCTGGCATTGAACTCCGTTTCTGAAGGGAAACACAAAGCACAGTGCTCATCCATGAAACACACTCTGCTTTAGAGCCAGAAGCACGCTCTTTCTTTCTAGATTCTCTAATAATGCGGGAAACGTGAGTGTGCTCAGAACAAAAGAACCGTGTTTCCTACACACACGGACCATATCTAGTTCAACTCTGCTTCAGAAACTGATACAAACCACAGGGCCTCTAACATCCAATGCTTTTCAGTTAAGAGCGACAAACGTGTGAGCTTCGTGAACGATGTAGCTTCATTTGAGATAATAGTGAGTGCGTTTTCCCCGAAACGAAGTCTTGATTTTAAAAGACAAAGAACCTGGCATTTAACTCCGTTTCTGAAGGGAAACACACAGCACCGTGCTCATCCATGAACCACACTCTGCTTTAGAGCCAGAAGCACGCTCTTGCTTTCTACAGTCTAGAATAAGGCGGGAAACGTTAGTGTGCTCAGAACAAAAGAACCGTGTTTCCTACACACACGGACCATATCTAGTTCAACTCTGCTTCTGAAACTGATACGAACCACTGGTCCTCTAACATCCAATGCTTTTCAGTTAAGAGCGAGAAACGTGTGAGCTTCGTGAACGATGTAGCTTCATTTGAGATTATAGTGAGTGCGTTTACCCGAAACAAATTCTTGATTGTAAAAGACAAAGAACCTGGCATTGATCTCCGTTTCTGAAGGGAAACACACAGCACAGTTCTCATCCATGAAACACACTCTGCTTTAGAGCAAGATGCACGCTCTGCCTTTCTAGAGTCTCTAATAAGGCAGGAAACGTGAGTGTGCTCAGAACAAAAGAACCGTGTTTCCTACACACATTGACCATATCTAGTTCAACTCTGCTTCTGAAACTGATACAAACCACAGGGCCTCTAACATCCAATGCTTTTCAGTTAAGAGCAAAAAACGTGAGAGCTTCGTGACTATGTAGCTTCGTTTGAGATGAAAAGTGAGGGCGTTTACCTGAAAAAAAGTCTTGCTTGTAGGAAGACACAGAGCCTGGCATTGATCTCCGTATCTGAAGGGAAACACACAGCACAGTTCTCATCCATGAAACACACTCTGCTTTAGAGCAAGAAGCACGCTCTTGCTTTCTAGAGTCTCTAATAAGGCGGGAAACGTGAGTGTGCTCAGAACAATAGATCCATGTTTCCTACACACACGGACCATATCTAGTTCAACTCTGCTTCTGAAACTGATACAAACCACTGGTCCTCTAACATCCAATGCTTTTCAGTTAAGAGCGAGAAACGTGTGAGCTTCCTGAACGATGTAGCTTTTTTTGGGCTGAAAGTGACAGCGTTTACCTGAAAAGAAATCTTGTTTGTAGGAAGACACAGAGCCTGGCATTTAACTCCGTTTCTGAAGGGAAACACACAGCACAGTGCTCATCCATGAAACACACTCTGCTTTAGAGCCAGAAGCAAACTTGCTTTCTAGAGTCTCGAATAAGGCGGGAAACGTGAGTGTGCTCAGAACAAAAGAACCGTGTTTCCTACACACACGGACCATATCTAGTTCAACTCTGCTTCAGAAACTGATACAATCCACATGGCCTCTAACATCCAATGCTTTTCAGTTAAGAGCGAGAAACGTGTGAGCTTCGTGAACGATGTAGTTTCGTTTGAGCTGAAAGTGAGTTCTTATACCCGAAACGAAGTCTTGATTGTAAAAGACACAGTGCCTGGCATTTAACTCCGTTTCTGAAGGGAAATACACAGCACAGTGCTCATCCATGAAACACACTCTGCTTTAGAGCCAGAAGAACGCTCTTGCTTTCTAGTGTCTCTAAGAAGGCGGGAAACGTGAGTGTGCTCAGAACAAAAGAACCGTGTTTCCTACACACACGGACCATATCTAGTTCAACTCTGCTTCAGAAACTGATACAAACCACAGGGCCTCTAACATCCAATGCTTTTCAGTTAAGGGCGAGAAACGTGTGAGCTTCCTGAACAATGTAGCTTTGTTTGAGCTGAAAAGTGACAGCTTTTACCTGAAAAGAAGTCTTGTTTGTAGGAAGACACAGAGCCTGGCATTTAACTCCGTTTCTGAAGGGAAACACACAGCACAGTGCTCATCCATGAAACACACTCTGCTTTAGAGCCAGAAGCACGCTCTTGCTTTCTAGAGTCTCGAATAAGGCGGGAAACGTGAGTGTGCTCAGAACAAAAGAACCGTGTTTCCTACACACACGGATCATATCTAGTTCAACTCTGCTTCAGAAACTGATACAAACCACAGGGCCTCTAACATCCAATGCTTTTCAGTTAAGAGCGAAAAACGTGAGAGCTTCGTGAACTATGTAGCTTCGTTTGAGCTGAAAAGTGAGGGCGTTTACCTGAAAAAAAGTCTTGCTTGTAGGAAGACACAGATCCTGGCATTGATCTCCGTATCTGAAGGGAAACACACAGCACAGTTCTCATCCATGAAACACACTCAGTTTAGAGCAAGATGCACGCTCTTGCTTTCTAGAGTCTCTAATAAGGCGGGAAACGTTAGTGGGCTCACTAAAAAAGAACAGTGTTTCCTACACACACGGACCATATCTAGTTCAACTCTGCTTCTGAAACTGATACAAACCACTGGTCCTCTAACATCCAATGCTTTTCAGTTAAGAGCGAGAAACGTGTGAGCTTCGTGAACGATGTAGCTTTGTTTGAGCTGAAAGTGAGTTCTTATACCCGAAACGAAGTCTTGATTGTAAAAGACAAGGTGTCTGGTATTTAACTCCGTTTCTGAAGGGAAACACACATCACAGTTCTCATCCATGAAACACACTCTGCTTTAGAGCAAGAAGCACGCTCTTGCTTTCTAGAGTCTCTAATAAGGCGGGAAACGTGAGTGTGCTCAGAACAATAGATCCATGTTTCCTACACACACGGACCATATCTAGTTCAACTCTGCTTCTGAAACTGATACAAACCACTGGTCCTCTAACATCCAATGCTTTTCAGTTAAGAGCGAGAAACGTGTGAGCTCCCTGTACGATGTAGCTTTTTTTGGGCTGAAAGTGACAGCGTTTACCTGAAAAGAAATCTTGTTTGTAGGAAGACACAGAGCCTGGCATTTAACTCCGTTTCTGAAGGGAAACACACAGCACAGTGCTCATCCATGAAACACACTCTGCTTTAGAGCCAGAAGCAAACTTGCTTTCTAGAGTCTCGAATAAGGCGGGAAACGTGAGTGTGCTCAGAACAAAAGAACCGTGTTTCCAACACACACGGACCATATCTAGTTCAACTCTGCTTCAGAAACTGATACAATCCACATGGCCTCTAACATCCAATGCTTTTCAGTTAAGAGCGAGAAACGTGTGAGCTTCGTGAACGATGTAGCTTCGTTTGAGCTGAAAGTGAGTTCTTATACCCGAAACGAAGTCTTGATTGTAAAAGACACAGTGCCTGGCATTTAACTCCGTTTCTGAAGGGAAATACACAGCACAGTGCTCATCCATGAAACACACTCTGCTTTAGAGCCAGAAGAACGCTCTTGCTTTCTAGTGTCTCGAATAAGGCGGGAAACGTGAGTGTGCTCAGAACAAAAGAACCGTGTTTCCTACACACACGGACCATATCTAGTTCAACTCTGCTTCAGAAACTGATACAAACCACAGGGCCTCTAACATCCAATGCTTTTCAGTTAAGGGCGAGAAACGTGTGAGCTTCCTGAACGATGTAGCTTTGTTTGAGCTGAAAAGTGACAGCGTTTACCTGAAACGAAGTCTTGTTTGTAGGAAGACACAGAGCCTGGCATTTAACTCAGTTTCTGAAGGGAAACACACAGCACAGTGCTCATCCATGAAACACACTCTGCTTTAGAGCCAGAAGCAAACTTGCTTTCTAGAGTCTCGAATAAGGCGGGAAACGTGAGTGTGCTCAGAACAAAAGAACCGTGTTTCCTACACACACGGACCATATCTAGTTCAACTCTGCTTCAGAAACTGATACATTCCACATGTCCTCTAACATCCAATGCTTTTCAGTTAAGAGCGAGAAACGTGTGAGCTTCGTGAACGATGTAGCTTCGTTTGAGCTGAAAGTGAGTTCTTATACCCGAAACGAAGTCTTGATTGTAAAAGACACAGTGCCTGGCAATTAACTCCGTTTCTGAAGGGAAATACACAGCACAGTGCTCATCCATGAAACACACTCTGCTTTAGAGCCAGAAGAACGCTCTTGCTTTCTAGTGTCTCGAATAAGGCGGGAAACGTGAGTGTGCTCAGAAGAAAAGAACCGTGTTTCCTACACACACGGACCATATCTAGTTCAACTCTGCGTCAGAAACTGATACAAACCACAGGGCCTCTAACATCCAATGCTTTTCAGTTAAGAGCGAAAAACGTGAGAGCTTCGTGAACTATGTAGCTTCGTTTGAGATGATAGTGAGTGCGTTTACCAGAAACGAAGTCTTGATTATAAAAGACAAAGAACATGGCATTTAACTCCGTTTCTGAAGGGAAACACACAGCACAGTTCTCATCCATGAAACACACTCTGCTGTAGAGCAAGAAGCATGCTCTTGCTTTCTAGACTCTATAATAAGGTGGGAAACGTGAGTGGGCTCAGAACAAACGATCCATGTTTCCTACACACACGGACCATATCTAGTTCAACTCTGCTTCTGAAAGTGATACAAACAACAGTTCCTCTAACATCCAATGCTTTTTAAATAAGAGCAAGAAATGTGTGAGCTTCATGAACGATGTAGCTTCGTTTGAGCTGAAAAGTGAGGGCGTTTACCTGAAAAGAAGTCTTGCTTGTAGGAAGACACAGAGCCTGGCATTGATCTCCGTATCTGTAGGGAAACACATAGCACAGTTCTCATCGATGAAACACACTCTGTTTAGAGCAAGATGCACGCTCTTGCTTTCTAGAGTCTCTAATAAGGCTGGAAACGTGAGTGGGCTCAGAACAAAAGAACCGTGTTTCCTACACACACGGACCATACCTAGTTCAACTCTACTTCTGAAACTGATACGAACCACTGGTCCTCTAACATCCAATGATTTTCAGTTAAGAGCGAGAAACGTGTGAGCTTCGTGAACGATGTAGCTTCGTTTGAGCTGAAAGTGAGTTCTTATACCCGAAACGAAGTCTTGATTGTAAAAGACACAGTGCCTGGCAATTAACTCCGTTTCTGAAGGGAAATACACAGCACAGTGCTCATCCATGAAACACACTCTGCTTTAGAGCCAGAAGAACGCTCTTGCTTTCTAGTGTCTCGAATAAGGCGGGAAACGTGAGTGTGCTCAGAAGAAAAGAACCGTGTTTCCTACACACACGGACCATATCTAGTTCAACTCTGCGTCAGAAACTGATACAAACCACAGGGCCTCTAACATCCAATGCTTTTCAGTTAAGAGCGAAAAACGTGAGAGCTTCGTGAACTATGTAGCTTCGTTTGAGATGATAGTGAGTGCGTTTACCAGAAACGAAGTCTTGATTATAAAAGACAAAGAACATGGCATTTAACTCCGTTTCTGAAGGGAAACACACAGCACAGTTCTCATCCATGAAACACACTCTGCTGTAGAGCAAGAAGCATGCTCTTGCTTTCTAGACTCTATAATAAGGTGGGAAACGTGAGTGGGCTCAGAACAAACGATCCATGTTTCCTACACACACGGACCATATCTAGTTCAACTCTGCTTCTGAAAGTGATACAAACAACAGTTCCTCTAACATCCAATGCTTTTTAAATAAGAGCAAGAAATGTGTGAGCTTCATGAACGATGTAGCTTCGTTTGAGCTGAAAAGTGAGGGCGTTTACCTGAAAAGAAGTCTTGCTTGTAGGAAGACACAGAGCCTGGCATTGATCTCCGTATCTGTAGGGAAACACATAGCACAGTTCTCATCGATGAAACACACTCTGTTTAGAGCAAGATGCACGCTCTTGCTTTCTAGAGTCTCTAATAAGGCTGGAAACGTGAGTGGGCTCAGAACAAAAGAACCGTGTTTCCTACACACACGGACCATACCTAGTTCAACTCTACTTCTGAAACTGATACGAACCACTGGTCCTCTAACATCCAATGATTTTCAGTTAAGAGCGAGAAACGTGTGAGCTTCGTGAACGATGTAGCTTCGTTTGAGCAGAAAGTGAGTTCTTATACCCGAAACGAAGTCTTGATTGTAAAAGACACAGTGCCTGGCATTTAACTCCGTGTCTGAAGAGAAACACACATCACAGTTCTCATCCATGAAACACACTCTGCATTAGAGCAAGAAGCACACTCTTGCTTTCTAGAGTCTCTAAGAAGGCGGGAAACGTGAGTGTGCTCAGAACAAAAGAACCGTGTTTCCTACACACACGGACCATATCTAGTTCAACTCTGCTTCTGAAACTGATACAAACCACAGTTCCTCTAACATCCAATGCTTTTCAAATAAGAGCAAGAAACGTGTGAGCTTCATGAACGATGTAGCTTCGTTTGAGTTGAAAAGTGAGGGCGTTTACCTGAAAAGAAGTCTTGCTTGTAGGAAGACACAGAGCCTGGCATTGATCTCCGTATCTGAAGGGAAACACACTGCACAGTTCTCATCCATGAAACACACTCTGTTTAGAGCAAGATGCACGCTCTTGCTTTCTAGAGTCTAATAAGGCGGAAAACGTGAGTGTGCTCAGAACATAAGAACCGTGTTTCCTACACACATTGACCATATCTAGTTCAACTCTGCTTCTGAAACTGATACAAACCACAGTTCCTCTAACATCCAATGCTTTTCAAATAAGAGCAAGAAACGTGTGAGCTTCATGAACGATGTAGCTTCGTTTGAGCTGAAAAGTGAGGGCGTTTACCTAAAAAGAAGTCTTGCTTGTAGGAAGACACAGAGCCTGGCATTGATCTCCGTATCTGAAGGGAAACACACTGCACAGTTCTCATCCATGAAACACACTCTGCTTTAGAGCCAGAAGCACGCTCTTGCTTTCTAGAGTCTCGAATAAGGCGGGAAACGTGAGTGTGCTCAGAAGAAAAGAACCGTGTTTCCTACACACACGGACCATATCTAGTTCAACTCTGCTTCTGAAACTGATACAAACCACAGGGCCTCTAACATCCAATGCTTTTCAGTTAAGAGCGAAAAACGTGAGAGCTTCGTGAACTATGTAGCTTCGTTTGAGATGATAGTGAGTGCGTTTACCAGAAACGAAGTCTTGATTATAAAAGACAAAGAACATGGCATTTAACTCCGTTTCTGAAGGGAAACACACAGCACAGTTCTCATCCATGAAACACACTCTGCTGTAGAGCAAGAAGCATGCTCTTGCTTTCTAGACTCTATAATAAGGTGGGAAACGTGAGTGGGCTCAGAACAAACGATCCATGTTTCCTACACACACGGACCATATCTAGTTCAACTCTGCTTCTGAAAGTGATACAAACAACAGTTCCTCTAACATCCAATGCTTTTTAAATAAGAGCAAGAAATGTGTGAGCTTCATGAACGATGTAGCTTCGTTTGAGCTGAAAAGTGAGGGCGTTTAACTGAAAAGAAGTCTTGCTTGTAGGAAGACACAGAGCCTGGCATTGATCTCCGTATCTGTAGGGAAACACATAGCACAGTTCTCATCGATGAAACACACTCTGTTTAGAGCAAGATGCACGCTCTTGCTTTCTAGAGTCTCTAATAAGGCTGGAAACGTGAGTGGGCTCAGAACAAAAGAACCGTGTTTCCTACACACACGGACCATACCTAGTTCAACTCTACTTCTGAAACTGATACGAACCACTGGTCCTCTAACATCCAATGATTTTCAGTTAAGAGCGAGAAACGTGTGAGCTTCGTGAACGATGTAGCTTCGTTTGAGCAGAAAGTGAGTTCTTATACCCGAAACGAAGTCTTGATTGTAAAAGACACAGTGCCTGGCATTTAACTCCGTTTCTGAAGAGAAACACACATCACAGTTCTCATCCATGAAACACACTCTGCATTAGAGCAAGAAGCACACTCTTGCTTTCTAGAGTCTCTAAGAAGGCGGGAAACGTGAGTGTGCTCAGAACAAAAGAACCGTGTTTCCTACACACACGGACCATATCTAGTTCAACTCTGCTTCTGAAACTGATACAAACCACAGTTCCTCTAACATCCAATGCTTTTCAAATAAGAGCAAGAAACGTGTGAGCTTCATGAACGATGTAGCTTCGTTTGAGTTGAAAAGTGAGGGCGTTTACCTGAAAAGAAGTCTTGCTTGTAGGAAGACACAGAGCCTGGCATTGATCTCCGTATCTGAAGGGAAACACACTGCACAGTTCTCATCCATGAAACACACTCTGTTTAGAGCAAGATGCACGCTCTTGCTTTCTAGAGTCTAATAAGGCGGAAAACGTGAGTGTGCTCAGAACATAAGAACCGTGTTTCCTACACACATTGACCATATCTAGTTCAACTCTGCTTCTGAAACTGATACAAACCACAGTTCCTCTAACATCCAATGCTTTTCAAATAAGAGCAAGAAACGTGTGAGCTTCATGAACGATGTAGCTTCGTTTGAGCTGAAAAGTGAGGGCGTTTACCTAAAAAGAAGTCTTGCTTGTAGGAAGACACAGAGCCTGGCATTGATCTCCGTATCTGAAGGGAAACACACTGCACAGTTCTCATCCATGAAACACACTCTGCTTTAGAGCCAGAAGCACGCTCTTGCTTTCTAGAGTCTCGAATAAGGCGGAAAACGTGAGTGTGCTCAGAACAAAAGAACCGTGTTTCCTACACACACGGACCATACCTAGTTCAACTCTGCTTCTGAAACTGATACAAACCACTGGTCCTCTAACATCCAATGCTTTTCAGGTAAGAGCGAGAAACGTGTGAGCTTCGTGAACGATGTAGCTTCGTTTGAGCTGAAAGTGAGTTCTTATACCCGAAACGAAGTCATGATTGTAAAAGACACAGTGCCTGGCATTTAACTCCGTTTAAGAAGGGAAACACACAGCACAGTGCTTATCCATGAAACACACTCTGCTATAGAGCCAGAAGCACGCTCATGCTTTCTAAAGTCTCAAATAAGGCGGAAAACGTGAGTGTGCTCAGAACATAAGAACCGTGTTTCCTACACACATTGACCATATCTAGTTCAACTCTGCTTCTGAAACTGATACAAACCACAGTTCCTCTAACATCCAATGCTTTTCAAATAAGAGCGAGAAACGTGTGAGCTTCGTGAACGATGTAGCACCATTTGAGATGATAGTGAGTGCGTTTACCCAAAACGAAGTCTTGATTGTAAAAGACAAAGAACATGGCATTTAACTCCGTTTCTGAAGGGCAACACACAGCACAGTTCTCATCCATGAAACACACTCTGCTTTAGAGCAAGAAGCATGCTCTTGCTTTCTAGAGTCTATAATAAGGCGGGAAACATGAGTGGGCTCAGAACAAATGATCCATGTTTCCTACACACACGGATGATATCTAGTTCCACTCTGCTTCTGAAACTGATGCAAACCACAGGTCCTCTAACATCCAATGCTTTTCAAATAAGAGCGAGAAACGTGTGAGCTTTCTGAACGATGTAGCTTCGTTTGAGCTGAAAAGTGAGGGCGTTTACCTGAAAAGAAGTCTTGCTTGTAGGAAGACACAGAGCCTGGCATTGAACTCCGTTTCTGAAGGGAAACACAAAGCACAGTGCTCATCCATGAAACACACTCTGCTTTAGAGCCAGAAGCACGCTCTTGCTTTCTAGAGTCTCGAATAAGGCGGGAAACGTGAGTGTGCTCAGAACAAAAGAACCGTGTTTCCTACACACACGGACCATATCTAGTTCAACTCTGCTTCAGAAACTGATACAATCCACATGGCCTCTAACATCCAATGCTTTTCAGTTAAGAGCGAAAAACGTGTGAGCTTCGTGATCTATGCAGCTTCGTTTGAGATGATAGTGAGTGCGTTTACCCGAAACGAAGTCTTGATTGTAAAAGACAAAGAACCTGGCATTTAACTCCGTTTCTGAAGGGAAACACACAGCACAGTTCTCATCCATGAAACACACTCTGTTTAGAGCAAGATGCACGCTCTTGCTTTCTAGAGTCTCTAATAAGGCGGGAAACGTGAGTGGGCTCAGAAAAAAAAGAACAGTGTTTCCTACACACACGGACCATATCTAGTTCAACTCTGCTTCTGAAACTGATACGAACCACTGGTCCTCTAACATCCAATGCTTTTCAGTTAAGAGCGAGAAACGTGTGAGCTTCGTGAACGATGTAGCTTTGTTTGAGCTGAAAGTGAGTTCTTATACCCGAAACGAAGTCTTGATTGTAAAAGACAAGGTGTCTGGTATTTAACTCCGTTTCTGAAGGGAAACACACATCACAGTTCTCATCCATGAAACACACTCTGCTTTAGAGCAAGAAGCACGCTCTTGCTTTCTAGAGTCTCTAATAAGGCGGGAAACGTGAGTGTGCTCAGAACAATAGATCCATGTTTCCTACACACACGGACCATATCTAGTTCAACTCTGCTTCTGAAACTGATACAAACCACTGGTCCTCTAACATCCAATGCTTTTCAGTTAAGAGCGAGAAACGTGTGAGCTTCCTGAACGATGTAGCTTTTTTTGGGCTGAAAGTGACAGCGTTTACCTGAAAAGAAATCTTGTTTGTAGGAAGACACAGAGCCTGGCATTTAACTCCATTTCTGAAGGGAAACACACAGCACAGTGCTCATCCATGAAACACACTCTGCTTTAGAGCCAGAAGCAAACTTGCTTTCTAGAGTCTCGAATAAGGCGGGAAACGTGAGTGTGCTCAGAACAAAAGAACCGTGTTTCCTACACACACGGACCATATCTAGTTCAACTCTGCTTCAGAAACTGATACAATCCACATGGCCTCTAACATCCAATGCTTTTCAGTTAAGAGCGAGAAACGTGTGAGCTTCGTGAACGATGTAGCTTCCTTTGAGCTGAAAGTGAGTTCTTATACCCGAAACGAAGTCTTGATTGTAAAAGACACAGTGCCTGGCATTTAACTCCGTTTCTGAAGGGAAATACACAGCACAGTGCTCATCCATGAAACACACTCTGCTTTAGAGCCAGAAGAACTCTCTTGCTTTCTAGTGTCTCGAATAAGGCAGGAAACGTGAGTGTGCTCAGAACAAAAAACCGTGTTTCCTACACACACGGACCATATCTAGTTCAACTCTGCTTCAGAAACTGATACAAACCACAGGGCCTCTAACATCCAATGCTTTTCAGTTAAGGGCGAGAAACGTGTGAGCTTCCTGAACGATGTAGCTTTGTTTGAGCTGAAAAGTGACAGCTTTTACCTGAAAAGAAGTCTTGTTTGTAGGAAGACACAGAGCCTGGCATTTAACTCCGTTTCTGAAGGGAAACACACAGCACAGTGCTCATCCATGAAACACACTCTGCTTTAGAGCCAGAAGCACGCTCTTTCTTTCTAGAGTCTCGAATAAGGCGGGAAACGTGAGTGTGCTCAGAACAAAAGAACCGTGTTTCCTACACACACGGACCATATCTAGTTCAACTCTGCTTCAGAAACTGATACAAACCACAGGGCCTCTAACATCCAATGCTTTTCAATTAAGAGCGAAAAACGTGAGAGCTTCGTGAAATATGTAGCTTCGTTTGAGATGATAGTGAGTGCGTTTACCCGAAACAAAGTCTTGATTGTAAAAGACAAAGAACCTGGCATTTAACTCCGTTTCTGAAGGGAAACACACAGCACAGTTCTCATCCATGAAACACACTCTGTTTAGAGCAAGATGCACGCTCTTGCTTTCTAGAGTCTTAATAAGGCGGGAAACGTTATGTGCTCACAAGAAAAGAACCGTGTTTCCTACACACACGGACCATATCTAGTTCAACTCAGCTTCTGAAACTGATGCAAATCACAGGTCCTCTAACATCCAATGCTTTTCAGTTAAGAGCGAGAATCGTGTGAGCTTTGTGAACGATGTAGCTTCCTTTGTGCTGAAAAGTGAGTGTGTTTACCTGAAACGAAGTCTTGCTTTTAGGAAGACACAGAGCCTGGCATTGAACTCCGTTTCTGAAGGGAAACACAAAGCACAGTGCTCATCCATGAAACACACTCTGCTTTAGAGCCAGAAGCACGCTCTTTCTTTCTAGAGTCTCGAATAAGGCGAGAAACGTGAGTGTGCTCAGAACAAAAGAACCGTGTTTCCTACACACACGGACCATATCTAGTTCAACTCTGCTTCAGAAACTGATACAATCCACATGGCCTCTAACATCCAATGCTTTTCAGTTAAGAGCGAAAAACGTGTGAGCTTCGTGATCTATGCAGCTTCGTTTGAGATGATAGTGAGTTCTTATACCCGAAACGAAGTCTTGATTGTAAAAGACAGAGTGCCTGGCATTTAACTCCGTTTCTGAAGGGAAATACACAGCACAGTGCTCATCCATGAAACACACTCTGCTTTAGAGCCAGAAGAACGCTCTTGCTTTCTAGTGTCTCGAATAAGGCGGGAAACGTGAGTGTGCTCAGAACAAAAGAACCGTGTTTCCTACACACACGGACCATATCTAGTTCAACTCTGCTTCAGAAACTGATACAAACCACAGGGCCTCTAACATCCAATGCTTTTCAGTTAAGAGCGAAAAACGTGAGAGCTTCGTGAACTATGTAGCTTCGTTTGAGATGATAGTGAGTGCGTTTACCCGAAACAAAGTCTTGATTGTAAAAGACAAAGAACCTGGCATTTAACTCCGTTTCTGAAGGGAAACACACAGCACAGTTCTCATCCATGAAACACACTCTGTTTAGAGCAAGATGCACGCTCTTGCTTTCTAGAGTCTTAATAAGGCGGGAAACGTTATGTGCTCACAAGAAAAGAACCGTGTTTCCTACACACACGGACGATATCTAGTTCAACTCAGCTTCTGAAACTGATGCAAATCACAGGTCCTATAACATCCAATGCTTTTCAGTTAAGAGCGAGAATCGTGTGAGCTTTGTGAACGATGTAGCTTCCTTTGTGCTGAAAAGTGAGTGTGTTTACCTGAAACGAAGTCTTGCTTGTAGGAAGACACAGAGCCTGGCATTGAACTCCGTTTCTGAAGGGAAACACAAAGCACAGTGCTCATCCATGAAACACACTCTGCTTTAGAGCCAGAAGCACGCTCTTTCTTTCTAGATTCTCTAATAATGCGGGAAACGTGAGTGTGCTCAGAACAAAAGAACCGTGTTTCCTACACACACGGACCATATCTAGTTCAACTCTGCTTCAGAAACTGATACAAACCACAGGGCCTCTAACATCCAATGCTTTTCAGTTAAGAGCGACAAACGTGTGAGCTTCGTGAATGATGTAGCTTCATTTGAGATAATAGTGAGTGCGTTTTCCCCGAAACGAAGTCTTGATTTTAAAAGACAAAGAACCTGGCATTTAACTCCGTTTCTGAAGGGAAACACACAGCACCGTGCTCATCCATGATCCACACTCTGCTTTAGAGCCAGAAGCACGCTCTTGCTTTCTACAGTCTCGAATAAGGCGGGAAACGTTAGTGTGCTCAGAACAAAAGAACCGTGTTTCCAACACACACGGACCATATCTAGTTCAACTCTGCTTCTGAAACTGATACGAACCACTGGTCCTCTAACATCCAATGCTTTTCAGTTAAGAGCGAGAAACGTGTGAGCTTCGTGAACGATGTAGCTTCGTTTGAGCTGAAAGTGAGTTCTTATACCTGAAACGAAGTCTTGATTGTAAAAGACACAGTGCCTGGCATTTAACTCCGTTTCTGAAGGGAAACACACATCACAGTTCTCATCCATGAAAGACACTCTGCTTTAGAGCAAGAAGCACGCTCTTGCTTTCTAGAGTCTCTAATAAGGCAGGAAACGTGAGTGTGCTCAGAACAAAAGAACCGTGTTTCCTACACACACGGACCATATCTAGTTCAACTCTGCTTCAGAAACTGATACAAACCACAGGGCCTCTAACATCCAATGCTTTTCAGTTAAGAGTGAGAAACGTGTGAGCTTCGTGAACGATGTAGCTTCATTTGAGATTATAGTGAGTGCGTTTACCCGAAACAAATTCTTGATTGTAAAAGACAAAGAACCTGGCATTGATCTCCGTTTCTGAAGGGAAACACACAGCACAGTTCTCATCCATGAAACACACTCTGCTTTAGAGCAAGATGCACGCTCTGCCTTTCTAGAGTCTCTAATAAGGCAGGAAACGTGAGTGTGCTCAGAACAAAAGAACCGTGTTTCCTACACACATTGACCATATCTAGTTCAACTCTGCTTCTGAAACTGATACAAACCACAGGGCCTCTAACATCCAATGCTTTTCAGTTAAGAGCAAAAAACGTGAGAGCTTCGTGAACTATGTAGCTTCGTTTGAGCTGAAAAGTGAGGGCGTTTACCTGAAAAAAAGTCTTGCTTGTAGGAAGACACAGAGCCTGGCATTGATCTCCGTATCTGAAGGGAAACACACAGCACAGTTCTCATCCATGAAACACACTCTGCTTTAGAGCAAGAAGCACGCTCTTGCTTTCTAGAGTCTCTAATAAGGCGGGAAACGTGAGTGTGCTCAGAACAATAGATCCATGTTTCCTACACACACGGACCATATCTAGTTCAACTCTGCTTCTGAAACTGATACAAACCACTGGTCCTCTAACATCCAATGCTTTTCAGTTAAGAGCGAGAAACGTGTGAGCTTCCTGAACGATGTAGCTTTTTTTGGGCTGAAAGTGACAGCATTTACCTGAAAAGAAATCTTGTTTGTAGGAAGACACAGAGCCTGGCATTTAACTCCGTTTCTGAAGGGAAACACACAGCACAGTGCTCATCCATGAAACACACTCTGCTTTAGAGCCAGAAGCAAACTTGCTTTCTAGAGTCTCGAATAAGGCGGGAAACGTGAGTGTGCTCAGAACAAAAGAACCGTGTTTCCTACACACACGGACCATATCTAGTTCAACTCTGCTTCAGAAACTGATACAATCCACATGGCCTCTAACATCCAATGCTTTTCAGTTAAGAGCGAGAAACGTGTGAGCTTCGTGAACGATGTAGTTTCGTTTGAGCTGAAAGTGAGTTCTTATACCCGAAACGAAGTCTTGATTGTAAAAGACACAGTGCCTGGCATTTAACTCCGTTTCTGAAGGGAAATACACAGCACAGTGCTCATCCATGAAACACACTCTGCTTTAGAGCCAGAAGAACGCTCTTGCTTTCTAGTGTCTCGAATAAGGCGGGAAACGTGAGTGTGCTCAGAACAAAAGAACCGTGTTTCCTACACACACGGACCATATCTAGTTCAACTCTGCTTCAGAAACTGATACAAACCACAGGGCCTCTAACATCCAATGCTTTTCAGTTAAGGGCGAGAAACGTGTGAGCTTCCTGAACAATGTAGCTTTGTTTGAGCTGAAAAGTGACAGCTTTTACCTGAAAAGAAGTCTTGTTTGTAGGAAGACACAGAGCCTGGCATTTAACTCCGTTTCTGAAGGGAAACACACAGCACAGTGCTCATCCATGAAACACACTCTGCTTTAGAGCCAGAAGCACGCTCTTGCTTTCTAGAGTCTCGAATAAGGCGGGAAACGTGAGTGTGCTCAGAACAAAAGAACCGTGTTTCCTACACACACGGATCATATCTAGTTCAACTCTGCTTCAGAAACTGATACAAACCACAGGGCCTCTAACATCCAATGCTTTTCAGTTAAGAGCGAAAAACGTGAGAGCTTCGTGAACTATGTAGCTTCGTTTGAGCTGAAAAGTGAGGGCGTTTACCTGAAAAAAAGTCTTGCTTGTAGGAAGACACAGATCCTGGCATTGATCTCCGTATCTGAAGGGAAACACACAGCACAGTTCTCATCCATGAAACACACTCAGTTTAGAGCAAGATGCACGCTCTTGCTTTCTAGAGTCTCTAATAAGGCGGGAAACGTTAGTGGGCTCACTAAAAAAGAACAGTGTTTCCTACACACACGGACCATATCTAGTTCAACTCTGCTTCTGAAACTGATACAAACCACTGGTCCTCTAACATCCAATGCTTTTCAGTTAAGAGCGAGAAACGTGTGAGCTTCGTGAACGATGTAGCTTTGTTTGAGCTGAAAGTGAGTTCTTATACCCGAAACGAAGTCTTGATTGTAAAAGACAAGGTGTCTGGTATTTAACTCCGTTTCTGAAGGGAAACACACATCACAGTTCTCATCCATGAAACACACTCTGCTTTAGAGCAAGAAGCACGCTCTTGCTTTCTAGAGTCTCTAATAAGGCGGGAAACGTGAGTGTGCTCAGAACAATAGATCCATGTTTCCTACACACACGGACCATATCTAGTTCAACTCTGCTTCTGAAACTGATACAAACCACTGGTCCTCTAACATCCAATGCTTTTCAGTTAAGAGCGAGAAACGTGTGAGCTCCCTGTACGATGTAGCTTTTTTTGGGCTGAAAGTGACAGCGTTTACCTGAAAAGAAATCTTGTTTGTAGGAAGACACAGAGCCTGGCATTTAACTCCGTTTCTGAAGGGAAACACACAGCACAGTGCTCATCCATGAAACACACTCTGCTTTAGAGCCAGAAGCAAACTTGCTTTCTAGAGTCTCGAATAAGGCGGGAAACGTGAGTGTGCTCAGAACAAAAGAACCGTGTTTCCTACACACACGGACCATATCTAGTTCAACTCTGCTTCAGAAACTGATACAATCCACATGGCCTCTAACATCCAATGCTTTTCAGTTAAGAGCGAGAAACGTGTGAGCTTCGTGAACGATGTAGCTTCGTTTGAGCTGAAAGTGAGTTCTTATACCCGAAACGAAGTCTTGATTGTAAAAGACACAGTGCCTGGCATTTAACTCCGTTTCTGAAGGGAAATACACAGCACAGTGCTCATCCATGAAACACACTCTGCTTTAGAGCCAGAAGAATGCTCTTGCTTTCTAGTGTCTCGAATAAGGCGGGAAACGTGAGTGTGCTCAGAACAAAAGAACCGTGTTTCCTACACACACGGACCATATCTAGTTCAACTCTGCTTCAGAAACTGATACAAACCACAGGGCCTCTAACATCCAATGCTTTTCAGTTAAGGGCGAGAAACGTGTGAGCTTCCTGAACGATGTAGCTTTGTTTGAGCTGAAAAGTGACAGCGTTTACCTGAAACGAAGTCTTGTTTGTAGGAAGACACAGAGCCTGGCATTTAACTCAGTTTCTGAAGGGAAACACACAGAACAGTGCTCATCCATGAAACACACTCTGCTTTAGAGCCAGAAGCAAACTTGCTTTCTAGAGTCTCGAATAAGGCGGGAAACGTGAGTGTGCTCAGAACAAAAGAACCGTGTTTCCTACACACACGGACCATATCTAGTTCAACTCTGCTTCAGAAACTGATACATTCCACATGTCCTCTAACATCCAATGCTTTTCAGTTAAGAGCGAGAAACGTGTGAGCTTCGTGAACGATGTAGCTTCGTTTGAGCTGAAAGTGAGTTCTTATACCCGAAACGAAGTCTTGATTGTAAAAGACACAGTGCCTGGCAATTAACTCCGTTTCTGAAGGGAAATACACAGCACAGTGCTCATCCATGAAACACACTCTGCTTTAGAGCCAGAAGAACGCTCTTGCTTTCTAGTGTCTCGAATAAGGCGGGAAACGTGAGTGTGCTCAGAAGAAAAGAACCGTGTTTCCTACACACACGGACCATATCTAGTTCAACTCTGCGTCAGAAACTGATACAAACCACAGGGCCTCTAACATCCAATGCTTTTCAGTTAAGAGCGAAAAACGTGAGAGCTTCGTGAACTATGTAGCTTCGTTTGAGATGATAGTGAGTGCGTTTACCAGAAACGAAGTCTTGATTATAAAAGACAAAGAACATGGCATTTAACTCCGTTTCTGAAGGGAAACACACAGCACAGTTCTCATCCATGAAACACACTCTGCTGTAGAGCAAGAAGCATGCTCTTGCTTTCTAGACTCTATAATAAGGTGGGAAACGTGAGTGGGCTCAGAACAAACGATCCATGTTTCCTACACACACGGACCATATCTAGTTCAACTCTGCTTCTGAAAGTGATACAAACAACAGTTCCTCTAACATCCAATGCTTTTTAAATAAGAGCAAGAAATGTGTGAGCTTCATGAACGATGTAGCTTCGTTTGAGCTGAAAAGTGAGGGCGTTTACCTGAAAAGAAGTCTTGCTTGTAGGAAGACACAGAGCCTGGCATTGATCTCCGTATCTGTAGGGAAACACATAGCACAGTTCTCATCGATGAAACACACTCTGTTTAGAGCAAGATGCACGCTCTTGCTTTCTAGAGTCTCTAATAAGGCTGGAAACGTGAGTGGGCTCAGAACAAAAGAACCGTGTTTCCTACACACACGGACCATACCTAGTTCAACTCTACTTCTGAAACTGATACGAACCACTGGTCCTCTAACATCCAATGATTTTCAGTTAAGAGCGAGAAACGTGTGAGCTTCGTGAACGATGTAGCTTCGTTTGAGCAGAAAGTGAGTTCTTATACCCGAAACGAAGTCTTGATTGTAAAAGACACAGTGCCTGGCATTTAACTCCGTTTCTGAAGAGAAACACACATCACAGTTCTCATCCATGAAACACACTCTGCATTAGAGCAAGAAGCACACTCTTGCTTTCTAGAGTCTCTAAGAAGGCGGGAAACGTGAGTGTGCTCAGAACAAAAGAACCGTGTTTCCTACACACACGGACCATATCTAGTTCAACTCTGCTTCTGAAACTGATACAAACCACAGTTCCTCTAACATCCAATGCTTTTCAAATAAGAGCAAGAAACGTGTGAGCTTCATGAACGATGTAGCTTCGTTTGAGTTGAAAAGTGAGGGCGTTTACCTGAAAAGAAGTCTTGCTTGTAGGAAGACACAGAGCCTGGCATTGATCTCCGTATCTGAAGGGAAACACACTGCACAGTTCTCATCCATGAAACACACTCTGTTTAGAGCAAGATGCACGCTCTTGCTTTCTAGAGTCTAATAAGGCGGAAAACGTGAGTGTGCTCAGAACATAAGAACCGTGTTTCCTACACACATTGACCATATCTAGTTCAACTCTGCTTCTGAAACTGATACAAACCACAGTTCCTCTAACATCCAATGCTTTTCAAATAAGAGCAAGAAACGTGTGAGCTTCATGAACGATGTAGCTTCGTTTGAGCTGAAAAGTGAGGGCGTTTACCTAAAAAGAAGTCTTGCTTGTAGGAAGACACAGAGCCTGGCATTGATCTCCGTATCTGAAGGGAAACACACTGCACAGTTCTCATCCATGAAACACACTCTGCTTTAGAGCCAGAAGCACGCTCTTGCTTTCTAGAGTCTCGAATAAGGCGGGAAACGTGAGTGTGCTCAGAAGAAAAGAACCGTGTTTCCTACACACACGGACCATATCTAGTTCAACTCTGCTTCTGAAACTGATACAAACCACAGGGCCTCTAACATCCAATGCTTTTCAGTTAAGAGCGAAAAACGTGAGAGCTTCGTGAACTATGTAGCTTCGTTTGAGATGATAGTGAGTGCGTTTACCAGAAACGAAGTCTTGATTATAAAAGACAAAGAACATGGCATTTAACTCCGTTTCTGAAGGGAAACACACAGCACAGTTCTCATCCATGAAACACACTCTGCTGTAGAGCAAGAAGCATGCTCTTGCTTTCTAGACTCTATAATAAGGTGGGAAACGTGAGTGGGCTCAGAACAAACGATCCATGTTTCCTACACACACGGACCATATCTAGTTCAACTCTGCTTCTGAAAGTGATACAAACAACAGTTCCTCTAACATCCAATGCTTTTTAAATAAGAGCAAGAAATGTGTGAGCTTCATGAACGATGTAGCTTCGTTTGAGCTGAAAAGTGAGGGCGTTTAACTGAAAAGAAGTCTTGCTTGTAGGAAGACACAGAGCCTGGCATTGATCTCCGTATCTGTAGGGAAACACATAGCACAGTTCTCATCGATGAAACACACTCTGTTTAGAGCAAGATGCACGCTCTTGCTTTCTAGAGTCTCGAATAAGGCGGGAAACGTGAGTGTGCTCAGAACAAAAGAACCGTGTTTCCTACACACACGGACCATACCTAGTTCAACTCTACTTCTGAAACTGATACGAACCACTGGTCCTCTAACATCCAATGATTTTCAGTTAAGAGCGAGAAACGTGTGAGCTTCGTGAACGATGTAGCTTCGTTTGAGCAGAAAGTGAGTTCTTATACCCGAAACGAAGTCTTGATTGTAAAAGACACAGTGCCTGGCATTTAACTCCGTGTCTGAAGAGAAACACACATCACAGTTCTCATCCATGAAACACACTCTGCATTAGAGCAAGAAGCACACTCTTGCTTTCTAGAGTCTCTAAGAAGGCGGGAAACGTGAGTGTGCTCAGAACAAAAGAACCGTGTTTCCTACACACACGGACCATATCTAGTTCAACTCTGCTTCTGAAACTGATACAAACCACAGTTCCTCTAACATCCAATGCTTTTCAAATAAGAGCAAGAAACGTGTGAGCTTCATGAACGATGTAGCTTCGTTTGAGTTGAAAAGTGAGGGCGTTTACCTGAAAAGAAGTCTTGCTTGTAGGAAGACACAGAGCCTGGCATTGATCTCCGTATCTGAAGGGAAACACACTGCACAGTTCTCATCCATGAAACACACTCTGTTTAGAGCAAGATGCACGCTCTTGCTTTCTAGAGTCTAATAAGGCGGAAAACGTGAGTGTGCTCAGAACATAAGAACCGTGTTTCCTACACACATTGACCATATCTAGTTCAACTCTGCTTCTGAAACTGATACAAACCACAGTTCCTCTAACATCCAATGCTTTTCAAATAAGAGCAAGAAACGTGTGAGCTTCATGAACGATGTAGCTTCGTTTGAGCTGAAAAGTGAGGGCGTTTACCTAAAAAGAAGTCTTGCTTGTAGGAAGACACAGAGCCTGGCATTGATCTCCGTATCTGAAGGGAAACACACTGCACAGTTCTCATCCATGAAACACACTCTGCTTTAGAGCCAGAAGCACGCTCTTGCTTTCTAGAGTCTCGAATAAGGCGGAAAACGTGAGTGTGCTCAGAACAAAAGAACCGTGTTTCCTACACACACGGACCATACCTAGTTCAACTCTGCTTCTGAAACTGATACAAACCACTGGTCCTCTAACATCCAATGCTTTTCAGGTAAGAGCGAGAAACGTGTGAGCTTCGTGAACGATGTAGCTTCGTTTGAGCTGAAAGTGAGTTCTTATACCCGAAACGAAGTCATGATTGTAAAAGACACAGTGCCTGGCATTTAACTCCGTTTAAGAAGGGAAACACACAGCACAGTGCTTATCCATGAAACACACTCTGCTATAGAGCCAGAAGCACGCTCATGCTTTCTAAAGTCTCAAATAAGGCGGAAAACGTGAGTGTGCTCAGAACATAAGAACCGTGTTTCCTACACACATTGACCATATCTAGTTCAACTCTGCTTCTGAAACTGATACAAACCACAGTTCCTCTAACATCCAATGCTTTTCAAATAAGAGCGAGAAACGTGTGAGCTTCGTGAACGATGTAGCACCATTTGAGATGATAGTGAGTGCGTTTACCCAAAACGAAGTCTTGATTGTAAAAGACAAAGAACATGGCATTTAACTCCGTTTCTGAAGGGCAACACACAGCACAGTTCTCATCCATGAAACACACTCTGCTTTAGAGCAAGAAGCATGCTCTTGCTTTCTAGAGTCTATAATAAGGCGGGAAACATGAGTGGGCTCAGAACAAATGATCCATGTTTCCTACACACACGGATGATATCTAGTTCCACTCTGCTTCTGAAACTGATGCAAACCACAGGTCCTCTAACATCCAATGCTTTTCAAATAAGAGCGAGAAACGTGTGAGCTTTCTGAACGATGTAGCTTCGTTTGAGCTGAAAAGTGAGGGCGTTTACCTGAAAAGAAGTCTTGCTTGTAGGAAGACACAGAGCCTGGCATTGATCTCCGTATCTGAAGGGAAACACACAGCACAGTTCTCATCCAGGAAACACACTCTGTTTAGAGCAAGATGCACGCTCTTGCTTTCTAGAGTCTCTAATAAGGCTGGAAACGTGAGTGGGCTCAGAACAAAAGAACCGTGTTTCCTACACACACGGACCATACCTAGTTCAACTCTGCTTCTGAAACTGATACAAACCACTGGTCCTCTAACATCCAATGCTTTTCAGTTAAGAGCGAGAAACGTGTGAGCTTCGTGAACGATGTAGCTTCGTTTGAGCTGAATGTGAGTTCTTCTACCCGAAACGAATTCTTGACTGTAAAAGACACAGTGCCTGGCATTTAACTCCGTTTCTGAAGGGAAACACACAGCACAGTGCTTATCCATGAAACACACTCTGCTTTAGAGCCAGAAGCACTCTCATGCTTTCTAGAGTCTTGAATAAGGCAGAAAACGTGAGTGTGCTCAGAACATAAGAACCGTGTGTCCTACACACATTGACCATATCTAGTTCAACTCTGCTTCTGAAACTGATACAAACCACAGTTCCTCTAACATCCAATGCTTTTCAAATAAGAGCAAGAAACGTGTGAGCTTCATGAACGATGTAGCTTCGTTTGAGCTGAAAAGTGAGGGCGTTTACCTGAAAAGAAGTCTTGCTTGTAGGAAGACACAGAGCCTGGCATTGATCTCCGTATCTGTAGGGAAACACACAGCACAGTTCTCATCCATGAAACACACTCTGCTGTAGAGCAAGAAGCATGCTCTTGCTTTCTAGAGTCTATAATAAGGCGGGAAACGTGAGTGGGCTCAGAACAAACGATCCATGATTCCTACACACACGGACCATATCTAGTTCAACTCTGCTTCTGAAACTGATACAAACCACAGGGCCTCTAACATCCAATGCTTTTCAAATAAGAGCGAGAAACGTGTGAGATTCGTGAACGATGTAGCTTCATTTGAGCTGAAAGTGAGTTCTTATACCCGAAACGAAGTCTTGATTGTAAAAGACACAGTGCCTGGCATTTAACTCCGTTTCTGAAGGGAAACACACAGCACAGTGCTTATCCATGAAACACACTCTGCTTTAGAGCCAGAAGCACGCTCTTGCTTTCTAGAGTCTCGAATAAGGCGGAAAACGTGAGTGTGCTCAGAACAAATTAACCGTGTTTCCTACGCACACGGACCATATCTAGTTCAACTCTGCTTCAGAAACTGATACAAACCACAGGGACTCTAACATCCAATGCTTTTCAGTTAAGAGCGAAAAACGTGAGAGCTTCGTGAACTATGTAGCTTCGTTTGAGATGATAGTGAGTGCGTTTACCCGAAACGAAGTCTTGATTTTAAAAGACAAAGAACCTGGCATTTAACTCCGTTTCTGAAGGGAAACACACAGCACAGTTCTCATCCATGAAACACACTCTGCTGTAGAGCAAGAAGCCCGCTCTTGCTTTCTAGAGTCTCTAATAAGGCAGGAAACGTGAGTGTGCTCAGAACAAAAGAACCGTGTTTCCTACACACACGGACCATATCTAGTTCAACTCTGCTTCAGAAACTGATACAAACCACAGGTCCTCTAACATCCAATGCTTTTGAGGTAAGAGCGAGAATCGTGTGAGCTTCGTGAAAGATGTAGCTTCCTTTGAGCAGAAAAGTGAGTGTGTTTACCTGAAACGAAGTCTTGCTTGTGGGAAGACACAGAGCCTGGCAATTAACTCCAATTCTGAAGGGAAATACACCGCAAAGTTCTCATCCATGAAACACACTCTGCTTTAGAGCAAGAAGCACGCTCTTGCTTTCTAGAGTCTCAAATAAGTCGGGAAACGTGAGTGTGCTCAGAACAAAAGAACCGTGTTTCCTACACACACGGACCATATCTAGTTCAACTCTGCTTCAGAAACTGATACAAACCACAGGGCCTCTAACATCCAATGCTTTTCAGTTAAGCGCGAGAAACGTGTGAGCTTCGTGAACGATGTAGCTTCATTTGAGATGATAGTGAGTGTGTTTACTCGAAACGAAGTCTTGATTGTAAAAGACAAAGAACCTGGCCTTTAACTCCGTTTCTGAAGCGAAACACACAGCACAGTTCTCATCTATGAAACACACTCTGCTGTAGATCAAGAAGCATGCTCTTGCTTTCTAGAGTCTATAATAAGGCGGGAAACGTGAGTGGGCTCAGAACAAACGATCCATGTTTCCTACACACACGGAACATATCTAGTTCAACTCTGCTTCTGAAACTGATACAAACCACAGTTCCTCTAACATCCAATGCTTTTCAAATAAGAGCAAGAAACGTGTGAGCTTCATGAACGATGTAGCTTCGTTTGAGCTGAAAAGTGAGGGCGTTTACCTGAAAAGAAGTCTTGCTTGTAGGAAGACACAGAGCCTGGCATTGATCTCCGTATCTGAAAGGAAACACACAGCACAGTTCTCATCCATGAAACACACTCTGTTTAGAGCAAGATGTACGCTCTTGCTTTCTAGAGTCTCTAATAAGGCAGGAAACGTGATGTGCTCAGAACAAAAGAACCGTGTTTCCTACACACACGGACCATACCTAATTCAACTCTGCTTCTGAAACTGATACAAACCACAGGGCCTCTATCATCAAATGCTTTTCAGTTAAGAGCGAGAAACGTGTGAGCTTCGTGAACGTTGTAGCTTCGTTTGAGCTGAAAGTGAGTTCTTATACCCGAAACGAAGTCTTGATTGTAAAAGACACAGTGCCTGGCATTTCACTCCGTTTCTGAAGGGAAACACACAGCACAGTTCTCATCCATGAAACACACTCTGCTTTAGAGCAAGAAGCAGGCTCTTGCAAACTATAGTCTCTGTTAAGGAGGGAAACGTAAGTGTGCTCAGAACAAAAGAACCATGCTTCCTACACACACGGACCATATCTAGTTCAACTCTGCTTCTGCAACTGATACAAACCACAGGGCCTCTATCATCAAATGCTTTTCGGTTAAGAGCGAGAAACGTGTGAGCTTCCTGAACGATATAGCTTCCTTTGAGCTGAAAAGTGTGTGCGTTTACCTGAAATGAAGTCTGGCTTGTAGGAAGACACAGACACTGGCACGTAACTCCGTTTTTGAACGGAAACACACAGCACAGTTCTCATCCATGAAACACACTATGCTTTAGAGCAAGAAGCACACTCTTGCTTTCTAGAGTCTCTAATAAGGCGGGAAACGTGAGTGTGCTCAGAACAAAAGAACCGTGTTTCCTACACACACGGACCATATCTAGTTCAACTCTGCTTCAGAAACTGATACAAACCACAGGGCCTCTAACATCCAATGCTTTTCAGTTAAGAGCGAGAAACGTGTGAGCTTCGTGAACGATGTAGCTTCATTTGAGATGATAGTGAGTGCGTTTACCCGAAACGAAGTCTTGATTGTAAAAGACAAAGAACCTGGCATTTAACTCCGTTTCTGAAGGGAAACACACAGCACAGTTCTCATCCATGAAACACACTCTGCTTTAGAGCAAGAAGCATGCTCTGGCTTTCTAGAGTCTCTAATAAGGCGGGAAATGTGAGTGTGCTCAGAACAATAGATCCATGTTTCCTAAACACATGGACCATATCTAGTTCAACTCTGCTTCTGAAACTGATACAAACCACAGGTCCTCTAACATCCAATGCTTTTCAATTAAGAGCGAAAAACGTGAGAGCTTCGTGAACTATGTAGCTTCGTTTGAGCTGAAAAGTGAGGGCGTTTACCTGAAAAGAGTTTTCTTGTAGGAAGATACAGAGCCTGGCATTGATCTCCGTATCTGAAGGGGAACACACAGCAGAGTGCTCATCCATGAAACACACTCTGCTTTAGAGCCAGAAGCACGCTCTTGCTTTCTAGAGTCTCGAATAAGGCGGGAAACGTGCGTGTGCTCAGAACAAAAGAACCGTGTTTCCTACACACACGGACCATATCTAGTTCAACTCTGCTTCAGAAACTGATACAAACCACAGGGCCTCTAACATCCAATGCTTTTCAGTTAAGAGCGAGAAACGTGTGAGCTTCGTGAACGATGTAGCTTCATTTGAGATTATAGTGAGTGGGTTTACCCGAAACAAATTCTTGATTGTAAAAGACAAAGAACCTGGCATTGATCTCCGTTTCTGAAGGGAAACACACAGCACAGTTCTCATCCATGAAACACACTCTGTTTAGAGCAAGATGCACGCTCTGGCTTTCTAGAGTCTCTAATAAGGCGGGAAACGTGAGTGGGCTCAGAAAAAAAGAACAGTGTTTCCTACACACACGGACCATATCTAGTTCAACTCTGCTTCTGAAACTGATATGAACCACTGGTCCTCTAACATCCAATGCTTTTCAGTTAAGAGCGAGAAACGTGTGAGCTTCGTGAACGATGTAGCTTTTTTGAGCTGAAAGTGAGTTCTTATACCCGAAACGAAGTCTTGATTGTAAAAGACAAGGTGTCTGGTATTTAACTCCGTTTCTGAAGGGAAACACACATCACAGTTCGCATCCATGAAACACACTCTGCTTTAGAGCAAGAAGCACGCTCTTGCTTTCTAGAGTCTCTAATAAGGCGGGAAACGTGTGTGTGCTCAGAACAATAGATCCATGTTTCCTACACACACGGACCATATCTAGTTCAACTCTGCTTCAGAAACTGATACAAACCACAGGTCCTCTAACATCCAATGCTTTTGAGGTAAGAGCTAGAATCGTGTGAGCTTCGTGAAAGATGTAGCTTCCTTTGAGCAGAAAAGTGAGTGTGTTTACCTGAAACGAAGTCTTGCTTGTGGGAAGACACAGAGCCTGGCAATTAACTCCAATTCTGAAGGGAAATACACCGCAAAGGTCTCATCCATGAAACACACTCTGCTTTAGAGCAAGAAGCACGCTCTTGCTTTCTAGAGTCTCAAATAAGTCGGGAAACGTGAGTGTGCTCAGAACAAAAGAACCGTGTTTCCTACACACACGGACCATATCTAGTTCAACTCTGCTTCAGAAACTGATACAAACCACAGGGACTCTAACATCCAATGCTTTTCAGTTAAGCGCGAGAAACGTGTGAGCTTCGTGAACGATGTAGCTTCATTTGAGATGATAGTGAGTGTGTTTACTCGAAACGAAGTCTTGATTGTAAAAGACAAAGAACCTGGCCTTTAACTCCGTTTCTGAAGGGAAACACACAGCACAGTTCTCATCTATGAAACACACTCTGCTGTAGAGCAAGAAGCATGCTCTTGCTTTCTAGAGTCTATAATAAGGCGGGAAACGTGAGTGGGCTCAGAACAAACGATCCATGTTTCCTACACACACGGAACATATCTAGTTCAACTCTGCTTCTGAAACTGATACAAACCACAGTTCCTCTAACATCCAATGCTTTTCAAATAAGAGCAAGAAACGTGTGAGCTTCATGAACGATGTAGCTTCGTTTGAGCTGAAAAGTAAGGGCGTTTACCTGAAAAGAAGTCTTGCTTGTAGGAAGACACAGAGCCTGGCATTGATCTCCGTATCTGAAAGGAAACACACAGCACAGTTCTCATCCATGAAACACACTCTGTTTAGAGCAAGATGCACGCTCTTGCTTTCTAGAGTCTCTAATAAGGCAGGAAACGTGATGTGCTCAGAACAAAAGAACCGTGTTTCCTACACACACGGACCATACCTAATTCAACTCGGCTTCTGAAACTGATACAAACCACAGGGCCTCTATCATCAAATGCTTTTCAGTTAAGAGCGAGAAACGTGTGAGCTTCGTGAACGTTGTAGCTTCGTTTGAGCTGAAAGTGAGTTCTTATATCCGAAACGAAGTCTTGATTGTAAAAGACACAGTGCCTGGCATTTCACTCCGTTTCTGAAGGGAAACACACAGCACAGTTCTCATCCATGAAACACACTCTGCTTTAGAGCAAGAAGCAGGCTCTTGCTTTCTATAGTCTCTGTTAAGGAGGGAAACGTAAGTGTGCTCAGAACAAAAGAACCATGCTTCCTACACACACGGACCATATCTAGTTCAACTCTGCTTCTGCAACTGATACAAACCACAGGGCCTCTATCATCAAATGCTTTTCGGTAAAGAGCGAGAAACGTGTGAGCTTCCTGAACGATATAGCTTCCTTTGAGCTGAAAAGTGTGTGCGTTTACCTGAAATGAAGTCTGGCTTGTAGGAAGACACAGACACTGGCACGTAACTCCGTTTTTGAACGGAAACACACAGCACAGTTCTCATCCATGAAACACACTCTGCTTTAGAGCAAGAAGCACACTCTTGCTTTCTAGAGTCTCGAATAAGGCGGGAAACGTGAGTGTGCTCAGAACAAAAGAACCGTGTTTCCTACACACACGGACCATATCTAGTTCAACTCTGCTTCAGAAACTGATACAAACCACATGGCCTCTAACATCCAATGCTTTTCAGTTAAGAGCGAGAAACGTGTGAGCTTCGTGAACGATGTAGCTTCCTTTGAGCTGAAAGTGAGTTCTTCTACCCGAAACGAAGTCTTGATTGTAAAAGACACAGTGCCTGGCATTTAACTCCGTTTCTGAAGGGAAATACACAGCACAGTGCTCATCCATGAAACACACTCTGCTTTAGAGCCAGAAGAACGCTCTTGCTTTCTAGTGTCTCGAATAAGGCGGGAAACGTGAGTGTGCTCAGAACAAAAGAACCGTGTTTCCTACACACACGGACCATATCTAGTTCAACTCTGCTTCAGAAACTGATACAAACCACAGGGCCTCTAACATCCAATGCTTTTCAGTTAAGGGCGAGAAACGTGTGAGCTTCCTGAACGATGTAGCTTTGTTTGAGCTGAAAAGTGACAGCGTTTACCTGAAAAGAAGTCTTGTTTGTAGGAAGACACAGAGCCTGGCATTTAACTCCGTATCTGAAGGGAAACACACAGCACAGTGCTCATCCATGAAACACACTCTGCTTTAGAGCCAGAAGCACGCTCTTGCTTTCTAGAGTCTCGAATAAGGCGGGAAACGTGTGTGTGCTCAGAACAAAAGAACCGTGTTTCCTACACACACGGACCATATCTAGTTCAACTCTGCTTCAGAAACTGATACAAACCACAGGGCCTCTAACATCCAATGCTTTTCAGTTAAGAGCGAAAAACGTGAGAGCTTCGTGAACTATGTAGCTTCGTTTGAGATGATAGTGAGTGCGTTTACCCGAAACAAAGTCTTGATTGTAAAAGACAAAGAACCTGGCATTTAACTCCGTTTCTGAAGGGAAACACACAGCACAGTTCTCATCCATGAAACACACTCTGCTGTAGAGCAAGAGGCATGCTCTTGATTTCTAGAGTCCATAATAAGGCGGGAAACGTGAGTGGGCTCATAACAAACGATCCATGTTTCCTACACACACGGACCATATCTAGTTCAACTCTGCTTCTGAAACTGATACAAACCACAGGGCATCTAACATCCAATGCTTTTCAGTTAAGAGCGAGAAACGTGTGAGCTTCCTGAACGATATAGCTTCCTTAGAGCTGAAAAGTGTGTGAGTTTAACTGAAATGAAGTCTGGCTTGTAGGAAGACACAGAGCCTGGCATTGAACTCCGTATCTGAAGGGAAAAACACAGCACATTTCTCATCCATGAAACACACTCTGTTTAGAGCAAGATGCACGCTCTTGCTTTCTAGAGTCTTAATAAGGCGGGAAAAGTGATGTGCTCACAAGAAAAGAACCGTGTTTCCTACACACACGGACCATATCTAGTTCAACTCAGCTTCTGAAACTGATGCAAATCACAGGTCCTCTAACATCCAATGCTTTTCAGTTAAGAGCGAGAATCGTGTGAGCTTTGTGAACGATGTAGCTTCCTTTGTGCTGAAAAGTGAGTGTGTTTACCTGAAACGAAGTCTTGCTTGTAGGAAGACACAGAGCCTGGCATTTAACTCCGTTTCTGAAGGGAAACACAAAGCACAGTGCTCATCCATGAAACACACTCTGCTTTAGAGCCAGAAGCACGCTCTTTCTTTCTAGATTCTCTAATAATGCGGGAAACGTGAGTGTGCTCAGAACAAAAGAACCGTGTTTCCTACACACACGGACCATATCTAGTTCAACTCTGCTTCAGAAACTGATACAAACCACAGGGCCTCTAACATCCAATGCTTTTCAGTTAAGAGCGACAAACGTGTGAGCTTCGTGAACGATGTAGCTTCATTTGAGATGATAGTGAGTGCGTTTTCCCCGAAACGAAGTCTTGATTTTAAAAGACAAAGAACCTGGCATTTAACTCCGTTTCTGAAGGGAAACACACAGCACCGTGCTCATCCATGAAACACACTCTGCTTTAGAGCAAGAAGCACGCTCTGGCTTTCTAGAGTCTCGAATAAGGCGGGAAACGTGAGTGTGCTCAGAACAAAAGAACCGTGTTTCCTACACACACGGACCATATCTAGTTCAACTCTGCTTCTGAAACTGATACGAACCACTGGTCCTCTAACATCCAATGCTTTTCAGTTAAGAGCGAGAAACGTGTGAGCTTCGTGAACGATGTAGCTTCGTTTGAGCTGAATGTGAGTTCTTATACCTGAAACGAAGTCTTGATTGTAAAAGACACAGTGCCTGGCATTTAACTCCGTTTCTGAAGGGAAACACACATCACAGTTCTCATCCATGAAAGACACTCTGCTTTAGAGCAAGAAGCACACTCTTGCTTTCTAGAGTCTCTAATAAGGCAGGAAACATGAGTGTGCTCAGAACAAAAGAACCGTGTTTCCTACACACACGGACCATATCTAGTTCAACTCTGCTTCAGAAACTGATACAAACCACAGGGCCTCTAACATCCAATGCTTTTCAGTTAAGAGCGAGAAACGTGTGAGCTTCGTGAACGATGTAGCTTCATTTGAGATTATAGTGAGTGCGTTTACCCGAAACAAATTCTTGATTGTAAAAGACAACGAACCTGGCATTGATCTCCGTTTCTGAAGGGAAACACACAGCACAGTTCTCATCCATGAAACACACTCTGCTTTAGAGGAAGATGCACGCTCTGGCTTTCTAGAGTCTCTAATAAGGCGGGAAACGTGAGTGTGCTCAGAACAAAAGAACCGTGTTTCCTACACACATTGACCATATCTAGTTCAACTCTGCTTCTGAAACTGATACAAACCACAGGGCCTCTAACATCCAATGCTTTTCAGTTAAGAGCGAAAAACGTGAGAGCTTCGTGAACTATGTAGCTTCGTTTGAGCTGAAAAGTGAGGGCGTTTACCTGAAAAAAAGTCTTGCTTGTAGGAAGACACAGAGCCTGGCATTGATCTCCGTATCTGAAGGGAAACACACAGCACAGTTCTCATCCATGAAACACACTCTGTTTAGAGCAAGATGCACGCTCTTGCTTTCTAGAGTCTCTAATAAGGCGGGAAACGTGAGTGTGCTCAGAACAAAAGAACTGTGTTTCCGACACACACGGACCATATCTAGTTCAACTCTGCTTCTGAAACTGATACGAACCACTGGTCCTCTAACATCCAATGCTTTTCAGTTAAGAGCGAGAAACGTGTGAGCTTCGTGAACGATGTAGCTTTGTTTGAGCTGAAAGTGAGTTCTTATACCCGAAACGAAGTCTTGATTGTAAAAGACAAGGTGTCTGGTATTTAACTCAGTTTCTGAAGGGAAACACACATCACAGTTCTCATCCATGAAACACACTCTGCTTTAGAGCAAGAAGCACGCTCTTGCTTTCTAGAGTCTCTAATAAAGCGGGAAACATGAGTGTGCTCAGAACAATAGATCCATGTTTCCTACACACACGGACCATATCTAGTTCAACTCTGCTTCTGAAACTGATACAAACCACTGGTCCTCTAACATCCAATGCTTTTCAGTTAAGAGCGAGAAACGTGTGAGCTTCCTGAATGATGTAGCTTTTTTTGGGCTGAAAGTGACAGCGTTTACCTGAAAAGAAATCTTGTTTGTAGGAAGCCACAGAGCCTGGCATTTAACTCCGTTTCTGAAGGGAAACACACAGCACAGTGCTCATCCATGAAACACACTCTGCTTTAGAGCCAGAAGCAAACTTGCTTTCTAGAGTCTCGAATAAGGCGGGAAACGTGAGTGTGCTCAGAACAAAAGAACCGTGTTTCCTACACACACGGACCATATCTAGTTCAACTCTGCTTCAGAAACTGATACAATCCACATGGCCTCTAACATCCAATGCTTTTCAGTTAAGAGCGAGAATCGTGTGAGCTTCGTGAACGATGTAGCTTCGTTTGAGCTGAAAGTGAGTTCTTATACCCGAAACGAAGTCTTGTTTTAAAAGACACAGTGCCTGGCATTTAACTCCGTTTCTGAAGGGAAATACACAGCACAGTGCTCATCCATGAAACACACTCTGCTTTAGAGCCAGAAGAACGCTCTTGCTTTCTAGTGTCTCGAATAAGGCTGGAAACATGAGTGTGCTCAGAACAAAAGAACCGTGTTTCCTACACACACGGACCATATCTAGTTCAACTCTGCTTCAGAAACTGATACAAACCACAGGGCCTCTAACATCCAATGCTTTTCAGTTAAGGGCGAGAAACGTGCGAGCTTCCTGAACGATGTAGCTTTGTTTGAGCTGAAAAGCGACAGCGTTTACCTGAAACGAAGTCTTGTTTGTAGGAAGACACAGAGCCTGGCATTTAACTCAGTTTCTGAAGGGAAACACACAGCACAGTGCTCATCCATGAAACACACTCTGCTTTAGAGCCAGAAGCACGCTCTTGCTTTCTAGAGTCTCGAATAAGGCGGGAAACGTGAGTGTGCTCAGAACAAAAGAACCGTGTTTCCTACACACACGGACCATATCTAGTTCAACTCTGCTTCTGAAACTGATACAAACCACTGGTCCTCTAACATCCAATGCTTTTCAGTTAAGAGCGAGAAACGTGTGAGCTTCGTGAACGATGTAGCTTCGTTTGAGCTGAACGTGAGTTCTTATACCTGAAACGAAGTCTTGATTGTAAAAGACACAGTGCCTGGCATTTAACTCCGTTTCTGAAGGGAAACACACATCACAGTTCTCATCCATGAAAGACACTCTGCTTTAGAGCAAGAAGCACGCTCTTGCTTTCTAGAGTCTCTAATAAGGCAGGAAACGTGAGTGTGCTCAGAACAAAAGAACCGTGTTTCCTACACACACGGACCATATCTAGTTCAACTCTGCTTCAGAAACTGATACAAACCACAGGGCCTCTAACATCCAATGCTTTTCAGTTAAGAGCGAGAAACGTGTGAGCTTTGTGAACGATGTAGCTTCATTTGAGATTATAGTGAGTGAGTTTACCCGAAACAAATTCTTGATTGTAAAAGACAAAGAACCTGGCATTGATCCCCGTCTGAAGGGAAACACACAGCACAGTTCTCATCCATGAAACACACTCTGCTTTAGAGCAAGATGCACGCTCTGGCTTTCTAGAGTCTCTAATAAGGCGGGAAACGTGAGTGTGCTCAGAACAAAAGAACCGTGTTTCCTACACACATTGACCATATCTAGTTCAACTCTGCTTCTGAAACTGATACAAACCACAGGGCCTCTAACATCCAATGATTTTCAGTTAAGAGCGAAAAACGTGAAAGCTTCGTGAACTATGTAGCTTCGGTTGAGCTGAAAAGTGAGGGCGTTTACCTGAAAAAAAGTCTTGCTTGTAGGAAGACACAGAGCCTGGCATTGATCTCCGTATCTGAAGGGAAACACACAGCACAGTTCTCATCCATGAAACACACTCTGTTTAGAGCAAGATGCACGCTCTTGCTTTCTAGAGTCTCTAATAAGGCGGGAAACGTGAGTGGGCTCAGAAAAAAAGAACAGTGTTTCCTACACACACGGACCATATCTAGTTCAACTCTGCTTCTGAAACTGATACGAACCACTGGTCCTCTAACATCCAATGCTTTTCAGTTAAGAGCGAGAAACGTGTGAGCTTCGTGAACGATGTAGCTTCGTTTGAGCTGAAAGTGAGTTCTTATACCCGAAACGAAGTCTTGATTGTAAAAGACAAGGTGTCTGGTATTTAACTCCGTTTCTGAAGGGAAACACACATCACAGTTCTCATCCATGAAACACACTCTGCTTTAGAGCAAGAAGCACGCTCTTGCTTTCTAGAGTCTCTAATAAAGCGGGAAACGTGAGTGTGCTCAGAACAATAGATCCATGTTTCCTACACACACGGACCATATCTAGTTCAACTCTGCTTCTGAAACTGATACAAACCACTGGTCCTCTAACATCCAATGCTTTTCAGTTAAGAGCGAGAAACGTGTGAGCTTCCTGAACGATGTAGCACCATTTGAGATGATAGTGAGTGCGTTTACCCGAAACGAAGTCTTGATTGTAAAAGACAAAGAACATGGCATTTAACTCCGTTTCTGAAGGGAAACACACAGCACAGTTCTCATCCATGTAACACACTCTGCTTTAGAGCAAGAAGCATGCTCTTGCTTTCTAGAGTCTATAATAAGGCGGGAAACGTGAGTGGGCTCAGAACAAACGATCCATGTTTCCTACACACACGGACCATATCTAGTTCCACTCTTCTTCTGAAACTGATACAAACCACAGGTCCTCTAACATCCAATGCCTTTCAGTTAAGAGCGAGAAACGTGTGAGCTTTGTGAACGATGTAGCTTCATTTGAGATTATAGTGAGTGCGTTTACCCGAAACAAATTCTTGATTGTAAAAGACAAAGAACCTGGCATTGATCTCCGTTTCTGAAGGGAAACACACAGCACAGTTCTCATCCATGAAACACACTCTGCTTTAGAGCAAGATGCACGCTCTGGCTTTCTAGAGTCTCGAATAAGGCGGGAAACGTGAGTGTGCTCAGAACAAAAGAACCGTGTTTCCTACACACACGGACCATATCTAGTTCAACTCTGCTTCAGAAACTGATACAAACCACAGGGCCTCTAACATCCAATGCTTTTCAGTTATGGGCGAGAAACGTGTGAGCTTCCTGAACGATGTAGCTTTGTTTGAGCTGAAAAGTGACAGCGTTTACCTGAAACGAAGTCTTGTTTGTAGGAAGACACAGAGCCTGGCATTTAACTCAGTTTCTGAAGGGAAACACACAGCACAGTTCTCATCCATGAAACACACTCTGCTTTAGAGCCAGAAGCACGCTCTTGCTTTCTAGAGTCTCGAATAAGGCGGGAAACGTGAGTGTGCTCAGAACAAAAGAACCGTGTTTCCTACACACACAGACCATATCTAGTTCAACTCTGCTTCAGAAACTGATGCAAACCACAGGGCCGCTAACATCCAATTCTTTTCAGTTAAGAGCGAAAAATGTGAGAGCTTCGTGAACTATGTAGCTTCGTTTGAGATGATAGTGAGTGCGTTTACCAGAAACGAAGTCTTGATTGTAAAAGACAAAGAACATGGCATTAAACTCCGTTTCTGAAGGGAAACACACAGCACAGTTCTCATCCATGAAACACACTCTGCTGTAGAGTAAGAAGCATGCTCTTGCTTTCTAGAGTCTATAATAAGGTGGGAAACGTGAGTGGGCTCAGAACAAACGATCCATTTTTCCTACACACACGGACCATATCTAGTTCAACTCTGCTTCTGAAACTGATACAAACCACAGTTCCTCTAACATCCAATGCTTTTCAAATAAGAGCAAGAAACGTGTGAGCTTCATGAACGATGTAGCTTCGTTTGAGCTGAAAAGTGAGGGCGTTTAACTGAAAAGAAGTCTTGCTTGTAGGAAGACACAGAGCCTGGCATTGATCTCCGTATCTGTAGGGAAACACACAGCACAGTTCTCATCGATGAAACACACTCTGTTTAGAGCAAGATGCACGCTCTTGCTTTCTAGAGTCTCTAATAAGGCTGGAAACGTGAGTGGGCTCAGAACAAAAGAACCGTGTTTCCTACACACACGGACCATACCTAGTTCAACTCTGCTTCTGAAACTGATATGAACCACTGGTCCTCTAACATCCAATGATTTTCAGTTAAGAGCGAGAAACGTGTGAGCTTCGTGAACGATGTAGCTTCGTTTGAGCTGAAAGTGAGTTCTTATACCCGAAACGAAGTCTTGATTGTAAAAGACACAGTGCCTGGCATTTAACTCCGTTTCTGAAGAGAAACACACATCACAGTTCTCATCCATGAAACACACTCTGCATTAGAGCAAGAAGCACACTCTTGCTTTCTAGAGTCTCTAATAAGGCGGGAAACGTGAGTGTGCTCAGAACAAAAGAACCGTGTTTCCTACACACACGGACCATATCTAGTTCAACTCTGCTTCAGAAACTGATACAAACCACAGGGCCTCTAACATCCAATGCTTTTCAGTTAAGAGCGAGAAACGTGTGAGCTTCGTGAACAATGTAGCACCATTTGAGATGATAGTGAGTGCGTTTACCCGAAACGAAGTCTTGATTGTAAAAGACAAAGAACATGGCATTTAACTCCGTTTCTGAAGGGAAACACACAGCACAGTTCTCATCCATGTAACACACTCTGCTTTAGAGCAAGAAGCATGCTCTTGCTTTCTAGAGTCTTTAATAAGGCGGGAAACGTGAGTGGGCTCAGAACAAACGATCCATGTTTCCTACACACACGGACCATATCTACTTCCACTCTGCTTCTGAAACTGATACAAACCACAGGTCCTCTAACATCCAATGCTTTTCAAATAAGAGCGAGAAACGTGTGAGCTTTCTGAACGATGTAGCTTCGTTTGAGCTGAAAAGTGAGGGCGTTTACCTGAAAAGAAGTCTTGCTTGTAGGAAGACACAGAGCCTGGCATTGATCTCCGTATCTGAAGGGAAACACACAGCACAGTTCTCATCCATGAAACACACTCTGTTTAGAGCAAGATGCACGCTCTTGCTTTCTAGAGTCTAATAAGGCGGAAAACGTGAGTGTGCTCAGAACATAAGAACCGTGTTTCCTACACACATTGACCATATCTAGTTCAACTCTGCTTCTGAAACTGATACAAATCACAGTTCCTCTAACATCCAATGCTTTTCAAATAAGAGCAAGAAACGTGTGAGCTTCATATACGATGTAGCTTCGTTTGAGCTGAATAGTGAGGGCGTTTACCTAAAAAGAAGTCTTGCTTGTAGGAAGACACAGAGCCTGGCATTGATCTCCGTATCTGAAGGGAAACACACTGCACAGTTCTCATCCATGAAACACACTCTGTTTAGAGCAAGATGCACGCTCTTGCTTTCTAGAGTCTCGAATAAGGCGGAAAACGTGAGTGTGCTCAGAACATAAGAACCGTGTTTCCTACACACATTGACCATATCTAGTTCAACTCTGTTTCTGAAACTGATACAAACCACAGTTCCTCTAACATCCAATGCTTTTCAAATAAGAGCAAGAAACGTGTGAGCTTCATGAACGATGTAGCTTCGTTTGAGCTGAAAAGTGAGGGCGTTTACCTGAAAAGAAGTCTTGCTTGTAGGAAGACACAGAGCCTGGCATTGATCTCCGTATCTGAAGGGAAACACACTGCACAGTTCTCATCCATGAAACACACTCTGTTTAGAGCAAGATGCACGCTCTTGCTTTCTAGAGTCTAATAAGGCGGAAAACGTGAGTGTGCTCAGAACATAAGAACCGTGTTTCCTACACACATTGACCATATCTAGTTCAACTCTGCTTCTGAAACTGATACAAACCACAGTTCCTCTAACATCCAATGCTTTTCAAATAACAGCGAGAAACGTGTGAGCTTCGTGAACAATGTAGCACCATTTGAGATGATAGTGAGTGCGTTTACCCGAAACGAAGTCTTGATTGTAAAAGACAAAGAACATGGCATTTAACTCCGTTTCTGAAGGGAAACACACAGCACAGTTCTCATCCATGAAACACACTCTGCTTTAGAGCAAGAAGCATGCTCTTGCTTTCTAGAGTCTATAATAAGGCGGGAAACATGAGTGGGCTCAGAACAAACGATCCATGTTTCCTACACACACGGACCATATCTAGTTCCACTCTGCTTCTGAAACTGATGCAAACCACAGGTCCTCTAACATCCAATGCTTTTCAAATAAGAGCGAGAAACGTGTGAGCTTTCTGAACGATGTAGCTTCGTTTGAGCTGAAAAGTGAGGGCGTTTACCTGAAAAGAAGTCTTGCTTGTAGGAAGACACAGAGCCTGGCATTGATCTCCGTATCTGAAGGGAAACACACAGCACAGTTCTCATCCAGGAAACACACTCTGTTTAGAGCAAGATGCACGCTCTTGCTTTCTAGAGTCTCTAATAAGGCGGGAAACGTGAGTGGGCTCAGAACAAAAGAACCGTGTTTCCTACACACACGGACCATACCTAGTTCAACTCTGCTTCTGAAACTGATACAAACCACTGGTCCTCTAACATCCAATGCTTTTCAGTTAAGAGCGAGAAACGTGTGAGCTTCGTGAACGATGTAGCTTCGTTTGAGCTGAATGTGAGTTTTTCTACCCGAAACGAATTCTTGATTGTAAAAGACACAGTGCCTGGCATTTAACTCCGTTTCTGAAGGGAAACACACAGCACAGTGCTTATCCATGAAACACACTCTGCTTTAGAGCCAGAAGCACGCTCATGCTTTCTAGAGTCTTGAATAAGGCGGAAAACGTGAGTGTGCTCAGAACATAAGAACCGTGTTTCCTACACACATTGACCATATCTAGTTCAACTCTGCTTCTGAAACTGATACAAACCACAGTTCCTCTAACATCCACTGCTTTTCAAATAAGAGCAAGAAACGTGTGAGCTTCATGAACGATGTAGCTTCGTTTGAGCTGAAAAGTGAGGGCGTTTACCTAAAAAGAAGTCTTGCTTGTAGGAAGACACAGAGCCTGGCATTGATCTCCGTATCTGAACGAAACACACTGCACAGTTCCCTTCCATGAAACACACTCTGTTTAGAGCAAGATGCACGCTCTTGCTTTCTAGAGTCTAATAAGGCGGAAAACGTGAGTGTGCTCAGAACATAAGAACCGTGTTTCCTACACACATTGACCATATCTAGTTCAACTCTGCTTCTGAAACTGATACAAACCACAGTTCCTCTAACATCCAATGCTTTTCAAATAAGAGCAAGAAACGTGTGAGCTTCATGAACGATGTAGCTTCGTTTGAGCTGAAAAGTGAGGGCGTTTACCTAAAAAGAAGTCTTGCTTGTAGGAAGACACTTTTCCTGGCATTGATCTCCGTATCTGAAGGGAAACACACTGCACAGTTCCCATCCATGAAACACACTCTGTTTAGAGCAAGATGCACGCTCTTGCTTTCTAGAGTCTCGAATAAGGCGGAAATCGTGAGTGTGCTCAGAACATAAGAACCGTGTTTCCTACACACATTGACCATATCTAGTTCAACTCTGCTTCTGAAACTGATACAAACCACAGTTCCTCTAACATCCAATGCATTTCAAATAAGAGCGAGAAACGTGTGAGCTTCGTGAACGATGTAGCTTCATTTGAGCTGAAAGTGAGTTCTTATACCCGAAACGAAGTATTGATTGTAAAAGACACAGTGCCTGGCATTTAACTCCGTTTCTGAAGGGAAACACACAGTACAGTGCTTATCCATGAAACACACTCTGCTTTAGAACCAGAAGCACGCTCTTGCTTTCTAGAGTCTCGAATAAGGCGGAAAACGTGAGTGTGCTCAGAACAAATTAACCGTGTTTCCTACACACATTGACCATATCTAGTTCAACTCTGCTTCCGAAACTGATACAAACCACAGTTCCTCTAACATCCAATGCTTTTCAAATAAGAGCAAGAAACGTGTGAGCTTCATGAACGATGTAGCTTCGTTTGAGCTGAAAAGTGAGGGCGTTTACCTAAAAAGAAGTCTTGCTTGTAGGAAGACACAGAGCCTGGCATTGATCTCCGTATCTGAAGGGAAACACACTGCACAGTTCCCATCCATGAAACACACTCTGTTTAGAGCAAGATGCACGCTCTTGCTTTCTAGAGTCTCGAATAAGGCGGTAAACGTGAGTGTGCTCAGAACATAAGAACCGTGTTTCCTACACACATTGACCATATCTAGTTCAACTCTGCTTCTGAAACTGATACAAACCACAGTTCCTCTAACATCCAATGCTTTTCAAATAAGAGCAAGAAACGTGTGAGCTTCATGAACGATGTAGCTTCGTTTGAGCTGAAAAGTGAGGGCGTTTAACTGAAAAGAAGTCTTGCTTGTACTAAGACACAGAGCCTGGCATTGATCTCCGTATCTGTAGGGAAACACACAGCACAGTTCTCATCCATGAAACACACTCTGCTGTAGAGCAAGAAGCATGCTCTTGCTTTCTAGAGTCTATAATAAGGCGGGAAACGTGAGTGGGCTCAGAACAAACGATCCATGATTCCTACACACACGGACCATATCTAGTTCAACTCTGCTTCTGAAACTGATACAAACCACAGGGCCTCTAACATCCAATGCTTTTCAAATAAGAGCGAGACACGTGTGAGATTCGTGAACGATGTAGCTTCATTTGAGCTGAAAGTGAGTTCTTATACCCGAAACAAAGTCTTGATTGTAAAGACACAGTGCCTGGCATTTAACTCCGTTTCTGAAGGGAAACACACAGCACAGTGCTTATCCATGAAACACACTCTGCTTTAGAGCCAGAAGTACGCTCTTACTTTCTAGAGTCTCGAATAAGGCGGAAAACGTGAGTGTGCTCAGAACAAATAAACCGTGTTTCCTACACACACGGACCATATCTAGTTCAACTCTGCTTCAGAAACTGATACAAACTACAGGGCCTCTAACATCCAATGCTTTTCAGTTAAGAGCGAAAAACGTGACAGCTTCGTGAACTATGTAGCTTCGTTTGAGATGATAGTGAGTGTGTTTACCCGAAACGAAGTCTTGATTGTAAAAGACAAAGAACCTGGCATTTAACTCCGTTTCTGAAGGGAAACACACAGCACAGTTCTCATCCATGAAACACACTCTGCTGTAGAGCAAGAAGCACGCTCTTGCTTTCTAGAGTCTCTAACAAGGCAGGAAACGTGAGTGTGCTCAGAACAAAAGAACCGTGTTTCCTACACACACGGACCATATCTAGTTCAACTCTGCTTCAGAAACTGATAGAAATCACAGGGCCTCTAACATCCAATGCTTTTCAGTTAAGAGCGAGAAACGTGTGAGCTTCCTGAACGATATAGCTTCCTTTGAGCTGAAAAGTGTGTGCGTTTACCTGAAATGAAGTCTGGCTTGTAGGAAGACACAGACACTGGCACGTAACTCCGTTTTTGAACGGAAACACACAGCACAGTTCTTATCCATGAAACACACTCTGCTTTAGAGCAAAAAGCACACTATTGCTTTCTAGAGTCTCGAATAAGGCGGGAAACGTGAGTGTGCTCAGAACAAAGAACCGTGTTTCCTACACACACGGACCATATCTAGTTCAACTCTGCTTCAGAAACTGATACAAACCACAGGTCCTCTAACATCCAATGCTTTTGAGATAAGAGCGAGAATCGTGTGAGCTTCGTGAAAGATGTAGCTTCCTTTGAGCAGAAAAGTGAGTGTGTTTACCTGAAACGAAGTCTTGCTTGTAGGAAGACACAGAGCCTGGCAATTAACTCCAATTCTGAAGGGAAATACACCGCAAAGTTCTCATCCATGAAACACACTCTGCTTTAGAGCAAGAAGCACGCTCTTGCTTTCTAGAGTCTCAAATAAGTCGGGAAACGTGAGTGTGCTCAGAACAAAAGAACCTTGTTTCCTACACATACGGACCATATCTAGTTCAACTCTGCTTCAGAAACTGATACAAACCACAGGGCCTCTAACATCCAATGCTTTTCAGTTAAGGGCGAGAAACGTGTGAGCTTCGTGAACGATGTAGCTTCATTTGAGATGATAGTGAGTGTGTTTACTCGAAACGAATTCTTGATTGTAAAAGACAAAGAACCTGGCCTTTAACTCCGTTTCTGAAGGAAAACACACAGCACAGTTCTCATCTATGAAACACACTCTGCTGTAGAGCAAGAAGCATGCTCTTGCTTTCTAGAGTCTATAATAAGGCGGGAAACGTGAGTGGGCTCAGAACAAACGATCCATGTGTCCTACACACACGGAACATATCTAGTTCAACTCTGCTTCTGAAACTGATACAAACCACAGTTCCTCTAACATCCAATGCTTTTCAAATAAGAGCAAGAAACGTGTGAGCTTCATGAACGATGTAGCTTCGTTTGAGCTGAAAAGTGAGGGCGTTTACCTGAAAAGACGTCTTGCTTGTAGGAAGACACAGACCCTGGCATTGATCTCCGTATCTGAAAGGAAACACACAGCACAGTTCTCATCCATGAAACACACTCTGTTTAGAGCAAGATGCACGCTCTTGCTTTCTAGAGTCTCTAATAAGGCGGGAAACGTGATGTGCTCAGAACAAAAGAACCGTGTTTCCTACACACACGGACCATACCTAATTCAACTGTGCTTCTGAAACTGATACAAACCACAGGGCCTCTATCATCAAATGCTTTTCAGTTAAGAGCGAGAAACGTGTGAGCTTCGTGAACGTTGTAGCTTCGTTTGAGCTGAAAGTGAGTTCTTATACCCAAAACGAAGTCCTGATTGTAAAAGACACAGTGCCTGGCATTTCACTCCGTTTCTGAAGGGAAACACACAGCACAGTTCTCATCCATGAAACACACTCTGCTTTAGAGCAAGAAGCAGGCTCTTGCTTTCTATAGTCTCTGTTAAGAAGGGAAACGTAAGTGTGCTCAGAACAAAAGAACCATGCTTCCTACACACACAGACCATATCTAGTTCAACTCTGCTTCTGAAACTGATACAAACCACAGGGCCTCTATCATCAAATGCTTTTCGGTTAAGAGCGAGAAACGTGTGAGCTTCCTGAACGATATAGCTTCCTATGAGCTGAAAAGTGTGTGCGTTTACCTGAAATGAAGTCTGGCTTGTAGGAAGACACAGACACTGGCACGTAACTCCGTTTTTGAACGGAAACACACAGCACAGTTCTCATCCATGAAACACACTCTGCTTTAGAGCAAGAAGCACACTCTTGCTTTCTAGAGTCTCGAATAAGGCGGGAAACGTGAGTGTGCTCAGAACAAAAGAACCGTGTTTCCTACACACACGGACCATATCTAGTTCAACTCTGCTTCAGAAACTGATACAAACCACAGGGCCTCTAACATTAAATGCTTTTCAGTTAAGAGCGAGAAACGTGTGAGCTTCGTGAAGGATGTAGCTTCATTTGAGATGATAGTGAGTGCGTTTACCCGAAACGAAGTCTTGATTGTAAAAGACATAGAACCTGGCATTTAACTCCATTTCTGAAGGGAAACACACAGCACAGTTCTCATCCATGAAACACACTCTGCTTTAGAGCAAGAAGCATGCTCTTGCTTTCTGGAGTCTCTAATAAGGCGGGAAAAGTGAGTGGGCTCAGAACAAAAGAACAGTGTTTCCTACACACACGGACCATACCTAGTTCAACTCTGCTTCTGAAACTGATACAAACCACTGGTCCTCTAACATCCAATGCTTTTCAGGTAAGAGCGAGAAACGTGTGAGCTTCGTGAACGATGTAGCTTCGTTTGAGCTGAAAGTGAGTTCTTATATCCGAAACGAAGTCTTGATTGTAAAAGACACAGTGCCTGGCATTTAACTCTGTTTCTGAAGGGAAACACACAGCACAGTGCTCATCCATGAAACACACTCTGCTTTAGAGCCAGAAGCACGCTCTTGCTTTCTAGAGTCTCTAATAAGGCGGGAAACGTGAGTGTGCTCAGAACAAAAGAACCGTGTTTCCTACACACACGGACCATATCTAGTTCAACTCTGCTTCAGAAAGTGATAGAAATCACAGGGCCTCTAACATCCAATGCTTTTCAGTTAAGAGCGAGAAACGTGTGAGCTTCCTGAACGATATAGCTTCCTTTGAGCTGAAAAGTGTGTGCGTTTACCTGAAATGAAGTCTGGCTTGTAGGAAGACACAGACACTGGCACGTAACTCCGTTTTTGAACGGAAACACACAGCACAGTTCTCATCCATGAAACACACTCTGCTTTAGAGCAAAAAGCACACTATTGCTTTCTAGAGTCTCGAATAAGGCGGGAAACGTGAGTGTGCTCAGAACAAAGAACCGTGTTTTCTACACACACGGACCATATCTAGTTCAACTCTGCTTCAGAAACTGATACAAACCACAGGTCCTCTAACATCCAATGCTTTTGAGGTAAGAGCGAGAATCGTGTGAGCTTCGTGAAAGATGTATCTTCCTTTGAGCAGAAAAGTGAGTGTGTTTACCTGAAACGAAGTCTTGCTTGTAGGAAACACAGAGCCTGGCAATTAACTCCAATTCTGAAGGGAAATACACCTCAAAGTTCTCATCCATGAAACACACTCTGCTTTAGAGCAAGAAGCACGCTCTTGCTTTCTAGAGTCTCAAATAAGTCGGGAAACGTGAGTGTGCTCAGAACAAAAGAACCGTGTTTCCTACACACACGGACCATATCTAGTTCAACTCTGCTTCAGAAACTGATACAAACCACAGGGCCTCTAACATCCAATGCTTTTCAGTTAAGCGCGAGAAACGTGTGAGCTTCGTGAACGATGTAGCTTCATTTGATATGATAGTGAGTGTGTTTACTCGAAACGAAGTCTTGATTGTAAAAGACAAAGAACCTGGCCTTTAACTCCGTTTCTGAAGGGAAACACACAGCACAGTTCTCATCTATGAAACACACTCTGCTGTAGAGCAAGAAGCATGCTCTTGCTTTCTAGAGTCTATAATAAGGCGGGAAACGTGAGTGGGCTCAGAACAAACGATCCATGTGTCCTACACACACGGAACATATCTAGTTCAACTCTGCTTCTGAAACTGATACAAACCACAGTTCCTCTAACATCCAATGCTTTTCAAATAAGAGCAAGAAACATGTGAGCTTCATGAACGATGTAGCTTCGTTTGAGCTGAAAAGTGAGGGCGTTTACCTGAAAAGACGTCTTGCTTGTAGGAAGACAGAGAGCCTGGCATTGATCTCCGTATCTGAAAGGAAACACACAGCACAGTTCTCATCCATGACACACACTCTGCTTTAGAGCAAGAAGCAGGCTCTTGATTTCTATTGTCTCTGTTAAGGAGGGAAACGTAAGTGTGCTCAGAACAAAAGAACCATGTTTCCTACACACACGGACCATATCTAGTTCAACTCTGCTTCTTAAACTGATACAAACCACAGGGCCTCTATCATCAAATGCTTTTCAGTTAAGAGCGAGAAACGTGTGAGCTTCCTGAACGATATAGCTTCCTTTGAGCTGAAAAGTGTGTGCGTTTACCTGAAATGAAGTCTGGCTTGTAGGAAGACAGAGCCTGGCATTTAACTCCATTTTCTGAAGGGAAATACACAGCAAAGTTCTCATCCATGAAACACACTCTGTTTAGAGCAAGATGCACGCTCTTGCTTTCTAGAGTCTCTAATAAGGCGGGAAACGTGAGTGGGCTCAGAACAAAAGAACAGTGTTTCCTACACACACGGACCATACCTAGTTCAACTCTGCTTCTGAAACTGATACAAACCACTGGTCCTCTAACATCCAATGCTTTTCAGGTAAGAGCGAGAAACGTGTGAGCTTCGTGAACGATGTAGCTTCATTTGAGCTGAAAGTGAGTTCTTATACCCGAAACGAAGTCTTGATTGTAAAAGACACAGTGCCTGGCATTTAACTCCGTTTCTGAAGGGAAACACACAGCACAGTGCTCATCCATGAAACACACTCTGTTTTAGATCCAGAAGCACGCTCTTGCTTTCTAGAGTCTCTAATAAGGCGGGAAACGTGAGTGTGCTCAGAACAAAAGAACCGTGTTTCCTACACACATTGACCATATCTAGTTCAACTCTGCTTCTGAAACTGATACAAACCACAGGGCCTCTAACATCCAATGCTTTTCAGTTAAGAGCGAAAAACGTGTGAGCTTCGTGAACTATGCAGCTTCGTTTGAGATGATAGTGAGTGCGTTTACCCGAAACGAAGTCTTGATTGTAAAAGACAAAGAACCTGGCATTTAACTCCGTTTCTGAAGGGAAACACACAGCACAGTTCTCATCCATGAAACACACTCTGCTTTAGAGCAAGAAGCACGCTCTGGCTTTCTAGAGTCTCTAATAAGGCGGGAAATGTGAGTGTGCTCAGAACAATAGATCCATGTTTCCTAAACACATGGACCATATCTAGTTCAACTCTGCTTCTGAAACTGATACAAACCACAGGTCCTCTAACATCCAATGCTTTTCAATTAAGAGCGAAAAACGTGAGAGCTTCGTGAACTATGTAGCTTCGTTTGAGCTGAAAAGTGAGGGCGTTTACCTGAAAAGTGTCTTGCTTGTAGGAAGATACAGAGCCTGGCATTGATCTCCGTATCTGAAGGGGAACACACAGCACAGTGCTCATCCATGAAACACACTCTGCTTTAGAGCCAGAAGCACGCTCTTGCTTTCTAGAGTCTCGAATAAGGCGGGAAACGTAAGTGTGCTCAGAACAAAAAAACCGTGTTTCCTACACACACGGACCATATCTAGTTCAACTCTGCTTCTGAAACTGATATGAACCACTGGTCCTCTAACATCCAATGCTTTTCATTTAAGAGCGAGAAACGTGTGAGCTTCGTGAACGATGTAGCTTCGTTTGAGCTGAAAGTGAGTTCTTATACCTGAAACGAATTCTTGATTGTAAAAGACACAGTGCCTGGCATTTAACTCCGTTTCTGAAGGGAAACACACAGCACAGTTCTCATCCATGAAACACACTCTGCTGTAGAGCAAGAGGCATGCTCTTGATTTCTAGAGTCCATAATAAGGCGGGAAACGTGAGTGGGCTCATAACAAACGATCCATGTTTCCTACACACAAGGACCATATCTAGTTCAACTCTGCTTCTGAAACTGATACAAACCACAGGGCCTCTAACATCCAATGCTTTTCAGTTAAGAGCGAGAAACGTGTGAGCTTCCTGAACGATATAGCTTCCTTAGAGCTGAAAAGTGTGTGAGTTTAACTGAAATGAAGTCTGGCTTGTAGGAAGACACAGAGCCTGGCATTGAACTCCGTATCTGAAGGGAAACACACAGCACATTTCTCATCCATGAAACACACTCTGTTTAGAGCAAGATGCACGCTCTTGCTTTCTAGAGTCTTAATAAGGCGGGAAACGTGATGTGCTCACAAGAAAAGAACCATGTTTCCTACACACACGGACCATATCTAGTTCAACTCAGCTTCTGAAATTGATGCAAATCACAGGTCCTCTAACATCCAATGCTTTTCAGTTAAGTTCGAGAATCGTGTGAGCTTTGTGAACGATGTAGCTTCCTTTGTGCTGAAAAGTGAGTGTGTTTACCTGAAACGAAGTCTTGCTTGTAGGAAGACACAGAGCCTGGCATTGAACTCCGTTTCTGAAGGGAAACACAAAGCACAGTGCTCTTCCATGAAACACACTCTGCTTTAGAGCAAGAAGCACGCTCTTTCTTTCTAGATTCTCTAATAATGCGGGAAACGTGAGTGTGCTCAGAATAAAAGAACCGTGTTTCCTACACACACGGACCATATCTAGTTCAACTCTGCTTCAGAAACTGATACAAACCACAGGGCCTCTAACATCCAATGCTTTTCAGTTAAGAGCGACAAACGTGTGAGCTTCGTGAACGATGTAGCTTCATTTGAGATGATAGTGAGTGTGTTTTCCCCGAAACGAAGTCTTGATTTTAAAAGACAAAGAACCTGGCATTTAACTCCGTTTCTGAAGGGAAACACACAGCACCGTGCTCATCCATGAAACACACTCTGCTTTAGAGCCAGAAGCACGCTCTTGCTTTCTAGAGTCTCGAATAAGGCGGGAAACGTGAGTGTGCTCAGAACAAAAGAACCGTGTTTCCTACACACACGGACCATATCTAGTTCAACTCTGCTTCTGAAACTGATATGAACCACTGGTCCTCTAACATCCAATGCTTTTCAGTTAAGAGCGAGAAACTTGTGAGCTTCATGAACGATGTAGCTTCGTTTGAGCTGAAAGTGAGTTCTTATACCTGAAACGAAGTCTTGATTGTAAAAGACACAGTGCCTGGCATTTAACTCCGTTTCTGAAGGGAAACACACATCACAGTTCTCATCCATGAAAGACACTCTGCTTTAGAGCAAGAAGCACGCTCTTGCTTTCTAGAGTCTCTAATAAGGCAGGAAACGTGAGTGTGCTCAGAACAAAAGAACCGTGTTTCCTACACACACGGACCATATCTAGTTCAACTCTGCTTCAGAAACTGATACAAACCACAGGGCCTCTAACATCCAATGCTTTTCAGTTAAGAGCGAGAAACGTGTGAGCTTCGTGAACGATGTAGCTTCATTTGAGATTATAGTGAGTGCGTTTACCCGAAACAAATTCTTGATTGTAAAAGACAAAGAACCTGGCATTGATCTCCGTTTCTGAAGGGAAACACACAGCACAGTTCTCATCCATGAAACACACTCTGCTTTAGAGCAAGATGCACGCTCTGGCTTTCTAGAATCTCTAATAAGGCGGGAAACGTGAGTGTGCTCAGAACAAAAGAACCGTGTTTCCTACACACATTGACCATATCTAGTTCAACTCTGCTTCTGAAACTGATACAAACCACTGGTCCTCTAACATCCAATGCTTTTCAGTTAAGAGCGAGAAACGTGTGAGCTTCGTGAACGATGTAGCTTTGTTTGAGCTGAAAGTGAGTTCTTATACCCGAAACGAAGTCTTGATTGTAAAAGACAAGGTGTCTGGTATTTAACTCCGTTTCTGAAGGGAAACACACATCACAGTTCTCATCCATGAAACACACTCTGCTTTAGAGCAAGATGCACGCTCTGGCTTTCTAGAATCTCTAATAAGGCGGGAAACGTGAGTGTGCTCAGAACAAAAGAACCGTGTTTCCTACACACATTGACCATATCTAGTTCAACTCTGCTTCTGAAACTGATACGAACCACTGGTCCTCTAACATCCAATGCTTTTAGGTTAAGAGCGAGAAACGTGTTAGCTTCCTGAACGATGTAGCTTTTTTTGGGCTGAAAGTGACAGCGATTACCTGAAAAGAAATCTTGTTTGTAGGAAGACACAGAGCCTGGCATTTAACTCAGTTTCTGAAGGGAAACACATAGCACAGTGCTCATCCATGAAACACACTCTGCTTTAGAGCCAGAAGCACGCTCTTGCTTTCTAGAGTCTCGAATAAGGCGGGAAACGTGAGTGGGCTCAGAACAAACGATCCATGTTTCCTACACACACGGACCATATCTAGTTCAACTCTGCTTCTGAAAGTGATACAAACCACAGGGCCTCTAACATCCAATGCTTTTCAGTTAAGAGCGAAAAACGTGTGAGCTTCGTGAACGTTGTAGCTTCGTTTGAGCTGAAAGTGAGTTCTTATACCCGAAACGAAGTCTTGATTGTAAAAGACACAGTGCCTGGCATTTCACTCCGTTTCTGAAGGGAAACACACAGCACAGTTCTCATCCATGACACACACTCTGCTTTAGAGCAAGAAGCAGGCTCTTGATTTCTATTGTCTCTGTTAAGGAGGGAAACGTAAGTGTGCTCAGAACAAAAGAACCATGTTTCCTACACACACGGACCATATCTAGTTCCACTCTGCTTCTGAAACTGATACAAACCACAGGGCTTCTATCATCAAATGCTTTTCAATTAAGAGCGAGAAACGTGTGAGCTTCCTGAACGATATAGCTTCCTTTGAGCTGAAAAGTGTGTGCGTTTACCTGAAATGAAGTCTGGCTTGTAGGAAGACACAGAGCCTGGCATTTAACTCCATTTTCTGAAGGGAAATACACAGCAAAGTTCTCATCCATGAAACACACTCTGTTTAGAGCAAGATGCACGCTCTTGCTTTCTAGAGTCTCTAATAAGGCGGGAAACGTGAGTGGGCTCAGAACAAAAGAACAGTGTTTCCTACACACACGGACCATACCTAGTTCAACTCTGCTTCTGAAACTGATACAAACCACTGGTCCTCTAACATCCAATGCTTTTCAGGTAAGAGCGAGAAACGTGTGAACTTCGTGAACGATGTAGCTTCATTTGAGCTGAAAGTGAGTTCTTATACCCGAAACGAAGTCTTGATTGTAAAAGACACAGTGCCTGGCATTTAACTCCGTTTCTGAAGGGAAACACACAGCACAGTTCTCATCCATGAAACACACTCTGCTGTAGAGCAAGAGGCATGCTCTTGATTTCTAGAGTCCATAATAAGGCGGGAAACGTGAGTGGGCTCATAACAAACGATCCATGTTTCCTACACACAAGGACCATATCTAGTTCAACTCTGCTTCTGAAACTGATACAAACCACAGGGCCTCTAACATCCAATGCTTTTCAGTTAAGAGCGAGAAACGTGTGAGCTTCCTGAACGATATAGCTTCCTTAGAGCTGAAAAGTGTGTGAGTTTAACTGAAATGAAGTCTGGCTTTTAGGAAGACACAGAGCCTGGCATTGAACTCCGTATCTGAAGGGAAACACACAGCACATTTCTCATCCATGAAACACACTCTGTTTAGAGCAAGATGCACGCTCTTGCTTTCTAGAGTCTTAATAAGGCGGGAAACGTGATGTGCTCACAAGAAAAGAACCGTGTTTCCTACACACACGGACCATATCTAGTTCAACTCAGCTTCTGAAACTGATGCAAATCACAGGTCCTCTAACATCCAATGCTTTTCAGTTAAGTTCGAGAATCGTGTGAGCTTTGTGAACGATGTAGCTTCCTTTGTGCTGAAAAGTGAGTGTGTTTACCTGAAAAGAAGTCTTGCTTGTAGGAAGACACAGAGCCTGGCATTGAACTCCGTTTCTGAAGGGAAACACAAAGCACAGTGCTCATCCATGAAACACACTCTGCTTTAGAGCCAGAAGTACGCTCTTTCTTTCTAGATTCTCCAATAATGCGGGAAACGAGAGTGTGCTCAGAATAAAAGAACCGTGTTTCCTACACACACGGACCATATCTAGTTCAACTCTGCTTCAGAAACTGATACAAACCACAGGGCCTCTAACATCCAATGCTTTTCAGTTAAGAGCGAGAAACGTGTGAGCTTCGTGAACGATGTAGCTTCATTTGAGATGATAGTGAGTGCGTTTTCCCCGAAACGAAGTCTTGATTTTAAAAGACAAAGAACCTGGCATTTAACTCCGTTTCTGAAGGGAAACAAACAGCACCGTGCTCATCCATGAAACACACTCTGCTTTAGAGCCAGAAGCACGCTCTTGCTTTCTAGAGTCTCGAATAAGGCGGGAAACGTGAGTGTGCTCAGAACAAAAGAACCGTGTTTCCTACACACACGGACCATATCTAGTTCAACTCTGCTTCTGAAACTGATATGAACCACTGGTCCTCTAACATCCAATGCTTTTCAGTTAAGAGCGAGAAACTTGTGAGCTTCGTGAACGATGTAGCTTCGTTTGAGCTGAAAGTGAGTTCTTATACCGAAACGAAGTCTTGATTGTAAAAGACACAGTGCCTGGCATTTAACTCCGTTTCTGAAGGGAAACACACATCACAGTTCTCATCCATGAAAGACACTCTGCTTTAGAGCAAGAAGCACGGTCTTGCTTTCTAGAGTCTCTAATAAGGCAGGAAACGTGAGTGTGCTCAGAACAAAAGAACCGTGTTTCCTACACACACGGACCATATCTAGTTCAACTCTGCTTCAGAAACTGATACAAACCACAGGGCCTCTAACATCCAATGCTTTTCAGTTAAGAGCGAGAAACGTGTGAGCTTCGTGAACGATGTAGCTTCATTTGAGATTATAGTGAGTGCGTTTACCCGAAACAAATTCTTGATTGTAAAAGACACAGAGCCTGGCATTGATCTCCGTATCTGTAGGGAAACACACAGCACAGTTCGCATTGATGAAACACACTCTGTTTAGAGCAAGATGCACGCTCTTGCTTTCTAGAGTCTCTAATAAGGCTGGAAACGTGAGTGGGCTCAGAACAAAAGAACCGTGTTTCCTACACACACGGACCATACCTAGTTCAACTCTGCTTCTGAAACTGATACGAACCACTGGTCCTCTAACATCCAATGATTTTCAGTTAAGAGCGAGAAACGTGTGAGCTTCGTGAACGATGTAGCTTCGTTTGAGCTGAAAGTGAATTCTTATACCCGAAACGAAGTCTTGATTGTAAAAGACACAGTGCCTGGCATTTAACTCCGTTTCTGAAGAGAAACACACATCACAGTTCTCATCCATGAAACACACTCTGCATTAGAGCAAGAAGCACACTCTTGCTTTCTAGATTCTCTAATAAGGCGGGAAACGTGAGTGTGCTCAGAACAAAAGAACCGTGTTTCCTACACACACGGACCATATCTAGTTCAACTCTGCTTCAGAAACTGATACAAACCACAGGGCCTCTAACATCCAATGCTTTTCAGTTAAGAGTGAGAAACGTGTGAGCTTTTTGAACAATGTAGCACCATTTGAGATGATAGTGAGTGCGTTTACCCGAAACGAAGTCTTGATTGTAAAAGACAAAGAACATGGCATTTAACTCCGTTTCTGAAGGGAAACACACAGCACAGTGCTTATCCATGAAACACACTCTGCTTTAGAGCCAGAAACACGCTCATGCTTTCTAGAGTCTCGAATAAGGCGGAAAACGTCAGTGTGCTCAGAACATAAGAACCGTGTTTCCGAAACACATTGACCATATCTAGTTCAACTCTGCTTCTGAAACTGATACAAACCACAGTTCCTCTAACATCCAATGCTTTTCAAATAAGAGCAAGAAACGTGTGAGCTTCATGAACGATGTAGCTTCGTTTGAGCTGAAAAGTGAGGGCGTTTACCTAAAAAGAAGTCTTGCTTGTAGGAAGACACAGAGCCTGGCATTGATCTCCGTATCTGAAGGGAAACACACTGCACAGATCTCATCCATGAAACACACTCTGTTTAGAGCAAGATGCACGCTCTTGCTTTCTAGAGTCTCGAATAAGGCGGAAAACGTGAGTGTGCTCAGAACATAAGAACCGTGTTTCCTACACACATTGACCATATCTAGTTCAACTCTGCTTCTGAAACTGATACAAACCACAGTTCCTCTAACATCCAATGCTTTTCAAATAAGAGCAAGAAACGTGTGAGCTTCATGAACGATGTAGCTTCGTTTGAGCTGAAAAGTGAGGGCGTTTACCTAAAAAGAAGTCTTGCTTGTAGGAAGACACAGAGCCTGGCATTGATCTCCGTATCTGAAGGGAAACACACTGCACAGTTCTCATCCATGAAACACACTCTGTTTAGAGCAAGATGCACGCTCTTGCTTTCTAGAGTCTCGAATAAGGCGGAAAACGTGAGTGTGCTCAGAACATAAGAACCGTGTTTCCTACACACATTGACCATATCTAGTTCAACTCTGCTTCTGAAACTGATACAAACCACAGTTCCTCTAACATCCAATGCTTTTCAAATAAGAGCAAGAAACGTGTGAGCTTTATGAACGATGTAGCTTCGTTTGAGCTGAAAAGTGAGGGCGTTTAACTGAAAAGAAGTCTTGCTTGTAGGAAGACACAGAGCCTGGCATTGATCTCCGTATCTGTAGGGAAACACACAGCACAGTTCTCATCCATGAAACACACTCTGTTTAGAGCAAGATGCACGCTCTTGCTTTCTAGAGTCTCTAATAAGGCTGGAAACGTGAGTGGGCTCAGAACAAAAGAACCGTGTTTCCTACACACACGGACCATACCTAGTTCAACTCTGCTTCTGAAACTGATACAAACCACTGGTCATCTAACATCCAATGCTTTTCAGTTAAGAGCGAGAAACGTGTCAGCTTCGTGAATGATGTAGCTTCGTTTGAGCTGAAATTGAGTTCTTCTACCCGAAACGAATTCTTGATTGTAAAAGACACAGTGCCTGGCATTTAACTCCGTTTCTGAAGGGAAACACACAGCACAGTGCTTATCCATGAAACACACTCTGCTTTAGAGCCAGAAGCACGCTCATGCTTTCTAGAGTCTCGAATAAGGCGGAAAACGTGAGTGTGCTCAGAACATAAGAACCGTGTTTCCTACACACATTGACCATATCTAGTTCAACTCTGCTTCTGAAACTGATACAAACCACAGTTCCTCTAACATCCAATGTTTTTCAAATAAGAGCAAGAAACGTGTGAGCTTCATGAACGATGTAGCTTCATTTGAGCTGAAAAGTGAGGGCGTTTACCTAAAAAGAAGTCTTGCTTGTAGGAAGACACAGAGCCTGGCATTGATCTCCGTATCTGAACGAAACACACTGCACAGTTCTCATCCATGAAACACACTCTGTTTAGAGCAAGATGCACGCTCTTGCTTTCTAGAGTCTCGAATAAGGCGGAAAACGTGAGTGTGCTCAGAACATAAGAACCGTGTTTCCTACACACATTGACCATATCTAGTTCAACTCTGTTTCTGAAACTGATACAAACCACAGTTCCTCTAACATCCAATGCTTTTCAAATAAGAGCAAGAAACGTGTGAGCTTCATGAACGATGTAGCTTCGTTTGAGCTGAAAAGTTAGGGCGTTTACCTGAAAAGAAGTCTTGCTTGTAGGAAGACACAGAGCCTGGCATTGATCTCCGTATCTGAAGGGAAACACACAGCACAGTTCTCATCCATGAAACACACTCTGTTTAGAGCAAGATGCACGCTCTTGCTTTCTAGAGTCTCTAATAAGGCGGGAAACGTGAGTGGGCTCAGAACAAAAGAACCGTGTTTCCTACACACACGGACCATACCTAGTTCAACTCTGCTTCTGAAACTGATACAAACCACTGGTCCTCTAACATCCAATGCTTTTCAAATAAGAGCAAGAAACGTGTGAGCTTCATGAACGATGTAGCTTCGTTTGAGCTGAAAAGTGAGGGCGTTTACCTAAAAAGAAGTCTTGCTTGTAGGAAGACACAGAGCCTGGCATTGATCTCCGTATCTGAAGGGAAACACACTGCACAGTTCTCATCCATGAAACACACTCTGTTTAGAGCAAGATGCACGCTCTTGCTTTCTAGAGTCTCGAATAAGGCGGAAAACGTGAGTGTGCTCAGAACATAAGAACCGTGTTTCCTACACACATTGACCATATCTAGTTCAACTCTGCTTCTGAAACTGATACAAACCACAGTTCCTCTAACATCCAATGCTTTTCAAATAAGAGCAAGAAACGTGTGAGCTTTATGAACGATGCAGCTTCGTTTGAGCTGAAAAGTGAGGGCGTTTAACTGAAAAGAAGTCTTGCTTGTAGGAAGACACAGAGCCTGGCATTGATCTCCGTATTTGTAGGGAAACACACAGCACAGTTCTCATCCATGAAACACACTCTGTTTAGAGCGAGATGCACGCTCTTGCTTTCTAGAGTCTCTAATAAGGCTGGAAACGTGAGTGGGCTCAGAACAAAAGAACCGTGTTTCCTACACACACGGACCATACCTAGTTCAACTCTGCTTCTGAAACTGATACAAACCACTGGTCCTCTAACATCCAATGCTTTTCAGTTAAGAGCGAGAAACGTGTGAGCTTCGTGAACGATGTAGCTTCATTTGAGATGATAGTGAGTGCGTTTTCCCCGAAACGAAGTCTTGATTTTAAAAGACAAAGAACCTGGCATTTAACTCCGTTTCTGAAGGGAAACAAACAGCACCGTGCTCATCCATGAAACACACTCTGCTTTAGAGCCAGAAGCACGCTCTTGCTTTCTAGAGTCTCGAATAAGGCGGGAAACGTGAGTGTGCTCAGAACAAAAGAACCGTGTTTCCTACACACACGGACCATATCTAGTTCAACTCTGCTTCTGAAACTGATATGAACCACTGGTCCTCTAACATCCAATGCTTTTCAGTTAAGAGCGAGAAACTTGTGAGCTTCGTGAACGATGTAGCTTCGTTTGAGCTGAAAGTGAGTTCTTATACCTGAAACGAAGTCTTGATTGTAAAAGACACAGTGCCTGGCATTTAACTCCGTTTCTGAAGGGAAACACACATCACAGTTCTCATCCATGAAAGACACTCTGCTTTAGAGCAAGAAGCACGGTCTTGCTTTCTAGAGTCTCTAATAAGGCAGGAAACGTGAGTGTGCTCAGAACAAAAGAACCGTGTTTCCTACACACACGGACCATATCTAGTTCAACTCTGCTTCAGAAACTGATACAAACCACAGGGCCTCTAACATCCAATGCTTTTCAGTTAAGAGCGAGAAACGTGTGAGCTTCGTGAACGATGTAGCTTCATTTGAGATTATAGTGAGTGCGTTTACCCGAAACAAATTCTTGATTGTAAAAGACAAAGAACCTGGCATTGATCTCCGTTTCTGAAGGGAAACACACAGCACAGTTCTCATCCATGAAACACACTCTGCTTTAGAGCAAGATGCACGCTCTGGCTTTCTAGAATCTCTAATAAGGCGGGAAACGTGAGTGTGATCAGAACAAAAGAACCGTGTTTCCTACACACATTGACCATATCTAGTTCAACTCTGCTTCTGAAACTGATACAAACCACAGGGCCTCTAACATCCAATGCTTTTCAGTTAAGAGCGAAAAACGTGAGAGCTTCGTGAACTATGTAGCTTCGTTTGAGCTGAAAAGTGAGGGCGTTTAACTGAAAAGAAGTCTTGCTTGTAGGAAGACACAGAGCCTGGCATTGATCTCCGTATCTGTAGGGAAACACACAGCACAGTTCGCATTGATGAAACACACTCTGTTTAGAGCAAGATGCACGCTCTTGCTTTCTAGAGTCTCTAATAAGGCTGGAAACGTGAGTGGGCTCAGAACAAAAGAACCGTGTTTCCTACACACACGGACCATACCTAGTTCAACTCTGCTTCTGAAACTGATACGAACCACTGGTCCTCTAACATCCAATGATTTTCAGTTAAGAGCGAGAAACGTGTGAGCTTCGTGAACGATGTAGCTTCGTTTGAGCTGAAAGTGAATTCTTATACCCGAAACGAAGTCTTGATTGTAAAAGACACAGTGCCTGGCATTTAACTCCGTTTCTGAAGAGAAACACACATCACAGTTCTCATCCATGAAACACACTCTGCATTAGAGCAAGAAGCACACTCTTGCTTTCTAGATTCTCTAATAAGGCGGGAAACGTGAGTGTGCTCAGAACAAAAGAACCGTGTTTCCTACACACACGGACCATATCTAGTTCAACTCTGCTTCAGAAACTGATACAAACCACAGGGCCTCTAACATCCATTGCTTTTCAGTTAAGAGTGAGAAACGTGTGAGCTTTTTGAACAATGTAGCACCATTTGAGATGATAGTGAGTGCGTTTACCCGAAACGAAGTCTTGATTGTAAAAGACAAAGAACATGGCATTTAACTCCGTTTCTGAAGGGAAACACACAGCACAGTGCTTATCCATGAAACACACTCTGCTTTAGAGCCAGAAACACGCTCATGCTTTCTAGAGTCTCGAATAAGGCGGAAAAGGTCAGTGTGCTCAGAACATAAGAACCGTGTTTCCGACACACATTGACCATATCTAGTTCAACTCTGCTTCTGAAACTGATACAAACCACAGTTCCTCTAACATCCAATGCTTTTCAAATAAGAGCAAGAAACGTGTGAGCTTCATGAACGATGTAGCTTCGTTTGAGCTGAAAAGTGAGGGCGTTTACCTAAAAAGAAGTCTTGCTTGTAGGAAGACACAGAGCCTGGCATTGATCTCCGTATCTGAAGGGAAACACACTGCACAGTTCTCATCCATGAAACACACTCTGTTTAGAGCAAGATGCACGCTCTTGCTTTCTAGAGTCTCGAATAAGGCGGAAAACGTGAGTGTGCTCAGAACATAAGAACCGTGTTTCCTACACACATTGACCATATCTAGTTCAACTCTGCTTCTGAAACTGATACAAACCACAGTTCCTCTAACATCCAATGCTTTTCAAATAAGAGCAAGAAACGTGTGAGCTTCATGAATGATGTAGCTTCGTTTGAGCTGAAAAGTGAGGGCGTTTACCTAAAAAGAAGTCTTGCTTGTAGGAAGACACAGAGCCTGGCATTGATCTCCGTATCTGAAGGGAAACACACTGCACAGTTCTCATCCATGAAACACACTCTGTTTAGAGCAAGATGCACGCTCTTGCTTTCTAGAGTCTCGAATAAGGCGGAAAACGTGAGTGTGCTCAGAACATAAGAACCGTGTTTCCTACACACATTGACCATATCTAGTTCAACTCTGCTTCTGAAACTGATACAAACCACAGTTCCTCTAACATCCAATGCTTTTCAAATAAGAGCAAGAAACGTGTGAGCTTTATGAACGATGTAGCTTCGTTTGAGCTGAAAAGTGAGGGCGTTTAACTGAAAAGAAGTCTTGCTTGTAGGAAGACACAGAGCCTGGCATTGATCTCCGTATCTGTAGGGAAACACACAGCACAGTTCTCATCCATGAAACACACTCTGTTTAGAGCAAGATGCACGCTCTTGCTTTCTAGAGTCTCTAATAAGGCTGGAAACGTGAGTGGGCTCAGAACAAAAGAACCGTGTTTCCTACACACACGGACCATACCTAGTTCAACTCTGCTTCTGAAACTGATACAAACCACTGGTCATCTAACATCCAATGCTTTTCAGTTAAGAGCGAGAAACGTGTCAGCTTCGTGAATGATGTAGCTTCGTTTGAGCTGAAATTGAGTTCTTCTACCCGAAACGAATTCTTGATTGTAAAAGACACAGTGCCTGGCATTTAACTCCGTTTCTGAAGGGAAACACACAGCACAGTGCTTATCCATGAAACACACTCTGCTTTAGAGCCAGAAGCACGCTCATGCTTTCTAGAGTCTCGAATAAGGCGGAAAACGTGAGTGTGCTCAGAACATAAGAACCGTGTTTCCTACACACATTGACCATATCTAGTTCAACTCTGCTTCTGAAACTGATACAAACCACAGTTCCTCTAACATCCAATGCTTTTCAAATAAGAGCAAGAAACGTGTGAGCTTCATGAACGATGTAGCTTCGTTTGAGCTGAAAAGTGAGGGCGTTTACCTAAAAAGAAGTCTTGCTTGTAGGAAGACACAGAGCCTGGCATTGATCTCCGTATCTGAACGAAACACACTGCACAGTTCTCATCCATGAAACACACTCTGTTTAGAGCAAGATGCACGCTCTTGCTTTCTAGAGTCTCGAATAAGGCGGAAAACGTGAGTGTGCTCAGAACATAAGAACCGTGTTTCCTACACACATTGACCATATCTAGTTCAACTCTGTTTCTGAAACTGATACAAACCACAGTTCCTCTAACATCCAATGCTTTTCAAATAAGAGCAAGAAACGTGTGAGCTTCATGAACGATGTAGCTTCGTTTGAGCTGAAAAGTGAGGGCGTTTACCTGAAAAGAAGTCTTGCTTGTAGGAAGTTACAGAGCCTGGCATTGATCTCCGTATCTGAAGGGAAACACACTGCACAGTTCTCATCCATGAAACACACTCTGTTTAGAGCAAGATGCACGCTCTTGCTTTCTAGAGTCTCGAATAAGGCGGAAAACGTGAGTGTGCTCAGAACATAAGAACCGTGTTTCCTACACACATTGACCATATCTAGTTCAACTCTGCTTCTGAAACTGATACAAACCACAGTTCCTCTAACATCCAATGCTTTTCAAATAAGAGCAAGAAACGTGTGAGCTTTATGAACGATGCAGCTTCGTTTGAGCTGAAAAGTGAGGGCGTTTAACTGAAAAGAAGTCTTGCTTGTAGGAAGACACAGAGCCTGGCATTGATCTCCGTATCTGTAGGGAAACACACAGCACAGTTCTCATCCATGAAACACACTCTGTTTAGAGCGAGATGCACGCTCTTGCTTTCTAGAGTCTCTAATAAGGCTGGAAACGTGAGTGGGCTCAGAACAAAAGAACCGTGTTTCCTACACACACGGACCATACCTAGTTCAACTCTGCTTCTGAAACTGATACAAACCACTGGTCCTCTAACATCCAATGCTTTTCAGTTAAGAGCGAGAAACGTGTGAGCTTCGTGAACAATGTAGCACCATTTGAGATGATAGTGAGTGCGTTTACCGGAAACGAAGTCTTGATTGTAAAAGACAAAGAACATGGCATTTAACACCGTTTCTGAAGGGAAACACACAGCACAGTTCTCATCCAGGAAACACACTCTGCTTTAGAGCAAGAAGCATGCTCTTGCTTTCTAGAGTCTATAATTAGGCGGGAAACATGAGTGGGCTCAGAACAAACGATCCATGTTTCCTACACACACGGACCATACCTAGTTCAACTCTGCTTCTGAAACTGATACAAACCACTGGTCCTCTAACATCCAATGCTTTTCAGTTAAGAGCGAGAAACGTGTGAGCTTCGTGAACGATGTAGCTTCGTTTGAGCTGAATGTGAGTTCTTCTACCCCAAACGAATTCTTGATTGTAAAAGACACAGTGCCTGGCATTTAACTCCGTTTCTGAAGGGAAACACACAGCACAGTGCTTATCCATGAAACACACTCTGCTTTAGAGCCAGAAGCACGCTCATGGTTTCTAGAGTCTAATAAGGCGGAAAACGTGAGTGTGCTCAGAACATAAGAACCGTGTTTCCTACACACATTGACCATATCTAGTTCAACTCTGCTTCTGAAACTGATACAAACCACAGTTCCTCTAACATCCAATGCTTTTCAAATAAGAGCAAGAAACGTGTGAGCTTCATGAACGATGTAGCTTCGTTTGAGCTGAAAAGTGAGGGCGTTTACCTAAAAAGAAGTCTTGCTTGTAGGAAGACACATTTCCTGGCATTGATCTCCGTATCTGAAGAGAAACACACTGCACAGTTCCCATCCATGAAACACACTCTGTTTAGAGCAAGATGCACCCTCTTGCTTTCTAGAGTCTCGAATAAGGCAGAAATCGTGAGTGTGCTCAGAACATAAGAACCGTGTTTCCAACACACATTGACCATATCTAGTTCAACTCTGCTTCTGAAACTGATACAAACCACAGTTCCTCTAACATCCAATGCATTTCAAATAAGAGCGAGAAACGTGTGAGCTTCGTGAACGATGTAGCTTCATTTGAGCTGAAAGTGAGTTCTTATACCCGAAACGAAGTCTTGATTGTAAAAGACACAGTGCCTGGCATTTAACTCCGTTTCTGAGGGGAAACACACAGCACAGTGCTTATCCATGAAACACACTCTGCTTTAGAACCAGAAGCACGCTCTTGCTTTCTAGAGTCTCGAATAAGGCGGAAAACGTCAGTGTGCTCAGAACAAATTATCCGTGTTTCCTACACACATTGACCATATCTAGTTCAACGCTGCTTCTGAAACTGATACAAACCACAGTTCCTCTAACATCCAATGCTTTTCAAATAAGAGCAAGAAACTTGTGAGCTTCATGAACGATGTAGCTTCGTTTGAGCTGAAAAGTGAGGGCGTTTACCTAAAAAGAAGTCTTGCTTGTAGGAAGACACAGAGCCTGGCATTGATCTCCGTATCTGTAGGGAAACACACAGCACAGTTCTCATCCATGAAACACACTCTGCTGTAGAGCAAGAAGCATGCTCTTGCTTTCTAGAGTCTCTAATAAGGCTGGAAACGTGAGTGGGCTCAGAACAAACGATCCATGATTCCTACACACACGGACCATATCTAGTTCAACTCTGCTTCTGAAACTGATACAAACCACAGGGCCTCTAACATCCAATGCTTTTCCAATAAGAGCGAGAAACGTGTGAGCTTCCTGAACGATGTAGCTTTGTTTGAGCTGAAAAGTGACAGCGTTTACCTGAAACGAAGTCTTGTTTGTAGGAAGACACAGAGCCTGTCATTTAACTCAGTTTCTGAAGGGAAACACACAGCACAGTGCTCATCCATGAAACACACTCTGCTTTAGAGCCAGAAGCACGCTCTTGCTTTCTAGATTCTCGAATAAGGCGGGAAACGTGAGTGTGCTCAGAACAAAAGAACCGTGTTTCCTACACACACGGACCATACCTAGTTCAACTCTGCTTCAGAAACTGATACAAACCACAGGGCCTCTAACATCCAATGCTTTTCAGTTAAGAGCGAAAAACGTGAGAGCTTCGTGAACTATGTAGCTTCGTTTGAGATGATAGTGAGTGCGTTTACCAGAAACGAAGTCTTGATTGTAAAAGACAAAGAACATGGCATTTAACTCCGTTTCTGAAGGGAAACACACAGCACAGTTCTCATCCATGAAACACACTCTGCTGTAGAGCAAGAAGCATGCTCTTGCTTTCTAGAGTCTATAATAAGGCGGGAAACGTGAGTGGGCTCAGAACAAACGATCCATGTTTCCTACACACACGGACCATATCTAGTTCAACTCTCCTTCTGAAAGTGATGCAAACCACAGTTCCTCTAACATCCAATGCTTTTCAAATAAGAGCAAGAAACGTGTGAGCTTCATGAACGATGTAGCTTCGTTTGAGCTGAAAAGTGAGGGCATTTACCTGAAAAGAAGTCTTGCTTGTAGGAAGACACAGAGCCTGGCATTGATCTCCGTATCTGAAGGGAAAGACACAGCACAGTTCTCATCCATGAAACACACTCTGTTTAGAGCAAGATGCACGCTCTTGCTTTCTAGAGTCTCTAATAAGGCGGGAAACGTGAGTGGGCTCAGAACAAAAGAACCGTGTTTCCTACACACACGGACCATACCTAGTTCTACTCTGCTTCTGAAACTGATACAAACCACTGGTCCTCCAACATCCAATGCTTTTCAGTTAAGAGCGAGAAACGTGTGAGCTTCGTGAACGATGTAGTTTCGTTTGAGCTGAAAGTGAGTTCTTATACCCGAAACGTAGTCATGATTGTAAAAGACACAGTGCCTGGCATTTAACTCCGTTTAAGAAGGGAAACACACAGCACAGTGCTTATCCATGAAACACACCCTGCTATAGAGCCAGAAGCACGCTCATGCTTTCTAGAGTCTCGAATAAGGCGGAAAACATGAGTGTGCTCAGAACATAAGAACCGTGTTTCCTACACACATTGACCATATCTAGTTCAACTCTGCTTCTGAAACTGATACAAACTGCAGTTCCTCTAACATTAAATGCTTTTCAAATAAGAGCAAGAAACGTGTGAGCTTCGTGAACGATGTAGCTTCGTTTGAGCTGAAAAGTGAGGGTGTTTACCTAAAAAGATGTCTTGCTTTTAGGAAGACACAGAGCCTGGCATTGATCTCCATATCTGAAGGGAAACACACTGCACAGTTCTCATCCATGAAACACAATGTGTTTAGAGCCAGATGCATGCTCTTGCATTCTAGAGTCTCTAATAAGGCGGGAAACGTGAGTGGGCTCAGAACAAAAGAACCGTGTTTCCTACACACACGGACCATATCTAGTTCAACTCTGCTTCAGAAACTGATACAAACCACAGGGCCTCTAACATCCAATGCTTTTCAGTTAAGAGCGAAAAACGTGAGAGCTTCCTGAACTATGTAGCTTTGTTTGAGATGATAGTGAGTGCGTTTACACGAAACGAAGTCTTGATTGTAAAAGACACAGAGCCTGGCATTTAACTCCATTTCTGAAGGGAAACACACAGCACAGTGCTCATCCATGAAACACACTCTGGTGTAGAGCAAGAAGCATGGTCTTGCTTTCTAGAGTCTATAATAAGGCGGGAAACGTGAGTGGGCTCAGAAAAAACGATCCATGTTTCCTACACACACGGACCATATCTAGTTCAACTCTGCTTCTGAAACTGATACAAACCACAGTTCCTCTAACATCCAATGCATTTCAAATAAGAGCGAGAAACGTGTGAGCTTCGTGAACGATGTAGCTTCATTTGAGCTGAAAGTGAGTTCTTATACCCGAAACGAAGTCTTGATTGTAAAAGACACAGTGCCTGGCATTTAACTCCGTTTCTGAGGGGAAACACACAGCACAGTGCTTATCCATGAAACACACTCTGCTTTAGAACCAGAAGCACGCTCTTGCTTTCTAGAGTCTCGAATAAGGCGGAAAACGTCAGTGTGCTCAGAACAAATTAACCGTGTTTCCTACACACATTGACCATATCTAGTTCAACGCTGCTTCTGAAACTGATACAAACCACAGTTCCTCTAACATCCAATGCTTTTCAAATAAGAGCAAGAAACTTGTGAGCTTCATGAACGATGTAGCTTCGTTTGAGCTGAAAAGTGAGGGCGTTTACCTAAAAAGAAGTCTTGCTTGTAGGAAGACACAGAGCCTGGCATTGATCTCCGTATCTGTAGGGAAACACACAGCACAGTTCTCATCCATGAAACACACTCTGCTGTAGAGCAAGAAGCATGCTCTTGCTTTCTAGAGTCTCTAATAAGGCTGGAAACGTGAGTGGGCTCAGAACAAACGATCCATGATTCCTACACACACGGACCATATCTAGTTCAACTCTGCTTCTGAAACTGATACAAACCACAGGGCCTCTAACATCCAATGCTTTTCAAATAAGAGCGAGAAACGTGTGAGCTTCCTGAACGATGTAGCTTTGTTTGAGCTGAAAAGTGACAGCGTTTACCTGAAACGAAGTCTTGTTTGTAGGAAGACACAGAGCCTGTCATTTAACTCAGTTTCTGAAGGGAAACACACAGCACAGTGCTCATCCATGAAACACACTCTGCTTTAGAGCCAGAAGCACGCTCTTGCTTTCTAGATTCTCGAATAAGGCGGGAAACGTGAGTGTGCTCAGAACAAAAGAACCGTGTTTCCTACACACACGGACCATACCTAGTTCAACTCTGCTTCAGAAACTGATACAAACCACAGGGCCTCTAACATCCAATGCTTTTCAGTTAAGAGCGAAAAACGTGAGAGCTTCGTGAACTATGTAGCTTCGTTTGAGATGATAGTGAGTGCGTTTACCTGAAACGAAGTCTTGATTGTAAAAGACAAAGAACATGGCATTTAACTCCGTTTCTGAAGGGAAACACACAGCACAGTTCTCATCCATGAAACACACTCTGCTGTAGAGCAAGAAGCATGCTCTTGCTTTCTAGAGTCTATAATAAGGCGGGAAACGTGAGTGGGCTCAGAACAAACGATCCATGTTTCCTACACACACGGACCATATCTAGTTCAACTCTCCTTCTGAAAGTGATGCAAACCACAGTTCCTCTAACATCCAATGCTTTTCAAATAAGAGCAAGAAACGTGTGAGCTTCATGAACGATGTAGCTTCGTTTGAGCTGAAAAGTGAGGGCGTTTACCTGAAAAGAAGTCTTGCTTGTAGGAAGACACAGAGCCTGGCATTGATCTCCGTATCTGAAGGGAAAGACACAGCACAGTTCTCATCCATGAAACACACTCTGTTTAGAGCAAGATGCACGCTCTTGCTTTCTAGAGTCTCTAATAAGGCGGGAAACGTGAGTGGGCTCAGAACAAAAGAACCGTGTTTCCTACACACACGGACCATACCTAGTTCAACTCAGCTTCTGAAACTGATGCAAATCACAGGTCCTCTAACATCCAATGCTTTTCAGTTAAGAGCGAGAATCGTGTGAGCTTTGTGAACGATGTAGCTTCCTTTGAGCAGAAAAGTGAGTGTGTTTACCTGAAACGAAGTCTTGCTTGTAGGAAGACACAGAGCCTGGCATTGAACTCCGTTTCTTAAGGGAAACACAAAGCACAGTGCTCATCCATGAAACACACTCTGCTTTAGAGCCAGAAGCACGCTCTTTCTTTCTAGATTCTCTAATAATGCGGGAAACGTGAGTGTGCTCAGAACAAAAGAACCGTGTTTCCTACACACACGGACCATATCTAGTTTAACTCTGCTTCAGAAACTGATACAAACCACAGTTCCTCTAACATCCAATGCTTTTCAAATAAGAGCAAGAAACGTGTGAGCTTCATGAACGATGTAGCTTCGTTTGAGCTGAAAAGTGAGGGCGTTTACCTAAAAAGAAGTCTTGCTTGTAGGAAGACACAGAGCCTGGCATTGATCTCCGTATCTGAAGGGAAACACACTGCACAGGTCTCATCCATGAAACACACTCTGTTTAGAGCAAGATGCACGCTCTTGCTTTCTAGAGTCTCTAATAAGGCTGGAAACGTGAGTGGGCTCAGAACAAAAGAACCGTGTTTCCTACACACACGGACCATACCTAGTTCAACTCTGCTTCTGAAACTGATACAAACCACTGGTCCTCTAACATCCAATGCTTTTCAGTTAAGAGCGAGAAACGTGTCAGCTTCGTGAACGATGTAGCTTCGTTTGAGCTGAAATTGAGTTCTTCTACCCGAAACGAATTCTTGATTGTAAAAGACACAGTGCCTGGCATTTAACTCCGTTTCTGAAGGGAAACACACAGCACAGTACTTATGCATGAAACACACTCTGCTTTAGAGCCAGAAGCACGCTCATGCTTTCTAGAGTCTCGAATAAGGCGGAAAACGTGAGTGTGCTCAGAACATAAGAACCGTGTTTCCTACACACATTGACCATATCTAGTTCAACTCTGTTTCTGAAACTGATACAAACCACAGTTCCTCTAACATCCAATGCTTTTCAAATAAGAGCAAGAAACGTGTGAGCTTCATGAACGATGTAGCTTCGTTTGAGCTGAAAAGTGAGGGCGTTTACCTGAAAAGAAGTCTTGCTTGTAGGAAGACACAGAGCCTGGCATTGATCTCCGTATCTGAAGGGAAACACACAGCACAGTTCTCATCCATGAAACACACTCTGTTTAGAGCAAGATGCACGCTCTTGCTTTCTAGAGTCTCTAATAAGGCGGGAAACGTGAGTGGGCTCAGAAAAAAAGAACCGTGTTTCCTACACACACGGACCATACCTAGTTCAACTCTGCTTCTGAAACTGATACAAACCATTGGTCCTCTAACATCCAATGCTTTTCAGTTAAGAGCGAGAAACGTGTGAGCTTCGTGAACAATGTAGCACCATTTGAGATGATAGTGAGTGCGTTTACCCGAAACGAAGTCTTGATTGTAAAAGACAAAGAACATGGCATTTAACTCCGTTTCTGAAGGGAAACACACAGCACAGTTCTCATCCATGAAACACACTCTGCTTTAGAGCAAGAAGCATGCTCTTGCTTTCTAGAGTCTATAATAAGGCGGGAAACATGAGTGGGCTCAGAACAAACGATCCATGTTTCCTACACACACGGACCATACCTAGTTCAACTCTGCTTCTGAAACTGATACAAACCACTGGTCCTCTAACATCCAATGCTTTTCAGTTAAGAGCGAGAAACGTGTGAGCTTCGTGAACGATGTAGCTTCGTTTGAGCTGAATGTGAGTTCTTCTACCCGAAACGAATTCTTGATTGTAAAAGACACAGTGCCTGGCATTTAACTCCGTTTCTGAAGGGAAACACACAGCACAGTGCTTATCCATGAAACACACTCTGCTTTAGAGCCAGAAGCACGCTCATGCTTTCTAGAGTCTAATAAGGCGGAAAACGTGAGTGTGCTCAGAACATAAGAACCGTGTTTCCTACACACATTGACCATATCTAGTTCAACTCTGCTTCTGAAACTGATACAAACCACAGTTCCTCTAACATCCAATGCTTTTCAAATAAGAGCAAGAAACGTGTGAGCTTCATGAACGATGTAGCTTCGTTTGAGCTGAAAAGTGAGGGCGTTTACCTAAAAAGAAGTCTTGCTTGTAGGAAGACACATTTCCTGGCATTGATCTCCGTATCTGAAGGGAAACACACTGCACAGTTCCCATCCATGGAACACACTCTGTTTAGAGCAAGATGCACCCTCTTGCTTTCTAGAGTCTCGAATAAGGCAGAAATCGTGAGTGTGCTCAGAACATAAGAACCGTGTTTCCAACACACATTGACCATATCTAGTTCAACTCTGCTTCTGAAACTGATACAAACCACAGTTCCTCTAACATCCAATGCATTTCAAATAAGAGCGAGAAACGTGTGAGCTTCGTGAACGATGTAGCTTCATTTGAGCTGAAAGTGAGTTCTTATACCCGAAACGAAGTCTTGATTGTAAAAGACACAGTGCCTGGCATTTAACTCCGTTTCTGAGGGGAAACACACAGCACAGTGCTTATCCATGAAACACACTCTGCTTTAGAACCAGAAGCACACTCTTGCTTTCTAGAGTCTCGAATAAGGCGGAAAACGTGAGTGTGCTCAGAACAAATTAACCGTGTTTCCTACACACATTGACCATATCTAGTTCAACGCTGCTTCTGAAACTGATACAAACCACAGTTCCTCTAACATCCAATGCTTTTCAAATAAGAGCAAGAAACTTGTGAGCTTCATGAACGATGTAGCTTCGTTTGAGCTGAAAAGTGAGGGCGTTTACCTAAAAAGAAGTCTTGCTTGTAGGAAGACACAGAGCCTGGCATTATTCTCCGTATCTGTAGGGAAACTCACAGCACAGTTCTCATCCATGAAACACACTCTGCTGTAGAGCAAGAAGCATGCTCTTGCTTTCTAGAGTCTATAATAAGGCGGGAAACGTGAGTGGGCTCAGAACAAACGATCCATGATTCCTACACACACGGACCATATCTAGTTCAACTCTGCTTCTGAAACTGATACAAACCACAGGGCCTCTAACATCCAATGCTTTTCAAATAAGAGCGAGAAACGTGTGAGCTTCCTGAACGATGTAGCTTTGTTTGAGCTGAAAAGTGACAGCGTTTACCTGAAACGAAGTCTTGTTTGTAGGAAGACACAGAGCCTGGCATTTAACTCCATTTCTGAAGGGAAACACACAGCACAGTGCTCATCCATGAAACACACTCTGCTTTCGAGCCAGAAGCACGCTCTTGCTTTCTAGAGTCTCGAATAAGGCGGGAAACGTGATGTGCTCAAAACAAAAGAACTGTGTTTCCTACACACACGGACCATATCTAGTTCAACTCTGCTTCAGAAACTGATACAAACCACAGGGCCTCTAACATCCAATGCTTTTCAGTTAAGAGCGAAAAACGTGAGAGCTTCCTGAACTATGTAGCTTTGTTTGAGATGATAGTGAGTGCGTTTACACGAAACGAAGTCTTGATTGTAAAAGACACAGAGCCTGGCATTTAACTCCATTTCTGAAGGGAAACACACAGCACAGTGCTCATCCATGAAACACACTCTGGTGTAGAGCAAGAAGCATGGTCTTGCTTTCTAGAGTCTATAATAAGGCGGGAAACGTGAGTGGGCTCAGAAAAAACGATCCATGTTTCCTACACACACGGACCATATCTAGTTCAACTCTGCTTCTGAAACTGATACAAACCACAGTTCCTCTAACATCCAATGCTTTTCAAATAAGAGCAAGAAACGTGTGAGCTTCATGAACGATGTAGCTTCGTTTGAGCTGAAAAGTGAGGGCGTTTACCTGAAAAGAAGTCTGGCTTGTAGGAAGACACAGAGCCTGGCATTGAACTCCGTATCTGAAGGGAAACACACAGCACAGTTCTCATCCATGAAACACACTCTGTTTAGAGCAAGATGCACGCTCTTGCTTTCTAGAGTCTTAATAAGGCAGGAAACGTGATGTGCTCACAAGAAAAGAACCGTGTTTCCTACACACACGGACCATATCTAGTTCAACTCAGCTTCTGAAACTGATACGAACCACTGGTCCTCTAACATCCAATGCTTTTCAGTTAAGAGCGAGAAACGTGTGAGCTTCGTGAACGATGTAGCTTCGTTTGAGCTGAAAGTGAGTTCTTATACCTGAAACGAAGTCTTGATTGTAAAAGACACAGTGCCTGGCATTTAACTCCGTTTCTGAAGGGAAACACACATCACAGTTCTCATCCATGAAAGACACTCTGCTTTAGAGCAAGAAGCACGCTCTTGCTTTCTAGAGTCTCTAATAAGGCAGGAAACGTGAGTGTGCTCAGAACAAAAGAACCGTGTTTCCTACACACACGGACCATATCTAGTTCAACTCTGCTTCAGAAACTGATACAAACCACAGGGCCTCTAACATCCAATGCTTTTCAGTTAAGAGCGAGAAACATGTGAGCTTCGTGAATGATGTAGCTTCATTTGAGATTATAGTGAGTGCGTTTACCCGAAACAAATTCTTGATTGTAAAAGACAAAGAACCTGGCATTGATCTCCGTTTCTGAAGGGAAACACACAGCACAGTTCTCATCCATGAAACACACTCTGCTTTAGAGCAAGATGCACGCTCTGGCTTTCTAGAATCTCTAATAAGGCGGGAAACGTGAGTGTGCTCAGAACAAAAGAACCGTGTTTCCTACACACATTGACCATATCTAGTTCAACTCTGCTTCTGAAACTGATACAAACCACAGGGCCTCTAACATCCAATGCTTTTCAGTTAAGAGCGAAAAACGTGAGAGCTTCGTGAACTACATAGCTTCGTTTGAGCTGAAAAGTGAGGGCGTTTACCTGAAAAAAAGTCTTGCTTGTAGGAAGACACAGAGCCTGGCATTGATCTCCGTATCTGAAGGGAAACACACAGCACAGTTCTCATCCATGAAACACACTCTGTTTAGAGCAAGATGCACGCTCTTGCTTTCTAGAGTCTCTAATAAGGCGGGAAACGTGAGTGGGCTCAGAAAAAAAGAACAGTGTTTCCTACACACACGGACCATATCTAGTTCAACTCTGCTTCTGAAACTGATACGAACCACTGGTCCTCTAACATCCTATGCTTTTCAGTTAAGAGCGAGAAACGTGTGAGCTTCGTGAACGATGTAGCTTTGTTTGAGCTGAAAGTGAGTTCTTATACCCAAAACGAAGTCTTGATTGTAAAAGACAAGGTGTCTGGTATTTAACTCCGTTTCTGAAGGGAAACACACATCACAGTTCTCATCCATGAAACACACTCTGCGTTAGAGCAAGAAGCACGCTCTTGCTTTCTAGAGTCTCTAATAAGGCGGGAAACGTGAGTGTGCTCAGAACAATAGATCCATGTTTCCTACACACACGGACCATATCTAGTTCAACTCTGCTTCTGAAACTGATACAAACCACTGGTCCTCTAACATCCAATGCTTTTCAGTTAAGAGCGAGAAACGTGTGAGCTTCCTGAACGATGTAGCTTTTTTTGGGCTGAAAGTGACAGCGTTTACCTGAAAAGAAATCTTGCTTGTAGGAAGACACAGAGCCTGGCATTTAACTCAGTTTTTGAAGGGAAACACACATCACAGTGCTCATCCATGAAACACACTCTCCTTTAGAGCCAGAAGCACGCTCTTGCTTTCTAGAGTCTCGAATAAGGCGGGAAACGTGAGTGGGCTCAGAACAAACGATCCATGTTTCCTACACACACGGACCATATCTAGTTCAACTCTGCTTCTGAAAGTGATACAAACCACAGTTCCTCTAACATCCAATGCTTTTTAAATAAGAGCAAGAAATGTGTGAGCTTCATGAACGATGTAGCTTCGTTTGAGCTGAAAAGTGAGGGCGTTTAACTGAAAAGAAGTCTTGCTTGTAGGAAGACACAGAGCCTGGCATTGATCTCCGTATCTGTAGGGAAACACACAGCACAGTTCTCATTGATGAAACACACTCTGTTTAGAGCCAGAAGCACGCTCTTGCTTTCTAGATTCTCGAATAAGGCGGGAAACGTGAGTGTGCTCAGAACAAAAGAACCGTGTTTCCTACACACACGGACCATATCTAGTTCAACTCTGATTCAGAAACTGATACAAACCACAGGGCCTCTAACATCCAATGCTTTTCAGTTAAGAGCGAAAAACGTGAGAGCTTCGTGAACTATGTAGCTTCGTTTGAGATGATAGTGAGTGCGTTTACCAGAAACGAAGTCTTGATTTTAAAAGACAAAGAACATGGCATTTAACTCCGTTTCTGAAGGGAAACACACAGCACAGTTCTCATCCATGAAACACACTCTGCTGTAGAGCAAGAAGCATGCTCTTGCTTTCTAGAGTCTATAATAAGGCGGGAAACGTGAGTGGGCTCAGAACAAACGATCCATGTTTCCTACACACACGGACCATATCTAGTTCAACTCTGCTTCTGAAAGTGATGCAAACCACAGTTCCTCTAACATCCAATGCTTTTCAAATAAGAGCAAGAAACGTGTGAGCTTCATGAACGATGTAGCTTCGTTTGAGCTGAAAAGTGAGGGCGTTTACCTGAAAAGAAGTCTTGCTTGTAGGAAGACACAGTGCCTGGCATTGATCTCCGTATCTGAAGGGAAAGACACAGCACAGTTCTCATCCATGAAACACACTCTGTTTAGAGCAAGATGCACGCTCTTGCTTTCTAGAGTCTCTAATAAGGCGGGAAACGTGAGTGGGCTCAGAACAAAAGAACCGTGTTTCCTACACACACGGACCATACCTAGTTCAACTCTGCTTCTGAAACTGATACAAGCCACTGGTCCTCTAACATCCAATGCTTTTCAGTTAAGAGCGAGAAACGTGTGAGCTTCGTGAACGATGTAGTTTCGTTTGAGCTGAAAGTGAGTTCTTATACCCGAAACGAAGTCATGATTGTAAAAGACACAGTGCCTGGCATTTAACTCCGTTTAAGAAGGGAAACACACAGCACAGTGCTTATCCATGAAACACACCCTGCTATAGAGCCAGAAGCACGCTCATGCTTTCTAGAGTCTCGAATAAGGCGGAAAACATGAGTGTGCTCAGAACATAAGAACCGTGTTTCCTACACACATTGACCATATCTAGTTCAACTCTGCTTCTGAAACTGATACAAACTGCAGTTCCTCTAACATTAAATGCTTTTCAAATAAGAGCAAGAAACGTGTGAGCTTCGTGAACGATGTAGCTTCGTTTGAGCTGAAAAGTGAGGGTGTTTACCTAAAAAGATGTCTTGCTTTTAGGAAGACACAGAGCCTGGCATTGATCTCCATATCTGAAGGGAAACACACTGCACAGTTCTCATCCATGAAACACAATCTGTTTAGAGCAAGATGCACGCTCTTGCATTCTAGAGTCTCTAATAAGGCGGGAAACGTGAGTGGGCTCAGAACAAAAGAACCGTGTTTCCTACACACACGGACCATACCTAGTTCAACTCTGCTTCTGAAACTGATACGAACCACTGGTCCTCTAACATCCAATGCTTTTCAGTTAAGAGCGAGAAACGTGTGAGCTTCCTGAACGATGTAGCTTTGTTTGAGCTGAAAAGTGACAGCGTTTACCTGAAACGAAATCTTGTTTGTAGGAAGACACAGAGCCTGGCATTTAACTCCGTTTCTGAAGGGAAACACACAGCACAGTGCTCATCCATGAAACACACTCTGCTTTCGAGCCAGAAGCACGCTCTTGCTTTCTAGAGTCTCGAATAAGGCGGGAAACGTGATGTGCTCAAAACAAAAGAACTGTGTTTCCTACACACACGGACCATATCTAGTTCAACTCTGCTTCAGAAACTGATACAAACCACAGGGCCTCTAACATCCAATGCTTTTCAGTTAAGAGCGAAAAACGTGAGAGCTTCCTGAACTATGTAGCTTTGTTTGAGATGATAGTGAGTGCGTTTACACGAAACGAAGTCTTGATTGTAAAAGACACAGAGCCTGGCATTTAACTCCATTTCTGAAGGGAAACACACAGCACAGTGCTCATCCATGAAACACACTCTGGTGTAGAGCAAGAAGCATGGTCTTGCTTTCTAGAGTCTATAATAAGGCGGGAAACGTGAGTGGGCTCGGAAAAACGATCCATGTTTCCTACACACACGGACCATATCTAGTTCAACTCTGCTTCTGAAACTGATAAAAACCACAGTTCCTCTAACATCCAATGCTTTTCAAATAAGAGCAAGAAACGTGTGAGCTTCATGAACGATGTAGCTTCGTTTGAGCTGAAAAGTGAGGGCGTTTACCTGAAAAGAAGTCTTGCTTGTAGGAAGACACAGAGCCTGGCATTGATCTCCGTATCTGAAGGGAAACACACTGCACAGTTCCCATCCATGAAACACACTCTGTTTAGAGCAAGATGCACCCTCTTGCTTTCTAGAGTCTCGAATAAGGCAGAAATCGTGAGTGTGCTCAGAACATAAGAACCGTGTTTCCAACACACATTGACCATATCTAGTTCAACTCTGCTTCTCAAACTGATACAAACCACAGTTCCTCTAACATCCAATGCATTTCAAATAAGAGCGAGAAACGTGTGAGCTTCGTGAACGATGTAGCTTCATTTGAGCTGAAAGTGAGTTCTTATACCCGAAACGAAGTCTTGATTGTAAAAGACACAGTGCCTGGCATTTAACTCCGTTTCTGAGGGGAAACACACAGCACAGTGCTTATCCATGAAACACACTCTGCTTTAGAACCAGAAGCACGCTCTTGCTTTCTAGAGTCTCGAATAAGGCGGAAAACGTGAGTGTGCTCAGAACAAATTAACCGTGTTTCCTACACACATTGACCATATCTAGTTCAACGCTGCTTCTGAAACTGATACAAACCACAGTTCCTCTAACATCCAATGCTTTTCAAATAAGAGCAAGAAACTTGTGAGCTTCATGAACGATGTAGCTTCGTTTGAGCTGAAAAGTGAGGGCGTTTACCTAAAAAGAAGTCTTGCTTGTAGGAAGACACAGAGCCTGGCATTGATCTCCGTATCTGTAGGGAAACACACAGCACAGTTCTCATCCATGAAACACACTCTGCTGTAGAGCAAGAAGCATGCTCTTGCTTTCTAGAGTCTATAATAAGGCGGGAAACGTGAGTGGGCTCAGAACAAACGATCCATGATTCCTACACACACGGACCATATCTAGTTCAACTCTGCTTCTGAAACTGATACAAACCACAGGGCCTCTAACATCCAATGCTTTTCAAATAAGAGCGAGAAACGTGTGAGCTTCCTGAACGATGTAGCTTTGTTTGAGCTGAAAAGTGACAGCGTTTACCTGAAATGAAGTCTTGTTTGTAGGAAGACACAGAGCCTGGCATTTAACTCAGTTTCTGAAGGGAAACACACAGCACAGTGCTCATCCATGAAACACACTCTGCTTTAGAGCCAGAAGCACGCTCTTGCTTTCTAGATTCTCGAATAAGGCGGGAAACGTGAGTGTGCTCAGAACAAAAGAACCGTGTTTCCTACACACACGGACCATATCTAGTTCAACTCTCCTTCAGAAACTGATACAAACCACAGGGCCTCTAACATCCAATGCTTTTCAGTTAAGAGCGAAAAACGTGAGAGCTTCGTGAACTATGTAGCTTCGTTTGAGATGATAGTGAGTGCGTTTACCAGAAACGAAGTCTTGATTGTAAAAGACAAAGAACATGGCATTTAACTCCGTTTCTGAAGGGAAACACACAGCACAGTTCTCATCCATGAAACACACTCTGCTGTAGAGCAAGAAGCATGCTCTTGCTTTCTAGAGTCTATAATAAGGCGGGAAACGTGAGTGGGCTCAGAACAAACGATCCATGTTTCCTACACACACGGACCATATCTAGTTCAACTCTGCTTCTGAAAGTGATGCAAACCACAGTTCCTCTAACATCCAATGCTTTTCAAATAAGAGCAAGAAACGTGTGAGCTTCATGAACGATGTAGCTTCGTTTGAGCTGAAAAGTGATGGCGTTTACCTGAAAAGAAGTCTTGCTTGTAGGAAGACACAGAGCCTGGCATTGATCTCCGTATCTGAAGGGAAAGACACAGCACAGTTCTCATCCATGAAACACACTCTGTTTAGAGCAAGATGCACGCTCTTGCTTTCTAGAGTCTCTAATAAGGCGGGAAACGTGAGTGGGCTCAGAACAAAAGAACCGTGTTTCCTACACACACGGACCATACCTAGTTCAACTCTGCTTCTGAAACTGATACAAACCACTGGTCCTCTAACATCCAATGCTTTTCAGTTAAGAGCGAGAAACGTGTGAGCTTCGTGAACGATGTAGTTTCGTTTGAGCTGAAAGTGAGTTCTTATACCCGAAACGAAGTCATGATTGTAAAAGACACAGTGCCTGGCATTTAACTCCGTTTAAGAAGGGAAACACACAGCACAGTGCTTATCCATGAAACACACCCTGCTATAGAGCCAGAAGCATGCTCATGCTTTCTAGAGTCTCGAATAAGGCGGAAAACATGAGTGTGCTCAGAACATAAGAACCGTGTTTCCTACACACATTGACCATATCTAGTTCAACTCTGCTTCTGAAACTGATACAAACTGCAGTTCCTCTAACATTAAATGCTTTTCAAATAAGAGCAAGAAACGTGTGAGCTTCGTGAACGATGTAGCTTCGTTTGAGCTGAAAAGTGAGGGTGTTTACCTAAAAAGATGTCTTGCTTTTAGGAAGACACAGAGCCTGGCATTGATCTCCATATCTGAAGGGAAACACACTGCACAGTTCTCATCCATGAATCACACTCTGCTGTAGAGCAAGAAGCATGCTCTTGCTTTCTAGAGTCTATAATAAGGCGGGAAACGTGAGTGGGCTCAGAACAAAAGAACCGTGTTTCCTACACACACGGACCATACCTAGTTCAACTCTGCTTCTGAAACTGATACGAACCACTGGTCCTCTAACATCCAATGCTTTTCAGTTAAGAGCGAGAAACGTGTGAGCTTCCTGAACGATGTAGCTTTGTTTGAGCTGAAAAGTGACAGCGTTTATCTGAAACGAAGTCTTGTTTGTAGGAAGACACAGAGCCTGGCATTTAACTCCGTTTCTGAAGGGAAACACACAGCACAGTGCTCATCCATGAAACACACTCTGCTTTTGAGCCAGAAGCACGCTCTTGCTTTCTAGAGTCTCGAATAAGGCGGGAAATGTGATGTGCTCAAAACAAAAGAACTGTGTTTCCTACACACACGGACCATATCTAGTTCAACTCTGCTTCAGAAACTGATACAAACCACAGGGCCTCTAACATCCAATGCTTTTCAGTTAAGAGCGAAAAACGTGAGAGCTTCCTGAACTATGTAGCTTTGTTTGAGATGATAGTGAGTGCGTTTACACGAAACGAAGTCTTGATTGTAAAAGACACAGAGCCTGGCATTTAACTCCATTTCTGAAGGGAAACACACAGCACAGTGCTCATCCATGAAACACACTCTGCTGTAGAGCAAGAGGCATGCTCTTGCTTTCTAGAGTCTATAATAAGGCGGGAAACGTGAGTGGGCTCAGAAAAAACGATCCATGTTTCCTACACACACGGACCATATCTAGTTCAACTCTGCTTCTGAAACTGATACAAACCACAGTTCCTCAAACATCCAATGCTTTTCAAATAAGAGCAAGAAACGTGTGAGCTTCATGAACGATGTAGCTTCGTTTGAGCTGAAAAGTGAGGGCGTTTACCTGAAAAGAAGTCTTGCTTGTAGGAAGACACAGAGCCTGGCATTGAACTCCGTATCTGAAGGGAAACACACAGCACAGTTCTCATCCATGAAACACACTCTGTTTAGAGCAAGATGCACGCTCTTGCTTTCTAGAGTCTTAATAAGGCGGGAAACGTGATGTGCTCACAAGAAAAGAACCGTGTTTCCTACACACACGGACCATATCTAGTTCAACTCAGCTGATGAAACTGATACGAACCACTGGTCCTCTAACATCCAATGCTTTTCAGTTAAGAGCGAGAAACGTGTGAGCTTCGGGAACGATGTAGCTTCGTTTGTGCTGAAATTGAGTTCTTATACCTGAAACGAAGTCTTGATTGTAAAAGACACAGTGCCTGGCATTTAACTCCGTTTCTGAAGGGAAACACACATCACAGTTCTCATCCATGAAAGACACTCTGCTTTAGAGCAAGAAGCACGCTCTTGCTTTCTAGAGTCTCTAATAAGGCAGGAAACGTGAGTGTGCTCAGAACAAAAGAACCGTGTTTCCTACACACACGGACCATATCTAGTTCAACTCTGCTTCAGAAACTGATACAAACCACAGGGCCTCTAACATCCAATGCTTTTCAGTTAAGAGCGAGAAACGTGTGAGCTTCGTGAACGATGTAGCTTCATTTGAGATTATAGTGAGTGTGTTTACCCGAAACAAATTCTTGATTGTAAAAGACAAAGAACCTGGCATTGATCTCCGTTTCTGAAGGGAAACACACAGCACAGTTCTCATCCATGAAACACACTCTGCTTTAGAGCAAGATGCACGCTCTGGCTTTCTAGAATCTCTAATAAGGCGGGAAACGTGAGTGTGCTCAGAACAAAAGAACCGTGTTTCCTACACACATTGACCATATCTAGTTCAACTCTGCTTCTGAAACTGATACAAACCACAGGGCCTCTAACATCCAATGCTTTTCAGTTAAGAGCGAAAAACGTGAGAGCTTCGTGAACTATGTAGCTTCGTTTGAGCTGAAAAGTGAGGGCGTTTACCTGAAAAAAAGTCTTGCTTGTAGGAAGACACAGAGCCTGGCATTGATCTCCGTATCTGAAGGGAAACACACAGCACAGTTCTCATCCATGAAACACACTCTGTTTAGAGCAAGATGCACGCTCTTGCTTTCTAGAGTCTCTAATAAGGCGGGAAACGTGAGTGTGCTCAGAAAAAAAGAACAGTGTTTCCTACACACACGGACCATATCTAGTTCAACCCTGCTTCTGAAACTGATACGAACCACTGGTCCTCTAACACCCAATGCTTTTCAGTTAAGAGCGAGAAACGTGTGAGCTTCGTGAACGATGTAGCTTTGTTTGAGCTGAAAGTGAGTTCTTATACCCGAAACGAAGTCTTGATTGTAAAAGACAAGGTGTCTGGTATTTAACTCCGTTTCTGAAGGGAAACACACATCACTGTTCTCATCCATGAAACACACTCTGCGTTAGAGCAAGAAGCACGCTCTTGCTTTCTAGAGTCTCTAATAAGGCGGGAAACGTGAGTGTGCTCAGAACAATAGATCCATGTTTCCTACACACACGGACCATATCTAGTTCAACTCTGCTTCTGAAACTGATACAAACCACTGGTCCTCTAACATCCAATGCTTTTCAGTTAAGAGCGAGAAACGTGTGAGCTTCCTGAACGATGTAGCTTTTTTTGGGCTGAAAGTGACAGCGTTTACCTGAAAAGAAATCTTGTTTGTAGGAAGACACAGAGCCTGGCATTTAACTCAGTTTCTGAAGGGAAACACACATCACAGTGCTCATCCATGAAACACACTCTGCTTTCGAGCCAGAAGCACGCTCTTGCTTTCTAGAGTCTCGAATAAGGCGGGAAACGTGAGTGGGCTCAGAACAAACGATCCATGTTTCCTACACACACGGACCATATCTAGTTCAACTCTGCTTCTGAAAGTGATACAAACCACAGTTCCTCTAACATCCAATGCTTTTTAAATAAGAGCAAGAAATGTGTGAGCTTCATGAACGATGTAGCTTCGTTTGAGCTGAAAAGTGAGGGCGTTTAACTGAAAAGAAGTCTTGCTTGTAGGAAGACACAGAGCCTGGCATTGATCTCCGTATCTGTAGAGAAACACACACCACAGTTCTCATTGATGAAACACACTCTGTTTACAGCAAGATGCACGCTCTTGCTTTCTAGAGTCTCTAATAAGGCTGGAAACGTGAGTGGGCTCAGAACAAAAGAACCGTGTTTCCTACACACACGGACCATACCTAGTTCAACTCTGCTTCTGAAACTGATACGAACCACTGGTCCTCTAACATCCAATGATTTTCAGTTAAGAGCGAGAAACGTGTGAGCTTCCTGAACGATGTAGCTTCATTTGAGCTGAAAGTGAATTCTTATACCCGAAACGAAGTCTTGATTGTAAAAGACACAGTGCCTGGCATTTAACTCCGTTTCTGAAGAGAAACACACATCACAGTTCTCATCCATGAAACACACTCTGCATTAGAGCAAGAAGCACACTCTTGCTTTCTAGATTCTCTAATAAGGCGGGAAACGTGAGTGTGCTCAGAACAAAAGAACCGTGTTTCCTACACACACGGACCATATCTAGTTCAACTCTGCTTCAGAAACTGATACAAACCACAGGGCCTCTAACATCCAATGCTTTTCAGTTAAGAGTGAGAAACGTGTGAGCTTTGTGAACAATGTAGCACCATTTGAGATGATAGTGAGTGCGTTTACCCGAAACGAAGTCTTGATTGTAAAAGACAAAGAACATGGCATTTAACTCCGTTTCTGAAGGGAAACACACAGCACAGTGCTTATCCATGAAACACACTCTGCTTTAGAGCCAGAAGCACGCTCATGCTTTCTAGAGTCTCGAATAAGGCGGAAAACTTCAGTGTGCTCAGAACATAAGAACCGTGTTTCCAACACACATTGACCATATCTAGTTCAACTCTGCTTCTGAAACTGATACAAACCACAGTTCCTCTAACATCCAATGCTTTTCAAATAAGAGCAAGAAACGTGTGAGCTTCATGAACGATGTAGCTTCGTTTGAGCTGAAAAGTGAGGGCGTTTACCTAAAAAGAAGTCTTGCTTGTAGGAAGACACAGAGCCTGGCATTGATCTCCATATCTGAAGGGAAACACACTGCACAGTTCTCATCCATGAAACACACTCTGTTTAGAGCAAGATGCACGCTCTTGCATTCTAGAGTCTAATAAGGCAGAAAACGTGAGTGTGCTCAGAACATAAGAACCGTGTTTCCTACACACATTGACCATATCTAGTTCAACTCTGCTTCTGAAACTGATACAAACCACAGTTCCTCTAACATCCAATGCTTTTCAAATAAGAGCAAGAAACGTGTGAGCTTCATGAACGATGTAGCTTCGTTTGAGCTTTAAAGTGAGGGCGTTTACCTAAAAAGAAGTCTTGCTTGTAGGAAGACACAGAGCCTGGCATTGATCTCCGTATCTGAAGGGAAACACACTGCACAGTTCTCATCCATGAAACACACTCTGTTTAGAGCAAGATGCACGCTCTTGCTTTCTAGAGTCTCGAATAAGGCGGAAAACGTGAGTGTGCTCAGAACATAAGAACCGTGTTTCCTACACACATTGACCATATCTAGTTCAACTCTGCTTCTGAAACTGATACAAACCACAGTTCCTCTAACATCCAATGCTTTTCAAATAAGAGCAAGAAACGTGTGAGCTTTATGAACGATGTAGCTTTGTTTGATCTGAAAAGTGAGGGCGCTTAACTGAAAAGAAGTCTTGCTTGTAGGAAGACACAGAGCCTGGCATTGATCTCCGTATCTGTAGGGAAACACACAGCACAGTTCTCATCCATGAAACACACTCTGTTTAGAGCAAGATGCACGCTCTTTCTTTCTAGAGTCTCTAATAAGGCTGGAAACGTGAGTGGGCTCAGAACAAAAGAACCGTGTTTCCTACACACACGGACCATACCTAGTTCAACTCTGCTTCTGAAACTGATACAAACCACTGGCCCTCTAACATCCAATGCTTTTCAGTTAAGAGCGAGAAACGTGTCAGCTTCGTGAACGATGTAGCTTCGTTTGAGCTGAAATTGAGTTCTTCTACCCGAAACGAATTCTTGATTGTAAAAGACACAGTGCCTGGCATTTAACTCCGTTTCTGAAGGGAAACACACAGCACAGTGCTTATCCATGAAACACACTCTGCTTTAGAGCCAGAAGCACGCTCATGCTTTCTAGAGTCTCGAATAAGCCGGAAAACGTGAGTGTGCTCAGAACATAAGAACCGTGTTTCCTACACACATTGACCATATCTAGTTCAACTCTGCTTCTGAAACTGATACAAACCACAGTTCCTCTAACATCCAATGCTTTTCAAATAAGAGCAAGAAACGTGTGAGCTTCATGAACGATGTAGCTTCGTTTGAGCTGAAAAGTGAGGGCGTTTACCTAAAAAGAAGTCTTGCTTGTAGGAAGACACAGAGCCTGGCATTGATCTCCGTATCTGAACGAAACACACTGCACAGTTCTCATCCATGAAACACACTCTGTTTAGAGCAAGATGCACGCTCTTGCTTTCTAGAGTCTCGAATAAGGCGGAAAACGTGAGTGTGCTCAGAACATAAGAACCGTGTTTCCTACACACATTGACCATATCTAGTTCAACTCTGTTTCTGAAACTGATACAAACCACAGTTCCTCTAACATCCAATGCTTTTCAAATAAGAGCAAGAAACGTGTGAGCTTCATGAACGATGTAGCTTCGTTTGAGCTGAAAAGTGAGGGCGTTTACCTGAAAAGAAGTCTTGCTTGTAGGAAGACACAGAGCCTGGCATTGATCTCCGTATCTGAAGGGAAACACACAGCACAGTTCTCATCCATGAAACACACTCTGTTTAGAGCAAGATGCACGCTCTTGCTTTCTAAAGTCTCTAATAAGGCGGGAAACGTGAGTGGGCTCAGAACAAAAGAACCGTGTTTCCTACACACACGGACCATACCTAGTTCAACTCTGCTTCTGAAACTGATACAAACCACTGGTCCTCTAACATCCAATGCTTTTCAGTTAAGAGCGAGAAACGTGTGAGCTTCGTGAACAATGTAGCACCATTTGAGATGATAGTGAGTGCGTTTACCCGAAAAGAAGTCTTGATTGTAAAAGACAAAGAACATGGCATTTAACTCCGTTTCTGAAGGGAAACACACAGCACAGTTCTCATCCATGAAACACACTCTGCTTTAGAGCAAGAAGCATGCTCTTGCTTTCTAGAGTCTATAATAAGGCGGGAAACATGAGTGGGCTCAGAACAAACGATCCATGTTTCCTACACACACGGACCATACCTAGTTCAACTCTGCTTCTGAAACTGATACAAACCACTGGTACTCTAACATCCAATGCTTTTCAGTTAAGAGCGAGAAACGTGTGAGCTTCGTGAACGATGTAGCTTCATTTGAGCTGAATGTGAGTTCTTCTACCCGAAACGAATTCTTGATTGTAAAAGACACAGTGCCTGGCATTTAACTCCGTTTCTGAAGGGAAACACACAGCACAGTGCTTATCCATGAAACACACTCTGCTTTAGAGCCAGAAGCACGTTCATGCTTTCTAGAGTCTAATAAGGCGGAAAACGTGAGTGTGCTCAGAACATAAGAACCGTGTTTCCTACACACATTGACCATATCTAGTTCAACTCTGCTTCTGAAACTGATACAAACCACAGTTCCTCTAACATCCAATGCTTTTCAAATAAGAGCAAGAAACGTGTGAGCTTCATGAACGATGTAGCTTCGTTTGAGCTGAAAAGTGAGTGCGTTTACCTAAAAAGATGTCTTGCTTGTAGGAAGACACAGAGCCTGGCATTGATCTCCGTATCTGAAGGGAAACACACTGCACAGTTCCCATCCATGAAACACACTCTGTTTAGAGCAAGATGCACCCTCTTGCTTTCTAGAGTCTCGAATAAGGCAGAAATCGTGAGTGTGCTCAGAACATAAGAACCGTGTTTCCTACACACATTGACCATATCTAGTTCAACTCTGCTTCTGAAACTGATACAAACCACAGTTCCTCTAACATCCAATGCATTTCAAATAAGAGCGAGAAACGTGTGAGCTTCGTGAACGATGTAGCTTCATTTGAGCTGAAAGTGAGTTCTTATACCCGAAACGAAGTCTTGATTGTAAAAGACACAGTGCCTGGCATTTAACTCCGTTTCTGAGGGGAAACACAGAGCACAGTGCTTATCCATGAAACACACTCTGCTTTAGAACCAGAAGCACGCTCTTGCTTTCTAGAGTCTCGAATAAGGCGGAAAACGTGAGTGTGCTCAGAACAAATTAACCGTGTTTCCTACACACATTGACCATATCTAGTTCAACGCTGCTTCTGAAACTGATACAAACCACAGTTCCTCTAACATCCAATGCTTTTCAAATAAGAGCAAGAAACTTGTGAGCTTCATGAACGATGTAGCTTCGTTTGAGCTGAAAAGTGAGGGCGTTTACCTAAAAAGAAGTCTTGCTTGTAGGAAGACACAGAGCCTGGCATTGATCTCCGTATCTGTAGGGAAACACACAGCACAGTTCTCATCCATGAAACACACTCTGCTGTAGAGCAAGAAGCATGCTCTTGCTTTCTAGGGTCTATAATAAGGCGGGAAACGTGAGTGGGCTCAGAACAAACGATCCATGATTCCTACACACACGGACCATATCTAGTTCAACTCTGCTTCTGAAACTGATACAAACCACAGGGCCTCTAACATCCAATGCTTTTCAAATAAGAGCGAGAAACGTGTGAGCTTCCTGAACGATGTAGCTTTGTTTGAGCTGAAAAGTGACAGCGTTTACCTGAAACGAAGTCTTGTTTGTAGGAAGACACAGAGCCTGGCATTTAACTCAGTTTCTGAAGGGAAACACACAGCACAGTGCTCATCCATGAAACACACTCTGCTTTAGAGCCAGAAGCACGCTCTTGCTTTCTAGATTCTCGAATAAGGCGGGAAACGTGAGTGTGCTCAGAACAAAAGAACCGTGTTTCCTACACACACGGACCATATCTAGTTCAACTCTGCTTCAGAAACTGATACAAACCACAGGGCCTCTAACATCCAATGCTTTTCAGTTAAGAGCGAAAAACGTGAGAGCTTCGTGAACTATGTAGCTTCGTTTGAGATGATAGTGAGTGTGTTTACCAGAAACGAAGTCTTGATTGTAAAAGACAAAGAACATGGCATTTAACTCCGTTTCTGAAGGGAAACACACAGCACAGTTCTCATCCATGAAACACACTCTGCTGTAGAGCAAGAAGCATGCTCTTGCTTTCTAGAGTCTATAATAAGGCGGGAAACGTGAGTGGGCTCAGAACAAACGATCCATGTTTCCTACACACACGGACCATATCTAGTTCAACTCTGCTTCTGAAAGTGATGCAAACCACAGTTCCTCTAACATCCAATGCTTTTCAAATAAGAGCAAGAAACGTGTGAGCTTCATGAACGATGTAGCTTCGTTTGAGCTGAAAAGTGAGGGCGTTTACCTGAAACGAAGTCTTGCTTGTAGGAAGACACAGAGCCTGGCATTGAACTCCATTTCTGAAGGGAAACACAAAGCACAGTGCTCATCCATGAAACACACTCTGCTTTAGAGCCAGAAGCACGCTCTTTCTTTCTAGATTCTCTAATAATGCGGGAAACGTGAGTGTGCTCAGAACAAAAGAACCGTGTTTCCTACACACACGGACCATATCTAGTTCAACTCTGCTTCAGAAACTGATACAAACCACAGGGCCTCTAACATCCAATGCTTTTCAGTTAAGAGCGACAAACGTGTGAGAATCGTGAACGATGTAGCTTCATTTGAGATGATAGTGAGTGCGTTTTCCCCGAAACGAAGTCTTGATTTTAAAAGACAAAGAACCTGGCATTTAACTCCGTTTCTGAAGGGAAACACACAGCACCGTGCTCATCCATGAAACACACTCTGCTTTAGAACCAGAAGCACGTTCTTGCTTTCTAGAGTCTCGAATAAGGCGGGAAACGTGAGTGTGCTCAGAACAAAAGAACCGTGTTTCCTACACACACGGACCATATCTAGTTCAACTCTGCTTCTGAAACTGATACGAACCACTGGTCCTCTAACATCCAATGCTTTTCAGTTAAGAGCGAGAAACGTGTGAGCTTCGTGAACGATGTAGCTTCGTTTGAGCTGAATGTGAGTTCTTATACCTGAAACGAAGTCTTGATTGTAAAAGACACAGTGCCTGGCATTTAACTCCGTTTCTGAAGGGAAACACACATCACAGTTCTCATCCATGAAAGACACTCTGCTTTAGAGCAAGAAGCACGCTCTTGCTTTCTAGAGTCTCTAATAAGGCAGGAAACGTGAGTGTGCTCAGAACAATAGATCCATGTTTCCTACACACACGGACCATATCTAGTTCAACTCTGCTTCTGAAACTGATACAAACCACAGGTCCTCTTACATCCAATTCTTTTCAGTTACGAGCGAGAAACGTGTGAGCTTCCTGAACGATGTAGCTTTGTTTGAGCTGAATAGTGACAGCGTTTACCTGAAACGAAGTCTTGTTTGTAGGAAGACACAGAGCCTGGCATTTAACTCAGTTTCTGAAGGGAAACACACAGCACAGTGCTCATCCATGAAACACACTCTGCTTTTGAGCCAGAAGCACGCTCTGGCTTTCTAGAGTCTCGAATAAGGCGGGAAACGTGAGTGTGCTCAGAACAAAAGAACCGTGTTTCCTACACACACGGACCATATCTAGTTCAACTCTGCTTCAGAAACTGATAAAAACCACAGGGACTCTAACATCCAATGCTTTTCAGTTAAGAGCGAAAAACGTGAGAGCTTCGTGAACTATGTAGCTTCGTTTGAGATGATAGTGAGTGCGTTTACCAGAAACGAAGTCTTGATTGTAAAAGACAAAGAACATGGCATTTAACTCCGTTTCTGAAGGGAAACACACAGCACAGTTCTCATCCATGAAACACACTCTGCTGTAGAGCAAGAAGCATGCTCTTGCTTTCTAGAGTCTATAATAAGGCGGGAAACGTGAGTGGGCTCAGAACAAACGATTCTTGTTTCCTACACACACGGACCATATCTAGTTCAACTCTGCTTCAGAAACTGATACAAACCACAGGGCCTCTAACATCCAATGCTTTTCAGTTAAGAGCGAGAAACGTGTGAGCTTCTTGAATGATGTAGCTTCGTTTGAGCTGAAAGTGAGTTCTTCTACCCGAAACGAATTCTTGATTGTAAAAGACACAGTGCCTGGCATTTAACTCCGTTTCTGAAGGGAAACACACAGCACAGTGCTTATCCATGAAACACACTCTGCTTTAGAGCCAGAAGCATGCTCATGCTTTCTAGAGTCTCGAATAAGGCGGAAAACGTGATTGTGCTCAGAACATAAGAACCGTGTTTCCTACACACATTGACCATATCTAGTTCAACTCTGCTTCTGAAACTGATACAAACCACAGTTCCTCTAACATCCAATGCTTTTCAAATAAGAGCAAGAAACGTGTGAGCTTCATGAACGATGTAGCTTCGTTTGAGCTGAAAAGTGAGGGCGTTTACCTAAAAAGAAGTCTTGCTTGTAGGAAGACACAGAGCCTGGCATTGATCTCCATATCTGAAGGGAAACACACTGCACAGTTCTCATCCATGAAACACACTCTGTTTAGAGCAAGATGCACGCTCTTGCTTTCTAGAGTCTAATAAGGCAGAAAACGTGAGTGTGCTCAGAACAAAAGAACCGTGTTTCCTACACACATTGACCATATCTAGTTCAACTCTGCTTCTGAAACTGATACAAACCACAGTTCCTCTAACATCCAATGCTTTTCAAATAAGAGCAAGAAACATGTGAGCTTCATGAACGATGTAGCTTCGTTTGAGCTGAAAAGTGAGGGCGTTTACCTAAAAAGAAGTCTTGCTTGTAGGAAGACACAGAGCCTGGCATTGATCTCTGTATCTGATGGGAAACACACTGCACAGTTCTCATCCATGAAACACACTCTGTTTAGAGCAAGATGCACGCTCTTGCTTTCTAGAGTCTCGAATAAGGCGGAAAACGTGAGTGTGCTCAGAACATAAGAACCGTGTTTCCTACACACATTGACCATATCTAGTTCAACTCTGCTTCTGAAACTGATACAAACCACAGTTCCTCTAACATCCAATGCTTTTCAAATAAGAGCAAGAAACGTGTGAGCTTCATGAACGATGTAGCTTCGTTTGAGCTGAAAAGTGAGGGCGTTTACCTGAAAAGAAGTCTTGCTTGTAGGAAGACACAGAACCTGGCATTGAACTCCGTATCTGAAGGGAAACACACAGCACAGTTCTCATCCATGAATCACACTCTGCTGTAGAGCAAGAAGCATGCTCTTGCTTTCTAGAGTCTATAATAAGGCGGGAAACGTGAGTGGGCTCAGAACAAACGATCCATGTTTCCTACACACACGGACCATATCTAGTTCAACTCTGCTTCTGAAACTGATACAAACCACAGGTCCTCTAACATCCAATGCTTTTCAAATAAGAGCGAGAAACTTGTGAGCTTTGTGAACGATGTAGCTTCGTTTGAGCTGAAAAGTGAGGGCGTTTACCTGAAAAGAAGTCTTGCTTGTAGGAAGACACAGAGCCTGGCATTGATCTCCGTATCTGAAGGGAAAGACACAGCACAGTTCTCATCCATGAAACACACTCTGTTTAGAGCAAGATGCACGCTCTTGCTTTCTAGAGTCTCTAATAAGGCGGGAAACGTGAGTGGGCTCAGAACAAAAGAACCGTGTTTCCTACACACACGGACCATACCTAGTTCAACTCTGCTTCTGAAACTGATACAAACCACTGGTCCTCTAACATCCAATGCTTTTCAGTTAAGAGCGAGAAACGTGTGAGCTTCGTGAACGATGTAGCTTCGTTTGAGCTGAAAGTGAGTTCTTCTACCCGAAACGAATTCTTGATTGTAAAAGACACAGTGCCTGGCATTTAACTCCGTTTCTGAAGGGAAACACAAAGCACAGTGCTCATCCATGAAACACACTCTGCTTTAGAGCCAGAAGCACGCTCTTTCTTTCTAGATTCTCTAATAATGCGGGAAACGTGAGTGTGCTCAGAACAAAAGAACCGTGTTTCCTACACACACGGACCATATCTAGTTCAACTCTGCTTCACAAACTGATACAAACCACAGGGCCTCTAACATCCAATGCTTTTCAGTTAAGAGCGACAAACGTGTGAGCTTCGTGAACGATGTAGCTTCATTTGAGATGATAGTGAGTGCGTTTTCCCCGAAACGAAGTCTTGATTTTAAAAGACAAAGAACCTGGCATTTAACTCCGTTTCTGAAGGGAAACACACAGCACCATGCTCATCCATGAAACACACTCTGCTTTAGAGCCAGAAGCACGCTCTTGCTTTCTAGAGTCTCGAATAAGGCGGGAAACGTGAGTGGGCTCAGAACAAAAGAACCGTGTTTCCTACACACACGGACCATATCTAGTTCAACTCTGCTTCTGAAACTGATACGAACCACTGGTCCTCTAATATCCAATGTTTTTCAGTTAAGAGCGAGAAACGTGTGAGCTTCGTGAACGATGTAGCTTCGTTTGAGCTGAAAGTGAGTTCTTATACCTGAAACGAAGTCTTGATTGTAAAAGACACAGTGCCTGGCATTTAACTCCGTTTCTGAAGGGAAACACACATCACAGTTCTCATCCATGAAAGACACTCTGCTTTAGAGCAAGAAGCACGCTCTTGCTTTCTAGAGTCTCTAATAAGGCAGGAAACGTGAGTGTGCTCAGAACAATAGATCCATGTTTCCTACACACACGGACCATATCTAGTTCAACTCTGCTTCTGAAACTGATACAAACCACAGGTCCTCTTACATCCAATTCTTTTCAGTTACGAGCGAGAAACGTGTGAGCTTCCTGAACGATGTAGCTTTGTTTGAGCTGAAAAGTGACAGCGTTTACCTGAAACGAAGTCTTGTTTGTAGGAAGACACAGAGCCTGGCATTTAACTCAGTTTCTGAAGGGAAACACACAGCACAGTGCTCATCCATGAAACACACTCTGCTTTAGAGCCAGAAGCACGCTCTTGCTTTCTAGAGTCTCGAATAAGGCGGGAAACGTGAGTGTGCTCAGAACAAAAGAACCGTGTTTCCTACACACACGGACCATATCTAGTTCAACTCTGCTTCAGAAACTGATACAAACCACAGGGACTCTAACATGCAATGCTTTTCAGTTAAGAGCGAAAAACGTGAGAGCTTCGTGAACTATGTAGCTTCGTTTGAGATGATAGTGAGTGCGTTTACCAGAAACGAAGTCTTGATTGTAAAAGACAAAGAACATGGCATTTAACTCCGTTTCTGAAGGGAAACACACAGCACAGTTCTCATCCATGAAACCCACTCTGCTGTAGAGCAAGAAGCATGCTCTTGCTTTCTAGAGTCTATAATAAGGCGGGAAACGTGAGTGGGCTCAGAACAAACGATCCATGTTTCCTACACACACGGACCATATCTAGTTCAAGTCTGCTTCTGAAAGTGATACAAACCACAGTTCCTCTAACATCCAATGCTTTTCAAATAAGAGCAAGAAACGTGTGAGCTTCATGAACGATGTAGCTTCCTTTGAGCTGAAAAGTGAGGGCGTTTACCTGAAAAGAAGTCTTGCATGTAGGAAGACACAGAGCCTGGCATTGATCTCCGTATCTGAAGGGAAACACACAGCACAGTTCTCATCCATGAAACACACTCTGTTTAGAGCAAGATGCACGCTCTTGCTTTCTAGAGTCTCTAATAAGGCGGGAAACGTGAGTGGGCTCAGAACAAAAGAACCGTGTTTCCTACACACACGGACCATACCTAGTTCAACTCTGCTTCTGAAACTGATACAAACCACTGGTCCTCTAACATCCAATGCTTTTCAGTTAAGAGCGAGAAACGTGTGAGCTTCGTGAACGATGTAGCTTCGTTTGAGCTGAAAGTGAGTTCTTATACCCGAAACGAAGTCATGATTGTAAAAGACACAGTGCCTGGGATTTAACTCCGTTTAAGAAGGGAAGCACACAGCACAGTGCTTATCCATGAAACACACCCTGCTATAGAGCCAGAAGCACGCTCATGCTTTCTAGAGTCTCGAATAAGGCGGAAAAAAAGAGTGTGCTCAGAACATAAGAACCGTGTTTCCTACACACATTGACCATATCTAGTTCAACTCTGCTTCTGAAACTGATACAAACCACAGTTCCTCTAACATCCAATGCTTTTCAAATAAGAGCAAGAAACGTGTGAGCTTCATGAACGATGTAGCTTCGTTTGAGCTGAAAAGTGAGGGCGTTTACCTGAAAAGAAGTCTTGCTTGTAGGAAGACACAGAACCTGGCATTGAACTCCGTATCTGAAGGGAAACACACAGCACAGTTCTCATCCATGAATCACACTCTGCTGTAGAGCAAGAAGCATGCTCTTGCTTTCTAGAGTCTATAATAAGGCGGGAAACGTGAGTGGGCTCAGAACAAACGATCCATGTTTCCTACACACACGGACCATATCTAGTTCAACTCTGCTTCTGAAACTGATACAAACCACAGGTCCTCTAACATCCAATGCTTTTCAAATAAGAGCGAGAAACTTGTGAGCTTTGTGAACGATGTAGCTTCGTTTGAGCTGAAAAGTGAGGGCGTTTACCTGAAAAGAAGTCTTGCTTGTAGGAAGACACAGAGCCTGGCATTGATCTCCGTATCTGAAGGGAAAGACACAGCACAGTTCTCATCCATGAAACACACTCTGTTTAGAGCAAGATGCACGCTCTTGCTTTCTAGAGTCTCTAATAAGGCGGGAAACGTGAGTGGGCTCAGAACAAAAGAACCGTGTTTCCTACACACACGGACCATACCTAGTTCAACTCTGCTTCTGAAACTGATACAAACCACTGGTCCTCTAACATCCAATGCTTTTCAGTTAAGAGCGAGAAACGTGTGAGCTTCGTGAACGATGTAGCTTCGTTTGAGCTGAAAGTGAGTTCTTCTACCCGAAACGAATTCTTGATTGTAAAAGACACAGTGCCTGGCATTTAACTCCGTTTCTGAAGGGAAACACAAAGCACAGTGCTCATCCATGAAACACACTCTGCTTTAGAGCCAGAAGCACGCTCTTTCTTTCTAGATTCTCTAATAATGCGGGAAACGTGAGTGTGCTCAGAACAAAAGAACCGTGTTTCCTACACACACGGACCATATCTAGTTCAACTCTGCTTCACAAACTGATACAAACCACAGGGCCTCTAACATCCAATGCTTTTCAGTTAAGAGCGACAAACGTGTGAGCTTCGTGAACGATGTAGCTTCATTTGAGATGATAGTGAGTGCGTTTTCCCCGAAACGAAGTCTTGATTTTAAAAGACAAAGAACCTGGCATTTAACTCCGTTTCTGAAGGGAAACACACAGCACCATGCTCATCCATGAAACACACTCTGCTTTAGAGCCAGAAGCACGCTCTTGCTTTCTAGAGTCTCGAATAAGGCGGGAAACGTGAGTGGGCTCAGAACAAAAGAACCGTGTTTCCTACACACACGGACCATATCTAGTTCAACTCTGCTTCTGAAACTGATACGAACCACTGGTCCTCTAATATCCAATGTTTTTCAGTTAAGAGCGAGAAACGTGTGAGCTTCGTGAACGATGTAGCTTCGTTTGAGCTGAAAGTGAGTTCTTATACCTGAAACGAAGTCTTGATTGTAAAAGACACAGTGCCTGGCATTTAACTCCGTTTCTGAAGGGAAACACACATCACAGTTCTCATCCATGAAAGACACTCTGCTTTAGAGCAAGAAGCACGCTCTTGCTTTCTAGAGTCTCTAATAAGGCAGGAAACGTGAGTGTGCTCAGAACAATAGATCCATGTTTCCTACACACACGGACCATATCTAGTTCAACTCTGCTTCTGAAACTGATACAAACCACAGGTCCTCTTACATCCAATTCTTTTCAGTTACGAGCGAGAAACGTGTGAGCTTCCTGAACGATGTAGCTTTGTTTGAGCTGAAAAGTGACAGCGTTTACCTGAAACGAAGTCTTGTTTGTAGGAAGACACAGAGCCTGGCATTTAACTCAGTTTCTGAAGGGAAACACACAGCACAGTGCTCATCCATGAAACACACTCTGCTTTAGAGCCAGAAGCACGCTCTTGCTTTCTAGAGTCTCGAATAAGGCGGGAAACGTGAGTGTGCTCAGAACAAAAGAACCGTGTTTCCTACACACACGGACCATATCTAGTTCAACTCTGCTTCAGAAACTGATACAAACCACAGGGACTCTAACATGCAATGCTTTTCAGTTAAGAGCGAAAAACGTGAGAGCTTCGTGAACTATGTAGCTTCGTTTGAGATGATAGTGAGTGCGTTTACCAGAAACGAAGTCTTGATTGTAAAAGACAAAGAACATGGCATTTAACTCCGTTTCTGAAGGGAAACACACAGCACAGTTCTCATCCATGAAACCCACTCTGCTGTAGAGCAAGAAGCATGCTCTTGCTTTCTAGAGTCTATAATAAGGCGGGAAACGTGAGTGGGCTCAGAACAAACGATCCATGTTTCCTACACACACGGACCATATCTAGTTCAAGTCTGCTTCTGAAAGTGATACAAACCACAGTTCCTCTAACATCCAATGCTTTTCAAATAAGAGCAAGAAACGTGTGAGCTTCATGAACGATGTAGCTTCCTTTGAGCTGAAAAGTGAGGGCGTTTACCTGAAAAGAAGTCTTGCATGTAGGAAGACACAGAGCCTGGCATTGATCTCCGTATCTGAAGGGAAACACACAGCACAGTTCTCATCCATGAAACACACTCTGTTTAGAGCAAGATGCACGCTCTTGCTTTCTAGAGTCTCTAATAAGGCGGGAAACGTGAGTGGGCTCAGAACAAAAGAACCGTGTTTCCTACACACACGGACCATACCTAGTTCAACTCTGCTTCTGAAACTGATACAAACCACTGGTCCTCTAACATCCAATGCTTTTCAGTTAAGAGCGAGAAACGTGTGAGCTTCGTGAACGATGTAGCTTCGTTTGAGCTGAAAGTGAGTTCTTATACCCGAAACGAAGTCATGATTGTAAAAGACACAGTGCCTGGGATTTAACTCCGTTTAAGAAGGGAAGCACACAGCACAGTGCTTATCCATGAAACACACCCTGCTATAGAGCCAGAAGCACGCTCATGCTTTCTAGAGTCTCGAATAAGGCGGAAAAAAAGAGTGTGCTCAGAACATAAGAACCGTGTTTCCTACACACATTGACCATATCTAGTTCAACTCTGCTTCTGAAACTGATACAAACCACAGTTCCTCTAACATCCAATGCTTTTCAAATAAGAGCAAGAAACGTGTGATCTTCATGAACGATGTAGCTTCGTTTGAGCTGAAAAGTGAGGGCGTTTACCTAAAAAGAAGTCTTGCTTGTAGGAAGACACAGAGCCTGGCATTGATCTTCGTATCTGAAGGGAAACACACTGCACAGTTCTCATCCATGAAACACACTCCGTTTAGAGCAAGATGCACGCTCTTGCTTTCTAGAGTCTAATAAGGCGGAAAACGTGAGTGTGCTCAGAACATAAGAACCGTGTTTCCTACACACATTGACCATATCTAGTTCAACTCTGCTTCTGAAACTGATAGAAACCATAGTTCCTCTAACATCCAATGCTTTTCAAATAAGAGCAAGAAACGTGTGAGCTTCATGAACGATGTAGCTTCCTTTGAGCTGAAAAGTGAGCGCGTATACCTAAAAAGAAGTATTGCTTGTAGGAAGACACAGAGCCTGGCATTGATCTCCGTATCTGAAGGGAAACACACTGCACAGTTCTCATCCATGAAACACACTCTGTTTAGAGCAAGATGCACGCTCTTGCTTTCTAGAGTCTCGAATAAGGCAGAAAACGTGAGTGTGCTCAGAACATATGAACCGTGTGTCCTACACACATTGACCATATCTAGTTCAACTCTGCTTCTGAAAATGATACAAACCACAGTTCCTCTAACATCCAATGCTTTTCAAATAAGAGCAAGAAACGTGTGAGCTTTATGAACGATGTAGCTTCGTTTGAGCTGAAAAGTGTGGGCGTTTAACTGAAAAGAAGTCTTGCTTGTAGGAAGACACAGAGCCTGGCATTGATCTCCGTATCTGAAGTGAAACACACTGCACAGGTCTCATCCATGAAACACACTCTGTTTAGAGCAAGATGCACGCTCTTGCTTTCTAGAGTCTCTAATAAGGCTGGAAACGTGAGTGGGCTCAGAACAAAAGAACCGTGTTTCCTACACACACGGACCATACCTAGTTCAACTCTGCTTCTGAAACTGATACGAACCACTGGTCCTCTAACATCCAATGATTTTCAGTTAAGAGCGAGAAACGTGTGAGCTTCGTGAACGATGTAGCTTCGTTTGAGCTGAAAGTGAGTTCTTATACCCGAAAAGAATTCTTGATTGTAAAAGATACAGTGCCTGGCATTTAACTCCGTTTCTGAAGAGAAACACACATCACAGTTCTCATCCATGAAACACACTCTGCTTTAGAGCAAGAAGCACACTCTTGCTTTCTAGATTCTCTCATAAGGCGGGAAACGTGAGTGTGCTCAGAACAAAAGTACCGTGTTTCCTACACACACGGACCATATCTAGTTCAACTCTGCTTCAGAAACTGATACAAACCACAGGGCCTCTAACATCCAATGCTTTTCAGTTAAGAGCGAGAAACGTGTGAGCTTCGTGAACAATGTAGCACCATTTGAGATGATAGTGAGTGCGTTTACCCGAAACGAAGTCTTGATTGTAAAAGACACATTGCCTGTCATTTAACTCCGTTTCTGAAGGGAAACCCACAGCACAGTACTTATCCATGAAACACACTCTGCTTTAGAACCAGAAGCACGCTCTTGCTTTCTAGATTCTCTAATAAGGCGGAAAACGTGAGTTTGCTCAGAACAAATTAACCGTGTTTCCTACACACATTGACCATATCTAGTTCAACTCTGCTTATGAAACTGATACAAATCACAGTTCCTCTAACATCCAATGCTTTTCAAATAAGAGCAAGAAACGTGTGAGCTTCATGAACGATGTAGCTTCGTTTGAGCTGAAAAGTGAGGGCGTTTAACTGAAAAGAAGTCTTGCTTGTAGGAAGACACAGAGCCTGGCATTGATCTCCGTATCTGTAGGGAAACACACAGCACAGTTCTCATGCATGAAACACACTCTGTTTAGAGCAAGATGCACGCACTTGCTTTCTAGAGTCTCTAATAAGGCTGGAAACGTGCGTGGGCTCAAAAAAAAAGAACCGAGTTTGCTACACACACGGACCATACCTAGTTCAACTCTGCTTCTGAAACTGATACGAACCACTGGTCCTCTAACATCCAATGCTTTTCAGTTAAGAGCGAGAAACGTGTGAGCTTCGTGAACGATGTAGCTTCGTTTGAGCTGAAAGTGAGTTCTTATACACGAAACGAAGTCTTGATTGTAAAAGACAAAGAACATGGCATTTAACTCCGTTTCTGAAGGGAAACACACAGCACAGTTCTCATCCATGAAACACACTCTGCTGTAGAGCAAGAGGCATGCTCTTGCTTTCTAGAGTCTATAATAAGGCGGGAAACGTGAGTGGGCTCAGAACAAACGATCCATGTTTCCTACACACACGGACCATATCTAGTTCAACTCTGCTTCTGAAACTGATACAAACCACAGGGCCTCTAACATCCAATGCTTTTCAAATAAGAGCGAGAAACGTGTGAGATTCGTGAACGATGTAGCTTCATTTGAGCTGAAAGTGAGTTCTTATACCCGAAACGAAGTCTTGATTTAAAAGACACAGAACATGGCATTTAACTCCGTTTCTGAAGGGAAACACACAGCACAGTGCTCATCCATGAAACACACTCTCCTTTCGAGCCAGAAGCACGCTCTTGCTTACTAGAGTCTCGACTAAGGCGGGAAACGTGACTGTGCTCAGAACAAAAGAACTGTGTTTCCTACACACACGGACCATATCTAGTTCAACTCTGCTTCAGAAACTGATACAAACCACAGGGCCTCTAACATCCAATGCTTTTCAGTTAAGAGCGAAAAACGTGAGAGCTTCCTGAACTATGTAGCTTTGTTTGAGATGATAGTGAGTGCGTTTACCCGAAACGAAGTCTTGATTGTAAAAGACAAAGAACCTGGCATTTAACTCCGTTTCTGAAGGGAAACACACAGCACAGTTCTCATCCATGAAACACACTCTGCTGTATAGCAAGAAGCATGCTCTTGCTTTGTAGAGTCTATAATAAGGCGGGAAACGTGAGTGGGCTCAGAACAAACGATCCATGTTTCCTACAAACACGGACCATATCTAGTTCAACTCTGCTTCTGAAACTGATACAAACCACAGTTCCTCTAACATCCAATGCTTTTCAAATAAGAGCAAGAAACGTGTGAGCTTCATGAACGATGTAGCTTTGTTTGAGCTGAAAAGTGAGGGTGTTTACCTGAAAAGAAGTCTTGTTTGTAGGAAGACACAGAGCCTGGCATTGATCTCCGTATCTGAAGGGAAACACACAGCACAGTTCTCATCCAGGAAACACACTCTGTTTAGAGCAAGATGCACGCTCTTGCTTTCTAGAGTCTCTAATAAGGCGGGAAACGTGAGTGGGCTCAGAACAAAAGAACCGTGTTTCCTACACACACGGACCATACCTAGTTCAACTCTGCTTCTGAAACTGATACAAACCACTGGTCCTCTAACATCCAATGCTTTTCAGTTAAGAGCGAGAAACGTGTGAGCTGCGTGAACGATGTAGCTTCGTTTGAGCTGAAAGTGAGTTCTTCTACCCGAAACGAATTCTTGATTGTAAAAGACACAGTGCCTGGCATTTAACTCCGTTTCTGAAGGGAAACACACAGCACAGTGCTTATCCATGAAACACACTCTGCTTTAGAGCCAGAAGCACGCTCATGCTTTCTAGAGTCTCGAATAAGGCGGAAAACGTGAGTGTGCTCAGAACATAAGAACCGTGTTTCCTACACACATTGACCATATCTAATTCAACTCTGCTTCTGAAAATGATACAAACCACAGTTCCTCTAACATCCAATGCTTTTCAAATAAGAGCAAGAAACGTGTGAGCTTCATGAACGATGTAGCTTCGTTTGAGCTGAAAAGTGAGGGCGTATACCTAAAAAGAAGTATTGCTTGTAGGAAGACACAGAGCCTGGCATTGATCTCCGTATCTGAAGGGAAACACACTGCACAGTTCTCATCCATGAAACACACTCTGTTTAGAGCAAGATGCACGCTCTTTCTTTCTAGAGTCTCGAATAAGGCGGAAAACGTGAGTGTGCTCAGAACATAAGAACCGTGTTTCCTACACACATTGACCATATCTAGTTCAACTCTGCTTCTGAAAATGATACAAACCACAGTTCCTCTAACATCCAATGCTTTTCAAATAAGAGCAAGAAACGTGTGAGCTTCATGAACGATGTAGCTTTGTTTGAGCTGAAAAGTGAGGGTGTTTACCTGAAAAGAAGTCTTGTTTGTAGGAAGACACAGAGCCTGGCATTGATCTCCGTATCTGAAGGGAAACACACAGCACAGTTCTCATCCAGGAAACACACTCTGTTTAGAGCAAGATGCACGCTCTTGCTTTCTAGAGTCTCTAATAAGGCGGGAAACGTGAGTGGGCTCAGAACAAAAGAACCGTGTTTCCTACACACACGGACCATACCTAGTTCAACTCTGCTTCTGAAACTGATACAAACCACTGGTCCTCTAACATCCAATGCTTTTCAGTTAAGAGCGAGAAACGTGTGAGCTGCGTGAACGATGTAGCTTCGTTTGAGCTGAAAGTGAGTTCTTCTACCCGAAACGAATTCTTGATTGTAAAAGACACAGTGCCTGGCATTTAACTCCGTTTCTGAAGGGAAACACACAGCACAGTGCTTATCCATGAAACACACTCTGCTTTAGAGCCAGAAGCACGCTCATGCTTTCTAGAGTCTCGAATAAGGCGGAAAACGTGAGTGTGCTCAGAACATAAGAACCGTGTTTCCTACACACATTGACCATATCTAATTCAACTCTGCTTCTGAAAATGATACAAACCACAGTTCCTCTAACATCCAATGCTTTTCAAATAAGAGCAAGAAACGTGTGAGCTTCATGAACGATGTAGCTTCGTTTGAGCTGAAAAGTGAGGGCGTATACCTAAAAAGAAGTATTGCTTGTAGGAAGACACAGAGCCTGGCATTGATCTCCGTATCTGAAGGGAAACACACTGCACAGTTCTCATCCATGAAACACACTCTGTTTAGAGCAAGATGCACGCTCTTTCTTTCTAGAGTCTCGAATAAGGCGGAAAACGTGAGTGTGCTCAGAACATAAGAACCGTGTTTCCTACACACATTGACCATATCTAGTTCAACTCTGCTTCTGAAAATGATACAAACCACAGTTCCTCTAACATCCAATGCTTTTCAAATAAGAGCAAGAAACGTGTGAGCTTTATGAACGATGTAGCTTCGTTTGAGCTGAAAAGTGAGGGCGTTTAACTGAAAAGAATTCTTGCTTGTAGGAAGACACAGAGCCTGGCATTGATCTCCGTATCTGTAGGGAAACACACAGCACAGTTCTCATCCATGAAACACACTCTGTTTAGAGCAAGATGCAAGCTCTTGCTTTCTACAGTCTCTAATAAGGCTGGAAACGTGAGTGGGCTCAGAACAAAAGAACCGTGTTTCCTACACACATTGACCATATCTAATTCAACTCTGCTTCTGAAAATGATGCAAACCACTGGTCCTCTAACATCCAATGCTTTTCAGTTAAGAGCGAGAAACGTGTGAGCTTCCTGAACGATGTAGCTTTGTTTGAGCTGAAAAGTGACAGCGTTTACCTGAAACGAAGTCTTGTGTGTAGGAAGACACAGATCCTGGCATTTAACTCCGTTTCTGAAGGGAAACACACAGCACAGTTCTCATCCATGAAACACACTCTGCTGTAGAGCAAGAGGCATGCTCTTGCTTTCTAGAGTCTATAATAAGGCGGGAAACGTGAGTGGGCTCAGAACAAACGATCCATGTTTCCTACACACACGGACCATATCTAGTTCAACTCTGCTTCTGAAACTGATACAAACCACAGGGCCTCTAACATCCAATGCTTTTCAAATAAGAGCGAGAAACGTGTGAGCTTCCTGAACGATGTAGCTTTGTTTGAGCTGAAAAGTGACAGCGTTTACCTGAAACGAAGTCTTGTTTGTAGGAAGACACAGAGCCTGGCATTTAACTCAGTTTCTGAAGGGAAACACACAGCACAGTGCTCATCCATGAAACACACTCTGCTTTAGAGCCAGAAGCACGCTCTTGCTTTCTAGAGTCTCGAATAAGGCGGGAAACGTGAGTGTGCTCAGAACAAAAGAACCGTGTTTCCTACACACACGGACCATATCTAGTTCAACTCTGCTTCAGAAACTGATACAAACCACAGGGACTCTAACATGCAATGCTTTTCAGTTAAGAGCGAAAAACGTGAGAGCTTCGTGAACTATGTAGCTTCGTTTGAGATGATAGTGAGTGCGTTTACCAGAAACGAAGTCTTGATTGTAAAAGACAAAGAACATGGCATTTAACTCCGTTTCTGAAGGGAAACACACAGCACAGTTCTCATCCATGAAACCCACTCTGCTGTAGAGCAAGAAGCATGCTCTTGCTTTCTAGAGTCTATAATAAGGCGGGAAACGTGAGTGGGCTCAGAACAAACGATCCATGTTTCCTACACACACGGACCATATCTAGTTCAAGTCTGCTTCTGAAAGTGATACAAACCACAGTTCCTCTAACATCCAATGCTTTTCAAATAAGAGCAAGAAACGTGTGAGCTTCATGAACGATGTAGCTTCCTTTGAGCTGAAAAGTGAGGGCGTTTACCTGAAAAGAAGTCTTGCATGTAGGAAGACACAGAGCCTGGCATTGATCTCCGTATCTGAAGGGAAACACACAGCACAGTTCTCATCCATGAAACACACTCTGTTTAGAGCAAGATGCACGCTCTTGCTTTCTAGAGTCTCTAATAAGGCGGGAAACGTGAGTGGGCTCAGAACAAAAGAACCGTGTTTCCTACACACACGGACCATACCTAGTTCAACTCTGCTTCTGAAACTGATACAAACCACTGGTCCTCTAACATCCAATGCTTTTCAGTTAAGAGCGAGAAACGTGTGAGCTTCGTGAACGATGTAGCTTCGTTTGAGCTGAAAGTGAGTTCTTATACCCGAAACGAAGTCATGATTGTAAAAGACACAGTGCCTGGGATTTAACTCCGTTTAAGAAGGGAAGCACACAGCACAGTGCTTATCCATGAAACACACCCTGCTATAGAGCCAGAAGCACGCTCATGCTTTCTAGAGTCTCGAATAAGGCGGAAAAAAAGAGTGTGCTCAGAACATAAGAACCGTGTTTCCTACACACATTGACCATATCTAGTTCAACTCTGCTTCAGAAACTGATACAAACCACAGTTCCTCTAACATCCAATGCTTTTCAAATAAGAGCAAGAAACGTGTGATCTTCATGAACGATGTAGCTTCGTTTGAGCTGAAAAGTGAGGGCGTTTACCTAAAAAGAAGTCTTGCTTGTAGGAAGACACAGAGCCTGGCATTGATCTTCGTATCTGAAGGGAAACACACTGCACAGTTCTCATCCATGAAACACACTCCGTTTAGAGCAAGATGCACGCTCTTGCTTTCTAGAGTCTAATAAGGCGGAAAACGTGAGTGTGCTCAGAACATAAGAACCGTGTTTCCTACACACATTGACCATATCTAGTTCAACTCTGCTTCTGAAACTGATACAAACCATAGTTCCTCTAACATCCAATGCTTTTCAAATAAGAGCAAGAAACGTGTGAGCTTCATGAACGATGTAGCTTCCTTTGAGCTGAAAAGTGAGCGCGTATACCTAAAAAGAAGTATTGCTTGTAGGAAGACACAGAGCCTGGCATTGATCTCCGTATCTGAAGGGAAACACACTGCACAGTTCTCATCCATGAAACACACTCTGTTTAGAGCAAGATGCACGCTCTTGCTTTCTAGAGTCTCGAATAAGGCAGAAAACGTGAGTGTGCTCAGAACATATGAACCGTGTGTCCTACACACATTGACCATATCTAGTTCAACTCTGCTTCTGAAAATGATACAAACCACAGTTCCTCTAACATCCAATGCTTTTCAAATAAGAGCAAGAAACGTGTGAGCTTTATGAACGATGTAGCTTCGTTTGAGCTGAAAAGTGTGGGCGTTTAACTGAAAAGAAGTCTTGCTTGTAGGAAGACACAGAGCCTGGCATTGATCTCCGTATCTGAAGTGAAACACACTGCACAGTTCTCATCCATGAAACACACTCTGTTTAGAGCAAGATGCACGCTCTTGCTTTCTAGAGTCTCTAATAAGGCTGGAAACGTGAGTGGGCTCAGAACAAAAGAACCGTGTTTCCTACACACACGGACCATACCTAGTTCAACTCTGCTTCTGAAACTGATACGAACCACTGGTCCTCTAACATCCAATGATTTTCAGTTAAGAGCGAGAAACGTGTGAGCTTCGTGAACGATGTAGCTTCGTTTGAGCTGAAAGTGAGTTCTTATACCCGAAAAGAATTCTTGATTGTAAAAGATACAGTGCCTGGCATTTAACTCCGTTTCTGAAGAGAAACACACATCACAGTTCTCATCCATGAAACACACTCTGCTTTAGAGCAAGAAGCACACTCTTGCTTTCTAGATTCTCTCATAAGGCGGGAAACGTGAGTGTGCTCAGAACAAAAGTACCGTGTTTCCTACACACACGGACCATATCTAGTTCAACTCTGCTTCAGAAACTGATACAAACCACAGGGCCTCTAACATCCAATGCTTTTCAGTTAAGAGCGAGAAACGTGTGAGCTTCGTGAACAATGTAGCACCATTTGAGATGATAGTGAGTGCGTTTACCCGAAACGAAGTCTTGATTGTAAAAGACACAGTGCCTGTCATTTAACTCCGTTTCTGAAGGGAAACCCACAGCACAGTACTTATCCATGAAACACACTCTGCTTTAGAACCAGAAGCACGCTCTTGCTTTCTAGATTCTCTAATAAGGCGGAAAACGTGAGTTTGCTCAGAACAAATTAACCGTGTTTCCTACACACATTGACCATATCTAGTTCAACTCTGCTTATGAAACTGATACAAATCACAGTTCCTCTAACATCCAATGCTTTTCAAATAAGAGCAAGAAACGTGTGAGCTTCATGAACGATGTAGCTTCGTTTGAGCTGAAAGTGAGTTCTTATACACGAAACGAAGTCTTGATTGTAAAAGACAAAGAACATGGCATTTAACTCCGTTTCTGAAGGGAAACACACAGCACAGTTCTCATCCATGAAACACACTCTGCTGTAGAGCAAGAGGCATGCTCTTGCTTTCTAGAGTCTATAATAAGGCGGGAAACGTGAGTGGGCTCAGAACAAACGATCCATGTTTCCTACACACACGGACCATATCTAGTTCAACTCTGCTTCTGAAACTGATACAAACCACAGGGCCTCTAACATCCAATGCTTTTCAAATAAGAGCGAGAAACGTGTGAGATTCGTGAACGATGTAGCTTCATTTGAGCTGAAAGTGAGTTCTTATACCCGAAACGAAGTCTTGATTTAAAAGACACAGAACATGGCATTTAACTCCGTTTCTGAAGGGAAACACACAGCACAGTGCTCATCCATGAAACACACTCTCCTTTCGAGCCAGAAGCACGCTCTTGCTTACTAGAGTCTCGACTAAGGCGGGAAACGTGACTGTGCTCAGAACAAAAGAACTGTGTTTCCTACACACACGGACCATATCTAGTTCAACTCTGCTTCAGAAACTGATACAAACCACAGGGCCTCTAACATCCAATGCTTTTCAGTTAAGAGCGAAAAACGTGAGAGCTTCCTGAACTATGTAGCTTTGTTTGAGATGATAGTGAGTGCGTTTACCCGAAACGAAGTCTTGATTGTAAAAGACAAAGAACCTGGCATTTAACTCCGTTTCTGAAGGGAAACACACAGCACAGTTCTCATCCATGAAACACACTCTGCTGTAGAGCAAGAAGCATGCTCTTGCTTTGTAGAGTCTATAATAAGGCGGGAAACGTGAGTGGGCTCAGAACAAACGATCAATGTTTCCTACAAACACGGACCATATCTAGTTCAACTCTGCTTCTGAAACTGATACAAACCACAGTTCCTCTAACATCCAATGCTTTTCAAATAAGAGCAAGAAACGTGTGAGCTTCATGAACGATGTAGCTTTGTTTGAGCTGAAAAGTGAGGGTGTTTACCTGAAAAGAAGTCTTGTTTGTAGGAAGACACAGAGCCTGGCATTGATCTCCGTATCTGAAGGGAAACACACAGCACAGTTCTCATCCAGGAAACACACTCTGTTTAGAGCAAGATGCACGCTCTTGCTTTCTAGAGTCTCTAATAAGGCGGGAAACGTGAGTGGGCTCAGAACAAAAGAACCGTGTTTCCTACACACACGGACCATACCTAGTTCAACTCTGCTTCTGAAACTGATACAAACCACTGGTCCTCTAACATCCAATGCTTTTCAGCTAAGAGCGAGAAACGTGTGAGCTGCGTGAACGATGTAGCTTCGTTTGAGCTGAAAAGTGTGGGCGTTTAACTGAAAAGAAGTCTTGCTTGTAGGAAGACACAGAGCCTGGCATTGATCTCCGTATCTGAAGTGAAACACACTGCACAGTTCTCATCCATGAAACACACTCTGTTTAGAGCAAGATGCACGCTCTTGCTTTCTAGAGTCTCTAATAAGGCTGGAAACGTGCGTGGGCTCAAAAAAAAAGAACCGAGTTTGCTACACACACGGACCATACCTAGTTCAACTCTGCTTCTGAAACTGATACGAACCACTGGTCCTCTAACATCCAATGCTTTTCAGTTAAGAGCGAGAAACGTGTGAGCTTCGTGAACGATGTAGCTTCGTTTGAGCTGAAAGTGAGTTCTTATACACGAAACGAAGTCTTGATTGTAAAAGACAAAGAACATGGCATTTAACTCCGTTTCTGAAGGGAAACACACAGCACAGTTCTCATCCATGAAACACACTCTGCTGTAGAGCAAGAGGCATGCTCTTGCTTTCTAGAGTCTATAATAAGGCGGGAAACGTGAGTGGGCTCAGAACAAACGATCCATGTTTCCTACACACACGGACCATATCTAGTTCAACTCTGCTTCTGAAACTGATACAAACCACAGGGCCTCTAACATCCAATGCTTTTCAAATAAGAGCGAGAAACGTGTGAGATTCGTGAACGATGTAGCTTCATTTGAGCTGAAAGTGAGTTCTTATACCCGAAACGAAGTCTTGATTTAAAAGACACAGAACATGGCATTTAACTCCGTTTCTGAAGGGAAACACACAGCACAGTGCTCATCCATGAAACACACTCTCCTTTCGAGCCAGAAGCACGCTCTTGCTTACTAGAGTCTCGACTAAGGCGGGAAACGTGACTGTGCTCAGAACAAAAGAACTGTGTTTCCTACACACACGGACCATATCTAGTTCAACTCTGCTTCAGAAACTGATACAAACCACAGGGCCTCTAACATCCAATGCTTTTCAGTTAAGAGCGAAAAACGTGAGAGCTTCCTGAACTATGTAGCTTTGTTTGAGATGATAGTGAGTGCGTTTACCCGAAACGAAGTCTTGATTGTAAAAGACAAAGAACCTGGCATTTAACTCCGTTTCTGAAGGGAAACACACAGCACAGTTCTCATCCATGAAACACACTCTGCTGTATAGCAAGAAGCATGCTCTTGCTTTGTAGAGTCTATAATAAGGCGGGAAACGTGAGTGGGCTCAGAACAAACGATCCATGTTTCCTACAAACACGGACCATATCTAGTTCAACTCTGCTTCTGAAACTGATACAAACCACAGTTCCTCTAACATCCAATGCTTTTCAAATAAGAGCAAGAAACGTGTGAGCTTCATGAACGATGTAGCTTTGTTTGAGCTGAAAAGTGAGGGTGTTTACCTGAAAAGAAGTCTTGTTTGTAGGAAGACACAGAGCCTGGCATTGATCTCCGTATCTGAAGGGAAACACACAGCACAGTTCTCATCCAGGAAACACACTCTGTTTAGAGCAAGATGCACGCTCTTGCTTTCTAGAGTCTCTAATAAGGCGGGAAACGTGAGTGGGCTCAGAACAAAAGAACCGTGTTTCCTACACACACGGACCATACCTAGTTCAACTCTGCTTCTGAAACTGATACAAACCACTGGTCCTCTAACATCCAATGCTTTTCAGTTAAGAGCGAGAAACGTGTGAGCTGCGTGAACGATGTAGCTTCGTTTGAGCTGAAAGTGAGTTCTTCTACCCGAAACGAATTCTTGATTGTAAAAGACACAGTGCCTGGCATTTAACTCCGTTTCTGAAGGGAAACACACAGCACAGTGCTTATCCATGAAACACACTCTGCTTTAGAGCCAGAAGCACGCTCATGCTTTCTAGAGTCTCGAATAAGGCGGAAAACGTGAGTGTGCTCAGAACATAAGAACCGTGTTTCCTACACACATTGACCATATCTAATTCAACTCTGCTTCTGAAAATGATACAAACCACAGTTCCTCTAACATCCAATGCTTTTCAAATAAGAGCAAGAAACGTGTGAGCTTCATGAACGATGTAGCTTCGTTTGAGCTGAAAAGTGAGGGCGTATACCTAAAAAGAAGTATTGCTTGTAGGAAGACACAGAGCCTGGCATTGATCTCCGTATCTGAAGGGAAACACACTGCACAGTTCTCATCCATGAAACACACTCTGTTTAGAGCAAGATGCACGCTCTTTCTTTCTAGAGTCTCGAATAAGGCGGAAAACGTGAGTGTGCTCAGAACATAAGAACCGTGTTTCCTACACACATTGACCATATCTAGTTCAACTCTGCTTCTGAAAATGATACAAACCACAGTTCCTCTAACATCCAATGCTTTTCAAATAAGAGCAAGAAACGTGTGAGCTTTATGAACGATGTAGCTTCGTTTGAGCTGAAAAGTGAGGGCGTTTAACTGAAAAGAATTCTTGCTTGTAGGAAGACACAGAGCCTGGCATTGATCTCCGTATCTGTAGGGAAACACACAGCACAGTTCTCATCCATGAAACACACTCTGTTTAGAGCAAGATGCAAGCTCTTGCTTTCTAGAGTCTCTAATAAGGCTGGAAACGTGAGTGGGCTCAGAACAAAAGAACCGTGTTTCCTACACACACGGACCATACCTAGTTCAACACTGCTTCTGAAACTGATACGAACCACTGGTCCTCTAACATCCAATGATTTTCAGTTAAGAGCGAGAAACGTGTGAGCTTCGTGAACGATGTAGCTTCGTTTGAGCTGAAAGTGAGTTCTTATACCCGAAAAGAAGTCTTGATTGTAAAAGATACAGTGCCTGGCATTTAACTCCGTTTCTGAAGAGAAACACACATCACAGTTCTCATCCATGAAACACACTCTGCTTTAGAGCAAGAAGCACACTCTTGCTTTCTAGAGTCTCTCATAAGGCGGGAAACGTGAGTGTGCTCAGAACAAAAGAACCGTGTTTCCTACACACACGGACCATATCTAGTTCAACTCTGCTTCAGAAACTGATACAAACCACAGGGCCTCTAACATCCAATGCTTTTCAGTTAAGAGCGAGAAACGTGTGAGCTTCGTGAACAATGTAGCACCATTTGAGATGATAGTGAGTGCGTTTACCCGAAACGAAGTCTTGATTGTAAAAGACACAGTGCCTGTCATTTAACTCCGTTTCTGAAGGGAAACCCACAGCACAGTACTTATCCATGAAACACACTCTGCTTTAGAACCAGAAGCACGCTCTTGCTTTCTAGAGTCTCAAATAAGGCGGAAAACGTGAGTTTGCTCAGAACAAATTAACCGTGTTTCCTACACACATTGACCATATCTAGTTCAACTCTGCTTCTGAAACTGCTACAAACCACAGGGCCTCTAACATCCAATGCTTTTCAGTTAAGAGCGAAAAACGTGAGAGCTTCGTGAACTATGTAGCTTCGTTTGAGATGATAGTGAGTGTGTTTACCCGAAACGAAGTCTTGATTGTAAAAGACAAAGAACCTGACAATTAACTCCGTTTCTGAAGGGAAACACACAGCACAGTTCTCATCCATGAAACACACTCTGTTGTAGAGCAAGAAGCATGCTCTTGCTTTCTTGTGTCTATAATAAGGCGGGAAACGTGAGTGGGCTCAGAACAAACGATCCATGTTTCCTACACACAGTGAACATATCTAGTTCAACTCTGCTTCTGAAACTGATACAAACCACAGCTCCTCTAACATCCAATGCTTTTCAAATAAGAGCAAGAAACGTGTGAGCTTCATGTACTATGTAGCTTCGTTTGAGCTGAAAAGTGAGTGCGTTTACCCGAAACGAAGTCTTGATTGTAAAAGACACAGTCCCTGGCATTTAACTCCATTTCTGAAGGGAAACACACAGCACTGTTCTCATCCATGAAACACACTCTGCTTTAGAGCAAGAAGCATGCTCTTGCTTTCTAGAGTCTCTAATAAGGCGGGAAACGTGAGTGTGCTCAGAACAATAGATCCATGTTTCCTACACACACGGACCATATCTAGTCAACTCTGCTTCTGAAACTGCTACAAACCTCAGGTCCTCTAACATCCAATGCTTTTCAGTTAAGAGCGAGAAACGTGTGAGCTTCCTGAAAGATGTAGCTTTGTTTGAGCTGAAAAGTGACAGCGTTTACTTGAAACGAAGTCTTGTTTGTAGGAAGACACATAGCCTGGCATTTAACTCCGTTTCTGAAGGGAAACACACAGCACAGTGCTCATCCATGAAACACACTCTCCTTTAGAGCCAGAAGCACGCTCTTACTTTCTAGAGTCTCGAATAAGGTGGGAAACGTGAGTGTGCTCAGAACAAAAGAACCGTGATTCCTACACACACGGACCATATCTAGTTCAACTCTGCTTCAGAAACTGATACAAACCACAGGGCCTCTAACATCCAATGCTTTTCAGTTAAGAGCGAGAAACGTGTGAGCTTCGTGAACGATGTAGCTTCATTTGAGATGATAGTGAGTGCGTTTACCCGAAACGAAGTCTTGATTGTAAAAGACAAAAAACCTGGCATTTAACTCCGTTTCTGAAGGGAAACACACAGCACAGTTCTCATCCATGAAACACACTCTGCTTTAGAGCAAGAAGCATGCTCTTGCTTTCTAGAGTCTCTAATAAGGCGGGGAACGTGAGTGTGCTCAGAACAAAAGAACCGTGTTTCCTACACACATTGACCATATCTAGTTCAACTCTGCTTCTGAAACTGATACAAAGCACAGGGCCTCTAATATCCAATGCTTTTCAGTTAAGAGCGAAAAACGTGAGAGCTTCGTGAACTATGTAGCTTCGTTTGAGATGATGGTGAGTGCGTTTACCCGAAACGAAGTCTTGATTGTAAAAGACAAAGAACATGACATTTAACTCCGTTTCTGAAGGGAAACACACAGCACAGTTCTCATCCATGAAACACACTCTGCTGTAGAGCAAGAAGCATGCTCTTGCTTTCTAGAGTCTATAATAAGGCAAGAAACGTGAGTGGGCTAAGAACAAACGATCCATGTTTCCTACACACACGGACCATATCTAGTTCAACTCTGCTCCTGATACTGATACAAACCACAGATCCTCTAACATCCAATGCTTTTCAAATAAGAGCAAGAAACGTGTGAGCTTCATGAACGATGTAGCTTCGTTTGAGCTGAAATGTGAGGGCGTTTACCTGAAAAGAAGTCTTGCTTGTAGGAAGACACAGAGCCTGGCATTGATCTCCATATCTGAAGGGAAACACACAGCACAGTTCTCATCCATGAAACACACTCTGTTTACAGCAAGATGCACGCTCTTGCTTTCTAGAGTCTCTAATAAGGCGGGAAACGTGAGTGGGCTCAGAACAAAAGAACCGTGTTTCCTACACACACGGACGATACCTAGTTCAACTCTGCTTCTGAAACTGATGCAAACCACTGGTCCTCTAACATCCAATGCTTTTCAGTTAAGAGCGAGAAACGTGTGAGCTTCCTGAACGATGTAGCTTTGTTTGAGCTGAAAAGTGACAGCGTTTACCTGAAACGAAGTCTTGTGTGTAGGAAGACACAGATCCTGGCATTTAACTCCGTTTCTGAAGGGAAACACATAGCACAGTTCTCATCCATGAAACACACTCTGCTGTAGAGCAAGAGGCATGCTCTTGCTTTCTAGAGTCTATAATAAGGCGGGAAACGTGAGTGGGCTCAGAACAAACGATCCATGTTTCCTACACACACGGACCATATCTAGTTCAACTCTGCTTCTGAAACTGATACAAACCACAGGGCCTCTAACATCCAATGCTTTTCAAATAAGAGCGAGAAACGTGTGAGATTCGTGAACGATGTAGCTTCATTTGAGCTGAAAGTGAGTTCTTATACCCGAAACGAAGTCTTGATTTAAAAGACACAGAACATGGCATTTAACTCCGTTTCTGAAGGGAAACACACAGCACAGTGCTCATCCATGAAACACACTCTCCTTTCGAGCCAGAAGCACGCTCTTGCTTTCTAGAGTCTCGACTAAGGCGGGAAACGTGACTGTGCTCAGAACAAAAGAACTGTGTTTCCTACACACACGGACCATATCTAGTTCAACTCTGCTTCAGAAACTGATACAAACCACAGGGCCTCTAACATCCAATGCTTTTCAATTAAGAGCGAAAAACGTGAGAGCTTCCTGAACTATGTAGCTTTGTTTGAGATGATAGTGAGTGCGTTTACCCGAAACGAAGTCTTGATTGTAAAAGACAAAGAACCTGGCATTTAACTCCGTTTCTGAAGGGAAACACACAGCACAGTGCTTATCCATGAAACACACTCTGCTTTAGAGCCAGAAGCACGCTCATGCTTACTAGAGTCTCGAATAAGGCGGAAAACGTGAGTGTGCTCAGAACATAAGAACTGTGTTTCCTACACACATTGACCATATCTACTTCAACTCTGCTTCTGAAACTGATACAAACCACAGTTCCTCTAACATCCAATGCTTTTCAAATAAGAGCAAGAAACGTGTGAGCTTCATGAACGATGTAGCTTCGTTTGAGCTGAAAAGTGAGGGCGTATACCTAAAAAGAAGTATTGCTTGTAGGAAGACACAGAGCCTGGCATTGATCTCCGTATCTGAAGGGAAACACACTGCACAGTTCTCATCCATGAAACACACTCTGTTTAGAGCAAGATGCACGCTCTTTCTTTCTAGAGTCTCTAATAAGGCTGGAAACGTGCGTGGGCTCAAAAAAAAAGAACCGAGTTTGCTACACACACGGACCATACCTAGTTCAACTCTGCTTCTGAAACTGATACGAACCACTGGTCCTCTAACATCCAATGCTTTTCAGTTAAGAGCGAGAAACGTGTGAGCTTCGTGAACGATGTAGCTTCGTTTGAGCTGAAAGTGAGTTCTTATACACGAAACGAAGTCTTGATTGTAAAAGACAAAGAACATGGCATTTAACTCCGTTTCTGAAGGGAAACACACAGCACAGTTCTCATCCATGAAACACACTCTGCTGTAGAGCAAGAGGCATGCTCTTGCTTTCTAGAGTCTATAATAAGGCGGGAAACGTGAGTGGGCTCAGAACAAACGATCCATGTTTCCTACACACACGGACCATATCTAGTTCAACTCTGCTTCTGAAACTGATACAAACCACAGGGCCTCTAACATCCAATGCTTTTCAAATAAGAGCGAGAAACGTGTGAGATTCGTGAACGATGTAGCTTCATTTGAGCTGAAAGTGAGTTCTTATACCCGAAACGAAGTCTTGATTTAAAAGACACAGAACATGGCATTTAACTCCGTTTCTGAAGGGAAACACACAGCACAGTGCTCATCCATGAAACACACTCTCCTTTCGAGCCAGAAGCACGCTCTTGCTTACTAGAGTCTCGACTAAGGCGGGAAACGTGACTGTGCTCAGAACAAAAGAACTGTGTTTCCTACACACACGGACCATATCTAGTTCAACTCTGCTTCAGAAACTGATACAAACCACAGGGCCTCTAACATCCAATGCTTTTCAGTTAAGAGCGAAAAACGTGAGAGCTTCCTGAACTATGTAGCTTTGTTTGAGATGATAGTGAGTGCGTTTACCCGAAACGAAGTCTTGATTGTAAAAGACAAAGAACCTGGCATTTAACTCCGTTTCTGAAGGGAAACACACAGCACAGTTCTCATCCATGAAACACACTCTGCTGTAGAGCAAGAAGCATGCTCTTGCTTTGTAGAGTCTATAATAAGGCGGGAAACGTGAGTGGGCTCAGAACAAACGATCCATGTTTCCTACAAACACGGACCATATCTAGTTCAACTCTGCTTCTGAAACTGATACAAACCACAGTTCCTCTAACATCCAATGCTTTTCAAATAAGAGCAAGAAACGTGTGAGCTTCATGAACGATGTAGCTTTGTTTGAGCTGAAAAGTGAGGGTGTTTACCTGAAAAGAAGTCTTGTTTGTAGGAAGACACAGAGCCTGGCATTGATCTCCGTATCTGAAGGGAAACACACAGCACAGTTCTCATCCAGGAAACACACTCTGTTTAGAGCAAGATGCACGCTCTTGCTTTCTAGAGTCTCTAATAAGGCGGGAAACGTGAGTGGGCTCAGAACAAAAGAACCGTGTTTCCTACACACACGGACCATACCTAGTTCAACTCTGCTTCTGAAACTGATACAAACCACTGGTCCTCTAACATCCAATGCTTTTCAGTTAAGAGCGAGAAACGTGTGAGCTGCGTGAACGATGTAGCTTCGTTTGAGCTGAAAGTGAGTTCTTCTACCCGAAACGAATTCTTGATTGTAAAAGACACAGTGCCTGGCATTTAACTCCGTTTCTGAAGGGAAACACACAGCACAGTTCTCATCCATGAAACACACTCTGCTTTAGAGCAAGAAGCACTCTCTTGCTTTCTAGATTCTCTAATAAGGCGGGAAACGTGAATGTGCTCAGAACAATAGATCCATGTTTCCTACACACACGGACCATATCTAGTCAACTCTGCTTCTGAAACTGCTACAAACCTCAGGTCCTCTAACATCCAATGCTTTTCAGTTAAGAGCGAGAAACGTGTGAGCTTCCTGAAAGATGTAGCTTTGTTTGAGCTGAAAAGTGACAGCGTTTACTTGAAACGAAGTCTTGTTTGTAGGAAGACACATAGCCTGGCATTTAACTCCGTTTCTGAAGGGAAACACACAGCACAGTGCTCATCCATGAAACACACTCTCCTTTAGAGCCAGAAGCACGCTCTTACTTTCTAGAGTCTCGAATAAGGTGGGAAACGTGAGTGTGCTCAGAACAAAAGAACCGTGATTCCTACACACACGGACCATATCTAGTTCAACTCTGCTTCAGAAACTGATACAAACCACAGGGCCTCTAACATCCAATGCTTTTCAGTTAAGAGCGAGAAACGTGTGAGCTTCGTGAACGATGTAGCTTCATTTGAGATGATAGTGAGTGCGTTTACCCGAAACGAAGTCTTGATTGTAAAAGACAAAAAACCTGGCATTTAACTCCGTTTCTGAAGGGAAACACACAGCACAGTTCTCATCCATGAAACACACTCTGCTTTAGAGCAAGAAGCATGCTCTTGCTTTCTAGAGTCTCTAATAAGGCGGGGAACGTGAGTGTGCTCAGAACAAAAGAACCGTGTTTCCTACACACATTGACCATATCTAGTTCAACTCTGCTTCTGAAACTGATACAAAGCACAGGGCCTCTAATATCCAATGCTTTTCAGTTAAGAGCGAAAAACGTGAGAGCTTCGTGAACTATGTAGCTTCGTTTGAGATGATGGTGAGTGCGTTTACCCGAAACGAAGTCTTGATTGTAAAAGACAAAGAACATGACATTTAACTCCGTTTCTGAAGGGAAACACACAGCACAGTTCTCATCCATGAAACACACTCTGCTGTAGAGCAAGAAGCATGCTCTTGCTTTCTAGAGTCTATAATAAGGCAAGAAACTTGAGTGGGCTAAGAACAAACGATCCATGTTTCCTACACACACGGACCATATCTAGTTCAACTCTGCTCCTGATACTGATACAAACCACAGATCCTCTAACATCCAATGCTTTTCAAATAAGAGCAAGAAACGTGTGAGCTTCATGAACGATGTAGCTTCGTTTGAGCTGAAATGTGAGGGCGTTTACCTGAAAAGAAGTCTTGCTTGTAGGAAGACACAGAGCCTGGCATTGATCTCCGTATCTGAAGGGAAACACACAGCACAGTTCTCATCCATGAAACACACTCTGTTTACAGCAAGATGCACGCTCTTGCTTTCTAGAGTCTCTAATAAGGCGGGAAACGTGAGTGGGCTCAGAACAAAAGAACCGTGTTTCCTACACACACGGACGATACCTAGTTCAACTCTGCTTCTGAAACTGATGCAAACCACTGGTCCTCTAACATCCAATGCTTTTCAGTTAAGAGCGAGAAACGTGTGAGCTTCCTGAACGATGTAGCTTTGTTTGAGCTGAAAAGTGACAGCGTTTACCTGAAACGAAGTCTTGTGTGTAGGAAGACACAGATCCTGGCATTTAACTCCGTTTCTGAAGGGAAACACACAGCACAGTTCTCATCCATGAAACACACTCTGCTGTAGAGCAAGAGGCATGCTCTTGCTTTCTAGAGTCTATAATAAGGCGGGAAACGTGAGTGGGCTCAGAACAAACGATCCATGTTTCCTACACACACGGACCATATCTAGTTCAACTCTGCTTCTGAAACTGATACAAACCACAGGGCCTCTAACATCCAATGCTTTTCAAATAAGAGCGAGAAACGTGTGAGATTCGTGAACGATGTAGCTTCATTTGAGCTGAAAGTGAGTTCTTATACCCGAAACGAAGTCTTGATTTAAAAGACACAGAACATGGCATTTAACTCCGTTTCTGAAGGGAAACACACAGCACAGTGCTCATCCATGAAACACACTCTCCTTTCGAGCCAGAAGCACGCTCTTGCTTTCTAGAGTCTCGACTAAGGCGGGAAACGTGACTGTGCTCAGAACAAAAGAACTGTGTTTCCTACACACACGGACCATATCTAGTTCAACTCTGCTTCAGAAACTGATACAAACCACAGGGCCTCTAACATCCAATGCTTTTCAGTTAAGAGCGAAAAACGTGAGAGCTTCCTGAACTATGTAGCTTTGTTTGAGATGATAGTGAGTGCGTTTACCCGAAACGAAGTCTTGATTGTAAAAGACAAAGAACCTGGCATTTAACTCCGTTTCTGAAGGGAAACACACAGCACAGTGCTTATCCATGAAACACACTCTGCTTTAGAGCCAGAAGCACGCTCATGCTTACTAGAGTCTCGAATAAGGCGGAAAACGTGAGTGTGCTCAGAACATAAGAACCGTGTTTCCTACACACATTGACGATATCTACTTCAACTCTGCTTCTGAAACTGATACAAACCACAGTTCCTCTAACATCCAATGCTTTTCAAATAAGAGCAAGAAACGTGTGAGCTTCATGAACGATGTAGCTTCGTTTGAGCTGAAAAGTGAGGGCGTATACCTAAAAAGAAGTATTGCTTGTAGGAAGACACAGAGCCTGGCATTGATCTCCGTATCTGAAGGGAAACACACTGCACAGTTCTCATCCATGAAACACACTCTGTTTAGAGCAAGATGCACGCTCTTTCTTTCTAGAGTCTCGAATAAGGCGGAAAACGTGAGTGTGCTCAGAACATAAGAACCGTGTTTCCTACACACATTGACCATATCTAGTTCAACTCTGCTTCTGAAAATGATACAAACCACAGTTCCTCTAACATCCAATGCTTTTCAAATAAGAGCAAGAAACGTGTGAGCTTTATGAACGATGTAGCTTCGTTTGAGCTGAAAAGTGAGGGCGTTTAACTGAAAAGAATTCTTGCTTGTAGGAAGACACAGAGCCTGGCATTGATCTCCGTATCTGTAGGGAAACACACAGCACAGTTCTCATCCATGAAACACACTCTGTTTAGAGCAAGATGCAAGCTCTTGCTTTCTAGAGTCTCTAATAAGGCTGGAAACGTGAGTGGGCTCAGAACAAAAGAACCGTGTTTCCTACACACACGGACCATACCTAGTTCAACTCTGCTTCTGAAACTGATACGAACCACTGGTCCTCTAACATCCAATGATTTTCAGTTAAGAGCGAGAAACGTGTGAGCTTCGTGAACGATGTAGCTTCGTTTGAGCTGAAAGTGAGTTCTTATACCCGAAAAGAAGTCTTGATTGTAAAAGATACAGTGCCTGGCATTTAACTCCGTTTCTGAAGAGAAACACACATCACAGTTCTCATCCATGAAACACACTCTGCTTTAGAGCAAGAAGCACACTCTTGCTTTCTAGAGTCTCTCATAAGGCGGGAAACGTGAGTGTGCTCAGAACAAAAGAACCGTGTTTCCTACACACACGGACCATATCTAGTTCAACTCTGCTTCAGAAACTGATACAAACCACAGGGCCTCTAACATCCAATGCTTTTCAGTTAAGAGCGAGAAACGTGTGAGCTTCGTGAACAATGTAGCACCATTTGAGATGATAGTGAGTGCGTTTACCCGAAACGAAGTCTTGATTGTAAAAGACACAGTGCCTGGCATTTAACTCCATTTCTGAAGGGAAACACACAGCACAGTTCTCATCCATGAAACAAACTCTGCTTTAGAGCAAGAAGCATGCTCTTGCTTTCTAGAGTCTCTAATAAGGCGGGAAACGTGAGTGTGCTCAGAACAATAGATCCATGTTTCCTACACACACGGACCATACCTAGTTCAACTCTGCTTCTGAAACTGATACGAACCACTAGTCCTCTAACATCCAATGCTTTTCAGTTAAGAGCGAGAAACGTGTGAGCTTCGTGAACGATGTAGCTTCGTTTGAGCTGAAAGTGGGTTCTTATACCCGAAACGAAGTCTTGATTGTAAAAGACACAGTGCCTGGCATTTAACTTCGTTTCTGAAGGGAAACACACAGCACAGTTCTCATCCATGAAACACACTCTGCTTTAGAGCAAGAAGCACTCTCTTGCTTTCTAGATTCTCTAATAAGGCGGGAAACGTGAATGTGCTCAGAACAATAGATCCATGTTTCCTACACACACGGACCATATCTAGTCAACTCTGCTTCTGAAACTGCTACAAACCTCAGGTCCTCTAACATCCAATGCTTTTCAGTTAAGAGCGAGAAACGTGTGAGCTTCCTGAAAGATGTAGCTTTGTTTGAGCTGAAAAGTGGCAGCGTTTACCCGAAACGAAGTCTTGATTGTAAAAGACAAAGAACCTGGCATTTAACTCCGTTTCTGAAGGGAAACACACAGCACAGTTCTCATCCATGAAACACACTCTGCTGTAGAGCAAGAAGCATGCTCTTGCTTTGTAGAGTCTATAATAAGGCGGGAAACGTGAGTGGGCTCAGAACAAACGATCCATGTTTCCTACAAACACGGACCATATCTAGTTCAACTCTGCTTCTGAAACTGATACAAACCACAGTTCCTCTAACATCCAATGCTTTTCAAATAAGAGCAAGAAACATGTGAGCTTCATGAACGATGTAGCTTTGTTTGAGCTGAAAAGTGAGGGTGTTTACCTGAAAAGAAGTCTTGTTTGTAGGAAGACACAGAGCCTGGCATTGATCTCCGTATCTGAAGGGAAACACACAGCACAGTTCTCATCCAGGAAACACACTCTGTTTAGAGCAAGATGCACGCTCTTGCTTTCTAGAGTCTCTAATAAGGCGGGAAACGTGAGTGGGCTCAGAACAAAAGAACCGTGTTTCCTACACACACGGACCATACCTAGTTCAACTCTGCTTCTGAAACTGATACAAACCACTGGTCCTCTAACATCCAATGCTTTTCAGTTAAGAGCGAGAAACGTGTGAGCTGCGTGAACGATGTAGCTTCGTTTGAGCTGAAAGTGAGTTCTTCTACCCGAAACGAATTCTTGATTGTAAAAGACACAGTGCCTGGCATTTAACTCCGTTTCTGAAGGGAAACACACAGCACAGTGCTTATCCATGAAACACACTCTGCTTTAGAGCCAGAAGCACGCTCATGCTTTCTAGAGTCTCGAATAAGGCGGAAAACGTGAGTGTGCTCAGAACATAAGAACCGTGTTTCCTACACACATTGACCATATCTACTTCAACTCTGCTTCTGAAACTGATACAAACCACAGTTCCTCTAACATCCAATGCTTTTCAAATAAGAGAAAGAAACGTGTGAGCTTCATGAACGATGTAGCTTCGTTTGAGCTGAAAAGTGAGGGCGTTTACCTAAAAAGAAGTCTTGCTTGTAGGAAGACACAGAACCTGGCATTGATCTCCGTATCTGAAGGGAAACACACTGCACAGTTCTCATCCATGAAACACACTCTGTTTAGAGCAAGATGCACGCTCTTGCTTTCTAGAGTCTAACAAGGCGAAAAACGTGAGTGTGCTCAGAACATAAGAACCGTGTTTCCTACACACATTGACCATATCTAGTTCAACTCTGCTTCTGAAACTGATACAAACCACAGTTCCTCTAACATCCAATGCTTTTCAAATAAGAGCAAGAAACGTGTGAGCTTCATGAACGATGTAGCTTCGTTTGAGCTGAAAAGTGAGGGCGTATACCTAAAAAGTAGTATTGCTTGTAGGAAGACACAGAGCCTGGCATTGATCTCCGTATCTGAAGGGAAACACACTGCACAGTTCTCATCCATGAAACACACTCTGTTTAGAGCAAGATGCACGCTCTTTCTTTCTAGAGTCTCGAATAAGGCGGAAAACGTGAGTGTGCTCAGAACATAAGAACCGTGTTTCCTACACACATTGACCATATCTAGTTCAACTCTGCTTCTGAAAATGATACAAACCACAGTTCCTCTAACATCCAATGCTTTTCAAATAAGAGCAAGAAACGTGTGAGCTTTATGAACGATGTAGCTTCGTTTGAGCTGAAAAGTGAGGGCGTTTAACTGAAAAGAATTCTTGCTTGTAGGAAGACACAGAGCCTGGCATTGATCTCCGTATCTGTAGGGAAACACACAGCACAGTTCTCATCCATGAAACACACTCTGTTTAGAGCAAGATGCAAGCTCTTGCTTTCTAGAGTCTCTAATAAGGCTGGAAACGTGTGTGGGCTCAGAACAAAAGAACCGTGTTTCCTACACACACGGACCATACCTAGTTCAACTCTGCTTCTGAAACTGATACGAACCACTGGTCCTCTAACATCCAATATTTTTCAGTTAAGAGCGAGAAACGTGTGAGCTTCGTGAACGATGTAGCTTCGTTTGAGCTGAAAGTGAGTTCTTATACCTGAAAAGAAGTCTTGATTGTAAAAGATACAGTGCCTGGCATTTAACTCCGTTTCTGAAGAGAAACACACATCACAGTTCTCATCCATGAAACACACTCTGCTTTAGAGCAAGAAGCACACTCTTGCTTTCTAGAGTCTCTCATAAGGCGGGAAACGTGAGTGTGCTCAGAACAAAAGAACCGTGTTTCCTACACACACGGACCATATCTAGTTCAACTCTGCTTCAGAAACTGATACAAACCACAGGGCCTCTAACATCCAATGCTTTTCAGTTAAGAGCGAGAAACGTGTGAGCTTCGTGAACAATGTAGCACCATTTGAGATGATAGTGAGTGCGTTTACCCGAAACGAAGTCTTGATTGTAAAAGACACAGTGCCTGTCATTTAACTCCGTTTCTGAAGGGAAACCCACAGCACAGTACTTATCCATGAAACACACTCTGCTTTAGAACCAGAAGCACGCTCTTGCTTTCTAGAGTCTCAAATAAGGCGGAAAACGTGAGTTTGCTCAGAAAAAATTAACCGTGTTTCCTACACACATTGACCATATCTAGTTCAACTCTGCTTCTGAAACTGCTACAAACCACAGGGCCTCTAACATCCAATGCTTTTCAGTTAAGAGCGAAAAACGTGAGAGCTTCGTGAACTATGTAGCTTCGTTTGAGATGATAGTGAGTGTGTTTACCCAAAACGAAGTCTTGATTGTAAAAGACAAAGAACCTGACAATTAACTCCGTTTCTGAAGGGAAACACACAGCACAGTTCTCATCCATGAAACACACTCTGTTGTAGAGCAAGAAGCATGCTCTTGCTTTCTTGTGTCTATAATAAGGCGGGAAACGTGAGTGGGCTCAGAACAAACGATCCATGTTTCCTACAAACAGTGAACATATCTAGTTCAACTCTGCTTCTGAAACTGATACAAACCACAGCTCCTCTAACATCCAATGCTTTTCAAATAAGAGCAAGAAACGTGTGAGCTTCATGAACTATGTAGCTTCGTTTGAGCTGAAAAGTGAGTGCGTTTACCCGAAACGAAGTCTTGATTGTAAAAGACACAGTGCCTGGCATTTAACTCCATTTCTGAAGGGAAACACACAGCACAGTTCTCATCCATGAAACAAACTCTGCTTTAGAGCAAGAAGCATGCTCTTGCTTTCTAGAGTCTCTAATAAGGCGGGAAACGTGAGTGTGCTCAGAACAATAGATCCATGTTTCCTACACACACGGACCATACCTAGTTCAACTCTGCTTCTGAAACTGATACGAACCACTAGTCCTCTAACATCCAATGCTTTTCAGTTAAGAGCGAGAAACGTGTGAGCTTCGTGAACGATGTAGCTTCGTTTGAGCTGAAAGTGGGTTCTTATACCCGAAACGAAGTCTTGATTGTAAAAGACACAGTGCCTGGCATTTAACTTCGTTTCTGAAGGGAAACACACAGCACAGTTCTCATCCATGAAACACACTCTGCTTTAGAGCAAGAAGCACTCTCTTGCTTTCTAGATTCTCTAATAAGGCGGGAAACGTGAATGTGCTCAGAACAATAGATCCATGTTTCCTACACACACGGACCATATCTAGTCAACTCTGCTTCTGAAACTGCTACAAACCTCAGGTCCTCTAACATCCAATGCTTTTCAGTTAAGAGCGAGAAACGTGTGAGCTTCCTGAAAGATGTAGCTTTGTTTGAGCTGAAAATTGACAGCGTTTACTTGAAACGAAGTCTTGTTCGTAGGAAGACACATAGCCTGGCATTTAACTCCGTTTCTGAAGGGAAACACACAGCACAGTGCTCATCCATGAAACACACTCTCCTTTAGAGCCAGAAGCACGCTCTTACTTTCTAGAGTCTCGAATAAGGTGGGAAACGTGAGTGTGCTCAGAACAAAAGAACTGTGATTCCTACACACACGGACCATATCTAGTTCAACTCTGCTTCAGAAACTGATACAAACCACAGGGCCTCTAACATCCAATGCTTTTCAGTTAAGAGCGAAAACGTGTGAGCTTCGTGAACGATGTAGCTTCATTTGAGATGATAGTGAGTGCGTTTACCCGAAACGAAGTCTTGATTGTAAAAGACAAAAAACCTGGCATTTAACTCCGTTTCTGAAGGGAAACACACAGCACAGTTCTCATCCATGAAACACACTCTGCTTTAGAGCAAGAAGCATGCTCTTGCTTTCTAGAGTCTCTAATAAGGCGGGGAACGTGAGTGTGCTCAGAAAAAAAGAACCGTGTTTCCTACACACATTGACCATATCTAGTTCAACTCTGCTTCTGAAACTGATACAAAGCACAGGGCCTCTAATATCCAATGCTTTTCAGTTAAGAGCGAAAAACGTGAGAGCTTCGTGAACTATGTAGCTTCGTTTGAGATGATGGTGAGTGCGTTTACCCGAAACGAAGTCTTGATTGTAAAAGACAAAGAACATGACATTTAACTCCGTTTCTGAAGGGAAACACACAGCACAGTTCTCATCCATGAAACACACTCTGCTGTAGAGCAAGAAGCATGCTCTTGCTTTCTAGAGTCTATAATAAGGCAAGAAACGTGAGTTGGCTCAGAACAAACGATCCATGTTTCCTACACACACGGACCATATCTAGTTCAACTCTGCTTCTGATACTGATACAAACCACAGATCCTCTAACATCCAATGCTTTTCAAATAAGAGCAAGAAACGTGTGAGCTTCATGAACGATGTAGCTTCGTTTGAGCTGAAATGTGAGGGCGTTTACCTGAAAAGAAGTCTTGCTTGTAGGAAGACACAGAGCCTGGCATTGATCTCCGTATCTGAAGGGAAACACACAGCACAGTTCTCATCCATGAAACACACTCTGTTTACAGCAAGATGCACGCTCTTGCTTTCTAGAGTCTCTAATAAGGCGGGAAACGTGAGTGGGCTCAGAACAAAAGAACCGTGTTTCCTACACACACGGACGATACCTAGTTCAACTCTGCTTCTGAAACTGATGCAAACCACTGGTCCTCTAACATCCAATGCTTTTCAGTTAAGAGCGAGAAACGTGTGAGCTTCCTGAACGATGTAGCTTTGTTTGAGCTGAAAAGTGACAGCGTTTACCTGAAACAAAGTCTTGTGTGTAGGAAGACAGAGATCCTGGCATTTAACTCCGTTTCTGAAGGGAAACACACAGCACAGTGCTCATCCATGAAACACACTCTCCTTTAGAGCCAGAAGCACGCTCTTGCTTTCTAGAGTCTCGAATAAGGTGGGAAACGTGAGTGTGCTCAGAACAAAAGAACCGTGATTCCTACACACACGGACCATATCTAGTTCAACTCTGCTTCTGAAACTGATACAAACCACAGGGCCTCTAAAATCCAATGCTTTTCAGTTAAGAGCGAGAAACGTATGAGCTTCGTGAACAATGTAGCTTCATTTGAGATGATAGTGAGTGCGTTTACCCAAAACGAAGTCTTGATTGTAAAAGACAAAGAACCTGGCATTTAACTCCGTTTCTGAAGGGAAACACACAGCACAGTTCTCATCCATGAAACACACTCTGCTGTAGAGCAAGAAGCATGCTCTTGCTTTCTAGAGTCTATAATAAGGAGGGAAACGTGAGTGGGCTCAGAACAAACGATCCATGTTTCCTACACACACGGACCATATCTAGTTCAACTCTGCTTCTGAAACTGATACAAACCACAGTTCCTCAACATCCAATGCTTTACAAATAAGAGCAAGAAACGTGTGAGCTTCATGAACGATGTAGCTTCGTTTGAGCTGAAAAGTGAGGGTGTTTACCTGGAAAGAAGTCTTGCTTGTAGGAAGACACAGTGCCTGGCATTGATCTCCGTATCTGAAGCGAAACACAAAGCACAGTTCTCATCCATGAAACACACTCTGTTTACAGCAAGATGCACGCTCTTGCTTTCTAGAGTCTCTAATAAGGCGGGAAACGTGAGTGTGCTCAGAACAAAAGAACCGTGTTTCCTACACACACGGACGATACCTAGTTCAACTCTGCTTCTGAAACTGATGCAAACCACTGGTCCTCTAACATCCAATGCTTTTCAGTTAAGAGCGAGAAACGTGTGAGCTTCCTGAACGATGTAGCTTTGTTTGAGCTGAAAAGTGGCAGCGTTTACCTGAAACGAAGTCTTGTGTGTAGGAAGACACAGATCCTGGCATTTAACTCCGTTTCTGAAGGGAAACACACAGCACAGTGCTCATCCATGAAACACACTCTCCTTTAGAGCCAGAAGCACGCTCTCGCTTTCTATAGTCTCGAATAAGGTGGGAAACGTGAGTGTGCTCAGAACAAAAGAACCGTGATTCCTACACACACGGACCATATCTAGTTCAACTCTGCTTCTGAAACTGATACAAACCACAGGGCCTCTAACATCCAATGCTTTTCAGTTAAGAGCGAGAAACGTGTGAGCTTCATGAACGATGTAGCTTCGTTTGAGCTGAAAGTGAGTTCTTATACCCGAAACGAATTCTTCATTGTAAAAGACACAGTGCCTGGCATTTAACTCCATTTCTGAAGGGAAACACACAGCACAGTTCTCATCCATGAAACATACTCTGCTTTAGAGCAAGAAGCACGCTCTTGCTTTCTAGAGTCTCTAATAACGCGGGAAACGTGAGTGTGCTCAGAACAATAGATCCATGTTTCCTACACACACGGACCATATCTAGTTCAACTCTGCTTCTGAAACTGATACAAACCACAGGTCCTCTAACATCCAATGCTTTTCAGTTAAGAGCGAGAAACGTGTGAGCTTCCTGAACGATGTAGCTTTGTTTGAGCTGAAAAGTGACAGCGTTTACCCGAAACGAAGTCTTGATTGTAAAAGAAAAAGAACCTGGCATTTAACTCCGTTTCTGAAGGGAAACACACAGCACAGTGCTCATCCATGAAACACACTCTCCTTTAGAGCCAGAAGCACGCTCTTGCTTTGTAGAGTCTCGAATAAGGTGGGAAACGTGAGTGTGCTCAGAACAAAAGAACCGTGATTCCTACACACACGGACCATATCTAGTTCAACTCTGCTTCAGAAACTGATACAAACCACAGGGCCTCTAACATCCAATGCTTTTCAGTTAAGAGCGAGAAACGTGTGAGCTTCGTGAACGATGTAGCTTCCTTTGAGATGATAGTGAGTGCGTTTACCCGAAACGAAGTCTTGATTGTAAAAGACAAAGAACATGGCTTTTAACTCCGTTTCTGAAGGGAAACACACAGCACAGTTCCATCCATGAAACACACTCTGCATTAGCGAAAGAAGCATGCTCTTGCTTTCTAGAGTCTCTAATAAGGCAGGAAACTTGAGTGTGCTCAGAACAAAAGAACCGTGTTTCCTACACACATTGACCATATCTAGTTCAACTCTGCTTCTGAAACTGCTACAAACCACAGGGCCTCTAACATCCAATGCTTTTCAGTTAAGAGCGAAAAACGTGAGAGCTTCGTGAACTATGTAGCTTCGTTTGAGATGATAGTGAGTGTGTTTACCCGAAACGAAGTCTTGATTGTAAAAGACAAAGAACCTGACAATTAACTCCGTTTCTGAAGGGAAAAACACAGCACAGTTCTCATCCATGAAACACACTCTGTTGTAGAGCAAGAAGCATGCTCTTGCTTTCTTGTGTCTATAATAAGGCAAGAAACGTGAGTGGGCTCAGAACAAACGATCCATGATTCCTACACACACAGACCATATCTAGTTCAACTCTGCTTCTGAAACTGATACAAACCACAGATGTTCTAACATCCAATGCTTTTCAAATAAGAGCAAGAAACGTGTGAGCTTCGTGAACGATGTAGCTTCGTTTGAGCTGAAATGTGAGGGCGTTTACCTGAAAAGAAGTCTTGCTTCTAGGAAGACACAGAGCCTGGCATTGATCTCCGTTTCTGAAGGGAAACACACAGCACAGTGCTTATCCATGAAACACACTCTGCTTTAGAGCCAGAAGCACGCTCTTGCTTTCTAGAGTCTCGAATAAGGCGGGAAACGTGAGTGTGCTCAGAACAAAAGAACCGTGTTTCCTACACACATTGACCATACCTAGTTCAACTCTGCTTCTGAAACTGATACAAACCGCTGGTCCTCTAACATCCAATGCTTTTCAGTTAAGAGCGAGAAACGTGAGAGCTTCGTGAACTGTGTAGCTTCCTTTGAGATGATAGTGAGTGCGTTTACCCGAAACGAAGTCTTGATTGTAAAAGACAAAGAACCTGGCATTTAACTCCGTTTCTGAAGGGAAACACACAGCACAGTTCTCATCCATGAAACACACTCTGCTGTAGAGCAAGAAGCATGCTCTTGCTTTCTAGAGTCTATAATAAGGCGGGAAACGTGAGTGGGCTCGGAACAAACGATCCATGTTTCCTACACACAGTGACCATATCTAGTTCAACTCTGCTTCTGAAACTGATACAAACCACAGTTCCTCTAACATCCAATGCTTTTCAAATAAGAGCAAGAAACGTGTGAGCTTCATGAACTATGTAGCTTCGTTTGAGCTGAAAAGTGAGTGCGTTTACCCGAAACGAAGTCTTGATTGTAAAAGACACAGTGCCTGGCATTTAACTCCATTTCTGAAGGGAAACACACAGCACAGTTCTCATCCATGAAACACACTCTGCTTTAGAGCAAGAAGCATGCTCTTGCTTTCTAGAGTCTCTAATAAGGCGGGAAACGTGAGTATGCTCAGAACAATAGATCCATGTTTCCTACACACACGGACCATATCTAGTTCAACTCTGCTTCTGAAACTGATACAAACCACAGGTCCTCTAACATCCAATGCTTTTCAGTTAAGAGCGAGAAACGTGTGAGCTTCCTGAACGATGTAGCTTTGTTTGAGCTGAAAAGTGACAGCGTTTACCTGAAACGAAGTCTTGTTTGTAGGAAGACAGAGAGCCTGGCATTTAACTCCGTTTCTGAAGGGAAACACACAGCACAGTGCTCATCCATGAAACACACTCTGCTGTAGAGCAAGAAGCATGCTCTTGCTTTCTAGAGTCTATAATAAGGCGGGAAACGTGAGTGGGCTCCGAACAAACGATCCATGTTTCTTACACACAGGGACCATATCTAGTTCAACTCTGCTTCTGAAACTGATACAAACCACAGTTCCTCTAACATCCAATGCTTTTCAAATAAGAGCAAGAAACGTGTGAGCTTCATGAACGATATAGCTTCCTTTGAGCTGAAAAGTGTGTGCGTTTACCTGAAAGGAAGTCTGGCTTGTTGGAAGACACAGACACTGGCACGTAACTCCGTTTTTGAATGGAAACACACAGCACAGTTCTCATCCATGAAACACACTCTGCTTTAGAGCAAGAAGCACGCTATTGCTTTCTAGATTCTCTAATAAGGCGGGAAACATGACTGAGCTGAGAAAAAAAGAACCGTGTTTCCTACACACACGGACCATATCTAGTTCAACTCTGCTTCTGAAACTGATACAAACCACAGGTCCTCTATCATCCAATGCTTTTGAGTTAAGAGCGAGAAATGTGTGAGCTTCGTGAACGATGTAGCTTCGTTTGAGCTGAAAAGTGAGGGCGTATACCTAAAAAGAAGTATTGCTTGTAGGAAGATACAGAGCCTGGCATTGATATCCGTATCTGAAGGGAAACACACTGCACAGTTCTCATCCATGAAACACACTCTGTTTAGAGCAAGATGCACGCTCTTTCTTTCTAGAGTCTCGAATAAGGCGGAAAACGTGAGTGTGCTCAGAACATAAGAACCGTGTTTCCTACACACATTGACCATATCTAGTTCAACTCTGCTTCTGAAAATGATACAAACCATAGTTCCTCTAACATCCAATGCTTTTCAAATAAGAGCAAGAAACGTGTGAGCTTTATGAACGATGTAGCTTCGTTTGAGCTGAAAAGTGAGGGCGTTTAACTGAAAAGAATTCTTGCTTGTAGGAAGACACAGAGCCTGGCATTGATCTCCGTATCTGTAGGGAAACACACAGCACAGTTCTCATCCATGAAACACACTCTGTTTAGAGCAAGATGCAAGCTCTTGCTTTCTAGAGTCTCTAATAAGGCTGGAAACGTGAGTGGGCTCAGAACAAAAGAACCGTGTTTCCTACACACACGGACCATACCTAGTTCAACTCTGCTTCTGAAACTGATACGAACCACTGGTCCTCTAACATCCAATGATTTTCAGTTAAGAGCGAGAAACGTGTGAGCTTCGTGAACGATGTAGCTTCGTTTGAGCTGAAAGTGAGTTCTTATACCCGAAAAGAAGTCTTGATTGTAAAAGATACAGTGCCTGGCATTTAACTCCGTTTCTGAAGAGAAACACACATCACAGTTCTCATCCATGAAACACACTCTGCTTTAGAGCAAGAAGCACACTCTTGCTTTCTAGAGTCTCTCATAAGGCGGGAAACGTGAGTGTGCTCAGAACAAAAGAACCGTGTTTCCTACACACACGGACCATATCTAGTTCAACTCTGCTTCAGAAACTGATACAAACCACAGGGCCTCTAACATCCAATGCTTTTCAGTTAAGAGCGAGAAACGTGTGAGCTTCGTGAACAATGTAGCACCATTTGAGATGATAGTGAGTGCGTTTACCCGAAACGAAGTCTTGATTGTAAAAGACACAGTGCCTGTCATTTAACTCCGTTTCTGAAGGGAAACCCACAGCACAGTACTTATCCATGAAACACACTCTGCTTTAGAACCAGAAGCACGCTCTTGCTTTCTAGAGTCTCGAATAAGGCAGAAAACGTGAGTTTGCTCAGAACAAATTAACCGTGTTTCCTACACACATTGACCATATCTAGTTCAACTCTGCTTCTGAAACTGCTACAAACCACAGAGCCTCTAACATCCAATGCTTTTCAGTTAAGAGCGAAAAACGTGAGAGCTTCGTGAACTATGTAGCTTCGTTTGAGATGATAGTGAGTGTGTTTACCCGAAACGAAGTCTTGATTGTAAAAGACAAAGAACCTGACAATTAACTCCGTTTCTGAAGGGAAACACACAGCACAGTTCTCATCCATGAAACACACTCTGTTGTAGAGCAAGAAGCATGCTCTTGCTTTCTTGTGTCTATAATAAGGCGGGAAACGTGAGTGGGCTCAGAACAAACGATCCATGTTTCCTACACACAGTAAACATATCTAGTTCAACTCTGCTTCTGAAACTGATACAAACCACAGCTCCTCTAACATTAAATGCTTTTAAAATAAGAGCAAGAAACGTGTGAGCTTCATGAACTATGTAGCTTCGTTTGAGCTGAAAAGTGAGTGCGTTTACCCGAAACGAAGTCTTGATTGTAAAAGACACAGTGCCTGGCATTTAACTCCATTTCTGAAGGGAAACACACAGCACAGTTCTCATCCATGAAACACACTCTGCTTTAGAGCAAGAAGCATGCTCTTGCTTTCTAGAGTCTCTAATAAGGCGGGAAACGTGAGTGTGCTCAGAACAATAGATCCATGTTTCCTACACACACGGACCATACCTAGTTCAACTCTGCTTCTGAAACTGATACAAACCACTAGTCCTCTAACATCCAATGCTTTTCAGTTAAGAGCGAGAAACGTGTGAGCTTCGTGAACGATGTAGCTTCGTTTGAGCTGAAAGTGGGTTCTTATACCCGAAACGAAGTCTTGATTGTAAAAGACACAGTGCCTGGCATTTAACTTCGTTTCTGAAGGGAAACACACAGCACAGTTCTCATCCATGAAACACACTCTGCTTTAGAGCAAGAAGCACTCTCTTGCTTTCTAGATTCTCTAATAAGGCGGGAAACGTGAATGTGCTCAGAACAATAGATCCATGTTTCCTACACACACGGACCATAACTAGTCAACTCTGCTTCTGAAACTGCTACAAACCTCAGGTCCTCTAACATCCAATGCTTTTCAGTTAAGAGCGAGAAACGTGTGAGCTTCCTGAAAGATGTAGCTTTGTTTGAGCTGAAAAGTGACAGCGTTTACTTGAAACGAAGTCTTGTTTGTAAAAGACAAAAAACCTGGCATTTAACTCCGTTTCTGAAGGGAAACACACAGCACAGTTCTCATCCATGAAACACACTCTGCTTTAGAGCAAGAAGCATGCTCTTGCTTTCTAGAGTCTCTAATAAGGCGGGGAACGTGAGTGTGCTCAGAACAAAAGAACCGTGTTTCCTACACACATTGACCATATCTAGTTCAACTCTGCTTCTGAAACTGATACAAAGCACAGGGCCTCTAATATCCAATGCTTTTCAGTTAAGAGCGAAAAACGTGAGAGCTTCGTGAACTATGTAGCTTCGTTTGAGATGATGGTGAGTGCGTTTACCCGAAACGAAGTCTTGATTGTAAAAGACAAAGAACATGACATTTAACTCCGTTTCTGAAGGGAAACACACAGCACAGTTCTCATCCATGAAACACACTCTGCTGTAGAGCAAGAAGCATGCTCTTGCTTTCTAGAGTCTATAATAAGGCAAGAAACGTGAGTGGGCTCAGAACAAACGATCCATGTTTCCTACACACACGGACCATATCTAGTTCAACTCTGCTTCTGATACTGATACAAACCACAGATCTTCTAACATCCAATGCTTTTCAAATAAGAGCAAGAAACGTGTGAGCTTCATGAACGATGTAGCTTCGTTTGAGCTGAAATGTGAGGGCGTTTACCTGAAAAGAAGTCTTGCTTGTAGGAAGACACAGAGCCTGGCATTGATCTCCGTATCTGAAGGGAAACACACAGCACAGTTCTCATCCATGAAACACACTCTGTTTACAGCAAGATGCACGCTCTTGCTTTCTAGAGTCTCTAATAAGGCGGGAAACGTGAGTGGGCTCAGAACAAAAGAACCGTGTTTCCTACACACACGGACGATACCTAGTTCAACTCTGCTTCTGAAACTGATGCAAACCACTGGTCCTCTAACATCCAATGCTTTTCAGTTAAGAGCGAGAAACGTGTGAGCTTCCTGAATGATGTAGCTTTGTTTGAGCTGAAAAGTGACAGCGTTTACCTGAAACGAAGTCTTGTGTGTAGGAAGACACAGATCCTGGCATTTAACTCCGTTTCTGAAGGGAAACACACAGCACAGTGCTCATCCATGAAACACACTCTCCTTTAGAGCCAGAAGCACGCTCTTGCTTTCTAGAGTCTCGAATAAGGTGGGAAACGTGAGTGTGCTCAGAACAAAAGAACCGTGATTCCTACACACACGGACCATATCTAGTTCAACTCTGCTTCTGAAACTGATACAAACCACAGGGCCTCTAAAATCCAATGCTTTTCAGTTAAGAGCGAGAAACGTGTGAGCTTCGTGAACAATGTAGCTTCATTTGAGATGATAGTGAGTGCGTTTACCCAAAACGAAGTCTTGATTGTAAAAGACAAAGAACCTGGCATTTAACTCCGTTTCTGAAGGGAAACACACAGCACAGTTCTCATCCATGAAACACACTCTGCTGTAGAGCAAGAAGCATGCTCTTGCTTTCTTGTGTCTATAATAAGGCAAGAAACGTGAGTGGGCTCAGAACAAACGATCCATGATTCCTACACACACAGACCATATCTAGTTCAACTCTGCTTCTGAAACTGATACAAACCACAGATGTTCTAACATCCAATGCTTTTCAAATAAGAGCAAGAAACGTGTGAGCTTCATGAACGATGTAGCTTCGTTTGAGCTGAAATGTGAGGGCGTTTACCTGAAAAGACGTCTTGCTTGTAGGAAGACACAGAGCGTGGCATTGATCTCCGTATCTGAAGGGAAACACACAGCACAGTTCTCATCCATGAAACACACTCTGCTTAGAGCAAGATGCACGCTCTTGCTTTCGAGAGTCTCTAATAAGGCGGGAAACGTGAGTGGGCTCAGAACAATAGATCCATGTTTCCTACACACACGGACCATATCTAGTTCAACTCTGCTTCTGAAACTGATACAAACCACAGGTCCTCTAACATCCAATGCTTTTCAGTTAAGAGCGAGAAACGTGTGAGCTTCCTGAACGATGTAGCTTTGTTTGAGCTGAAAAGTGACAGCGTGTACCTGAAACGAAGTCTTGTTTGTAGGAAGGCAGAGAGCCTGGCATTTAACTCCGTTTCTGAAGGGAAACACACAGCACAGTGCTCATCCATGAAACACACTCTGCTGTAGAGCAAGAAGCATGCTCTTGCTTTCTAGAGTCTATAATAAGGCGGGAAACGTGAGTGGGCTCCGAACAAACGATCCATGTTTCTTACACACAGGGACCATATCTAGTTCAACTCTGCTTCTGAAACTGATACAAACCACAGTTCCTCTAACATCCAATGCTTTTCAAATAAGAGCAAGAAACGTGTGAGCTTCATGAACGATATAGCTTCCTTTGAGCTGAAAAGTGTGTGCGTTTACCTGAAAGGAAGTCTGGCTTGTTGGAAGACACAGACACTGGCACGTAACTCCGTTTTTGAATGGAAACACACAGCACAGTTCTCATCCATGAAACACACTCTGCTTTAGAGCAAGAAGCACGCTATTGCTTTCTAGATTCTCTAATAAGGCGGGAAACATGACTGAGCTGAGAAAAAAAGAACCGTGTTTCCTACACACACGGACCATATCTAGTTCAACTCTGCTTCTAAAACTGATACAAACCACAGGTCCTCTATCATCCAATGCTTTTGAGTTAAGAGCGAGAAATGTGTGAGCTTCGTGAACGATGTAGCTTCCTTTGAGCAGAAAAGTGAGTGCGTTTACCTGAAACGAAGTCTTGCTTGTAGGAAGACACAGAGCCTGGCATTTAACTCCGTTTCTGAAGGGAAATACACAGCAAAGTTCTCATCCATGAAAGACACTCTGCTTTAGAGCAAGAAGCATGCTCTTGCTTTCTAGAGTCTCTAATAAGGAAGGTAACGTGAGTGTTCTCAGAACAAAAGAACCATGTTTCCTACACACACGGACCATATCTAGTTCAACTCTGCTTCAGAAACTGATACAAACCACAGGGCCTCTAACATCCAATGCTATTCAGTTAAGAGCGAAAAACGTGAGAGCTTCGTGAACTATGTACCTTCGTTTGAGATGATAGTGAGTGCGTTTACCCGAAACGAAGTCTTGATTGTAAAAGACAAAGAACCTGGCATTTAACTCTGTTTCTGAAGGGAAACACACAGCATAGTGCTCATCCATGAAACACACTCTGCTTTAGAGCCAGAAGCACGCTCTTGCTTTCTAGAGTCTCGAATAAGGCGGGAAACGTGAGTGTGCTCAGAACAAAAGAACCGTGTTTCCTACACACACGGACCATATCTAGTTCAACTCTGCTTCAGAAACTGATACAAACCACTGGTCCCTTAACATCCAATGCTTTTCAGTTAAGAGCGAGAAACGTGTGAGCTTCGTGAACTATGTAGCTTCGTTTGAGATGATAGTGAGTGCGTTTACCCGAACCGAAGTCTTGATTGAAAAAGACAAAGATCCTGGCATTTAACTCCGTTTCTGAAGGGAAACACACAGCCCAGTTCTCATCCATGAAACACACGCAGCTTCAGAGCAAGAAGCACGCTCTTGCTTTCTAGAGTCTCTAATAAGGCGGGAAACGTGAGTGTGCTCAGAACAATATATCCATGTTTCCTACCCACACGGACCATATCAAGTTCAACTCTACTTCTGAAACTGCTACAAACCACAGGTCCTCTAACATCCAATGCTTTTCAGTTAAAAGCGAGAAACGTGTGAGCTTCCTGAACGATGTAGCTTTGTTTGAGCTGAAAAGTGACAGCGTTTACCTGAAACGAATTCTTGTTTGAAGGAAGACACAGAGCCTGGCATTGAACTCCGTTTCTGAAGGGAAACACACAGCACAGTGCTCATCCATGAAACACACTCTGCTTTAGAGCAAGAAGCACGCTATTGCTTTCTAGATACTCTAATAAGGCGGGAAACATGACTGAGCTGAGAAAAAAAGAACCGTGTTTCCTACACACACGGACCATATCTAGTTCAACTCTGCTTCTGGAACTGATACAAACCACAGGTACTCTATCATCCAATGCTTTTGAGTTAAGAGCAAGAAACCTGTGAGCTTCGTGAACGATGTAGCTTCCTTTGAGCAGAAAAGTGAGTGCGTTTACCTGAAACGAAGTCTTGCTTGTAGGAAGACACAGAGCCTGGCATTTAACTCCGTTTCTGAAGAGAAACACACATCACAGTTCTCATCCATGAAACACACTCTGCTTTAGAGCAAGAAGCACACTCTTGCTTTCTAGAGTCTCTCATAAGGCGGGAAACGTGAGTGTGCTCAGAACAAAAGAACAGTGTTTCCTACACACACGGACCATATCTAGTTCAACTCTGCTTCAGAAACTGATACAAACCACAGGGCCTCTAACATCCAATGCTTTTCAGTTAAGAGCGAGAAACGTGTGAGCTTCGTGAACAATGTAGCACCATTTGAGATGATAGTGAGTGCGTTTACCCGAAACGAAGTCTTGATTGCAAAAGACACAGTGCCTGTCATTTAACTCCGTTTCTGAAGGGAAACCCACAGCACAGTACTTATCCATGAAACACACTCTGCTTTAGAACCAGAAGCACGCTCTTGCTTTCTAGAGTCTCGAATAAGGCGGAAAACGTGAGTTTGCTCAGAACAAATTAACCGTGTTTCCTACACACATTGACCATATCTAGTTCAACTCTGCTTCTGAAACTGCTACAAACCACAGGGCCTCTAACATCCAATGCTTTTCAGTTAAGAGCGAAAAACGTGAGAGCTTCGTGAACTATGTAGCTTCGTTTGAGATGATAGTGAGTGTGTTTACCCGAAACGAAGTCTTGATTGTAAAAGACAAAGAACCTGACAATTAACTCCGTTTCTGAAGGGAAACACACAGCACAGTTCTCATCCATGAAACACACTCTGCTTTAGAGCAAGAAGCATGCTCTTGCTTTCTAGAGTCTCTAATAAGGCGGGAAACGTGAGTGTGCTCAGAACAATAGATCCATGTTTCCTACACACACGGACCATACCTAGTTCAACTCTGCTTCAGAAACTGATACGAACCACTAGTCCTCTAACATCCAATGCTTTTCAGTTAAGAGCGAGAAACGTGTGAGCTTCGTGAACGATGTAGCTTCGGTTGAGCTGAAAGTGGGTTCTTATACCCGAAACGAAGTCTTGATTGTAAAAGACACAGTGCCTGGCATTTAACTTCGTTTCTGAAGGGAAACACACAGCACAGTTCTCATCCATGAAACACACTCTGCTTTAGAGCAAGAAGCACTCTCTTGCTTTCTAGATTCTCTAATAAGGCGGGAAACGTGAATGTGCTCAGAACAATAGATCCATGATTCCTACACACACGGACCATATCTAGTCAACTCTGCTTCTGAAACTGCTACAAACCTCAGGTCCTCTAACATCCAATGCTTTTCAGTTAAGAGCGAGAAACGTGTGAGCTTCCTGAAAGATGTAGCTTTGTTTGAGCTGAAAAGTGACAGCGTTTACTTGAAACGAAGTCTTGTTTGTAGGAAGACACATAGCCTGGCATTTAACTCCGTTTCTGAAGGGAAACACACAGCACAGTGCTCATCCATGAAACACACTCTCCTTTAGAGCCAGAAGCACGCTCTTACTTTCTAGAGTCTCGAATAAGGTGGGAAACGTGAGTGTGCTCAGAACAAAAGAACCGTGATTCCTACACACACGGACCATATCTAGTTCAACTCTGCTTCAGAAACTGATACAAACCACAGGGCCTCTAACATCCAATGCTTTTCAGTTAAGAGCGAGAAACGTGTGAGCTTCGTGAACGATGTAGCTTCATTTGAGATGATAGTGAGTGCGTTTACCCGAAACGAAGTCTTGATTGTAAAAGACAAAAAACCTGGCATTTAACTCCGTTTCTGAAGGGAAACAAACAGCACAGTTCTCATCCATGAAACACACTCTGCTTTAGAGCAAGAAGCATGCTCTTGCTTTCTAGAGTCTCTAATAAGGCGGGGAACGTGAGTGTGCTCAGAACAAAAGAACCGTGTTTCCTACACACATTGACCATATCTAGTTCAACTCTGCTTCAGAAACTGATACAAAGCACAGGGCCTCTAATATCCAATGCTTTTCAGTTAAGAGCGAAAAACGTGAGAGCTTAGTGAACTATGTAGCTTCGTTTGAGATGATGGTGAGTGCGTTTACCCGAAACGAAGTCTTGATTGTAAAAGACAAAGAACATGATATTTAACTCCGTTTCTGAAGGGAAACACACAGCACAGTTCTCATCCATGAAACACACTCTGCTGTAGAGCAAGAAGCATGCTCTTGCTTTCTAGAGTCTATAATAAGGCAAGAAACGTGAGTGGGCTCAGAACAAACGATCCATGTTTCCTACACACATGGACCATATCTAGTTCAACTCTGCTTCTGATACTGATACAAACCACAGATCCTCTAACATCCAATGCTTTTCAAATAAGAGCAAGAAACGTGTGAGCTTCATGAACGATGTAGCTTCGTTTGAGCTGAAATGTGAGGGCGTTTACCTGAAAAGAAGTCTTGCTTGTAGGAAGACACAGAGCCTGGCATTGATCTCCGTATCTGAAGGGAAACACACAGCACAGTTCTCATCCATGAAACACACTCTGTTTACAGCAAGATGCACGCTCTTGCTTTCTAGAGTCTCTAATAAGGCGGGAAACGTGAGTGGGCTCAGAACAAAAGAACCGTGTTTCCTACACACACGGACGATACCTAGTTCAACTCTGCTTCTGAAACTGATGCAAACCACTGGTCCTCTAACATCCAATGCTTTTCAGTTAAGAGCGAGAAACGTGTGAGCTTCCTGAACGATGTAGCTTTGTTTGAGCTGAAAAGTGACAGCGTTTACCTGAAACGAAGTCTTGTGTGTAGGAAGACACAGATCCTGGCATTTAACTCCGTTTCTGAAGGGAAACACACAGCACAGTGCTCATCCATGAAACACACTCTCCTTTAGAGCCAGAAGCACGCTCTTGCTTTCTAGAGTCTCGAATAAGGTGGGAAACGTGAGTGTGCTCAGAACAAAAGAACCGTGATTCCTACACACAAGGACCATATCTAGTTCAACTCTGCTTCTGAAACTGATACAAACCACAGGGCCTCTAAAATCCAATGCTTTTCAGTTAAGAGCGAGAAACGTGTGAGCTTCGTGAACAATGTAGCTTCATTTGAGATGATAGTGAGTGCGTTTACCCAAAACGAAGTCTTGATTGTAAAAGACAAAGAACCTGGCATTTAACTCCGTTTCTGAAGGGAAACACACAGCACAGTTCTCATCCAAGAAACACACTCTGCTGTAGAGCAAGAAGCATGCTCTTGCTTTCTAGAGTCTATAATAAGGAGGGAAACGTGAGTGGGCTCAGAACAAACGATCCATGTTTCCTACACACACGGACCATATCTAGTTCAACTCTGCTTCTGAAACTGATACAAACCACAGTTCCTCAACATCCAATGCTTTACAAATAAGAGCAAGAAACGTGTGAGCTTCATGAACGATGTAGCTTCGTTTGAGCTGAAAAGTGAGGGTGTTTACCTGGAAAGAAGTCTTGCTTGTAGGAAGACACAGTGCCTGGCATTGATCTCCGTATCTGAAGCGAAACACAAAGCACAGTTCTCATCCATGAAACACACTCTGTTTAGAGCAAGATGCACGCTCTTGCTTTCTAGAGTCTCTAATAAGGCGGAAAACGTGAGTGGGCTCAGAACAAAAGAACCGTGTTTCCTACACACACGGACCATACCTAGTTCAACTCTGCTTCTGAAACTGATACGAACCACTAGTCCTCTAACATCCAATGCTTTTCAGTTAAGAGCGAGAAACGTGTGAGCTTCGTGAACGATGTAGCTTCCTTTGAGCTGAAAGTGGGTTCTTATACCCGAAACGAAGTCTTGATTGTAAAAGACACAGTGCCTGGCATTTAACTTCGTTTCTGAAGGGAAACACACAGCACAGTTCTCATCCATGAAACACACTCTGCTTTAGAGCAAGAAGCACGCTCTTGCTTTCTAGAGTCTCTAATAAGGCGGGAAACGTGAGTGTGCTCAGAACAATAGATCCATGTTTCCTACACACACGGACCATATCTAGTCAACTCTGCTTCTGAAACTGCTACAAACCACAGGTCCTCTAACATCCAATGCTTTTCAGTTAAGAGCGAGAAACGTGTGAGCTTCCTGAACGATGTAGCTTTGTTTGAGCTGAAAAGTGACAGCGTTTATCTGAAACGAAGTCTTGTTTGTAGGAAGACACAGAGCCTGGCATTTAACTCCGTTTCTGAAGGGAAACACACAGCACAGTGCTCATCCATGAAACACACTCTCCTTTAGAGCCAGAAGCACGCTCTTGCTTTCTAGAGTCTCGAATAAGGTGGGAAACGTGAGTGTGCTCAGAACAAAAGAACCGTGATTCCTACACACACGGACCATATCTAGTTCAACTCTGCTTCAGAAACTGATACAAACCACAGGGCCTCTAACATCCAATGCTTTTCAGTTAAGAGCGAGAAACGTGTGAGCTTCGTGAACGATGTAGCTTCATTTGAGATGATAGTGAGTGTGTTTACCCGAAACGAAGTCTTGATTGTAAAAGACAAAGAACCTGGCATTTAACTCCGTTTCTGAAGGGAAACACACAGCACAGTTCTCATCCATGAAACACACTCTGCTTTAGAGCAAGAAGCATGCTCTTGCTTTCTAGAGTCTCTAATAAGGCGGGAAACGTGAGTGTGCTCAGAACAAAAGAACCGTGTTTCCTACACACATTGACCATATCTAGTTCAACTCTGCTTCTGAAACTGATACAAACCACAGGGCCTCTAATATCCAATGCTTTTCAGTTAAGAGCGAAAAACGTGAGAGCTTCGTGAACTATGTAACTTCGTTTGAGATGATGGTGAGTGCGTTTACCCGAAACGAAGTCTTGATTGTAAAAGACAAAGAGCATGACATTTAACTCCGTTTCTGAAGGGAAACACACAGCACAGTTCTCATCCATGAAACACACTCTGCTGTAGAGCAAGAAGCATGCTCTTGCTTTCTAGAGTCTATAATAAGGCAAGAAACGTGAGTGGGCTCAGAACAAACGATCCATGTTTCCTACACACACGGACCATATCTAGTTCAACTCTGCTTCTGATACTGATACAAACCACAGATCCTCTAACATCCAATGCTTTTCAAATAAGAGCAAGAAACGTGTGAGCTTCATGAACGATGTAGCTTCGTTTGAGCTGAAATGTGAGGGCGTTTACCCGAAACGAATTCTTGATTGTAAAAGACACAGTGCCTGGCATTTAACTCCGTTTCTGAAGGGAAACACACAGCACAGTTCTCATCCATGAAACATACTCTGCTTTAGAGCAAGAAGCACGCTCTTGCTTTCTAGAGTCTCTAATAACGCGGGAAACGTGAGTGTGCTCAGAACAATAGATCCGTGTTTCCTACACACACGGACCATATCTAGTTCAACTCTGCTTCTGAAACTGATACAAACCACAGGTCCTCTAACATCCAATGCTTTTCAGTTAAGAGCGAGAAACGTGTGAGCTTCCTGAACGATGTAGCTTTGTTTGAGCTGAAAAGTGACAGCGTTTACCCGAAACGAAGTCTTGATTGTAAAAGAAAAAGAACCTGGCATTTAACTCCGTTTCTGAAGGGAAACACACAGCACAGTGCTCATCCATGAAACACACTCTCCTTTAGAGCCAGAAGCACGCTCTTGCTTTCTAGAGTCTCGAATAAGGTGGGAAACGTGAGTGTGCTCAGAACAAAAGAACCGTGATTCCTACACACACGGACCATATCTAGTTCAACTCTGCTTCAGAAACTGATACAAACCACAGGGCCTCTAACATCCAATGCTTTTCAGTTAAGAGCGAGAAACGTGTGAGCTTCGTGAACGATGTAGCTTCCTTTGAGATGATAGTGAGTGCGTTTACCCGAAACGAAGTCTTGATTGTAAAAGACAAAGAACATGGCTTTTAACTCCGTTTCTGAAGGGAAACACACAGCACAGTTCCATCCATGAAACACACTCTGCATTAGCGCAAGAAGCATGCTCTTGCTTTCTAGAGTCTCTAATAAGGCAGGAAACTTGAGTGTGCTCAGAACAAAAGAACCGTGTTTCCTACACACATTGACCATATCTAGTTCAACTCTGCTTCTGAAACTGCTACAAACCACAGGGCATCTAACATCCAATGCTTTTCAGTTAAGAGCGAAAAACGTGAGAGCTTCGTGAACTATGTAGCTTCGTTTGAGATGATAGTGAGTGTGTTTACCCGAAACGAAGTCTTGATTGTAAAAGACAAAGAACCTGACAATTAACTCCGTTTCTGAAGGGAAACACACAGCACAGTTCTCATCCATGAAACACACTCTGTTGTAGAGCAAGAAGCATGCTCTTGCTTTCTTGTGTCTATAATAAGGCAAGAAACGTGAGTGGCCTCAGAACAAACGATCCATGATTCCTACACACACAGACCATATCTAGTTCAACTCTGCTTCTGAAACTGATACAAACCACAGATGTTCTAACATCCAATGCTTTTCAAATAAGAGCAAGAAACGTGTGAGCTTCATGAACGATGTAGCTTCGTTTGAGCTGAAATGTGAGGGCGTTTACCTGAAAAGAAGTCTTGCTTGTAGGAAGACACAGAGCCTGGCATTGATCTCCGTATCTGAAGGGAAACACACAGCACAGTTCTCATCCATGAAACACACTCTGTTTAGAGCAAGATGCACGCTCTTGCTTTCGAGAGTCTCTAATAAGGCGGGAAACGTGAGTGGGCTCAGAACAAAAGAACCGTGTTTCCTACACACACGGACGATACCTAGTTCAACTCTGCTTCTGAAACTGATACAAACCACTGGTCCTCTAACATCCAATGCTTTTCATTTAAGAGGGAGAAACGTGTGAGCTTCGTGAACAATGTAGCATCATTTGAGCTGAAAGTGAGTTCTTATACCCGAAACGAAGTCTTGATTTTAAAAGACACAGTGCCTGGCATTTAACTCCGATTCTGAAGGGAAACACACAGCACAGTGCTTATCCATGAAACACACTCTGCTTAAGAGCCAGAAGCACGCTCTTGCTTTCTAGAGTCTCGAATAAGGCGGGAAACGTGAGTGTGCTCAGAACAAAAGAACCGTGTTTCCTACACACATTGACCATACCTAGTTCAACTCTGCTTCTGAAACTGATACAAACCGCTGGTCCTCTAACATCCAATGCTTTTCAGTTAAGAGCGAGAAACGTGTCAGCTTCGTGAACGATGTAGCTTCATTTGAGATGATATTGAGTGCGTTTAACCGAAACGAAGTCTTGATTGTAAAAGACAAAGAACCTGACATTTAACTCCGTTTCTGAAGGGAAACACACAGCACAGTTATCATCCATGAAACACACTCTGCTTTAGAGCAAGAAACATGCTCTTGCTTTCTAGAGTCTCTAATAAGGCGAGAAACGTGAGTGTGCTCAGAACAAAAGAACCGTGTTTCCTACACACATTGACCATATCTAGTTCAACTCTGCTTCTGAAACTGATACAAACCAGAGGGCCTCTAACATCCAATGCTTTTCAGTTAAGAGCGAAATACGTGAGAGCTTCGTGAACTGTGTAGCTTCGTTTGAGATGATAGTGAGTGCGTTTACCCGAAACGAAGTCTTGATTGTAAAAGACAAAGAACCTGGCATTTAACTCCGTTTCTGAAGGGAAACACACAGCACAGTTCTCATCCATGAAACACACTCTGCTGTAGAGGAAGAAGCATGCTCTTGCTTTCTAGAGTCTATAATAAGGCGGGAAACGTGAGTGGGCTCGGAACAAACGATCCATGTTTCCTACACACAGTGACCATATCTAGTTCAACTCTGCTTCTGAAACTGATACAAACCACAGTTCCTCTAACATCCAATGCTTTTCAAATAAGAGCAAGAAACGTGTGAGCTTCATGAACTATGTAGCTTCGTTTGAGCTGAAAAGTGAGTGCGTTTACCCGAAACGAAGTCTTGATTGTAAAAGACACAGTGCCTGGCATTTAACTCCATTTCTGAAGGGAAACACACAGCACAGTTCTCATCCATGAAACACACTCTACTTTAGAGCAAGAAGCATGCTCTTGCTTTCTAGAGTCTCTAATAAGGCGGGAAACGTGAGTGTGCTCAGAACAAACGATCCATGTTTCCTACACACACGGACCATATCTAGTTCAACTCTGCTTCTGAAACTGATACAAACCACAGGTCCTCTAACATCCAATGCTTTTCAGTTAAGAGCGAGAAACGTGTGAGCTTCCTGAACGATGTAGATTTGTTTGAGCTGAAAAGTGACAGCGTTTACCTGAAACGAAGTCTTGTTTGTAGGAAGACAGAGAGCCTGGCATTTAACTCCGTTTCTGAAGGGAAACACACAGCACAGTGCTCATCCATGAAACACACTCTGCTGTAGAGCAAGAAGCATGCTCTTGCTTTCTAGAGTCTATAATAAGGCAGGAAACGTGAGTGGGCTCCGAACAAACGATCCATGTTTCTTACACACAGGGACCATATCTAGTTCAACTCTGCTTCTGAAACTGATACAAACCACAGTTCCTCTAACATCCAATGCTTTTCAAATAAGAGCAAGAAACGTGTGAGCTTCATGAACGATATAGCTTCCTTTGAGCTGAAAAGTGTGTGCGTTTACCTGAAAGGAAGTCTGGCTTGTTGGAAGACACAGAGCCTGGCATTTAACTCTGTTTCTGAAGAGAAATACACAGCAAAGTTCTCATCCATGAAACACACTCTGCTTTAGAGCAAGAAGCATGCTCTTGCTTTCTAGAATCTCTAATAAGGAAGGTAACGTGAGTGTTCTCAGAACAAAAGAACCGTGTTTCCTACACACACTGACCATATCTAGTTCAACTCTGCTTCAGAAACTGATACAAACCACAGGGCCTCTAACATCCAATGCTATTCAGTTAAGAGCGAAAAACGTGAGAGCTTCGTGAACTATGTACCTTCGTTTGAGATGATAGTGAGTGCGTTTACCCGAAACGAAGTCTTGATTGTAAAAGACAAAGAACCTGGCATTTAACTCTGTTTCTGAAGGGAAACACACAGCATAGTGCTCATCCATGAAACACACTCTGCTTTAGAGCCAGAAGCCCGCTCTTGCTTTCTAGAGTCTCGAATAAGGCGGGAAACGTGAGTGTGCTCAGAACAAAAGAACCGTGTTTCCTACACACACGGACCATATCTAGTTCAACTCTGCTTCAGAAACTGATACAAACCACTGGTCCCCTAACATCCAATGCTTTTCAGTTAAGAGCGAGAAACATGTGAGCTTCGTGAACTATGTAGCTTCGTTTGAGATGATAGTGAGTGCGTTTACCCGAACCGAAGTCTTGATTGTAAAAGACAAAGATCCTGGCATTTAACTCCGTTTCTGAAGGGAAACACACAGCACAGTTCTCATCCATGAAACACACGCAGCTTCAGAGCAAGAAGCACGCTCTTGCTTTCTAGAGTCTCTAATAAGGCGGGAAACGTGAGTGTGCTCAGAACAATATATCCATGTTTCCTACCCACACGGACCATATCAAGTTCAACTCTGCTTCTGAAACTGCTACAAACCACAGGTCCTCTAACATCCAATGCTTTTCAGTTAAAAGCGAGAAACGTGTGAGCTTCCTGAACGATGTAGCTTTGTTTGAGCTGAAAAGTGACAGCGTTTACCTGAAACGAATTCTTGTTTGAAGGAAGACACAGAGCCTGGCATTTAACTCCGTTTCTGAAGAGAAACACACAGCACAGTGCTCATCCATGAAACACACTCTGCTTTAGAGCAAGAAGCACTCTATTGCTTTCTAGATTCTCTAATAAGGCGGGAAACATGACTGAGCTGAGAAAAAAAGAACCGTGTTTCCTACACACACGGACCATATCTAGTTCAACTCTGCTTCTGGAACTGATACAAACCACAGGTACTCTATCATCCAATGCTTTTGAGTTAAGAGCAAGAAACCTGTGAGCTTCGTGAACGATGTAGCTTCCTTTGAGCAGAAAAGTGAGTGCGTTTACCTGAAACGAAGTCTTGCTTGTAGGAAGACACAGAGCCTGGCATTTAACTCCGTTTCTGAAGGGAAATACAGAGCAAAGTTCTCATCCATGAAACACACTCTGCTTTAGAGCAAGAAGCATGCTCTTGCTTTCTAGAGTCTCTAATAAGGCAGGTAACGTGAGTGTGCTCAGAACAAAAGAACCGTGTTTCCTACACACACGGACCATATCTAGTTCAACTCTGCTTCAGAAACTGATACAAACCACAGGGCCTCTAACATCCAATGCTTTTCAGTTAAGAGCGAAAAACGTGAGAGCTTCGTGAACTATGTAGCTTAGTTTGAGATGATAGTGAGTGCGTTTACCCGAAACGAAGTCTTGATTGTAAAAGACAAAGAACCTGGCATTTAACTCCGTTTCTGAAGGGAAACACACAGCACAGTTCTCATCCATGAAACACACTCTGTTTAGAGCAAGATGCACGCTCTTGCTTTCGAGAGTCTCTAATAAGGCGGGAAACGTGAGTGGGCTCAGAACAAAAGAACCGTGTTTCCTACACACACGGACGATACCTAGTTCAACTCTGCTTCTGAAACTGATACAAACCACTGGTCCTCTAACATCCAATGCTTTTCATTTAAGAGGGAGAAACGTGTGAGCTTCGTGAACAATGTAGCATCATTTGAGCTGAAAGTGAGTTCTTATACCCGAAACGAAGTCTTGATTTTAAAAGACACAGTGCCTGGCATTTAACTCCGATTCTGAAGGGAAACACACAGCACAGTGCTTATCCATGAAACACACTCTGCTTAAGAGCCAGAAGCACGCTCTTGCTTTCTAGAGTCTCGAATAAGGCGGGAAACGTGAGTGTGCTCAGAACAAAAGAACCGTGTTTCCTACACACATTGACCATACCTAGTTCAACTCTGCTTCTGAAACTGATACAAACCGCTGGTCCTCTAACATCCAATGCTTTTCAGTTAAGAGCGAGAAACGTGTCAGCTTCGTGAACGATGTAGCTTCATTTGAGATGATATTGAGTGCGTTTAACCGAAACGAAGTCTTGATTGTAAAAGACAAAGAACCTGACATTTAACTCCGTTTCTGAAGGGAAACACACAGCACAGTTATCATCCATGAAACACACTCTGCTTTAGAGCAAGAAACATGCTCTTGCTTTCTAGAGTCTCTAATAAGGCGAGAAACGTGAGTGTGCTCAGAACAAAAGAACCGTGTTTCCTACACACATTGACCATATCTAGTTCAACTCTGCTTCTGAAACTGATACAAACCAGAGGGCCTCTAACATCCAATGCTTTTCAGTTAAGAGCGAAATACGTGAGAGCTTCGTGAACTGTGTAGCTTCGTTTGAGATGATAGTGAGTGCGTTTACCCGAAACGAAGTCTTGATTGTAAAAGACAAAGAACCTGGCATTTAACTCCGTTTCTGAAGGGAAACACACAGCACAGTTCTCATCCATGAAACACACTCTGCTGTAGAGGAAGAAGCATGCTCTTGCTTTCTAGAGTCTATAATAAGGCGGGAAACGTGAGTGGGCTCGGAACAAACGATCCATGTTTCCTACACACAGTGACCATATCTAGTTCAACTCTGCTTCTGAAACTGATACAAACCACAGTTCCTCTAACATCCAATGCTTTTCAAATAAGAGCAAGAAACGTGTGAGCTTCATGAACTATGTAGCTTCGTTTGAGCTGAAAAGTGAGTGCGTTTACCCGAAACGAAGTCTTGATTGTAAAAGACACAGTGCCTGGCATTTAACTCCATTTCTGAAGGGAAACACACAGCACAGTTCTCATCCATGAAACACACTCTACTTTAGAGCAAGAAGCATGCTCTTGCTTTCTAGAGTCTCTAATAAGGCGGGAAACGTGAGTGTGCTCAGAACAATAGATCCATGTTTCCTACACACACGGACCATATCTAGTTCAACTCTGCTTCTGAAACTGATACAAACCACAGGTCCTCTAACATCCAATGCTTTTCAGTTAAGAGCGAGAAACGTGTGAGCTTCCTGAACGATGTAGCTTTGTTTGAGCTGAAAAGTTACAGCGTTTACCTGAAACGAAGTCTTGTTTGTAGGAAGACAGAGAGCCTGGCATTTAACTCCGTTTCTGAAGGGAAACACACAGCACAGTGCTCATCCATGAAACACACTCTGCTGTAGAGCAAGAAGCATGCTCTTGCTTTCTAGAGTCTATAATAAGGCAGGAAACGTGAGTGGGCTCCGAACAAACGATCCATGTTTCTTACACACAGGGACCATATCTAGTTCAACTCTGCTTCTGAAACTGATACAAACCACAGTTCCTCTAACATCCAATGCTTTTCAAATAAGAGCAAGAAACGTGTGAGCTTCATGAACGATATAGCTTCCTTTGAGCTGAAAAGTGTGTGCGTTTACCTGAAAGGAAGTCTGGCTTGTTGGAAGACACAGAGCCTGGCATTTAACTCTGTTTCTGAAGAGAAATACACAGCAAAGTTCTCATCCATGAAACACACTCTGCTTTAGAGCAAGAAGCATGCTCTTGCTTTCTAGAATCTCTAATAAGGAAGGTAACGTGAGTGTTCTCAGAACAAAAGAACCGTGTTTCCTACACACACGGACCATATCTAGTTCAACTCTGCTTCAGAAACTGATACAAACCACAGGGCCTCTAACATCCAATGCTATTCAGTTAAGAGCGAAAAACGTGAGAGCTTCGTGAACTATGTACCTTCGTTTGAGATGATAGTGAGTGCGTTTACCCGAAACGAAGTCTTGATTGTAAAAGACAAAGAACCTGGCATTTAACTCTGTTTCTGAAGGGAAACACACAGCATAGTGCTCATCCATGAAACACACTCTGCTTTAGAGCCAGAAGCCCGCTCTTGCTTTCTAGAGTCTCGAATAAGGCGGGAAACGTGAGTGTGCTCAGAACAAAAGAACCGTGTTTCCTACACACACGGACCATATCTAGTTCAACTCTGCTTCAGAAACTGATACAAACCACTGGTCCCCTAACATCCAATGCTTTTCAGTTAAGAGCGAGAAACATGTGAGCTTCGTGAACTATGTAGCTTCGTTTGAGATGATAGTGAGTGCGTTTACCCGAACCGAAGTCTTGATTGTAAAAGACAAAGATCCTGGCATTTAACTCCGTTTCTGAAGGGAAACACACAGCACAGTTCTCATCCATGAAACACACGCAGCTTCAGAGCAAGAAGCACGCTCTTGCTTTCTAGAGTCTCTAATAAGGCGGGAAACGTGAGTGTGCTCAGAACAATATATCCATGTTTCCTACCCACACGGACCATATCAAGTTCAACTCTGCTTCTGAAACTGCTACAAACCACAGGTCCTCTAACATCCAATGCTTTTCAGTTAAAAGCGAGAAACGTGTGAGCTTCCTGAACGATGTAGCTTTGTTTGAGCTGAAAAGTGACAGCGTTTACCTGAAACGAATTCTTGTTTGAAGGAAGACACAGAGCCTGGCATTTAACTCCGTTTCTGAAGAGAAACACACAGCACAGTGCTCATCCATGAAACACACTCTGCTTTAGAGCAAGAAGCACTCTATTGCTTTCTAGATTCTCTAATAAGGCGGGAAACATGACTGAGCTGAGAAAAAAAGAACCGTGTTTCCTACACACACGGACCATATCTAGTTCAACTCTGCTTCTGGAACTGATACAAACCACAGGTACTCTATCATCCAATGCTTTTGAGTTAAGAGCAAGAAACCTGTGAGCTTCGTGAACGATGTAGCTTCCTTTGAGCAGAAAAGTGAGTGCGTTTACCTGAAACGAAGTCTTGCTTGTAGGAAGACACAGAGCCTGGCATTTAACTCCGTTTCTGAAGGGAAATACAGAGCAAAGTTCTCATCCATGAAACACACTCTGCTTTAGAGCAAGAAGCATGCTCTTGCTTTCTAGAGTCTCTAATAAGGCAGGTAACGTGAGTGTGCTCAGAACAAAAGAACCGTGTTTCCTACACACACGGACCATATCTAGTTCAACTCTGCTTCAGAAACTGATACAAACCACAGGGCCTCTAACATCCAATGCTTTTCAGTTAAGAGCGAAAAACGTGAGAGCTTCGTGAACTATGTAGCTTAGTTTGAGATGATAGTGAGTGCGTTTACCCGAAACGAAGTCTTGATTGTAAAAGACAAAGAACCTGGCATTTAACTCCGTTTCTGAAGGGAAACACACAGCACAGTTCTCATCCATGAAACACACTCTGCTTTAGAGCAAGAAGCATGCTCTTGCTTTCTAGAATCTCTAATAAGGAAGGTAACGTGAGTGTTCTCAGAACAAAAGAACCGTGTTTCCTACACACACGGACCATATCTAGTTCAACTCTGCTTCAGAAACTGATACAAACCACAGGGCCTCTAACATCCAATGCTATTCAGTTAAGAGCGAAAAACGTGAGAGCTTCGTGAACTATGTACCTTCGTTTGAGATGATAGTGAGTGCGTTTACCCGAAACGAAGTCTTGATTGTAAAAGACAAAGAACCTGGCATTTAACTCTGTTTCTGAAGGGAAACACACAGCATAGTGCTCATCCATGAAACACACTCTGCTTTAGAGCCAGAAGCCCGCTCTTGCTTTCTAGAGTCTCGAATAAGGCGGGAAACGTGAGTGTGCTCAGAACAAAAGAACCGTGTTTCCTACACACACGGACCATATCTAGTTCAACTCTGCTTCAGAAACTGATACAAACCACTGGTCCCCTAACATCCAATGCTTTTCAGTTAAGAGCGAGAAACATGTGAGCTTCGTGAACTATGTAGCTTCGTTTGAGATGATAGTGAGTGCGTTTACCCGAACCGAAGTCTTGATTGTAAAAGACAAAGATCCTGGCATTTAACTCCGTTTCTGAAGGGAAACACACAGCACAGTTCTCATCCATGAAACACACGCAGCTTCAGAGCAAGAAGCACGCTCTTGCTTTCTAGAGTCTCTAATAAGGCGGGAAACGTGAGTGTGCTCAGAACAATATATCCATGTTTCCTACCCACACGGACCATATCAAGTTCAACTCTGCTTCTGAAACTGCTACAAACCACAGGTCCTCTAACATCCAATGCTTTTCAGTTAAAAGCGAGAAACGTGTGAGCTTCCTGAACGATGTAGCTTTGTTTGAGCTGAAAAGTGACAGCGTTTACCTGAAACGAATTCTTGTTTGAAGGAAGACACAGAGCCTGGCATTTAACTCCGTTTCTGAAGAGAAACACACAGCACAGTGCTCATCCATGAAACACACTCTGCTTTAGAGCAAGAAGCACTCTATTGCTTTCTAGATTCTCTAATAAGGCGGGAAACATGACTGAGCTGAGAAAAAAAGAACCGTGTTTCCTACACACACGGACCATATCTAGTTCAACTCTGCTTCTGGAACTGATACAAACCACAGGTACTCTATCATCCAATGCTTTTGAGTTAAGAGCAAGAAACCTGTGAGCTTCGTGAACGATGTAGCTTCCTTTGAGCAGAAAAGTGAGTGCGTTTACCTGAAACGAAGTCTTGCTTGTAGGAAGACACAGAGCCTGGCATTTAACTCCGTTTCTGAAGGGAAATACAGAGCAAAGTTCTCATCCATGAAACACACTCTGCTTTAGAGCAAGAAGCATGCTCTTGCTTTCTAGAGTCTCTAATAAGGCAGGTAACGTGAGTGTGCTCAGAACAAAAGAACCGTGTTTCCTACACACACGGACCATATCTAGTTCAACTCTGCTTCAGAAACTGATACAAACCACAGGGCCTCTAACATCCAATGCTTTTCAGTTAAGAGCGAAAAACGTGAGAGCTTCGTGAACTATGTAGCTTAGTTTGAGATGATAGTGAGTGCGTTTACCCGAAACGAAGTCTTGATTGTAAAAGACAAAGAACCTGGCATTTAACTCCGTTTCTGAAGGGAAACACACAGCACAGTTCTCATCCATGAAACACACTCTGCTGTAGAGCAAGTAGCATGCTCTTGCTTTCTAGTGTCTCTAATAAGGCGGGAAACGTGAGTGTGCTCAGAACAACAGATCCATGTTTCCTACACACACGGACCATATCTAGTTCAACTCTGCTTCTGAAACTGATACAAACCACAGGTCCTCCAACATCCAATGCTTTTCAGTTAAGAGCGAGAAACGTGTGAGCTTCGTGAACTATGTAGCTTCGTTTGAGATGATAGTGAGTGCGTTTACCCGAACCGAAGTCTTGATTGTAAAAGACAAAGAACCTGGCATTTAACTCCGTTTCGGAAGGGAAACACACAGCACAGTTCTCATCCATGAAACACACGCAGCTTCAGAGCAAGAAGCACGCTCTTGCTTACTAGAGTCTCTAATAAGGCGGGAAAAGTGAGTGTGCTCAGAACAATATATCCATGTTTCCTACCCACACGGACCATATCAAGTTCAACTCTGCTTCTGAAACTGCTACAAACCACAGGTCCTCTAACATCCAATGCTTTTCAGTTAAAAGCGAGAAACGTGTGAGCTTCCTGAACGATGTAGCTTTGTTTGAGATGAAAAGTGACAGCGTTTACCTGAAACGAATTCTTGTTTGAAGGAAGACACAGAGCCTGGCATTTAACTCCGTTTCTGAAGGGAAACACACAGCACAGTGTTCATCCATGAAACACACTCTGCTTTAGAGCAAGAAGCACGCTATTGCTTTATAGATTCTCTAATAAGGCGGGAAACATGACTGAGCTGAGAAAAAAAGAACCGTGTTTCCTACACACACGGACCATATCTAGTTCAACTCTGCTTCTGAAACTGATACAAACCACAGGTCCTCTATCATCCAATGCTTTTGAGTTAAGAGCAAGAAACCTGTGAGCTTCGTGAACGATGTAGCTTCCTTTGAGCAGAAAAGTGAGTGCGTTTACCTGAAACGAAGTCTTGCTTGTAGGAAGACACAGAGCCTGGCATTTAACTCCGTTTCTGAAGGGAAATACACAGCAAAGTTCTCATCCATGAAACACACTGTGCTTTAGAGCAAGAAGCATGCTCTTGCTTTCTAGAGTCTCTAATAAGGCAGGTAACGTGAGTGTGCTCAGAACAAAAGAACCGTGTTTCCTACACACACGGACCATATCTAGTTCAACTCTGCTTCAGAAACTGATACAAACCACAGTTCCTCTAACATCCAATGCTTTTCAAGTACGAGCAAGAAACATGTGAGCTTCATGAACGATGTAGCTTCGTTTGAGCTGAAAGTTAGTTCTTATACCCGAAACGAAGTCTTGATTGTAAAAGACACAGTGCCTGGCATTTAACTCCGTTTCTGAAGGGAAACACACAGCACAGTTCTCATCCATGAAACATACTCTGCTTTAGAGCAAGAAGCACGCTCTTGCTTTCTAGAGTCTCTAATAACGCGGGAAACGTGAGTGTGCTCAGAACAATAGATCCATGTTTCCTACACACACGGACCATATCTAGTTCAACTCTGCTTCTGAAACTGATACAAACCACAGGTCCTCTAACATCCAATGCTTTTCAGTTAAGAGCGAGAAACGTGTGAGCTTGCTGAACGATGTAGCTTTGTTTGAGCTGAAAAGTGACAGCGTTTACCCGAAACGAAGTCTTGATTGTAAAAGAAAAAGAACCTGGCATTTAACTCCGTTTCTGAAGGGAAACACACAGCACAGTGCTCATCCATGAAACACACTCTCCTTTAGAGCCAGAAGCACGCTCTTGCTTTCTAGAGTCTCGAATAAGGTGGGAAACGTGAGTGTGCTCAGAACAAAAGAACCGTGATTCCTACACACACGGACCATATCTAGTTCAACTCTGCTTCAGAAACTGATACAAACCACAGGGCCTCTAACATCCAATGCTTTTCAGTTAAGAGCGAGAAACGTGTGAGCTTCGTGAACGATGTAGCTTCCTTTGAGATGATAGTGAGTGCGTTTACCCGAAACGAAGTCTTGATTGTAAAAGACAAATAACATGGCTTTTAACTCCGTTTCTGAAGGGAAACACACAGCACAGTTCCATCCATGAAACACACTCTGCATTAGCGCAAGAAGCATGCTCTTGCTTTCTAGAGTCTCTAATAAGGCAGGAAACTTGAGTGTGCTCAGAACAAAAGAACCGTGTTTCCTACACACATTGACCATATCTAGTTCAACTCTGCTTCTGAAACTGCTACAAACCACAGGGCATCTAACATCCAATGCTTTTCAGTTAAGAGCGAAAAACGTGAGAGCTTCGTGAACTATGTAGCTTCGTTTGAGATGATAGTGAGTGTGTTTACCCGAAACGAAGTCTTGATTGTAAAAGACAAAGAACCTGACAATTAACTCCGTTTCTGAAGGGAAACACACAGCACAGTTCTCATCCATGAAACACACTCTGTTGTAGAGCAAGAAGCATGCTCTTGCTTTCTTGTGTCTATAATAAGGCAAGAAACGTGAGTGGCCTCAGAACAAACGATCCATGATTCCTACACACACAGACCATATCTAGTTCAACTCTGCTTCTGAAACTGATACAAACCACAGATGTTCTAACATCCAATGCTTTTCAAATAAGAGCAAGAAACGTGTGAGCTTCATGAACGATGTAGCTTCGTTTGAGCTGAAATGTGAGGGCGTTTACCTGAAAAGAAGTCTTGCTTGTAGGAAGACACAGAGCCTGGCATTGATCTCCGTATATGAAGGGAAACACACAGCACAGTTCTCATCCATGAAACACACTCTGTTTAGAGCAAGATGCACGCTCTTGCTTTCGAGAGTCTCTAATAAGGCGGGAAACGTGAGTGGGCTCAGAACAAAAGAACCGTGTTTCCTACACACACGGACGATACCTAGTTCAACTCTGCTTCTGAAACTGATACAAACCACTGGTCCTCTAACATCCAATGCTTTTCATTTAAGAGGGAGAAACGTGTGAGCTTCGTGAACAATGTAGCATCATTTGAGCTGAAAGTGAGTTCTTATACCCGAAACGAAGTCTTGATTTTAAAAGACACAGTGCCTGGCATTTAACTCCGTTTCTGAAGGGAAACACACAGCACAGTGCTTATCCATGAAACACACTCTGCTTTAGAGCCAGAAGCACGCTCTTGCTTTCTAGAGTCTCGAATAAGGCGGGAAACGTGAGTGTGCTCAGAACAAAAGAACCGTGTTTCCTACACACATTGACCATACCTAGTTCAACTCTGCTTCTGAAACTGATACAAACCGCTGGTCCTCTAACATCCAATGCTTTTCAGTTAAGAGCGAGAAACGTGTCAGCTTCGTGAACGATGTAGCTTCATTTGAGATGATATTGAGTGCGTTTAACCGAAACGAAGTCTTGATTGTAAAAGACAAAGAACCTGACATTTAACTCCGTTTCTGAAGGGAAACACACAGCACAGTTCTCATCCATGAAACACACTCTGCTTTAGAGCAAGAAACATGCTCTTGCTTTCTAGAGTCTCTAATAAGGCGGGAAACGTGAGTGTGCTCAGAACAAAAGAACCGTGTTTCCTACACACATTGACCATATCTAGTTCAACTCTGCTTCTGAAACTGATACAAACCACAGGGCCTCTAACATCCAATGCTTTTCAGTTAAGAGCGAAATACGTGAGAGCTTCGTGAACTGTGTAGCTTCCTTTGAGATGATAGTGAGTGCGTTTACCCGAAACGAAGTCTTGATTGTAAAAGACAAAGAACCTGGCATTTAACTCCGTTTCTGAAGGGAAACACACAGCACAGTTCTCATCCATGAAACACACTCTGCTGTAGAGGAAGAAGCATGCTCTTGCTTTCTAGAGTCTATAATAAGGCGGGAAACGTGAGTGGGCTCGGAACAAACGATCCATGTTTCCTACACACAGTGACCATATCTAGTTCAACTCTGCTTCTGAAACTGATACAAACCACAGTTCCTCTAACATCCAATGCTTTTCAAATAAGAGCAAGAAACGTGTGAGCTTCATGAACTATGTAGCTTCGTTTGAGCTGAAAAGTGAGTGCGTTTACCCGAAACGAAGTCTTGATTGTAAAAGACACAGTGCCTGGCATTTAACTCCATTTCTGAAGGGAAACACACAGCACAGTTCTCATCCATGAAACACACTCTACTTTAGAGCAAGAAGCATGCTCTTGCTTTCTAGAGTCTCTAATAAGGCGGGAAACGTGAGTGTGCTCAGAACAATAGATCCATGTTTCCTACACACACGGACCATATCTAGTTCAACTCTGCTTCTGAAACTGATACAAACCACAGGTCCTCTAACATCCAATGCTTTTCAGTTAAGAGCGAGAAACGTGTGAGCTTCCTGAACGATGTAGCTTTGTTTGAGCTGAAAAGTGACAGCGTTTACCTGAAACGAAGTCTTGTTTGTAGGAAGACAGAGAGCCTGGCATTTAACTCTGTTTCTGAAGGGAAACACACAGCACAGTGCTCATCCATGAAACACACTCTGCTGTAGAGCAAGAAGCATGCTCTTGCTTTCTAGAGTCTATAATAAGGCAGGAAACGTGAGTGGGCTCCGAACAAACGATCCATGTTTCTTACACACAGGGACCATATCTAGTTCAACTCTGCTTCTGAAACTGATACAAACCACAGTTCCTCTAACATCCAATGCTTTTCAAATAAGAGCAAGAAACGTGTGAGCTTCATGAACGATATAGCTTCCTTTGAGCTGAAAAGTGTGTGCGTTTACCTGAAAGGAAGTCTGGCTTGTTGGAAGACACAGACACTGGCACGTAACTCCGTTTTTGAATGGAAACACACAACACAGTTCTCATCCATGAAACACACTCTGCTTTAGAGCAAGAAGCACGCTATTGCTTTCTAGATTCTCTAATAAGGCGGGAAACATGACTGAGCTGAGAAAAAAAGAACCGTGTTTCCTACACACACGGACCTTATCTAGTTCAACTCTGCTTCTGAAACTGATACAAACCACAGGTCCTCTATCATCCAATGCTTTTGAGTTAAGAGCGAGAAATGTGTGAGCTTCGTGAACGATGTAGCTTCCTTTGAGCAGAAAAGTGAGTGCGTTTACCTGAAACGAAGTCTTGCTTGTAGGAAGACACAGAGCCTGGCATTTAACTCTGTTTCTGAAGGGAAATACACAGCAAAGTTCTCATCCATGAAACACACTCTGCTTTAGAGCAAGAAGCATGCTCTTGCTTTCTAGAATCTCTAATAAGGAAGGTAACGTGAGTGTTCTCAGAACAAAAGAACCGTGTTTCCTACACACACGGACCATATCTAGTTCAACTCTGCTTCAGAAACTGATACAAACCACAGGGCCTCTAACATCCAATGCTATTCAGTTAAGAGCGAAAAACGTGAGAGCTTCGTGAACTATGTACCTTCGTTTGAGATGATAGTGAGTGCGTTTACCCGAAACGAAGTCTTGATTGTAAAAGACAAAGAACCTGGCCTTTAACTCCGTTTCTGAAGGGAAACACACAGCATAGTGCTCATCCATGAAACACACTCTGCTTTAGAGCCAGAAGCCCGCTCTTGCTTTCTAGAGTCTCGAATAAGGCGGGAAACGTGAGTGTGCTCAGAACAAAAGAACCGTGTTTCCTACACACACGGACCATATCTAGTTCAACTCTGCTTCAGAAACTGATACAAACCACTGGTCCCCTAACATCCAATGCTTTTCAGTTAAGAGCGAGAAACATGTGAGCTTCGTGAACTATGTAGCTTCGTTTGAGATGATAGTGAGTGCGTTTACCCGAACCGAAGTCTTGATTGTAAAATACAAAGATCCTGGCATTTAACTCCGTTTCTGAAGGGAAACACACAGCACAGTTCTCATCCATGAAACACACGCAGCTTCAGAGCAAGAAGCACGCTCTTGCTTTCTAGAGTCTCTAATAAGGCGGGAAACGTGAGTGTGCTCAGAACAATATATCCATGTTTCCTACCCACACGGACCATATCAAGTTCAACTCTGCTTCTGAAACTGCTACAAACCACAGGTCCTCTAACATCCAATGCTTTTCAGTTAAAAGCGAGAAACGTGTGAGCTTCCTGAACGATGTAGCTTTGTTTGAGCTGAAAAGTGACAGCGTTTACCTGAAACGAATTCTTGTTTGAAGGAAGACACAGAGCCTGGCATTTAACTCCGTTTCTGAAGGGAAACACACAGCACAGTGCTCATCCATGAAACACACTCTGCTTTAGAGCAAGAAGCACGCTATTGCTTTCTAGATTCTCTAATAAGGCGGGAAACATGACTGAGCTGAGAAAAAAAGAACCGTGTTTCCTACACACACGGACCATATCTAGTTCAACTCTGCTTCTGGAACTGATACAAACCACAGGTACTCTATCATCCAATGCTTTTGAGTTAAGAGCAAGAAACCTGTGAGCTTCGTGAACGATGTAGCTTCCTTTGAGCAGAAAAGTGAGTGCGTTTACCTGAAACGAAGTCTTGCTTGTAGGAAGACACAGAGCCTGGCATTTAACTCCGTTTCTGAAGGGAAATACAGAGCAAAGTTCTCATCCATGAAACACACTCTGCTTTAGAGCAAGAAGCATGCTCTTGCTTTCTAGAGTCTCTAATAAGGCAGGTAACGTGAGTGTGCTCAGAACAAAAGAACCGTGTTTCCTACACACACGGACCATATCTAGTTCAACTCTGCTTCAGAAACTGATACAAACCACAGGGCCTCTAACATCCAATGCTTTTCAGTTAAGAGCGAAAAACGTGAGAGCTTCGTGAACTATGTAGCTTAGTTTGAGATGATAGTGAGTGCGTTTACCCGAAACGAAGTCTTGATTGTAAAAGACAAAGAACCTGGCATTTAACTCCGTTTCTGAAGGGAAACACACAGCACAGTTCTCATCCATGAAACACACTCTGCTGTAGAGCAAGTAGCATGCTCTTGCTTTCTAGTGTCTCTAATAAGGCGGGAAACGTGAGTGTGCTCAGAACAACAGATCCATGTTTCCTACACACACGGACCATATCTAGTTCAACTCTGCTTCTGAAACTGATACAAACCACAGGTCCTCCAACATCCAATGCTTTTCAGTTAAGAGCGAGAAACGTGTGAGCTTCGTGAACTATGTAGCTTCGTTTGAGATGATAGTGAGTGCGTTTACCCGAACCGAAGTCTTGATTGTAAAAGACAAAGAACCTGGCATTTAACTCCGTTTCGGAAGGGAAACACACAGCACAGTTCTCATCCATGAAACACACGCAGCTTCAGAGCAAGAAGCACGCTCTTGCTTTCTAGAGTCTCTAATAAGGCGGGAAAAGTGAGTGTGCTCAGAACAATATATCCATGTTTCCTACCCACACGGACCATATCAAGTTCAACTCTGCTTCTGAAACTGCTACAAACCACAGGTCCTCTAACATCCAATGCTTTTCAGTTAAAAGCGAGAAACGTGTGAGCTTCCTGAACGATGTAGCTTTGTTTGAGATGAAAAGTGACAGCGTTTACCTGAAACGAATTCTTGTTTGAAGGAAGACACAGAGCCTGGCATTTAACTCCGTTTCTGAAGGGAAACACACAGCACAGTGTTCATCCATGAAACACACTCTGCTTTAGAGCAAGAAGCACGCTATTGCTTTATAGATTCTCTAATAAGGCGGGAAACATGACTGAGCTGAGAAAAAAAGAACCGTGTTTCCTACACACACGGACCATATCTAGTTCAACTCTGCTTCTGAAACTGATACAAACCACAGGTCCTCTATCATCCAATGCTTTTGAGTTAAGAGCAAGAAACCTGTGAGCTTCGTGAACGATGTAGCTTCCTTTGAGCAGAAAAGTGAGTGCGTTTACCTGAAACGAAGTCTTGCTTGTAGGAAGACACAGAGCCTGGCATTTAACTCCGTTTCTGAAGGGAAATACACAGCAAAGTTCTCATCCATGAAACACACTCTGCTTTAGAGCAAGAAGCATGCTCTTGCTTTCTAGAGTCTCTAATAAGGCAGGTAACGTGAGTGTGCTCAGAACAAAAGAACCGTGTTTCCTACACACACGGACCATATCTAGTTCAACTCTGCTTCAGAAACTGATACAAACCACAGTTCCTCTAACATCCAATGCTTTTCAAGTACGAGCAAGAAACATGTGAGCTTCATGAACGATGTAGCTTCGTTTGAGCTGAAAGTTAGTTCTTATACCCGAAACGAAGTCTTGATTGTAAAAGACAAAGAACCTGACAATTAACTCCGTTTCTGAAGGGAAACACACAGCACAGTTCTCATCCATGAAACACACTCTGTTGTAGAGCAAGAAGCATGCTCTTGCTTTCTTGTGTCTATAATAAGGCAAGAAACGTGAGTGGCCTCAGAACAAACGATCCATGATTCCTACACACACAGACCATATCTAGTTCAACTCTGCTTCTGAAACTGATACAAACCACAGATGTTCTAACATCCAATGCTTTTCAAATAAGAGCAAGAAACGTGTGAGCTTCATGAACGATGTAGCTTCGTTTGAGCTGAAATGTGAGGGCGTTTACCTGAAAAGAAGTCTTGCTTGTAGGAAGACACAGAGCCTGGCATTGATCTCCGTATCTGAAGGGAAACACACAGCACAGTTCTCATCCATGAAACACACTCTGTTTAGAGCAAGATGCACGCTCTTGCTTTCGAGAGTCTCTAATAAGGCGGGAAACGTGAGTGGGCTCAGAACAAAAGAACCGTGTTTCCTACACACACGGACGATACCTAGTTCAACTCTGCTTCTGAAACTGATACAAACCACTGGTCCTCTAACATCCAATGCTTTTCATTTAAGAGGGAGAAACGTGTGAGCTTCGTGAACAATGTAGCATCATTTGAGCTGAAAGTGAGTTCTTATACCCGAAACGAAGTCTTGATTTTAAAAGACACAGTGCCTGGCATTTAACTCCGTTTCTGAAGGGAAACACACAGCATAGTGCTTATCCATGAAACACACTCTGCTTTAGAGCCAGAAGCACGCTCTTGCTTTCTAGAGTCTCGAATAAGGCGGGAAACGTGAGTGTGCTCAGAACAAAAGAACCGTGTTTCCTACACACATTGACCATACCTAGTTCAACTCTGCTTCTGAAACTGATACAAACCGCTGGTCCTCTAACATCCAATGCTTTTCAGTTAAGAGCGAGAAACGTGTCAGCTTCGTGAACGATGTAGCTTCATTTGAGATGATATTGAGTGCGTTTCACCGAAACGAAGTCTTGATTGTAAAAGACAAAGAACCTGACATTTAACTCCGTTTCTGAAGGGAAACACACAGCACAGTTATCATCCATGAAACACACTCTGCTTTAGAGCAAGAAACATGCTCTTGCTTTCTAGAGTCTCTAATAAGGCGGGAAACGTGAGTGTGCTCAGAACAAAAGAACCGTGTTTCCTACACACATTGACCATATCTAGTTCAACTCTGCTTCTGAAACTGATACAAACCACAGGGCCTCTAACATCCAATGCTTTTCAGTTAAGAGCGAAATACGTGAGAGCTTCGTGAACTGTGTAGCTTCGTTTGAGATGATAGTGAGTGCGTTTACCCGAAACGAAGTCTTGATTGTAAAAGACAAAGAACCTGGCATTTAACTCCGTTTCTGAAGGGAAACACACAGCACAGTTCTCATCCATGAAACACACTCTGCTGTAGAGGAAGAAGCATGCTCTTGCTTTCTAGAGTCTATAATAAGGCGGGAAACGTGAGTGGGCTCGGAACAAACGATCCATGTTTCCTACACACAGTGACCATATCTAGTTCAACTCTGCTTCTGAAACTGATACAAACCACAGTTCCTCTAACATCCAATGCTTTTCAAATAAGAGCAAGAAACGTGTGAGCTTCATGAACTATGTAGCTTCGTTTGAGCTGAAAAGTGAGTGCGTTTACCCGAAACGAAGTCTTGATTGTAAAAGACACAGTTCCTGGCATTTAACTCCATTTCTGAAGGGAAACACACAGCACAGTTCTCATCCATGAAACACACTCTACTTTAGAGCAAGAAGCATGCTCTTGCTTTCTAGAGTCTCTAATAAGGCGGGAAACGTGAGTGTGCTCAGAACAATAGATCCATGTTTCCTACACACACGGACCATATCTAGTTCAACTCTGCTTCTGAAACTGATACAAACCACAGGTCCTCTAACATCCAATGCTTTTCAGTTAAGAGCGAGAAACGTGTGAGCTTCCTGAACGATGTAGCTTTGTTTGAGCTGAAAAGTGACAGCGTTTACCTGAAACGAAGTCTTGTTTGTAGGAAGACAGAGAGCCTGGCATTTAACTCCGTTTCTGAAGGGAAACACACAGCACAGTGCTCATCCATGAAACACACTCTGCTGTAGAGCAAGAAGCATGCTCTTGCTTTCTAGAGTCTATAATAAGGCAGGAAACGTGAGTGGGCTCCGAACAAACGATCCATGTTTCTTACACACAGGGACCATATCTAGTTCAACTCTGCTTCTGAAACTGATACAAACCACAGTTCCTCTAACATCCAATGCTTTTCAAATAAGAGCAAGAAACGTGTGAGCTTCATGAACGATATAGCTTCCTTTGAGCTGAAAAGTGTGTGCGTTTACCTGAAAGGAAGTCTGGCTTGTTGGAAGACACAGACACTGGCACGTAACTCCGTTTTTGAATGGAAACACACAACACAGTTCTCATCCATGAAACACACTCTGCTTTAGAGCAAGAAGCACGCTATTGCTTTCTAGATTCTCTAATAAGGCGGGAAACATGACTGAGCTGAGAAAAAAAGAACCGTGTTTCCTACACACACGGACCTTATCTAGTTCAACTCTGCTTCTGAAACTGATACAAACCACAGGTCCTCTATCATCCAATGCTTTTGAGTTAAGAGCGAGAAATGTGTGAGCTTCGTGAACGATGTAGCTTCCTTTGAGCAGAAAAGTGAGTGCGTTTACCTGAAACGAAGTCTTGCTTGTAGGAAGACACAGAGCCTGGCATTTAACTCTGTTTCTGAAGGGAAATACACAGCAAAGTTCTCATCCATGAAACACACTCTGCTTTAGAGCAAGAAGCATGCTCTTGCTTTCTAGAATCTCTAATAAGGAAGGTAACGTGAGTGTTCTCAGAACAAAAGAACCGTGTTTCCTACACACACGGACCATATCTAGTTCAACTCTGCTTCAGAAACTGATACAAACCACAGGGCCTCTAACATCCAATGCTATTCAGTTAAGAGCGAAAAACGTGAGAGCTTCGTGAACTATGTACCTTCGTTTGAGATGATAGTGAGTGCGTTTACCCGAAACGAAGTCTTGATTGTAAAAGACAAAGAACCTGGCATTTAACTCTGTTTCTGAAGGGAAACACACAGCATAGTGCTCATCCATGAAACACACTCTGCTTTAGAGCCAGAAGCCCGCTCTTGCTTTCCAGAGTCTCGAATAAGGCGGGAAACGTGAGTGTGCTCAGAACAAAAGAACCGTGTTTCCTACACACACGGACCATATCTAGTTCAACTCTGCTTCAGAAACTGATACAAACCACTGGTCCCCTAACATCCAATGCTTTTCAGTTAAGAGCGAGAAACGTGTGAGCTTCGTGAACTATGTAGCTTCGTTTGAGATGATAGTGAGTGCGTTTACCCGAACCGAAGTCTTGATTGTAAAAGACAAAGATCCTGGCATTTAACTCCGTTTCTGAAGGGAAACACACAGCACAGTTCTCATCCATGAAACACACGCAGCTTCAGAGCAAGAAGCACGCTCTTGCTTTCTAGAGTCTCTAATAAGGCGGGAAACGTGAGTGTGCTCAGAACAATATATCCATGTTTCCTACCCACACGGACCATATCAAGTTCAACTCTGCTTCTGAAACTGCTACAAACCACAGGTCCTCTAACATCCAATGCTTTTCAGTTAAAAGCGAGAAACGTGTGAGCTTCCTGAACGATGTAGCTTTGTTTGAGCTGAAAAGTGACAGCGTTTACCTGAAACGAATTCTTGTTTGAAGGAAGACACAGAGCCTGGCATTTAACTCCGTTTCTGAAGGGAAACACACAGCACAGTGCTCATCCATGAAACACACTCTGCTTTAGAGCAAGAAGCACGCTATTGCTTTCTAGATTCTCTAATAAGGCGGGAAACATGACTGAGCTGAGAAAAAAAGAACCGTGTTTCCTACACACACGGACCATATCTAGTTCAACTCTGCTTCTGGAACTGATACAAACCACAGGTACTCTATCATCCAATGCTTTTGAGTTAAGAGCAAGAAACCTGTGAGCTTCGTGAACGATGTAGCTTCCTTTGAGCAGAAAAGTGAGTGCGTTTACCTGAAACGAAGTCTTGCTTGTAGGAAGACACAGAGCCTGGCATTTAACTCCGTTTCTGAAGGGAAATACAGAGCAAAGTTCTCATCCATGAAACACACTCTGCTTTAGAGCAAGAAGCATGCTCTTGCTTTCTAGAGTCTCTAATAAGGCAGGTAACGTGAGTGTGCTCAGAACAAAAGAACCGTGTTTCCTACACACACGGACCATATCTAGTTCAACTCTGCTTCAGAAACTGATACAAACCATAGGGCCTCTAACATCCAATGCTTTTCAGTTAAGAGCGAAAAACGTGAGAGCTTCGTGAACTATGTAGCTTAGTTTGAGATGATAGTGAGTGCGTTTTCCCGAAACGAAGTCTTGATTGTAAAAGACAAAGAACCTGGCATTTAACTCCGTTTCTGAAGGGAAACACACAGCACAGTTCTCATCCATGAAACACACTCTGCTGTAGAGCAAGTAGCATGCTCTTGCTTTCTAGTGTCTCTAATAAGGCGGGAAACGTGAGTGTGCTCAGAACAACAGATCCATGTTTCCTACACACACGGACCATATCTAGTTCAACTCTGCTTCTGAAACTGATACAAACCACAGGTCCTCCAACATCCAATGCTTTTCAGTTAAGAGCGAGAAACGTGTGAGCTTCCTGAACTATGTAGCTTTGTTTGAGCTGAAAAGTGACAGCGTTTACCTGAAACGAAGTCTTGTTTGTAGGAAGACACAGAGCCTGGCATTTAACTCTGTTTCTGAAGGGAAACACACAGCATAGTGCTCATCCATGAAACACACTCTGCTTTAGAGCCAGAAGCACGCTCTTGCTTTCTAGAGTCTCGAATAAGGCGGGAAACGTGAGTTTGCTCAGAACAAAAGAACCGTGTTTCCTACACACACGGACCATATCTAGTTCAACTCTGCTTCAGAAACTGATACAAACCACTGGTCCCCTAACATCCAATGCTTTTCAGTTAAGAGCGAGAAACGTGTGAGCTTCGTGAACTATGTAGCTTCGTTTGAGATGATAGTGAGTGCGGTACCCGAACCGAAGTCTTGATTGTAAAAGACAAAGAACCTGGCATTTAACTCCGTTTCGGAAGGGAAACACACAGCACAGTTCTCATCCATGAAACACACGCAGCTTCAGAGCAAGAAGCACGCTCTTGCTTTCTAGAGTCTCTAATAAGGCGGGAAAAGTGAGTGTGCTCAGAACAATATATCCATGTTTCCTACCCACACGGACCATATCAAGTTCAACTCTGCTTCTGAAACTGCTACAAACCACAGGTCCTCTAACATCCAATGCTTTTCAGTTAAAAGCGAGAAACGTGTGAGCTTCCTGAACGATGTAGCTTTGTTTGAGATGAAAAGTGACAGCGTTTACCTGAAACGAATTCTTGTTTGAAGGAAGACACAGAGCCTGGCATTTAACTCCGTTTCTGAAGGGAAACACACAGCACAGTGTTCATCCATGAAACACACTCTGCTTTAGAGCAAGAAGCACGCTATTGCTTTATAGATTCTCTAATAAGGCGGGAAACATGACTGAGCTGAGAAAAAAAGAACCGTGTTTCCTACACACACGGACCATATCTAGTTCAACTCTGCTTCTGAAACTGATACAAACCACAGGTCCTCTATCATCCAATGCTTTTGAGTTAAGAGCAAGAAACCTGTGAGCTTCGTGAACGATGTAGCTTCCTTTGAGCAGAAAAGTGAGTGCGTTTACCTGAAACGAAGTCTTGCTTGTAGGAAGACACAGAGCCTGGCATTTAACTCCGTTTCTGAAGGGAAATACACAGCAAAGTTCTCATCCATGAAACACACTCTGCTTTAGAGCAAGAAGCATGCTCTTGCTTTCTAGAGTCTCTAATAAGGCAGGTAACGTGAGTGTGCTCAGAACAAAAGAAACGTGTTTCCTACACACACGGACCATATCTAGTTCAACTCTGCTTCAGAAACTGATACAAACCACAGTTCCTCTAACATCCAATGCTTTTCAAGTACGAGCAAGAAACATGTGAGCTTCATGAACGATGTAGCTTCGTTTGAGCTGAAAGTTAGTTCTTATACCCAAAACGAAGTCTTGATTGTAAAAGACACAGTGCCTGGCATTTAACTCCGTTTCTGAAGGGAAACACACAGCACAGTTCTCATCCATGAAACACACTCTGCTTTAGAGCAAGAAGCATGCTCTTGCTTTCTAGAGTCTCTAATAAGGCGGGAAACGTGAGTGTGCTCAGAACAATAGATCCATGTTTCCTACACACACGGACCATATCTAGTTCAACTCTGCTTCAGAAACTGATACAAACCACAGGTCCTCTAATATCCAATGCTTTTCAAGTAAGAGCAAGAAACGTGTGAGCTTCATGAATGATGTAGCTTCGTTTGAGCTGAAAAGTGAGGGCGTTTACCTGAAAAGAAGTCTTGCTTGTAGGAAGACACAGAGCCTGGCATTCATCTCCGTATCTGAAGGGAAACACACAGCACAGTTCTCATCCATGAAACACACTCTGTTTAGAGCAAGATGCATGCTCTTGCTTTCTAGAGTCTCTAATAAGGCGGGAAATGTGAGTGGGCTCAGAACAAAAGAACCGTGTTTCCTACACACACGGAGCATATCTAGTTCAACTCTGCTTCTGAAACTGATACAAACCACTGGTCCTCTAATATCCAATGCTTTTCAGTTAAGAGCGAGAAACGTGTGAGCTTCGTGAACGATGTAGCTTCGTTTGAGCTGAAAGTGAGTTCTTATACCCGAAACGAAGTCTTGATTGTAAAAGACACAGTGCTTGGCATTTAACTCAGTTTCTGAAGGGAAACACACAGCACAGTTCTCATCCATGAAACACACTCTGCTTTAGAGCAAGAAGCAGGCTCTTGCTTTCTATAGTCTCTATTAAGGAGGAAACGTGAGTGTACTCAGAACAAAAGAACCGTGTTTCCTACACACACGGACCATATCTAGTTCAAGTCTGCTTCTGAAACTGATACAAACCACAGGGCCTCTAACATCCAATGCTTTTCAGTTAAGAGCGAGAAACCTCTGAGCTTCGTGAACGATGTAGCTTCCTTTGAGCAGAAAAGTGAGTGTGTTTACCTGAAACGAAGTCTTGCTTGTAGGAAGACACAGAGCCTGGCATTTAACTCTGTTTCAGAAGGGAAATACACAGCAAAGTTCTCATCCATGAAACACACTCTGCTTTAGAGCAAGAAGCATGCTCTTGCTTTCTAGAGTCTCTAATAAGGCAGTTAACGTGAGTGTGCTCAGAACAAAAGAACCGTGTTTCCTACACACACGGACCATATCTAGTTCAACTCTGCTTCAGAAACTGATACAAACCACAGGGCCTCTAACATCCAATGCTTTTCAGTTAAGAGCGAAAAACGTGAGAGCTTCGTGAACTATGTAGCTTCGTTTGAGATGATAGTGAGTGCGTTTACCCGAAACGAAGTCTTGATTGTAAAAGACAAAGAACCTGGCATTTAACTCCGTTTCTGAAGGGAAACACACAGCACAGTTCTCATCCATAAAACACACTCTGCTGTAGAGCAAGAAGCATGCTCTTGCTTTCTAGAGTCTCTAATAAGGTGGGAAACGTGAGTGTGCTCAGAACATTAGATCCATGTTTCCTACACACACGGACCATATCTAATTCAACTCTGCTTCTGAAACTGATACAAACCACAGGCCCTCCAACATCCAATGCTTTTCAGTTAAGAGCGAGAAACGTGTGAGCTTCCTGAACTATGTAGCTTTGTTTGAGCTGAAAAGTGACAGCGTTTGCCTGAAACGAAGTCTTGTTTGTAGGAAGACACAGAGCCTGGCATTTAACTCTGTTTCTGAAGGGAAACACACAGCATAGTGCTCATCCATGAAACACACTCTGCTTTAGAGCCAGAAGCACGCTCTTGCTTTCTAGAATCTCGAATAAGGCGGGAAACGTGAGTGTGCTCAGAACAAAAGAACCGTGTTTCCTACATACACGGACCATATCTAGTTCAACTCTGCTTCAGAAACTGATACAAACCACAGGGCCTCTAACATCCAATGCGTTTCAGTTAAGAGCGAGAAACGTGTGAGCTTCGTGAACGATGTAGCTTCGTTTGAGATGATAGTGAGTGCGTTTACCCGAAACGAAGTCTTGATTGTAAAAGAAAAAGAACCTGGCATTTAACTCCGTTTCTGAAGGGAAACACACAGCACAGTTCTCATCCATGAAACACACTCTGCTTTAGAGCAAGAAGCATGCTCTTGCTTTCTAGAGTCTATAATAAGGCGGGAAACGTGCGTGTGCTCAGAACAAAAGAACCGGGATTCCTACACACATTGACCATATCTAGTTCAACTCTGCTTCTGAAACTGATACAAACCACAGTTCCTCTAACATCCAATGCTTTTCAAATAAGAGCAAGAAACGTGTGAGCTTCATGAACGATGTAGCTTCGTTTGAGCTGAAAAGTGAAGGCGTTTACCTGAAAAGAAGTCTTGCTTGTAGGAAGACTCAGAGCCTGGCATTGATCTCCGTATCTGAAGGGAAATACAAAGCACAGTTCTCATCCATGAAAAACATTCTGTTTAGAGCAAGATGCATGCTCTTGTTTTCTAGAGTCTCTAATAAGGCGGGAAACGTGAGTGGGCTCAGAACAAAAGAACCGTGTTTCCTACACACACGGACCATACCTAGTTCAACTCTGCTTCTGAAACTGATACGATCCACTGGTCCTCTAACAACCAATGCTTTTCAGTTAAGAGCGAGAAACGTGTGAGCTTCGTGAACGATGTAGCTTCGTTTGAGCTGAAAGTGAGTTCTTATACCCGAAACGAAGTCTTGATTGTAAAAGACACAATGCCTGGCATTTAACTCCGTTTCTGAAGGGAAACACACAGCGCAGTGCTCATCCATGAAACACACTCTGCTTTAGAGCAAGAAGCACGCTCTTGCTTTCTAGAGTCTCTAATAAGGCGGGAAACGTGAGTGTGCTCAGAACAATATATCCATGTTTCCTACACACACGGAACTTATCTAGTTCAACTCTGCTTCTGAAACTGCTACAAACCACAGGTCCTCTAACATCCAATGCTTTTCAGTTAAGAGCGAGAAACGTGTGAGCTTAGTGAACGATGTAGCTTCCTTTGAGCAGAAAAGTGAGTGCGTTTACCTGAAACAAAGTCTTGCTTGTAGGAAGACACAGAGCCTGGCATTTAACTCCGTTTCTGAAGGGAAATACAAAGCAAAGTTCTCATCCATGAAACACACTCTGCTGTAGAGCAAGAAGCATGCTCTTGCTTTCTAGAGTCTATAATAAGGCAGGAAACGTGAGTGGGCTCAGAACAAACGATCCATGTTTCCTACACACACTGACCATATCTAGTTCAACTCTGCTTCTGAAACTGATACAAACCACAGTTTCTCTAACATCCAATGATTTTCAAATACGAGCAAGAAACATGTGAGCTTCATGAACGATGTAGCTTCGTTTGAGCTGAAAGTGAGTTCTTATACACGAAACGAAGTCTTGATTGTAAAAGACACAGTGCCTGGCATTTAACTCCGTTTCTGAAGGGAAACACACAGCACAGTTCTCATCCATGAAACACACTCTGCTTTAGAGCAAGAAGCATTCTCTTGCTTTCTAGAGTCTCTAATAAGGCGGGAAACGTGAGTGTGCTCAGAACAATAGATCCATGTTTCCTACACACACGGACCATATCTAGTTCAACTCTGCTTCTGAAACTGATACAAACCACAAGCCTCTAACATCCAATGCTTTTCAGTTAAGAGCGAGAAACGTGTGAGCTTCCTGAACGATGTAGCTTTGTTTGAGCTGAAAAGTGACAGCGTTTACCTGAAACGAAGTCTTGTTTGCAGGAAGACACAGAGCCTGGCATTTAACTCCGTTTCTGAAGGGAAACACACAGCACAGTGCTCATCCATGAAACACACTCTGCTTTAGAGCCAGAAGCACGCTCTTGCTTTCTAGAGTCTCTAATAAGGCGGGAAACGTGAGTGGGCTCAGAACAAAAGAACCGTGTTTCCTACACACACGGACCATACCTAGTTCAACTCTGCTTCTGAAACTGATACAAACCACTGGTCCTCTAATATCCAATGCTTTTCAGTTAAGAGCGAGAAACGTGTGAGCTTCGTGAACGATGTAGCTTCGTTTGAGCTGAAAGTGAGTTCTTATACCCGAAACGAAGTCTTGATTGTAAAAGACACAGTGCCTGGCATTTAACTCCGTTTCTGAAGGGAAACACACAGCACAGTGCTCATCCATGAAACACACTCTGCTTTAGAGCCAGAAGCACGCTCTTGCTTTCTAGAGTCTCTAATAAGGCGGGAAACGTGAGTGTGCTCAGAACAAAAGAACCGTGTTTCCTACACACACGGACCATACCTAGGTCAACTCTGCTTCAGAAACTGATACAAACCACAGGGCCTCTAACATCCAATGCTTTTCAGTTAAGAGCGAGAAACGTGTGAGCTTCTTGAACGATGTAGCTTCATTTGAGATGATAGTGAGTGCGTTTAACTGAAACGAAGTCTTGATTGTAAAAGACAAAGAACCTGACATTTAACTCCGTTTCTGAAGGGAAACACACAGCACAGTTATCATCCATGAAACACACTCTGCTTTAGAGCCAGAAGCAATCTCTTGCTTTCTAGAGTCTCTATTAAGGCGGGAAACGTGAGTGTGCTCAGAACAAAAGAACCGTGTTTCCTACACACATTGACCATATCTAGTTAAACTCTGCTTCTGAAACTGATACAAACCACAGGGCCTCTAACATCCAATGCTTTTCAGTTAAGAGCAAAAAACGTGAGAGCTTCGTGAACTGTGTAGCTTCGTTTGAGATGATAGTGAGTACGTTTACCTGAAACGAAGTCTTGATTGTAAAAGACAAAGAACCTGGCATTTAACTCCGTTTCTGAAGGGAAACACACAGCACAGTTCTCATCCATGAAACACACTCTGCTGTAGAGCAAGAAGCATGCTCTTGCTTTCTAGAGTCTATAATAAGGCGGGAAACGTGAGTGGGCTCCGATCAAACGATCCATGTTTCCTACACACAGGGACCATATCTATTTCAACTCTGCTTCTGAAACTGATACAAACCACAGTTCCTCTAACATCCAATGCTTTTCAAGTAAGAGCAAGAAACGTGTGAGCTTCATGAACAATGTAGCTTCGTTTGAGCTGAAAAGTGAGGGCGTTTACCTGAAAAGAAGTCTTGCTTGTAGGAAGACACAGAGCCTGGCATTCATCTCCGTATCTGAAGGGAAACACACAGCACAGTTCTCATCCATGAAACACACTCTGTTTAGAGCAAGATGCACGCTCTTGCTTTCTGGAGTCTCTAATAAGGCGGGAAACGTGAGTGGGCTCAGAACAAAAGAACCGTGTTTCCTACACACACGGACCATACCTAGTTCAACTCTGCTTCTGAAACTGATACAAACCACTGGTCCTCTAATATCCAATGCTTTCCAGTTAAGAGCGAGAAACGTGTGAGCTTCGTGAACGATGTAGCTTCATTTGAGCTGAAAGTGAGTTCTTATACCTGAAACGAAGTCTTGATTGTAAAAGACACAGTGCCTGGCATTTAACTCCGTTTCTGAAGGGAAACACACAGCACAGTTCTCATCCATGAAACACACTCTGCTTTAGAGCAAGAAGCAGGCTCTTGCTTTCTATAGTCTCTATTAAGGAGGAAACGTGAGTGTACTCAGAACAAAAGAACCGTGTTTCCTACACACACGGACCATATCTAGTTCAACTCTGCTTCTGAAACTGATACAAACCACTGGTCCTCTAATATCCAATGCTTTTCAGTTAAGAGCAAAAAACGTGAGAGCTTCGTGAACTGTGTAGCTTCGTTTGAGATGATAGTGAGTACGTTTACCTGAAACGAAGTCTTGATTGTAAAAGACAAAGAACCTGGCATTTAACTCCGTTTCTGAAGGGAAACACACAGCACAGTTCTCATCCATGAAACACACTCTGCTGTAGAGCAAGAAGCATGCTCTTGCTTTCTAGAGTCTATAATAAGGCGGGAAACGAGAGTGGGCTCCGAACAAACGATCCATGTTTCCTACACACAGGGACCATATCTATTTCAACTCTGCTTCAGAAACTGATACAAACCACAGGGCCTCTAACATCCAATGCTTTTCAGTTAAGAGCGAGAAACGTGTGAGCTTCCTGAACGATATAGCTTCCTTTGAGCTGAAAAGTGTGTGCGTTTACCTGAAATGATGTCTGGCTTGTTGGAAGACACAGACACTGGCACGTAACTCCGTTTTTGAATGGAAACACACAGCACAGCTCTCATCCATGAAACACACTCTGCTTTAGAGCAAGAAGCACGCAATTGCTTTCTAGAGTCTCTAATAAGGCGGGAAACATGACTGAGCTGAGAAAAAAAGTACCGTGTTTCCTACACACAAGGACCATATCTAGTTCAACTCTGCTTCTAAAACTGATACAAACCACAGATCCTCTATCATCCAATGCTTTTGAGTTAAGAGCGAGAAACGTGTGAGCTTCCTGAACCATGTAGCTTTGTTTGAGCTGAAAAGTGACAGCGTTTAGCTGAAACGAAGTCTTGTTTGTAGGAAGACACAGAGCCTGGCATTTAACTCCGTTTCTGAAGGGAAAACACAGCACAGTGCTCATCCATGAAACACACTCTGCTTTATAGCCAGAAGAACGCTCTTGCTTTCTAGAGTCTCGAATAAGTCGGGAAACGTGAGTGTGCTCAGAACAAAAGAACCCTGTTTCCTACACACACGGACCATATCTAGTTCAACTCTGCGTCAGAAACTGATACAAACCACAGGACCTCTAACATCCAATACTTTTCAGTTAAGAGCGAGAAACGTGTGAGCTTCGAGAAAGATGTAGCTTCATTTGAGATGATAGTGAGTGCTTATACCCGAAATGAAGTCTTCATTGTAAAAGAAAAAGAACCTGGCATTTAACTCCGTTTCTGAAGAGAAACACACAGCACAGTTCTCATCCATGAAACACACTCTGCTTTAGAGCAAGAAGCATGCTCTTGCTTACCAGAGTCTCTAATAAGGCGGGAAACGTGAGTGTGCTAAGAACAAAAGAACCGGATTTCCTACACACATTAACCACATCTAGTTCAACTCTGCTTCTGAAACTGATACAAACCACAGTTCCTCTAACATCCAATGCTTTTCAAATAAGAGCAAGAAACGTGTGAGCTTCATGAACGATGTAGCTTCGTTTGAGCTGAAAAGTGAGGGCGTTTACCTGAAAAGAAGTCTTGCTTGTAGGAAGACACAGAGTCTGGCATTGATCTCCGTATCTGAAGGGAAACACACAGCACAGTTCTCATCCATGAAACACACTCTGTTTAGAGCAAGATGCACGCTCTTGCTTTCTAGAGTCTCTAATAAGGCGGGAAACGTGAGTGTGCTCAGAACAAAAGAACCATGTTTCCTAACCTACGGACCATACCTAGTTCAACTCTGCTTCTGAAACTGATACAAACCACTGGTCCTCTAACATCCAATGCTTTTGAGTTAAGAGCGAGAAACGTGTGAGCTTCGTGAACGATGTAGCTTCGTTTGAGCTGAAAGTTAGTTCTTATACCCGAAACGAAGTCTTGATTGTAAAAGACACAGTGCTTGGCATTTACTTCCGTTTCTGAAGGGAAACACACAGCACAGTGCTTATCCATGAAACACACTCTGCTTTAGAGCCAGAAGCACGCTCCTGCTTTCTAGAGCCTCGAATAAGGCGGAAAACGTGAGTGTGCTCAGAACAAAAGAACTGTGTTTCCTACACACATTGACCATATTTAGTTCAACTCTGCTTGTGAAACTGATACAAACCACAGGGCCTCTAACATCCAATGCTTTTCAGTTAAGAGCGAAAAACGTGAGAGCTTCGTGAACTGTGTAGCTTCGTTTGAGATGATAGTCAGAGCGTTTACCCGAAACGAAGTCTTGATTGTAAAGGACAAAGAACCTAGCATTTAACTACGTTTCTGAAGGGAAACACACAGCACAGTTCTCATCCATGAAACACACTCTGCTGTAGAGCAAGAAGCATGCTCTTGCTTTCTAGAGTCTATAATAAGGCGGGAAACGTGAGTGGGCTCGGAACAAAAGAACCGTGTTTCCTACACACACGGACCATACCTAGTTCAACTCTGCTTCTGAAACTGATACAAACCACTGGTCCTCTAATATCCAATGCTTTTCAGTTAAGAGCGAGAAACGTGTGAGCTTCGTGAACGATGTAGCTTCGTTTGAGCTGAAAGTGAGTTCTTATACCCGAAACGAAGTCTTGATTGTAAAAGACACAGTGCCTGGCATTTAACTCCGTTTCTGAAGGGAAACACACAGCACAGTGCTCATCCATGAAACACACTCTGCTTTAGAGCCAGAAGCACGCTCTTGCTTTCTAGAGTCTCTAATAAGGCGGGAAACGTGAGTGTGCTCAGAACAAAAGAACCGTGTTTCCTACACACACGGACCATACCTAGGTCAACTCTGCTTCAGAAACTGATACAAACCACAGGGCCTCTAACATCCAATGCTTTTCAGTTAAGAGCGAGAAACGTGTGAGCTTCTTGAACGATGTAGCTTCATTTGAGATGATAGTGAGTGCGTTTAACTGAAACGAAGTCTTGATTGTAAAAGACAAAGAACCTGACATTTAACTCCGTTTCTGAAGGGAAACACACAGCACAGTTATCATCCATGAAACACACTCTGCTTTAGAGCCAGAAGCAATCTCTTGCTTTCTAGAGTCTCTATTAAGGCGGGAAACGTGAGTGTGCTCAGAACAAAAGAACCGTGTTTCCTACACACATTGACCATATCTAGTTAAACTCTGCTTCTGAAACTGATACAAACCACAGGGCCTCTAACATCCAATGCTTTTCAGTTAAGAGCAAAAAACGTGAGAGCTTCGTGAACTGTGTAGCTTCGTTTGAGATGATAGTGAGTACGTTTACCTGAAACGAAGTCTTGATTGTAAAAGACAAAGAACCTGGCATTTAACTCCGTTTCTGAAGGGAAACACACAGCACAGTTCTCATCCATGAAACACACTCTGCTGTAGAGCAAGAAGCATGCTCTTGCTTTCTAGAGTCTATAATAAGGCGGGAAACGTGAGTGGGCTCCGATCAAACGATCCATGTTTCCTACACACAGGGACCATATCTATTTCAACTCTGCTTCTGAAACTGATACAAACCACAGTTCCTCTAACATCCAATGCTTTTCAAGTAAGAGCAAGAAACGTGTGAGCTTCATGAACAATGTAGCTTCGTTTGAGCTGAAAAGTGAGGGCGTTTACCTGAAAAGAAGTCTTGCTTGTAGGAAGACACAGAGCCTGGCATTCATCTCCGTATCTGAAGGGAAACACACAGCACAGTTCTCATCCATGAAACACACTCTGTTTAGAGCAAGATGCACGCTCTTGCTTTCTGGAGTCTCTAATAAGGCGGGAAACGTGAGTGGGCTCAGAACAAAAGAACCGTGTTTCCTACACACACGGACCATACCTAGTTCAACTCTGCTTCTGAAACTGATACAAACCACTGGTCCTCTAATATCCAATGCTTTCCAGTTAAGAGCGAGAAACGTGTGAGCTTCGTGAACGATGTAGCTTCATTTGAGCTGAAAGTGAGTTCTTATACCTGAAACGAAGTCTTGATTGTAAAAGACACAGTGCCTGGCATTTAACTCCGTTTCTGAAGGGAAACACACAGCACAGTTCTCATCCATGAAACACACTCTGCTTTAGAGCAAGAAGCAGGCTCTTGCTTTCTATAGTCTCTATTAAGGAGGAAACGTGAGTGTACTCAGAACAAAAGAACCGTGTTTCCTACACACACGGACCATATCTAGTTCAACTCTGCTTCTGAAACTGATACAAACCACTGGTCCTCTAATATCCAATGCTTTTCAGTTAAGAGCAAAAAACGTGAGAGCTTCGTGAACTGTGTAGCTTCGTTTGAGATGATAGTGAGTACGTTTACCTGAAACGAAGTCTTGATTGTAAAAGACAAAGAACCTGGCATTTAACTCCGTTTCTGAAGGGAAACACACAGCACAGTTCTCATCCATGAAACACACTCTGCTGTAGAGCAAGAAGCATGCTCTTGCTTTCTAGAGTCTATAATAAGGCGGGAAACGAGAGTGGGCTCCGAACAAACGATCCATGTTTCCTACACACAGGGACCATATCTATTTCAACTCTGCTTCAGAAACTGATACAAACCACAGGGCCTCTAACATCCAATGCTTTTCAGTTAAGAGCGAGAAACGTGTGAGCTTCCTGAACGATATAGCTTCCTTTGAGCTGAAAAGTGTGTGCGTTTACCTGAAATGATGTCTGGCTTGTTGGAAGACACAGACACTGGCACGTAACTCCGTTTTTGAATGGAAACACACAGCACAGCTCTCATCCATGAAACACACTCTGCTTTAGAGCAAGAAGCACGCAATTGCTTTCTAGAGTCTCTAATAAGGCGGGAAACATGACTGAGCTGAGAAAAAAAGTACCGTGTTTCCTACACACAAGGACCATATCTAGTTCAACTCTGCTTCTAAAACTGATACAAACCACAGATCCTCTATCATCCAATGCTTTTGAGTTAAGAGCGAGAAACGTGTGAGCTTCCTGAACCATGTAGCTTTGTTTGAGCTGAAAAGTGACAGCGTTTAGCTGAAACGAAGTCTTGTTTGTAGGAAGACACAGAGCCTGGCATTTAACTCCGTTTCTGAAGGGAAAACACAGCACAGTGCTCATCCATGAAACACACTCTGCTTTATAGCCAGAAGAACGCTCTTGCTTTCTAGAGTCTCGAATAAGTCGGGAAACGTGAGTGTGCTCAGAACAAAAGAACCCTGTTTCCTACACACACGGACCATATCTAGTTCAACTCTGCGTCAGAAACTGATACAAACCACAGGACCTCTAACATCCAATACTTTTCAGTTAAGAGCGAGAAACGTGTGAGCTTCGAGAAAGATGTAGCTTCATTTGAGATGATAGTGAGTGCTTATACCCGAAATGAAGTCTTAATTGTAAAAGAAAAAGAACCTGGCATTTAACTCCGTTTCTGAAGAGAAACACACAGCACAGTTCTCATCCATGAAACACACTCTGCTTTAGAGCAAGAAGCATGCTCTTGCTTACCAGAGTCTCTAATAAGGCGGGAAACGTGAGTGTGCTAAGAACAAAAGAACCGGATTTCCTACACACATTAACCACATCTAGTTCAACTCTGCTTCTGAAACTGATACAAACCACAGTTCCTCTAACATCCAATGCTTTTCAAATAAGAGCAAGAAACGTGTGAGCTTCATGAACGATGTAGCTTCGTTTGAGCTGAAAAGTGAGGGCGTTTACCTGAAAAGAAGTCTTGCTTGTAGGAAGACACAGAGTCTGGCATTGATCTCCGTATCTGAAGGGAAACACACAGCACAGTTCTCATCCATGAAACACACTCTGTTTAGAGCAAGATGCACGCTCTTGCTTTCTAGAGTCTCTAATAAGGCGGGAAACGTGAGTGTGCTCAGAACAAAAGAACCATGTTTCCTAACCTACGGACCATACCTAGTTCAACTCTGCTTCTGAAACTGATACAAACCACTGGTCCTCTAACATCCAATGCTTTTGAGTTAAGAGCGAGAAACGTGTGAGCTTCGTGAACGATGTAGCTTCGTTTGAGCTGAAAGTTAGTTCTTATACCCGAAACGAAGTCTTGATTGTAAAAGACACAGTGCTTGGCATTTACTTCCGTTTCTGAAGGGAAACACACAGCACAGTGCTTATCCATGAAACACACTCTGCTTTAGAGCCAGAAGCACGCTCTTGCTTTCTAGAGCCTCGAATAAGGCGGAAAACGTGAGTGTGCTCAGAACAAAAGAACTGTGTTTCCTACACACATTGACCATATTTAGTTCAACTCTGCTTGTGAAACTGATACAAACCACAGGGCCTCTAACATCCAATGCTTTTCAGTTAAGAGCGAAAAACGTGAGAGCTTCGTGAACTGTGTAGCTTCGTTTGAGATGATAGTCAGAGCGTTTACCCGAAACGAAGTCTTGATTGTAAAGGACAAAGAACCTAGCATTTAACTACGTTTCTGAAGGGAAACACACAGCACAGTTCTCATCCATGAAACACACTCTGCTGTAGAGCAAGAAGCATGCTCTTGCTTTCTAGAGTCTATAATAAGGCGGGAAACGTGAGTGGGCTCGGAACAAACGATCCATGTTTCCTACACACAGGGACAATATGTAGTTCAACTCTCCTTCTGAAACTGATACAAACCACAGTTTCTCTAACATCCAATGCTTTTCAAATAAGAGCAAGAAACGTGTGAGCTTCATGAACGATGTAGCGTCGTTTGAGCTGAAAAGTGAGGGCGTTTACCTGAAAAGAATTCTTGCTTGTAGGAAGACACAGAGCCTGGCATTGATCTCTGTATCTGAAGGGAAACACACAGCACAGTTCTCATCCATGAAACACACTCTGCTTTAGAGCAAGAAACATGCTCTTGCTTTCTAGAGTCTCTAATAAGGCGGGAACCGTGAGTGTGCTCAGAACAAAAGAACCGTGTTTCCTACACACATTGACCATATCTAGTTCAACTCTGCTTCTGAAACTGATACAACCCACAGGGCCTCTAACATCCAATGCTTTTCAGTTAAGAGAGAAAAACGTGAGAGTTTCGTGAACGTTGTAGCTTAGTTTGAGATGATAGTGAGTGCGTTTACTCGAAACGAAGTCTTGATTGTAAAAGACAAAGAACCTGGCATTTAACTCCGTTTCTGAAGGGAAACACACAGCACAGTTCTCATCCATGAAACACACTCTGCTGTAGAGCAAGAAGCATGCTCTTGCTTTCTAGAGTCTATAATAAGGCAGGAAACGTGAGAGGGCTCAGAACAAACGATCCATGTTTCCTACACACACTGACCATATCTAGTTCAACTCTGCTTCTGAAACTGATACAAACCACAGGTCCTCTAACATCCAATGCTTTTCAAATAAGAGCAAGAAACGTGTGAGCTTCATGAACGATGTAGCTTCGTTTGAGCTGAAAGTGAGTTCTTATACCCGAAACGAAGTCTTGATTGTAAAAGACACAGTGCCTGGCATTTAACTCCGTTTCTGAAGGGAAACACACAGCACAGTTCTCATCCATGAAACACACTCTGCTTTAGAGCAAGAAGCATGCTCTTGCTTTCTAGAGTCTCGAATAAGGCGGGAACCGTGAGTGTGCTCAGAACAATAGATCCATGTTTCCTACACACACTGACCATATCTAGTTCAACTCTGCTTCTGAAACTGATACAAACCACAGGTCCTCTAACATCCAATGCTTTTGAGTTAAGAGCGAGAAACGTGTGAGCTTCCTGAACGATGTAGCTTTGTTTGAGCTGAAAAGTGACAGCGTTTACCTGAAACGAAGTCTTGTTTGTAGGAAGACACAGAGCCTGGCATTTAACTCCGTTTCTGAAGGGAAACACACAGCACAGTGCTCATCCATGAAACACACTCTGCTTTAGAGCCAGAAGCACGCTCTTGCTTTCTAGAGTCTCGAATAAGGCGGGAAACGTGAGTGTGTTCAGAACAAAAGAACCATGTTTCCTACACACACGGACCATATCTAGTTCAACTCTGCTTCAGAAACTGATACAAACCACAGGGCCTCTAACTTCCAATGCTTTTCAGTTAAGAGCAAGAAACGTGTGAGCTTCCTGAACCATGTAGCTTTGTTAGAGCTGAAAAGTGACAGCGTTTAGCTGAAACGAAGTCTTGTTTGTAGGAAGACACAGAGCCTGGCATTTAACTCCGTTTCTGAAGGGAAACACACAGCACAGTGCTCATCCATGAAACACACTCTGCTTTAGAGCCAGAAGCACGCTCTTGCTTTCTAGAGTCTCTAATAAGGCGGGAAACGTGAGTGTGCTCAGAACAAAAGAACCGTGTTTCCTACACACACGGACCATACCTAGTTCAACTCTGCTTCTGAAACTGATACAAACCACTGGTCCTCTAATATCCAATGCTTTCCAGTTAAGAGCGAGAAACGTGTGAGCTTCGTGAACGATGTAGCTTCATTTGAGCTGAAAGTGAGTTCTTATACCCGAAACGAAGTCTTGATTGTAAAAGACACAGTGCCTGGCATTTAACTCCGTTTCTGAAGGGAAACACACAGCACAGTTCTCATCCATGAAACACACTCTGCTTTAGAGCAAGAAGCAGGCTCTTGCTTTCTATAGTCTCTATTAAGGAGGAAACGTGAGTGTACTCAGAACAAAAGAACCGTGTTTCCTACACACACGGACCATACCTAGTTCAACTCTGCTTCTGAAACTGATACAAACCACTGGTCCTCTAACATACAATGCTTTTCAGTTAAGAGCGAGAAACGTGTGAGCTTCGTGAACAATGTAGCTTCATTTGAGATTATAGTGAGTGCGTTTACCCGAAACGAAGTCTTGATTGTAAAAGACAAAGAGCCTGGCATTTAACTCCGTTTCTGAAGGGAAACACACAGCACAGTTCTCATCCATGAAACACACTCTGCTTTAGAGCAAGAAGCATGCTCTTGCTTTCTAGAGTCTCTAATAAGGCGGGAAACATGAGTGTGCTCAGAACAAAAGAACCGTGTTTCCTACACACATTGACCATATCTAGTTCAACTCTGCTTCTGAAACTGATACAAACCACAGGGCCTCTAACATCCAATGCTTTTCAGTTAAGAGCGAAAAACGTGAGAGCTTCGTGAACTGTGTAGCTTCGTTTGAGATGATAGTGAGTGCGTTTACCCGAAACGAAGTCTTGATTGTAAAAGACAAAGAACCTGGCATTTAACTCCGATTCTGAAGGGAAACACACAGCACAGTTCTGATCCATGAAACACACTCTGCTTTAGAGCAAGAAGCATGCTCTTGCTTTCTAGAGTCTCTAATAAGGCAGGTAACGTGAGTGTGCTCAGAACAAAAGAACCGTGTTTCCTACACACACAGACCATATCTAGTTCAACTCTGCTTCTGAAACTGATACAAACCACAGGTCCTCTAACATCCAATGCTTTTCAGTTAAGAGCGAGAAACGTGTGAGCTTCATGAACGATGTAGCTTTGTTTGAGCTGAAAAGTGACAGAGTTTACCTGAAACGAAGTCTTGTTTGTAGGAAGACACAGAGCCTGGCACTGATCTCCGTATCTGAAGGGAAACACACAGAACAGTTCTCATCCATGAAACACACTCTGCTTTAGAGCAAGAAGCATGCTCTTGCTTTCTAGAGTCTCTAATAAGGCGGGAAACGTGAGTGTGCTCAGAACAAAAGAACCGTGTTTCCTACACACATTGACCATATCTAGTTCAACTCTGCTTCTGAAACTGATACAAACCAACAGGGCCTCTAACATCCAATGCTTTTCAGTTAAGAGCGAAAAACGTGAGAGCTTCGTGAACAATGTAGCTTCGTTTGAGCTGAAAGTGAGTTCTTACACCCGAAACGAAGTCTTGATTGTAAAAGACAAAGAACCTGGCATTTAACTTTTTTGAAGGGAAACACACAGCACAGGTCTCATCCATGAAACACACTCTGCTGTAGAGCAAGAAGCATGCTCTTGCTTTCTAGAGTCTCTAATAAGGCGGGAAACGTGAGTGTGCTCAGAACAATAGATCCATGTTTCCTACACACACGGACCATATCTAGTTCAACTCTGCTTCTGAAACTGATACAAACCACAGGTCCTCTAACATCCAATGCTTTTCAGTTAAGAGCGAGAAACGTGTGAGCTTCCTAAACGATGTAGCTTTGTTTGAGCTGAAAAGTGACAGCGTTTACCTGAAACGAAGTCTTGTTTGTAGGAAGACACAGAGCCTGGCATTTAACTCCGTTTCTGAAGGGAAACACACAGCACAGTGCTCATCCATGAAACACACTCTGCTTTAGAGCCAGAAGCACGCTCTTGCTTTCTAGAGTCTCTAATAAGTCGGGAAACGTGAGTGTGCTCAGAACAAAAGAACCGTGTTTCCTACACACACGGACCATATCTAGTTCAACTCTGCTTCAGAAACTGATACAAACCACAGGGCCTCTAACATCCAATGCTTTTCAGTTAAGAGCGAGAAACGTGTGAGCTTCCTGAATGATGTAGCTTAGTTTGAGATGTTAGTGAGAGCGTTTACCCGAAACGAAGTCTTGATTGTAAAAGACACAGAGCCTGGCATTTAACTCCGTTTCTGAAGGGAAACACACAGCACAGTGCTCATCCATGAAACACACTCTGCTTTAGAGCCAGAAGCACGCTCTTGCTTTCTAGAGTCTATAATATGGCGGGAAACGTGAGTGGGCTCCGAACAAACGATTCATGTTTCCTACACACAGGGACCATATCTAGTTCAACTCTTCTTCTGAAACTGATACAAACCACAGTTCCTCTAACATCCAATGCTTTTCAAATAAGAGCAAGAAACGTGTGAGCTTCATGAACGATGTAGCTTCGTTTGAGCTGAAAAGTGAGGGCGTTTACCTGAAAAGAAGTCTTGCTTGTAGGAAGACACAGAGCCTGGCATTGATCTCCGTATCTGAAGGGAAACACACAGCACAGTTCTCATCCATGAAACACACTCTGCTGTAGAGCAAGAAGCATGCTCTTGCTTTCTAGAGTCTATAATAAGGCAGGAAACGTGAGTGGGCTCAGAACAAATGATCCATGTTTCCTACACACACTGACCATATCTAGTTCAACTCTGCTTCTGAAACTGATACATACCACAGTTCCTCTAACATCCAATGCTTTTCAAAAAAGAGCAAGAAACGTGTGAGCTTCATGAATGATGTAGCTTCGTTTGAGCTGAAAGTTAGTTCTTATACCCGAAACGAAGTCTTGATTGTAAAAGACACAGTGCCTGGCATTTAACTCCGTTTCTGAAGGGAAACACACAGCACAGTTCTCATCCATGAAACACACTCTGCTTTAGAGCAAGAAGCATGCTCTTGCTTTCTAGAGTCTCTAATAAGGCGGGAAACGTGAGTGTGCTCAGAACAATAGATCCATGTTTCCTACACACACGGACCATATCTAGTTCAACTCTGCTTCTGAAACTGCTACAAACCACAGGTCCTCTAACATCCAATTCTTTTCACTTAAGAGCGAGAAACGTGTGAGCTTCCTGAACGATGTAGCTTTGTTTGAGGTGAAAAGTGACAGCGTTTACCTGAAACGAAGTCTTGTTTGTAGGAAGACACAGAGCCTGGCATTTAACTCCGTTTCTGAAGGGAAACACACAGCACAGTGCTCATCCATGAAACACACTCTGCTTTAGAGCCAGAAGCACGCTCTTGCTTTCTAGAGTCTCGAATAAGGCAGAAAACGTGAGTGTGCTCAGAACAAAAGAACCGTGTTTCCTACACACACGGACCATATCTAGTTCAACTCTGCTTCAGAAACTGATACAAACCACAGGGCCTCTAACATCCAATGCTTTTCAGTTAAGAGCGAAAAACGTGAGAGCTTCGTGAACTGTGTAGCTTCGTTTGAGATGATAGTGAGTGCGTTTACCCGAAACGAAGTCTTGATTGTAAAAGACAAAGAACCTGGTATTTAACTCTGTTTCTGATGGGAAACACACAGCACAGTTCTCATCCATGAAACACACTCTGCTGTAGAGCAAGAAGCATGCTCTTGCTTTCTAGAGTCTACAATATGGCGGGAAACGTGAGTGGGCTCCGAACAAACGATCCATGTTTCCTACACACAGGGACCATATCTAGTTCAACTCTGCTTCTGAAACTGATACAAACCACAGTTCCTCTAACATCCAATGCTTTTCAAATAAGAGCAAGAAACGTGTGAGCTTCATGAACGATGTAGCTTCGTTTGAGCTGAAAAGTGAGGGCGTTTACCTGAAAAGAAGTCTTGCTTGTAGGAAGACACAGAGCCTGGCATTGATCTCCGTATCTGAAGGGAAACACACAGCACAGTTCTCATCCATGAAACACACTCTGTTTAGAGCAAGATGCACGCTCTTGCTTTCTAGAGTCTCTAATAAGGCGGGAAACGTGAGTGGGCTCAGAACAAAAGAACCGTGTTTCCTACACACAAGGATCATACCTAGTTCAACTCTGCTTCTGAAACTGATACAAACCACTGGTCCTATAACATCCAATGCTTTTCAGTTAAGAGCGAGAAACGTGTGAGCTTCGTGAACGATGTAGCTTCGTTTGAGCTGAAATTGAGTTCTTATACCCGAAACGAAGTCTTGATTGTAAAAGACACAGTGCCTGGCATTTAACTCCGTTTCTGAAGGGAAACACACAGCACAGTTCTCAACCATGAAACACACTCTGCTTCAGAGCAAGAAGCAGGCTCTTGCTTTCTAGAGTCTCTATTAAGGAGGGAAAGGTGAGTGTACTCAGAAATAAAGAACCGTGTTTCCTACACACACGGACCATATCTAGTTCAACTCTGCTTCTGAAACTGATACAAACCACTGGGCCTCTAACATCCAATGCTTTTCAGTTAAGAGCGAGAAACGTGTGAGCTTCCTGAACGATATAGCTTCCTTTGAGCTGAAAAGTGTGTGCGTTTACCTGAAATGAAGTCTGGCTTGTTGGAAGACACAGACACTGGCACGTAACTCCGTTTTTGAATGGAAACACACAGCACAGTTCTCATCCATGAAACACACTCTGCTTTAGAGCAAGAAGCACGCTATTGCTTTCTAGATTCTCTAATAAGGCGGGAAACATGACTGAGCTGAGAAAAAAAGAACAGTGTTTCCTACACACACGGACCATATCTAGTTCAACTCTGCTTCAGAAACTGATACAAACCACTGGTCCCCTAACATCCAATGCTTTTCATTTAAGAGTAAGAAACGTGTGAGCTTCGTGAACTATGTAGCTTCATTTGAGCTGAAAGTGAGTTCTTATACCCGAAACGAAGTCTTGATTGTAAAAGACACAGTGCCTGGCATTTAACTCCGTTTCTGAAGGGAAACACAGAGCACAGTTCTCATCCATGAAACACACTCTGCTTCAGAGCAAGAAGCAGGCTCTTGCTTTCTAGAGTCTCTATTAAGGAGGGAAACGTGAGTGTACTCAGAACAAAAGAACCGTGTTTCCTACACACACGGACCATATCTAGTTCAACTCTGCTTCAGAAACTGATACAAACCACAGGGCCTCTAACATCCAATGCTTTTCAGTTAAGAGCGAAAAACGTGAGAGCTTCGTGAACTGTGTAGCTTAGTTTGAGATGATAGTGAGTGCGTTTACCCGAAACGAAGTCTTGATTGTAAAAGACAAAGAACCTGGCATTTAACTCCGTTTCTGATGGCAAACACACAGCACAGTTCTCATCCATGAAACACACTCTGCTGTAGAGCAAGAAGCATGCTCTTGCTTTCTAGAGTCTACAATATGGCGGGGAACGTGAGTGGGCTCCGAACAAACGATCCATGTTTCCTACACACAGGGACCATATCTAGTTCAACTCTGCTTCTGAAACTGATACAAACCACAGGGCCTCTAACATCCAATGCTTTTCAGTTAAGAGCGAGAAACGTGTGAGCTTCCTGAACGATATAGCTTCCTTTGAGCTGAAAAGTGTGTGCGTTTACCTGAAATGAAGTCTGGCTTGTTGGAAGACACAGACACTGGCACGTAACTCCGTTTTTGAATGGAAACACACAGCACAGTTCTCATCCATGAAACACACTCTGCTTTAGAGCAAGAAGTACGCTATTGCTTTCTAGATTCTCTAATAAGGCGGGAAACATGACTGAGCTGAGAAAAAAAGAACAGTGTTTCCTACTCACACGGACCATATCTAGTTCAACTCTGCTTCTGAAACTGATACAAACCACAGGTCCTCTATCATCCAATGCTTTTGAGTTAAGAGCGAGAAACGTGTGAGCTTCGTGAACGATGTAGCTTCCTTTGAGCAGAAAAGTGAGTGCATTTACCTGAAACGAAGTCTTGCTTGTAGGAAGACACAGAGCCTGGCATTTAACTCCGTTTCTGAAGGGAAATACACAGCAAAGTTCTCATCCATGAAACACACTCTACTTTAGAGCAAGAAGCATGCTCTTGCTTTCTAGAGTCTCTAATAAGGCAGGTAACGTGAGTGTGCTCAGAACAAAAGAACCGTGTTTCCTACACACACGGACCATATCTAGTTCAACTCTGCTTAAGAAACTGATACAAACCACAGGGCCTCTAACATCCAATGGTTTTCAGTTAAGAGCGAAAAACGTGAGAGCTTCGTGAACTATGTACCTTCCTTTGAGATGATAGTGAGTGCGTTTACCCGAAACGAAGTCTTGATTGTAAAAGACAAAGAACCTGGCATTTAACTCCGTTTCTGAAGGGAAACACACAGCACAGTTCTCATCCATGAAACACACTCTGCTGTAGAGCAAGAAGCAGGCTCTTGCTTTCTAGTGTCTCTAATAAGGCGGGAAACGTGAGTGTGCTCAGAACAATAGATCCATGTTTCCTACACACACGGACCATATCTAGTTCAACTCTGCTTCTGAAACTGATACAAACCACAGGTCCTCCACCATCCAATGCTTTTCAGTTAAGAGCGAGAAACGTGTGAGCTTCCTGAACTATGTAGCTTTGTTTGAGCTGAAAAGTGACAGCGTTTACCTGAAACGAAGTCTTGTTTGTAGGAAGACACAGAGCCTGGCATTTAACTCTGTTTCTGAAGGGAAACACACAGCATAGTGCTCATCAATGACACACACTCTGCTTTAGAGCCAGAAGCACGCTCTTGCTTTCTAGAGTCTCGAATAAGGCGGGAAACGTGAGTGTGCTCAGACCAAAGAACCGTGTTTCCTACACACACGGACCATATCTAGTTCAACTCTGCTTCAGAAACTGATACAAACCACTGGTCCCCTAACATCCAATGCTTTTCAGTTAAGAGCGAGAAACGTGTGAGCTTCGTGAACTATGTAGCTTCATTTGAGCTGAAAGTGAGTTCTTATACCCGAAACGAAGTCTTGATTGTAAAAGACACAGTGCCTGGCATTTAACTCCGTTTCTGAAGGGAAACACACAGCACAGTGCTTATCCATGAAACACACTCTGCTTTAGAGCCAGAAGCACGCTCTTGCTTTCTAGAGGCTCTATTAAGGCGGGAAACGTGAGTGTGCTCAGAACAAAAGAACCGTGTTTCCTACACACACGGACCATATCTAGTTCAACTCTGCTTCAGAAACTGATACAAACCACAGGGCCTCTAACATCCAATGCTTTTCAGTTAAGAGCGAGAAACGTGTGAGCTTCGTGAACGATGTAGCTTCGTTTGAGCTGAAATTGAGTTCTTATACCCGAAACGAAGTCTTGATTGTAAAAGACACAGTGCCTGGCATTTAACTCCGTTTCTGAATGGAAACACACAGCACAGTTCTCATCCATGAAACACACTCTGCTTCAGAGCAAGAAGCAGGCTCTTGCTTTCTAGAGTCTCTATTAAGGAGGGAAACGTGAGTGTACTCAGAACAAAAGAACCGTGTTTCCTACACACACGGACCATATCTAGTTCAACTCTGCTATTGAAACTGATACAAACCACAGGGCCTCTAACATCCAATGCTTTTCAGTTAAGAGCGAGAAACGTGTGAGCTTCCTGAACGATATAGCTTCCTTTGAGCTGAAAAGTGTGTGCGTTTACCTGAAATGAAGTCTGGCTTGTTCGAAGACGCAGACACTGGCACGTAACTCTGTTTTTGAATGGAAACACACAGCACAGTTCTCATCCATGAAACACACTCTGCTTTAGAGCAAGAAGAACGCTATTGCTTTCTAGATTCTCTAATAAGGCGGGAAACATGACTGAGCTGAGAAAAAAAGAACCGTGTTTCCTACACACACGGACCATATCTAGTTCAACTCTGCTTCTGAAACTGATACAAACCACAGGTCCTCTATCATCCAATGCTTTTGAGTTAAGAGCGAGAAACGTGTGAGCTTCGTGAACGATGTAGCTTCCTTTGAGCAGAAAAGTGAGTGCGTTTACCTGAAACGAAGTCTTGCTTGTAGGAAGACACAGAGCCTGGCATTTAACTCCGTTTCTGAAGGGAAATACACAGCAAAGTTCTCATCCATGAAACACACTCTACTTTAGAGCAAGAAGCATGCTCTTGCTTTCTAGAGTCTCTAATAAGGCAGGTAACGTGAGTGTGCTCAGAACAAAAGATCGTGTTTCCTACACACACGGACCATATCTAGTTCAACTCTGCTTAAGAAACTGATACAAACCACAGGGCCTCTAACATCCAATGCTTTTCATTTAAGAGCGAAAATCGTGAGAGCTTCGTGAACTATGTACCTTCCTTTGAGATGATAGTGAGTGCGTTTACCCGAAACGATGTCTTGATTGTAAAAGACACAGTGGCTGGCATTTAACCCTGTTTCTGAAGGGAAACACACAGCATAGTGCTCATCCATGAAACACACTCTGCTTTAGAGCCAGAAGCACGCTCTTGCTTTCTAGAGTCTCGAATAAGGCGGGAAACGTGAGTGTGCTCAGACCAAAGAACCGTGTTTCCTACACACACGGACCATATCTAGTTCAACTCTGCTTCAGAAACTGATACAAACCACTGGTCCCCTAACATCCAATGCTTTTCAGTTAAGAGCGAGAAACGTGTGAGATTCCTGAACTATGTAGCTTTGTTTGAGCTGAAATGTGACAGCGTTTACCTGAAACGAAGTCTTGTTTGTAGGAAGACACAGAGCCTGGCATTTAACTCTGTTTCTGAAGGGAAACACACAGCATAGTGCTCATCCATGAAACACACTCTGCTTCAGAGCAAGAAGCAGGCTCTTGCTTTCTAGAGTCTCTATTAAGGAGGGAAACGTGAGTGTACTCAGAACAAAAGAACCGTGTTTCCTACACACACGGACCATATCTAGTTCAACTCTGCTTCTGAAAATGATACAAACCACAGGGCCTCTAACATCCAATGCTTTTCAGTTAAGAGCGAGAAACGTGTGAGCTTCCTGAACGATATAGCTTCCTTTGAGCTGAAAAGTGTGTGCGTTTACCTGAAACGAAGTCTTGCTTGTAGGAAGACACAGAGCCTGGCATTTAACTCCGTTTCTGAAGGGAAATACACAGCAAAGTTCTCATCCATGAAACACACTCTACTTTAGAGCAAGAAGCATGCTCTTGCTTTCTAGAGTCTCTAATAAGGCAGGTAACGTGAGTGTGCTCAGAACAAAAGAACCGTGTTTCCTACACACACGGACCTTATCTAGTTCAACTCTGCTTAAGAAACTGATACAAACCACAGGGCCTCTAACATCCAATGCTTTTCAGTTAAGAGCGAAAAACGTGAGAGCTTCGTGAACTATGTACCTTCCTTTGAGTTGATAGTGAGTGCGTTTACCCGAAACGAAGTCTTGATTGTAAAAGACAAAGAACCTGGCATTTAACTCCGTTTCTGAAGGGAAACACACAGCACAGTTCTCATCCATGAAACACACTCTGCTGTAGAGCAAGAAGCAGGCTCTTGCTTTCTAGTGTCTCTAATAAGGCGGGAAACGTGAGTGTGCTCAGAACAATAGATCCATGTTTCCTACACACACGGACCATATCTAGTTCAACTCTGCTTCTGAAACTGATACAAACCACAGGTCCTCCAACATCCAATGCTTTTCAGTTAACAGCGAGAAACGTGTGAGCTACCTGAACTATGTAGCTTCGGTTGAGCTAAAAAGTGAGGGCGTTTACCTGAAAAGATGTCTTGCTTGTAGGAAAACACAGAGCCTGGCATTGATCTCCGTATCTGAAGGGAAACACACAGCACAGTTCTCATCCATGAAACACACTCTGTTTATAGCAAGATGCACGCTCTTGCTTTCTAGAGTCTCTAATAAGGCGGGAAACGTGAGTGGGCTCAGAACAAAAGAACCGTGTTTCCTACACACACGGACCATACCTAGTTCAACTCTGCTACTGAAACTGATACAAACCACTGGTCCTCTAACATCCAATGCTTTTCAGTTAAGAGCGAGAAACGTGTGAGCTTCCTGAACGATGTAGCTTCGTTAGAGCTGAAAGTGAGTTCTTATACCCGAAACGAAGTCTTGATTGTAAAAGACACATGGCTTGGCATTTAACTCCGTTTCTGAAGGGAAACACACAGCACAGTGCTTATCCATGAAACACACTCTGCTTTAGAGCCAGAAGCACGCTCTTGCTTTGTAGAGTCTCGAATAAGGCGGAAAACTTGAGTGTGCTCAGAACAAAAGAACCGTGTTTCCTACACACATTGACCATATCTAGTTCAACTCTGCTTCTGAAACTGATACAAACCACAGGGCCTCTAACATCCAATTCTTTTCAGTTAAGAGCGAAAAACGTGAGAGCTTCGTGAACTATGTAGCTTCGTTTGAGATGATAGTGAGTGCGTTTACCCGAAACGAAGTCTTGATTGTAAAAGACAAAGAACCTGGCATTTAACTCCGTTTCGGAAGGGAAACACACAGCACAGTTCTCATCCATGGAACACACTCTGCTGTAGAGCAAGAAGCATGCTCTTGCTTTCTAGAGTCTATAATAAGGAGGGAAACGTGAGTGGGCTCAGAACAAACGATCCATGTTTCCTACACACAGGGACCATATCTAGTTCAACTCTGCTTCTGAAACTGATACAAACCACAGTTCCTCTAACATCCAATGCTTTACATATAAGAGCAAGAAACGTGTGAGCTTCATGAACGATGTAGCTTCGTTTGAGCTGAAAAGTGAGGGCGTTTACCTGAAAAGAAGGCTTGCTTGTAGGAAGACACAGAGCCTGGCATTGATCTCCGTATCTGAAGGGAAATACAAAGCACAGTTCTCTTCCATGAAACACACTCTGTTTAGAGCAAGATGCATGCTCTTGCTTTCTAGTATCTCTAATAAGGCGGGAAACGTGAGTGGGCTCAGAACAAAAGAACCGTGTTTCCTACACACACGGACCATACCTAGTTCAACTCTGCTTCTGAAACTGATACGAACCACTGGTCCTCTAACAACCAATGCTTTTCAGTTAAGAGCGAGAAACGTGTGAGCTTCGTGAACGATGTAGCTTCGTTTGAGCTGAAAGTGAGTTCTTATACCCGAAACGAAGTCTTGATTGTAAAAGACACAGTGCCTGGCATTTAACTCCGTTTTTGAAGGGAAACACACAGCACAGTTCTCATCCATGAAACACACTCTGCTTTAGAGCCAGAAGCACGCTCTTGCTTTCTAGAGTCTCTAATAAGGCGGGAAACGTGAGTATGCTCAGAAAAAAAGAACCGTGTTTCCTACACACACGGACCATATCTAGTTCAACTCCGCTTCAGAAACTGATACAAACCACAGGGCCTCTAACATCCAATGCTTTTCAGTTAAGAGCGAAAAACGTGAGAGCTTCGTGAACTATGTAGCTTCGTTTGAGATGATAGTGAGTGCGTTTACCCGAAACGAAGTCTTGATTGTAAAAGACAAAGAACATGGCATTTAACTCCGTTTCTGAAGGGAAACACACAGCACAGTTCTCATCCATGAAACACACTCTGCTGTAGAGCGAGAAGCATGCTCTTGCTTTCTAGAGTCTATAATAAGGCTGGAAACGTTAGTGGGCTCAGAACAAACGATCCATGTTTCCTACACACACGGACCATATCTAGTTCAACTCTGCTTCTGAAACTGATACAAACCACAGTTCCTCTAACATCCAATGCTTTTCAAATAAGAGCAAGAAACATGTGAGCTTCATGAACGATGTAGCTTCGGTTGAGCTGAAAAGTGAGGGCGTTTACCTGAAAAGATGTCTTGCTTGTAGGAAGACACAGAGCCTGGCATTGATCTCCGTATCTGAAGGGAAACACACAGCACAGTTCTCATCCATGAAACACACTCTGTTTAGAGCAAGATGCACGCTCTTGCTTTCTAGAGTCTCTAATAAGGCGGGAAACGTGAGTGGGCTCAGAACAAAAGAACCGTGATTCCTACACACACGGACCATACCTAGTTCAACTCTGCTACTGAAACTGATACAAACCACTGGTCCTCTAACATCCAATGCTTTTCAGTTAAGAGCGAGAATCGTGTCAGCTTCGTGAACGATGTAGCTTAGTTAGAGCTGAAAGTGAGTTCTTATACCCGAAACGAAGTCTTGATTGTAAAAGACACATGGCTTGGCATTTAACTCCATTTCTGAAGGGAAACACACAGCACAGTGCTTATCCATGAAACACACTCTGCTTTAGAGCCAGAAGCACGCTCTTGCTTTCTAGAGTCTCGAATAAAGCAGAAAACGTGAGTGTGCTCAGAACAAAAGAACCGTGTTTCCTACACACATTGACCATATCTAGTTCAACTCTGCTTCTGAAACTGATACAAACCACAGGGCCTATAACATCCAATGCTTTTCAGTTAAGAGCGAAAAACGTGAGAGCTTCGTGAACTATGTAGCTTCGTTTGAGATGATAGTGAGTGCGTTTACCCGAAACGAAGTCTTGATTGTAAAAGACAAGAACCTGGCATTTAACTCCGTTTCGGAAGGGAAACACACAGCACAGTTCTCATCCATGGAACACACTCTGCTGTAGAGCAAGAAGCATGCTCTTGCTTTCTAGAGTCTAAGTAAGGCAGGAAACGTGAGTGGGCTCAGAACAAACGATCCATGTTTCCTACACACACTGAACATATCTAGTTCAACTCTGCTTCTGAAACTGATACAAACCACAGTTCCTCTAACATCCAATGCTTTTCAAATAAGAGCAAGAAACATGTGACCTTGATGAACGATGTAGCTTCCTTTGAGCTGAAAGTGAGTTCTTATACCCGAAACGAAGTCTTGATTGTAAAAGACACAGTGCCTGGCATTTAACTCCGTTTCTGAAGGGAAACACACAGCACAGTTCTCATCCATGAAACACACTCTGCTTTAGAGCAAGAAGCATGCTGTTGCTTTCTAGAGTCTCTAATAAGGCAGGTAACGTGAGTGTGCTCAGAACAAAAGCACTGTGTTTCCTACACACACAGACCATATCTAGTTCAACTCTCCTTCTGAAACTGATACAAAAAACAGTTCCTCTAACATCCAATGCTTTTGAGTTAAGAGCGAGAAACCTGTGAGCTTCCTGAACGATGTAGCTTCCTTTGAGCAGAAAAGTGTGTGCGTTTACCTGAAATGAAGTCTGGCTTGTTGGAAGACACAGACACTGGCATGTAACTCCGTTTTTGAATGGAAACACACAGCACAGTGCTCATCCATGAAACACACTCTGCTTTAGAGCAAGAAGCACACTATTGCTTTCTAGATTCTCTAATAAGGCGGGAAACATGACTGAGCTGAGAAAAAAAGAACCGTGTTTCCTACACACACGGACCATATCTAGTTCAACTCTGCTTCTGAAACTGATACAAACCACAGGTCCTCTATCATCCAATGCTTTTGAGTTAAGAGCGAGAAACCTGTGAGCTTCCTGAACGATGTAGCTTCCTTTGAGCAGAAAAGTGAGTGCGTTTACCTGAAACGAAGTCTTGCTTGTAGGAAGACACAGAGCCTGGCATTTAACTCGGTTTCTGAAGGGAAATACACAGCAAAGTTCTCATCCATGAAACACACTCTGCTTTAGAGCAAGAAGCATGCTCTTGCTTTCTAGAGTCTCTAATAAGGCGGGAATCGTGAGTGTGCTCAGAACAAAAGAACCGTGTTTCCTACACACATTGACCATATCTAGTTCAACTCCGCTTCAGAAACTGATACAAACCACAGGGCCTCTAACATCCAATGCTTTTCAGTTAAGAGCGAAAAACGTGAGAGCTTCGTGAACTATGTAGCTTCGTTTGAGATGATAGTGAGTGCGTTTACCCGAAACGAAGTCTTGATTGTAAAAGACAAAGAACATGGCATTTAACTCCGTTTCTGAAGGGAAACACACAGCACAGTTCTCATCCATGAAACACACTCTGCTGTAGAGCGAGAAGCATGCTCTTGCTTTCTAGAGTCTATAATAAGGCTGGAAACGTTAGTGGGCTCAGAACAAACGATCCATGTTTCCTACACACACGGACCATATCTAGTTCAACTCTGCTTCTGAAACTGATACAAACCACAGTTCCTCTAACATCCAATGCTTTTCAAATAAGAGCAAGAAACATGTGAGCTTCATGAACGATGTAGCTTCGGTTGAGCTGAAAAGTGAGGGCGTTTACCTGAAAAGATGTCTTGCTTGTAGGAAGACACAGAGCCTGGCATTGATCTCCGTATCTGAAGGGAAACACACAGCACAGTTCTCATCCATGAAACACACTCTGTTTAGAGCAAGATGCACGCTCTTGCTTTCTAGAGTCTCTAATAAGGCGGGAAACGTGAGTGGGCTCAGAACAAAAGAACCGTGATTCCTACACACACGGACCATACCTAGTTCAACTCTGCTACTGAAACTGATACAAACCACTGGTCCTCTAACATCCAATGCTTTTCAGTTAAGAGCGAGAATCGTGTCAGCTTCGTGAACGATGTAGCTTAGTTAGAGCTGAAAGTGAGTTCTTATACCCGAAACGAAGTCTTGATTGTAAAAGACACATGGCTTGGCATTTAACTCCATTTCTGAAGGGAAACACACAGCACAGTGCTTATCCATGAAACACACTCTGCTTTAGAGCCAGAAGCACGCTCTTGCTTTCTAGAGTCTCGAATAAAGCGGAAAACGTGAGTGTGCTCAGAACAAAAGAACCGTGTTTCCTACACACATTGACCATATCTAGTTCAACTCTGCTTCTGAAACTGATACAAACCACAGCGCCCATAACATCCAATGCTTTTCAGTTAAGAGCGAAAAACGTGAGAGCTTCGTGAACTATGTAGCTTCGTTTGAGATGATAGTGAGTGCGTTTACCCGAAACGAAGTCTTGATTGTAAAAGACAAGAACCTGGCATTTAACTCCGTTTCGGAAGGGAAACACACAGCACAGTTCTCATCCATGGAACACACTCTGCTGTAGAGCAAGAAGCATGCTCTTGCTTTCTAGAGTCTAAGTAAGGCAGGAAACGTGAGTGGGCTCAGAACAAACGATCCATGTTTCCTACACACACTGAACATATCTAGTTCAACTCTGCTTCTGAAACTGATACAAACCACAGTTCCTCTAACATCCAATGCTTTTCAAATAAGAGCAAGAAACATGTGACCTTGATGAACGATGTAGCTTCCTTTGAGCTGAAAATGAGTTCTTATACCCGAAACGAAGTCTTGATTGTAAAAGACACAGTGCCTGGCATTTAACTCCGTTTCTGAAGGGAAACACACAGCACAGTTCTCATCCATGAAACACACTCTGCTTTAGAGCAAGAAGCATGCTGTTGCTTTCTAGAGTCTCTAATAAGGCAGGTAACGTGAGTGTGCTCAGAACAAAAGAACTGTGTTTCCTACACACACAGACCATATCTAGTTCAACTCTGCTTCTGAAACTGATACAAAAAACAGTTCCTCTAACATCCAATGCTTTTGAGTTAAGAGCGAGAAACCTGTGAGCTTCCTGAACGATGTAGCTTCCTTTGAGCAGAAAAGTGTGTGCGTTTACCTGAAATGAAGTCTGGCTTGTTGGAAGACACAGACACTGGCATGTAACTCCGTTTTTGAATGGAAACACACAGCACAGTGCTCATCCATGAAACACACTCTGCTTTAGAGCAAGAAGCACGCTATTGCTTTCTAGATTCTCTAATAAGGCGGGAAACATGACAGAGCTGAGAAAAAAAGAACCGTGTTTCCTACACACACGGACCATATCTAGTTCAACTCTGCTTCTGAAACTGATACAAACCACAGGTCCTCTATCATCCAATGCTTTTGAGTTAAGAGCGAGAAACCTGTGAGCTTCCTGAACGATGTAGCTTCCTTTGAGCAGAAAAGTGAGTGTGTTTACCTGAAACGAAGTCTTGCTTGTAGGAAGACACAGAGCCTGGCATTTAACTCCGTTTCTGAAGGGAAATACACAGCAAAGTTCTCATCCATGAAACACACTCTGCTTTAGAGCAAGAAGCATGCTCTTGCTTTCTAGAGTCTCTAATAAGGCGGGAATCGTGAGTGTGCTCAGAACAAAAGAACCGTGTTTCCTACACACATTGACCATATCTAGTTCAACTCTGCTTCTGAAACTGATGCAAACCACAGGGCCTCTAACATCCAATGCTTTTCAGTTAAGAGCGAAAAACGTGAGAGCTTCGTGAACTGTGTAGCTTTGTTTGAGATGATAGTGAGTGCGTTTACCCGAAACGAAGTCTTGATTGTAAAAGACAAAGAACCTGGCATTTAACTCCGTTTCTGAAGGGAAACACACAACACAGTTCTCATCCATGAAACACACTCTGCTTTAGAGCAAGAAGCATGCTCTTGCTTTCTAGAGTCTGTAATAAGGCAGGAAACGTGAGTGGGCTCAGAACAAACGATCCATGTTTCCTACACACACTGACCATATCTAGTTCAACTCTGCTTCTGAAACTGATACAAACCACAGTTCCTCTAACATCCAATGCTTTTCAAATAAGAGCAAGAAACATGTGAGCTTCATGAACGATGTAGCTTCGTTTGAGCTGAAAGTGAGTTCTTATACCCGAAACGAAGTCTTGATTGTAAAAGACACAGTGCCTGGCATTTAATTCCGTTTCTGAAGGGAAACACACAGCACAGTTTTCATCCATGAAACACTCTCTGCTTTAGAGCAAGAAGCAGGCTCTTGCTTTCTAGAGTCTCTAATAAGGCGGGAAACGTGAGTGTGCTCAGAACAAAAGAACCGGGATTCCTACACACATTGACCATATCTAGTTCAACTCTGCTTCTGAAACTGATACAAATCACAGGGACTCTAACATCCAATGCTTTTCAGTTAAAAGCGAGAAACGTGTGAGCTTCGTGAACGATGTAGCTTCATTTGAGATGATAGTGAGTGCGTTTACCCGAAACGAAGTCTTGATTGTAAAAGAAAAAGAACCTCGCATTTAACTCCGTTTCTGAAACGAAACACACAGCACAGTTCTCATCCATGAAACACACTCTGCTTTAGAGCAAGAAGCATGCTCTTGCTTTCTAGAGTCTCTAATAAGGCGGGAAACGTGAGTGTGCTCAGAACAAAAGAACCGGGATTCCTACACACATTGACCATATCTAGTTCAACTCTGCTTCTGAAACTGATACAAACCACAGGTCCTCTAACATCCAATGCTTTTCAGTTAAGAGCGAGAAACGTGTGAGCTTCATGAACGATGTAGCTTTGTTTGAGCTGAAAAGTGACAGCGTTTACCTGAAACGAAGTCTTGTTTGTAGGAAGACACAGAGCCTGGCATTTAACTCTGTTTCTGAAGGGAAACACACAGCATAGTGCTCATCAATGACACACACTCTGCTTTAGAGCCAGAAGCACGCTCTTGCTTTCTAGAGTCTCGAATAAGGCGGGAAACGTGAGTGTGCTCAGACCAAAGAACCGTGTTTCTTACACACACGGACCATATCTAGTTCAACTCTGCTTCAGAAACTGATACAAACCACTGGTCCCCTAACATCCAATGCTTTTCAGTTAAGAGCGAGAAACGTGTGAGCTTCGTGAACTATGTAGCTTCATTTGAGCTGAAAGTGAGTTCTTATACCCGAAACGAAGTCTTGATTGTAAAAGACACAGTGCCTGGCATTTAACTCCGTTTCTGAAGGGAAACACACAGCACAGTGCTTATCCATGAAACACACTCTGCTTTAGAGCCAGAAGCACGCTCTTGCTTTCTAGAGGCTCTATTAAGGCGGGAAACGTGAGTGTGCTCAGAACAAAAGAACCGTGTTTCCTACACACACGGACCATATCTAGTTCAACTCTGCTTCAGAAACTGATACAAACCACAGGGCCTCTAACATCCAATGCTTTTCAGTTAAGAGCGAGAAACGTGTGAGCTTCGTGAACGATGTAGCTTCGTTTGAGCTGAAATTGAGTTCTTATACCCGAAACGAAGTCTTGATTGTAAAAGACACAGTGCCTGGCATTTAACTCCGTTTCTGAATGGAAACACACAGCACAGTTCTCATCCATGAAACACACTCTGCTTCAGAGCAAGAAGCAGGCTCTTGCTTTCTAGAGTCTCTATTAAGGAGGGAAACGTGAGTGTACTCAGAACAAAAGAACCGTGTTTCCTACACACACGGACCATATCTAGTTCAACTCTGCTATTGAAACTGATACAAACCACAGGGCCTCTAACATCCAATGCTTTTCAGTTAAGAGCGAGAAACGTGTGAGCTTCCTGAACGATATAGCTTCCTTTGAGCTGAAAAGTGTGTGCGTTTACCTGAAATGAAGTCTGGCTTGTTCGAAGACGCAGACACTGGCACGTAACTCTGTTTTTGAATGGAAACACACAGCACAGTTCTCATCCATGAAACACACTCTGCTTTAGAGCAAGAAGAACGCTATTGCTTTCTAGATTCTCTAATAAGGCGGGAAACATGACTGAGCTGAGAAAAAAAGAACCGTGTTTCCTACACACACGGACCATATCTAGTTCAACTCTGCTTCTGAAACTGATACAAACCACAGGTCCTCTATCATCCAATGCTTTTGAGTTAAGAGCGAGAAACGTGTGAGCTTCGTGAACGATGTAGCTTCCTTTGAGCAGAAAAGTGAGTGCGTTTACCTGAAACGAAGTCTTGCTTGTAGGAAGACACAGAGCCTGGCATTTAACTCCGTTTCTGAAGGGAAATACACAGCAAAGTTCTCATCCATGAAACACACTCTACTTTAGAGCAAGAAGCATGCTCTTGCTTTCTAGAGTCTCTAATAAGGCAGGTAACGTGAGTGTGCTCAGAACAAAAGATCGTGTTTCCTACACACACGGACCATATCTAGTTCAACTCTGCTTAAGAAACTGATACAAACCACAGGGCCTCTAACATCCAATGCTTTTCATTTAAGAGCGAAAATCGTGAGAGCTTCGTGAACTATGTACCTTCCTTTGAGATGATAGTGAGTGCGTTTACCCGAAACGATGTCTTGATTGTAAAAGACACAGTGGCTGGCATTTAACCCTGTTTCTGAAGGGAAACACACAGCATAGTGCTCATCCATGAAACACACTCTGCTTTAGAGCCAGAAGCACGCTCTTGCTTTCTAGAGTCTCGAATAAGGCGGGAAACGTGAGTGTGCTCAGACCAAAGAACCGTGTTTCCTACACACACGGACCATATCTAGTTCAACTCTGCTTCAGAAACTGATACAAACCACTGGTCCCCTAACATCCAATGCTTTTCAGTTAAGAGCGAGAAACGTGTGAGATTCCTGAACTATGTAGCTTTGTTTGAGCTGAAAAGTGACAGCGTTTACCTGAAACGAAGTCTTGTTTGTAGGAAGACACAGAGCCTGGCATTTAACTCTGTTTCTGAAGGGAAACACACAGCATAGTGCTCATCCATGAAACACACTCTGCTTCAGAGCAAGAAGCAGGCTCTTGCTTTCTAGAGTCTCTATTAAGGAGGGAAACGTGAGTGTACTCAGAACAAAAGAACCGTGTTTCCTACACACACGGACCATATCTAGTTCAACTCTGCTTCTGAAAATGATACAAACCACAGGGCCTCTAACATCCAATGCTTTTCAGTTAAGAGCGAGAAACGTGTGAGCTTCCTGAACGATATAGCTTCCTTTGAGCTGAAAAGTGTGTGCGTTTACCTGAAACGAAGTCTTGCTTGTAGGAAGACACAGAGCCTGGCATTTAACTCCGTTTCTGAAGGGAAATACACAGCAAAGTTCTCATCCATGAAACACACTCTACTTTAGAGCAAGAAGCATGCTCTTGCTTTCTAGAGTCTCTAATAAGGCAGGTAACGTGAGTGTGCTCAGAACAAAAGAACCGTGTTTCCTACACACACGGACCTTATCTAGTTCAACTCTGCTTAAGAAACTGATACAAACCACAGGGCCTCTAACATCCAATGCTTTTCAGTTAAGAGCGAAAAACGTGAGAGCTTCGTGAACTATGTACCTTCCTTTGAGTTGATAGTGAGTGCGTTTACCCGAAACGAAGTCTTGATTGTAAAAGACAAAGAACCTGGCATTTAACTCCGTTTCTGAAGGGAAACACACAGCACAGTTCTCATCCATGAAACACACTCTGCTGTAGAGCAAGAAGCAGGCTCTTGCTTTCTAGTGTCTCTAATAAGGCGGGAAACGTGAGTGTGCTCAGAACAATAGATCCATGTTTCCTACACACACGGACCATATCTAGTTCAACTCTGCTTCTGAAACTGATACAAACCACAGGTCCTCCAACATCCAATGCTTTTCAGTTAAGAGCGAGAAACGTGTGAGCTACCTGAACTATGTAGCTTCGGTTGAGCTAAAAAGTGAGGGCGTTTACCTGAAAAGATGTCTTGCTTGTAGGAAAACACAGAGCCTGGCATTGATCTCCGTATCTGAAGGGAAACACACAGCACAGTTCTCATCCATGAAACACACTCTGTTTATAGCAAGATGCACGCTCTTGCTTTCTAGAGTCTCTAATAAGGCGGGAAACGTGAGTGGGCTCAGAACAAAAGAACCGTGTTTCCTACACACACGGACCATACCTAGTTCAACTCTGCTACTGAAACTGATACAAACCACTGGTCCTCTAACATCCAATGCTTTTCAGTTAAGAGCGAGAAACGTGTGAGCTTCCTGAACGATGTAGCTTCGTTAGAGCTGAAAGTGAGTTCTTATACCCGAAACGAAGTCTTGATTGTAAAAGACACATGGCTTGGCATTTAACTCCGTTTCTGAAGGGAAACACACAGCACAGTGCTTATCCATGAAACACACTCTGCTTTAGAGCCAGAAGCACGCTCTTGCTTTGTAGAGTCTCGAATAAGGCGGAAAACTTGAGTGTGCTCAGAACAAAAGAACCGTGTTTCCTACACACATTGACCATATCTAGTTCAACTCTGCTTCTGAAACTGATACAAACCACAGGGCCTCTAACATCCAATTCTTTTCAGTTAAGAGCGAAAAACGTGAGAGCTTCGTGAACTATGTAGCTTCGTTTGAGATGATAGTGAGTGCGTTTACCCGAAACGAAGTCTTGATTGTAAAAGACAAAGAACCTGGCATTTAACTCCGTTTCGGAAGGGAAACACACAGCACAGTTCTCATCCATGGAACACACTCTGCTGTAGAGCAAGAAGCATGCTCTTGCTTTCTAGAGTCTATAATAAGGAGGGAAACGTGAGTGGGCTCAGAACAAACGATCCATGTTTCCTACACACAGGGACCATATCTAGTTCAACTCTGCTTCTGAAACTGATACAAACCACAGTTCCTCTAACATCCAATGCTTTACATATAAGAGCAAGAAACGTGTGAGCTTCATGAACGATGTAGCTTCGTTTGAGCTGAAAAGTGAGGGCGTTTACCTGAAAAGAAGGCTTGCTTGTAGGAAGACACAGAGCCTGGCATTGATCTCCGTATCTGAAGGGAAATACAAAGCACAGTTCTCTTCCATGAAACACACTCTGTTTAGAGCAAGATGCATGCTCTTGCTTTCTAGTATCTCTAATAAGGCGGGAAACGTGAGTGGGCTCAGAACAAAAGAACCGTGTTTCCTACACACACGGACCATACCTAGTTCAACTCTGCTTCTGAAACTGATACGAACCACTGGTCCTCTAACAACCAATGCTTTTCAGTTAAGAGCGAGAAACGTGTGAGCTTCGTGAACGATGTAGCTTCGTTTGAGCTGAAAGTGAGTTCTTATACCCGAAACGAAGTCTTGATTGTAAAAGACACAGTGCCTGGCATTTAACTCCGTTTTTGAAGGGAAACACACAGCACAGTTCTCATCCATGAAACACACTCTGCTTTAGAGCCAGAAGCACGCTCTTGCTTTCTAGAGTCTCTAATAAGGCGGGAAACGTGAGTATGCTCAGAAAAAAAGAACCGTGTTTCCTACACACACGGACCATATCTAGTTCAACTCCGCTTCAGAAACTGATACAAACCACAGGGCCTCTAACATCCAATGCTTTTCAGTTAAGAGCGAAAAACGTGAGAGCTTCGTGAACTATGTAGCTTCGTTTGAGATGATAGTGAGTGCGTTTACCCGAAACGAAGTCTTGATTGTAAAAGACAAAGAACATGGCATTTAACTCCGTTTCTGAAGGGAAACACACAGCACAGTTCTCATCCATGAAACACACTCTGCTGTAGAGCGAGAAGCATGCTCTTGCTTTCTAGAGTCTATAATAAGGCTGGAAACGTTAGTGGGCTCAGAACAAACGATCCATGTTTCCTACACACACGGACCATATCTAGTTCAACTCTGCTTCTGAAACTGATACAAACCACAGTTCCTCTAACATCCAATGCTTTTCAAATAAGAGCAAGAAACATGTGAGCTTCATGAACGATGTAGCTTCGGTTGAGCTGAAAAGTGAGGGCGTTTACCTGAAAAGATGTCTTGCTTGTAGGAAGACACAGAGCCTGGCATTGATCTCCGTATCTGAAGGGAAACACACAGCACAGTTCTCATCCATGAAACACACTCTGTTTAGAGCAAGATGCACGCTCTTGCTTTCTAGAGTCTCTAATAAGGCGGGAAACGTGAGTGGGCTCAGAACAAAAGAACCGTGATTCCTACACACACGGACCATACCTAGTTCAACTCTGCTACTGAAACTGATACAAACCACTGGTCCTCTAACATCCAATGCTTTTCAGTTAAGAGCGAGAATCGTGTCAGCTTCGTGAACGATGTAGCTTAGTTAGAGCTGAAAGTGAGTTCTTATACCCGAAACGAAGTCTTGATTGTAAAAGACACATGGCTTGGCATTTAACTCCATTTCTGAAGGGAAACACACAGCACAGTGCTTATCCATGAAACACACTCTGCTTTAGAGCCAGAAGCACGCTCTTGCTTTCTAGAGTCTCGAATAAAGCAGAAAACGTGAGTGTGCTCAGAACAAAAGAACCGTGTTTCCTACACACATTGACCATATCTAGTTCAACTCTGCTTCTGAAACTGATACAAACCACAGGGCCTATAACATCCAATGCTTTTCAGTTAAGAGCGAAAAACGTGAGAGCTTCGTGAACTATGTAGCTTCGTTTGAGATGATAGTGAGTGCGTTTACCCGAAACGAAGTCTTGATTGTAAAAGACAAGAACCTGGCATTTAACTCCGTTTCGGAAGGGAAACACACAGCACAGTTCTCATCCATGGAACACACTCTGCTGTAGAGCAAGAAGCATGCTCTTGCTTTCTAGAGTCTAAGTAAGGCAGGAAACGTGAGTGGGCTCAGAACAAACGATCCATGTTTCCTACACACACTGAACATATCTAGTTCAACTCTGCTTCTGAAACTGATACAAACCACAGTTCCTCTAACATCCAATGCTTTTCAAATAAGAGCAAGAAACATGTGACCTTGATGAACGATGTAGCTTCCTTTGAGCTGAAAGTGAGTTCTTATACCCGAAACGAAGTCTTGATTGTAAAAGACACAGTGCCTGGCATTTAACTCCGTTTCTGAAGGGAAACACACAGCACAGTTCTCATCCATGAAACACACTCTGCTTTAGAGCAAGAAGCATGCTGTTGCTTTCTAGAGTCTCTAATAAGGCAGGTAACGTGAGTGTGCTCAGAACAAAAGCACTGTGTTTCCTACACACACAGACCATATCTAGTTCAACTCTCCTTCTGAAACTGATACAAAAAACAGTTCCTCTAACATCCAATGCTTTTGAGTTAAGAGCGAGAAACCTGTGAGCTTCCTGAACGATGTAGCTTCCTTTGAGCAGAAAAGTGTGTGCGTTTACCTGAAATGAAGTCTGGCTTGTTGGAAGACACAGACACTGGCATGTAACTCCGTTTTTGAATGGAAACACACAGCACAGTGCTCATCCATGAAACACACTCTGCTTTAGAGCAAGAAGCACACTATTGCTTTCTAGATTCTCTAATAAGGCGGGAAACATGACTGAGCTGAGAAAAAAAGAACCGTGTTTCCTACACACACGGACCATATCTAGTTCAACTCTGCTTCTGAAACTGATACAAACCACAGGTCCTCTATCATCCAATGCTTTTGAGTTAAGAGCGAGAAACCTGTGAGCTTCCTGAACGATGTAGCTTCCTTTGAGCAGAAAAGTGAGTGCGTTTACCTGAAACGAAGTCTTGCTTGTAGGAAGACACAGAGCCTGGCATTTAACTCGGTTTCTGAAGGGAAATACACAGCAAAGTTCTCATCCATGAAACACACTCTGCTTTAGAGCAAGAAGCATGCTCTTGCTTTCTAGAGTCTCTAATAAGGCGGGAATCGTGAGTGTGCTCAGAACAAAAGAACCGTGTTTCCTACACACATTGACCATATCTAGTTCAACTCCGCTTCAGAAACTGATACAAACCACAGGGCCTCTAACATCCAATGCTTTTCAGTTAAGAGCTAAAAACGTGAGAGCTTCGTGAACTATGTAGCTTCGTTTGAGATGATAGTGAGTGCGTTTACCCGAAACGAAGTCTTGATTGTAAAAGACAAAGAACATGGCATTTAACTCCGTTTCTGAAGGGAAACACACAGCACAGTTCTCATCCATGAAACACACTCTGCTGTAGAGCGAGAAGCATGCTCTTGCTTTCTAGAGTCTATAATAAGGCTGGAAACGTTAGTGGGCTCAGAACAAACGATCCATGTTTCCTACACACACGGACCATATCTAGTTCAACTCTGCTTCTGAAACTGATACAAACCACAGTTCCTCTAACATCCAATGCTTTTCAAATAAGAGCAAGAAACATGTGAGCTTCATGAACGATGTAGCTTCGGTTGAGCTGAAAAGTGAGGGCGTTTACCTGAAAAGATGTCTTGCTTGTAGGAAGACACAGAGCCTGGCATTGATCTCCGTATCTGAAGGGAAACACACAGCACAGTTCTCATCCATGAAACACACTCTGTTTAGAGCAAGATGCACGCTCTTGCTTTCTAGAGTCTCTAATAAGGCGGGAAACGTGAGTGGGCTCAGAACAAAAGAACCGTGATTCCTACACACACGGACCATACCTAGTTCAACTCTGCTACTGAAACTGATACAAACCACTGGTCCTCTAACATCCAATGCTTTTCAGTTAAGAGCGAGAATCGTGTCAGCTTCGTGAACGATGTAGCTTAGTTAGAGCTGAAAGTGAGTTCTTATACCCGAAACGAAGTCTTGATTGTAAAAGACACATGGCTTGGCATTTAACTCCATTTCTGAAGGGAAACACACAGCACAGTGCTTATCCATGAAACACACTCTGCTTTAGAGCCAGAAGCACGCTCTTGCTTTCTAGAGTCTCGAATAAAGCGGAAAACGTGAGTGTGCTCAGAACAAAAGAACCGTGTTTCCTACACACATTGACCATATCTAGTTCAACTCTGCTTCTGAAACTGATACAAACCACAGGGCCCATAACATCCAATGCTTTTCAGTTAAGAGCGAAAAACGTGAGAGCTTCGTGAACTATGTAGCTTCGTTTGAGATGATAGTGAGTGCGTTTACCCGAAACGAAGTCTTGATTGTAAAAGACAAGAACCTGGCATTTAACTCCGTTTCGGAAGGGAAACACACAGCACAGTTCTCATCCATGGAACACACTCTGCTGTAGAGCAAGAAGCATGCTCTTGCTTTCTAGAGTCTAAGTAAGGCAGGAAACGTGAGTGGGCTCAGAACAAACGATCCATGTTTCCTACACACACTGAACATATCTAGTTCAACTCTGCTTCTGAAACTGATACAAACCACAGTTCCTCTAACATCCAATGCTTTTCAAATAAGAGCAAGAAACATGTGACCTTGATGAACGATGTAGCTTCCTTTGAGCTGAAAATGAGTTCTTATACCCGAAACGAAGTCTTGATTGTAAAAGACACAGTGCCTGGCATTTAACTCCGTTTCTGAAGGGAAACACACAGCACAGTTCTCATCCATGAAACACACTCTGCTTTAGAGCAAGAAGCATGCTGTTGCTTTCTAGAGTCTCTAATAAGGCAGGTAACGTGAGTGTGCTCAGAACAAAAGAACTGTGTTTCCTACACACACAGACCATATCTAGTTCAACTCTGCTTCTGAAACTGATACAAAAAACAGTTCCTCTAACATCCAATGCTTTTGAGTTAAGAGCGAGAAACCTGTGAGCTTCCTGAACGATGTAGCTTCCTTTGAGCAGAAAAGTGTGTGCGTTTACCTGAAATGAAGTCTGGCTTGTTGGAAGACACAGACACTGGCATGTAACTCCGTTTTTGAATGGAAACACACAGCACAGTGCTCATCCATGAAACACACTCTGCTTTAGAGCAAGAAGCACGCTATTGCTTTCTAGATTCTCTAATAAGGCGGGAAACATGACAGAGCTGAGAAAAAAAGAACCGTGTTTCCTACACACACGGACCATATCTAGTTCAACTCTGCTTCTGAAACTGATACAAACCACAGGTCCTCTATCATCCAATGCTTTTGAGTTAAGAGCGAGAAACCTGTGAGCTTCCTGAACGATGTAGCTTCCTTTGAGCAGAAAAGTGAGTGTGTTTACCTGAAACGAAGTCTTGCTTGTAGGAAGACACAGAGCCTGGCATTTAACTCCGTTTCTGAAGGGAAATACACAGCAAAGTTCTCATCCATGAAACACACTCTGCTTTAGAGCAAGAAGCATGCTCTTGCTTTCTAGAGTCTCTAATAAGGCGGGAATCGTGAGTGTGCTCAGAACAAAAGAACCGTGTTTCCTACACACATTGACCATATCTAGTTCAACTCTGCTTCTGAAACTGATGCAAACCACAGGGCCTCTAACATCCAATGCTTTTCAGTTAAGAGCGAAAAACGTGAGAGCTTCGTGAACTGTGTAGCTTTGTTTGAGATGATAGTGAGTGCGTTTACCCGAAACGAAGTCTTGATTGTAAAAGACAAAGAACCTGGCATTTAACTCCGTTTCTGAAGGGAAACACACAACACAGTTCTCATCCATGAAACACACTCTGCTTTAGAGCAAGAAGCATGCTCTTGCTTTCTAGAGTCTGTAATAAGGCAGGAAACGTGAGTGGGCTCAGAACAAACGATCCATGTTTCCTACACACACTGACCATATCTAGTTCAACTCTGCTTCTGAAACTGATACAAACCACAGTTCCTCTAACATCCAATGCTTTTCAAATAAGAGCAAGAAACATGTGAGCTTCATGAACGATGTAGCTTCGTTTGAGCTGAAAGTGAGTTCTTATACCCGAAACGAAGTCTTGATTGTAAAAGACACAGTGCCTGGCATTTAATTCCGTTTCTGAAGGGAAACACACAGCACAGTTTTCATCCATGAAACACTCTCTGCTTTAGAGCAAGAAGCAGGCTCTTGCTTTCTAGAGTCTCTAATAAGGCGGGAAACGTGAGTGTGCTCAGAACAAAAGAACCGGGATTCCTACACACATTGACCATATCTAGTTCAACTCTGCTTCTGAAACTGATACAAATCACAGGGACTCTAACATCCAATGCTTTTCAGTTAAAAGCGAGAAACGTGTGAGCTTCGTGAACGATGTAGCTTCATTTGAGATGATAGTGAGTGCGTTTACCCGAAACGAAGTCTTGATTGTAAAAGAAAAAGAACCTCGCATTTAACTCCGTTTCTGAAACGAAACACACAGCACAGTTCTCATCCATGAAACACACTCTGCTTTAGAGCAAGAAGCATGCTCTTGCTTTCTAGAGTCTCTAATAAGGCGGGAAACGTGAGTGTGCTCAGAACAAAAGAACCGGGATTCCTACACACATTGACCATATCTAGTTCAACTCTGCTTCTGAAACTGATACAAACCACAGGGCCTCTAACATCCAATGCTTTTCAGTTAAGAGCGAGAAACGTGTGAGCTTCCTGAACGATAAAGCTTCCTTTGAGCTGAAAAGTGTGTGCGTTTACCTGAAATGAATTCTGGCTTGTTGGAAGACACAGACACTGGCACGTAACTACGTTTTTGAACGGAAACACACAGCACAGTTCTCATCCATGAAACACACTCTGCTTTAGAGCAAGAAGCACGCTATTGCTTTCTAGATTCTCTAATAAGGCGGGAAACATGACTGAGCTGAGAAAAAATGAACCGTGTTTCCTACACACACGGACCATATCTAGTTCAACTCTGCTTCTGAAACTGATACAAACCACAGGTCCTCTATCATCCAATGCTTTTGAGTTAAGAGCGAGAAACGTGTGAGCTTCGTGAACGATGTAGCTTCCTTTGAGCAGAAAAGTGAGTGCGTTTACCTGAAACGAAGTCTTGCTTGTAGGAAGACACAGAGCCTGGTATTTAACTCCATTTCTGAAGGGAAACACACAGCATAGTGCTCATCCATGAAACACACTCTGCTTTAGAGCCAGAAGCACGCTCTTGCTTTCTAGTATCTCTAATAAGGCGGGAAACGTGAGTGGGCTCAGAACAAAAGAACCGTGTTTCCTACACACACGGACCATATCTAGTTCAACTCTGCTTCTGAAACTGATACGAACCAGTGGTCCTCTAACAACCAATGCTTTTCAGTTAAGAGCGAGAAACGTGTGAGCTTCGTGAACGATGTAGCTTCGTTTGAGCTGAAAGTGAGTTCTTATACCCGAAACGAAGTCTTGATTGTAAAAGACACAGTGCCTGGCATTTAACTCCGTTTTTGAAGGGAAACACACAGCACAGTTCTCATCCATGAAACACACTCTGCTTTAGAGCCAGAAGCACGCTCTTGCTTTCTAGAGTCTCTAATAAGGCGGGAAACGTGAGTATGCTCAGAAAAAAAGAACCGTGTTTCCTACACACACGGACCATATCTAGTTCAACTCCGCTTCAGAAACTGATACAAACCACAGGGCCTCTAACATCCAATGCTTTTCAGTTAAGAGCGAAAAACGTGAGAGCTTCGTGAACTATGTAGCTTCGTTTGAGATGATAGTGAGTGCGTTTACCCGAAACGAAGTCTTGATTGTAAAAGACAAAGAACATGGCATTTAACTCCGTTTCTGAAGGGAAACACACAGCACAGTTCTCATCCATGAAACACACTCTGCTGTAGAGCGAGAAGCATGCTCTTGCTTTCTAGAGTCTATAATAAGGCTGGAAACGTTAGTGGGCTCAGAACAAACGATCCATGTTTCCTACACACACGGACCATATCTAGTTCAACTCTGCTTCGGAAACTGATACAAACCACAGTTCCTCTAACATCCAATGCTTTTCAAATAAGAGCAAGAAACATGTGAGCTTCATGAACGATGTAGCTTCGGTTGAGCTGAAAAGTGAGGGCGTTTACCTGAAAAGATGTCTTGCTTGTAGGAAGACACAGAGCCTGGCATTGATCTCCGTATCTGAAGGGAAACACACAGCACAGTTCTCATCCATGAAACACACTCTGTTTAGAGCAAGCTGCACGCTCTTGCTTTCTAGAGTCTCTAATAAGGCGGGAAACGTGAGTGGGCTCAGAACAAAAGAACCGTGATTCCTACACACACGGACCATACCTAGTTCAACTCTGCTACTGAAACTGATACAAACCACTGGTCCTCTAACATCCAATGCTTTTCAGTTAAGAGCGAGAATCGTGTCAGCTTCGTGAACGATGTAGCTTAGTTAGAGCTGAAAGTGAGTTCTTATACCCGAAACGAAGTCTTGATTGTAAAAGACACATGGCTTGGCATTTAACTCCATTTCTGAAGGGAAACACACAGCACAGTGCTTATCCATGAAACACACTCTGCTTTAGAGCCAGAAGCACGCTCTTGCTTTCTAGAGTCTCGAATAAAGCGGAAAACGTGAGTGTGCTCAGAACAAAAGAACCGTGTTTCCTACACACATTGACCATATCTAGTTCAACTCTGCTTCTGAAACTGATACAAACCACAGGGCCCATAACATCCAATGCTTTTCAGTTAAGAGCGAAAAACGTGAGAGCTTCGTGAACTATGTAGCTTCGTTTGAGATGATAGTGAGTGCGTTTACCCGAAACGAAGTCTTGATTGTAAAAGACAAGAACCTGGCATTTAACTCCGTTTCGGAAGGGAAACACACAGCACAGTTCTCATCCATGGAACACACTCTGCTGTAGAGCAAGAAGCATGCTCTTGCTTTCTAGAGTCTAAGTAAGGCAGGAAACGTGAGTGGGCTCAGAACAAACGATCCATGTTTCCTACACACACTGAACATATCTAGTTCAACTCTGCTTCTGAAACTGATACAAACCACAGTTCCTCTAACATCCAATGCTTTTCAAATAAGAGCAAGAAACATGTGACCTTGATGAACGATGTAGCTTCCTTTGAGCTGAAAGTGAGTTCTTATACCCGAAACGAAGTCTTGATTGTAAAAGACACAGTGCCTGGCATTTAACTCCGTTTCTGAAGGGAAACACACAGCACAGTTCTCATCCATGAAACACACTCTGCTTTAGAGCAAGAAGCATGCTGTTGCTTTCTAGAGTCTCTAATAAGGCAGGTAACGTGAGTGTGCTCAGAACAAAAGAACTGTGTTTCCTACACACACAGACCATATCTAGTTCAACTCTGCTTCTGAAACTGATACAAAAAACAGTTCCTCTAACATCCAATGCTTTTGAGTTAAGAGCGAGAAACCTGTGAGCTTCCTGAACGATGTAGCTTCCTTTGAGCAGAAAAGTGTGTGCGTTTACCTGAAATGAAGTCTGGCTTGTTGGAAGACACAGACACTGGCATGTAACTCCGTTTTTGAATGGAAACACACAGCACAGTGCTCATCCATGAAACACACTCTGCTTTAGAGCAAGAAGCACGCTATTGCTTTCTAGATTCTCTAATAAGGCGGGAAACATGACTGAGCTGAGAAAAAAAGAACCGTGTTTCCTACACACACGGACCATATCTAGTTCAACTCTGCTTCTGAACCTGATACAAACCACAGGTCCTCTATCATCCAATGCTTTTGAGTTAAGAGCGAGAAACCTGTGAGCTTCCTGAACGATGTAGCTTCCTTTGAGCAGAAAAGTGAGTGCGTTTACCTGAAACGAAGTCTTGCTTGTAGGAAGACACAGAGCCTGGCATTTAACTCCGTTTCTGAAGGGAAATACACAGCAAAGTTCTCATCCATGAAACACACTCTGCTTTAGAGCAAGAAGCATGCTCTTGCTTTCTAGAGTCTCTAATAAGGCGGGAATCGTGAGTGTGCTCAGAACAAAAGAACCGTGTTTCCTACACACATTGACCATATCTAGTTCAACTCTGCTTCTGAAACTGATGCAAACCACAGGGCCTCTAACATCCAATGCTTTTCAGTTAAGAGCGAAAAACGTGAGAGCTTCGTGAACTGTGTAGCTTTGTTTGAGATGATAGTGAGTGCGTTTACCCGAAACGAAGTCTTGATTGTAAAAGACAAAGAACCTGGCATTTAACTCCGTTTCTGAAGGGAAACACACAACACAGTTCTCATCCATGAAACACACTCTGCTTTAGAGCAAGAAGCATGCTCTTGCTTTCTAGAGTCTGTAATAAGGCAGGAAACGTGAGTGGGCTCAGAACAAACGATCCATGTTTCCTACACACACTGACCATATCTAGTTCAACTCTGCTTCTGAAACTGATACAAACCACAGTTCCTCTAACATCCAATGCTTTTCAAATAAGAGCAAGAAACATGTGAGCTTCATGAACGATGTAGCTTCGTTTGAGCTGAAAGTGAGTTCTTATACCCGAAACGAAGTCTTGATTGTAAAAGACACAGTGCCTGGCATTTAATTCCGTTTCTGAAGGGAAACACACAGCACAGTTTTCATCCATGAAACACTCTCTGCTTTAGAGCAAGAAGCTGGCTCTTGCTTTCTAGAGTCTCTAATAAGGCGGGAAACGTGAGTGTGCTCAGAACAAAAGAACCGGGATTCCTACACACATTGACCATATCTAGTTCAACTCTGCTTCTGAAACTGATACAAATCACAGGGACTCTAACATCCAATGCTTTTCAGTTAAAAGCGAGAAACGTGTGAGCTTCGTGAACGATGTAGCTTCATTTGAGATGATAGTGAGTGCGTTTACCCGAAACGAAGTCTTGATTGTAAAAGAAAAAGAACCTCGCATTTAACTCCGTTTCTGAAACGAAACACACAGCACAGTTCTCATCCATGAAACACACTCTGCTTTAGAGCAAGAAGCATGCTCTTGCTTTCTAGAGTCTCTAATAAGGCGGGAAACGTGAGTGTGCTCAGAACAAAAGAACCGGGATTCCTACACACATTGACCATATCTAGTTCAACTCTGCTTCTGAAACTGATACAAACCACAGGGCCTCTAACATCCAATGCTTTTCAGTTAAGAGCGAGAAACGTGTGAGCTTCCTGAACGATAAAGCTTCCTTTGAGCTGAAAAGTGTGTGCGTTTACCTGAAATGAATTCTGGCTTGTTGGAAGACACAGACACTGGCACGTAACTACGTTTTTGAACGGAAACACACAGCACAGTTCTCATCCATGAAACACACTCTGCTTTAGAGCAAGAAGCACGCTATTGCTTTCTAGATTCTCTAATAAGGCGGGAAACATGACTGAGCTGAGAAAAAATGAACCGTGTTTCCTACACACACGGACCATATCTAGTTCAACTCTGCTTCTGAAACTGATACAAACCACAGGTCCTCTATCATCCAATGCTTTTGAGTTAAGAGCGAGAAACGTGTGAGCTTCGTGAACGATGTAGCTTCCTTTGAGCAGAAAATTGAGTGCGTTTACCTGAAACGAAGTCTTGCTTGTAGGAAGACACAGAGCCTGGTATTTAACTCCATTTCTGAAGGGAAACACACAGCATAGTGCTCATCCATGAAACACACTCTGCTTTAGAGCCAGAAGCACGCTCTTGCTTTCTAGAGTCTCGAATAAGGCGGGAAACGTGAGTGTGCTCAGAACAAAAGAACCGTGTTTCCTACACACACGGACCATATCTAGTTCAACTCTGCTTCAGAAACTGATACAAACCACATGGCCTCTAACATCCAATGCTTTTCAGTTAAGAGCGAGAAACGTGTGAGCTTCGAGAACAATGTAGCTTCATTTGAGATGATAGTGAGTGCGTATACCCGAAACGAAGTCTTCATTGTAAAAGAAAAAGAACCTGGCATTTAACTCCGTTTCTGAAGGAAAACACACAGCACAGTACTCATCCATGAAACACACTCTGCTTTAGAGCAAGAAGCATGCTCTTGCTTTCTAGAGTCTCTAATAAGGCATGAAACGTGAGTGTGCTCAGAACAAAAGAACTGGGTTTCCTACACACATTGACCATATCTAGTTCAACTCTGCTTCTGAAACTGATACAACCCACAGTTCCTCTAACATCCAATGCTTTTCAAATAAGAGCAAGAAACGTGTGAGCTTCATGAACGATGTAGCTTCGTTTGAGCTGAAAAGTGAGGGCGTTTACCTGAAAAGAAGTCTTGCTTGTAGGAAGACACAGAGCCTGGCATTGATCTCCGTATCTGAAGGGAAACACACAGCACAGTTCTCATCCATGAAACACACTCTGCTTTAGAGCAAGAAGCATGCTCTTGCTTTCTAGAGTCTCTAATAAGGCGGGAAACGTGAGTGTGGTCAGAAGAAAAGAACCGTGTTTCCTACGCACATTGACCATATCTAGTTCAACTCTGCTTCTGAAACTGATACAAACCACAGGGCCTCTAACATCCAATGCTTTTCAGTTAAGAGCGAAAAACGTGAGAGCTTCTTGAACTGTGTAGCTTCGTTTGAGATGATAGTGAGTGCGTTTATCCGAAACGAAGTCTTGATTGTAAAAGACAAAGAACCTTGCATTTAACTCCGTTTCTGAAGGGAAACACACAGCACAGTTCTCATCCATGAAACACACTCTGCTTTAGAGCAAGAAGCATGCTCTTGCTTTCTAGAGTCTCTAATAAGGCGGGAAACGTGAGTGTGCTCAGAACAATAGATCCATGTTTCCTACACACACGGACAATATCTAGTTCAACTCTGCTTCTGAAACTGATACAAACCACAGGTCCTCTAACATCCAATGCTTGTCAGTTAAGAGCGAGAAACGTGTGAGCTTCCTGAACGATGTAGCTTTGTTTGAGCTGAAAAGTGACAGCGTTTAGCTGAAACGAAGTCTAGTTTGTAGGAAGACACAGAGCCTGGCATTTAACTCCGTTTCTGAAGGGAAACACACAGCACAGTGCTCATCCATGAAACACACTCTGCTTTAGAGCCAGAAGCACGCTCTTGCTTTCTAGAGTCTCGAATAAGGCGGGAAGCGTGAGTGTGCTCAGAACAAAAGAACCGTGTTTCCTACACACACGGACGATATCGAGTTCAACTCTGCTTCAGAAACTGATAAAAACCACAGGGCCTCTAACATCCAATCCTTTTCAGTTAAGAGCGAAAAACGTGAGAGCTTCGTGAACTGTGTAGCTTCGTTTGAGCTGAAAGTGAGTTCTTATACCCGAAACTAAGTCTTGATTGTAAAAGACACAGTGCTTGGCATTTAACTCCGTTTCTGAAGGGAAACACACAGCACAGTTCTCATCCATGAAACACACTCTGCTGTAGAGCAAGAAGCATGCTCTTGCTTTCTAGAGTCTATAATAAGGCGGGAAACGTGAGTGGGCTCAGAACAATAGATCCATGTTTCCTACACACAGGGACCATATCTAGTTCAACTCTGCTTCTGAAACTGATACAAACCACAGTTACTCTAACATCCAATGCTTTTCAAATAAGAGCAAGAAACGTGTGAGCTTCATGAACGATGTAGCTTCGTTTGAGCTGAAAAGTGAGGGCGTTTACCTGAAAAGAAGTCTTGCTTGTAGGAAGACACAGAGCCTGGCATTGATCTCCGTATCTGAAGGGAAACACAAAGCACAGTTCTCAGCCATGAAACACACTCTGTTTAGAGCAAGCTGCACGCTCTTGCTTTCTAGAGTCTCTAATAAGGCGGGAAACGTGAGTGGGCTCAGAAAAAAAGAACCGTGTTTCCTACACACATGGACCATACCTAGTTCAACTCTGCTTCTGAAACTGATACGAACCACTGGTCCTCTAACATCCAATGCTTTTCAGTTAAGAGCGAGAAACGTGTGAGCCTCCATTACGATGTAGCTTCGTTTGAGCTGAAAGTGAGTTCTTATACCCGAAATGAAGTCATGATTGTAAAAGACACAGTGCCTGGCATTTAACTCCGTTTCTGAAGGGAAACACACAGCACAGTTCTCATCCATGAAACACACTCTGCTTTAGAGCAAGAAGCACGCTCTTGCGTTCTAGAGTATCTAATAAGGCGGGAAACGTGAGTGTGCTCAGAACAATAGATCCATGTTTCCTACACACACGGACCATATCTAGTTCAACTCTGCTTCTGAAACTGCTACAAACCACAGGTTCTCTAACATCCAATGCTTTTCAGTTAAGAGCGAGAAACGTGTGAGCTTCCTGAACGATGTAGCTTTGTTTGAGCTGAAAAGTGACAGCGTTTACCTGAAACGAAGTCTTGTTTGTAGGAAGACACAGAGCCTGGCATTTAACTCCGTTTCTGAAGGGAAACACACAGCACAGTGCTCATCCATGAATCACACTCTGTTTAGAGCAAGATGCACGCTCTTGCTTTCTAGAGTCTCGAATAAGGCGGGAAACGTGAGTGTGCTCAGAACAAAAGAACCTTGTTTCCTACACACACGGACCATATCTAGTTCAACTCTGCTTCAGAAACTGATACAAACCACTGGTCCTCTAACATCCAATGCTTTTGAGTTAAGAGCGAGAAACGTGTGAGCTTCGTGAACGATGTAGCTTCATTTGAGAGGATAGTGAGTGCGTTTACCCAAAACGAAGTCTTGATTGTAAAAGACAAAGAACCTGGCATTTAACTCCGTTTCTGATGGGTTACACACAGCACAGTTCTCATCCATGAAACACACTCTGCTGTAGAGCAAGAAGCATGCTCTTGCTTTCTGGAGTCTATAATAAGGCAGGAAACGTGAGTGGGCTCGGAACAAACGATCCATGTTTCCTACACACACGGACCATATCTAGTTCAACTCTGCTTCTGAAACTGATACAAACCACAGTTCCTCTAACATCCAATGCTTTTCAAATAAGAGCAAGAAACGTGTGAGCTTCATGAACGATGTAGCTTTGTTTGAGCTGAAAAGTGAGTTTGTTTACCTGAAAAAAAGTCTTGATGTAGGAAGACACAGAGCCTGGCATTGATCTCCGTATCTGAAGGGAAACACACAGCACAGTTCTCATCCATGAAACACACTCTGTTTAGAGCAAGATGCACGCTCTTGCTTTCTAGAGTCTCTAATAAGGCGGGAAACGAGAGTGGGCTCAGAACAAAAAAACCGTGTTTCCTACACACACGGACCATACCTAGTTCAACTCTGCTTCTGAAACTGATACAAACCACTGGTCCTCTAACATCCAATGCTTTTCAGTTAAGAGCGAGAAACGTGTGAGCTTCGTGAACGATGTAGCTTCGTTTGAGCTGAAAGTGAGTTCTTATACCGGAAACGAAGTCTTGATTGTAAAAGAAACAGTGCCTGGCATTTAACTCCGTTTCTGAAGGGAAACACACAGCACAGTTCTCATCCATGAAACACACTCTGCTTTAGAGCAGGAAGCACGCTCTTGCTTTCTAGAGGCTCTAATAAGTCGGGAAACGTGAGTGTGCTCAGAACAATAGATCCATGTTTCCTACACACACGGACCATATCTAGTTCAACCCTGCTTCTGAAACTGCTACAAACCACAGGTCCTCTAACATCCAATGCTTTTCAGTTAAGAGCGAGAAACGTGTGAGCTTCCTGAACGATGTAGCTTTGTTTGAGCTGAAAAGTGACAGCGTTTACCTGAAACGAAGTCTTGTTTGTAGGAAGACACAGAGCCTGGCATTTAACTCCGTTTCTGAAGGGAAACACACAGCACAGTGCTCATCCATGAAACACACTCTGCTTTAGAGCCAGAAGCACGCTCTTGCTTTCTAGAGTCTCGAATAAGGCGGGAAACGTGAGTGTGCTCAGAACAAAAGAACCGTGTTTATTACACACACGGACCATATCTAGTTCAACTCTGCTACAGAAACTGATACAAACCACAGGGCCTCTAACATCCAATGCTTTTCAGTTAAGAGCGAGAAACGTGTGAGCTTCGTGAACGATGTAGCTTCATTTGAGATGATAGTGAGTGTGTTTAACCGAAACGAAGCCTTGATTGTAAAAGACAAAAAATCTGACATTTAACTCCGTTTCTGAAGGGAAACACACAGCACAGTTCTCATCCATGAAACACACTCTGCTTTAGAGCAAGAAGCAGGCTCTTGCTTTCTATAGTCTCTATTAAGGAGGGAAACGTGAGTGTACTCAGAACAAAAGAACCGTGTTTCCTACACACACGGACCATATCTAGTTCAACTCTGCTTCTGAAACTGATACAAACCACAGGGCCTCTAACATCCAATGCTTTTCAGTTAAGAGCGAGAAACGTGTGAGCTTCCAGAACGATATAGCTTCCTTTGAGCTGAAAAGTGTGTGCGTTTACCTGAAATGAAGTCTGGCTTGTTGAAGACACAGACACTGGCACGTAACTCTGTTTTTGAACGGAAACACACAGCACAGTTCTCATCCATGAAACACACTCTGCTTTAGAGCAAGAAGCACGCTACTGCTTTCTAGATTCTCTAATAAGGCGGGAAACATGACTGAGCTGAGAAAAAAAGAACCGTGTTTCCTACACACACGCACCATATCTAGTTCAACTCTGCTTATGAAACTGATACAAACCACAGGTCCTCTATCATCCAATGCTTTTGAGTTAAGAGCGAGAAACGTGTGAGCTTCGTGAACGATGTAGCTTCCTTTGAGCAGAAAAGTGAGTGCGTTTACCTGAAACGAAGTCTTGCTTGTAGGAAGACACAGAGCCTGGCATTTAACTCCATTTGAAGGGAAATACAGAGCAAAGTTCGCATCCATGAAACACACTCTGCTTTAGAGCAAGAAGCATGCTCTTGCTTTCTAGAGTCTATAATAAGGCGGGAAACGTGAGTGGGCTCAGAACAATAGATCCATGTTTCCTACACACAGGGACCATATCTAGTTCAACTCTGCTTCTGAAACTGATACAAACCACAGTTACTCTAACATCCAATGCTTTTCAAATAAGAGCAAGAAACGTGTGAGCTTCATGAACGATGTAGCTTCGTTTGAGCTGAAAAGTGAGGGCGTTTACCTGAAAAGAAGTCTTGCTTGTAGGAAGACACAGAGCCTGGCATTGATCTCCGTATCTGAAGGGAAACACAAAGCACAGTTCTCAGCCATGAAACACACTCTGTTTAGAGCAAGCTGCACGCTCTTGCTTTCTAGAGTCTCTAATAAGGCGGGAAACGTGAGTGGGCTCAGAAAAAAAGAACCGTGTTTCCTACACACATGGACCATACCTAGTTCAACTCTGCTTCTGAAACTGATACGAACCACTGGTCCTCTAACATCCAATGCTTTTCAGTTAAGAGCGAGAAACGTGTGAGCCTCCATTACGATGTAGCTTCGTTTGAGCTGAAAGTGAGTTCTTATACCCGAAATGAAGTCATGATTGTAAAAGACACAGTGCCTGGCATTTAACTCCGTTTCTGAAGGGAAACACACAGCACAGTTCTCATCCATGAAACACACTCTGCTTTAGAGCAAGAAGCACGCTCTTGCGTTCTAGAGTATCTAATAAGGCGGGAAACGTGAGTGGGCTCAGAACAATAGATCCATGTTTCCTACACACACGGACCATATCTAGTTCAACTCTGCTTCTGAAACTGCTACAAACCACAGGTTCTCTAACATCCAATGCTTTTCAGTTAAGAGCGAGAAACGTGTGAGCTTCCTGAACGATGTAGCTTTGTTTGAGCTGAAAAGTGACAGCGTTTACCTGAAACGAAGTCTTGTTTGTAGGAAGACACAGAGCCTGGCATTTAACTCCGTTTCTGAAGGGAAACACACAGCACAGTGCTCATCCATGAATCACACTCTGTTTAGAGCAAGATGCACGCTCTTGCTTTCTAGAGTCTCGAATAAGGCGGGAAACGTGAGTGTGCTCAGAACAAAGAACCTTGTTTCCTACACACACGGACCATATCGAGTTCAACTCTGCTTGAGAAACTGATACAAACCACAGGGCCTCTAACATCCAATGCTTTTCAGTTAAGAGCGAGAAACGTGTGAGCCTCGTGAACGATGTAGCTTCGTTTGAGCTGAAAGTGAGTTCTTATACCCGAAACGAAGTCTTGATTGTAAAAGACACAGTGCCTGGCATTTAACACCGTTACTGAAGTGAAACACACAGCACATTTCTCATCCATGAAACACACTCTGCTTTAGAGCAAGAAGCACGCTCTGGCTTTCTAGAATATATAATAAGGCGGGAAACCTGAGTGTGCTCAGAACAATAGATCCATGTTTCCTACACAAACGGATCATATCTACTTCAACTCTGCTTCTGAAACTGCTACAAACCACAGGTTCTCTAACATCCAATGCTTTTCAGTTAAGAGCGAGAAACGTGTGAGCATCCTGAACGATGTAGCTTTGTTTGAGCTGAAAAGTGACAGCGTTTACCTGAACCGAAGTCTTGTTTGTAGGAAGACACAGAGCCAGGCATTTAACTACGTTTCTGAAGGGAAACACAGAGCACAGTGCTCATCCATGAAACACACTAAGCTTTAGAGCCAGAAGCACGCTCTTGCTTTCTAGAGTCTCGAATAAGGCGGGAAACGTGAGTGTGCTCAGAACAAAAGAACCTTGTTTCCTACACACACGGACCATATCTAGTTCAACTCTGCTTCAGAAACTGATACAAACCACTGGTCCTCTAACATCCAATGCTTTTGAGTTAAGAGCGAGAAACGTGTGAGCTTCGTGAACGATGTAGCTTCATTTGAGAGGATAGTGAGTGCGTTTACCCAAAACGAAGTCTTGATTGTAAAAGACAAAGAACCTGGCATTTAACTCCGTTTCTGATGGGTTACACACAGCACAGTTCTCATCCATGAAACACACTCTGCTGTAGAGCAAGAAGCATGCTCTTGCTTTCTAGAGTCTATAATAAGGCAGGAAACGTGAGTGGGCTCGGAACAAACGATCCATGTTTCCTACACACACGGACCATATCTAGTTCAACTCTGCTTCTGAAACTGATACAAACCACAGTTCCTCTAACATCCAATGCTTTTCAAATAAGAGCAAGAAACGTGTGAGCTTCATGAACGATGTAGCTTTGTTTGAGCTGAAAAGTGAGTTTGTTTACCTGAAAAAAAGTCTTGATGTAGGAAGACACAGAGCCTGGCATTGATCTCCGTATCTGAAGGGAAACACACAGCACAGTTCTCATCCATGAAACACACTCTGTTTAGAGCAAGATGCACGCTCTTGCTTTCTAGAGTCTCTAATAAGGCGGGAAACGAGAGTGGGCTCAGAACAAAAAAACCGTGTTTCCTACACACACGGACCATACCTAGTTCAACTCTGCTTCTGAAACTGATACAAACCACTGGTCCTCTAACATCCAATGCTTTTCAGTTAAGAGCGAGAAACGTGTGAGCTTCGTGAACGATGTAGCTTCGTTTGAGCTGAAAGTGAGTTCTTATACCGGAAACGAAGTCTTGATTGTAAAAGAAACAGTGCCTGGCATTTAACTCCGTTTCTGAAGGGAAACACACAGCACAGTTCTCATCCATGAAACACACTCTGCTTTAGAGCAGGAAGCACGCTCTTGCTTTCTAGAGGCTCTAATAAGTCGGGAAACGTGAGTGTGCTCAGAACAATAGATCCATGTTTCCTACACACACGGACCATATCTAGTTCAACCCTGCTTCTGAAACTGCTACAAACCACAGGTCCTCTAACATCCAATGCTTTTCAGTTAAGAGCGAGAAACGTGTGAGCTTCCTGAACGATGTAGCTTTGTTTGAGCTGAAAAGTGACAGCGTTTACCTGAAACGAAGTCTTGTTTGTAGGAAGACACAGAGCCTGGCATTTAACTCCGTTTCTGAAGGGAAACACACAGCACAGTGCTCATCCATGAAACACACTCTGCTTTAGAGCCAGAAGCACGCTCTTGCTTTCTAGAGTCTCGAATAAGGCGGGAAACGTGAGTGTGCTCAGAACAAAAGAACCGTGTTTATTACACACACGGACCATATCTAGTTCAACTCTGCTACAGAAACTGATACAAACCACAGGGCCTCTAACATCCAATGCTTTTCAGTTAAGAGCGAGAAACGTGTGAGCTTCGTGAACGATGTAGCTTCATTTGAGATGATAGTGAGTGTGTTTAACCGAAACGAAGCCTTGATTGTAAAAGACAAAAAATCTGACATTTAACTCCGTTTCTGAAGGGAAACACACAGCATAGTGCTCATCCATGAAACACACTCTGCTTTAGAGCCAGAAGCACGCTCTTGCTTTCTAGAGTCTCGAATAAGGCGGGAAACGTGAGTGTGCTCAGAACAAAAGAACCGTGTTTCCTACACACACGGACCATATCTAGTTCAACTCTGCTTCTGAAACTGATACAAACCACAGGTCCTCTATCATCCAATGCTTTTGAGTTAAGAGCGAGAAACGTGTGAGCTTCATGAACGATGTAGCTTCGTTTGAGCTGAAAAGTGAGGGCGTTTACCTGAAAAGAAGTCTTGCTTGTAGGAAGACACAGAGCCTGGCATTGATCTCCGTATCTGAAGGGAAACACACAGCTCAGTTCTCATCCATGAAACACACTATGTTTAGAGCAAGATGCACGCTCTTGCTTTCTAGAGTCTCTAATAAGGCGGGAAACGAGAGTGGGCTCAGAACAAAAGAACCGTGTTTCCTACACACACGGACCATACCTAGTTCAACTCTGCTTCTGAAACTGATACAAACCACTGGTCCTCTAACATCCAATGCTTTTCAGTTAAGAGCGAGAAACGTGTGAGCTTCCTGAACGATGTAGCTTCGTTTGAGCTGAAAGTGAGTTCTTATACCTGAAACGAAGTCTTGATTGTAAAAGACACAGTGCCTGGCATTTAACTCCGTTTCTGAAGGGAAACACACAGCACAGTTCTCATCCATGAAACACACTCTGCTGTAGAGCAAGAAGCATGCCCTTGCTTTCTAGAGTCTATAATAAGGCAGGAAACGTGAGTGGGCTCCAAACAAACGATCCATGTTTCCTACACACACGGACCATATCTAGTTCAACTCTGCTTCTGAAACTGATACAAACCACAGTTCCTGTAACATCCAATGCTTTTCAGTTAAGAGCGAGAAACGTGTGAGCTTCGTGAACGATGTAGCTTCATTTGAGATGATAGTGAGTGTGTTTAACCGAAACGAAGTCTTCATTGTAAAAGACAAAAAATCTGACATTTAACTCCGTTTCTGAAGGGAAACACACAGCACAGTTCTCATCCATGAAACACACTCTGCTGTAGAGCAAGAAGCATGCTCTTGCTTTCTAGAGTCTATAATAAGGCGGGAAACGTGAGTGGGCTCAGAACAAACGATTCTTGTTTCCTACACACACGGACCATATCTAGTTCAACTCTGCTTCAGAAACTGATACAAACCACAGGGCCTCTAACATCCAATGCTTTTCAGTTAAGAGCGAGAAACGTGTGAGCTTCTTGAATGATGTAGCTTCGTTTGAGCTGAAAGTGAGTTCTTCTACCCGAAACGAATTCTTGATTGTAAAAGACACAGTGCCTGGCATTTAACTCCGTTTCTGAAGGGAAACACACAGCACAGTGCTTATCCATGAAACACACTCTGCTTTAGAGCCAGAAGCATGCTCATGCTTTCTAGAGTCTCGAATAAGGCGGAAAACGTGATTGTGCTCAGAACATAAGAACCGTGTTTCCTACACACATTGACCATATCTAGTTCAACTCTGCTTCTGAAACTGATACAAACCACAGTTCCTCTAACATCCAATGCTTTTCAAATAAGAGCAAGAAACGTGTGAGCTTCATGAACGATGTAGCTTCGTTTGAGCTGAAAAGTGAGGGCGTTTACCTAAAAAGAAGTCTTGCTTGTAGGAAGACACAGAGCCTGGCATTGATCTCCATATCTGAAGGGAAACACACTGCACAGTTCTCATCCATGAAACACACTCTGTTTAGAGCAAGATGCACGCTCTTGCTTTCTAGAGTCTAATAAGGCAGAAAACGTGAGTGTGCTCAGAACAAAAGAACCGTGTTTCCTACACACATTGACCATATCTAGTTCAACTCTGCTTCTGAAACTGATACAAACCACAGTTCCTCTAACATCCAATGCTTTTCAAATAAGAGCAAGAAACGTGTGAGCTTCATGAACGATGTAGCTTCGTTTGAGCTGAAAGTGAGTTCTTATACCCGAAACGAAGTCTTGATTGTAAAAGACACAGTGCCTGGCATTTAACTCCGTTTCTGAAGGGAAAGACACAGCACAGTTCTCATCCATGAAACACACTCTGCTTTAGTGCAAGACGCACGCTCTTGCTTTCTAGAGTCTCTAATAAGGCGGGAAACGTGAGTGTGCTCAGAACAATAGATCCATGTTTCCTTCACACACCGACCATATCTAGTTCAACTCTGCTTCTGAAACTGCTACAAACCACAGGTCCTCTAACATCCAGTGCTTTTCAGTTAAGAGCGAGAAACGTGTGAGCTTCCTGAACGATGTAGCTTTGTTTGAGCTGAAAAGTGACAGCGATTACCTGAAACGAAGTCTTGTTTGTAGGAAGACACACAGCCTGGCATTTAACTCCGTTTCTGAAGGGAAACACACAACACAGTGCTCATCCATGAAACACACTCTGCTTTAGAGCCAAAAGCACGCTCTTGCTTTCTAGAGTCTCGAATAAGGCGGGAAACGTAAGCGTGATCAGAACAAAAGAACCGTGTTTCCTACACACACGGACCATATCTAGTTCAACTCTGCTTCAGAAACTGATACAAACCACTGGTCCTCTAACATCCAATGCTTTTCAGTTAAGAGCGAGAAACGTGTGAGCTTCGTGAAAGATGTAGCTTCGTTTGAGCTGAAAGTGAGTTCTTATACCCGAAAAGAAGTCTTGATTGTAAAAGACAAAGAACCTGGCATTTAACTCCGTTTCTGAAGGAAAACACACAGCACAGTTCTCATCCATGGAACACACTCTGCTGTAGAGCAAGAAGCATGCTCTTGCTTTCTAGAGTCTATAATAAGGAGGGAAACGTGAGAGGGCTCAGAACAAACGATCCATGTTTCCTACACACACAGACCATATCTAGTTCAACTCTGCTTCTGAAACTGATACAAACCACAGTTCCTCTAACATCCAATGCTTTACAAATAAGAGCAAGAAACGTGTGAGCTTAATGAACGATGTAGCTTCGTTTGAGCTGAAAAGTGTGGGCGTTTACCTGAAAAGAAGTCTTGCTTGTAGGAAGACACAGAGCCTGGCATTGATCTCCGTATCTGAAGGGAAACACAAAGCACAGTTCTCATCCATGAAACACACTCTGTTTAGAGCAAGATGCACGCTCTTGCTTTCTAGAGTCTCTAATAAGGCGGGAAACGTGAGTGGGCTCAGAACAAAAGAACCGTGTTTCCTACACACACGGACCATACCTAGTTCAACTCTGCTTCTGAAACTGATACAAACCACTGGTCCTCTAACATCCAATGCTTTTCAGTTAAGAGCGAGAAACGTGTGAGCCTCGTGAACGATGTAGCTTCGTTTGAGCTGAAAGTGAGTTCTTATACCCGAAACGAAGTCTTGATTGTAAAAGACACAGTGCCTGGCATTTAACTCCGTTTCTGAAGGGAAACACACAGCACAGTTCTCATCCATGAAACACACTCTGCTTTAGAGCAAGAAGCACGCTACTGCTTTCTAGATTCTCTAATAAGGCGGGAAACATGATTGAGCTGAGAAAAAAAGAACCGTGTTTCCTACACACACGGACCATATCTAGTTCAACTCTGCTTCTGAAACTGATACAAACCACAGGTCCTCTATTATCCAATGCTTTTGAGTTAAGAGCGAGAAACGTGTGAGCTTCGTGAATGATGTAGCTTCCTTTGAGCAGAAAAGTGAGTGCGTTTACCTGAAACGAAGTCTTGCTTGTAGGAAGACACAGAGCCTGGCATTTAACTCCATTTCTGAAGGGAAATACAGAGCAAAGTTCTCATCCATGAAACACACTCTGCTTTAGAGCAAGAAGCATGCTCTTGCTTTCTAGAGTCTCTAATAAGGCGGGAAACGTGAGTGTGCTAAGAACAAAAGAACCGGGTTTCCTACACACATTGACCATATCTAGTTCAACTCTGCTTCTGAAACTGATACAAACCACAGTTCCTCTAACATCCAATGCTTTTCAAATAAAAGCAAGAAACGTGTGAGCTTCATGAACGATGTAGCTTCGTTTGAGCTGAAAAGTGAGGGCGTTTACCTGAAAAGAAGTCTTGCTTGTAGGAAGACACAGAGCATGGCATTTAACTCCGTTTCTAAAGGGAAACACACAGCACAGTGCTCTTCCATGAAACACACTCTGCTTTAGAGCCAGAAGCACGCTCTTGCTTTCTAGAGTCTCGAATAAGGCGGGAAACGTGAGTGTGCTCAGAACAAAAGAACCGTGTTTCCTACACACACGGACCATATCTAGTTCAACTCTGCTTCTGAAACTGATACAAGACACAGGGCCTCTAACATCCAATGCTTTTCAGTTAAGAGCGAGAAACATGTGAGCTTCGTGAACGATGTAGCTTCATTTGAGATGATAGTGAGTGCGTTTACCCGAAACGAAGTCTTGATTGTAAAAGAAAAAGAACCTGGCATTTAACTCCGTTTCTGAAGGGAAACACACAGCACAGTTCTCATCCAAGAAACACACTCTGTTTAGAGCAAGATGCACGCTCTTGCTTTCTAGAGTCTCGAATAAGGCGGAAAACGTGAGTGTGCTCAGAACAAAAGAACCGTGTTTCCTACACACATTGACCATATCTAGTTCAACTCTGCTTCTGAAACTGATACAAACCACAGGGCCTCTAACATCCAATGCTTTTCAGTTAAGAGCGAAAAACGTGAGAGCTTCGTGAACTATGTAGCTTCGTTTGAGATGATAGTGAGTGCGTTTACCCGAAACGAAGTCTTGATTGTAAAAGACAAAGAACCTGGCATTTAACTCCGTTTCTGAAGGGAAACACACAGCACAGATCTCATCCATGGAACACACTCTGCTGTAGAGCAAGAAGCATGCTCTTGCTTTCTAGAGTCTATAATAAGGAGGGAAACGTGAGAGGGCTCAGAACAAACGATCCATGTTTCCTACACACACGGACCATATCTAGTTCAACTCTGCTTCTGAAACTGATACAAACCACAGTTCCTCTAACATCCAATGCTTTACAAATAAGAGCAAGAAACGTGTGAGCTTCATGAACGATGTAGCTTCGTTTGAGCTGAAAAGTGTGGGCTTTTACCTGAAAAGAAGTCTTGCTTGTAGGAAGACACAGAGCCTGGCATTGATCTCCGTATCTGAAGGGAAACACAAAGCACAGTTCTCATCCATGAAACACGCTCTGTTTAGAGCAAGATGCACGCTCTTGCTTGCTAGAGTCTCGAATAAGGCGGAAAACGTGAGTGTGCTCAGAACAAAAGAACCGTGTTTCCTACACACATTGACCATATCTAGTACAACTCTGCTTCTGAAACTGCTACAAACCACAGGTCCTCTAACATCCAATGCTTTTCAGTTAAGAGCGAGAAACGTGTGAGCCTCGTGAACGATGTAGCTTCGTTTGAGCTGAAAGTAAGTTCTTATACCCGAAACGAAGTCTTGATTGTAAAAGACACAGTGCCTGGCATTTAACTCCGTTTCTGAAGGGAAACACACAGCACAGTTCTCATCCATGAAACACACTCTGCTTTAGAGCAAGAAGCATGCTCTTGCTTTCTAGAGTCTCTAATAAGGCGGGAAACGTGAGTGTGCTAAGAACAAAAGAACCGGGTTTCCTACACACATTGACCATATCTAGTTCAACTCTGCTTCTGAAACTGATACAAACCACAGTTCCTGTAACATCCAATGCTTTTCAGTTAAGAGCGAGAAACGTGTGAGCTTCGTGAACGATGTAGCTTCATTTGAGATGATAGTGAGTGTGTTTAACCGAAACGAAGTCTTCATTGTAAAAGACAAAAAATCTGACATTTAACTCCGTTTCTGAAGGGAAACACACAGCACAGTTCTCATCCATGAAACACACTCTGCTTTAGAGCAAGAAGCATGCTCTTGCTTGCTAGAGTCTCTAATAAGGCGGGAAACGTGAGTGTGCTCAGAACAAAAGAACCGTGTTTCCTACACACATTGACCATATCTAGTTCAACTCTGCTTCTGAAACTGATACAAACCACAGGGCCTCTAACATCCAATGGCTTTTGAGTTAAGAGCGAAAAACGTGAGAGTTTCGTGAACTATGTAGCTTCGTGTGAGATGATAGTGAGTGCGTTTACCCGAAACGAAGTCTTGATTGTAAAAGACAAAGAACCTGGCATTTAACTCCGTTTCTGAAGGGAAACACACAGCACAGTTCTCATCCATGAAACACACTCTGCTGTAGAGCAAGAAGCATGCTCTTGCTTTCTAGAGTCTATAATAAGACAGGAAACGTGAGTATGCTCAGAACAAACGATCCATGTTTCCTACACACACGGACGATATCTAGTTCAACTCTGCTTCTGAAACTGATACAAACCACAGTTCCTCTAACATCCAATGCTTTTCAAATAAGAGCAAGAAACGTGTGAGCTTCATGAACGATGTAGCTTCGTTTGAGCTGAAAGTGAGTTCTTATACCCGAAACGAAGTCTTGATTGTAAAAGACACAGTGCCTGGCATTTAACTCCGTTTCTGAAGGGAAAGACACAGCACAGTTCTCATCCATGAAACACACTCTGCTTTAGTGCAAGACGCACGCTCTTGCTTTCTAGAGTCTCTAATAAGGCGGGAAACGTGAGTGTGCTCAGAACAATAGATCCATGTTTCCTTCACACACCGACCATATCTAGTTCAACTCTGCTTCTGAAACTGCTACAAACCACAGGTCCTCTAACATCCAATGCTTTTCAGTTAAGAGCGAGAAACGTGTGAGCTTCCTGAACGATGTAGCTTTGTTTGAGCTGAAAAGTGACAGCGATTACCTGAAACGAAGTCTTGTTTGTAGGAAGACACACAGCCTGGCATTTAACCCCGTTTCTGAAGGGAAACACACAACACAGTGCTCATCCATGAAACACACTCTGCTTTAGAGCCAAAAGCACGCTCTTGCTTTCTAGAGTCTCGAATAAGGCGGGAAACGTAAGCGTGATCAGAACAAAAGAACCGTGTTTCCTACACACACGGACCATATCTAGTTCAACTCTGCTTCAGAAACTGATACAAACCACTGGTCCTCTAACATCCAATGCTTTTCAGTTAAGAGCGAGAAACGTGTGAGCTTCGTGAAAGATGTAGCTTCGTTTGAGCTGAAAGTGAGTTCTTATACCCGAAAAGAAGTCTTGATTGTAAAAGACAAAGAACCTGGCATTTAACTCCGTTTCTGAAGGGAAACACACAGCACAGTTCTCATCCATGGAACACACTCTGCTGTAGAGCAAGAAGCATGCTCTTGCTTTCTAGAGTCTATAATAAGGAGGGAAACGTGAGAGGGCTCAGAACAAACGATCCATGTTTCCTACACACACAGACCATATCTAGTTCAACTCTGCTTCTGAAACTGATACAAACCACAGTTCCTCTAACATCCAATGCTTTACAAATAAGAGCAAGAAACGTGTGAGCTTAATGAACGATGTAGCTTCGTTTGAGCTGAAAAGTGTGGGCGTTTACCTGAAAAGAAGTCTTGCTTGTAGGAAGACACAGAGCCTGGCATTGATCTCCGTATCTGAAGGGAAACACAAAGCACAGTTCTCATCCATGAAACACACTCTGTTTAGAGCAAGATGCACGCTCTTGCTTTCTAGAGTCTCTAATAAGGCGGGAAACGTGAGTGGGCTCAGAACAAAAGAACCGTGTTTCCTACACACACGGACCATACCTAGTTCAACTCTGCTTCTGAAACTGATACAAACCACTGGTCCTCTAACATCCAATGCTTTTCAGTTAAGAGCGAGAAACGTGTGAGCCTCGTGAACGATGTAGCTTCGTTTGAGCTGAAAGTGAGTTCTTATACCCGAAACGAAGTCTTGATTGTAAAAGACACAGTGCCTGGCATTTAACTCCGTTTCTGAAGGGAAACACACAGCACAGTTCTCATCCATGAAACACACTCTGCTTTAGAGCAAGAAGCACGCTACTGCTTTCTAGATTCTCTAATAAGGCGGGAAACATGATTGAGCTGAGAAAAAAAGAACCGTGTTTCCTACACACACGGACCATATCTAGTTCAACTCTGCTTCTGAAACTGATACAAACCACAGGTCCTCTATTATCCAATGCTTTTGAGTTAAGAGCGAGAAACGTGTGAGCTTCGTGAATGATGTAGCTTCCTTTGAGCAGAAAAGTGAGTGCGTTTACCTGAAACGAAGTCTTGCTTGTAGGAAGACACAGAGCCTGGCATTTAACTCCATTTCTGAAGGGAAATACAGAGCAAAGTTCTCATCCATGAAACACACTCTGCTTTAGAGCAAGAAGCATGCTCTTGCTTTCTAGAGTCTCTAATAAGGCGGGAAACGTGAGTGTGCTAAGAACAAAAGAACCGGGTTTCCTACACACATTGACCATATCTAGTTCAACTCTGCTTCTGAAACTGATACAAACCACAGTTCCTCTAACATCCAATGCTTTTCAAATAAAAGCAAGAAACGTGTGAGCTTCATGAACGATGTAGCTTCGTTTGAGCTGAAAAGTGAGGGCGTTTACCTGAAAAGAAGTCTTGCTTGTAGGAAGACACAGAGCATGGCATTTAACTCCGTTTCTAAAGGGAAACACACAGCACAGTGCTCTTCCATGAAACACACTCTGCTTTAGAGCCAGAAGCACGCTCTTGCTTTCTAGAGTCTCGAATAAGGCGGGAAACGTGAGTGTGCTCAGAACAAAAGAACCGTGTTTCCTACACACACGGACCATATCTAGTTCAACTCTGCTTCTGAAACTGATACAAGACACAGGGCCTCTAACATCCAATGCTTTTCAGTTAAGAGCGAGAAACATGTGAGCTTCGTGAACGATGTAGCTTCATTTGAGATGATAGTGAGTGCGTTTACCCGAAACGAAGTCTTGATTGTAAAAGAAAAAGAACCTGGCATTTAACTCCGTTTCTGAAGGGAAACACACAGCACAGTTCTCATCCAAGAAACACACTCTGTTTAGAGCAAGATGCACGCTCTTGCTTTCTAGAGTCTCGAATAAGGCGGAAAACGTGAGTGTGCTCAGAACAAAAGAACCGTGTTTCCTACACACATTGACCATATCTAGTTCAACTCTGCTTCTGAAACTGATACAAACCACAGGGCCTCTAACATCCAATGCTTTTCAGTTAAGAGCGAAAAACGTGAGAGCTTCGTGAACTATGTAGCTTCGTTTGAGATGATAGTGAGTGCGTTTACCCGAAACGAAGTCTTGATTGTAAAAGACAAAGAACCTGGCATTTAACTCCGTTTCTGAAGGGAAACACACAGCACAGATCTCATCCATGGAACACACTCTGCTGTAGAGCAAGAAGCATGCTCTTGCTTTCTAGAGTCTATAATAAGGAGGGAAACGTGAGAGGGCTCAGAACAAACGATCCATGTTTCCTACACACACGGACCATATCTAGTTCAACTCTGCTTCTGAAACTGATACAAACCACAGTTCCTCTAACATCCAATGCTTTACAAATAAGAGCAAGAAACGTGTGAGCTTCATGAACGATGTAGCTTCGTTTGAGCTGAAAAGTGTGGGCTTTTACCTGAAAAGAAGTCTTGCTTGTAGGAAGACACAGAGCCTGGCATTGATCTCCGTATCTGAAGGGAAACACAAAGCACAGTTCTCATCCATGAAACACGCTCTGTTTAGAGCAAGATGCACGCTCTTGCTTGCTAGAGTCTCGAATAAGGCGGAAAACGTGAGTGTGCTCAGAACAAAAGAACCGTGTTTCCTACACACATTGACCATATCTAGTACAACTCTGCTTCTGAAACTGCTACAAACCACAGGTCCTCTAACATCCAATGCTTTTCAGTTAAGAGCGAGAAACGTGTGAGCCTCGTGAACGATGTAGCTTCGTTTGAGCTGAAAGTAAGTTCTTATACCCGAAACGAAGTCTTGATTGTAAAAGACACAGTGCCTGGCATTTAACTCCGTTTCTGAAGGGAAACACACAGCACAGTTCTCATCCATGAAACACACTCTGCTTTAGAGCAAGAAGCATGCTCTTGCTTTCTAGAGTCTCTAATAAGGCGGGAAACGTGAGTGTGCTAAGAACAAAAGAACCGGGTTTCCTACACACATTGACCATATCTAGTTCAACTCTGCTTCTGAAACTGATACAAACCACAGTTCCTGTAACATCCAATGCTTTTCAGTTAAGAGCGAGAAACGTGTGAGCTTCGTGAACGATGTAGCTTCATTTGAGATGATAGTGAGTGTGTTTAACCGAAACGAAGTCTTCATTGTAAAAGACAAAAAATCTGACATTTAACTCCGTTTCTGAAGGGAAACACACAGCACAGTTCTCATCCATGAAACACACTCTGCTTTAGAGCAAGAAGCATGCTCTTGCTTGCTAGAGTCTCTAATAAGGCGGGAAACGTGAGTGTGCTCAGAACAAAAGAACCGTGTTTCCTACACACATTGACCATATCTAGTTCAACTCTGCTTCTGAAACTGATACAAACCACAGGGCCTCTAACATCCAATGGCTTTTGAGTTAAGAGCGAAAAACGTGAGAGTTTCGTGAACTATGTAGCTTCGTGTGAGATGATAGTGAGTGCGTTTACCCGAAACGAAGTCTTGATTGTAAAAGACAAAGAACCTGGCATTTAACTCCGTTTCTGAAGGGAAACACACAGCACAGTTCTCATCCATGAAACACACTCTGCTGTAGAGCAAGAAGCATGCTCTTGCTTTCTAGAGTCTATAATAAGACAGGAAACGTGAGTATGCTCAGAACAAACGATCCATGTTTCCTACACACACGGACGATATCTAGTTCAACTCTGCTTCTGAAACTGATACAAACCACAGTTCCTCTAACATCCAATGCTTTTCAAATAAGAGCAAGAAACGTGTGAGCTTCATGAACGATGTAGCTTCGTTTGAGCTGAAAGTGAGTTCTTATACCCGAAACGAAGTCTTGATTGTAAAAGACACAGTGCCTGGCATTTAACTCCGTTTCTGAAGGGAAAGACACAGCACAGTTCTCATCCATGAAACACACTCTGCTTTAGTGCAAGACGCACGCTCTTGCTTTCTAGAGTCTCTAATAAGGCGGGAAACGTGAGTGTGCTCAGAACAATAGATCCATGTTTCCTTCACACACCGACCATATCTAGTTCAACTCTGCTTCTGAAACTGCTACAAACCACAGGTCCTCTAACATCCAATGCTTTTCAGTTAAGAGCGAGAAACGTGTGAGCTTCCTGAACGATGTAGCTTTGTTTGAGCTGAAAAGTGACAGCGATTACCTGAAACGAAGTCTTGTTTGTAGGAAGACACACAGCCTGGCATTTAACCCCGTTTCTGAAGGGAAACACACAACACAGTGCTCATCCATGAAACACACTCTGCTTTAGAGCCAAAAGCACGCTCTTGCTTTCTAGAGTCTCGAATAAGGCGGGAAACGTAAGCGTGATCAGAACAAAAGAACCGTGTTTCCTACACACACGGACCATATCTAGTTCAACTCTGCTTCAGAAACTGATACAAACCACTGGTCCTCTAACATCCAATGCTTTTCAGTTAAGAGCGAGAAACGTGTGAGCTTCGTGAAAGATGTAGCTTCGTTTGAGCTGAAAGTGAGTTCTTATACCCGAAAAGAAGTCTTGATTGTAAAAGACAAAGAACCTGGCATTTAACTCCGTTTCTGAAGGGAAACACACAGCACAGTTCTCATCCATGGAACACACTCTGCTGTAGAGCAAGAAGCATGCTCTTGCTTTCTAGAGTCTATAATAAGGAGGGAAACGTGAGAGGGCTCAGAACAAACGATCCATGTTTCCTACACACACAGACCATATCTAGTTCAACTCTGCTTCTGAAACTGATACAAACCACAGTTCCTCTAACATCCAATGCTTTACAAATAAGAGCAAGAAACGTGTGAGCTTAATGAACGATGTAGCTTCGTTTGAGCTGAAAAGTGTGGGCGTTTACCTGAAAAGAAGTCTTGCTTGTAGGAAGACACAGAGCCTGGCATTGATCTCCGTATCTGAAGGGAAACACAAAGCACAGTTCTCATCCATGAAACACACTCTGTTTAGAGCAAGATGCACGCTCTTGCTTTCTAGAGTCTCTAATAAGGCGGGAAACGTGAGTGGGCTCAGAACAAAAGAACCGTGTTTCCTACACACACGGACCATACCTAGTTCAACTCTGCTTCTGAAACTGATACAAACCACTGGTCCTCTAACATCCAATGCTTTTCAGTTAAGAGCGAGAAACGTGTGAGCCTCGTGAACGATGTAGCTTCGTTTGAGCTGAAAGTGAGTTCTTATACCCGAAACGAAGTCTTGATTGTAAAAGACACAGTGCCTGGCATTTAACTCCGTTTCTGAAGGGAAACACACAGCACAGTTCTCATCCATGAAACACACTCTGCTTTAGAGCAAGAAGCACGCTACTGCTTTCTAGATTCTCTAATAAGGCGGGAAACATGATTGAGCTGAGAAAATAGAACCGTGTTTCCTACACACACGGACCATATCTAGTTCAACTCTGCTTCTGAAACTGATACAAACCACAGGTCCTCTATTATCCAATGCTTTTGAGTTAAGAGCGAGAAACGTGTGAGCTTCGTGAATGATGTAGCTTCCTTTGAGCAGAAAAGTGAGTGCGTTTACCTGAAACGAAGTCTTGCTTGTAGGAAGACACAGAGCCTGGCATTTAACTCCATTTCTGAAGGGAAATACAGAGCAAAGTTCTCATCCATGAAACACACTCTGCTTTAGAGCAAGAAGCATGCTCTTGCTTTCTAGAGTCTCTAATAAGGCGGGAAACGTGAGTGTGCTAAGAACAAAAGAACCGGGTTTCCTACACACATTGACCATATCTAGTTCAACTCTGCTTCTGAAACTGATACAAACCACAGTTCCTCTAACATCCAATGCTTTTCAAATAAAAGCAAGAAACGTGTGAGCTTCATGAACGATGTAGCTTCGTTTGAGCTGAAAAGTGAGGGCGTTTACCTGAAAAGAAGTCTTGCTTGTAGGAAGACACAGAGCATGGCATTTAACTCCGTTTCTAAAGGGAAACACACAGCACAGTGCTCTTCCATGAAACACACTCTGCTTTAGAGCCAGAAGCACGCTCTTGCTTTCTAGAGTCTCGAATAAGGCGGGAAACGTGAGTGTGCTCAGAACAAAAGAACCGTGTTTCCTACACACACGGACCATATCTAGTTCAACTCTGCTTCTGAAACTGATACAAGACACAGGGCCTCTAACATCCAATGCTTTTCAGTTAAGAGCGAGAAACATGTGAGCTTCGTGAACGATGTAGCTTCATTTGAGATGATAGTGAGTGCGTTTACCCGAAACGAAGTCTTGATTGTAAAAGAAAAAGAACCTGGCATTTAACTCCGTTTCTGAAGGGAAACACACAGCACAGTTCTCATCCAAGAAACACACTCTGTTTAGAGCAAGATGCACGCTCTTGCTTTCTAGAGTCTCGAATAAGGCGGAAAACGTGAGTGTGCTCAGAACAAAAGAACCGTGTTTCCTACACACATTGACCATATCTAGTTCAACTCTGCTTCTGAAACTGATACAAACCACAGGGCCTCTAACATCCAATGCTTTTCAGTTAAGAGCGAAAAACGTGAGAGCTTCGTGAACTATGTAGCTTCGTTTGAGATGATAGTGAGTGCGTTTACCCGAAACGAAGTCTTGATTGTAAAAGACAAAGAACCTGGCATTTAACTCCGTTTCTGAAGGGAAACACACAGCACAGATCTCATCCATGGAACACACTCTGCTGTAGAGCAAGAAGCATGCTCTTGCTTTCTAGAGTCTATAATAAGGAGGGAAACGTGAGAGGGCTCAGAACAAACGATCCATGTTTCCTACACACACGGACCATATCTAGTTCAACTCTGCTTCTGAAACTGATACAAACCACAGTTCCTCTAACATCCAATGCTTTACAAATAAGAGCAAGAAACGTGTGAGCTTCATGAACGATGTAGCTTCGTTTGAGCTGAAAAGTGTGGGCTTTTACCTGAAAAGAAGTCTTGCTTGTAGGAAGACACAGAGCCTGGCATTGATCTCCGTATCTGAAGGGAAACACAAAGCACAGTTCTCATCCATGAAACACGCTCTGTTTAGAGCAAGATGCACGCTCTTGCTTTCTAGAGTCTCTAATAAGGCGGGAAACGTGAGTGCACTCAGAACAAAAGAACCGTGTTTCCTACACACAAGGACCATACGTAGTTCAACTCTGCTTCTGAAACTGCTACAAACCACAGGTCCTCTAACATCCAATGCTTTTCAGTTAAGAGCGAGAAACGTGTGAGCCTCGTGAACGATGTAGCTTCGTTTGAGCTGAAAGTAAGTTCTTATACCCGAAACGAAGTCTTGATTGTAAAAGACACAGTGCCTGGCATTTAACTCCGTTTCTGAAGGGAAACACACAGCACAGTTCTCATCCATGAAACACACTCTGCTTTAGAGCAAGAAGCATGCTCTTGCTTTCTAGAGTCTCTAATAAGGCGGGAAACGTGAGTGTGCTAAGAACAAAAGAACCGGGTTTCCTACACACATTGACCATATCTAGTTCAACTCTGCTTCTGAAACTGATACAAACCACAGTTCCTCTAACATCCAATGCTTTTCAAATAAAAGCAAGAAACGTGTGAGCTTCATGAACGATGTAGCTTCATTTGAGCTGAAAAGTGTGGGCGTTTACCTGAAAAGAAGTCTTGCATGTAGGAAGACACAGAGCCTGGCATTTAACTTCGTTTCTAAAGGGAAACACACAGCACAGTGCTCTTCCATGAAACACACTCTGCTTTAGAGCCAGAAGCACGCTCTTGCTTTCTAGAGTCTCGAATAAGGCGTGAAACGTGAGTGTGCTCAGAACAAAAGAACCGTGTTTCCTACACACACGGACCATATCTAGTTCAACTCTGCTTCTGAAACTGATACAAGACACAGGGCCTCTAACATCCAATGCTTTTCAGTTAAGAGCGAGAAACATGTGAGCTTCGTGAACGATGTAGCTTCATTTGAGATGATAGTGAGTGCGTTTACCCGAAACGAAGTCTTGATTGTAAAAGAAAAAGAACCTGGCATTTAACTCCGTTTCTGAAGGGAAACACACAGCACAGTTCTCATCCAAGAAACACACTCTGTTTAGAGCAAGATGCACGCTCTTGCTTTCTAGAGTCTCGAATAAGGCGGAAAACGTGAGTGTGCTCAGAACAAAAGAACCGTGTTTCCTACACACATTGACCATATCTAGTTCAACTCTGCTTCTGAAACTGATACAAACCACAGGGCCTCTAACATCCAATGCTTTTCAGTTAAGAGCGAAAAACGTGAGAGCTTCGTGAACTATGTAGCTTCGTTTGAGATGATAGTGAGTGCGTTTACCCGAAACGAAGTCTTGATTGTAAAAGACAAAGAACCTGGCATTTAACTCCGTTTCTGAAGGGAAACACACAGCACAGATCTCATCCATGGAACACACTCTGCTGTAGAGCAAGAAGCATGCTCTTGCTTTCTAGAGTCTATAATAAGGAGGGAAACGTGAGAGGGCTCAGAACAAACGATCCATGTTTCCTACACACACGGACCATATCTAGTTCAACTCTGCTTCTGAAACTGATACAAACCACAGTTCCTCTAACATCCAATGCTTTACAAATAAGAGCAAGAAACGTGTGAGCTTCATGAACGATGTAGCTTCGTTTGAGCTGAAAAGTGTGGGCTTTTACCTGAAAAGAAGTCTTGCTTGTAGGAAGACACAGAGCCTGGCATTGATCTCCGTATCTGAAGGGAAACACAAAGCACAGTTCTCATCCATGAAACACGCTCTGTTTAGAGCAAGATGCACGCTCTTGCTTTCTAGAGTCTCTAATAAGGCGGGAAACGTGAGTGCACTCAGAACAAAAGAACCGTGTTTCCTACACACAAGGACCATACGTAGTTCAACTCTGCTTCTGAAACTGCTACAAACCACAGGTCCTCTAACATCCAATGCTTTTCAGTTAAGAGCGAGAAACGTGTGAGCCTCGTGAACGATGTAGCTTCGTTTGAGCTGAAAGTAAGTTCTTATACCGGAAATGAAGTCTTGATTGTAAAAGACACAGTGCCTGGCATTTAACTCCGTTTCTGAAGGGAAACACACAGCACAGTTCTCATCCATGAAACACACTCTGCTTTAGAGCAAGAAGCACGCTCTTGCTTTCTAGAGTCTCTAATAAGTCGGGAAACGTGAGTGTGCTCAGAACAATAGATCCATGTTTCCTTCACACACGGACCATATCTAGTTCAACTCTGCTTCTGAAACTGCTACAAACCACAGGTCCTCTAAAATCCAATGCTTTTCAGTTAAGAGCGAGAAACGTGTGAGCTTCCTGAACGATGTGGCTTTGTTTGAGCTGAAAAGTGACAGCGATTACCTGAAACGAAGTCTTGTTTGTAGGAAGACACACAGCCTGGCATTTAACTCCGTTTCTGAAGGGAAACACACAGCACAGTGCTCATCCATGAAACACACTCTGCTTTAGAGCCAGAAGCACGCTCTTGCTTTCTAGAGTCTCGAATAAGGCGGGAAACGTGAGTGTGCTCAGAACAAAAGAACCTTGTTTCCTACACACACAGACCATATCTAGTTCAACTCTGCTTCAGAAACTGATACAAACCACAGGGCCTCTAACATCCAATGCTTTTCAGTTAAGAGCGAGAAACGTGTGAGCTTCGTGAACGATGTAGCTTCATTTCAGATGATAGTGAGTGCGTTTACCCGAAACGAAGTCTTGATTGTAAAAGACAAAGAACCTGGCATTTAACTCCGTTTCTGAAGGGAAACACACAGCACAGTTCTCATCCATGAAACACACTCTGCTGTAGAGCAAGAAGCATGCCCTTGCTTTCTAGAGTCTATAATAAGGCAGGAAACGTGAGTGGGCTCAGAACAAACGATCCATGTTTCCTACACACACGGACCATATCTAGTTCAACTCTGCTTCTGAAACTGATACAAACCACAGTTCCTGTAACATCCAATGCCTTTCAAATAAGAGCAAGAAACGTGTGAGCTTCATGAACGATGTAGCTTCGTTTGAGCTGAAATATGAGGGCGTTTACCTGAAAAGAAGTCTTGATTGTAAAAGAAACAGTGCCTGGCATTTAACTCCATTTCTGAAGGGAAACACACAGCACAGTCTCATCCATGAAACACACTCTGCTTTAGAGCAAGAAGCACGCTCTTGCTTTGTAGAGTCTCTAATAAGGCGGGAAACGTGAGTGTGCTCAGAACAATAGATCCATGTTTCCTACACACACGGACCATATCTAGTTCAACTCTGCTTCAGAAACTGATACAAACCACAGGTCCTCTAACATCCAATGCTTTTCAGTTAAGAGCGAGAAACGTGTGAGCTTCCTGAACGATGTAGCTTTGTTTGAGCTGAAAAGTGACAGCGTTTACCTGAAACGATGTCTTGTTTGTAGGAAGACACAGAGCCTGGCATTTAACTCCGTTTCTGAAGGGAAACACACAGCACAGTGCTCATCCATGAAACACACTCTGCTTTAGAGCCAGAAGCACGCTCTTGCTTTCTAGAGTCTCGAATAAGGCGGGAAACGTGAGTGTGCTCAGAACAAAAGAACCGTGTTTCCTACACACACGGACCATATCTAGTTCAACTCTGCTTCTGAAACTGATAAAAACCAGAGTTGCTCTAACATCCAATGCTTTACAAATAAGAGCAAGAAACGTGTGAGCTTCATGAACGATGTAGCTTCGTTTGAGCTGAAAAGTGTGGGCGTTTACCTGAAAAGAAGTCTTGCTTGTAGGAAGACACAGAGCCTGGCATTGATCTCCGTATCTGAAGGGAAACACAAAGCACAGTTCTCATCCATGAAACACACTCTGTTTAGAGCAACATGCACGCTCTTGCTTTCTAGAGTCTCTAATAAGGCGGGAAACGTGAGTGTGCTCAGAACAAAAGAACCGTGTTTCCTACACACACGGACCATACCTAGTTCAACTCTGCTTCTGAAACTGATACGAACCACTGGTCCTCTAACATCCAATGCTTTTCAGTTAAGAGCGAGAAACGTGTGAGCCTCGTGAACGATGTAGCTTCGTTTGAGCTGAAAGTGAGTTCTTATACCCGAAACGAAGTCTTGATTGTAAAAGACACAGTGCCTGGCATTTAACTCCGTTTCTGAAGGGAAACACACAGCACAGTTCTCATCCATGAAACACACTCTGCTTTAGAGCAAGAAGCACGCTCTTGCTTTCTAGAGTATCTAATAAGGCGGTAAACATGAGTGTGCTCAGAAAAATAGATCCATGTTTCCTACACACACGGACCATATCTAGTTCAACTCTGCTTCTGAAACTGCTACAAACCACAGGTTCTCTGACATCCAATGCTTTTCAGTTAAAAGCTAGAAAAGTGTGAGCTTCCTGAACGATGTAGCTTTCTTTGAGCTGAAAAGTGACAGCGTTTACCTGAAACGATGTCTTGTTTGTAGGAAGACACAGAGCCTGGCATTTAACTCCGTTTCTGAAGGGAAACACACAGCACAGTTCTCATCCATGAAACACACTCTGTTTAGAGCAAGATGCACGCTCTTGCTTTCTAGAGTCTCGAATAAGGCGGAAAACGTGAGTGTGCTCAGAACAAAAGAACCGTGTTTCCTACACACATTGACCATATCTAGTTCAACTCTGCTTCTGAAACTGATACAAACCACAGGGCCTCTAACATCCAATGCTTTTCAGTTAAGAGCGAAAAACGTGAGAGCTTCGTGAACTGTGTAGCTTCGTTTGAGATGATAGTGAGTGCGTTTACCCGAAACGGAGTCTTGATTGTAAAAGACAAAGAACCTGGCATTTAACTCCGTTTCTGAAGGGAAACACACAGCACAGTTCTCATCCATGGAACACACTCTGCTGTAGAGCATAAAGCATGCTCTTGCTTTCTAGAGTCTATAATAAGGAGGGAAACGTGAGAGGGCTCAGAACAAACGATCCATGTTTCCTACACACACGGACCATATCTAGTTCATCTCTGCTTCTGAAACTGATACAAACCAGAGTTGCTCTAACATCCAATGCTTTACAAATAAGAGCAAGAAACGTGTGAGCTTCATGAACGATGTAGCTTCGTTTGAGCTGAAAAGTGTGGGCGTTTACCTGAAAAGAAGTCTTGCTTGTAGGAAGACACAGAGCGTGGCATTGATCTCCGTATCTGAAGGGAAACACAAAGCACAGTTCTCATCCATGAAACACACTCTGTTTAGAGCAACATGCACGCTCTTGCTTTCTAGAGTCTCTAATAAGGCGGGAAACGTGAGTGGGCTCAGAACAAAAGAACCGTGTTTCCTACACACACGGACCATACCTAGTTCAACTCTGCTTCTGAAACTGATACGAACCACTGGTCCTCTAACATCCAATGCTTTTCAGTTAAGAGCGAGAAACGTGTGAGCCTCGTGAACGATGTAGCTTCGTTTGAGCTGAAAGTGAGTTCTTATACCCGAAACGAAGTCTTGATTGTAAAAGACACAGTGCCTGGCATTTAACTCCGTTTCTGAAGGGAAACACACAGCACAGTTCTCATCCATGAAACACACTCTGCTTTAGAGCAAGAAGCACGCTCTTGCTTTCTAGAGTATCTAATAAGGCGGTAAACATGAGTTTGCTCAGAAATATAGATCCATGTTTCCTACACACACGGACCATATCTAGTTCAACTCTGCTTCTGAAACTGCTACAAACCACAGGTTCTCTGACATCCAATGCTTTTCAGTTAAAAGCTAGAAAAGTGTGAGCTTCCTGAACGATGTAGCTTTGTTTGAGCTGAAAAGTGACAGCGTTTACCTGAAACGATGTCTTGTTTGTAGGAAGACACAGAGCCTGGCATTTAACTCCGTTTCTGAAGGGAAACACACAGCACAGTGCTCTTCCATGAAACACACTCTGCTTTAGAGCCAGAAGCACGCTCTTGCTTTCTAGAGTCTCGAATAAGGCGGGAAACGTGAGTGTGCTCAGAACAAAAGAACCTTGTTTCCTACACACACGGACCATATCTAGTTCAACTCTGCTTCAGAAACTGATACAAACCACAGGGCCTCTAACATCCAATGATTTTCAGTTAAGAGCGAGAAACGTGTGAGCTTCGTGAACGATGTAGCTTCATTTGATATGATAGTGAGTGTGTTTACCCGAAACGAAGTCTTGATTGTAAAAGACAAAGAACCTGGCATTTAACTCCGTTTCTGAAGGGAAACATACAGCACAGTTCTCATCCATGAAACACACTCTGCTTTAGAGCAAGAAGCATGCTCTTGCTTTCTAGAGTCTCTAATAAGGCGGGAAACTTGAGTGTACTCAGAACAAAAGAACCGTGTTTCTTACACGCATTGACCATATCTAGTTCAACTCTGCTTCTGAAACTGATACAAACCACAGGGCCTCTAACATCCAATGCTTTTCAGTTAAGAGCGAAAAACGTGAGAGCTTCGTGAACTATGTAGCGTCGTTTGAGGTGATAGTGAGTGCGTTTACCCGAAACGAAGTCTTGATTGTAAAAGACAAAGAACCTGGCATTTAACTCCTTTTCTGAAGGGAAACACACAGCACAGTTCTCATCCATGGAACACACTCTGCTGTAGAGCAAGAAGCATGCCCTTGCTTTCTAGAGTCTATAATAAGGCAGGAAACGTGAGTGGGCTCAGAACAAATGATCCATGTTTCCTACACACACGGACCATATCTAGTTCAACTCTGCTTCTGAAACTGATACAAACCACAGTTCCTGTAACATCCAATGCTTTTCAAATAAGAGCAAGAAACGTGTGAGCTTCATGAACGATGTAGCTTCGTTTGAGCTGAAATATGAGGGCGTTTACCTGAAAAGAAGTCTTGATTGTAAAAGAAACAGTGCCTGGCATTTAACTCCGTTTCTGAAGGGAAACACACAGCACAGTCTCATCCTTGAAACACACTCTGCTTTAGAGCAAGAAGCACGCTCTTGCTTTGTAGAGTCTCTAATAAGGCGGGAAACGTGAGTGTGCTCAGAACAATAGATCCATGTTTCCTACACACACGGACCATATCTAGTACAACTCTGCTTCTGAAACTGATTCAAACCACAGGTCCTCTAACATCCAATGCTTTTCAGTTAAGAGCGAGAAACGTGTGAGCTTCCTGAACGATGTAGCTTTGTTTGAGCTGAAAAGTGACAGCGTTTACCTGAAACGAAGTCTTGTTTGTAGGAAGACACAGAGCCTGGCATTTAACTCCGTTTCTGAAGGGAAACACACAGCACAGTGCTCATCCATGAAACACACTCTGCTTTAGAGCCAGAAGCACGCTCTTGCTTTCTAGAGTCTCGAATAAGGCGGGAAACGTGAGTGTGCTCAGAACAAAAGAACCGTGTTTCCTACACACAAGGACCATATCTAGTTCAACTCTGCTTCAGAAACTGATACAAACCACAGGGCCTCGAACATCCAATGCTTTTCAGTTAAGAGCGAGAAACGTGTGAGCTTCGTGAACGATGTAGCTTCATTTGAGAAGATAGTGAGTGCGTTTAACCGAAACGAAGTCTTGATTGTAAAAGACAAAAAATCTGACATTTAACTCCGTTTCTGAAGGGAAACACACAGCACAGTTCTCATCCATGAAACACACTCTGCTTTAGAGCCAGAAGCACGCTCTTGCTTTCTAGAGTCTCTAATAAGGCGGGAAACGTGAGTTTGCTCAGAACAAAAGAACCGTGTTTCCTACACACACGGACCATATCTAGTTCAACTCTGCTTCAGAAACTGATACAAACCACAGGGCCTCTAACATCCAATGCTTTTCAGTTAAGAGCGAGAAACGTGTGAGCTTCGTGAATCATGTAGCTTCGTTTGAGCTGAAAGTGAGTTCTTATACTCGAAACGAAGTCTTGATTGTAAAAGACACAGTGCTTGGCATTTAACTCCGTTTCTGAAGGGAAACACACAGCACAGTGCTTATCCATGAAACACACTCTGCTTTAGAGCCAGAAGCACGCTCTTGCTTTCTAGAGTCTCGAATAAGGCGGAAAACGTGAGTGTGCTCAGAACAAAAGAACCGTGTTTCCTACACACATTGAACATATCTAGTTCAACTCTGCTTCTGAAACTGCTACAAACCACAGGGCCTCTAACATCGAATGCTTTTCAGTTAAGAGCGAAAAACGTGAGAGCTTCGTGAACTATGTAGCTTCCTTTGAGATGATAGTGAGTGCGTTTACCCGAAACGAAGTCTTGATTGTAAAAGACAAAGAACCTGGCATTTAACTCCGTTTCTGAAGGAAAACACACAGCACAGTTCTCATCCATGGAACACACTCTGCTGTAGAGCGAGAAGCATGCTCTTGCTTTCTAGAGTCTATAATAAGACAGGAAACGTGAGTGGGCTCAGAAAACGATCCATGTTTCCTACACACACGGACCATATCTAGTTCAACTCTGCTTCTGAAACTGATACAAACCACAGTTCCTGTAACATCCAATGCTTTTCAAATAAGAGCAAGAAACGTGTGAGCTTCATGAACGATGTAGCTTCGTTTGAGCTGAAATGTGAGGGCGTTTACCTGAAAAGAAGTCTTGATTGTAAAAGAAACAGTGCCTGGAATTTAACTCCGTTTCTGAAGGGAAACACACAGCACAGTTCTCATCCATGAAACACATTCTGCTTTAGAGCTAGAAGCACGCTCTTCCTTTCTAGAGTCTCTAATAAGGCGGGAAACATGAGTGTGCTCAGAACAATAGATCCATGTTTCCTACACACACGGACCATATCTAGTTCAACTTGCTTCAGAAACTGACACAAACCACAGGTCCTTTAACATCCAATGATTTTCAGTTAAGAGCGAGAAACGTGTGAGCTTCCTGAACGATATAGCTTCCTTTGAGATGAAAAGTGTGTGCGTTTACCTGAAATACAGTCTGGCTTGTAGGAAGACCCAGACACTGGCACGTAACTCCGTTTTTGAACGGAAACACTGCACAGTGCTCATCCATGAAACACACTCTGCTTTAGAGCCAGAAGCACGCTCTTGCTTTCTAGAGTCTCTAATAAGGCGGGAAACGTGAGTTTGCTCAGAACAAAAGAACCGTGTTTCCTACACACACGGACCATATCTAGTTCAACTCTGCTTCAGAAACTGATACAAACCACAGGGCCTCTAACATCCAATGCTTTTCAGTTAAGAGCGAGATACGTGTGAGCTTCGTGAACGATGTAGCTTCGTTTGAGCTGAAAAGTGACTGCATTTACCTGAAAAGAAGTCTTGCTTGTAGGAAGACACAGAGCCTGGCATTTCATTCCGTTTCTGAAGGGAAACACACAGCACAGTTCTCATCCATGAACCACACTCTGCTTTAGAGCAAGAAGCACGCACTTGCTTTCCAGAATCTCTAATAAGGTGGGAAACGTGAGTGTGCTCAGAACAAATGAACTGTGTTTCCTACACACACGTACCATATCTAGTTCAACTCTGCTTCTGAAACTGATAAAAACCACAGGTCATCTAACATCCAATGCATTTCAGTTAACAGGGATAAACGTGTGAGCTTCCTGAACGATGTTGCTTCGTTTTAGCTGAAAACTGACTGAGTTTACCTGAAACGAAGTCTTGCGTGTAGGAAGTCACAGAGCCTGGCATTTCACTCTGTTTCTGAAGTGAAACAAATAGCCCAGTACTCTTCCATGAACCACACTCTGCTTTAGAGCAAGAAGCATGCTCTTTGTTTCTAGAGTCTCTAATAAGGCAGGAAACGTGAGTGTGCTCAGAAAAAAAGAACTGTGTTTCCTACACACACGTACCATATCTAGTTTAACTCTGTTTCTGAAACTGATAAAAACCACGGGTCATCTAACATCCAATGCTTTTCAGTTAAGAGTGAGAAACGTGTGAGCTTCGTGAACGATGTAGCTTCGTTTGAGCTGAAAATTGACTGCGTTTACCTGAAACAAAGTCTTGCTTGTAGGAAGACACAGAGCCTGGCATTTCATTCCGTTTCTGAATGGAAACACACAGCACAGTTCTCATCCATGAACCACACTCTGCTTTAGAGCAAGAAGCACGCACTTGCTTTCTAGAGTCTCTAATAAGGTGGGAAACGTGAGTGTGCTCAGAACAAAAGAACTCTGTTTCCTACACACACGTACCATATCTAATTCAACTCTGCTTCTGAAACAGATACAAACCACAGGTCTTCTAACATCCAATGCTTTTCAGTTAAGAGTGAGAAACGTGTGAGCTTCGTGAACGATGTAGCTTCCTTTGAGCTGAAAAGTGATGCATTTACCTGAAAAGAAGTCTTGCTTGTAGGAAGTCACAGAGCCTGGCATTTCACTCTGTTTCTGAAGTGAAACAAATAGCCCAGTACTCTTCCATGAACCACACTCTGCTTTAGAGCAAGAAGCATGCTCTTGCTTTCTTGAGTCTCTAATAAGGCAGGAAACGTGAGTGTGCTCAGAAAAAAAGAACTGTGTTTCCTACACACACGTACCATTTCTAGTTCCACTCTGCTTCTGAAACTGATAAAAACCACGGGTCTTCTAACATCCAATGCTTTTCAGTTAAGAGTGAGAAACGTGTGAGCTTCGTGAACGATGTAGCTTCCTTTGAGCTGAAAAGTGACTGCATTTACCTGAAAAGAAGTCTTGCTTGTAGGAAGACACAGAGCCTGGCATTTCATTCCGTTTCTGAAGGGAAACACACCGCACAGTTCTCATCCATGAACCACACTCTGCTTTAGAGCAAGAAGCACGCACTTGCTTTCCAGAATCTCTAATAAGGTGGGAAACGTAAATGTGCTCAGAACAAATGTACTGTGTTTCCTACACACACGTACCATATCTAGTTCAACTCTGCTTCTGAAACTGATAAAAACCACAGGTCATCTAACATCCAATGCTTTTCAGTTAACAGGGATAAACGTGTGAGCTTCCTGAACGATGTTGCTTCGTTTTAGCTGAAAACTGACTGCATTTACCTGAAACGAAGTCTTGCGTGTAGGAAGTCACAGAGCCTGGCATTTCACTCTGTTTCTGAAGTGAAACAAATAGCCCAGTACTCTTCCATGAACCACACTCTGCTTTAGAGCAAGAAGCACGCTCTTGCTTTCTAGAGTATCTAATAAGGCGGTAAACATGAGTGTGCTCAGAAAAATAGATCCATGTTTCCTACACACACGGACCATATCTAGTTCAACTCTGCTTCTGAAACTGCTACAAACCACAGGTTCTCTGACATCCAATGCTTTTCAGTTAAAAGCTAGAAAAGTGTGAGCTTCCTGAACGATGTAGCTTTCTTTGAGCTGAAAAGTGACAGCGTTTACCTGAAACGATGTCTTGTTTGTAGGAAGACACAGAGCCTGGCATTTAACTCCGTTTCTGAAGGGAAACACACAGCACAGTTCTCATCCATGAAACACACTCTGTTTAGAGCAAGATGCACGCTCTTGCTTTCTAGAGTCTCGAATAAGGCGGAAAACGTGAGTGTGCTCAGAACAAAAGAACCGTGTTTCCTACACACATTGACCATATCTAGTTCAACTCTGCTTCTGAAACTGATACAAACCACAGGGCCTCTAACATCCAATGCTTTTCAGTTAAGAGCGAAAAACGTGAGAGCTTCGTGAACTGTGTAGCTTCGTTTGAGATGATAGTGAGTGCGTTTACCCGAAACGGAGTCTTGATTGTAAAAGACAAAGAACCTGGCATTTAACTCCGTTTCTGAAGGGAAACACACAGCACAGTTCTCATCCATGGAACACACTCTGCTGTAGAGCATAAAGCATGCTCTTGCTTTCTAGAGTCTATAATAAGGAGGGAAACGTGAGAGGGCTCAGAACAAACGATCCATGTTTCCTACACACACGGACCATATCTAGTTCATCTCTGCTTCTGAAACTGATACAAACCAGAGTTGCTCTAACATCCAATGCTTTACAAATAAGAGCAAGAAACGTGTGAGCTTCATGAACGATGTAGCTTCGTTTGAGCTGAAAAGTGTGGGCGTTTACCTGAAAAGAAGTCTTGCTTGTAGGAAGACACAGAGCGTGGCATTGATCTCCGTATCTGAAGGGAAACACAAAGCACAGTTCTCATCCATGAAACACACTCTGTTTAGAGCAACATGCACGCTCTTGCTTTCTAGAGTCTCTAATAAGGCGGGAAACGTGAGTGGGCTCAGAACAAAAGAACCGTGTTTCCTACACACACGGACCATACCTAGTTCAACTCTGCTTCTGAAACTGATACGAACCACTGGTCCTCTAACATCCAATGCTTTTCAGTTAAGAGCGAGAAACGTGTGAGCCTCGTGAACGATGTAGCTTCGTTTGAGCTGAAAGTGAGTTCTTATACCCGAAACGAAGTCTTGATTGTAAAAGACACAGTGCCTGGCATTTAACTCCGTTTCTGAAGGGAAACACACAGCACAGTTCTCATCCATGAAACACACTCTGCTTTAGAGCAAGAAGCACGCTCTTGCTTTCTAGAGTATCTAATAAGGCGGTAAACATGAGTTTGCTCAGAAAAATAGATCCATGTTTCCTACACACACGGACCATATCTAGTTCAACTCTGCTTCTGAAACTGCTACAAACCACAGGTTCTCTGACATCCAATGCTTTTCAGTTAAAAGCTAGAAAAGTGTGAGCTTCCTGAACGATGTAGCTTTGTTTGAGCTGAAAAGTGACAGCGTTTACCTGAAACGATGTCTTGTTTGTAGGAAGACACAGAGCCTGGCATTTAACTCCGTTTCTGAAGGGAAACACACAGCACAGTGCTCTTCCATGAAACACACTCTGCTTTAGAGCCAGAAGCACGCTCTTGCTTTCTAGAGTCTCGAATAAGGCGGGAAACGTGAGTGTGCTCAGAACAAAAGAACCTTGTTTCCTACACACACGGACCATATCTAGTTCAACTCTGCTTCAGAAACTGATACAAACCACAGGGCCTCTAACATCCAATGCTTTTCAGTTAAGAGCGAGAAACGTGTGAGCTTCGTGAACGATGTAGCTTCATTTGATATGATAGTGAGTGTGTTTACCCGAAACGAAGTCTTGATTGTAAAAGACAAAGAACCTGGCATTTAACTCCGTTTCTGAAGGGAAACATACAGCACAGTTCTCATCCATGAAACACACTCTGCTTTAGAGCAAGAAGCATGCTCTTGCTTTCTAGAGTCTCTAATAAGGCGGGAAACTTGAGTGTACTCAGAACAAAAGAACCGTGTTTCTTACACGCATTGACCATATCTAGTTCAACTCTGCTTCTGAAACTGATACAAACCACAGGGCCTCTAACATCCAATGCTTTTCAGTTAAGAGCGAAAAACGTGAGAGCTTCGTGAACTTGTAGCGTCGTTTGAGGTGATAGTGAGTGCGTTTACCCGAAACGAAGTCTTGATTGTAAAAGACAAAGAACCTGGCATTTAACTCCTTTTCTGAAGGGAAACACACAGCACAGTTCTCATCCATGGAACACACTCTGCTGTAGAGCAAGAAGCATGCCCTTGCTTTCTAGAGTCTATAATAAGGCAGGAAACGTGAGTGGGCTCAGAACAAATGATCCATGTTTCCTACACACACGGACCATATCTAGTTCAACTCTGCTTCTGAAACTGATACAAACCACAGTTCCTGTAACATCCAATGCTTTTCAAATAAGAGCAAGAAACGTGTGAGCTTCATGAACGATGTAGCTTCGTTTGAGCTGAAATATGAGGGCGTTTACCTGAAAAGAAGTCTTGATTGTAAAAGAAACAGTGCCTGGCATTTAACTCCGTTTCTGAAGGGAAACACACAGCACAGTCTCATCCTTGAAACACACTCTGCTTTAGAGCAAGAAGCACGCTCTTGCTTTGTAGAGTCTCTAATAAGGCGGGAAACGTGAGTGTGCTCAGAACAATAGATCCATGTTTCCTACACACACGGACCATATCTAGTACAACTCTGCTTCTGAAACTGATTCAAACCACAGGTCCTCTAACATCCAATGCTTTTCAGTTAAGAGCGAGAAACGTGTGAGCTTCCTGAACGATGTAGCTTTGTTTGAGCTGAAAAGTGACAGCGTTTACCTGAAACGAAGTCTTGTTTGTAGGAAGACACAGAGCCTGGCATTTAACTCCGTTTCTGAAGGGAAACACACAGCACAGTGCTCATCCATGAAACACACTCTGCTTTAGAGCCAGAAGCACGCTCTTGCTTTCTAGAGTCTCGAATAAGGCGGGAAACGTGAGTGTGCTCAGAACAAAAGAACCGTGTTTCCTACACACAAGGACCATATCTAGTTCAACTCTGCTTCAGAAACTGATACAAACCACAGGGCCTCGAACATCCAATGCTTTTCAGTTAAGAGCGAGAAACGTGTGAGCTTCGTGAACGATGTAGCTTCATTTGAGAAGATAGTGAGTGCGTTTAACCGAAACGAAGTCTTGATTGTAAAAGACAAAAAATCTGACATTTAACTCCGTTTCTGAAGGGAAACACACAGCACAGTTCTCATCCATGAAACACACTCTGCTTTAGAGCCAGAAGCACGCTCTTGCTTTCTAGAGTCTCTAATAAGGCGGGAAACGTGAGTTTGCTCAGAACAAAAGAACCGTGTTTCCTACACACACGGACCATATCTAGTTCAACTCTGCTTCAGAAACTGATACAAACCACAGGGCCTCTAACATCCAATGCTTTTCAGTTAAGAGCGAGAAACGTGTGAGCTTCGTGAATCATGTAGCTTCGTTTGAGCTGAAAGTGAGTTCTTATACTCGAAACGAAGTCTTGATTGTAAAAGACACAGTGCTTGGCATTTAACTCCGTTTCTGAAGGGAAACACACAGCACAGTGCTTATCCATGAAACACACTCTGCTTTAGAGCCAGAAGCACGCTCTTGCTTTCTAGAGTCTCGAATAAGGCGGAAAACGTGAGTGTGCTCAGAACAAAAGAACCGTGTTTCCTACACACATTGAACATATCTAGTTCAACTCTGCTTCTGAAACTGCTACAAACCACAGGGCCTCTAACATCGAATGCTTTTCAGTTAAGAGCGAAAAACGTGAGAGCTTCGTGAACTATGTAGCTTCCTTTGAGATGATAGTGAGTGCGTTTACCCGAAACGAAGTCTTGATTGTAAAAGACAAAGAACCTGGCATTTAACTCCGTTTCTGAAGGAAAACACACAGCACAGTTCTCATCCATGGAACACACTCTGCTGTAGAGCGAGAAGCATGCTCTTGCTTTCTAGAGTCTATAATAAGACAGGAAACGTGAGTGGGCTCAGAAAACGATCCATGTTTCCTACACACACGGACCATATCTAGTTCAACTCTGCTTCTGAAACTGATACAAACCACAGTTCCTGTAACATCCAATGCTTTTCAAATAAGAGCAAGAAACGTGTGAGCTTCATGAACGATGTAGCTTCGTTTGAGCTGAAATGTGAGGGCGTTTACCTGAAAAGAAGTCTTGATTGTAAAAGAAACAGTGCCTGGAATTTAACTCCGTTTCTGAAGGGAAACACACAGCACAGTTCTCATCCATGAAACACATTCTGCTTTAGAGCTAGAAGCACGCTCTTCCTTTCTAGAGTCTCTAATAAGGCGGGAAACATGAGTGTGCTCAGAACAATAGATCCATGTTTCCTACACACACGGACCATATCTAGTTCAACTTGCTTCAGAAACTGACACAAACCACAGGTCCTTTAACATCCAATGATTTTCAGTTAAGAGCGAGAAACGTGTGAGCTTCCTGAACGATATAGCTTCCTTTGAGATGAAAAGTGTGTGCGTTTACCTGAAATACAGTCTGGCTTGTAGGAAGACCCAGACACTGGCACGTAACTCCGTTTTTGAACGGAAACACTGCACAGTGCTCATCCATGAAACACACTCTGCTTTAGAGCCAGAAGCACGCTCTTGCTTTCTAGAGTCTCTAATAAGGCGGGAAACGTGAGTTTGCTCAGAACAAAAGAACCGTGTTTCCTACACACACGGACCATATCTAGTTCAACTCTGCTTCAGAAACTGATACAAACCACAGGGCCTCTAACATCCAATGCTTTTCAGTTAAGAGCGAGATACGTGTGAGCTTCGTGAACGATGTAGCTTCGTTTTAGCTGAAAAGTGAGGGCGTTAACCTGAAACGAAGTCTTGCTTGGAGGAAGTCACAGAGCCTGGCATTTCACTCTGCTTCTGAGGTGAAACAAATAGCCCAGTACTCTTCCATGAACCACACTCTGCTTTAGAGCAAGAAGTATGCTCTTGCTTTCTAGAGTCTCTAATAAGGCAGGAAACGTGAGTGTGCTCAGAAAAAAAGAACTGTGTTTCCTACACACACGCACCATATCTAGTTCAACTCTGCTTCTGATACTGATACAAACCGTAGGTCCTCTAACATCCAATGCTTTGCAGTTAAGAGTGAGAAACGTGTGAGCTTCGTGAACAATGTAGCTTCGTTTGAGCTGAAAAGTGAGGGCGTTAACCTGAAACGAAGTCTTGCTTGTAGGAAGACACAGAGCCTGGCATTTCATTCCGGTTCTGAAGGGAAAGACATAGCACAGTTCTCATTCATGAACCACACTCTGCTTTAGAGCAAGAAGCACGCTCTTACTTTCTAGATTCTCTAATAAGGCGGGAAACGTGAGTGTGCTCAGAATAAAAGAACTGAGTTTCCTACACACACGGACCACATCTAGTTCAACTCTGCTTCTGAAATTGATACAAACCCCAGGTCCTCTAACATGCAATGCTTTTCAGTTAACAGTGAGAAACGTGTGAGCTTTGTGAACGATGTAGCTTCGTTTGAGCTGAAAAGTGACTGCGTTTACCTGAAACAAAGTATTGCTTGTAGGAAGACACAGAGCCTGGCATTTCATTCTGTTCCTGAATGGAAACACACAGCACAGTTCTCATCCATGAACCACACTCTGCTTTAGAGCAAGAAGCATGCTCTTGCTTTCTAGATTATCCAATAAGGCAGGAAACGAGAGTGTGCTCAGAACAAAAGAACTGTGTTTCCTACACACACGCACCATATCTACTTCAACTCTGCTTCTGAAACTGATACAAACCATAGGTCCTCTAACATCCAATGCTTTTCAGTTAAGAGTGAGAAACGTGTTAGCTTCGTGAACGATGTAGCTTCGTTTGAGCTGAAAATTCACTGCGTTTACCTGAAACAAAGTCTTGCTTGTAGGAAGACACAGAGCCTGGCATTTCATTCCGTTTCTGAAGGGCAACACACAGCACAGTTCTCATCCATGAACTACACTCTACTTTAGAGCAAGAAGCACGCACTTGCTTTCTAGAGTCTCTAATAACGTGGGAAACGTGAGTGTGCTCAGAACAAAAGAACTGTGTTTTCTACACACACGTACCATAGCTAATTCAACTCTGCTTCTGAAACGGATACAAACCACAGGTCTTCTAACATCCAATGCTTTTCAGTTAAGAGTGAGAAACGTGTGAGCTTCCTGAACGATGTTGCTTCGTTTTAGCTGAAAACTGACTGCGTTTACCTGAAACAAAGTCTTGCTTGTAGGAAGACACAGAGCCTGGCATTTCATTCTGTTCCTGAATGGAAACACACAGCACAGTTCTCATCCATGAACCACACTCTGCTTTAGAGCAAGAAGCACGCACTTGCTTTCTAGAGTCTCTAATAAGGTGGGAAACGTGAGTGTGCTCAGAACAAAAGAACTCTGTATCCTACACACACGTACCATATCTAATTCAACTCTGCTTCTGAATCGGATACAAACCACAGGTCCTCTAACATCCAATGATTTTCAGTTAAGAGTGAGAAACGTGTGAGCTTCGTGAACGAAGTAGCTTCCTTTGAGCTGAAAAGTGACTGCATTTACCTGAAAAGAAGTCTTGCTTGTAGGAAGACACAGAGCCTGGCATTTCATTCCGTTTCTGAAGGGAAACACACAGCACAGTTCTCATCCATGAACCACACTCTGCTTTAGAGCAAGAAGCACGCACTTGCTTTCCAGAATCTCTAATAAGGTGGGAAACGTGAGTGTGCTCAGAAAAAATGAACTGTGTTTCCTACACACACGTACCATATCTAGTTCAACTCTGCTTCTGAAACTGATAAAAACCACAGGTCATCTAACATCCAATGCTTTTCAGTTAACAGGGATAAACGTGTGAGCTTCCTGAATGATGTTGCTTCGTTTTAGCTGAAAACTGACTGCGTTTACCTGAAACGAAGTCTTGCTTGTAGGAAGTCACAGAGCCTGGCATTTCACTCTGTTTCTGAAGTGAAACAAATGGCCCAGTACTCTTCCATGAACCACACTCTGCTTTAGAGCTAGAAGCATGCTCTTGGTTTCTAGAGTCTCTAATAAGGCAGGAAACGTGAGTGTGCTCAGAAAAAAAGAACTGTGTTTCCTACACACACGGACTATATCAAGTTCAACTCTGCTTCTGAAACTGATAAAAACCACGGGTCATCTAACATCCAATGCTTTTCAGTTAACAGTGAGAAACGTGTGAGCTTCCTGAACGATGTTGCTTCGTTTTAGCTGAAAAGTGACTGTGTTTACCTGAAACGAAGTCTTGCTTGGAGGAAGTCACAGAGCCTGGCATTTCACTCTGTTTCTGAGGTGAAACAAATAGCCCAGTACTCTTCCATGAACCACACTCTGCTTTAGAGCAAGAAGTATGCTCTTGCTTTCTAGAGTCTCTAATAAGGCAGGAAACGTGAGTGTGCTCAGAAAAAAAGAACTGTGTTTCCTACACACACGCACCATATCTACTTCAACTCTGCTTCTGAAACTGATACAAACCGTAGGTCCTCTAACATCCAATGCTTTTCAGTTAAGAGTGAGAAACGTTTGAGCTTCGTGAACGATGTAGCTTCGTTTGAGCTGAAAAGTGTCTGCGTTTACCTGAAACAAAGTCTTGCTTGTAGGAAGACACAGAGCCTGGCATTTCATTCTGTTCCTGAATGGAAACACACAGCACAGTTCTCATCCATGAACCACACTGTGCTTTGGAGCAGGAAGCACGCACTTGCTTTCTAGAGTCTCTAATAAGGCAGGAAACGCGAGTGTGCTCGGAAAAAAAGAACTGTGTTTCCTACACACACGCACCATATCTAGTTCAACTCTGCTTCTGAAACTGATACAAACCGTAGGTCCTCTAACATCCAATGCTTTTCAGTTAAGAGTGAGAAACGTGTGAGCTTCGTGAACGATGTAGCTTCGTTTGAGCTGAAAAGTGAGGGCATTAACCTGAAATGAAGTCTTGCTTGTAGGAAGACACAGAGCCTGGCATTTCATTTCGGTTCTGAAGGGAAAGGCATAGCACAGTTCTCATTCATGAACCACACTCTGCTTTAGAGCAAGAAGCACGCTCTTACTTTCTAGATTCTCTAATAAGGCGGGAAACGTGAGTGTGCTCAGAATAAAAGAACTGAGTGTCCTACACACACGGACCACATCTAGTTCAACTCTGCTTCTGAAATTGATACAAACCCCAGGTCCTCTAACATGCAATGCTTTTCAGTTAACAGTGAGAAACGTGTGAGCTTTGTGAACGATGTAGCTTCGTTTGAGCTGAAAAGTGACTGCGTTTACCTGAAAAGAAGTCTTGCTTGTAGGAAGACACAGAGCCTGGCATTTCATTCCTTTTCTGAAGGGAAACACACAGCACAGTTCTCCTCCATGAAACACACTCTGCTTTAGAGCAAGAAGCATGCTCTTGCTTTCTAAAGTCTCTAATAATGCAGGAAACGTGAGTGTGCTCAGAAAAAAAGAACTGTGTTTCCTACACACACGCACCATATCTAGTTCAACTCTGCTTCTGAAACTGATACAAAGCATAGGTCCTCTAACATCCAATGCTTTTCAGTTAAGAGTGAGAAACGTGTGAGCTTCGTGAATGATGTAGCTTCGTTTGAGCTGAAATTGACTGCGTTTACCTGAAAAGAAGTCTTGCTTGTAGGAAGTAACAGAGCCTGGGATTTCACTCCGTTTCTGAAGGGAAACACACAGCACAGTACTCATCCATGAACCACACTCTGCTTTAGACCAAGAAGCACGCACTTTCTTTCTAGTGTCTCTAATAAGGTGGGAAACGTGAGTGTGCTCAGAACAAAAGAACTCTGTTTCCTACACACACGTACCATATCTAATTCAACTCTGCTTCTGAAACGGATACAAACCACAGGTCTTCTAACATCCAATGCTTTTCAGTTAACAGTGAGAAACGTGTGAGCTTCGTGAACGATGTAGCTTCGTTTGAGCTGAAAAGTGACTGCATTTACCTGAAAAGAAGTCTTGCTTGTAGGAAGACACAGAGCCTGGCATTTCATTCCGTTTCTGAAGGGAAACACACAGCACAGTTCTCATCCATGAACCACACTCTGCTTTAGAGCAAGAAGCACGCACTTGCTTTCCAGAATCTCTAATAAGGTGGGAAACGTGAGTGTACTCAGAACACATGAACTGTGTTTCCTACACACACGTACCATATCTAGTTCAACTCTGCTTCTGAAACTGATAAAAACCACAGGTCATCTAACATCCAATGCTTTTCAGTTAACATGGATAAACGTGTGAGCTTCCTGAACGATGTTGCTTCGTTTTAGCTGAAAACTGACTGCGTTTACCTGAAACGAAGCCTTGCTTGTAGGAAGTCACAGAGCCTGGCATTTCACTCTGTTTCTGAAGTGAAACAAATAGCCCAGTACTCTTCCATGAACCACACTCTGCTTTAGAGCAAGAAGCATGCTCTTGGTTTCTAGAGTCTCTAAAAAGGCAAGAAACGTGAGTGTGCTCAGAAAAAAAGAACTGTGTTTCCTACACACACGGACCACATCTAGTTCAACTCTGCTTCTGAAACTGATAAAAACCACGGGTCATCTAACATCCAATGCTTTTCAGTTAAGAGTGAGAAACGTGTGAGCTTCCTGAACGATGTTGCTTCGTTTTAGCTGAAAAGTGACTGTGTTTACCTGAAACGAAGTCTTGCTTGGAGGAAGTCACAGAGCCTGGCATTTCACTCTGTTTCTGAGGTGAAACAAATAGCCCAGTACTCTTCCATGAACCACACTCTGCTTTAGAGCAAGAAGCATGCTCTTGCTTTCTAGATTATCCAATAAGGCAGGAAACAAGAGTGTGCTCAGAACAAAAGAACTGTGTTTCCTACACACACGCGCCATATCTACTTCAACTCTGCTTCTGAAACTGATACAAACCGTAGGAACTCTAACATCCAATGATTTTCAGTTAAGAGTGAGAAACGTGTGAGCCTCGTGAACGATGTAGCTTCGTTTGAGCTGAAAAGTGAGGGCGTTAACCTGAAACGAACTCTTGCTTGTAGGAAGACACAGAGCCTGGCATTTCATTCCGGTTCTGAAGGGAAAGACATAGCACAGTTCTCATTCATGAACCACATACTGCTTTACAGCAAGAAGCACGCTCTTACTTTCTAGATTCTCTAATAAGGCGGGAAACGTGAGTGTGCTCAGAATAAAAGAACTGAGTTTCCTACACACACGGACCACATCTAGTTCAACTCTGCTTCTGAAATTGATACAAACCCCAGGTCCTCTAACATGCAATGCTTTTCAGTTAACAGTGAGAAACGTGTGAGCTTTGTGAACGATGTAGCTTCGTTTGAGCTGAAAAGTGACTGCGTTTACCTGAAACAAAGTCTTGCTTGTAGGAAGACACAGAGCCTGGCATTTCATTCTGTTCCTGAATGGAAACACACAGCACAGTTCTAATCCATGAACCACACTCTGCTTTAGAGCAAGAAGCACGCACTTGCTTTCTAGAGTCTCTAATAAGGTGGTAAACGTGAGTGTGCACAGAACAAAAGAACTCTGTATCCTACACACACGTACCATATCTAATTCAACTCTGCTTCTGAATCGGATACAAACCACAGGTCCTCTAACATCCAATGCTTTTCAGTTAAGAGTGAGAAACGTGTTAGCTTCGTGAACGATGTAGCTTCGTTTGAGCTGAAAAGTGACCGCATTTACCTGAAAAGAAGTCTTGCTTGTAGGAAGACACAGAGCCTGGCATTTCATTCCGTTTCTGAAGGGAAACACACAGCACAGTTCTCATCCATGAACCACACTCTGCTTTAGAGCAAGAAGCACGCACTTGCTTTCCAGAATCTCTAATAAGGTGGGAAACGTGAGTGTGCTCAGAACAAATGAACTGTGTTTCCTACACACACGTACCATATCTAGTTCAACTCTGCTTCTGAAACTGATAAAAACCACAGGTCATCTAACATCCAATGCTTTTCAGTTCACAGTGAGAAACGTGTGAGCTTCCTGAACGAAGTTGCTTCGTTTTTGCTGAAAACTGACTGTGTTTACCTGAAACGAAGTCTTGCTTGGAGGAAGTCACAGAGCCTGGCATTTCACTCTGTTTCTGAGGTGAAACAAATAGCCCAGTACTCTTCAATGAACCACACTCTGCTTTAGAGCAAGAAGCATGCTCTTGCTTTCTAGAGTCTCTAATAAGGCAGGAAACGTGAGTGTGCTCAGAAACAAAGAACTGTGTTTCCTACACACACGCACCATATCTAATTCAACTCTGCTTCTGAAACTGATACAAACCGTAGGTCCTCTAACATCCAATGCTTTTCAGTTAAAGGTGAGAAATGTGTGAGCTTCGTGAACGATGTAGCTTCGTTTGAGCTGAAAAGTTAGGACGTTTACCTGAAACGAAGTCTTGCTTGTAGGAAGACACAGAGCCTGGCATTTCATTCCTTTTCTGAAGGGAAACACACAGCACAGTTCTCCTCCATGAACCACACTCTGCTTTAGAGCAAGAAGCATGCTCTTGCTTTCTAAAGTCTCTAATAATGCAGGAAACGTGAGTGTGCTCAGAAAAAAAGAACTGTGTTTCCTACACACACGCACCATATCTAGTTCAACTCTGCTTCTGAAACTGATACAAACCATAGGTCCTCTAACATCCAATGCTTTTCAGTTAAGAGTGAGAAACGTGTGAGCTTCGTGAACGATGTAGCTTCGTTTGAGCTGAAAAGTGACTGCATTAACCTGAAATGAAGTCTTGCTTGTAAGAAGACACAGAGCCTGGCATTTCATTCTGTTCCTGAATGGAAACACACAGCACAGTTCTCATCCATGAACCACACTCTGCTTTAGAGCAAGAAGCATGCACTTGCTTTCTAGAGTCTCTAATAAGGTTGGAAACGTGAGTGTGCTCAGAACAAAAGAACTCTGTATCCTACACACACGTACCATATCTAATTCAACTCTGCTTCTGAATCGGATACAAACCACAGGTCCTCTAACATCCAATGCTTTTCAGTTAAGAGTGAGAAACGTGTTAGCTTCGTGAACGATGTAGCTTCGTTTGAGCTGAAAAGTGACCGCATTTACCTGAAAAGAAGTCTTGCTTGTAGGAAGACACAGAGCCTGGCATTTCATTCCGTTTCTGAAGGGAAACACACAGCACAGTTCTCATCCATGAACCACACTCTGCTTTAGAGCAAGAAGCACGCACTTGCTTTCCAGAATCTCTAATAAGGTGGGAAACGTGAGTGTGCTCAGAACAAATGAACTGTGTTTCCTACACACACGTACCATATCTAGTTCAACTCTGCTTCTGAAACTGATAAAAACCACAGGTCATCTAACATCCAATGCTTTTCAGTTCACAGTGAGAAACGTGTGAGCTTCCTGAACGAAGTTGCTTCGTTTTTGCTGAAAACTGACTGTGTTTACCTGAAACGAAGTCTTGCTTGGAGGAAGTCACAGAGCCTGGCATTTCACTCTGTTTCTGAGGTGAAACAAATAGCCCAGTACTCTTCAATGAACCACACTCTGCTTTAGAGCAAGAAGCATGCTCTTGCTTTCTAGAGTCTCTAATAAGGCAGGAAACGTGAGTGTGCTCAGAAACAAAGAACTGTGTTTCCTACACACACGCACCATATCTAATTCAACTCTGCTTCTGAAACTGATACAAACCGTAGGTCCTCTAACATCCAATGCTTTTCAGTTAAAGGTGAGAAATGTGTGAGCTTCGTGAACGATGTAGCTTCGTTTGAGCTGAAAAGTTAGGACGTTTACCTGAAACGAAGTCTTGCTTGTAGGAAGACACAGAGCCTGGCATTTCATTCCTTTTCTGAAGGGAAACACACAGCACAGTTCTCCTCCATGAACCACACTCTGCTTTAGAGCAAGAAGCATGCTCTTGCTTTCTAAAGTCTCTAATAATGCAGGAAACGTGAGTGTGCTCAGAAAAAAAGAACTGTGTTTCCTACACACACGCACCATATCTAGTTCAACTCTGCTTCTGAAACTGATACAAAGCATAGGTACTCTAACATCCAATGCTTTTCAGTTAAGAGTGAGAAACGTGTGAGCTTCGTGAATGATGTAGCTTCGTTTGAGCTGAAATTGACTGCGTTTACCTGAAAAGAAGTCTTGCTTGTAGGAAGTAACAGAGCCTGGGATTTCACTCCGTTTCTGAAGGGAAACACACAGCACAGTTCTCATCCATGAACCACACTCTGCTTTAGACCAAGAAGCACGCACTTTCTTTCTAGTGTCTCTAATAAGGTGGGAAACGTGAGTGTGCTCAGAACAAAAGAACTCTGTTTCCTACACACACGTACCATATCTAATTCAACTCTGCTTCTGAAACGGATACAAACCACAGGTCTTCTAACATCCAATGCTTTTCAGTTAACAGTGAGAAACGTGTGAGCTTCGTGAACGATGTAGCTTCGTTTGAGCTGAAAAGTGACTGCATTAACCTGAAATGAAGTCTTGCTTGTAAGAAGACACAGAGCCTGGCATTTCATTCTGTTCCTGAATGGAAACACACAGCACAGTTCTCATCCATGAACCACACTCTGCTTTAGAGCAAGAAGCATGCACTTGCTTTCTAGAGTCTCTAATAAGGTTGGAAACGTGAGTGTGCTCAGAACAAAAGAACTCTGTATCCTACACACACGTACCATATCTAATTCAACTCTGCTTCTGAATCGGATACAAACCACAGGTCCTCTAACATCCAATGCTTTTCAGTTAAGAGTGAGAAACGTGTTAGCATCGTGAACGATGTAGCTTCGTTTGAGCTGAAAAGTGACCGCATTTACCTGAAAAGAAGTCTTGCTTGTAGGAAGACACAGAGCCTGGCATTTCATTCCGTTTCTGAAGGGAAACACACAGCACAGTTCTCATCCATGAACCACACTCTGCTTTAGAGCAAGAAGCACGCACTTGCTTTCCAGAATCTCTAATAAGGTGGGAAACGTGAGTGTGCTCAGAACAAATGAACTGTGTTTCCTACACACACGTACCATATCTAGTTCAACTCTGCTTCTGAAACTGATAAAAACCACAGGTCATCTAACATCCAATGCTTTTCAGTTCACAGTGAGAAACGTGTGAGCTTCCTGAACGAAGTTGCTTCGTTTTTGCTGAAAACTGACTGTGTTTACCTGAAACGAAGTCTTGCTTGGAGGAAGTCACAGAGCCTGGCATTTCACTCTGTTTCTGAGGTGAAACAAATAGCCCAGTACTCTTCAATGAACCACACTCTGCTTTAGAGCAAGAAGCATGCTCTTGCTTTCTAGAGTCTCTAATAAGGCAGGAAACGTGAGTGTGCTCAGAAACAAAGAACTGTGTTTCCTACACACACGCACCATATCTAGTTCAACTCTGCTTCTGAAACTGATACAAACCGTAGGTCCTCTAACATCCAATGCTTTTCAGTTAAGAGTGAGAAACGTGTGAGCTTCGTGAACGATGTAGCTTCGTTTGAGCTGAAAAGTGAGGACGTTTACCTGAAACGAAGTCTTGCTTGTAGGAAGACACAGAGCCTGGCATTTCATTCCGGTTCTGAAGGGAAACAAATAGCCCAGTACTCTTCCATGAACCACACTCTGCTTTAGATTAAGAAGCATGCTCTTGCTTTCTAGAGTCTATAATAAGGCAGGAAACGTGAGTGTGCTCAGAAAAAAAGAACTGTGTTTCCTACACACACGGACCATATCTAGTTCAACTCTGCTTCGGAAACTGATAAAAACCACGGGTCATCTAACATCCAATGCTTTTCAGTTAACAGTGAGAAACGTGTGAGCTTCCTGAACGAAGTTGCTTCGTTTTAGCTGAAAAGTGACTGTATTTACCTGAAATGAAGTCTTGCTTGGAGGAAGTCACAGAGCCTGGCATTTCACTCTGTTTCTGAGGTGAAACAAATAGCCCAGTATTCTTCAATGAACCACACTCTGCTTTAGAGCAAGAAGCATGCTCTTGCTTTCTAGAGTCTCTAATAAGGCAGGAAACGTGAGTGTGCTCAGAAAAAAAAAACTGTGTTTCCTACACACACGCACCATATCTAGTTCAACACTGCTTCTGAAACTGATACAAACCGTAGGTCCTCTAACATCCAATGCTTTTCAGTTAACAGTGAGAAACGTGTGAGCTTCCTGAACGAAGTTGCTTTGTTTTAGCTGAAAAGTGACTGTGTTTACCTGAAACGAAGTCTTGCTTGGAGGAAGTCACAGAGCCTGGCATTTCACTATGTTTCTGAAGTGAAACAAATAGCCCAGTACTCTTCCATGAACCACACTCTGCTTTAGAGCAAGAAGCATGCTCTTGGTTTCTAGAGTCTCTAATAAGGCAGGAAACGTGAGTGTGCTCAGAAAAAAAGAACTGTGTTTCCTACACACACGCACCATATCCAGTTCAACTCTTCTTCTGAAACTGATACAAACCGTAGGTCCTCTAACATCCAATGCTTTTCAGTTAAAGGTGAGAAATGTGTGAGCTTCGTGAACGATGTAGCTTCGTTTGAGCTGAAAAGTGACCGCATTTACCTGAAAAGAAGTCTTGCTTGTAGGAAGACACAGAGCCTGGCATTTCATTCCGTTTCTGAAGGGAAACACACAGCACAGTTCTCATCCATGAACCACACTCTAATTTAGAGCAAGAAGCACGCACTTGCTTTCCAGAATCTCTAATAAGGTGGGAAACGTGAGTGTGCTCAGAACAAATGAACTGTGTTTCCTACACACACGTACCATATCTAGTTCAACTCTGCTTCTGAAACTGATAAAAACCACAGGTCATCTAACATCCAATGCTTTTCAGTTAACAGGGATAAACGTGTGAGCTTCCTGAACGATGTTGCTTCGTTTTAGCTGAAAACTGTCTGCGTTTACCTGAAACGAAGTCTTGCTTGTAGGAAGTCACAGAGCCTGGCATTTCACTCTGTTCCTGAAGTGAAACAAATAGCCCAGTACTCTTTCATGAACCACACTCTGCTTTAGAGCAAGAAGCATGCTCTTGGTTTCTAGAGTCTCTAATAAGGCAGGAAACGTGAGTGTGCTCAGAAAAAAAGAACTGTGTTTACTACACACACGGACCATATCTAGTTCAACTCTGCTTCTGAAACTGATAAAAACCACGGGTCATCTAACATCCAATGCTTTTCAGTTAACAGTGAGAAACGTGTGAGCTTCCTGAACGAAGTTGCTTCCTTTTAGCTGAAAAGTGACTGTGTTTACCTGAAACGAAGTCTTGCTTGGAGGAAGTCACAGAGCCTAGCATTTCACTCTGTTTCTGAGTTGAAACAAATAGCCCAGTACTCTTCCATGAACCACACTCTGCTTTAGAGCAAGAAGCATGCTCTTGCTTTCTAGAGTCTCTAATAAGGCAGGAAACGTGAGTGTGCTCAGAAAAAAAGGACTGTGTTTCCTACACACACGCACCATATCTAGTTCAACTCTGCTTCTGAAACTGATACAAACCGTAGGTCCTCTAACATCCAATGCTTTTCAGTTAAAGGTGAGAAATGTGTGAGATTCGTGAACGATGTAGCTTCGTTTGAGCTGAAAAGTGAGGACGTTTACCTGAAACGATGTCTTGCTTGTAGGAAGACACAGAGCCTGGCATTTCATTCCTTTTCTGAAGGGAAACACACAGCACAGTTATCATCCATGAACCACACTCTGCTTTAGAGCAAGAAGCATGCTCTTGCTTTCTAAAGTCTCTAATAATGCAGGAAACGTGAGTGTGCTCAGAAAAAAAGAACTGTGTTTCCTACACACACGCACCATATCTAGTTCTACTCTGCTTCTGAAACTGATACAAACCATAGGTCCTCTAACATCCAATGCTTTTCAGTTAAGAGTGAGAAACGTGTGAGCTTCGTGAACGATGTAGCTTCGTTTGAGCTGAAAATTGACTGTGTTTACCTGAAACAAAGTCTTGCTTGTAGGAAGACACAGAGCCTGGCATTTCATTCCGTTTCTGAAGGGAAACTCACAGCACAGTTCTCATCCATGAACTACACTCTGCTTTAGAGCAAGAAGCACGCACTTGCTTTCTAGAGTCTCTAATAAGGTGGGAAACGTGAGTGTGCTCAGAACAAAAGAACTCTGTTTCCTACACACACGTACCATATCTAATTCAACTCTGCTTCTGAAACGGATACAAACCACAGGTCTTATAACATCCAATGCTTTTCAGTTAAGAGTGAGAAACGTGTGAGCTTCGTGAACGATGTAGCTTCGTTTGAGCTGAAAAGTGACTGCATTTACCTGAAAAGAAGTCTTGCTTGTAGGAAGACACAGAGCCTGGCATTTCATTCCGTTACTGAAGGGAAACACACAGCACAGTTCTCATCCATGAACCACACTCTGCTTTAGAGCAAGAAGCACACACTTGCTTTCCAGAATCTCTAGTAAGGTGGGAAACGTGAGTGTGCTCAGAACAAATGAACTGTGTTTCCTACACACACGTACCATATCTAGTTCAACTCTGCTTCTGAAACTGATAAAAACCACAGGTCATCTAACATCCAATGCTTTTCAGTTAACTGGGATAAACGTGTGAGCTTCCTGAACGATGTTGCTTCGTTTTAGCTGAAAACTGACTGCGTTTACCTGAAACGAAGTCTTGCATATAGGAAGTCACAGAGCCTGGCATTTCACTCTGTTTCTGAAGTGAAACAAATAGCCCAGTTCTCTTCCATGAACCACACTCTGCTTTAGAGCAAGAAGCATGCTCTTGCTTTCTAGAGTCTCTAATAAGGCAGGAAACGTGAGTGTGCTCAGAAAAAAAGAACTGTGTTTCCTACACACACGCACCATATCTAGTTCAACTCTGCTTCTGAAACTGATACAAACCGTAGGTCCTCTAACATCCAATGCTTTTCAGTTAAGAGCGAGAAACATGTGAGCTTCGTAAACGATGTAGCTTCGTTTCAGCTGAAAAGTGAGTGCGTTTACCTGAAATGTAGTCTTGCTTGTAGGAAGACACAGAGCCTGGCATTTAACTCAGTTTCTGAAGGTAAACACACAGCACAGTTCTAATCCATGAAACACACTCTGCTTTAGAGCAAGAAGCACGCTCTTGCTTTCTAGAGTCTCTAATAAGGCGGGAAACGTGAATGTGCTAGAACAAAACAACCGTGTTTCCTACACAAACGGACCATATCTAGTACAACTCTACATCTGAAACTGATACAGACAACAGGTCCTCTAACATCCAATGCTTTTCAGTTAAGAGTGAGAAACGTGTGAGCTTCGTGAACAATGTAGCTTCCTTTGAGCTGAATAGTTCCTGGGTTTACCTGAAACGAAGTCTTCTTTGTAGGAAGACACAGAGCCTGGCAATGAACTCCGTTTCTGAAGGGAAAATGACAGCACAGTTCTCCTCCATGAAACAACCTCTGCTTTAGAGCAAGAAGCACGCTCTTGCTTTCTAGAATCTCTAAAAGGCTGGAAAAGTGAGTGTGTTCAGAAAAAATAACTGTGTTTCCTACACAAACGGACCATATCTAGTTCCACTCTGCTTCTGAAACTGATACAAACCACAGGTCCTCTAACATCCAATGCTTTTCAGTTCAGAACCAGAAACGTGTGAGCTTTCGTGAACAATGTAGTTTCGTTTGAGCTGAGAAGTGAGTGCGTATTCCTGAAACGAAGTCTTGCTTGTATGAAGACACAGAGCCTGGCATTGAACTCCGTTTCTGAAGGTAAACACACAGAATATTTCTCAATCCATGAAACACACTGTGCTTTAGAGCAAGAAGCACCCCCTTTCTTTCTAGAGTCTCTAATAAGGCGGGAAATGTGAGTGTGCTCAGAACAAAAGAACCGTGTTTACTACACACAGGGACCATATCTAGTTCAACTCTGCTTCTGAAACTGATACAAACCACAGGTCCTCTAACATCCAATGCTTTTCAGTTCAGAACCAGAAATGTGTGAGCTTTCGTGAACAATGTAGTTTCGTTTGAGCTGAGAATTGAGTGCGTATTCCTGAAACGAAGTCTTGCTTGTAGGAAGACACAGAGCCTGGCATTGTATTCCTTTTCTGAAGGGAAACAAACAGCACAGTTCTCATTCATTGAAACACACTCTGCTATAGAGCAAGAAGCATGCTATTGCTTTCTACAGTCTCTAATATGGCGGGAAATGTGAGTGTGCTCAGAACAAAAGAACCGTGTTTCCTACACACACGGAGCACATGTAGTTCAATCTAAATCTTAAACTGATACAAACCTCAGTCCCTCTAACATCCAATGCTTTTCAGTTAAGAGCGAGAAACGTGTGAGCTTCGTGAACGATGTAGCTTCGTTTGAGCTGAAAAGTGAATGCGTTTACCTGAAATGTAGTCTTGCCTGTAGGAAGACACAGAGCCTGGCATTTAACTCAGTTTCTGAAGGTAAACACACAGCACAGTTCGCATCCATGTAACACACTCTGCTTTAGAGCAAGAAGCACGCTCTTGCTTTCTAGAGTCTCTAATAAGGCGGGAAACGTGAGTGTGCTCAGGACAGAAGAACCGTATTTCCTACACACACGGACCATATCTAGTTCAACTCTGCTTCTGAAACTGATACAAACCTCAGGTCCTCTAACATCCAAGGTTTTTCAGTTAGGAGTGAGAAATGTGTGAGCTTCGTGAACAATGTAGCTTCCTTTGATCTGAAAAGTTCATGGGTTTACCTGAAACAAAGTCTTGCTTGTAGGAAGACACAGACCCCGGCATTGAACTCCATTTCTGAAGGGAAACACACAGCACAGTTCTAATCCATGAAACACACTCTGCTTTAGAGCAAGAAGCACTTCTTGCTTTCTAGAGACTCTAATAAGGCGGGAAACGTGAGTGTGCTCACAAAAAATAACTGGGTTTCCTACACACACAGACCATATCAAGTTCAAGTCTGCTTCTGAAACCGATACAAACCACAGTTCCTCTAACATCCAATGCTTTTCAGTTATGAGCGAGAAACGTGTGAGCTTCGTGAACAATGTAGCTTCTTTTGAGCTGAAAAGTGAGTGCGTTTACCTGAAATGAAGTCTTGCTTGTAGGAAGCCACAGACCCTGGCATTGACTCGTTTCTGAAGGTAAACACACAGCACAGTTCTCATTCATTGAAACACACTCTGCTTTAGAGCAAGAAGCACGCACTTGCTTTCTAGAATCTCTAAAAGGCGGGAAATGTGAGTGTGTTCAGAACAAAACAACCGTGTTTCCTACACAAACGGACCATATCTAGTACAACTCTACATCTGAAACTGATACAGACAACAGGTCCTCTAACATCCAATGCTTTTCAGTTAAGAGTGAGAAACGTGTGAGCTTCGTGAACAATGTAGCTTCCTTTGAGCTGAATAGTTCCTGGGTTTACCTGAAACGAAGTCTTCTTTGTAGGAAGACACAGAGCCTGGCAATGAACTCCGTTTCTGAAGGGAAACAGACAGCACAGTTCTCCTCCATGAAACAACCTCTGCTTTAGAGCAAGAAGCACGCTCTTGCTTTCTAGAATCTCTAAAAGGCTGGAAAAGTGAGTGTGTTCAGAAAAAATAACTGTGTTTCCTACACAAACGGACCATATCTAGTTCCACTCTGCTTCTGAAACTGATACAAACCACAGGTCCTCTAACATCCAATGCTTTTCAGTTCAGAACCAGAAACGTGTGAGCTTTCGTGAACAATGTAGTTTCGTTTGAGCTGAGAAGTGAGTGCGTATTCCTGAAACGAAGTCTTGCTTGTAGGAAGACACAGAGCCTGGCATTGAACTCCGTTTCTGAAGGTAAACACACAGAATATTTCTCAATCCATGAAACACACTATGCTTTAGAGCAAGAAGCACCCTCTTTCTTTCTAGAGTCTCTAATAAGGCGGGAAATGTGAGTGTGCTCAGAACAAAAGAACCGTGTTTCCTACACACAGGGACCATATCTAGTTCAACTCTGCTTCTGAAACTGATACAAACCACAGGTCCTCTAACATCCAATGCTTTTCCGTTATGGGCGAGAAAAGTGTGAGCTTCGTGAACAATGTAGCTTCTTTTGAGCTGAAAAGTGTGTGCGTTTACCTGAAACGAAGTCTGGCTTGTAGGAAGACACAGAGCCTGGCATTGAACTCCGTTTCTGAAGGGAAACACACAGCACAGTTCTCATCCATGAAACACACTCTGCTTTAGAGCAAGAAGCACGCTCTTGCTTTCTAGAATCTCTAAAAGGCGGGAAAAGTGAGTGTGTTCAGAAAAAATAACTGTGTTTCCTACACACACGGACCATATCTAGTTCCACTCTGCTTCTGAAACTGATACAAACCACAGGTCCTCTAACATCCAATGCTTTTCAGTTCAGAACCAGATATGTGTGAGCTTTCGTGAACAATGTAGTTTCGTTTGAGCTGAGAAGTGAGTGCGTATTCCTGAAACGAAGTCTTGCTTGTAGGAAGACACAGAGCCTGGCATTGAATTCCTTTTCTGAAGGGAAACACACAGCACAGTTCTAATTCATTGAAACACACTCTGCTATAGAGCAAGAAGCATGCTCTTGCTTTCTACAGTCTCTAATAAGGCGGGAAATGTGTGTGTGCTCAGAACAAAAGAACCGTGTTTCCTACACACACGGAGCACATGTAGTTCAATCTACTTCTTAAACTGATACAAACCTCAGTCCCTCTAACATCCAATGCTTTTCAGTTAAGAGCGAGAAACGTGTGAGCTTCGTGACCGATGTAGCTTCGTTTGAGCTGAAAAGTGAGTGCGTTTACCTGAAATGTATTCTTGCCTGTAGGAAGACACAGAGCCTGGCATTTAACTCAGTTTCTGAAGGTAAACACACAGCACAGTTCGCATCCATGAAACACACTCTGCTTTAGAGCAAGAAGCACGCTCTTGCTTTCTAGAGTCTCTAATAAGGCGGGAAACGTGAGTGTGCTCAGGACAGAAGAACCGTATTTCCTACACACACGGACCATATCTAGTTCAACTCTGCTTCTGAAACTGATACAAACCTCAGGTCCTCTAACATCCAAGGTTTTTCAGTTAGGAGTGAGAAATGTGTGAGCTTCGTGAACAATGTAGCTTCCTTTGAGCTGAAAAGTTCCTGGGTTTACCTGAAACAAAGTCTTGCTTGTAGGAAGACACAGACCCTGGCATTGAACTCCGTTTCTGAAGGGAAACACACAGCACAGTTCTAATCCATGAAACACACTCTGCTTTAGAGCAAGGAGCACTTCTTGCTTTCTAGAGACTCTAATAAGGCGGGAAACGTGAGTGTGCTCACAAAAAATAACTGGGTTTCCTACACACACAGACCATATCAAGTTCAAGTCTGCTTCTGAAACCGATACAAACCACAGTTCCTCTAACATCCAATGCTTTTCAGTTATGAGCGAGAAACGTGTGATCTTCGTGAACAATGTAGCTTCTTTTGAGCTGAAAAGTGAGTGCGTTTACCTGAAACGAAGTCTTGCTTGTAGGAAGCCACAGACCCTGGCATTGACTCCGTTTCTGAAGGTAAACACACAGCATATTTCTCAATCCATGAAACACACTCTGCTTTAGCGAAAGAAGCACCCTCTTGCTTTCTAGAGTGTCTAATAAGGCGGGAAATGTGAGTGTGCTCAGAACAAAAGAACCGTGTTTCCTACACACACGGACCATATCTAGTTCCACTCTGCTTCTGCAACTGATACAAACCACAGGTCCTCTAACATCCAATGCTTTTCAGTTATGAGCGAGAAACGTGTGAGCTTCTGAACAATGTAGCTTCTTTTGAGCTGAAAAGTGAGTGTGTTTACCTGAAACGAAGTCTTCTTTGTAGGAAGACACAGAGCCTGGCAATGAACTCTGTTTGTGAAGGGAAACAGACAGCACAGTTCTCCTCCATGAAACAACCTCTGCTTTAGAGCAAGAAGCATGCTCTTGCTTTCTAGAGTCTCTAATAAGGCGGGAAACGTGAGTGTGCTCACAACAAATAACTGGGTTTCCTACACACACGGACCATATCAAGTTCATGTCTGCTTCTGAAACCGATACAAACCACAGTTCCTCTAACATCCAATGCTTTTCAGTTATGAGCGAGAAACGTGTGAGCTTCGTGAACAATGTAGCTTCTTTTGAGCTGAAAAGTGAGTGCGTTTACCTGAAACGAAGTCTTGCTTGTAGGAAGCCACAGACCCTGGCATTGACTCCGTTTCTGAAGGGAAACACACAGCACAGTTCTCATCCATGAAACACACTCTGCTTTAGAGCAAGAAGCACGCACTTGCTTTCTAGAATCTCTAAAAGGCGGGAAATGTGAGTGTGTTCAGAAAAAATAACTGTGTTTCCTACACACAGGGACCATATCTAGTTCCACTCTGCTTCTGAAACTGATACAAACCACAGGTCCTCTAACATCCAATGCTTTTCAGTTCAGAACCAGAAATGTGTGAGCTTTCCTGAACAATGTAGTTTCGTTTGAGCTGAGAAGTGAGTGCGTATTCCTAAAACGAAATCTTGCTTGTAGGAAGGCACAGAGCCTGGTATTGAACTCCGTTTCTGAAGGTAAATACACAGAATATTTCTCAATCCATGAAACACACTCTGCTTTAGAGCAAGAAGCACCCTCTTTCTTTCTAGAGTCTCTAATAAGGCGGGAAATGTGAGTGTGCTCAGAAGAAAAGAAGCGTGTTTCCTACACACACGGACCATATCAAGTTCCACTCTGCTTCTGAAACTGATACAAACCACAGGTCCTCTAACATCCAATGCTTTTCAGTTATGAGCGAGAAACATGTGAGCTTCTGAACAATGTAGCTTCTTTTGAGCTGAAAAGTGAGTGCGTTTACCTGAAACGAAGTCTTCTTTGTAGGAAGACACAGAGCCTGGCAATGAACTCTGTTTCTGAAGGGAAACAGACAGCACAGTTCTCCTCCATGAAACAACCTCTGCTTTAGAGCAAGAAGCACGCTCTTGCTTTCTAGAGTCTCTAATAAGGCAGGAAACGTGAGTGTGCTCACAACAAATAACTGGGTTTCCTACACACACGGACCATATCAAGTTCAAATCTGCTTCTGAAACCGATACAAACCAGAGGTCCACTAACATCCAATGCTTTTCATTTATGAGCGAAAAACATGTGAGCTTCGTGAACAATGTAGCTTCTTTTGAGCTGAAAAGTGAGTGCGTTTACCTGAAACGAAGTCTTGCTTGTAGGAAGACACAGAGCCTGGCATTGAACTCCGTTTCTGAAGGGAAACACACAGCACAGTTCTCATCCATGAAGCACACTCTGCTTTAGAGCAAGAAGCACGCTCTTGCTTTCTAGAATCTCTAAAAGGCGGGAAATGTGAGTGTGTTCAGAACAAAAAACTGTGTTTCCTACACACACGGACCATATCTAGTTCCACTCTGCTTCTGAAACTGATAGAAACCACAGGTCCTCTAACATCAAATGCTTTTCAGTTCAGAACCACAAACGTGTGAGCTTTCGTGAACAATGTAGTTTCGTTTGAGCTGAGAAGTGAGTGCGTATTCCTGAAACGAAGTCTTGCTTGTAGGAAGACACAGAGCCTGGCATTGAACTCCATTTCTGAAGGTAAATACACAGAATATTTCTCAATCCATGAAACACACTCTGCTTTAGAGCAAGAAGCACCCTCTTTCTTTCTAGAGTCTCTAATAAGGCGGGAAATGTGAGTGTGCTCAGAAGAAAAGAACAGTGTTTCCTACACACACGGACCATATCTAGTTCAACTCTGCTTCTGAAACTGATACAAACCTCAGGTACTCTAACATCCAATGTTTTTCAGTTAAGAGCGAGAAACGTTGAGCTTCGTGAACAATGTAGCTTCCTTTGAGCTGAAAAGTTCCTGGGTTTACCTGAAATGAAGTCTTGCTTGTAGGAAGAAACAGAGCCTGGCATTCAACTCCGTTTCTGAAGGGAAACACACAGCATAGTTCTCATCCATGTAACACACTCTGCTTTAGAGCAAGAAGCACGCTCTTTCTTTCTAGAATCTCTAATAAGGCGGGAAACATGTATGTGCTCAGAACAAAAGAACCGTGTTTCCTACACAAACGGACCATATCTAGTACAACTCTACATCTGAAACTGATACAGACAACAGGTCCTCTAACATCCAATGCTTTTCAGTTAAGAGTGAGAAACGTGTGAGCTTCGTGAACAATGTAGCTTCCTTTGAGCTGAATAGTTCCTGGGTTTACCTGAAACGAAGTCTTGCTTGTAGGAAGACACAGAGCCTGGCATTGAATTCCTTTTCTGAAGGGAAACACACAGCACAGTTCTCATTCATTGAAACACACTCTGCTATAGAGCAAGAAGCATGCTCTTGCTTTCTACAGTCTCTAATATGGCGGGAAATGTGAGTGTGCTCAGAACAAAAGAACCGTGTTTCCTACACAACTTAGCACATGTAGTTCAATCTACTTCTTAAACTGATACAAACCTCAGTCCCTCTAACATCCAATGCTTTTCAGTTAAGAGCGAGAAACATGTGAGCTTCGTGAACGATGTAGCTTCGTTTGAGCTGAAAAGTGAGTGCGTTTACCTGAAATGTAGTCTTGTTTGTAGGAAGACACAGAGCATGGCATTTAACTCAGTTTCTGAAGGTAAACACACAGCACAGTTCTAATCCATGAAACACACTCTGCTTTAGAGCAAGAAGCACGCTCTTGCTTTCTAGAGTCTCTAATAAGGTGGGAAACGTGAATGTGCTAGAACAAAACAACCGTGTTTCCTACACAAACGGACCATATCTAGTACAACTCTACATCTGAAACTGATACAGACAACAGGTCCTCTAACATCCAATGCTTTTCAGTTAAGAGTGAGAAACGTGTGAGCTTCGTGAACAATGTAGCTTCCTTTGAGCTGAATAGTTCCTGGGTTTACCTGAAACGAAGTCTTCTTTGTAGGAAGACACAGAGCCTGGCAATGAACTCCGTTTCTGAAGGGAAACAGACAGCACAGTTCTCCTCCATGAAACAACCTCTGCTTTAGAGCAAGAAGCACGCTCTTGCTTTCTAGAATCTCTAAAAGGCTGGAAAAGTGAGTGTGTTCAGAAAAAATAACTGTGTTTCCTACACAAACGGACCATATCTAGTTCCACTCTGCTTCTGAAACTGATACAAACCACAGGTCCTCTAACATCCAATGCTTTTCAGTTCAGAACCAGAAACGTGTGAGCTTTCGTGAACAATGTAGTTTCGTTTGAGCTGAGAAGTGAGTGCGTATTCCTGAAACGAAGTCTTGCTTGTAGGAAGACACAGAGCCTGGCATTGAACTCCATTTCTGGTGGGAAACACACAGCACAGTTCTAATTCATTGAAACACACTCTGCTATAGAGCAAGAAGCATGCTCTTGCTTTCTACAGTCTCTAATAAGGCGGGAAATGTGTGTGTGCTCAGAACAAAAGAACCGTGTTTCCTACACACACGGAGCACATGTAGTTCAATCTACTTCTTAAACTGATACAAACCTCAGTCCCTCTAACATCCAATGCTTTTCAGTTAAGAGCGAGAAACGTGTGAGCTTCGTGACCGATGTAGCTTCGTTTGAGCTGAAAAGTGGGTGCGTTTACCTGAAATGTATTCTTGCCTGTAGGAAGACACAGAGCCTGGCATTTAACTCAGTTTCTGAAGGTAAACACACAGCACAGTTCGCATCCATGAAACACACTCTGCTTTAGAGCAAGAAGCACGCTCTTGCTTTCTAGAGTCTCTAATAAGGCGGGAAACGTGAGTGTGCTCAGGACAGAAGAACCGTATTTCCTACACACACGGACCATATCTAGTTCAACTCTGCTTCTGAAACTGATACAAACCTCAGGTCCTCTAACATCCAAGGTTTTTCAGTTAGGAGTGAGAAATGTGTGAGCTTCGTGAAAAATGTAGCTTCCTTTGAGCTGAAAAGTTCCTGGGTTTACCTGAAACAAAGTCTTGCTTGTAGGAAGACACAGACCCTGGCATTGAACTCCGTTTCTGAAGGGAAACACACAGCACAGTTCTAATCCATGAAACACACTCTGCATTAGAGCAAGGAGCACTTCTTGCTTTCTAGAGACTCTAATAAGGCGGGAAACGTGAGTGTGCTCACAAAAAATAACTGGGTTTCCTACACACACAGACCATATCAAGTTCAAGTCTGCTTCTGAAACCGATACAAACCACAGTTCCTCTAACATCCAATGCTTTTCAGTTATGAGCGAGAAACGTGTGATCTTCGTGAACAATGTAGCTTCTTTTGAGCTGAAAAGTGAGTGCGTTTACCTGAAACGAAGTCTTGCTTGTAGGAAGCCACAGACCCTGGCATTGACTCCGTTTCTGAAGGGAAACACACAGCACAGTTCTCATCCATGAAACACACTCTGCTTTAGAGCAAGAAGCACGCACTTGCTTTCTAGAATCTCTAAAAGGCGGGAAATGTGAGTGTGTTCAGAAAAAATAACTGTGTTTCCTACACAAACGGACCATATCTAGTTCCACTCTGCTTCTGAAACTGATACAAACCACAGGTCCTCTAACATCCAATGCTTTTCAGTTCAGAACCAGAAACGTGTGAGCTCTCGTGAACAATGTAGTTTCGTTTGAGCTGAGAAGTGAGTGCGTATTCCTGAAACGAAGTCTTGCTTGTAGGAAGACACAGAGCCTGGCATTGAACTCCGTTTCTGAAGGTAAACACACAGCATATTTCTCAATCCATGAAACACACTCTGCTTTAGCGAAAGAAGCACCCTCTTGCTTTCTAGAGTGTCTAATAAGGCGGGAAATGTGAGTGTGCTCAGAACAAAAGAACCGTGTTTCCTACACACACGGACCATATCTAGTTCCACTCTGCTTCTGCAACTGATACAAACCACAGGTCCTCTAACATCCAATGCTTTTCAGTTATGAGCGAGAAACGTGTGAGCTTCTGAACAATGTAGCTTCTTTTGAGCTGAAAAGTGAGTGTGTTTACCTGAAACGAAGTCTTCTTTGTAGGAAGACACAGAGCCTGGCAATGAACTCTGTTTGTGAAGGGAAACAGACAGCACAGTTCTCCTCCATGAAACAACCTCTGCTTTAGAGCAAGAAGCATGCTCTTGCTTTCTAGAGTCTCTAATAAGGCGGGAAACGTGAGTGTGCTCACAACAAATAACTGGGTTTCCTACACACACGGACCATATCAAGTTCATGTCTGCTTCTGAAACCGATACAAACCACAGTTCCTCTAACATCCAATGCTTTTCAGTTATGAGCGAGAAACGTGTGAGCTTCGTGAACAATGTAGCTTCTTTTGAGCTGAAAAGTGAGTGCGTTTACCTGAAACGAAGTCTTGCTTGTAGGAAGCCACAGACCCTGGCATTGACTCCGTTTCTGAAGGGAAACACACAGCACAGTTCTCATCCATGAAACACACTCTGCTTTAGAGCAAGAAGCACGCACTTGCTTTCTAGAATCTCTAAAAGGCGGGAAATGTGAGTGTGTTCAGAAAAAATAACTGTGTTTCCTACACACAGGGACCATATCTAGTTCCACTCTGCTTCTGAAACTGATACAAACCACAGGTCCTCTAACATCCAATGCTTTTCAGTTCAGAACCAGAAATGTGTGAGCTTTCCTGAACAATGTAGTTTCGTTTGAGCTGAGAAGTGAGTGCGTATTCCTAAAACGAAATCTTGCTTGTAGCAAGGCACAGAGCCTGGTATTGAACTCCGTTTCTGAAGGTAAATACACAGAATATTTCTCAATCCATGAAACACACTCTGCTTTAGAGCAAGAAGCACCCTCTTTCTTTCTAGAGTCTCTAATAAGGCGGGAAATGTGAGTGTGCTCAGAAGAAAAGAAGCGTGTTTCCTACACACACGGACCATATCAAGTTCCACTCTGCTTCTGAAACTGATACAAACCACAGGTCCTCTAACATCCAATGCTTTTCAGTTATGAGCGAGAAACATGTGAGCTTCTGAACAATGTAGCTTCTTTTGAGCTGAAAAGTGAGTGCGTTTACCTGAAACGAAGTCTTCTTTGTAGGAAGACACAGAGCCTGGCAATGAACTCTGTTTCTGAAGGGAAACAGACAGCACAGTTCTCCTCCATGAAACAACCTCTGCTTTAGAGCAAGAAGCACGCTCTTGCTTTCTAGAGTCTCTAATAAGGCAGGAAACGTGAGTGTGCTCACAACAAATAACTGGGTTTCCTACACACACGGACCATATCAAGTTCAAATCTGCTTCTGAAACCGATACAAACCAGAGGTCCACTAACATCCAATGCTTTTCATTTATGAGCGAAAAACATGTGAGCTTCGTGAACAATGTAGCTTCTTTTGAGCTGAAAAGTGAGTGCGTTTACCTGAAACGAAGTCTTGCTTGTAGGAAGACACAGAGCCTGGCATTGAACTCCGTTTCTGAAGGGAAACACACAGCACAGTTCTCATCCATGAAGCACACTCTGCTTTAGAGCAAGAAGCACGCTCTTGCTTTCTAGAATCTCTAAAAGGCGGGAAATGTGAGTGTGTTCAGAACAAAAAACTGTGTTTCCTACACACACGGACCATATCTAGTTCCACTCTGCTTCTGAAACTGATAGAAACCACAGGTCCTCTAACATCAAATGCTTTTCAGTTCAGAACCACAAACGTGTGAGCTTTCGTGAACAATGTAGTTTCGTTTGAGCTGAGAAGTGAGTGCGTATTCCTGAAACGAAGTCTTGCTTGTAGGAAGACACAGAGCCTGGCATTGAACTCCATTTCTGAAGGTAAATACACAGAATATTTCTCAATCCATGAAACACACTCTGCTTTAGAGCAAGAAGCACCCTCTTTCTTTCTAGAGTCTCTAATAAGGCGGGAAATGTGAGTGTGCTCAGAAGAAAAGAACAGTGTTTCCTACACACACGGACCATATCTAGTTCAACTCTGCTTCTGAAACTGATACAAACCTCAGGTACTCTAACATCCAATGTTTTTCAGTTAAGAGCGAGAAACGTTGAGCTTCGTGAACAATGTAGCTTCCTTTGAGCTGAAAAGTTCCTGGGTTTACCTGAAATGAAGTCTTGCTTGTAGGAAGAAACAGAGCCTGGCATTCAACTCCGTTTCTGAAGGGAAACACACAGCATAGTTCTCATCCATGTAACACACTCTGCTTTAGAGCAAGAAGCACGCTCTTTCTTTCTAGAATCTCTAATAAGGCGGGAAACATGTATGTGCTCAGAACAAAAGAACCGTGTTTCCTACACAAACGGACCATATCTAGTACAACTCTACATCTGAAACTGATACAGACAACAGGTCCTCTAACATCCAATGCTTTTCAGTTAAGAGTGAGAAACGTGTGAGCTTCGTGAACAATGTAGCTTCCTTTGAGCTGAATAGTTCCTGGGTTTACCTGAAACGAAGTCTTGCTTGTAGGAAGACACAGAGCCTGGCATTGAATTCCTTTTCTGAAGGGAAACACACAGCACAGTTCTCATTCATTGAAACACACTCTGCTATAGAGCAAGAAGCATGCTCTTGCTTTCTACAGTCTCTAATATGGCGGGAAATGTGAGTGTGCTCAGAACAAAAGAACCGTGTTTCCTACACAACTTAGCACATGTAGTTCAATCTACTTCTTAAACTGATACAAACCTCAGTCCCTCTAACATCCAATGCTTTTCAGTTAAGAGCGAGAAACATGTGAGCTTCGTGAACGATGTAGCTTCGTTTGAGCTGAAAAGTGAGTGCGTTTACCTGAAATGTAGTCTTGTTTGTAGGAAGACACAGAGCATGGCATTTAACTCAGTTTCTGAAGGTAAACACACAGCACAGTTCTAATCCATGAAACACACTCTGCTTTAGAGCAAGAAGCACGCTCTTGCTTTCTAGAGTCTCTAATAAGGTGGGAAACGTGAATGTGCTAGAACAAAACAACCGTGTTTCCTACACAAACTGACCATATCTAGTACAACTCTACATCTGAAACTGATACAGACAACAGGTCCTCTAACATCCAATGCTTTTCAGTTAAGAGTGAGAAACGTGTGAGCTTCGTGAACAATGTAGCTTCCTTTGAGCTGAATAGTTCCTGGGTTTACCTGAAACGAAGTCTTCTTTGTAGGAAGACACAGAGCCTGGCAATGAACTCCGTTTCTGAAGGGAAACAGACAGCACAGTTCTCCTCCATGAAACAACCTCTGCTTTAGAGCAAGAAGCACGCTCTTGCTTTCTAGAATCTCTAAAAGGCTGGAAAAGTGAGTGTGTTCAGAAAAAATAACTGTGTTTCCTACACAAACGGACCATATCTAGTTCCACTCTGCTTCTGAAACTGATACAAACCACAGGTCCTCTAACATCCAATGCTTTTCAGTTCAGAACCAGAAACGTGTGAGCTTTCGTGAACAATGTAGTTTCGTTTGAGCTGAGAAGTGAGTGCGTATTCCTGAAACGAAGTCTTGCTTGTAGGAAGACACAGAGCCTGGCATTGAACTCCGTTTCTGAAGGTAAACACACAGAATATTTCTCAATCCATGAAACACACTATGCTTTAGAGCAAGAAGCACCCTCTTTCTTTCTAGAGTCTCTAATAAGGCGGGAAATGTGAGTGTGCTCAGAACAAAAGAACCGTGTTTCCTACACACAGGGACCATATCTAGTTCAACTCTGCTTCTGAAACTGATACAAACCACAGGTCCTCTAACATCCAATGCTTTTCCGTTATGGGCGAGAAAAGTGTGAGCTTCGTGAACAATGTAGCTTCTTTTGAGCTGAAAAGTGTGTGCGTTTACCTGAAACGAAGTCTGGCTTGTAGGAAGACACAGAGCCTGGCATTGAACTCCGTTTCTGAAGGGAAACACACAGCACAGTTCTCATCCATGAAACACACTCTGCTTTAGAGCAAGAAGCACGCTCTTGCTTTCTAGAATCTCTAAAAGGCGGGAAAAGTGAGTGTGTTCAGAAAAAATAACTGTGTTTCCTACACACACGGACCATATCTAGTTCCACTCTGCTTCTGAAACTGATACAAACCACAGGTCCTCTAACATCCAATGCTTTTCAGTTCAGAACCAGATATGTGTGAGCTTTCGTGAACAATGTAGTTTCGTTTGAGCTGAGAAGTGAGTGCGTATTCCTGAAACGAAGTCTTGCTTGTAGGAAGACACAGAGCCTGGCATTGAATTCCTTTTCTGAAGGGAAACACACAGCACAGTTCTCATTCATTGTAACACACTCTGCTATAGAGCAAGAAGCATGCTCTTGCTTTCTACAGTCTCTAATAAGGCGGGAAATGTGTGTGTGCTCAGAACAAAAGAACCGTGTTTCCTACACACACGGAGCACATGTAGTTCAATCTACTTCTTAAACTGATACAAACCTCAGTCCCTCTAACATCCAATGCTTTTCAGTTAAGAGCGAGAAACGTGTGAGCTTCGTGACCGATGTAGCTTCGTTTGAGCTGAAAAGTGAGTGCGTTTACCTGAAATGTATTCTTGCTTGTAGGAAGACACAGAGCCTGGCATTTAACTCAGTTTCTGAAGGTAAACACACAGCACAGTTCGCATCCATGAAACACACTCTGCTTTAGAGCAAGAAGCACGCTCTTGCTTTCTAGAGTCTCTAATAAGGCGGGAAACGTGAGTGTGCTCAGGACAGAAGAACCATATTTCCTACACACACGGACCATATCTAGTTCAACTCTGCTTCTGAAACTGATACAAACCTCAGGTCCTCTAACATCCAAGGTTTTTCAGTTAGGAGTGAGAAATGTGTGAGCTTCGTGAACAATGTAGCTTCCTTTGAGCTGAAAAGTTCCTGGGTTTACCTGAAACAAAGTCTTGCTTGTAGGAAGACACAGACCCTGGCATTGAACTCCGTTTCTGAAGGGAAACACACAGCACAGTTCTAATCCATGAAACACACTCTGCTTTAGAGCAAGAAGCACTTCTTGCTTTCTAGAGACTCTAATAAGGCGGGAAACGTGAGTGTGCTCACAAAAAATAACTGGGTTTCCTACACACACAGACCATATCAAGTTCAAGTCTGCTTCTGAAACCGATACAAACCACAGTTCCTCTAACATCCAATGCTTTTCAGTTATGAGCGAGAAACGTGTGATCTTCGTGAACAATGTAGCTTCTTTTGAGCTGAAAAGTGAGTGCGTTTACCTGAAACGAAGTCTTGCTTGTAGGAAGCCACAGACCCTGGCATTGACTCCGTTTCTGAAGGGAAACACACAGCACAGTTCTCATCCATGAAACACACTCTGCTTTAGAGCAAGAAGCACGCACTTGCTTTCTAGAATCTCTAAAAGGCGGGAAATGTGAGTGTGTTCAGAAAAAATAACTGTGTTTCCTACACACACGGACCATATCTAGTTCCACTCTGCTTCTGAAACTGATACAAACCACAGGTCCTCTAACATCCAATGCTTTTCAGTTATGAGCGAGAAACATGTGAGCTTCTGAACAATGTAGCTTCTTTTGAGCTGAAAAGTGAGTGCGTTTACCTGAAACGAAGTCTTCTTTGTAGGAAGACACAGAGCCTGGCAATGAACTCTGTTTCTGAAGGGAAACAGACAGCACAGTTCTCCTCCATGAAACAACCTCTGCTTTAGAGCAAGAAGCACGCTCTTGCTTTCTAGAGTCTCTAATAAGGCAGGAAACGTGAGTGTGCTCACAACAAATAACTGGGTTTCCTACACACACGGACCATATCAAGTTCAAATCTGCTTCTGAAACCGATACAAACCACAGGTCCTCTAACATCCAATGCTTTTCATTTATGAGCGAAAAACATGTGAGCTTCGTGAACAATGTAGCTTCTTTTGAGCTGAAAAGTGAGTGCGTTTACCTGAAACGAAGTCTTGCTTGTAGGAAGACACAGAGCCTGGCATTGAACTCCGTTTCTGAAGGGAAACACACAGCACATTTCTCATCCATGAAGCACACTCTGCTTTAGAGCAAGAAGCACGCTCTTGCTTTCTAGAATCTCTAAAAGGCAGGAAATGTGAGTGTGTTCAGAACAAAAAACTGTGTTTCCTACACACACGGACCATATCTAGTTCCACTCTGCTTCTGAAACTGATAGAATCCACAGGTCCTCTAACATCCAATGCTTTTCAGTTCAGAACCACAAACGTGTGAGCTTTCGTGAACAATGTAGTTTCGTTTGAGCTGAGAAGTGAGTGCGTATTCCTGAAACGAAGTCTTGCTTGTAGGAAGACACAGAGCCTGGATTGAACTCCATTTCTGAAGGTAAATACACAGAATATTTCTCAATCCATGAAACACACTCTGCTTTAGAGCAAGAAGCACCCTCTTTCTTACTAGAGTCTCTAATAAGGCGGGAAATGTGAGTGTGCTCAGAACAAAAGAACCGTGTTTCCTACACACAGGGACCATATCTAGTTCAACTCTGCTTCTGAAACTGATACAAACCACAGGTCCTCTAACATCCAATGCTTTTCCGTTATGGGCGAGAAAAGTGTGAGCTTCGTGAACAATGTAGCTTCTTTTGAGCTGAAAAGTGTGTGCGTTTACCTGAAACGAAGTCTGGCTTGTAGGAAGACACAGAGCCTGGCATTGAACTCCGTTTCTGAAGGGAAACACACAGCACAGTTCTCATCCATGAAACACACTCTGCTTTAGAGCAAGAAGCACGCTCTTGCTTTCTAGAATCTCTAAAAGGCGGGAAAAGTGAGTGTGTTCAGAAAAAATAACTGTGTTTCCTACACACACGGACCATATCTAGTTCCACTCTGCTTCTGAAACTGATACAAACCACAGGTCCTCTAACATCCAATGCTTTTCAGTTCAGAACCAGATATGTGTGAGCTTTCGTGAACAATGTAGTTTCGTTTGAGCTGAGAAGTGAGTGGGTATTCCTGAAACGAAGTCTTGCTTGTAGGAAGACACAGAGCCTGGCATTGAACTCCGTTTCCGAAGGTAAACACACAGAATATTTCTCAATCCATGAAACACACTATGCTTTAGAGCAAGAAGCACCCTCTTTCTTTCTAGAGTCTCTAATAAGGCGGGAAATGTGAGTGTGCTCAGAACAAAAGAACCGTGTTTCCTACACACACGGACCATATCTAGTTCAACTCTGCTTCTGAAACTGATACAAACCACAGGTCCTCTAACATCCAATGCTTTTCCGTTATGGGCGAGAAAAGTGTGAGCTTCGTGAACAATGTAGCTTCTTTTGAGCTGAAAAGTGTGTGCGTTTACCTGAAACGAAGTCTGGCTTGTAGGAAGACACAGAGCCTGGCATTGAACTCCGTTTCTGAAGGGAAACACACAGCACAGTTCTCATCCATGAAACACACTCTGCTATAGAGCAAGAAGCACGCTCTTGCTTTCTAGAATCTCTAAAAGGCGGGAAAAGTGAGTGTGTTCAGAAAAAATAACTGTGTTTCCTACACACACGGACCATATCTAGTTCCACTCTGCTTCTGAAACTGATACAAACCACAGGTCCTCTAACATCCAATGCTTTTCAGTTCAGAAGCAGAAATGTGTGAGCTTTCGTGAACAATGTAGTTTCGTTTGAGCTAAGAAGTGAGTGCGTATTCCTGAACGAAGTCTTGCTTGTAGGAAGACACAGAGCCTGGCATTGAACTCCGTTTCTAGGTAAACACATAGAATATTTCTCAATACATGAAACACACTCTGCTTTAGAGCAAGAAGCACCCTCTTTCTTTCTAGAGTCTCTAATAAGGCGGGAAATGTGAGTGTGCTCAGAACAAAAGAACCGTGTTTCCTACACACACAGACCATATCTAGTTCAACTCTGCTTCTGAAACTGATACAACCCACAGGTCCTCTAACATCCAATGCTTTTCAGTTATGAGCGAGAAACATGTGAGCTTCGTGAACAATGTAGCTTCTTTTGAGCTGAAAAGTGAGTGCGTTTACCTGAAACGAAGTCTTGCTTGTAGGAAGACACAGATCCTGGCATTGAACTCCATTTCTGAAGGGAAACACACAGCACAGTTCTCATCCATGAACCACACTCGGCTTTAGAGCAAGAAGCAAGCTCTTGCTTTCTAGAATCTCTAATAAGGCAGGAAACGTCAGTGGGCTCTGAACAAAAGAACTGTGTTTGCTACACACTCGGACCATATCTAGTACATCTCTGCTCCTGAAACTGATACAAACCACAGGTCCTCTAACATCCAATGCTTTTCAGGTAAGAGCAAGAAACGGGTTAGCTTTGTGAACAATGTAGCTTCTTTTGAGCTGAAAAGTGAGTGCGTTTACCTGAAACGAAGTCTTGCTTGTAGGAAGACACAGACCCTGGCATTGAACTCCGTTTCTGAAGGGAAACACACAGCACAGTTCTCATCCATGAAACACACTCTGCTTTAGAGCAAGAAGCACGCTCTTGCTTTCTAGGGTCTCTAACAAGGGTTGAAAAGTGACTGTCCTCAGAATAAAAAAACCGGGATTCCTACAGACACGGACCACATCAAGTTCAACTCTGCTTCTGGAGCCGATACAAACCACAGGTCCTCTAACATCCAATTCTTTTCAGTTAAGAGCGAGAACCTGTGAGCTTCGTGAACAATATAGCTTCGTTTCAGATGTAAATTGAGAGCGTTTACCTGAAACGAAGTCTTGCTTGTAGGAAGAAACAGAGCCTGGCATTGAATTTCGTTTCTGAAGGGAAACACACAGCACAGTTCTCATTCCATGAAACACACTCTGCTATAGAGCAAGAAGCATGCACTTGCTTTCTAGAATCTCTAATAAGGCGGGAAACGTGAATGTGCTCAGAACAAAGGAACCGTGTTTCCTACACACACGGAGCACATGTAGTTCAATCTACTTCTTAAAATGATACAAATCTCAGTTCCTCTAACATCCATGCTTTTCAGTTAAGAGCGAGAAACGTGTGAGCTTCGTGAACGATGTAGCTGCGTTTGAGCTGAAAAGTGAGTGCGTTTACCTGAAATGTAGTCTTGCTTGTAGGAAGACACTGAGCCTGGCACTGAACTCCGTTTCTGAAGGAAAACACACAGCACAGTTCTCATCCATGAAGCACACTCTGCTTTAGAGCAAGAAGCACGGTCTTGCTTTCTAGAATCTTTAAAAGGCGGGAAATGTGAGTGTGTTCAGAAAAAATAATTGTGTTTCCTACACACACGGACCATATCTAGTTCCACTCTGCTTCTGAAACTGATACAAACCAGAGGTCCTCTAACATCAAATGCTTTTCAGTTCAGAACTAGAAACGTGTGAGCTTTCGTGAACAATGTAGTTTCGTTTGAGCTGAGAAGTGAGTGCGTATTCCTGAAAAGAAGTCTTGCTTGTATGAAGACACAGAGCCTGGCATTGAACTCCGTTTCTGAAGGTAAACACACAGAATATTTCTCAATCCATGAAACACACTCTGCTTTAGAGCAAGAAGCACCCTCTTTCTTTCTAGAGTCTCTAATAAGGCGGGAAATGTGAGTGTGCTCAGAACAAAAGAACCATGTTTCCTATACACACGGACCATATCTAGTTCCACTCTGCTTCTGAAACTGATACAAACCACAGGTCCTCTAACATCCAATGCTTTTCAGTTATGAGCGAGAAACGTGTGAGCTTCGTGAACAATGTAGCTTCTTTTGAGCTGAAAAGTGTGTGCGTTTACCTGAAACGAAGTCTTGCTTGTAGGAAGACACAGAGCCTGGCATTGAACTCCGTTTCTGAAGGGAAACACACAGCACAGATCTCATCCATGAAACACACTCTGCTTTAGAGCAAGAAGCACGCTCTTGCTTTCTAGAATCTCCAAAAGGCGGGAAAAGTGAGTGTGTTCAGAAAAAATAACTGTGTTTCCTACACACACGGACCATATCTAGTTCCACTCTGCTTCTGAAACTGATACAAACCACAGGGCCTCTAACATCCAATGCTTTTCAGTTCAGAACCAGAAACGTGTGAGCTTTCGTGAACAATGTAGTTTCGTTTGAGCTGAGAAGTGAGTGCGTATTCCTGAAACGAAGTCTTGCTTGTAGGAAGACACAGAGCCTGGCATTGAATTCCGTTTCTGAAGGTAAACACACAGCATATTTCTCAATCCATGAAACACACTCTGCTTTAGAGCAAGAAGCACCCTCTTGCTTTCTAGAGTCTCTAATAAGGCGGGAAATGTGAGTGTGCTCAGAACAAAAGAATCGTGTTTCCTACACACACGGACCATATCTAGTTCCACTCTGCTTCTGCAACTGATACAAACCACAGGTCCTCTAACATCCAATGCTTTTCAGTTATGAGCGAGAAACGTGTGAGCTTCGTGAACAATGTAGCTTCTTTTGAGCTGAAAATGAGTGCGTTTACCTGAAACGAAGACTTGCATGTAGGAAGACACAGAGCCTGGCATTGAATTCCGTTTCTGAAGGGAAACACACAGCACAGTTCTCATTCATTGAAACACACTCTGCTATAGAGCAAGAAGCATGCTCTTGCTTTCTAGAGTCTCTAATAAGGCGGAAAACGTGAGTGTGCTCAGAACAAAAGAACCGTGTTTCCTACACACACGGAGCACATGTAATTCAATCTGCTTATTAAACTGATACAAACCTCAGTCCCTCTAACATCCAATGCTTTTCAGTTAAGACCGAGAAACGTGTGAGCTTCGTGAACGATGTAGCTTCGTTTGAGCTGAAAAGTGAGTGCGTTTACATGAAATGTAGTCTTGCTTGTAGGAAGACACAGAGCCTGGCATTTAACTCAGTTTCTGAAGGTAAACACACAGCACAGTTCTCATCCATGAAACACACTCTGCTTTAGGTCAAGAAGCACGCTCTTGCTTTCTAGAGTCTCTAATAAGGCGGGAAACGTGAGTGTGCTCAGGACAGAAGAACCGTATTTCCTACACACACGGACCATATCTAGTTCAACTCTGCTTCTGAAACTGATACAAACCTCAGGTCCTCTAACATCCAATGTTTTTCAGTTAAGAGCGAGAAACATGTGAGCTTCGTGAACAATGTAGCTTCCTTTGAGCTGAAAAGTTCCTGGGTTTACCTGAAACGAAGTCTTGCTTGTAGGAAGAAACAGAGCCTGGCATTCAACTCCGTTTCTGAAGGGAAACACACAGCATAGTTCTCATCAATGTAATACACTCTGCTTTAGAGCAAGAAGCACGCTCTTTCTTTCTAGAATCTCTAATAAGGCGGGAAACGTGAATGTGCTCAGAACAAATGAACCGTGTTTCCTACACACACGGTCAAAATCTAGTACAACTCTACATCTGAAACTGATACAAACAACAGGTCCTCTAACATCCAATGCTTTTCAGTTAAGAGCGAGAAACGTGTGAGCTTCGTGAACGATGTAGCTTATTTTGAGCTGAAAAGTGAGTGCGTTTACCTGAAACGAAGTCTTGCTTGTAGGAAGACACAGACCCTGGCATTGAACTCCGTTTCTGAAGGGAAACACACAGCACAGTTCTCATCCATGAAACAACCTCTGCTTTAGAGCAAGAAGCACCCTCTTTCTTTCTAGAGTCTCTGATAAGGCGGGAAATGTGAGTGTGCTCAGAACAAAAGAACCGTGTTTCCTACACACAGGGACCATATCTAGTTCCACTCTGCTTCTGAAACTGATACAAACCACAGGTCCTCTAACATCCAATGCTTTTCAGTTAAGAGCGAGAAACGTGTGAGCTTCGTGAACAATGTAGCTTCTATTGAGCTGAAAAGTGAGTGCGTTTACCTGAAACGAAGTCTTGCTGTAGGAAGACACAGAGCCTGGCACTGAACTCCGTTTCTGAAGGGAAACACACAGCACAGTTCTCATCCATGAAGCACACTCTGCTTTAGAGCAAGAAGCACGCTCTTGCTTTCTAGAATCTCTAAAAGTCAGGAAATGTGAGTGTGTTCAGAAAAAATAACTGTGTTTCCTACACACACGGACCATATCTAGTTCCACTCTGCTTCTGCAACTGATACAAACCACAGGTCCTCTAACATCAAATGCTTTTCAGTTCAGAACCAGAAACGTGTGAGCTTTCATGAACAATGTAGTTTCGTTGAGCTGAGAAGTGAGTGCGTATTCCTGAAACGAAGTCTTGCTTGTAGGAAGACACAGAGCCTGGCATTGAACTCCGTTTCTGAAGGTAAACACACAGAATATTTCTCTATACATGAAACACACTCTGCTTTAGAGCAAGAAGCACGCTCTTGCTTTCCAGAATCTCTAATAAGGCGGGAAATGTGAGTGTGCTCAGAACAAAAGAACCGTGTTTCCTACACACACAGACCATATCTAGTTCAACTCTGCTTCTGAAACTGATACAAACCACAGGTCATCTAACATCCAATGCTTTTCAGTTCATAGCGAGAAACATGTGAGCTTCGTGAACAATGTAGCTTCTTTTGAGCCGAAAAGTGAGTGCGTTTACCTGAAACGAAGTCTTGCTTGTAGGAAGACACAGAGCCTGGCATTGAACTCCGTTTCTGAAGGGAAACACACAGCATATTTCTCAATCCATGAAACACACTCTGCTTTAGAGCAAGAAGCACGCTCTTGCTTTCTAGAGTCTCTAATAAGTCGGGAAACGTGAGTGTGCTCAGGACAGAAGAACCGTATTTCCTACACACACGGACCATATCTAGTTCAACTCTGCTTCTGAAACTGGTACAAACCTCAGGTCCTCTAACATCCAATGTTTTTCAGTTAAGAGCGAGAAATGTGTGAGCTTCGTGAACAATGTAGCTTCCTTTGAGCTGAAAAGTTCCTGGGTTTACCTGAAACGAAGTCTTGCTTGTAGGAAGAAACAGAGCCTGGCATTCAACTCCGTTTCTGAAGGGAAACACACAGCATAGTTCTCATCAATGTAACACACTCTGCTTTAGAGCAAGAAGAATGCTCTTTCTTTCTAGAATCTCTAATAAGGCGGGAAACGTGAATGTGCTCACAACAAATGAACCGTGTTTCCTACACACACGGTCCATATCTAGTAAAACTCTACATCTGAAACTGATACAAACAACAGGTCCTCTAACATCCAATGCTTTTCAGTTAAGAGTGAGAAACGTGTGAGATTCGTGAACAATGTAGCTTCCTTTGAGCTGAAAAGTTCCTGGGTTTACCTGAAACGAAGTCTTCTTTGTAGGAAGACACAGAGCCTGGCAATGAACAACGTTTCTGAAGGGAAACAGACAGCACAGATCTCCTCCATGAAACAACCTCTGCTTTAGAGCAAGAAGAATGCTCTTTCTTTCTAGAATCTCTAATAAGGCGGGAAACGTGAATGTGCTCACAACAAATGAACCGTGTTTCCTACACACACGGTCCATATCTAGTAAAACTCTCCATCTGAAACTGATACAAACAACAGGTCCTCTAACATCCAATGCTTTTCAGTTAAGAGTGAGAAACGTGTGAGCTTCGTGAACGATGTAGCTTCCTTTGAGCTGAAAATTGAGTGCGTTTACCTGAAACGAAGTCTTGCTTGTAGGAAGACACGGAGCATGGCATTGAACTCCGGTTCTGAAGGGAAAAACACAGCACAGTTCTCATCCATGAAACACACTCTGCTTTAGAGCCAGAAGCACGCTCTGCTTTCTAGAGTCTCTAAAAAGGCGGGAAACGTGAGTGTGCTCAGAACAAAAGAACCGTGTTTCCTACACACACGGACCATATCTAGTTCAACTCTGCTTCAGAAACTGATACAAACCACAGGGCCTCTAACATCCAATGCTTTTCAGTTAAGAGCGAGAAACGTGTGAGCTTCGTGAACGATGTAGCTTCCTTTGAGCTGAAAGTGAGTTCTTATACTCTTAACGAAGTCTTGATTGTAAAAGACACAGAGCCTGGCATTTAACTCCATTTCTGAAGGGAAACACACAGCACAGTTCTCGTCCATAAAATACACTCTGATTTAGAGCAAGAAGCACGCTCTTGCTTTCTAGAGTCTCTAATAAGGCGGGAAACGTGAGTGTGCTCCGTACAAAAGAACCGTGTTTCCTACACTCACTGACCATACCTAGTTCAACTCTGCTTCTGAAACTGATAAAAACCACAGGTCCTCTAACATCCAATGCTTTTCAGTTAAGAGCGAAAAACGTGTGAGCTTCGTGAACTATGTAGCTTCATTTGAGCTGAAAAGTGAGTGCTTTTACCTGAAATGACGTCTAGCTTGTAGGAAGACAGAGAGGCTGGCATTTAACTCCGTTTCTGAAGGGAAACACAAACACGGTTCTCTTGCATGAAAAACACTCTTCTTTAAAGCAAGAAGCACGCTCTTGCTTTCTAGAGTCTCTAATAAGGCAGAAAACGTGAGTGTGCTCAGAACAAAAGAACCGTGTTTCCTACACATACGGACCATATCTAGTTCAACTCTGCTTCTGAAACTGATACAAACCCCATTTCCTCTAACATCGAATGCTTCTCAGTTAAGAGCAAAAAAACGTGTGAGCTTCGTGAATTATGTAGCTTACTTTGAGCTGAAAAGTGAGTGCGTTTACCTGAAACGAAATCTTGCTTGTAGGAAAACACAGAGCCTGGCTTTTAACTACGTTTCTGAAGGAAAACACACAACACGGTTCTCATCCATGAAACACACTCTGCTTTAAAGCAAGAAGCACTCTCTTGCTTTCTAGAGTCTTAATAAGGCGGGAAACGTGAGTGTGCTCAGAAGAAAAGAACCGTGTTTCCTACACACATTGACCAATTCTAGTTCAACTCTGATTCTGAAACTGATACAAACCACAGGTCCTCTAACATCCATGCTTTTCAGTTAAGAGCGAGAAACGTGTGAGCTTCTTGAACGATATAGCTTCGTGTGAGCTGAAAAGAGTTTGCGTTTACCTGAATCGAAGTCTTGCTTGTAGGAAGACACAGAGACAGGCACTTAACTCCGTTTCTGAAGGGAAACACACAGCACAGTTCTCATCCATGAAACACACAGTGCTTTAGAGCAAGAAGCACGCTCTTGTTTCTAGAGTCTCTAATAAGGCAGGAAACGTGAGTGGGCTCAGAACAAAAGATCCGTGTTTCCTACACACACGGACCATATCTAGTTCAACTCTGCTTCTGAAACTGATACAAACCACAGGTCCTCTAACATCCAATGCTTTTCAGTTAAGAGCGAGAGACATGTGAGCTTTGTGAACGATGTAGCTTCCTTTGTGCTGAAAATTGAGTGCGTTTACCTGAAACGAAGTCTTGCATGTAGGAAGACACAGAGCATGGCATTTAACTCCGTTTCTGAAGGGAAACACAAAGCACGGTTCTCATGCATGAAACACACTCTGCTTTAAAGCAAGAAGCACACTCTTGCTTTCTAGAGTCTCTAATAAGGCGGGAAACATCAGTGTGCTCAGAACAAAAAAACCGTGTTTCCTACACACACGGACCATATCCAGTTCAACTGTGCTTCTGAAACTGATACAAACCACAGGGCCTCTAACATTCAATGCTTTTCAGTTACGAGCGAGAAACTTGTGAGTTTCGTGAACGTTATAGCTTCCTTTGCGCTGAAAAGTGTGTGCGTTTACCTGAAACGAAGTCTTGCTTGTAGGAAGACACAGAGACTGGCACTTAACTCCGTTTCTGAAGGGAAACACACAGCCCAGTTCTCATCCATGAAACACACTCTGATTTAGAGCAAGAAGCACGCTCTTGCTTTCTAGAGTCTCTAATAAGGCGGGAAACATCAGTGTGCTCAAACAAAAGAACCGTGTTTCCTACACAAACGGACCATATCTAGTTCAACTCTGCTTCTGAAACTGATACAAACCACAGGGCCTCTAACATTCAATGCTTTTCAGTTAAGAGCGAGAAACGTGTGAGCTTCGCGAACGATGTAGCTTCCTTTGAGCTGAAAAGTGAGTGCGTTTACCTGAAACGAAAACTTACTTGTAGGAAGACACAGAGCCTGGCATTTTACTACGTTTCTGAAGGGAAACACACCGCACGGTTCTCATCCATGAAACACACTCTGCTTTAAAGCAAGAAGCACACTCTTGCTTTTTAGAGTCTCTAATAAGGCGAGAAACTTGAGTGGGCTCAGAACAAATGATGCGTGTTTCCTACACACACGGACCATATCTAGGTCAACTATGCTTCTGAAACTGATACAAACCACAGGGCCTCTATCATCCAATGCTTTTCAGTTAAGAGCGAGAAACATGTGAGCTTTGTGAACGATGTAGCTTCCTTTGAGCTGAAAAGTGAATGTGTTTACCTGAAACGAAGTATTTCTTGTAGGAAGACACAGTGCCTGGCATTTAACTCCGTTTCTAAAGGGAAACAAACAGCACGGTTCTCATCCATGAAACACACTCTGCTTTAAAGCAAGAAGCACTCTCTTGCTTTCTAGAGTCTTTAATTAGGCGGGAAACGTGAGTGTGCTCAGAAGAAAAGAACCGTGTTTCCTACACACATTGACCAATTCTAGTTCAACTCTGATTCTGAAACTGATACAAACCACAGGTCCTCTAACATCCATGCTTTTCAGTTAAGAGCGAGAAACGTGTGAGCTTCTTGAACGATATAGCTTCGTGTGAGCTGAAAAGAGTTTGCGTTTACCTGAATCGAAGTCTTGCTTGTAGGAAGACACAGAGACTGGCACTTAACTCCGTTTCTGAAGGGAAACACACAGCCCAGTTCTCATCCATGAAACACACTCTGATTTAGAGCAAGAAGCACGCTATTGCTTTCTAGAGTCTCTAATAAGGCGGGAAACATCAGTGTGCTCAAACAAAAGAACCGTGTTTCCTACACAAACGGACCATATCTAGTTCAACTCTGCTTCTGAAACTGATACAAACCACAGGGCCTCTAACATCCAATGCTTTTCAGTTCAGAACCAGAAACGTGTGAGCTTTCGTGAACAATGTAGTTTCGTTTGAGCTGAGAAGTGAGTGCGTATTCCTGAAACGAAGTCTTGCTTGTAGGAAGACACAGAGCCTGGCATTGAATTCCGTTTCTGAAGGTAAACACACAGCATATTTCTCAATCCATGAAACACACTCTGCTTTAGAGCAAGAAGCACCCTCTTGCTTTCTAGAGTCTCTAATAAGGCGGGAAATGTGAGTGTGCTCAGAACAAAAGAATCGTGTTTCCTACACACACGGACCATATCTAGTTCCACTCTGCTTCTGCAACTGATACAAACCACAGGTCCTCTAACATCCAATGCTTTTCAGTTATGAGCGAGAAACGTGTGAGCTTCGTGAACAATGTAGCTTCTTTTGAGCTGAAAATGAGTGCGTTTACCTGAAACGAAGACTTGCATGTAGGAAGACACAGAGCCTGGCATTGAATTCCGTTTCTGAAGGGAAACACACAGCACAGTTCTCATTCATTGAAACACACTCTGCTATAGAGCAAGAAGCATGCTCTTGCTTTCTAGAGTCTCTAATAAGGCGGAAAACGTGAGTGTGCTCAGAACAAAAGAACCGTGTTTCCTACACACACGGAGCACATGTAATTCAATCTGCTTATTAAACTGATTCAAACCTCAGTCCCTCTAACATCCAATGCTTTTCAGTTAAGACCGAGAAACGTGTGAGCTTCGTGAACGATGTAGCTTCGTTTGAGCTGAAAAGTGAGTGCGTTTACATGAAATGTAGTCTTGCTTGTAGGAAGACACAGAGCCTGGCATTTAACTCAGTTTCTGAAGGTAAACACACAGCACAGTTCTCATCCATGAAACACACTCTGCTTTAGAGCAAGAAGCACGCTCTTGCTTTCTAGAGTCTCTAATAAGGCGGGAAACGTGAGTGTGCTCAGGACAGAAGAACCGTATTTCCTACACACACGGACCATATCTAGTTCAACTCTGCTTCTGAAACTGATACAAACCTCAGGTCCTCTAACATCCAATGTTTTTCAGTTAAGAGCGAGAAACATGTGAGCTTCGTGAACAATGTAGCTTCCTTTGAGCTGAAAAGTTCCTGGGTTTACCTGAAACGAAGTCTTGCTTGTAGGAAGAAACAGAGCCTGGCATTCAACTCCGTTTCTGAAGGGAAACACACAGCATAGTTCTCATCAATGTAATACACTCTGCTTTAGAGCAAGAAGCACGCTCTTTCTTTCTAGAATCTCTAATAAGGCGGGAAACGTGAATGTGCTCAGAACAAATGAACCGTGTTTCCTACACACACGGTCCATATCTAGTACAACTCTACATCTGAAACTGATACAAACAACAGGTCCTCTAACGTCCAATGCTTTTCAGTTAAGAGCGAGAAACGTGTGAGCTTCGTGAACGATGTAGCTTCTTTTGAGCTGAAAAGTGAGTGCGTTTACCTGAAACGAAGTCTTGCTTGTAGGAAGACACAGACCCTGGCATTGAACTCCGTTTCTGAAGGGAAACACACAGCACAGTTCTCATCCATGAAACAACCTCTGCTTTAGAGCAAGAAGCACCCTCTTTCTTTCTAGAGTCTCTAATAAGGCGGGAAATGTGAGTGTGCTCAGAACAAAAGAACCGTGTTTCCTACACACAGGGACCATATCTAGTTCCACTCTGCTTCTGAAACTGATACAAACCACAGGTCCTCTAACATCCAATGCTTTTTACTTATGAGCGAGAAACGTGTGAGCTTCATGAACAATGTAGCTTCTTTTGAGCTGAAAAGTGTGTGTGTTTACCTGAAACGAAGGCTTGCTTGTAGGAAGACACAGAGCCTGGCATTGAACTCCGTTTCTGAAGGGAAACACACAGCACAGATCTCATCCATGTAACACACTCTGCTTTAGAGCAAGAAGCACGCTCTTGCTTTCTAGAATCTCCAAAAGGCGGGAAAAGTGAGTGTGTTCAGAAAAAATAACTGTGTTTCCTACACACAGGGACCATATCTAGTTCCACTCTGCTTCTGAAACTGATACAAACCACAGGTCCTCTAACATCCAATGCTTTTCAGTTCAGAACCAGAAACGTGTGAGCTTTCATGAACAATGTAGTTTCGTTGAGCTGAGAAGTGAGTGCGTATTCCTGAAACGAAGTCTTGCTTGTAGGAAGACACAGAGCCTGGCATTGAACTCCGTTTCTGAAGGTAAACACACAGCATATTTCTCAATCCATGAAACACACTCTGCTTTAGAGCAACAAGCACCCTCTTGCTTTCTAGAGTCTCTAATAAGGCGGGAAATGTGAGTGTGCTCAGAACAAAAGAACCGTGTTTCCTACACACACGGACCATATCTAGTTCCACTCTGCTTCTGAAACTGATACAAACCACAGGTCCTCTAACATCCAATGCTTTTCAGTTAAGAGCGAGAAACGTGTGAGCTTCGTGAACAATGTAGCTTCTATTGAGCTGAAAAGTGAGTGCGTTTACCTGAAACGAAGTCTTGCTGTAGGAAGACACAGAGCCTGGCACTGAACTCCGTTTCTGAAGGGAAACACACAGCACAGTTCTCATCCATGAAGCACACTCTGCTTTAGAGCAAGAAGCACGCTCTTGCTTTCTAGAATCTCTAAAAGGCAGGAAATGTGAGTGTGTTCAGAAAAAATAACTGTGTTTCCTACACACACGGACCATATCTAGTTCCACTCTGCTTCTGCAACTGATACAAACCACAGGTCCTCTAACATCAAATGCTTTTCAGTTCAGAACCAGAAACGTGTGAGCTTTCATGAACAATGTAGTTTCGTTGAGCTGAGAAGTGAGTGCGTATTCCTGAAACGAAGTCTTGCTTGTAGGAAGACACAGAGCCTGGCATTGAACTCCGTTTCTGAAGGTAAACACACAGAATATTTCTCTATACATGAAACACACTCTGCTTTAGAGCAAGAAGCACGCTCTTGCTTTCCAGAATCTCTAATAAGGCGGGAAATGTGAGTGTGCTCAGAACAAAAGAACCGTGTTTCCTACACACACAGACCATATCTAGTTCAACTCTGCTTCTGAAACTGATACAAACCACAGGTCATCTAACATCCAATGCTTTTCAGTTCATAGCGAGAAACATGTGAGCTTCGTGAACAATGTAGCTTCTTTTGAGCCGAAAAGTGAGTGCGTTTACCTGAAACGAAGTCTTGCTTGTAGGAAGACACAGAGCCTGGCATTGAACTCCGTTTCTGAAGGGAAACACACAGCATATTTCTCAATCCATGAAACACACTCTGCTTTAGAGCAAGAAGCACGCTCTTGCTTTCTAGAGTCTCTAATAAGTCGGGAAACGTGAGTGTGCTCAGGACAGAAGAACCGTATTTCCTACACACACGGACCATATCTAGTTCAACTCTGCTTCTGAAACTGGTACAAACCTCAGGTCCTCTAACATCCAATGTTTTTCAGTTAAGAGCGAGAAATGTGTGAGCTTCGTGAACAATGTAGCTTCCTTTGAGCTGAAAAGTTCCTGGGTTTACCTGAAACGAAGTCTTGCTTGTAGGAAGAAACAGAGCCTGGCATTCAACTCCGTTTCTGAAGGGAAACACACAGCATAGTTCTCATCAATGTAACACACTCTGCTTTAGAGCAAGAAGAATGCTCTTTCTTTCTAGAATCTCTAATAAGGCGGGAAACGTGAATGTGCTCACAACAAATGAACCGTGTTTCCTACACACACGGTCCATATCTAGTAAAACTCTACATCTGAAACTGATACAAACAACAGGTCCTCTAACATCCAATGCTTTTCAGTTAAGAGTGAGAAACGTGTGAGCTTCGTGAACAATGTAGCTTCCTTTGAGCTGAAAAGTTCCTGGGTTTACCTGAAACGAAGTCTTCTTTGTAGGAAGACACAGAGCCTGGCAATGAACAACGTTTCTGAAGGGAAACAGACAGCACAGATCTCCTCCATGAAACAACCTCTGCTTTAGAGCAAGAAGAATGCTCTTTCTTTCTAGAATCTCTAATAAGGCGGGAAACGTGAATGTGCTCACAACAAATGAACCGTGTTTCCTACACACACGGTCCATATCTAGTAAAACTCTCCATCTGAAACTGATACAAACAACAGGTCCTCTAACATCCAATGCTTTTCAGTTAAGAGTGAGAAACGTGTGAGCTTCGTGAACGATGTAGCTTCCTTTGAGCTGAAAATTGAGTGCGTTTACCTGAAACGAAGTCTTGCTTGTAGGAAGACACGGAGCATGGCATTGAACTCCGGTTCTGAAGGGAAAAACACAGCACAGTTCTCATCCATGAAACACACTCTGCTTTAGAGCCAGAAGCACGCTCTGCTTTCTAGAGTCTCTAAAAAGGCGGGAAACGTGAGTGTGCTCAGAACAAAAGAACCGTGTTTCCTACACACACGGACCATATCTAGTTCAACTCTGCTTCAGAAACTGATACAAACCACAGGGCCTCTAACATCCAATGCTTTTCAGTTAAGAGCGAGAAACGTGTGAGCTTCGTGAACGATGTAGCTTCCTTTGAGCTGAAAGTGAGTTCTTATACTCTTAACGAAGTCTTGATTGTAAAAGACACAGAGCCTGGCATTTAACTCCATTTCTGAAGGGAAACACACAGCACAGTTCTCGTCCATAAAATACACTCTGATTTAGAGCAAGAAGCACGCTCTTGCTTTCTAGAGTCTCTAATAAGGCGGGAAACGTGAGTGTGCTCCGTACAAAAGAACCGTGTTTCCTACACTCACTGACCATACCTAGTTCAACTCTGCTTCTGAAACTGATAAAAACCACAGGTCCTCTAACATCCAATGCTTTTCAGTTAAGAGCGAAAAACGTGTGAGCTTCGTGAACTATGTAGCTTCATTTGAGCTGAAAAGTGAGTGCTTTTACCTGAAATGACGTCTAGCTTGTAGGAAGACAGAGAGGCTGGCATTTAACTCCGTTTCTGAAGGGAAACACAAACACGGTTCTCTTGCATGAAAAACACTCTTCTTTAAAGCAAGAAGCACGCTCTTGCTTTCTAGAGTCTCTAATAAGGCAGAAAACGTGAGTGTGCTCAGAACAAAAGAACCGTGTTTCCTACACATACGGACCATATCTAGTTCAACTCTGCTTCTGAAACTGATACAAACCCCATTTCCTCTAACATCGAATGCTTCTCAGTTAAGAGCAAAAAAACGTGTGAGCTTCGTGAATTATGTAGCTTACTTTGAGCTGAAAAGTGAGTGCGTTTACCTGAAACGAAATCTTGCTTGTAGGAAAACACAGAGCCTGGCTTTTAACTACGTTTCTGAAGGAAAACACACAACACGGTTCTCATCCATGAAACACACTCTGCTTTAAAGCAAGAAGCACTCTCTTGCTTTCTAGAGTCTTAATAAGGCGGGAAACGTGAGTGTGCTCAGAAGAAAAGAACCGTGTTTCCTACACACATTGACCAATTCTAGTTCAACTCTGATTCTGAAACTGATACAAACCACAGGTCCTCTAACATCCATGCTTTTCAGTTAAGAGCGAGAAACGTGTGAGCTTCTTGAACGATATAGCTTCGTGTGAGCTGAAAAGAGTTTGCGTTTACCTGAATCGAAGTCTTGCTTGTAGGAAGACACAGAGACAGGCACTTAACTCCGTTTCTGAAGGGAAACACACAGCACAGTTCTCATCCATGAAACACACAGTGCTTTAGAGCAAGAAGCACGCTCTTGTTTCTAGAGTCTCTAATAAGGCAGGAAACGTGAGTGGGCTCAGAACAAAAGATCCGTGTTTCCTACACACACGGACCATATCTAGTTCAACTCTGCTTCTGAAACTGATACAAACCACAGGTCCTCTAACATCCAATGCTTTTCAGTTAAGAGCGAGAGACATGTGAGCTTTGTGAACGATGTAGCTTCCTTTGTGCTGAAAATTGAGTGCGTTTACCTGAAACGAAGTCTTGCATGTAGGAAGACACAGAGCATGGCATTTAACTCCGTTTCTGAAGGGAAACACAAAGCACGGTTCTCATGCATGAAACACACTCTGCTTTAAAGCAAGAAGCACACTCTTGCTTTCTAGAGTCTCTAATAAGGCGGGAAACATCAGTGTGCTCAGAACAAAAAAACCGTGTTTCCTACACACACGGACCATATCCAGTTCAACTGTGCTTCTGAAACTGATACAAACCACAGGGCCTCTAACATTCAATGCTTTTCAGTTACGAGCGAGAAACTTGTGAGTTTCGTGAACGTTATAGCTTCCTTTGCGCTGAAAAGTGTGTGCGTTTACCTGAAACGAAGTCTTGCTTGTAGGAAGACACAGAGACTGGCACTTAACTCCGTTTCTGAAGGGAAACACACAGCCCAGTTCTCATCCATGAAACACACTCTGATTTAGAGCAAGAAGCACGCTCTTGCTTTCTAGAGTCTCTAATAAGGCGGGAAACATCAGTGTGCTCAAACAAAAGAACCGTGTTTCCTACACAAACGGACCATATCTAGTTCAACTCTGCTTCTGAAACTGATACAAACCACAGGGCCTCTAACATTCAATGCTTTTCAGTTAAGAGCGAGAAACGTGTGAGCTTCGCGAACGATGTAGCTTCCTTTGAGCTGAAAAGTGAGTGCGTTTACCTGAAACGAAAACTTACTTGTAGGAAGACACAGAGCCTGGCATTTTACTACGTTTCTGAAGGGAAACACACCGCACGGTTCTCATCCATGAAACACACTCTGCTTTAAAGCAAGAAGCACACTCTTGCTTTTTAGAGTCTCTAATAAGGCGAGAAACTTGAGTGGGCTCAGAACAAATGATGCGTGTTTCCTACACACACGGACCATATCTAGGTCAACTATGCTTCTGAAACTGATACAAACCACAGGGCCTCTATCATCCAATGCTTTTCAGTTAAGAGCGAGAAACATGTGAGCTTTGTGAACGATGTAGCTTCCTTTGAGCTGAAAAGTGAATGTGTTTACCTGAAACGAAGTATTTCTTGTAGGAAGACACAGTGCCTGGCATTTAACTCCGTTTCTAAAGGGAAACAAACAGCACGGTTCTCATCCATGAAACACACTCTGCTTTAAAGCAAGAAGCACTCTCTTGCTTTCTAGAGTCTTTAATTAGGCGGGAAACGTGAGTGTGCTCAGAAGAAAAGAACCGTGTTTCCTACACACATTGACCAATTCTAGTTCAACTCTGATTCTGAAACTGATACAAACCACAGGTCCTCTAACATCCATGCTTTTCAGTTAAGAGCGAGAAACGTGTGAGCTTCTTGAACGATATAGCTTCGTGTGAGCTGAAAAGAGTTTGCGTTTACCTGAATCGAAGTCTTGCTTGTAGGAAGACACAGAGACTGGCACTTAACTCCGTTTCTGAAGGGAAACACACAGCCCAGTTCTCATCCATGAAACACACTCTGATTTAGAGCAAGAAGCACGCTATTGCTTTCTAGAGTCTCTAATAAGGCGGGAAACATCAGTGTGCTCAAACAAAAGAACCGTGTTTCCTACACAAACGGACCATATCTAGTTCAACTCTGCTTCTGAAACTGATACAAACCACAGGGCCTCTAACATCCAATGCTTTTCAGTTCAGAACCAGAAACGTGTGAGCTTTCGTGAACAATGTAGTTTCGTTTGAGCTGAGAAGTGAGTGCGTATTCCTGAAACGAAGTCTTGCTTGTAGGAAGACACAGAGCCTGGCATTGAATTCCGTTTCTGAAGGTAAACACACAGCATATTTCTCAATCCATGAAACACACTCTGCTTTAGAGCAAGAAGCACCCTCTTGCTTTCTAGAGTCTCTAATAAGGCGGGAAATGTGAGTGTGCTCAGAACAAAAGAATCGTGTTTCCTACACACACGGACCATATCTAGTTCCACTCTGCTTCTGCAACTGATACAAACCACAGGTCCTCTAACATCCAATGCTTTTCAGTTATGAGCGAGAAACGTGTGAGCTTCGTGAACAATGTAGCTTCTTTTGAGCTGAAAATGAGTGCGTTTACCTGAAACGAAGACTTGCATGTAGGAAGACACAGAGCCTGGCATTGAATTCCGTTTCTGAAGGGAAACACACAGCACAGTTCTCATTCATTGAAACACACTCTGCTATAGAGCAAGAAGCATGCTCTTGCTTTCTAGAGTCTCTAATAAGGCGGAAAACGTGAGTGTGCTCAGAACAAAAGAACCGTGTTTCCTACACACACGGAGCACATGTAATTCAATCTGCTTATTAAACTGATTCAAACCTCAGTCCCTCTAACATCCAATGCTTTTCAGTTAAGACCGAGAAACGTGTGAGCTTCGTGAACGATGTAGCTTCGTTTGAGCTGAAAAGTGAGTGCGTTTACATGAAATGTAGTCTTGCTTGTAGGAAGACACAGAGCCTGGCATTTAACTCAGTTTCTGAAGGTAAACACACAGCACAGTTCTCATCCATGAAACACACTCTGCTTTAGAGCAAGAAGCACGCTCTTGCTTTCTAGAGTCTCTAATAAGGCGGGAAACGTGAGTGTGCTCAGGACAGAAGAACCGTATTTCCTACACACACGGACCATATCTAGTTCAACTCTGCTTCTGAAACTGATACAAACCTCAGGTCCTCTAACATCCAATGTTTTTCAGTTAAGAGCGAGAAACATGTGAGCTTCGTGAACAATGTAGCTTCCTTTGAGCTGAAAAGTTCCTGGGTTTACCTGAAACGAAGTCTTGCTTGTAGGAAGAAACAGAGCCTGGCATTCAACTCCGTTTCTGAAGGGAAACACACAGCATAGTTCTCATCAATGTAATACACTCTGCTTTAGAGCAAGAAGCACGCTCTTTCTTTCTAGAATCTCTAATAAGGCGGGAAACGTGAATGTGCTCAGAACAAATGAACCGTGTTTCCTACACACACGGTCCATATCTAGTACAACTCTACATCTGAAACTGATACAAACAACAGGTCCTCTAACGTCCAATGCTTTTCAGTTAAGAGCGAGAAACGTGTGAGCTTCGTGAACGATGTAGCTTCTTTTGAGCTGAAAAGTGAGTGCGTTTACCTGAAACGAAGTCTTGCTTGTAGGAAGACACAGACCCTGGCATTGAACTCCGTTTCTGAAGGGAAACACACAGCACAGTTCTCATCCATGAAACAACCTCTGCTTTAGAGCAAGAAGCACCCTCTTTCTTTCTAGAGTCTCTAATAAGGCGGGAAATGTGAGTGTGCTCAGAACAAAAGAACCGTGTTTCCTACACACAGGGACCATATCTAGTTCCACTCTGCTTCTGAAACTGATACAAACCACAGGTCCTCTAACATCCAATGCTTTTTACTTATGAGCGAGAAACGTGTGAGCTTCATGAACAATGTAGCTTCTTTTGAGCTGAAAAGTGTGTGTGTTTACCTGAAACGAAGGCTTGCTTGTAGGAAGACACAGAGCCTGGCATTGAACTCCGTTTCTGAAGGGAAACACACAGCACAGATCTCATCCATGTAACACACTCTGCTTTAGAGCAAGAAGCACGCTCTTGCTTTCTAGAATCTCCAAAAGGCGGGAAAAGTGAGTGTGTTCAGAAAAAATAACTGTGTTTCCTACACACAGGGACCATATCTAGTTCCACTCTGCTTCTGAAACTGATACAAACCACAGGTCCTCTAACATCCAATGCTTTTCAGTTCAGAACCAGAAACGTGTGAGCTTTCATGAACAATGTAGTTTCGTTGAGCTGAGAAGTGAGTGCGTATTCCTGAAACGAAGTCTTGCTTGTAGGAAGACACAGAGCCTGGCATTGAACTCCGTTTCTGAAGGTAAACACACAGCATATTTCTCAATCCATGAAACACACTCTGCTTTAGAGCAACAAGCACCCTCTTGCTTTCTAGAGTCTCTAATAAGGCGGGAAATGTGAGTGTGCTCAGAACAAAAGAACCGTGTTTCCTACACACACGGACCATATCTAGTTCCACTATGCTTCTGCAACTGATACAAACCACAGGTCCTCTAACATCCAATGCTTTTCAGTTATGAGCGAGAAACGTGTGAGCTTTGTGAACAATGTAGCTTCTTTTGAGCTGAAAATGAGTGCGTTTACCTGAAACGAAATCTTGCTTGTAGGAAGACACAGAGCCTGGCATTGAACTCCGTTTCTGAAGGGAAACACACAGCACAGTTCTCATCCATGAAACACACTCTGCTTTAGAGCAAGAAGCATGCTCTTGCTTTCTAGAGTCTCTAATAAGGCGGGAAACGTGAGTGTGCTCAGGACAGAAGAACCGTATTTCCTACACACACGGACCATATCTAGTTCAACTCTGCTTCTGAAACTGATACAAACCTCAGGTCCTCTAACATCCAATGTTTTTCAGTTAAGAGCGAGAAACATGTGAGCTTCGTGAACCATGTAGCTTCCTTTGAGCTGAAAAGTTCCAGGGTTTACCTGAAACGAAATCTTGCTTGTAGGAAGAAACAGAGCCTGGCATTCAACTCCGTTTCTGAAGGGAAACACACAGCATAGTTCCCATCAATGTAACACACTCTGCTTTAGAGCAAGAAGCACGCTCTTTCTTTCTAGAATCTCTAAGAAAGCGGGAAACGTGAATGTGCTCAGAACAAATGAACCGTGTTTCCTACACACACGGTCCATATCTAGTACAACTCTACATCTGAAACTGATACAAACAACAGGTCCTCTAACATCCAATGCTTTTCAGTTAAGAGCGAGAAACGTGTGAGCTTCGTGAACAATGTAGCTTCTATTGAGCTGAAAAGTGAGTGCGTTTACCTGAAACGAAGTCTTGCTGTAGGAAGACACAGAGCCTGGCACTGAACTCCGTTTCTGAAGGGAAACACAGCACAGTTCTCATCTATGAAGCACACTCTGCTTTAGAGCAAGAAGCACGCTCTTGCTTTCTAGAATCTCTAAAAGGCAGGAAATGTGAGTGTGTTCAGAAAAAATAACTGTGTTTCCTACACACACGGACCATATCTAGTTCCACTCTGCTTCTGCAACTGATACAAACCACAGGTCCTCTAACATCAAATGCTTTTCAGTTCAGAACCAGAAACGTGTGAGCTTTCATGAACAATGTAGTTTCGTTGAGCTGAGAAGTGAGTGCGTATTCCTGAAACGAAGTCTTGCTTGTAGGAAGACACAGAGCCTGGCATTGAACTCCGTTTCTGAAGGTAAACACACAGAATATTTCTCTATACATGAAACACACTCTGCTTTAGAGCAAGAAGCACGCTCTTGCTTTCCAGAATCTCTAATAAGGCGGGAAATGTGAGTGTGCTCAGAACAAAAGAACCGTGTTTCCTACACACACAGACCATATCTAGTTCAACTCTGCTTCTGAAACTGATACAAACCACAGGTCATCTAACATCCAATGCTTTTCAGTTCATAGCGAGAAACATGTGAGCTTCGTGAACAATGTAGCTTCTTTTGAGCCGAAAAGTGAGTGCGTTTACCTGAAACGAAGTCTTGCTTGTAGGAAGACACAGAGCCTGGCATTGAACTCCGTTTCTGAAGGGAAACACACAGCATATTTCTCAATCCATGAAACACACTCTGCTTTAGAGCAAGAAGCACGCTCTTGCTTTCTAGAGTCTCTAATAAGTCGGGAAACGTGAGTGTGCTCTGGACAGAAGAACCGTATTTCCTACACACACGGACCATATCTAGTTCAACTCTGCTTCTGAAACTGATACAAACCTCAGGTCCTCTAACATCCAATGTTTTTCAGTTAAGAGCGAGAAATGTGTGAGCTTCGTGAACAATGTAGCTTCCTTTGAGCTGAAAAGTTCCTGGGTTTACCTGAAACGAAGTCTTGCTTGTAGGAAGAAACAGAGCCTGGCATTCAACTCCGTTTCTGAAGGGAAACACACAGCATAGTTCTCATCAATGTAACACACTCTGCTTTAGAGCAAGAAGAATGCTCTTTCTTTCTAGAATCTCTAATAAGGCGGGAAACGTGAATGTGCTCACAACAAATGAACCGTGTTTCCTACACACACGGTCCATATCTAGTAAAACTCTACATCTGAAACTGATACAAACAACAGGTCCTCTAACATCCAATGCTTTTCAGTTAAGAGTGAGAAACGTGTGAGCTTCGTGAACAATGTAGCTTCCTTTGAGCTGAAAAGTTCCTGGGTTTACCTGAAACGAAGTCTTCTTTGTAGGAAGACACAGAGCCTGGCAATGAACAACGTTTCTGAAGGGAAACAGACAGCACAGATCTCCTCCATGAAACAACCTCTGCTTTAGAGCAAGAAGAATGCTCTTTCTTTCTAGAATCTCTAATAAGGCGGGAAACGTGAATGTGCTCACAACAAATGAACCGTGTTTCCTACACACACGGTCCATATCTAGTAAAACTCTCCATCTGAAACTGATACAAACAACAGGTCCTCTAACATCCAATGCTTTTCAGTTAAGAGTGAGAAACGTGTGAGCTTCGTGAACGATGTAGCTTCCTTTGAGCTGAAAATTGAGTGCGTTTACCTGAAACGAAGTCTTGCTTGTAGGAAGACACGGAGCATGGCATTGAACTCCGGTTCTGAAGGGAAAAACACAGCACAGTTCTCATCCATGAAACACACTCTGCTTTAGAGCCAGAAGCACGCTCTGCTTTCTAGAGTCTCTAAAAAGGCGGGAAACGTGAGTGTGCTCAGAACAAAAGAACCGTGTTTCCTACACACACGGACCATATCTAGTTCAACTCTGCTTCAGAAACTGATACAAACCACAGGGCCTCTAACATCCAATGCTTTTCAGTTAAGAGCGAGAAACGTGTGAGCTTCGTGAACGATGTAGCTTCCTTTGAGCTGAAAGTGAGTTCTTATACTCTTAACGAAGTCTTGATTGTAAAAGACACAGAGCCTGGCATTTAACTCCATTTCTGAAGGGAAACACACAGCACAGTTCTCGTCCATAAAATACACTCTGATTTAGAGCAAGAAGCACGCTCTTGCTTTCTAGAGTCTCTAATAAGGCGGGAAACGTGAGTGTGCTCCGTACAAAAGAACCGTGTTTCCTACACTCACTGACCATACCTAGTTCAACTCTGCTTCTGAAACTGATAAAAACCACAGGTCCTCTAACATCCAATGCTTTTCAGTTAAGAGCGAAAAACGTGTGAGCTTCGTGAACTATGTAGCTTCATTTGAGCTGAAAAGTGAGTGCTTTTACCTGAAATGACGTCTAGCTTGTAGGAAGACAGAGAGGCTGGCATTTAACTCCGTTTCTGAAGGGAAACACAAACACGGTTCTCTTGCATGAAAAACACTCTTCTTTAAAGCAAGAAGCACGCTCTTGCTTTCTAGAGTCTCTAATAAGGCAGAAAACGTGAGTGTGCTCAGAACAAAAGAACCGTGTTTCCTACACTCATTGACCATAGCTAGCTCAAGTCTGCTTCTGAAACTGATACAAACCACAGGTCCTCTAACATCCAATGCTTCTCAGTTAAGAGAGAAAAACGTGTGAGCTCGTGAACGATGTAGCTTCCTTTGAGCTGAAAGTGAGTTCTTATACCCGAAACGAAATCTTGATTGTAAAAGACACAGAACCTGGCATTTAACTCCGTTTCTGAAGGAAAACACACAGCACAGTTCTCATCCATGAACCACACTCTGCTTTAGAGCAAGAAGCACGCTCTTGCTTTCTAGAGTCTCTAATATGGCGGGAAACGTAAGTGGGCTCAGAACAAAAGATGCGTGTTTCCTACACACACGGACCATATCTAGGTCAACTCTGCTTCTTAAACTGATGCAAACCTCAGGTCCTCTAACATCCAATGCTTTTCAGTTCAGAGCGAGAAACGTGTGAGCTTTGTTAACAATTTAGCTTCTTTTGAGCTGAAAAGTGACTGTGTTTACCTGAAACGAAGTCTTGCTTGTGGGAAGACACAGAACCTGGCATTTCACTCCGTTTCTGAAGGGAAACACACAGCACAGTGCTCATCCATGAAACACACTCTGCTTTAGAGCCAGAAGCACGCTCTTGCTTTCTATAGTCTCTAATAAGGAGGGAAACGTGAGTGTACTAAGAACAAAAGAACCGTGTTTCCTACACATACGGACCATATCTAGTTCAACTCTGCTTCTGAAACTGATACAAACCCCATTTCCTCTAACATCGAATGCTTCTCAGTTAAGAGCAAAAAAACGTGTGAGCTTCGTGAATTATGTAGCTTACTTTGAGCTGAAAAGTGAGTGCGTTTACCTGAAACGAAATCTTGCTTGTAGGAAAACACAGAGCCTGGCTTTTAACTACGTTTCTGAAGGAAAACACACAACACGGTTCTCATCCATGAAACACACTCTGCTTTAAAGCAAGAAGCACTCTCTTGCTTTCTAGAGTCTTAATAAGGCGGGAAACGTGAGTGTGCTCAGAAGAAAAGAACCGTGTTTCCTACACACATTGACCAATTCTAGTTCAACTCTGATTCTGAAACTGATACAAACCACAGGTCCTCTAACATCCATGCTTTTCAGTTAAGAGCGAGAAACGTGTGAGCTTCTTGAACGATATAGCTTCGTGTGAGCTGAAAAGAGTTTGCGTTTACCTGAATCGAAGTCTTGCTTGTAGGAAGACACAGAGACAGGCACTTAACTCCGTTTCTGAAGGGAAACACACAGCACAGTTCTCATCCATGAAACACACAGTGCTTTAGAGCAAGAAGCACGCTCTTGTTTCTAGAGTCTCTAATAAGGCAGGAAACGTGAGTGGGCTCAGAACAAAAGATCCGTGTTTCCTACACACACGGACCATATCTAGTTCAACTCTGCTTCTGAAACTGATACAAACCACAGGTCCTCTAACATCCAATGCTTTTCAGTTAAGAGCGAGAGACATGTGAGCTTTGTGAACGATGTAGCTTCCTTTGTGCTGAAAATTGAGTGCGTTTACCTGAAACGAAGTCTTGCATGTAGGAAGACACAGAGCATGGCATTTAACTCCGTTTCTGAAGGGAAACACAAAGCACGGTTCTCATGCATGAAACACACTCTGCTTTAAAGCAAGAAGCACACTCTTGCTTTCTAGAGTCTCTAATAAGGCGGGAAACATCAGTGTGCTCAGAACAAAAAAACCGTGTTTCCTACACACACGGACCATATCCAGTTCAACTGTGCTTCTGAAACTGATACAAACCACAGGGCCTCTAACATTCAATGCTTTTCAGTTACGAGCGAGAAACTTGTGAGTTTCGTGAACGTTATAGCTTCCTTTGCGCTGAAAAGTGTGTGCGTTTACCTGAAACGAAGTCTTGCTTGTAGGAAGACACAGAGACTGGCACTTAACTCCGTTTCTGAAGGGAAACACACAGCCCAGTTCTCATCCATGAAACACACTCTGATTTAGAGCAAGAAGCACGCTCTTGCTTTCTAGAGTCTCTAATAAGGCGGGAAACATCAGTGTGCTCAAACAAAAGAACCGTGTTTCCTACACAAACGGACCATATCTAGTTCAACTCTGCTTCTGAAACTGATACAAAACACAGGGCCTCTAACATTCAATGCTTTTCAGTTAAGAGCGAGAAACGTGTGAGCTTCGCGAACGATGTAGCTTCCTTTGAGCTGAAAAGTGAGTGCGTTTACCTGAAACGAAAACTTACTTGTAGGAAGACACAGAGCCTGGCATTTTACTACGTTTCTGAAGGGAAACACACCGCACGGTTCTCATCCATGAAACACACTCTGCTTTAAAGCAAGAAGCACACTCTTGCTTTTTAGAGTCTCTAATAAGGCGAGAAACTTGAGTGGGCTCAGAACAAATGATGCGTGTTTCCTACACACACGGACCATATCTAGGTCAACTATGCTTCTGAAACTGATACAAACCACAGGGCCTCTATCATCCAATGCTTTTCAGTTAAGAGCGAGAAACATGTGAGCTTTGTGAACGATGTAGCTTCCTTTGAGCTGAAAAGTGAATGTGTTTACCTGAAACGAAGTATTTCTTGTAGGAAGACACAGTGCCTGGCATTTAACTCCGTTTCTAAAGGGAAACAAACAGCACGGTTCTCATCCATGAAACACACTCTGCTTTAAAGCAAGAAGCACTCTCTTGCTTTCTAGAGTCTTTAATTAGGCGGGAACCGTGAGTGTGCTCAGAAGAAAAGAACCGTGTTTCCTACACACATTGACCAATTCTAGTTCAACTCTGATTCTGAAACTGATACAAACCACAGGTCCTCTAACATCCATGCTTTTCAGTTAAGAGCGAGAAACGTGTGAGCTTCTTGAACGATATAGCTTCGTGTGAGCTGAAAAGAGTTTGCGTTTACCTGAATCGAAGTCTTGCTTGTAGGAAGACACAGAGACTGGCACTTAACTCCGTTTCTGAAGGGAAACACACAGCACAGTTCTCATCCATGAAACACACAGTGCTTTAGAGCAAGAAGCACGCTCTTGTTTCTAGAGTCTCTAATAAGGCAGGAAACGTGAGTGGGCTCAGAACAAAAGATCCGTGTTTCCTACACACACGGACCATATCTAGTTCAACTCTGCTTCTGAAACTGATACAAACCACAGGTCCTCTAACATCCAATGCTTTTCAGTTAAGAGCGAGAAACATGTGAGCTTTGTGAACGATGTAGCTTCCTTTGTGCTGAAAATTGAGTGCGTTTACCTGAAACGAAGTCTTGCATGTAGGAAGACACAGAGCATGGCATTTAACTCAGTTTCTGAAGGGAAACACAAAGCACGGTTCTCATGCATGAAACACACTCTGCTTTAAAGCAAGAAGCACACTCTTGCTTCCTAGAGTCTCTAATAAGGCGGGAAACATCAGTGTGCTCAGAACAAAAAAACCGTGTTTCCTACACACACGGACCATATCCAGTTCAACTGTGCTTCTGAAACTGATACAAACCACAGGGCCTCTAACATTCAATGCTTTTCAGTTATGAGCGAGAAACGTGTGAGTTTCGTGAACGTTATAGCTTCCTTTGCGCTGAAAAGTGTGTGCGTTTACCTGAAACGAAGTCTTGCTTGTAGGAAGACACAGAGACTGGCACTTAACTCCGTTTCTGAAGGGAAACACACAGCCCAGTTCTCATCCATGAAACACACTCTGATTTAGAGCAAGAAGCACGCTCTTGCTTTCTAGAGTCTCTAATAAGGCGGGAAACATCAGTGTGCTCAAACAAAAGAACCGTGTTTCCTACACACCCGGACCATATCTAGTTCAACTCTGCTTCTGAAACTGATACAAACCACAGGGCCTCTAACATTCATTGCTTTTCAGTTAAGAGCGAGAAACGTGTGAGCTTCGCGAACGATGTAGCTTCCTTTGAGCTGAAAAGTGAGTGCGTTTACCTGAAACGAAAACTTACTTGTAGGAAGACACAGAGCCTGGCATTTTACTACGTTTCTGAAGGGAAACACACAGCACGGTTCTCATCCATGAAACACACTCTGCTTTAAAGCAAGAAGCACACTCTTGCTTTTTAGAGTCTCTAATAAGGCGAGAAACTTGAGTGGGCTCAGAACAAATGATGCGTGTTTCCTACACACACGGACCATATCTAGGTCAACTATGCTTCTGAAACTGATACAAACCACAGGGCCTCTATCATCCAATGCTTTTCAGTTAAGAGCGAGAAACATGTGAGCTTTGTGAACGATGTAGTTTCCTTGGTGCTGAAAAGTGAGTGCGTTTACCTGAAACGATGTCTTGCTTGTAGGAAGACACAGAGCCTGGCATTTAACTCCGTTTCTGAAGGGAAACTCACAGCACGGTTCTCATTCATGAAACACACTCTGCTTTAAAGCAAGAAGCACACTCTTGCTTTCTAGAATCTCTAATAAGGCGGGAAACGTGAGTGGGCTCAGAACAATAGATGCGTGTTTCCTACACACACGGACCATATCTAGGTCAACTCTGCTTCTGAAACTGATACAAACCACAGGGCCTCTAACATCCAATGCTTTTCAGTTAAGAGCGAGAAACGTGTGAGCTTCGTGAACGATGTAGCTTCCCTTGAGCTGAAAAGTGAATGTGTTTACCTGAAACGAAGTATTTCTTGTAGGAAGACACAGTGCCTGGCATTTAACTCCGTTTCTAAAGGGAAACAAACAGCACGGTTCTCATCCATGAAACACACTCTGCTTTAAAGCAAGAAGCACTCTCTTGCTTTCTAGAATCTTTAATTAGGCGGGAAACGTGAGTGTGCTCAGAAGAAAAGAACCGTGTTTCCTACACACATTGACCAATTCTAGTTCAACTCTGATTCTGAAACTGATACAAACCACAGGTCCTCTAAAATCCAATGCTTTTCAGTTAAGAGCGAGAAACGTGAGAGCTTCTTGAACGATATAGCTTCCTGTGAGCTGAAAAGTGAGTGCGTTTACCTGAAACGATGTCTTGCTTGTAGGAAGACACAGAGCCTGGCATTTAACTCCGTTTCTGAAGGGAAACACACAGCACGGTTCTCATGCATGAAACACACTCTGCTTTAAAGCAAGAAGCACACTCTTGCTTTCTAGAGTCTCTAATAAGGCGGGAAACATCAGTGTGCTCAGAACAAAAAAACCGTGTTTCCTACACACAGGGACCATATCCAGTTCAACTCTGCTTCTGAAACGGATACAAACCACAGATCCTCTAACATCCAATGCTTTTCAGTTAAGAGTGAGAAACGTGTGAGCTTCGTAAATGATGAAGCTTTGTTTGAGCTGAAAAGTGAGTGCGTTTATCTGACACAAATTCTTGCTTGTAGGAAGACACAGAGCCTGGCATTTCACTCCGTTTCTGAAGGGAAACACACAGCACTGTTTTCTTCCATGAACCACACTCTGCTTTAGAGCAAGAAGCACACTCTTGCTCTCTAGAGTCGCTAATAATGCGGGAAACGTATGTGTGCTCAGAACAAAAAAATTGTGTTTCCTACACACATGAACCATACCTTGTTCAACTCTGCTTCTGAAACGGATCCAAACCACTGGCCTCTAACATCCAATATTTTTCAGTTCAGAGTGAGAAACGTGTGAGCTTTGTAAACAATGTAGCTTCTTTTGAGATGAAAAGTGACTGCATTTATCTGAAACGAAGTCTTGCTTGTAGGAAGACACAGAGCCTGGGATTTCACTCCGTTTCTGAATGGAAATACAAAGCACAGTTTTCATCCATGAACCACACTCTGCTTTAGAGCAAGAAGCACGCTCTTGTTTCTAGAGTCTCTAATAAGGCAGGAAACGTGAGTGGGCTCAGAACAAAAGATCCGTGTTTCCTACACACACAGACCATATCTAGTTCAACTCTGCTTCTGAAACTGATACAAACCACAGGTCCTCTAACATCCAATGCTTTTCAGTTAAGAGCGAGAAACGTGTGAGCTTTGTGAACGATGTAGCTTCCTTTGTGCTGAAAATTGAGTGCGTTTACCTGAAACGAAGTCTTGCATGTAGGAAGACACAGAGCTTGGCATTTAACTCCGTTTCTGAAGGGAAACACAAAGCACGGTTCTCATGCATGAAACACACAATGCTTTAAAGCAAGAAGCACACTCTTGCTTTCTAGAGTCTCTAATAAGGCGGGAAACATCAGTGTGCTCAGAACAAAAAAACCGTGTTTCCTACACACACGGACCATATCCAGTTCAACTGTGCTTCTGAAACTGATACAAACCACAGGGCCTCTAACATTCAATGCTTTTCAGTTACGAGCGAGAAACGTGTGAGCTTCGTGAACGATGTAGCTTCCTTTGAGCTGAAAAGTGAGAGCGTTTACCTGAAACGAAAACTTACTTGTAGGAAGACACAGAGCCTGGCATTTTACTACGTTTCTGAAGGGAAACACACAGCACGGTTCTCATCCATGAAACACACTCTGCTTTAAAGCAAGAAGCACAGTCTTGCTTTCTAGAGTCTCTAATAAGGCGAGAAACTTGAGTGGGCTCAGAACAAATGATGCGTGTTTCCTACACACACGGACCATATCTAGGTCAACTCGGCATCTGAAACTGATACAAACCACAGGGCCTCTAACATCCAATGCTTTTCAGTTAAGAGCGAGAAACGTGTGAGCTTCGTTAACGATGTAGCTTCCTTTGAGCTGAAAAGTGAATGTGTTTACCTGAAACGAAGTATTTCTTGTAGGAAGACACAGAGCCTGGCATTTAACTCCGTTTCTGAAGGGAAACAAACAGCACGGTTCTCATCCATGAAACACACTCTGCCTTAAAGCAAGAAGCACTCTCTTGCTTTCTAGAGTCTTTAATTAGGCGGGAAACGTGAGTGTGCTCAGAAGAAAAGAACCGTGTTTCCTACACACATTGACCAATTCTAGTTCAACTCTTATTCTGAAACTGATACAAACCACAGGTCCTCTAAAATCCAATGCTTTTCAGTTAAGAGCGAGAAACGTGAGAGCTTCTTGAACGATATAGCTTCCTGTGAGCTGAAAAGTGAGTGCGTTTACCTGAAACGATGTCTTGCTTGTAGGAAGACACAGAGCCTGGCATTTAACTCCGTTTCTGAAGGGAAACACACAGCACGGTTCTCATGCATGAAACACACTCTGCTTTAAAGCAAGAAGCACACTCTTGCTTTCTAGAGTCTCTAATAAGGCGGGAAACATCAGTGTGCTCAGAACAAAAAAACCGTGTTTCCTACACACACGGACCATATCCAGTTCAACTGTGCTTCTGAAACTGATACGAAAAACAGGTCCTCTAACATACAATGCTTTTCAGTTACGAGCGAGAAACGTGTGAGCTTCGTGAATGTTATAGCTTCCTTTGAGCTGAAAAGTGTGTGTTTACCTGAAACGAAGTCTTGCTTGTAGGAAGACACAGAGACTGGCACTTAACTCCGTTTCTGAAGGAAAACACACAGCCCAGTTCTCATCCATGAAACACACTCTGATTTAGAGCAAGAAGCACGCTCTTGCTTTCTAGAGTCTCTAATAAGGCGGGAAACATCAGTGTGCTCAATACAAAAGACCTGTGTTTCCTACACACCCGGACCATATCTAGTTCAACTCTGCTTCTGAAACTGATACAAACCACAGGGCCTCTAACGTCCAATGCTTTTTAGTTAAGAGCAAGAAACGTGTGATCTTCCTGAACAATGTAGCTTTGTTTGAGCTGAAAAGTGACAGCATTTACCTGAAACGAAGTCTTCCTTGTAGGAAGACACAGAGCCTGGCATTGAACTCTGTATCTGAAGGGAAATACACAGCACAGTTCTCATCCATGAAACACACTCTGTTTAGAGCAAGATGCACGCTCTTGCTTTCAAGAGTCTCTAATAAGTCGAGAAACGTGAGTGGGCTCAGAACAAAAGAACCGTGTTTCCTACACACACGGACCATACCTAGTTCAACTCTGCTTCTGAAACTGATACAAACTACTGGGCCTCTAACATCCAATGCTTTTCAGTTAAGAGCGAGAAACGTGTGAGCTTCGTGAACGATGTAGCTTCCTTTGAGCTGAAAATAGAGTGCGTTTACCTGAAACGAGGTCTTGCATGTAGGAAGACACGGAGCGTGGCATTGAACTCCGGTTCTGAAGGGAAAAACACAGCACAGTTCTCATCCATGAAACACACTCTGCTTTAGAGCAAGAAGCACGCTCTTGCTTTCTAGAGTCTCTAATAAGGCGGGAAACGTGAGTGTGCTCAGAACAAAAGAACCGTGTTTCCTACACACATTGACCATATCTAGTTCAACTCTGCTTCTGAAACTGATACAAAGCACAGGGCCTCTAACATCCAATGCTTTTCAGTTAAGAGCGAAAAACGTGAGAGCTGTGTGAACTATGTAGCTTCGTTTGAGATGATAGTGAGTGCGTTTACCCGAAACGAAGTCTTGATTGTAAAAGACAAAGAACATGGCATTTAACTCCGTTTCTGAAGGGAAACACACAGCACTGTTCTCATCCATGAAACACACTCTGCTGTAGAGCAAGAAGCATGCTCTTGCTTTCTAGAGTCTATAATAAGGCGGGAAACGTGAGTGGGCTCAGAACAAACGATCCATGTTTCCTACACACACGGACCATATCTAGTTCAACTCTGCTTCTGAAACTGATACAAACCACAGTTCCTCTAACATCCAATGCTTTTCAGATAAGAGCAAGAATCGTGTGAGCTTTGTGAACGATGTAGCTTCCTTTGAGTTGAAAAGTGAGTGTGTTTACCTGAAACGAAGTCTTGCTTGTAGGAAGACACAGAGCCTGGCATTGAACTCCGTTTCTGATGGGAAACACAAAGCACAGTGCTCATCCATGAAACACACGCTGCTTTAGGGCCAGAAGCACGCTTTTGCTTTCTAGAGTCTCTAATAAGGCGGGAAACGTGAGTGTGCTCAGAACAAAAGAACCGGGTTTCCTACACACACGGACCATATCTAGTTCAACTCTGCTTCAGAAACTGATACAAACCACAGGGCCTCCAACATCCAATGCTTTTCAGTTAAGAGCAAGAAACGTGTGATCTTCCTGAACGATGTAGCTTTGTTTGAGCTGAAAAGTGACAGCGTTTACCTGAAACGAAGTCTTCCTTGTAGGAAGACACAGAGCCTGGCATTGAACTCCGTTTCTGAAGGGAAATACACAGCACAGTTCTCATCCATGAAACACACTCTGTTTAGAGCAAGATGCACGCTCTTGCTTTCTAGAGTCTCTAATAAGTCGTGAAACGTGAGTGGGCTCAGAACAAAAGAACCGTGTTTCCTACACACACGGACCATACCTAGTTCAACTCTGCTTCTGAAACTGATACAAACTACTGGTCCTCTAACATCCAATGCTTTTCACTTAAGAGCAAGAAAGGTGTGAGCTTCGTGAACGATGTAGCTTCCTTTGAGCTGAAAATTGAGTGCGTTTACCTGAAACGAAGTCTTGCTTGTAGGAAGACACGGAGTGTGGCATTGAACTCCGGTTCTGAAGGGAAAAACACAGCACAGTTCTCATCCATGAAACACACTCTGCTTTAGAGCCTGAAGCACGCTCTTGCTTTCTAGAGTCTCTAAAAAGGCGGGAAACATGAGTGTGCTCAGAACAAAAGAACCGTGTTTCCTACACACACGGACCATATCTAGTTCAACTCTACTTCAGAAACTGATACAAACCACAGGGCCTCTAACATCCAATGCTTTTCAGTTAAGAGCGAGAAACGTGTGAGCTTCGTGAATGATGTAGCTTCCTTTGAGCTGAAAGTGAGTTCTTATACTCGAAACGAAGTCTTGATTTTAAAAGACACAGAGCCTGGCATTTAACTCCGTTTCTGAAGAGAAACACACAGCACAGTTCTCATCCATGAAACACACTCTGCTTTAGAGCTAGATGCATGCTCTTGCTTTCTAGAGTCTCTAATAAATCGGGAAACGTGAGTGGGCTCAGAATGAAGGAACCGTTTTTCCTACACACAGGGACCATACCTAGTTCAACTCTGCTTCTGAAACTGATACAAACCACTGGTCCTCTAACATCCAATGCTTTTCAGTTAAGAGCAAGAAACGTGTGAGCTTCGTGAACGATGTAGCTTCCTTTGAGCTGAAAAGTGAGTGAGTTTACCTGAAACGAAGTCTTGCTTATAGGAAGACACGGAGCGTGGCATTGAACTCCGGTTCTGAAGGGAAAAACACAGCACAGTTCTCATCCATGAAACACACTCTGCTTTAGAGCAAGAAGCACGCTCTTGCTTTCTAGATTCTTAATAAGGCGGGAAACGTGAGTGTGCTCAGATGAAAAGAACCGTGTTTCCACACACACGGACCATATCTAGTTCAACTCTGCTTCTGAAACTGATACAAACCACAGGGCCTCTAACATCCAATGCTTTTCAGTTAAGAGCGAAAAACGTGAGAGCTTCGTGAACTATGTAGCTTCGTTTGAGATGATAGTGAGTGCGTTTACCCGAAACGAAGTCTTGATTGTAAATGACAAAGAACATGGCATTTAACTCCGTTTCTGAAGGGAAACACACAGCACTGTTCTCATCCATGAAACACACTCTGCTTTAGAGCAAGAAGCATGCTCTTGCTTTCTAGAGTCTATAATAAGGCGGGAAACGTGAGTGGGCTCAGAACAAACGATCCATGTTTCCTACACACACGGACCATATCTAGTTCAACTCTGCTTCTGAAACTGATACAAACCACAGTTCCTCTAACATCCAATGCTTTTCAGATAAGAACAAGAATCGTGTGAGCTTTGTGAACGATGTAGCTTCCTTTGAGTTGAAAATGAGTGTGTTTACCTGAAACGAAGTCTTGCTTGTAGGAAGACACAGAGCCTGGCATTGAACTCCGTTTCTGATGGGAAACACAAAGCACAGTGCTCATCCATGAAACACACGCTGCTTTAGGGCCAGAAGCACGCTTTTGCTTTCTAGAGTCTCTAATAAGGCGGGAAACGTGAGTGTGCTCAGAACAAAAGAACCGTGTTTCCTACACACACGGACCATATCTAGTTCAACTCTGCTTCAGAAACTGATACAAACCACAGGGCCTCTAACATCCAATGCTTTTCAGTTAAGAGCGAAAAACGTGAGAGCTTCGTGAACTATGTAGCTTCGTTTGAGATTATAGTGAGTGCGTTTACCCGAAACGAAGTCTTGATTGTAAAAGACAAAGAACATGGCATTTAACTCCGTTTCTGAAGCGAAACACACAGCACTGTTCTCATCCATGAAACACACTCTGTTGTAGAGCAAGAAGCATGCTCTTGCTTTCTAGAGTCTATAATAAGGCGGGAAACGTGAGTGGGCTCAGAACAAACGATCCATGTTTCCTATACACACGGACCATATCTAGTTCAACTCTGCTTCTGAAACTGATACAAACCACAGTTCCTCTAACATCCAATGCTTTTCAGATAAGAGCAAGAATCGTGTGAGCTTTGTGAACGATGTAGCTTCCTTTGAGCTGAAAATTGAGTGCGTTTACCTGAAACGAAGTCTTCCTTGTAGGAAGACAAGGAGCGTGGCATTGAACTCCGGTTCTGAAGGGAAAAACACAGCACAGTTCTCATCCATGAAACACACTCTGCTTTAGAGCCAGAAGCACGCTCTTGCTTTCTAGAGTCTCTAAAAAGGCGGGAAACGTGAGTGTCCTCAGAACAAAGAACCGTGTTTCCTACACACACGGACCATATCTAGTTCAACTCAGCTTCTGAAACTGATGCAAATCACAGGTCCTCTAACATCCAATGCTATTCAGTTAAGAGCGAGAATCGTGTTAGCTATGTGAACGATGTAGCTTCCTTTGAGCTGAAAAGTGAGTGCGTTTACCTGAAACGAAGTCTTGCTTGTAGGAAGACACAGATCCTGGCATTGAACTCCGTTTCAGATGGGAAACACACAGCACAGTGCATATCCATGAACCATGATCTGCTTTAGAGCCAGAAGCATGCTGTTGCTTTCTAGATTCTCTAATAAGGAGGGAAACGTTAGTGTGCTCAGAACAAAAGAACCGTGTTTCCTACACACATTGACCATATCTAGTTCAACTCTCCTTCTGAAAGTGATACAAACCACAGGTCCTCTAACATCCAATGCTTCTCAGTTACGAGAGAAAAACGTGTGAGCTTCGTGAACGATGTAGCTTCGTTTGAGCTGAAAGTGAGTTCTTATACCCGAAACGAAGTCTTGATTGTTAAAGACACAGAGCCTGTCATTTAACTCCGTTTCTGAAGGGAAACACAATGCACAGTACTCATCCATGGAACACACTCTGCTTTAAAGCAAGAAGCACACTCTTGCTTTCTAGAGTCTCTAATAAGGCGGTAAACGTGAGTGTGCTCAGAACAAAAGAACCGTGTTTCCTACACACATTGACCATATCTAGTTCAACTCTGCTTCTGAAACTGATGCAAATCACAGGTCCTCTAACATCCAATGCTTTTCAGTTAAGAGCGAGAATCGTGTGAGCTTTGTGAACGATGTAGCTTCCTTTGAGCGGAAAAGTGAGTGTGTTTACCTGAAACGAAGTCTTGCTTGTAGGAAGACACAGAGCCTGGCATTGAACTCCGTTTCTGAAGGGAAACACAAAGCACAGTACTCATCCATGAAACACACTCTGCTTTAGAGCCAGAAGCACGCTGTTGATTTCTAGAGTCTCTAATAGGGCGGGAAACGTGAGTGGGCTCAGAACAAACGATCTATGTTTCCTACACACACGGACCATATCTAGTTCAACTCTGCTTCTGAAACTAATACAAACCACAGTTCCTATAGCATCCAATGCTTTTCAGTTAAGAGCAAGAAACGTGTGAGCTTCATGAACGATGTAGCTTCTTTTGAGCTGAAAAGTGAGGGCGTTTACCTGAAAAGAAGTCTTTCTTGTAGGAAGACACAGAGCCTGGCATTGAATTCCGTATCTGAAGGGAAACACACAGCACAGTTCTCAAACATGAAACACACTGTGTTTAGAGCAAGATGCATGCTCTTGCTTTCTAGAGTTAATAAGGCGGGAAACGTGAAGTGCTCAGAAGAAAAGAACAGTGTTTCCTACACACACGGACCATATCTAGTTCAACTCAGCTTCTGAAACTGATGCAAATCACAGGTCCTCTAACATCCAATGCTTTTCAGTTAAGAGCAAGAATCGTGTGAGCTTTGTGAACGATGTAGCTTCCTTTGAGCCTAAATGTGAGTGTGTTTACCTGAAACGAAGTCTTGCTTGTAGGAAGACACAGAGCCTGGCATTGAACTCCGTTTCTGAAGGGAAACACAAAGCACAGTACTCATCCATGAAACACACTCTGCTTTAGAGCCAGAAGCACGCTGTTGATTTCTAGAGTCTCTAATAAGGCGGGAAACGTGAGTGTGCTCAGAACATAAGAACCGTGTTTCCTACACACACGGACCATATCTAGTTCAACTCTGCTTCAGAAATCGATACAAACCACAGGACCTCTAACATCCAATGCTTTTCAGTTAAGAGCGAGAAACGTGTGAGATTCGTGAACGATGTAGCTTAGTTTGAGATGATAGTGAGAGCGTTTACCCGAAACGAAGTCTTGATTGTAAAAGACAAAGAACCTGACATTTAACTCCGTTTCTGAAGGGAAACACACAGCACAGTTCTCATCTATGAAACACACTCTGCTTTAGAGCAAGAAGCATGCTCTTGCTTTCTAGAGTCTCTAATAATGGGGGAAACGTGAGTGTGCTCAGAACAAAAGAACCGTGTTTCCTACACACATTGACCATATCTAGTTCAACTCTGCTTCTGAAACTGATACAAACCACAGGGCCTCTAACATCCAATGCTTTTCAGTTAAGAGCGAAAAACGTGAGAGCTTCGTGAACTATGTAGCTTCGTTTGAGATGATAGTGAGTGTGTTTACCCGAAACGAAGTCTTGATTGTAAAAGACAAAGAACATGGCATTTAACTCCTTTTCTGAAGGGAAACACACAGAACAGTTCTCATCCATGAAACACACTCTGCTTTAGAGCAAGAAGCATGCTCTTGCTTTCTAGAGTCTATAATAAGGCGGGAAACGTGAGTGGGCTCAGAACAAACGATCCATGTTTCCTACACACACGGACCATATCTAGTTCAACTCTGCTTCTGAAACTGATACAAACCACAGTTACTCTAACATCCAATGCTTTTCAGTTAAGAGCAAGAATCGTGTGAGCTTTGTGAACGATGTAGCTTCCTTTGAGCTGAAAAGTGAGTGTGTTTACCTGAAATGAAGTCTTGCTTGTAGGAAGACACAGAGCCTGGCATTGAACTCCGTTTCTGAATGGAAACACAAAGCACAGTACTCATCCATGAAACACACTCTGCTTTAGAGCCAGAAGCACGCTGTTGATTTCTAGAGTCTCTAATAAGGTGGGAAACGTGAGTGTGCTCTGAACAAAAGAACCGTGTTTCCTACACACACGGACCATATCTAGTTCAACTCTGCTTCAGAAATCGATACAAACCACAGGACCTCTAACATCCAATGCTTTTCAGTTAAGAGCGAGAAACGTGTGAGATTCTTGAACGATGTAGCTTAGTTTGAGATGATAGTGAGAGCGTTTACCCGAAACGAAGTCTTGATTGTAAAAGACAAAGAACCTGACATTTAACTCCGTTTCTGAAGGGAAACACACAGCACAGTTCTCATCTATGAAACACACTCTGCTTTAGAGCAAGAAGCATGCTCTTGCTTTCTAGAGTCTCTAATAAGGGGGGAAACGTGAGTGTGCTCAGAACAAAAGAACCGTGTTTCCTACACACATTGACCATATCTAGTTCAACTCTGCTTCTGAAACTGATACAAACCACAGGGCCTCTAACATCCAATGCTTTTCAGTTAAGAGCGAAAAACGTGAGAGCTTCGTGAACTATGTAGCTTCGTTTGAGATGATAGTGAGTGTGTTTACCCGAAACGAAGTCTTGATTGTAAAAGACAAAGAACATGGCATTTAACTCCGTTTCTGAAGGGAAACACACAGCACAGTTCTCATCCATGAAACACACTCTGCTTTAGAGCAAGAAGCATGCTCTTGCTTTCTAGAGTCTATAATAAGGCGGGAAACCTGAGTGGGCTCAGAAAAAACGATCCATGTTTCCTACACACACGGACCATATCTAGTTCAACTCTGCTTCAGAAATCGATACAAACCACAGGACCTCTAACATCCAATGCTTTTCAGTTAAGAGCGAGAAACGTGTGAGCTTCGTGAACGATGTAGCTTAGTTTGAGATGATAGTGAGAGCGTTTACCCGAAACGAAGTCTTGATTGTAAAGGACAAAGAACCTGACATTTAGCTCCGTTTCTGAAGGGAAACACACTGCACAGTTCTCATCCATGAAACACACTCTGCTTTAGAGCAAGAAGCATGCTCTTGCTTTCTAGAGTCTCTAATAAGGGGGGAAACGTGAGTGTGCTCAGAACAAAAGAACCGTGTTTCCTACACACATTGACCATATCTAGTTCAACTCTGCTTCTGAAACTGATACAAACCACAGGGCCTCTAACATCCAATGCTTTTCAGTTAAGAGCGAGAAACGTGTGAGCTTCGTGAACGATGTAGCTTAGTTTGAGATGATAGTGAGAGCGTTTACCCGAAACGAAGTCTTGATTGTAAACACAAAGAACCTGACATTTAACTCCGATTCTGAATGGAAACACACAGCACAGTTCTCATCCATGAAACACACTCTGCCTTAGAGCAAGAAGCATGCTCTTGCTTTCTAGAGTCTCTAATAAGGCGGGAAACGTGAGTGGGCTCAGAACAAACGATCCATGTTTCCTACACACACGGACCATATCTAGTTCAACTCTGCTTCTGAAACTGATACAAACCACATTTCCTCTAACATCCAATGCTTTTCAGTTAATAGCAAGAAACGTGTGAGCTTCGTGAACGATGTAGCTTCGTTTGAGAAGAAAAGTGAGGGCGTTTACCTGAAATGAAGTCTTGCTTGTAGGAAGACACGGAGCTTGGCATTGAACTCCGGTTCTGAAGGGAAAAACACAGCACAGTTCTCATCCATGAAACACACTCTGCTTTAGAGCCAGAAGCACGCTCTTGCTTTCTAGAGTCTTAATAAGGCGGGAAACGTGAGTGTGCTCAGAAGAAAAGAACCGTGTTTCCTACACACACGGACCATATCTAGTTCAACTCAGCTTCTGAAACTGATGCAAATCACAGGTCCTCTAACATCCAATGCTATTCAGTTAAGAGCGAGAATCGTGTGAGCTATGTGAACGATGTAGCTTCCTTTGAGCTGAAAAGTGAGTGCGTTTACCTGAAACGAAGTCTTGCTTGTAGGAAGACACAGATCCTGGCATTGAACTCCGTTTAAGATGGGAAACACACAGCACAGTGCATATCCATGAAACACGATCTGCTTTAGAGCCAGAAGCATGCTGTTGCATTCTAGATTCTCTAATAAGGAGGGAAACGTTAGTGTGCTCAGAACAAAAGAACCGTGTTTCCTACACACATTGACCATATCTAGTTCAACTCTCCTTCTGAAACTGATACAAACCACAGGTCCTCTAACATCCAATGCTTCTCAGTTACGAAAGAAAAACGTGTGAGCTTCGTGAATGATGTAGCTTCGTTTGAGCTGAAAGTGAGTTCTTATACCCGAAACGAAGTCTTGATTGTTAAAGACACAGAGCCTGTCATTTAACTCCGTTTCTGAAGGGAAACACAATGCACAGTACTCATCCATGAAACACACTCTGCTTTAGAGCCAGAAGCACGCTGTTGATTTCTAGAGTCTCTAATAAGGCGGGAAACGTGAATGTGCTCAGAACAAAAGAACCGTGTTTCCTACACACACGGACCATATCTAGTTCAACTCTGCTTCAGAAATCGACACAAACCACAGGACCTCTAACATCCAATGCTTTTCAGTTAAGAGCGAGAAACGTGTGAGCTTCGTGAACGATGTAGCTTAGTTTGAGGTGATAGTGAGAGCGTTTACCCGAAACGAAGTCTTGATTGTAAAAGACAAAGAACCTGACATTTAAGTCCGTTTCTGAAGGGAAACACACAGCACAGTTCTCATCCATGAAACACACTCTGCTTTAGAGCAAGAAGCATGCTCTTGCTTTCTAGAGTCTCTAATAAGGGGGGAAACGTGAGTGTACTGAGAACAAAAGAACCGTGTTTCCTACACACATTGACCATATCTAGTTCAACTCTGCTTCTGAAACTGATACAAACCACAGGTCCTCTAACATCCAATGCTTTTCAGTTAAGAGCAAGAAACGTGTGATCTTCCTGAACGATGTAGCTTTGTTTGAGCTGAAAAGTGACAGCGTTTACCTGAAAAGAAGTCTTCCTTCTCGAAGACACTGAGCCTGGCATTTAACCCCGTTTCTTAAGGGAAACACACAGCACAGTTCTCATCCATGAAACACACTCTGCTTTAAAGCAAGAAGCACACTCTTGCTTTCTAGAGTCTCTAATAAGGCGGGAAACGTGAGTGGGCTCAGAACAAACGATCCATGTTTCCTACACACACGGACCATATCTAGTTCAACTCTGCTTCTGAAACTGATACAAACCACAGTTCCTATAACATCCAATGCTTTTCAGTTAAGAGAAAGAAACGTGTGAGCTTCATGAACGATGTAGCTTCTTTTGAGCTGAAAAGTTAGGGCGTTTACCTGAAAAGAAGTCTTTCTTGTAGGAAGACACAGAGCCTGGCATTGAACTCCGTATCTGAAGGGAAACACACAGCACAGTTCTCATCCATGAAACACACTCTGTTTAGAGCAAGATGCACGCTCTTGCTTTCTAGAGTTAATAAGGCGGGAAACGTGATGTGCTCAGAAGAAAAGAACCGTGTTTCCTACACACACGGACCATATCTAGGTCAACTCAGCTTCTGAAACTGATGCAAATCACAGGTCCTCTAACATCCAATGCTTTTCAGTTAAGAGCAAGAATCGTGTGAGCTTTGTGAACGATGTAGCTTCCTTTGAGCCTAAAAGTGAGTGTGTTTACCTGAAACGAAGTCTTGCTTGTAGGAAGACACAGAGCCTGGCATTGAACTCCGTTTCTGAAGGGAAACACAAAGCACAGTACTCATCCATGACACACTCTGCTTTAGAGCCAGAAGCAAGCAGTTGATTTCTAGAGTCTCTAATAAGGCGGGAAACGTGAGTGTGCTCAGAACAAAAGAACCGTGTTTCCTACACACACGGACCATATCTAGTTCAACTCTGCTTCAGAAATCGATACAAACCACAGGACCTCTAACATCCAATGCTTTTCAGTTAAGAGCGAGAAACGTGTGAGCTTTGTGAACGATGTAGCTTAGTTTGAGATGATAGTGAGAGCGTTTTCCCGAAACGAAGTCTTGATTGTAAAGGACAAAGAACCTGACATTTAACTCCGTTTCTGAAGGGAAACACACTGCACAGTTCTCATCCATGAAACACACTCTGCTTTAGAGCAAGAAGCATGCTCTTGCTTTCTAGAGTCTCTAATAAGGGGGGAAACGTGAGTGTGCTCAGAACAAAAGAACCGTGTTTCCTACACACATTGACCATATCTAGTTCAACTCAGCTTCTGAAACTGATGCAAATCACAGGTCCTCTAACATCCAATGCTATTCAGTTAAGAGCGAGAATCGTTTGAGCTATGTGAACGATGTAGCTTCCTTTGAGCTGAAAAGTGAGTGCGTTTACCTAAAACGAAGTCTTGCTTGTAGGAAGACACAGATCCTGGCATTGAACTCCGTTTCAGATGGGAAACACACAGCACAGTGCATATCCATGAAACACGATCTGCTTTAGAGCCAGAAGCATGCTGTTGATTTCTAGATTCTCTAATAAGGAGGGAAACGTTAGTGTGCTCAGAACAAAAGAACAGTGTTTCCTACACACATTGACCATATCTAGTTCAACTCTCCTTCTGAAACTGATACAAACCACAGGTCCTCTAACATACAATGCTTCTCAGTTACGAGAGAAAAACGTGTGAGCTTCGTGAACGATGTAGCTTCGTTTGAGCTGAAAGTGAGTTCTTATACCCGAAACGAAGTCTTGATTGTTAAAGACACAGAGCCTGTCATTTAAATCCGTTTCTGAAGGGAACAACAAAGCACAGTACTCATCCATGAAACACACTCTGCTTTAGAGCCAGAAGCACGCTGTTGATTTCTAGAGTCTCTAATAAGGCGGGAAACGTGAGTGTGCTCAGAACAAAAGAACCGAGTTTCCTACACACATTGACCATATCTAGTTCAACTCTGCTTCTGAAACTGATACAAACCACAGGGCCTCTAACATCCAATGCTTTTAAGTTAAGAGCGGAAAACGTGAGAGCTTCGTGAACTATGTAGCTTCGTTTGAGATGATAGTGAGTGCGTTTACCCGAAACGAAGTCTTGATTGTAAAAGACAAAGAACCTGGCATTTAACTCCGTTTCTGAATGGAAACACACAGCACAGTTCTCATCCATGAAACACACTCTGCCTTAGAGCAAGAAGCATGCTCTTGCTTTCTAGAGTCTCTAATAAGGCTGGAAACGTGAGTGGGCTCAGAACAAACGATCCATGTTTCCTACACACACGGACCATATCTAGTTCAACTCTGCTTCTGAAACAGATACAAACCACAGTTCCTCTAACATCCAATGCTTTTCAGTTAAGAGCAAGAAACGTGTGAGCTTCGTGAATGATGTAGCTTCCTATGAGCTGAAAGGTGAGTGCGTTTACCTGAAAAGCATTCTTGCTTGTAGGAAGACACAGAGCCTGGCATTTAACTCCGTTTCTGAAGGGAATCAAACAACACGGTTCTCTTCCATGAAACACACTCTGCTTTAAAGCAAGAAGCACACTCTTGCTTTCTAGAGTCTCTAATAAGGCTGGAAACGTGAGTGGGCTCAAAACAACGGATCTATGTTTCCTACACACACGGACCATATCTAGTTCAACTCTGCTTCTGAAACTGATACAAACCACAGGGCCTCTAACTTTCAATGCTTTTCATTTAAGAGTGAGAAACGTGTGAGCTTCGTGAACAATGTAGCTTCCTTTGAGCTGAAAAGTGAGTGCGTTTACCTGAAAAGAAGTCTTGCTTGTAGGAAGACATAGAGCCTGGCATTGAACTCCGTATCTGAAGGGAAACACACAGCACAGTGCTCATCCATGAAACACACTCTGTTTAGAGCAAGATGCACTCTCTTGCTTTCTACAGTCTCTAATAAGGCGGGAAACGTGAGTGTGCTCAGAACAAAAGAACCGTGTTTCCTACACACATTGAGAATATCTAGTTGAACTCTGCTTCTGAAACTGATACAAACCAGAGTGCCTCTAACATCCAATGCTTTTCAGTTAAGAGCGAGAAACGTGTGAGCTTCGTGAACGATGTAGCTTAGTTTGAGATGATAGTGAGAGCGTTCACCCGAAACGAAGTCTTGATTGTAAAAGACAAAGAACCTGGCATTTAACTCCGTTTCTGAAGGGAAACACACAGCACAGTTCTCATCCATGAAACACACTCTGCTTTAGAGCAAGAAGCATGCTCTTGCTTTCTAGAGTCTCTAATAAGGCGGGAAACGTGAGTGTGCTCAGAACAAAAGAACCATGTTTCCTACACACATTGACCATATCTAGTTCAAGTCTGCTTCAGAAACTGATACAAACCACAGGGCCTCTAACATCCAATGCTTTTCAGTTAAGAGCGAGAAACGTGTGAGCTTCGTGAACGATGTAGCTTCGTTTGAGACGAAAAGTGAGGGCGTTTACCTGAAACGAAGTCTTGCTTGTAGGAAGACACGGAGCTTGGCATTGAACTCCGCTTCTGAAGGGAAAAACACAGCACAGTTCTCATCCATAAAACACACTCTGCTTTAGAGCCATAAGCACGCTCTTGCTTTCTAGAGTCTTAATAAGGCGGGAAACGTGAGTGTGCTCAGAACAAAAGAACCGTGTTTCCTACACACACGGACCATATCTAGTTCAACTCAGCTTCTGAAACTGATGCAAATCACAGGTCCTCTAACATCCAATGCTATTCAGTTAAGAGCGAGAATCGTTTGAGCTATGTGAACGATGTAGCTTCCTTTGAGCTGAAAAGTGAGTGCGTTTACCTAAAACGAAGTCTTGCTTGTAGGAAGACACAGATCCTGGCATTGAACTCCGTTTCAGATGGGAAACACACAGCACAGTGCATATCCATGAAACACGATCTGCTTTAGAGCCAGAAGCATGCTGTTGCTTTCTAGATTCTCTAATAAGGAGGGAAACGTTAGTGTGCTCAGAACAAAAGAACAGTGTTTCCTACACACATTGACCATATCTAGTTCAACTCTCCTTCTGAAACTGATACAAACCACAGGTCCTCTAACATACAATGCTTCTCAGTTACGAGAGAAAAACGTGTGAGCTTCGTGAACGATGTAGCTTCGTTTGAGCTGAAAGTGAGTTCTTATACCCGAAACGAAGTCTTGATTGTTAAAGACACAGAGCCTGTCATTTAAATCCGTTTCTGAAGGGAACAACAAAGCACAGTACTCATCCATGAAACACACTCTGCTTTAGAGCCAGAAGCACGCTGTTGATTTCTAGAGTCTCTAATAAGGCGGGAAACGTGAGTGTGCTCAGAACAAAAGAACCGAGTTTCCTACACACATTGACCATATCTAGTTCAACTCTGCTTCTGAAACTGATACAAACCACAGGGCCTCTAACATCCAATGCTTTTAAGTTAAGAGCGGAAAACGTGAGAGCTTCGTGAACTATGTAGCTTCGTTTGAGATGATAGTGAGTGCGTTTACCCGAAACGAAGTCTTGATTGTAAAAGACAAAGAACCTGGCATTTAACTCCGTTTCTGAATGGAAACACACAGCACAGTTCTCATCCATGAAACACACTCTGCCTTAGAGCAAGAAGCATGCTCTTGCTTTTTAGAGTCTCTAATAAGGCTGGAAACGTGAGTGGGCTCAGAACAAACGATCCATGTTTCCTACACACACGGACCATATCTAGTTCAACTCTGCTTCTGAAACAGATACAAACCACAGTTCCTCTAACATCCAATGCTTTTCAGTTAAGAGCAAGAAACGTGTGAGCTTTGTGAATGATGTAGCTTCCTATGAGCTGAAAGGTGAGTGCGTTTACCTGAAAAGCATTCTTGCTTGTAGGAAGACACAGAGCCTGGCATTTAACTCCGTTTCTGAAGGGAATCAAACAACACGGTTCTCTTCCATGAAACACACTCTGCTTTAAAGCAAGAAGCACACTCTTGCTTTCTAGAGTCTCTAATAAGGCTGGAAACGTGAGTGGGCTCAAAACAACGGATCTATGTTTCCTACACACACGGACCATATCTAGTTCAACTCTGCTTCTGAAACTGATACAAACCACAGGGCCTCTAACTTTCAATGCTTTTCATTTAAGAGTGAGAAACGTGTGAGCTTCGTGAACAATGTAGCTTCCTTTGAGCTGAAAAGTGAGTGCGTTTACCTGAAAAGAAGTCTTGCTTGTAGGAAGACATAGAGCCTGGCATTGAACTCCGTATCTGAAGGGAAACACACAGCACAGTGCTCATCCATGAAACACACTCTGTTTAGAGCAAGATGCACTCTCTTGCTTTCTACAGTCTCTAATAAGGCGGGAAACGTGAGTGTGCTCAGAACAAAAGAACCGTGTTTCCTACACACATTGAGAATATCTAGTTGAACTCTGCTTCTGAAACTGATACAAACCACAAGTCCTCTAACATCCTATGCTTTTCAGTTAAGAGCGAAAAACATGAGAGCTTCTTGATTTATGTAGCTTCGTTTGAGATGATAGTGAGTGTGTTTACCCGAAACGAAGTCTTTATTGTAAAAGACAAAGAGCCTGGCATTTAACTCCGTTTCTGAAGGGAAACACACAGCACAGTTCTCATCCATGAAACACACTCTGCTTTAGAGCAAGAAGCACGCTCTTGCTTCCTAGAGTCTCTAATAAGGCGGGAAACGTGAGTGTGCTCAGTCAAAAGAACCGTGTTTCCTACACACACGGACCATACCTAGTTCAACTCTGCTTCTGAAACTGATACAAACCACAAGTCCTCTAACATCCAATGCTTTTCAGTTAAGAGCGAGAAACGTGAGAGCTTCGTGAACGATGTAGCTTCCTTTGAGCTGAAAAGTGAGTGCGTTTACCTGAAACGAAGTCTTGCTTGTAGGAAGACACAGAGCCTGGCATTAAACTCCGTTTCTGAAGAGAAACACACAGCACAGTGCTCATCCATGAAACACACTCTGCTTTAGAGCCAGAAGCACGCTGTTGATTTCTAGAGTCTCTAATAGGGCGGGAAACGTGAGTGGGCTCAGAACAAACGATCTATGTTTCCTACACACACGGACCATATCTAGTTCAACTCTGCTTCTGAAAATGATACAATCCACAGGTCCTCTAACATCCAATGCTTTTCAGTTAAGAGCGAGAAACGTGTGAGCTTCGTGAACAATGTAGATTCGTTTGAGCTGAAAGTGAGTTCTTATACCCGAAACGAAATCTTGATTGTAAAAGACACAGAGCCTGGCATTTAACTCCGTTTCTGAAGGGAAACACACAGCACAGTTCTCATCCATGAAACACAATCTGCTTTAGAGCAAGAAGCACGCTCTTGCTTTCTAGAGTCTCTAATAAGGCGGGAAACGTGAGTGTGCTCAGTCAAAAGCACCATGTTTCCTACACACACGGACCATACCTAGATCAACTCTGCTTCTGAAACTGATACAAACCACAGGTCCTGTAACATCCAATGCTTTTCAGTTAAGAGCGAGAAACGTGAGAGCTTCGTGAACGATGTAGCTTCCTTTGAGCTGAAAAGTGAGTGCATTTACCTGAAACGAAGTCTTGCTTGTAGGAAGACACAGAGCCTGGCATTAAACTCCGTTTCTGAAGGGAAACACACAGCACAGTGCGAATCCATGAAACACACTCTTCTTTAAAGCAAGAAGCACGCTCTTGCTTTATAGAGACTCTAATAGGCAGGAAAAGTGAGATATCTCAGAACAAAAGAACCGTGTTTCCTACACACATTGACCATATCTAGTTCAACTCTGCTTCTGAACCTGATACAAACCACAGGTCCTCTAACATCCAATGTTTTTCAGTTAAGAGCGAGAAACTTTGAGCTTCATGAACAATGTAGCTTCGTTTGAGCTGAAAGTGAGTTCTTATACCCGAAACGAAGTCTTGATTGTAAAAGACACAGAGCCTGGCATTTAACTCCGTTTCTGAAGGGAAACACACAGCACAGTTCTCATCCATGAAACACACTCTGCTTTAGAGCAAGAAGCACGCTCTTGCTTTCTAGATTCTCTAATAAGGCAGGAAAAATGACTGCCCTGAGAACAAAAGAACCGTGTTTCCTACACACACGGACCATATCTAGTTCAACTCTGCTTCTGAAACTGATACAAACCACAGGTCCTCTAACATCCAATGGCTTTGAGTTAAGAGCGAGAAACGTGTGAGCTTCGTGAACGATGTAGCTTCCTTTGAGCTGAAAAGTGAGTGCATTTACCTGAAAGGAAGTCTTGCTTGTAGGAAGACACAGAGCCTGGCATTTAAGTCCGTTTCTAAAGGGAAACACACAGCACAGTGCTCATCCATGAAACACACTCTGCTTTAGAGCAAGAAGCACGCTATTGCTTTCTAGAGTCTCTAATAAGGCGGGAAACATGAGTGTGCTCAGAACAAAAGATCCATATTTCCTACACACACGGACCATATCTAGTTCAACTCTGCTTCTGAACCTGATACAAACCACAGTTCCTCTAACATCCAATGCTTTTCAGTTAAGAGCAAGAAACGTGTGAGCATCGTGAACGATGAGGCTTCGTTTGAGCTGAAAAGTGAGGGCGTTTACCTGAAAAGAAGTCTTGCTTATAGGAAGACACAGAGCCTGGCATTGAACTCCGTATCTGAAGGGAAACACACAGCACAGTTCTCATCCATGAAACACACTCTGTTTAGAGCAAGATGCACGCTCTTGCTTTCTAGAGTCTCTAATAAGGCGGGAAACATGAGTGTGCTCAGAACATAAGAACCGTGTTTCCTACACACACGGACCATATCTAGTTCAACTCTGCTTTAGAAACTGATACAAACCACAGGTCCTCTAACATCCAATGCTTTTCAGTTAAGAGCGAAAAACTTGTGAGCTTCGTGAATGATGTAGCTTCGTTTGAGCTGAAAGTGTGTTCTTATACCCGAAACGAAGTTTGGATTGTAAAAGACACAGAGCCTGGCATTTAACTCCGTTTCTGAAGGGAAACACACATCACAGTTCTCGTCCATGAAAAACACTCTGCTTTAGAGCAAGAAGCACGCTCTTGCTTTCTAGAGTCTCTAATAAGGCGGGAAACGTGAGAGGGCTCAGAACAAAACATCCGTGTTTCCTACACACGGACCATATCTAGGTAAACTCTGCTTCTGAAACTGATACAAACCACAGTTCCTCTAACATCCAATGTTTTTCAGTTAACAGCGAGAAACGTGTGAGCTTCGTGAAGGATGTATCTTCCTTTGAGCTGAAAAGTGAGTGCGTTCACCTGAAAAGAAGTCTTGCTTGTAGGAAGACACAGAGTCTGGCATTAAACTCCGTTTCTGAAGGGAAACACACAGCACAGTGCTCATCCATGAAACACACTCTTCTTTAAAGCAAGAAGCACGCTCTTGCTTTATAGAGTCTCTAATAAGGCAGGAAAAGTGAGTGATCTCAGAACAAAAGAACCGTGTTTCCTACACACATTGACCATATCTAGTTCAACTCTGCTTCTGAAACTGATACAAACCACAGGTCCTCTAACATCCAATGCTTTTCAGTTAAGGGCGAGAAACGTGTGAGCTTCCTGAACGATGTAGCTTTGTTTGAGATGATAGTGAGTGCGTTTACCTGAAACGAAGTCTTGATTGTAAAAGACAAAGAGCCTGGCATTTAACTCCGTTTCTGTAGGGAAAAACACAGCACATTTCTCATCCATGAAACACACTCTGCTTTAGAGCAATAAGCACGCTCTTGCTTTCTAGAGTCACTAATAAGGCGGGAAACGTGAGTGTGCTCAGAACAAAAGAACTGTGTTTCCTACACACACGGACCATATCTAGTTCAACTCTGCTTCTGAAACTGATACAAACCACAGGTCCTCTAACATCCAATGCTTTTCAGTTAAGAGCGAGAAACGTGTGAGCTGAAAGTGAGTTCTTATAACCGAAACGAGTCTTGATTGTAAAAGACACAGAGCCTGGCATTTAACTCCTTTTCTGAAGGGAAAAACACAGCACATTTCTCATCCATGAAACACACTCTGCTTTAGAGCCAGAAGCACCCTCTTGCTTTCTAGAGCCTCTAATAAGGCGGGAAACGTGAGTGTGCTCAGAACAAAAGATCCGTGTTTCCTACACACACGGACCATATCTAGTTCAACTCTGCCTCTGAAACTGATACAAACCACAGGTCCTCTAACATCCCATGCTTTTCAGTTCAGAGCGAGAAACGTGTGAGCTTCGTGAACAATTTAGCTTCTTTGAGCTGAAAAGTGAGTGCATTTACCTGAAACGAAGTCTTGCTTTTAGGAAGACACAGAGCCTGGCATTTAACTCTGTTTCTGAAGGGAAACACACATCACAGTTCTTGTCCATGAAAAACACTCTGCTTTAGAGCAAGAAGCACGCTCTTGCTTTCTAGAGTCTCTAATAAGGCGGGAAACGTGAGTGGGCTCAGAACAAAACATCCGTGTTTCCTACACACGGACCATATCTAGTTCAACTCTGCTTCTGAAACTGATACAAACCACAGTTCCTCTAACATCCAATGTTTTTCAGTTAACAGCGAGAAACGTGTGAGCTTCGTGAACGATGTAGCTTCCTTTGAGCTGAAAAGTGAGTGCGTTCACCTGAAAAGAAGTCTTGCTTGTAGGAAGACACAGAGTCTGGGATTAAACTCCGTTTCTGAAGGGAAACACACAGCACAGTGCTCATCCATGAAACACACTCTTCTTTAAAGCAAGAAGCACGCTCTTGCTTTATAGAGTCTCTAATAAGGCAGGAAAAGCGAGTGATCTCAGAACAAAAGAACCGTGTTTCCTACACACATTGACCATATCTAGTTCAACTCTGCTTCTGAAACTGATACAAACCACAGGTCCTCTAACAACCAATGCTTTTCAGTTAAGAGCGAGAAACGTGTGATCTTCGTGAACAATGTAACTTCGTTTGAGCTGAAAGTGAGTTCTTATACCCGAAACGAAGTCTTGATTGTAAAAGACACAGAGCCTGGCATTTAACTCCGTTTCTGAAGGGAAACACACAGCACAGTTCTCATCCATGAAACACACTCTGCTTTAGAGCAAGAAGCACGCTCTTGCTTTCTAGATTCTCTAATAAGGCGGGAAACATGACTGCGCTCAGAACAAAAGAACCGTGTTTCCTACACACATGGACCATATCTAGTTCAACTCCTCTTCTGAAATTGATCCAAACCACAGTTCCTCTAACATCCAATGCTTCTGAGTTACGAGCGAGAAACGTGTGAGCTTCATGAACGATGTAGCTTCCTTTGAGCTGAAAAGTGAGTGCATTTACCTGAAAGGAAGTCTTGCTTGTAGGAAGAAACAGAGCCTGGCATTTAAGTCGGTTTCTGAAGGGAAACACACAGCACAGTGCTCATCCATGAAACACACTCTGCTTTAGAGCCAGAAGCAAGCTATTGCTTTCTAGAGTCTCTAATAAGGCGGGAAACATGAGTGTGCTCAGAAGAAAAGAACCATATTTCCTGCACACATGGACCATATCTAGTTCAACTCAGCTTCTGAAACTGATACAAACCACAGGTCCTCTAACATCCAATGCTTCTCAGTTAAGATCAAAAAACGTGTGAGCTTCCTGAAAGATGTAGCTTCGTTTGAGCTGAAAGTGAGTGCGTTTACCCGAAACGAACTCTTGCTTGTAGGGAGACACAGATCCTGGCATTTATCTCTGTTTCTGAAGGGAAATACACAGCAAAGTTCTCATCCATGAAACACACTCTGCTTTAGAGCAAGAAGCATGCTCTTGCTTTTTAGAGTCTCTAATAAGGCAGGAAACATGAGTGGGCTCAGAAAAAAAGAAACTTGTTTCCTACACACTCGGATCATATCTAGTTCAACTCTGCTTCGTAAACTGATACAAACCACAGGGCCTCTAATATCCAATGCTTTTCAGTTAAGAGCGAAATACGTGAGAGCTTCGTGAACTATGTAGCTTCGTTTGAGATGATAGTGAGTGCGTTTACCCGAAACGAAGTCTTGATTGTAAAAGACACAGTGCCTGGCATTTAACTCTGTTTCTGAAGGGAAACACACAGCGCAGTTCTCATCCATGAAACACACTCTGTTTAGAGCAAGATGCACTCTCTTGCTTTCTACAGTCTCTAATAAGGCGGGAAACGTGAGTGTGCTCAGAACAAAAGAACCGTTTTTCCTACACACATTGAGAATATCTAGTTCAACTCTGCTTCTGAAACTGATACAAACCACAAGTCCTCTAACAACCAATGCTTTTCAGTTAAGAGCGAAAAACATGAGAGCTTCTTGATTTATGTAGCTTCGTTTGAGATGATAGTGAGTGTGTTTACCCGAAACGATGTCTTGATTGTAAAAGACAAAGAGCCTGGCATTTAACTCCGTTTCTGAAGAGAAACACACAGCACAGTTCTCATCCATGAAACACACTCTGCTTTAGAGCAAGAAGCACGCTCTTGCTTTCTAGAGTCTCTAATAAGGCGGGAAAGGTGAGTGTGCTCAGTCAAAAGAACCGTGTTTCCTACACACACGGACCATACCTAGTTCAACTCTGCTTCTGAAACTGATACAAACCACAGGTCCTCTAACATCCAATGCTTTTCAGTTAAGAGCGAGAAACATGAGAGCTTCGTGAACGATGTAGCTTCCTTTGAGCTGAAAAGTGAGTGCGTTTACCTGAAACGAAGTCTTGCTTGTAGGAAGTCACAGAGCCTGGCATTAAACTCCGTTTCTGAAGAGAAACACACAGCACAGTGCTCATCCATGAAACACACTCTGCTTTAGAGCAAGAAGCACGCTCTTGCTTTCTAGAGTCTCTAATAAGGCGGGAAAGGTGAGTGGGCTCAGAACAAAAGAACCGTGTTTCCTACACACACGGACCACATCTAGTTCAACTCTGCTTCTGAAACTGATACAAACCACAGGGCCTCTAACATCCAATACTTTTCAGTTAAGAGCGAGAAACGTGTGAGCTTCGTGAACAATGTAGATTCGTTTGAGCTGAAAGTGAGTTCTTATACCCGAAACGAAATCTTGATTGTAAAAGACACAGAGCCTGGCATTTAACTCCGTTTCTGAAGGGAAACACACAGCACAGTTCTCATCCATGAAACACAATCTGCTTTAGAGCAAGAAGCACGCTCTTGCTTTCTAGAGTCTCTAATAAGGCGGGAAACGTGAGTGTGCTCAGTCAAAAGAACCATGTTTCCTACACACACGGACCATACCTAGATCAACTCTGCTTCTGAAACTGATACAAACCACAGGTCCTGTAACATCCAATGCTTTTCAGTTAAGAGCGAGAAACGTGAGAGCTTCGTGAACGATGTAGTTTCCTTTGAGCTGAAAAGTGAGTGCATTTACCTGAAAAGAAGTCTTGCTTGTAGGAAGACACAGAGCCAGGCATTAAACTCCGTTTCTGAAGGGAAACACACAGCACAGTGCTCATCCATGAAACACACTCTTCTTTAAAGCAAGAAGCACGCTCTTGCTTTATAGAGACTCTAATAGGCAGGAAAAGTGAGAGATCTCAGAACAAAAGAACCGTGTTTCCTACACACACGGACCATATCTAGTTCAACTCTGCTTCTGAAACTGATACAAACCACAGGTCCTCTAACATCCAATGGTTTTGAGTTAAGAGCGAGAAACGTGTGAGCTTCGTGAACGATGTAGCTTCCTTTGAGCTGAAAAGTGAGTGCATTTACCTGAAAGGAAGTCTTGCTTGTAGGAAGACACAGAGCCTGGCATTTAAGTCCGTTTCTAAAGGGAAACACACAGCACAGTGCTCATCCATGAAACACACTCTGCTTTAGAGCTAGAAGCACGCTATTGCTTTCTAGAGTCTCTAATAAGGCGGGAAACATGAGTGTGCTCAGAACAAAAGATCCATATTTCCTACACACACGGACCATATCTACTTCAACTCTGCTTCTGAAACTGATACAAACCACAGTTCCTCTAACATCCATTGCTTTTCAGTTAAGAGCGAGAAACGTGTGAGCATTGTGAACGATGTAGCTTCGTTTGAGCTGAAAAGTGAGTGCGTTTACCTGAAAAGAAGTCTTGCTTGTAGGAAGACACAGAGCCTGGCATTGAACTCCGTATCTGAAGGGAAACACACAGCACAGTTCTCATCCATGAAACACACTCTGTTTAGAGCAAGATGCACGCTCTTGCTTTCTATAGTCTCTAATAAGGCGGGAAACGTGAGAGGGCTCAGAACAAAACATCCGTGTTTCCTACACACGGACCATATCTAGGTAAACTCTGCTTCTGAAACTGATACAAACCACAGTTCCTCTAACATCCAATGTTTTTCAGTTAACAGCGAGAAACGTGTGAGCTTCGTGAAGGATGTATCTTCCTTTGAGCTGAAAAGTGAGTGCGTTCACCTGAAAAGAAGTCTTGCTTGTAGGAAGACACAGAGTCTGGCATTAAACTCCGTTTCTGAAGGGAAACACACAGCACAGTGCTCATCCATGAAACACACTCTTCTTTAAAGCAAGAAGCACGCTCTTGCTTTATAGAGTCTCTAATAAGGCAGGAAAAGTGAGTGATCTCAGAACAAAAGAACCGTGTTTCCTACACACATTGACCATATCTAGTTCAACTCTGCTTCTGAAACTGATACAAACCACAGGTCCTCTAACATCCAATGCTTTTCAGTTAAGGGCGAGAAACGTGTGAGCTTCCTGAACGATGTAGCTTTGTTTGAGATGATAGTGAGTGCGTTTACCTGAAACGAAGTCTTGATTGTAAAAGACAAAGAGCCTGGCATTTAACTCCGTTTCTGTAGGGAAAAACACAGCACATTTCTCATCCATGAAACACACTCTGCTTTAGAGCAATAAGCACGCTCTTGCTTTCTAGAGTCACTAATAAGGCGGGAAACGTGAGTGTGCTCAGAACAAAAGAACTGTGTTTCCTACACACACGGACCATATCTAGTTCAACTCTGCTTCTGAAACTGATACAAACCACAGGTCCTCTAACATCCAATGCTTTTCAGATAAGAGCGAGAAACGTGTGAGCTGAAAGTGAGTTCTTATAACCGAAACGAGTCTTGATTGTAAAAGACACAGAGCCTGGCATTTAACTCCTTTTCTGAAGGGAAAAACACAGCACATTTCTCATCCATGAAACACACTCTGCTTTAGAGCCAGAAGCACCCTCTTGCTTTCTAGAGCCTCTAATAAGGCGGGAAACGTGAGTGTGCTCAGAACAAAAGATCCGTGTTTCCTACACACACGGACCATATCTAGTTCAACTCTGCCTCTGAAACTGATACAAACCACAGGTCCTCTAACATCCCATGCTTTTCAGTTCAGAGCGAGAAACGTGTGAGCTTCGTGAACAATTTAGCTTCTTTGAGCTGAAAAGTGAGTGCATTTACCTGAAACGAAGTCTTGCTTTTAGGAAGACACAGAGCCTGGCATTTAACTCCGTTTCTGAAGGGAAACACACATCACAGTTCTCGTCCATGAAAAACACTCTGCTTTAGAGCAAGAAGCACGCTCTTGCTTTCTAGAGTCTCTAATAAGGCGGGAAACGTGAGTGGGCTCAGAACAAAACATCCGTGTTTCCTACACACGGACCATATCTAGTTCAACTCTGCTTCTGAAACTGATACAAACCACAGTTCCTCTAACATCCAATGTTTTTCAGTTAACAGCGAGAAACGTGTGAGCTTCGTGAACGATGTAGCTTCCTTTGAGCTGAAAAGTGAGTGCGTTCACCTGAAAAGAAGTCTTGCTTGTAGGAAGACACAGAGTCTGGCATTAAACTCCGTTTCTGAAGGGAAACACACAGCACAGTGCTCATCCATGAAACACACTCTTCTTTAAAGCAAGAAGCACGCTCTTGCTTTATAGAGTCTCTAATAAGGCAGGAAAAGCGAGTGATCTCAGAACAAAAGAACCGTGTTTCCTACACACATTGACCATATCTAGTTCAACTCTGCTTCTGAAACTGATACAAACCACAGGTCCTCTAACAACCAATGCTTTTCAGTTAAGAGCGAGAAACGTGTGATCTTCGTGAACAATGTAACTTCGTTTGAGCTGAAAGTGAGTTCTTATACCCGAAACGAAGTCTTGATTGTAAAAGACACAGAGCCTGGCATTTAACTCCGTTTCTGAAGGGAAACACACAGCACAGTTCTCATCCATGAAACACACTCTGCTTTAGAGCAAGAAGCACGCTCTTGCTTTCTAGATTCTCTAATAAGGCGGGAAACATGACTGCGCTCAGAACAAAAGAACCGTGTTTCCTACACACATGGACCATATCTAGTTCAACTCCTCTTCTGAAATTGATCCAAACCACAGTTCCTCTAACATCCAATGCTTCTGAGTTACGAGCGAGAAACGTGTGAGCTTCATGAACGATGTAGCTTCCTTTGAGCTGAAAAGTGAGTGCATTTACCTGAAAGGAAGTCTTGCTTGTAGGAAGAAACAGAGCCTGGCATTTAAGTCGGTTTCTGAAGGGAAACACACAGCACAGTGCTCATCCATGAAACACACTCTGCTTTAGAGCCAGAAGCAAGCTATTGCTTTCTAGAGTCTCTAATAAGGCGGGAAACATGAGTGTGCTCAGAAGAAAAGAACCATATTTCCTGCACACATGGACCATATCTAGTTCAACTCAGCTTCTGAAACTGATACAAACCACAGGTCCTCTAACATCCAATGCTTCTCAGTTAAGATCAAAAAACGTGTGAGCTTCCTGAAAGATGTAGCTTCGTTTGAGCTGAAAGTGAGTGCGTTTACCCGAAACGAACTCTTGCTTGTAGGGAGACACAGATCCTGGCATTTATCTCTGTTTCTGAAGGGAAATACACAGCAAAGTTCTCATCCATGAAACACACTCTGCTTTAGAGCAAGAAGCATGCTCTTGCTTTTTAGAGTCTCTAATAAGGCAGGAAACATGAGTGGGCTCAGAAAAAAAGAAACTTGTTTCCTACACACTCGGATCATATCTAGTTCAACTCTGCTTCGTAAACTGATACAAACCACAGGGCCTCTAATATCCAATGCTTTTCAGTTAAGAGCGAAATACGTGAGAGCTTCGTGAACTATGTAGCTTCGTTTGAGATGATAGTGAGTGCGTTTACCCGAAACGAAGTCTTGATTGTAAAAGACACAGTGCCTGGCATTTAACTCTGTTTCTGAAGGGAAACACACAGCACAGTTCTCATCCATGAAACACACTCTGTTTAGAGCAAGATGCACTCTCTTGCTTTCTACAGTCTCTAATAAGGCGGGAAACGTGAGTGTGCTCAGAACAAAAGAACCGTTTTTCCTACACACATTGAGAATATCTAGTTCAACTCTGCTTCTGAAACTGATACAAACCACAAGTCCTCTAACAACCAATGCTTTTCAGTTAAGAGCGAAAAACATGAGAGCTTCTTGATTTATGTAGCTTCGTTTGAGATGATAGTGAGTGTGTTTACCCGAAACGATGTCTTGATTGTAAAAGACAAAGAGCCTGGCATTTAACTCCGTTTCTGAAGAGAAACACACAGCACAGTTCTCATCCATGAAACACACTCTGCTTTAGAGCAAGAAGCACGCTCTTGCTTTCTAGAGTCTCTAATAAGGCGGGAAAGGTGAGTGTGCTCAGTCAAAAGAACCGTGTTTCCTACACACACGGACCATACCTAGTTCAACTCTGCTTCTGAAACTGATACAAACCACAGGTCCTCTAACATCCAATGCTTTTCAGTTAAGAGCGAGAAACGTGAGAGCTTCGTGAACGATGTAGCTTCCTTTGAGCTGAAAAGTGAGTGCGTTTACCTGAAACGAAGTCTTGCTTGTAGGAAGACACAGAGCCTGGCATTAAACTCCGTTTCTGAAGAGAAACACACAGCACAGTGCTCATCCATGAAACACACTCTGCTTTAGAGCAAGAAGCACGCTCTTGCTTTCTAGAGTCTCTAATAAGGCGGGAAAGGTGAGTGGGCTCAGAACAAAAGAACCGTGTTTCCTACACACACGGACCACATCTAGTTCAACTCTGCTTCTGAAACTGATACAAACCACAGGGCCTCTAACATCCAATGCTTTTCAGTTAAGAGCGAGAAACGTGTGAGCTTCGTGAACAATGTAGATTCGTTTGAGCTGAAAGTGAGTTCTTATACCCGAAACGAAATCTTGATTGTAAAAGACACAGAGCCTGGCATTTAACTCCGTTTCTGAAGGGAAACACACAGCACAGTTCTCATCCATGAAACACAATCTGCTTTAGAGCAAGAAGCACGCTCTTGCTTTCTAGAGTCTCTAATAAGGCGGGAAACGTGAGTGTGCTCAGTCAAAAGAACCATGTTTCCTACACACACGGACCATACCTAGATCAACTCTGCTTCTGAAACTGATACAAACCACAGGTCCTGTAACATCCAATGCTTTTCAGTTAAGAGCGAGAAACGTGAGAGCTTCGTGAACGATGTAGTTTCCTTTGAGCTGAAAAGTGAGTGCATTTACCTGAAAAGAAGTCTTGCTTGTAGGAAGACACAGAGCCAGGCATTAAACTCCGTTTCTGAAGGGAAACACACAGCACAGTGCTCATCCATGAAACACACTCTTCTTTAAAGCAAGAAGCACGCTCTTGCTTTATAGAGACTCTAATAGGCAGGAAAAGTGAGAGATCTCAGAACAAAAGAACCGTGTTTCCTACACACACGGACCATATCTAGTTCAACTCTGCTTCTGAAACTGATACAAACCACAGGTCCTCTAACATCCAATGCTTTTCAGTTAAGAGCGAGAAACGTGTGAGCTTCGTGAACGATGTAGCTTCCTTTGAGCTGAAAAGTGAGTGCATTTACCTGAAAGGAAGTCTTGCTTGTAGGAAGACACAGAGCCTGGCATTTAAGTCCGTTTCTAAAGGGAAACACACAGCACAGTGCTCATCCATGAAACACACTCTGCTTTAGAGCTAGAAGCACGCTATTGCTTTCTAGAGTCTCTAATAAGGCGGGAAACATGAGTGTGCTCAGAACAAAAGATCCATATTTCCTACACACACGGACCATATCTACTTCAACTCTGCTTCTGAAACTGATACAAACCACAGTTCCTCTAACATCCATTGCTTTTCAGTTAAGAGCGAGAAACGTGTGAGCATTGTGAACGATGTAGCTTCTTTTGAGCTGAAAAGTGAGTGCGTTTACCTGAAAAGAAGTCTTGCTTGTAGGAAGACACAGAGCCTGGCATTGAACTCCGTATCTGAAGGGAAACACACAGCACAGTGCTCATCCATGAAACACACTCTTCTTTAAAGCAAGAAGCACGCTCTTGCTTTATAGAGTCTCTAATAAGGCAGGAAAAGCGAGTGATCTCAGAACAAAAGAACCGTGTTTCCTACACACATTGACCATATCTAGTTCAACTCTGCTTCTGAAACTGATACAAACCACAGGTCCTCTAACAACCAATGCTTTTCAGTTAAGAGCGAGAAACGTGTGATCTTCGTGAACAATGTAACTTCGTTTGAGCTGAAAGTGAGTTCTTATACCCGAAACGAAGTCTTGATTGTAAAAGACACAGAGCCTGGCATTTAACTCCGTTTCTGAAGGGAAACACACAGCACAGTTCTCATCCATGAAACACACTCTGCTTTAGAGCAAGAAGCACGCTCTTGCTTTCTAGATTCTCTAATAAGGCGGGAAACATGACTGCGCTCAGAACAAAAGAACCGTGTTTCCTACACACATGGACCATATCTAGTTCAACTCCTCTTCTGAAATTGATCCAAACCACAGTTCCTCTAACATCCAATGCTTCTGAGTTACGAGCGAGAAACGTGTGAGCTTCATGAACGATGTAGCTTCCTTTGAGCTGAAAAGTGAGTGCATTTACCTGAAAGGAAGTCTTGCTTGTAGGAAGAAACAGAGCCTGGCATTTAAGTCGGTTTCTGAAGGGAAACACACAGCACAGTGCTCATCCATGAAACACACTCTGCTTTAGAGCCAGAAGCAAGCTATTGCTTTCTAGAGTCTCTAATAAGGCGGGAAACATGAGTGTGCTCAGAAGAAAAGAACCATATTTCCTGCACACATGGACCATATCTAGTTCAACTCAGCTTCTGAAACTGATACAAACCACAGGTCCTCTAACATCCAATGCTTCTCAGTTAAGATCAAAAAACGTGTGAGCTTCCTGAAAGATGTAGCTTCGTTTGAGCTGAAAGTGAGTGCGTTTACCCGAAACGAACTCTTGCTTGTAGGGAGACACAGATCCTGGCATTTATCTCTGTTTCTGAAGGGAAATACACAGCAAAGTTCTCATCCATGAAACACACTCTGCTTTAGAGCAAGAAGCATGCTCTTGCTTTTTAGAGTCTCTAATAAGGCAGGAAACATGAGTGGGCTCAGAAAAAAAGAAACTTGTTTCCTACACACTCGGATCATATCTAGTTCAACTCTGCTTCGTAAACTGATACAAACCACAGGGCCTCTAATATCCAATGCTTTTCAGTTAAGAGCGAAATACGTGAGAGCTTCGTGAACTATGTAGCTTCGTTTGAGATGATAGTGAGTGCGTTTACCAGAAACGAAGTCTTGATTGTAAAAGACACAGTGCCTGGCATTTAACTCTGTTTCTGAAGGGAAACACACAGCACAGTTCTCATCCATGAAACACACTCTGTTTAGAGCAAGATGCACTCTCTTGCTTTCTACAGTCTCTAATAAGGCGGGAAACGTGAGTGTGCTCAGAACAAAAGAACCGTTTTTCCTACACACATTGAGAATATCTAGTTCAACTCTGCTTCTGAAACTGATACAAACCACAAGTCCTCTAACAACCAATGCTTTTCAGTTAAGAGCGAAAAACATGAGAGCTTCTTGATTTATGTAGCTTCGTTTGAGATGATAGTGAGTGTGTTTACCCGAAACGATGTCTTGATTGTAAAAGACAAAGAGCCTGGCATTTAACTCCGTTTCTGAAGAGAAACACACAGCACAGTTCTCATCCATGAAACACACTCTGCTTTAGAGCAAGAAGCACGCTCTTGCTTTCTAGAGTCTCTAATAAGGCGGGAAAGGTGAGTGTGCTCAGTCAAAAGAACCGTGTTTCCTACACACACGGACCATACCTAGTTCAACTCTGCTTCTGAAACTGATACAAACCACAGGTCCTCTAACATCCAATGCTTTTCAGTTAAGAGCGAGAAACGTGAGAGCTTCGTGAACGATGTAGCTTCCTTTGAGCTGAAAAGTGAGTGCGTTTACCTGAAACGAAGTCTTGCTTGTAGGAAGACACAGAGCCTGGCATTAAACTCCGTTTCTGAAGAGAAACACACAGCACAGTGCTCATCCATGAAACACACTCTGCTTTAGAGCAAGAAGCACGCTCTTGCTTTCTAGAGTCTCTAATAAGGCGGGAAAGGTGAGTGGGCTCAGAACAAAAGAACCGTGTTTCCTACACACACGGACCACATCTAGTTCAACTCTGCTTCTGAAACTGATACAAACCACAGGGCCTCTAACATCCAATGCTTTTCAGTTAAGAGCGAGAAACGTGTGAGCTTCGTGAACAATGTAGATTCGTTTGAGCTGAAAGTGAGTTCTTATACCCGAAACGAAATCTTGATTGTAAAAGACACAGAGCCTGGCATTTAACTCCGTTTCTGAAGGGAAACACACAGCACAGTTCTCATCCATGAAACACAATCTGCTTTAGAGCAAGAAGCACGCTCTTGCTTTCTAGAGTCTCTAATAAGGCGGGAAACGTGAGTGTGCTCAGTCAAAAGAACCATGTTTCCTACACACACGGACCATACCTAGATCAACTCTGCTTCTGAAACTGATACAAACCACAGGTCCTGTAACATCCAATGCTTTTCAGTTAAGAGCGAGAAACGTGAGAGCTTCGTGAACGATGTAGTTTCCTTTGAGCTGAAAAGTGAGTGCATTTACCTGAAAAGAAGTCTTGCTTGTAGGAAGACACAGAGCCAGGCATTAAACTCCGTTTCTGAAGGGAAACACACAGCACAGTGCTCATCCATGAAACACACTCTTCTTTAATGCAAGAAGCACGCTCTTGCTTTATAGAGACTCTAATAGGCAGGAAAAGTGAGAGATCTCAGAACAAAAGAACCGTGTTTCCTACACACACGGACCATATCTAGTTCAACTCTGCTTCTGAAACTGATACAAACCACAGGTCCTCTAACATCCAATGGTTTTGAGTTAAGAGCGAGAAACGTGTGAGCTTCGTGAACGATGTAGCTTCCTTTGAGCTGAAAAGTGAGTGCATTTACCTGAAAGGAAGTCTTGCTTGTAGGAAGACACAGAGCCTGGCATTTAAGTCCGTTTCTAAAGGGAAACACACAGCACAGTGCTCATCCATGAAACACACTCTGCTTTAGAGCTAGAAGCACGCTATTGCTTTCTAGAGTCTCTAATAAGGCGGGAAACATGAGTGTGCTCAGAACAAAAGATCCATATTTCCTACACACACGGACCATATCTACTTCAACTCTGCTTCTGAAACTGATACAAACCACAGTTCCTCTAACATCCATTGCTTTTCAGTTAAGAGCGAGAAACGTGTGAGCATTGTGAACGATGTAGCTTCTTTTGAGCTGAAAAGTGAGTGCGTTTACCTGAAAAGAAGTCTTGCTTGTAGGAAGACACAGAGCCTGGCATTGAACTCCGTATCTGAAGGGAAACACACAGCACAGTTCTCATCCATGAAACACACTCTGTTTAGAGCAAGATGCACGCTCTTGCTTTCTATAGTCTCTAATAAGGCGGGAAACGTGAGTGTGCTCAGAACAAAAGAACCGTGTTTCCTACACACACGGACCATATCTAGTTCAACTCTGCTTCAGAAACTGATACAAACTACAGGTCCTCTAACATCCAATGCTTTTCAGTTAAGAGCGAAAAACTTGTGAGCTTCGTGAATGATGTAGCTTCGTTTGAGGTAAAAGTGTGTTCTTATACCCGAAACGAAGTTTGGATTGTAAAAGACACAGAGCCTGGCATTTAACTCCGTTTCTGAAGGGAAACACACAGCACAGTTCTCATCCATGAAACACACTCTGCTTTAGAGCAAGAAGCACGCTCTTGCTTTCTAGAGTCTCTAATAAGGCGGGAAACGTGAGTGGGCTCAGAACAAAAGAAACGTGTTTCCTACACACATTGACCATAGCTAGTTCAACTCTTCTTCTGAAACTATTACAAACCAAAAGTCCTCTAACATCCAATGCTTTTCAGTTAAGAGCGAAAAACGTGAGAGCTTCGTGAACTATATAGCTTTGTTAGAGATAATAGTGAGTGCGTTTACCCGAAACGAAGTCTTGATTGTAAAAGACAAAGAGCCTGGCATTTAACTCCGTTTCTGAAGGGAAACACACAGCACAGTTCTCATCCATGAAAAACACTCTGCTTTAGAGCAAGAAGCACGCTCTTGCTTTCTAGAGTATCTAATAAGGCGGGAAACATGAGTGGGCTCAGAACAAAAGATCCATGTTTCCTACACACACGGTCCATATCTAGTTCAACTCTGCTTCTGAAACGGATACAATCCACAGGTCCTCTAACATCCAATGGTTTTTAGTTAAGAGCGAGAAACTTGTGAGCTTCGTGAACGATGTAGCTTCCTTTGAGCTGAAAAGTGAGGGCGTTAACCTGAAACGAAGTCTTGCTTGTAGGAAGACACAGAGCCTGGCATTTAACTCCATTTATGAAGGGAAACACACAACACGGTTCTCTTCCATGAAAAACACTCTTCTTCAAAGCAAGAAGCACGCTCTTTCTTTCTAGAGTCTCTAATAAGGCAGGAAACGTGAGTGAGCTCAGAACAAAAGAACCATGTTTCCTACACACATTGACCATATCTAGTTCAACTCTGCTTCTGAAACTGATACAAACCACAGGTCCTCTATCATCCAATGTTTTTCAGTTAAGAGAGAAAAAACGTGTGAACTTCGTCAACAATGAAGTTTCGTTTGAGCTGAAAGTGAGTTCTTATAACTGAAACGAGTCTTGATTGTAAAAGACACAGAGCCTGGCATTTAACTCCTTTTCTGAAGGGAAAAACACAGCACATTTCTCATCCATGAAACACACTCTGCTTTAGAGCAATAAGCACGCTCTTGCTTTCTAGAGTCACTAATAAGGCGGGAAACGTGAGTGTGCTCAGAACAAAAGAACTGTGTTTCCTACACACACAGACCATATCTAGTTCAACTCTGCTTCAGAAACTGATACAAACCACAGGGCCTCTAACATCCAATGCATTTCAGTTAAGAGCGAGAAACGTGTGAGCTTCGTGTACGATGTTGCTTCTTTTGATCTAAAAAGTGAGTGTGTTTACCTGAAACGAAGTATTTCTTGTAGGAAGACACAGAGCCTGGCATTTAACTCCGTTTATGAAGGGAAACACACAACACGGTTCTCTTCCATGAAAAACACTCTTCTTTAAAGCAAGAAGCACGGTCTTGCTTTCCAGAGTCTCTAATAAGGCAGGAAACGTGAGTGAGCTCAGAACAAAAGAACCGTGTTTCCTACATACATTGACCATAGCTAGTTCAACTCTGCTTCTGAAACTGATACAAACCACAGGTCCTCTAACATCCAATGCTTTTCAGTTAAGAGCGAGAAACGTGTGAGCTTCGTAAACGATGTAGCTTCCTGTGATCTGAAAAGTGAGTGTGTTTACCTGAAACGAAGTCTTGCTTGTAGGATTTGCAGAGCCTGGCATTTAACATCGTTTCTGAAGGGAAACACAAAACACGGTTCTCTTCCATGAAAAACACTCTTCTTCAAAGCAAGAAGCACGCTCTTGCTTTCTAGAGTCTCTAGTAAGGCAGGAAACGTGAGTGAGCTCAGAACAAAAGAACCGTGTTTCCTACACACATTAACCATATCTAGTTCAACTCTCCTTCTGAAACTGATACAAACCACAGGTCCTCTAACATCAGATGCTTCTCAGTTAAGATAGAAAAACGTGTGAGCTTCGTCAACGATGTACCTTAGTTTGAGCTGAAGTGAGTTCTTATACCCGAAACGAAGTCTTGATTGTAAAAGACACAGAGCCTGGTATTTAACTCCGTTTCTGAAGGGAAACACACAGCACAGTGCTCATCCATGAAACACACTCTGCTTTAGAGCAAGAAGCATGCTCTTGCTTTCTAGATTCTCCAATAAGGCGGGAAACGTGAGTGGGCTCAGAACAAAAGAACCGTGTTTCCTACACACACAGACCATATCTAGTTCAACTCTGCTTCTGAAACTGATACAAACCACAGGTCCTCTAACATCCAGTGCTTTTCAGTTGACAGCGAGAAACGTGTGAGCTTCGTGAACGATGTTGCTTCTTTTGATCTAAAAAGTGAGTGCGATTACCCGAAACGAAGTCTTGCTTGTAGGAAGACACAGACTGGCATTTAACTCCGTTTCTGAAGGGAAATACACAGCAAAGTTCTCATCCATGAAACACACTCTGCTTTAGAGCAAGAAGCATGCTCTTGCTTTCTAGAGTCTCTAAAAAGGCGGGAAACGTGAGTGGGCTCAGAACAAAGAACCGTGTTTCCTACACACACGGACCATATCAAGTTCAACTCTGCTTCTGAAACTGATAAAAACGACAGGTCCTCTAACATCCAATGATTTTCAGTTAAGAGCGAGAAACGTGTGAGCTTCGTGAACGATGTAGCTTCCTTTGAGCTGAAAAGGGAGGGCGTTTACCTAAAACAAAGTTTTGCCTGTAGGAAGACACAGAGCGTTGCATTGAACTCCGGTTCTGAAGGGAAGAACACAGCACAGTTCTCATCCATGAAACACACTCTGCTTTAGAGCAAGAAGCATGCTCTTGCTTTCTAGATTCTCTAATAAGGCGGGAAACGTGAGTGGGTGCAGAACAAAAGAACCGTGTTTCCTACACCAAGGACCATATCTAGGTCTACTCTGCTTCTGAAACTTGTACAAACCACAGGTCCACTAACATCTAATGCTTCTCAATTAAGAGCTAAAAAAGTGTGAGCTTCGTCAACAATGTACCTTCATTTGACCTGAAGGTGAGTTCTTATAACCGAAACGAAGTCTTGATTGTAAAAGACACAGAGCCTGGCATTTAACTCCGTTTCTGAAGGGAAACACACAGCACAGTGCTCATCCATGAAACACACTCTGCTTTAGAGCCAGAAGCACGCTTTTGCTTTCCAGACTCTCTAATAAGGGAGGAAACGTGAGTGTGGTCATAACAAAAGAACCGTCTTTCCTACACACACGGACCATATCTAGTTCATATCTGCTTCTGAAACTGATACAAACCAAAGGGCCTCTAATATCCAATGCTTTTCAGTATAGAGCGAGAAACGTGTGAGTTTCGTGAACGATGTTGCTTCTTTTGATCTAAAAAGTGAGTGAGTTTACTTGAAACGAAGTCTTGCTTGTAGGAAGACACAGAATGGCATTTAACTCCCTTTCTGAAGGGAAACTCACAGCACAGTTCTCATCCCTGAAACACACTCTGATTTAGAGCAAGAAGCACGCTCTTGCTTTCTAGAGTCTCTAATAAGGCGGGAAACGTGAGTGTGCTCCGAACAAAAGAACCGTATTTCCTACACTCACTGAACATACCTAGTTCAACTCTGCTTCTGAAACTGATACAAACCACAGGTCCTCTAACATCCAATGCTTTCAGTTAAGAGCGAGAAACGTGTGAGCTCTGTGAACGATGTAGCTTCCATTGAGCTGAAAAGTGAGTGCGTTTACCTGAAACGAAGTCTTACTTGTAGGACGACACAGAGCCTCGCATTTAACTCCGGTTCTGAAGGGAAAAACAAAGCACAGTTCTCATCCATGAAACACGCTCTGCTTTAGAGCAAGAAGCATGCTCGTTCTTTCTTTAGAGTCTCTAATAAGGCAGGAAACGTGCGTGAGCTCAGAACAAAAGAACCGTGTTTCCTACACACATTGACCATATCTAGTTCAACTCTGCTTCTGAAACTGATACAAACCACAGGTGCTCTAACATCCAATGCTTTTCAGTTAAGGGCGAGAAACGTGTGAGCTTCGTCAACAATGAAGCTTCGTTTGAGCTGAAAGTGAGTTCTTATAACCGAAACGAGTCTTGATTGTAAAAGACACAGAGCCTGGCATTTAACTCCTTTTCTGAAGGGAAAAACACAGCACATTGCTCATCCATGAAACACACTCTGCTTTAGTGCAATAAGCACGCTCTTGCTTTCTAGAGTCTCTAATAAGGAGGGAAACGTGAGTGTGCTCAGAACAAAAGAACCGTATTTCCTACACACATGGACCATATCTAGTTCAAATCTGCTTCTGAAACTGATACAAACCACAGGTGCTCTAACATCAAATGCTTTTCAGTTAAGAGCGAAAAAGGTGAGAGCTTTGTGAAACATGTAGCTTCCTTTGAGATGATAGTGAGTACGTTTACCCGAAATGAAGTCTTGATTGTAAAAGACAAAGAGCCTGGCATTTAACTCCGTTTCTGAAGCGAAACACACAGCACAGTTCTGATCCATGAAAAACACTCTACTTTAGAGCAAGAAGCATGCTCTTGATTTCTAGAGTCTCTAATAAGGCGGGAAACGTGAGTGGGCTCAGAAGAAAAGATCCGTGTTTCCTACACACACGGACCATATCTAGTTCAACTCTGCTTCTGAAACTGATAAAAACCACAGGTCCTCCTACATCCAATGCTTTTGAGATAAGAGTGAGAAACGCGTGAGCTTCGTGAACGATGTAGCTTACTTTGAGCTGAAAAGTGAGTGCGTTTACCTGAAACGAAGTCTTGCTTGTAGGAAGACACAGAGCCTGGCATTTAACTCCGTTCATGAAGGGAAACACACAACACGGTTCTCTTCCATGAAAAACACTCTTCTTTAAAGCAAGAAGCACGTTCATGCTTTCCAGAGTCTCTAATAAGGCAGGAAACGTGAGTGAGCTCAGAACAAAAGAACCGTGTTTCCTACACACATTGACCATAGCTAGTTCAACTCTGCTTCTGAAACTGATACAAACCACAGGTCCCCTAACATCCAATGCTTCTCAGTTAAGAGAGAAAAACTTGTGAGCTTCGTGTACGATGTAGTTTTATTTGAGCTGAAAGTGAGTTCTTATACCTGAAACGAAATGTTGATTGTAAAAGACACAGAGCCTTGCATTTTACTCCGTTTCTGAAGGAAAACACACAGCACAGTTCTCATCCATGAAACACACTCTGCTTTAGAGCAAGAAGCACGCTCTTGCTTTCTAGATTCTCTAATAAGGCGGCAAACATGACTGTGCTCAGAACAAAAGAACCGTGTTTCCTACACACATGGACCATATCTAGTTCAACTCTGCTTCTGAAACTGATACAAACCACAGGTCCTCTAACATCCAATGCTTTTGAGTTAAGAGCGAGAAACGTGTGAGCTTTGTGAATGATGTAGCTTCCTTTGAGCTGAAAAGTCAGTGCGTTTACCTGAAACGAAGTCTTGCTTGTAGGAAGACACAGAGCCTGGCATTTAACTCCGGTTCTGAAGGGAAATACACAGCACAGTTCTCATCCATGAAACACACTCTGCTTTAGAGCAAGAAGCATGCTCTTTCTTTCTAGAGTCTCTAATAAGGAAGGAAATGTGTGTGAGCTCAGAACAAAAGAATCGTGTTTCCTACACACATTGACCATATCTAGATCAACTCTGCTTCTGAAACTGATACAAACCACAGGTCCTCTAACATCCAATGCTTTTCAGTTAAGACAAAAAAAACATGAGAGCTTCGTGAACCATGTAGCTTCGTTTGAGATGATAGTGAGTGCGTTTTCCCGAAACAAAATCTTGATAATAAAAGACAAAGAGCCTGGCATTTAACTCCGTTTCTGAAGGGAAACACACAGCACAGTTTTCATCCATGAAACACACTCTGCTTTAGAGCAAGAAGCACGCTCTTGCTTTCTAGATTCTCTAATGAGGCGGCAAATATGACAGTGCTCAGAACAAAAGATCCGTGTTTCCTACACACACGGACCATATCTAGGTCAACTCTGCTTCTGAAACTGATACAAACCACAGGGCCTCTAACATCCAATGCTTTTGAGTTAAGAGCGAGAAATGTGTGAGCTTCTTGAACGATGTAGCTTCCTTTGAGCTGAAAAGTGAGTGCGTTTACCTGAAACGAAGTCTTGCTTGTTTGAAGACACAGAGCCTGGCATTGAACTCCGTTTCTGAAGGGAAACACACAGCACGGTGCTCATCCATTAAACACACCCTGCTTTAGAGCCAGAAGCATGCTCTTGCTTTCTAGAGTCTCAAATAAGGCGGGTAACGTGAGTGTGCTCAGAACAAAAGAACCGTGTTTCCTACACACATGGACCATATCTAGTTAAACTCTGCTTCTGAAACTGATACAAACCACAGGTCCTCTAACATCCAATGCTTCTCAGTTAAGAGAGAAAAACGTGTGAGCTTCGTGAACCATGTAGCTTCGTTTGAGCTGAAAGTGAGTTCTTATACCCGAAACGAAGTCTTGATTGTAAAAGACACAGAGCCTGGCATTTAACTCCGTTTCTGAAGGGAAACACACAGCACAGTTCTCATCCATGAAACACACTCTGCTTTAGAGCAAGAAGCAGGCTCTTGCTTTCTAGAGTCTCTAATAAGGCGGGAACCGTGAGTGTGCTCAGAACAAAAGAACCGTGTTTCCTACACACGGACCATATCTAGTTCAACTCTGCTTCTGAAACTGATACAAACCACAGGGCCTCTAACATCCAATGCTTTTGAGTTAAGAGCGAGAAACTTGTGAGCTTCGTGAACGATGTAGCTTCCTTTGAGCTGAAAAGGGAGGGCGTTTATCTGAAACGAAATCTTGCTTGTTTGAAGACACAGAGCCTGGCATTGAACTCCGTTTCTGAAGGGAAACACACAGCACGGTGCTCATCCATTAAACACACCCTGCTTTAGAGCCAGAAGCATGCTCTTGCTTTCTAGAGTCTCAAATAAGGTGGGTAACGTGAGTGTGCTCAGAACAAAAGAACCGTGTTTCCTACACACATGGACCATATCTAGTTAAACTCTGCTTCTGAAACTGATACAAACCACAGGTCCTCTAACATCCAATGCTTCTCAGTTAAGAGAGAAAAACGTGTGAGCTTCGTGAACCATGTAGCTTCGTTTGAGCTGAAAGTGAGTTCTTATACCCGAAATGAAGTCTTGATTGTAAAAGACACAGAGCCTGTCATTTAACTCCGTTTCTGAAGGGAAACACACAGCACAGTTCTCATCCATGAAACACACTCTGCTTTAGAGCAAGAAGCAGGCTCTTTCTTTCTAGAGTCTCTAATAAGGCGGGAACCGTGAGTGTGCTCAGAACAAAAGAACCGTGTTTCCTACACACACGGACAATATCTAGTTCAACTCTGCTTCTGAAACTGATAAACACCACAGGTCCTCTAACATCCAATGCTTTTCAGATAATAGCAAGAAACGTGTGGGCTTCATGAACGATGTTGCTTCTTTTGATGTAAAAAGTGAGTGCGTTTACCTGAAACGAAGTCTTGCTTGTAGGAAGACACAGAGACTGGCAATTAATTCCGGTTCTGAAGGGGAAAACACAGCACAGTTCTCATCCATGAAACACACTCTGCTTTAGAGCAAGAAGCATGCTCTTTCTTTCCAGAGTCTCTAATAAGGCGGGAAACGTGAGTGGGCTCAGAACAAAAGATCCGTATTTCCTACACACATTGACCATAAATAGTTCAACTCTGCTTCTGAAACTGATAAAAACCACAGGTCCTCTAACATCCAATGCTTTTCAGATAATAGCGAGAAACGTGTGAGCTTCATGAACGATGTTGCTTCTTTTGATCTAAAAAGTGAGTGCGTTTACCTGAAACGAAGTCTTGCTTGTAGGAAGACACAGAGACTGGCATTTAACTCGGTTTCTGAAGGGAAACACACTGCATGGTTCTCTTCCATGAAAAACACTCTTCTTTAAAGCAAGAAGCACGTTCATGCTTTCCAGAGTCTCTAATAAGGCAGGAAACGTGAGTGTGCTCAGAACAAAAGAACTTGTTTCCTACACACATTGACCATAGCTAGTTAAACTCTGCTTCTGAAACTGATACAAACCACAGGTCCTCTAACATCCAATGCTTCTCAGTTAAGAGAGAAAAACTTGTGAGCTTCGTGAACGATGTAGTTTTGTTTGAGCTGAAAGTGAGTTCTTATACCTGAAACGAAGTGTTGATTGTAAAAGACACAGAGCCTGGCATTTAACTCCGTTTCTGAAGGAAAACACACAGCACAGTTCTCATCCATGAAACACACTCTGCTTTAGAGCAAGAAGCACGCTCTTGCTTTCTAGAGTCTCTAATAAGGCGGCAAACATGACTGTGCTCAGAACAAAAGAACCGTGTTTCCTACACACACGGACCATATCTAGTTCAACTCTGCTTCTGAAACTGATACAAACCACAGGTCCTCTAACATCCAATGCTTTTGAGTTAAGAGCGAGAAACGTGTGAGCTTCGTGAATGATGTAGCTTCCTTTGAGCTGAAAAGTCAGTGCGTTTACCTGAAACGAAGTCTTGCTTGTAGGAAGACACAGAGCCTGGCATTTAACTCCGGTTCTGAAGGGAAATACACAGCACGGTTCTCATCCATGAAACACAATCTGCTTTAGAGCAAGAAGCATGCTCTTTCTTTCTAGAGTCTCTAATAAGGAAGGAAATGTGTGTGAGCTCAGAACAAAAGAATCGTGTTTCCTACACACATTGACCATATCTAGATCAACTCTGCTTCTGAAACTGATACAAACCACAGGTCCTCTAACATCCAATGCTTTTCAGTTAAGACCAAAAAACGTGAGAGCTTCGTGAACCATGTAGCTTCGTTTGAGATGATAGTGAGTGCGTTTTCCCGAAACAAAATCTTGATAATAAAAGACAAAGAGCCTGGCATTTAACTCCGTTTCTGAAGGGAAACACACAGCACAGTTTTCATCCATGAAACACACTCTGCTTTAGAGCAAGAAGCACGCTCTTGCTTTCTAGATTCTCTAATAAGGCGGCAAATATGACAGTGCTCAGAACAAAAGATCCGTGTTTCCTACACACACGGACCATATCTAGGTCAACTCTGCTTCTGAAACTGATACAAACCACAGGGCCTCTAACATCCAATGCTTTTGAGTTAAGAGCAAGAAACGTGTGAGCTTCTTGAACGATGTAGCTTCCTTTGAGCTGAAAAGTGAGTGCGTTTACCTGAAACGAAGTCTTGCTTGTTTGAAGACACAGAGCCTGGCATTGAACTCCGTTTCTGAAGGGAAACACACAGCACGGTGCGCATCCATTAAACACACCCTGCTTTAGAGCAAGAAGCATGCTCTTGCTTTCTAGAGTCTCAAATAAGGCGGGTAACGTGAGTGTGCTCAGAACAAAAGAACCGTGTTTCCTACACACATGGACCATATCTAGTTAAACTCTGCTTCTGAAACTGATACAAATCACAGGTCCTCTAACATCCAATGCTTCTCAGTTAAGAGAGAAAAAGGTGTGAGCTTCGTGTACCATGTAGCTTCGTTTGGGCTGAAAGTGAGTTCTTATACCCGAAACGAAGTCTTGATTGTAAAAGACACAGAGCCTGTCATTTAACTCCGTTTCTGAAGGGAAACACACAGCACAGTTCTCATCCATGAAACACACTCTGCTTTAGAGCAAGAAGCAGGCTCTTGCTTTCTAGAGTCTCTAATAAGGCGGGAACCGTGAGTGTGCTCAGAACAAAAGAACCGTGTTTCCTACACACACGGACAATATCTAGTTCAACTCTGCTTCTGAAACTGATAAACACCACAGGTCCTCTAACATCCAATGCTTTTCAGAAAATAGCAAGAAACGTGTGGGCTTCATGAACGATGTTCCTTCTTTTGATCTAAAAAGTGAGTGCGTTTACCTGAAACGAAGTCTTGCTTGTAGGAAGACACAGAGACTGGCATTTAACTCCGTTTCTGAAGGGAAACACACTGCACGGTTCTCATCCATGAAACATACTCTGCTTTAAATCAAGAAGCACACTATTGCTTTCTAGAGTCTCTAATAAGGCAGGAAACGTGAGTGTGCTCAGAACAAAAGAACCGTGTTTCCTAAACACATTGACCATAAATAGTTCAACTCTGCTTCTGAAACTGATACAAACCACAGGTCCTCTAACATCCAATGCTTCTCAGTTAAGAGAGAAAAACCTGTGAGCTTCGTGAACGATGTAGTTTTGTTTGAGCTGAAAGTGAGTTCTTATACCAGAAACGAAGTGTTGATTGTAAAAGACACAGAGCCTGGCATTTAACTCCGTTTCTGAAGGAAAACACACAGCACAGTTCTCATCCATGAAACACACTCTGCTTTAGAGCAAGAAGCACGCTCTTGCTTTCTAGATTCTCTAATAAGGCGGCAAACATGACTGTGCTCAGAACAAAAGAACCGTGTTTCCTACACACACGGACCATATCTAGTTCAACTCTGCTTCTGAAACTGATACAAACCACAGGTCCTGTAACATCCAATGCTTTTGAGTTAAGAGCGAGAAACGTGTGAGCTTCGTGAATGATGTAGCTTCGTTTGAGCTGAAAAGTCAGTGCGTTTACCTGAAACGAAGTCTTGCTTGTAGGAAGACACAGAGCCTGGCATTTAACTCCGGTTCTGAAGGGAAATACACAGCACAGTTCTCATCCATGAAACACAATCTGCTTTAGAGCAAGAAGCATGCTCTTTCTTTCTAGAGTCTCTAATAAGGAAGGAAATGTGTGTGAGCTCAGAACAAAAGAATCGTGTTTCCTACACACATTGACCATATCTAGATCAACTCTGCTTCTGAAACTGATACAAACCACAGGTCCTCTAACATCCAATGCTTTTCAGTTAAGACCAAAAAACGTGAGAGCTTCGTGAACCATGTAGCTTCGTTTGAGATGATAGTGAGTGCGTTTTCCCGAAACAAAATCTTGATAATAAAAGACAAAGAGCCTGGCATTTAACTCCGTTTCTGAAGGGAAACACACAGCACAGTTTTCATCCATGAAACACACTCTGCTTTAGAGCAAGAAGCACGCTCTTGCTTTCTAGATTCTCTAATAAGGCGGCAAATATGACAGTGCTCAGAACAAAAGATCCGTGTTTCCTACACACACGGACCATATCTAGGTCAACTCTGCTTCTGAAACTGATACAAACCACAGGGCCTCTAACATCCAATGCTTTTGAGTTAAGAGCAAGAAACGTGTGAGCTTCTTGAACGATGTAGCTTCCTTTGAGCTGAAAAGTGAGTGCGTTTACCTGAAACGAAGTCTTGCTTGTTTGAAGACACAGAGCCTGGCATTGAACTCCGTTTCTGAAGGGAAACACACAGCACGGTGCTCATCCATTAAACACACCCTGCTTTAGAGCCAGAAGCATGCTCTTGCTTTCTAGAGTCTCAAATAAGGCGGGTAACATGAGTGTGCTCAGAACAAAAGAACCGTGTTTCCTACACACATGGACCATATCTAGTTAAACTCTGCTTCTGAAACTGATACAAATCACAGGTCCTCTAACATCCAATGCTTCTCAGTTAAGAGAGAAAAAGGTGTGAGCTTCGTGAACCATGTAGCTTCGTTTGAGCTGAAAGTGAGTTCTTATACCCGAAACGAAGTCTTGATTGTAAAAGACACAGAGCCTGTCATTTAACTCCGTTTCTGAAGGGAAACACACAGCACAGTTCTCATCCATGAAACACACTCTGCTTTAGAGCAAGAAGCAGGCTCTTGCTTTCTAGAGTCTCTAATAAGGCGGGAACCGTGAGTGTGCTCAGAACAAAAGAACCGTGTTTCCTACACACACGGACAATATCTAGTTCAACTCTGCTTCTGAAACTGATAAACACCACAGGTCCTCTAACATCCAATGCTTTTCAGATAATAGCAAGAAACGTGTGGGCTTCATGAACGATGTTCCTTCTTTTGATCTAAAAAGTGAGTGCGTTTACCTGAAACGAAGTCTTGCTTGTAGGAAGACACAGAGACTGGCATTTAACTCCGTTTCTGAAGGGAAACACACTGCACGGTTCTCATCCATGAAACATACTCTGCTTTAAATCAAGAAGCACACTATTGCTTTCTAGAGTCTCTAATAAGGCAGGAAACGTGAGTGTGCTCAGAACAAAAGAACCGTGTTTCCTACACACATTGACCATAAATAGTTCAACTCTGCTTCTGAAACTGATACAAACCACAGGTGCTCTAACATCAAATGCTTTTCAGTTAAGAGCGAAAAACGTGAGAGCTTTGTGAAACATGTAGCTTCCTTTGAGATGATAGTGAGTACGTTTACCCGAAATGAAGTCTTGATTGTAAAAGACAAAGAGCCTGGCATTTAACTCCGTTTCTGAAGCGAAACACACAGCACAGTTCTGATCCATGAAACACACTCTGCTTTAGAGCAAGAAGCACGCTCTTGCTTTCTAGATTCTCTAATAAGACGACAAACATGACTGTGCTCAGAACAAAAGAACCGTGTTTCCTACACACACGGACCATATCTAGTTCAACTCTGCTTCTGAAACTGACACAAACCACAGGGCCTCTAACATCCAATGCTTTTGAGTTAAGAGCGAGAAACTTGTGAGCTTCGTGAACGATGTAGCTTCCTTTGAGCTGAAAAGGGAGGGCGTTTATCTGAAACGAAATCTTGCTTGTTTGAAGACACAGAGCCTGGCATTGAACTCCGTTTCTGAAGGGAAACACACAGCACGGTGATCATCCATTAAACACACCCTGCTTTAGAGCCAGATGCATGCTCTTGCTTTCTAGAGTCTCAAATAAGGTGGGTAACGTGAGTGTGCTCAGAACAAAAGACCCGTGTTTCCTACACACATGGACCATATCTAGTTAAACTCTGCTTCTGAAACTGATACAAACCACAGGTCCTCTAACATCCAATGCTTCTCAGTTAAGAGATAAAAACGTGTGAGCTTCGTGAACCATGTAGCTTCCTTTGAGCTGAAAGTGAGTTCTTATACCCGAAATGAAGTCTTGATTGTAGAAGACACAGAGCCTGTCATTTAACTCCGTTTCTGAAGGGAAACACACAGCACAGTTCTCATCCATGAAACACACTCTGCTTTAGAGCAAGAAGCAGGCTCTTGCTTTCTAGAGTCTCTAATAAGGCGGGAACCGTGAGTGTGCTCAGAACAAAAGAACCGTGTTTCCTACACACACGGACAATATCTAGTTCAACTCTGCTTCTGAAACTGATAAACACCACAGGTCCTCTAACATCCAATGCTTTTCAGATAATAGCAAGAAACGTGTGGGCTTCATGAACGATGTTGCTTCTTTTGATCTAAAAAGTGAGTGCGTTTACCTGAAACGAAGTCTTGCTTGTAGGAAGACACAGAGACTGGCAATTAATTCCGGTTCTGAAGGGAAAAACACAGCACAGTTCTCATCCATGAAACACACTCTGCTTTAGAGCAAGAAGCATGCTCTTTCTTTCCAGAATCTCTAATAAGGCAGGAAACGTGAGTGAGCTCAGAACAAAAGAACCGTGTTTCCTACACACATTGACCATAGCTAGTTCAACTCTGCTTCTGAAACTGATACAAACCACAGGTCCTCGAATATCCAATGCTTCTCAGTTAAGAGAGAAAAACGTGTGAGCTTCGTGAACGATGTAGTTTTGTTTGAGCTGAAAGTGAGTTCTTATACCTGAAACGAAGTGTTGATTGTAAAAGACACAGAGCCTGGCATTTAACTCCGTTTCTGAAGGAAAACACACAGCACAGTTCTCATCCATGAAACACACTCTGCTTTAGAGCAAGAAGCACGCTCTTGCTTTCTAGATTCTCTAATAAGGCGGCAAACATGACAGTGCTCAGAAGAAAAGATCCGTGTTTCCTACAGACACGGACCATATCTAGGTCAACTCTGCTTCTGAAACTGATACAAACCACAGGGCCTCTAACATCCAATGCTTTTGAGTTCAGAGCGAGAAACGTGTGAGCTTCGTGAACGATGTAGCTTCCTTTGAGCTGAAAAGGGAGGGCGTTTATCTGAAACGAAGTCTTGCTTGTTTGAAGACACAGAGCCTGGCATTGAACTCCGTTTCTGAAGGGAAACACACAGCACGGTGCTCATCCATTAAACACACCCTGCTTTAGAGCCAGAATCATGCTCTTGCTTTCTAGAGTCTCAAATAAGGCGGGTAACGTGAGTGTGCTCAGAACAAAAGAACCTTGTTTCCTACACACATGGACCATATCTAGTTAAACTCTGCTTCTGAAACTGATACAAACCACAGGTCCTCTAACATCCAATGCTTCTCAGTTAAAGGAGAAAAACGTGTGAGCTTCGTGAACCATGTAGCTTCGTTTGAGCTGAAAGTGAGTTCTTATACCCGAAACGAAGTCTTGATTGTAAAAGACACAGAGCCTGGCATTTAACTCCGTTTCTGAAGTGAAACACACAGCACAGTTCTCATCCATGAAACACACTCTGCTTTAGAGCAAGAAGCAGGCTCTTGCTTTCTAGAGTCTCTAATAAGGCGGGAAACGTGAGTGGGCTCAGAACAAAAGATCCGTGTTTCCTACACACATTGACCATAAATAGTTCAACTCTGCTTCTGAAACTGATAAAAACCACAGGTCCTCTAACATCCAATGCTTTTCAGATAATAGCGAGAAACGTGTGAGCTTCATGAACGATGTTGCTTCTTTTGATCTAAAAAGTGAGTGCGTTTACCTGAAACGAAGTCTTGCTTGTAGGAAGACACAGAGACTGGCATTTAACTCCGTTTCTGAAGGGAAACACACTGCACGGTTCTCATCCATGAAACATACTCTGCTTTAAATCAAGAAGCACACTATTGCTTTCTAGAGTCTCTTAAGGCAGGAAACGTGAGTGTGCTCAGAACAAAAGAACCGTGTTTCCTACACACATTGACCATAAATAGTTCAACTCTGCTTCTGAAACTGATACAAACCACAGGTGCTCTAACATCAAATGCTTTTCAGTTAAGAGCGAAAAACGTGAGAGCTTTGTGAAACATGTAGCTTCCTTTGAGATGATAGTGAGTACGTTTACCCGAAATGAAGTCTTGATTGTAAAAGACAAAGAGCCTGGCATTTAACTCCGTTTCTGAAGCGAAACACACAGCACAGTTCTGATCCATGAAACACACTCTACTTTAGAGCAAGAAGCATACTCTTGATTTCTAGAGTCTCTAATAAGGCGGGAAACGTGAGTGGGCTCAGAAGAAAAGATCCGTGTTTCCTACACACACGGACCATATCTAGTTCAACTCTGCTTCTGAAACTGACACAAACCACAGGTCCTCTAACATCCAATGCTTTTGAGTTAAGAGCGAGAAACGTGTGAGCTTCGTGAACGATGTAGCTTCCTTTGAGCTGAAGAGTGAGTGCGTTTACCTGAAACGAAGTCTTGCTTGTTTGAAGACACAGAGCCTGGCATTGAACTCCGTTTCTGAAGCGAAACACACAGCACAGTTCTGATCCATGAAACACACTCTACTTTAGAGCAAGAAGCATACTCTTGATTTCTAGAGTCTCTAATAAGGCGGGAAACGTGAGTGGGCTCAGAAGAAAAGATCCGTGTTTCCTACACACACGGACCATATCTAGTTCAACTCTGCTTCTGAAACTGATACAAACCACAGGTCCTCTAACATCCAATGCTTTTGAGTTAAGAGCGAGAAACGTGTGAGCTTCGTGAACGATGTAGCTTCCTTTGAGCTGAAGAGTGAGTGTGTTTACCTGAAACGAAGTCTTGCTTGTTTGAAGACACAGAGCCTGGCATTGAACTCCGTTTCTGAAGGGAAACACACAGCACGGTGCTCATCCATTAAACACACCCTGCTTTAGAGCCAGAAGCATGCTCTTGCTTTCTAGATTCTCAAATAAGGCGGGTAACGTGAGTGTGCTCAGAACAAAAGAACCGTGTTTCCTACACACATGGACCATATCTAGTTAAATTCTGCTTCTGAAACTGATACAAACCACAGGTCCTCTAACATCCAATGCTTTTCAGTTAAGAGCGAGAAAGTGTGAGCTTCGTGAACAATGTAGCTTCTTTTGAGCTGAAAAGTGAGTGCGTTTATCTGAAACGAAGTCTTGCTTGTAGGAAGACACAGAGCCTGGCATTGAACTCCGTTTCTGAAGGAAAACACACAGCACAGTTCTCATCCATGAAACACACTCTGCTTTAGAGCAAGAAGAACGCTCTTGCTTTCTAGATTCTCTAATAAGGCGGCAAACATGACTGTGCTCAGAACAAACGAACCGTGTTTCCTACACACACGGACCATATCTAGTTCAACTCTGCTTCTGAAACTGATACAAACCACAAGTCCTCTAACATCCAATGCTTTTGAGTTAAGAGCGAGAAACGTGTGTGCATCGTGAATGATGTAGCTTCCTTTGAGCTGAAAAGTCAGTGCGTTTGCCTGAAACGAAGTCTTGCTTGTAGGAAGACACAGAGCCTGGCATTGAACTCCGTTTCTGAAGGGAAACACACAGCACGGTGCTCATCCATTAAACACACCCTGCTTTAGAGCCAGAAGCATGCTCTTGCTTTCTAGAGTCTCAAATAAGGCGGGTAACGTGAGTGTGCTCAGAACAAAAGAACCGTGTTTCCTACACACATGGACCATATCTAGTTAAACTCTGCTTCTGAAACTGATACAAACCACAGGTCCTCTAACATCCAATGCTTCTCAGTTAAGAGAGAAAAACGTGTGAGCTTCGTGAACCATGTAGCTTCGTTTGAGCTGAAAGTGAGTTCTTATACCCGAAACGAAGTCTTGATTGTAAAAGACACAGAGCCTGGCATTTAACTCCGTTTCTGAAGGGAAACACACAGCACAGTTCTCATCCATGAAACACACTCTGCTTTAGAGCAAGAAGCAGGCTCTTGCTTTCTAGAGTCTCTAATAAGGCGGGAACCGTGAGTGTGCTCAGAACAAAAGAACCGTGTTTCCTACACACACGGACAATATCTAGTTCAACTCTGCTTCTGAAACTGATAAACACCACAGGTCCTCTAACATCCAATGCTTTTCAGATAATAGGGAGAAACGTGTGGGCTTCATGAACGATGTTGCTTCTTTTGATCTAAAAAGTGAGTGCGTTTACCTGAAACGAAGTCTTGCTTGTAGGAAGACACAGAGACTGGCATTTAACTCCGTTTCTGAAGGGAAACACACTGCTCGGTTCTCATCCATGAAACATACTCTGCTTTAAAGCAAGAAGCACACTATTGCTTTCTAGAGTCTCTAATAAGGCACGAAACGTGAGTGTGCTCAGAACAAAAGAACCGTGTTTCCTACACACATTGACCATAAATAGTTCAACTCTGCTTCTGAAACTGATACAAACCACAGGTGCTCTAACATCAAATGCTTTTCAGTTAAGAGCGAAAAACGTGAGAGCTTTGTGAAACATGTAGCTTCCTTTGAGATGATAGTGAGTACGTTTACCCGAAATGAAGTCTTGATTGTAAAAGACAAAGAGCCTGGCATTTAACTCCGTTTCTGAAGCGAAACACACGGCACAGTTCTGATCCATGAAACACACTCTGCTTTAGAGCAAGAAGCACGCTCTTGCTTTCTAGATTCTCTAATAAGGCGACAAACATGACTGTGCTCAGAACAAAAGAACCGTGTTTCCTACACACACGGACCATATCTAGTTCAACTCTGCTTCTGAAACTGACACAAACCACAGGGCCTCTAACATCCAATGCTTTTGAGTTAAGAGCGAGAAACTTGTGAGCTTCGTGAACGATGTAGCTTCCTTTGAGCTGAAAAGGGAGGGCGTTTATCTGAAACGAAATCTTGCTTGTTTGAAGACACAGAGCCTGGCATTGAACTCCGTTTCTGAAGGGAAACACACAACACGGTGCTCATCCATTAAACACACCCTGCTTTAGAGCCAGAAGCATGCTCTTGCTTTCTAGAGTCTCAAATAAGGTGGGTAACGTGAGTGTGCTCAGAACAAAAGAACCGTGTTTCCTACACACATGGACCATATGTAGTTAAACTCTGCTTCTGAAACTGATACAAACCACAGGTCCTCTAACATCCAATGCTTCTCAGTTAAGAGAGAAAAACGTGTGAGCTTCGTGAACCATGTAGCTTCGTTTGAGCTGAAAGTGAGTTCTTATACCCGAAATGAAGTCTTGATTGTAAAAGACACAGAGCCTGTCATTTAACTCCGTTTCTGAAGGGAAACACACAGCACAGTTCTCATCCATGAAACACACTCTGCTTTAGAGCAAGAAGCAGGCTCTTTCTTTCTAGAGTCTCTAATAAGGCGGGAACCGTGAGTGTGCTCAGAACAAAAGAACCGTGTTTCCTACACACACGGACAATATCTAGTTCAACTCTGCTTCTGAAACTGATAAACACCACAGGTCCTCTAACATCCAATGCTTTTCAGATAATAGCAAGAAACGTGTGGGCTTCATGAACGATGTTGCTTCTTTTGATGTAAAAAGTGAGTGCGTTTACCTGAAACGAAGTCTTGCTTGTAGGAAGACACAGAGACTGGCAATTAATTCCGGTTCTGAAGGGGAAAACACAGCACAGTTCTCATCCATGAAACACACTCTGCTTTAGAGCAAGAAGCATGCTCTTTCTTTCCAGAGTCTCTAATAAGGCGGGAAACGTGAGTGGGCTCAGAACAAAAGAATCGTGTTTCCTACACACATTGACCATATCTAGATCAACTCTGCTTCTGAAACTGATACAAACCACAGGTCCTCTAACATCCAATGCTTTTCAGTTAAGACCAAAAAACGTGAGAGCTTCGTGAACCATGTAGCTTCGTTTGAGATGATAGTGAGTGCGTTTTCCCGAAACAAAATCTTGATAATAAAAGACAAAGAGCCTGGCATTTAACTCCGTTTCTGAAGGGAAACACACAGCACAGTTTTCATCCATGAAACACACTCTGCTTTAGAGCAAGAAGCACGCTCTTGCTTTCTAGATTCTCTAATAAGGCGGCAAATATGACAGTGCTCAGAACAAAAGATCCGTGTTTCCTACACACACGGACCATATCTAGGTCAACTCTGCTTCTGAAACTGATACAAACCACAGGGCCTCTAACATCCAATGCTTTTGAGTTAAGAGCAAGAAACGTGTGAGCTTCTTGAACGATGTAGCTTCCTTTGAGCTGAAAAGTGAGTGCGTTTACCTGAAACGAAGTCTTGCTTGTTTGAAGACACAGAGCCTGGCATTGAACTCCGTTTCTGAAGGGAAACACACAGCACGGTGCTCATCCATTAAACACACCCTGCTTTAGAGCCAGAAGCATGCTCTTGCTTTCTAGAGTCTCAAATAAGGCGGGGAACATGAGTGTGCTCAGAACAAAAGAACCGTGTTTCCTACACACATGGACCATATCTAGTTAAACTCTGCTTCTGAAACTGATACAAATCACAGGTCCTCTAACATCCAATGCTTCTCAGTTAAGAGAGAAAAAGGTGTGAGCTTCGTGAACCATGTAGCTTCGTTTGAGCTGAAAGTGAGTTCTTATACCCGAAACGAAGTCTTGATTGTAAAAGACACAGAGCCTGTCATTTAACTCCGTTTCTGAAGGGAAACACACAGCACAGTTCTCATCCATGAAACACACTCTGCTTTAGAGCAAGAAGCAGGCTCTTGCTTTCTAGAGTCTCTAATAAGGCGGGAACCGTGAGTGTGCTCAGAACAAAAGAACCGTGTTTCCTACACACACGGACAATATCTAGTTCAACTCTGCTTCTGAAACTGATAAACACCACAGGTCCTCTAACATCCAATGCTTTTCAGATAATAGCAAGAAACGTGTGGGCTTCATGAACGATGTTCCTTCTTTTGATCTAAAAAGTGAGTGCGTTTACCTGAAACGAAGTCTTGCTTGTAGGAAGACACAGAGACTGGCATTTAACTCCGTTTCTGAAGGGAAACACACTGCACGGTTCTCATCCATGAAACATACTCTGCTTTAAATCAAGAAGCACACTATTGCTTTCTAGAGTCTCTAATAAGGCAGGAAACGTGAGTGTGCTCAGAACAAAAGAACCGTGTTTCCTACACACATTGACCATAAATAGTTCAACTCTGCTTCTGAAACTGATACAAACCACAGGTGCTCTAACATCAAATGCTTTTCAGTTAAGAGCGAAAAACGTGAGAGCTTTGTGAAACATGTAGCTTCCTTTGAGATGATAGTGAGTACGTTTACCCGAAATGAAGTCTTGATTGTAAAAGACAAAGAGCCTGGCATTTAACTCCGTTTCTGAAGCGAAACACACAGCACAGTTCTGATCCATGAAACACACTCTGCTTTAGAGCAAGAAGCACGCTCTTGCTTTCTAGATTCTCTAATAAGATGACAAACATGACTGTGCTCAGAACAAAAGAACCGTGTTTCCTACACACACGGACCATATCTAGTTCAACTCTGCTTCTGAAACTGACACAAACCACAGGGCCTCTAACATCCAATGCTTTTGAGTTAAGAGCGAGAAACTTGTGAGCTTCGTGAACGATGTAGCTTCCTTTGAGCTGAAAAGGGAGGGCGTTTATCTGAAACGAAATCTTGCTTGTTTGAAGACACAGAGCCTGGCATTGAACTCCGTTTCTGAAGGGAAACACACAGCACGGTGATCATCCATTAAACACACCCTGCTTTAGAGCCAGATGCATGCTCTTGCTTTCTAGATTCTCAAATAAGGCGGGTAACGTGAGTGTGCTCAGAACAAAAGACCCGTGTTTCCTACACACATGGACCATATCTAGTTAAACTCTGCTTCTGAAACTGATACAAACCACAGGTCCTCTAACATCCAATGCTTCTCAGTTAAGAGATAAAAACGTGTGAGCTTCGTGAACCATGTAGCTTCCTTTGAGCTGAAAGTGAGTTCTTATACCCGAAATGAAGTCTTGATTGTAGAAGACACAGAGCCTGTCATTTAACTCCGTTTCTGAAGGGAAACACACAGCACAGTTCTCATCCATGAAACACACTCTGCTTTAGAGCAAGAAGCAGGCTCTTGCTTTCTAGAGTCTCTAATAAGGCGGGAACCGTGAGTGTGCTCAGAACAAAAGAACCGTGTTTCCTACACACACGGACAATATCTAGTTCAACTCTGCTTCTGAAACTGATAAACACCACAGGTCCTCTAACATCCAATGCTTTTCAGATAATAGCAAGAAACGTGTGGGCTTCATGAACGATGTTGCTTCTTTTGATCTAAAAAGTGAGTGCGTTTACCTGAAACGAAGTCTTGCTTGTAGGAAGACACAGAGACTGGCAATTAATTCCGGTTCTGAAGGGAAAAACACAGCACAGTTCTCATCCATGAAACACACTCTGCTTTAGAGCAAGAAGCATGCTCTTTCTTTCCAGAATCTCTAATAAGGCAGGAAACGTGAGTGAGCTCAGAACAAAAGAACCGTGTTTCCTACACACATTGACCATAGCTAGTTCAACTCTGCTTCTGAAACTGATACAAACCACAGGTCCTCGAATATCCAATGCTTCTCAGTTAAGAGAGAAAAACGTGTGAGCTTCGTGAACGATGTAGTTTTGTTTGAGCTGAAAGTGAGTTCTTATACCTGAAACGAAGTGTTGATTGTAAAAGACACAGAGCCTGGCATTTAACTCCGTTTCTGAAGGAAAACACACAGCACAGTTCTCATCCATGAAACACACTCTGCTTTAGAGCAAGAAGCACGCTCTTGCTTTCTAGATTCTCTAATAAGGCGGCAAACATGACAGTGCTCAGAAGAAAAGATCCGTGATTCCTACAGACACGGACCATATCTAGGTCAACTCTGCTTCTGAAACTGATACAAACCACAGGGCCTCTAACATCCAATGCTTTTGAGTTCAGAGCGAGAAACGTGTGAGCTTCGTGAACGATGTAGCTTCCTTTGAGCTGAAAAGGGAGGGCGTTTATCTGAAACGAAGTCTTGCTTGTTTGAAGACACAGAGCCTGGCATTGAACTCCGTTTCTGAAGGGAAACACACAGCACGGTGCTCATCCATTAAACACACCCTGCTTTAGAGCCAGAATCATGCTCTTGCTTTCTAGAGTCTCAAATAAGGCGGGTAACGTGAGTGTGCTCAGAACAAAAGAACCTTGTTTCCTACACACATGGACCATATCTAGTTAAACTCTGCTTCTGAAACTGATACAAACCACAGGTCCTCTAACATCCAATGCTTCTCAGTTAAAGGAGAAAAACGTGTGAGCTTCGTGAACCATGTAGCTTCGTTTGAGCTGAAAGTGAGTTCTTATACCCGAAACGAAGTCTTGATTGTAAAAGACACAGAGCCTGGCATTTAACTCCGTTTCTGAAGGGAAACACACAGCACAGTTCTCATCCATGAAACACACTCTGCTTTAGAGCAAGAAGCAGGCTCTTGCTTTCTAGAGTCTCTAATAAGGCGGGAAACGTGAGTGGGCTCAGAACAAAAGATCCGTGTTTCCTACACACATTGACCATAAATAGTTCAACTCTGCTTCTGAAACTGATAAAAACCACAGGTCCTCTAACATCCAATGCTTTTCAGATAATAGCGAGAAACGTGTGAGCTTCATGAACGATGTTGCTTCTTTTGATCTAAAAAGTGAGTGCGTTTACCTGAAACGAAGTCTTGCTTGTAGGAAGACACAGAGACTGGCATTTAACTCCGTTTCTGAAGGGAAACACACTGCACGGTTCTCATCCATGAAACATACTCTGCTTTAAATCAAGAAGCACACTATTGCTTTCTAGAGTCTCTTAAGGCAGGAAACGTGAGTGTGCTCAGAACAAAAGAACCGTGTTTCCTACACACATTGACCATAAATAGTTCAACTCTGCTTCTGAAACTGATACAAACCACAGGTGCTCTAACATCAAATGCTTTTCAGTTAAGAGCGAAAAACGTGAGAGCTTTGTGAAACATGTAGCTTCCTTTGAGATGATAGTGAGTACGTTTACCCGAAATGAAGTCTTGATTGTAAAAGACAAAGAGCCTGGCATTTAACTCCGTTTCTGAAGCGAAACACACAGCACAGTTCTGATCCATGAAACACACTCTACTTTAGAGCAAGAAGCATACTCTTGATTTCTAGAGTCTCTAATAAGGCGGGAAACGTGAGTGGGCTCAGAAGAAAAGATCCGTGTTTCCTACACACACGGACCATATCTAGTTCAACTCTGCTTCTGAAACTGACACAAACCACAGGTCCTCTAACATCCAATGCTTTTGAGTTAAGAGCGAGAAACGTGTGAGCTTCGTGAACGATGTAGCTTCCTTTGAGCTGAAGAGTGAGTGCGTTTACCTGAAACGAAGTCTTGCTTGTTTGAAGACACAGAGCCTGGCATTGAACTCCGTTTCTGAAGGGAAACACACAGCACGGTGCTCATCCATTAAACACACCCTGCTTTAGAGCCAGAAGCATGCTCTTGCTTTCTAGATTCTCAAATAAGGCGGGTAACGTGAGTGTGCTCAGAACAAAAGAACCATGTTTCCTACACACATGGACCATATCTAGTTAAATTCTGCTTCTGAAACTGATACAAACCACAGGTCCTCTAACATCCAATGCTTTTCAGTTAAGAGCGAGAAAGTGTGAGCTTCGTGAACAATGTAGCTTCTTTTGAGCTGAAAAGTGAGTGCGTTTATCTGAAACGAAGTCTTGCTTGTAGGAAGACACAGAGCCTGGCATTGAACTCCGTTTCTGAAGGAAAACACACAGCACAGTTCTCATCCATGAAACACACTCTGCTTTAGAGCAAGAAGAACGCTCTTGCTTTCTAGATTCTCTAATAAGGCGGCAAACATGACTGTGCTCAGAACAAAAGAACCGTGTTTCCTACACACACGGACCATATCTAGTTCAACTCTGCTTCTGAAACTGATAAAAACCACAAGTCCTCTAACATCCAATGCTTTTGAGTTAAGAGCGAGAAACGTGTGTGCTTCGTGAATGATGTAGCTTCCTTTGAGCTGAAAAGTCAGTGCGTTTGCCTGAAACGAAGTCTTGCTTGTAGGAAGACACAGAGCCTGGCATTTAACTCCGGTTCTGAAGGGAAATACACAGCACAGTTCTCAACCATGAAACACACTCTGCTTTAGCGCAAGAAGCATGCTCTTTCTTTCTAGAGTCTCTAATAAGGCAGGAAATGTGCGTGAGCTCAGAACAAAAGAATCGTGTTTCCTACACACATTGACCATATCTTGATCTACTCTGCTTCTGAAACTGATACAAACCACAGGTCCTCTAACATCCAATGCTTTTCAGTTAAGACCAAAAAACGTGAGAGCTTCGTGAACCATGTAGCTTCGTTTGAGATGATAGTGAGTGCGTTTTCCCGAAACAAAATCTTGATTATAAAAGACAAAGAGGCTGGCATTTAACTCCGTTTCTGAAGGGAAACACACAGCACAGTTCTCATCCATGAAACACACTCTGCTTTAGAGCAAGAAGCACGCTCTTGCTTTCTAGATTCTCTAATGAGGAGGCAAACATGACAGTGCTCAGAAGAAATGATCCGTGTTTCCTACAGACACGGACCATATCTAGGTCAACTCTGCTTCTGAAACTGATACAAACCACAGGGCCTCTAACATCCAATGATTTTGAGTTCAGAGCGAGAAACGTGTGAGCTTCGTGAACGATGTAGCTTCCTTTGAGCTGAAAAGGGAGGGCGTTTATCTGAAACGAAGTCTTGCTTGTTTGAAGACACAGAGCCTGGCATTGAACTCCGTTTCTGAAGGGAAACACACAGCAAGGTGCTCATCCATTAAACACGCCCTGCTTTAGAGCCAGAAGCATGCTCTTGCTTTCTAGAGTCTCAAATAAGGTGGGTAACGTGAGTGTGCTCAGAACAAAAGAACCGTGTTTCCTACACACATGGACCATATCTAGTTAAACTCTGCTTCTGAAACTGATACAAACCACAGGTCCTCTAATATCCAATGCTTCTCAGTTAAGAGAGAAAAAGGTGTGAGCTTCGTGAACCATGTAGCTTCGTTTGAGCTGAAAGTGAGTTCTTATACCCGAAACGAAGTCTTGATTGTAAAAGACACAGAGCCTGGCATTAAACTCCGTTTCTGAAGGGAAACACACAGCACAGTTCTCATCCATGAAACACACTCTGCTTTAGAGCAAGAAGCAGGCTCTTGCTTTCTAGAGTCTCTAATAAGGCGGGAACCGTGAGTGTGCTCAGAACAAAAGAACCGTGTTTCCTACACACACGGACCATATCTAGTTCAACTCTGCTTCTGAAACTGATACAAACCACAGGTCCTCTAACATCCAATGCTTTTGAGTTAAGAGCGAGAAACGCGTGAGCTTCGTGAACGATGTAGCTTACTTTGAGCTGAAAAGTGAGTGCGTTTACCTGAAACGAAGTCTTGCTTGTAGGAAGACACAGAGCCTGGATTTAACTCCGGTTCTGAAGGGAAATACACAGCACAGTTCTCATCCATGAAACACACTCTGCTTTAGAGCAAGAAGAATGCTCTTTCTTTCTAGAGTCTCTAATAAGGCAGGAAACGTGAGTGTGCTCAGAACAAAGGAACCGTGTTTCCTACACATATTGACCATATCTAGTTCAACTCTGATTCTGAAACTGATAAAAACCACAGGTGCTCTAACATCAAAAGCTTTTCAGATAAGAGCGAAAAACGTGAGAGCTTTGTGAAACATGTAGCTTCCTTTGAGATGATAGTGTGTGCGTTTACCCGAAATGAAGTCTTGATTGTAAAAGACAAAGAGCCTGGCAATTAACTCCGTTTCTGAAGCGAAACACACAGCACAGTTCTGATCCTTGAAACACACTCTGCTTTAGAGCAAGAAGCACGCTCTTGCTTTCTAGACTGTCTATTAGGCGGCAAACATGACTGTGCTCATTACAAAAGAACCGTGTTTCCTACACACACGGACCATATCTAGTTCAACTCTGCTTCTGAAACTGATACAAACCACAGGTCCTCTAACGTCCAATGCTTTTGAGTTAAGAGCGAGAAACGTGTGAGCTTCGTGAACGATGTAGCTTCCTTTGAACTGAAAAGTGAGTGCGTTTACCTGAAACGAAGTCTTGCTTGTAGGAAGACACAGAGCCTGGCATTTAACTCCGGTTCTGAAGGGAAAAACACAGCACAGTTCTCATCCATGAAACACACTCTGCTTTAGAGCAAGGAGCATGCTCTTTCTTTCTAGAGTCTCTAATAAGGCAGGAAACGTGCGTGAGCTCAGAACAAAAGAATCGTGTTTCCTACACACATTGACCATATCTAGTTCAACTCTGCTTCTGAAACTGATACAAACCACAGGTCCTCTAACATCCAATGCTTTTCAGTTAAGACCAAAAAACGTGAGAGCTTCGTGAACCATGTAGCTTCGTTTGAGATGATAGTGAGTGCGTTTACCCGAAACGAAGTCTTGATTGTAAAAGACAAAGAGCCTGGCATTTAACTCCGTTTCTGAAGGTAAACACACAGCACAGTTTTCATCCATGAAACACACTCTGCTTTAGAGCAAGAAGCACGCTCTTGCTTTCTAGATTCTCTAATAAGGCGGCAAATATGACAGTGCTCAGAACAAAAGATCCGTGTTTCCTACACACACGGAGCATATCTAGGTCAACTCTGCTGTTGAAACTGATACAAACCACAGGGCCTCTAACATCCAATGCTTTTGAGTTAAGAGCGAGAAACGTGTGAGCTTCTTGAACGATGTAGCTTCCTTTGAGCTGAAAAGGGAGGGCGTTTATCTGAAACGAAGTCTTGCTTGTTTGAAGACACAGAGCCTGGCATTTAACTCCGTTTCTGAAGGGAAACACACAGCACAGTGCTCATCCATGAAACACACTCTGCTTTAGAGCAATAAGCACGCTCTTGCTTTCTAGAGTCTCTAATAAGGCGGGAAACGTGAATTTGCTCAGAACAAAAGAACTGTGTTTCCTACACACACGGACCATATCTCTATCAACTCTGCTACTGAAACTGATACAAAAAAAAAAGGTCCTCTAACATCCAATGCTTTTCAGATAATAGCGAGTAACGTGTGAGCTTCATGAACGATGTTGCTTCTTTTGATCTAAAAAGTGAGTGCGTTTACCTGAAACGAAGTCTTGCTTGTAGGAAGACACAGAGACTGGCATTTAACTCTGTTTCTGAAGGGAAACACATTGCACGGTTCTCATCCATGAAACATACTCTGCTTTAAAGCAAGAAGCACACTATTGCTTTCTAGAGTCTCTAATAAGGCAGGAAACGTGAGTGTGCTCAGAACAAAAGAACCGTGTTTCCTACACACTATCCATATCTAGTTCAACTCTGCTTCTGAAACTGATACAAACCACAGGTGCTCTAACATCAAATGCTTTTCAGTTAAGAGAGAAAAACGTGAGAGCTTTGTGAAACATGTAGCTCCCTTTGAGATGATAGTGAGTGCGTTTACCCGAAATGAAGTCTTGATTGTAAAAGACAAAGAGCCTGGCATTTAACTCTGTTTCTGAAGCGAAACACAAAGCACAGTTCTGATCCATGAAACACACTCAGCTTTAGAGCCAGAAGCACGCTCTTGCTTTCTAGCATCTCTAATAATGCGGGAAACGTGTGTGGGCTGAGAAGAAAAGATCCGTGTTTCCTACACACACGGACCATATCTAGTTCAACTCTGCTTCTGAAACTGATACAAACCACAGGTCCTCTAACATCCAATGCTTCTCAGTTAAGAGAGAAAAACGTGTGAACTTTGTGAACGATGTAGCTTCATTTGAGCTGAAAGTGAGTTCTTATATCCAAAACGAAGTCTTGATTGTAAAAGAAACAGAGCCTGGCATTTAACTCCGTTTCTGAAGGAAAACACACAACACAGTTCTCATCCATGTAACACACTCTGCTTTAGAGCAAGAAGCACGTTCTTGCTTTCCAGATTCTCTAAAAAGGCGGCAAACATGAATGTGCTCAGAACAAAACCGTGTTAACTACACACACGGATCATATCTGGTTCCAATCTGCTTCTGAAACTGATACAAACCAAAGGCCCTCTAACATCCAATGCTTTTCAGTTAAGAGCGAGAAACGTGTGAGCTTCGTGAACGATGTTGCTTCTTTTGATCTAAAAAGTGAGTGAATTTACCTGAAACGAAGTCTTGCTTGTAGGAAGACACAGACTGGCATTTAACTCCGTTTCTGAAGGGAAACACACAGCACAGTGCTCATCCATGAAACACACTCTGCTTTAGAGCAAGAAGCACGCTCTTGCTTTCTAGATTCTCTAATAAGGCAGCAAACATGACAGTGCTCAGAAGAAAAGATCCGTGTTTCCTACACACACGGACCATATCTAGGTAAACTCTGCTTCTGAAACTGATACAAACCACAGGGCCTCTAACATCCAATGCTTTTGAGTTAAGAGCGAGAAACGTGTGAGCTTCGTGAACGATGTATCTTCCTTTGAGCTGAAAAGTGAGTGCGTTTACCTGAAAAGAAGTCTTGCTTGTAGGAAGACACAGAGCCTGACATTGAACTCCGTTTCTGAAGGGAAACACACAGCATGGTGCTCATCCATTAAACACACCCTGCTTTAGAGCCAGAAGCATGCTCTTGCTTTCTAGAGGCTCAAATAAGGCGGGTAACCTGAGTGTGCTCAGAACAAAAGACCCGTGTTTCCTACACACATGGACCATATCTAGTTCAACTCTGCTTCTGAAATGGATACAAACCACAGGTCCTCTAACATCCAATGCTTCTCAGTTAAGAGAGAAAAACGTGTGAGCTTCGTGAACCATGTAGCTTTGTTTGAGCTGAAAGTGAGTTCTTATACCCGAAACGAAGTCTTGATTGCAAAAGACACAGATCCTGGCATTTAACTCCGTTTCTAAAGGGAAACACACAGCACAGTTCTCATCCATGAAACACACTCTGCTTTAGACCAAGAAGCAGGCTCTTGCTTTATAGAGTCTCTAATAAGGAGGGAAACATGAGTGTGCTCAGAACAAAAGAACCGTGTTTCCTACACACACGGACAATATCTAGTTCAACTCTGCTTCTGAAACTGATAAAAACCACAGGTCCTCTAACATCCAATGATTTTCAGTTAAGAGCGAAAAACGTGTGAACTTCGTGAATGATGTAGCTTCGTTTGAGCTGAAAGTGAGTTCTTATACCCGAAACGAAGTCTTGATTGTAAAAGACACAGAGCCTGGCATTTAACTCCGTTTCTGAAGGGAAACACACAGCACAGTTCTCATCCATGAAACACACTCTGCTTTAGAGCAAGAAGCAGGCTCTTGCTTTATAGAGTCTCTAATAAGGAGGGAACCATGAGTGTGCTCAGAACAATAGAACCGTGTTTCCTACACACACGGACAATATCTAGTTCAACTCTGCTTCAGAAACTGATAAAAACCACAGGTCCTCTAACATCCAATATTTTTCAGTTAAGAGCGAAAAACGTGTGAACTTCCTGAATGATGTAGCTTCGTTTGAGCTGAAAGTGAGTTCTTATACCCGAAACGAAGTATTGATTGTAAAAGACACAGAGCCTGACATTTAACTCCGTTTCTGAAGGGAAACACACAGCACAGATCTCACCATGAAACACACTGTGCTTTAGAGCAAAAAGCACGCTCTTGCTTTCTAGATTCTCTAATAAGGCGGGAAACATGACTGTGCTCAGAATAAAAGAACCGTGTTTCGTACACACACGGACCATATCCAGTTCAACTCTGCTTCTGAAACTGATACAAACCACAGGTCCTCTAACATCCAATGCTTTTGAGATAAGAGCGAGAAACGTGTGAGCTTCGTGAACAATATAGCTTCCTTTGAGCTGAAAAGTGAGTGCGTTTACCTGAAACGAAGTCTTTCTTGTAGGAAGACACAGAGCCTGGCATTTAAGTCCGTTTCTGAAGGCAAACACACAGCACAGTGCTCATCCATGAAACACACTCTGCTTTAGAGCCAGAAGCACGCTCTTGCTTTCTAGAGTCTCTAATAAGGCGGGAAACATGATGTGCTCAGAAGAAAAGAACCGTGTACCTACACACACGGACCATATCTAGTTCAACTCAGCTTCTGAAGCTGATACAAACCACAGGTCCTCTAACATCCAATGCTTTTCAGATAATAGCGAGAAACGTGTGAGCTTCATGAACGATGTTGCTTCTTTTGATCTAAAAAGTGAGTGCGTTTACCTGAAACGAAGTCTTGCTTGTAGGAAGACACAGAGACTGGCATTTAACTCCGTTTCTGAAGGGAAACACACTGCACGGATCTCATCCATGAAACATACTCTGCTTTAAATCAAGAAGCACACTATTGCTTTCTAGAGTCTCTTAAGGCAGGAAACGTGAGTGTGCTCAGAACAAAAGAACCGTGTTTCCTACACACATTGACCATAAATAGTTCAACTCTGCTTCTGAAACTGATACAAACCACAGGTGCTCTAACATCAAATGCTTTTCAGTTAAGAGCGAAAAACGTGAGAGCTTTGTGAAACATGTAGCTTCCTTTGAGATGATAGTGAGTACGTTTACCCGAAATGAAGTCTTGATTGTAAAAGACAAAGAGCCTGGCATTTAACTCCGTTTCTGAAGCGAAACACACAGCACAGTTCTGATCCATGAAACACACTCTACTTTAGAGCAAGAAGCATACTCTTGATTTCTAGAGTCTCTAATAAGGCGGGAAACGTGAGTGGGCTCAGAAGAAAAGATCCGTGTTTCCTACACACACGGACCATATCTAGTTCAACTCTGCTTCTGAAACTGACACAAACCACAGGTCCTCTAACATCCAATGCTTTTGAGTTAAGAGCGAGAAACGTGTGAGCTTCGTGAACGATGTAGCTTCCTTTGAGCTGAAGAGTGAGTGCGTTTACCTGAAACGAAGTCTTGCTTGTTTGAAGACACAGAGCCTGGCATTGAACTCCGTTTCTGAAGGGAAACACACAGCACGGTGCTCATCCATTAAACACACCCTGCTTTAGAGCCAGAAGCATGCTCTTGCTTTCTAGATTCTCAAATAAGGCGGGTAACGTGAGTGTGCTCAGAACAAAAGAACCGTGTTTCCTACACACATGGACCATATCTAGTTAAATTCTGCTTCTGAAACTGATACAAACCACAGGTCCTCTAACATCCAATGCTTTTCAGTTAAGAGCGAGAAAGTGTGAGCTTCGTGAACAATGTAGCTTCTTTTGAGCTGAAAAGTGAGTGCGTTTATCTGAAACGAAGTCTTGCTTGTAGGAAGACACAGAGCCTGGCATTGAACTCCGTTTCTGAAGGAAAACACACAGCACAGTTCTCATCCATGAAACACACTCTGCTTTAGAGCAAGAAGAACGCTCTTGCTTTCTAGATTCTCTAATAAGGCGGCAAACATGACTGTGCTCAGAACAAAAGAACCGTGTTTCCTACACACACGGACCATATCTAGTTCAACTCTGCTTCTGAAACTGATAAAAACCACAAGTCCTCTAACATCCAATGCTTTTGAGTTAAGAGCGAGAAACGTGTGTGCTTCGTGAATGATGTAGCTTCCTTTGAGCTGAAAAGTCAGTGCGTTTGCCTGAAACGAAGTCTTGCTTGTAGGAAGACACAGAGCCTGGCATTTAACTCCGGTTCTGAAGGGAAATACACAGCACAGTTCTCAACCATGAAACACACTCTGCTTTAGCGCAAGAAGCATGCTCTTTCTTTCTAGAGTCTCTAATAAGGCAGGAAATGTGCGTGAGCTCAGAACAAAAGAATCGTGTTTCCTACACACATTGACCATATCTTGATCTACTCTGCTTCTGAAACTGATACAAACCACAGGTCCTCTAACATCCAATGCTTTTCAGTTAAGACCAAAAAACGTGAGAGCTTCGTGAACCATGTAGCTTCGTTTGAGATGATAGTGAGTGCGTTTTCCCGAAACAAAATCTTGATTATAAAAGACAAAGAGGCTGGCATTTAACTCCGTTTCTGAAGGGAAACACACAGCACAGTTCTCATCCATGAAACACACTCTGCTTTAGAGCAAGAAGCACGCTCTTGCTTTCTAGATTCTCTAATGAGGAGGCAAACATGACAGTGCTCAGAAGAAATGATCCGTGTTTCCTACAGACACGGACCATATCTAGGTCAACTCTGCTTCTGAAACTGATACAAACCACAGGGCCTCTAACATCCAATGATTTTGAGTTCAGAGCGAGAAACGTGTGAGCTTCGTGAACGATGTAGCTTCCTTTGAGCTGAAAAGGGAGGGCGTTTATCTGAAACGAAGTCTTGCTTGTTTGAAGACACAGAGCCTGGCATTGAACTCCGTTTCTGAAGGGAAACACACAGCAAGGTGCTCATCCATTAAACACGCCCTGCTTTAGAGCCAGAAGCATGCTCTTGCTTTCTAGAGTCTCAAATAAGGTGGGTAACGTGAGTGTGCTCAGAACAAAAGAACCGTGTTTCCTACACACATGGACCATATCTAGTTAAACTCTGCTTCTGAAACTGATACAAACCACAGGTCCTCTAATATCCAATGCTTCTCAGTTAAGAGAGAAAAAGGTGTGAGCTTCGTGAACCATGTAGCTTCGTTTGAGCTGAAAGTGAGTTCTTATACCCGAAACGAAGTCTTGATTGTAAAAGACACAGAGCCTGGCATTAAACTCCGTTTCTGAAGGGAAACACACAGCACAGTTCTCATCCATGAAACACACTCTGCTTTAGAGCAAGAAGCAGGCTCTTGCTTTCTAGAGTCTCTAATAAGGCGGGAACCGTGAGTGTGCTCAGAACAAAAGAACCGTGTTTCCTACACACACGGACCATATCTAGTTCAACTCTGCTTCTGAAACTGATACAAACCACAGGTCCTCTAACATCCAATGCTTTTGAGTTAAGAGCGAGAAACGCGTGAGCTTCGTGAACGATGTAGCTTACTTTGAGCTGAAAAGTGAGTGCGTTTACCTGAAACGAAGTCTTGCTTGTAGGAAGACACAGAGCCTGGATTTAACTCCGGTTCTGAAGGGAAATACACAGCACAGTTCTCATCCATGAAACACACTCTGCTTTAGAGCAAGAAGAATGCTCTTTCTTTCTAGAGTCTCTAATAAGGCAGGAAACGTGAGTGTGCTCAGAACAAAGGAACCGTGTTTCCTACACATATTGACCATATCTAGTTCAACTCTGATTCTGAAACTGATAAAAACCACAGGTGCTCTAACATCAAAAGCTTTTCAGATAAGAGCGAAAAACGTGAGAGCTTTGTGAAACATGTAGCTTCCTTTGAGATGATAGTGTGTGCGTTTACCCGAAATGAAGTCTTGATTGTAAAAGACAAAGAGCCTGGCAATTAACTCCGTTTCTGAAGCGAAACACACAGCACAGTTCTGATCCTTGAAACACACTCTGCTTTAGAGCAAGAAGCACGCTCTTGCTTTCTAGACTCTCTATTAGGCGGCAAACATGACTGTGCTCATTACAAAAGAACCGTGTTTCCTACACACACGGACCATATCTAGTTCAACTCTGCTTCTGAAACTGATACAAACCACAGGTCCTCTAACGTCCAATGCTTTTGAGTTAAGAGCGAGAAACGTGTGAGCTTCGTGAACGATGTAGCTTCCTTTGAACTGAAAAGTGAGTGCGTTTACCTGAAACGAAGTCTTGCTTGTAGGAAGACACAGAGCCTGGCATTTAACTCCGGTTCTGAAGGGAAAAACACAGCACAGTTCTCATCCATGAAACACACTCTGCTTTAGAGCAAGGAGCATGCTCTTTCTTTCTAGAGTCTCTAATAAGGCAGGAAACGTGCGTGAGCTCAGAACAAAAGAATCGTGTTTCCTACACACATTGACCATATCTAGTTCAACTCTGCTTCTGAAACTGATACAAACCACAGGTCCTCTAACATCCAATGCTTTTCAGTTAAGACCAAAAAACGTGAGAGCTTCGTGAACCATGTAGCTTCGTTTGAGATGATAGTGAGTGCGTTTACCCGAAACGAAGTCTTGATTGTAAAAGACAAAGAGCCTGGCATTTAACTCCGTTTCTGAAGGTAAACACACAGCACAGTTTTCATCCATGAAACACACTCTGCTTTAGAGCAAGAAGCACGCTCTTGCTTTCTAGATTCTCTAATAAGGCGGCAAATATGACAGTGCTCAGAACAAAAGATCCGTGTTTCCTACACACACGGAGCATATCTAGGTCAACTCTGCTGTTGAAACTGATACAAACCACAGGGCCTCTAACATCCAATGCTTTTGAGTTAAGAGCGAGAAACGTGTGAGCTTCTTGAACGATGTAGCTTCCTTTGAGCTGAAAAGGGAGGGCGTTTATCTGAAACGAAGTCTTGCTTGTTTGAAGACACAGAGCCTGGCATTTAACTCCGTTTCTGAAGGGAAACACACAGCACAGTGCTCATCCATGAAACACACTCTGCTTTAGAGCAATAAGCACGCTCTTGCTTTCTAGAGTCTCTAATAAGGCGGGAAACGTGAATTTGCTCAGAACAAAAGAACTGTGTTTCCTACACACACGGACCATATCTCTATCAACTCTGCTACTGAAACTGATACAAAAAAAAAAGGTCCTCTAACATCCAATGCTTTTCAGATAATAGCGAGTAACGTGTGAGCTTCATGAACGATGTTGCTTCTTTTGATCTAAAAAGTGAGTGCGTTTACCTGAAACGAAGTCTTGCTTGTAGGAAGACACAGAGACTGGCATTTAACTCTGTTTCTGAAGGGAAACACATTGCACGGTTCTCATCCATGAAACATACTCTGCTTTAAAGCAAGAAGCACACTATTGCTTTCTAGAGTCTCTAATAAGGCAGGAAACGTGAGTGTGCTCAGAACAAAAGAACCGTGTTTCCTACACACTGACCATATCTAGTTCAACTCTGCTTCTGAAACTGATACAAACCACAGGTGCTCTAACATCAAATGCTTTTCAGTTAAGAGAGAAAAACGTGAGAGCTTTGTGAAACATGTAGCTCCCTTTGAGATGATAGTGAGTGCGTTTACCCGAAATGAAGTCTTGATTGTAAAAGACAAAGAGCCTGGCATTTAACTCTGTTTCTGAAGCGAAACACAAAGCACAGTTCTGATCCATGAAACACACTCAGCTTTAGAGCCAGAAGCACGCTCTTGCTTTCTAGCATCTCTAATAATGCGGGAAACGTGTGTGGGCTGAGAAGAAAAGATCCGTGTTTCCTACACACACGGACCATATCTAGTTCAACTCTGCTTCTGAAACTGATACAAACCACAGGTCCTCTAACATCCAATGCTTCTCAGTTAAGAGAGAAAAACGTGTGAACTTTGTGAACGATGTAGCTTCATTTGAGCTGAAAGTGAGTTCTTATATCCAAAACGAAGTCTTGATTGTAAAAGAAACAGAGCCTGGCATTTAACTCCGTTTCTGAAGGAAAACACACAACACAGTTCTCATCCATGTAACACACTCTGCTTTAGAGCAAGAAGCACGTTCTTGCTTTCCAGATTCTCTAAAAAGGCGGCAAACATGAATGTGCTCAGAACAAAACCGTGTTAACTACACACACGGATCATATCTGGTTCCAATCTGCTTCTGTAACTGATACAAACCAAAGGCCCTCTAACATCCAATGCTTTTCAGTTAAGAGCGAGAAACGTGTGAGCTTCGTGAACGATGTTGCTTCTTTTGATCTAAAAAGTGAGTGAATTTACCTGAAACGAAGTCTTGCTTGTAGGAAGACACAGACTGGCATTTAACTCCGTTTCTGAAGGGAAACACACAGCACAGTGCTCATCCATGAAACACACTCTGCTTTAGAGCAAGAAGCACGCTCTTGCTTTCTAGATTCTCTAATAAGGCAGCAAACATGACAGTGCTCAGAAGAAAAGATCCGTGTTTCCTACACACACAGACCATATCTAGGTAAACTCTGCTTCTGAAACTGATACAAACCACAGGGCCTCTAACATCCAATGCTTTTGAGTTAAGAGCGAGAAACGTGTGAGCTTCGTGAACGATGTATCTTCCTTTGAGCTGAAAAGTGAGTGCGTTTACCTGAAAAGAAGTCTTGCTTGTAGGAAGACACAGAGCCTGACATTGAACTCCGTTTCTGAAGGGAAACACACAGCATGGTGCTCATCCATTAAACACACCCTGCTTTAGAGCCAGAAGCATGCTCTTGCTTTCTAGAGGCTCAAATAAGGCGGGTAACCTGAGTGTGCTCAGAACAAAAGACCCGTGTTTCCTACACACATGGACCATATCTAGTTCAACTCTGCTTCTGAAATGGATACAAACCACAGGTCCTCTAACATCCAATGCTTCTCAGTTAAGAGAGAAAAACGTGTGAGCTTCGTGAACCATGTAGCTTTGTTTGAGCTGAAAGTGAGTTCTTATACCCGAAACGAAGTCTTGATTGCAAAAGACACAGATCCTGGCATTTAACTCCGTTTCTAAAGGGAAACACACAGCACAGTTCTCATCCATGAAACACACTCTGCTTTAGAGCAAGAAGCAGGCTCTTGCTTTCTAGAGTCTCTAATAAGGCAGGAACCGTGAGTGTGCTCAGAACAAAAGAACCGTGTTTCCTACACACACGGACCATATCTAGTTCAACTCTGCTTCTGAAACTGATACAAACCACAGGTCCTCTAACATCCAATGCTTTTGAGTTAAGAGCGAGAAACGCGTGAGCTTCGTGAACGATGTAGCTTACTTTGAGCTGAAAAGTGAGTGCGTTTACCTGAAACGAAGTCTTGCTTGTAGGAAGACACAGAGCCTGGATTTAACTCCGGTTCTGAAGGGAAATACACAGCACAGTTCTCATCCATGAAACACACTCTGCTTTAGAGCAAGAAGAATGCTCTTTCTTTCTAGATTCTCTAATAAGGCAGGAAACGTGAGTGTGCTCAGAACAAAGGAACCGTGTTTCCTACACATATTGACCATATCTAGTTCAACTCTGATTCTGAAACTGATAAAAACCACAGGTGCTCTAACATCAAAAGCTTTTCAGATAAGAGCGAAAAACGTGAGAGCTTTGTGAAACATGTAGCTTCCTTTGAGATGATAGTGTGTGCGTTTACCCGAAATGAAGTCTTGATTTTAAAAGACAAAGAGCCTGGCAATTAACTCCGTTTCTGAAGCGAAACACACAGCACAGTTCTGATCCTTGAAACACACTCTGCTTTAGAGCAAGAAGCACGCTCTTGCTTTCTAGACTCTCTATTAGGCGGCAAACATGACTGTGCTCATTACAAAAGAACCGTGTTTCCTACACACACGGACCATATCTAGTTCAACTCTGCTTCTGAAACTGATACAAACCACAGGTCCTCTAACGTCCAATGCTTTTGAGTTAAGAGCGAGAAACGTGTGAGCTTCGTGAACGATGTAGCTTCCTTTGAACTGAAAAGTGAGTGCGTTTACCTGAAACGAAGTCTTGCTTGTAGGAAGACACAGAGCCTGGCATTTAACTCCGGTTCTGAAGGGAAAAACACAGCACAGTTCTCATCCATGAAACACACTCTGCTTTAGAGCAAGGAGCATGCTCTTTCTTTCTAGAGTCTCTAATAAGTCAGGAAACGTGCGTGAGCTCAGAACAAAAGAATCGTGTTTCCTACACACATTGACCATATCTAGTTCAACTCTGCTTCTGAAACTGATACAAACCACAGGTCCTCTAACATCCAATGCTTTTCAGTTAAGACCAAAAAACGTGAGAGCTTCGTGAACCATGTAGCTTCGTTTGAGATGATAGTGAGTGCGTTTACCCGAAACGAAGTCTTGATTGTAAAAGACAAAGAGCCTGGCATTTAACTCCGTTTCTGAAGGTAAACACACAGCACAGTTTTCATCCATGAAACACACTCTGCTTTAGAGCAAGAAGCACGCTCTTGCTTTCTAGATTCTCTAATAAGGCGGCAAATATGACAGTGCTCAGAACAAAAGATCCGTGTTTCCTACACACACGGAGCATATCTAGGTCAACTCTGCTGTTGAAACTGATACAAACCACAGGGCCTCTAACATCCAATGCTTTTGAGTTAAGAGCGAGAAACGTGTGAGCTTCTTGAACGATGTAGCTTCCTTTGAGCTGAAAAGGGAGGGCGTTTATCTGAAACGAAGTCTTGCTTGTTTGAAGACACAGAGCCTGGCATTTAACTCCGTTTCTGAAGGGAAACACACAGCACAGTGCTCATCCATGAAACACACTCTGCTTTAGAGCAATAAGCACGCTCTTGCTTTCTAGAGTCTCTAATAAGGCGGGAAACGTGAATTTGCTCAGAACAAAAGAACTGTGTTTCCTACACACACGGACCATATCTCTATCAACTCTGCTACTGAAACTGATACAAAAAAAAAAGGTCCTCTAACATCCAATGCTTTTCAGATAATAGCGAGTAACGTGTGAGCTTCATGAACGATGTTGCTTCTTTTGATCTAAAAAGTGAGTGCGTTTACCTGAAACGAAGTCTTGCTTGTAGGAAGACACAGAGACTGGCATTTAACTCTGTTTCTGAAGGGAAACACATTGCACGGTTCTCATCCATGAAACATACTCTGCTTTAAAGCAAGAAGCACACTATTGCTTTCTAGAGTCTCTAATAAGGCAGGAAACGTGAGTGTGCTCAGAACAAAAGAACCGTGTTTCCTACACACTGACCATATCTAGTTCAACTCTGCTTCTGAAACTGATACAAACCACAGGTGCTCTAACATCAAATGCTTTTCAGTTAAGAGAGAAAAACGTGAGAGCTTTGTGAAACATGTAGCTCCCTTTGAGATGATAGTGAGTGCGTTTACCCGAAATGAAGTCTTGATTGTAAAAGACAAAGAGCCTGGCATTTAACTCTGTTTCTGAAGCGAAACACAAAGCACAGTTCTGATCCATGAAACACACTCAGCTTTAGAGCCAGAAGCACGCTCTTGCTTTCTAGCATCTCTAATAATGCGGGAAACGTGTGTGGGCTGAGAAGAAAAGATCCGTGTTTCCTACACACACGGACCATATCTAGTTCAACTCTGCTTCTGAAACTGATACAAACCACAGGTCCTCTAACATCCAATGCTTCTCAGTTAAGAGAGAAAAACGTGTGAACTTTGTGAACGATGTAGCTTCATTTGAGCTGAAAGTGAGTTCTTATATCCAAAACGAAGTCTTGATTGTAAAAGAAACAGAGCCTGGCATTTAACTCCGTTTCTGAAGGAAAACACACAACACAGTTCTCATCCATGTAACACACTCTGCTTTAGAGCAAGAAGCACGTTCTTGCTTTCCAGATTCTCTAAAAAGGCGGCAAACATGAATGTGCTCAGAACAAAACCGTGTTAACTACACACACGGATCATATCTGGTTCCAATCTGCTTCTGAAACTGATACAAACCAAAGGCCCTCTAACATCCAATGCTTTTCAGTTAAGAGCGAGAAACGTGTGAGCTTCGTGAACGATGTTGCTTCTTTTGATCTAAAAAGTGAGTGAATTTACCTGAAACGAAGTCTTGCTTGTAGGAAGACACAGACTGGCATTTAACTCCGTTTCTGAAGGGAAACACACAGCACAGTGCTCATCCATGAAACACACTCTGCTTTAGAGCAAGAAGCACGCTCTTGCTTTCTAGATTCTCTAATAAGGCAGCAAACATGACAGTGCTCAGAAGAAAAGATCCGTGTTTCCTACACACACGGACCATATCTAGGTAAACTCTGCTTCTGAAACTGATACAAACCACAGGGCCTCTAACATCCAATGCTTTTGAGTTAAGAGCGAGAAACGTGTGAGCTTCGTGAACGATGTATCTTCCTTTGAGCTGAAAAGTGAGTGCGTTTACCTGAAAAGAAGTCTTGCTTGTAGGAAGACACAGAGCCTGACATTGAACTCCGTTTCTGAAGGGAAACACACAGCATGGTGCTCATCCATTAAACACACCCTGCTTTAGAGCCAGAAGCATGCTCTTGCTTTCTAGAGGCTCAAATAAGGCGGGTAACCTGAGTGTGCTCAGAACAAAAGACCCGTGTTTCCTACACACATGGACCATATCTAGTTCAACTCTGCTTCTGAAATGGATACAAACCACAGGTCCTCTAACATCCAATGCTTCTCAGTTAAGAGAGAAAAACGTGTGAGCTTCGTGAACCATGTAGCTTTGTTTGAGCTGAAAGTGAGTTCTTATACCCGAAACGAAGTCTTGATTGCAAAAGACACAGATCCTGGCATTTAACTCCGTTTCTAAAGGGAAACACACAGCACAGTTCTCATCCATGAAACACACTCTGCTTTAGACCAAGAAGCAGGCTCTTGCTTTATAGAGTCTCTAATAAGGAGGGAAACATGAGTGTGCTCAGAACAAAAGAACCGTGTTTCCTACACACACGGACAATATCTAGTTCAACTCTGCTTCTGAAACTGATAAAAACCACAGGTCCTCTAACATCCAATGATTTTCAGTTAAGAGCGAAAAACGTGTGAACTTCGTGAATGATGTAGCTTCGTTTGAGCTGAAAGTGAGTTCTTATACCCGAAACGAAGTCTTGATTGTAAAAGACACAGAGCCTGGCATTTAACTCCGTTTCTGAAGGGAAACACACAGCACAGTTCTCATCCATGAAACACACTCTGCTTTAGAGCAAGAAGCAGGCTCTTGCTTTATAGAGTCTCTAATAAGGAGGGAACCATGAGTGTGCTCAGAACAATAGAACCGTGTTTCCTACACACACGGACAATATCTAGTTCAACTCTGCTTCAGAAACTGATAAAAACCACAGGTCCTCTAACATCCAATATTTTTCAGTTAAGAGCGAAAAACGTGTGAACTTCCTGAATGATGTAGCTTCGTTTGAGCTGAAAGTGAGTTCTTATACCCGAAACGAAGTATTGATTGTAAAAGACACAGAGCCTGACATTTAACTCCGTTTCTGAAGGGAAACACACAGCACAGATCTCACCATGAAACACACTGTGCTTTAGAGCAAAAAGCACGCTCTTGCTTTCTAGATTCTCTAATAAGGCGGGAAACATGACTGTGCTCAGAATAAAAGAACCGTGTTTCGTACACACACGGACCATATCCAGTTCAACTCTGCTTCTGAAACTGATACAAACCACAGGTCCTCTAACATCCAATGCTTTTGAGATAAGAGCGAGAAACGTGTGAGCTTCGTGAACAATATAGCTTCCTTTGAGCTGAAAAGTGAGTGCGTTTACCTGAAACGAAGTCTTTCTTGTAGGAAGACACAGAGCCTGGCATTTAAGTCCGTTTCTGAAGGGAAACACACAGCACAGTGCTCATCCATGAAACACACTCTGCTTTAGAGCCAGAAGCACGCTCTTGCTTTCTAGAGTCTCTAATAAGGCGGGAAACATGATGTGCTCAGAAGAAAAGAACCGTGTACCTACACACACGGACCATATCTAGTTCAACTCAGCTTCTGAAGCTGATACAAACCACAGGTCCTCTAACATCCAATGCTTTTCAGATAATAGCGAGAAACGTGTGAGCTTCATGAACGATGTTGCTTCTTTTGATCTAAAAAGTGAGTGCGTTTACCTGAAACGAAGTCTTGCTTGTAGGAAGACACAGAGACTGGCATTTAACTCCGTTTCTGAAGGGAAACACACTGCACGGATCTCATCCATGAAACATACTCTGCTTTAAATCAAGAAGCACACTATTGCTTTCTAGAGTCTCTTAAGGCAGGAAACGTGAGTGTGCTCAGAACAAAAGAACCGTGTTTCCTACACACATTGACCATAAATAGTTCAACTCTGCTTCTGAAACTGATACAAACCACAGGTGCTCTAACATCAAATGCTTTTCAGTTAAGAGCGAAAAACGTGAGAGCTTTGTGAAACATGTAGCTTCCTTTGAGATGATAGTGAGTACGTTTACCCGAAATGAAGTCTTGATTGTAAAAGACAAAGAGCCTGGCATTTAACTCCGTTTCTGAAGCGAAACACACAGCACAGTTCTGATCCATGAAACACACTCTACTTTAGAGCAAGAAGCATACTCTTGATTTCTAGAGTCTCTAATAAGGCGGGAAACGTGAGTGGGCTCAGAAGAAAAGATCCGTGTTTCCTACACACACGGACCATATCTAGTTCAACTCTGCTTCTGAAACTGACACAAACCACAGGTCCTCTAACATCCAATGCTTTTGAGTTAAGAGCGAGAAACGTGTGAGCTTCGTGAACGATGTAGCTTCCTTTGAGCTGAAGAGTGAGTGCGTTTACCTGAAACGAAGTCTTGCTTGTTTGAAGACACAGAGCCTGGCATTGAACTCCGTTTCTGAAGGGAAACACACAGCACGGTGCTCATCCATTAAACACACCCTGCTTTAGAGCCAGAAGCATGCTCTTGCTTTCTAGATTCTCAAATAAGGCGGGTAACGTGAGTGTGCTCAGAACAAAAGAACCGTGTTTCCTACACACATGGACCATATCTAGTTAAATTCTGCTTCTGAAACTGATACAAACCACAGGTCCTCTAACATCCAATGCTTTTCAGTTAAGAGCGAGAAAGTGTGAGCTTCGTGAACAATGTAGCTTCTTTTGAGCTGAAAAGTGAGTGCGTTTATCTGAAACGAAGTCTTGCTTGTAGGAAGACACAGAGCCTGGCATTGAACTCCGTTTCTGAAGGAAAACACACAGCACAGTTCTCATCCATGAAACACACTCTGCTTTAGAGCAAGAAGAACGCTCTTGCTTTCTAGATTCTCTAATAAGGCGGCAAACATGACTGTGCTCAGAACAAAAGAACCGTGTTTCCTACACACACGGACCATATCTAGTTCAACTCTGCTTCTGAAACTGATAAAAACCACAAGTCCTCTAACATCCAATGCTTTTGAGTTAAGAGCGAGAAACGTGTGTGCTTCGTGAATGATGTAGCTTCCTTTGAGCTGAAAAGTCAGTGCGTTTGCCTGAAACGAAGTCTTGCTTGTAGGAAGACACAGAGCCTGGCATTTAACTCCGGTTCTGAAGGGAAATACACAGCACAGTTCTCAACCATGAAACACACTCTGCTTTAGCGCAAGAAGCATGCTCTTTCTTTCTAGAGTCTCTAATAAGGCAGGAAATGTGCGTGAGCTCAGAACAAAAGAATCGTGTTTCCTACACACATTGACCATATCTTGATCTACTCTGCTTCTGAAACTGATACAAACCACAGGTCCTCTAACATCCAATGCTTTTCAGTTAAGACCAAAAAACGTGAGAGCTTCGTGAACCATGTAGCTTCGTTTGAGATGATAGTGAGTGCGTTTTCCCGAAACAAAATCTTGATTATAAAAGACAAAGAGGCTGGCATTTAACTCCGTTTCTGAAGGGAAACACACAGCACAGTTCTCATCCATGAAACACACTCTGCTTTAGAGCAAGAAGCACGCTCTTGCTTTCTAGATTCTCTAATGAGGAGGCAAACATGACAGTGCTCAGAAGAAATGATCCGTGTTTCCTACAGACACGGACCATATCTAGGTCAACTCTGCTTCTGAAACTGATACAAACCACAGGGCCTCTAACATCCAATGATTTTGAGTTCAGAGCGAGAAACGTGTGAGCTTCGTGAACGATGTAGCTTCCTTTGAGCTGAAAAGGGAGGGCGTTTATCTGAAACGAAGTCTTGCTTGTTTGAAGACACAGAGCCTGGCATTGAACTCCGTTTCTGAAGGGAAACACACAGCAAGGTGCTCATCCATTAAACACGCCCTGCTTTAGAGCCAGAAGCATGCTCTTGCTTTCTAGAGTCTCAAATAAGGTGGGTAACGTGAGTGTGCTCAGAACAAAAGAACCGTGTTTCCTACACACATGGACCATATCTAGTTAAACTCTGCTTCTGAAACTGATACAAACCACAGGTCCTCTAATATCCAATGCTTCTCAGTTAAGAGAGAAAAAGGTGTGAGCTTCGTGAACCATGTAGCTTCGTTTGAGCTGAAAGTGAGTTCTTATACCCGAAACGAAGTCTTGATTGTAAAAGACACAGAGCCTGGCATTAAACTCCGTTTCTGAAGGGAAACACACAGCACAGTTCTCATCCATGAAACACACTCTGCTTTAGAGCAAGAAGCAGGCTCTTGCTTTCTAGAGTCTCTAATAAGGCGGGAACCGTGAGTGTGCTCAGAACAAAAGAACCGTGTTTCCTACACACACGGACCATATCTAGTTCAACTCTGCTTCTGAAACTGATACAAACCACAGGTCCTCTAACATCCAATGCTTTTGAGTTAAGAGCGAGAAACGCGTGAGCTTCGTGAACGATGTAGCTTACTTTGAGCTGAAAAGTGAGTGCGTTTACCTGAAACGAAGTCTTGCTTGTAGGAAGACACAGAGCCTGGATTTAACTCCGGTTCTGAAGGGAAATACACAGCACAGTTCTCATCCATGAAACACACTCTGCTTTAGAGCAAGAAGAATGCTCTTTCTTTCTAGAGTCTCTAATAAGGCAGGAAACGTGAGTGTGCTCAGAACAAAGGAACCGTGTTTCCTACACATATTGACCATATCTAGTTCAACTCTGATTCTGAAACTGATAAAAACCACAGGTGCTCTAACATCAAAAGCTTTTCAGATAAGAGCGAAAAACGTGAGAGCTTTGTGAAACATGTAGCTTCCTTTGAGATGATAGTGTGTGCGTTTACCCGAAATGAAGTCTTGATTGTAAAAGACAAAGAGCCTGGCAATTAACTCCGTTTCTGAAGCGAAACACACAGCACAGTTCTGATCCTTGAAACACACTCTGCTTTAGAGCAAGAAGCACGCTCTTGCTTTCTAGACTCTCTATTAGGCGGCAAACATGACTGTGCTCATTACAAAAGAACCGTGTTTCCTACACACACGGACCATATCTAGTTCAACTCTGCTTCTGAAACTGATACAAACCACAGGTCCTCTAACGTCCAATGCTTTTGAGTTAAGAGCGAGAAACGTGTGAGCTTCGTGAACGATGTAGCTTCCTTTGAACTGAAAAGTGAGTGCGTTTACCTGAAACGAAGTCTTGCTTGTAGGAAGACACAGAGCCTGGCATTTAACTCCGGTTCTGAAGGGAAAAACACAGCACAGTTCTCATCCATGAAACACACTCTGCTTTAGAGCAAGGAGCATGCTCTTTCTTTCTAGAGTCTCTAATAAGGCAGGAAACGTGCGTGAGCTCAGAACAAAAGAATCGTGTTTCCTACACACATTGACCATATCTAGTTCAACTCTGCTTCTGAAACTGATACAAACCACAGGTCCTCTAACATCCAATGCTTTTCAGTTAAGACCAAAAAACGTGAGAGCTTCGTGAACCATGTAGCTTCGTTTGAGATGATAGTGAGTGCGTTTACCCGAAACGAAGTCTTGATTGTAAAAGACAAAGAGCCTGGCATTTAACTCCGTTTCTGAAGGTAAACACACAGCACAGTTTTCATCCATGAAACACACTCTGCTTTAGAGCAAGAAGCACGCTCTTGCTTTCTAGATTCTCTAATAAGGCGGCAAATATGACAGTGCTCAGAACAAAAGATCCGTGTTTCCTACACACACGGAGCATATCTAGGTCAACTCTGCTGTTGAAACTGATACAAACCACAGGGCCTCTAACATCCAATGCTTTTGAGTTAAGAGCGAGAAACGTGTGAGCTTCTTGAACGATGTAGCTTCCTTTGAGCTGAAAAGGGAGGGCGTTTATCTGAAACGAAGTCTTGCTTGTTTGAAGACACAGAGCCTGGCATTTAACTCCGTTTCTGAAGGGAAACACACAGCACAGTGCTCATCCATGAAACACACTCTGCTTTAGAGCAATAAGCACGCTCTTGCTTTCTAGAGTCTCTAATAAGGCGGGAAACGTGAATTTGCTCAGAACAAAAGAACTGTGTTTCCTACACACACGGACCATATCTCTATCAACTCTGCTACTGAAACTGATACAAAAAAAAAAGGTCCTCTAACATCCAATGCTTTTCAGATAATAGCGAGTAACGTGTGAGCTTCATGAACGATGTTGCTTCTTTTGATCTAAAAAGTGAGTGCGTTTACCTGAAACGAAGTCTTGCTTGTAGGAAGACACAGAGACTGGCATTTAACTCTGTTTCTGAAGGGAAACACATTGCACGGTTCTCATCCATGAAACATACTCTGCTTTAAAGCAAGAAGCACACTATTGCTTTCTAGAGTCTCTAATAAGGCAGGAAACGTGAGTGTGCTCAGAACAAAAGAACCGTGTTTCCTACACACTGACCATATCTAGTTCAACTCTGCTTCTGAAACTGATACAAACCACAGGTGCTCTAACATCAAATGCTTTTCAGTTAAGAGAGAAAAACGTGAGAGCTTTGTGAAACATGTAGCTCCCTTTGAGATGATAGTGAGTGCGTTTACCCGAAATGAAGTCTTGATTGTAAAAGACAAAGAGCCTGGCATTTAACTCTGTTTCTGAAGCGAAACACAAAGCACAGTTCTGATCCATGAAACACACTCAGCTTTAGAGCCAGAAGCACGCTCTTGCTTTCTAGCATCTCTAATAATGCGGGAAACGTGTGTGGGCTGAGAAGAAAAGATCCGTGTTTCCTACACACACGGACCATATCTAGTTCAACTCTGCTTCTGAAACTGATACAAACCACAGGTCCTCTAACATCCAATGCTTCTCAGTTAAGAGAGAAAAACGTGTGAACTTTGTGAACGATGTAGCTTCATTTGAGCTGAAAGTGAGTTCTTATATCCAAAACGAAGTCTTGATTGTAAAAGAAACAGAGCCTGGCATTTAACTCCGTTTCTGAAGGAAAACACACAACACAGTTCTCATCCATGTAACACACTCTGCTTTAGAGCAAGAAGCACGTTCTTGCTTTCCAGATTCTCTAAAAAGGCGGCAAACATGAATGTGCTCAGAACAAAACCGTGTTAACTACACACACGGATCATATCTGGTTCCAATCTGCTTCTGAAACTGATACAAACCAAAGGCCCTCTAACATCCAATGCTTTTCAGTTAAGAGCGAGAAACGTGTGAGCTTCGTGAACGATGTTGCTTCTTTTGATCTAAAAAGTGAGTGAATTTACCTGAAACGAAGTCTTGCTTGTAGGAAGACACAGACTGGCATTTAACTCCGTTTCTGAAGGGAAACACACAGCACAGTGCTCATCCATGAAACACACTCTGCTTTAGAGCAAGAAGCACGCTCTTGCTTTCTAGATTCTCTAATAAGGCAGCAAACATGACAGTGCTCAGAAGAAAAGATCCGTGTTTCCTACACACACGGACCATATCTAGGTAAACTCTGCTTCTGAAACTGATACAAACCACAGGGCCTCTAACATCCAATGCTTTTGAGTTAAGAGCGAGAAACGTGTGAGCTTCGTGAACGATGTATCTTCCTTTGAGCTGAAAAGTGAGTGCGTTTACCTGAAAAGAAGTCTTGCTTGTAGGAAGACACAGAGCCTGACATTGAACTCCGTTTCTGAAGGGAAACACACAGCATGGTGCTCATCCATTAAACACACCCTGCTTTAGAGCCAGAAGCATGCTCTTGCTTTCTAGAGGCTCAAATAAGGCGGGTAACCTGAGTGTGCTCAGAACAAAAGACCCGTGTTTCCTACACACATGGACCATATCTAGTTCAACTCTGCTTCTGAAATGGATACAAACCACAGGTCCTCTAACATCCAATGCTTCTCAGTTAAGAGAGAAAAACGTGTGAGCTTCGTGAACCATGTAGCTTTGTTTGAGCTGAAAGTGAGTTCTTATACCCGAAACGAAGTCTTGATTGCAAAAGACACAGATCCTGGCATTTAACTCCGTTTCTAAAGGGAAACACACAGCACAGTTCTCATCCATGAAACACACTCTGCTTTAGACCAAGAAGCAGGCTCTTGCTTTATAGAGTCTCTAATAAGGAGGGAAACATGAGTGTGCTCAGAACAAAAGAACCGTGTTTCCTACACACACGGACAATATCTAGTTCAACTCTGCTTCTGAAACTGATAAAAACCACAGGTCCTCTAACATCCAATGATTTTCAGTTAAGAGCGAAAAACGTGTGAACTTCGTGAATGATGTAGCTTCGTTTGAGCTGAAAGTGAGTTCTTATACCCGAAACGAAGTCTTGATTGTAAAAGACACAGAGCCTGGCATTTAACTCCGTTTCTGAAGGGAAACACACAGCACAGTTCTCATCCATGAAACACACTCTGCTTTAGAGCAAGAAGCAGGCTCTTGCTTTATAGAGTCTCTAATAAGGAGGGAACCATGAGTGTGCTCAGAACAATAGAACCGTGTTTCCTACACACACGGACAATATCTAGTTCAACTCTGCTTCAGAAACTGATAAAAACCACAGGTACTCTAACATCCAATATTTTTCAGTTAAGAGCGAAAAACGTGTGAACTTCCTGAATGATGTAGCTTCGTTTGAGCTGAAAGTGAGTTCTTATACCCGAAACGAAGTATTGATTGTAAAAGACACAGAGCCTGACATTTAACTCCGTTTCTGAAGGGAAACACACAGCACAGTTCTCACCATGAAACACACTGTGCTTTAGAGCAAAAAGCACGCTCTTGCTTTCTAGATTCTCTAATAAGGCGGGAAACATGACTGTGCTCAGAATAAAAGAACCGTGTTTCGTACACACACGGACCATATCCAGTTCAACTCTGCTTCTGAAACTGATACAAACCACAGGTCCTCTAACATCCAATGCTTTTGAGATAAGAGCGAGAAACGTGTGAGCTTCGTGAACAATATAGCTTCCTTTGAGCTGAAAAGTGAGTGCGTTTACCTGAAACGAAGTCTTTCTTGTAGGAAGACACAGAGCCTGGCATTTAAGTCCGTTTCTGAAGGGAAACACACAGCACAGTGCTCATCCATGAAACACACTCTGCTTTAGAGCCAGAAGCACGCTCTTGCTTTCTAGAGTCTCTAATAAGGCGGGAAACATGATGTGCTCAGAAGAAAAGAACCGTGTACCTACACACACGGACCATATCTAGTTCAACTCAGCTTCTGAAACTGATACAAACCACAGGTCCTCTAACATCCAATGCTTCTCAGTTAAGAGCAAAAAACGTGTGAGCTTCCTGAACGATGTAGCTCCCTTTGAGCTGAAAAGTGAGTGCGTTTACCTGAAACGAAGTCTTTCTTGTAGGAAGACACAGAGCCTGGCATTTAACTCCGTTTCTGAAGGGAAACACACAGCACAGTGCTCCTCCATGAAACACACTCTGCTTTAGAGCCAGAAGCACGCACTTGCTTTCTAGCGTCTCAAATAAGGCGGGAAATGTGAGTGTGCTCAGAACAAAAGAACCGTGTTTCCTACACCATGGACCATATCTAGGTCAACTCTGCTTCTGAAACTGATACAAACCACAGGTATTCTAACATCCAATGCTTTTCAGTTAAGAGCGAGAAACGTGTGAGCTCCGTGAACGATGTAGCTTCCATTGAGCTGAAAAGTGAGTGCGTTTACCTGAAACGAAGTCGTACTTGTAGGACGACACAGAGCCTCGCATTTAACTCCATTTCTGAAGGGAATCACACAGCACAGTTCTCATCCATGAAACACACTCTGATTTAGAGCAAGAAGCACGCTCTTGCTTTCTAGAGTCTCTAATAAGGCGGGAAAAGTGAGTGTGCTCCGTACAAAAGAACCGTGTTTCCTACACTCACTGACCATACCTAGTTCAACTCTGCTTCTGAAACTGATACAAACCACAGGTCCTCTAACATCCAATGCTTCTCAGTTAGGAGAGAAAAACGTGTGTGCTTCGTCAACGATGTAGCTTCGTTTGAGCTGAAAGTGAGTTCTTATAATCAAAACGAAGTCTTGATTGTAAAAGACACAGAGCCTGGCATTTAACTCAGTTTCTGAAGGGAAACACACAACACGGTTCTCTTCCATGAAAAACACTCTTCTTTAAAGCAAGAAGCACGCTCTTGCTTTCTAGAGTCTCTAATAAGGCTTAAAACGTGAGTGTGCTCAGAACAAAAGAACCGTGTTTCCTACACACATTGACCATAGCTAGTTCAACTCTGCTTCTGAAACTGATACAAACCACAGGTCCTCTAACATCCAATGCTTTTCAGTTAAGAGCGAAAAACGTGAGAGCTTCGTGAACCATGTAGCTTCGTTTGAGATGATAGTGAGTGCGTTTACCCGAAATGAAGTCTTGATTGTAAAAGACAAAGAGCCGGGCAGTTAACTCTGTTTCTGAAGGGAAACATACAGCACAGTTCTAATCCATGAAACACACTCTGCTTTAGAGCAAGAAGCACGCTATTGCTTTCTAGATTCTCTAATAAGGCGGCAAACATTACTGTGCTCAGAACAAAGATCCGTGTTTCCTACACACACGGACCACATCTAGCTCAACTCTGCTTCTGAAACTTATACAATCGGCAGGGCCTCTAACATCCAATGCTTTTCAGTTAAGAGCGAAAAACGTGTGAGCTTTGTGAATGATGTAGCTTCGTTTGAGCAGAAAGTGAGTTCTTATACCCGAAACGAAGTCTTGATTGTAAAAGACACTGAGCCTGGCATTTAACTCCGTTTCTGAAGGGAAACACACAGCACAGTTCTCATCTATGAAACACACTCTGCTTTAGAGCAAGAAGCACGCTCTTGCTTTCTAGATTCTCTAATAAGGCGGGAAACATGAGTGAGCTCAGAACAAAAGATCCGTGTTTCCTACACACACGGACCATATCTAGGTCAACTCTGCTTCTGAAACTGATACAATCCACAGGTCCTCTAACATCCAATGCTTTCAGTTAAGAGCGAGAAACGTGTGAGCTCCGTGAACGATGTAGCTTCCATTGAGCTGAAAAGTGAGTGCGTTTACCTGAAAGGAAGTCGTACTTGTAGGACGACACAGAGCCTCGCATTTAACTCCATTTCTGAAGGGAAACACACAGCACAGTTCTCATCCATTAAATACACTCTGATTTAGAGCAAGAAGCACGCTCTTGCTTTCTAGAGTCTCTAATAAGGCGGGAAACGTGAGTGTGCTCCGTATAAAAGAACCGTGTTTCCTACACTCACTGACAATACCTAGTTCAACTCTGCTTCTGAAACTGATAAAAACCAGAGGTGCTCTAACATCCAATGTTTCTCAGTTAAGAGAGAAAAGCGTGTGAGCTTCGTCAACGATGTAGCTTCGTTTGAGCTGAAAGTGAGTTCTTATAATCAAAACGAAGTCTTGATTGTAAAAGACACAGAGCCTGGCATTTAACTCCGTTTCTGAAGGGAAACACGCAGCACAGTGCTCATCCATGAAACACACTCTGCTTTAGAGCCAGAAGCACGCTCTTGCTATCTAGAGTCTCTAATAAGGCGGGAAACGTGAGTGTGGTCATAACAAAAGAACCGTGTTTCCTACACACACGACCATATCTAGTTCAAATCTGCTTCTGAAACTGATACAAACCACAGGTCCTCTAACATCCAATGCTTTTCAGTTAAGAGCGAGAAACGTGTGAGCTTCGTGAAATATGTAGCTTCATTTGAGCTGAAAAGTGAGTGCTTTTACCTGAAATGACGTCTAGCTTGTAGGAAGACAGAGAGGCTGCCATTTAACTCCGTTTCTGAAGGGAAACACACAACACGGTTCTCTTCCATGAAAAACACTCTTCTTTAAAGAAGGAAGCACGCTCTTGCTTTCTAGAGTCTCTAATAAGGCAGAAAACGTGAGTGTGCTCAGAACAAAAGAACCGTGTTTCCTACACTCATTGACCATAGCTAGGTCAACTCTGCCTCTGAAACTGATACAAACCACAGGTCCTCTAGCACCCAACGCTTCTCAGTTAAGAGAGAAAAACGTGAGAGCTTCGTGAACCATATAGCTTCGTTTGAGCTGAAAGTGAGTTCTTATACCCGAAACGAAGTCTTGGTTGTAAAAGACACAGAACCTGGCATTTAACTCCGTTTCTGAAGGAAAACACACAGCACAGTTCTCATCCATGAAATACACTCTGCTTTAGAGCAAGAAGCACGCTCTTGCTTTCTAGAGTCTCTAATAAGGCAGCAAACATGACTGTGTTCAGAACAATAGAACCGTGTTTCCTACACACACGGACCATATCTAGTTCAAATCTGCTTCTAAAACTGATACAAACCACAGGTCCTCTAACATCCAATGCTTTTGAGTTAAGAGCGAGAAACGTGTGAGCTTCGTGAACGAAATAGCTTCCTTTGAGCTGAAAAGTGAGTGCGTTTACCAGAAACGAAGTCTTGCTTGTAGAAAGACACAGAGCCTGGCATTTAAGTCCGATTATGAAGGGAAACACATGGCACAGTGCTCATCCATGAAACACACTCTGCTTTAGAGGCAGAAGCACACTCTTGCTTTCTAGAGTCTCTAAATGGCGGGAAACATGAGTGTGCTCAGAAGAAAAGAACCGTGTTTCCTACACAAACGGACCATATCTAGTTCAACTCATTCTCTGAAACTGATACAAACCTCAGGTCCTCTAACATCCAATGCTTTTCAGTTCAGAGCGAGAAACGTGTGAGCTTTGTTAACAATTTAGCTTCTTTTGAGCTGAAAAGTGACTGTGTTTACCTGAAACGAAGTCTTGCTTGTAGGAAGAAACAGAACCTGGCATTTCACTCCGTTTCTGAAGGGAAACACACAGCACAGTTCTCATCAATGAACCACACTCTGCTTTAGAGCAAGAAGCACGCTCTTGCTTTCTAGAGTCTCTAATAAGGTGGGAAACGTGAGTGTGCTCAGAACAAAAGAACTGTGTTTCCTACACACCCAGACCATATCTAGTTCAACTCTGCTTCTGAAACTGATACAAACCACAGGTCCTCTAACATCCAATTCTTCTCAGTTAAGAGAGAAAAACGTGTGAGCTTCGTGAACCATGTAGCTTCGTTTGAGCTGAAAGTGAGTTCTTATACCCGAAACAATGTCTTGCTTGTAGGAAGACACAGAGCGTTGCATTGTACTCCGGTTCTGAAGGGAAAAACACAGCACAGTTCTCATCCATGAAACACACTCTGCTTTAGAGCAAGAAGCACTCTCTTGCTTTCTAGAGTCTTTAATTAGGCGGGAAACTTGAGTGTGCTCAGAAGAAAAGAACCGTGTTTCCTACACACATTGACCAATTCTAGTTCAACTCTGATTCTGAAACTGATACAAACCACAGGTCCTCTAACATCCAATGCTTTTCAGTTAAGAGCGAGAAACGTGAGAGCTTCTTGAATGATATAGCTTCCTGTGAGCTGGAAAGTGAGTGCGTTTACCTGAAACGAAGTCTTGCTTGTAGGAAGACACAGAGCCAGGCATTTAACTCCGTTTCTGAAGGGAGACAAACAGCACAGTGCTCATCCATGAAACACACTCTGCTTTAGAGCCAGAAGCACGCTCTTGCTTTCTATAGTCTCTAATAAGGCGGGAAACGTGAGTGTACTAAGAACAAAAGAACCGTGTTTCCTACACACACGGACCATATCTAGTTCAACTCTGCTTCTGAATCTGATACAAACCCCATGTCCTCTAACATCCAATGCTTCTCAGTTCAGAGCAAAATAATGTGTGAGCTTCGTGAATTATGTAGCTTACTTTGAGCTGAAAAGTGAGTGCGTTTACCTGAAAAGATGTCTTGCTTGTAGGAAGACACAGAGCCTGGCATTTAACTCCGTTTCTGAAGGGAAACACACAGCACGGTTCTCATGCATGAAACACACTCTGCTTTAAAGCAAGAAGCACACTCTTGCTTTCTAGAGTCTTTAATAAGGCGGGAAACGTGAGTGTGCTCAGAAGAAATGAACCGTGTTTCCTACACACATTGACCAATTCTAGTTCAACTCTTCATCTGAAACTGATACAAACCACAGGTCCTCTAACATCCAATGCTTTTCAGTTAAGAGCGAGAAACGTGTGAGCTTCTTGAACAATATAGCTTCGTGTGAGCTGAAAAGAGTTTGCGTTTACCTGAATCGAAGTCTTGCTTGTAGGAAGACACAGAGACTGGCACTTAACTCCGTTTCTGAAGGGAAACACACAGCACAGTTCTCATCCATGAAACACACTCTGCTTTAGAGCAAGAAGCACGCTCTTGTTTCTAGAGTCTCTAATAAGGCAGGAAACGTGAGTGGGCTCAGAACAAAAGATCTGTGTTTCCTACACACCCAGACCATATCTAGTTCAACTCTGCTTCTGAAACTCATACAAACCACAGGTCCTCTAACATCCAATGCTTTCCAGTTAAGAGTGAGAAACGTGTGAGCTTCTGGAACGATGTAGCATCTTTTGAGCTGAAAAGTGACTGCGTTTATCTGAAACGAAGTCTTGCTTGAAGGAAGACACAGAGCCTGGCATTTCATTCCGTTTCTGAAGGGAAACACACAGCAAAGTTCTCATCCATGAACCACATTCTGCTTTAGAGCAAGAAACACGCTCTTGCTTTCCACAGTCTCTAATAAGGCGGGAAAAGTGTGCGTGCTCAGAACAAAAGAACTGAGTTATCTACATACACGGACCATATCTAGTTCAACTCTGCTTCTGAAAATGATACAAACCACAGGGCCTCTAACATTCAATGCTTTTCAGTTAAGAGCGAGAAACGTGTGAGCTTCGTGAACGTTATAGCTTCCTTTGCGCTGTAAGTGTGTGCGTTTACCTGAAACGAAGTCTTGCTTGTAGGAAGACACAGAGACTGGCATTTAAGTCCGATTATGAAGGGAAACACATGGCACAGTGCTCATCCATGAAACACACTCTGCTTTAGAGGCAGAAGCACACTCTTGCTTTCTAGAGTCTCTAAATGGCGGGAAACATGAGTGTGCTCAGAAGAAAAGAACCGTGTTTCCTACACAAACGGACCATATCTAGTTCAACTCATTCTCTGAAACTGATACAAACCTCAGGTCCTCTAACATCCAATGCTTTTCAGTTCAGAGCGAGAAACGTGTGAGCTTTGTTAACAATTTAGCTTCTTTTGAGCTGAAAAGTGACTGTGTTTACCTGAAACGAAGTCTTGCTTGTAGGAAGAAACAGAACCTGGCATTTCACTCCGTTTCTGAAGGGAAACACACAGCACAGTTCTCATCAATGAACCACACTCTGCTTTAGAGCAAGAAGCACGCTCTTGCTTTCTAGAGTCTCTAATAAGGTGGGAAACGTGAGTGTGCTCAGAACAAAAGAACTGTGTTTCCTACACACCCAGACCATATCTAGTTCAACTCTGCTTCTGAAACTGATACAAACCACAGGTCCTCTAACATCCAATTCTTCTCAGTTAAGAGAGAAAAACGTGTGAGCTTCGTGAACCATGTAGCTTCGTTTGAGCTGAAAGTGAGTTCTTATACCCGAAACAATGTCTTGCTTGTAGGAAGACACAGAGCGTTGCAGTGTACTCCGGTTCTGAAGGGAAAAACACAGCACAGTTCTCATCCATGAAACACACTCTGCTTTAGAGCAAGAAGCACTCTCTTGCTTTCTAGAGTCTTTAATTAGGCGGGAAACTTGAGTGTGCTCAGAAGAAAAGAACCGTGTTTCCTACACACATTGACCAATTCTAGTTCAACTCTGATTCTGAAACTGATACAAACCACAGGTCCTCTAACATCCAATGCTTTTCAGTTAAGAGCGAGAAACGTGAGAGCTTCTTGAATGATATAGCTTCCTGTGAGCTGGAAAGTGAGTGCGTTTACCTGAAACGAAGTCTTGCTTGTAGGAAGACACAGAGCCAGGCATTTAACTCCGTTTCTGAAGGGAGACAAACAGCACAGTGCTCATCCATGAAACACACTCTGCTTTAGAGCCAGAAGCACGCTCTTGCTTTCTATAGTCTCTAATAAGGCGGGAAACGTGAGTGTACTAAGAACAAAAGAACCGTGTTTCCTACACACACGGACCATATCTAGTTCAACTCTGCTTCTGAATCTGATACAAACCCCATGTCCTCTAACATCCAATGCTTCTCAGTTCAGAGCAAAATAATGTGTGAGCTTCGTGAATTATGTAGCTTACTTTGAGCTGAAAAGTGAGTGCGTTTACCTGAAAAGATGTCTTGCTTGTAGGAAGACACAGAGCCTGGCATTTAACTCCGTTTCTGAAGGGAAACACACAGCACGGTTCTCATGCATGAAACACACTCTGCTTTAAAGCAAGAAGCACACTCTTGCTTTCTAGAGTCTTTAATAAGGCGGGAAACGTGAGTGTGCTCAGAAGAAATGAACCGTGTTTCCTACACACATTGACCAATTCTAGTTCAACTCTTCATCTGAAACTGATACAAACCACAGGTCCTCTAACATCCAATGCTTTTCAGTTAAGAGCGAGAAACGTGTGAGCTTCTTGAACAATATAGCTTCGTGTGAGCTGAAAAGAGTTTGCGTTTACCTGAATCGAAGTCTTGCTTGTAGGAAGACACAGAGACTGGCACTTAACTCCGTTTCTGAAGGGAAACACACAGCACAGTTCTCATCCATGAAACACACTCTGCTTTAGAGCAAGAAGCACGCTCTTGTTTCTAGAGTCTCTAATAAGGCAGGAAACGTGAGTGGGCTCAGAACAAAAGATCTGTGTTTCCTACACACCCAGACCATATCTAGTTCAACTCTGCTTCTGAAACTCATACAAACCACAGGTCCTCTAACATCCAATGCTTTCCAGTTAAGAGTGAGAAACGTGTGAGCTTCTGGAACGATGTAGCATCTTTTGAGCTGAAAAGTGACTGCGTTTATCTGAAACGAAGTCTTGCTTGAAGGAAGACACAGAGCCTGGCATTTCATTCCGTTTCTGAAGGGAAACACACAGCAAAGTTCTCATCCATGAACCACATTCTGCTTTAGAGCAAGAAACACGCTCTTGCTTTCCACAGTCTCTAATAAGGCGGGAAAAGTGTGCGTGCTCAGAACAAAAGAACTGAGTTATCTACATACACGGACCATATCTAGTTCAACTCTGCTTCTGAAAATGATACAAACCACAGGGCCTCTAACATTCAATGCTTTTCAGTTAAGAGCGAGAAACGTGTGAGCTTCGTGAACGTTATAGCTTCCTTTGCGCTGTAAGTGTGTGCGTTTACCTGAAACGAAGTCTTGCTTGTAGGAAGACACAGAGACTGGCACTTAACTCCGTTTCTGAAGGGAAACACACAGCCCAGTTCTCATCCATGAAACACACTCTGCTTTAAAGCAAGAAGCACTCTCTTGGTTTCTAGAGTCTTTAATTAGGCGGGAAACATGAGTGTGCTCAGAAGAAAAGAACCGTGTTTCCTACACACATTGACCAATTCTAGTTCAACTCTGATTCTGAAACTGATACAAACCACAGGTCCTCTAACATCCAATGCTTTTCAGTTAAGAGCGAGAAACGTGAGAGCTTCTTGAACGATATAGCTTCGTGTGAGCTGAAAAGTGACTGCGTTTACCTGAAACGAAGTCTTGCATGTAGGAAGACACAGAGCCGGGCATTTAACTCCGTTTCTGAAGGGAAACACACAGCATGGTTCTCATGCATGAAACACACTCTGCTTTAAAGCAAGAAGCACACCCTTGCTTTCTAGAGTCTCTAATAAGGCGGAAAACATCAGTGTGCTCAGAACAAAAAAACCGTGTTTCCTACACACACGGACCATATCCAGTTCAACTGTGCTTCTGAAACTGATACAAACCACAGGGCCTCTAACATTCAATGCTTTTCAGTTAAGAGCGAGAAACGTGAGAGCTTCTTGAATGATATAGCTTCCTGTGAGCTGAAAAGTGAGTGCGTTTACCTGAAACGAAGTCTTGCTTGTAGGAAGACACAGACCCTGGCATTTAACTCCGTTTCTGAAGGGAAACAAACAGCACAGTGCGCATCCATGAAACACACTCTGCTTTAGAGCCAGAAGCACGCTCTTGCTTTCTATAGTCTCTAATAAGGCGGGAAACGTGAGTGTACTAAGAACAAAAGAACCGTGTTTCCTACACACACGGACCATATCTAGTTCAACTCTGCTTCTGAAACTGATACAAACCCCATGTCCTCTAACATCCAATGCTTCTCAGTTAAGAGCAAAATAATGTGTGAGCTTCGTGAATTATGTAGCTTACTTTGAGCTGAAAAGTGAGTGCGTTTACCTGAAAAGATGTCTTGCTTGTAGGAAGACACAGAGCCTGGCATTTAACTCCGTTTCTGAAGGGAAACACACAGCACGGTTCTCATGCATGAAACACACTCTGCTTTAAAGCAAGAAGCACACTCTTGCTTTCTAGAGTCTCTAATAAGGCGGGAAACGTGAGTGGGCTCAGAACAAAAGATGCGTGTTTCCTACACACACGGACCATATCTAGGTCAACTCTGCTTCTGAAACTGATACAAACCACAGGGCCTCTAACATCCAATGCTTTTCAGTTAAGAGCGAGAAACATGTGAGCTTCGTGAACGATGTAGCTTCCTTTGTGCTGAAAAGTGAGTGCGTTTACCTGAAAGGAATTCTTGCTTGTAGGAAGACACAGAGCCTGGCATTTAACTCCGTTTCTGAAGGGAAACACACAGCACAGTGGTCATCCATGAAACACACTCTGCTTTAGAGCCAGAAGCACGCTCTTGCTTTCTAGAGTCACTAATATGGCGGGAAACATCAGTGTACTAAGAACAAAAAACCGTGTTTCCTACACACACATACCAAATCCAGTTCAACTGTGCTACTGAACCTGATACAAAAAACAGGTCCTCTAACATCCAATGCTTTTCAGTTAAGAGCGAGAAACTTGTGAGCTTCGTGAACGATGTAGCTTCTTTTGAGATGAAAAGTGAGTGCGTTTACCTGAAACGAAATCTTGCTTGTAGGAAGACACAGAACCTGGCATTTAACTACATTTCTGAAGGGAAACACACAGCACAGTTCTCATCCATGAAACACACTCTGCTTTAAAGCAAGAAGCACACTCTTGCTTTCTAGATTCTCTAATAAGGCGGGAAACGTGAGTGGGCTCAGAACAAAAGATGCGTGTTTCCTACACACACGGACAATATCTAGGTCAACTCTGCTTCTGAAACTGATGCAAACCTCAGGCCCTCTAACATCCAATGCTTTTCAGTTCAGAGCGAGAAACGTGTGAGCTTTGTTAACAATTTAGCTTCTTTTGAGCTCAAAAGTGACTGTGTTTACCTGAAACGAAGTCTTGCTTGTAGGAAGACACAGAACCTGGCATTTCACTACATTTCTGAAGGGAAACACACAGCACAGTTCTCATCCATGAACCACACTCTGCTTTAGAGCAAGAAGCACGCTCTTGCTTTCTAGAGTCTCTAATAAGGTGGGAAACGTGAGTGTGCTCAGAACAAAAGAACTGTGTTTCCTACACACCCAGACCATATCTAGTTCAACTCTGCTTCTGAAACGGATACAAACCACAGATCCTCTAACATCCAATGCTTTTCAGTTAAGAGTGAGAAACGTGTGAGCTTCGTAAATGATGAAGCTTTGTTTGAGCTGAAAAGTGACTGCGTTTATCTGACACGAATTCTTGCTTGTAGGAAGACACAGAGCCTGGCATTTCACTCCGTTTCTGAAGGGAAACACACAGCACTGTTTTCTTCCATGAACCACACTCTGCTTTAGAGCAAGAAGCACGCTCTTGCTCTCTAGAGTCGCTAATAATGCGGGAAACTTGAGTGTGCTCAGAACAAAAAAATTGTGTTTCCTACATACATGAACCATACCTTGTTCAACTCTACTTCTGAAACGGATCCAAACCACTGGTCCTCTAACATCCAATATTTTTCAGTTCAGAGTGAGAAACATGTGAGCTTTGTAAACGATGTAGCTTCTTTTGAGCTGAAAAGTGACTGCGTTTATGTGAAACAAAGTCTTGCTTGTAGGAAGACACAGAGCCTGGGATTTCACTCCGTTTCTGAATGGAAATACAAAGCACAGTTCTCATCCATGAACCACACTCTGCTTTAGAGCAAGAAGCACGCTCTTGCTTAATAGAGACTCTAATAAGTCGGGAAACATGAGTGTGCTCAAAAAAAGAACTGTGTTTCCTACACACATGCACCATATCAAGTTCAACTCTGCTTCTTAAATGGATACATACCACAGGTCCTCTAACATCCAATGCTTTTCAGTTAAGAGTGAGAAACCTGTGAGCTTCGTGAACAATGAATCTTTGTTTGAGCTGAAAAGTGACTGCGTTACCTGAAACGAAGTCTTGCTTGTAAGAAGACACAGAGCCTGTTATTTGACTCCGTTTCTGAAGGGAAACACACAGCACAGTTCTCATCCATGAACCACATTCTGCTTTAGAGCAAGAAGCACGCTCTTGCTTTCTAGAGTCTCTAATAATGCAGGAACCGTGAGTGTGCTCAGAACAAAAGAACTGTTTTTCCTACACACCCGGACCATATCTAGTTCAACTCTGCTTCTGAAACGGATACAAACCACAGGTCCTCTAACATCCAATGCTTTTCAGTTCAGAGCAAGAAACGTGTGAGCTTCGTAAACGATATAGCTTCTTTTGAGCTGAAAAGTGACTGCGTTTATCTGAAGCAAAGTCTTGCTTGTAAGAAGACACAGAGCCTGGTATTTCACACCGTTTCTGAAGGGAAATACAAAGTACAGTTCTCATCAATGAACCACACTCTGCTTTAGAGCAAGAAGCACGCTCTTGCTTTCTAGAGTCTGTAATAATGCGGGAAACGTGAGTGTGCTAAAAAAAAAAGAACTGTTTTTCCTACACACATGCACCACATCTAGTTCAATTCTGCTTCTGAAACGGATACATACCACAGGTCCTCTAACATCCAATGCTTTTCCGTTAAGAGTGAGAAATGTGTGAGCTTCGTGAACGATGTAGCATCTTTTGAGCTAAAAAGTGTCTGTGTTTATCTGAAACGAATTCTTGCTTGTAGATTGACACAGAGCCTGGCATTTCACTCTGTTTCTGAAGGGAAACACACAGCAAAGTTCTCATCCATGAACCACGCTCTGCTTTAGAGCAAGAAACACGCTCTTGCTTTCCATAGTCTCTAATAAGGCGGGAAACGTGAGTGTGCTCAGAAAAAAAGAAGTGTGTTTCCACAAAACTCGGACCATATCTAGTTCAACTCTGCTCTGAATCTGATACAAACCTCAGGTCCTCTAACATCCAATGCTTTTCAGTTCAGAGCGAGAAACGTGTGAGCTTCCTTAACTATGTAGCTTCGTTTGAGCTGAAAAGTGACTGTGTTTACCTGAAAGGAAGTCTTGCTTGTAGGAAGACACATAACCTGGCATTTCACTCCGTTTCTGAAGGGAAACACACAGCACAGTTCTCATCCATGAACCACACTCTGCTTTAGAGCAAGAAACACGCTCTTGCTTTCTAGAGTCTCTAATAAGGTGGGAAACGTGAGTGTGCTTAGAACAAAAGAACTGTGTTTCCTACACACCCAGACCATATCTAGTTCAACTCTGCTTCTGAAACTCATACAAACCACAGGTCCTCTAACATCCAATGCTTTCCAGTTAAGAGTGAGAAACGTGTGAGCTTCTGGAACGATGTAGCATCTTTTGAGCTGAAAAGTGACTGCGTTTATCTGAAACGAAGTCTTGCTTGAAGGAAGACACAGAGCCTGGCATTTCATTCCGTTTCTGAAGGGAAACACACAGCAAAGTTCTCATCCATGAACCACATTCTGCTTTAGAGCAAGAAACACGCTCTTGCTTTCCACAGTCTCTAATAAGGCGGGAAAAGTGTGCGTGCTCAGAACAAAAGAACTGAGTTATCTACATACACGGACCATATCTAGTTCAACTCTGCTTCTGAAAATGATACAAACCACAGGGCCTCTAACATTCAATGCTTTTCAGTTAAGAGCGAGAAACGTGTGAGCTTCGTGAACGTTATAGCTTCCTTTGCGCTGTAAGTGTGTGCGTTTACCTGAAATGAAGTCTTGCTTGTAGGAAGACACAGAGACTGGCACTTAACTCCGTTTCTGAAGGGAAACACACAGCCCAGTTCTCATCCATGAAACACACTCTGCTTTAAAGCAAGAAGCACTCTCTTGGTTTCTAGAGTCTTTAATTAGGCGGGAAACATGAGTGTGCTCAGAAGAAAAGAACCGTGTTTCCTACACACATTGACCAATTCTAGTTCAACTCTGATTCTGAAACTGATACAAACCACAGGTCCTCTAACATCCAATGCTTTTCAGTTAAGAGCGAGAAACGTGAGAGCTTCTTGAACGATATAGCTTCGTGTGAGCTGAAAAGTGACTGCGTTTACCTGAAACGAAGTCTTGCATGTAGGAAGACACAGAGCCGGGCATTTAACTCCGTTTCTGAAGGGAAACACACAGCATGGTTCTCATGCATGAAACACACTCTGCTTTAAAGCAAGAAGCACACCCTTGCTTTCTAGAGTCTCTAATAAGGCGGAAAACATCAGTGTGCTCAGAACAAAAAAACCGTGTTTCCTACACACACGGACCATATCCAGTTCAACTGTGCTTCTGAAACTGATACAAACCACAGGGCCTCTAACATTCAATGCTTTTCAGTTAAGAGCGAGAAACGTGAGAGCTTCTTGAATGATATAGCTTCCTGTGAGCTGAAAAGTGAGTGCGTTTACCTGAAACGAAGTCTTGCTTGTAGGAAGACACAGACCCTGGCATTTAACTCCGTTTCTGAAGGGAAACAAACAGCACAGTGCGCATCCATGAAACACACTCTGCTTTAGAGCCAGAAGCACGCTCTTGCTTTCTATAGTCTCTAATAAGGCGGGAAACGTGAGTGTACTAAGAACAAAAGAACCGTGTTTCCTACACACACGGACCATATCTAGTTCAACTCTGCTTCTGAAACTGATACAAACCCCATGTCCTCTAACATCCAATGCTTCTCAGTTAAGAGCAAAATAATGTGTGAGCTTCGTGAATTATGTAGCTTACTTTGAGCTGAAAAGTGAGTGCGTTTACCTGAAAAGATGTCTTGCTTGTAGGAAGACACAGAGCCTGGCATTTAACTCCGTTTCTGAAGGGAAACACACAGCACGGTTCTCATGCATGAAACACACTCTGCTTTAAAGCAAGAAGCACACTCTTGCTTTCTAGAGTCTCTAATAAGGCGGGAAACGTGAGTGGGCTCAGAACAAAAGATGCGTGTTTCCTACACACACGGACCATATCTAGGTCAACTCTGCTTCTGAAACTGATACAAACCACAGGGCCTCTAACATCCAATGCTTTTCAGTTAAGAGCGAGAAACATGTGAGCTTCGTGAACGATGTAGCTTCCTTTGTGCTGAAAAGTGAGTGCGTTTACCTGAAAGGAATTCTTGCTTGTAGGAAGACACAGAGCCTGGCATTTAACTCCGTTTCTGAAGGGAAACACACAGCACAGTGGTCATCCATGAAACACACTCTGCTTTAGAGCCAGAAGCACGCTCTTGCTTTCTAGAGTCACTAATATGGCGGGAAACATCAGTGTACTAAGAACAAAAAACCGTGTTTCCTACACACACATACCAAATCCAGTTCAACTGTGCTACTGAACCTGATACAAAAAACAGGTCCTCTAACATCCAATGCTTTTCAGTTAAGAGCGAGAAACTTGTGAGCTTCGTGAACGATGTAGCTTCTTTTGAGATGAAAAGTGAGTGCGTTTACCTGAAACGAAATCTTGCTTGTAGGAAGACACAGAACCTGGCATTTAACTACATTTCTGAAGGGAAACACACAGCACAGTTCTCATCCATGAAACACACTCTGCTTTAAAGCAAGAAGCACACTCTTGCTTTCTAGATTCTCTAATAAGGCGGGAAACGTGAGTGGGCTCAGAACAAAAGATGCGTGTTTCCTACACACACGGACAATATCTAGGTCAACTCTGCTTCTGAAACTGATGCAAACCTCAGGCCCTCTAACATCCAATGCTTTTCAGTTCAGAGCGAGAAACGTGTGAGCTTTGTTAACAATTTAGCTTCTTTTGAGCTCAAAAGTGACTGTGTTTACCTGAAACGAAGTCTTGCTTGTAGGAAGACACAGAACCTGGCATTTCACTACATTTCTGAAGGGAAACACACAGCACAGTTCTCATCCATGAACCACACTCTGCTTTAGAGCAAGAAGCACGCTCTTGCTTTCTAGAGTCTCTAATAAGGTGGGAAACGTGAGTGTGCTCAGAACAAAAGAACTGTGTTTCCTACACACCCAGACCATATCTAGTTCAACTCTGCTTCTGAAACGGATACAAACCACAGATCCTCTAACATCCAATGCTTTTCAGTTAAGAGTGAGAAACGTGTGAGCTTCGTAAATGATGAAGCTTTGTTTGAGCTGAAAAGTGACTGCGTTTATCTGACACGAATTCTTGCTTGTAGGAAGACACAGAGCCTGGCATTTCACTCCGTTTCTGAAGGGAAACACACAGCACTGTTTTCTTCCATGAACCACACTCTGCTTTAGAGCAAGAAGCACGCTCTTGCTCTCTAGAGTCGCTAATAATGCGGGAAACTTGAGTGTGCTCAGAACAAAAAAATTGTGTTTCCTACATACATGAACCATACCTTGTTCAACTCTACTTCTGAAACGGATCCAAACCACTGGTCCTCTAACATCCAATATTTTTCAGTTCAGAGTGAGAAACATGTGAGCTTTGTAAACGATGTAGCTTCTTTTGAGCTGAAAAGTGACTGCGTTTATGTGAAACAAAGTCTTGCTTGTAGGAAGACACAGAGCCTGGGATTTCACTCCGTTTCTGAATGGAAATACAAAGCACAGTTCTCATCCATGAACCACACTCTGCTTTAGAGCAAGAAGCACGCTCTTGCTTAATAGAGACTCTAATAAGTCGGGAAACATGAGTGTGCTCAAAAAAAGAACTGTGTTTCCTACACACATGCACCATATCAAGTTCAACTCTGCTTCTTAAATGGATACATACCACAGGTCCTCTAACATCCAATGCTTTTCAGTTAAGAGTGAGAAACCTGTGAGCTTCGTGAACAATGAATCTTTGTTTGAGCTGAAAAGTGACTGCGTTACCTGAAACGAAGTCTTGCTTGTAAGAAGACACAGAGCCTGTTATTTGACTCCGTTTCTGAAGGGAAACACACAGCACAGTTCTCATCCATGAACCACATTCTGCTTTAGAGCAAGAAGCACGCTCTTGCTTTCTAGAGTCTCTAATAATGCAGGAACCGTGAGTGTGCTCAGAACAAAAGAACTGTTTTTCCTACACACCCGGACCATATCTAGTTCAACTCTGCTTCTGAAACGGATACAAACCACAGGTCCTCTAACATCCAATGCTTTTCAGTTCAGAGCAAGAAACGTGTGAGCTTCGTAAACGATATAGCTTCTTTTGAGCTGAAAAGTGACTGCGTTTATCTGAAGCAAAGTCTTGCTTGTAAGAAGACACAGAGCCTGGTATTTCACACCGTTTCTGAAGGGAAATACAAAGTACAGTTCTCATCAATGAACCACACTCTGCTTTAGAGCAAGAAGCACGCTCTTGCTTTCTAGAGTCTGTAATAATGCGGGAAACGTGAGTGTGCTAAAAAAAAAAGAACTGTTTTTCCTACACACATGCACCACATCTAGTTCAATTCTGCTTCTGAAACGGATACATACCACAGGTCCTCTAACATCCAATGCTTTTCCGTTAAGAGTGAGAAATGTGTGAGCTTCGTGAACGATGTAGCATCTTTTGAGCTAAAAAGTGTCTGTGTTTATCTGAAACGAATTCTTGCTTGTAGATTGACACAGAGCCTGGCATTTCACTCCGTTTCTGAAGGGAAACACACAGCAAAGTTCTCATCCATGAACCACGCTCTGCTTTAGAGCAAGAAACACGCTCTTGCTTTCCATAGTCTCTAATAAGGCGGGAAACGTGAGTGTGCTCAGAAAAAAAGAAGTGTGTTTCCACAAAACTCGGACCATATCTAGTTCAACTCTGCTCTGAATCTGATACAAACCTCAGGTCCTCTAACATCCAATGCTTTTCAGTTCAGAGCGAGAAACGTGTGAGCTTCCTTAACTATGTAGCTTCGTTTGAGCTGAAAAGTGACTGTGTTTACCTGAAAGGAAGTCTTGCTTGTAGGAAGACACATAACCTGGCATTTCACTCCGTTTCTGAAGGGAAACACACAGCACAGTTCTCATCCATGAACCACACTCTGCTTTAGAGCAAGAAACACGCTCTTGCTTTCTAGAGTCTCTAATAAGGTGGGAAACGTGAGTGTGCTTAGAACAAAAGAACTGTGTTTCCTACACACCCAGACCATATCTAGTTCAACTCTGCTTCTGAAACTCATACAAACCACAGGTCCTCTAACATCCAATGCTTTCCAGTTAAGAGTGAGAAACGTGTGAGCTTCTGGAACGATGTAGCATCTTTTGAGCTGAAAAGTGACTGCGTTTATCTGAAACGAAGTCTTGCTTGAAGGAAGACACAGAGCCTGGCATTTCATTCCGTTTCTGAAGGGAAACACACAGCAAAGTTCTCATCCATGAACCACATTCTGCTTTAGAGCAAGAAACACGCTCTTGCTTTCCACAGTCTCTAATAAGGCGGGAAAAGTGTGCGTGCTCAGAACAAAAGAACTGAGTTATCTACATACACGGACCATATCTAGTTCAACTCTGCTTCTGAAAATGATACAAACCACAGGGCCTCTAACATTCAATGCTTTTCAGTTAAGAGCGAGAAACGTGTGAGCTTCGTGAACGTTATAGCTTCCTTTGCGCTGAAAAGTGTGTGCGTTTACCTGAAACGAAGTCTTGCTTGTAGGAAGACACAGAGACTGGCACTTAACTCCGTTTCTGAAGGGAAACACACAGCCCAGTTCTCATCCATGAAACACACTCTGCTTTAAAGCAAGAAGCACTCTCTTGGTTTCTAGAGTCTTTAATTAGGCGGGAAACATGAGTGTGCTCAGAAGAAAAGAACCGTGTTTCCTACACACATTGACCAATTCTAGTTCAACTCTGATTCTGAAACTGATACAAACCACAGGTCCTCTAACATCCAATGCTTTTCAGTTAAGAGCGAGAAACGTGAGAGCTTCTTGAACGATATAGCTTCGTGTGAGCTGAAAAGTGACTGCGTTTACCTGAAACGAAGTCTTGCATGTAGGAAGACACAGAGCCGGGCATTTAACTCCGTTTCTGAAGGGAAACACACAGCATGGTTCTCATGCATGAAACACACTCTGCTTTAAAGCAAGAAGCACACCCTTGCTTTCTAGAGTCTCTAATAAGGCGGAAAACATCAGTGTGCTCAGAACAAAAAAACCGTGTTTCCTACACACACGGACCATATCCAGTTCAACTGTGCTTCTGAAACTGATACAAACCACAGGGCCTCTAACATTCAATGCTTTTCAGTTAAGAGCGAGAAACGTGAGAGCTTCTTGAATGATATAGCTTCCTGTGAGCTGAAAAGTGAGTGCGTTTACCTGAAACGAAGTCTTGCTTGTAGGAAGACACAGACTCTGGCATTTAACTCCGTTTCTGAAGGGAAACAAACAGCACAGTGCGCATCCATGAAACACACTCTGCTTTAGAGCCAGAAGCACGCTCTTGCTTTCTATAGTCTCTAATAAGGCGGGAAACGTGAGTGTACTAAGAACAAAAGAACCGTGTTTCCTACACACACGGACCATATCTAGTTCAACTCTGCTTCTGAAACTGATACAAACCCCATGTCCTCTAACATCCAATGCTTCTCAGTTAAGAGCAAAATAATGTGTGAGCTTCGTGAATTATGTAGCTTACTTTGAGCTGAAAAGTGAGTGCGTTTACCTGAAAAGATGTCTTGCTTGTAGGAAGACACAGAGCCTGGCATTTAACTCCGTTTCTGAAGGGAAACACACAGCACGGTTCTCATGCATGAAACACACTCTGCTTTAAAGCAAGAAGCACACTCTTGCTTTCTAGAGTCTCTAATAAGGCGGGAAACGTGAGTGGGCTCAGAACAAAAGATGCGTGTTTCCTACACACACGGACCATATCTAGGTCAACTCTGCTTCTGAAACTGATACAAACCACAGGGCCTCTAACATCCAATGCTTTTCAGTTAAGAGCGAGAAACATATGAGCTTCGTGAACGATGTAGCTTCCTTTGTGCTGAAAAGTGAGTGCGTTTACCTGAAAGGAATTCTTGCTTGTAGGAAGACACAGAGCCTGGCATTTAACTCCGTTTCTGAAGGGAAACACACAGCACAGTGGTCATCCATGAAACACACTCTGCTTTAGAGCCAGAAGCACGCTCTTGCTTTCTAGAGTCACTAATATGGCGGGAAACATCAGTGTACTAAGAACAAAAAACCGTGTTTCCTACACACACATACCAAATCCAGTTCAACTGTGCTACTGAACCTGATACAAAAAACAGGTCCTCTAACATCCAATGCTTTTCAGTTAAGAGCGAGAAACTTGTGAGCTTCGTGAACGATGTAGCTTCTTTTGAGATGAAAAGTGAGTGCGTTTACCTGAAACGAAATCTTGCTTGTAGGAAGACACAGAACCTGGCATTTAACTACATTTCTGAAGGGAAACACACAGCACAGTTCTCATCCATGAAACACACTCTGCTTTAAAGCAAGAAGCACACTCTTGCTTTCTAGATTCTCTAATAAGGCGGGAAACGTGAGTGGGCTCAGAACAAAAGATGCGTGTTTCCTACACACACGGACAATATCTAGGTCAACTCTGCTTCTGAAACTGATGCAAACCTCAGGCCCTCTAACATCCAATGCTTTTCAGTTCAGAGCGAGAAACGTGTGAGCTTTGTTAACAATTTAGCTTCTTTTGAGCTCAAAAGTGACTGTGTTTACCTGAAACGAAGTCTTGCTTGTAGGAAGACACAGAACCTGGCATTTCACTACATTTCTGAAGGGAAACACACAGCACAGTTCTCATCCATGAACCACACTCTGCTTTAGAGCAAGAAGCACGCTCTTGCTTTCTAGAGTCTCTAATAAGGTGGGAAACGTGAGTGTGCTCAGAACAAAAGAACTGTGTTTCCTACACACCCAGACCATATCTAGTTCAACTCTGCTTCTGAAACGGATACAAACCACAGATCCTCTAACATCCAATGCTTTTCAGTTAAGAGTGAGAAACGTGTGAGCTTCGTAAATGATGAAGCTTTGTTTGAGCTGAAAAGTGACTGCGTTTATCTGACACGAATTCTTGCTTGTAGGAAGACACAGAGCCTGGCATTTCACTCCGTTTCTGAAGGGAAACACACAGCACTGTTTTCTTCCATGAACCACACTCTGCTTTAGAGCAAGAAGCACGCTCTTGCTCTCTAGAGTCGCTAATAATGCGGGAAACTTGAGTGTGCTCAGAACAAAAAAATTGTGTTTCCTACATACATGAACCATACCTTGTTCAACTCTACTTCTGAAACGGATCCAAACCACTGGTCCTCTAACATCCAATATTTTTCAGTTCAGAGTGAGAAACATGTGAGCTTTGTAAACGATGTAGCTTCTTTTGAGCTGAAAAGTGACTGCGTTTATGTGAAACAAAGTCTTGCTTGTAGGAAGACACAGAGCCTGGGATTTCACTCCGTTTCTGAATGGAAATACAAAGCACAGTTCTCATCCATGAACCACACTCTGCTTTAGAGCAAGAAGCACGCTCTTGCTTAATAGAGACTCTAATAAGTCGGGAAACATGAGTGTGCTCAAAAAAAGAACTGTGTTTCCTACACACATGCACCATATCAAGTTCAACTCTGCTTCTTAAATGGATACATACCACAGGTCCTCTAACATCCAATGCTTTTCAGTTAAGAGTGAGAAACCTGTGAGCTTCGTGAACAATGAATCTTTGTTTGAGCTGAAAAGTGACTGCGTTACCTGAAACGAAGTCTTGCTTGTAAGAAGACACAGAGCCTGTTATTTGACTCCGTTTCTGAAGGGAAACACACAGCACAGTTCTCATCCATGAACCACATTCTGCTTTAGAGCAAGAAGCACGCTCTTGCTTTCTAGAGTCTCTAATAATGCAGGAACCGTGAGTGTGCTCAGAACAAAAGAACTGTTTTTCCTACACACCCGGACCATATCTAGTTCAACTCTGCTTCTGAAACGGATACAAACCACAGGTCCTCTAACATCCAATGCTTTTCAGTTCAGAGCAAGAAACGTGTGAGCTTCGTAAACGATATAGCTTCTTTTGAGCTGAAAAGTGACTGCGTTTATCTGAAGCAAAGTCTTGCTTGTAAGAAGACACAGAGCCTGGTATTTCACACCGTTTCTGAAGGGAAATACAAAGTACAGTTCTCATCAATGAACCACACTCTGCTTTAGAGCAAGAAGCACGCTCTTGCTTTCTAGAGTCTGTAATAATGCGGGAAACGTGAGTGTGCTAAAAAAAAAAGAACTGTTTTTCCTACACACATGCACCACATCTAGTTCAATTCTGCTTCTGAAACGGATACATACCACAGGTCCTCTAACATCCAATGCTTTTCCGTTAAGAGTGAGAAATGTGTGAGCTTCGTGAACGATGTAGCATCTTTTGAGCTAAAAAGTGTCTGTGTTTATCTGAAACGAATTCTTGCTTGTAGATTGACACAGAGCCTGGCATTTCACTCCGTTTCTGAAGGGAAACACACAGCAAAGTTCTCATCCATGAACCACGCTCTGCTTTAGAGCAAGAAACACGCTCTTGCTTTCCATAGTCTCTAATAAGGCGGGAAACGTGAGTGTGCTCAGAAAAAAAGAAGTGTGTTTCCACAAAACTCGGACCATATCTAGTTCAACTCTGCTTCTGAAACTCATACAAACCACAGGTCCTCTAACATCCAATGCTTTCCAGTTAAGAGTGAGAAACGTGTGAGCTTCTGGAACGATGTAGCATCTTTTGAGCTGAAAAGTGACTGCGTTTATCTGAAACGAAGTCTTGCTTGAAGGAAGACACAGAGCCTGGCATTTCATTCCGTTTCTGAAGGGAAACACACAGCAAAGTTCTCATCCATGAACCACATTCTGCTTTAGAGCAAGAAACACGCTCTTGCTTTCCACAGTCTCTAATAAGGCGGGAAAAGTGTGCGTGCTCAGAACAAAAGAACTGAGTTATCTACATACACGGACCATATCTAGTTCAACTCTGCTTCTGAAAATGATACAAACCACAGGGCCTCTAACATTCAATGCTTTTCAGTTAAGAGCGAGAAACGTGTGAGCTTCGTGAACGTTATAGCTTCCTTTGCGATGAAAAGTGTGTGCGTTTACCTGAAACGAAGTCTTGCTTGTAGGAAGACACAGAGACTGGCACTTAACTCCGTTTCTGAAGGGAAACACACAGCCCAGTTCTCATCCATGAAACACACTCTGCTTTAAAGCAAGAAGCACTCTCTTGGTTTCTAGAGTCTTTAATTAGGCGGGAAACATGAGTGTGCTCAGAAGAAAAGAACCGTGTTTCCTACACACATTGACCAATTCTAGTTCAACTCTGATTCTGAAACTGATACAAACCACAGGTCCTCTAACATCCAATGCTTTTCAGTTAAGAGCGAGAAACGTGAGAGCTTCTTGAACGATATAGCTTCGTGTGAGCTGAAAAGTGACTGCGTTTACCTGAAACGAAGTCTTGCTTGTAGGAAGACACAGAGCCTGGCATTTAACTCCGTTTCTGAAGGGAAACACACAGCACAGTGCTCATCCATGAAACACACTCTGCTTTAGAGCCAGAAGCACGCTCTTCCTTTCTATAGTCTCTAATAAGGCGGGAAACATGAGTGTGCTCAGAAGAAAAGAACCGTGTTTCCTACACACACGGACCATATCTAGTTCAACTCTGCTTCTGAAATTGATACAATCCCCATGTCCTCTAACATCCAATGCTTCTCAGTTAAGAGCAAAATAACGTGTGAGCTTCGTGAATTATGTAGCTTACTTTTAGCTGAAAAGTGAGTGCGTTTACCTGAAACGATGTCTTGCTTGTAGGAAGACACAGAGCCTGGCATTTAACTCCGTTTCTGAAGGGAAACACACAGCACGGTTCTCATGCCTGAAACATACTCTGCTTTAAAGCAAGAAGCACACTCTTGCTTTCTAGAGTCTCTAATAAGGCGGGAAACATCAGTGTGCTCAGAACAAAAAAACCGTGTTTCCTACACACACGGACCATATCCAGTTCAACTGTGCTACTGAACCTGATACAAAAAACAGGTCCTCTAACATCCAATGCTTTTCAGTTAAGAGAGAGAAACTTGTGAGCTTCGTGAACGATGTAGCTTCTTTTGAGCTGAAAAGTGAGTGCGTTTACCTGAAACGAAATCTTGTTTGTAGGAAGACACAGAACCTGGCATTTAACTACATTTCTGAAGGGAAACACACAGCACGGTTCTCATCCATGAAACACACTCTGCTTTAAAGCAAGAAGCACACTCTTGCTTTCTAGAGTCTCTAATAAGGCGGGAAACGTGAGTGGGCTCAGAACAAAAGATGCGTGTTTCCTACACACACGGACAATATCTAGGTCAACTCTGCTTCTGAAACTGATGCAAACCTCAGGTCCTCTAACATCCAATGCTTTTCAGTTTAGAGTGAGAAACGTGTGAGCTTCGTGAACGATGAAGCTTTGTTTGAGCTGAAAAGTGACTGCGTTTATCTGAAAGGAATTCTTGCTTGTAGGAAGACACAGAGCCTGGCATTTCACTCCGTATCTGAAGGGAAACACACAGCACTGTTTTCTTCCATGAACCACACTCTGCTTTAGATCAAGAAGCACGCTCTTGCTCTCTAGAGTCGCTAATAATGCGGGAAACGTGAGTGTGCTCAGAACAAAAGAATTGTGTTTCCTACACACATGAACCCTACCTTCTTCAACTCTACTTCTGAAACGGATCCAAACCACAGGTCCTCTAACATCCAATGCTTTTCAGTTAAGAGTGAGAAACGTGTGAGCTTTGTAAACGATGTAGCTTCTTTTGAGCTGAAAAGTGACTGCTTTTATCTGAAACGAAGTCTTGCTTGTAGGAAGACACAGAGCCTGGGATTTCACTCCGTTTCTGAATGGAAATACAAAGCACAGTTCTCATCCATGAACCACACTCTGCTTTAGAGCAAGAAGCACGCTGTTGCTTTCTAGAGACTCTAATAAGTCAGGAAACATGAGTGTGCTCAAAAAAAGAACTGTGTTTCCTACACACATGCACCATATCAAGTTCAACTCTGCTTCTTAAATGGATACATACCACATGTCCTCTAACATCCAATGCTTTTCAGTTAAGAGTGAGAAACCTGTGAGCTTCGTGAACGATGTAGCTTTTTTTGAGCTGAAAAGTGACTGCGTTTATCTGAAACGAAGTCTTGCTTGTAGGAAGACACAGAGCCTGGCATTTCACTCCGTTTTTGAAGGGAAACACATAGCACAGTTCTCATCCATGAACCATACTCTGCTTTAGAGCAAGAAACACGCCCTTGCTTTCCACAGTATCTAATAAGGCAGGAAAAGTGAGTGTGCTCAGAACAAATGAACTGAGCTTCCTACACACACGGACCTTACCTAGTTCAACTCCGCTTCTGAAACGGATATAAACCACAGGTCCTCTAACATCCAGTGTTTTTCAGTTCAGAGCGAGAAACGTGTGAGCTTTGTGAACAATGAATCTTTGTTTGAGCTGAAAAGTGACTGCCTTACCTGAAACGAAGTCTTGCTTGTAGGAAAACACAGAGCCTGTTATTGGACTCCGTTTCTGAAGGGAAACACACAGCACAGTTCTCATCCATGAACCACATTCTGCTTTAGAGCAAGAAGCACGCTCTTGCTTTCTAGAGTCTCTAATAATGCAGGAACCGTGAGTGTGCTCAGAACAAAAGAACTGTGTTTCCTACACACCCGGATCATATCTAGTTCAACTCTGCTTCTGAAACGGATACAAACCACAGGTCCTCTAACATCCAATGCTTTTCAGTTCAGCGCAAGAAACGTGTGAGCTTCGTAAACGATGTAGCTTCTTTTGAGCTGAAAAGTGACTGCGTTTATCTGAAGCGAAGACTTGCTTGTAAGAAGACAGAGAGCCTGGTATTTCACACCGTTTCTGAAGGGAAATACAAAGTACAGTTCTCATCAATGAACCACACTCTGCTTTAGAGCAAGAAGCACGCTCTTGCTTTCTAGAGTCTGTAATAAGGCGGAAACGTGAATGTGCTAAAAAAAAAAAGAACTGTTTTTCCTACACACATGCACCATATCTAGTTCAACTCTGCTTCTGAAACGGATACATACCACAGGTCCTCTAACATCCAATGCTTTTCCGTTAAGAGTGAGAAATGTGTGAGCTTCGTGAACATATGTAGCATCTTTTGAGCTAAAAAGTGTCTGTGTTTATCTGAAACGAATTCTTGCTTGTAGATTGACACAGAGCCTGGCATTTCACTCCGTTTCTGAAGGGAAACACACAGCAAAGTTCTCATCCATGACCCACGCTCTGTTTTAGAGCAAGAAACACGCTGTTGCTTTCCATAGTCTCTAATAAGGCGGGAAACGTGAGTGTGCTCAGAAAAAAAGAAGTGTGTTTCCAAAAAACTCGGACCATATCTAGTTCATCTCTGCTCTGAATCTGATACAAACCTCAGGTCCTCTAACATCCAATGCTTTTCAGTTCAGATCAAGAAACGTGTGAGCTCCGTGAACGATGAAGCTCCTTTTGAGCTGAAAAGTAACTACGTTTACCTGAAACGAAGTCTTGCTTGTAGGAAGACACAGAGCCTGGCATTTCACTCCGTTTCTGAAGGGAAACACACAGCACTGTTTTCATCCATGAACCACACTCTGCTTTAGAGCAAGAAGCACGCTCTTGCTCTCTAGAGTCTCTAATAAGGAAGGAAACGTGAGTGTGCTCAGAACAAAAGAATTGTGTTTCCTACACACATGAACCATATCTTGTTCAACTCTGCTTCTGAAACGGATCCAAACCACAGGTCCTCTAACATCGAATGCTTTTCAGTTAAGAGTGAGAAACGTGTGAGCTTCGTAAAGGATGTAGCTTCCTTTGAACTGAAAAGTGAGTGCGTTTACCTGAAACGAAATCTTGCTTGTAGGAAGACACAGACCCTGGCATTTAACTACGTTTCTGAAGGGAAACACACAGCACGGTTCTCATCCATGAAACACACTCTGCTTTAAAGCAAGAAGCACACTATTGCTTTCCACAGTATCTAATAAGGCAGGAAAAGTGAGTGTGCTCAGAACGAATGAACTGAGCTTCCTACACACACGGACCTTACCTAGTTCAACTCCGCTTCTGAAACGGATATAATCCACAGGTCCTCTAACATCCAGTGATTTTCAGTTCAGAGCGAGAAACATGTGAGCTTCGTGAAAAATGAATATTTTTTTTGAGCTGAAATGTGACTGCGTTTACCTGAAATGAAGACTTGCTTGTAGGAAGACACAGAGCCTGGCATTTCACTCCGTTTCTGAAGGGAAACACACAGCACTGTTTTCATCCATGAACCACACTCTGCTTTAGAGCAAGAAGCACACTCTTGCTCTCTAGAGTCTCTAATAAGGCAGGAAACGTGAGTGTGCTCAGAACAAAAGAATTGTGTTTCCTACACACATGAACCATATCTTGTTCAATTCTGCTTCTGAAACGGATCCAAACCACAGGTCCTCTAACACCGAATGCTTTTCAGTTAAGAGTGAGAAACGTGTGAGCTTCGTAAACGATTTAGCTTCTTTTAAGCTGAAATGTGACTGAATTTATCTGAAACGAAGTCTTGCTTGTAGGAAGACACAGAGCCTGGGATTTCACTCCGTTTCTGAAGGGAAATACAAAGCACAGTTGTCATCCATGAACCACACTCTGCATTACAGCAAGAAGCACGCTCTTGCTTTCTAGAGTCTCTAATAAGGCGGGAAACGTGAGTGTGCTAAAAAAAAAAGAACTTTGTTTCCTACACACATGCACCATATCTAGTTCAACTCTGCTTCTGAAACGGATACAAACCAGAGGTCAGCTAACATCCAATGCTTTTCAGTTCAGAGCGAGAAACGTGTGAGCTTCGTGAACAATGAATCTTTGTTTGAGCTGAAAAGTGACTGCGTTTACCTGAAACGAAGTCTTGCTTGTAGGAAGACACAGAGCCTGTTAATTCACTCCATTTCTGAAGGGAAACACACAGCACAGTTCTCATCCATGAACCACATTCTGCTTTAGAGCAAGAAGCACGCTCTTGCTTTCTAGAGTCTCTAATAATGCAGGAAACGTGAGTGTGCTCAGAACAAAAGAACTGTGTTTCCTACACACCCAGACCATATCTAGTTCAACTCTGCTTCGGAAACTCATACAAACCACAGGTCCTCTAACATCCAATGCTTTTCAGTTAAGAGTGAGAAACCTGTGAGCTTCTGGAACGATGTAGCATCATGTGAGCTGAAAAGTGACTGCGTTTATCTGAAACGAAGTCTTGCTTGTAGGAAGACACAGAGCCTGGCATTTCATTCTGTTTCTGAAGGGAAACACACAGCAAAGTTCTCATCCATGAACCACACTCTGCTTTAGAGCAAGAAACACGCTCTTGCTTTCCACAGTCTCTAATAAGGCGGGAAAAGTGTGCGTGCTCAGAACAAAAGAACTGAGTTATCTACATACACGGACCATATCTAGTTCAACTCCGCTTCTGAAACTGATATAAACCACAGGTCCTCTAACATCCAATGCTTTTCAGTTCAGAGCAAGAAAGGTGTGAGCTCTGTGAACGATGAAGCTCCTTTTGAGCTGAAAAGTGACTACGTTTACCTGAAACGAATTCTTGCTTGTAGGAAGACACAGAGCCTGTTATTTCACTCCGTTTCTGAAGGGAAACACACAGCACTGTTTTCATCCATGAACCACACTCTGCTTTAGAGCAAGAAGCACGCTCTTGCTCTCTAGAGTCTCTAATAAGGCAGGAAACGTGAGTATGCTCAGAACAAAAGAATTGTGTTTCCTACACACATGAACCATATCTTGTTCAACTCTGCTTCTGAAACGGATCCAAACCACAGGTCCTCTAACATCGAATGCTTTTCAGTTAAGAGTGAGAAACCTGTGAGCTTCGTGAACGATGAAGCTTTGTTTGAGCTGAAAAGTGACTGCGTTTATCTGAAACGAATTCTTGCTTGTAGGAAGACACAGAGCCTGGCATTTCACTCCGTTTTTGAAGGGAAACACACAGCACTGTTTTCTTCCATGAACCACACTCTGCTTTAGATCAAGAAGCACGCTCTTGCTTTCTAGAGTCTCTAATAAGGTGGGAAACGTGAGTGTGCTTAGAACAAAAGAACTGTGTTGTCTACACACCCAGACCATATCTAGTTCAACTCTGCTTCTGAAACTGATACAAAGCACAAGTCCTCTAACATCCAATGCTTTTCATTTCAGAGCAAGAAACGTGTGAGCTTCATGAACGATGAATCTTCTTTTAAGCTGAAAAGTGACTATGTTTACCTGAAACGAAGTCTTGCTTGTAGGAAGACACAGAGCATGGCATTTCACTCCGTTTCTGACAGGAAACACACAGCACAGTTCTCATCCATGAACCACACTCTGCTTTAGAGCAAGAAACAAGCTCTTGTTTCTAGAGTCTCTAATAAGTCGGGAAACGTGAGTGTGCTCAGAAAAAAAGAAGTGTGTTTCCACAAAACTCGGACCATATCTAGTTCAACTCTGCTCTGAAACTGATACAAACCTCAGGTCCTCTTACATCCAATGCTTTTCAGTTCAGAGCGAGAAACGTGTGAGCTTCGTGAATGATGAAGCTTTGTTTGAGCGCAAAATTGACTGTGTTTACCTGAAACGAAGTCTTCCTTGCAGGAAGGCACGGAGCCTTGCATTTCACTCCGTCTATAAAGGGAATCACACAGCACAGTTCTCATCCATGAACCACACTCTGCTTTAGAGCAAGAAGCACGCTCTTGCTTTCTAGAGTCTCTAATAAGGCGGGAAACGTGAGTGTGCTAAAAAAAAAGAACTGTGTTTCCTACACACATGCACCATATCTAGTTCAACTCTGCTTCTGAAACGGATACATACCACAGGTCCTCTAACATCCAATGCTTTTCCGTTAAGAGTGAGAAATGTGTGAGCTTCGTGAACGATGTAGCATCTTTTGAGCTAAAAAGTGACTGTGTTTATCTGAAACGAATTCTTGCTTGTAGAAAGACACAGAGCCTGGCATTTCACTCCGTTTCTGAAGGGAAACACACAGGAAAGTTCTCATGAAGGAACCACACTCTGCTTTAGTGCAAGAAACACGCTCTTGCTTTCCATAGTCTCTAATAAGGCGGGAAACGTGAGTGTGCTCAAAAAAAAGAACTGTGTTTCCTACACACATGCACCATATCGAGTTCAACTCTGCTTCTGAAACGGATACAAACCAGAGGTCCTCTAACATCCAATGCTTTTCAGTTCAGAGCGAGAAACGTGTGAGCTTCGTGAATGATGAAGCTTTGTTTGAGCTGAAAATTGACTATGTTTACCTGAAACGAAGTCTTCCTTGCAGGAAGGCATGGAGCCTTGCATTTCACTCCATCTATAAAGGGAATCACACAGCACAGTTCTCATCCATGAACCACACTCTGCTTTAGATCAAGAAGCACGCTCTTGCTCTCTAGAGTTGCTAATAATGCGGGAAACGTGAGTGTGCTCAGAACAAAAGAATTGTGTTTCCTACACACATGAACCATACCTTCTTCAACTCTACTTCTGAAACGGATCCAAACCACAGGTCCTCTAACATCCAATGCTTTTCAGTTAAGAGTGAGAAACCTGTGAGCTTCGTGAACGATGTAGCTTTTTTTGAGCTGAAAAGTGACTGCGTTTATGTGAAACGAAGTCTTGCTAGTAGGAAGACACAGAGCCTGGCATTTCACTCCGTTTTTGAAGGGATACACATAGCACAGTTCTCATCCATGAACTACACTCTGCTTTAGAGCAAGAAACACGCTCTTGCTTTCCACAGTCTCTAATAAGGCGGGAAAAGTGAGCGTGCTCAGAAAAAAAGAACTGAGTTATCTACACACACGGACTATATCTAGTTCAACTCCCCTTCTGAACTGACATAAACCACAGTTCCTCTAACATCCAATGCTTTTCAGTTCAGAGCAAGAAACATGTGAGCTTCGTGAACGATGAAGCTTCTTTTGAGCTGAAAAGTGACTACGTTTACCTGAAACGAAGTCTTGCTTGTAGGAAGACACAGAGCCTGTTATTTCACTCTGTTTCTGAAGGGAAACACACAGCACAGTTCTCATCCGTGAACCACACTCTGCTTTAGAGCAAGAAACACGCTCTTGCTTTCCACAGTCTCTAATAAGGCGGGAAAAGTGATAGTGCTCAGAAAAAAAGAAGTGTGTTTCCACAAAACTCGGACCATATCTAGTTCAACTCTGCTCTGAATCTGATACAAACCTCAGGTCCTCTAACATCCAATGCTTTTCAGTTCAGAGCGAGAAACGTGTGAGCTTCCTTAACTATGTAGCTTCGTTTGAGCTGAAAAGTGACTGTGTTTACCTGAAACGAAGTCTTGCTTGTAGGAAGACACAGAACCTGGCATTTCACTCCGTTTCTGAAGGGAAACACACAGCACAGTTCTCATCCATGAACCACACTCTGCTTTAGAACAAGAAGCACGCTCTTGCTTTCCACAGTCTCTAATAATACGGGAAAAGTGAGCGTGCTCACAACAAAAGAACTGAGTTATCTAGACACACGGACCATATCTAGTTCAACTCCGCTTCTGAAACTGATATAAACCACAGGTCCTCTAACATACAATGCTTTTCAGTTCAGAGCAAGAAACGTGTGAGCTCCGTGAACGATGAAGCTAATTTTGAGCTGAAAAGTGACTACGTTTCCCTGAAACGAAGTCTTGCTTGTAGGAAGACACAGAGCCTGGCATTTCACTCCGTTTCTGAAGGGAAACACACAGCACTGTTTTCATCCATGAACCACACTCTGCTTTAGAGCAAGTAGCACGCTCTTGCTCTCTAGAGTCTCTAATAAGGCAGTAAACGTGAGTGTGCTCAGAACAAAAGAATTGTGTTTCCTACACACATGAACCATATCTTGTTCAACTCTGCTTCTGAAACGGATCCAAACCACAGGTCCTCTAACATCCAATGCTTTTCAGTTAAGAGTGAGAAACCTGTGAGCTTCGTGAACGATGTAGCTTTTTTTGAGCTGAAAAGTGACTGCGTTTATGTGAAACGAAGTCTTGCTAGTAGGAAGACACAGAGCCTGGCATTTCACTCCGTTTTTGAAGGGATACACATAGCACAGTTCTCATCCATGAACTACACTCTGCTTTAGAGCAAGAAACACGCTCTTGCTTTCCACAGTCTCTAATAAGGCGGGAAAAGTGAGCGTGCTCAGAAAAAAAGAACTGAGTTATCTACACACACGGACTATATCTAGTTCAACTCCCCTTCTGAACTGATATAAACCACAGGTCCTCTAACATCCAATGCTTTTCAGTTCAGAGCAAGAAACATGTGAGCTTCGTGAACGATGAAGCTTCTTTTGAGCTGAAAAGTGACTACGTTTACCTGAAACGAAGTCTTGCTTGTAGGAAGACACAGAGCCTGTTATTTCACTCCGTTTCTGAAGGGAAACACACAGCACAGTTCTCATCCGTGAACCACACTCTGCTTTAGAGCAAGAAACACGCTCTTGCTTTCCACAGTCTCTAATAAGGCGGGAAAAGTGATAGTGCTCAGAAAAAAAGAAGTGTGTTTCCACAAAACTCGGACCATATCTAGTTCAACTCTGCTCTGAATCTGATACAAACCTCAGGTCCTCTAACATCCAATGCTTTTCAGTTCAGAGCGAGAAACGTGTGAGCTTCCTTAACTATGTAGCTTCGTTTGAGCTGAAAAGTGACTGTGTTTACCTGAAACGAAGTCTTGCTTGTAGGAAGACACAGAACCTGGCAATTCACTCCGTTTCTGAAGGGAAACACACAGCACAGTTCTCATCCATGAACCACACTCTGCTTTAGAACAAGAAGCACGCTCTTGCTTTCCACAGTCTCTAATAATACGGGAAAAGTGAGCGTGCTCACAACAAAAGAACTGAGTTATCTAGACACACGGACCATATCTAGTTCAACTCCGCTTCTGAAACTGATATAAACCACAGGTCCTCTAACATACAATGCTTTTCAGTTCAGAGCAAGAAACGTGTGAGCTCCGTGAACGATGAAGCTAATTTTGAGCTGAAAAGTGACTACATTTCCCTGAAACGAAGTCTTGCTTGTAGGAAGACACAGAGCCTGGCATTTCACTCCGTTTCTGAAGGGAAACACACAGCACTGTTTTCATCCATGAACCACACTCTGCTTTAGAGCAAGTAGCACGCTCTTGCTCTCTAGAGTCTCTAATAAGGCAGTAAACGTGAGTGTGCTCAGAACAAAAGAATTGTGTTTCCTACACACATGAACCATATCTTGTTCAACTCTGCTTCTGAAACGGATCCAAACCACAGGTCCTCTAACATCGAATGCTTTTCAGTTAAGAGTGAGAAATGTGTGAGCTTCGTAAACGTTGTAGCTTCCTTTGAGCTGAAAAGTGAGTGCGTTTACCTGAAACGAAATATTGCTTGTAGGAAGACACAGACCCTGGCATTTAACTATGTTTCTGAAGGGAAACAAACAGCACGGTTCTCATCCATGAAACACACTCTGCTTTAAAGCAAGAAGCACACTATTGCCTTCTAGAGTCTCTAATAAGGCGGGAAACGTGAGTGGGCTCAGACAAAAGTTGCGTGTTTCCTACACACACGGACCATATCTAGGTCAACTCTGCTTCTTAAACTGATGCAAACCTCAGGTCCTCTAACTTCCAATGCTTTTCAGTTCAGAGCGAGAAACGTGTGAGCTTTGTTAACAATGAAGCTTCGTTTGAGCTGAAAAGTGACGGTGTTTACTTGAAACGAAGTCTTGCTTGCAGGAAGACACAGAGCCTGGCATTTCACTCCGTTTCTGAAGGGAAACAAACAGCACTGTTTTCTTCCATGAACCACACTCTGCTTTAGAGCAAGAAGCACGCTCTTGCTCTCTAGAGTCGCTAATGATGCGGGAAACGTGAGTGTGCTCAGAACAAAAGAATTGTGTTTCCTACACACATGAACCATACCTTCTTCAACTCTACTTCTGAAACGGATCCAAACCCCAGGTCCTCTAACATCCAATGCTTTTCAGTTAAGAGTGAGAAACGTGTGAGCTTTGTAAACGCTGTAGCTTCTTTTGAGCTGAAAAGTGACTGCGTTTATCTGAAACGAAGTCTTGCTTGTAGGAAGACACAGAGCCTGGGATTTCACTCCGTTTCTGAATGGAAATACAAAGCACAGTTCTCATCCATGAACCACACTCTGCTTTAGAGCAAGAAGCACGCTCTTGCTTTCTAGAGTCTCTAATAAGGTGGGAAACGTGAGTGTGCTCAAAAAAAAGATCTGTGTTTCCTACACACATGCACCATATCTAGTTCAACTCTGCTTCTGAAACGGATACAAACCAGAGGTCAGCTAACATCCAATGCTTTTCAGTTCAGAGCGAGAAACATGTGAGCTTCGTGAACAATGAATATTTTTTTGAGCTGAAAAGTGACTGCGTTTACATGAAACGAAGTCTTGCTTGTAGGAAGATACAGAGCCTGTTATTTCACTCCGTTTCTGAAGGGAAACACACAGCACAGTTCTCATCCGTGAACCACACTCTGCTTTAGAGCAAGAAGCACGCTCTTGCTTTCCACAGTCTCTAATAAGGCGGGAAAAGTGAGTGTGCTCAAAAAAAAGATCTGTGTTTCCTACACACATGCACCATATCTAGTTCAAGTCTGCTTCTTAAATGGATACAAACCACAGGTCCTCTAACATCCAGTGTTTTTCAGTTCAGAGCGAGAAACGTGTGAGCTTCATGAACGATGTAGCTTTTTTTAAGCTGAAAAGTGACTGCGTTTATCTGAAACGAAGTCTTGCTAGTAGGAAGACACAGAGCCTGGCATTTCACTCCGTTTTTGAAGGAATACACATAGCACAGTTCTCATCCATGAACCACACTCTGCTTTAGAGCAAGAAACACGCTCTTGCTTTACACAGTATCTAATAATGCAGGAAACGTGAGTGTGCTCAGAACAAAAGAACTGTGTTTCCTACACACCCAGACCATATCTAGTTCAACTCTGCTTCGGAAACTCATACAAACCACAGGTCCTCTAACATCCAATGCTTTTCAGTTAAGAGTGAGAAACCTGTGAGCTTCTGGAACGATGTAGCATCATGTGAGCTGAAAAGTGACTGCGTTTATCTGAAACGAAGTCTTGCTTGTAGGAAGACACAGAGCCTGGCATTTCATTCTGTTTCTGAAGGGAAACACACAGCAAAGTTCTCATCCATGAACCACACTCTGCTTTAGAGCAAGAAACACGCTCTTGCTTTCCACAGTCTCTAATAAGGCGGGAAAAGTGTGCGTGCTCAGAACAAAAGAACTGAGTTATCTACATACACGGACCATATCTAGTTCAACTCCGCTTCTGAAACTGATATAAACCACAGGTCCTCTAACATCCAATGCTTTTCAGTTTAGAGCAAGAAAGGTGTGAGCTCTGTGAACGATGAAGCTCCTTTTGAGCTGAAAAGTGACTACGTTTACCTGAAACGAATTCTTGCTTGTAGGAAGACACAGAGCCTGTTATTTCACTCCGTTTCTGAAGGGAAACACACAGCACTGTTTTCATCCATGAACCACACTCTGCTTTAGAGCAAGAAGCACGCTCTTGCTCTCTAGAGTCTCTAATAAGGCAGGAAATGTGAGTGTGCTCAGAACAAAAGAATTGTGTTTCCTACACACATGAACCATATCTTGTTCAACTCTGCTTCTGAAACGGATCCAAACCACAGGTCCTCTAACATCGAATGCTTTTCAGTTAAGAGTGAGAAACCTGTGAGCTTCGTGAACGATGAAGCTTTGTTTGAGCTGAAAAGTGACTGCGTTTATCTGAAACGAATTCTTGCTTGTAGGAAGACACAGAGCCTGGCATTTCACTCTGTTTTTGAAGCGAAACACACAGCACTGTTTTCTTCCATGAACCACACTCTGCTTTAGATCAAGAAGCACGCTCTTGCTTTCTAGAGTCTCTAATAAGGTGGGAAACGTGAGTGTGCTCAGAAAAAAAGAAGTGTGTTTCCACAAAACTCGGACCATATCTAGTTCAACTCTGCTCTGAAACTGATACAAACCTCAGGTCCTCTTACATCCAATGCTTTTCAGTTCAGAGCGAGAAACGTGTGAGCTTCGTGAATGATGAAGCTTTGTTTGAGCGGAAAATTGACTGTGTTTACCTGAAACGAAGTCTTCCTTGCAGGAAGGCACGGAGCCTTGCATTTCACTCCGTCTATAAAGGGAATCACACAGCACAGTTCTCATCCATGAACCACACTCTGCTTTAGAGCAAGAAGCACGCTCTTGCTTTCTAGAGTCTCTAATAAGGCGGGAAACGTGAGTGTGCTAAAAAAAAAAGAACTGTGTTTCCTACACACATGCACCATATCTAGTTCAACTCTGCTTCAGAAACGGATACATACCACAGGTCCTCTAACATCCAATGCTTTTCCGTTAAGAGTGAGAAATGTGTGAGCTTCGTGAACGATGTAGCATCTTTTGAGCTAAAAAGTGACTGTGTTTATCTGAAACGAATTCTTGCTTGTAGAAAGACACAGAGCCTGGCATTTCACTCCGTTTCTGAAGGGAAACACACAGGAAAGTTCTCATGAAGGAACCACACTCTGCTTTAGTGCAAGAAACACGCTCTTGCTTTCCATAGTCTCTAATAAGGCGGGAAACGTGAGTGTGCTCAAAAAAAAGAACTGTGTTTCCTACACACATGCACCATATCGAGTTCAACTCTGCTTCTGAAACGGATACAAACCAGAGGTCCTCTAACATCCAATGCTTTTCAGTTCAGAGCGAGAAACGTGTGAGCTTCGTGAATGATGAAGCTTTGTTTGAGCTGAAAATTGACTATGTTTACCTGAAACGAAGTCTTCCTTGCAGGAAGGCATGGAGCCTTGCATTTCACTCCATCTATAAAGGGAATCACACAGCACAGTTCTCATCCATGAACCACACTCTGCTTTAGATCAAGAAGCACGCTCTTGCTCTCTAGAGTTGCTAATAATGCGGGAAACGTGAGTGTGCTCAGAACAAAAGAATTGTGTTTCCTACACACATGAACCATACCTTCTTCAACTCTACTTCTGAAACGGATCCAAACCACAGGTCCTCTAACATCCAATGCTTTTCAGTTAAGAGTGAGAAACCTGTGAGCTTCGTGAACGATGTAGCTTTTTTTGAGCTGAAAAGTGACTGCGTTTATGTGAAACGAAGTCTTGCTAGTAGGAAGACACAGAGCCTGGCATTTCACTCCGTTTTTGAAGGGATACACATAGCACAGTTCTCATCCATGAACTACACTCTGCTTTAGAGCAAGAAACACGCTCTTGCTTTCCACAGTCTCTAATAAGGCGGGAAAAGTGAGCGTGCTCAGAAAAAAAGAACTGAGTTATCTACACACACGGACTATATCTAGTTCAACTCCCCTTCTGAACTGATATAAACCACAGGTCCTCTAACATCCAATGCTTTTCAGTTCAGAGCAAGAAACATGTGAGCTTCGTGAACGATGAAGCTTCTTTTGAGCTGAAAAGTGACTACGTTTACCTGAAACGAAGTCTTGCTTGTAGGAAGACACAGAGCCTGTTATTTCACTCCGTTTCTGAAGGGAAACACACAGCACAGTTCTCATCCGTGAACCACACTCTGCTTTAGAGCAAGAAACACGCTCTTGCTTTCCACAGTCTCTAATAAGGCGGGAAAAGTGATAGTGCTCAGAAAAAAAGAAGTGTGTTTCCACAAAACTCGCACCATATCTAGTTCAACTCTGCTCTGAATCTGATACAAACCTCAGGTCCTCTAACATCCAATGCTTTTCAGTTCAGAGCGAGAAACGTGTGAGCTTCCTTAACTATGTAGCTTCGTTTGAGCTGAAAAGTGACTGTGTTTACCTGAAACGAAGTCTTGCTTGTAGGAAGACACAGAACCTGTCATTTCACTCCGTTTCTGAAGGGAAACACACAGCACAGTTCTCATCCATGAACCACACTCTGCTTTAGAACAAGAAGCACGCTCTTGCTTTCCACAGTCTCTAATAATACGGGAAAAGTGAGCGTGCTCACAACAAAAGAACTGAGTTATCTAGACACACGTACCATATCTAGTTCAACTCCGCTTCTGAAACTGATATAAACCACAGGTCCTCTAACATACAATGCTTTTCAGTTCAGAGCAAGAAACGTGTGAGCTCCGTGAACGATGAAGCTAATTTTGAGCTGAAAAGTGACTACGTTTCCCTGAAACGAAGTCTTGCTTGTAGGAAGACACAGAGCCTGGCATTTCACTCCGTTTCTGAAGGGAAACACACAGCACTGTTTTCATCCATGAACCACACTCTGCTTTAGAGCAAGTAGCACGCTCTTGCTCTCTAGAGTCTCTAATAAGGCAGTAAACGTGAGTGTGCTCAGAACAAAAGAATTGTGTTTCCTACACACATGAACCATATCTTGTTCAACTCTGCTTCTGAAACGGATCCAAACCACAGGTCCTCTAACATCGAATGCTTTTCAGTTAAGAGTGAGAAATGTGTGAGCTTCGTAAACGTTGTAGCTTCCTTTGAGCTGAAAAGTGAGTGCGTTTACCTGAAACGAAATATTGCTTGTAGGAAGACACAGACCCTGGCATTTAACTATGTTTCTGAAGGGAAACAAACAGCACGGTTCTCATCCATGAAACACACTCTGCTTTAAAGCAAGAAGCACACTATTGCCTTCTAGAGTCTCTAATAAGGCGGGAAACGTGAGTGGGCTCAGACAAAAGTTGCGTGTTTCCTACACACACGGACCATATCTAGGTCAACTCTGCTTCTTAAACTGATGCAAACCTCAGGTCCTCTAACTTCCAATGCTTTTCAGTTCAGAGCGAGAAACGTGTGAGCTTTGTTAACAATGAAGCTTCGTTTGAGCTGAAAAGTGACGGTGTTTACTTGAAACGAAGTCTTGCTTGTAGGAAGACACAGAGCCTGGCATTTCACTCCGTTTCTGAAGGGAAACAAACAGCACTGTTTTCTTCCATGAACCACACTCTGCTTTAGAGCAAGAAGCACGCTCTTGCTCTCTAGAGTCGCTAATGATGCGGGAAACGTGAGTGTGCTCAGAACAAAAGAATTGTGTTTCCTACACACATGAACCATACCTTCTTCAACTCTACTTCTGAAACGGATCCAAACCCCAGGTCCTCTAACATCCAATGCTTTTCAGTTAAGAGTGAGAAACGTGTGAGCTTTGTAAACGCTGTAGCTTCTTTTGAGCTGAAAAGTGACTGCGTTTATCTGAAACGAAGTCTTGCTTGTAGGAAGACACAGAGCCTGGGATTTCACTCCGTTTCTGAATGGAAATACAAAGCACAGTTCTCATCCATGAACCACACTCTGCTTTAGAGCAAGAAGCACGCTCTTGCTTTCTAGAGTCTCTAATAAGGTGGGAAACGTGAGTGTGCTCAAAAAAAAGATCTGTGTTTCCTACACACATGCACCATATCTAGTTCAACTCTGCTTCTGAAACGGATACAAACCAGAGGTCAGCTAACATCCAATGCTTTTCAGTTCAGAGCGAGAAACATGTGAGCTTCGTGAACAATGAATATTTTTTTGAGCTGAAAAGTGACTGCGTTTACATGAAACGAAGTCTTGCTTGTAGGAAGACACAGAGCCTGTTATTTCACTCCGTTTCTGAAGGGAAACACACAGGAAAGTTCTCATGAAGGAACCACACTCTGCTTTAGTGCAAGAAACACGCTCTTGCTTTCCATAGTCTCTAATAAGGCGGGAAACGTGAGTGTGCTCAAAAAAAAGAACTGTGTTTCCTACACACATGAACCATACCTTCTTCAACTCTACTTCTGAAACGGATCCAAACCACAGGTCCTCTAACATCCAATGCTTTTCAGTTCAGAGCGAGAAACGTGTGAGCTTCGTGAATGATGAAGCTTCTTTTGAGCTGAAAAGTGACTACGTTTACCTGAAACGAAGTCTTGCTTGTAGGAAGACACAGAGCCTGTTATTTCACTCCGTTTCTGAAGGGAAACACACAGCACAGTTCTCATCCATGAACCACACTCTGCTTTAGAGCAAGAAACACGCTCTTGCTTTCCACAGTCTCTAATAAGGCGGGAAAAGTGATAGTGCTCAGAAAAAAAGAAGTGTGTTTCCACAAAACTCGCACCATATCTAGTTCAACTCTGCTCTGAATCTGATACAAACCTCAGGTCCTCTAACATCCAATGCTTTTCAGTTCAGAGCGAGAAACGTGTGAGCTTCCTTAACTATGTAGCTTCGTTTGAGCTGAAAAGTGACTGTGTTTACCTGAAACGAAGTCTTGCTTGTAGGAAGACACAGAACCTGTCATTTCACTCCGTTTCTGAAGGGAAACACACAGCACAGTTCTCATCCATGAACCACACTCTGCTTTAGAACAAGAAGCACGCTCTTGCTTTCCACAGTCTCTAATAATACGGGAAAAGTGAGCGTGCTCACAACAAAAGAACTGAGTTATCTAGACACACGGACCATATCTAGTTCAACTCCGCTTCTGAAACTGATATAAACCACAGGTCCTCTAACATACAATGCTTTTCAGTTCAGAGCAAGAAACGTGTGAGCTCCGTGAACGATGAAGCTAATTTTGAGCTGAAAAGTGACTACGTTTCCCTGAAACGAAGTCTTGCTTGTAGGAAGACACAGAGCCTGGCATTTCACTCCGTTTCTGAAGGGAAACACACAGCACTGTTTTCATCCATGAACCACACTCTGCTTTAGAGCAAGTAGCACGCTCTTGCTCTCTAGAGTCTCTAATAAGGCAGTAAACGTGAGTGTGCTCAGAACAAAAGAATTGTGTTTCCTACACACATGAACCATATCTTGTTCAACTCTGCTTCTGAAACGGATCCAAACCACAGGTCCTCTAACATCGAATGCTTTTCAGTTAAGAGTGAGAAATGTGTGAGCTTCGTAAACGTTGTAGCTTCCTTTGAGCTGAAAAGTGAGTGCGTTTACCTGAAACGAAATATTGCTTGTAGGAAGACACAGACCCTGGCATTTAACTATGTTTCTGAAGGGAAACAAACAGCACGGTTCTCATCCATGAAACACACTCTGCTTTAAAGCAAGAAGCACACTATTGCCTTCTAGAGTCTCTAATAAGGCGGGAAACGTGAGTGGGCTCAGACAAAAGTTGCGTGTTTCCTACACACACGGACCATATCTAGGTCAACTCTGCTTCTTAAACTGATGCAAACCTCAGGTCCTCTAACTTCCAATGCTTTTCAGTTCAGAGCGAGAAACGTGTGAGCTTTGTTAACAATGAAGCTTCGTTTGAGCTGAAAAGTGACGGTGTTTACTTGAAACGAAGTCTTGCTTGTAGGAAGACACAGAGCCTGGCATTTCACTCCGTTTCTGAAGGGAAACAAACAGCACTGTTTTCTTCCATGAACCACACTCTGCTTTAGAGCAAGAAGCACGCTCTTGCTCTCTAGAGTCGCTAATGATGCGGGAAACGTGAGTGTGCTCAGAACAAAAGAATTGTGTTTCCTACACACATGAACCATACCTTCTTCAACTCTACTTCTGAAACGGATCCAAACCCCAGGTCCTCTAACATCCAATGCTTTTCAGTTAAGAGTGAGAAACGTGTGAGCTTTGTAAACGCTGTAGCTTCTTTTGAGCTGAAAAGTGACTGCGTTTATCTGAAACGAAGTCTTGCTTGTAGGAAGACACAGAGCCTGGGATTTCACTCCGTTTCTGAATGGAAATACAAAGCACAGTTCTCATCCATGAACCACACTCTGCTTTAGAGCAAGAAGCACGCTCTTGCTTTCTAGAGTCTCTAATAAGGTGGGAAACGTGAGTGTGCTCAAAAAAAAGATCTGTGTTTCCTACACACATGCACCATATCTAGTTCAACTCTGCTTCTGAAACGGATACAAACCAGAGGTCAGCTAACATCCAATGCTTTTCAGTTCAGAGCGAGAAACATGTGAGCTTCGTGAACAATGAATATTTTTTTGAGCTGAAAAGTGACTGCGTTTACATGAAACGAAGTCTTGCTTGTAGGAAGACACAGAGCCTGTTATTTCACTCCGTTTCTGAAGGGAAACACACAGGAAAGTTCTCATGAAGGAACCACACTCTGCTTTAGTGCAAGAAACACGCTCTTGCTTTCCATAGTCTCTAATAAGGCGGGAAACGTGAGTGTGCTCAAAAAAAAGAACTGTGTTTCCTACACACATGCACCATATCGAGTTCAACTCTGCTTCTGAAACGGATACAAACCAGAGGTCCTCTAACATCCAATGCTTTTCAGTTCAGAGCGAGAAACGTGTGAGCTTCGTGAATGATGAAGCTTTGTTTGAGCTGAAAATTGACTATGTTTACCTGAAACGAAGTCTTCCTTGCAGGAAGGCATGGAGCCTTGCATTTCACTCCATCTATAAAGGGAATCACACAGCACAGTTCTCATCCATGAACCACACTCTGCTTTAGATCAAGAAGCACGCTCTTGCTCTCTAGAGTTGCTAATAATGCGGGAAACGTGAGTGTGCTCAGAACAAAAGAATTGTGTTTCCTACACACATGAACCATACCTTCTTCAACTCTACTTCTGAAACGGATCCAAACCACAGGTCCTCTAACATCCAATGCTTTTCAGTTAAGAGTGAGAAACCTGTGAGCTTCGTGAACGATGTAGCTTTTTTTGAGCTGAAAAGTGACTGCGTTTATGTGAAACGAAGTCTTGCTAGTAGGAAGACACAGAGCCTGGCATTTCACTCCGTTTTTGAAGGGATACACATAGCACAGTTCTCATCCATGAACCACACTCTGCATTAGAGCAAGAAACACGCTCTTGCTTTCCACAGTCTCTAATAAGGCGGGAAAAGTGAGCGTGCTCAGAAAAAAAGAACTGAGTTATCTACACACACGGACTATATCTAGTTCAACTCCCCTTCTGAACTGATATAAACCACAGGTCCTCTAACATCCAATGCTTTTCAGTTCAGAGCAAGAAACATGTGAGCTTCGTGAACGATGAAGCTTCTTTTGAGCTGAAAAGTGACTACGTTTACCTGAAACGAAGTCTTGCTTGTAGGAAGACACAGAGCCTGTTATTTCACTCCGTTTCTGAAGGGAAACACACAGCACAGTTCTCATCCGTGAACCACACTCTGCTTTAGAGCAAGAAACACGCTCTTGCTTTCCACAGTCTCTAATAAGGCGGGAAAAGTGATAGTGCTCAGAAAAAAAGAAGTGTGTTTCCACAAAACTCGCACCATATCTAGTTCAACTCTGCTCTGAATCTGATACAAACCTCAGGTCCTCTAACATCCAATGCTTTTCAGTTCAGAGCGAGAAACGTGTGAGCTTCCTTAACTATGTAGCTTCGTTTGAGCTGAAAAGTGACTGTGTTTACCTGAAACGAAGTCTTGCTTGTAGGAAGACACAGAACCTGTCATTTCACTCTGTTTCTGAAGGGAAACACACAGCACAGTTCTCATCCATGAACCACACTCTGCTTTAGAACAAGAAGCACGCTCTTGCTTTCCACAGTCTCTAATAATACGGGAAAAGTGAGCGTGCTCACAACAAAAGAACTGAGTTATCTAGACACACGGACCATATCTAGTTCAACTCCGCTTCTGAAACTGATATAAACCACAGGTCCTCTAACATACAATGCTTTTCAGTTCAGAGCAAGAAACGTGTGAGCTCCGTGAACGATGAAGCTAATTTTGAGCTGAAAAGTGACTACGTTTCCCTGAAACGAAGTCTTGCTTGTAGGAAGACACAGAGCCTGGCATTTCACTCCGTTTCTGAAGGGAAACACACAGCACTGTTTTCATCCATGAACCACACTCTGCTTTAGAGCAAGTAGCACGCTCTTGCTCTCTAGAGTCTCTAATAAGGCAGTAAACGTGAGTGTGCTCAGAACAAAAGAATTGTGTTTCCTACACACATGAACCATATCTTGTTCAACTCTGCTTCTGAAACGGATCCAAACCACAGGTCCTCTAACATCCAATGCTTTTCAGTTAAGAGTGAGAAACCTGTGAGCTTCGTGAACGATGTAGCTTTTTTTGAGCTGAAAAGTGACTGCGTTTATGTGAAACGAAGTCTTGCTAGTAGGAAGACACAGAGCCTGGCATTTCACTCCGTTTTTGAAGGGATACACATAGCACAGTTCTCATCCATGAACTACACTCTGCTTTAGAGCAAGAAACACGCTCTTGCTTTCCACAGTCTCTAATAAGGCGGGAAAAGTGAGCGTGCTCAGAAAAAAAGAACTGAGTTATCTACACACACGGACTATATCTAGTTCAACTCCCCTTCTGAACTGATATAAACCACAGGTCCTCTAACATCCAATGCTTTTCAGTTCAGAGCAAGAAACATGTGAGCTTCGTGAACGATGAAGCTTCTTTTGAGCTGAAAAGTGACTACGTTTACCTGAAACGAAGTCTTGCTTGTAGGAAGACACAGAGCCTGTTATTTCACTCCGTTTCTGAAGGGAAACACACAGCACAGTTCTCATCCGTGAACCACACTCTGCTTTAGAGCAAGAAACACGCTCTTGCTTTCCACAGTCTCTAATAAGGCGGGAAAAGTGATAGTGCTCAGAAAAAAAGAAGTGTGTTTCCACAAAACTCGGACCATATCTAGTTCAACTCTGCTCTGAATCTGATACAAACCTCAGGTCCTCTAACATCCAATGCTTTTCAGTTCAGAGCGAGAAACGTGTGAGCTTCCTTAACTATGTAGCTTCGTTTGAGCTGAAAAGTGACTGTGTTTACCTGAAACGAAGTCTTGCTTGTAGGAAGACACAGAACCTGGCAATTCACTCCGTTTCTGAAGGGAAACACACAGCACAGTTCTCATCCATGAACCACACTCTGCTTTAGAACAAGAAGCACGCTCTTGCTTTCCACAGTCTCTAATAATACGGGAAAAGTGAGCGTGCTCACAACAAAAGAACTGAGTTATCTAGACACACGGACCATATCTAGTTCAACTCCGCTTCTGAAACTGATATAAACCACAGGTCCTCTAACATACAATGCTTTTCAGTTCAGAGCAAGAAACGTGTGAGCTCCGTGAACGATGAAGCTAATTTTGAGCTGAAAAGTGACTACATTTCCCTGAAACGAAGTCTTGCTTGTAGGAAGACACAGAGCCTGGCATTTCACTCCGTTTCTGAAGGGAAACACACAGCACTGTTTTCATCCATGAACCACACTCTGCTTTAGAGCAAGTAGCACGCTCTTGCTCTCTAGAGTCTCTAATAAGGCAGTAAACGTGAGTGTGCTCAGAACAAAAGAATTGTGTTTCCTACACACATGAACCATATCTTGTTCAACTCTGCTTCTGAAACGGATCCAAACCACAGGTCCTCTAACATCGAATGCTTTTCAGTTAAGAGTGAGAAATGTGTGAGCTTCGTAAACGTTGTAGCTTCCTTTGAGCTGAAAAGTGAGTGCGTTTACCTGAAACGAAATATTGCTTGTAGGAAGACACAGACCCTGGCATTTAACTATGTTTCTGAAGGGAAACAAACAGCACGGTTCTCATCCATGAAACACACTCTGCTTTAAAGCAAGAAGCACACTATTGCCTTCTAGAGTCTCTAATAAGGCGGGAAACGTGAGTGGGCTCAGACAAAAGTTGCGTGTTTCCTACACACACGGACCATATCTAGGTCAACTCTGCTTCTTAAACTGATGCAAACCTCAGGTCCTCTAACTTCCAATGCTTTTCAGTTCAGAGCGAGAAACGTGTGAGCTTTGTTAACAATGAAGCTTCGTTTGAGCTGAAAAGTGACGGTGTTTACTTGAAACGAAGTCTTGCTTGCAGGAAGACACAGAGCCTGGCATTTCACTCCGTTTCTGAAGGGAAACAAACAGCACTGTTTTCTTCCATGAACCACACTCTGCTTTAGAGCAAGAAGCACGCTCTTGCTCTCTAGAGTCGCTAATGATGCGGGAAACGTGAGTGTGCTCAGAACAAAAGAATTGTGTTTCCTACACACATGAACCATACCTTCTTCAACTCTACTTCTGAAACGGATCCAAACCCCAGGTCCTCTAACATCCAATGCTTTTCAGTTAAGAGTGAGAAACGTGTGAGCTTTGTAAACGCTGTAGCTTCTTTTGAGCTGAAAAGTGACTGCGTTTATCTGAAACGAAGTCTTGCTTGTAGGAAGACACAGAGCCTGGGATTTCACTCCGTTTCTGAATGGAAATACAAAGCACAGTTCTCATCCATGAACCACACTCTGCTTTAGAGCAAGAAGCACGCTCTTGCTTTCTAGAGTCTCTAATAAGGTGGGAAACGTGAGTGTGCTCAAAAAAAAGATCTGTGTTTCCTACACACATGCACCATATCTAGTTCAACTCTGCTTCTGAAACGGATACAAACCAGAGGTCAGCTAACATCCAATGCTTTTCAGTTCAGAGCGAGAAACATGTGAGCTTCGTGAACAATGAATATTTTTTTGAGCTGAAAAGTGACTGCGTTTACATGAAACGAAGTCTTGCTTGTAGGAAGATACAGAGCCTGTTATTTCACTCCGTTTCTGAAGGGAAACACACAGCACAGTTCTCATCCGTGAACCACACTCTGCTTTAGAGCAAGAAGCACGCTCTTGCTTTCCACAGTCTCTAATAAGGCGGGAAAAGTGAGTGTGCTCAAAAAAAAGATCTGTGTTTCCTACACACATGCACCATATCTAGTTCAAGTCTGCTTCTTAAATGGATACAAACCACAGGTCCTCTAACATCCAGTGTTTTTCAGTTCAGAGCGAGAAACGTGTGAGCTTCATGAACGATGTAGCTTTTTTTAAGCTGAAAAGTGACTGCGTTTATCTGAAACGAAGTCTTGCTAGTAGGAAGACACAGAGCCTGGCATTTCACTCCGTTTTTGAAGGAATACACATAGCACAGTTCTCATCCATGAACCACACTCTGCTTTAGAGCAAGAAACACGCTCTTGCTTTACACAGTATCTAATAATGCAGGAAACGTGAGTGTGCTCAGAACAAAAGAACTGTGTTTCCTACACACCCAGACCATATCTAGTTCAACTCTGCTTCGGAAACTCATACAAACCACAGGTCCTCTAACATCCAATGCTTTTCAGTTAAGAGTGAGAAACCTGTGAGCTTCTGGAACGATGTAGCATCATGTGAGCTGAAAAGTGACTGCGTTTATCTGAAACGAAGTCTTGCTTGTAGGAAGACACAGAGCCTGGCATTTCATTCTGTTTCTGAAGGGAAACACACAGCAAAGTTCTCATCCATGAACCACACTCTGCTTTAGAGCAAGAAACACGCTCTTGCTTTCCACAGTCTCTAATAAGGCGGGAAAAGTGTGCGTGCTCAGAACAAAAGAACTGAGTTATCTACATACACGGACCATATCTAGTTCAACTCCGCTTCTGAAACTGATATAAACCACAGGTCCTCTAACATCCAATGCTTTTCAGTTTAGAGCAAGAAAGGTGTGAGCTCTGTGAACGATGAAGCTCCTTTTGAGCTGAAAAGTGACTACGTTTACCTGAAACGAATTCTTGCTTGTAGGAAGACACAGAGCCTGTTATTTCACTCCGTTTCTGAAGGGAAACACACAGCACTGTTTTCATCCATGAACCACACTCTGCTTTAGAGCAAGAAGCACGCTCTTGCTCTCTAGAGTCTCTAATAAGGCAGGAAATGTGAGTGTGCTCAGAACAAAAGAATTGTGTTTCCTACACACATGAACCATATCTTGTTCAACTCTGCTTCTGAAACGGATCCAAACCACAGGTCCTCTAACATCGAATGCTTTTCAGTTAAGAGTGAGAAACCTGTGAGCTTCGTGAACGATGAAGCTTTGTTTGAGCTGAAAAGTGACTGCGTTTATCTGAAACGAATTCTTGCTTGTAGGAAGACACAGAGCCTGGCATTTCACTCTGTTTTTGAAGCGAAACACACAGCACTGTTTTCTTCCATGAACCACACTCTGCTTTAGATCAAGAAGCACGCTCTTGCTTTCTAGAGTCTCTAATAAGGTGGGAAACGTGAGTGTGCTCAGAAAAAAAGAAGTGTGTTTCCACAAAACTCGGACCATATCTAGTTCAACTCTGCTCTGAAACTGATACAAACCTCAGGTCCTCTTACATCCAATGCTTTTCAGTTCAGAGCGAGAAACGTGTGAGCTTCGTGAATGATGAAGCTTTGTTTGAGCGGAAAATTGACTGTGTTTACCTGAAACGAAGTCTTCCTTGCAGGAAGGCACGGAGCCTTGCATTTCACTCCGTCTATAAAGGGAATCACACAGCACAGTTCTCATCCATGAACCACACTCTGCTTTAGAGCAAGAAGCACGCTCTTGCTTTCTAGAGTCTCTAATAAGGCGGGAAACGTGAGTGTGCTAAAAAAAAAAGAACTGTGTTTCCTACACACATGCACCATATCTAGTTCAACTCTGCTTCAGAAACGGATACATACCACAGGTCCTCTAACATCCAATGCTTTTCCGTTAAGAGTGAGAAATGTGTGAGCTTCGTGAACGATGTAGCATCTTTTGAGCTAAAAAGTGACTGTGTTTATCTGAAACGAATTCTTGCTTGTAGAAAGACACAGAGCCTGGCATTTCACTCCGTTTCTGAAGGGAAACACACAGGAAAGTTCTCATGAAGGAACCACACTCTGCTTTAGTGCAAGAAACACGCTCTTGCTTTCCATAGTCTCTAATAAGGCGGGAAACGTGAGTGTGCTCAAAAAAAAGAACTGTGTTTCCTACACACATGCACCATATCGAGTTCAACTCTGCTTCTGAAACGGATACAAACCAGAGGTCCTCTAACATCCAATGCTTTTCAGTTCAGAGCGAGAAACGTGTGAGCTTCGTGAATGATGAAGCTTTGTTTGAGCTGAAAATTGACTATGTTTACCTGAAACGAAGTCTTCCTTGCAGGAAGGCATGGAGCCTTGCATTTCACTCCATCTATAAAGGGAATCACACAGCACAGTTCTCATCCATGAACCACACTCTGCTTTAGATCAAGAAGCACGCTCTTGCTCTCTAGAGTTGCTAATAATGCGGGAAACGTGAGTGTGCTCAGAACAAAAGAATTGTGTTTCCTACACACATGAACCATACCTTCTTCAACTCTACTTCTGAAACGGATCCAAACCACAGGTCCTCTAACATCCAATGCTTTTCAGTTAAGAGTGAGAAACCTGTGAGCTTCGTGAACGATGTAGCTTTTTTTGAGCTGAAAAGTGACTGCGTTTATGTGAAACGAAGTCTTGCTAGTAGGAAGACACAGAGCCTGGCATTTCACTCCGTTTTTGAAGGGATACACATAGCACAGTTCTCATCCATGAACTACACTCTGCTTTAGAGCAAGAAACACGCTCTTGCTTTCCACAGTCTCTAATAAGGCGGGAAAAGTGAGCGTGCTCAGAAAAAAAGAACTGAGTTATCTACACACACGGACTATATCTAGTTCAACTCCCCTTCTGAACTGATATAAACCACAGGTCCTCTAACATCCAATGCTTTTCAGTTCAGAGCAAGAAACATGTGAGCTTCGTGAACGATGAAGCTTCTTTTGAGCTGAAAAGTGACTACGTTTACCTGAAACGAAGTCTTGCTTGTAGGAAGACACAGAGCCTGTTATTTCACTCCGTTTCTGAAGGGAAACACACAGCACAGTTCTCATCCGTGAACCACACTCTGCTTTAGAGCAAGAAACACGCTCTTGCTTTCCACAGTCTCTAATAAGGCGGGAAAAGTGATAGTGCTCAGAAAAAAAGAAGTGTGTTTCCACAAAACTCGCACCATATCTAGTTCAACTCTGCTCTGAATCTGATACAAACCTCAGGTCCTCTAACATCCAATGCTTTTCAGTTCAGAGCGAGAAACGTGTGAGCTTCCTTAACTATGTAGCTTCGTTTGAGCTGAAAAGTGACTGTGTTTACCTGAAACGAAGTCTTGCTTGTAGGAAGACACAGAACCTGTCATTTCACTCCGTTTCTGAAGGGAAACACACAGCACAGTTCTCATCCATGAACCACACTCTGCTTTAGAACAAGAAGCACGCTCTTGCTTTCCACAGTCTCTAATAATACGGGAAAAGTGAGCGTGCTCACAACAAAAGAACTGAGTTATCTAGACACACGTACCATATCTAGTTCAACTCCGCTTCTGAAACTGATATAAACCACAGGTCCTCTAACATACAATGCTTTTCAGTTCAGAGCAAGAAACGTGTGAGCTCCGTGAACGATGAAGCTAATTTTGAGCTGAAAAGTGACTACGTTTCCCTGAAACGAAGTCTTGCTTGTAGGAAGACACAGAGCCTGGCATTTCACTCCGTTTCTGAAGGGAAACACACAGCACTGTTTTCATCCATGAACCACACTCTGCTTTAGAGCAAGTAGCACGCTCTTGCTCTCTAGAGTCTCTAATAAGGCAGTAAACGTGAGTGTGCTCAGAACAAAAGAATTGTGTTTCCTACACACATGAACCATATCTTGTTCAACTCTGCTTCTGAAACGGATCCAAACCACAGGTCCTCTAACATCGAATGCTTTTCAGTTAAGAGTGAGAAATGTGTGAGCTTCGTAAACGTTGTAGCTTCCTTTGAGCTGAAAAGTGAGTGCGTTTACCTGAAACGAAATATTGCTTGTAGGAAGACACAGACCCTGGCATTTAACTATGTTTCTGAAGGGAAACAAACAGCACGGTTCTCATCCATGAAACACACTCTGCTTTAAAGCAAGAAGCACACTATTGCCTTCTAGAGTCTCTAATAAGGCGGGAAACGTGAGTGGGCTCAGACAAAAGTTGCGTGTTTCCTACACACACGGACCATATCTAGGTCAACTCTGCTTCTTAAACTGATGCAAACCTCAGGTCCTCTAACTTCCAATGCTTTTCAGTTCAGAGCGAGAAACGTGTGAGCTTTGTTAACAATGAAGCTTCGTTTGAGCTGAAAAGTGACGGTGTTTACTTGAAACGAAGTCTTGCTTGTAGGAAGACACAGAGCCTGGCATTTCACTCCGTTTCTGAAGGGAAACAAACAGCACTGTTTTCTTCCATGAACCACACTCTGCTTTAGAGCAAGAAGCACGCTCTTGCTCTCTAGAGTCGCTAATGATGCGGGAAACGTGAGTGTGCTCAGAACAAAAGAATTGTGTTTCCTACACACATGAACCATACCTTCTTCAACTCTACTTCTGAAACGGATCCAAACCCCAGGTCCTCTAACATCCAATGCTTTTCAGTTAAGAGTGAGAAACGTGTGAGCTTTGTAAACGCTGTAGCTTCTTTTGAGCTGAAAAGTGACTGCGTTTATCTGAAACGAAGTCTTGCTTGTAGGAAGACACAGAGCCTGGGATTTCACTCCGTTTCTGAATGGAAATACAAAGCACAGTTCTCATCCATGAACCACACTCTGCTTTAGAGCAAGAAGCACGCTCTTGCTTTCTAGAGTCTCTAATAAGGTGGGAAACGTGAGTGTGCTCAAAAAAAAGATCTGTGTTTCCTACACACATGCACCATATCTAGTTCAACTCTGCTTCTGAAACGGATACAAACCAGAGGTCAGCTAACATCCAATGCTTTTCAGTTCAGAGCGAGAAACATGTGAGCTTCGTGAACAATGAATATTTTTTTGAGCTGAAAAGTGACTGCGTTTACATGAAACGAAGTCTTGCTTGTAGGAAGACACAGAGCCTGTTATTTCACTCCGTTTCTGAAGGGAAACACACAGGAAAGTTCTCATGAAGGAACCACACTCTGCTTTAGTGCAAGAAACACGCTCTTGCTTTCCATAGTCTCTAATAAGGCGGGAAACGTGAGTGTGCTCAAAAAAAAGAACTGTGTTTCCTACACACATGAACCATACCTTCTTCAACTCTACTTCTGAAACGGATCCAAACCACAGGTCCTCTAACATCCAATGCTTTTCAGTTCAGAGCGAGAAACGTGTGAGCTTCGTGAATGATGAAGCTTCTTTTGAGCTGAAAAGTGACTACGTTTACCTGAAACGAAGTCTTGCTTGTAGGAAGACACAGAGCCTGTTATTTCACTCCGTTTCTGAAGGGAAACACACAGCACAGTTCTCATCCATGAACCACACTCTGCTTTAGAGCAAGAAACACGCTCTTGCTTTCCACAGTCTCTAATAAGGCGGGAAAAGTGATAGTGCTCAGAAAAAAAGAAGTGTGTTTCCACAAAACTCGCACCATATCTAGTTCAACTCTGCTCTGAATCTGATACAAACCTCAGGTCCTCTAACATCCAATGCTTTTCAGTTCAGAGCGAGAAACGTGTGAGCTTCCTTAACTATGTAGCTTCGTTTGAGCTGAAAAGTGACTGTGTTTACCTGAAACGAAGTCTTGCTTGTAGGAAGACACAGAACCTGTCATTTCACTCCGTTTCTGAAGGGAAACACACAGCACAGTTCTCATCCATGAACCACACTCTGCTTTAGAACAAGAAGCACGCTCTTGCTTTCCACAGTCTCTAATAATACGGGAAAAGTGAGCGTGCTCACAACAAAAGAACTGAGTTATCTAGACACACGGACCATATCTAGTTCAACTCCGCTTCTGAAACTGATATAAACCACAGGTCCTCTAACATACAATGCTTTTCAGTTCAGAGCAAGAAACGTGTGAGCTCCGTGAACGATGAAGCTAATTTTGAGCTGAAAAGTGACTACGTTTCCCTGAAACGAAGTCTTGCTTGTAGGAAGACACAGAGCCTGGCATTTCACTCCGTTTCTGAAGGGAAACACACAGCACTGTTTTCATCCATGAACCACACTCTGCTTTAGAGCAAGTAGCACGCTCTTGCTCTCTAGAGTCTCTAATAAGGCAGTAAACGTGAGTGTGCTCAGAACAAAAGAATTGTGTTTCCTACACACATGAACCATATCTTGTTCAACTCTGCTTCTGAAACGGATCCAAACCACAGGTCCTCTAACATCGAATGCTTTTCAGTTAAGAGTGAGAAATGTGTGAGCTTCGTAAACGTTGTAGCTTCCTTTGAGCTGAAAAGTGAGTGCGTTTACCTGAAACGAAATATTGCTTGTAGGAAGACACAGACCCTGGCATTTAACTATGTTTCTGAAGGGAAACAAACAGCACGGTTCTCATCCATGAAACACACTCTGCTTTAAAGCAAGAAGCACACTATTGCCTTCTAGAGTCTCTAATAAGGCGGGAAACGTGAGTGGGCTCAGACAAAAGTTGCGTGTTTCCTACACACACGGACCATATCTAGGTCAACTCTGCTTCTTAAACTGATGCAAACCTCAGGTCCTCTAACTTCCAATGCTTTTCAGTTCAGAGCGAGAAACGTGTGAGCTTTGTTAACAATGAAGCTTCGTTTGAGCTGAAAAGTGACGGTGTTTACTTGAAACGAAGTCTTGCTTGTAGGAAGACACAGAGCCTGGCATTTCACTCCGTTTCTGAAGGGAAACAAACAGCACTGTTTTCTTCCATGAACCACACTCTGCTTTAGAGCAAGAAGCACGCTCTTGCTCTCTAGAGTCGCTAATGATGCGGGAAACGTGAGTGTGCTCAGAACAAAAGAATTGTGTTTCCTACACACATGAACCATACCTTCTTCAACTCTACTTCTGAAACGGATCCAAACCCCAGGTCCTCTAACATCCAATGCTTTTCAGTTAAGAGTGAGAAACGTGTGAGCTTTGTAAACGCTGTAGCTTCTTTTGAGCTGAAAAGTGACTGCGTTTATCTGAAACGAAGTCTTGCTTGTAGGAAGACACAGAGCCTGGGATTTCACTCCGTTTCTGAATGGAAATACAAAGCACAGTTCTCATCCATGAACCACACTCTGCTTTAGAGCAAGAAGCACGCTCTTGCTTTCTAGAGTCTCTAATAAGGTGGGAAACGTGAGTGTGCTCAAAAAAAAGATCTGTGTTTCCTACACACATGCACCATATCTAGTTCAACTCTGCTTCTGAAACGGATACAAACCAGAGGTCAGCTAACATCCAATGCTTTTCAGTTCAGAGCGAGAAACATGTGAGCTTCGTGAACAATGAATATTTTTTTGAGCTGAAAAGTGACTGCGTTTACATGAAACGAAGTCTTGCTTGTAGGAAGACACAGAGCCTGTTATTTCACTCCGTTTCTGAAGGGAAACACACAGGAAAGTTCTCATGAAGGAACCACACTCTGCTTTAGTGCAAGAAACACGCTCTTGCTTTCCATAGTCTCTAATAAGGCGGGAAACGTGAGTGTGCTCAAAAAAAAGAACTGTGTTTCCTACACACATGCACCATATCGAGTTCAACTCTGCTTCTGAAACGGATACAAACCAGAGGTCCTCTAACATCCAATGCTTTTCAGTTCAGAGCGAGAAACGTGTGAGCTTCGTGAATGATGAAGCTTTGTTTGAGCTGAAAATTGACTATGTTTACCTGAAACGAAGTCTTCCTTGCAGGAAGGCATGGAGCCTTGCATTTCACTCCATCTATAAAGGGAATCACACAGCACAGTTCTCATCCATGAACCACACTCTGCTTTAGATCAAGAAGCACGCTCTTGCTCTCTAGAGTTGCTAATAATGCGGGAAACGTGAGTGTGCTCAGAACAAAAGAATTGTGTTTCCTACACACATGAACCATACCTTCTTCAACTCTACTTCTGAAACGGATCCAAACCACAGGTCCTCTAACATCCAATGCTTTTCAGTTAAGAGTGAGAAACCTGTGAGCTTCGTGAACGATGTAGCTTTTTTTGAGCTGAAAAGTGACTGCGTTTATGTGAAACGAAGTCTTGCTAGTAGGAAGACACAGAGCCTGGCATTTCACTCCGTTTTTGAAGGGATACACATAGCACAGTTCTCATCCATGAACCACACTCTGCATTAGAGCAAGAAACACGCTCTTGCTTTCCACAGTCTCTAATAAGGCGGGAAAAGTGAGCGTGCTCAGAAAAAAAGAACTGAGTTATCTACACACACGGACTATATCTAGTTCAACTCCCCTTCTGAACTGATATAAACCACAGGTCCTCTAACATCCAATGCTTTTCAGTTCAGAGCAAGAAACATGTGAGCTTCGTGAACGATGAAGCTTCTTTTGAGCTGAAAAGTGACTACGTTTACCTGAAACGAAGTCTTGCTTGTAGGAAGACACAGAGCCTGTTATTTCACTCCGTTTCTGAAGGGAAACACACAGCACAGTTCTCATCCGTGAACCACACTCTGCTTTAGAGCAAGAAACACGCTCTTGCTTTCCACAGTCTCTAATAAGGCGGGAAAAGTGATAGTGCTCAGAAAAAAAGAAGTGTGTTTCCACAAAACTCGCACCATATCTAGTTCAACTCTGCTCTGAATCTGATACAAACCTCAGGTCCTCTAACATCCAATGCTTTTCAGTTCAGAGCGAGAAACGTGTGAGCTTCCTTAACTATGTAGCTTCGTTTGAGCTGAAAAGTGACTGTGTTTACCTGAAACGAAGTCTTGCTTGTAGGAAGACACAGAACCTGTCATTTCACTCTGTTTCTGAAGGGAAACACACAGCACAGTTCTCATCCATGAACCACACTCTGCTTTAGAACAAGAAGCACGCTCTTGCTTTCCACAGTCTCTAATAATACGGGAAAAGTGAGCGTGCTCACAACAAAAGAACTGAGTTATCTAGACACACGGACCATATCTAGTTCAACTCCGCTTCTGAAACTGATATAAACCACAGGTCCTCTAACATACAATGCTTTTCAGTTCAGAGCAAGAAACGTGTGAGCTCCGTGAACGATGAAGCTAATTTTGAGCTGAAAAGTGACTACGTTTCCCTGAAACGAAGTCTTGCTTGTAGGAAGACACAGAGCCTGGCATTTCACTCCGTTTCTGAAGGGAAACACACAGCACTGTTTTCATCCATGAACCACACTCTGCTTTAGAGCAAGTAGCACGCTCTTGCTCTCTAGAGTCTCTAATAAGGCAGTAAACGTGAGTGTGCTCAGAACAAAAGAATTGTGTTTCCTACACACATGAACCATATCTTGTTCAACTCTGCTTCTGAAACGGATCCAAACCACAGGTCCTCTAACATCGAATGCTTTTCAGTTAAGAGTGAGAAATGTGTGAGCTTCGTAAACGTTGTAGCTTCCTTTGAGCTGAAAAGTGAGTGCGTTTACCTGAAACGAAATATTGCTTGTAGGAAGACACAGACCCTGGCATTTAACTATGTTTCTGAAGGGAAACAAACAGCACGGTTCTCATCCATGAAACACACTCTGCTTTAAAGCAAGAAGCACACTATTGCCTTCTAGAGTCTCTAATAAGGCGGGAAACGTGAGTGGGCTCAGACAAAAGTTGCGTGTTTCCTACACACACGGACCATATCTAGGTCAACTCTGCTTCTTAAACTGATGCAAACCTCAGGTCCTCTAACTTCCAATGCTTTTCAGTTCAGAGCGAGAAACGTGTGAGCTTTGTTAACAATGAAGCTTCGTTTGAGCTGAAAAGTGACGGTGTTTACTTGAAACGAAGTCTTGCTTGCAGGAAGACACAGAGCCTGGCATTTCACTCCGTTTCTGAAGGGAAACAAACAGCACTGTTTTCTTCCATGAACCACACTCTGCTTTAGAGCAAGAAGCACGCTCTTGCTCTCTAGAGTCGCTAATGATGCGGGAAACGTGAGTGTGCTCAGAACAAAAGAATTGTGTTTCCTACACACATGAACCATACCTTCTTCAACTCTACTTCTGAAACGGATCCAAACCCCAGGTCCTCTAACATCCAATGCTTTTCAGTTAAGAGTGAGAAACGTGTGAGCTTTGTAAACGCTGTAGCTTCTTTTGAGCTGAAAAGTGACTGCGTTTATCTGAAACGAAGTCTTGCTTGTAGGAAGACACAGAGCCTGGGATTTCACTCCGTTTCTGAATGGAAATACAAAGCACAGTTCTCATCCATGAACCACACTCTGCTTTAGAGCAAGAAGCACGCTCTTGCTTTCTAGAGTCTCTAATAAGGTGGGAAACGTGAGTGTGCTCAAAAAAAAGATCTGTGTTTCCTACACACATGCACCATATCTAGTTCAACTCTGCTTCTGAAACGGATACAAACCAGAGGTCAGCTAACATCCAATGCTTTTCAGTTCAGAGCGAGAAACATGTGAGCTTCGTGAACAATGAATATTTTTTTGAGCTGAAAAGTGACTGCGTTTACATGAAACGAAGTCTTGCTTGTAGGAAGATACAGAGCCTGTTATTTCACTCCGTTTCTGAAGGGAAACACACAGCACAGTTCTCATCCGTGAACCACACTCTGCTTTAGAGCAAGAAGCACGCTCTTGCTTTCCACAGTCTCTAATAAGGCGGGAAAAGTGAGTGTGCTCAAAAAAAAGATCTGTGTTTCCTACACACATGCACCATATCTAGTTCAAGTCTGCTTCGTAAATGGATACAAACCACAGGTCCTCTAACATCCAGTGTTTTTCAGTTCAGAGCGAGAAACGTGTGAGCTTCATGAACGATGTAGCTTTTTTTGAGCTGAAAAGTGACTGCGTTTATCTGAAACGAAGTCTTGCTAGTAGGAAGACACAGAGCCTGGCATTTCACTCCGTTTTTGAAGGAATACACATAGCACAGTTCTCATCCATGAACCACACTCTGCTTTAGAGCAAGAAACACGCTCTTGCTTTACACAGTATCTAATAATGCAGGAAACGTGAGTGTGCTCAGAACAAAAGAACTGTGTTTCCTACACACCCAGACCATATCTAGTTCAACTCTGCTTCGGAAACTCATACAAACCACAGGTCCTCTAACATCCAATGCTTTTCAGTTAAGAGTGAGAAACCTGTGAGCTTCTGGAACGATGTAGCATCATGTGAGCTGAAAAGTGACTGCGTTTATCTGAAACGAAGTCTTGCTTGTAGGAAGACACAGAGCCTGGCATTTCATTCTGTTTCTGAAGGGAAACACACAGCAAAGTTCTCATCCATGAACCACACTCTGCTTTAGAGCAAGAAACACGCTCTTGCTTTCCACAGTCTCTAATAAGGCGGGAAAAGTGTGCGTGCTCAGAACAAAAGAACTGAGTTATCTACATACACGGACCATATCTAGTTCAACTCCGCTTCTGAAACTGATATAAACCACAGGTCCTCTAACATCCAATGCTTTTCAGTTTAGAGCAAGAAAGGTGTGAGCTCTGTGAACGATGAAGCTCCTTTTGAGCTGAAAAGTGACTACGTTTACCTGAAACGAATTCTTGCTTGTAGGAAGACACAGAGCCTGTTATTTCACTCCGTTTCTGAAGGGAAACACACAGCACTGTTTTCATCCATGAACCACACTCTGCTTTAGAGCAAGAAGCACGCTCTTGCTCTCTAGAGTCTCTAATAAGGCAGGAAATGTGAGTGTGCTCAGAACAAAAGAATTGTGTTTCCTACACACATGAACCATATCTTGTTCAACTCTGCTTCTGAAACGGATCCAAACCACAGGTCCTCTAACATCGAATGCTTTTCAGTTAAGAGTGAGAAACCTGTGAGCTTCGTGAACGATGAAGCTTTGTTTGAGCTGAAAAGTGACTGCGTTTATCTGAAACGAATTCTTGCTTGTAGGAAGACACAGAGCCTGGCATTTCACTCCGTTTTTGAAGCGAAACACACAGCACTGTTTTCTTCCATGAACCACACTCTGCTTTAGATCAAGAAGCACGCTCTTGCTTTCTAGAGTCTCTAATAAGGTGGGAAACGTGAGTGTGCTCAAAAAAAAAGATCTGTGTTTCCTACACACATGAACCATACCTTCTTCAACTCTGCTTCTGAAACTGATACAAACCACAAGTCCTCTAACATCCAATGCTTTTCATTTCAGAGCGAGAAACGTGTGAGCTTCATGAACGATGAATCTTCTTTTAAGCTGAAAAGTGACTATGTTTACCTGAAACGAAGTCTTGCTTGTAGGAAGACACAGAGCATGGCATTTCACTCCGTTTCTGACAGGAAACACACAGCACAGTTCTCATCCATGAACCACACTCTGCTTTAGAGCAAGAAACAAACTCTTGTTTCTAGAGTCTCTAATAAGTCGGGAAACGTGAGTGTGCTCAGAAAAAAAGAAGTGTGTTTCCACAAAACTCGGACCATATCTAGTTCAACTCTGCTCTGAAACTGATACAAACCTCAGGTCCTCTTACATCCAATGCTTTTCAGTTCAGAGCGAGAAACGTGTGAGCTTCGTGAATGATGAAGCTTTGTTTGAGCGCAAAATTGACTGTGTTTACCTGAAACGAAGTCTTCCTTGCAGGAAGGCACGGAGCCTTGCATTTCACTCCGTCTATAAAGGGAATCACACAGCACAGTTCTCATCCATGAACCACACTCTGCTTTAGAGCAAGAAGCACGCTCTTGCTTTCTAGAGTCTCTAATAAGGCGGGAAACGTGAGTGTGCTAAAAAAAAAGAACTGTGTTTCCTACACACATGCACCATATCTAGTTCAACTCTGCTTCTGAAACGGATACATACCACAGGTCCTCTAACATCCAATGCTTTTCCGTTAAGAGTGAGAAATGTGTGAGCTTCGTGAACGATGTAGCATCTTTTGAGCTAAAAAGTGACTGTGTTTATCTGAAACGAATTCTTGCTTGTAGAAAGACACAGAGCCTGGCATTTCACTCCGTTTCTGAAGGGAAACACACAGGAAAGTTCTCATGAAGGAACCACACTCTGCTTTAGTGCAAGAAACACGCTCTTGCTTTCCATAGTCTCTAATAAGGCGGGAAACGTGAGTGTGCTCAAAAAAAAGAACTGTGTTTCCTACACACATGCACCATATCGAGTTCAACTCTGCTTCTGAAACGGATACAAACCAGAGGTCCTCTAACATCCAATGCTTTTCAGTTCAGAGCGAGAAACGTGTGAGCTTCGTGAATGATGAAGCTTTGTTTGAGCTGAAAATTGACTATGTTTACCTGAAACGAAGTCTTCCTTGCAGGAAGGCATGGAGCCTTGCATTTCACTCCATCTATAAAGGGAATCACACAGCACAGTTCTCATCCATGAACCACACTCTGCTTTAGATCAAGAAGCACGCTCTTGCTCTCTAGAGTTGCTAATAATGCGGGAAACGTGAGTGTGCTCAGAACAAAAGAATTGTGTTTCCTACACACATGAACCATACCTTCTTCAACTCTACTTCTGAAACGGATCCAAACCACAGGTCCTCTAACATCCAATGCTTTTCAGTTAAGAGTGAGAAACCTGTGAGCTTCGTGAACGATGTAGCTTTTTTTGAGCTGAAAAGTGACTGCGTTTATGTGAAACGAAGTCTTGCTAGTAGGAAGACACAGAGCCTGGCATTTCACTCCGTTTTTGAAGGGATACACATAGCACAGTTCTCATCCATGAACTACACTCTGCTTTAGAGCAAGAAACACGCTCTTGCTTTCCACAGTCTCTAATAAGGCGGGAAAAGTGAGCGTGCTCAGAAAAAAAGAACTGAGTTATCTACACACACGGACTATATCTAGTTCAACTCCCCTTCTGAACTGATATAAACCACAGGTCCTCTAACATCCAATGCTTTTCAGTTCAGAGCAAGAAACATGTGAGCTTCGTGAACGATGAAGCTTCTTTTGAGCTGAAAAGTGACTACGTTTACCTGAAACGAAGTCTTGCTTGTAGGAAGACACAGAGCCTGTTATTTCACTCCGTTTCTGAAGGGAAACACACAGCACAGTTCTCATCCGTGAACCACACTCTGCTTTAGAGCAAGAAACACGCTCTTGCTTTCCACAGTCTCTAATAAGGCGGGAAAAGTGATAGTGCTCAGAAAAAAAGAAGTGTGTTTCCACAAAACTCGGACCATATCTAGTTCAACTCTGCTCTGAATCTGATACAAACCTCAGGTCCTCTAACATCCAATGCTTTTCAGTTCAGAGCGAGAAACGTGTGAGCTTCCTTAACTATGTAGCTTCGTTTGAGCTGAAAAGTGACTGTGTTTACCTGAAACGAAGTCTTGCTTGTAGGAAGACACAGAACCTGGCATTTCACTCCGTTTCTGAAGGGAAACACACAGCACAGTTCTCATCCATGAACCACACTCTGCTTTAGAACAAGAAGCACGCTCTTGCTTTCCACAGTCTCTAATAATACGGGAAAAGTGAGCGTGCTCACAACAAAAGAACTGAGTTATCTAGACACACGGACCATATCTAGTTCAACTCCGCTTCTGAAACTGATATAAACCACAGGTCCTCTAACATACAATGCTTTTCAGTTCAGAGCAAGAAACGTGTGAGCTCCGTGAACGATGAAGCTAATTTTGAGCTGAAAAGTGACTACGTTTCCCTGAAACGAAGTCTTGCTTGTAGGAAGACACAGAGCCTGGCATTTCACTCCGTTTCTGAAGGGAAACACACAGCACTGTTTTCATCCATGAACCACACTCTGCTTTAGAGCAAGTAGCACGCTCTTGCTCTCTAGAGTCTCTAATAAGGCAGTAAACGTGAGTGTGCTCAGAACAAAAGAATTGTGTTTCCTACACACATGAACCATATCTTGTTCAACTCTGCTTCTGAAACGGATCCAAACCACAGGTCCTCTAACATCGAATGCTTTTCAGTTAAGAGTGAGAAATGTGTGAGCTTCGTAAACGTTGTAGCTTCCTTTGAGCTGAAAAGTGAGTGCGTTTACCTGAAACGAAATATTGCTTGTAGGAAGACACAGACCCTGGCATTTAACTATGTTTCTGAAGGGAAACAAACAGCACGGTTCTCATCCATGAAACACACTCTGCTTTAAAGCAAGAAGCACACTATTGCCTTCTAGAGTCTCTAATAAGGCAGGAAACGTGAGTGGGCTCAGAACAAAAGTTGCGTGTTTCCTACACACACGGACCATATCTAGGTCAACTCTGCTTCTTAAACTGATGCAAACCTCAGGTCCTCTAACTTCCAATGCTTTTCAGTTCAGAGCGAGAAACGTGTGAGCTTTGTTAACAATGAAGCTTCGTTTGAGCTGAAAAGTGACGGTGTTTACTTGAAACGAAGTCTTGCTTGTAGGAAGACACAGAGCCTGGCATTTCACTCCGTTTCTGAAGGGAAACAAACAGCACTGTTTTCTTCCATGAACCACACTCTGCTTTAGAGCAAGAAGCACGCTCTTGCTCTCTAGAGTCGCTAATGATGCGGGAAACGTGAGTGTGCTCAGAACAAAAGAATTGTGTTTCCTACACACATGAACCATACCTTCCTCAACTCTACTTCTGAAACGGATCCAAACCCCAGGTCCTCTAACATCCAATGCTTTTCAGTTAAGAGTGAGAAACGTGTGAGCTTTGTAAACGCTGTAGCTTCTTTTGAGCTGAAAAGTGACTGCGTTTATCTGAAACGAAGTCTTGCTTGTAGGAAGACACAGAGCCTGGGATTTCACTCCGTTTCTGAATGGAAATACAAAGCACAGTTCTCATCCATGAACCACACTCTGCTTTAGAGCAAGAAGCACGCTCTTGCTTTCTAGAGTCTCTAATAAGGTGGGAAACGTGAGTGTGCTCAAAAAAAAGATCTGTGTTTCCTACACACATGCACCATATCTAGTTCAACTCTGCTTCTGAAACGGATACAAACCAGAGGTCAGCTAACATCCAATGCTTTTCAGTTCAGAGCGAGAAACATGTGAGCTTCGTGAACAATGAATATTTTTTTGAGCTGAAAAGTGACTGCGTTTACATGAAACGAAGTCTTGCTTGTAGGAAGACACAGAGCCTGTTATTTCACTCCGTTTCTGAAGGGAAACACACAGCACAGTTCTCATCCATGAACCACACTCTGCTTTAGAGCAAGAAGCACGCTCTTGCTTTCTAGAGTCTCTAATAAGGTGGGAAACGTGAGTGTGCTCAAAAAAAAGATCTGTGTTTCCTACACACATGCACCATATCTAGTTCAAGTCTGCTTCTTAAATGGATACATACCACAGGTCCTCTAACATCCAATGCTTCTCAGTTAAGAGTGAGAAACCTGTGAGCTTCATGAACGATGTAGCTTTTTTTGAGCTGAAAAGTGACTGCGTTTATCTGAAACGAAGTCTTGCTAGTAGGAAGACACAGAGCCTGGCATTTCACTCCGTTTTTGAAGGAATACACATAGCACAGTTCTCATCCATGAACCACACTCTGCTTTAGAGCAAGAAACACGCTCTTGCTTTACACAGTATCTAATAAGGCAGGAAAAGTGAGTGTGCTCAGAACAAATGAACTGAGCTTCCTACACACAAGGACCTTACCTAGTTCAACTCCGCTTCTGAAACGGATATAAACCACAGGTCCTCTAACATCCAGTGATTTTCAGTTCAGAGCGAGAAACGTGTGAGCTTTGTGAACAATGAATCTTTGTTTGAGCTGAAAAGTGACTGCGTTACCTGAAACGAAGTCTTGCTTGTAAGGAAGACACAGAGCCTGTTATTTGACTCCGTTTCTGAAGGGAAACACACAGCACAGTTCTCATCCATGAACCACATTCTGCTTTAGAGCAAGAAGCACGCTCTTGCTTTCTAGAGTCTCTAATAAGGTGGGAAACGTGAGTGTGCTCAAAAAAAAGATCTGTGTTTCCTACACACATGAACCATACCTTCTTCAACTCTGCTTCTGAAACTCATACAAACCACAGGTCCTCTAACATCCAATGCTTTTCAGTTAAGAGTGAGAAACCTGTGAGCTTCTGGAACGATGTAGCATCATGTGAGCTGAAAAGTGACTGCGTTTATCTGAAACGAAGTCTTGCTTGTAGGAAGACACAGAGCCTGGCATTTCATTCTGTTTCTGAAGGGAAACACACAGCAAAGTTCATATCCATGAACCACACTCTGCTTTAGAGCAAGAAACACGCTCTTGCTTTCCACGGTCTCTAATAAGGCGGGAAAAGTGTGCGTGCTCAGAACAAAAGAACTGAGTTATCTACATACACGGACCATATCTAGTTCAATTCCGCTTCTGAAACTGATATAAACCACAGGTCCTCTAACATCCAATGCTTTTCAGTTCAGAGCAAGAAAGGTGTGAGCTCTGTGAACGATGAAGCTCCTTTTGAGCTGAAAAGTGACTACGTTTACCTGAAACGAATTCTTGCTTGTAGGAAGACACAGAGCCTGTTATTTCACTCCGTTTCTGAAGGGAAACACACAGCACTGTTTTCATCCATGAACCACACTCTGCTTTAGAGCAAGAAGCACGCTCTTGCTCTCTAGAGTCTCTAATAAGGCAGGAAACGTGAGTGTGCTCAGAACAAAAGAATTGTGTTTCCTACACACATGAACCATATCTTGTTCAACTCTGCTTCTGAAATGGATCCATACCACAGGTCCTCTAACATCGAATGCTTTTCAGTTAAGAGTGAGAAACCTGTGAGCTTCGTGAACGATGAAGCTTTGTTTGAGCTGAAAAGTGACTGCGTTTATCTGAAACGAATTCTTGCTTGTAGGAAGACACAGAGCCTGGCATTTCACTCCGTTTTTGAAGGGAAACACACAGCACTGTTTTCTTCCATGAACCACACTCTGCTTTAGATCAAGAAGCACGCTCTTGCTTTCTAGAGTCTCTAATAAGGTGGGAAACGTGAGTGTGCTTAGAACAAAAGAACTGTGTTGTCTACACACCCAGACCATATCTAGTTCAACTCTGCTTCTGAAACTGATACAAAGCACAAGTCCTCTAACATCCAATGCTTTTCATTTCAGAGCAAGAAACGTGTGAGCTTCATGAACGATGAATCTTCTTTTAAGCTGAAAAGTGACTATGTTTACCTGAAACGAAGTCTTGCTTGTAGGAAGACACAGAGCATGGCATTTCACTCCGTTTCTGACAGGAAACACACAGCACAGTTCTCATCCATGAACCACACTCTGCTTTAGAGCAAGAAACAAGCTCTTGTTTCTAGAGTCTCTAATAAGTCGGGAAACGTGAGTGTGCTCAGAAAAAAAGAAGTGTGTTTCCACAAAACTCGGACCATATCTAGTTCAACTCTGCTCTGAAACTGATACAAACCTCAGGTCCTCTTACATCCAATGCTTTTCAGTTCAGAGCGAGAAACATGTGAGCTTCGTGAATGATGAAGCTTTGTTTGAGCTGAAAATTGACTGTGTTTACCTGAAACGAAGTCTTCCTTGCAGGAAGGCACGGAGCCTTGCATTTCACTCCGTCTATAAAGGGAATCACACAGCACAGTTCTCATCCATGAACCACACTCTGCTTTAGAGCAAGAAGCACGCTCTTGCTTTCTAGAGTCTCTAATAAGGCGGGAAACGTGAGTGTGCTAAAAAAAAAGAACTGTGTTTCCTACACACATGCACCATATCTAGTTCAACTCTGCTTCTGAAACGGATACATACCACAGGTCCTCTAACATCCAATGCTTTTCCGTTAAGAGTGAGAAATGTGTGAGCTTCGTGAACGATGTAGCATCTTTTGAGCTAAAAAGTGACTGTGTTTATCTGAAACGAATTCTTGCTTGTAGAAAGACACAGAGCCTGGCATTTCACTCCGTTTCTGAAGGGAAACACACAGGAAAGTTCTCATGAAGGAACCACACTCTGCTTTAGTGCAAGAAACACGCTCTTGCTTTCCATAGTCTCTAATAAGGCGGGAAACGTGAGTGTGCTCAAAAAAAAAGAACTGTGTTTCCTACACACATGCACCATATCGAGTTCAACTCTGCTTCTGAAACGGATACAAACCAGAGGTCCTCTAACATCCAATGCTTTTCAGTTCAGAGCGAGAAACGTGTGAGCTTCGTGAATGATGAAGCTTTGTTTGAGCTGAAAATTGACTATGTTTACCTGAAACGAAGTCTTCCTTGCAGGAAGGCATGGAGCCTTGCATTTCACTCCATCTATAAAGGGAATCACACAGCACAGTTCTCATCCATGAACCACACTCTGCTTTAGATCAAGAAGCACCCTCTTGCTCTCTAGAGTTGCTAATAATGCGGGAAACGTGAGTGTGCTCAGAACAAAAGAATTGTGTTTCCTACACACATGAACCATACCTTCTTCAACTCTACTTCTGAAACGGATCCAAACCACAGGTCCTCTAACATCCAATGCTTTTCAGTTAAGAGTGAGAAACCTGTGAGCTTCGTGAACGATGTAGCTTTTTTTGAGCTGAAAAGTGACTGCGTTTATGTGAAACGAAGTCTTGCTAGTAGGAAGACACAGAGCCTGGCATTTCACTCCGTTTTTGAAGGGATACACATAGCACAGTTCTCATCCATGAACTACACTCTGCTTTAGAGCAAGAAACACGCTCTTGCTTTCCACAGTCTCTAATAAGGCGGGAAAAGTGAGCGTGCTCAGAAAAAAAGAACTGAGTTATCTACACACACGGACTATATCTAGTTCAACTCCCCTTCTGAACTGATATAAACCACAGGTCCTCTAACATCCAATGCTTTTCAGTTCAGAGCAAGAAACATGTGAGCTTCGTGAACGATGAAGCTTCTTTTGAGCTGAAAAGTGACTACGTTTACCTGAAACGAAGTCTTGCTTGTAGGAAGACACAGAGCCTGTTATTTCACTCCGTTTCTGAAGGGAAACACACAGCACAGTTCTCATCCGTGAACCACACTCTGCTTTAGAGCAAGAAACACGCTCTTGCTTTCCACAGTCTCTAATAAGGCGGGAAAAGTGATAGTGCTCAGAAAAAAAGAAGTGTGTTTCCACAAAACTCGCACCATATCTAGTTCAACTCTGCTCTGAATCTGATACAAACCTCAGGTCCTCTAACATCCAATGCTTTTCAGTTCAGAGCGAGAAACGTGTGAGCTTCCTTAACTATGTAGCTTCGTTTGAGCTGAAAAGTGACTGTGTTTACCTGAAACGAAGTCTTGCTTGTAGGAAGACACAGAACCTGTCATTTCACTCCGTTTCTGAAGGGAAACACACAGCACAGTTCTCATCCATGAACCACACTCTGCTTTAGAACAAGAAGCACGCTCTTGCTTTCCACAGTCTCTAATAATACGGGAAAAGTGAGCGTGCTCACAACAAAAGAACTGAGTTATCTAGACACACGGACCATATCTAGTTCAACTCCGCTTCTGAAACTGATATAAACCACAGGTCCTCTAACATACAATGCTTTTCAGTTCAGAGCAAGAAACGTGTGAGCTCCGTGAACGATGAAGCTAATTTTGAGCTGAAAAGTGACTACGTTTCCCTGAAACGAAGTCTTGCTTGTAGGAAGACACAGAGCCTGGCATTTCACTCCGTTTCTGAAGGGAAACACACAGCACTGTATTCATCCATGAACCACACTCTGCTTTAGAGCAAGTAGCAAGCTCTTGCTCTCTAGAGTCTCTAATAAGGCAGTAAACGTGAGTGTGCTCAGAACAAAAGAATTGTGTTTCCTACACACATGAACCATATCTTGTTCAACTCTGCTTCTGAAACGGATCCAAACCACAGGTCCTCTAACATCGAATGCTTTTCAGTTAAGAGTGAGAAATGTGTGAGCTTCGTAAACGTTGTAGCTTCCTTTGAGCTGAAAAGTGAGTGCGTTTACCTGAAACGAAATATTGCTTGTAGGAAGACACAGACCCTGGCATTTAACTATGTTTCTGAAGGGAAACAAACAGCACGGTTCTCATCCATGAAACACACTCTGCTTTAAAGCAAGAAGCACACTATTGCCTTCTAGAGTCTCTAATAAGGCGGGAAACGTGAGTGGGCTCAGACAAAAGTTGCGTGTTTCCTACACACACGGACCATATCTAGGTCAACTCTGCTTCTTAAACTGATGCAAACCTCAGGTCCTCTAACTTCCAATGCTTTTCAGTTCAGAGCGAGAAACGTGTGAGCTTTGTTAACAATGAAGCTTCGTTTGAGCTGAAAAGTGACGGTGTTTACTTGAAACGAAGTCTTGCTTGTAGGAAGACACAGAGCCTGGCATTTCACTCCGTTTCTGAAGGGAAACAAACAGCACTGTTTTCTTCCATGAACCACACTCTGCTTTAGAGCAAGAAGCACGCTCTTGCTCTCTAGAGTCGCTAATGATGCGGGAAACGTGAGTGTGCTCAGAACAAAAGAATTGTGTTTCCTACACACATGAACCATACCTTCTTCAACTCTACTTCTGAAACGGATCCAAACCCCAGGTCCTCTAACATCCAATGCTTTTCAGTTAAGAGTGAGAAACGTGTGAGCTTTGTAAACGCTGTAGCTTCTTTTGAGCTGAAAAGTGACTGCGTTTATCTGAAACGAAGTCTTGCTTGTAGGAAGACACAGAGCCTGGGATTTCACTCCGTTTCTGAATGGAAATACAAAGCACAGTTCTCATCCATGAACCACACTCTGCTTTAGAGCAAGAAGCACGCTCTTGCTTTCTAGAGTCTCTAATAAGGTGGGAAACGTGAGTGTGCTCAAAAAAAAAGATCTGTGTTTCCTACACACATGCACCATATCTAGTTCAACTCTGCTTCTGAAACGGATACAAACCAGAGGTCAGCTAACATCCAATGCTTTTCAGTTCAGAGCGAGAAACATGTGAGCTTCGTGAACAATGAATATTTTTTTGAGCTGAAAAGTGACTGCGTTTACATGAAACGAAGTCTTGCTTGTAGGAAGACACAGAGCCTGTTATTTCACTCCGTTTCTGAAGGGAAACACACAGGAAAGTTCTCATGAAGGAACCACACTCTGCTTTAGTGCAAGAAACACGCTCTTGCTTTCCATAGTCTCTAATAAGGCGGGAAACGTGAGTGTGCTCAAAAAAAAGAACTGTGTTTCCTACACACATGAACCATACCTTCTTCAACTCTACTTCTGAAACGGATCCAAACCACAGGTCCTCTAACATCCAATGCTTTTCAGTTCAGAGCGAGAAACGTGTGAGCTTCGTGAATGATGAAGCTTCTTTTGAGCTGAAAAGTGACTACGTTTACCTGAAACGAAGTCTTGCTTGTAGGAAGACACAGAGCCTGTTATTTCACTCCGTTTCTGAAGGGAAACACACAGCACAGTTCTCATCCATGAACCACACTCTGCTTTAGAGCAAGAAACACGCTCTTGCTTTCCACAGTCTCTAATAAGGCGGGAAAAGTGATAGTGCTCAGAAAAAAAGAAGTGTGTTTCCACAAAACTCGCACCATATCTAGTTCAACTCTGCTCTGAATCTGATACAAACCTCAGGTCCTCTAACATCCAATGCTTTTCAGTTCAGAGCGAGAAACGTGTGAGCTTCCTTAACTATGTAGCTTCGTTTGAGCTGAAAAGTGACTGTGTTTACCTGAAACGAAGTCTTGCTTGTAGGAAGACACAGAACCTGTCATTTCACTCCGTTTCTGAAGGGAAACACACAGCACAGTTCTCATCCATGAACCACACTCTGCTTTAGAACAAGAAGCACGCTCTTGCTTTCCACAGTCTCTAATAATACGGGAAAAGTGAGCGTGCTCACAACAAAAGAACTGAGTTATCTAGACACACGGACCATATCTAGTTCAACTCCGCTTCTGAAACTGATATAAACCACAGGTCCTCTAACATACAATGCTTTTCAGTTCAGAGCAAGAAACGTGTGAGCTCCGTGAACGATGAAGCTAATTTTGAGCTGAAAAGTGACTACGTTTCCCTGAAACGAAGTCTTGCTTGTAGGAAGACACAGAGCCTGGCATTTCACTCCGTTTCTGAAGGGAAACACACAGCACTGTTTTCATCCATGAACCACACTCTGCTTTAGAGCAAGTAGCACGCTCTTGCTCTCTAGAGTCTCTAATAAGGCAGTAAACGTGAGTGTGCTCAGAACAAAAGAATTGTGTTTCCTACACACATGAACCATATCTTGTTCAACTCTGCTTCTGAAACGGATCCAAACCACAGGTCCTCTAACATCGAATGCTTTTCAGTTAAGAGTGAGAAATGTGTGAGCTTCGTAAACGTTGTAGCTTCCTTTGAGCTGAAAAGTGAGTGCGTTTACCTGAAACGAAATATTGCTTGTAGGAAGACACAGACCCTGGCATTTAACTATGTTTCTGAAGGGAAACAAACAGCACGGTTCTCATCCATGAAACACACTCTGCTTTAAAGCAAGAAGCACACTATTGCCTTCTAGAGTCTCTAATAAGGCGGGAAACGTGAGTGGGCTCAGACAAAAGTTGCGTGTTTCCTACACACACGGACCATATCTAGGTCAACTCTGCTTCTTAAACTGATGCAAACCTCAGGTCCTCTAACTTCCAATGCTTTTCAGTTCAGAGCGAGAAACGTGTGAGCTTTGTTAACAATGAAGCTTCGTTTGAGCTGAAAAGTGACGGTGTTTACTTGAAACGAAGTCTTGCTTGTAGGAAGACACAGAGCCTGGCATTTCACTCCGTTTCTGAAGGGAAACAAACAGCACTGTTTTCTTCCATGAACCACACTCTGCTTTAGAGCAAGAAGCACGCTCTTGCTCTCTAGAGTCGCTAATGATGCGGGAAACGTGAGTGTGCTCAGAACAAAAGAATTGTGTTTCCTACACACATGAACCATACCTTCTTCAACTCTACTTCTGAAACGGATCCAAACCCCAGGTCCTCTAACATCCAATGCTTTTCAGTTAAGAGTGAGAAACGTGTGAGCTTTGTAAACGCTGTAGCTTCTTTTGAGCTGAAAAGTGACTGCGTTTATCTGAAACGAAGTCTTGCTTGTAGGAAGACACAGAGCCTGGGATTTCACTCCGTTTCTGAATGGAAATACAAAGCACAGTTCTCATCCATGAACCACACTCTGCTTTAGAGCAAGAAGCACGCTCTTGCTTTCTAGAGTCTCTAATAAGGTGGGAAACGTGAGTGTGCTCAAAAAAAAGATCTGTGTTTCCTACACACATGCACCATATCTAGTTCAACTCTGCTTCTGAAACGGATACAAACCAGAGGTCAGCTAACATCCAATGCTTTTCAGTTCAGAGCGAGAAACATGTGAGCTTCGTGAACAATGAATATTTTTTTGAGCTGAAAAGTGACTGCGTTTACATGAAACGAAGTCTTGCTTGTAGGAAGACACAGAGCCTGTTATTTCACTCCGTTTCTGAAGGGAAACACACAGGAAAGTTCTCATGAAGGAACCACACTCTGCTTTAGTGCAAGAAACACGCTCTTGCTTTCCATAGTCTCTAATAAGGCGGGAAACGTGAGTGTGCTCAAAAAAAAGAACTGTGTTTCCTACACACATGCACCATATCGAGTTCAACTCTGCTTCTGAAACGGATACAAACCAGAGGTCCTCTAACATCCAATGCTTTTCAGTTCAGAGCGAGAAACGTGTGAGCTTCGTGAATGATGAAGCTTTGTTTGAGCTGAAAATTGACTATGTTTACCTGAAACGAAGTCTTCCTTGCAGGAAGGCATGGAGCCTTGCATTTCACTCCATCTATAAAGGGAATCACACAGCACAGTTCTCATCCATGAACCACACTCTGCTTTAGATCAAGAAGCACGCTCTTGCTCTCTAGAGTTGCTAATAATGCGGGAAACGTGAGTGTGCTCAGAACAAAAGAATTGTGTTTCCTACACACATGAACCATACCTTCTTCAACTCTACTTCTGAAACGGATCCAAACCACAGGTCCTCTAACATCCAATGCTTTTCAGTTAAGAGTGAGAAACCTGTGAGCTTCGTGAACGATGTAGCTTTTTTTGAGCTGAAAAGTGACTGCGTTTATGTGAAACGAAGTCTTGCTAGTAGGAAGACACAGAGCCTGGCATTTCACTCCGTTTTTGAAGGGATACACATAGCACAGTTCTCATCCATGAACCACACTCTGCATTAGAGCAAGAAACACGCTCTTGCTTTCCACAGTCTCTAATAAGGCGGGAAAAGTGAGCGTGCTCAGAAAAAAAGAACTGAGTTATCTACACACACGGACTATATCTAGTTCAACTCCCCTTCTGAACTGATATAAACCACAGGTCCTCTAACATCCAATGCTTTTCAGTTCAGAGCAAGAAACATGTGAGCTTCGTGAACGATGAAGCTTCTTTTGAGCTGAAAAGTGACTACGTTTACCTGAAACGAAGTCTTGCTTGTAGGAAGACACAGAGCCTGTTATTTCACTCCGTTTCTGAAGGGAAACACACAGCACAGTTCTCATCCGTGAACCACACTCTGCTTTAGAGCAAGAAACACGCTCTTGCTTTCCACAGTCTCTAATAAGGCGGGAAAAGTGATAGTGCTCAGAAAAAAAGAAGTGTGTTTCCACAAAACTCGCACCATATCTAGTTCAACTCTGCTCTGAATCTGATACAAACCTCAGGTCCTCTAACATCCAATGCTTTTCAGTTCAGAGCGAGAAACGTGTGAGCTTCCTTAACTATGTAGCTTCGTTTGAGCTGAAAAGTGACTGTGTTTACCTGAAACGAAGTCTTGCTTGTAGGAAGACACAGAACCTGTCATTTCACTCTGTTTCTGAAGGGAAACACACAGCACAGTTCTCATCCATGAACCACACTCTGCTTTAGAACAAGAAGCACGCTCTTGCTTTCCACAGTCTCTAATAATACGGGAAAAGTGAGCGTGCTCACAACAAAAGAACTGAGTTATCTAGACACACGGACCATATCTAGTTCAACTCCGCTTCTGAAACTGATATAAACCACAGGTCCTCTAACATACAATGCTTTTCAGTTCAGAGCAAGAAACGTGTGAGCTCCGTGAACGATGAAGCTAATTTTGAGCTGAAAAGTGACTACGTTTCCCTGAAACGAAGTCTTGCTTGTAGGAAGACACAGAGCCTGGCATTTCACTCCGTTTCTGAAGGGAAACACACAGCACTGTTTTCATCCATGAACCACACTCTGCTTTAGAGCAAGTAGCACGCTCTTGCTCTCTAGAGTCTCTAATAAGGCAGTAAACGTGAGTGTGCTCAGAACAAAAGAATTGTGTTTCCTACACACATGAACCATATCTTGTTCAACTCTGCTTCTGAAACGGATCCAAACCACAGGTCCTCTAACATCGAATGCTTTTCAGTTAAGAGTGAGAAATGTGTGAGCTTCGTAAACGTTGTAGCTTCCTTTGAGCTGAAAAGTGAGTGCGTTTACCTGAAACGAAATATTGCTTGTAGGAAGACACAGACCCTGGCATTTAACTATGTTTCTGAAGGGAAACAAACAGCACGGTTCTCATCCATGAAACACACTCTGCTTTAAAGCAAGAAGCACACTATTGCCTTCTAGAGTCTCTAATAAGGCGGGAAACGTGAGTGGGCTCAGACAAAAGTTGCGTGTTTCCTACACACACGGACCATATCTAGGTCAACTCTGCTTCTTAAACTGATGCAAACCTCAGGTCCTCTAACTTCCAATGCTTTTCAGTTCAGAGCGAGAAACGTGTGAGCTTTGTTAACAATGAAGCTTCGTTTGAGCTGAAAAGTGACGGTGTTTACTTGAAACGAAGTCTTGCTTGTAGGAAGACACAGAGCCTGGCATTTCACTCCGTTTCTGAAGGGAAACAAACAGCACTGTTTTCTTCCATGAACCACACTCTGCTTTAGAGCAAGAAGCACGCTCTTGCTCTCTAGAGTCGCTAATGATGCGGGAAACGTGAGTGTGCTCAGAACAAAAGAATTGTGTTTCCTACACACATGAACCATACCTTCTTCAACTCTACTTCTGAAACGGATCCAAACCCCAGGTCCTCTAACATCCAATGCTTTTCAGTTAAGAGTGAGAAACGTGTGAGCTTTGTAAACGCTGTAGCTTCTTTTGAGCTGAAAAGTGACTGCGTTTATCTGAAACGAAGTCTTGCTTGTAGGAAGACACAGAGCCTGGGATTTCACTCCGTTTCTGAATGGAAATACAAAGCACAGTTCTCATCCATGAACCACACTCTGCTTTAGAGCAAGAAGCACGCTCTTGCTTTCTAGAGTCTCTAATAAGGTGGGAAACGTGAGTGTGCTCAAAAAAAAGATCTGTGTTTCCTACACACATGCACCATATCTAGTTCAACTCTGCTTCTGAAACGGATACAAACCAGAGGTCAGCTAACATCCAATGCTTTTCAGTTCAGAGCGAGAAACATGTGAGCTTCGTGAACAATGAATATTTTTTTGAGCTGAAAAGTGACTGCGTTTACATGAAACGAAGTCTTGCTTGTAGGAAGACACAGAGCCTGTTATTTCACTCCGTTTCTGAAGGGAAACACACAGGAAAGTTCTCATGAAGGAACCACACTCTGCTTTAGTGCAAGAAACACGCTCTTGCTTTCCATAGTCTCTAATAAGGCGGGAAACGTGAGTGTGCTCAAAAAAAAGAACTGTGTTTCCTACACACATGCACCATATCGAGTTCAACTCTGCTTCTGAAACGGATACAAACCAGAGGTCCTCTAACATCCAATGCTTTTCAGTTCAGAGCGAGAAACGTGTGAGCTTCGTGAATGATGAAGCTTTGTTTGAGCTGAAAATTGACTATGTTTACCTGAAACGAAGTCTTCCTTGCAGGAAGGCATGGAGCCTTGCATTTCACTCCATCTATAAAGGGAATCACACAGCACAGTTCTCATCCATGAACCACACTCTGCTTTAGATCAAGAAGCACGCTCTTGCTCTCTAGAGTTGCTAATAATGCGGGAAACGTGAGTGTGCTCAGAACAAAAGAATTGTGTTTCCTACACACATGAACCATACCTTCTTCAACTCTACTTCTGAAACGGATCCAAACCACAGGTCCTCTAACATCCAATGCTTTTCAGTTAAGAGTGAGAAACCTGTGAGCTTCGTGAACGATGTAGCTTTTTTTGAGCTGAAAAGTGACTGCGTTTATGTGAAACGAAGTCTTGCTAGTAGGAAGACACAGAGCCTGGCATTTCACTCCGTTTTTGAAGGGATACACATAGCACAGTTCTCATCCATGAACCACACTCTGCATTAGAGCAAGAAACACGCTCTTGCTTTCCACAGTCTCTAATAAGGCGGGAAAAGTGAGCGTGCTCAGAAAAAAAGAACTGAGTTATCTACACACACGGACTATATCTAGTTCAACTCCCCTTCTGAACTGATATAAACCACAGGTCCTCTAACATCCAATGCTTTTCAGTTCAGAGCAAGAAACATGTGAGCTTCGTGAACGATGAAGCTTCTTTTGAGCTGAAAAGTGACTACGTTTACCTGAAACGAAGTCTTGCTTGTAGGAAGACACAGAGCCTGTTATTTCACTCCGTTTCTGAAGGGAAACACACAGCACAGTTCTCATCCGTGAACCACACTCTGCTTTAGAGCAAGAAACACGCTCTTGCTTTCCACAGTCTCTAATAAGGCGGGAAAAGTGATAGTGCTCAGAAAAAAAGAAGTGTGTTTCCACAAAACTCGCACCATATCTAGTTCAACTCTGCTCTGAATCTGATACAAACCTCAGGTCCTCTAACATCCAATGCTTTTCAGTTCAGAGCGAGAAACGTGTGAGCTTCCTTAACTATGTAGCTTCGTTTGAGCTGAAAAGTGACTGTGTTTACCTGAAACGAAGTCTTGCTTGTAGGAAGACACAGAACCTGTCATTTCACTCTGTTTCTGAAGGGAAACACACAGCACAGTTCTCATCCATGAACCACACTCTGCTTTAGAACAAGAAGCACGCTCTTGCTTTCCACAGTCTCTAATAATACGGGAAAAGTGAGCGTGCTCACAACAAAAGAACTGAGTTATCTAGACACACGGACCATATCTAGTTCAACTCCGCTTCTGAAACTGATATAAACCACAGGTCCTCTAACATACAATGCTTTTCAGTTCAGAGCAAGAAACGTGTGAGCTCCGTGAACGATGAAGCTAATTTTGAGCTGAAAAGTGACTACGTTTCCCTGAAACGAAGTCTTGCTTGTAGGAAGACACAGAGCCTGGCATTTCACTCCGTTTCTGAAGGGAAACACACAGCACTGTTTTCATCCATGAACCACACTCTGCTTTAGAGCAAGTAGCACGCTCTTGCTCTCTAGAGTCTCTAATAAGGCAGTAAACGTGAGTGTGCTCAGAACAAAAGAATTGTGTTTCCTACACACATGAACCATATCTTGTTCAACTCTGCTTCTGAAACGGATCCAAACCACAGGTCCTCTAACATCGAATGCTTTTCAGTTAAGAGTGAGAAATGTGTGAGCTTCGTAAACGTTGTAGCTTCCTTTGAGCTGAAAAGTGAGTGCGTTTACCTGAAACGAAATATTGCTTGTAGGAAGACACAGACCCTGGCATTTAACTATGTTTCTGAAGGGAAACAAACAGCACGGTTCTCATCCATGAAACACACTCTGCTTTAAAGCAAGAAGCACACTATTGCCTTCTAGAGTCTCTAATAAGGCGGGAAACGTGAGTGGGCTCAGACAAAAGTTGCGTGTTTCCTACACACACGGACCATATCTAGGTCAACTCTGCTTCTTAAACTGATGCAAACCTCAGGTCCTCTAACTTCCAATGCTTTTCAGTTCAGAGCGAGAAACGTGTGAGCTTTGTTAACAATGAAGCTTCGTTTGAGCTGAAAAGTGACGGTGTTTACTTGAAACGAAGTCTTGCTTGTAGGAAGACACAGAGCCTGGCATTTCACTCCGTTTCTGAAGGGAAACAAACAGCACTGTTTTCTTCCATGAACCACACTCTGCTTTAGAGCAAGAAGCACGCTCTTGCTCTCTAGAGTCGCTAATGATGCGGGAAACGTGAGTGTGCTCAGAACAAAAGAATTGTGTTTCCTACACACATGAACCATACCTTCTTCAACTCTACTTCTGAAACGGATCCAAACCCCAGGTCCTCTAACATCCAATGCTTTTCAGTTAAGAGTGAGAAACGTGTGAGCTTTGTAAACGCTGTAGCTTCTTTTGAGCTGAAAAGTGACTGCGTTTATCTGAAACGAAGTCTTGCTTGTAGGAAGACACAGAGCCTGGGATTTCACTCCGTTTCTGAATGGAAATACAAAGCACAGTTCTCATCCATGAACCACACTCTGCTTTAGAGCAAGAAGCACGCTCTTGCTTTCTAGAGTCTCTAATAAGGTGGGAAACGTGAGTGTGCTCAAAAAAAAGATCTGTGTTTCCTACACACATGCACCATATCTAGTTCAACTCTGCTTCTGAAACGGATACAAACCAGAGGTCAGCTAACATCCAATGCTTTTCAGTTCAGAGCGAGAAACATGTGAGCTTCGTGAACAATGAATATTTTTTTGAGCTGAAAAGTGACTGCGTTTACATGAAACGAAGTCTTGCTTGTAGGAAGACACAGAGCCTGTTATTTCACTCCGTTTCTGAAGGGAAACACACAGGAAAGTTCTCATGAAGGAACCACACTCTGCTTTAGTGCAAGAAACACGCTCTTGCTTTCCATAGTCTCTAATAAGGCGGGAAACGTGAGTGTGCTCAAAAAAAAGAACTGTGTTTCCTACACACATGCACCATATCGAGTTCAACTCTGCTTCTGAAACGGATACAAACCAGAGGTCCTCTAACATCCAATGCTTTTCAGTTCAGAGCGAGAAACGTGTGAGCTTCGTGAATGATGAAGCTTTGTTTGAGCTGAAAATTGACTATGTTTACCTGAAAGGAAGTCTTCCTTGCAGGAAGGCATGGAGCCTTGCATTTCACTCCATCTATAAAGGGAATCACACAGCACAGTTCTCATCCATGAACCACACTCTGCTTTAGATCAAGAAGCACGCTCTTGCTCTCTAGAGTTGCTAATAATGCGGGAAACGTGAGTGTGCTCAGAACAAAAGAATTGTGTTTCCTACACACATGAACCATACCTTCTTCAACTCTACTTCTGAAACGGATCCAAACCACAGGTCCTCTAACATCCAATGCTTTTCAGTTAAGAGTGAGAAACCTGTGAGCTTCGTGAACGATGTAGCTTTTTTTGAGCTGAAAAGTGACTGCGTTTATGTGAAACGAAGTCTTGCTAGTAGGAAGACACAGAGCCTGGCATTTCACTCCGTTTTTGAAGGGATACACATAGCACAGTTCTCATCCATGAACCACACTCTGCATTAGAGCAAGAAACACGCTCTTGCTTTCCACAGTCTCTAATAAGGCGGGAAAAGTGAGCGTGCTCAGAAAAAAAGAACTGAGTTATCTACACACACGGACTATATCTAGTTCAACTCCCCTTCTGAACTGATATAAACCACAGGTCCTCTAACATCCAATGCTTTTCAGTTCAGAGCAAGAAACATGTGAGCTTCGTGAACGATGAAGCTTCTTTTGAGCTGAAAAGTGACTACGTTTACCTGAAACGAAGTCTTGCTTGTAGGAAGACACAGAGCCTGTTATTTCACTCCGTTTCTGAAGGGAAACACACAGCACAGTTCTCATCCGTGAACCACACTCTGCTTTAGAGCAAGAAACACGCTCTTGCTTTCCACAGTCTCTAATAAGGCGGGAAAAGTGATAGTGCTCAGAAAAAAAGAAGTGTGTTTCCACAAAACTCGCACCATATCTAGTTCAACTCTGCTCTGAATCTGATACAAACCTCAGGTCCTCTAACATCCAATGCTTTTCAGTTCAGAGCGAGAAACGTGTGAGCTTCCTTAACTATGTAGCTTCGTTTGAGCTGAAAAGTGACTGTGTTTACCTGAAACGAAGTCTTGCTTGTAGGAAGACACAGAACCTGTCATTTCACTCTGTTTCTGAAGGGAAACACACAGCACAGTTCTCATCCATGAACCACACTCTGCTTTAGAACAAGAAGCACGCTCTTGCTTTCCACAGTCTCTAATAATACGGGAAAAGTGAGCGTGCTCACAACAAAAGAACTGAGTTATCTAGACACACGGACCATATCTAGTTCAACTCCGCTTCTGAAACTGATATAAACCACAGGTCCTCTAACATACAATGCTTTTCAGTTCAGAGCAAGAAACGTGTGAGCTCCGTGAACGATGAAGCTAATTTTGAGCTGAAAAGTGACTACGTTTCCCTGAAACGAAGTCTTGCTTGTAGGAAGACACAGAGCCTGGCATTTCACTCCGTTTCTGAAGGGAAACACACAGCACTGTTTTCATCCATGAACCACACTCTGCTTTAGAGCAAGTAGCACGCTCTTGCTCTCTAGAGTCTCTAATAAGGCAGTAAACGTGAGTGTGCTCAGAACAAAAGAATTGTGTTTCCTACACACATGAACCATATCTTGTTCAACTCTGCTTCTGAAACGGATCCAAACCACAGGTCCTCTAACATCGAATGCTTTTCAGTTAAGAGTGAGAAATGTGTGAGCTTCGTAAACGTTGTAGCTTCCTTTGAGCTGAAAAGTGAGTGCGTTTACCTGAAACGAAATATTGCTTGTAGGAAGACACAGACCCTGGCATTTAACTATGTTTCTGAAGGGAAACAAACAGCACGGTTCTCATCCATGAAACACACTCTGCTTTAAAGCAAGAAGCACACTATTGCCTTCTAGAGTCTCTAATAAGGCGGGAAACGTGAGTGGGCTCAGACAAAAGTTGCGTGTTTCCTACACACACGGACCATATCTAGGTCAACTCTGCTTCTTAAACTGATGCAAACCTCAGGTCCTCTAACTTCCAATGCTTTTCAGTTCAGAGCGAGAAACGTGTGAGCTTTGTTAACAATGAAGCTTCGTTTGAGCTGAAAAGTGACGGTGTTTACTTGAAACGAAGTCTTGCTTGTAGGAAGACACAGAGCCTGGCATTTCACTCCGTTTCTGAAGGGAAACAAACAGCACTGTTTTCTTCCATGAACCACACTCTGCTTTAGAGCAAGAAGCACGCTCTTGCTCTCTAGAGTCGCTAATGATGCGGGAAACGTGAGTGTGCTCAGAACAAAAGAATTGTGTTTCCTACACACATGAACCATACCTTCTTCAACTCTACTTCTGAAACGGATCCAAACCCCAGGTCCTCTAACATCCAATGCTTTTCAGTTAAGAGTGAGAAACGTGTGAGCTTTGTAAACGCTGTAGCTTCTTTTGAGCTGAAAAGTGACTGCGTTTATCTGAAACGAAGTCTTGCTTGTAGGAAGACACAGAGCCTGGGATTTCACTCCGTTTCTGAATGGAAATACAAAGCACAGTTCTCATCCATGAACCACACTCTGCTTTAGAGCAAGAAGCACGCTCTTGCTTTCTAGAGTCTCTAATAAGGTGGGAAACGTGAGTGTGCTCAAAAAAAAGATCTGTGTTTCCTACACACATGCACCATATCTAGTTCAACTCTGCTTCTGAAACGGATACAAACCAGAGGTCAGCTAACATCCAATGCTTTTCAGTTCAGAGCGAGAAACATGTGAGCTTCATGAACAATGAATATTTTTTTGAGCTGAAAAGTGACTGCGTTTACATGAAACGAAGTCTTGCTTGTAGGAAGACACAGAGCCTGTTATTTCACTCCGTTTCTGAAGGGAAACACACAGGAAAGTTCTCATGAAGGAACCACACTCTGCTTTAGTGCAAGAAACACGCTCTTGCTTTCCATAGTCTCTAATAAGGCGGGAAACGTGAGTGTGCTCAAAAAAAAGAACTGTGTTTCCTACACACATGCACCATATCGAGTTCAACTCTGCTTCTGAAACGGATACAAACCAGAGGTCCTCTAACATCCAATGCTTTTCAGTTCAGAGCGAGAAACGTGTGAGCTTCGTGAATGATGAAGCTTTGTTTGAGCTGAAAATTGACTATGTTTACCTGAAACGAAGTCTTCCTTGCAGGAAGGCATGGAGCCTTGCATTTCACTCCATCTATAAAGGGAATCACACAGCACAGTTCTCATCCATGAACCACACTCTGCTTTAGATCAAGAAGCACGCTCTTGCTCTCTAGAGTTGCTAATAATGCGGGAAACGTGAGTGTGCTCAGAACAAAAGAATTGTGTTTCCTACACACATGAACCATACCTTCTTCAACTCTACTTCTGAAACGGATCCAAACCACAGGTCCTCTAACATCCAATGCTTTTCAGTTAAGAGTGAGAAACCTGTGAGCTTCGTGAACGATGTAGCTTTTTTTGAGCTGAAAAGTGACTGCGTTTATGTGAAACGAAGTCTTGCTAGTAGGAAGACACAGAGCCTGGCATTTCACTCCGTTTTTGAAGGGATACACATAGCACAGTTCTCATCCATGAACCACACTCTGCTTTAGAGCAAGAAACACGCTCTTGCTTTCCACAGTCTCTAATAAGGCGGGAAAAGTGAGCGTGCTCAGAAAAAAAGAACTGAGTTATCTACACACACGGACTATATCTAGTTCAACTCCCCTTCTGAACTGATATAAACCACAGGTCCTCTAACATCCAATGCTTTTCAGTTCAGAGCAAGAAACATGTGAGCTTCGTGAACGATGAAGCTTCTTTTGAGCTGAAAAGTGACTACGTTTACCTGAAACGAAGTCTTGCTTGTAGGAAGACACAGAGCCTGTTATTTCACTCCGTTTCTGAAGGGAAACACACAGCACAGTTCTCATCCGTGAACCACACTCTGCTTTAGAGCAAGAAACACGCTCTTGCTTTCCACAGTCTCTAATAAGGCGGGAAAAGTGATAGTGCTCAGAAAAAAAGAAGTGTGTTTCCACAAAACTCGCACCATATCTAGTTCAACTCTGCTCTGAATCTGATACAAACCTCAGGTCCTCTAACATCCAATGCTTTTCAGTTCAGAGCGAGAAACGTGTGAGCTTCCTTAACTATGTAGCTTCGTTTGAGCTGAAAAGTGACTGTGTTTACCAGAAACGAAGTCTTGCTTGTAGGAAGACACAGAACCTGGCATTTCACTCCGTTTCTGAAGGGAAACACACAGCACAGTTCTCATCCATGAACCAAACTCTGCTTTAGAACAAGAAGCACGCTCTTGCTTTCCACAGTCTCTAATAATACGGGAAAAGTGAGCGTGCTCACAACAAAAGAACTGAGTTATCTAGACACACGGACCATATCTAGTTCAACTCCGCTTCTGAAACTGATATAAACCACAGGTCCTCTAACATACAATGCTTTTCAGTTCAGAGCAAGAAACGTGTGAGCTCCGTGAACGATGAAGCTAATTTTGAGCTGAAAAGTGACTACGTTTCCCTGAAACGAAGTCTTGCTTGTAGGAAGACACAGAGCCTGGCATTTCACTCCGTTTCTGAAGGGAAACACACAGCACTGTTTTCATCCATGAACCACACTCTGCTTTAGAGCAAGTAGCACGCTCTTGCTCTCTAGAGTCTCTAATAAGGCAGTAAACGTGAGTGTGCTCAGAACAAAAGAATTGTGTTTCCTACACACATGAACCATATCTTGTTCAACTCTGCTTCTGAAACGGATCCAAACCACAGGTCCTCTAACATCGAATGCTTTTCAGTTAAGAGTGAGAAATGTGTGAGCTTCGTAAACGTTGTAGCTTCCTTTGAGCTGAAAAGTGAGTGCGTTTACCTGAAACGAAATATTGCTTGTAGGAAGACACAGACCCTGGCATTTAACTATGTTTCTGAAGGGAAACAAACAGCACGGTTCTCATCCATGAAACACACTCTGCTTTAAAGCAAGAAGCACACTATTGCCTTCTAGAGTCTCTAATAAGGCGGGAAACGTGAGTGGGCTCAGAACAAAAGTTGCGTGTTTCCTACACACACGGACCATATCTAGGTCAACTCTGCTTCTTAAACTGATGCAAACCTCAGGTCCTCTAACTTCCAATGCTTTTCAGTTCAGAGCGAGAAACGTGTGAGCTTTGTTAACAATGAAGCTTCGTTTGAGCTGAAAAGTGACGGTGTTTACTTGAAACGAAGTCTTGCTTGTAGGAAGACACAGAGCCTGGCATTTCACTCCGTTTCTGAAGGGAAACAAACAGCACTGTTTTCTTCCATGAACCACACTCTGCTTTAGAGCAAGAAGCACGCTCTTGTTTCTAGAGTCTCTAATATGTCGGGAAACGTGAGTGTGCTCAGAAAAAAAGAAGTGTGTTTCCACAAAACTCGGACCATGTCTAGTTCAACTCTGCTCTGAAACTGATACAAACCTCAGGTCCTCTAACATCCAATGCTCTTCAGTTCAGAGCGAGAAACGTGTGAGCTTCCTTAAAAATGTAGCTTTGTTTGAGCTGAAAAGTGACTACATTTACTTGAAACGAAGTCTTGCTAGTAGGAAGACACAGAGCCTGGCATTTCACTCCGTTTTTGAAGGGATACACATAGCACAGTTCTCATCCATGAACCACACTCTGCTTTAGAGCAAGAAACACGCTCTTGCTTTCCACAGTATCTAATAAGGCAGGAAAAGTGAGTGTGCTCAGAACAAATGAACTGAGCTTCCTACACACACGGACCTTACCTAGTTCAACTCCGCTTCTGAAACAGATATAAACCACAGGTTCTCTAACATCCAGTGATTTTCAGTTCAGAGCGAGAAACGTGTGAACTTTGTGAACAATGAATCTTTGTTTGAGCTGAAAAGTGACTGCATTACCTGAAACGAAGTCTTGCTTGTAGGAAGACACAGAGCCTGTTATTTGACTCCGTTTCTGAAGGGAAACACACAGCACAGTTCTCATCCATGAACCACATTCTGCTTTAGAGCAAGAAGCACGCTCTTGCTTTCCACAGTCTCTAATAAGGCGGGAAACGTGAGTGTGCTCAAAAAAAAGAACTGTGTTTCCTACACACATGCACCATGTCTAGTTCAACTCTGCTTCTGAAACGGATACATACCATAGGTCCTCTAACATCCAATGCTTTTCCGTTAAATGTGAGAAATGTGTGAGCTTCGTGAACGATGTAGCATCTTTTGAGCTTAAAAGTGACTGTGTTTATCTGAAACGAATTTTGCTTGTAGATTGACACCGAGCCTGGCATTTCACTCCGTTTCTGAAGGGAAACACACAGCAAAGTTCTCATTCATGAATCACGCTCTGCTTTAGAGCAAGAAACACACTCTTGCTTTCCATAGTCTCTAATAAGGCGGGAAACGTGAGTGTGCTCAAAAAAAAGAACTGTGTTTCCTACACACATGCACCATGTCTAGTTCAACTCTGCTTCTGAAACGGATACAAACCAGAGGTCCTCTAACATCCAATGCTTTTCAGTTCAGAGCGAGAAACGTGTGAGCTTCGTGAACAATGAATATTTTTTTGAGCTGAAAAGTGACTGCGTTTACCTGAAACGAAGTCTTGCTTGTAGGAAGACACAGAGCCTGTTATTTCACTCCGTTTCTGACAGGAAACACAGCACAGTTCTCATCCATGAACCACATTCTGCTTTAGAGCAAGAAGAACGCTCTTGCTTTCTAGACTCTCTAATAATGCAGGAACAGTGAGTGTGCTCAGAATAAAAGAACTGTGTTTCCTACACACACGGACTATATCTAGTTCAACTCCGCTTTTGAAAGTGATATAAACCACAGTTCCTCTAACATCCAATGTTTTTTATTTCAGAGCGAGAAACGTGTGAGCTTCGTGAATGATGAAGCTTCGTTTGAGCTGAAATGTGACTACGTTTACCTGAAACCATGTGTTGCTTGCAGGAAGGCACAGAGCCTTGCATTTCACTCCGTTTCTGAAGGAAAGCACAGCACAGTTCTCATCCATGAAACACACTCTACTTTAGAGCAAGAAGCACGCTCTTGCTTTCTAGAGTCTCTAATAAGGCGGGAAATGTGAGTGTGCTCATACCAAAGAACTGTGTTTCCTACAAACCCGGACCATATCTCGTTCAACTCACCTTCTGAAACGGATACAAACCACAGGTCCTCTAACATCCAATGCTTTTCAGTTAAGAGAGAAAAGTGTGAGCTTCGTGAATGATGTAGCATCATTTGAGCTGAAAAGTGACCGCGTTTATCTAAAACGAAGTCTTGCTTGTAGGAAGACACAGAGCCTGGCATTTCACTCCGTTTCTGAAGGGAAAAACACAGCAAAGTTCTCATCCATGAACCACACTCTGCTTTAGAGCAAGAAACACGCTCTTGCTTTCCACAGTCTCTAATAAGGCGGGAAAAGTGATCGTGCTCAGAAAAAAAGAAGTGTGTTTTCACAAAACTCGGACCATATCTAGTTCAACTCTGCTCTGAATCTGATACAAACCTCAGGTCCTCTAACATCCAATGGTTTTCAGTTCAGAGCGAGAAACGTGTGAGCATCCTTAACTATGTAGCTTCGTTTGACCTGAAAAGTGACTGTGTTTACCTGAAACGAAGTCTTGCTTGTAGGAAGACACAAAACCTGGCATTTCACTCCGTTTCTGAATGGAAACAAACAGCACAGTTCTCATCCATGAACCACACTCTGCTTTAGAGCAAGAAGCACGCTCTTGCTTTCTAGAGTCTCTAATAAGGTGGTAAACGTGAGTGTGCTTAGAACAAAAGAACTGAGTTATCTACACACACGGACAATATCTAGTTCAACTCCGCTTCTGAAACTGATATAAACCACAGGTCCTCTAACATCCAATGCTTTTCAGTTCAGAGCAAGAAACGTGTGAGCTTCGTAAACGATGAAGATTTATTTGAGCTGAAAAGTGACTACGTTTACCTGAAACGAAGTCTTGCTTGTAGGAAGACACAGAGCCTGGGATTTCACTCCGTTTCTGAAGGGAAATACAAAGCACAGTTGTCATCCATGAACCACACTCTGCATTAGAGCAAGAAACACGCTCTTGCTTTCTAGAGTCTCTAATAAGGCGGGAAACGTGAGTGTGCTAAAAAAAAAAAAACTGTGTTTCCTACACACATGCACCATATCTAGTTCAACTCTGCTTCTGAAACGGATACATACCACAGGTCCTCTAACATCCAATGCTTTTCAATTAAGAGTGAGAAATGTTTTAGCTTCATGAATGATGTAGCTTCTTTTAAGCTGAAAAGTGACTGCGTTTATCTGAAACGAAGTCTTGCTAGTAGGAAGACACAGAGCCTGTCATTTCAGTCCGTTTTTGAAGGGAAACACACAGCAAAGTTCCCATCCATGAACCACAATCTGCTTTAGAGCAAGAAACACGCTCTTGCTTTCCACAGTATCTAATAAGGCAGGAAAAGTGAGTATGCTCAGAACAAATGAACTGAGTTTCCTACACACACGGACCTTATCTAGTTCAACTCCGCTTCTGAAATTGATAAAAACCACAGGTCCTCTAACATCCAGTGTTTTTCAGTTCAGAGCGAGAAACGTGTGAGCTTCGTGAACAATGAATCTTTGTTTGAGCTGAAAAGTGACTGTGTTTACCTGAAACGAAGTCTTGCTTGTAGGAAGACACAGAGCCTGTTATTTCACTCCATTTCTGAAGGGAAACACACAGCACAGTTCTCATCCATGAACCACATTCTGCTTTAGAGCAAGAAGCACGCTCTTGTTTCAAGAGTCTCTAAGTCGGGAAACGTGAGTGTGCTCAGACCAAAAGAAGTGTGTTTCCACAAAACTCGGACCTTATCTAGTTCAACTATGCTCTGAAACTGATACAAACCTCAGGTCCTCTAACATCCAATGCTTTTCAGTTCAGAGCGAGAAACGTGTGAGCATCCTTAACTATGTAGCTTCGTTTGACCTGCAAAGTGACTGTGTTTACCTGAAACGAAGGCTTGCTTGTAGGAAGACGCAGAGCCTGGCATTTCACTCCGTTTCTGAAGGGAAACACACAGCAAAGTTCTCATCCATGAACCACACTCTGCTTTAGAGCAAGAAACACGCTCTTGCTTTCCACAGTCTCTACTAAGGTGGGAAAAGTGAGCGTGCTCAGAACTACAGAACTGAGCTATCTACACACACGGACCATATCTAGTTCATCTCTGCTTCTGAACTGATATAAACCACAGGTCCTCTAACATCCAATGCTTTTCAGTTCAGAGCAAGAAACGTGTGAGCTTCATGAACTATGAATCTTCTTTTAAGCTGAAAAGTGACTACGTTTACCTGACACGAAGTCTTGCTTGTAGGAAGACACAGAGCATGGCATTTCACTCCGTTTCTGACAGGTAACACACAGCACAGTTCTCATCCATGAACCACACTCTGCTTTAGAGCAAGAAGCACGCTCTTGCTTTCTAGAGTCTCTAATAAGTCGGGAAACATGAGTGTGCTCAGAAAAAAAGAAGTGTGTTTCCACAAAACTCGGACCATATCTAGTTCAACTCTGCTCTGAAACTGATACAAACCTCAGGTCCTCTAACATCCAATGCTTTTCAGTTCAGAGCGAGAAACGTGTGAGCTTTGTGAATGATGAAGCTTTGTTTGAGCTGAAAATTGACTATGTTTACCTGAAACGAAGTCTTCCTTGCAGGAAGGCACGGAGCCTTGCATTTCACTCCGTCTCTAAAGGGAATCACACTGCACAGTTCTCATCCATGAACCACACTCTGCTTTAGAGCAAGAAGCACGCTCTTGCTTTCTAGAGTCTCTAATAAGGCGGGAAACGTGAGTGTGCTAAAAAAAAGAACTGTGTTTCCTACACACATGCACCATATCTAGTTCAACTCTGCTTCTGAAACAGATACATACCACAGGTCCTCTAACATCCAATGCTTTTCCGTTAAGAGTGAGAAATGTGTGAGCTTCGTGAACGATGTAGCATCTTTTGAGCTAAAAAGTGACTGTGTTTATCTGAAACGAATTCTTGCTTGTAGAAAGACACAGAGCCTGGCATTTCACTCCGTTTCTGATGGGAAACACACAGCAAAGTTCTCATGAAGGAACCACACTCTGCTTTAGTGCAAGAAACACGCTCTTGCTTTCCATAGTCTCTAATAAGGCGGGAAACGTGAGTGTGCTCAAAAAAAAGAACTGTGTTTCCTACACACATGCACCATATCGAGTTCAACTCTGCTTCTGAAACGGATACAAACCAGAGGTCCTCTAACATCCAATGCTTTTCAGTTCAGAGCGAGAAACGTGTGAGCTTCGTGAATGATGAAGCTTTGTTTGAGCTGAAAATTGACTATGTTTACCTGAAACGAAGTCTTCCTTGCAGGAAGGCACGGAGCCTTGCATTTCACTCCGTCTCTAAAGGGAATCACACAGCACAGTTCACATCCATGAACCACACTCTGCTTTAGAGCAAGAAGCACGCTCTTGCTTTCTAGAGTCTCTAATAAGGCGGGAAACGTGAGTGTGCTAAAAAAAAAAGAACTGTGTTTCCTACACACATGCACCATATCTAGTTCAACTCTGCTTCTGAAACGGATACAAACCAGAGGTCCTCTAACATCCAACGCTGTTCAGTTCAGAGCGAGAAACGTGTGAGCTTCGTGAACAATGAATCTTTGTTTGAGCTGAAAAGTGACTGCGTTTACCTGAAACGAAGTCTTGCTTGTAGGAAGACACAGAACCTGGCATTTAACTCCGTTTCTGAAGGGAAACACACAGCACAGTTCTCATCCATGAACCACATTCTGCTTTAGAGCAAGAAGCACGCTCTTGCTTTCTAGAGTCTCTAATAAGGTGGGAAACGTGAGTGTGCTTAGAACAAAAGAACTGTGTTGTCTACACACCCAGACCATATCTAGTTCAACTCTGCTTCTGAAACTGATACAAAGCACAAGTCCTCTAACATCCAATGCTTTTCATTTCAGAGCAAGAAACGTGTGAGCTTCATGAACGATGAATCTTCTTTTAAGCTGAAAAGTGACTACGTTTACCTGAAACGAAGTCTTGCTTGTAGGAAGACACAGAGCATGGCATTTCACTCCGTTTCTGACAGGAAACACACAGCACAGTTCTCATCCATGAACCACACTCTGCTTTAGAGCAAGAAGCACGCTCATGCTTTCCACAGTATCTAAGAAGGCAGGAAAAGTGAGTGTGCTCAGAACAAATGAACTGAGTTTCCTACACACACGGACCTTACTTAGTTCAACTCCGCTTCTGAAATTGATACAAACCACAGGTCCTCTAACATCCAGTGTTTTTCAGTTCAGAGCGAGAAACGTGTGAGCTTCGAGGACAATGAATCTTTGTTTGAGCTGAAAAGTGACTGCGTTTACTTGAAACGAAGGCTTGCTTGTAGGAAGACACAGAGCCTGTTATTTCACTCCGTTTCTGAAGGGAAACACACAGCACAGTTCTCATCCATGAACCACATTCTGCTTTAGAGCAAGAAGAATCCTCTTGCTTTCTAGAGTCTCTAATAATGCAGGAACCGTGAGTGTGCTCAGAACAAAAGAACTGTGTTCCCTACACACCCGGACCATATCTAGTTCAACTCTGCTTCTGAAACGGATACAAACCACAGGTCCTCTAACATCCAATGCTTTTCAGTTAAGAGTGAGAAACGTGTGAGCTTCGTGAACGATGTAGCATCTTTTGAGCTGAAAAGTGACTGCGTTTGTCTGAAACGAAGTCTTGCTTGTAGGAAGACACAGAGCCTGGCATTTCACTCTGTTTCTGAAGGGAAACACACAGCAAACTTCTCATCCATGAACCACACTCTGCTTTAGAGCAAGAAACACACTCATGCTTTCCACAGTCTCTAATAAGGCGGGAAAAGTGATCGTGCTCAGAACAAAAGAACTGAGTTGTGTACACACACGGACCATATCTAGTTCAACTCCGCTTCTGAAACTGATATAAACCACAGGTCCTCTAACATCCAATGCTTTTGAGTTCAGAGCAAGAAACGTGTGAGCTTCGTGAACGATGAATCTACTTTTGAGCTGAAAAGTGACTACGTTTACCTGAAACGAAGTCTTGCTTGTAGGAAGACACAGAGCCTGGCATTTCCCTCCGTTTATGAAGGGAAACACACAGCACAGTTGTCATCCATGAACCACACTCTGCTTTAGAGCAAGAAGCACGCTCTTGCTTTCTAGACTCTCTAATAAGGCGGGAAACGTGAGTGTGCAAAAAAAAAAAAGAACTGTGTTTCCTACACACATGCACCATATCTAGTTCAACTCTGCTTCTGAAACGGATACATACCACAGGTCCTCTAACATCCAATGCTTTTCAGTTAAGAGTGAGAAACGTTTTAGCTTCATGAATGATGTAGCTTCTTTTGAGCTGAAAAGTGACTGCGTTTATCTGAAACGAATTCTTGCTAGTAGGAAGACACAGAGCCTGTCATTTCACTCCGTTTTTGAAGGGAAACACATAGCATAGTTCTCATCCATGAACCACACTCTGCTTTAGAGCAAGAAACAGGCTCTTGCTTTCCACAGTATCTAATAAGGCAAGAAAAGTGAGTATGCTCAGAACAAATGAACTTAGTTTCCTACACAAACGGACCTTATCTAGATCAACTCTGCTTCTGAAATTGATACAAACCACAGGTCCTCTAACATCCAGTGTTTTTCAGTTCAGAGCGAGAAACCTGTGAGCTTTGTGAACAATGAATCTTTGTTTGAGGTGAAAAGTGACTGCGTTTACCTGAAACGAAGGCTTGCTTGTAGGAAGACACAGAGCCTGTTATTTCACTCCGTTTCTGAAGGGAAACACACAGCACAGTTCTCATCCATGAACCACATTCTGCTTTAGAGCAAGAAGCACGCTCTTGCTTTCTAGAGTCTCTAATAATGCAGGAACCGTGAGTGTGCTCAGAACAAAAGAACTGTGTTTCCTACACACCCGGACCATATCTAGTTCAACTCTGCTTCTGAAACGGATACAAACCACAGGTCCTCTAACATCCAATGCTTTTCAGTTAAGAGTGAGAAACGTGTGAGCTTCGTGAATGATGTAGCATCTTTTGATCTGAAAAGTGACTGCGTTTATCTGAAACGAAGTCTTGCTTGTAGGAAGACACAGAGCCTGGCATTTCACTCCGTTTCTGAAGGGAAACACACAGCAAAGTTCTCATCCATGACCCACACTCTGCTTTAGAGCAAGAAACACGCTCTTGCTTTCCACAGTCTCTAATAAGGCGGGAAAAGTGAGCGTTCGCAGAACAAAAGAACTGAGTTATCTACACACAAGGACCATATCTAGTTCAACTCCGCTTCTGAAACTGATATAAACCACAGGTCCTCTAACATCCAATATTTTTCATTTCAGAGTGAGGAACGTGTGAGCTTCGTGAATGATGAAGGTTTGTTTGAGCTGAAATGTGACTACCTTTATCTGAAACGATGTCTTGCTTGCAGGAAGGCACAGAGCCTTGCATTTCACTCCGTTTCTGAAGGGAAGCACAGCACAGTTCTCATCCATGAAACACACTCTACTTTAGAGCAAGAAGCACGCTCTTGCTTTCCACAGTATCAAATAAGGCAGGAAAAGTGAGTGTGCTCAGAACAAATGAACTGAGTTTCCTACAAACACGGACCTTATCTAGTTCAACTCCGCTTCTGAAATTGATACAAACCACAGGTCCTCTAACATCCATTGTTTTTCAGTACTGAGCGAGAAACGTGTGAGCTTCCTGAACAATGAATCTTTGTTTGAGCTGAAAAGTGACTGTGTTTCCCTGAAACGAAGTCTTGCTTGTACTAAGACACATAACCTGGCATTTAAGTCCGTTTTTGAAGGGAAACACACAGCACAGTTCTCAACCATGAACCACACTTTGCTTTAGAGCAAGAAGCATGCTCTTGCTTTCTAGAGTCTCTAATAAGGTGGGAAACGTGAGTGTGCTTAGAACAAAAGAACTGTGTTTCCTACACACCCAGACCATATATAGTTCAACTCTGCTTCTGAAACTGATACAAACTACAGGTCCTCTAACATCCAATGCTTTTCAGTTCAGAGCAAGAAACGTGTGAGCTTCATGAACGATGAATCTTCTTTTAAGCTGAAAAGTGACTACGTTTACCTTGCACGAAGTCTTGCTTGTAGGAAGACACAGAGCATGGCATTTCACTCCGTTTCTGACAGGAAACACACAGCAAAGTTCTCATCCATGAACCACACTCTGCTTTAGAGCAAGAAACACGCTCTTGCTTTCCACAGTCACTAATAAGGCGGGAAAAGTGAGGGTGCTCAGAACAAAAGAACTGAGTTATCTACACACACGGACCATATCTAGTTCAACTCTAGTTCTGAACTGATATAAACCACAGGTCCTCTAACATCCAATGCTTTTCAATTCAGAGCAAGAAACGTGTGAGCTTCGTGAACGATGAAGCTTCTTTTGAACTGAAAAGTGACTATGTTTACCTGAAACGAAGTCTTGCTTGTAGGAAGACACAGAGCATGGCATTTCACTCCGTTTCTGACAGGAAACACACAGCACAGTTCTCATCCATGAACCACACTCTGCTTTAGAGCAAGAAGCACGCTCTTGTTTCTAGAGTCTCTAATAAGTCGGGAAACGTGAGTGTGCTCAGAAAAAAAGAAGTGTGTTTCCACAAAACTGGGACCATATCTAGTTCAACTCTGCTCTGAAACTGATACAAACCTCAGGTCCTCCAACATCCAATGCTTTTCAGTTCTGAGCGAGAAACGTATGAGCTTCGTGAATGATGAAGCTTTGTTTGAGCTGAAAATTGACTATGTTTACCTGAAACGAAGTCTTCCTTGCAGGAAGGCACGGAGCCTTGCATTTCACTCCGTCTATAAAGGGAATCACACAGCACAGTTCTCATCCATGAACAACACTCTGCTTTAGAGCAAGAAGCATGCTCTTGCTTTCTAGAGTCTCTAATAGGGTGGGAATCGTGAGTGTGCTAAAAAAAAAAGAACTGTGTTTCCTACACATATGCACCATATCTAGTTCAACTCTGCTTCTGAAACGGATACATACCACAGGTCCTCTAACATCCAATGCTTTTCCGTTAAGAGTGAGAAATGTGTGAGCTTCGTGAACGATGTAGCATCTTTTGAGCTAAAAAGTGACTGTGTTTATCTGAAACAAATTCTTGCTTGTAGAAAGACACAGAGCCTGGCATTTCACTCCGTTTCTGAAGGGAAACACACAGCAAAGTTCTCATCCAGGAACCACACTCTGCTTTAGAGCAAGAAGCACGCTCTTGCTTTCCATAGTCTCTAAAAAGACGGGAAACGTGAGTGTGCTCAAAAAAAAAGAACTGTGTTTCCTACACACATGCACCATATCGAGTTCAACTCTGCTTCTGAAATGGATACAAATCAGAGGTAATATAACATCCAATGCTTTTGAGTTAAGAGTGAGAAACGTGTGAGCTTCGTGAACGATGTAGCATCTTTTGAGCTGAAAAGTGACTGCGTTTATGTGAAACGAAGTCTTGCTTGTAGGAAGGCACAGAGCCTGGCATTTCACTCCGTTTCTGAAGGGAAACACACAGCAAAGTTCTCAACCATGAACCACACTCTGCTTTAGAGCAAGAAACAAGCTCTTGCTTTCCACAGTCTCTAATAAGGCGGGAAAGGTGAACGTGCTCAGAACAAAAGAACTGAGTTATCTACACACACGGACCGTATCTAGTTCAATTCCGCTTCTGAACTGATATAAAGCACAGGTCCTCTAACATCCAATGCTTTTCAGTTCAGAGCAAGAAACGTGTGAGCTTCGTGAACGATGAAGCTTATTTTGAGCTGAAAAGTGACTACGTTTACCTGAAACGAAGTCTTGCTTGTAGGAAGACACAGAGCATGGCATTTCACTCCGTCTCTAAAGGGAATCACACAGCACAGTTCTCATCGATGAACCACACTCTGCTTTAGAGCAAGAAGCATGCTCTTGCTTTCTAGAGTCTCTAATAAGGCAGGAACCATGAGTGTTTCAGAACAAAAGAACTGTGTTTCCTACACACACGCACCATATCCATTTCAACTATGCTACTGAAACTGATGCAATCCACAGGTCCTCTAATATCCAATGCTTTTCAGTTAACAGTGAGAAAAGTGTGAGCTTCGTGAACGATGTAGCATCTTTTGAGCTGAAAAGTGACTGCGTTTATCTGAAACGAAGTCTTGCTTGTAGGAAGACACAGAGCATGGCATTTCACTCCGTTTCTGACAGGAAACATACAGCACAGTTCTCATCCATGAACCACACTCTGCTTTAGAGCAAGAAGCACGCTCTTGTTTCAAGAGTCTCTAATAAGTCGGGAAACGTGAGTGTGCTCAGAAAAAAGAAGTGTGTTTCCACAAAACTCGGACCATATCTACTTCAACTCTGCTCTGAAACTGATACAAACCTCAGGTCCTCTAACTTCCAATGCTTTTCAGTTCAGAGCGAGAAACGTGTGAGCTTCCTTAACAATGTAGCTTCGTTTGAGCTGAAAAGTGACTGTGTTTACCTGAAACGAAGTCTTGCTTGTAGGAAGACACAGAACCTGGCATTTCACTCCGTTTCTGAAGGGAAACACACAGCACAGTTCTCATCCATGAAGCACACTCTGCTTTAGAGCAAGAAGCACGCTCTTGCTTTCTAGAGTCTCTAATAAGGTGTGAAACGTGAGTGTGCTCAGAACAAAAGAATTGTGTTTCCTACACACCCGGACCATAACTAGTTCAACTCTGGTTCTGAAATGGATACAAACCACAGGTCCTCTAACATCCAATGCTTTTCAGTTAAGAGCGAGAAACGTGTGAGCTTCGTGAACGATGTAGCATCTTTTGAGCTGAAAAGTGACTGCGTTTATCTGAAATGAAGTCTTGCTTGTAGGAAGACACAGAGCCTGGCATTTCACTCCGTTTCTGAAGGGAAACACACAGCAAAGTTCTCATCCATGAACCACAATCTCCTTAGAGCAAGAAACACGCTCTTGCTTTCCACAGTCTCCAATAAGGCGGGAAAAGTGAGCGTGCTCAGAACAAAAGAACTGAGTTATCTACACACAGGGACCATATCTAGTTCAACTCCGCTTCTGAAACTGATATAAACCAAAGGTCCTCTAACATCCAATGCTTTTCAGTTCAGAGCAAGAAACGTGTGAGCTTCATGAACGATGAAGCTTCTTTTGAGCTGAAAAGTGACTATGTTTACCTGAAACGAAGTCTTGCTTGTAGGAAGACACAGAGCATGGCATTTCACTCCGTTTCTGACAGGAAACACACAGCACAGTTCTCATCCATGAACCACACTCTGCTTTAGAGAAAGAAGCAGGCTCTTGCTTTCTAGAGTCTCTAATAAGTCGGGAAACGTGAGTGTGCTCAGAAAAAAAGAAGTGTGTTTCCACAAAACTGAGACCATATCTAGTTCAACTCTGCTCTGAAACTGATACAAACCTCAGGTCCTCTAACTTCCAATGCTTTTCAGTTAAGAGCAAGAAACGAGTGAGCTTCCTGAACGATATAGCTTCGTTTGAGCTGAAAAGTGACTGTGTTTACCTGAATCGAAGTCTTAATAGTAGGAAGACACAGAGCCTGGGATTTCACTCCGCTTCAGAAGAGAAATACAAAGCACAGTTGTCATCCATGAACCACACTCTGCTTTAGAGCAAGAAGCACGCTCTTGCTTTCTAGACTCTCTAAAAAGGCGGGAAACGTGAGTGTGCTCAAAAAAAAAGAACTGTGTTTCCTACACACATGCACCATATCGAGTTCAACTCTGCTTCTGAAACGGATACAAATCAGAGGTCCTATAACATCCAATGCTTTTCAGTTAAGAGTGAGAAACGTGTGAGCTTCACGAATGATGTAGCATCTTTTGAGCTGAAAAGTGACTGCGTTTATCTGAAACGAAGTCTTGCTTGTAGGAAGACACAGAGCCTGGCATTTCACTCCGTTTCTGAAGGGAAACACACAGCACAGTTCTCATCCATGAACCACAATCTGCTTTAGAGCAAGACGCACGCTCTTGCTTTCTAGAGTCTCTAATAAGGTGGGAAACGTGAGTGTGCTCAGAACAAAAGAATTGTGTTTCCTACACACCCGGACCATATCTAGTTCAACTCTGCTTCTGAAACTGATATAAACCAAAGGTCCTCTAACATCCAATGCTTTTCAGTTCAGAGCAAGAAACGTGTGAGCTTCATGAACGATGAAGCTTCTTTTGAGCTGAAAAGTGACTATGTTTACCTGAAACGAAGTCTTGCTTGTAGGAAGACACAGAGCATGGCATTTCACTCATTCTCTAAAGGGAATCACACAGCACAGTTCTCATCGATGAACCACACTCTGCTTTAGAGCAAGAAGCATGCTCTTGCTTTCTAGAGTCTCTAATAAGGCAGGAACCATGAGTGTTTCAGAACAAAAGAACTGTGTTTCCTACACACACGCACCATATCCATTTCAACTATGCTACTGAAACTGATGCAATCCACAGGTCCTCTAATATCCAATGCTTTTCAGTTAACAGTGAGAAAAGTGTGAGCTTCGTGAACGATGTAGCATCTTTTGAGCTGAAAAGTGACTGCGTTTATCTGAAACGAAGTCTTGCTTGTAGGAAGACACAGAGCATGGCATTTCACTCCGTTTCTGACAGGAAACATACAGCACAGTTCTCATCCATGAACCACACTCTGCTTTAGAGCAAGAAGCACGCTCTTGTTTCAAGAGTCTCTAATAAGTCGGGAAACGTGAGTGTGCTCAGAAAAAAGAAGTGTGTTTCCACAAAACTCGGACCATATCTACTTCAACTCTGCTCTGAAACTGATACAAACCTCAGGTCCTCTAACTTCCAATGCTTTTCAGTTCAGAGCGAGAAACGTGTGAGCTTCCTTAACAATGTAGCTTCGTTTGAGCTGAAAAGTGACTGTGTTTACCTGAAACGAAGTCTTGCTTGTAGGAAGACACAGAACCTGGCATTTCACTCCGTTTCTGAAGGGAAACACACAGCACAGTTCTCATCCATGAAGCACACTCTGCTTTAGAGCAAGAAGCACGCTCTTGCTTTCTAGAGTCTCTAATAAGGTGGGAAACGTGAGTGTGCTCAGAACAAAAGAATTGTGTTTCCTACACACCCGGACCATAACTAGTTCAACTCTGGTTCTGAAATGGATACAAACCACAGGTCCTCTAACATCCAATGCTTTTCAGTTAAGAGCGAGAAACGTGTGAGCTTCGTGAACGATGTAGCATCTTTTGAGCTGAAAAGTGACTGCGTTTATCTGAAATGAAGTCTTGCTTGTAGGAAGACACAGAGCCTGGCATTTCACTCCGTTTCTGAAGGGAAACACACAGCAAAGTTCTCATCCATGAACCACAATCTCCTTAGAGCAAGAAACACGCTCTTGCTTTCCACAGTCTCCAATAAGGCGGGAAAAGTGAGCGTGCTCAGAACAAAAGAACTGAGTTATCTACACACAGGGACCATATCTAGTTCAACTCCGCTTCTGAAACTGATATAAACCAAAGGTCCTCTAACATCCAATGCTTTTCAGTTCAGAGCAAGAAACGTGTGAGCTTCATGAACGATGAAGCTTCTTTTGAGCTGAAAAGTGACTATGTTTACCTGAAACGAAGTCTTGCTTGTAGGAAGACACAGAGCATGGCATTTCACTCCGTTTCTGACAGGAAACACACAGCACAGTTCTCATCCATGAACCACACTCTGCTTTAGAGAAAGAAGCAGGCTCTTGCTTTCTAGAGTCTCTAATAAGTCGGGAAACGTGAGTGTGCTCAGAAAAAAAGAAGTGTGTTTCCACAAAACTGGGACCATATCTAGTTCAACTATGCTCTGAAACTGATACAAACCTCAGGTCCTCCAACATCCAATGCTTTTCAGTTCAGAGCGAGAAACGTGTGAGCTTCGTGAATGATGAAGCTTGGTTTGAGCTGAAAATTGACTATGTTTACCTGAAAAGAAGTCTTCCTTGCAGGAAGGCACGGAGCCTTGCATTTCAGTCCGTCTCTAAAGGGAATCACACAGCACAGTTCTCATACATGAACCACACGCTGCTTTAGAGCAAGAAGCATGCTCTTGCTTTCTAGAGTCTCTAATAAGGCGGGAAACGTGAGTGTGCTAAAAAAAAAGAACTGTGTTTCCTACACACATGCACCATATCTACTTCAACTCTGCTTCTGAAACGGATACATACCACAGGTCCTCTAACATCCAATGCTTTTCCGTTAAGAGTGAGAAATGTGTGAGCTTCGTGAACGATGTAGCATCTTTTGAGCTAAAAAGTGACTGTGTTTATCTGAAACGAATTCTTGCTTGTAGAAAGACACAGAGCCTGGCATTTCACTCCGTTTCTGAAGGGAAACACACAGCAAAGTTCTCATCCAGGAACCACACTCTGCTTTAGAGCAAGAAGCACGCTCTTGCTTTCCATAGTCTCTAATAAGGCGGGAAACGTGAGTGTGCTCGAAAAAAAAGAACTGTGTTTCCTACACACATGCACCATATCGAGTTCAACTCTGCTTCTGAAACGGATACAAATCAGAGGTCCTATAACATCCAATGCTTTTCAGTTAAGAGTGAGAAACGTGTGAGCTTCGTGAACGATGTAGCATCTTTTGAGCTGAAAAGTGACTGCGTTTATCTGAATCGAAGTCTTGCTTGTAGGAAGACACAGAGCCTGGCATTTCACTCTGTTTCTGAAGGGAAACACACAGCAAAGTTCCCATCCATGAACCACAATCTGCTTTAGAGCAAGAAACACGCTCTTGCTTTCCACAGTCTCTAATAAGGCGGGAAAAGTGAGCGTGCTCAGAACAAAAGAACTGAGTTATCTACACACACGGACCATATCTAGTTCAACTCCGCTTCTGAAACTGATATAAACCAAAGGTCCTCTAACATGCAATGCTTTTCAGTTCAGAGCAAGAAACGTGTGAGCTTCATGAACGATGAAGCTTCTTTTGAGCTGAAAAGTGACTATGTTTACCTGAAATGAAGTCTTGCTTGTAGGAAGACACAGAGCATGGCATTTCACTCCGTCTCTAAAGGGAATCAAACAGCACAGTTCTCATCGATGAACCACACTCTGCTTTAGAGCAAGAAGCATGCTCTTGCTTTCTAGAGTCTCTAATAAGGCAGGAACCGTGAGTGTTTCAGAACAAAAGAACTGTGTTTCCTAATACACGCACCATATCCATTTCAACTATGCTACTGAAACTGATACAATCCACAGGTCCTCTAACATCCAATGCTTTTCAGTTAAGAGTGAGAAAAGTGTGAGCTTCGTGAACGATGTAGCATCTTTTGAGCTGAAAAGTGACTGCGTTTATCTGAAACGAAGTCTTGCTTGTAGGAAGACACAGAGCATGGCATTTCACTCCGTTACTGACAGGAAACACACAGCACAGTTCTCATCCATGAACCACACTCTGCTTTAGAGCAAGAAGCACGCTCTTGTTTCAAGAGTCTCTAATAAGTCGGGAAACGTGAGTGTGCTCAGAAAAATAGAAGTGTGTTTCCACAAAACTCGGACCATATCTACTTCAACTCTGCTCTGAAACTGATACAAACCTCAGGTCCTCTAACTTCTAATGCTTTTCAGTTCAGAGCGAGAAACGTGTGAGCTTCCTTAACAATGTAGCTTCGTTTGAGCTGAAAAGTGACTGTGTTTACCTGAAACGAAGTCTTGCTTGTAGGAAGACACAGAACCTGGCATTTCACTCCGTTTCTGAAGGGAAACACACAGCACAGTTCTCATCCATGAACCACACTCTGATTTAGAGCAAGAAGCACGCTCTTGTTTCTAGAGTCTCTAATAAGTCGGGAAACGTGAGTGTGCTCAGAAAAAAAGAAGTGTGTTTCCACAAAACTGGGACCATATCTAGTTCAACTCTGCTCTGAAACTGATACAAACCTCAGGCCCTCTAACATCCAATGCTTTTCAGTTAAGAGCAAGAAACGAGTGAGCTTCCTGAACGATGTAGCTTCGTTTGAGCTGAAAAGTGACTGTGTTTACCTGAATCGAAGTCTTAATTGTAGGAAGACACAGACCCTGGGATTTCACTCCGCTTCAGAAGGGAAATACAAAGCACAGTTGTCATCCATGAACCACACTCTGCTTTAGAGCAAGAAGCACGCTCTTGCTTTCTAGACTCTCTAATAAGGCGGGAAACGTGAGTGTGCTCAAAAAAAAAGAACTGTGTTTCCTACACACATGCACCATATCTAGTTCAACTCTGCTTCTGAAAAGGATACATACCACAGGTCCTCTAACATCCAATGCTTTTCTGTTAAGAGTGAGAAACGTTTTAGCTTCATGAATGATGTAGCTTCTTTTGAGCTGAAAAGTGACTGCGTTTATCTGAAACGAAGTCTTGCTAGTAGGAAGACACAGAGCCTGTCATTTCACTCCGTTTTTGAAGGGAAACACATAGCATAGTTCTCATCCATGAACCACACTCTGCTTTAGAGCAAGAAGCACGCTCTTGTTTCTAGAGTCTCTAATAAGTCGGGAAACGTGAGTGTGCTCAGAAAAAAAGAAGTGTGTTTCCACAAAACTGGGACCATATCTAGTTCAACTCTGCTCTGAAACTGATACAAACCTCAGGTCATCCAACATCCAATGCTTTTCAGTTCAGAGCGAGAAACGAGTGAGCTTCGTGAATGATGAAGCTTTGTTTGAGCTGCAAATTGACTATGTTTACCTGAAACGAAGTCTTCCTTTCAGGAAGGCACGGAGCCTTGCATTTCATTCTGTCTCTAAAGGGAATCACACAGCACAGTTCTCATCCATGAACCACACTCTGCTTTAGAGCAAGAAGCATGCTCTTGCTTTCTAGAGTTCTAATAAGGCGGGAAACGTGAGTGTGCTAAAAAAAAAAGAACTGTGTTTCCTAAACACATGCACTATATCTACTTCAACTCTGCTTCTGAAACGGATATATACCACAGGTCCTCTAACATCCAATGCTTTTCCGTTAAGAGTGAGAAATGTGTGAGCTTCGTGAACGATGTAGCATCTTTTGAGCTAAAAAGTGACTGTGTTTATCTGAAACGAATTCTTGCTTGAAGAAAGACACAGAGCCTGGCATTTCACTCCGTTTCTGAAGGGAAACACACAGCAAAGTTCTCATCCAGGAACCACAATCTGCTTTAGAGCAAGAAACACGCTCTTGCTTTCCACAGTCTCCAATAAGGCGGGAAAAGTGAGCGTGCTCAGAACAAAAGAACTGAGTTATCTACACACACGGACCATATCTAGTTCAACTCCGCTTCTGAAACTGATATAAACCAAAGGTCCTCTAACATCCAATGCTTTTCAGTTCAGAGCCAGAAACGTGTGAGCTTCATGAACGATGAAGCTTCTTTTGAGCTGAAAAGTGACTATGTTTACCTGAAACGAAGTCTTGCTTGTAGGAAGACACAGAGCATGGCATTTCACTCCGTTTCTGACAGGAAACACACAGCACAGTTCTCATCCATGAACCACACTCTGCTTTAGAGAAAGAAGCAGGCTCTTGCTTTCTAGAGTCTCTAATAAGTCGGGAAACGTGAGTGTGCTCAGAAAAAAAGAAGTGTGTTTCCACAAAACTCAGACCATATCTAGTTCAACTCTGCTCTGAAACTGATACAAACCTCAGGCCCTCTAACATCCAATGCTTTTCAGTTAAGAGCAAGAAACGAGTGAGCTTCCTGAACGATGTAGTTCGTTTGAGCTGAAAAGTGACTGTGTTTACCTGAATCGAAGTCTTAATTGTAGGAAGACACAGAGCCTGGGATTTCACTCCGCTTCGGAAGGGAAATACAAAGCACAGTTGTCATCCATGAACCACACTCTGCTTTAGAGCAAGAAGCACGCTCTTGCTTTCTAGACTCTCTAATAAGGCGGGAAACGTGAGTGTGCTCAAAAAAAAAGAACTGTGTTTCCTACACACATGCACCATATCTAGTTCAACTCTGCTTCTGAAAAGGATACATACCACAGGTCCTCTAACATCCAATGCTTTTCAGTTAAGAGTGAGAAACGTTTTAGCTTCATGAATGATGTAGCTTCTTTTGAGCTGAAAAGTGACTGCGTTTATCTGAAACGAAGTCTTGCTAGTAGGAAGACACAGAGCCTGTCATTTCACTCCGTTTTTGAAGGGAAACACATAGCATAGTTCTCATCCATGAACCACACTCTGCTTTAGAGCAAGAAGCACGCTCTTGTTTCTAGAGTCTCTAATAAGTCGGGAAACGTGAGTGTGCTCAGAAAAAAAGAAGTGTGTTTCCACAAAACTGGGACCATATCTAGTTCAACTATGCTCTGAAACTGATACAAACCTCAGGTCATCCAACATCCAATGCTTTTCAGTTCAGAGCGAGAAACGTGTGAGCTTCGTGAATGATGAAGCTTTGTTTGAGCTGAAAATTGACTATGTTTACCTGAAACGAAGTCTTCCTTGCAGGAAGGCACGGAGCCTTGCATTTCACTCCGTCTCTAAAGGGAATCACACAGCACAGTTCTCATCCATGAATCACACTCTGCTTTAGAGCAAGAAGCATGCTCTTGCTTTCTAGAGTTCTAATAAGGCGGGAAACGTGAGTGTGCTAAAAAAAAAGAACTGTGTTTCCTACACACATGCACTATATCTACTTCAACTCTGCTTCTGAAACGGATACATACCACAGGTCCTCTAACATCCAATGCTTTTCCGTTAAGAGTGAGAAATGTGTGAGCTTCGTGAACGATGTAGCATCTTTTGAGCTAAAAAGTGACTGTGTTTATCTGAAACGAATTCTTGCTTGTAGAAAGACACAGAGCCTGTCATTTCACTCCGTTTCTGAAGGGAAACACACAGCAAAGTTCTCATCCAGGAACCACACTCTGCTTTAGAGCAAGAAGCACGCTCTTGCTTTCCATAGTCTCTAATAAGGCGGGAAACGTGAGTGTGCTCAAAAAAAAAAGAACTGTGTTTCCTACACACATGCACCATATCGAGTTCAACTCTGCTTCTGAAACGGATACAAATCAGAGGTGCTATAACATCCAATGCTTTTCAGTTAAGAGTGAGAAACGTGTGAGCTTCGTGAACGATGTAGCATCTTTTGAGCTGAAAAGTGACTGCGTTTATCTGAAACGAAGTCTTGCTTGTAGGAAGACACAGAGCCTGGCATTTCACTCTGTTTCTGAAGGGAAACACACAGCAAAGTTCTCATCCATGAACCACAATCTGCTTTAGAGCAAGTAACACGCTCTTGCTTTCCACAGTCTCTAATAAGGCGGGAAAAGTGAGCGTGCTCAGAACAAAAGAACTGAGTTATCTACACACACGGACCATATCTAGTTCAACTCCGCTTCTGAAACTGATATAAACCAAAGGTCCTCTAACATCCAATGCTTTTCAGTTCAGAGCAAGAAACGTGTTAGCTTCATGAACGATGAAGCTTCTTTTGAGCTCAAAAGTGACTATGTTTACCTGAAACGAAGTCTTGCTTGTAGGAAGACACAGAGCATGGCATTTCACTCCGTCTCTAAAGGGAATCACACAGCACAGTTCTCATCGATGAACCACACTCTGCTTTAGAGCAAGAAGCATGCTCTTGCTTTCTAGAGTCTCTAATAAGGCAGGAACCGTGAGTGTTTCAGAACAAAAGAACTGTGTTTCCTAACACACGCACCATATCCATTTCAACTATGCTACTAAAACTGATACAATCCACAGGTCCTCTAACATCCAATGCTTTTCAGTTAAGAGTGAGAAAAGTGTGAGCTTCGTGAACGATGTAGCATCTTTTGAGCTGAAAAGTGACTGCGTTTATCTGAAAAGAAGTCTTGCTTGTAGGAACACACAGAGCATGGCATTTCACTCCGTTTCTGACAGGAAACACACAGCACAGTTCTCATCCATGAACCACACTCTGCTTTAGAGCAAGAAGCACGCTCTTGTTTCAAGAGTCTCTAATAAGTCGGGAAACGTGAGTGTGCTCAGAAAAAAAGAAGTGTGTTTCCACAAAAGTCGGACCATATCTACTTCAACTCTGCTCTGAAACTGATACAAACCTCAGGTCCTCTAACTTCCAATGCTTTTCAGTTCAGAGCGAGAAACGTGTGAGCTTCCTTAACAATGTAGCTTCGTTTGAGCTGAAAAGTGACTGTGTTTACCTGAAACGAAGTCTTGCTTGTAGGAAGACACAGAACCTGGCATTTCACTCCGTTTCTGAAGGGAAACACACAGCACAGTTCTCATCCATGAACCACACTCTGCTTTAGAGCAAGAAGCACGCTCTTGTTTCTAGAGTCTCTAATAAGTCGGGAAACGTGAGTGTGCTCAGAAAAAAAGAAGTGTGTTTCCACAAAACTGGGACCATATCTAGTTCAACTGTGCTCTGAAACTGATACAAACCTCAGGTCCTCCAACATCCAATGCTTTTCAGTTCAGAGCGAGAAATGTGTGAGCTTCGTGAATGATGAAGCTTGGTTTGAGCTGAAAATTGACTATGTTTATCTGAAACGAAGTCTTCCTTGCCGGAAGGCACGGAGCCTTGCATTTCACTCCGTCTCTAAAGGGAATCACACAGCACAGTTCTCATCCATGAACCACACTCTGCTTTAGAGCAAGAAGCATGCTCTTGCTTTCTAGAGTCTCTAATAAGGCGGGAAACGTGAGTGTGCTAAAAAAAAAGAACTGTGTTTCCTACACACATGCACCATATCTACTTCAACTCTGCTTCTGAAACGGATACAAACCACAGGGCCTCTAACATCCAATGCTTTTCAGTTAAGAGCGAAAAACGTGAGAGCTTCGTGAACTATGTAGCTTCGTTTGAGATGATAGTGAGTGCGTTTACCCGAAACGAAGTCTTGATTGCAAAAGACACAGAACCTGGCATTTCACTCCGTTTCTGAAGGGAAACACAGAACACAGTTCTCATCCTTGAACCACACTCTGCTTTAGAGCAAGAAGCACGCTCTTGCTTTCTAGAGTCTCTAATAAGGTGGGAAACGTGAGTGTGCTCAGAACAAAAGAATTGTGTTTCTTACACACCCGGACAATATCTAGTTCAACTCTGCTTCTGAAATGGATACAAACCACAGGTCCTCTAACATCCAATGCTTTTCAGTTAAGAGTGAGAAACGTGTGAGCTTCGTGAACGATGTAGCATCTTTTGAGCTGAAAAGTGACTGCGTTTATCTGAAACGAAGTCTTGCTTGTAGGAAGACACAGAGCCTGGCATTTCACTCCGTTTCTGAAGGGAAACACACAGCAAAGTTCTCATCCATGAACCACAATCTGCTTTAGAGCAAGAAACACGCTCTTGCTTTCCACAGTCTCTAATAAGGCGGGAAAAGTGAGCGTGCTCAGAACAAAAGAACTGAGTTATCTACACACACGGACCACATCTAGTTCAACTCTGCTTCTGAAACTGATACAAACCACGGGGCCTCTAACATCCAATGCTTTTCAGTTAAGAGCGAGAAACGTGTGAGCTTCGTGAACGATGTAGCTTCATTTGAGATGATAGTGAGTGCGTTTACAAGAAACGAAGTCTTGATTGTAAAAGACAAAGAACCTGGCATTTAACTCCGTTTCTGAAGGGAAACACACAGCACAGTTCTCATCCATGAAACACACTCTGCTTTAGAGCAAGAAGCATGCATTGCTTGCTAGAGTCTCTAATAAGGCGGGAAACGTGAGTGTGCACAGAACAAAAGAACCGTGTTTCCTACACACATTGACCATATCTAGTTCAACTCTGCTTCAGAAACTGATACAAACCACAGGGCCTCTAACATCCAATGCTTTTCAGTTAAGAGCGAAAAACGTGAGAGCTTCGTGAACTATGTAGCTTCGTTTGAGGTGATAGTGAGTGCGTTTACCCGAATCAAAGTCTTGATTGTAAAAGACAAAGAACCGGGCATTTAACTCCGTTTCTGAAGGGAAACACACAGCACAGTTCTCATCAATGAAACACACTCTGCTGTAGAGCAAGAAGAATGCTCTTGCTTTCTAGAGTCTATAATAAGGCAGGAAACGTGAGTGGGCTCGGAACAAACGATCCATGTTTCCTACACACACGGACCATATCTAGTTCAACTCTGCTTCTGAAACTGATACAAACCACAGTTCCTGTAACATCCAATGCTTTTCAAATAAGAGCAAGAAACGTGTGAGCTTCATGAACGATGTAGCTTCGTTTGAGCTGAAAGTGAGTTCTTATACCCGAAACGAAGTCTTGATTGTAAAAGACACAGTGCCTGGCATGTAACTCCGTTTCTGAAGGGAAACACACAGCACAGTTCTCATCCATGAAACACACTCTGCTTTAGAGCAAGACGCACGCTCTTGCTTTCTAGAGTCTCTAATAAGGTGGGAAACGTGAGTGTGCTCAGAACAATTGATCCATGTTTCCTACACACACGGACCATATCTAGTTCAACTCTTCTTCTGAAACTGATACAAACCACAGGTCCTCTAACATCCAATGCATTTCAGTTAAGAGCGAGAAACGTGTGAGCTTCCTGAACGATGTAGCTTTGTTTGAGCTGAAAAGTGACAGCGTTTACCTGAAACAAAATCTTGTTTGTAGGAAGACACAGAGCCTGGCATTTAACTCCATTTCGGAAGGGAAATACACAGCAAAGTTCTCATCCATGAAACACACTCTGCTTTAGAGCAAGAAGCATGCTCTTGCTTTCTAGAGTCTCTAATAAGGCGGGAAACGTGAGTGTGCTCAGAACAAAAGAACCGTGTTTCCTACACACATTGACCATATCTAGTTCAACTCTGCTTCAGAAACTGATACAAACCACAGGGCCTCTAACATCCAATGCTTTTCAGTTAAGAGCGAGAAACGTGAGAGCTTCGTGAACTATGTAGCTTTGTTTGAGCTGAAAAGGGACAGCGTTTACCCGAAACGAAGTCTTGATTGTAAAAGACAAAGAATCTGGCATTTAACTCCGTTTTTGAAGGGAAACACACAGCACAGTTCTCATCCATGGAACACACTCTGCTGTAGAGCAAGAAGCATGCTCTTGCTTTCTAGAGTCTATAATAAGGAGGGAAACGTGAGTGGGCTCAGAACAAACCATCCATGTTTCCTACACACACGGACCATATCTAGTTCAACTCTGCTTCTGAAACTGATACAAACCACAGTTCCTCTAACATCCAATGCTTTACAAATAAGAGCAAGAAACGTGTGAGCTTCATGAACGATGTAGCTTCGTTTGAGCTGAAAAGTGAGGGCGTTTACCTGAAAAGAAGTCTTGCTTGTAGGAAGACACAGAGCCTGGCATTGATCTCCGTATCGAAGGGAAACACAAAGCAAAGTTCTCATCCATGAAACACACTCTGTTTAGAGCAAGATGCACGCTCTTGCTTTCTAGAGTCCCTAATAAGGCGGGAAACGTGAGTGGGCTCAGAACAAAAGAACCGTGTTTCCTACACACACGGACCATACCTAGTTCAACTCTGCTTCTGAAACTGATACGAACTACTGGTCCTCTAACATCCAATGCTTTTCAGTTAAGAGCGAGAAACGTGTGAGCCTCGTGAACGATGTAGCTTCGTTTGAGCAGAAAGTGAGTTCTTATACCCGAAACGAAGTCTTGATTGTAAAAGACACAGTGCCTGGCATTTAACTCCGTTTCTGAAGGGAAACACAAAGCACAGTGCTCATCCATGAAACACACTCTGCTTTAGAGCCTGAAGCACGCTCTTGCTTTCTAGAGTCTATAATAAGGCAGGAAACGTGAGTGGGCTCAGAACAAACGATCCATGTTTCCTACACACACGGACCATATCTAGTTCAACTCTGCTTCTGAAACTGATACAAACCACAGTTCCTGTAACATCCAATGCTTTTCAAATAAGAGCAAGAAACGTGTGAGCTTCCTGAACGATGTAGCTTTGTTTGAGCTGAAAAGTGACAGCGTTTACCTGAAATGAAGTCTTGTTTGTAGGAAGACACAGAGCCTGGCATTTAACTCCGTTTCTGAAGGGAAACACACAGCACAGTGCTCATCCATGAAACACACTCTGCTTTAGAGCCAGAAGCACGCTCTTGCTTTCTAGAGTCTCTAATAAGTCGGGAAACGTGAGTGTGCTCAGAAAAAAAGAAGTGTGTTTCCACAAAACTGGGACCATATCTAGTTCAACTGTGCTCTGAAACTGATACAAACCTCAGGTCCTCCAACATCCAATGCTTTTCAGTTCAGAGCGAGAAATGTGTGAGCTTCGTGAATGATGAAGCTTTGTTTGAGCTGAAAATTGACTATGTTTACCTGAAACGAAGTCTTCCTTGCCGGAAGGCACGGAGCCTTGCATTTCACTCCGTCTCTAAAGGGAATCACACAGCACAGTTCTCATCCATGAACCACACTCTGCTTTAGAGCAAGAAGCATGCTCTTGCTTTCTAGAGTCTCTAATAAGGCGGGAAACGTGAGTGTGCTAAAAAAAAAGAACTGTGTTTCCTACACACATGCACCATATCTACTTCAACTCTGCTTCTGAAACGGATACAAACCACAGGGCCTCTAACATCCAATGCTTTTCAGTTAAGAGCGAAAAACGTGAGAGCTTCGTGAACTATGTAGCTTCGTTTGAGATGATAGTGAGTGCGTTTACCCGAAACGAAGTCTTGATTGCAAAAGACACAGAACCTGGCATTTCACTCCGTTTCTGAAGGGAAACACAGAACACAGTTCTCATCCTTGAACCACACTCTGCTTTAGAGCAAGAAGCACGCTCTTGCTTTCTAGAGTCTCTAATAAGGTGGGAAACGTGAGTGTGCTCAGAACAAAAGAATTGTGTTTCTTACACACCCGGACAATATCTAGTTCAACTCTGCTTCTGAAATGGATACAAACCACAGGTCCTCTAACATCCAATGCTTTTCAGTTAAGAGTGAGAAACGTGTGAGCTTCGTGAACGATGTAGCATCTTTTGAGCTGAAAAGTGACTGCGTTTATCTGAAACGAAGTCTTGCTTGTAGGAAGACACAGAGCCTGGCATTTCACTCCGTTTCTGAAGGGAAACACACAGCAAAGTTCTCATCCATGAACCACAATCTGCTTTAGAGCAAGAAACACGCTCTTGCTTTCCACAGTCTCTAATAAGGCGGGAAAAGTGAGCGTGCTCAGAACAAAAGAACTGAGTTATCTACACACACGGACCACATCTAGTTCAACTCTGCTTCTGAAACTGATACAAACCACGGGGCCTCTAACATCCAATGCTTTTCAGTTAAGAGCGAGAAACGTGTGAGCTTCGTGAACGATGTAGCTTCATTTGAGATGATAGTGAGTGCGTTTACAAGAAACGAAGTCTTGATTGTAAAAGACAAAGAACCTGGCATTTAACTCCGTTTCTGAAGGGAAACACACAGCACAGTTCTCATCCATGAAACACACTCTGCTTTAGAGCAAGAAGCATGCATTGCTTGCTAGAGTCTCTAATAAGGCGGGAAACGTGAGTGTGCACAGAACAAAAGAACCGTGTTTCCTACACACATTGACCATATCTAGTTCAACTCTGCTTCAGAAACTGATACAAACCACAGGGCCTCTAACATCCAATGCTTTTCAGTTAAGAGCGAAAAACGTGAGAGCTTCGTGAACTATGTAGCTTCGTTTGAGGTTATAGTGAGTGCGTTTACCCGAATCAAAGTCTTGATTGTAAAAGACAAAGAACCGGGCATTTAACTCCGTTTCTGAAGGGAAACACACAGCACAGTTCTCATCAATGAAACACACTCTGCTGTAGAGCAAGAAGCATGCTCTTGCTTTCTAGAGTCTATAATAAGGCAGGAAACGTGAGTGGGCTCGGAACAAACGATCCATGTTTCCTACACACACGGACCATATCTAGTTCAACTCTGCTTCTGAAACTGATACAAACCACAGTTCCTGTAACATCCAATGCTTTTCAAATAAGAGCAAGAAACGTGTGAGCTTCATGAACGATGTAGCTTCGTTTGAGCTGAAAGTGAGTTCTTATACCCGAAACGAAGTCTTGATTGTAAAAGACACAGTGCCTGGCATGTAACTCCGTTTCTGAAGGGAAACACACAGCACAGTTCTCATCCATGAAACATACTCTGCTTTAGAGCAAGACGCACGCTCTTGCTTTCTAGAGTCTCTAATAAGGCGGGAAACGTGAGTGTGCTCAGAAAAAAAGAACCGTGTTTCCTACACACACGGACCATAACTAGTTCAACTCTGCTTCAGAAACTGATACAAACCACAGGGCCTCTAACATCCAATGCTTTTCAATTAGAGCGAGAAACGTGTGAGCTTCGTGAACAATGTAGCTTCATTTGAGATGATAGTGAGTGCGTTTAACCGAAACGAAGTCTTGATTTTAAAAGACAAAGAATCTGACATTTAACTCCGTTTCTGAAAGGAAACACACAGCACAGTTCTCATCCATGAAACACACTCTGCTTTAGAGCAAGAAGCATGCTCTTGCTTGCTAGAGTCTCTAATAAGGCGGGAAACGTGAGTGTGCTCAGAACAAAAGAACCGTGTTTCCTACACACATTGACCATATCTAGTTCAACTCTGCTTCAGAAACTGATACAAACCACAGGGCCTCTAACATCCAATGCTTTTCAGTTAAGAGCGAAAAACGTGAGAGCTTCGTGAACTATGTAGCTTCGTTTGAGATGATAGTGAGTGCGTTTACCCGAAACGAAGTCTTGATTGTAAAAGACAAAAACCTGGCATTTAACACCGTTTCTGAAGGGAAACACACAGCACAGTTCTCATCCATGAAACACACTCTCCTGTAGAGCAAGAAGCATGCTCTTGCTTTCTTGAGTCTATAATAAGGAAGGAAACGTGAGTGGGCTCAGAACAAACGATCCATGTTTCCTACACACACGGACCATATCTAGTTCAACTCTGCTTCTGAAACTGATACAAACCACAGTTCCTCTAACATCCAATGCTTTTCAAATAAGAGCAAGAAACGTGTGAGCTTCATGAACGATGTAGCTTCGTTTGAGCTGAAAGTGAGTTCCTATACCCGAAACGAAGTCTTGATTGTAAAAGACACAGTGCCTGGCATTTAACTCCGTTTCTGAAGGGAAACACACAGCACAGTTCTCATCCATGAAACACACTCTGCTTTAGAGCAAGACGCACGCTCTTGCTTTCTAGAGTCTCTAATAAGGCGGGAAACGTGAGTGTGCTCAGAACAATAGATTCATGTTTCCTACACACACGGACCATATCTAGTTCAACTCTGCTTTTGAAACTGATACAAACCACAGGTCCTCTAACATCCAATGCATTTCAGTTAAGAGCGAGAAACGTGTGAGCTTCCTGAACGATGTAGCTTCGTTTGAGCTGAAAAGTGACAGCGTTTACCTGAAACAAAATCTTGTTTGTAGGAAGACACAGAGCCTGGCATTTAACTCCGTTTCTGAAGGGAAACACACAGCACAGTGCTCATCCATGAAACACACTCTGCTTTAGAGCCAGAAGCACGCTCTTGCTTTCTAGAGTATCTAATAAGGCGGGAAACGTGAGTGTGCTCAGACCAAAAGAACCTTGTTTCCTACACACACGGACCATATCTAGGTCAACTCTGCTTCAGAAACTGATACAAACTACAGGGCCTCTAACATCCAATGCTTTTCAGTTAAGAGCGAGAAACGTGTGAGCTTCGTGAACGATGTAGCTTCATTTGAGATGATAGTGAGTGCGTTTAACCGAAACGAAGTCTTGATTGTAAAAGACAAAGAACCTGACATTTAACTCCGTTTCTGAAGGGAAACACACAGCACAGTTCTCACCCATGAAACACACTCTGCTTTAGAGCAAGAAGCATGCTCTTGCTTGCTAGAGTCTCTAATAAGGCGGGAAACGTGAGTGTGCTCAGAACAAAAGAACCGTGTTTCCTACAGACATTGACCATATCTAGTTCAACTCTGCTTCTGAAACTGATACAAACCGCACGTCCTCTAACATCCAATACTTTTCAGTTAAGAGCGAGAAACGTGTGAGCTTCCTGAACGATGTAGCTTTGTTTGAGCTGAAAAGTGACAGCGTTTACCCGAAACGAAGTCTTGATTGTAAAAGTCAAAGAACCTGGCATTTAACTCCGTTTCTGAAGGGAAACACACAGCACAGTTCTCATCCATGGAACACACTCTGCTGTAGAGCAAGAAGCATGCTCTTGCTTTCTAGAGTCTATAATAAGGAGGGAAACGTGAGTGGGCTCAGAACAAACCATCCATGTTTCCTACACACACGGACCATATCTAGTTCAACTCTGCTTCTGAAACTGATACAAACCACAGTTCCTCTAAAATCCAATGCTTTTCAAATAAGAGCAAGAAACGTGTGAGCTTCATGAACGATGTAGCTCGTTTGAGCTGAAAAGTGAGGGCGTTTACGTGAAAAGAAGTCTTGCTTGTAGGAAGACACAGAGCCTGGCATTGATCTCCGTATCGAAGGGAAACACAAAGCAAAGTTCTCATCCATGAAACACACTCTGTTTAGAGCAAGATGCACGCTCTTGCTTTCTAGAGTCCCTAATAAGGCGGGAAACGTGAGTGGGCTCAGAACAAAAGAACCGTGTTTCCTACACACACGGACCATACCTAGTTCAACTCTGCTTCTGAAACTGATACGAACTACTGGTCCTCTAACATCCAATGCTTTTCAGTTAAGAGCGAGAAACGTGTGAGCTTCGTGAACGATGTAGCTTCATTTGAGATGATATTGAGTGCGTTTACCCGAAACGAAGTCTTGATTGTAAAAGACAAAGAACCTGGCATTTAACTCCGTTTCTGAAGGGAAACACACAGCACAGTTCTCATCCATGAAACACACTCCGCATTAGAGCAAGAAGCACGCTACCGCTTTCTAGAGTCTCTAATAAGGCGGGAAACATGACTGAGCTGAGAAAAAAAGAACCGTGTTTCCTACACACACGGACCATATCTAGTTCTACTCTGCTTCTGAAACTGATACAAACCACAGGTCCTCCCTCATCCAATGCTTTTGAGTTAAGAGCGAAAAACGTGTGAGCTTCGTGAACGATGTAGCTTCCTTTGAGCAGAAAAGTGAGTGCCTTTACCTGAAACGAAGTCTTGCTTGTAGGAAGACACAGAGCCTGGCATTTACTCCATTTCGGAAGGGAAATACACAGCAAAGTTCTCATCCATGAAACACACTCTGCTTTAGAGCAAGAAGCATGCTCTTGCTTTCTAGAGTCTCTAATAAGGCGGGAAACGTGAGTGTGCTCACAACAAAAGAACCGGGTTTCCTACACACATTGACCATATCTAGTTCAACTCTGCTTCTGAAACTGATACAAACCGCAGGTCCTCTAACATCCAATACTTTTCAGTTAAGAGTGAGAAACGTGTGAGCTTCCTGAATGATGTAGCTTTGTTTGAGCTGAAAAGTGACAGCGTTTACCCGAAACGAAGTCTTGATTGTAAAAGACAAAGAACCTGGCATTTAACTCCGTTTCTGAAGGGAAACACACAGCACAGTTCTCATCCATGGAACACACTCTGCTGTAGAGCAAGAAGCATGCTCTTGCTTTCTAGAGTCTATAATAAGGAGGGAAACGTGAGTGGGCTCAGAACAAACCATCCATGTTTCCTACACACACGGACCATATCTAGTTCAACTCTGCTTCTGAAACTGATACAAACCACAGTTCCTCTAACATCCAATGCTTTACAAATAAGAGCAAGAAACGTGTGAGCTTCATGAACAATGTAGCTTCGTTTGAGCTGAAAAGTGAGGGCGTTTACCTGAAAAGAAGTCTTGCTTGTAGGAAGACACGGAGCCTGGCATTGATCTCCGTATGGAAGGGAAACACAAAGCAAAGTTCTCATCCATGAAACACACTCTGTTTAGAGCAAGATGCACGCTCTTGCTTTTTAGAGTCCCTAATAAGGCGGGAAACGTGAGTGGGCTCAGAACAAAAGAACCGTGTTTCCTACACACACGGACCATACCTAGTTCAACTCTGCTTCTGAAACTGATACGAACTACTGGTCCTCTAACATCCAATGTTTTTCAGTTAAGAGCGAGAAACGTGTGAGCCTCGTGAACGATGTAGCTTCGTTTGAGCAGAAAGTGAGTTCTTATACCCGAAACGAAGTCTTGATTGTAAAAGACACAGTGCCTGGCATTTAACTCCGTTTCTGAAGGGAAACACACAGCACAGTGCTCATCCATGAAACACACTCTGCTTTAGAGCCAGAAGCACGCTCTTGCTTTCTAGAGTCTATAATAAGGCAGGAAACGTGAGTGGGCTCAGAACAAACGATCCATGTTTCCTACACACACGGACCATATCTAGTTCAACTCTGCTTCTGAAACTGATACAAACCACAGGTCCTGTAACATCCAATGCTTTTCAAATAAGAGCAAGAAACGTGTGAGCTTCCTGAACGATGTAGCTTTGTTTGAGCTGAAAAGTGACAGCGTTTACCTGAAATGAAGTCTTGTTTGTAGGAAGACACAGAGCCTGGCATTTAACTCCGTTTCTGAAGGGAAACACACAGCACAGTGCTCATCCATGAAACACACTCTGCTTTAGAGCCAGAAGCACGCTCTTGCTTTCTAGAGTCTCTAATAAGGCGGGAAACGTGAGTGTGCTCAGAACAAAAGAACCGTGTTTCCTACACACACGGACCATATCTAGTTCAACTCTGCTTCAGAAACTGATACAAACCACAGGGCCTCTAACATCCAATGCTTTTCAATTAAGAGCGAGAAACGTGTGAGCTTCGTGAACGATGTAGCTTCATTTGAGATGATAGTGAGTGCGTTTAACCAAAACGAAGTCTTGATTGTAAAAGACAAAGAATCTGACATTTAACTCCGTTTCTGAAAGGAAACACACAGCACAGTTCTCATCCATGAAACACACTAGCTTTAGAGCAAGAAGCATGCTCTTGCTTGCTAGAGTCTCTAATAAGGCGGGAAACGTGAGTGTGCTCAGAACAAAAGAACCGTGTTTCCTACACACATTGACCATATCTAGTTCAACTCTGCTTCTGAAACTCATACAAACCACAGGGCCTCTAATATCCAATGCTTTTCATTTAAGAGCGAAAAACGTGAGAGCTTCATGAACTATGTAGCTTCGTTTGAGATGATAGTGAGTGCGTTTACCCGAAACGAAGTCTTGATTGTAAAAGACAAAGAACCTGGCATTTAACTCCGTTTCTGAAGGGATACACACAGCACAGTTCTCATCCATGAAACACACTCTGCTGTAGAGCAAGAAGCATGCTCTTGCTTTCTAGAGTCTATAATAAGGCAGGAAACGTGAGTGGGCTCGGAACAAACGATCCATGTTTCCTACACACACGGACCATATCTAGTTCAACTCTGCTTCTGAAACTGATACAAACCACAGTTCCTCTAACATCCAATGCTTTTCAAATAAGAGCAAGAAACGTGTGAGCTTCATGAACGATGTAGCTTCGTTTGAGCTGAAAAGTGAGGGCGTTTACCTGAAAAGAAGTCTTGCTTGTAGGAAATACACAGAGCCTGGCATTGATCTCTGTATCTGAAGGGAAACACACAGCACAGTTCTCATCCATGAAACACACTCTGTTTAGAGCAAGATGCACGCTCTTGCTTTCTAGAGTCTCTAATAAGGCGAGAAACGAGAGTGGGCACAGTACAAAAAAACCGTGTTTCCTACACACACGGACCATACCTAGTTCAACTCTGCTTCTGAAACTGATACAAACCACTGGTCCTCTAACATCCAATGCTTTTCAGTTAAGAGCGAGAAACGTGTGAGCTTCGTGAACGATGTAGCTTCGTTTGAGCTGAAAGTGAGTTCTTATACCCAAAACGAAATCTTGATTGTAAAAGACACAGTGCTTGGCATTTAACTCCGTTTCTGAAGGGAAACACACAGCACAGTGCTTATCCATGAAACACACTCTGCTTTAGAGCCAGAAGCACGCTCTTGCTTTCTAGAGTCTCGAATAAGGCGGAAAACGTGAGTGTGCTCAGAACAAAAGAACCGTGTTTCCTACACACATTGACCATATCTAGTTCAACTCTGCTTCTGAAACTGATACAAACCACAGGGCCTCTAACATCCAATGCTTTTCAGTTAAAGGCGAAAAACGTGAGAGCTTCGTGAACTATGTAGGTTCATTTGAGATGATAGTGAGTGCGTTTACCCGAAACGAAGTCTTAATTGTAAAAGACAAAGAACCTGGCATTTAACTCCGTTTCTGAAGGGAAACACACAGCACAGTTCTCATCCATGGAACACACTCTGCTGTAGAGCAAGAAGCATGCTCTTGCTTTCTAGAGTCTATAATAAGGAGGGAAACGTGAGTGGGCTCAGAACAAACCATCCATGTTTTCTACACACACGGACCATATCTAGTTCAACTCTGCTTCTGAAACTGATACAAACCACAGGTCCTCTAACATCCAATGCATTTCAGTTAAGAGCGAGAAACGTGTGAGCTTCCTGAACGATGTAGCTTCGTTTGAGCAGAAAAGTGAGGGCGTTTACCTGAAAAGAAGTCTTTCTTGTAGGAAGACACGGAGCCTGGCATTGATCTCCGTATCGAAGGGAAACACAAAGCAAAGTTCTCATCCACGAAACACACTCTGTTTAGAGCAAGATGAACGCTCTTGCTTTCTAGAGTCTCTAAAAAGGCGGGAAACGTGAGTGGGCTCAGAACAAAAGAACCGTGTTTCCTACACACACGGACCATACCTAGTTCAACTCTGCTTCTGAAACTGATACGAACTACTGGTCCTCTAACATCCAATGCTTTTCAGTTAAGAGCGAGAAACGTGTGAGCCTCGTGAACGATGTAGCTTCGTTTGAGCTGAAAGTGAGTTCTTATACCGGAAACGAATTCTTGATTGTAAAAGACACAGTGCCTGGCATTTAACTCCGTTTCTGAAGGGAAACACACAGCACAGTGATCATCCATGAAACACACTCTGCATTAGAGCCAGAAGCACGCTCTTGCTTTCTAGAGTATCTAATAAGGCGGGAAACGTGAGTGTGCTCAGAACAAAAGAACCTTGTTTCCTACACACACGGACCATATCTAGGTCAACTCTGCTTCAGAAACTGATACAAACCCCAGGGCCTCTAACATCCAATGCTTTTCAGTTAAGAGCGAGAAACGTGTGAGCTTCGTGAACGATGTAGCTTCATTTGAGATGATAGTGAGTGCGTTTACCCGAAACGAAGTCTTGATTGTAAAAGACAAAGAACCTGGCATTTAACTCCGTTTCTAAAGGGAAACACACAGCACAGTTCTCATCCATGAAACACACTCTGCTTTAGAGCAAGAAGCACGCTCTTGCTTTCTAGAGTCTCTAATAAGGCGGGAAACGTGAGTGTGCTCAGAACAATAGATCCATGTTTCCTACACACACGGACCATATCTAGTTCAACTCTGCTTCTGAAACTGATACAAACCACAGGTCCTCTAACATCCAATGCTTTTCAGTTAAGAGCGAGAAACGTGTGAGCTTCCTGAATGATGTAGCTTTGTTTGAGCTGAAAAGTGACAGCGTTTACCTGAAACGAAGTCTTGTTTGTAGGAAGACACAGAGCCTGGCATTTAACTCCGTTTCTGAAGGGAAACACACAGCACAGTGCTCATCCATGAAACACACTCTGCTTTAGAGCCAGAAGCAAGCTCTTGCATTCTAGAGTCTCGAATAAGGCGGGAAACGTAAGTGTGCTCAGAACAAAAGAACCGTGTTTCTTACACACACGGACCATATCTAGTTCAACTCTGGTTCAGTAACTGATACAAACCACAGGGCCTCTAACATGCAATGCTTTTCAGTTAAGAGCAAGAAACGTGTGAGCTTCGTGAACGATGTAGCTTCATTTGAGATGATAGTGAGTGTGTTTAACCGAAACGAAGTCTTGATTGTAAAAGACACAGTGCCTGGCATTTAACTGCGTTTCTGAAGGCAAACACACAGCACAGTTCTCATCCATGAAACACACTCTGCTTTAGAGCAAGAAGCAGGCTCTTGCTTTCTATAGTCTCTACTAAGGAGGGAAACGTGAGTGTACTCAGAACAAAAGAACCGTGTTTCCTACACACACGGACTATATCTAGTTCAACTCTGCTTCTGAAACTGATATAAACCACAGGGCCTCTAACATCCAATGCTTTTCAGTTAAGAGCGAGAAACGTGTGAGCTTCATGAACGATATAGCTTCCTTTGAGCTGAAAAGTGTGTGCGTTTACCTGAAATGAAGTCTGGCTTGTTGGAAGACACAGACACTGGCACGTAACTCCGTTTTTGAATGGAAACACACAGCACAGTTCTCATCCATGAAACACACTCTGCTTTAGAGCAAGAAGCACGCTACTGCTTTCTAGATTCTCTAATAAGGCGGGAAACATGACTGAGCTGAGAAAAATATAACCGTGTTTCCTACACACACGGACCATATCTAGTTCAACTCTGCTTCTGAAACTGATACAAACCACAGGTCCTCTATCATCCAATGCTTTTGAGTTAAGAGCGAGGAACGTGTGAGCTTCGTGAACGATGTAGCTTCCTTTGAGCAGAAAAGTGAGTGCGTTTACCTGAAACGAAGTCTTGCTTGTAGGAAGACACAGAGCCTGGCATTTAACTCCATTTCTGAAGGGAAATACACAGCAAAGTTCTCATCCATGAAACACACTCTGCTTTAGAGCAAGCAGCATGCTCTTGCTTTCTAGAGTCTCTAATAAGGCGGGAAACGTGAGTGTGCTCAGAACAAAAGAACCGGGTTTCCTACACACATTGACCATATCTAGTTCAACTCTGCTTCTGAAACTGATACAAACCACAGGTCCTCTAACATCCAATGCTTTTCAGTTAAGAGCGAGACACGTGTGAGCTTCCTGAATGATGTAGCTTTGTTTGAGCTGAAAAGTGACAGCGTTTACCCGAAACGAAGTCTTGATTGTAAAAGACAAAGAACCTGGCATTTAACTCCGTTTCTGAAGGGAAACACACAGCACAGTTCTCATTCATGGAACACACTCTGCTGTAGAGCAAGAAGCATGCTCTTGCTTTCTAGAGTCTATAATAAGGAGGGAAACGTGAGTGGGCTAAGGACAAACCATCCATGTTTCCAACACACACGGACCATATCTAGTTCAACTCTGCTTCTGAAACTGATACAAACCACAGTTCCTCTAACATCCAATGCTTTACAAATAAGAGCAAGAAACGTGTGAGCTTCATGAACGATGTAGCTTCGTTTGAGCTGAAAAGTGAGGGCGTTTACCAGAAAAGAAGTCTTGCTTGTAGGAAGACACAGAGCCTGGCATTGATCTCCGTATCGAAGGGAAACACAAAGCAAAGTTCTCATCCATGAAACACACTCTGTTTAGAGCAAGATGCACGCTCTTGCTTTCTAGAGTCCCTAATAAGGCGGGAAACGTGAGTGGGCTCAGAACAAAAGAACCGTGTTTCCTACACACACGGACCATACCTAGTTCAACTCTGCTTCTGAAACTGATACGAACTACTGGTCCTCTAACATCCAATGCTTTTCAGTTAAGAGGGAGAAACGTGTGAGCCTCGTGAACGATGTAGCTTCGTTTGAGCTGAAAGTGAGTTCTTATACCCGAAACGAAGTCTTGATTGTAAAAGACACAGTGCCTGGCATTTAACTCCGTTTCTGAAGGGAAACACACAGCACAGTGCTCATCCATGAAACACACTCTGCTTTAGAGCCAGAAGCACGCTCTTGCTTTCTAGAGTATCTAATAAGGCGGGAAACGTGAGTGTGCTCAGAACAAAAGAACCTTGTTTCCTGCACACACGGACCATATCTAGGTCAACTCTCCTTCAGAAACTGATACAAACCACAGGGCCTCTAACATCCAATGCTTTTCAGTTAAGAGCGAGAAACGTGTGAGCTTCGTGAACGATGTAGCTTCATTTGAGATGATAGTGAGTGCGTTTACCCGAAACGAAGTCTTGATTGTAAAAGACAAAGAACCTGGCATTTAACTCCGTTTCTGAAGGGAAACACACAGCACAGTTCTCATCCATGAAACACACTCTGCTTTAGAGCAAGAAGCACGCTCTTGCTTTCTAGAGTCTCTAATAAGGCGGGAAATGTGAGTGTGCTCAGAACAATAGATCCATGTTTCCTACACACACGGACCATATCTAGTTCAACTCTGCTTCTGAAACTGATACAAACCACAGGTCCTCTAACATCCAATGCTTTTCAGTTAAGAGCGAGAAACGTGTGAGCTTCCTGAACGATGTAGCTTTGTTTGAGCTGAAAAGTGACAGCGTTTACCTGAAACGAAGTCTTGTTTGTAGGAAGACACAGAGCCTGGCATTTAATTCCGTTTCTGAAGGGAAACACACAGCACAGTGCTCATCCATGAAACACACTCTGCTTTAGAGCCAGAAGCACGCTCTTGCTTTCTAGAGTCTCGAATAAGGCGGGAAACGTAAGTGTGCTCAGAAAAATAACCGTGTTTTCTACACACACGGACCATATCTAGTTCAACTCTGGTTCAGTAACTGATACAAACCATAGGGCCTCTAACATGCAATGCTTTTCAGTTAAGAGTGAGAAACGTGTGAGCTTCGTGAACGATGTAGCTTCTTTTGAGATGGTAGTGAGTGCGTTTAACCGAAACGAAGTCTTGATTGTAAAAGACACAGTGCCTGGCATTTAACTGCGTTTCTGAAGGGAAACACACAGCACAGTTCTCATCCATGAAACACACTCTGCTTTAGAGCAAGAAGCAGGCTCTTGCTTTATATAGTCTCTATTAAGGAGGTAAACGTGAGTGTACTCAGAACAAAAGAACCGTGTTTCCTACACACGGACTATATCTACTTCAACTCTGCTTCTGAAACTGATACAAACCACAGGGCCTCTAACATCCAATGCTTTTCAGTTAAGAGCGAGAAACGTGTGAGCTTCCTGAACGATATAGCTTCCTTTGAGCTGAAAAGTGTGTGCGTTTACCTGAAATGAAGTCTGGCTTGTTGGAAGACAGAGACAATGGCACGTAACTCCGTTTTTGAATGGAAACACACAGCACAGTTCTCATCCATGAAACACACTCTGCTTTAGAGCAAGAAGCACGCTACTGCTTTCTAGATTCTCTAATAAGGCGGGAAACATGACTGAGCTGAGAAAAAAAGAACCGTGTTTCCTACACACACGGACCATATCTAGTTCAACTCTGCTTCTGAAACTGATACAAACAACAGGTCCTCTAACATCCAATGCTTTTCAGTTAAGAGCGAGAAACGTGTGAGCTTCGTGAATGATGTAGCTTCATTTGAGATGATAGTGAGTGCGTTTACCCGAAACGAAGTCATGATTGTAAAAGACAAAGGACCTGGCATTTAACTCCGTTTCTAAAGGGAAACACACAGCACAGTTCTCATCCATGAAACACACTCTGCTTTAGAGCAAGAAGCACGCTCTTGCTTTCTAGAGTCTCTAGTAAGGCGGGAAACGTGAGTGTGCTCAGAACAATAGATCCATGTTTCCTACACACACGGACCATATCTAGTTCAACTCTGCTTCTGAAACTGATACAAACCACAGGTCCTCTAACATCCAATGCTTTTCAGTTAAGAGCGAGAAACGTGTGAGCTTCCTGAATGATGTAGCTTTGTTTGAGCTGAAAAGTGACAGCGTTTACCTGAAATGAGGTCTTGTTTGTAGGAAGACACAGAGCCTGGCATTTAACTCCGTTTCTGAAGGGAAACACACAGCACAGTGCTCATCCATGAAACACACTCTGCTTTAGAGCCGGAAGCAAGCTCTTGCATTCTAGAGTCTCGAATAAGGCGGGAAACGTAAGTGTGCTCAGAACAAAAGAACCGTGTTTCTTACACACACGGACCATATCTAGTTCAACTCTGGTTCAGTAACTGATACAAACCACAGGGCCTCTAACATGCAATGCTTTTCAGTTAAGAGCAAGAAACGTGTGAGCTTCGTGAACGATGTAGCTTCATTTGAGATGATAGTGAGTGCGTTTAACCGAAACGAAGTCTTGATTGTAAAAGACACAGTGCCTGGCATTTAACTGCGTTTCTGAAGGCAAACACACAGCACAGTTCTCATCCATGAAACACACTCTGCTTTAGTGCAAGAAGCAGGCTCTTGCTTTCTATAGTCTCTATTAAAGAGGGAAACGTGAGTGTACTCAGAACAAAAGAACCGTGTTTCCTACACACACGGACTATATCTAGTTCAACTCTGCTTCTGAAACTGATATAAACCACAGGGCCTCTAACATCCAATGCTTTTCAGTTAAGAGCGAGAAACGTGTGAGCTTCCTGAACGATATAGCTTCCTTTGAGCTGAAAAGTGTGTGCGTTTACCTGAAATGAAGTCTGGCTTGTTGGAAGACACAGACACTGGCACGTAACTCCGTTTTTGAATGGAAACACACAGCACAGTTCTCATCCATGAAACACACTCTGCTTTAGAGCAAGAAGCACGCTACTGCTTTCTAGATTCTCTAATAAGGCGGGAAACATGACTGAGCTGAGAAAAAAATAACCGTGTTTCCTACACACACGGACCATATCTAGTTCAACTCTGCTTCTGAAACTGATACAAACCACAGGTCCTCTATCATCCAATGCTTTTGAGTTAAGAACGAGGAACGTGTGAGCTTCGTGAACGATGTAGCTTCCTTTGAGCAGAAAAGTGAGTGCGTTTACCTGAAACGAAGTCTTGCTTGTAGGAAGACACAGAGCCTGGCATTTAACTCCATTTCTGAAGGGAAATACACAGCAAAGTTCTCATCCATGAAACACACTCTGCTTTAGAGCAAGCAGCATGCTCTTGCTTTCTAGAGTCTCTAATAAGGCGGGAAACGTGAGTGTGCTCAGAACAAAAGAACCGGGTTTCCTACACACATTGACCATATCTAGTTCAACTCTGCTTCTGAAACTGATACAAACCACAGGTCCTCTAACATCCAATGCTTTTCAGTTAAGAGCGAGACACGTGTGAGCTTCCTGAACGATGTAGCTTTGTTTGAGCTGAAAAGTGACAGCGTTTACCCGAAACGAAGTCTTGATTGTAAAAGACAAAGAACCTGGCATTTAACTCCGTTTCTGAAGGGAAACACACAGCACAGTTCTCATTCATGGAACACACTCTGCTGTAGAGCAAGAAGCATGCTCTTGCTTTCTAGAGTCTATAATAAGGAGGGAAACGTGAGTGGGCTCAGGACAAACCATCCATGTTTCCAACACACACGGACCATATCTAGTTCAACTCTGCTTCTGAAACTGATACAAACCACAATTCCTCTAACATCCAATGCTTTACAAATAAGAGCAAGAAACGTGTGAGCTTCATGAACGATGTAGCTTCGTTTGAGCTGAAAAGTGAGGGCGTTTACCAGAAAAGAAGTCTTGCTTGTAGGAAGACACAGAGCCTGGCATTGATCTCCGTATCGAAGGGAAACACAAAGCAAAGTTCTCATCCATGAAACACACTCTGTTTAGAGCAAGATGCACGCTCTTGCTTTCTAGAGTCCCTAATAAGGCGGGAAACGTGAGTGGGCTCAGAACAAAAGAACCGTGTTTCCTACACACACGGACCATACCTAGTTCAACTCTGCTTCTGAAACTGATACGAACTACTGGTCCTCTAACATCCAATGCTTTTCAGTTAAGAGGGAGAAACGTGTGAGGCTCGTGAACGATGTAGCTTCGTTTGAGCTGAAAGTGAGTTCTTATACCCGAAACGAAGTCTTGATTGTAAAAGACACAGTGCCTGGCATTTAACTCCGTTTCTGAAGGGAAACACACAGCACAGTGCTCATCCATGAAACACACTCTGCTTTAGAGCCAGAAGCACGCTCTTGCTTTCTAGAGTATCTAATAAGGCGGGAAACGTGAGTGTGCTCAGAACAAAAGAACCTTGTTTCCTGCACACACGGACCATATCTAGGTCAACTCTCCTTCAGAAACTGATACAAACCACAGGGCCTCTAACATCCAATGCTTTTCAGTTAAGAGCGAGAAACGTGTGAGCTTCGTGAACGATGTAGCTTCATTTGAGATGATAGTGAGTGCGTTTACCCGAAACGAAGTCTTGATTGTAAAAGACAAAGAACCTGGCATTTAACTCCGTTTCTGAAGGGAAACACACAGCACAGTTCTCATCCATGAAACACACTCTGCTTTAGAGCAAGAAGCACGCTCTTGCTTTCTAGAGTCTCTAATAAGGCGGGAAATGTGAGTGTGCTCAGAACAATAGATCCATGTTTCCTACACACACGGACCATATCTAGTTCAACTCTGCTTCTGAAACTGATACAAACCACAGGTCCTCTAACATCCAATGCTTTTCAGTTAAGAGCGAGAAACGTGTGAGCTTCCTGAACGATGTAGCTTTGTTTGAGCTGAAAAGTGACAGCGTTTACCTGAAACGAAGTCTTGTTTGTAGGAAGACACAGAGCCTGGCATTTAATTCCGTTTCTGAAGGGAAACACACAGCACAGTGCTCATCCATGAAACACACTCTGCTTTAGAGCCAGAAGCACGCTCTTGCTTTCTAGAGTCTCGAATAAGGCGGGAAACGTAAGTGTGCTCAGAAAAATAACCGTGTTTTCTACACACACGGACCATATCTAGTTCAACTCTGGTTCAGTAACTGATACAAACCATAGGGCCTCTAACATGCAATGCTTTTCAGTTAAGAGTGAGAAACGTGTGAGCTTCGTGAACGATGTAGCTTCTTTTGAGATGGTAGTGAGTGCGTTTAACCGAAACGAAGTCTTGATTGTAAAAGACACAGTGCCTGGCATTTAACTGCGTTTCTGAAGGGAAACACACAGCACAGTTCTCATCCATGAAACACACTCTGCTTTAGAGCAAGAAGCAGGCTCTTGCTTTATATAGTCTCTATTAAGGAGGTAAACGTGAGTGTACTCAGAACAAAAGAACCGTGTTTCCTACACACGGACTATATCTACTTCAACTCTGCTTCTGAAACTGATACAAACCACAGGGCCTCTAACATCCAATGCTTTTCAGTTAAGAGCGAGAAACGTGTGAGCTTCCTGAACGATATAGCTTCCTTTGAGCTGAAAAGTGTGTGCGTTTACCTGAAATGAAGTCTGGCTTGTTGGAAGACAGAGACAATGGCACGTAACTCCGTTTTTGAATGGAAACACACAGCACAGTTCTCATCCATGAAACACACTCTGCTTTAGAGCAAGAAGCACGCTACTGCTTTCTAGATTCTCTAATAAGGCGGGAAACATGACTGAGCTGAGAAAAAAAGAACCGTGTTTCCTACACACACGGACCATATCTAGTTCAACTCTGCTTCTGAAACTGATACAAACAACAGGTCCTCTAACATCCAATGCTTTTCAGTTAAGAGCGAGAAACGTGTGAGCTTCGTGAATGATGTAGCTTCATTTGAGATGATAGTGAGTGCGTTTACCCGAAACGAAGTCATGATTGTAAAAGACAAAGGACCTGGCATTTAACTCCGTTTCTAAAGGGAAACACACAGCACAGTTCTCATCCATGAAACACACTCTGCTTTAGAGCAAGAAGCACGCTCTTGCTTTCTAGAGTCTCTAGTAAGGCGGGAAACGTGAGTGTGCTCAGAACAATAGATCCATGTTTCCTACACACACGGACCATATCTAGTTCAACTCTGCTTCTGAAACTGATACAAACCACAGGTCCTCTAACATCCAATGCTTTTCAGTTAAGAGCGAGAAACGTGTGAGCTTCCTGAATGATGTAGCTTTGTTTGAGCTGAAAAGTGACAGCGTTTACCTGAAATGAGGTCTTGTTTGTAGGAAGACACAGAGCCTGGCATTTAACTCCGTTTCTGAAGGGAAACACACAGCACAGTGCTCATCCATGAAACACACTCTGCTTTAGAGCCGGAAGCAAGCTCTTGCATTCTAGAGTCTCGAATAAGGCGGGAAACGTAAGTGTGCTCAGAACAAAAGAACCGTGTTTCTTACACACACGGACCATATCTAGTTCAACTCTGGTTCAGTAACTGATACAAACCACAGGGCCTCTAACATGCAATGCTTTTCAGTTAAGAGCAAGAAACGTGTGAGCTTCGTGAACGATGTAGCTTCATTTGAGATGATAGTGAGTGCGTTTAACCGAAACGAAGTCTTGATTGTAAAAGACACAGTGCCTGGCATTTAACTGCGTTTCTGAAGGCAAACACACAGCACAGTTCTCATCCATGAAACACACTCTGCTTTAGTGCAAGAAGCAGGCTCTTGCTTTCTATAGTCTCTATTAAAGAGGGAAACGTGAGTGTACTCAGAACAAAAGAACCGTGTTTCCTACACACACGGACTATATCTAGTTCAACTCTGCTTCTGAAACTGATATAAACCACAGGGCCTCTAACATCCAATGCTTTTCAGTTAAGAGCGAGAAACGTGTGAGCTTCCTGAACGATATAGCTTCCTTTGAGCTGAAAAGTGTGTGCGTTTACCTGAAATGAAGTCTGGCTTGTTGGAAGACACAGACACTGGCACGTAACTCCGTTTTTGAATGGAAACACACAGCACAGTTCTCATCCATGAAACACACTCTGCTTTAGAGCAAGAAGCACGCTACTGCTTTCTAGATTCTCTAATAAGGCGGGAAACATGACTGAGCTGAGAAAAAAATAACCGTGTTTCCTACACACACGGACCATATCTAGTTCAACTCTGCTTCTGAAACTGATACAAACCACAGGTCCTCTATCATCCAATGCTTTTGAGTTAAGAACGAGGAACGTGTGAGCTTCGTGAACGATGTAGCTTCCTTTGAGCAGAAAAGTGAGTGCGTTTACCTGAAACGAAGTCTTGCTTGTAGGAAGACACAGAGCCTGGCATTTAACTCCATTTCTGAAGGGAAATACACAGCAAAGTTCTCATCCATGAAACACACTCTGCTTTAGAGCAAGCAGCATGCTCTTGCTTTCTAGAGTCTCTAATAAGGCGGGAAACGTGAGTGTGCTCAGAACAAAAGAACCGGGTTTCCTACACACATTGACCATATCTAGTTCAACTCTGCTTCTGAAACTGATACAAACCACAGGTCCTCTAACATCCAATGCTTTTCAGTTAAGAGCGAGACACGTGTGAGCTTCCTGAACGATGTAGCTTTGTTTGAGCTGAAAAGTGACAGCGTTTACCCGAAACGAAGTCTTGATTGTAAAAGACAAAGAACCTGGCATTTAACTCCGTTTCTGAAGGGAAACACACAGCACAGTTCTCATTCATGGAACACACTCTGCTGTAGAGCAAGAAGCATGCTCTTGCTTTCTAGAGTCTATAATAAGGAGGGAAACGTGAGTGGGCTCAGGACAAACCATCCATGTTTCCAACACACACGGACCATATCTAGTTCAACTCTGCTTCTGAAACTGATACAAACCACAGTTCCTCTAACATCCAATGCTTTACAAATAAGAGCAAGAAACGTGTGAGCTTCATGAACGATGTAGCTTCGTTTGAGCTGAAAAGTGAGGGCGTTTACCAGAAAAGAAGTCTTGCTTGTAGGAAGACACAGAGCCTGGCATTGATCTCCGTATCGAAGGGAAACACAAAGCAAAGTTCTCATCCATGAAACACACTCTGTTTAGAGCAAGATGCACGCTCTTGCTTTCTAGAGTCCCTAATAAGGCGGGAAACGTGAGTGGGCTCAGAACAAAAGAACCGTGTTTCCTACACACACGGACCATACCTAGTTCAACTCTGCTTCTGAAACTGATACGAACTACTGGTCCTCTAACATCCAATGCTTTTCAGTTAAGAGGGAGAAACGTGTGAGGCTCGTGAACGATGTAGCTTCGTTTGAGCTGAAAGTGAGTTCTTATACCCGAAACGAAGTCTTGATTGTAAAAGACACAGTGCCTGGCATTTAACTCCGTTTCTGAAGGGAAACACACAGCACAGTGCTCATCCATGAAACACACTCTGCTTTAGAGCCAGAAGCACGCTCTTGCTTTCTAGAGTATCTAATAAGGCGGGAAACGTGAGTGTGCTCAGAACAAAAGAACCTTGTTTCCTGCACACACGGACCATATCTAGGTCAACTCTCCTTCAGAAACTGATACAAACCACAGGGCCTCTAACATCCAATGCTTTTCAGTTAAGAGCGAGAAACGTGTGAGCTTCGTGAACGATGTAGCTTCATTTGAGATGATAGTGAGTGCGTTTACCCGAAACGAAGTCTTGATTGTAAAAGACAAAGAACCTGGCATTTAACTCCGTTTCTGAAGGGAAACACACAGCACAGTTCTCATCCATGAAACACACTCTGCTTTAGAGCAAGAAGCACGCTCTTGCTTTCTAGAGTCTCTAATAAGGCGGGAAATGTGAGTGTGCTCAGAACAATAGATCCATGTTTCCTACACACACGGACCATATCTAGTTCAACTCTGCTTCTGAAACTGATACAAACCACAGGTCCTCTAACATCCAATGCTTTTCAGTTAAGAGCGAGAAACGTGTGAGCTTCCTGAACGATGTAGCTTTGTTTGAGCTGAAAAGTGACAGCGTTTACCTGAAACGAAGTCTTGTTTGTAGGAAGACACAGAGCCTGGCATTTAATTCCGTTTCTGAAGGGAAACACACAGCACAGTGCTCATCCATGAAACACACTCTGCTTTAGAGCCAGAAGCACGCTCTTGCTTTCTAGAGTCTCGAATAAGGCGGGAAACGTAAGTGTGCTCAGAAAAATAACCGTGTTTTCTACACACACGGACCATATCTAGTTCAACTCTGGTTCAGTAACTGATACAAACCATAGGGCCTCTAACATGCAATGCTTTTCAGTTAAGAGTGAGAAACGTGTGAGCTTCGTGAACGATGTAGCTTCTTTTGAGATGGTAGTGAGTGCGTTTAACCGAAACGAAGTCTTGATTGTAAAAGACACAGTGCCTGGCATTTAACTGCGTTTCTGAAGGGAAACACACAGCACAGTTCTCATCCATGAAACACACTCTGCTTTAGAGCAAGAAGCAGGCTCTTGCTTTATATAGTCTCTATTAAGGAGGTAAACGTGAGTGTACTCAGAACAAAAGAACCGTGTTTCCTACACACGGACTATATCTACTTCAACTCTGCTTCTGAAACTGATACAAACCACAGGGCCTCTAACATCCAATGCTTTTCAGTTAAGAGCGAGAAACGTGTGAGCTTCCTGAACGATATAGCTTCCTTTGAGCTGAAAAGTGTGTGCGTTTACCTGAAATGAAGTCTGGCTTGTTGGAAGACAGAGACAATGGCACGTAACTCCGTTTTTGAATGGAAACACACAGCACAGTTCTCATCCATGAAACACACTCTGCTTTAGAGCAAGAAGCACGCTACTGCTTTCTAGATTCTCTAATAAGGCGGGAAACATGACTGAGCTGAGAAAAAAAGAACCGTGTTTCCTACACACACGGACCATATCTAGTTCAACTCTGCTTCTGAAACTGATACAAACAACAGGTCCTCTAACATCCAATGCTTTTCAGTTAAGAGCGAGAAACGTGTGAGCTTCGTGAATGATGTAGCTTCATTTGAGATGATAGTGAGTGCGTTTACCCGAAACGAAGTCATGATTGTAAAAGACAAAGGACCTGGCATTTAACTCCGTTTCTAAAGGGAAACACACAGCACAGTTCTCATCCATGAAACACACTCTGCTTTAGAGCAAGAAGCACGCTCTTGCTTTCTAGAGTCTCTAGTAAGGCGGGAAACGTGAGTGTGCTCAGAACAATAGATCCATGTTTCCTACACACACGGACCATATCTAGTTCAACTCTGCTTCTGAAACTGATACAAACCACAGGTCCTCTAACATCCAATGCTTTTCAGTTAAGAGCGAGAAACGTGTGAGCTTCCTGAATGATGTAGCTTTGTTTGAGCTGAAAAGTGACAGCGTTTACCTGAAATGAAGTCTTGTTTGTAGGAAGACACAGAGCCTGGCATTTAACTCCGTTTCTGAAGGGAAACACACAGCACAGTGCTCATCCATGAAACACACTCTGCTTTAGAGCCGGAAGCAAGCTCTTGCATTCTAGAGTCTCGAATAAGGCGGGAAACGTAAGTGTGCTCAGAACAAAAGAACCGTGTTTCTTACACACACGGACCATATCTAGTTCAACTCTGGTTCAGTAACTGATACAAACCACAGGGCCTCTAACATGCAATGCTTTTCAGTTAAGAGCAAGAAACGTGTGAGCTTCGTGAACGATGTAGCTTCATTTGAGATGATAGTGAGTGCGTTTAACCGAAACGAAGTCTTGATTGTAAAAGACACAGTGCCTGGCATTTAACTGCGTTTCTGAAGGCAAACACACAGCACAGTTCTCATCCATGAAACACACTCTGCTTTAGTGCAAGAAGCAGGCTCTTGCTTTCTATAGTCTCTATTAAAGAGGGAAACGTGAGTGTACTCAGAACAAAAGAACCGTGTTTCCTACACACACGGACTATATCTAGTTCAACTCTGCTTCTGAAACTGATATAAACCACAGGGCCTCTAACATCCAATGCTTTTCAGTTAAGAGCGAGAAACGTGTGAGCTTCCTGAACGATATAGCTTCCTTTGAGCTGAAAAGTGTGTGCGTTTACCTGAAATGAAGTCTGGCTTGTTGGAAGACACAGACACTGGCACGTAACTCCGTTTTTGAATGGAAACACACAGCACAGTTCTCATCCATGAAACACACTCTGCTTTAGAGCAAGAAGCACGCTACTGCTTTCTAGATTCTCTAATAAGGCGGGAAACATGACTGAGCTGAGAAAAAAATAACCGTGTTTCCTACACACACGGACCATATCTAGTTCAACTCTGCTTCTGAAACTGATACAAACCACAGGTCCTCTATCATCCAATGCTTTTGAGTTAAGAACGAGGAACGTGTGAGCTTCGTGAACGATGTAGCTTCCTTTGAGCAGAAAAGTGAGTGCGTTTACCTGAAACGAAGTCTTGCTTGTAGGAAGACACAGAGCCTGGCATTTAACTCCATTTCTGAAGGGAAATACACAGCAAAGTTCTCATCCATGAAACACACTCTGCTTTAGAGCAAGCAGCATGCTCTTGCTTTCTAGAGTCTCTAATAAGGCGGGAAACGTGAGTGTGCTCAGAACAAAAGAACCGGGTTTCCTACACACATTGACCATATCTAGTTCAACTCTGCTTCTGAAACTGATACAAACCACAGGTCCTCTAACATCCAATGCTTTTCAGTTAAGAGCGAGACACGTGTGAGCTTCCTGAACGATGTAGCTTTGTTTGAGCTGAAAAGTGACAGCGTTTACCCGAAACGAAGTCTTGATTGTAAAAGACAAAGAACCTGGCATTTAACTCCGTTTCTGAAGGGAAACACACAGCACAGTTCTCATTCATGGAACACACTCTGCTGTAGAGCAAGAAGCATGCTCTTGCTTTCTAGAGTCTATAATAAGGAGGGAAACGTGAGTGGGCTCAGGACAAACCATCCATGTTTCCAACACACACGGACCATATCTAGTTCAACTCTGCTTCTGAAACTGATACAAACCACAGTTCCTCTAACATCCAATGCTTTACAAATAAGAGCAAGAAACGTGTGAGCTTCATGAACGATGTAGCTTCGTTTGAGCTGAAAAGTGAGGGCGTTTACCAGAAAAGAAGTCTTGCTTGTAGGAAGACACAGAGCCTGGCATTGATCTCCGTATCGAAGGGAAACACAAAGCAAAGTTCTCATCCATGAAACACACTCTGTTTAGAGCAAGATGCACGCTCTTGCTTTCTAGAGTCCCTAATAAGGCGGGAAACGTGAGTGGGCTCAGAACAAAAGAACCGTGTTTCCTACACACACGGACCATACCTAGTTCAACTCTGCTTCTGAAACTGATACGAACTACTGGTCCTCTAACATCCAATGCTTTTCAGTTAAGAGGGAGAAACGTGTGAGCCTCGTGAACGATGTAGCTTCGTTTGAGCTGAAAGTGAGTTCTTATACCCGAAACGAAGTCTTGATTGTAAAAGACAAAGAACCTGGCATTTAACTCCGTTTCTGAAGGGAAACACACAGCACAGTTCTCATCCATGAAACACACTCTGCTTTAGAGCAAGAAGCACGCTCTTGCTTTCTAGAGTCTCTAATAAGGCGGGAAATGTGAGTGTGCTCAGAACAATAGATCCATGTTTCCTACACACACGGACCATATCTAGTTCAACTCTGCTTCTGAAACTGATACAAACCACAGGTCCTCTAACATCCAATGCTTTTCAGTTAAGAGCGAGAAACGTGTGAGCTTCCTGAACGATGTAGCTTTGTTTGAGCTGAAAAGTGACAGCGTTTACCTGAAACGAAGTCTTGTTTGTAGGAAGACACAGAGCCTGGCATTTAATTCCGTTTCTGAAGGGAAACACACAGCACAGCGCTCATCCATGAAACACACTCTGCTTTAGAGCCAGAAGCACGCTCTTGCTTTCTAGAGTCTCGAATAAGGCGGGAAACGTAAGTGTGCTCAGAAAAATAACCGTGTTTTCTACACACACGGACCATATCTAGTTCAACTCTGCTTCAGTAACTGATACAAACCATTGGGCCTCTAACATGCAATGCTTTTCAGTTAAGAGTGAGAAACGTGTGAGCTTCGTGAACGATGTAGCTTCATTTGAGATGGTAGTGAGTGCGTTTAACCGAAACGAAGTCTTGATTGTAAAAGACACAGTGCCTGGCATTTAACTGCGTTTCTGAAGGGAAACACACAGCACAGTTCTCATCCATGAAACACACTCTGCTTTAGAGCAAGAAGCAGGCTCTTGCTTTATATAGTCTCTATTAAGGAGGGAAACGTGAGTGTACTCAGAACAAAAGAACCGTGTTTCCTACACACGGACTATATCTACTTCAACTCTGCTTCTGAAACTGATACAAACCACAGGGCCTCTAACATCCAATGCTTTTCAGTTAAGAGCGAGAAACGTGTGAGCTTCCTGAACGATATAGCTTCCTTTGAGCTGAAAAGTGTGTGCGTTTACCTGAAATGAAGTCTGGCTTGTTGGAAGACAGAGACACTGGCACGTAACTCCGTTTTTGAATGGAAACACACAGCACAGTTCTCATCCATGAAACACACTCTGCTTTAGAGCAAGAAGCACGCTACTGCTTTCTAGATTCTCTAATAAGGCGGGAAACATGACTGAGCTGAGAAAAAAAGAACCGTGTTTCCTACACACACGGACCATATCTAGTTCAACTCTGCTTCTGAAACTGATACAAACAACAGGTCCTCTAACATCCAATGCTTTTCAGTTAAGAGCGAGAAACGTGTGAGCTTCGTGAATGATGTAGCTTCATTTGAGATGATAGTGAGTGCGTTTACCCGAAACGAAGTCATGATTGTAAAAGACAAAGAACCTGGCATTTAACTCCGTTTCTAAAGGGAAACACACAGCACAGTTCTCATCCATGAAACACACTCTGCTTTAGAGCTAGACGCACGCTCTTGCTTTCTAGAGTATCTAATAAGGCGGGAAACGTGAGTGTGCTCAGAACAATAGATCCATGTTTCCTACACACACGGAACATATCTAGGTCAACTCTGCTTCAGAAACTGCTACAAACCACAGGTCCTCTAACATCCAATGCATTTCAGTTAAGAGCGAGAAACGTGTGAGCTTCCTGAACAATGTAGCTTCGTTTGAGCTGAAAAGTGACAGCATTTACCTGAAACGAAGTCTTGTTTGTAGGAAGACACAGAGCCTGGCATTTAACTCCGTTTCTGAAGGGAAACACACAGCACAGTGCTCATCCATGAAACACACTCTGCTTTAGAGCCAGAAGCACGCTCTTGCTTTCAAGAGTCTCGAATAAGGCGGGAAACGTGAGTGTGCTCAGAACAAAAGAACCGTGTTTCCTACACACACGGACCATATCTAGTTCAACTCTGTTTCAGAAACTGATACAAACCACAGGGCCTCTAACATCCAATGTTTTTCAGTTAAGAGCGAGAAACGTGTGAGCTTCGTGAACGCTGTAGCTTCATTTGAGATGATAGTGAGTGCGTTTAACCGAAACGAAGTCTTTATTGTAAAAGACAAAGAAACTGACATTTAACTCCGTTTCTGAAGGGAAACACACAGCACAGTTCTCATCCATGAAACACACTCTGCTTTATAGCAAGAAGCATGCTCTTGCTTGCTAGAATCTCTAATAAGGCGGGAAACGTGAGTGTGCTCAGAACAAAAGAACCGTGTTTCCTACACACATTGACCATATCTAGGTCAACTCTGCTTCAGAAACTGCTACAAACCACAGGTCCTCTAACATCCAATGCATTTCAGTTAAGAGCGAGAAACGTGTGAGCTTCCTGAACAATGTAGCTTCGTTTGAGCTGAAAAGTGACAGCATTTACCTGAAACGAAGTCTTGTTTGTAGGAAGACACAGAGCCTGGCATTTAACTCCGTTTCTGAAGGGAAACACACAGCACAGTGCTCATCCATGAAACACACTCTGCTTTAGAGCCAGAAGCACGCTCTTGCTTTCTAGAGTCTCGAATAAGGCGGGAAACGTGAGTGTGCTCAGAACAAAAGAACCGTGTTTCCTACACACACGGACCATATCTAGTTCAACTCTGTTTCAGAAACTGATACAAACCACAGGGCCTCTAACATCCAATGCTTTTCAGTTAAGAGCGAGAAACGTGTGAGCTTCGTGAACGCTGTAGCTTCATTTGAGATGATAGTGAGTGCGTTTAACCGAAACGAAGTCTTTATTGTAAAAGACAAAGAATCTGACATTTAACTCCGTTTCTGAAGGGAAACACACAGCACAGTTCTGATCCATGGAACACACTCTGCTGTAGAGCAAGAAGCATGCTCTTGCTTTCTAGATTCTATAATAAGGAGGGAAACCTGAGTGGGCTCAGAACAAACCATCCATGTTTCCTACACACACGGACCATATCTAGTTCAACTCTGCTTCTGAAACTGATACAAACCACAGTTCCTCTAACATCCAATGCTTTTCAAATAAGAGCAAGAAACGTGTGAGCTTCATGAACGATGTAGCTTCGTTTGAGCTGAAAAGTGACGGCGTTTTCCTGAAAAGAAGTGTTGCTTGTAGGAAGACTCAGAGCCTGGCATTGATCTCCGTATCGAAGGGAAACACAAAGCAAAGTTCTCATCCATGAAACACACTCTGTTTAGAGCAAGATGCACGCTCTTGCTTTCTAGAGTCTCTAATAAGGCGGGAAACGTGAGTGGGCTCAGAACAAAAGAACCGTGTTTCCTACACACACGGACCATACCTAGTTCAACTCTGCTTCTGAAACTGATACGAACTACTGGTCCTCCAACATCCAATGCTTTTCAGTTAAGAGCGAGAAACGTGTGAGCCTCGTGAACGATGTAGCTTCGTTTGAGCTGAAAGTGAGTTCTTATACCCGAAACGAAGTCTTGATTGTAAAAGACACAGTGCCTGGCATTTAACTCCCTTTCTGAAGGGAAACACACAGCACAGTGCTCATCCATGAAACACACTCTGCTTTAGAGCCAGAAGCACGCTCTTGCTTTCTAGAGTCTCTAATAAGGCAGGAAACGAGAGTGGGCTCAGAACAAAAGAACCGTGTTTCCTATACACACGGACCATACCTAGTTCAACTCTGCTTCTGAAACTGATACAAACCACTGGTCCTCTAACATCCAATGCTATTCAGTTAAGAACGAGAAACGTGTGAGCTTCCTGAACGATATAGCTTCCTTTGAGCTGAAAAGTGTGTGCGTTTACCTGAAATGAAGTCTGGCTTGTTGAAGACACAGACACTGGCACGTAACTCCGTTTTTGAACGGAAACACACAGCACAGTTCTCATCCATGAAACACACTCTGCTTTAGAGCAAGAAGCACGCTACTGCTTTCTAGATTCTACAATAAGGCGGGAAACATGACTGAGCTGAGAAAAAAAGAACCGTGTTTCCTACACACACGCACCATATCTAGTTCAACTCTGCTTCTGAAACTGATACAAACCACAGGTCCTCTAACATCCAATGCTTTTCAGTTAAGAGCGAAAAACGTGAGAGCTTCGTGAACTATGTAGCTTCGTTTGAGATGATAGTGAGTGCGTTTACCCGAAACGAAGTCTTGATTGTAAAAGACAAAGAACCTGGCATTTAACTCCGTTTCTGAAGGGAAACACACAGCACAGTTCTCATCCTTGGAACACACTCTGCTGTAGAGCAAGAAGCATGCTCTTGCTTTCTAGAGTCTATAATAAGGAGGGAAACGTGAGTGGGCTCAGAACAAACCATCCATGTTTCCTACACACACGGACCATATCTAGTTCAACTCTGCTTCTGAAACTGATACAAACCACAGTTCCTCTAACATCCAATGCTTTTCAAATAAGAGCAAGAAACGTGTGAGCTTCATGAACGATGTAGCTTCGTTTGAGCTGAAAAGTGAGGGCGTTTACCTGAAAAGAAGTCTTGCTTGTAGGAAGACACAGAGCCTGGCATTGATCTCCGTATCTGAAGGGATACACAAAGCACAGTTCTCATCCATGAAACACACTCTGTTTAGAGCAAGATGCACGCTCTTTCTTTCTAGAGTCTCTAATAAGGCAGGAAACGTGAGTGGGCTCAGAACAAAAGAACCGTGTTTCCTACACACATTGACCATACCTAGTTCAACTCTGCTTCTGAAACTGATACGAACCACTGGTCCTCTAACATCCAATGCTTTTCAGTTAAGAGCGAGAAACGTGTGAGCCTCGTGAACGATGTAGCTTCGTTTGAGCTGAAAGTGAGTTCTTATACCCGAAACGAAGTCTTGATTGTAAAAGACACAGTGCCTGGCATTTAACTCCGTTTCTGAAGGGAAACACACAGCACAGTTCTCATCCATGAAACACACTCTGCTTTAGAGCTAGACGCACGCTCTTGCTTTCTAGAGTATCTAATAAGGCGGGAAACGTGAGTGTGCTCAGAACAATAGATCCATGTTTCCTACACACACGGACCATATCTAGTTCAACTCTGCTTCTGAAACTGCTACAAACTACAGTTTCTATAACATCCAATGCTTTTCAGTTAAGAGCGAGAAACGTGTGAGCTTCCTGAACGATGTAGCTTTGTTTGAGCTGAAAAGTGACAGCGTTTACCTGAAACGAAGTCTTGTTTGTAGGAAGACACAGAGCCTGGCATTTAACTCCGTTTTTGAAGGGAAACATACAGCACAGTTCTCATACATGAAACACACTCTGCTTTAGAGCAAGAAGCATGCTCTTGCTTTCTAGAGTCTCTAATAAGGCGGGAAACGTGAGTGTGCTCAGAACAAAAGAACCGTGTTTCCTACACATATTGACCATATCTAGTTCAACTCTGCTTCTGAAACTGATACAAACCACAGTTCCTGTAACATCCAATGCTTTTCAAATAAGAGCAAGAAACGTGTGAGCTTCATGAACGATGTAGCTTCGTTTGAGCTGAAATGTGAGGGCGTTTACCTGAAAAGAAATCTTGATTGTAAAAGAAACAGTGCCTGGCATTTAACTCCGTTTCTGAAGGGAAACACACAGCACAGTCTCATCCATGAAACACACTCTGCTTTAGAGCAAGAAGCACGCTCTTGCTTTCTAGATTCTCTAATAAGGCGGGAAACGTGAGTGTGCTCAGAACAATAGATCCATGTTTCCTACACACACAGACCATATCTAGTTCAACTCTGCTTCTGAAACTGATAAAAACCACAGGTCCTCTAACATCCAATGCTTTTCAGTTAAGAGCGAGAAACGTGTGAGCTTCCTGAACGATGTAGCTTTGTTTGAGCTGAAAAGTGACAGCGTTTACCTGAAACGAAGTCTTGTTCGTAGGAAGACACAGAGCCTGGCATTTAACTCCGTTTCTGAAGGGAAACACACAGCACAGTGCTCATCCATGAAACACACTCTGCTTTAGAGCCAGAAGCACGCTCTTGCTTTCTAGAGTCTCGAATAAGGCGGGAAACGTGAGTCGCTCAGAACAAAAGAACCGTGTTTCCTACACACACGGACCATATCTAGTTCAACTCTGCTTCAGAAACTGATACAAACCACAGGGCCTCTAACATCCAATGCTTTCCAGTTAAGAGCGAGAAACGTGTGAGCTTCGTGAACGATGTAGCTTCATTTGAGATGATAGTGAGTGTGTTAACCGAAACGAAGTCTTGATTGTTAAAGACAAAGAATCTGACATTTAACTCCGTTTCTGAAGGGAAACACACAGCACAGTTCTCATCCATGAAACACACTCTGCTTTAGAGCAAGAAGCATGCTCTTGCTTGCTAGAGTCTCTAATAAGGCGGGAAACGTGAGTGTGCTCAGAACAAAAGAACCGTGTTTCCTACACACATTGACCATATCTAGTTCAACTCTGCTTCTGAAACTGATACAAACCACAGGGCCTCTAACATCCAATGCTTTTCAGTTAAGAGCAAAAAACGTGAGAGCTTCGTGAACTATGTAGCTTCGTGTGAGATGATAGAGAGTGCGTTTACCCGATACGAAGTCTTGATTGTAAAAGACAAAGAACCTGGCATTTAACTCCGTTTCTGAGGGGAAACACACAGCACAGTTCTCATCCATGAAACACACTCTGCTGCAGAGCAAGAAGCATGCTCTTGCTTTCTAGAGTCTATAATAAGACAGGAAACGTGAGTGGGCTCGGAACAAACGATCCATGTTTCCTACACACACGGACCATATCTAGTACAACTCTGCTTCTGAAACTGATACAAACCACAGTTCCTGTAACATCCAATGCTTTTCAAATAAGAGCAAGAAACGTGTGAGCTTCATGAACGATGTAGCTTCGTTTGAGCTGAAAGTGAGTTCTTATACCCGAAACGAAGTCTTGAGTGAAAAAGACACAGTGCCTGGCATTTAACTCCGTTTCTGAAGGGAAACACACAGCACAGTTCTCATCCATGAAACACACTCTGCTTTAGAGCAAGACGCACGCTCTTGCTTTCTAGAGTCTCTAATAAGGCGGGAAACGTGAGTGTGCTCAGAACAATTGATCCATGTTTCCTACACACACGGACCATATCTAGTTCAACTCTGCTTCTGAAACTGATACAAACCACAGGTCCTCTAACATCCAATGCATTTCAGTTAAGAGCGAGAAACGTGTGAGCTTCCTGAACGATGTAGCTTTGTTTGAGCTGAAAAGTGACAGCGTTTACCTGAAACGAAGTCTTGTTTGTAGGAAGACACAGAGCCTGGCATTTAACTCCGTTTCTGAAGGGAAACACACAGCACAGTGCTTATCCATGAAACACACTCTGCTTTAGAGCCAGAAGCACGCTCTTGCTTTCTAGAGTCTCGAATAAGGCGGAAAACGTGAGTGCTCAGAACAAAAGAACCGTGTTTCCTACACACATTGACCATATCTAGTTCAACTCTGCTTCTTAAACTGATACAAACCACAGGGCCTCTAACATCCAATGCTTTTCAGTTAAGAGCGAAAAATGAGAGAGCTTCGTGAACTATGTATCTTCGTTTGAGATGATAGTGAGTGCGTTTACCCGAAACGAAGTCTTGATTGTAAAAGACAAAGAACCTGGCATTTAACTCCGTTTCTGAAGGGAAACACACAGCACAGTTCTCATCCATGGAACACACTCTGCTGTAGAGCAAGAAGCATTCTCTTGCTTTCTAGAGTCTATAATAAGGAGGGAAACGTGAGTGGGCTCAGAACAAACCATCCATGTTTCCTACACACACGGACCATATCCAGTTCAACTCTGCTTCTGAAACTGATACAAACCACAGTTCCTCTAATATCCAATGCTTTACAAATAAGAGCAAGAAACATGTGAGCTTCATGAACGATGTAGCTTCGTTTGAGCTGAAAAGTGAGGGCGTTTACCTGAAAAGAAGTCTTGCTTGTAGGAAGACACAGAGCCTGGCATTGATCTCCGTATCGAAGGGAAACACAAAGCAAAGTTCTCATCCATGAAACACACTCTGTTTAGAGCAAGATGCACGCTCTTGCTTTCTAGAGTCTCTAATAAGGCGGGAAACGTGAGTTTGCTCAGAACAAAAGAACAGTGTTTCCTACACACACGGACCATACCTAGTTCAACTCTGCTTCTGAAACTGATACGAACTACTGGTCCTCTAACATCCAATGCTTTTCAGTTAAGAGGGAGAAACGTGTGAGCCTCGTGAACGATGTAGCTCCCTTTGAGCTGAAAGTGAGTTCTTATACCCGAAACGAAGTCTTGATTGTAAAAGACACAGTGCCTGGCATTTAACTCCGTTTCTGAAGGGAAACACACAGCACAGTTCTCATCCATGAAACACACTCTGCTTTAGAGCAAGAAGCATGCTCTTGCTTGCTAGAATCTCTAATAATGCGGGAAACGTGAGTGTGCTCAGAACAAAAGAACCGTGTTTCCTACACACATTGACCATATCTAGGTCAACTCTGCTTCAGAAACTGCTACAAACCACAGGTCCTCTAACATCCAATGCATTTCAGTTAAGAGCGAGAAACGTGTGAGCTTCCTGAACAATGTAGCTTCGTTTGAGCTGAAAAGTGACAGCATTTACCTGAAACGAAGTCTTGTTTGTAGGAAGACACAGAGCCTGGCATTTAACTCCGTTTCTGAAGGGAAACACACAGCACAGTGCTCATCCATGAAACACACTCTGCTTTAGAGCCAGAAGCACGCTCTTGCTTTCTAGAGTCTCGAATAAGGCGGGAAACGTGAGTGTGCTCAGAACAAAAGAACCGTGTTTCCTACACACACGGACCATATCTAGTTCAACTCTGTTTCAGAAACTGATACAAACCACAGGGCCTCTAACATCCAATGCTTTTCAGTTAAGAGCGAAAAACGTGAGAGCTTCGTGAACTATGTAGCTTCGTTTGAGATGATAGTGAGTGCGTTTACCCGAAACGAAGTCCTGATTGTAAAAGACAAAGAACCTGGCATTTAACTCCGTTTCTGAAGGGAAACACACAGCACAGTTCTCATCCTTGGAACACACTCTGCTGTAGAGCAAGAAGCATGCTCTTGCTTTCTAGAGTATATAATAAGGAGGGAAACGTGAGTGGGCTCAGAACAAACCATCCATGTTTCCTACACACACGGACCATATCTAGTTCAACTCTGCTTCTGAAACTGATACAAACCACAGTTCCTCTAACATCCAATGCTTTTCAAATAAGAGCAAGAAACGTGTGAGCTTCATGAACGATGTAGCTTCGTTTGAGCTGAAAAGTGAGGGCGTTTACCTGAAAAGAAGTCTTGCTTGTAGGAAGACACAGAGCCTGGCATTGATCTCCGTATCTGAAGGGAAACACAAAGCACAGTTCTCATCCATGAAACACACTCTGTTTAGAGCAAGATGCACGCTCTTTCTTTCTAGAGTCTCTAATAAGGCGGGAAACGTGAGTGGGCTCAGAACAAAAGAACCGTGTTTCCTACACACATTGACCATACCTATTTCAACTCTGCTTCTGAAACTGATACGAACCACTGGTCCTCTAACATCCAATGCTTTTCAGTTAAGAGCGAGAAACGTGTGAGCCTCGTGAACGATGTAGCTTCGTTTGAGCTGAAAGTGAGTTCTTATACCCGAAACGAAGTCTTGATTGTAAAAGACACAGTGGCTGGCATTTAACTCCGTTTCTGAAGGGAAACACACAGCACAGTTCTCATCCATGAAACACACTCTGCTTTAGAGCTAGACGCACGCTCTTGCTTTCTAGAGTATCTAATAAGGCGGGAAACGTGAGTGTGCTCAGAACAATAGATCCATGTTTCCTACACACACGGACCATATCTAGTTCAACTCTGCTTCTGAAACTGCTACAAACCACAGGTTCTCTAACATCCAATGCTTTTCAGTTAAGAGCGAGAAACGTGTGAGCTTCCTGAACGATGTAGCTTTGTTTGAGCTGAAAAGTGACAGCGTTTACCTGAAACGAAGTCTTGATTGTAGGAAGACACAGAGCCTGGCATTTAACTCCGTTTCTGAAGGGAAACATACAGCACAGTTCTCATACATGAAACACACTCTGCTTTAGAGCAAGAAGCATGCTCTTGCTTTCTAGAGTCTCTAATAAGGCGGGAAACGTGAGTGTGCTCAGAACAAAAGAACCGTGTTTCCTACACACATTGACCATATCTACTTCAACTCTGCTTCTGAAACTGATACAAACCACAGTTCCTGTAACATCCAATGCTTTTCAAATAAGAGCAAGAAACGTGTGAGCTTCATGAACGATGTAGCTTCGTTTGAGCTGAAATGTGAGGGCGTTTACCTGAAAAGAAGTCTTGATTGTAAAAGAAACAGTGCCTGGCATTTAACTCCGTTTCTGAAGGGAAACACACAGCACAGTCTCATCCATGAAACACACTCTGCTTTAGAGCAAGAAGCACGCTCTTGCTTTCTAGATTCTCTAATAAGGCGGGAAACGTGAGTGTGCTCAGAACAATAGATCCATGTTTCCTACACACACGGACCATATCTAGTTCAACTCTGCTTCTGAAACTGATAAAAACCACAGGTCCTCTAACATCCAATGCTTTTCAGTTAAGAGCGAGAAACGTGTGAGCTTCCTGAACGATGTAGCTTTGTTTGAGCTGAAAAGTGACAGCGTTTACCTGAAACGAAGTCTTGTTCGTAGGAAGACACAGAGCCTGGCATTTAACTCCGTTTCTGAAGGGAAACACACAGCACAGTGCTCATCCATGAAACACACTCTGCTTTAGAGCCAGAAGCACGCTCTTGCTTTCTAGAGTCTCGAATAAGGCGGGAAATGTGAGTCTGCTCAGAACAAAAGAACCGTGTTTCCTACACACACGGACCATATCTAGTTCAACTCTGCTTCAGAAACTGATACAAACCACAGGGCCTCTAACATCCAATGCTTTTCAGTTAAGAGCGAGAAACGTGTGAGCTTCGTGAACGATGTAGCTTCATTTGAGATGATAGTGATTGTGTTAACCGAAACGAAGTCTTGATTGTAAAAGACAAAGAATCTGACATTTAACTCCGTTTCTGAAGGGAAACACACAGCACAGTTCTCATCCATGAAACACACTCTGCTGTAGAGCAAGAAGCATGCTCTTGCTTTCTAGAGTCTATAATAAGACAGGAAACGTGAGTGGGCTCGGAACAAACGATCCATGTTTCCTACACACACGGACCATATCTAGTTCAACTCTGCTTCTGAAACTGATACAAACCACAGTTCCTGTAACATCCAATGCTTTTCAAATAAGAGGAAGAAACGTGTGAGCTTCATGAACGATGTAGCTTCGTTTGAGCTGAAAGTGAGTTCTTATACCCGAAACGAAGTCTTGATTGTAAAAGACACAGTGCCTGGCATTTAACTCCGTTTCTGAAGGGAAACACACAGCACAGTTCTCATCCATGATACACTCTGCTTTAGAGCAAGACGCACGCTCTTGCTTTCTAGAGTCTCTAATAAGGCGGGAAACGTGAGTGGGCTCAGAACAATTGATCCATGTTTCCTACACACACGGACCATATCTAGTTCAACTCTTCTTCTGAAACTGATACAAACCACAGGTCCTCTAACATCCAATGCATTTCAGTTAAGAGCGAGAAACGTGTGAGCTTCCTGAACGATGTAGCTTTGTTTGAGCTGAAAAGTGACAGCGTTTACCTGAAACGAAGTCTTGTTTGTAGGAAGACACAGAGCCTGGCATTTAACTCCGTTTCTGAAGGGAAACACACAGCACAGTGCTTATCCATGAAACACACTCTGCTTTAGAGCCAGAAGCACGCTCTTGCTTTCTAGAGTCTCGAATAAGGCGGAAAACGTGAGTGCTCAGAACAAAAGAACCGTGTTTCCTACACACTTTGACCATATCTAGTTCAACTCTGCTTCTTAAACTGATACAAACCACAGGGCCTCTAACATCCAATGCTTTTCAGTTAAGAGCGAAAAATGTGAGAGCTTCGTGAACTATGTAGCTTCGTTTGAGATGATAGTGAGTGCGTTTACCCGAAACGAAGTCTTGATTGTAAAAGACAAAGAACCTGGCATTTAACTCCGTTTCTGAAAGGAAACACACAGCACAGTGCTCATCCATGAAACACACTCTGCTTTAGAGCCAGAAGCACGCTCTTGCTTTCTAGAGTCTCTAATAAGGCGGGAAACGTGAGTGTGCTCAGAACAAAAGAACCGTGTTTCCTACACACACGGACCATATCTAGTTCAACTCTGCTTCAGAAACTGATACAAACCACAGGGCCTCTAACATCCAATGCTTTTCAATTAAGAGCGAGAAACGTGTGAGCTTCGTGAACGATGTAACTTCATTTGACATGATAGTGAGTGTGTTTAACCGAAACGAAGTCTTGATTGTAAAAGACAAAGAATCTGACATTTAACTCCGTTTCTGAAAGGAAACACACAGCACAGTTCTCATCCATGAAACACACTCTGCTGTAGAGCAAGAAGCATGCTCTTGCTTTCTAGAGTCTATAATAAGGAAGGAAACGTGAGTGGGCTCAGAACAAAGGATCCATGTTTCCTACACACACGGACCATATCTAGTTCAACTCTGCTTCTGAAACTGATACAAACCACAGTTCCTCTAACATCCAATGCTTTTCAAATAAGAGCAAGAAACGTGTGAGCTTCATGAACGATGTAGCTTCGTTTGAGCTGAAAAGTGAGGGCGTTTACCTGAAAAGAAGTCTTGCTTGTAGGAAGACACAGAGCCTGGCATTGATCTCCGTATCTGAAGGGAAACACACAGCACAGTTCTCATCCATGAAACACACTCTGTTTAGAGCAAGATGCACGCTCTTGCTTTCTAGAGTCTCTAATAAGGCAGGAAACGAGAGTGGGCACAGTACAACAAAACCGTGTTTCCTACACACACGGACCATACCTAGTTCAACTCTGCTTCTGAAACTGATACAAACCACTGGTCCTCTAACATCCAATGCATTTCAGTTAAGAGCGAGAAACGTGTGAGCCTCGTGAACGATGTAGCTTCGTTTGAGCTGAAAGTGAGTTCTTATACCGGAAACGTAGTCTTGATTGTAAAAGACACAGTGCCTGGCATTTAACTCCGTTTCTGAAGGGAAACACACAGCACAGTGCTCATCCATGAAACACACTCTGCATTAGAGCCAGAAGCACGCTCTTGCTTTCTAGAGTATCTAATAAGGCGGGAAACGTGAGTGTGCTCAGAACAAAGGAACCTTGTTTCCTACACACACGGACCATATCTAGGTCAACTCTGCTTCAGAAACTGATACAAACCCCAGGGCCTCTAACATCCAATGCTTTTCAGTTAAGAGCGAGAAACGTGTGAGCTTCGTGAACGATGTAGCTTCATTTGAGATGATAGTGAGTGCGTTTACCCGAAACGAAGTCTTGATTGTAAAAGACAAAGAACCTGGGATTTAACTCCGTTTCTAAAGGGAAACACACAGCACAGTTCTCATCCATGAAGCACACTCTGCTTTAGAGCAAGAAGCACGCTCTTGCTTTCTAGAGTCTCTAATAAGGCGGGAAACGTGAGTGTGCTCAGAACAATAGATCCATGTTTCCTACACACACGGACCATATCTAGTTCAACTCTGCTTCTGAAACTGATACAAACCACAGGTCCTCTAACATCCAATGCTTTTCAGTTAAGAGCGAGAAACGTGTGAGCTTCCTGAATGATGTAGCTTTGTTTGAGGTGAAAAGTGACAGCGTTTACCTGAAACGAAGTCTTGTTTGTAGGAAGACACAGAGCCTGGCATTTAACTCCATTTCTGAAGGGAAACACACAGCACAGTGCTCATCCATGAAACACACTCTGCTTTAGAGCCAGAAGCACGCTCTTGCTTTCTAGAGTATCTAATAAGGCGGGAAACGTGAGTGTGCTCAGAACAAAAGAACCTTGTTTCCTGCACACACGGACCATATCTAGGTCAACTCTGCTTCAGAAACTGATACAAACCACAGGGCCTCTAACATCCAATGCTTTTCAGTTAAGAGCGAGAAACGTGTGAGCTTCGTGAAAGATGTAGCTTCATTTGAGATGATAGTGAGTGCGTTTACCCGAAACGAAGTCTTGATTGTAAAAGACAAAGAACCTGGCATTTAACTCCGTTTCTGAAGGGAAACACACAGCACAGTTCTCATCCATGAAACACACTCTGCTTTAGAGCAAGAAGCACGCTCTTGCTTTCTAGAGTCTCTAATAAGGCGGGAAATGTGAGTGTGCTCAGAACAATAGATCCATGTTTCCTACACACACGGACCATATCTAGTTCAAATCTGCTTCTGAAACTGATACAAACCACAGGTCCTCTAACATCCAATGCTTTTCAGTTAAGAACGAGAAACGTGTGAGCTTCCTGAACGATGTAGCTTTGTTTGAGCTGAAAAGTGACAGCGTTTACCTGAAACGAAGTCTTGTTTGTAGGAAGACACAGAGTCTGGCATTTAATTCCGTTTCTGAAGGGAAACACACAGCACAGTGCTCATCCATGAAACACACTCTGCTTTAGAGCCAGAAGCACGCTCTTGCTTTCTAGAGTCTCGAATAAGGCGGGAAACGTATGTGTGCTCAGAAAAATAACCGTGTTTTCTACACACACGGACCATATCTAGTTCAACTCTGCTTCAGTAACTGATACAAACCACAGGGCCTCTAATATGCAATGCTTTTCAGTTAAGAGTGAGAAACGTGTGAGCTTCGTGAACGATGTAGCTTCATTTGAGATGATAGTGAGTGCGTTTAACCGAAACGAAGTCTTGATTGTAAAAGACACAGTGCCTGGCATTTAATTGCGTTTCTGAAGGGAAACACACAGCACAGTTCTCATCCATGAAACACACTCTGCTTTAGAGCAAGAAGCAGGCTCTTGCTTTATATAGTCTCTATTAAGGAGGGAAACGTGAGTGTACTCAGAACAAAAGAACCATGTTTCCTACACACGGACTATATCTACTTCAACTCTGCTTCTGAAACTGATACAAACCACAGGGCCTCTAACATCCAACGCTTTTCAGTTAAGAGCGAGAAACGTGTGAGCTTCCTGAACGATATAGCTTCCTTTGAGCTGAAAAGTGTGTGCGTTTACCTGAAATGAAGTCTGGCTTGTTGGAAGACAGAGACACTGGCACGTAACTCCGTTTTTGAACGGAAACACACAGCACAGTTCTCATCCATGAAACACACTCTGCTTTAGAGCAAGAAGCACGCTACTTCTTTCTAGATTCTCTAATAAGGCGGGAAACATGACTGAGCTGAGAAAAAAAGAACCGTGTTTCCTACACACACGGACCATATCTAGTTCAACTCTGCTTCTGAAACTGATACAAACAACAGGTCCTCTAACATCCAATGCTTTTCAGTTAAGAGCGAGAAACGTGTGAGCTTCGTGAATGATGTAGCTTCATTTGAGATGATAGTGAGTGTGTTTAACCGAAACGAAGTCTTGATTGTAAAAGACAAAGAAACTGACATTTAACTCCGTTTCTGAAGGGAAACACACAGCACAGTTCTCATCCATGAAACACACTCTGCTTTAGAGCAAGAAGCATGCTCTTGCTTGCTAGAATCTCTAATAAGGCGGGAAACGTGAGTGTGCTCAGAACAAAAGAACCGTGTTTCCTACACACATTGACCCTATCTAGGTCAACTCTGCTTCAGAAACTGCTACAAACCACAGGTCCTCTAACATCCAATGCATTTCAGTTAAGAGCGAGAAACGTGTGAGCTTCCTGAACAATGTAGCTTCGTTTGAGCTGAAAAGTGACAGCATTTACCTGAAAAGAAGTCTTGTTTGTAGGAAGACACAGAGCCTGGCATTTAACTCCGTTTCTGAAGGGAAACACACAGCACAGTGCTCATCCATGAAACACACTCTGCTTTAGAGCCAGAAGCACGCTCTTGCTTTCTAGAGTCTCGAATAAGGCGGGAAACGTGAGTGTGCTCAGAACAAAAGTACAGTGTTTCCTACACACACGGACCATATCTAGTTCAACTCTGTTTCAGAAACTGATACAAACCACAGGGCCTCTAACATCCAATGCTTTTCAATTAAGAGCGAGAAACGTGTGAGCTTCGTGAACGCTGTAGCTTCATTGGAGATGATAGTGAGTGCGTTTAACCGAAACGAAGTCTTGATTGTAAAAGACAAAGAATCTGACATTTAACTCCGTTTCTGAAGGGAAACACACAGCACAGTTCTGATCCATGGAACACACTCTGCTGTAGAGCAAGAAGCATGCTCTTGCTTTCTAGATTCTATAATAAGGAGGGACACGTGAGTGGGCTCAGAACAAACCATCCATGTTTCCTACACACACGGACCATATCTAGTTCAACTCTGCTTCTGAAACTGATACAAACCACAGTTCCTCTAACATCCAATGCTTTACAAATAAGAGCAAGAAACGTGTGAGCTTCATGAACGATGTAGCTTCGTTTGAGCTGAAAAGTGACGGCGTTTTCCTGAAAAGAAGTCTTGCTTGTAGGAAGACTCAGAGCCTGGCATTGATCTCCGTATCGAAGGGAAACACAAAGCAAAGTTCTCATCCATGAAACACACTCTGTTTAGAGCAAGATGCACGCTCTTGCTTTCTAGAGTCTCTAATAAGGCGGGAAACGTGAGTGGGCTCAGAACAAAAGAACCGTGTTTCCTACACACACGGACCATACCTAGTTCAACTCTGCTTCTGAAACTGATACGAACTACTGGTCCTCTAACATCCAATGCTTTTCAGTTAAGAGCGAGAAACGTGTGAGCCTCGTGAACGATGTAGCTTCGTTTGAGCTGAAAGTGAGTTCTTATACCCGAAACGAAGTCTTGATTGTAAAAGACTAAGAACCTGGCATTTAACTCCGTTTCTGAAGGGAAACATACAGCACAGTTCTCATACATGAAACACACTCTGCTTTAGAGCAAGAAGCATGCTCTTGCTTTCTAGAGTCTCTAATAAGGCGGGAAACGTGAGTGTGCTCAGAACAAAAGAACCGTGTTTCCTACACACATTGACCATATCTAGTTCAACTCTGCTTCTGAAACTGATACAAACCACAGTTCCTGTAACATCCAATGCTTTTCAAATAAGAGCAAGAAACGTGTGAGCTTCATGAACGATGTAGCTTCGTTTGAGCTGAAAAGTGAGGGCGTTTACCTGAAAAGAAGTCTTGATTGTAAAAGAAACAGTGCCTGGCATTTAACTCCGTTTCTGAAGGGAAACACACAGCACAGTCTCATCCATGAAACACACTCTGCTTTAGAGCAAGAAGCACGCTCTTGCTTTCTAGATTCTCTAATAAGGCGGGAAACGTGAGTGTGCTCAGAACAATAGATCCATGTTTCCTACACACACGGACCATATCTAGTTCAACTCTGCTTCTGAAACTGATAAAAACCACAGGTCCTCTAACATCCAATGCTTTTCAGTTAAGAGCGAGAAACGTGTGAGCTTCCTGAACGATGTAGCTTTGTTTGAGCTGAAAAGTGACAGCATTTACCTGAAACGAAGTCTTGTTCGTAGGAAGACACAGAGCCTGGCATTTAACTCCGTTTCTGAAGGGAAACACACAGCACAGTGCTCATCCATGAAACACACTCTGCTTTAGAGCCAGAAGCAAGCTCTTGCTTTCTAGAGTCTCGAATAAGGCGGGAAACGTGAGTCTGCTCAGAACAAAAGAACCGTGTTTCCTACACACACGGACCATATCTAGTTCAACTCTGCTTCAGAAACTGATACAAACCACAGGGCCTCTAACATCCAATGCTTTTCAGTTAAGAGCGAGAAACGTGTGAGCTTCGTGAACGATGTAGCTTCATTTGAGATGATAGTGAGTGTGTTAACCGAAACGAAGTCTTGATTGTAAAAGACAAAGAATCTGACATTTAACTCCGTTTCTGAAGGGAAACACACAGCACAGTTCTCATCCATGAAACACACTCTGCTTTAGAGCAAGAAGCATGCTCTTGCTTGCTAGAGTCTCTAATAAGGCGGGAAACGTGAGTGTGCTCAGAACAAAAGAACCGTGTTTCCTACACACATTGACCATATCTAGTTCAACTCTGCTTCTGAAACTGATACAAACCACAGGGCCTCTAACATCCAATGCTTTTCAGTTAAGAGCAAAAAACGTGAGAGCTTCGTGAACTATGTAGCTTTGTGTGAGATGATAGAGAGTGCGTTTACCCGATACGAAGTCTTGATTGTAAAAGACAAAGAACCTGGCATTTAACTCCGTTTCTGAGGGGAAACACACAGCACAGTTCTCATCCATGAAACACACTCTTTTGTAGAGCAAGAAGCATGCTCTTGCTTTCTAGAGTCTATAATAAGACAGGAAACGTGAGTGGGCTCAGAACAAACGATCCATGTTTTCTACACACACGGACCATATCTAGTTCAACTCTGCTTCTGAAACTGATACAAACCACAGGTCCTCTAACATCCAATGCTTTTCAAATAAGAGCAAGAAACGTGTGAGCTTCATGAACGATGTAGCTTCGTTTGAGCTGAAAGTGAGTTCTTATACCCGAAACGAAGTCTTGATTGTAAAAGACACAGTGCCTGGCATTTAACTCCGTTTCTGAGGGGAAACACACAGCACAGTTCTGATCCATGAAACACACTCTGCTGTAGAGCAAGAAGCATGCTCTTGCTTTCTAGAGTCTATAATAAGACAGGAAACGTGAGTGTGCTCAGAACAATAGATCCATGTTTCCTACACACACGGACCATATCTAGTTCAACTCTGCTTCTGAAACTGATACAAACCACAGGGCCTCTAACATCCAATGCTATTCAGTTAAGAGCGAGAAACGTGTGAGCTTCCTGAACGATATAGCTTCCTTTGAGCTGAAAAGTGTGTGCGTTTACCTGAAATGAAGTCTGGCTTGTTGAAGACACAGACAATGGCACGTAACTCCGTTTTTGAACGGAAACACACAGCACAGTTCTCATCCATGATACAAACTCTGCTTTAGAGCAAGAAGCACGCTACTGCTTTCTAGATTCTATAATAAGGCGGGAAACATGACTGAGCTGAGAAAAAAAGAACCGTGTTTCCTACACACACGCACCATATCTAGTTCAACTCTGCTTCTGAAACTGATACAAACCACAGGTCCTCTAACATCCAATGCTTTTCAGATAAGAGCGAGAAACGTGTGAGCTTCCTGAACGATGTAGCTTTGTTTGAGCTGAAAAGTGACAGCGTTTACCTGAAACGAAGTCTTGTTTGTAGGAAGACACAGAGCCTGGCATTTAACTCCGTTTCTGAAGGGAAACACACAGCACAGTGCTCTTCCATAAAACACACTCTGCTTTAGAGCCAGAAGCACGCTCTTGCTTTCTAGAGTCTCGAATAAGGCGGGAAACGTGAGTGGGCTCAGAACAAAAGAACCGTGTTTCCTACACACATTGACCATACCTAGTTCAACTCTGCTTCTGAAACTGATACGAACCACTGGTCCTCTAACATCCAATGCTTTTCGGTTAAGAGCGAGAAACGTGTGAGCTTTGTGAACGATGTAGCTTCATTTGAGATGATAGTGAGTGCGTTTACCCGAAACAAAGTCTTGATTGTAAAAGACTAAGAACCTGGCATTTAACTCCGTTTCTGAAGGGAAACATACAGCACAGTTCTCATACATGAAACACACTCTGCTTTAGAGCAAGAAGCATGCTCTTGCTTTCTAGAGTCTCTAATAAGGCGGGAAACGTGAGTGTGCTCAGAACAAAAGAACCGTGTTTCCTACACACATTGACCATATCTAGTTCAACTCTGCTTCTGAAACTGATACAAACCACAGTTCCTGTAACATCCAATGCTTTTCAAATAAGAGCAAGAAACGTGTGAGCTTCATGAACGATGTAGCTTCGTTTGAGCTGAAAAGTGAGGGCGTTTACCTGAAAAGAAGTCTTGATTGTAAAAGAAACAGTGCCTGGCATTTAACTCCGTTTCTGAAGGGAAACACACAGCACAGTCTCATCCATGAAACACACTCTGCTTTAGAGCAAGAAGCACGCTCTTGCTTTCTAGATTCTCTAATAAGGCGGGAAACGTGAGTGTGCTCAGAACAATAGATCCATGTTTCCTACACACACGGACCATATCTAGTTCAACTCTGCTTCTGAAACTGATAAAAACCACAGGTCCTCTAACATCCAATGCTTTTCAGTTAAGAGCGAGAAACGTGTGAGCTTCCTGAACGATGTAGCTTTGTTTGAGCTGAAAAGTGACAGCATTTACCTGAAACGAAGTCTTGTTCGTAGGAAGACACAGAGCCTGGCATTTAACTCCGTTTCTGAAGGGAAACACACAGCACAGTGCTCATCCATGAAACACACTCTGCTTTAGAGCCAGAAGCAAGCTCTTGCTTTCTAGAGTCTCGAATAAGGCGGGAAACGTGAGTCTGCTCAGAACAAAAGAACCGTGTTTCCTACACACACGGACCATATCTAGTTCAACTCTGCTTCAGAAACTGATACAAACCACAGGGCCTCTAACATCCAATGCTTTTCAGTTAAGAGCGAGAAACGTGTGAGCTTCGTGAACGATGTAGCTTCATTTGAGATGATAGTGAGTGTGTTAACCGAAACGAAGTCTTGATTGTAAAAGACAAAGTATCTGACATTTAACTCCGTTTCTGAAGGGAAACACACAGCACAGTTCTCATCCATGAAACACACTCTGCTTTAGAGCAAGAAGCATGCTCTTGCTTGCTAGAGTCTCTAATAAGGCGGGAAACGTGAGTGTGCTCAGAACAAAAGAACCGTGTTTCCTACACACATTGACCATATCTAGTTCAACTCTGCTTCTGAAACTGATACAAACCACAGGGCCTCTAACATCCAATGCTTTTCAGTTAAGAGCAAAAAACGTGAGAGCTTCGTGAACTATGTAGCTTTGTGTGAGATGATAGAGAGTGCGTTTACCCGATACGAAGTCTTGATTGTAAAAGACAAAGAACCTGGCATTTAACTCCGTTTCTGAGGGGAAACACACAGCACAGTTCTCATCCATGAAACACACTCTTTTGTAGAGCAAGAAGCATGCTCTTGCTTTCTAGAGTCTATAATAAGACAGGAAACGTGAGTGGGCTCAGAACAAACGATCCATGTTTTCTACACACACGGACCATATCTAGTTCAACTCTGCTTCTGAAACTGATACAAACCACAGTTCCTCTAACATCCAATGCTTTTCAAATAAGAGCAAGAAACGTGTGAGCTTCATGAACGATGTAGCTTCGTTTGAGCTGAAAGTGAGTTCTTATACCCGAAACGAAGTCTTGATTGTAAAAGACACAGTGCCTGGCATTTAACTCCGTTTCTGAGGGGAAACACACAGCACAGTTCTGATCCATGAAACACACTCTGCTGTAGAGCAAGAAGCATGCTCTTGCTTTCTAGAGTCTATAATAAGACAGGAAACGTGAGTGTGCTCAGAACAATAGATCCATGTTTCCTACACACACGGACCATATCTAGTTCAACTCTGCTTCTGAAACTGATACAAACCACAGTTCCTCTAACATCCAATGCTTTTCAAATAAGAGCAAGAAACGTGTGAGCTTCATGAACGATGTAGCTTCGTTTGAGCTGAAAGTGAGTTCTTATACCCGAAACGAAGTCTTGATTGTAAAAGACACAGTGCCTGGCATTTAACTCCGTTTCTGAAGGGAAACACACAGCACAGTTCTCATCCATGAAACACACTCTGCTTTAGAGCTAGACGCACGCTCTTGCTTTCTAGAGTCTCTAATAAGGCGGGAAACGTGAGTGTGCTCAGAACAATAGATCCATGTTTCCTACACACACGGACCATATCTAGTTCAACTCTGCTTCTGAAACTGCTACAAACCACAGGTTCTCTAACATCCAATGCTTTTCAGTTAAGAGCGAGAAACGTGTGAGCTTTATGAATGATGTAGCTTCGTTTGAGCTGAAAAGTGTGTGCGTTTACCTGAAATGAAGTCTGGCTTGTTGAAGACACAGACACTGGCACGTAACTCCGTTTTTGAATGGAAACACACAGCACAGTTCTCATCCATGAAACACACTCTGCTTTAGAGCAAGAAGCACGCTACTGCTTTCTAGATTCTATAATAATGCGGGAAACATGACTGAGCTGAGAAAAAAAGAACCGTGTTTCCTACACACACGCACCATATCTAGTTCAACTCTGCTTCTGAAACTGATACAAACCACAGGTCCTCTATCATCCAATGCTTTTGAGTTAAGAGCGAGAAACGTGTGAGCTTCGTGAACGATGTAGCTTCCTTTGAGCAGAAAAGTGAGTGCGTTTACCTGAAACGAAGTCTTGCTTGTAGGAAGACACAGAGCCTGGCATTTAACTCCATTTCTGAAGGGGAAATACACAGCAAAGTTCTCATCCATGAAACACATTCTGCTTTAGAGCAAGAAGCATGCTCTTGCTTTCTAGGGTCTCTAATAAGGCAGGTAACGTGAGTGTGCTCAGAACAAAAGAACTGTGTTTCCTACACACATTCACCATATCTAGTTCAACTCTGCTTCTGAAACTGATACAAACCAAAGGGCCTCTAACATGCAATGCTTTTCAGTTAAGAGCGAAAAACGTGAGAGCTTCGTGAACTATGTAGCTTCGTTTGAGATGATAGTGAGTGCGTTTACCCGAAACGAAGTCTTGATTGTAAAAGACAAAGAACATGGCATTTAACTCCGTTTCTGAAGGGAAACACACAGCACAGTTGTCATCCATGGAACACACTCTGCTGTAGAGCAAGAAGCATGCTCTTGCTTTCTAGAGTCTATAATAAGGAGGGAAACGTGAGTGGGCTCAGAACAAACGATCCATGTTTCCTACACACACGGACCATATCTAGTTCAACTCTGCTTCTGAAACTGATACAAACCACAGTTCCTCTAACATCCAATGCTTTACAAATAACAGCAAGAAACGTGTGAGCTTCATGAACGATGTAGCTTCGTTTGAGCTGAAAAGTGAGGGCGTTTACCTGAAAAGAAGTCTTGCTTGTAGGAAGACACAGAGCCTGGCATTGATCTCCGTATCTGAAGGGAAACACAAAGCACAGTTCTCATCCATGAAACACACTCTGTTTAGAGCAAGATGCACGCTCTTGCTTTCTAGAGTCTCTAATAAGGCGGGAAACGTGAGTGTGCTCAGAACAAAAGAACCGTGTTTCCTACACACACGGACCATATCTAGTTCAACTCTACTTCAGAAACTGATACAAACCACAGGGCCTCTAACATCCAATGCTTTTCAGTTAAGAGCGAGAAACGTGTGAGCTTCGTGAACGATGTAGCTTCATTTGAGATGATAGTGAGTGGGTTTACCCGAAACGAAGTCTTGATTGTAAAAGACAAAGAACCTGGCATTTAACTCCGTCTCTGAATGGAAACAGACAGCACAGTTCTCATCCATGAAACACACTCTGCTTTAGAGCAAGAAGCATGCTCTTGCTTTCTAGATTCTCTAATAAGGCGGGAAACATGAGTGTGGTCAGAACAAAAGAACCGTGTTTCCTACACACATTGACCATATCTAGTTCAACTCTGCTTCTGAAACTGATACAAACCACAGGGCCTCTAACATCCAATGCTTTTCAGTTAAGAGCGAGAAACGTGTGAGCTTCGTGAACAATGTAGCTTCGTTTGAGCTGAAAGTGAGTTCTTATACCCGAAACGAAGTCTTGATTGTAAAAGACACAGTGCCTGGCATTTAACTCCGTTTCTGAAGGGAAACACACAGCACAGTTCTCATCCATGAAACACACTGTGCTTTAGAGCAAGAAGCAGGCTCTTGCTTTCTATAGTCTCTATTAAGGAGGGAAAGGTGAGTGTACTCAGAACAAATGAACCGTGTTTCCTACATACACGGACCATATCTAGTTCAACTCTGCTTCTGAAACTGATACAAACCACAGGGCCTCTAACATCCAATGCTTTTCAGTTAAGAGCGAGAAACGTGTGAGCTTCCTGAACGATATAGCTTCCTTTGAGCTGAAAAGTGTGTGCGTTTACCTGAAAAGAAGTCTGGCTTGTTGGAAGACACAGACACTGGCACGTAACTCCGTTTTTGAACGGAAACACAAAGCACAGTTCTCATCCATGAAACACACTCTGCTTTAGAGCAAGAAGCACGCTACTGCTTTCTAGATTCTCTAATAAGGCGGGAAACATGACTGAGCTGAGAAAAAAAGAACCGTGTTTCCTAAACACACGGACCATATCTAGTTCAACTCTGCTTCTGAAACTGATACAAACCACAGGTCCTCTATCATCCAATGCTTTTGAGTTAAGAGCGAGAAACGTGTGAGCTTCGTGAACGATGTAGCTTCCTTTGAGCAGAAAAGTGAGTGCGTTTACCTGAAACGAAGTCTTGCTTTTAGGAAGACACAGAGCCTGGCATTTAACTCCATTTCTGAAGGGAAATACACAGCAACGTTCTCATCCATGAAACACACTCTGCTTTAGAGCAAGAAGCATGCTCTTGCTTTATAGAGTCTCTAATAAGGCAGGTAACGTGAGTGTGCTCAGAACAAAAGAACCGTGTTTCCCACACACATTGACCATATCTAGTTCAACTCTGCTTCTGAAACTGATACAAACCACAGGGCCTCTAACATCCAATGCTTTTCAGTTAAGAGCGAAAAACGTGAGAGCTTCGTGAACTATGTAGCTTCGTTTGAGATGATAGTGAGTGCGTTTACCCGAAACGAAGTCTTGATTGTAAAAGAAAAAGAACCTGGCATTTAACTCCGTTTCTGAAGGGAAACACACAGCACAGTTCTCATCCATGAAACACACTCTGCTTTAGAGCAAGAAGCATGCTCTTGCTTTCTAGAGTCTCTAATATGGCGGGAAACGTGAGTGTGCTCAGAACAAAAGAACCGTGTTTCCTACACACATTGACCATATCTAGTACAACTCTGCTTCTGAAACTGATACAAACCACAGGGCCTCTAACATCCAATGCTTGTCAGTTAAGAGAGAAAAACATGAGAGCTTCGTGAACTCTGTAGCTTCGTTTGAGATGATAGTGAGTGCGTTTACCCGAAACGAAGTCTTGATTTTAAAAGACAGAGAACCTGGCATTTAACTCCGTTTCTGAAGGGAAACACACAGCACAGTTCTCATCCATGAAACACACTCTGCTGTGGAGCAAGAAGCATGCTCTTGCTTTCTAGAGTCTATAATAAGGCGGGAAACGTGAGTGGGCTCAGAACAAACGATCCATGTTTCCTACACACACGGGCCATATCTCGTTCAACTCTGCTTCTGAAACTGATACAAACCACAGTTCCTCTAACATCCAATGCTTTTCAAATAAGAGCAAGAAACGTGTGAGCTTCATGAACGATGTAGCTTCCTTTGAGCTGAAAAGTGAGGGCGTTTACCTGAAAAGAAGTCTTGCTTGTAGGAAGACACAGAGCCTGGCATTGATCTCCGTATCTGAACGGAAACACAAAGCACAGTTCTCATCCATGAAACACACTCTGCTTTAGAGCAAGAAGCATGCTCTTGCTTTCTAGAGTCTCTAATAAGGCGGGAAACGTGAGTGTGCTCAGAACAAAAGAACCGTGTTTCCTACACACATTGACCATATCTAGTTCAACTCTGCTTCTGAAACTGATACAAACCACAGGGCCTCTAACATCCAATGCTTTTCAGTTAAGAGCGAAAAACATGAGAGCTTCGTGAACTCTGTAGCTTCGTTTGAGATGATAGTGAGTGCGTTTACCCGAAACGAAGTCTTGATTTTAAAAGACAGAGAACCTGGCATTTAACTCCGTTTCTGAAGGGAAACACACAGCACAGTTCTCATCCATGAAACACACTCTGCTGTGGAGCAAGAAGCATGCTCTTGCTTTCTAGAGTCTATAATAAGGCGGGAATCGTGAGTGGGCTCAGAACAAACGATCCAAGTTTCCTACACACATTGACCATATCTAGTTCAACTCTGCTTCTGAAACTGATACAAACCACAGGGCCTCTAACATCCAATGCTTTTCAGTTAAGAGCGAGAAACGTGTGAGCTTCCTGAACGATATAGCTTCCTTTGAGCTGAAAAGTGTGTGCGTTTACCTGAAATGAAGTCTGGCTTGTTGGAAGACACAGACACTGGCACGTAACTCCGTTTTTGAACGGAAACACAAAGCACAGTTCTCATCCATGAAACACACTCTGCTTTAGAGCAAGAAGCACGCTACTGCTTTCTTGATTCTCTAATAAGGCGGGAAACATGACTGAGCTGAGAAAAAAAGAACCGTGTTTCCTAAACACACGGACCATATCTAGTTCAACTCTGCTTCTGAAACTGATACAAACCACAGGTCCTCTATCATCCAATGCTTTTGAGTTAAGAGTGAGAAACGTGTGAGCTTCGTGAACGATGTAGCTTCCTTTGAGCAGAAAAGTGAGGGCGTTTACCTGAAACGAAGTCTTGCTTGTAGGAAGACACAGAGCCTGGCATTTAACTCCATTTCTGAAGGGAAATACACAGCAACGTTCTCATCCATGAAACACACTCTGCTTTAGAGCAAGAAGCATGCTCTTGCTTTATAGAGTCTCTAATAAGGCAGGTAACGTGAGTGTGCTCAGAACAAAAGAACCGTGTTTCCCACACACATTGACCATATCTAGTTCAACTCTGCTTCTGAAACTGATACAAACCACAGGGCCTCTAACATCCAATGCTTTTCAGTTAAGAGCGCAAAACGTGAGAGCTTCGTGAACTATGTAGCTTTGTTTGAGATGATAGTGAGTGCGTTTACCCGAAACGAAGTCTTGATTGTAAAAGAAAAAGAACCTGGCATTTAACTCCGTTTCTGAAGGGAAACACACAGCACAGTTCTCATCCATGAAACACACTCTGCTTTAGAGCAAGAAGCATGCTCTTGCTTTCTAGAGTCTCTAATATGGCGGGAAACGTGAGTGTGCTCAGAACAAAAGAACCGTGTTTCCTACACACATTGACCATATCTAGTACAACTCTGCTTCTGAAACTGATACAAACCACAGGGCCTCTAACATCCAATGCTTGTCAGTTAAGAGAGAAAAACATGAGAGCTTCGTGAACTCTGTAGCTTCGTTTGAGATGATAGTGAGTGCGTTTACCCGAAACGAAGTCTTGATTTTAAAAGACAGAGAACCTGGCATTTAACTCCGTTTCTGAAGGGAAACACACAGCACAGTTCTCATCCATGAAACACACTCTGCTGTGGAGCAAGAAGCATGCTCTTGCTTTCTAGAGTCTATAATAAGGCGGGAATCGTGAGTGGGCTCAGAACAAACGATCCAAGTTTCCTACACACATTGACCATATCTAGTTCAACTCTGCTTCTGAAACTGATACAAACCACAGGGCCTCTAACATCCAGTGCTTTTCAGTTAAGAGCGAGAAACGTGTGAGCTTCGTGAACAATGTAGCTTCGTTTGAGCTGAAAGTGAGTTCTTATACCCGAAACGAAGTCTTGATTGTAAAAGACACAGTGCCTGGCATTTAACTCCGTTTCTGAAGGGAAACACACAGCACAGTTCTCATCCATGAAACACACTCTGCTTTAGAGCAAGAAGCAGGCTCTTGCTTTCTATAGTCTCTATTAAGGAGGGAAAGGTGAGTGTACTCAGAACAAATGAACCGTGTTTCCTACATACACGGACCATATCTAGTTCAACTCTGTTTCTGAAACTGATACAAACCACAGGGCCTCTAACATCCAATGCTTTTCAGTTAAGAGCGAGAAACGTGTGAGCTTCCTGAACGATATAGCTTCCTTTGAGCTGAAAAGTGTGTGCGTTTACCTGAAATGAAGTCTGGCTTGTTGGAAGACACAGACACTGGCACGTAACTCCATTTTTGAACGGAAACACAAAGCACAGTTCTCATCCATGAAACACACTCTGCTTTAGAGCAAGAAGCACGCTACTGCTTTCTAGATTCTCTAATAAGGCGGGAAACATGACTGAGCTGAGAAAAAAAGAACCGTGTTTCCTAAACACACGGACCATATCTAGTTCAACTCTGCTTCTGAAACTGATACAAACCACAGGTCCTCTATCATCCAATGCTTTTGAGTTAAGAGCGAGAAACGTGTGAGCTTCGTGAACGATGTAGCTTCCTTTGAGCAGAAAAGTGAGTGCGTTTACCTGAAACGAAGTCTTGCTTTTAGGAAGACACAGAGCCTGGCATTTAACTCCATTTCTGAAGGGAAATACACAGCAACGTTCTCATCCATGAAACACACTCTGCTTTAGAGCAAGAAGCATGCTCTTGCTTTATAGAGTCTCTAATAAGGCAGGTAACGTGAGTGTGCTCAGAACAAAAGAACCGTGTTTCCCACACACATTGACCATATCTAGTTCAACTCTGCTTCTGAAACTGATACAAACCACAGGGCCTCTAACATCCAATGCTTTTCAGTTAAGAGCGAAAAACGTGAGGGCTTCGTGAACTATGTAGCTTCGTTTGAGATGATAGTGAGTGCGTTTACCCGAAACGAAGTCTTGATTGTAAAAGAAAAAGAACCTGGCATTTAACTCCGTTTCTGAAGGGAAACACACAGCACAGTTCTCATCCATGAAACACACTCTGCTTTAAAGCAAGAAGCATGCTCTTGCTTTCTAGAGTCTCTAATATGGCGGGAAACGTGAGTGTGCTCAGAACAAAAGAACCGTGTTTCCTACACACATTGACCTTATCTAGTACAACTCTGCTTCTGAAACTGATACAAACCACAGGGCCTCTAACATCCAATGCTTGTCAGTTAAGAGAGAAAAACATGAGAGCTTCGTGAACTCTGTAGCTTCGTTTGAGATGATAGTGAGTGCGTTTACCCGAAACGAAGTCTTGATTTTAAAAGACAGAGAACCTGGCATTTAACTCCGTTTCTGAAGGGAAACACACAGCACAGTTCTCATCCATGAAACACACTCTGCTGTGGAGCAAGAAGCATGCTCTTGCTTTCTAGAGTCTATAATAAGGCGGGAAACGTGAGTGGGCTCAGAACAAACGATCCATGTTTCCTACACACACGGGCCATATCTAGTTCAACTCTGCTTCTGAAACTGATACAAACCACAGTTCCTCTAACATCCAATGCTTTTCAAATAAGAGCAAGAAACGTGTGAGCTTCATGAATGATGTAGCTTCCTTTGAGCTGAAAAGTGAGGGCGTTTACCTGAAAAGAAGTCTTGCTTGTAGGAAGACACAGAGCCTGGCATTGATCTCCGTAAATGAACGGAAACACAAAGCACAGTTCTCTTCCATGAAACACACTCTGCTTTAGAGCAAGAAGCATGCTCTTGCTTTCTAGAGTCTCTAATAAGGCGGGAAACGTGAGTGTGCTCAGAACAAAAGAACCGTGTTTCCTACACACATTGACCATATCTAGTTCAACTCTGCTTCTGAAACTGATACAAACCACAGGGCCTCTAACATCCAATGCTTTTCAGTTAAGAGCGAAAAACATGAGAGCTTCGTGAACTCTGTAGCTTCGTTTGAGATGATAGTGAGTGCGTTTACCCGAAACGAAGTCTTGATTTTAAAAGACAGAGAACCTGGCATTTAACTCTGTTTCTGAAGGGAAACACACAGCACAGTTCTCATCCATGAAACACACTCTGCTGTGGAGCAAGAAGCATGCTCTTGCTTTCTAGAGTCTATAATAAGGCGGGAATCGTGAGTGGGCTCAGAACAAACGATCCAAGTTTCCTACACACACGGGCCATATCTAGTTCAACTCTGCTTCGGAAACTGATACAAACCACAGGTACTCTAACATCCAATGCTTTTCAAATAAGAGCAAGAAACGTGTGAGCTTCGTAAACGATGTAGCTTCGTTTGAGCTGAAAGTGAGTTCTTATACCCGAAACGAAGTCTTGATTGTAAAAGACACAGAGCCTGGCATTTAACTACGTTTCTGAAGGGAAACACACATCACAGTTCTCATCAATGAAACACACTCTGCTTTAGAGCAAGAAGCACGCTCTTGCTTTCTAGAGACTCTTATAAGGCGGGAAAGGTGAGTGTGCTCAGAACAATAGATCCATGTTTCCTACACACACGGACCATATCTAGTTCAACTCTGCTTCTGAAACTGATACAAACCACAGGTCCTCTAATATCCAATGCTTTTCAGTTAAGAGCGAGAAACGTGTGAGCTTCCTGAAAGATGTAGCTTTGTTTGAGATGAAAAGTGACAGCGTTTACCTGAAACGAAGTCTTGTTTGTAGGAAGACACAGAGCCTGGCATTTAACTCCATTTCTGAAGGGAAACACACAGCACAGTGCTCATCCATGAAACACACTCTGCTTTAGAGCCAGAAGAACGCTCTTGCATTCTAGAGTCTCGAATAAGGCGGGAAACGTGAGTGTGCTCAGAACAAAAGAACCGTTTTCCTACACACACGGACCATATCTAGTTCAACTCTACTTCAGAAACTGATACAAACCACAGGGCCTCTAACATCCAATGCTTTTCAGTTAAGAGCGAGAAACGTGTGAGCTTCGTGAACGATGTAGCTTCATTTGAGATGATAGTGAGTGGGTTTACCCGAAACGAAGTCTTGATTGTAAAAGACAAAGAACCTGGCATTTAACTCCGTCTCTGAATGGAAACACACAGCACAGTTCTCATCCATGAAACACACTCTGCTTTAGAGCAAGAAGCATGCTCTTGCTTTCTAGATTCTCTAATAAGGCGGGAAACGTGAGTGTGCTCAGAACAAAAGAACCGTGTTTCCTACACACATTGACCATATCTAGTTCAGCTCTGCTTCTGAAACTGATACAAACCACAGGGCCTCTAACATCCAATGCTTTTCAAATAAGAGCAAGAAACGTGTGAGCTTCATGAACGATGTAGCTTCGTTTGAACTGAAATGTGAGGGCGTTTACCTGAAAAGAAGTCTTGATTGTAAAAGAAACAGTGCCTGGCATTTAACTCCGTTTCTGAAGGGAAACACACAGCACAGTTATCATCCATGAAACACACTCTGCTGTGGAGCAAGAAGCATGCTCTTGCTTTCTAGAGTCTATAATAAGGCGGGAATCGTGAGTGGGCTCAGAACAAACGATCCAAGTTTCCTACACACACGGGCCATATCTAGTTCAACTCTGCTTCTGAAACTGATACAAACCACAGGTACTCTAACATCCAATGCTTTTCAAATAAGAGCAAGAAACGTGTGAGCTTCGTAAACAATGTAGCTTCGTTTGAACTGAAATGTGAGGGCGTTTACCTGAAAAGAAGTCTTGATTGTAAAAGAAACAGTGCCTGGCATTTAACTCCGTTTCTGAAGGGAAACACACAGCACAGTTATCATCCATGAAACACACTCTGTTTTAGAGCAAGAAGCACGCTCTTGCTTTCTAGAGTCTCTAATAAGGCGGGAAACGTGAGTGTGCTCAGAACAATAGATCCATGTTTCCTACACACACGGACCATATCTAGTTCAACTCTGCTTCTGAAACTGATACAAACCACAGGTCCTCTAACATCCAATGCTTTTCAGTTAAGAGCGAGAAACGTGTGAGCTTCCTGAACGATGTAGCTTTGTTTGAGCTGAAAAGTGACAGCGTTTACCTGAAACGAAGTCTTGTTTGTAGGAAGACACAGAGCCTGGCATTTAAGTCCGTTTCTGAAGGGAAACACACAGCACAGTGCTCATCCATGAAACACACTCTGCTTTAGAGCCAGAAGCACGCTCTTGCTTTCTAGAGTCTCGAATAAGCCGGGAAACGTAAGTGTGCTCAGAACAAAAGAACAGTGTTTCCTACACACACGGACCATATCTAGTTCAACTCTGCTTCCGAAACTGATACAAACCACTGGTCCTCTAACATCCAATGCTTTTCAGTTAAGAGCGAGAAACGTGTGAGCTTCGTGAACAATGTAGCTTCGTTTGAGCTGAAAGTGAGTTCTTATACCCGAAACGAAGTCTTGATTGTAAAAGACACAGTGCCTGGCATTTAACTCCGTTTCTGAAGGGAAACACACAGCACAGTTCTCATCCATGAAACACACTCTGCTTTAGAGCAAGAAGCAGGCTCTTGCTTTCTATAGTCTCTATTAAGGAGGGAAAGGTGAGTGTACTCAGAACAAATGAACCGTGTTTCCTACATACACGGACCATATCTAGTTCAACTCTGCTTCTGAAACTGATACAAACCACAGGGCCTCTAACATCCAATGCTTTTCAGTTAAGAGCGAGAAACGTGTGAGCTTCCTGAACGATAGAGCTTCCTTTGAGCTGAAAAGTGTGTGCGTTTACCTGAAATGAAGTCTGGCTTGTTGGAAGACACAGACACTGGCACGTAACTCCGTTTTTGAACGGAAACACAAAGCACAGTTCTCATCCATGAAACACACTCTGCTTTAGAGCAAGAAGCACGCTACTGCTTTCTAGATTCTCTAATAAGGCGGGAAACATGGCTGAGCTGAGAAAAAAAGAACCGTGTTTCCTAAACCCACGGACCATATCTAGTTCAACTCTGCTTCTGAAACTGATACAAACCACAGGTCCTCTATCATCCAATGCTTTTGAGTTAAGAGCGAGAAACGTGTGAGCTTCGTGAACGATGTAGCTTCCTTTGAGCAGAAAAGTGAGTGCGTTTACCTGAAACGAAGTCTTGCTTGTAGGAAGACACAGAACCTGGCATTTAACTCCATTTCTGAAGGGAAATACACAGCAACGTTCTCATCCATGAAACACACTCTGCTTTAGAGCAAGAAGCATGCTCTTGCTTTATAGAGTCTCTAATAAGGCAGGTAACGTGAGTGTGCTCAGAACAAAAGAACCGTGTTTCCCACACACATTGACCATATCTAGTTCAACTCTGCTTCTGAAACTGATACAAACCACAGGGCCTCTAACATCCAATGCTTTTCAGTTAAGAGCGAAAAACGTGAGAGCTTCGTGAACTATGTAGCTTCGTTTGAGATGATAGTGAGTGCGTTTACCCGAAACGAAGTCTTGATTGAAAAAGAAAAAGAACCTGGCATTTAACTCCGTTTCTGAAGGGAAACACACAGCACAGTTCTCATCCAAGAAACACACTCTGCTTTAGAGCAAGAAGCATGCTCTTGCTTTCTAGAGTCTCTAATATGGCGGGAAACGTGAGTGTGCTCAGAACAAAAGAACCGTGTTTCCTACACACATTGACCATATCTAGTACAACTCTGCTTCTGAAACTGATACAAACCACAGGGCCTCTAACATCCAATGCTTGTCAGTTAAGAGAGAAAAACATGAGAGCTTCGTGAACTCTGTAGCTTCGTTTGAGATGATAGTGAGTGCGTTTACCCGAAACGAAGTCTTGATTTTAAAAGACAGAGAACCTGGCATTTAACTCCGTTTCTGAAGGGAAACACACAGCACAGTTCTCATCCATGAAACACACTCTGCTGTGGAGCAAGAAGCATGCTCTTGCTTTCTAGAGTCTATAATAAGGCGGGAAACGTGAGTGTGCTCAGAACAATAGATCCATGTTTCCTACACACACGGACCATATCTAGTTCAACTCTGCTTCTGAAACTGATACAAACCACAGGTCCTCTAATATCCAATGCTTTTCAGTTAAGAGCGAGAAATGTGTGAGCTTCCTCAACGATGTAGCTTTGTTTGAGATGAAAAGTGACAGCGTTTACCTGAAACGAAGTCTTGTTTGTAGGAAGACACAGAGCCTGGCATTTAACTCCGTTTCTGAAGGGAAACACACAGCACAGTGCTCATCCATGAAACACATTCTGCTTTAGAGCCAGAAGAACGCTCTTGCATTCTAGAGTCTCGAATAAGGCGTGAAACGTGAGTGTGCTCAGAACAAAAGAACCGTGTTTCCTACACACACGGACCATATCTAGTTCAACTCTGCTTCAGAAACTGATACAAACCACAGGGCCTCTAACATCCAATGCTTTTCAGTTAAGAGCGAGAAACGTGTGAGCTTCGTGAACGATGTACCTTCATTTGAGATGGTAGTGAGTGCGTTTACCCGAAAAGAAGTCTTGATTGTAAAAGACAAAGAACCTGGCATTTAACTCCGTCTCTGAATGGAAACACACAGCACAGTTCTCATCCATGAAACACACTCTGCTTTAGGGCAAGAAGCATACTCTTGCTTTCTAGAGTCTCTAATAAGGCGGGAAACGTGAGTGTGCTCAGAACAAAAGAACCGTGTTTCCTACACACATTGACCATATCTAGTTCAGCTCTGCTTCTGAAACTGATACAAACCACAGGGCCTCTAACATCCAATGCTTTTCAAATAAGAGCAAGAAACGTGTGAGCTTCATGAACGATGTAGCTTCGTTTGAACTGAAATGTGAGGGCGTTTACCTGAAATGAAGTCTGGCTTGTTGGAAGACACAGACACTGGCACGTAACTCCGTTTTTGAACGGAATCACACAGCACAGTTCTCATCCATGAAACACACTCTGCTTTAGAGCAAGTAGCACGCTACTGCTTTCTAGATTCTCTAATAAGGAGGAAACATGAGAGCTGAGAAAAAAAGAACCGTGTTTCCTAAACACACGGACCATATCTAGTTCAACTCTGCTTCTGAAACTGATACAAACCACAGGTCCTATATCATCCAATGCTTTTGAGTTAAGAGCGAGAAACGTGTGAGCTTCGTGAACGATGTAGCTTCCTTTGAGCAGAAAAGTGAGTGCATTTACCTGAAACGAATTCTTGCTTGTAGGAAGACACAGAGCCTGGCATTTAACTCCATTTCTGACGGGAAACACACAGCACAGTTCTCATCCATGAAACACACTCTGCTGTAGAGCAAGAAGCATGCTCTTGCTTTCTAGCGTCTCTAATATGGCGGGAAACGTGACTGTAATAAGAACAAAAGAACCGTGTTTCCTACACACATTGACCATATCTAGTACAACTCTGCTTCTGAAACTGATACAAACCACAGGGCCTCTAACATCCAATGCTTTTCAGTTAAGAGCGAAAAACATGAGAGCTTCGTGAACTCTGTAGCTTCGTTTGAGATGATAGGGAGTGCGTTTACCCGAAACGAAGTCTTGATTTTAAAAGACAGAGAACCTGGCATTTAACTCCGTTTCTGAAGGGAAACACACAGCACAGTTCTCATCCATGAAACACACTCTGCTGTGGAGCAAGAAGCATGCTCTTGCTTTCTAGAGTCTATAATAAGGCGGGAAACGTGAGTGGGCTCAGAACAAACGATCCATGTTTCCTACACACACGGGCCATATCTAGTTCAACTCTGCTTCTGAAACTGATACAAACCACAGTTCCTCTAACATCCAATGCTTTTCAAATAAGAGCAAGAAACGTGTGAGCTTCATGAACGATGTAGCTTCGTTTGAGCTGAAAAGTGAGGACGTTTACCTGAAAAGAAGTCTTGCTTGTAGGAAGACACAGAGCCTGGCATTGATCTCCGTATCTGAACGGAAACACAAAGCACAGTTTCATCCATGAAACACACTCTGTTTAGAGCAAGATGCACGCTCTTGCTTTCTAGAGTATCTAATAAGGCGGGAAACGTGAGTGGGCTCAGAACAAAAGAACCGTGTTTCCTACACACACGGACCATACCTAGTTCAACTCTGCTACTGAAACTGATACAAACCACTGGTCCTCTAACATCCAATGCTTTTCAGTTAAGAGCGAGAAACGTGTGAGCTTCGTGAACAATGTAGCTTCATTTGAGATGATAGTGAGTGCGTTTAACCGAAACGAAGTCATGATTGTAAAAGACAAAGAACCTGGCATTTAACTCCGTCTCTGAATGGAAACACACAGCACAGTTCTCATCCATGAAACACACTCTGCTTTAGAGCAAGAAGCACGTTCTTGCTTTCTAGAGTCTCTAATAAGGCGGGAAATGTGAGTGTGCTCAGAACAAAAGAACCGTGTTTCCTACACACATTGACCATATCTAGTTCAACTCTGCTTCTGAAACTGATACAAACCACAGGGCCTCTAACATCCAATGCTTTTCAGTTAAGATCGAGATACGTGTGAGCTTCGTGAACGATGTAGCTTCATTTGAGATGATAGTAAGTGCGTTTACCCGAAACGAAGTCTTGATTGTAAAAGACAAAGAACCTGGCATTTAACTCCGTCTCTGAATGGAAACACACAGCACACTTCTCATCCATGAAACACACTCTGCTTTAGAGCAAGAAGCATGCTCTTGCTTTCTAGAGTCTCTAATAAGGCGGGTTATGTGAGTGTGCTCAGAACAAAAGAACCGTGTTTCCTACACACATTGACCATATCTCGTTCAACTCTGCTTCTGAAACTGATACAAACCACAGGGCCTCTAACATCCAATGCTTTTCAGTTAAGAGCGAAAAACGTGAGAGCTTCGTGAACTATGTAGATTCGTTTGAGATGATAGTGCGTTTACCCGAAACGAAGTCTTGATTGTAAAAGACAAAGAACCTGGCATTTAACTCCGTTTCTGAAGGGAAACACACAGCACAGTTCTCATCCATGAAACACACTCTGCTGTAGAGCAAGAAGCATGCTCTTGCTTTCTAGTGTCTATAATAATGCGGGAAACGTGAGTGTGCTCAGAACAAACGATCCATGTTTTCTACACACACGGACCATATCTAGTTGAACTCTGCTTCTGAAACTGATACAAACCACAGTTCCTCTAACATCCAATGCTTTTCAGATAAGAGCAAGAAACGTGTGAGCTTCATGAACGATGTAGCTTCGTTTGAGCTGAAAAGTGAGGGCGTTTACCTGAAAAGAAGTCTTGCTTGTATGAAGACACAGAGCCTGGCATTGAACTCCGTATCTGAAGGGAAACACACAGCACAGTTCTCATCCATGAAACATACTCTGTTTAGAGCAAGATGCACGCCCTTGCTTTCTAGAGTCTCTAATAAGGCGGGAAACGTGAGTGGGCTCAGAAGAAAAGAACCGTGTTTCCTACACACATTGACCATATCTAGTACAACTCTGCTTCTGAAACTGATACAAACCACAGGGCCTCTAACATCCAATGCTTGTCAGTTAAGAGCGAGTAACGTGAGAGCTTCGTGAACTCTGTAGCTTCGTTTGAGATGATAGTGAGTGCGTTTACCCGAAACGAAGTCTTGATTTTAAAAGACAGAGAACCTGGCATTTAACTCCGTTTCTGAAGGGAAACACACAGCACAGTTCTCATCCATGAAACACACTCTGCTTTAAAGCAAGAAGCATGCTCTTGCTTTCTAGAGTCTATAATAAGGCGGGAAACGTGAGTGGGCTCAGAACAAACGATCCATGTTTCCTACACACACGGGCCATATCTAGTTCAACTCTGCTTCTGAAACTGATACAAACCACAGTTCCTCTAACATCCAATGCTTTTCAAATAAGAGCAAGAAACGTGTGAGCTTCATGAACGATGTAGCTTCCTTTGAGCTGAAAAGTGAGGGCGTTTACCTGAAAAGAAGTCTTGCTTGTAGGAAGACACAGAGCCTGGCATTGATCTCCGTAAATAAACGGAAACACAAAGCACAGTTCTCTTCCATGAAACACACTCTGCTTTAGAGCAAGAAGCATGCTCTTGCTTTCTAGAGTCTCTAATAAGGCGGGAAACGTGAGTGTGCTCAGAACAAAAGAACCGTGTTTCCTACACACATTGACCATATCTAGTTCAACTCTGCTTCTGAAACTGATACAAACCACAGGGCCTCTAACATCCAATGCTTTTCAGTTAAGAGCGAAAAACATGAGAGCTTCGTGAACTCTGTAGCTTCGTTTGAGATGATAGTGAGTGCGTTTACCCGAAACGAAGTCTTGATTTTAAAAGACAGAGAACCTGGCATTTAACTCCGTTTCTGAAGGGAAACACACAGCACAGTTCTCATCCATGAAACACACTCTGCTGTGGAGCAAGAAGCATGCTCTTGCTTTCTAGAGTCTATAATAAGGCGGGAATCGTGAGTGGGCTCAGAACAAACGATCCAAGTTTCCTACACACACGGGCCATATCTAGTTCAACTCTGCTTCTGAAACTGATACAAACCACAGGTACTCTAACATCCAATGCTTTTCAAATAAGAGCAAGAAACGTGTGAGCTTCGTAAACGATGTAGCTTCGTTTGAGCTGAAAGTGAGTTCTTATACCCGAAACGAAGTCTTGATTGTAAAAGACACAGAGCCTGGCATTTAACTACGTTTCTGAAGGGAAACACACATCACAGTTCTCATCAATGAAACACACTCTGCTTTAGAGCAAGAAGCACGCTCTTGCTTTCTAGAGACTCTTATAAGGCGGGAAAGGTGAGTGTGCTCAGAACAATAGATCCATGTTTCCTACACACACGGACCATATCTAGTTCAACTCTGCTTCTGAAACTGATACAAACCACAGGTCCTCTAATATCCAATGCTTTTCAGTTAAGAGCGAGAAACGTGTGAGCTTCCTGAATGATGTAGCTTTGTTTGAGATGAAAAGTGACAGCGTTTACCTGAAACGAAGTCTTGTTTGTAGGAAGACACAGAGCCTGGCATTTAACTCCATTTCTGAAGGGAAACACACAGCACAGTGCTCATCCATGAAACACACTCTGCTTTAGAGCCAGAAGAACGCTCTTGCATTCTAGAGTCTCGAATAAGGCGGGAAACGTGAGTGTGCTCAGAACAAAAGAACCGTTTTCCTACACACACGGACCATATCTAGTTCAACTCTACTTCAGAAACTGATACAAACCACAGGGCCTCTAACATCCAATGCTTTTCAGTTAAGAGCGAGAAACGTGTGAGCTTCGTGAACGATGTAGCTTCATTTGAGATGATAGTGAGTGGGTTTACCCGAAACGAAGTCTTGATTGTAAAAGACAAAGAACCTGGCATTTAACTCCGTCTCTGAATGGAAACACACAGCACAGTTCTCATCCATGAAACACACTCTGCTTTAGAGCAAGAAGCATGCTCTTGCTTTCTAGATTCTCTAATAAGGCGGGAAACGTGAGTGTGCTCAGAACAAAAGAACCGTGTTTCCTACACACATTGACCATATCTAGTTCAGCTCTGCTTCTGAAACTGATACAAACCACAGGGCCTCTAACATCCAATGCTTTTCAAATAAGAGCAAGAAACGTGTGAGCTTCATGAATGATGTAGCTTCGTTTGAACTGAAATGTGAGGGGGTTTACCTGAAAAGAAGTCTTGATTGTAAAAGAAACAGTGCCTGGCATTTAACTCCGTTTCTGAAGGGAAACACACAGCACAGTTATCATCCATGAAACACACTCTGCTGTGGAGCAAGAAGCATGCTCTTGCTTTCTAGAGTCTATAATAAGGCGGGAATCGTGAGTGGGCTCAGAACAAACGATCCAAGTTTCCTACACACACGGGCCATATCTAGTTCAACTCTGCTTCTGAAACTGATACAAACCACAGGTACTCTAACATCCAATGCTTTTCAAATAAGAGCAAGAAACGTGTGAGCTTCGTAAACGATGTAGCTTCGTTTGAACTGAAATGTGAGGGCGTTTACCTGAAAAGAAGTCTTGATTGTAAAAGAAACAGTGCCTGGCATTTAACTCCGTTTCTGAAGGGAAACACACAGCACAGTTCTCATCCAAGAAACACACTCTGCTTTAGAGCAAGAAGCATGCTCTTGCTTTCTAGAGTCTCTAATATGGCGGGAAACGTGAGTGTGCTCAGAACAAAAGAACCGTGTTTCCTACACACATTGACCATATCTAGTACAACTCTGCTTCTGAAACTGATACAAACCACAGGGCCTCTAACATCCAATGCTTGTCAGTTAAGAGAGAAAAACATGAGAGCTTCGTGAACTCTGTAGCTTCGTTTGAGATGATAGTGAGTGCGTTTACCCGAAACGAAGTCTTGATTTTAAAGGACAGAGAACCTGGCATTTAACTCCGTTTCTGAAGGGAAACACACAGCACAGTTCTCATCCATGAAACACACTCTGCTGTGGAGCAAGAAGCATGCTCTTGCTTTCTAGAGTCTATAATAAGGCGGGAAACGTGAGTGTGCTCAGAACAATAGATCCATGTTTCCTACACACACGGACCATATCTAGTTCAACTCTGCTTGTGAAACTGATACAAACCACAGGTCCTCTAATATCCAATGCTTTTCAGTTAAGAGCGAGAAATGTGTGAGCTTCCTCAACGATGTAGCTTTGTCTGAGATGAAAAGTGACAGCGTTTACCTGAAACGAAGTCTTGTTTGTAGGAAGACACAGAGCCTGGCATTTAACTCCGTTTCTGAAGGGAAACACACAGCACAGTGCTCATCCATGAAACACATTCTGCTTTAGAGCCAGAAGAACGCTCTTGCATTCTAGAGTCTCGAATAAAGCGTGAAACGTGAGTGTGCTCAGAACAAAAGAACCGTGTTTCCTACACACACGGACCATATCTAGTTCAACTCTGCTTCAGAAACTGATACAAACCACAGGGCCTCTAACATCCAATGCTTTTCAGTTAAGAGCGAGAAACGTGTGAGCTTCGTGAACGATGTACCTTCATTTGAGATGGTAGTGAGTGCGTTTACCCGAAAGGAAGTCTTGATTGTAAAAGACAAAGAACCTGGCATTTAACTCCGTCTCTGAATGGAAACACACAGCACAGTTCTCATCCATGAAACACACTCTGCTTTAGGGCAAGAAGCATACTCTTGCTTTCTAGAGTCTCTAATAAGGCGGGAAACGTGAGTGTGCTCAGAACAAAAGAACCGTGTTTCCTACACACATTGACCATATCTAGTTCAGCTCTGCTTCTGAAACTGATACAAACCACAGGGCCTCTAACATCCAATGCTTTTCAAATAAGAGCAAGAAACGTGTGAGCTTCATGAACGATGTAGCTTCGTTTGAACTGAAATGTGAGGGCGTTTACCTGAAATGAAGTCTGGCTTGTTGGAAGACACAGACACTGGCACGTAACTCCGTTTTTGAACGGAATCACACAGCACAGTTCTCATCCATGAAACACACTCTGCTTTAGAGCAAGAAGCACGCTACTGCTTTCTAGATTCTCTAATAAGGAGGAAACATGACTGAGCTGAGAAAAAAAGAACCGTGTTTCCTAAACACACGGACCATATCTAGTTCAACTCTGCTTCTGAAACTGATACAAACCACAGGTCCTATATCATCCAATGCTTTTGAGTTAAGAGCGAGAAACGTGTGAGCTTCGTGAACGATGTAGCTTCCTTTGAGCAGAAAAGTGAGTGCATTTACCTGAAACGAATTCTTGCTTGTAGGAAGACACAGAGCCTGGCATTTAACTCCATTTCTGACGGGAAACACACAGCACAGTTCTCATCCATGAAACACACTCTGCTGTAGAGCAAGAAGCATGCTCTTGCTTTCTAGCGTCTCTAATATGGCGGGAAACGTGACTGTGCTCAGAACAAAAGAACCGTGTTTCCTACACACATTGACCATATCTAGTTCAACTCTGCTTCTGAAACTGATACAAACCACAGGGCCTCTAACATCCAATGCTTTTCAGTTAAGATCGAGATACGTGTGAGCTTCGTGAACGATGTAGCTTCATTTGAGATGATAGTAAGTGCGTTTACCCGAAACGAAGTCTTGATTGTAAAAGACAAAGAACCTGGCATTTAACTCCGTCTCTGAATGGAAACACACAGCACACTTCTCATCCATGAAACACACTCTGCTTTAGAGCAAGAAGCATGCTCTTGCTTTCTAGAGTCTCTAATAAGGCGGGTTATGTGAGTGTGCTCAGAACAAAAGAACCGTGTTTCCTACACACATTGACCATATCTCGTTCAACTCTGCTTCTGAAACTGATACAAACCACAGGGCCTCTAACATCCAATGCTTTTCAGTTAAGAGCGAAAAACGTGAGAGCTTCGTGAACTATGTAGATTCGTTTGAGATGATAGTGCGTTTACCCGAAACGAAGTCTTGATTGTAAAAGACAAAGAACCTGGCATTTAACTCCGTTTCTGAAGGGAAACACACAGCACAGTTCTCATCCATGAAACACACTCTGCTGTAGAGCAAGAAGCATGCTCTTGCTTTCTAGTGTCTATAATAATGCGGGAAACGTGAGTGGGCTCAGAACAAACGATCCATGTTTCCTACACACACGGACCATATCTAGTTGAACTCTGCTTCTGAAACTGATACAAACCACAGTTCCTCTAACATCCAATGCTTTTCAGATAAGAGCAAGAAACGTGTGAGCTTCATGAACGATGTAGCTTCGTTTGAGCTGAAAAGTGAGGGCGTTTACCTGAAAAGAAGTCTTGCTTGTATGAAGACACAGAGCCTGGCATTGAACTCCGTATCTGAAGGGAAACACACAGCACAGTTCTCATCCATGAAACATACTCTGTTTAGAGCAAGATGCACGCCCTTGCTTTCTAGAGTCTCTAATAAGGCGGGAAACGTGAGTGGGCTCAGAAGAAAAGAACCGTGTTTCCTACACACACGGACCATACCTCGTTCAACTCTGCTTCAGAAACTGATACAAACCACAGGGCCTCTAACATCCAATGCTTTTCAGTTAAGAGCGAGTAACGTGTGAGCTTCGTGAACAATGTAGCTTCGTTTGAGCTGAAAGTGAGTTCTTATACCCGAAACGAAGTCTTGATTGTAAAAGACACAGAGCCTGGCATTTAACTCCGTTTCTGAAGGGAAACACACATCACAGTTCTCATCCATGAAACACACTCTTCTTTAGAGCAAGAAGCACGCTCTTGCTTTCTAGAGTCTCTAATAAGGCGCGAAACGTGAGTGTGCTTTGAACCATAGATCCGTGTTTCCTACACACACGGACCATATCTAGTTCATCTCTGCTTCTGGAACTGATATAAACCACAGGTCCTCTAACATCCAATGCTTTTCAGTTAAGAGCGAGAAACGTGTGAGCTTCGTGAACGATGTAGCTTACTTTGAGCAGAAAAGTGAGTGCATTTACGTGAAACGAAGTCTTGCTTGTAGGAAGACACAGAGCCTGGCATTTAACTCCATTTTCTGAAGGGAAATACACAGCAAAGTTCTCATCCATGAAACACACTCTGCTTTAGAGCCAGAAGCACGCTCTTGCTTTCTAGAGTCTCGAATAAGGCGGGAAACGTGAGTGTGCTAAGAACAAAAGAACCGTGTTTCCTACACACACGGACCATATCTAGTTCAACTCTGCTTCAGAAACTGATACAAACCACAGGGCCTCTAACATCCAATGCTTTTCAGTTAAGAGCGAGAAACGTGTGAGCTTCGTGAACGATGTAGCTTCATTTGAGATGATAGTGAGTGCGTTTACCGGAAACGAATTCTTGATTGTAAAAGACAAAGAACCTGGCATTTAACTCCGTTTCTGAAGGGAAACACACAGCACAGTTCTCATCCATGAAACACACTCTGCTTTAGAGCAAGAAGCATGCTCTTGCTTTCTAGAGTCTATAATAATGCAGGAAAGGTGAGTGGGCTCAGAACAAACAATCCATGTTTCCTACACACACGGACCATATCTAGTTCAACTCTGCTTCTGAAACTGATACAAACCACAGGTCCTCTAAAATCCAATGCTTTTCAGTTAAGAGCGTTTAACGTGTGAGCTTCCTGAACGATGTAGCTTTGTTTGAGCTGAAAAGTGACAGCGTTTACCTGAAACGAAGTCTTGTATGTAGGAAGACACAGAGCCTGGCATTTAACTCCCTTTCTGAAGGGAAACACACAGCACAGTGCTCATCCATGAAACACACTCTGCTTTAAAGCAAGAAGCCCACTCTTGCTTTCTAGAGTCTCTAATAAGGCGGTAAACGTGAGTGTGCTCAGAACAAATGAACCGTGTTTCCTACACACACGGACCATATCTAGTTCAACTCTGCTTCAGAACCTGATACAAACCACAGGGCCTCTAACATCCAATGCTTTTCAGTTAAGAGCGAAAAACGTGAGAGCTTCGTGAACTATGTAGCTTCGTTTGAGATGATAGTCAGTGCGTTTACCCGAAAAGAAGTCTTGATTGTAAAAGACAAAGAACCTGGCGTTTAACTCCGTTTCTGAAGGGAAACACACAGCACAGTTCTCATCCATGAAACACACTCTGCTTTAGAGCAAGAAGCACGCTCTTGCTTTCTAGAGTCTATAATAAGGCGGGAAACGTGAGTGTGCTCAGAAAAATAGATCCGTGTTTCCTACACAAACAGACCATATCTAGTTCATCTCTGCTTCTGAAACTGATACAAACCACAGGTCCTCTAACATCCAAAGCTTTTCAGTTAAGAGCGAGAAACGTGTGAGCTTCGTGAATGATGAAGCTTCCTTTGAGCAGAAAAGTGAGTGCGTTTACCTGAAACGAAGTCTTGCTTGTAGGAAGACACAGAGCCTGGCATTTACTCCATTTCTGAAGGGAAATACACAGCAAAGTTCTCATCCATGAAACACACTCTGCTTTAGAGCAAGAAGCATGCTCTTGCTTTCTAGAGTCTCTAATAAGGCAGGTAACGTGAGTGGGCTCAGAACAAAAGAACCATGTTTCCTACACACACGGACCATATCTAGAACAACTCTGCTTCTGAAACTGATACAAACCACAGGTCCTCTAACATCCAATGCTTTTCAGTTAAGAGCGAGAAACGTGTGAGCTTCCTGAACGATGTAGCTTTGTTTGAGCTGAAAAGAGACAGCGTTTACCTGAAACGAAGTCTTGTTTGTAGGAAGACACAGAGCCTGGCATTTAACTCCGTTTCTGAAGGGAAACACACAGCACAGTGCTCATCCATGAAACACACACTGCTTTAGAGCCAGAAGCATGCTCTTGCTTTCTAGAGTCTCTAATATGGCGGGAAACGTGAGTGTGCTCAGAACAAAAGAACCATGTTTCCTACACACACGGACCATATCTAGTTCAACTCTGCTTCAGAAACTGATACAAACCACAGGGCCTCTAACGTCCAATGCTTTTCAGTTAAGAGCGAGAAACGTGTGAGCTTCGTGAACGATGTAGCTTCGTTTGAGCTGAAAGTGAGTTCTTATACCCGAAACGAAGTCTTGATTGTGAAAGACACAGAGCATGGCATTTAACTCCGTTTATTAAGGGAAACACACATCACAGTTCTCATCCATGAAACACACTTTGCTGTAGAGCAAGAAGCACGCTCTTGCTTTCTAGAGTCTCTAATAAGTCGGGAAACGTGAGTGTGCTCAGAACAAAAGAACCGTGTTTCCTACACACATTGACCATATCTAGTGCAACTCTGCTTCTGAAACTGATACAAACCACAGGGCCTCTAAAATCCAATGCTTTTCAGTTAAGAGCGAAAAACGTGAGAGCTTCGTGAACTATGTAGCTTCGTTTGAGATGATAGTGAGTGCGTTTACCCGAAACGAAGTCTTGATTGTAAAAGACAAAGAACCTGGCATTTAACTCCGTTTCTGAAGGGAAACACACAGCACAGTTCTCATCCATGAAACACACTCTGCTTTAGAGCAAGAAGCACGCTATTGCTTTCTAGATTCTCTAATAAGGCGGGAAACATGACTGAGCTCAGAAAAAAAGAACCTTGTTTCCTACACACACGGACCATATCTAGTTCAACTCTGCTTCTGAAACTGATACAAACCACAGGTCCTCTAACATCCAATGCTTTTCAGTTAAGAGCGAGAAACGTGTGATCTTCTTGAACGATGTAGATTCCTTTGAGCAGAAAAGTGTGTGCGTTTACCTGAAACGAAGTCTTGCTTGTAGGAAGACACAGAGCCTGGCATTTAACTCCGTTTCTGAAGGGAAAAACACAGCACAGTGCTCATCCATGAAACACACTCTGCTTTAGAGCCAGAAGCACGCTCTTGCTTTCTAGAATCTCGAATAAGGCGGGAAACGTGAATGTGCTCAGAACAAAATACCCGTGTTTCCTAAACACACGGACCATATCTAGTTCAACTCTGCTTCAGAAACTGATACAAACCACAGGGCCTCTAACATCCAATGCTTTTCAGTTAAGAGCGAGAAACATGTGAGCTTCCTGAACGATGTAGCTTTGTTTGAGCTGAAAAGAGACAGCGTTTACCTGAAACGAAGTCTTGTTTGTAGGAAGACACAGAGCCTGGCATTTAACTCCGTTTCTGAAGAGAAACACACATCACAGTTTTCATCCATGAAACACACTCTGCTTTAGAGCAAGAAGCACGCTCTTGCTTTCTAGAGTCTCTAATAAGGCGGGAAACGAGAGTGTGCTCAGAAAAATAGATCCGTGTTTCCTACACACACGGACCATATCTAGTTCAACTCTGCTTTAGAACCTGATACAAACCACAGGGCCTCTAACATCCAATGCTTTTCAGTTAAGAGCGAAAAACGTCAGAGCTTCGTGAACTATGTAGCTTCGTTTGAGATGATAGTCAGTGCGTTTACCCGAAAAGAAGTCTTGATTGTAAAAGACAAAGAACCTGGCGTTTAACTCCGTTTCTGAAGGGAAACACACAGCACAGTTCTCATCCATGAAACACACTCTGCTTTAGAGCAAGAAGCACGCTCTTGCTTTCTAGAGTCTATAATAAGGCGGGAAACGTGAGTGTGCTCAGAAAAATAGATCCGTGTTTCCTACACAAACAGACCATATCTAGTTCATCTCTGCTTCTGAAACTGATACAAACCACAGGTCCTCTAACATCCAAAGCTTTTCAGTTAAGAGCGAGAAACGTGTGAGCTTCGTGAACGATGAAGCTTCCTTTGAGCAGAAAAGTGAGTGCGTTTACCTGAAACGAAGTCTTGCTTGTAGGAAGACACAGAGCCTGGCATTTACTCCATTTCTGAAGGGAAATACACAGCAAAGTTCTCATCCATGAAACACACTCTGCTTTAGAGCAAGAAGCATGCTCTTGCTTTCTAGAGTCTCTAATAAGGCAGGTAACGTGAGTGGGCTCAGAACAAAAGAACCATGTTTCCTACACACACGGACCATATCTAGAACAACTCTGCTTCTGAAACTGATACAAACCACAGGTCCTCTAACATCCAATGCTTTTCAGTTAAGAGCGAGAAACGTGTGAGCTTCCTGAACGATGTAGCTTTGTTTGAGCTGAAAAGAGACAGCGTTTACCTGAAACGAAGTCTTGTTTGTAGGAAGACACAGAGCCTGGCATTTAACTCCGTTTCTGAAGGGAAACACACAGCACAGTGCTCATCCATGAAACACACACTGCTTTAGAGCCAGAAGCATGCTCTTGCTTTCTAGAGTCTGTAATAAGGCGGGAAACGTGAGTGTGCTCAGAACAAAAGAACCGTGTTTCCTACACACACGGACCATATCTAGTACAACTCTGCTTCTGAAACTGATACAAACCACAGGGCCTCGAACTTCCAATGCTTTTCAGTTAAGAGCGAAAAACGTGAGAGCTTCGTGAACTATGTAGCTTCGTTTGAGATGATAGTGACTGCGTTTACCCGAAACGAAGTCTTGATTGTAAAAGACAAAGAACCTGGCATTTAACTCCGTTTCTGAAGGGAAACACACAGCACAGTTCTCATCCATGAAACACACTCTGCTGTAGAGCAAGAAGCATGCTCTTGCTTTCTAGAGTCTATAATAAGACAGGAAACGTGAGTGGGCTCAGAACAAACGATCCATGTTTCCTACACACACGGACCATATCTAGTTCAACTCAGCTTCTGAAACTGATGTAAATCACATGTCCTCTAACATCCAATGCTTTTCAGTTAAGAGCGAGAATCGTGTGAGCTTTGTGAACGATGTAACTTCCTTTGAGCTGAAAAGTGAGTGTGTTTACCTGAAACGAAGTCTTGCTTGTAGGAAGACACAGAGCATGTCATTGAACTCCGTTTCTGAAGGGAAACAAAAAGCACAGTGCTCATCCATGAAACACACTCTGCTTTAGGACCAGAAGCACGCTCTTGTTTTCTAGAGTCTCTAATATGGCGGGAAACGTGAGTGTGCTCAGAACAAAAGAACCATGTTTCCTACACACACGGACCATATCTAGTTCAACTCTGCTTCAGAAACTGATACAAACCACAGGGCCTCTAACATCCAATGCTTTTCAGTTAAGAGCGAGAAACGTGTGAGCTTCGTGAACGATGTAGCTTCGTTTGAGCTGAAAGTGAGTTCTTATACCCGAAACGAAGTCTTGATTGTGAAAGACACAGAGCATGGCATTTAACTCCGTTTATTAAGGGAAACACACATCACAGTTCTCATCCATGAAACACACTTTGCTGTAGAGCAAGAAGCACGCTCTTGCTTTCTAGAGTCTCTAATAAGTCGGGAAACGTGAGTGTGCTCAGAACAAAAGAACCGTGTTTCCTACACACATTGACCATATCTAGTGCAACTCTGCTTCTGAAACTGATACAAACCACAGGGCCTCTAAAATCCAATGCTTTTCAGTTAAGAGCGAAAAACGTGAGAGCTTCGTGAACTATGTAGCTTCGTTTGAGATGATAGTGAGTGCGTTTACCCGAAACGAAGTCTTGATTGTAAAAGACAAAGAACCTGGCATTTAACTCCGTTTCTGAAGGGAATCACACAGCACAGTTCTCATCCATGAAACACACTCTGCTTTAGAGCAAGAAGCACGCTATTGCTTTCTAGATTCTCTAATAAGGCGGGAAACATGACTGAGCTCAGAAAAAAAGAACCTTGTTTCCTACACACACGGACCATATCTAGTTCAACTCTGCTTCTGAAACTGATACAAACCACAGGTCCTCTAACATCCAATGCTTTTCAGTTAAGAGCGAGAAACGTGTGATCTTCTTGAACGATGTAGATTCCTTTGAGCAGAAAAGTGTGTGCGTTTACCTGAAACGAAGTCTTGCTTGTAGGAAGACACAGAGCCTGGCATTTAACTCCGTTTCTGAAGGGAAAAACACAGCACAGTGCTCATCCATGAAACACACTCTGCTTTAGAGCCAGAAGCACGCTCTTGCTTTCTAGAATCTCGAATAAGGCGGGAAACGTGAATGTGCTCAGAACAAAATACCCGTGTTTCCTAAACACACGGACCATATCTAGTTCAACTCTGCTTCAGAAACTGATACAAACCACAGGGCCTCTAACATCCAATGCTTTTCAGTTAAGAGCGAGAAACATGTGAGCTTCCTGAACGATGTAGCTTTGTTTGAGCTGAAAAGAGACAGCGTTTACCTGAAACGAAGTCTTGTTTGTAGGAAGACACAGAGCCTGGCATTTAACTCCGTTTCTGAAGAGAAACACACATCACAGTTTTCATCCATGAAACACACTCTGCTTTAGAGAAAGAAGCACGCTCTTGCTTTCTAGAGTCTCTAATAAGGCGGGAAACGAGAGTGTGCTCAGAAAAATAGATCCGTGTTTCCTACACACACGGACCATATCTAGTTCAACTCTGCTTCAGAACCTGATACAAACCACAGGGCCTCTAACATCCAATGCTTTTCAGTTAAGAGCGAAAAACGTGAGAGCTTCGTGAACTATGTAGCTTCGTTTGAGATGATAGTCAGTGCGTTTACCCGAAAAGAAGTCTTGATTGTAAAAGACAAAGAACCTGGCGTTTAACTCCGTTTCTGAAGGGAAACACACAGCACAGTTCTCATCCATGAAACACACTCTGCTTTAGAGCAAGAAGCACGCTCTTGCTTTCTAGAGTCTATAATAAGGCGGGAAACGTGAGTGTGCTCAGAAAAATAGATCCGTGTTTCCTACACAAACAGACCATATCTAGTTCATCTCTGCTTCTGAAACTGATACAAACCACAGGTCCTCTAACATCCAAAGCTTTTCAGTTAAGAGCGAGAATCGTGTGAGCTTTGTGAACGATGTAACTTCCTTTGAGCTGAAAAGTGAGTGTGTTTACCTGAAACGAAGTCTTGCTTGTAGGAAGACACAGAGCATGTCATTGAACTCCGTTTCTGAAGGGAAACAAAAAGCACAGTGCTCATCCATGAAACACACTCTGCTTTAGGACCAGAAGCACGCTCTTGTTTTCTAGAGTCTCTAATATGGCGGGAAACGTGAGTGTGCTCAGAACAAAAGAACCATGTTTCCTACACACACGGACCATATCTAGTCCAACTCTGCTTCAGAAACTGATACAAACCACAGGGCCTCTAACATCCAATGCTTTTCAGTTAAGAGCGAGAAACGTGTGAGCTTCGTGAACGATGTAGCTTCGTTTGAGCTGAAAGTGAGTTCTTATACCCGAAACGAAGTCTTGATTGTGAAAGACACAGAGCATGGCATTTAACTCCGTTTATTAAGGGAAACACACATCACAGTTCTCATCCATGAAACACACTTTGCTGTAGAGCAAGAAGCACGCTCTTGCTTTCTAGAGTCTCTAATAAGTCGGGAAACGTGAGTGTGCTCAGAAAAATAGATCCGTGTTTCCTACACAAACAGACCATATCTAGTTCATCTCTGCTTCTGAAACTGATACAAACCACAGGTCCTCTAACATCCAAATCTTTTCAGTTAAGAGCGAGAAACGTGTGAGCTTCGTGAACGATGAAGCTTCCTTTGAGCAGAAAAGTGAGTGCGTTTACCTGAAACGAAGTCTTGCTTGTAGGAAGACACAGAGCCTGGCATTTAACTCCGTTTCTGAAGGGAAACACACAGCACAGTGCTCATCCATGAAACACACACTGCTTTAGAGCCAGAAGCATGCTCTTGCTTTCTAGAGTCTGTAATAAGGCGGGAAACGTGAGTGTGCTCAGAACAAAAGAACCGTGTTTCCTACACACACGGACCATATCTAGTACAACTCTGCTTCTGAAACTGATACAAACCACAGGGCCTCGAACTTCCAATGCTTTTCAGTTAAGAGCGAAAAACGTGAGAGCTTCGTGAACTATGTAGCTTCGTTTGAGATGATAGTGACTGCGTTTACCCGAAACGAAGTCTTGATTGTAAAAGACAAAGAACCTGGCATTTAACTCCGTTTCTGAAGGGAAACACACAGCACAGTTCTCATCCATGAAACACACTCTGCTGTAGAGCAAGAAGCATGCTCTTGCTTTCTAGAGTCTATAATAAGACAGGAAACGTGAGTGGGCTCAGAACAAACGATCCATGTTTCCTACACACACGGACCATATCTAGTTCAACTCAGCTTCTGAAACTGATGTAAATCACATGTCCTCTAACATCCAATGCTTTTCAGTTAAGAGCGAGAATCGTGTGAGCTTTGTGAACGATGTAACTTCCTTTGAGCTGAAAAGTGAGTGTGTTTACCTGAAACGAAGTCTTGCTTGTAGGAAGACACAGAGCCTTGCATTGAACTCCGTTTCTGAAGGGAAACAAAAAGCACAGTGCTCATCCATGAAACACACTCTGCTTTAGGACCAGAAGCACGCTCTTGTTTTCTAGAGTCTCTAATATGGCGGGAAACTTGAGTGTGCTCAGAACAAAAGAACCATGTTTCCTACACACACGGACCATATCTAGTTCAACTCTGCTTCAGAAACTGATACAAACCAAAGGGCCTCTAACATCCACTGCTTTTCAGTTAAGAGCGAGAAACGTGTGAGCTTCGTGAACGATGTAGCTTCGTTTGAGCTGAAAGTGAGTTCTTATACCCGAAACGAAGTCTTGATTGTGAAAGACACAGAGCATGGCATTTAACTCCGTTTATTAAGGGAAACACACATCACAGTTCTCATCCATGAAACACACTTTGCTGTAGAGCAAGAAGCACGCTCTTGCTTTCTAGAGTCTCTAATAAGTCGGGAAACGTGAGTGTGCTCAGAACAAAAGAACCGTGTTTCCTACACACATTGACCATATCTAGTGCAACTCTGCTTCTGAAACTGATACAAACCACAGGGCCTCTAAAATCCAATGCTTTTCAGTTAAGAGCGAAAAACGTGAGAGCTTCGTGAACTATGTAGCTTCGTTTGAGATGATAGTGAGTGCGTTTACCCGAAACGAAGTCTTGATTGTAAAAGACAAAGAACCTGGCATTTAACTCCGTTTCTGAAGGGAAACACACAGCACAGTTCTCATCCATGAAACACACTCTGCTTTAGAGCAAGAAGCACGCTATTGCTTTCTAGATTCTCTAATAAGGCGGGAAACATGACTGAGCTCAGAAAAAAAGAACCTTGTTTCCTACACACACGGACCATATCTAGTTCAACTCTGCTTCTGAAACTGATACAAACCACAGGTCCTCTAACATCCAATGCTTTTCAGTTAAGAGCGAGAAACGTGTGATCTTCTTGAACGATGTAGATTCCTTTGAGCAGAAAAGTGTGTGCGTTTACCTGAAACGAAGTCTTGCTTGTAGGAAGACACAGAGCCTGGCATTTAACTCCGTTTCTGAAGGGAAAAACACAGCACAGTGCTCATCCATGAAACACACTCTGCTTTAGAGCCAGAAGCACGCTCTTGCTTTCTAGAATCTCGAATAAGGCGGGAAACGTGAATGTGCTCAGAACAAAAGACCCGTGTTTCCTAAACACACGGACCATATCTAGTTCAACTCTGCTTCAGAAACTGATACAAACCACAGGGCCTCTAACATCCAATGCTTTTCAGTTAAGAGCGAGAAACATGTGAGCTTCCTGAACGATGTAGCTTTGTTTGAGCTGAAAAGAGACAGCGTTTACCTGAAACGAAGTCTTGTTTGTAGGAAGACACAGAGCCTGGCATTTAACTCCGTTTCAGAAGAGAAACACACATCACAGTTTTCATCCATGAAACACACTCTGCTTTAGAGCAAGAAGCACGCTCTTTCTTTCTAGAGTCTCTAATAAGGCGGGAAACGAGCGTGTGCTCAGAAAAATAGATCCGTGTTTCCTACACAAACGGACCATATCTAGTTCATCTCTGCTTCTGAAACTGATAAAAACTACAGGGCCTCTAACATCCAATGCTTTTCAGTTAAGAGCGAAAAACGTGAGAGCTTCGTGAACTATGTAGCTTCGTTTGAGATGATAGTGAGTGCGTTTACCCGAAACGAAGTCTTGATTGTAAAAGACAAAGAACCTGGCATTTAACTCCGTTTCTGAAGGGAAACACACAGCACAGTTCTCATCCATGAAACACACTCTGCTGTAGAGCAAGAAGCATGCTCTTGCTTTCTAGAGTCTATAATAAGGCGGGAAACGTGAGTGGGCTCAGAACAAATGATCCATGTTTCCTACACACACGGACCATATCTAGTTCAACTCTGCTTCTGAAACTGATACAAACCACAGTTCCTCTAACATCCAATGCTTTTCAGATAAGAGCAAGAAACGTGTGAGCTTCATGAAAAAAGTAGCTTCGTTTGAGCTGAAAAGTGAGGGCGTTTACCTGAAACGAAGTCTTGCTTGTAGGAAGACACAGAGCCTGGCATTTAACTCCATTTCTGAAGGGAAATACACAGCAAAGTTCTCATCCATGAAACACACTCTGCTTTAGAGCAAGAAGCATGCTCTTGCTTTCTAGAGTCTCTAATAAGGCAGGTAACGTGAGTGGGCTCAGAACAAAAGAACCGTGTTTCCTACACACACGGACCATATCTAGAACAACTCTGCTTCTGAAACTGATACAAACCACAGGTCCTCTAACATCCAATGCTTTTCAGTTAAGAGCGAGAAACGTGTGAGCTTCGTGAACTATGTAGCTTCCTTTGAGCTGAAAAGTGAGGGCGTTTACCTGAAAAGAAGTCTTGCTTGTAGGAAGACACAGAGCCTGGCATTGAACTCCGTATCTGAAGGGAAAGACACCGCACAGTTCTCATCCATGAAACACTATCTGTTTAGAGCAAGATGCACGCTCTTGCTTTCTAGAGTCTTAATCAGGTGGGAAACGTTATGTGCTCAGAAGAAAAGAACCGTGTTTCCTACACACACGGAAAATATCTAGTTCAACTCAGCTTCTGAAACTGATGCAAATCACAGGTCCTCTATCATCCAATGCTTTTCAGTTAAGAGCGAGAATCGTGTGAGCTTTGTGAACGATGTAGCTTCCTTTGAGCTGAAAAGTGAGTGTGTTTACCTGAAACGAAGTCTTGCTTGTATGAAGACACAGAGCCTGGCATTGAACTCCGTTTCTGAAGGGAAACACAAAGCACAGTGCTCATCCATGAAACACACTCTGCTTTAGGACCAGAAGCACGCTCTTGCTTTCTAGAGTCTCTAATATGGCGGGAAACGTGAGTGTGCTCAGAACAAAAGAAACGTGTTTCCTACACACACGGACCATATCTAGTTCAACTCTGCTTCAGAAGCTGATACAAACCACAGGGCCTCTAACATCCAATGCTTTTCAGTTAAGAGCGAGAAACGTGTGAGCTTCGTGAACGATGTAGCTTCGTTTGAGCTGAAAGTGAGTTCTTATACCCGAAACGAAGTCTTGATTGTAAAAGACACAGAGCATGGCATTTAACTCCGTTTATGAAGGGAAACACACATCACAGTTCTCATCCATGAAACACACTTTGCTGTAGATCAAGAAGCATGCTCTTGGTTTCTAGAGTCTCTAATAAGTCGGGAAACGTGAGTGTGCTCAGAACAAAAGAACCGTGTTTCCTACACACATTGACCATATCTACTGCAACTCTGCTTCTGAAACTGATACAAACCACAGGGCCTCTAACATCCAATGCTTTTCAGATAAGAGCGAGAAACGTGTGAGCTTCGTGAACTATGTAGCTTCCTTTGAGCTGAAAAGTGAGGGCGTTTACCTGAAAAGAAGTCTTGCTTGTAGGAAGACACAGAGCCTGGCATTGAACTCCGTATCTGAAGGGAAAGACACCGCACAGTTCTCATCCATGAAACACACTCTGTTTAGAGCAAGATGCACGCTCTTGCTTTCTAGGTTCTTAATCAGGTGGGAAACGTTATGTGCTCAGAAGAAAAGAACCGTGTTTCCTACACACACGGACCATATCTAGTTCAACTCTGCTTCTGAAATTGATGCAAATCACAGGTCCTCTATCATCCAATGCTTTTCAGTTAAGAGCGAGAATCGTGTGAGCTTTGTGAACCATGTAGCTTCCTTTGAGCTGAAAAGTGAGTGTGTTTACCTGAAACAAAGTCTTGCTTGTAGGAAGACACAGAGCCTTGCATTGAACTCCGTTTCTGAAGGGAAACACAAAGCACAGTGCTCATCCATGAAATACACTCTGCTTTAGAGCCAGAAGCACGCTCTTGCTTTCTAGATTCTCTAATAATGCGGGAAACATGAGTGTGAACAGAACAAAAGAACCGTGTTTCCTACATACACGGACCATATCTAGAACAACTCTGCTTCTGAAACTGATACAAACCACAGGTCCTCTAACATCCAATGCTTTTCAGTTAAGAGCGAGAAACGTGTGAGCTTCGTGTACGATATTGCTTCGTTAGAGCTGAAAGTGAGTTTTTATACCCGAAACGTAGTCTTGATTGTAAAAGACACAGTGCCTGGCATTTAACTCCGTTTCTGAAGGGAAACACACAGCACAGTTCTCATCCATGAAACACACTCTGCTTTAGAGCAAGAAGCAGGCTCTTGCTTTCTATAGTCTCTAATAAGGAGGGAAACTTGAGTGTGCTCAGAACAAAAGAACCATATTTCCTTCACACACGGACCATATCTAGTTCAACTCTGCTTCTGAAACTGATACAAACCACAGGGCCTCTAACATCCAATGCTTTTCAGTTACGAGCGAGAAACGTGTGAGCTTCCTGAACGATATAGCTTCCTTTGAGCTGAGAAGTGTGTGCGTTTATCTGAAATGAAGTCTGGCTTGTAGGAAGACACAGACACTGGCACGTAACTCCGTTTTTGAACGGAAACACACAGCACAGTTCTCATCCATGAAACACACTCTGCTTTAGAGCAAGAAGCAGGCTATTGCTTTCTAGATTCTCTAATAAGGCGGGAAACATGACTGAGCTCAGAAAAAAAGAACCTTGTTTCCTACACACACGGAACATATCTAGTTCAACTCTGCTTCTGAAACTGATACAAACCACAGGTCCTCTAACATCCAATGATTTTGAGTTAAGAGCGAGAAACGTGTGAGCTTCGTGAACGATGTAGCTTCCTTTGAGCAGAAAAGTGAGTGCGTTTACCTGAAACGAAGTCTTGCTTGTAGGAAGACACAGAGCCTGGCATTTAACTCCGTTTCTGAAGGGAAACACACAGCACAGTGCTCATCCATGAAACACACACTGCTTTAGAGCCAGAAGCATGCTCTTGCTTTCTAGAGTCTATAATAAGGCGGGAAACGTGAGTGTGCTCAGAACAAAAGAACCGTGTTTCCTACACACACAGACCATATCTAGTTCAACTCTGCTTCAGAATCTGATACAAACCACAGGGCCTCTAACATCCAATGCTTTTCAGATAAGAGCGAGAAACGTGTGAGCTTCGTGAACTATGTAGCTTCCTTTGAGCTGAAAAGTGAGGGCGTTTACCTGAAAAGAAGTCTTGCTTGTAGGAAGACACAGAGCCTGGCATTGAACTCCGTATCTGAAGGGAAAGACACCGCACAGTTCTCATCCATGAAACACACTCTGTTTAGAGCAAGATGCACGCTCTTGCTTTCTAGAGTCTTAATCAGGTGGGAAACGTTATGTGCTCAGAAGAAAAGAACCGTGTTTCCTACACACACGGACCATATCTAGTTCAACTCTGCTTCTGAAACTGATGCAAATCACAGGTCCTCTATCATCCAATGCTTTTCAGTTAAGAGCGAGAATCGTGTGAGCTTTGTGAACGATGTAGCTTCCTTTGAGCTGAAAAGTGAGTGTGTTTACCTGAAAGGAAGTCTTGCTTGTAGGAAGACACAGAGCCTGGCATTGAACTCCGTTTCTGAAGGGAAACACACAGCACAGTGCTCATCCATGAAATACACTCTGCTTTAGAGCCAGAAGCACGCTCTTGCTTTCTAGATTCTCTAATAATGCGGGAAACGTGAGTGTGAACAGAACAAAAGAACCGTGTTTCCTACACACACGGACCATATCTAGTTCAACTCTGCTTCTGAAACTGATACAAACCACAGGGCCTCTAACATCCAATGCTTTTCAGTTAAGAGCGAGAAACGTGTGAGCTTCGTGTAAGATATTGCTTCGTTAGAGCTGAAAGTGAGTTTTTATACCCGAAACGTAGTCTTGATTGTAAAAGACACAGTGCCTGGCATTTAACTCCGTTTCTGAAGGGAAACACACAGCACAGTTCTCATCCATGAAACACACTCTGCTTTAGAGCAAGAAGCAGGCTCTTGCTTTCTATAGTCTCTAATAAGGAGGGAAACGTGAGTGTGCTCAGAACAAAAGAACCATATTTCCTTCACACACGGACCATATCTAGTTCAACACTGCTTCTGAAACTGATACAAACCACAGGGCCTCTAACATCCAATGCTTTTCAGTTACGAGCGAGAAACGTGTGAGCTTCCTGAACGATATAGCTTCCTTTGAGCTGAGAAGTGTGTGCGTTTACCTAAAATGAAGTCTGGCTTGTAGGAAGACACAGACACTGGCACGTAACTCCGTTTTTGAACGGAAACACACAGCAAAGTTCTCTTCCATGAAACACACGCTGCTTTAGAGCAAGAAGCATGCTCTTGCTTTCTAGAGTCTCTAATAAGGCAGGTAACGTGAGTGCGCTCAGAACAAAAGAACCGTGTTTCCTACACACACGGACCACATCTAGAACAACTCTGCTTCTGAAACTGATACAAACCACAGGTCCTCTAACATCCAATGCTTTTCAGTTAAGAGCGAGAAACGTGTGAGCTTCCTGAACAATGTAGCTTTGTTTGAGCTGAAAAGTGACAGCGTTTACCTGAAACGAAGTCTTGTTTGTAAGAAGACACAGAGCCTGGCATTTAACTCCGTTCCTGAAGGGAAACACACAGCACAGTGCTCATCCATGAAAAACACACTGCTTTAGAGCCAGAAGCACGCTCTTGCTTTCTAGAGTCTCGAATAAGGCGGGAAACATGAGTGTGCTCAGAACAAAAGACCCGTGTTTCCTACACACAAGGGCCATATCTAGTACAACTCTGCTTCAGAAACTGATACAAACCACAGGGCCTCTAACATCCAATGCTTTTCAGTTAAGAGCGAGAAACGTGTGAGCTTTGTGAACGATGTAGCTTCATTTGAGATGATAGTGAGTACGTTTACCCGAAACGAAGTCTTGATTGTAAAAGACAAAGAACCTGGCATTTAACTCCGTTTCTGAAGGGAAACACACAGCACAGTTCTCATCCATGAAACACACTCTGCTGTAGAGCAAGAAGCATGCTCTTGCTTTCCAGAGTCTCTAATAAGGCGGGAAACGTGAGTGGGCTCAGAACAAACGATCCATGTTTCCTACACACACGGACCATATCTAGTTCAACTCAGCTTCTGAAACTGATGTAAATCACATGTCCTCTAACATCCAATGCTTTTCAGTTAGGAGCGAGAATCGTGTGAGCTTTGTGAACGATGTAGCTTCCTTTGAGCTGAAAAGTGAGTGTGTTTACCTGAAAAGAAGTCTTGCTTGTAGGAAGACACAGAGCCTGGCATTGAACTCCGTATCTGAAGGGAAAGACACCGCACAGTTCTCATCCATGAAACACACTCTGTTTAGAGCAAGATGCACGCTCTTGCTTTCTAGAGTCTTAATCAGGTGGGAAACGTTATGTGCTCAGAAGAAAAGAACCGTGTTTCCTACACACACGGACCATATCTAGTTCAACTCTGCTTCTGAAACTGATGCAAATCACAGGTCCTCTATCATCCAATGCTTTTCAGTTAAGAGCGAGAATCGTGTGAGCTTTGTGAACGATGTAGCTTCCTTTGAGCTGAAAAGTGAGTGTGTTTACCTGAAACGAAGTCTTGCTTGTATGAAGACACAGAGCCTGGCATTGAACTCCGTTTCTGAAGGGAAACACAAAGCACAGTGCTCATCCATGAAATACACTCTGCTTTAGAGCCAGAAGCACGCTCTTGCTTTCTAGATTCTCTAATAATGCGGGAAACGTGAGTGTGAACAGAACAAAAGAACCGTGTTTCCTACACACACGGACCATATCTAGTTCAACTCTGCTTCTGAAACTGATACAAACCACAGGGCCTCTAACATCCAATGCTTTTCAGTTAAGAGCGAGAAACGTGTGAGCTTCGTGTACGATATTGCTTCGTTAGAGCTGAAAGTGAGTTTTTATACCCGAAACGTAGTCTTGATTGTAAAAGACACAGTGCCTGGCATTTAACTCCGTTTCTGAAGGGAAACACACAGCACAGTTCTCATCCATGAAACACACTCTGCTTTAGAGCAAGAAGCAGGCTCTTGCTTTCTATAGTCTCTAATAAGGAGGGAAACTTGAGTGTGCTCAGAACAAAAGAACCATATTTCCTTCACACACGGACCATATCTAGTTCAACTCTGCTTCTGAAACTGATACAAACCACAGGGCCTCTAACATCCAATGCTTTTCAGTTACGAGCGAGAAACGTGTGAGCTTCCTGAACGATATAGCTTCCTTTGAGCTGAGAAGTGTGTGCGTTTACCTGAAATGAAGTCTGGCTTGTAGGAAGACACAGACACTGGCACGTAACTCCGTTTTTGAACGGAAACACACAGCACAGTTCTCATCCATGAAACACACTCTGCTTTAGAGCAAGAAGCAGGCTATTGCTTTCTAGATTCTCTAATAAGGCGGGAAACATGACTGAGCTCAGAAAAAAAGAACCTTGTTTCCTACACACACGGAACATATCTAGTTCAACTCTGCTTCTGAAACTGATACAAACCACAGGTCCTCTAACATCCAATGATTTTGAGTTAAGAGCGAGAAACGTGTGAGCTTCGTGAACGATGTAGCTTCCTTTGAGCAGAAAAGTGAGTGCGTTTACCTGAAACGAAGTCTTGCTTGTAGGAAGACACAGAGCCTGGCATTTAACTCCGTTTCTGAAGGGAAACACACAGCAAAGTGCTCATCCATGAAACACACACTGCTTTAGAGCCAGAAGCATGCTCTTGCTTTCTAGAGTCTATAATAAGGCGGGAAACGTGAGTGTGCTCAGAACAAAACAACCGTGTTTCCTACACACACAGACCATATCTAGTTCAACTCTGCTTCAGAATCTGATACAAACCACAGGGCCTCTAACATCCAATCCTTTTCAGATAAGAGCGAGAAACGTGTGAGCTTCGTGAACTATGTAGCTTCCTTTGAGCTGAAAAGTGAGGGCGTTTACCTGAAAAGAAGTCTTGCTTATAGGAAGACACAGACCCTGGCATTGAACTCCGTATCTGAAGGGAAAGACACCGCACAGTTCTCATCCATGAAACACACTCTGTTTAGAGCAAGATGCACGCTCTTGCTTTCTAGAGTCTTAATCAGGTGGGAAACGTTATGTGCTCAGAAGAAAAGAACCGTGTTTCCTACACACACGGACCATATCTAGTTCAACTCTGCTTCTGAAACTGATGCAAATCACAGGTCCTCTATCATCCAATGCTTTTCAGTTAAGAGCGAGAATCGTGTGAGCTTTGTGAACGATGTAGCTTCCTTTGAGCTGAAAAGTGAGTGTGTTTACCTGAAAGGAAGTCTTGCTTGTAGGAAGACACAGAGCCTGGCATTGAACTCCGTTTCTGAAGGGAAACACAAAGCACAGTGCTCATCCATGAAATACACTCTGCTTTAGAGCCAGAAGCACGCTCTTGCTTTCTAGATTCTCTAATAATGCGGGAAACGTGAGTGTGAACAGAACAAAAGAACCGTGTTTCCTACACACACGGACCATATCTAGTTCAACTCTGCTTCTGAAACTGATACAAACCACAGGGCCTCTAACATCCAATGCTTTTCAGTTAAGAGCGAGAAACGTGTGAGCTTCGTGTACGATATTGCTTCGTTAGAGCTGAAAGTGAGTTTTTATACCCGAAACGTAGTCTTGATTGTAAAAGACACAGTGCCTGGCATTTAACTCCGTTTCTGAAGGGAAACACACAGCACAGTTCTCATCCATGAAACACACTCTGCTTTAGTGCAAGAAGCAGGCTCTTGCTTTCTATAGTCTCTAATAAGGAGGGAAACGTGAGTGTGCTCAGAACAAAAGAACCATATTTCCTTCACACACGGACCATATCTAGTTCAACACTGCTTCTGAAACTGATAAAAACCACAGGGCCTCTAACATCCAATGCTTTTCAGTTACGAGCGAGAAACGTGTGAACTTCCTGAACGATATAGCTTCCTTTGAGCTGAGAAGTGTGTGCGTTTACCTGAAATGAAGTCTGGCTTGTAGGAAGACACAGACACTGGCACGTAACTCCGTTTTTGAATGGAAACACACAGCAAAGTTCTCTTCCATGAAACACACTCTGCTTTAGAGCAAGAAGCATGCTCTTGCTTCCTAGGGTCTCTAATAAGGCAGGTAACGTGAGTGCGCTCAGAACAAAAGAACCGTGTTTCCTACACACACGGACCATATCTAGTACAACTCTGCTTCTGAAACTGATAAAAACTACAGGGCCTCTAACATCCAATGCTTTTCAGTTAAGAGCGAAAAACGTGAGAGCTTCGTGAACTATGTAGCTTCGTTTGAGATGATAGTGAGTGCGTTTACCCGAAACGAAGTCTTGATTGTAAAAGACAAAGAACCTGGCATTTAACTCCGTTTCTGAAGGGAAACACACAGCACAGTTCTCATCCATGAAACACACTCTGCTGTAGAGCAAGAAGCATGCTCTTGCTTTCTAGAGTCTATAATAAGGCGGGAAACGTGAGTGGGCTCAGAACAAATGATCCATGTTTCCTACACACACGGACCATATCTAGTTCAACTCTGCTTCTGAAACTGATACAAACCACAGTTCCTCTAACATCCAATGCTTTTCAGATAAGAGCAAGAAACCTGTGAGCTTTATGAAAAAAGTAGCTTCGTTTGAGCTGAAAAGTGAGGGCGTTTACCTGAAACGAAGTCTTGCTTGTAGGAAGACACAGAGCGTGGCATTTAACTCCATTTCTGAAGGGAAATACACAGCAAAGTTCTCATCCATGAAACACACTCTGCTTTAGAGCAAGAAGCATGCTCTTGCTTTCTAGAGTCTCTAATAAGGCAGGTAACGTGAGTTGGCTCAGAACAAAAGAACGGTGTTTCCTACACACACGGACCATATCTAGAACAACTCTGCTTCTGAAACTTATACAAACCACAGGTCCTCTAACATCCAATGCTTTTCAGTTAAGAGCGAGAAACGTGTGAGCTTCGTGAACTATGTAGCTTCCTTTGAGCTGAAAAGTGAGGGCGTTTACCTGAAAAGAAGTCTTGCTTGTAGGAAGACACAGAGCCTGGCATTGAACTCCGTATCTGAAGGGAAAGACACCGCACAGTTCTCATCCATGAAACACACTCTGTTTAGAGCAAGATGCACGCTCTTGCTTTCTAGAGTCTTAATCAGGTGGGAAACGTTATGTGCTCAGAAGAAAAGAACCGTGTTTACTACACACACGGACCATATCTAGTTCAACTCAGCTTCTGAAACTGATGCAAATCACAGGTCCTCTATCATCCAATGCTTTTCAGTTAAGAGCGAGAATCGTGTGAGCTTTGTGAACGATGTAGCTTCCTTTGAGCTGAAAAGTGAGTGTGTTTACCTGAAAGGAAGTCTTGCTTGTAGGAAGACACACAGCCTGGCATTGAACTCCGTTTCTGAAGGGAAACACAAAGCACAGTGCTCATCCATGAAATACACTCTGCTTTAGAGCCAGAAGCACGCTCTTGCTTTCTAGATTCTCTAATAATGCGGGAAACGTGAGTGTGAACAGAACAAAAGAACCGTGTTTCCTACACACACGGACCATATCTAGTTCAACTCTGCTTCTGAAACTGATACAAACCACAGGGCCTCTAACATCCAATGCTTTTCAGTTAAGAGCGAGAAACGTGTGAGCTTCGTGTACGATATTGCTTCGTTAGAGCTGAAAGTGAGTTTTTATACCCGAAACGTAGTCTTGATTGTAAAAGACACAGTGCCTGGCATTTAACTCCGTTTCTGAAGGGAAACACACAGCACAGTTCTCATCCATGAAACACACTCTGCTTTAGAGCAAGAAGCAGGCTCTTGCTTTCTATAGTCTCTAATAAGGAGGGAAACGTGAGTGTGCTCAGAAGAAAAGAACCATATTTCCTTCACACACGGACCATATCTAGTTCAACTCTGCTTCTGAAACTGATAGAAACCACAGGGCCTCTAACATCCAATGCTTTTCAGTTACGAGTGAGAAACGTGTGAACTTCCTGAACGATATAGCTTCCTTTGAGCTGAGAAGTGTGTGCGTTTACCTGAAATGAAGTCTGGCTTGTAGGAAGCCACAGACACTGGCACGTAACTCCGTTTTTGAACGGAAACACACAGCACAGTCTCATCCATGAAACACACTCTGCTTTAGAGCAAGAAGCACGCTATTGCTTTCTAGGTTCTCTAATAAGGCGGGAAACATGATGGAGCTCAGAAAAAAAGAACCGTGTTTCCTACACACACGGACCATATCTAGTTCAACTCTGCTTCTGAAACTGATACAAACCACAGGTCCTCTAACATCCAATGATTTTGAGTTAAGAGCGAGAGACGTGTGAGCTTCGTGAACGATGTAGCTTTCTTTGAGCAGAAAAGAGAGTGCGTTTACCTGAAACGAAGTCTTGCTTGTAGGAAGACACAGAGCCTGGCATTTAACTCCATTTCTGAAGGGAAATACACAGCAAAGTTCTCTTCCATGAAACACACTCTGCTTTAGAGCAAGAAGCATGCTCTTGCTTTCTAGAGTCTCTAATAAGGCAGGTAACGTGAGTGGGCTCAGAACAAAAGAACCGTGTTTCCTACACACACGGACCATACCTAGTACAACTCTGCTTCAGAAACTGATACAAACCACAGGGCCTCTAACATCCAATGCTTTTCAGTTAAGAGCGAGAAACGTGTGAGCTTTGTGAACGATGTAGCTTCATTTGAGATGATAGTGAGTGCGTTTACCCGAAACGAAGTCTTGATTGTAAAAGACAAAGAACCTGGCATTTAACTCCGTTTCTTAAGAGAAACACACAGCACAGTTCTCATCCATGAAACACACTCTGCTTTAGAGCAAGAAGCATGCTCTTGCTTTCTAGAGTCTCTAATAAGGCGGGAAACGTGAGTGTGCTCAGAACAAAAGAACCGTGTTTCCTACACACATTGAACATAACTAGTTCAACTCTGCTTCTGAAACTGATACAAACCACAGGGACTCTAACATTCAATGCTTTTCAGTTAAGAGCGAAAAACGTGAGAGCTTCGTGAACTATGTAGCTTCGTTTGAGATGATAGTGAGTGCGTTTACCCGAAACGAAGTCTTGATTGTAAAAGACAAAGAACCTGGCATTTAACTCCGTTTCTGAAGGGAAACACACAGCAAAGTTCTCATCCATGAAACACACTCTGTTGTAGTGCAAGAAGCATGCTCTTGCTTTCTAGAGTCTATAATAAGACAGGAAACGTGAGTGGGCTCAGAACAAACGATCCATGTTTCCTACATACGGACCATATCTAGTTTAACTCAGCTTCTGAAACTGATGTAAATCACATGTCCTCTAGCATCCAATGCTTTTCAGTTAAGAGCGAGAATCGTGTGAGCTTTGTGAACGATGTAGCTTCCTTTGAGCTGAAAAGTGAGTGTGTTTACCTGAAAAGAAGTCTTGCTTGTAGGAAGACACAGAGCCTGGCATTGAACTCCGTATCTGAAGGGAAAGACACAGCACAGTTCTCATCCATGAAACACACTCTGTTTAGAGCAAGATGCACGCTCTTGCTTTCTAGAGTCTTAATAAGGTGGGAAACGTTATGTGCTCAGAAGAAAAGAACCGAGTTTCCTACACACACGGACCATATCTAGTTCAACTCAGCTTCTGAAACTGATGCAAATCACAGGTCCTCTATCATCCAATGCTTTTCAGTTAAGACCGAGAATCGTGTGAGCTTTGTGAACGATGTAGCTTCCTTTGAGCTGAAAAGTGAGTGTGTTTAACTGAAACGAAGTCTTGCTTGTAGGAAGACACAGAGCCTGGCATTGAACTCCGTTTCTGAAGGGAAACACAAAGCACAGTGCTCATCCATGAAATACACTCTGCTTTAGAGCCAGAAGCACGCTCTTGCTTTCTAGATTCTCTAATAATGCGGGAAACGTGAGTGTGAACAGAACAAAAGAACCGTGTTTCCTACACACACGGACCATATCTAGTTCAACTCTGCTTCTGAAACTGATACAAACCACAGGGCCTCTAACATCCAATGCTTTTCAGTTAAGAGCGAGAAACGTGTGAGCTTTGTGTACGATATTGCTTCGTTAGAGCTGAAAGTGAGTTTTTATACCCGAAACGTAGTCTTGATTGTAAAAGACACAGTGCCTGGCATTTAACTCCGATTCTGAAGGGAAACACACAGCACAGTTCTCATCCATGAAACACACTCTGCTTTAGAGCAAGAAGCAGGCTCTTGCTTTCTATAGTCTCTAATAAGGAGGGAAACGTGAGTGTGCTCAGAACAAAAGAACCATATTTCCTTCACACACGGACCATATCTAGTTCAACTCTGCTTCTGAAACTGATACAAAACACAGGGCCTCTAACATCCAATGCTTTTCAGTTACGAGCGAGAAACGTGTGGGCTTCCTGAACGATATAGTTTCCTTTGAGCTGAGATGTGTGTGTGTTTACCTGAAATGGAGTCTGGCTTGTAGGAAGACACAGACACTGGCACGTAACTCCGTTTTTGAACGGAAACACACAGCAAAGTTCTCTTCCATGAAACACACTCTGCTTTAGAGCAAGAAGCATGCTCTTGCTTTCTAGAGTCTCTAATAAGGCAGGTAACGTGAGTGTGCTCAGAACAAAAGAACCGTGTTTCCTACACACACGGACCACATATAGAACAACTCTGCTTCTGAAACTGATACAAACCACAGGTCCTCTAACATCCAATGCTTTTCAGTTAAGAGCGAGAAACGTGTGAGCTTCCTGTACGATGTAGCTTTGTTTGATCTGAAAAGTGACAGCGTTTACCTGAAACGAAGTCTTGTTTGTAAGAAGACACAGAGCCTGGCATTTAACTCCGTTTCTGAAGGGAAACACACAGCACAGTGCTCATCCATGAAACACACACTGCTTTAGAGCCAGAAGCACGCTCTTGCTTTCTAGAGTCTCGAATAAGGCGGGAAACGTGAGTGTGCTCAGAACAAAAGAACCGTGTTTCCTACACACACGGACCATATCTAGTTCAACTCTGCTTCAGAAACTGATACAAACCACAGGGCCTCTAACATCCAATGCTTTTCAGTTAAGAGCGAGAAACGTGTGAGCTTTGTGAACGATGTAGCTTCATTTGAGATGATAGTGAGTGCGTTTACCCGAAACGAAGTCTTGATTGTAAAAGACAAAGAACCTGGCATTTAACTGCGTTTCTGAAGGGAAACACACAGCACAGTTCTCATCCATGAAACACACTCTGCTTTAGAGCAAGAAGCATGCTCTTGCTTTCTAGAGTCTCTAATAAGTCGGGAAACGTGAGTGTGCTCAGAACAAAAGAACCGTGTTTCCTACACACATTGAACATAACTAGTTCAACTCTGCTTCTGAAACTGATACAAACCACAGGGCCTCTAACATTCAATGCTTTTCAGTTAAGAGCGAAAAACGTGAGAGCTTCGTGAACTATGTAGCTTCGTTTGAGATGATAGTGAGTGCGTTTACCCGAAACGAAGTCTTGATTGTAAAAGACAAAGAACCTGGCATTTAACTCCGTTTCTGATGGGAAACACACAGCAAAGTTCTCATCCATGAAACACACTCTGCTGTAGAGCAAGAAGCATGCTCTTGCTTTCCAGAGTCTATAATAAGACAGGAAACGTGAGTGGGCTCAGAACAAACGATCCATGTTTCCTACACACACGGACCATATCTAGTTCAACTCAGCTTCTGAAACTGATGTAAATCACATGTCCTCTAACATCCAATGCTTTTCAGTTAAGAGCGAGAATCGTGTGAGCTTTGTGAACGATGTAGCTTCCTTTGAGCTGAAAAGTGAGTGTGTTTACCTGAAAAGAAGTCTTGCTTTTAGGAAGACACAGAGCCTGGCATTGAACTCCGTATCTTAAGGGAAAGACACAGCACAGTTCTCATCCATGAAACACACTCTGTTTAGAGCAAGATGCACGCTCTTGCTTTCTAGAGTCTTAATAAGGTGGGAAACGTTATGTGCTCAGAAGAAAAGAACCGTGTTTCCAACACACACGGACCATATCTAGTTCAACTCAGCTTCTGAAACTGATGCAAATCACAGGTCCTCTATCATCCAATGCTTTTCAGTTAAGAGCGAGAAACGTGTGAGCTTCATGAACGATGTAGCTTTGTTTGAGCTGAAAAGTGACAGCGTTTACCTGAAACGAAGTCTTGTTTGTAAGAAGACTCAGAGCCTGGCATTTAACTCCGTTTCTGAAGGGAAACACACAGCACAGTGCTCATCCATGAAACACACACTGCTCTAGAGCCAGAAGCACGCTCTTGCTTTCTAGAGTCTCGAATAAGGCGTGAAACATGAGTGTGCTCAGAACAAAAGAACCGTGTTTCCTACACACACGGACCATATCTAGTTCAACTCTGCTTCAGAAACTGATACAAACCACAGGGCCTCTAACATCCAATGCTTTTCAGTTAAGAGCGAGAAACGTGTGAGCTTTGTGAACGATGTAGCTTCATTTGAGATGATAGTGAGTGCGTTTACCAAAAACGAAGTCTTGATTGTAAAAGACAAAGAACCTGGCATTTAACTGCGTTTCTGAAGGAAAACACACAGCACAGTTCTCATCCATGAAACACACTCTGCTTTAGAGCAAGAAGCATGCTCTTCCTTTCTAGAGTCTCTAATAAGGCGGGAAACGTGAGTGTGCTCAGAACAAAAGAACCATGTTTCCTACACACATTGAACATAACTAGTTCAACTCTGCTTCTGAAACTGATACAAACCACAGGGACTCTAACATTCAATGCTTTTCAGTTAAGAGTGAAAAACGTGAGAGCTTCGTGAACTATTTAGCTTTGTTTGAGATGATAGTGAGTGCTTTTACCCGAAACGAAGTCTTGATTGTAAAAGACAAAGAACCTGGCATTTAACTCCGTTTCTGAAGGGAAACACACAGCACAGTTCTCATCCATGAAACACACTCTGCTGTAGAGCAAGAAGCATGCTCTTGCTTTCCAGAGTCTATAATAAGACAGGAAACTTGAGTGGGCTCAGAACAAACGATCCATGTTTCCTACACACACAGACCATATCTAGTTCAACTCAGCTTCTGAAACTGATGTAAATCACATGTCCTCCAACATCCAATGCTTTTCATTTAAGAGCGAGAATCGTGTGAGCTTTGTGAACGATGTAGCTTCCTTTGAGCTGAAAAGTGAGTGTGTTTACCTGAAACGAAGTCTTGCTTGTAGGAAGACACAGAGCATGGCATTGAACTCCGTTTCTGAAGGGAAACACAAAGCACAGTGCTCATCCATGAAACACACTCTGCTTTAGAACCAGAAGCACGCTCTTGCTTTCTAGAGTCTCTAATATGGCAGGAAACGTGAGTGTGCTCAGAACAAAAGAACCGTGTTTCCTACACACACGGACCATATCTAGTTCAACTCTGCTTCAGAAACTGATACAAACCACAGGGCCTCTAACATCCAATGCTTTTCAGTTAAGAGCGAGAAACGTGTGAGCTTCGTGAACAATGTAGCTTCGTTTGAGCTGAAAGTGAGTTCTTATACCCGAAAAGAAGTCTTGATTGTAAAAGACACAGAGCATGGCATTTAACTCCGTTTATGAAGGGAAACACACATCACAGTTCTCATCCATGAAACACACTTTGCTGTAGAGCAAGAAGCACGCTCTTGCTTTCTAGAGTCTCTAATAAGTCGGGAAACGTGAGTGTGCTCAGAACAAAAGAACCGTGTTTCCTACACACATTGACCATATCTAGTGCAACTCTGCTTCTGAAACTGATACAAACCACAGGGCCTCTAACATCCAATGCTTTTCAGTTAAGAGCGAAAAACGTGAGAGCTTCGTGAACTATGTAGCTTCGTTAGAGATGATAGTGAGTGCGTTTACCCGAAACGAAGTCTTGATTGTAAAAGACAAAGAACCTGGCATTTAACTCCGTTTCTGAAGGGAAACACACAGCACAGTGCTCATCCATGAAACACACTCTGCTTTAGAGCCAGAAGCACGCTCTTGCTTTCTAGAATCTCGAATAAGGCGGGAAACGTGAATGTGCTCAGAACCAAAGGCCCGTGTTTCCAAAACACACGGACCATATCTAGTTCAACTCTGCTTCAGAAACTGATACAAACCACAGGGCCTCTAACATCCAATGCTTTCAGTTAAGAGCGAGAAACGTGCGAGCTTCCTGAACGATGTAGCTTTGTTTGAGGTGAAAAGAGACAGCGTTTACCTGAAACGAAGTCTTGTTTGTAGGAAGACACAGAGCCTGGCATTTAACTCCGTTTCTGAAGGGAAACACACATCACAGTTTTCATCCATGAAACACACTCTGCTTTAGAGCAAGAAGCATGCTCTTGCTTTCTAGAGTCTCTAATAAGGCGGGAAACGAGAGTGTGCTCAGAAAAATAGATCCGCGTTTCCTACACAAACGGACCATATCTAGTTCATCTCTGCTTCTGAAACTGATACAAACCACAGGTCCTGTAACATCCAATGCTTTTCAGTTAAGAGCGAGAAACGTGTGAGCTTCGTGAACGATGAAGCTTCCTTTGAGCAGAAAAGTGAGTGCGTTTACCTGAAACGAAGTCTTGCTTGTAGGAAGACACAGAGCCTGGCATTTAACTCCATTTCTGAAGGGAAATACACAGCAAAGTTCTCATGCATGAAACACACTCTGCTTTAGAGCAAGAAGCATGCTCTTGCTTTCTAGAGTCTCTAATAAGGCAGGTAACATGAGTGGGCTCAGAACAAAAGAACCGTGTTTCCTACACACACGGACCATAGCTAGAACAACTCTGCTTCTGAAACTGATACAAACCACAGGTCCTCTAACATCCAATGCTTTTCAGTTAAGAGCGAGAAACGTGTGAGCTTCCTGAACTATGTAGCTTTGTTTGAGCTGAAAAGAGACAGCGTTTACCTGAAACGAAGTCTTGTTTGTAGGAAGACACAGAGCCTGGCATTTAACTCCGTTTCTGAAGGGAAACACACAGCACAGTGCTCATCCATGAAACACACTCTGCTTTAGAGCCAGAAGCACGCTCTTGCTTTGTAGAGTCTCGAATAAGGCGTGAAACGTGAGTGTGCTCAGAACAAAAGAACCGTGTTTCCTACACACACGGACCATATCTAGTACAACTCTGCTTCTGAAACTGATAAAAACTACAGGGCCTCTAACATCCAATGCTTTTCAGTTAAGAGCGAAAAACGTGAGAGCTTCGTGAACTATGTAGCTTCGTTTGAGATGATAGTGAGTGCGTTTACCCGAAACGAAGTCTTGATTGTAAAAGACAAAGAACCTGGCATTTAACTCCGTTTCTGAAGGGAAACACACAGCACAGTTCTCATCCATGAAACACACTCTGCTGTAGAGCAAGAAGCATGCTCTTGCTTTCTAGAGTCTATAATAAGGCGGGAAACGTGAGTGGGCTCAGAACAAATGATCCATGTTTCCTACACACACGGACCATATCTAGTTCAACTCAGCTTCTGAAACTGATGTAAATCACATGTCCTCTAACATCCAATGCTTTTCAGTTAAGAGCGAGAATCATGTGAGCTTTGTGAACGATGTAGCTTCCTTTGAGCTGAAAAGTGAGTGTGTTTACCTGAAACGAAGTCTTGCTTGTAGGAAGACACAGAGCATGGCATTGAACTCCGTTTCTGAAGGGAAACACAAAGCACAGTGCTCATCCATGAAACACACTCTGCTTTAGAACCAGAAGCACGCTCTTGCTTTCTAGAGTCTCTAATATGGCGGGAAACGTGAGTGTGCTCAGAACAAAAGAACCGTGTTTCCTACACACACGGACCATATGTAGTTCAACTCTGCTTTTGAAACTGATACAAACCACAGGGCCTCTAACATCCAATGCTTTTCAGTTAAGAGCGAGAAACGTGTGAGCTTCGTGTACGATGTAGCTTCCTTTGAGATGATAGTGAGTGCGTTTACCCGAAACGAAGTCTTGATTGTAAAAGACAAAGAACCTGGCATTGAACTCCGTTTCTGAAGGGAAACACACAGCACAGTTCTCATCCATGAAACACACTCTGCTTTAGAGCAAGAAGCAGGCTCTTGCTTTCTAGAGTCTCTAATAAGGCGGGAAACGTGAGTGTGCTCAGAACAAAAGAACCGTGTTTCCGACACACACGGACCATATCTAGTACAACTCTGCTTCTGAAACTGATACAAACCACAGGGCCTCTAACATCCAATGCTTTTCAGTTAAGAGCGAAAAACGTGAGAGCTTCGTGAACTATGTAGCTTCGTTTGAGATGATAGTGAGTGCGTTTACCCGAAACGAAGTTTTGATTGTAAAAGACAAAGAACCTGGCATTTAACTCCGTTTCTGAAGGGAAACACACAGCACAGTTCTCATCCATGAAACACACTCTGCTGTAGAGCAAGAAGCATGCTCTTGCTTTCTAGAGTCCATAATAAGGCGGGAAACGTGAGTGGGCTCAGAACAAATGATCCATGTTTCCTACACACACGGACCATATCTAGTTCAACTCTGCTTCTGAAACTGATACAAACCACAGTTCCTCTAACATCCAATGCTTTTCAGATAAGAGCAAGAAACGTGTGAGCTTCATGAACAAAGTAGCTTCGTTTGAGCTGAAAAGTGAGGGCATTTACCTGAAAAGAATTCTTGCTTTTAGGAAGACACAGAGCCTGGCATTGAACTCCTTATCTGAAGGGAAACACACAGCACAGTTCTCATCCATGAAACACACTCTGTTTAGAGCAAGATGCACGCTCTTGCTTTCTAGAGTTAATAAGGCGGGAAACGTGATGTGCTCAGCAGAAAAGAACCGTGTTTCCTACACACACGGACCATATCTAGTTCAACTCAGCTTCTGAAACTGATGCAAATCACAGGTCCTCTAACATCCAATGCTTTTCAGTTAAGAGCGAGAATCGTGTGAGCTTTGTGAACGATGTAGCTTCCTTTGAGCCTAAAAGTGAGTGTGTTTACCTGAAACGAATTCTTGCTTGTAGGAAGACACAGAGCCTGGCATTTAACTCCGTTTCTGAAGGGAAACACACAGCACAGTTCTCATCCATGAAACACACTCTGCTTTAGAGCAAGAAGCATGCTCTTGCTTTCTAGAGTCTCTAATAAGGCGGGAAACGTGAGTGTGCTCAGAACAAAAGAACCGTGTTTCCTACACACATTGACCATATCTAGTTCAACTCTGCTTCTGAAACTGATACAAACCCCAGGTCCTCTCACATCCAATGCTTTTCAGCTAAGAGTGAGAAACGTGTGAGCTTCGTGAACGATGAAGCTTCCTTTGAGCAGAAAAGTGAGAGCGTTTACCTGAAACGAAGTCTTGCTTGTAGGAAGACACAGAGCCTGGCATTTAATTCCATTTCTGAAGGGAAATACACAGCAAAGTTCTCATCCATGAAACACACTCTGCTTTAGAGCAAGAAGCAGGCTCTTGCTTTCTAGAGTCTCTAATAAGGCAGGTAACGTGAGTGGGCTCAGAACAAAAGAACCGTGTTTCCTACACACACGGACCATATCTAGAACAACTCTGCTTCTGAAACTGATACAAACCACAGGTCCTCTAACATCCAATGCTTTTCAGTTAAGAGCGAGAAACGTGTGAGCTTCCTGAACGATGTAGCTTTGTTTGAACTGAAAAGAGACAGCGTTTACCTGAAACGAAGTCTTGTTTGTAGGAAGACACAGAGCCTGGCATTTAACTCCGTTTCTGAAGGGAAACACAAAGCACAGTGCTCATCCATGAAACACACTCTGCTTTAGAGCCAGAAGCACGCTCTTGCTTTCTAGAGTCTCGAATAAGGCGTGAAACGTGAGTGTGCTCAGAACAAAAGAACCGTGTTTCCTACACACACGGACCATATCTAGTTCAACTCTGCTTCAGAAACTGATACAAACCACAGGGCCTCTATTTCCAATGCTTTTCAGTTAAGAGCGAGAAACGTGTGAGCTTCGTGAACGATGTAGCTTCCTTTGAGATGATAGTGAGTGCGTTTACCCGAAACGAAGTCTTGATTGTAAAAGACAAAGAACCTGGCATTTAACTCCGTTTCTGAAGGGAAACACACAGCACAGTTCTCATCCATGAAACACACTCTGCTTTAGAGCAAGAAGCATGCTCTTGCTTTCTAGAGTCTCTAATAAGGCGGGAAACGTGAGTGTGCTCAGAACAAAAGAACCGTGTTTCCGACACACACGGACCATATCTAGTACAACTCTGCTTCTGAAACTGATACAAACCACAGGGCCTCTAACATCCAATGCTTTTCAGTTAAGAGCGAAAAACGTGAGAGCTTCGTGAACTATGTAGCTTCGTTTGAGATGATAGTGAGTGCGTTTACCCGAAACGAAGTTTTGATTGTAAAAGACAAAGAACCTGGCATTTAACTCCGTTTCTGAAGGGAAACACACAGCACAGTTCTCATCCATGAAACACACTCTGCTGTAGAGCAAGAAGCATGCTCTTGCTTTCTAGAGTCCATAATAAGGCGGGAAACGTGAGTGGGCTCAGAACAAATGATCCATGTTTCCTACACACACGCACCATATCTAGTTCAACTCTGCTTCTGAAACTGATACAAACCACAGTTCCTCTAACATCCAATGCTTTTCAGATAAGAGCAAGAAACGTGTGAGCTTCATGAACAAAGTAGCTTCGTTTGAGCTGAAAAGTGAGGGCGTTTACCTGAAACGAAGTCTTGCTTGTAGGAAGACACAGAGCCTGGCATTTAACTCCATTTCTGAAGGGAAATACACAGCAAAGTTCTCATCCATGAAACACACTCTGCTTTAGAGCAAGAAGCATGCTCTTGCTTTCTGGAGTCTCTAATAAGGCAGGTAACGTGAGTGGGCTCAGAACAAAAAACCGTGTTTCCTACACACACGGACCATATCTAGAACAACTCTGCTTCTGAAACTGATGCAAATCACAGGTCCTCTATCATACAATGCTTTTCAGTTAAGAGCGAGAATCGTGTGAGCTTTGTGAACGATGTAGCTTCCATTGAGCTGAAAAGTGAGTGTGTTTACCTGAAACGAAGTCTTGCTTGTAGGAAGACACAGAGCCTGGCATTGAACTCCGTTTCTGAAGGGAAACACAAAGCACAGTGCTCATCCATGAAATACACTCTGCTTTAGAGCCAGAAGCACGCTCTTGCTTTCTAGATTCTCTAATAATGCGGGAAACGTGAGTGTGAACAGAACAAAAGAACCGTGTTTCCTACACACACGGACCATATCTAGTTCAACTCTGCTTCTGACACTGATACAAACCACATGGCCTCTAACATCCAATGCTTTTCAGTTACGAGCGAGAATCGTGTGAGCTTCCTGAACGATATAGCTTCCTTTGAGCTGAGAAGTGTGTGTGTTTACCTGAAATGAAGTCTGGCTTGTAGGAAGACACAGACACTGGCACGTAACTCCGTTTTTGAACGGAAACACACAGCACAGTTCTCATCCATGAAACACAATCTGCTGTAGAGCAAGAAGCATGCTCTTGCTTTCTAGAGTCTATAATAAGGCGGGAAACGTGAGTGGGCTCAGAACAAACGATCCATGTTTCCTACACACACGGACCATATCCAGTTCAACTCAGCTTCTGAAACTGATGCAAATCACAGGTCCTCTAACATCCAATGCTTTTCAGGTAAGAGCGAGAATCGTGTGAGCTTTGTGAACGATGTAGCTTCCTTTGAGCTGTAAAGTGAGTGTGTTACCTGAAACGAAGTCTTGCTTGTAGGAAGACACAGAGCCTGGCATTGAACTCCGTTTCTGAACGGAAACACAAAGCACAGTTCTCATCCATGAAACACACTCTGGTTTAAAGCAAGAAGCACACTCTTGCTTTCTAGAGTCTCTAATAAGGCGGTAAACGTGAGTGTGCTCAGAACAAAAGAACCGTGTTTCCTACACACATTGACCATATCTAGTTCAACTCTGCTTCTGAAACTGATACAAACCACAGGTCTTCTAACCTCCAATGCTTTTCAGTTAAGGGCGAGAAACGTGTGAGCTTCGTGAATGATGTAGCTTCCTTGGAGCTTAAAACTGAGTGCGTTTACCTGAAACGAAGTCTTGCTTGTAGGAAGACACAGAGCATGGCATTTAACTCCGTTTCTGACAGGAAACACACAGCACAGTTCTCATCCATGAAACACACTCTGCATTAGAGCAAGAAGCATGTTCTTGCTTTCTAGAGTCTCTAATAAGGCGAGAAACGTGAGTGGGCTCAGAACAAATGATCCATGTTTCCTACACACACGGACCATATCTAGTTCAACTCTGCTTCTGAAACTGATACAAACCACAGGTCCTCTAATATCCAATGCTTTTCAGTTAAGAGCAAGAAACGTGTGAGCTTCTTGAACGATGTAGCTTCGTTTGAGAAGAAAAGTGAGGGCGTTTACCTGAAACGAAGTCTTGCTTGTAGGAAGACACAGAGCGTGGCATTGAACTCCGGTTCTGAAGGGAAAAACACAGCACAGTTCTCATACATAAAACACACTCTGCTTTAGAGCCAGAAGCACGCTCTTGCTTTCTGCAGTCTTAATAAGGCGGGAAACGTGAGTGTGCTCAGAAGAAAAGAACCGTGTTTCCTACACACACGGACCATATCTAGTTCAACTCAGCTTCTGAAACTGATGCAAATCACAGGTCCTCTAACATCCAATGCTATTCAGTTAAGAGCGAGAATCGTGTGAGCTATGGGAACGATGTAGCTTCCTTTGAGCTGAAAAGTGAGTGCGATTACCTGAAACGAAATCTTGCTTGTAGGAAGACACAGATCCTGGCATTGAACTCCGTTTCAGATGGGAAACACACAGCACAGTGCATATCCATGAAACACGATCTGCTTTAGAGCCAGAAGCATGCTGTTGCTTTCTAGATTCTCTAATAAGGAGGGAAACGTGAGTGTGCTCAGAACAAAGGAACCGTGTTTCCTACACACATTGACCATATCTAGTTCAACTCTCCTTCTGAAACTGATACAAACCACAGGTCCTCTAACATCCTATGCTTCTCAGTTAAGAGAGATTAACGTGTGAGCTTCGTGAACGATGTAGCTTCGTTTGAGCTGAAAGTGAGTTCTTATACCCGAAACGAAGTCTAGATTGTAAAAGACACAAGCCTGTCATTTAACACCGTTTCTGAAGGGAAACACACAGCACAGTTCTCATCCATGAAACACACTCTGCTTTAGAGCAAGAAGCACGCTCTTGCTTTCTAGAGTCTCTAATAAGGTGGGAAATGTGAGTGTGCTCAGAAAAAAAGATCCGTGTTTCCTACACACACGGACCATATCTAGTTCAACTCTGCTTCTGAAACTGATACAAACCACAGTTCCTATAACATCCAATGCTTTTCAGTTAAGAGCAAGAAACGTGTGAGCTTCATGAACGATGTAGCTTCTTTTGAGCTGAAAAGTGAGGGCGTTTACCTGAAAAGAATTCTTGCTTTTAGGAAGACACAGAGCCTGGCATTGAACTCCTTATCTGAAGGGAAACACACAGCACAGTTCTCATCCATGAAACACACTCTGTTTAGAGCAAGATGCACGCTCTTGCTTTCTAGAGTTAATAAGGCGGGAAACGTGATGTGCTCAGCAGAAAAGAACCGTGTTTCCTACACACACGGACCATATCTAGTTCAACTCAGCTTCTGAAACTGATGCAAATCACAGGTCCTCTAACATCCAATGCTTTTCAGTTAAGAGCGAGAATCGTGTGAGCTTTGTGAACGATGTAGCTTCCTTTGAGCCTAAAAGTGAGTGTGTTTAACTGAAACGAATTCTTGCTTGTAGGAAGACACAGAGCCTGGCATTTAACTCCGTTTCTGAAGGGAAACACACAGCACAGTTCTCATCCATGAAACACACTCTGCTTTAGAGCAAGAAGCATGCTCTTGCTTTCTAGAGTCTCTAATAAGGCGGGAAACGTGAGTGTGCTCAGAACAAAAGAACCGTGTTTCCTACACACATTGACCATATCTAGTTCAACTCTGCTTCTGAAACTGATACAAACCACAGGGCCTCTAACATCCAATGCTTTTCAGTTAAGAGCGAAAAACGTGAGAGCTTCGTGAACTATGTAGCTTCGTTTGAGATGATAGTGAGTGCGTTTACCCGAAACGAAGCGCTCTTGCTCTCTAGACTCTCTGATAAGGCAGTAAACGTGAGTGTGCTCAGAACAAAAGAACCATGTTTCCTACACACATTGACCATAGCTAGTTCAACTCTGCTTCTGAAACTGATACAAACCACAGGTCCTCTAACATCCAATGCTTTTCAGTTAAGAGCAAAAAACGTGAGAGCTTCATGAACCATGTAGCTTCGTTTGAGATGATAGTGAGTGCGTTTACACGAAATGAAGTCTTGATTGTAAAAGACAAAGAGCCTGGCAGTTAACTCTGTTTCTGAAGGGAAACACACAGCACAGTTCTCATCCATGAAACACACTCGGCTTTAGAGCAAGAAGCACGCTATTGCTTTCTAGATTCTCTAATAAGGCGGCAAACATTACTGTGCTCAGAACAAAGATCCGTGTTTCCTACACACACGGACCATATCTAGATCAACTCTCCTTCTGAAACTTATACAAACCACAGGGCCTCTAACATCCAATGCTTTTCAGTTAAGAGCGAAAAACGTGTGAGCTTCGTGAATGATGTAGCTTCGTTTGAGCTGAAAGTGAGTTCTTATACCCGAAACGAAGTCTTGAGTGTAAAAGACACAGAGCCTGGCATTTAACTCCGTTTCTGAAGGGAAACACACAGCACGGTTCTCTTCCATGAAAAACACTCTTCTTTAAAGCAAGAAGCACGCTCTTGCTTTCCAGAGTCTCTAATAAGGCAGGAAACGTGAGTGAGCTCAGAACAAAAGAACCGTGTTTCCTACACACATTGACCATAGCTAGTTCAACTCTGCTTCTGAAACTGATACAAACCACAGGGCCTCTAACATCCAATGCTTTTGAGTTAAGAGCGAGAAACGTGTGAGCTTTGTGAACGATGTAGCTTCGTTTGAGCTGAAAAGTGAGGGCGTTTACCTGAAACGAAGTCTTGTTTTTAGAAGACACAGAACCTGGCATTGAAATCCGTATCTGAAGGGAAACACACAGCACAGTTCTCATCCATGAAACACACTCTGATTTAGAGCAAGATGTAGGCTCTTGCTTTCTAGAGTCTCTAATAAGGCGGGAAACATGAGTGTGCTCAGAACAAATGAACCATGTTTCCTACACACACGGACCATATCTAGTTCAACTCTGCTTCTGAAACTGATACAAACCACAGTTCCTCTAACATCCAATGCTTTTCAGATAAGAGCAAGAAACGTGTGAGCTTCATGAACAAAGTAGCTTCGTTTGAGCTGAAAAGTGAGGGCGTTTACCTGAAACGAAGTCTTGCTGGTAGGAAGACACAGAGCCTGGCATTTAACTCCATTTCTGAAGGGAAATACACAGCAAAGTTCTCATCCATGAAACACACTCTGCTTTAGAGCAAGAAGCATGCTCTTGCTTTCTGGAGTCTCTAATAAGGCAGGTAACGTGAGTGGGCTCAGAACAAAAAACCGTGTTTCCTACACACACGGACCATATCTAGAACAACTCTGCTTCTGAAACTGATGCAAATCACAGGTCCTCTATCATACAATGCTTTTCAGTTAAGAGCGAGAATCGTGTGAGCTTTGTGAACGATGTAGCTTCCATTGAGCTGAAAAGTGAGTGTGTTTACCTGAAACGAAGTCTTGCTTGTAGGAAGACACAGAGCCTGGCATTGAACTCCGTTTCTGAAGGGAAACACAAAGCACAGTGCTCATCCATGAAATACACTCTGCTTTAGAGCCAGAAGCACGCTCTTGCTTTCTAGATTCTCTAATAATGCGGGAAACGTGAGTGTGAACAGAACAAAAGAACCGTGTTTCCTACACACACGGACCATATCTAGTTCAACTCTGCTTCTGAAACTGATACAAACCACAGGGCCTCTAACTCCAATGCTTTTCAGTTAAGAGCGAGAAACGTGTGAGCTTCGTGAACGATATTGCTTCGTTAGAGCTGAAAGTGAGTTTTTATACCCGAAACGTAGTCTTGATTGTAAAAGACACAGTGCCTGGCATTTAACTCCATTTCTGAAGGGAAACACACAGCACAGTTCTCATCCATGAAACACACTCTGCTTTAGAGCAAGAAGCAGGCTCTTGCTTTCTATAGTCTCTAATAAGGAGGGAAACGTGAGTGTGCTCAGAACAAAAGAACCATATTTCCTTCACACACGGACCATATCTAGTTCAACTCTGCTTCTGAAACTGATACAAACCACATGGCCTCTAACATCCAATGCTTTTCAGTTACGAGCGAGAAACGTGTGAGCTTCCTGAACAATATAGCTTCCTTTGAGCTGAGAAGTGTGTGTGTTTACCTGAAATGAAGTCTGGCTTGTAGGAAGACACAGACACTGGCACGTAACTCCGTTTTTGAACGGAAACACACAGCACAGTTCTCATCCATGAAACACACTCTGCTGTAGAGCAAGAAGCATGCTCTTGCTTTCTAGAGTCTATAATAAGGCGGGAAACGTGAGTGGGCTCAGAACAAACGATCCATGTTTCCTACACACACGGACCATATCCAGTTCAACTCTGCTTCTGAAACTGATACAAACCACAGTTCCTCTAACATCCAATGCTTTTCAGTTAAGAGCAAGAAACGTGTGAGCTTCATGAACGAAGTAGCTTCATTTGAGCTGAAAAGTGAGGGCGTTTACCTGAAACGAAGTCTTGCTTGTAGGAAGAAACAGAGCCTGGCATTTAACTCCATTTCTGAAGGGAAATACATAGCAAAGTTCTCATCCATGAAACACACTCTGCTTTAGAGCAAGAAGCATGCTCTTGCTTTCTAGAGTCTCTAATAAGGCAGGTAACGTGAGTGGGCTCAGAACAAAAGAACCGTGTTTCCTACACACACGGACCATATCCAGAACAACTCTGCTTCTGAAACTGATACAAACCACAGGTCCTCTAACATCCAATGCTTTTCAGTTAAGAGCGAGAAACGTGTGAGCTTCGTGAACGATGTAGCTCGTTTGTGCTGAAAAGTGAGGGCGTTTACCTGAAAAGAAGTCTTGCTTGTAGGAAGACACAGAGACTGGCATTGAACTCCGTATCTGAAGGGAAACACTCAGCACAGTTCTCATCCATGAAACACAATCTGTTTAGAGCAAGATGCACGCTCTTGCTTTCTAGAGTCTTAATAAGGCGGGAAACGTGATGTGCTCAGAAGAAAAGAACGATGTATCCTACACACACGGACCATATCTAGTTCAACTCAGCTTCTGAAACTGATGCAAATCACAGGTCCTCTAACATCCAATGCTTTTCAGGTAAGAGCGAGAATCGTGTGAGCTTTGTGAACGATGTAGCTTCCTTTGAGCTGTAAAGTGAGTGTGTTACCTGAAACGAAGTCTTGCTTGTAGGAAGACACAGAGCCTGGCATTGAACTCCGTTTCTGAACGGAAACACAAAGCACAGTTCTCATCCATGAAACACACTCTGGTTTAAAGCAAGAAGCACACTCTTGCTTTCTAGAGTCTCTAATAAGGCGGTAAACGTGAGTGTGCTCAGAACAAAAGAACCGTGTTTCCTACACACATTGACCATATCTAGTTCAACTCTGCTTCTGAAACTGATACAAACCACAGGTCTTCTAACCTCCAATGCTTTTCAGTTAAGGGCGAGAAACGTGTGAGCTTCGTGAATGATGTAGCTTCCTTGGAGCTGAAAACTGAGTGCGTTTACCTGAAACGAAGTCTTGCTTGTAGGAAGACACAGAGCATGGCATTTAACTCCGTTTCTGACAGGAAACACACAGCACAGTTCTCATCCATGAAACACACTCTGCATTAGAGCAAGAAGCATGTTCTTGCTTTCTAGAGTCTCTAATAAGGCGGGAAACGTGAGTGGGCTCAGAACAAATGATCCATGTTTCCTACACACACGGACCATATCTAGTTCAACTCTGCTTCTGAAACTGATACAAACCACAGGTCCTCTAATATCCAATGCTTTTCAGTTAAGAGCAAGAAACGTGTGAGCTTCTTGAACGATGTAGCTTCGTTTGAGAAGAAAAGTGAGGGCGTTTACCTGAAACGAAGTCTTGCTTGTAGGAAGACACAGAGCGTGGCATTGAACTCCGGTTCTGAAGGGAAAAACACAGCACAGTTCTCATACATAAAACACACTCTGCTTTAGAGCCAGAAGCACGCTCTTGCTTTCTGCAGTCTTAATAAGGCGGGAAACGTGAGTGTGCTCAGAAGAAAAGAACCGTGTTTCCTACACACACGGACCATATCTAGTTCAACTCAGCTTCTGAAACTGATGCAAATCACAGGTCCTCTAACATCCAATGCTATTCAGTTAAGAGCGAGAATCGTGTGAGCTATGGGAACGATGTAGCTTCCTTTGAGCTGAAAAGTGAGTGCGATTACCTGAAACGAAATCTTGCTTGTAGGAAGACACAGATCCTGGCATTGAACTCCGTTTCAGATGGGAAACACACAGCACAGTGCATATCCATGAAACACGATCTGCTTTAGAGCCAGAAGCATGCTGTTGCTTTCTAGATTCTCTAATAAGGAGGGAAACGTGAGTGTGCTCAGAACAAAAGAACCGTGTTTCCTACACACATTGACCATATCTAGTTCAACTCTGCTTCTGAAACTGATACAAACCCCAGGTCCTCTCACATCCAATGCTTTTCAGCTAAGAGTGAGAAACGTGTGAGCTTCGTGAACGATGAAGCTTCCTTTGAGCAGAAAAGTGAGAGCGTTTACCTGAAACGAAGTCTTGCTTGTAGGAAGACACAGAGCCTGGCATTTAATTCCATTTCTGAAGGGAAATACACAGCAAAGTTCTCATCCATGAAACACACTCTGCTTTAGAGCAAGAAGCATGCTCTTGCTTTCTAGAGTCTCTAATAAGGCAGGTAACGTGAGTGGGCTCAGAACAAAAGAACCGTGTTTCCTACACACACGGACCATATCTAGAACAACTCTGCTTCTGAAACTGATACAAACCACAGGTCCTCTAACATCCAATGCTTTTCAGTTAAGAGCGAGAAACGTGTGAGCTTCCTGAACGATGTAGCTTTGTTTGAACTGAAAAGAGACAGCGTTTACCTGAAACGAAGTCTTGTTTGTAGGAAGACACAGAGCCTGGCATTTAACTCCGTTTCTGAAGGGAAACACAAAGCACAGTGCTCATCCATGAAACACACTCTGCTTTAGAGCCAGAAGCACGCTCTTGCTTTCTAGAGTCTCGAATAAGGCGTGAAACGTGAGTGTGCTCAGAACAAAAGAACCGTGTTTCCTACACACACGGACCATATCTAGTTCAACTCTGCTTCAGAAACTGATACAAACCACAGGGCCTCTATTTCCAATGCTTTTCAGTTAAGAGCGAGAAACGTGTGAGCTTCGTGAACGATGTAGCTTCCTTTGAGATGATAGTGAGTGCGTTTACCCGAAACGAAGTCTTGATTGTAAAAGACAAAGAACCTGGCATTTAACTCCGTTTCTGAAGGGAAACACACAGCACAGTTCTCATCCATGAAACACACTCTGCTTTAGAGCAAGAAGCATGCTCTTGCTTTCTAGAGTCTCTAATAAGGCGGGAAACGTGAGTGTGCTCAGAACAAAAGAACCGTGTTTCCGACACACACGGACCATATCTAGTACAACTCTGCTTCTGAAACTGATACAAACCACAGGGCCTCTAACATCCAATGCTTTTCAGTTAAGAGCGAAAAACGTGAGAGCTTCGTGAACTATGTAGCTTCGTTTGAGATGATAGTGAGTGCGTTTACCCGAAACGAAGTTTTGATTGTAAAAGACAAAGAACCTGGCATTTAACTCCGTTTCTGAAGGGAAACACACAGCACAGTTCTCATCCATGAAACACACTCTGCTGTAGAGCAAGAAGCATGCTCTTGCTTTCTAGAGTCCATAATAAGGCGGGAAACGTGAGTGGGCTCAGAACAAATGATCCATGTTTCCTACACACACGGACCATATCCAGTTCAACTCAGCTTCTGAAACTGATGCAAATCACAGGTCCTCTAACATCCAATGCTTTTCAGGTAAGAGCGAGAATCGTGTGAGCTTTGTGAACGATGTAGCTTCCTTTGAGCTGTAAAGTGAGTGTGTTACCTGAAACGAAGTCTTGCTTGTAGGAAGACACAGAGCCTGGCATTGAACTCCGTTTCTGAACGGAAACACAAAGCACAGTTCTCATCCATGAAACACACTCTGGTTTAAAGCAAGAAGCACACTCTTGCTTTCTAGAGTCTCTAATAAGGCGGTAAACGTGAGTGTGCTCAGAACAAAAGAACCGTGTTTCCTACACACATTGACCATATCTAGTTCAACTCTGCTTCTGAAACTGATACAAACCACAGGTCTTCTAACCTCCAATGCTTTTCAGTTAAGGGCGAGAAACGTGTGAGCTTCGTGAATGATGTAGCTTCCTTGGAGCTGAAAACTGAGTGCGTTTACCTGAAACGAAGTCTTGCTTGTAGGAAGACACAGAGCATGGCATTTAACTCCGTTTCTGACAGGAAACACACAGCACAGTTCTCATCCATGAAACACACTCTGCATTAGAGCAAGAAGCATGTTCTTGCTTTCTAGAGTCTCTAATAAGGCGGGAAACGTGAGTGGGCTCAGAACAAATGATCCATGTTTCCTACACACACGGACCATATCTAGTTCAACTCTGCTTCTGAAACTGATACAAACCACAGTTCCTCTAATATCCAATGCTTTTCAGTTAAGAGCAAGAAACGTGTGAGCTTCTTGAACGATGTAGCTTCGTTTGAGAAGAAAAGTGAAGGCGTTTACCTGAAACGAAGTCTTGCTTGTAGGAAGACACAGAGCGTGGCATTGAACTCCGGTTCTGAAGGGAAAAACACAGCACAGTTCTCATACATAAAACACACTCTGCTTAGAGCCAGAAGCACGCTCTTGCTTTCTGCAGTCTTAATAAGGCGGGAAACGTGAGTGTGCTCAGAAGAAAAGAACCGTGTTTCCTACACACACGGACCATATCTAGTTCAACTCAGCTTCTGAAACTGATGCAAATCACAGGTCCTCTAACATCCAATGCTATTCAGTTAAGAGCGAGAATCGTGTGAGCTATGGGAACGATGTAGCTTCCTTTGAGCTGAAAAGTGAGTGCGATTACCTGAAACGAAATCTTGCTTGTAGGAAGACACAGATCCTGGCATTGAACTCCGTTTCAGATGGGAAACACACAGCACAGTGCATATCCATGAAACACGATCTGCTTTAGAGCCAGAAGCATGCTGTTGCTTTCTAGATTCTCTAATAAGGAGGGAAACGTGAGTGTGCTCAGAACAAAGGAACCGTGTTTCCTACACACATTGACCATATCTAGTTCAACTCTCCTTCTGAAACTGATACAAACCACAGGTCCTCTAACATCCTATGCTTCTCAGTTAAGAGAGATTAACGTGTGAGCTTCGTGAACGATGTAGCTTCGTTTGAGCTGAAAGTGAGTTCTTATACCCGAAACGAAGTCTAGATTGTAAAAGACACAAGCCTGTCATTTAACACCGTTTCTGAAGGGAAACACACAGCACAGTTCTCATCCATGAAACACACTCTGCTTTAGAGCAAGAAGCACGCTCTTGCTTTCTAGAGTCTCTAATAAGGTGGGAAATGTGAGTGTGCTCAGAAAAAAAGATCCGTGTTTCCTACACACACGGACCATATCTAGTTCAACTCTGCTTCTGAAACTGATACAAACCACAGTTCCTATAACATCCAATGCTTTTCAGTTAAGAGCAAGAAACGTGTGAGCTTCATGAACGATGTAGCTTCTTTTGAGCTGAAAAGTGAGGGCGTTTACCTGAAAAGAATTCTTGCTTTTAGGAAGACACAGAGCCTGGCATTGAACTCCTTATCTGAAGGGAAACACACAGCACAGTTCTCATCCATGAAACACACTCTGTTTAGAGCAAGATGCACGCTCTTGCTTTCTAGAGTTAATAAGGCGGGAAACGTGATGTGCTCAGCAGAAAAGAACCGTGTTTCCTACACACACGGACCATATCTAGTTCAACTCAGCTTCTGAAACTGATGCAAATCACAGGTCCTCTAACATCCAATGCTTTTCAGTTAAGAGCGAGAATCGTGTGAGCTTTGTGAACGATGTAGCTTCCTTTGAGCCTAAAAGTGAGTGTGTTTACCTGAAACGAATTCTTGCTTGTAGGAAGACACAGAGCCTGGCATTTAACTCCGTTTCTGAAGGGAAACACACAGCACAGTTCTCATCCATGAAACACACTCTGCTTTAGAGCAAGAAGCATGCTCTTGCTTTCTAGAGTCTCTAATAAGGCGGGAAACGTGAGTGTGCTCAGAACAAAAGAACCGTGTTTCCTACACACATTGACCATATCTAGTTCAACTCTGCTTCTGAAACTGATACAAACCACAGGGCCTCTAACATCCAATGCTTTTCAGTTAAGAGCGAAAAACGTGAGAGCTTCGTGAACTATGTAGCTTCGTTTGAGATGATAGTGAGTGCGTTTACCCGAAACGAAGCGCTCTTGCTCTCTAGACTCTCTAATAAGGCAGTAAACGTGAGTGTGCTCAGAACAAAAGAACCATGTTTCCTACACACATTGACCATAGCTAGTTCAACTCTGCTTCTGAAACTGATACAAACCACAGGTCCTCTACATCCAATGCTTTTCAGTTAAGAGCAAAAAACGTGAGAGCTTCATGAACCATGTAGCTTCGTTTGAGATGATAGTGAGTGCGTTTACACGAAATGAAGTCTTGATTGTAAAAGACAAAGAGCCTGGCAGTTAACTCTGTTTCTGAAGGGAAACACACAGCACAGTTCTCATCCATGAAACACACTCGGCTTTAGAGCAAGAAGCACGCTATTGCTTTCTAGATTCTCTAATAAGGCGGCAAACATTACTGTGCTCAGAACAAAGATCCGTGTTTCCTACACACACGGACCATATCTAGATCAACTCTCCTTCTGAAACTTATACAAACCACAGGGCCTCTAACATCCAATGCTTTTCAGTTAAGAGCGAAAAACGTGTGAGCTTCGTGAATGATGTAGCTTCGTTTGAGCTGAAAGTGAGTTCTTATACCCGAAACGAAGTCTTGAGTGTAAAGGACACAGAGCCTGGCATTTAACTCCGTTTCTGAAGGGAAACACACAGCACAGTTCTCATCCATGAAACACACTCTGATTTAGAGCAAGATGTAGGCTCTTGCTTTCTAGAGTCTCTAATAAGGCGGGAAACATGAGTGTGCTCAGAACAAATGAACCATGTTTCCTACACACACGGACCATATCCAGTTCAACTGTGCTCCTGAAACTGATACAAAAAACAGGTCCACTGACATACAATGCTTTTCTGTTAAGAGCGAGAAACGTGTGAGCTTTGTGAAAGATATAGCTTCCTTTGAGCTGAAAAGTGTGTGCGTTTACCTGAAAAGAAATCTTGCTTGTAGGAAGACACAGAGACTGGCACTTAATTCCGTTTCTGAAGGGAAACACACTGCACAGTTCTCATCCATGAAACACACTCTGCTTTATTGCAAGAAGCATGCTCTTGCTTTCTATAGTCTCTAATAAGGCGGGAAACGTGAGTGTGCTCCGTACAAAAGAACCGTGTTTCCTACACCCACTGACGACACCTAGTTCAACTCTGCTTCTGAAACTGATAAAAACCACAGGTCCTCTAACATCCAATGCTTCTCAGTTAAGAGAGAAAAACGTGTGAGCTTCGTCAACGATGTAGCTTCGTTTGAGCTGAAAGTGAGTTCTTATAATCAAAACGAAGTCTTGATTGTAAAAGACACAGAGCCTGGCATTTAACTCCGTTTCTGAATGGAAACACACAGCACAGTGCTCATCTATGAAACACACTCTGCTTTAGAGCCAGAAGCACACTCTTGCTTTCTAGAGTCTCTAATAAGGCGGGAAACGTGAGTGTGGTCATAACAAAAGAACCGTGTTTCCTACACACACGGACCATATCTAGTTCAAATCTGCTTCTGAAACAGATACAAACCACAGGTCCTCTAATATCCAATGCTTTTCAGTTAAGAGCGAGAAACGTGTGAGCTTCGTGAACTATGTAGCTTCATTTGAGCTGAAAAGAGAATGATTTTACCTGAAATGACGTCTAGCTTGTAGGAAGACAGAGAGCCTGGCATTTAACTCCGTTTCTGAAGGGAAACACACAACACGGTTCTCTTCCATGAAAAACACTCTTCTTTAAAGCAAGAAGCACGCTCTTGCTTCTAGATTCTCTAATAAGGCGGGAAACATGAGTGAGCTCAGAACAAAAGATCCGTGTTTCCTACACACACGGACCATATCTAGTTCAACTCTGCTTCTGAAACTGATACAAACTACAGGTCCTCTAACATCCAATGCTTTTGAGTTAAGAGCGAGAAACGCGTGAGCTTCGTGAACGATGTAGCTTACTTTGAGCTGAAAACTGAGTGCGTTTACGTGTACGAAGTCTTGCTTGTAGGAAGACACAGAGCCTGGCATTTAACTCCGTTTATGAAGGGAAACACACAACACGGTTCTCTTCCATGAAAAACACTCTTCTTTAAACAAGAAGCACGCTCTTGCTTTCCAGAGTCTCTAATAAGGCAGGAAACGTAAGTGAGCTCAGAAAAAAAGAACCGTGTTTCCTACACACATTGACCATAGCTAGTTCAACTCTGCTTCTGAAACTGATACAAACCACAGGGCCTCTAACATCCAATGCTTTTGAGTTAAGAGCGAGAAACGTGTGAGCTTCGTGAACGATGTAGCTTCGTTTGAGCTGAAAAGTTAGGGCGTTTACCTGAAACGAAGTCTTGTTTTTAGAAGACACAGAGCCTGGCATTGAAATCCGTATCTGAAGGGAAACACACAGCACAGTTCTCATCCATGAAACACACTCTGATTTAGAGCAAGAAGTAGGCTCTTGCTTTGTAGAGTCTCTAATAAGGCGGGAAACATGTGTGTGCTCAGAACAAATGAACCATGTTTCCTACACACACGGACCATATCCAGTTCAACTGTGCTCCTGAAACTGATACAAAAAACAGGTCCACTAACATACAATGCTTTTCTGTTAAGAGCGAGAAACGTGTGAGCTTTGTGAAAGATATAGCTTCCTTTGAGCTGAAAAGTGTGTGCGTTTACCTGAAAAGAAATCTTGCTTGTAGGAAGACACAGAGACTGGCACTTAATTCCGTTTCTGAAGGGAAACACACTGCACAGTTCTCATCCATGAAAAACACTCTGCTTTATTGTAAGAAGCATGCTCTTGCTTTCTATAGTCTCTAATAAGGCGGGAAACTTGAGTGTGCTCCGTACAAAAGAACCGTGTTTCCTACACTCACTGACGACACCTAGTTCAACTCTGCTTCTGAAACTGATAAAAACCACAGGTCCTCTAACATCCAATGCTTCTCAGTTAAGAGAGAAAAACGTGTGAGCTTCGTCAACAATGTAGCTTCGTTTGAGCTGAAAGTGAGTTCTTATAATCAAAACGAAGTCTTGATTGTAAAAGACACAGAGCCTGGCATTTAACTCCGTTTCTGAATGGAAACACACAGCACAGTGCTCATCTATGAAACACACTCTGCTTTAGAGCCAGAAGCACACTCTTGCTTTCTAGAGTCTCTAATAAGGCGGGAAACGTGAGTGTGGTCATAACAAAAGAACCGTGTTTCCTACACACACGGACCATATCTAGTTCAAATCTGCTTCTGAAACAGATACAAACCACAGGTCCTCTAACATCCAATGCTTTTCAGTTAAGAGCGAGAAACGTGTGAGCTTCGTGAACTATGTAGCTTCATTTGAGCTGAAAAGAGAATGATTTTACCTGAAATGACGTCTAGCTTGTAGGAAGACAGAGAGCCTGGCATTTAACTCCGTTTCTGAAGGGAAACACACAACACGGTTCTCTTCCATGAAAAACACTCTTCTTTAAAGCAAGAAGCACGCTCTTGCTTTCTAGATTCTCTAATAAGGCGGGAAACATGAGTGAGCTCACAACACAAGATCCGTGTTTCCTACACACACGGACCATATCTAGTTCAACTCTGCTTCTGAAACTGATACAAACTACAGGTCCCCTAACATACAATGCTTTTGAGTTAAGAGCGAGAAACGCGTGAGCTTCGTGAACGATGTAGCTTATTTTGAGCTGAAAACTGAGTGCGTTTACGTGAAACGAAGTCTTGCTTGTAGGAAGACACAGAGCCTGGCATTTAACTCCGTTTATGAAGGGAAACACACAACACGGTTCTCTTCCATGAAAAACACTCTTCTTTAAAGCAAGAAGCACGCTCTTGCTTTCCAGAGTCTCTAATAAGGCAGGAAACGTGAGTGAGCTCAGAAGAAAAGAACCGTGTTTCCTACACACATTGACCATAGCTAGTTCAACTCTGCTTCTGAAACTGATACAAACCACAGGGCCTCTAACATCCAATGCTTTTGAATTAAGAGCGAGAAACGTGTGAGCTTCGTGAAAGATATAGCTTCCTTTGAGCTGAAAAGTGTGTGCGTTTACCTGAAAAGAAATCTTGCTTGTAGGAAGACTCAGAGACTGGCACTTAATTCCGTTTCTGAAGGGAAACACACTGCACAGTTCTCATCCATGAAACACACTCTGCTTTATTGCAAGAAGCATGCTCTTGCTTTCTATAGTCTCTAATAAGGCGGGAAACGTGAGTGTGCTCCGTACAAAAGAACCGTGTTTCCTACACTCACTGACGACACCTAGTTGAACTCTGCTTCTGAAACTGATAAAAACCACAGGTCCTCTAACATCCAATGCTTCTCAGTTAAGAGAGAAAAACGTGTGAGCTTCGTCAACAATGTAGCTTCGTTTGAGCTGAAAGTGAGTTCTTATAATCAAAACGAAGTCTTGATTGTAAAAGACACAGAGCCTGGCATTTAACTCCGTTTCTGAATGGAAACACACAGTACAGTGCTCATCTATGAAACACACTCTGCTTTAGAGCCAGAAGCACACTCTTGCTTTCTAGAGTCTCTAATAAGGCGGGAAACGTGAGTGTGGTCATAACAAAAGAACCGTGTTTCCTACACACACGGACCATATCTAGTTCAAATCTGCTTCTGAAACAGATACAAACCACAGGTCTTCTAACATCCAATGCTTTTCAGTTAAGAGCGAGAAACGTGTGAGCTTCGTGAACTATGTAGCTTCATTTGAGCTGAAAAGTGAATGATTTTACCTGAAATGACGTCTAGCTTGTAGGAAGACAGAGAGCCTGGCATTTAACTCCGTTTCTGAAGGGAAACACACAACACGGTTCTCTTCCATGAAAAACACTCTTCTTTAAAGCAAGAAGCACGCTCTTGCTTTCTAGAGTCTCTAATAAGGCGGGAAACGTGAGTGCGCTCAGAACAAAAGAACCGTGTTTCCTAAACCATGGACCATATCTAGGTCAACTCTGCTTCTGAAACTGATACAAACCACAGGTCCTCTAACATCCAATGCTTTCAGTTAAGAGCGAGAAACGTGTGAGCTCCGTGAACGATCTAGCTTCCATTGAGCTGAAAAGTGAGTGCGTTTACCTGAAACGAAGTCGTACTTGTAGGACGACAGAGCCTGGCATTTAACTACGTTTCTGAAGGGAAACACACAGCATGGTTCTCATCCATGAAACCCACTCTGCTTTAAAGCAAGAAGCACACTCTTGCTTTCTAGAGTCTCTAATAAGGCGAGAAACTTGAGTGGGATCAGAACAAATGATGCGTGTTTCCTACACACACGGACCATATCTAGGTCAACTATGCTTCTGAAACTGATACAAACCACAGGGCCTCTAACATCCAATGCTTTTCAGTTAAGAGCAAAAATCCTGAGAGCTTCGTGAACCATGTAGCTTCGTTTGAGATGATAGTGAGTGCGTTTACCCGAAACGAAGTCTTGATTGTAAAAGACACAGAGCATGGCAGTTAACTCTGTTTCTGAAGGGAAACACACAGCACAGTTCTCATCCATGAAACACACTCTGCTTTAGAGCAAGAAGCACGCTCTTGCTTTCTAGATTCTCTAATAAGGCGGCAAACATTACTGTGCTCAGAACAAAAGATCCGTGTTTCCTACACACACGGACCATATCTAGCTCAACTCTGCTTCGGAAACTGATACAAACCACAGGGCCTCTAACATCCAATGCTTTTTAGTAAAGAGCGAGAAACGTGTGAGCTTCGTGAACGATGTAGCTTCCTTTGAGCTGAAAAGTGAGTGCATTTACCTGAAACGAAGTCTTGCTTGTTTGAAGACACAGAGCCTGGCATTTACCTCAATTTATGAAGGGAAACACACAGCATGGTGCTCATCCATTAAACACACCCTGCTTTAGAGCCAGAAGCATGCTCTTGCTTTCTAGAGTCTCAAATAAGGCGGGTAACATGAGTGTGCTCAGAACAAAAGAACCGTGTTTCCTACACACACGGACCATATCTAGTTCAACTCTGCTTCTGAAACTGATACAAACCACAGGTCCTCTAACATCCAATGCTTCTCAGTTAAGAGAGAAAAACGTGTGAGCTTTGTGAACCATGTAGCTTCGTTTGAGCTGAGAGTGAGTTCTTATACCCGAAACAAAGTCTTGCTTGTAGGAAGACACAGAGCGTTGCATTGTACTCCGGATCTGAAGCGAAAAACACAGCACAGTTCTCATCCAAGAAACACACTCTGCTTTAGAGCAAGAAGCATGCTCTTGCTTTCTAGAGTCTCTAATAAGGCGAGAAACTTGAGTGGGATCAGAACAAATGATGCGTGTTTCCTACACACACGGACCATATCTAGGTCAACTATGCTTCTGAAACAGATACAAACCACAGGGCCTCTAACATCCAATGCTTTTCAGTTAAGAGCGAGAAAGATGTGAGCTATGTGAACGATGTAGCTTCCTTTGTGCTGAAAAGTGAGTGCGTTTACCTGAAACGATGTCTTGCTTGTAGGAAGACACAGAGCCTGACATTTCACTCCGTATCTGAAGGGAAACACACAGCACTGTTTTCTTCCATGAACCACACTCTGCTTTAGATCAAGAAGCACGCTCTTGCTCTCTAGAGTCGCTAATAATGCGGGAAACGTGAGTGTGCTCAGAACAAAAGAATTGTGTTTCCTACACACGTGAACCATACCTGCTTCTGAAACGGATCCAAACCACAGGTCCTCTAAAATCCAATGCTTATCAGTTAAGAGTGAGAAACGTGTGAGCTTTGTAAACGATGTAGCTTCTTTTGAGCTGAAAAGTGACTGCTTTTATCTGAAACGAAGTCTTGCTTGTAGGAAGACACAGAGCCTGGGATTTCACTCCGTTTCTGAATGGAAATACAAAGCACAGTTCTCATCCATGAACCAAACTCTGCTTTAGAGCAAGAAGCATGCTCTTGCTTTCTAGAGTCTCTAATAAGGCGGGAAACGTGAGTGGGCTCAGAACAAACGATCCATGTTTCCTACACACACGGACCATATCTAGTTCAACTCTGCTTCTGAAACTGATACAAACCACAGTTCCTCTAACATCCAATGCTTTTCAGTTAAGAACAAGAAACGTGTGAGCTTCGTGAACGATGTAGCTTCGTTTGAGCTAAAAGTGAGTTCTTATACCCGAAACGAAGTCTTTATTGTAAAAAACACAAGCCTGTCATTTAACACCGTTTCTGAAGGGAAACACACAGCACAGTTCTCATACATGAAACACACTATGCTTTAGAGCAAAAAGCATGCTCTTGCTTTCTAGAGTCTCTAAAAAGGTGGGAAATGTGAGTGTGCTCAGAACAAAAGAACCGTGTTTCCTACACACACGGACCATATCTAGTTCAACTCTGCTTCAGAAACTGATACAAACCACAGGGCCTCTAACATCCAATGCTTTTTAGTAAAGATCGAGAAACGTGTGAGCTTCGTGAACGATGTAGCTTCCTTTGAGCTGAAAAGTGAGTGCATTTACCTGAAACGAAGTCTTGCTTGTTTGAAGACACAGAGCCTGGCATTTACCTCCGTTTATGAAGGGAAACACACAGCATGGTGCTCATCCATTAAACACACCCTGCTTTAGAGCCAGAAGCATGCTCTTGCTTTCTAGAGTCTCAAATAAGTCGGGTAACGTGAGTGTGCTCAGAACAAAAGAACCGTGTTTCCTACACACACGGACCATATCTAGTTCAACTCTGCTTCTGAAACTGATACAAACCACAGGTCCTCTAACATCCAATGCTTCTCAGTTAAGAGAGAAAAACGTGTGAGCTTTGTGAACCATGTAGCTTCGTTTGAGCTGAGAGTGAGTTCTTATACCCGAAACAAAGTCTTGCTTGTAGGAAGACACAGAGCGTTGCATTGTACTCCGGTTCTGAAGGGAAAAACACAGCACAGTTCTCATCCAAGAAACACACTCTGCTTTAGAGCAAGAAGCATTCTCTTGCTTTCTAGAGTCTCTAATAAGGCGGGAAACGTGAGTGCGCTCAGAACAAAAGAACCGTGTTTCCTACACCATGGACCATATCTAGGTCAACTCTGCTTCTGAAACTGATACAAACCACAGGTCCTCTAACAGCCAATGCTTTCAGTAAAGAGCGAGAAACGTGTGAGCTCAGTGAACGATGTAGCTTCCATTGAGCTGAAAAGTGAGTGCGTTTACCTGAAACGAAGTCGTACTTGTAGGACGACACAGAGCCTGGCATTTAACTACGTTTCTGAAGGGAAACACACAGCATGGTTCTCATCCATGAAACACACTCTGCTTTAAAGCAAGAAGCACACTCTTGCTTTCTAGAGTCTCTAATAAGGCGAGAAACTTGAGTGGGATCAGAACAAATGATGCGTGTTTCCTACATACACGGACCATATCTAGGTCAACTATGCTTCTGAAACAGATACAAACCACAGGGCCTCTAACATCCAATGCTTTTCAGTTAAGAGCGAGAAAGATGTGAGCTATGTGAACGATGTAGCTTCCTTTGTGCTGAAAAGTGAGTGCGTTTACCTGAAACGAAGTCTTGCTTGTAGGAAGACACAGAGCCTGACATTTAACTCCGTTTCTGAAGGGAAACACACAGCACTGTGCTCATGCATGAAACACACTCTGAATTAGAGCCAGAAGCACGCTCTTGCTCTCTATAGTCTCTAATAAGGCGGGAAATGTGAGTGTACTAAGAACAAAAGAAACGTGTTCCCTACACACACGGACCATATCTAGTTCAACTCTGCTTCTGAAACTGATACAAACCCCATGTCCTCTAACATCCAATTCTTCTCAGTTAAGAGCAAAATAACGTGTGAGCTTCGTGAATTATGTAGCTTACTTTGAGCTGAAAAGTGAGTGCGTTTACCTGAAACGATGTCTTGCTTGTAGGAAGACACAGAGCCTGGCATTTAACTCCGTTTCTGAAGGGAAACACACAGCACGGTTCTCATTCATGAAACACACTCTGCTTTAAAGCAAGAAGCACACTCTTGCTTTCTAGAGTCTCTAATAAGGCGGGAAACATCAGTGTGCTCAGAACAAAAAAACCGTGTTTCCTACACACACGGACCATATCCAGTTCAACTGTGCTTCAGAAACTGATACAAACCACTGGTCCTCTAACATCCAATGCTTTTCAGTTAAGAGCGAGAAACGTGTGAGCTTCGTGAACGATGTAGCTTCCTTTGAGCTGAAAGTGAGTTCTTATACCCGAAACGAAGTCTTGATTGTAAAAGACACAGAGCCTGGCATTTAACTCCGTTTCTGAAGGGAAACACACAGCACAGTTCTCATCCATGAAACACACTCTTCTTTAGAGCAAGATGCATGCTCTTGCTTTCTAGAGTCTCTAATAAGTCGGGAAACGTGAGTGGGCTCAGAACAAAGAACCGTTTTTCCTACACACAAGGACCATACCTAGTTCAACTCTGCTTCTGAAACTGATACAAACCACTGGTCCTCTAACATCCAATGCTTTTCAGTTCAGAGCGAGAAACGTGTGAGCTTTGTTAACAATGTAGCTTTGTTTGAGCTGAAAAGTGACTGTGTTTACGGGAAACGAAGTCTTGCTTGTAGGAAGACACAGAACCTGGCATTTCACTCCGTTTCTGAAGGGAAACACACAGCACAGTGCTCATCCATGAACCACACTCTGCTTTAGAGCAAGAAGCACGCTCCTGCTTTCTATTGTCTCTAATAAGGTGGGAAACGTGAGTGTGCTCAGAACAAAAGAACTGTGTTTCCTACACACCCTGACCATATCTAGTTCAACTCTGCTTCTGAAACGGATACAAACCACAGATCCTCTAACATCCAATGCTTTTCAGTTTAGAGTGAGAAACGTGTGACCTTAGTGAACGATGAAGCTTTGTTTGAGCTGAAAAGTGACTGCGTTTATCTGAAACGAATTCTTGCTTGTAGGAAGACACAGAGCCTGGCATTTCACTCCGTATCTGAAGGGAAACACACAGCACTGTTTTCTTCCATGAACCACACTCTGCTTTAGATCAAGGAGCACGCTCTTGCTCTCTAGAGTCGCTAATAATGCGGGAAACGTGAGTGTGCTCAGAACAAAAGAATTGTGTTTCCTACACACGTGAACCATACCTTCTTCAACTCTACTTCTGAAACGGATCCAAACCACAGGTCCTCTAAAATCCAATGCTTATCAGTTAAGAGTGAGAAACGTGTGAGCTTTGTAAACGATGTAGCTTCTTTTGAGCTGAAAAGTGACTGCTTTTATCTGAAACCAAGTCTTGCTTGTAGGAAGACACAGAGCCTGGGATTTCACTCCGTTTCTGAATGGAAATACAAAGCACAGTTCTCATCCATGAACCACACTCTGCTTTAGAGCAAGAAGCATGCTCTTGCTTTCTAGAGTCTCTAATAAGGCGGGAAACGTGAGTGGGCTCAGAACAAACGATCCATGTTTCCTACACACACGGACCATATCTAGTTCAACTCTGCTTCTGAAACTGATACAAACCACAGTTCCTCTAACATCCAATGCTTTTCAGTTAAGAACAAGAAACGTGTGAGCTTCGTGAACGATGTAGCTTCGTTTGAGCTGAAAGTGAGTTCTTATACCCGAAACGAAATCTTTATTGTGAAAGACACAAGCCTGTCATTTAACACCGTTTCTGAAGGGAAACACACAGCACAGTTCTCATACATGAAACACACTATGCTTTAGAGCAAAAAGCATGCTCTTGCTTTCTAGAGTCTCTAAAAAGGTGGGAAATGTGAGTGTGCTCAGAACAAAAGAACCGTGTTTCCTACACACACGGACCATATCTAGTTCAACTCTGCTTCAGAAACTGATACAAACCACAGGGCCTCTAACATCCAATGCTTTTCACTTAAGAGCAAGAAACGTGTGAGCTTCATGAACGATGTAGCTTCTTTTGAGCTGAAAAGTGAGGGCGTTTACCTTTAAAGAATTCTTGCTTGTAGGAAGACACAGAGCCTGGCATTGAACTCCGTATCTGAAGGGAAACACACAGCACAGTTCTCATCCATGAAACACACTCTGTTTAGAGCAAGATGAACGCTCTTGCTTTCTAGAGTTAATAAGGCGGGAAACGTGATGTGCTCAGAAGAAAAGAACCGTGTTTCCTACACACACGGACCATATCTAGTTCAACTCAGCTTCTGAAACTGATGCAAATCACAGGTGCTCTAACATCCAATGCTTTTCAGTTAAGAGCGAGAATCATGTGAGCTTTGTGAACGATGTAGCTTCCTTTGAGCCTAAAAGTGAGTGTGTTTACCTGAAACGAAGTCTTGCTTGTAGGAAGACACAGAGCCTGGCATTGAACTCCGTTTCTGAAGGGAAACACAAAGCACAGTACTCATCCATGAAACACACTCTGCTTTAGAGCCAGAAGCACGCTGTTGATTTCTAGAGTCTCTAATAAGGCGGGAAACGTGAGTGTGCTCAGAACAAAAGAACCGTGTTTCCTACACACACGGACCATATCTAGTTCAACTCTGCTTCAGAAACTGATACAAACCACAGGGCCTCTAACATCCAATGCTTTTCAGTTAAGAGCGAGAAACGTGTGAGCTTCCTGAACGATGTAGCTTCGTTTAAGATGATAGTGAGAGCGTTTACCCGAAACGAAGTCTTGATTGTAAAAGACAAAGAACCTGGCATTTAACTCCGTTTCTGAAGGGAAACACACAGCACAGTTCTCATCCATGAAACACACTCTGCTGTAGAGCAAGAAGCATGCTCTTGCTTTCTAGATTCTATAATAAGGCGGGAAACGTGAGTGGGCTCAGAACAAACGAAGCATGTTTCCTACACACACGGACCATATCTAGTTCAACTCTGCTTCAGAAACTGATACAAACCACAGGGCCTCTAACATCCAATGCTTTTCAGTTAAGAGCAAGAATCGTGTGATCTTCCTGAACGATGTAGCTTTGTTTGAGCTGAAAAGTGACAGCGTTTACCTGAAACGAAGTCTTCCTTGTAGGAAGACACAGAGCCTGGCATTGAACTTCGTATCTGAAGGGAAATACACAGCACAGTTCTCATCCATGAAACACACTCTGTTTAGAGCAAGATGCACGCTCTTGCTTTCTAGAGTCTCTAATAAGTCGAGAAACGTGAGTGGGCTCAGAACAAAAGAACCGTGTTTCCTACACACACAGACCATACCTAGTTCAACTCTGCTTCTGAATCTGATACAAACTACTGGTCCTCTAACATCCAATGCTTTTCAGTTAAGAGCAAGAAACATGTGAGCTTCGTGAACGATGTAGCTTCCTTTGAGCTGATAATTGAGTGCGTTTACCTGAAACGAGGTCTTGCTTGTAGGAAGACACGGAGCGTGGCATTGAACTCCGGTTCTGAAGGGAAAAACACAGCACAGTTCTCATCCATGAAACACACTCTGCTTTAGAGCCAGAAGCACGCTCTTGCTTTCTAGAGTCTCTAAAAAGGCGGGAAACGTGAGTGTGCTCAGAACAAAAGAACCGTGTTTCCTACACACACGGACCATATCTAGTTCAACTCTGCTTCAGAAACTGATACAAACCACAGGGCCTCTAACATCCAATGCTTTTCAGTTAAGAGCGAGAAACGTGTAAGCTTCGTGAACAATGTAGCTTCCTTTGAGCTGAAAGTGAGTTCTTATACCCGAAACGAAGTCTTGATTGTAAAAGACACAGAGCCAGGCATTTAACTCCGTTTCTGAAGGGAAACACACAGCACAGTTCTCATCCATGAAACACACTCTGCTTTAGAGCAAGATGCATGCTCTTGCTTTCTAGAGTCTCTAATAAGTCGGGAAACGTGAGTGGGCTCAGAACAAAAGAACCGTTTTTCCTACACACAAGGACCATACCTAGTTCAACTCTGCTTCTGAAACTGATACAAACCACTGGTCCTCTAACATCCAATGCTTTTCAGTTAAGACCGTCAAACGTGTGAGCTTCGTGAACGATGTAGCTTCGTTAGAGCTGAGAAGTGAGTGTGTTTACCTGAAACGTAGTCTTGCTTTTAGGAAGACACAGAGCCTGGCAATTAACTCCATTTCTGAAGGGAAACACACAGCACAGTTCTCATCCATTAAACATACTCTGCTTTAGTGCAAGAAGCACGCTCTTGCTTTCTAGAGTCTCTAATAAGGCGGGAAACGTGAGTTTGCTCAGAACAAAGAACCGTGTTTCCTACACACACGGACCATATCTAGTTCAACTCTGCTTCTGAAACTGATACAAACCATAGGTCCTCTAACATTCAACGCTTTTCAGTTAAGAGCGTCAAACGTGTGAGCTTCATGAACGATGTAGCTTCATTTGAGCTGAAAAGTGAGTGCGTTTACCTGAAACGAAGTCTTGCTTGTAGAAAGACACAGAGCCTGGCATTTAACTCCGTTTCTGAAAGGAAACACACAGCACAGTTCTAATCCATGAAACACACTCTGCTTTAGAGCAAGAAGCACGCTCTTGCTTTCTAGATTCTCTAATAAGGCGGGAAACGTGAGTGTGCTCAGAACAAAAGAACCGTGTTTCCTACACACATGGACCATATCTAGTTCAACTCTGCTTCAGAAACTGATACAAACCACAGGGCCTCTAACATCCAATGCTTTTCACTTAAGAGCAAGAAACGTGTGAGCTTCTTGAACGATGTAGCTTCTTTTGAGCTGAAAAGTGAGGGCGTTTACCTTTAAAGAATTCTTGCTTGTAGGAAGACACAGAGCCTGGCATTGAACTCCGTATCTGAAGGGAAACACACAGCACAGTTCTCATCCATGAAACACACTCTGTTTAGAGCAAGATGAACGCTCTTGCTTTCTAGAGTTAATAAGGCGGGAAACGTGATGTGCTCAGAAGAAAAGAACCGTGTTTCCTACACACACGGACCATATCTAGTTCAACTCAGCTTCTGAAACTGATGCAAATCACAGGTGCTCTAACATCCAATGCTTTTCAGTTAAGAGCGAGAATCATGTGAGCTTTGTGAACGATGTAGCTTCCTTTGAGCCTAAAAGTGAGTGTGTTTACCTGAAACGAAGTCTTGCTTGTAGGAAGACACAGAGCCTGGCATTGAACTCCGTTTCTGAAGGGAAACACACAGCACAGTTCTCATCCATGAAACACACTCTGCTTTAGAGCAAGAAGCACGCTCTTGCTTTTTAGATTCTCTAATAAGGCGGGAAACATGAGTGAGCTCAGAACAAAAGATCCGTGTTTCCTACACACGCGGACCATATCTAGTTCAACTCTGCTTCTGAAACTGATACAAACTACAGGTCCTCTAACATCCAATGCTTTTGAGTTAAGAGCGAGAAACGCGTGAGCTTCGTGAACGATGTAGCTTACTTTGAGCTGAAAACTGAGTGCGTTTACGTGAAACGAAGTCTTGCTTGTAGGAAGACACAGAGCCTGGCATTTAACTCCGTTTATGAAGGGAAACACACAACACGGTTCTCTTCCATGAAAAACACTCTTCTTTAAAGCAAGAAGCACGCTCTTGCTTTCCAGAGTCTCTAATAAGGCAGGAAACGTGAGTGAGCTCAGAACAAAAGAACCGTGTTTCCTACACACATTGACCATAGCTAGTTCAACTCTGCTTCTGAAACTGATACAAACCACAGGGCCTCTAACATCCAATGCTTTTGAGTTAAGAGCGAGAAACGTGTGAGCTTCGTGAACGATGTAGCTTCGTTTGAGCTGAAAAGTGAGGGCGTTTACCTGAAACGAAGTCTTGTTTTTAGAAGACACAGAGCCTGGCATTGAAATCCGTATCTGAAGGGAAACACACAGCACAGTTCTCATCCATGAAACACACTCTGATTTAGAGCAAGAAGTAGGCTCTTGCTTTCTAGAGTCTCTATTAATGCGGGAAACATGAGTGTGCTCAGAACAAATGAACCATGTTTCCTACACACACGGACCATATCCAGTTCAACTGTGCTCCTGAAACTGATACAAAAAACAGGTCCACTAACATACAATGCTTTTCTGTTAAGAGGGAGAAACGTGTGAGCTTTGTGAAAGATATAGCTTCCTTTGAGCTGAAAAGTGTGTGCGTTTACCTGAAAAGAAATCTTGCTTGTAGGAAGACACAGAGACTTGCACTTAATTCCGTTTCTGAAGGGAAACACACTGCACAGTTCTCATCCATGAAACACACTCTGCTTTATTGCAAGAAGCATGCTCTTGCTTTCTATAGTCTCTGATAAGGCGGGAAACGTGAGTGTGCTCTGTACAAAAGAACCGTGTTTCCTACACTCACTGACGACACCTAGTTCAACTCTGCTTCTGAAACTGATAAAAACCACAGGTCCTCTAACATCCAATGCTTCTCAGTTAAGAGAGAAAAACGTGTGAGCTTCGTCAACGATGTAGCTTCGTTTGAGCTGAAAGTGAGTTCTTATAATCAAAACGAAGTCTTGATTGTAAAAGACACAGAGCCTGGCATTTAACTCCGTTTCTGAATGGAAACACACAGCACAGTGCTCATCTATGAAACACACTCTGCTTTAGAGCCAGAAGCACACTCTTGCTTTCTAGAGTCTCTAATAAGGCGGGAAACGTGAGTGTGGTCATAACAAAAGAACCGTGTTTCCTAAACACACGGACCATATCTAGTTCAAATCTGATTCTGAAACAGATACAAACCACAGGTCCTCTAACATCCAATGCTTTTCAGTTAAGAGCGAGAAACGTGTGAGCTTCGTGAACTATGTAGCTTCATTTGAGCTGAAAAGAGAATGATTTTACCTGAAATGACGTCTAGCTTGTAGGAAGACAGAGAGCCTGGCATTTAACTCCGTTTCTGAAGGGAAACACACAACACGGTTCTCTTCCATGAAAAACACTCTTCTTTAAAGCAAGAAGCACGCTCTTGCTTTCTAGATTCTCTAATAAGGCGGGAAACATGAGTGAGCTCAGAACAAAAGATCCGTGTTTCCTACACACACGGACCATATCTAGTTCAACTCTGCTTCTGAAACTGATACAAACTACAGGTCCTCTAACATCCAATGCTTTTGAGTTAAGAGCGAGAAACGCGTGAGCTTCGTGAACTATGTAGCTTACTTTGAGCTGAAAACTGAGTGCGTATACGTGAAACGAAGTCTTGCTTGTAGGAAGACACAGAGCCTGGCATTTAACTCCGTTTATGAAGGGAAACACACAACACGGTTCTCTTCCATGAAAAACACTCTTCTTTAAAGCAAGAAGCACGCTCTTGCTTTCCAGAGTCTCTAATAAGGCAGGAAACGTGAGTGAGCTCAGAACAAAAGAACCGTGTTTCCTACACACATTGACCATAGCTAGTTCAACTCTGCTTCTGAAACTGATACAAACCACAGGGCCTCTAACATCCAATGCTTTTGAGTTAAGAGCGAGAAACGTGTGAGCTTCGTGAACGATGTAGCTTCGTTTGAGCTGAAAAGTGAGGGCGTTTACCTGAAACGAAGTCTTGTTTTTAGAAGACACAGAGCCTGGCATTGAAATCCGTATCTGAAGGGAAACACACAGCACAGTTCTCATCCATGAAACACACTCTGATTTAGAGCAAGAAGTAGGCTCTTGCTTTCTAGAGTCTCTAATAAGGCGGGAAACATGAGTGTGCTCAGAACAAATGAACCATGTTTCCTACACACACGGACCATATCCAGTTCAACTGTGCTCCTGAAACTGATACAAAAAACAGGTCCACTAACATACAATGCTTTTCTGTTAAGAGCGAGAAACGTGTGAGCTTTGTGAAAGATATAGCTTCCTTTGAGCTGAAAAGTGTGTGCGTTTACCTGAAAAGAAATCTTGCTTGTAGGAAGACACAGAGACTGGCACTTAATTCCGTTTCTGAAGGGAAACACACTGCACAGTTCTCATCCATGAAAAACACTCTGCTTTATTGTAAGAAGCATGCTCTTGCTTTCTTTAGTCTCTAATAAGGCGGGAAACGTGAGTGTGCTCCATACAAAAGAACCGTGTTTCCTACACTCACTGACGACACCTAGTTCAACTCTGCTTCTGAAACTGATAAAAACCACAGGTCCTCTAACATCCAATGCTTCTCAGTTAAGAGAGAAAAACGTGTGAGCTTCGTCAACAATGTAGCTTCGTTTGAGCTGAAAGTGAGTTCTTATAATCAAAATGAAGTATTGATTGTAAAAACACAGATCCTGGCATTTAACTCCGTTTCTGAATGGAAACACACAGCACAGTGCTCATCTATGAAACACACTCTGCTTTAGAGCCAGAAGCACACTCTTGCTTTCTAGATTCTCTAATAAGGCGGGAAACGTGAGTGTGGTCATAACAAAAGAACCGTGTTTCCTACACACACGGACCATATCTAGTTCAACTCTGCTTCAGAAACAGATACAAACCACAGGTCTCCTAACATCCAATGCTTTTCAGTTAAGAGCGAGAAACGTGTGAGCTTCGTGAACTATGTAGCTTCATTTGAGCTGAAAAGTGAATGATTTTACCTGAAATGACGTCTAGCTTGTAGGAAGACAGAGAGCCTGGCATTTAACTCCGTTTCTGAAGGGAAACACACAACACGGTTCTCTTCCATGAAAAACACTCTTCTTTAAAGCAAGAAGCACGCTCTTGCTTTCCAGAGTCTCTAATAAGGCAGGAAACGTGAGTGAGCTCAGAACAAAAGAACCGTGTTTCCTACACACATTGACCATAGCTAGTTCAACTCTGCTTCTGAAACTGATACAAACCACAGGTCCTCTAACATCCAATGCTTTTGAGTTAAGAGCGAGAAACGCGTGAGCTTCGTGAACTATGTAGCTTACTTTGAGCTGAAAACTGAGTGCGTATACGTGAAACGAAGTCTTGCTTGTAGGAAGACACAGAGCCTGGCATTTAACTCCGTTTATGAAGGGAAACACACAACACGGTTCTCTTCCATGAAAAACACTCTTCTTTAAAGCAAGAAGCACGCTCTTGCTTTCCAGAGTCTCTAATAAGGCAGGAAACGTGAGTGAGCTCAGAACAAAAGAACCGTGTTTCCTACACACATTGACCATAGCTAGTTCAACTCTGCTTCTGAAACTGATACAAACCACAGGGCCTCTAACATCCAATGCTTTTGAGTTAAGAGCGAGAAACGTGTGAGCTTCGTGAACGATGTAGCTTCGTTTGAGCTGAAAAGTGAGGGCGTTTACCTGAAACGAAGTCTTGTTTTTAGAAGACACAGAGCCTGGCATTGAAATCCGTATCTGAAGGGAAACACACAGCACAGTTCTCATCCATGAAACACACTCTGATTTAGAGCAAGAAGTAGGCTCTTGCTTTCTAGAGTCTCTAATAAGGCGGGAAACATGAGTGTGCTCAGAACAAATGAACCATGTTTCCTACACACACGGACCATATCCAGTTCAACTGTGCTCCTGAAACTGATACAAAAAACAGGTCCACTAACATACAATGCTTTTCTGTTAAGAGCGAGAAACGTGTGAGCTTTGTGAAAGATATAGCTTCCTTTGAGCTGAAAAGTGTGTGCGTTTACCTGAAAAGAAATCTTGCTTGTAGGAAGACACAGAGACTGGCACTTAATTCCGTTTCTGAAGGGAAACACACTGCACAGTTCTCATCCATGAAAAACACTCTGCTTTATTGTAAGAAGCATGCTCTTGCTTTCTATAGTCTCTAATAAGGCGGGAAACGTGAGTGTGCTCCATACAAAAGAACCGTGTTTCCTACACTCACTGACGACACCTAGTTCAACTCTGCTTCTGAAACTGATAAAAACCACAGGTCCTCTAACATCCAATGCTTCTCAGTTAAGAGAGAAAAACGTGTGAGCTTCGTCAACAATGTAGCTTCGTTTGAGCTGAAAGTGAGTTCTTATAATCAAAATGAAGTATTGATTGTAAAAACACAGAGCCTGGCATTTAACTCCGTTTCTGAATGGAAACACACAGCACAGTGCTCATCTATGAAACACACTCTGCTTTAGAGCCAGAAGCACACTCTTGCTTTCTAGATTCTCTAATAAGGCGGGAAACGTGAGTGTGGTCATAACAAAAGAACCGTGTTTCCTACACACACGGACCATATCTAGTTCAACTCTGCTTCAGAAACAGATACAAACCACAGGTCTCCTAACATCCAATGCTTTTCAGTTAAGAGCGAGAAACGTGTGAGCTTCGTGAACTATGTAGCTTCATTTGAGCTGAAAAGTGAATGATTTTACCTGAAATGACGTCTAGCTTGTAGGAAGACAGAGAGCCTGGCATTTAACTCCGTTTCTGAAGGGAAACACACAACACGGTTCTCTTCCATGAAAAACACTCTTCTTTAAAGCAAGAAGCACGCTCTTGCTTTCTAGAGTCTCTAATAAGGCAGAAAATGTGAGTGTGCTCAGAACAAAAGAACCGTGTTTCCTACACACATTGACCATAGCTAGTTCAACTCTGCTTCTGAAACTGTTACAAACCACAGGTCCTCTAACATCCAATGCTTTTCAGTTAAGAGCAAAAATCGTGAGAGCTTCGTGAACCATGTAGCTTCGTTTGAGATGATAGTGAGTGTGTTTACCCGAAACGAAGTCTTGATTGTAAAAGACACAGAGCATGGCAGTTAACTCTGTTTCTGAAGGGAAACACACAGCACAGTTCTCATCCATGAAACACACTCTGCTTTAGAGCAAGAGGCACGCTCTTGCTTTCTAGATTCTCTAATAAGGCGGCAAACATTACTGTGCTCAGAAAAAAAGATCCGTGTTTCCTACACACTCGGACCATATCTAGCTCAACTCTGCTTCTGAAACTGATACAAACCACAGGGCCTCTAACATCCAATGCTTTTGAGTAAAGAGCGAGAAACGTGTGAGCTTCGTGAACGATGTAGCTTCCTTTGAGCTGAAAAGTGAGTGCATTTACCTGAAACGAAGTCTTGCTTGTTTGAAGACACAGAGCCTGGCATTTACCTCCGTTTATGAAGGGAAACACACAACATGGTGCTCATCCATTAAACACACCCTGCTTTAGAGCCAGAAGCATGCTCTTGCTTTCTAGAGTCTCAAATAAGGCGGGTAACGTGAGTGTGCTCAGAACAAAAGAACCGTGTTTCCTACACACACGGACCATATCTAGTTCAACTCTGCTTCTGAAACTGATACAAACCACAGGTCCTCTAACATCCAATGCTTCTCAGTTAAGAGAGAAAAACGTGTGAGCTTTGTGAACCATGTAGCTTCTTTTGAGCTGAGAGTGAGTTCTTATACCCGAAACAAAGTCTTGCTTGTAGGAAGACACAGAGCGTTGCATTGTACTCCGGTTCTGAAGGGAAAAACACAGCACAGTTCTCATCCAAGAAACACACTCTGCTTTAGAGCAAGAAGCATGCTCTTGCTTTCTAGATTCTCTAATAAGGCGGGAAACGTGAGTGCGCTCAGAACAAAAGAACCGTGTTTCCTACACCATGGACCATATCTAGGTCAACTCTGCTTCTGAAACTGATACAAACCACAGGCCCTCTAACTTCCAATGCTTTCAGTTAAGAGCGAGAAACGTGTGAGCTCCGTGAACGATGTAGCTTCCATTGAGCTGAAAAGTGAGTGCGTTTACCTGAAACGAAGTCGTACTTGTAGGACGACAGAGCCTGGCATTTAACTACGTTTCTGAAGGGAAACACACAGCATGGTTCTCATCCATGAAACACACTCTGCTTTAAAGCAAGAAGCACACTCTTGCTTTCTAGAGTCTCTAATAAGGCGAGAAACTTGAGTGGGATCAGAACAAATGATGCGTGTTTCCTACACACACGGACCATATCTAGGTCAACTATGCTTCTGAAACTGATACAAACCACAGGGCCTCTAACATCCAATGCTTTTCAGTTAAGAGCGAGAAAGATGTGAGCTATGTGAACGATGTAGCTTCCTTTGTGCTGAAAAGTAAGTGCGTTTACCTGAAACGATGTCTTGCTTGTAGGAAGACAGAGAGCCTGGCATTTAACTCCGTTTCTGAAGGGAAACACACAACACGGTTCTCTTCCATGAAAAACACTCTTCTTTAAAGCAAGAAGCACGCTCTTGCTTTCTAGAGTCTCTAATAAGGCAGAAAATGTGAGTGTGCTCAGAACAAAAGAACCGTGTTTCCTACACACATTGACCATAGCTAGTTCAACTCTGCTTCTGAAACTGTTACAAACCACAGGTCCTCTAACATCCAATGCTTTTCACTTAAGAGCAAAAATCGTGAGAGCTTCGTGAACCATGTAGCTTCGTTTGAGATGATAGTGAGTGCGTTTACCCGAAACGAAGTCTTGATTGTAAAAGACACAGAGCATGGCAGTTAACTCTGTTTCTGAAGGGAAACACACAGCACAGTTCTCATCCATGGAACACACTCTGCTTTAGAGCAAGAAGCACGCTCTTGCTTTCTAGATTCTCTAATAAGGCGGCAACATTACTGTGCTCAGAACAAAAGATCCGTGTTTCCTACACACACGGACCATATCTAGCTCAACTCTGCTTCGGAAACTGATACAAACCACAGGGCCTCTAACATCCAATGCTTTTTAGTAAAGAGCGAGAAACGTGTGAGCTTCCTGAACGATGTAGCTTCCTTTGAGCTGAAAAGTGAGTGCATTTACCTGAAACGAAGTCTTGCTTGTTTGAAGACACAGAGCCTGGCATTTACCTCCGTTTGTGAAGGGAAACACACAGCATGGTGCTCATCCATTAAACACACCCTGCTTTAGAGCCAGAAGCATGCTCTTGCTTTCTAGAGTCTCAAATAAGGCGGGTAACGTGAGTGTGCTCAGAACAAAAGAACCGTGTTTCCTACACACACGGACCATATCTAGTTCAACTCTGCTTCTGAAACTGATACAAACCACAGGTCCTCTAACATCCAATGCTTCTCAGTTAAGAGAGAAAAACGTGTGAGCTTTGTGAACCATGTAGCTTCGTTTGAGCTGAGAGTGAGTTCTTATACCCGAAACAAAGTCTTGCTTGTAGGAAGACACAGAGCGTTGCATTGTACTCCGGTTCTGAAGGGAAAAACACAGCACAGTTCCCATCCAAGAAACACACTCTGCTTTAGAGCAAGAAGCATGCTCTTGCTTTCTAGATTCTCTAATAAGGCGGGAAACGCGAGTGCGCTCAGAACAAAAGAACCGTGTTTCCTACACCATGGACCATATCTAGGTCAACTCTGCTTCTGAAACTGATACAAACCACAGGTCCTCTAACATCCAATGCTTTCAGTAAAGAGCGAGAAACGTGTGAGCTCCGTGAACGATGTAGCTTCCATTGAGCTGAAAAGTGAGTGCGTTTACCTGAAATGAAGTCGTACTTGTAGGACGACACAGAGCCTGGCATTTAACTACGTTTCTGAAGGGAAACACACAGCATGGTTCTCATCAATGAAACACACTCTGCTTTAAAGCAAGAAGCACACTCTTGCTTTCTAGAGTCTCTAATAAGGAGAGAAACTTGAGTGGGATCAGAACAAATGATGCGTGTTTCCTACACACACGGACCATATCTAGGTCAACTATGCTTCTGAAACAGATACAAACCACAGGGCCTCTAACATCCAATGCTTTTCAGTTAAGAGCGAGAAAGATGTGAGCTATGTGAACGATGTAGCTTCCTTTGTGCTGAAAAGTGAGTGCGTTTACCTGAAACGAAGTCTTGCTTGTAGGAAGACACAGAGCCTGACATTTAACTCCGTTTCTGAAGGGAAACACACAGCACTGTGCTCATGCATGAAACACACTCTGCTTTAGAGCCAGAAGCACGCTCTTGCTCTCTATATTCTCTAATAAGGCGGGAAATGTGAGTGTACTAAGAACAAAAGAACCGTGTTTCCTACACACACGGACCATATCTAGTTCAACTCTGCTTCTGAAACTGATACAAACCCCATGTCCTCTAACATCCAATTCTTCTCAGTTAAGAGCAAAATAACGTGTGAGCTTCGTGAATTATGTAGCTTACTTTGAGCTGAAAAGTGAGTGCGTTTACCTGAAACGATGTCTTGCTTGTAGGAAGACACAGAGCCTGGCATTTAACTCCGTTTCTGAAGGGAAACACACAGCACGGTTCTCATGCATGAAACACACTCTGCTTTAAAGCAAGAAGCACACTCTTGCTTTCTAGAGTCTCTAATAAGGCGGGAAACATCAGTGTGCTCAGAACAAAAAAACCGTGTTTCCTACACACACGGACCATATCCAGTTCAACTGTGCTTCAGAAACTGATACAAACCACTGGTCCTCTAACATCCAATGCTTTTCAGTTAAGAGCGAGAAACGTGTGAGCTTCGTGAACGATGTAGCTTCCTTTGAGCTGAAAGTGAGTTCTTATACCCGAAACGAAGTCTTGATTGTAAAAGACACAGAGCCTGGCATTGAAATCCGTATCTGAAGGGAAACACACAGCACAGTTCTCATCCATGAAACACACTCTGATTTAGAGCAAGAAGTAGGCTCTTGCTTTCTAGAGTCTCTAATAAGGCGGGAAACATGAGTGTGCTCAGAACAAATGAACCATGTTTCCTACACACACGGACCATATCCAGTTCAACTGTGCTCCTGAAACTGATACAAAAAACAGGTCCACTAACATACAATGCTTTTCTGTTAAGAGCGAGAAACGTGTGAGCTTTGTGAAAGATATAGCTTCCTTTGAGCTGAAAAGTGTGTGCGTTTACCTGAAAAGAAATCTTGCTTGTAGGAAGACACAGAGACTGGCACTTAATTCCGTTTCTGAAGGGAAACACACTGCACAGTTGTCATCCATGAAACACACTCTGCTTTATTGCAAGAAGCATGCTCTTGCTTTCTATAGTCTCTAATAAGGCAGGAAACGTGAGTGTGCTCCGTACAAAAGAACCGTGTTTCCTACACTCACTGACGACACCTAGTTCAACTCTGCTTCTGAAACTGATAAAAACCACAGGTCCTCTAACATCCAATGCTTCTCAGTTAAGAGAGAAAAACGTGTGAGCTTCGTCAACAATGTAGCTTCGTTTGAGCTGAAAGTGAGTTCTTATAATCAAAACGAAGTCTTGATTGTAAAAGACACAGAGCCTGGCATTTAACTCCGTTTCTGAATGGAAACACACAGCACAGTGCTCATCTATGAAACACACTCTGCTTTAGAGCCAGAAGCACACTCTTGCTTTCTAGAGTCTCTAATAAGGCGGGAAACGTGAGTGTGGTCATAACAAAAGAACCGTGTTTCCTACACACACGGACCATATCTAGTTCAAATCTGCTTCTGAAACAGATACAAACCACAGGTCTTCTAACATCCAATGCTTTTCAGTTAAGAGCGAGAAACGTGTGAGCTTCGTGAACTATGTAGCTTCATTTGAGCTGAAAAGTGAATGATTTTACCTGAAATGACGTCTTGCTTGTAGGAAGACACAGAGCCTGACATTTAACTCCGTTTCTGAAGGGAAACACACAACACGGTTCTCTTCCATGAAAAACACTCTTCTTTAAAGCAAGAAGCACGCTCTTGCTTTCTAGAGTCTCTAATAAGGCAGAAAATGTGAGTGTGCTCAGAACAAAAGAACCGTGTTTCCTACACACATTGACCATAGCTAGTTCAACTCTGCTTCTGAAACTGTTACAAACCACAGGTCCTCTAACATTCAATGCTTTTCAGTTAAGAGCAAAAATCGTGAGAGCTTCGTGAACCATGTAGCTTCGTTTGAGATGATAGTGAGTGCGTTTACCCGAAACGAAGTCTTGATTGTAAAAGACACAGAGCATGGCAGTTAACTCTGTTTCTGAAGGGAAACACACAGCACAGTTCTCATCCATGGAACACACTCTGCTTTAGAGCAAGAAGCACGCTCTTGCTTTCTAGATTCTCTAATAAGGCGGCAAACATTACTGTGCTCAGAACAAAAGATCCGTGTTTCCTACACACACGGACCATATCTAGCTCAACTCTGCTTCTGAAACTGATACAAACCACAGGGCCTCTAACATCCAATGCTTTTTAGTAAAGAGCGAGAAACGTGTGAGCTTCGTGAACGATGTAGCTTCCTTTGAGCTGAAAAGTGAGTGCATTTACCTGAAACGAAGTCTTGCTTGTTTGAAGACACAGAGCCTGGCATTTACCTCCGTTTATGAAGGGAAACACACAGCACGGTGCTCATCCATTAAACACACCCTGCTTTAGAGCCAGAAGCATGCTCTTGCTTTCTAGAGTCTCAAATAAGGCGGGTAACGTGAGTGTGCTCAGAACAAAAGAACCGTGTTTCCTACACACACGGACCATATCTAGTTCAACTCTGGTTCTGAAACTGATACAAACCACAGGTCCTCTAACATCCAATGCTTCTCAGTTAAGAGAGAAAAACGTGTGAGCTTTGTGAACCATGTAGCTTCGTTTGAGCTGAGAGTGAGTTCTTATACCCGAAACAAAGTCTTGCTTGTAGGAAGACACAGAGCGTTGCATTGTACTCCGGTTCTGAAGGGAAAAACACAGCACAGTTCTCATCCAAGAAACACACTCTGCTTTAGAGCAAGAAGCATGCTCTTGCTTTCTAGATTCTCTAATAAGGCGGGAAACGTGAGTGCGCTCAGAACAAAAGAACCGTGTTTCCTACACCATGGACCATATCTAGGTCAACTCTGCTTCTGAAACTGATACAAACCACAGGTCCTCTAACATCCAATGCTTTCAGTAAAGAGCGAGAAACGTGTGAGCTCCGTGAACGATGTAGCTTCCATTGAGCTGAAAAGTGAGTGCGTTTACCTGAAACGAAGTTGTACTTGTAGGACGACACAGAGCCTGGCATTTAACTACGTTTCTGAAGGGAAACACACAGCATGGTTCTCATTCATGAAACACACTCTGCTTTAAAGCAAGAAGCACACTCTTGCTTTCTAGAGTCTCTAATAAGGCGAGAAACTTGAGTGGGATCAGAACAAATGATGCGTGTTTCCTACACACACGGACCATATCTAGGTCAACTATGCTTCTGAAACAGATACAAACCACAGGGCCTCTAACATCCAATGCTTTTCAGTTAAGAGCGAGAAAGATGTGAGCTATGTGAACGATGTAGCTTCCTTTGTGCTGAAAAGTGAGTGCGTTTACCTGAAACGAAGTCTTGCTTGTAGGAAGACACAGAGCCTGACATTTAACTCCGTTTCTGAAGGGAAACACACAGCACTGTGCTCATGCATGAAACACACTCTGCTTTAGAGCCAGAAGCACGCTCTTGCTCTCTATAGTCTCTAATAAGGCGGGAAATGTGAGTGTACTAAGAACAAAAGAACCGTGTTTCCTACACACACGGACCATATCTAGTTCAACTCTGCTTCTGAAACTGATACAAACCCCATGTCCTCTAACATCCAATGCTTCTCAGTTAAGAGCAAAATAACGTGTGAGCTTCGTGAATTATGTAGCTTACTTTGAGCTGAAAAGTGAGTGCGTTTACCTGAAACGATGTCTTGCTTGTAGGAAGACACAGAGCCTGGCATTTAACTCCGTTTCTGAAGGGAAACACACAGCACGGTTCTCATGCATGAAACACACTCTGCTTTAAAGCAAGAAGCACACTCTTGCTTTCTAGAGTCTCTAATAAGGCGGGAAATATCAGTGTGCTCAGAACAAAAAAACCGTGTTTCCTAAACACACGGACCATATCCAGTTCAACTGTGCTTCAGAAACTGATACAAACCACTGGTCCTCTAACATCCAATGCTTTTCAGTTAAGAGCGAGAAACGTGTGAGCTTCGTGAACGATGTAGCTTCCTTTGAGCTGAAAGTGAGTTCTTATACCCGAAACGAAGTCTTGATTGTAAAAGACACAGAGCCTGGCATTTAACTCCGTTTCTGAAGGGAAACACACAGCACAGTTCTCATCCATGAAACACACTCTGCTTTAGAGCAAGATGCATGCTCTTGCTTTCTAGAGTCTCTAATAAGTCGGGAAACGTGAGTGGGCTCAGAACAAAGAACCGTTTTTCCTACACACAAGGACCATACCTAGTTCAACTCTGCTTCTGAAACTGATACAAACCACTGGTCCTCTAACATCCAGTGCTTTTCAGTTCAGAGCGAGAAACGTGTGAGCTTTGTTAACAATGTAGCTTTGTTTGAGCTGAAAAGTGACTGTGTTTACCTGAAACGAATTCTTGCTTGTAGGAAGACACAGAGCCTGGCATTTCACTCCGTATCTGAAGGGAAACACACAGCACTGTTTTCTTCCATGAACCACACTCTGCTTTAGATCAAGAAGCACGCTGTTGCTCTCTAGAGTCGCTAATAATGCGGGAAACGTGAGTGTGCTCAGAACAAAAGAATTGTGTTTCCTACACACGTGAACCATACCTTCTTCAACTCTACTTCTGAAACGGATCCAAACCACAGGTCCTCTAAAATCCAATGCTTATCAGTTAAGAGTGAGAAACGTGTGAGCTTTGTAAACGATGTAGCTTCTTTTGAGCTGAAAAGTGACTGCTTTTATCTGAAACGAAGTCTTGCTTGTAGGAAGACACAGAGCCTGGGATTTCACTCCGTTTCTGAATGGAAATACAAAGCACAGTTCTCATCCATGAACCACACTCTGCTTTAGAGCAAGAAGCATGCTCTTGCTTTCTAGAGTCTCTAATAAGGCGGGAAACGTGAGTGGGCTCAGAACAAACGATATATGTTTCCTACACACACGGACCATATCTAGTTCAACTCTGCTTCTGAAACTGATACAAACCACAGTTCCTCTAACATCCAATGCTTTTCAGTTAAGAACAAGAAACGTGTGAGCTTCGTGAACGATGTAGCTTCGTTTGAGCTGAAAGTGAGTTCTTATACCCGAAATGAAGTCTTTATTGTAAAAGACACAAGCCTGTCATTTAACACCGTTTCTGAAGGGAAACACACAGCACAATTCTAATCCATGAAACACACTATGCTTTAGAGCAAAAAGCATGCTCTTGCTTTCTAGAGTCTCTAAAAAGGTGGGAAATGTGAGTGTGCTCAGAACAAAAGAACCGTGTTTCCTACACACACGGACCTTATCTAGTTCAACTCTGCTTCAGAAACTGATACAAACCACAGGGCCTCTAACATCCAATGCTTTTCAGTTAAGAGCGAGAAACGTGTGAGCTTCCTGAACGATGTAGCTTCGTTTAAGATGATAGTGAGAGCGTTTACCCGAAACGAAGTCTTGATTGTAAAACACAAAGAACCTGGCATTTAACTCCGTTTCTGAAGGGAAACACACAGCACAGTTCTCATCCATGAAACACACTCTGCTGTAGAGCAAGAAGCATGCTCTTGCTTTCTAGAGTCTATAATAAGGCGGGAAACGTGAGTGGGCACAGAACAAACGATCCATGTTTCCTACACACACGGACCATATCTAGTTCAACTCTGCTTCAGAAACTGATACAAACCACAGGGCCTCTAACATCCAATGCTTTTCAGTTAAGAGCAAGAATCGTGTGATCTTCCTGAACGATGTAGCTTTGTTTGAGCTGAAAAGTGACAGTGTTTACCTGAAACGAAGTCTTCCTTGTAGGAAGACACAGAGCCTGGCATTGAACTCCGTATCTGAAGGGAAATACACAGCACAGTTCTCATCCATGAAACACACTCTGTTTAGAGCAAGATGCACGCTCTTGCTTTCTAGAGTCTCTAATAAGTCGAGAAACGTGAGTGGGCTCAGAACAAAAGAACCGTGTTTCCTACACACACGGACCATACCTAGTTCAACTCTGCTTCTGAAACTGATACAAACTACTGGTCCTCTAACATCCAATGCTTTTCAGTTAAGAGCAAGAAACGTGTGAGCTTCGTGAACGATGTAGCTTCCTTTGAGCTGATAATTGAGTGCATTTACCTGAAACGAGGTCTTGCTTGTAGGAAGACACGGAGCGTGGCATTGAACTCCGGTTCTGAAGGGAAAAACACAGCACAGTTCTCATCCATGAAACACACTCTGCTTTAGAGCCAGAAGCACGCTCTTGCTTTCTAGAGTCTCTAAAAAGGCGGGAAACGTGAGTGTGCTCAGAACAAAAGAACCGTGTTTCCTACACACACGGACCATATCTAGTTCAACTCTGCTTCTGAAACTGATACAAACCACAGGGCCTCTAACATCCAATGCTTTTCAGTTAAGAGCGAGAAACGTGTGAGCTTCATGAACAATGTAGCTTCCTTTGAGCTGAAAGTGAGTTCTTATACCCGAAACGAAGTCTTGATTGTAGGAAGACACAGAGCCTGGCATTTAACTCCGTTTATGAAGGGAAACACACAACACGGTTCTCTTCCATGAAAAACACTCTTCTTTAAAGCAAGAAGCACGCTCTTGCTTTCCAGAGTCTCTAATAAGGCAGGAAACGTGAGAGAGCTCAGAACAAAAGAACCGTGTTTTCTACACACATTGACCATAGCTAGTTCAACTCTGCTTCTGAAACTGATACAAACCACAGGGCCTCTAACATCCAATGCTTTTGAGTTAAGAGCGAGAAACGTGTGAGCTTCGTGAACGATGTAGCTTCTTTTGAGCTGAAAAGTGAGGCCGTTTACCTGAAACGAAGTCTTGTTCTTAGAAGACACAGAGCCTGGCATTGAAATCCGTATCTGAAGGGAAACACACAGCACAGTTCTCATCCATGAAACACACTCTGATTTAGAGCAAGAAGTAGGCTCTTGCTTTCTAGAGTCTCTAATAAGGCGGGAAACATGAGTGTGCTCAGAACAAATGAACCATGTTTCCTACACACACGGACCATATCCAGTTCAACTGTGCTCCTGAAACTGATACAAAAAACAGGTCCACTAACATACAATGCTTTTCTGTTAAGAGGGAGAAACGTGTGAGCTTTGTGAAAGATATAGCTTCCTTTGAGCTGAAAAGTGTGTGCGTTTACCTGAAAAGAAATCTTGCTTGTAGGAAGACACAGAGACTTGCACTTAATTCCGTTTCTGAAGGGAAACACACTGCACAGTTCTCATCCATGAAACACACTCTGCTTTATTGCAAGAAGCATGCTCTTTCTTTCTATAGTCTCTGATAAGGCGGGAAACGTGAGTGTGCTCTGTACAAAAGAACCGTGTTTCGTACACTCACTGACGACACCTAGTTCAACTCTGCTTCTGAAACTGATAAAAACCACAGGTCCTCTAACATCCAATGCTTCTCAGTTAAGAGAGAAAAACGTGTGAGCTTCGTCAACGATGTAGCTTCGTTTGTGCTGAAAGTGAGTTCTTATAATCAAAACGAAGTCTTGATTGTAAAAGACACAGAGCCTGGCATTTAACTCCGTTTCTGAATGGAAACACACAGCACTGTGCTCATGCATGAAACACACTCTGCTTTAGAGCCAGAAGCACGCTCTTGCTTTCTAGAGTCTCTAATAAGGCGGGAAACGTGAGTGTGGTCATAACAAAAGAACCGTGTTTCCTACACACACGGACCATATCTAGTTCAAATCTGCTTCTGAAACAGATACAAACCACAGGTCCTCTAACATCCAATGCTTTTCAGGTAAGAGCGAGAAACGTGTGAGCTTCGTGAACTATGTAGCTTCATTTGAGCTGAAAAGAGAATGATTTTACCTGAAATGACATCTAGCTTGTAGGAAGACAGAGAGCCTGGCATTTAACTCCGTTTCTGAAGGGAAACACACAACACGGTTCTCTTCCATGAAAAACACTCTTCTTTAAAGCAAGAAGCACGCTCTTGCTTTCTAGATTCTCTAATAAGGCGGGAAACATGAGTGAGCTCAGAACAAAAGATCCGTGTTTCCTACACACACGGACCATATCTAGTTCAACTCTGCTTCTGAAACTGATACAAACTACAGGTCCTCTAACATCCAATGCTTTTGAGTTAAGAGCGAGAAACGCGTGAGCTTCGTGAACGATGTAGCTTACTTTGAGCTGAAAACTGAGTGCGTTTACCTGAAACGAAGTCTTGCTTGTAGGAAGACACAGAGCCTGGCATTTAACTCCGTTTATGAAGGGAAACACACAACACGGTTCTCTTCCATGAAAAACACTCTTCTTTAAAGCAAGAAGCACGCTCTTGCTTTCCAGAGTCTCTAATAAGGCAGGAAACGTGAGTGAGCTCAGAACAAAAGAACCGTGTTTCCTACACACATTGACCATAGCTAGTTCCACTCTGCTTCTGAAACTGATACAAACCACAGGGCCTCTAACATCCAATGCTTTTGAGTTAAGAGCGAGAAACGTGTGAGCTTCGTGAACAATGTAGCTTCGTTTGAGCTGAAAAGTGAGGGCGTTTACCTGAAACGAAGTCTTGTTTTTAGAAGACACAGAGCCTGGCATTGAAATCCGTATCTGAAGGGAAACACACAGCACAGTTCTCATCCATGAAACACACTCTGATTTAGAGCAAGAAGTAGGCTCTTGCTTTCTAGAGTCTCTAATAAGGCGGGAAACATGAGTGTGCTCAGAACAAATGAATCATGTTTCCTACACACACGGACCATATCCAGTTCAACTGTGCTTCTGAAACTGATACGAAAAACAGGGCCTCTAACATCCAATGCTTTTCAGTTAAGAGCGAGAAACGTGTGAGCTTCGTGAACGATGTAGCTTCCTTTGAGCTGAAAGTGAGTTCATATACCCGAAACGAAGTCTTGATTGTAAAAGACACAGAGCCTGGCAATTAACTCCGTTTCTGAAGGGAAACACACAGCACAGTTCTCATCCATGAAACACACTCTGCTTTAGAGCAAGATGCATGCTCTTGCTTTCTAGAGTCTCTAATAAGTCGGGAAACGTGAGTGGGCTCAGAACAAAAGAACCGTTTTTCCTACACACAAGGACCATACCTAGTTCAACTCTGCTTCTGAAACTGATACAAACCACTGGTCCTCTAACATCCAATGCTTTTCAGTTGAGAGCGAGAAACGTGTGAGCTTTGTTAACAATGTAGCTTTGTTTGAGCTGAAAGTGAGTTCTTATACCCGAAACGAAGTCTTTATTGTAAAAGACACAAGCCTGTCATTTAACACCGTTTCTGAAAGGAAACACACAGCACAGTTCTAATCCATGAAACACACTATGCTTTAGAGCAAAAAGCATGCTCTTGCTTTCTAGAGTCTCTAAAAAGGTGGGAAATGTGAGTGTGCTCAGAACAAAAGAACCGTGTTTCCTACACACACGGACCTTATCTAGTTCAACTCTGCTTCAGAAACTGATACAAACCACAGGGCCTCTAACATCCAATGCTTTTCACTTAAGAGCAAGAAACGTGTGAGCTTCATGAACGATGTAGCTTCTTTTGAGCTGAAAAGTGAGGGCGTTTACCTTTAAAGAATTCTTGCTTGTAGGAAGACACAGAGCCTGGCATTGAACTCCGTATCTGAAGGGAAACACACAGCACAGTTCTCATCCATGAAACACACTCTGATTTAGAGCAAGAAGTAGGCTCTTGCTTTCTAGAGTCTCTAATAAGGCGGGAAACATGAGTGTGCTCAGAACAAATGAACCATGTTTCCTACACACACGGACCATATCCAGTTCAACTGTACTCCTGAAACTGATACAAAAAACAGGTCCACTAACATACAATGCTTTTCTGTTAAGAGGGAGAAACGTGTGAGCTTTGTGAAAGATATAGCTTCCTTTGAGCTGAAAAGTGTGTGCGTTTACCTGAAAAGAAATCTTGCTTGTAGGAAGACACAGAGACTTGCACTTAATTCCGTTTCTGAAGGGAAACACACTGCACAGTTCTCATCCATGAAACACACTCTGCTTTATTGCAAGAAGCATGCTCTTTCTTTCTATAGTCTCTGATAAGGCGGGAAACGTGAGTGTGCTCTGTACAAAAGAACCGTGTTTCGTACACTCACTGACGACACCTAGTTCAACTCTGCTTCTGCAACTGATAAAAACCACAGGTCCTCTAACATCCAATGCTTCTCAGTTAAGAGAGAAAAACGTGTGAGCTTCGTCAACGATGTAGCTTCGTTTGAGCTGAAAGTGAGTTCTTATAATCAAAACGAAGTCTTGATTGTAAAAGACACAGAGCCTGGCATTTAACTCCGTTTCTGAATGGAAACACACAGCACTGTGCTCATGCATGAAACACACTCTGCTTTAGAGCCAGAAGCACGCTCTTGCTTTCTAGAGTCTCTAATAAGGCGGGAAACGTGAGTGTGGTCATAACAAAAGAACCGTGTTTCCTACACACACGGACCATATCTAGTTCAAATCTGCTTCTGAAACAGATACAAACCACAGGTCCTCTAACATCCAATGCTTTTCAGTTAAGAGCGAGAAACGTGTGAGCTTCGTGAACTATGTAGCTTCATTTGAGCTGAAAAGAGAATGATTTTACCTGAAATGACATCTAGCTTGTAGGAAGACAGAGAGCCTGGCATTTAACTCCGTTTCTGAAGGGAAACACACAACACGGTTCTCTTCCATGAAAAACACTCTTCTTTAAAGCAAGAAGCACGCTCTTGCTTTCTAGATTCTCTAATAAGGCGGGAAACATGAGTGAGCTCAGAACAAAAGATCCGTGTTTCCTACACACACGGACCATATCTAGTTCAACTCTGCTTCTGAAACTGATACAAACTACAGGTCCTCTAACATCCAATGCTTTTGAGTTAAGAGCGAGAAACGCGTGAGCTTCGTGAACGATGTAGCTTACTTTGAGCTGAAAACTGAGTGCGTTTACCTGAAACGAAGTCTTGCTTGTAGGAAGACACAGAGCCTGGCATTTAACTCCGTTTATGAAGGGAAACACACAACACGGTTCTCTTCCATGAAAAACACTCTTCTTTAAAGCAAGAAGCACGCTCTTGCTTTCAGGAGTCTCTAATAAGGCAGGAAACGTGAGTGAGCTCAGAACAAAAGAACCGTGTTTCCTACACACATTGACCATAGCTAGTTCCACTCTGCTTCTGAAACTGATACAAACCACAGGGCCTCTAACATCCAATGCTTTTGAGTTAAGAGCGAGAAACGTGTGAGCTTCGTGAACAATGTAGCTTCGTTTGAGCTGAAAAGTGAGGGCATTTACCTGAAACGAAGTCTTGTTTTTAGAAGACACAGAGCCTGGCATTGAAATCCGTATCTGAAGGGAAACACACAGCACAGTTCTCATCCATGAAACACACTCTGATTTAGAGCAAGAAGTAGGCTCTTGCTTTCTAGAGTCTCTAATAAGGCGGGAAACATGAGTGTGCTCAGAACAAATGAATCATGTTTCCTACACACACGGACCATATCCAGTTCAACTGTGCTTCTGAAACTGATACGAAAAACAGGGCCTCTAACATCCAATGCTTTTCAGTTAAGAGCGAGAAACGTGTGAGCTTCGTGAACGATGTAGCTTCCTTTGAGCTGAAAGTGAGTTCATATACCCGAAACGAAGTCTTGATTGTAAAAGACACAGAGCCTGGCAATTAACTCCGTTTCTGAAGGGAAACACACAGCACAGTTCTCATCCATGAAACACACTCTGCTTTGGAGCAAGAAGCACACTCTTGCTTTCTAGAGTCTCTAATAAGGCGGGAAATGTGAGTGTGCTCAGAACAATAGAGTGTGTTTCATGGATGAGCACTGTGCTGTGTGTTTCCCTTCAGAAACGGAGTTAAATGCCAGGCTCTGTGTCTTCCTACAAACAAGACTTCGTTTCAAATAAACGCAGTCACTTTTCTGCTCAAAGGAAGCTACATCGTTCACGAAGCTCACACGTTTCTCGCTCTTAACTGAAAAGCATTGGATGTTAGAGGACCTGTGGTTTGTATCAGTTTCAGAAGCAAAGTTGAACTAGATATGGTCCATGTGTGTAGGAAACACAGTTCATTTGTTCTGAGCACAATCACGTTTCCCGCTTTATTAGAGACTTTGGAAAGCAAGATCGTGCCTCATGCTCTAAAGCAGAGTGTGTTTTATGGATGAGAAATGTGCTGTGTGTTTCCCTTCAGAAATGAAGTGAAATGCCAGGCTCTGTGTCTTCCTACAAGCTTGAAATCGTTTCAGGTAAACGTAGTCACTTTTCATCTCAAACGAAGCTACATCGTTCACGAAGCTCACACGTTTCTCGCTCTTAACTGAAAAGCATTGGATGTTAGAGGACCTGTGGTTTGTATCAGTTTCAGGAGCAGAGTTGAACTAGATATGGTCCTTGTGTGTAGGTAACACGGATATTTTGCTCTGAGCACAATCACGTTTCCCCCCTTATTAGAGATTCTAGAAAGCAAGAGCGTGCTTCTGCTCTAAATCAGAGGGTGTCTCATGGATGAGAAATGTGCTGATTGTTTCCCTTCAGAAACGGAGTTCAATGCCAGGCTGTGTGTCTTCCTAAAAGCAAGACATTGTTTCAGGAAAATACACTCACATTTCAGTTCAAACGAAGCTACATTGTTCACAAAGCTCACACATTTCTCGCTCTTAACTGAAAAGCATTGGATGTTAGAGGACCTGTGGTTTGTATCAGTTTCAGAAGGAGAGTTGAACTAGATATGGTCCGTGTGTTTAGGAAACACACTTCTGTTGTTGGGAGCACACTCACGTTTCTTGCCTTATTAGAGACTCCAGAGAGCAAGAGCGTGGTTGTTGCGCTACAGCAGAGTGTGTATCATGGATGAGAACTGTGCTGTGTGTTTCCCTTTAGAAATGGAGTGAAATGCCAGGCTCTGAGTCTTCAAACAAGCAAGACTTCGTTTCCAGAAAACGCACTCACTTTTCAGCTCAAATGAAGCTACATCTTTCACGAAGCTCACACATTTCTTGCTCATAACTGAAAAGCATTGGATGTTAGAAGACCTGTGGTTTGTATCAGTGTCAGAAGCAGAGTAGAACTAGATATGGTTCGTGTGTGTAGGAAACACGGATATTTTGTTCTGAGCACACTCACGTTTCCCCCCTTATTTGAGATTCTAGAAAGCAAGAGCGTGCTTCTTGCTCTAAAGCAGAGTGTGTCTCATGGATGAGAACTGTGCTGTGTGTTTCCCTTCAGAAACGGAGTTCAATGCTAGGCTCTGTGTCTTCCTACAAGCAAGACTTCGTTTCAGGAAAACACACTCACTTTTCAGCTCAAACGAAGCTACATCTTTCACGAAGCTCACACGTTTCTCGCTCATAACTGAAAAGAATTGGAATTTAGAGGAACTGTGGTTTGTATCCGTTTCAGAAGGAGAGTTGAACTAGACATGGTCCGTGTGTTTAGGAAACACACTTCTTTTGTTGGGAGCGCACTCACTTTTCTTGCCTTATTAGAGACTTCAGAGAGCAAGAGCATGGTTTTTGCGCTAAAGCAGAGTGTGTATCATGGATGAGAACTGTGCTATGTGTTTCCCTTCAGAAACGTAGTTCAATGCCAGGCTCTGTGTCTTCCTTCAAGCTAGACTTCGTTTCAGGAAAATGCACTCACTTTTCATCTCAAAAGAAGCTAAATCGTTCACAAAGCTCACACGTTTCTCGCTCTTAATTGAAAAGCATTGGATGTTAGAGGACCTGTGGTTTGTATCAGTTTCAGAAGCAGAGTAGAACTAGATATGGTCCGTGTGTGTAGGAAACACAGTTCTTTTGTTCTGAGCACACTCACGTTTCCCACCTTAATAGAGACTCTAGAAAGCAAGAGCGTGCTTCTTGCTCTAAAGCAGAGTGTGTCTCATGAATGAGAACTGTGCTGTGTGTTTCCCTTCAGAAAGGGAGTTCAATGCCAGGCTCTGTGCCTTCCTACAAGCAAGACTTCGTTTCAGGAAAACACACTCATTTTCAGCTCCAACAAAGCTACATCGTTCACGAAGCTCACACGTTTCTCGCTCTTAACTGAAAAGCATTGGATGTTAGAGGACCTGTGGTTTGTATCAGTTTCAGGAGCAGAGTTGAACTACATATGGTCCCTGTGTGTAGGAAACACGGTTCTTTTGTTCTGCGCACACTCACGTTTCCTCCCTTATTAGAGACTCTAGAAAGAAAGAGCGTGCTACTTGCTCTAAAGCAGAGTGTGTCTCATGGATGAGAACTGTGGTGTGTGTTTCCCTTCAGAAACGGAGTTCAATGCCAGGCTCTGTGTCTTCCTACAAGCAAGACTTCGTTTCAGGAAAACACACTCACTTTTCAGCTCAAACGAAGCTACATCTTTCACGAAGCTCACACGTTTCTCGCTCATAACTGAAAAGAATTGGAATTTAGAGGAACTGTGGTTTGTATCCGTTTCAGAAGGAGAGTTGAACTAGACATGGTCCGTGTGTTTAGGAAACACACTTCTTTTGTTGGGGGCGCACTCACTTTTCTTGCCTTATTAGAGACTTCAGAGAGCAAGAGCATGGTTTTTGCGCTAAAGCAGAGTGTGTATCATGGATGAGAACTGTGCTATGTGTTTCCCTTCAGAAACGTAGTTCAATGCCAGGCTCTGTGTCTTCCTTCAAGCTAGACTTCGTTTCAGGAAAATGCACTCACTTTTCATCTCAAAAGAAGCTAAATCGTTCACAAAGCTCACACGTTTCTCGCTCTTAATTGAAAAGCATTGGATGTTAGAGGACCTGTGGTTTGTATCAGTTTCAGAAGCAGAGTAGAACTAGATATGGTCCGTGTGTGTAGGAAACACAGTTCTTTTGTTCTGAGCACACTCACGTTTCCCGCCTTAATAGAGACTCTAGAAAGCAAGAGCGTGCTTCTTGCTCTAAAGCAGAGTGTGTCTCATGGATGAGAACTGTGCTGTGTGTTTCCCTTCAGAAAGGGAGTTCAATGCCAGGCTCTGAGTCTTCCTACAAGCAAGACTTCGTTTCCGGAAAACGCACTCACTTTTCCGCTCAAATGAAGCTACATCGTTCACGAAGCTCACACGTTTCTTGCTCTTAACTGAAAAGCATTGGATGTTAGTGGACCTGTGGTTTGTATCAGTTTTAGAAGCAGAGTTTAACTAGATATGGTCCGTGTGCGAAGGAAACATGGTTCTTTTGTTCTGAGCACACTCATGTTTCCCGCCTTATTAGAGACTCTAGAAAGAAAGAGAGTGCCTCTTGCTCTAAAGCAGACTTTGTTTCGTGGATGAGACATGTTCTGTGTGTTTCCCTTCATAAACGGAGTGAAATGCCAGGCTCTGTGTCTCCCTACAAGCAAGATTTCTTTTCAGGTAAACGCAATCACTTTTCAGCTCAAACGAAGCTACATCTTTCACGAAGCTCACATGTTTCTCGCTCATACTGAAAAGTATTGGATGTTAGAAGACCTGTGGTTTGTATCAGTTTCAGAGGGAGAGTTGAACTAGACATGGTCCGTGTGTGTAGGATACACACTTCCTTTGTTGGGAGCACTCTCACGTTTCCTGCCTTATTAGAGACTGCAGAGAGCAAGAGCGTGCTTCTTGCTCTAAAGCAGAGTGTGTATCATGGATGAGAACTGTGCTGTGTGTATCACTTCAGAAAGGGAGTTCAATGCCAGGCTCTGTGTCTTCCTACAAGCAAGACATCGTTAAGGGAGTCACAGTCACTTTTCAACTCATACGAAGCTACATTGTTCATGAATCTCACATGTTTCTCGCTCAAAACTGAAAAGCATTGGATGTTAGAGGACCTGTGGTTTGTATCAGTTTAAGAAGCAGTGTTGAACTGGATATGGTCCGCATGTGTAGGAAACACGGTTCTTTTGTTCTGAGCACACTCACGTTCCCGCCTTATTAGAGACTCTAGAAACCAAGAGTGTGCTTCTTGCTCTAAAGCAGAGTGTGTTTCATGGATGAGAACTGTGCTGTGTGTTTCCCTTCAGAAACGGAGTTCAATGCCAGACTCTGTGTCTTCCTACAAGCCAGACTTCTTTTCTGGTAAACACAGACACTTTTCATCTCAAATGAAGCTACATTGTTCACGAAGCTCACACGTTTCTCTCTGAACTGAAAAGCATTGGATGTTAGAGGACCTGTCGTTTGTATCAGTTTCAGAATCAGAGTTGTACTAGATATGGTCCCAGTGAGAAGGAAACACAGTTCATTTGTTCTGAGCACACTCACGTTTCCTGCCGTATTAGAGACTCTGGAAAGCAAGAGCATGATTCTTGCTCTAAAGCAGAGTGTGTTTTATGGATGAGAAATGTGCTGTGTGTTTCCCTTCAGAAATGAAGTGAAATGCCAGGCTCTGTGTCTTCCTACAAGCAAGACATCGTTTCAGGTAAACTCAGTCACTTTTCATCTCAAACGAAGCTACATCGTTCACGAAGCTCACAGGTTTCTCACTCTTAACTGAAAAGCATTGGATGATAGAGGACCTGTGGTTTCTATCAGTTTCAGGAGCAGAGTTGAACTAGATATGGTCCGTGAGTGTAGGAAACACGGATATTCTGTTCTGAGCACACTCACGTTTCCCCCCTTATTAGAGATTCTAGAAAGCAAGAGAGTGCTTCTTGCTCTAAAGCAGAGTGTGTTTCATGGATGAGAACTGTGCTGTGTGTTTCCCTTCAGAAACGGAGTTCAATGCCAGACTCTGTGTCTTCCTACAAGCAAGACTTCTTTTCTGGTAAACACAGACACTTTTCATCTCAAATGAAGCTACATTGTTCACGAAGCTCACACGTTTCTCTCTGAACTGAAAAGCATTGGATGTTAGAGGACCTGTCGTTTGTATCAGTTTCAGAATCAGAGTTGTACTAGATATGGTCCGAGTGAGAAGGAAACACAGTTCATTTGTTCTGAGCACACTCACGTTTCCGGCCGTATTAGAGACTCTGGAAAGCAAGAGCATGATTCTTGCTCTAAAGCAGAGTGTGTTTTATGGATGAGAAATGTGCTGTGTGTTTCCCTTCAGAAATGAAGTGAAATGCCAGGCTCTGTGTCTTCCTACAAGCTTGAAATCGTTTCAGGTAAACGTAGTCACTTTTCATCTCAAACGAAGCTATATCGTTCACGAAGCTCACACGTTTCTCGCTCTTAACTGAAAAGCATTGGATGTTAGAGGACCTGTGGTTTGTATCAGTTTCAGGAGCAGAGTTGAACTAGATATGGTCCTTGTGTGTAGGTAACACGGATATTTTGCTCTGAGCACAATCACGTTTCCCCCCTTATTAGAGATTCTAGAAAGCAAGAGCGTGCTTCTTGCTCTAAATCAGAGTGTGTCTCATGGATGAGAAATGTGCTGATTGTTTCCCTTCAGAAACGGAGTTCAATGCCAGGCTGTGTGTCTTCCTAAAAGCAAGACATTGTTTCAGGAAAATACACTCACATTTCAGTTCAAACGAAGCTACATTGTTCACAAAGCTCACACATTTCTCGCTCTTAACTGAAAAGCATTGGATGTTAGAGGACCTGTGGTTTGTATCAGTTTCAGAAGGAGAGTTGAACTAGATATGGTCCGTGTGTTTAGGAAACACACTTCTGTTGTTGGGAGCACACTCACGTTTCTTGCCTTATTAGAGACTCCAGAGAGCAAGAGCCTGGTTGTTGCGCTACAGCAGAGTGTGTATCATGGATGAGAACTGTGCTGTGTGTTTCCCTTTAGAAATGGAGTGAAATGCCAGGCTCTGAGTCTTCAAACAAGCAAGACTTCGTTTCCAGAAAACGCACTCACTTTTCAGCTCAAATGAAGCTACATCTTTCACGAAGCTCACACTTTTCTTGCTCATAACTGAAAAGCATTGGATGTTAGAAGACCTGTGGTTTGTATCAGTGTCAAAAGCAGAGTAGAACTAGATATGGTTCGTGTGTGTAGGAAACACGGATATTTTGTTCTGAGCACACTCACGTTTCCCCCCTTATTTGAGATTCTAGAAAGCAAGAGCGTGCTTCTTGCTCTAAAGCAGAGTGTGTCTCATGGATGAGAACTGTGCTGTGTGTTTCCCTTCAGAAACGGAGTTCAATGCTAGGCTCTGTGTCTTCCTACAAGCAAGACTTTGTTTCAGGAAAACACACTCACTTTTCAGCTCAAACGAAGCTACATCTTTCACGAAGCTCACACGTTTCTCGCTCATAACTGAAAAGAATTGGAATTTAGAGGAACTGTGGTTTGTATCCGTTTCAGAAGGAGAGTTGAACTAGACATGGTCCGTGTGTTTAGGAAACACACTTCTTTTGTTGGGAGCGCACTCACTTTTCTTGCCTTATTAGAGACTTCAGAGAGCAAGAGCATGGTTTTTGCGCTAAAGCAGAGTGTGTATCATGGATGAGAACTGTGCTATGTGTTTCCCTTCAGAAACGTAGTTCAATGCCAGGCTCTGTATCTTCCTTCAAGCTAGACTTCGTTTCAGGAAAATGCACTCACTTTTCATCTCAAAAGAAGCTAAATCGTTCACAAAGCTCACACGTTTCTCGCTCTTAATTGAAAAGCATTGGATGTTAGAGGACCTGTGGTTTGTATCAGTTTCAGAGGGAGAGTTGAACTAGACATGGTCCGTGTGTGTAGGATACACACTTCCTTTGTTGGGAGCTCTCTCACGTTTCCTGCCTTATTAGAGACTGCAGAGAGCAAGAGCGTGCTTCTTGCTCTAAAGCAGAGTGTGTATCATGGATGAGAACTGTGCTGTGTGTATCACTTCAGAAAGGGAGTTCAATGCCAGGCTCTGTGTCTTCCTACAAGCCAGACTTCTTTTCTGGTAAACACAGACACTTTTCATCTCAAATGAAGCTACATTGTTCACGAAGCTCACACGTTTCTCTCTGAACTGAAAAGCATTGGATGTTAGAGGACCTGTCGTTTGTATCAGTTTCAGAATCAGAGTTGTACTAGATATGGTCCGAGTGAGAAGGAAACACAGTTCATTTGTTCTGACTACACTCACGTTTCCTGCCGTATTAGAGACTCTGGAAAGCAAGAGCATGATTCTTGCTCTAAAGCAGAGTGTGTTTTATGGATGAGAAATGTGCTGTGTGTTTCCCTTCAGAAATGAAGTGAAATGCCAGGCTCTGTGTCTTCCTACAAGCAAGACATCGTTTCAGTTAAAGGCAGTCACTTTTCATCTCAAACGAAGCTACATCGTTCACGAAGCTCACAGGTTTCTCGCTCTTAACTGAAAAGCATTGGATGATAGAGGACCTGTGGTTTCTATCAGTTTCAGGAGCAGAGTTGAACTAGATATGGTCCGTGAGTGTAGGAAACACGGATATTCTGTTCTGAGCACACTCACGTTTCCCCCCTTATTAGAGATTCTAGAAAGCAAGAGAGTGCTTCTTGCTCTAAAGCAGAGTGTGTTTCATGGATGAGAACTGTGCTGTGTGTTTCCCTTCAGAAACGGAGTTCAATGCCAGACTCTGTGTCTTCCTACAAGCAAGACTTCTTTTCTGGTAAACACAGACACTTTTCATCTCAAATGAAGCTACATTGTTCACGAAGCTCACACGTTTCTCTCTGAACTGAAAAGCATTGGATGTTAGAGGACCTGTCGTTTGTATCAGTTTCAGAATCAGAGTTGTACTAGATATGGTCCGAGTGAGAAGGAAACACAGTTCATTTGTTCTGAGCACACTCACGTTTCCGGCCGTATTAGAGACTCTGGAAAGCAAGAGCATGATTCTTGCTCTAAAGCAGAGTGTGTTTTATGGATGAGAAATGTGCTGTGTGTTTCCCTTCAGAAATGAAGTGAAATGCCAGGCTCTGTGTCTTCCTACAAGCAAGACATCGTTTCAGGTAAACGCAGTCACTTTTCATCTCAAACGAAGCTACATCGTTCACGAAGCTCACAGGTTTCTCGCTCTTAACTGAAAAGCATTGGATGATAGAGGACCTGTGATTTCTATCAGTTTCAGGAGCAGAGTTGAACTAGATATGGTCCGTGTGTGTAGGAAACACGGATATTCTGTTCTGAGCACACTCACGTTTCCCCCCTTATTAGAGATTCTAGAAAGCAAGAGAGTGCTTCTTGCTCTAAAGCAGAGTGTGTCTCATGGATGAGAACTGTGCTGTGTGTTTACCTTGAGAAACGGAGTTCAATGCCAGGCTCTGTGTCTTCCTACAAGCTAGACTTCGTTTCAGGAAAATGTACTCACTTTTCAGCTTAAAAGAAGCTAAATCAATCACAAAGCTCACACGTTTCTCGCTCTTAACTGAAAAGCATTGGATGTTAGAGGACCTCTGGTTTGTATCAGTTTCCGAAGCAGAGTAGGACTAGACATGGTCCGTGTGTGTAGGAAACACAGTTCTTTTGTTCTGAGCACACTCACGTTTCCAACCTTATTAGCGACTCTAGAAAGCAAGAGCGTGCTTCTTGCTCTTAAGCAGAGTGTGTTACATGGATGAGAACTGTGCTGTGTGTTTCCCTTCAGAAACGGAGTTCAATGCCAGGCTCTGTGTCTTCCTACAAGCAAGAATACGTTTCAGGAAAACGCACTCACTTTTAGGATCAAAGGAAGCTACATCGTTCACGAAGCTCACACATTTCTCGCTCTTAACTGGAAAGCATTGGATGTTAGAGGACCTGTGGTTTGTATCAGTTTCAGGAGCAGAGTTGATCTAGATATGGTCCGTGTGTGTAGGAAACACGGTTCTTTTGTTCTGCACACACTCACGTTTCCCCCGTCATTAAAGACTCTAGAAAGCAAGAGCGTGCTTCTTGCTCTAAAGCAGAGTGTGTCTCATGGATGGGAACTGTGCTGTGTGTTTCCCTTCCGAAACAGAGTTCAATGCCAGGCTCTGTGTCTTCCTACAAGCAAGACATCGTTAAGGGAATCACAGTCACTTTTCTACTCATAGGAAGCTACATTGTTCACGAAGCTCACATGTTTCTCGCTCAAAACTGAAAAGCATTGGATGTTAGAGGACCTGTGGTTTGTAACAGTTTCAGAAGAAGAGTTGAACTAGATATGGTCTGCGTGTGTAGGAAACACGGTTCTTCTGTTCTGAGCACACTCACGTTCCCGCCTTATTAGAGACTCTAGAAAGCAAGAGCGTGCTTCTTGCTCTAAAGCAGAGTGTGTTTCATGAATGAGAACTGTGCTGTGTGTTTCCCTTCAGAAACGGAGTTCAATGCCAGACTCGGTGTCTTCCTATAAGCAAGACTTCTTTTCTGGTAAACACAGACACTTTTCATCTCAAATGAAGCTACATTGTTCACGAAGCTCACACGTTTCTCTCTCTGAACTGAAAAGCATTGGGTGTTAGAGGACCTGTCGTTTGTATCACTTTCAGAAGCAGAGTTGTACTAGATATGGTCCGAGTGAGTAAGAAACACAGTTCATTTGTTCGGAGCACACTCACCTTTCCCGCCTTATTAGAGACTCTAGAAAGCAAGAGAGTGCCTCTTGTTCTAAACCAGAGTTTGTTTCGTGGATGAGAAATGTGCTGTGTGTTTCCCTTCATAAACGGAGTGAAATGCCAGGCTCTGTGTCTTCCTACAAGCAAGAGTTCGTTTCAGGTAAGCACAGTAACTTTTCAGCTCAAACGAAACTACATCGTTCACGAAGCTCACAGGTTTCTCGCTCATAACTCAAAAGAATTGGAATTTAGAGGACCTGTGGTTTGTATCAGTTTCAGAAGGAGAGTTGAACTAGACATGGTCCGTGTGTTTAGGAAACACACTTCTTTTGTTGGGAGCACACTCACGTTTCTTGCCTTATTAGAGACTCCAGAGAGCAAGAGCGTGGTGGTTGCGCTAAAGCAGAGTGTGTATCATGGATGAGAACTGTGCTGTGTGTTTCCCTTTAGAAATGGAGTGAAATGCAAGGCTCTGAGTCTTCAAACAAGCAAGACTTCGTTTCCTGAAAACGCACTCACTTTTCAGCTCAAATGAAGCTACATCTTTCACGAAGCTCACAGGTTTCTCGCTCATAACTGAAAAGAATTGGAATTTAGAGGACCTGTGGTTTGTATCAGTTTCAGAAGCAGAGTTGAACTAGATATGGTCCGTGTGTGTAGGAAACATGGTTCTTTTGTTCTGAGGACACTCATGTTACCCGCCCTATTAGAGACTCTAGAAAGCAAGAGAGTGCTTGTTGCTCTAAAGCAGAGTTTGTTTCATGGACGAGAACTGTACTGTGTGTTTACTTTCAGAATCGTTGTGAATGCCAGGGTCTCAGTCTTCCTACAAGCAAGACTTCTTTTCATGTAAACACAGACACTTTTCATCTCAAACGAAGCTGCATTGTTCACGAAGCTCACATGTTTCTCGCTCTGAACTGAAAAGCACTGGATGTTAGAGGACCTGTGGTTTGTAACAGCTTCAGAAGCAGAGTTGTACTAGATATGGTCCGTGTGTGTAGGAAACACAGTACATTTGTTCTGAGCACGCTCATGTTTCCCAACTTATTAGAGACTTTGGAAAGCAAGAGCGTGCCTCTTGCTCTAAAGCAGAGTGTGTTTTATGAATGAGAAATGTGCTGTGTGTTTCCCTTCATAAACGGAGTGTAATGCCAGGCTCTGTGTCTTCCAACAAGCAAGAGTTCGTTTCAGGTAAGCGCAGTAACTTTTCAGTTCAAACTAAGCTACATCTTTCACGAAGCTCACACGTGTCTCGCTCATAACTGAAAAGAATTGGATTTTAGAGGACCTGTGGTTTGTATCAGTTTCAGAAGGAGAGTTGAACTAGACATGGTCAGTGTGTTTAGGAAACACACTTCTTTGTTGGGAGCACAGTCACATTTCCTGCCTTATTAGATACTCCAGAGAGCAAGAGTGTGATCCTTGATCTAAAGCAGATTGTGTATCATGGATGAGAACTGTGCTGTGTGTATCCCTTCTGAAAGGGAGTTCAATGCCAGGCTCTGTGTCTTCCTACAAGCAAGACATCGTTAAGGGAATCAGAGTCAATTTTCAACTCATATGAAGCTACATTGTTCACGAAGCTCACATGTTTCTCGCTCAAAACTGAAAAGCATTGGATGTTAGAGGACCTGTGGTTTCTATCAGTTTCAGAAGCAGAGTTGAACTAGATATGATCCGCGTGTGTAGGAAACACGGTTCTTCTGTTCTGAACACACTCACGTTCCCCCCTTATTAGAGACTCTAGAAAGCAAGAGCGTGCTTCTTTCTCTAAAGCAGAGTGTGTTTCTTGGATGAGAACTGTGCTGTGTGTTTACCTTCATAAACGGAGTTCAATGCCAGACTCTGTGTCTTCCTACAAGCAAGACTACTTTTCTGGTAAACACAGACATTTTTCATCTCAAATGAAGCTACATTGTTGACGAAGCTCACACGTTTCTCTCTCTGAACTGAAAAGCATTGGATGTTAGTGGACCTGTCGTTTGTATCAGTTTCAGAAGCAGAGTTGTACTAGATATTGTCCGAGTGAGTAAGAAACACCGTTCATTTGTTCTGAGCACACTCACCTTTCCCGCCTTATTAGAGACTCTGAAAAGCAAGAGCGTGATTCTTGGTCTGAAGTAGAGTGTGTCTCATTGATGAGAACTGTGCTGTGTGTTTTCCTTCAAAAACGGAGTTCAATGCCAGGCTCAGTGTCTTCCTACAAGCAAGACTTCGTTTCAGGTAAACGCACTCACTTTTCAGCTCAAACGAAGCTACATCGTTCACGAAGCGCACACCTTTCTCGCTCTTAACTGAAAAGCATTGGATGTTAGATGACCTGTGGTTTGTATCAGTTTCAGAAGCAGAGTGGAACTAGATATGGTGCGTGTGTTTAAGAAACTTGGTTCTTTTGTTTTGAGCACACTCACGTTTCCCGCCTTATTAGAGACTCAAGAAGCAAGAGCGTGCTTCTTGCTCTAAAGCAGAGTGTGTTTCATGGATGAGAACTGTGCTGTGTGTTTCCCTTCAGAAACGGAGTTCAATGCCAGACTCTGTGTCTTCCTACAAGCAAGACTTCTTTTCAGGTAAACACAGACACTTTTCATCTCAAACGAAGCTTCATTGTTCACGAAGCTCACATGTTTCTCTCTCTGAACTGAAAAGCATTGGATGTTACAGGACCTGTGGTTTGTATCAGTTTCAGAAGCAGAGTTGTACTAGATATGGTCCAAGTGAGTAGGAAACACAGTTCATTTCTTCTGAGCACAATCACGTTTCCCGCCTTATTAGAGACTCCAGAAAGCAAGAGCGTGTTTCTTGCTCTGAAGTAGAGTGTGTCTCATTGATGAGAACTGTGCTGTGTGTTGCGCTTCAAAAACGGAGTTCAATGCCAGGCTCTGTGTCTTCCTACAAGCAAGACATCGTTTCAGGTAACCGCAGTCACTTTTCATCTCAAAGGAAGCTACATCGTTCACGAAGCTCACAGGTTTCTCGCTCTTAACAGAAAAGCATTGAATGATAGAGGACCTGTGGTTTCTATCAGTTTCAGGAGCAGAGTTGAACTAGATATGGTCCGTGTGTGTAGGAAACACAGATATTCTGTTCTGAGCACACTCACGTTTCCCCCCTTATTAGAGATTCTAGAAAGCAAGAGAGTGCTTCTTGCTCTAAAGCAGAGTGTGTCTCATGGATGAGAACTGTGCTGTGTGTTTCCCTTGAGAAACGGAGTTCAATGCCAGGCTCTGTGTCTTCCTACAAGCTAGATTTCGTTTCAGGAAAATGCACTCACTTTTCAGCTCAAAAGAAGCTAAATCGTTCACAAAGCTCACACGTTTCTCGCTCTTAACTGAAAAGCATTGGATGTTAGAGGACCTGTGGTTTGTATCAGTTTCCGAAGCAGAGTAGGACTAGACATGGTCCGTGTGTGTAGGAAACACAGTTCTTTTGTTCTGAGCACACTCACGTTTCCAACCTTATTAGAGACTCTAGAAAGCAAGAGCGTGCTTCTTGCTCTTAAGCAGAGTGTGTTACATGGATGAGAACTGTGCTGTGTGTTTCCCTTCAGAAACGGAGTTCAATGCCAGGCTCTGTGTCTTCCTACAAGCAAGAATACGTTTCAGGAAAACGCACACACTTTTAGGATCAAAGGAAGCTACATCGTTCACGAAGCTCACACGTTTCTCGCTCTTAACTGAAAAGCATTGGATGTTAGAGGACCTGTGGTTTGTATCAGTTTCAGAAGAAGAGTTGAACTAGATATGGTCTGCGTGTGTAGGAAACACGGTTCTTCTGTTCTGAGCACACTCACGTTCCCGCCTTATTAGAGACTCTAGAAAGCAAGAGCGTGCTTCTTGCTCTAAAGCAGAGTGTGTTTCATGAATGAGAACTGTGCTGTGTGTTTCCCTTCAGAAACGGAGTTCAATGCCAGACTCGGTGTCTTCCTACAAGCAAGACTTCTTTTCTGGTAAACACAGACACTTTTCATCTCAAATGAAGCTACATTGCTCACGAAGCTCACACGTTTCTCTCTCTGAACTGAAAAGCATTGGATGTTAGAGGACCTGTCGTTTGTATCAGTTTCAGAAGCAGAGTTGTACTAGATATGGTCCGAGTGAGTAAGAAACACAGTTCATTTGTTCTGAGCACACTCATCTTTCCCGCCTTATTAGAGACTCTAGAAAGCAAGAGAGTGCCTCTGTTCTAAACCAGAGTTTGTTTCGTGGATGAGAAATGTGCTGTGTGTTTCCCTTCATAAACGGAGTGAAATGCCAGGCTCTGTGTCTTCCTACAAGCAAGAGTTCGTTTCAGGTAAGCGCAGTAACTTTTCAGCTCAAACGAAACTACATCGTTCACGAAGCTCACAGGTTTCTCGCTCATAACTCAAAAGAATTGGAATTTAGAGGACCTGTGGTTTGTATCAGTTTCAGAAGGAGAGTTGAACTAGACATGGTCCGTGTGTTTAGGAAACACACTTCTTTTGTTGGGAGCACACTCACGTTTCTTGCCTTATTAGAGACTCCAGAGAGCAAGAGCGTGGTTGTTTGGCTAAAGCAGAGTGTGTATCATGGATGAGAACTGTGCTGTGTGTTTCCCTTTAGAAATGGAGTGAAATGCCAGGCTCTGAGTCTTCAAACAAGCAAGACTTCGTTTCCTGAAAACGCACTCACTTTTCAGCTCAAATGGAGCTACATCTTTCACGAAGCTCACAGCTTTCTCGCTCATAACTGAAAAGAATTGGAATTTAGAGGACCTGTGGTTTGTATCAGTTTCAGAAGCAGAGTTGAACTAGATATGGTCCGTGTGTGTAGGAAACATGGTTCTTTTGTTCTGAGGACACTCATGTTACCCGCCCTATTAGAGACTCTAGAAAGCAAGAGAGTGCTTCTTGCTCTAAAGCAGAGTTTGTTTCATGGACGAGAACTGTGCTGTGTGTTTACTTTCAGAATCGTTGTGAATGCCAGGACTCAGTCTTCCTACAAGCAAGACTTCTTTTCATGTAAACACAGACATTTTTCATCTCAAACGAAGCTGCATTGTTTACGAAGCTCACATGTTTCTCGCTCTGAACTGAAAAGCACTGGATGTTAGAGGACCTGTGGTTTGTATCAGCGTCAGAAGCAGAGTTGTACTAGGTATGGTCCATGTGTGTAGGAAACACAGTTCATTTGTTCTGAGCACGCTCATGTTTCCCAACTTATTAGAGACTTTGGAAAGCAAGAGCGTGCCTCTTGCTCTAAAGCAGAGTGTGTTTTATGAATGAGAAATGTGCTGTGTGTTTCCCTTCATAAACGGAGTGTAATGCCAGGCTCTGTGTCTTCCAACAAGCAAGAGTTCGTTTCAGGTAAGCGCAGTAACTTTTCAGTTCAAACGAAGCTACATCTTTCACGAAGCTCACACGTGTCTTGCTCATAACTGAAAAGAATTGGATTTTAGAGGACCTGTGGTTTGTATCAGTTTCAGAAGGAGATTTGAACTAGACATGGTCCGTGTGTTTAGGAAACACACTTCTTTGTTGGGAGCACACTCACGTTTCCTGCCTTATTAGATACTCCAGAGAGCAAGAGCGTGATTCTTGATCTAAAGCAGATTGTGTATCATGGATGAGAACTGTGCTGTGTGTATCCCTTCTGAAAGGGAGTTCAATGCCAGGCTCTGTGTCTTCCTACAAGCAAGACATCGTTAAGGGAATCAGAGTCAATTTTCAACTCATATGAAGCTACATTGTTCACGAAGCTCACATGTTTCTCGCTCAAAACTGAAAAGCATTGGATGTTAGAGGACCTGTGGTTTCTATCAGTTTCAGAAGCAGAGTTGAACTAGATATGGTCCGCGTGTGTAGGAAACACGGTTCTTCTGTTCTGAACACACTCACGTTCCCCCCTTATTAGAGACTCTAGAAAGCAAGAGCGTGCTTCTTTCTCTAAAGCAGAGTGTGTTTCATGGATGAGAACTGTGCTGTGTGTTTACCTTCATAAACGGAGTTCAATGCCAGACTCTGTGTCTTCCTACAAGCAAGACTACTTTTCTGGTAAACACAGACATTTTTCATCCCAATTGAAGCTACATTGTTCATGAAGCTCACACGTTTCTCTCTCTGAACTGAAAAGCATTGGATGTTAGTGGACCTGTCGTTTGTATCAGTTTCAGAAGCAGAGTTGTACTAGATATTGTCCGAGTGAGTAAGAAACACCGTTCATTTGTTGTGAGCACACTCACCTTTCCCGCCTTATTAGAGACTCTGAAAAGCAAGAGCGTGATTCTTGGTCTGAAGTAGAGTGTGTCTCATTGATGAGAACTGTGCTGTGTGTTTTCCTTCAAAAACGGAGTTCAATGCCAGGCTCAGTGTCTTCCTACAAGCAAGAATTCGTTTCAGGTAAACGCACTCACTTTTCAGCTCAAACGAAGCTACATCGTTCAAGAAGCGCACACCTTTCTCGCTCTTAACTGAAAAGCATTGGATGTTAGATGACCTGTGGTTTGTATCAGTTTCAGAAGCAGAGTAGAACTAGATATGGTGCGTGTGTTTAAGAAACTTGGTTCTTTTGTTTTGAGCACACTCACGTTTCCCGCCTTATTAGAGACTCAAGAAGCAAGAGCGTGCTTCTTGCTCTAAAGCAGAGTGTGTTTCATGGATGAGAACTGTGCTGTGTGTTTCCCTTCAGAAACGGAGTTCAATGCCAGACTCTGTGTCTTCCTACAAGCAAGACATCTTTTCAGGTAAACACAGACACTTTTAATCTCAAACGAAGCTTCATTGTTCACGAAGCTCACACGTTTCTCTCTCTGAACTGAAAAGCATTGGATGTTACAGGACCTGTGGTTTGTATCAGTTTCAGAAGCAGAGTTGTACTAGATATGGTCCGAGTGAGTAGGAAACACAGTTCATTTGTTCTGAGCACACTCACGTTTCCCGCCTTATTAGAGACTCTAGAAAGCAAGAGCGTGTTTCTTGCTCTGAAGTAGAGTGTGTCTCATTGATGAGAACTGTGCTGTGTGTAGCGCTTCAAAAACGGAGTTCAATGCCAGGCTCTGTGTCTTCCTACAAGCAAGACTCCGTTTCACCTAAACGCACTCACTTTTCAGCTCAAAAGTAGCTACATCATTCACGAAGCTCACATGTTTCTCGCTCTTAACTGAAAAGCATTGGATGTTAGAGGACCTGTGGTTCGTATCAGTTTCTGAAGCAGAGTTGAACTAGAAATGGTCCGTGTGTGTAGGAAACATGGTTCTTTTATTCTGAGCACACTCACGTTTCCCCCCTTATTAGAGACTCTAGAAAGCAAGAGAGTGCCTCTTATTCTAAACCAGAGTTTGTTTCGTGGAAGAGAAATGTGCTGTGTGTTTCCATTCATAAACGGAGTGAAATGCCAGGCTCTGTGTCTTCCTACAAGCAAGAGTTCGTTTCAGCTAAGCACAGTAACTTTTCAGTTCAAACGAAGCTACATCGTTCACGAAGCTCACAGGTTTCTCGCTCATAACTCAAAAGAATTGGAATTTAGAGGACCTGTGGTTTGTATCAGTTTCAGAAGGAGAGTTGAACTAGACATGGTCCGTGTGTTTAGGAAACACACTTCTTTTGTTGGGAGCACACTCACGTTTCTTGCCTTATTAGAGACTCCAGAGAGCAAGAGCGTGGTTGTTGCGCTAAAGCAGAGTGTGTATCATGGATGAGAACTGTGCTGTGTGTTTCCCTTTAGAAATGGAGTGAAATGCCAGGCTCTGAGTCTTCAAACAAGCAAGACTTCGTTTCCTGAAAACGCACTCACTTTTCAGCTCAAATGAAGCTACATATTTCACGAAGCTCACAGGTTTCTCGCTCATAACTGAAAAGAATTGGAATTTAGAGGACCTGTGGTTTGTATCAGTTTCAGAAGCAGAGTTGAACTAGATATGGTCCGTGTGTGTAGGAAACATGGTTCTTTTGTTCTGAGGACACTCATGTTACCCGCCCTATTAGAGACTCTAGAAAGCAAGAGAGTGCTTCTTGCACTAAAGCAGAGTTTGTTTCATGGACGAGAACTGTACTGTGTGTTTACTTTCAGAATCGTTGTGAATGCCAGGGTCTCAGTCTTCCTACAAGCAAGACTTCTTTTCATGTAAACACAGACACTTTTCATCTCAAACGAAGCTGCATTGTTCACGAAGCTCACATGTTTCTCGCTCTGAACTGAAAAGCACTGGATGTTAGAGGACCTGTGGTTTGTATCAGCTTCAGAAGCAGAGTTGTACAAAATATGGTCCGTGTGTGTAGGAAACACAGTTCATTTGTTCTGAGCACGCTCATGTTTCCCAACTTATTAGAGACTTTGGAAAGCAAGAGCGTGCCTCTTGCTCTAAAGCAGAGTGTGTTTTATGAATGAGAAATGTGCTGTGTGTTTCCCTTCATAAACGGAGTGTAATGCCAGGCTCTGTGTCTTCCAACAAGCAAGAGTTCGTTTCAGGTAAGCGCAGTAACTTTTCAGTTCAAACGAAGCTACATCTTTCACGAAGCTCACACGTGTCTCGCTCATAACTGAAAAGAATTGGATTTTAGAGGACCTGTGGTTTGTATCAGTTTCAGAAGGAGAGTTGAACTAGACATGGTCCGTGTGTTTAGGAAACACACTTCTTTGTTGGGAGCACACTCACGTTTCCTGCCTTATTAGAGACTCCAGAGAGCAAGAGCGTGATTCTTGATCTAAAGCAGAGTGTGTATCATGGATGAAAACTGTGCTGTGTGTATCCCTTCTGAAAGGGAGTTCAATGCCAGGCTCTGTGTCTTCCTACAAGCAAGACATCGTTAAGGGAATCACAGTCAATTTTCAACTTATATGAAGCTACATTTTCACGAAGCTCACATGTTTCTCGTTCAAAACTGAAAAGCATTGGATGTTAGAGGACCTGTGGTTTCTATCAGTTTCAGAAGCAGAGTTGAACTAGATATTGTCCGCGTGTGTAGGAAACACGGTTCTTCTGTTCTGAACACACTCACGTTCCGCCCTTATTAGAGACTCTAGAAAGCAAGAGCGTGCTTTTTTCTCTAAAGCAGAGTGTGTTTCATGGATGAGAACTGTGCTGTGTGTTTACCTTCATAAACGGAGTTCAATGCCAGACTCTGTGTCTTCCTACAAGCAAGACTACTTTTCTGGTAAACACAGACACTTTTCATCTCAAACGAAGCTTCATTGTTCACGAAGCTCACACGTTTCTCTCTCTGAACTGAAAAGCATTGGATGTTACAGGACCTGTGGTTTGTATCAGTTTCAGAAGCAGAGTTGTACTAGATATGGTCCGAGTGAGTAGGAAACACAGTTCATTTGTTCTGAGCACACTCACGTTTCCCGCCTTATTAGAGACTCTAGAAAGCAAGAGCGTGTTTCTTGCTCTGAAGTAGAGTGTGTCTCATTGATGAGAACTGTGCTGTGTGTAGCGCTTCAAAAACGGAGTTCAATGCCAGGCTCTGTGTCTTCCTACAAGCAAGACTCCGTTTCACCTAAACGCACTCACTTTTCAGCTCAAAAGTAGCTACATCATTCACGAAGCTCACATGTTTCTCGCTCTTAACTGAAAAGCATTGGATGTTAGAGGACCTGTGGTTCGTATCAGTTTCTGAAGCAGAGTTGAACTAGAAATGGTCCGTGTGTGTAGGAAACATGGTTCTTTTATTCTGAGCACACTCACGTTTCCCCCCTTATTAGAGACTCTAGAAAGCAAGAGAGTGCCTCTTGTTCTAAACCAGAGTTTGTTTCGTGGATGAGAAATGTGCTGTGTGTTTCCATTCATAAACGGAGTGAAATGCCAGGCTCTGTGTCTTCCTACAAGCAAGAGTTCGTTTCAGCTAAGCACAGTAACTTTTCAGCTCAAACGAAGCTACATCGTTCACGAAGCTCACAGGTTTCTCGCTCATAACTCAAAAGAATTGGAATTTAGAGGACCTGTGGTTTGTATCAGTTTCAGAAGGAGAGTTGAACTAGACATGGTCCGTGTGTTTAGGAAACACACTTCTTTTGTTGGGAGCACACTCACGTTTCTTGCCTTATTAGAGACTCCAGAGAGCAAGAGCGTGGTTGTTGCGCTAAAGCAGAGTGTGTATCATGGATGAGAACTGTGCTGTGTGTTTCCCTTTAGAAATGGAGTGAAATGCCAGGCTCTGAGTCTTCAAACAAGCAAGACTTCGTTTCCTGAAAACGCACTCACTTTTCAGCTCAAATGAAGCTACATATTTCACGAAGCTCACAGGTTTCTCGCTCATAACTGAAAAGAATTGGAATTTAGAGGACCTGTGGTTTGTATCAGTTTCAGAAGCAGAGTTGAACTAGATATGGTCCGTGTGTGTAGGAAACATGGTTCTTTTGTTCTGAGGACACTCATGTTACCCGCCCTATTAGAGACTCTAGAAAGCAAGAGAGTGCTTCTTGCACTAAAGCAGAGTTTGTTTCATGGACGAGAACTGTACTGTGTGTTTACTTTCAGAATCGTTGTGAATGCCAGGGTCTCAGTCTTCCTACAAGCAAGACTTCTTTTCATGTAAACACAGACACTTTTCATCTCAAACGAAGCTGCATTGTTCACGAAGCTCACATGTTTCTCGCTCTGAACTGAAAAGCACTGGATGTTAGAGGACCTGTGGTTTGTATCAGCTTCAGAAGCAGAGTTGTACAAAATATGGTCCGTGTGTGTAGGAAACACAGTTCATTTGTTCTGAGCACGCTCATGTTTCCCAACTTATTAGAGACTTTGGAAAGCAAGAGCGTGCCTCTTGCTCTAAAGCAGAGTGTGTTTTATGAATGAGAAATGTGCTGTGTGTTTCCCTTCATAAACGGAGTGTAATGCCAGGCTCTGTGTCTTCCAACAAGCAAGAGTTCGTTTCAGGTAAGCGCAGTAACTTTTCAGTTCAAACGAAGCTACATCTTTCACGAAGCTCACACGTGTCTCGCTCATAACTGAAAAGAATTGGATTTTAGAGGACCTGTGGTTTGTATCAGTTTCAGAAGGAGAGTTGAACTAGACATGGTCCGTGTGTTTAGGAAACACACTTCTTTGTTGGGAGCACACTCACGTTTCCTGCCTTATTAGAGACTCCAGAGAGCAAGAGCGTGATTCTTGATCTAAAGCAGAGTGTGTATCATGGATGAAAACTGTGCTGTGTGTATCCCTTCTGAAAGGGAGTTCAATGCCAGGCTCTGTGTCTTCCTACAAGCAAGACATCGTTAAGGGAATCACAGTCAATTTTCAACTTATACGAAGCTACATTTTCACGAAGCTCACATGTTTCTCGTTCAAAACTGAAAAGCATTGGATGTTAGAGGACCTGTGGTTTCTATCAGTTTCAGAAGCAGAGTTGAACTAGATATTGTCCGCGTGTGTAGGAAACACGGTTCTTCTGTTCTGAACACACTCACGTTCCGCCCTTATTAGAGACTCTAGAAAGCAAGAGCGTGCTTTTTTCTCTAAAGCAGAGTGTGTTTCATGGATGAGAACTGTGCTGTGTGTTTACCTTCAGAAACGGAGTTCAATGCCAGACTCTGTGTCTTCCTACAAGCAAGACTACTTTTCTGGTAAACACAGACATTTTTCATCTCAAATGAAGCTACATTGTTCACGAAGCTCACACGTTTCTCGCTGTTAACTGAAAAGCATTGGATGTTAGATGACCTGTGGTTTGTATCAGTTTCAGAAGCAGAGTAGAACTAGATATGGTGCGTGTGTTTAAGAAACATGTTTCTTTTGTTCTGAGCACACTCACATTTCCCGCCTTATTAGAGACTCAAGAAGCAAGAGCGTGCTTCTTGCTCTAAAGCAGAGTGTGTTTCATGGATGAGAACTGTGCTGTGTGTTTCGCTTCAAAAACGGAGTTCAATACCAGACTCTGTGTCTTCCTACAAGCAAGACTCCGTTTCAGGTAAACGCACTCACTTTTCAGCTCAAAAGAAGCTACATCGTTCACGAAGCTCACACGTTTCTCGCTGTTAACTGAAAAGCATTGGATGTTAGAGGACCTGTGGTTCGTATCAGTTTCAGAAGCAGAGTTGAACTAGATATGGTCCGTGTGTGTAGGAAACATGGTTCTTTTATTCTGAGCACACTCACGTTTCCCGCCTTATTAGAGACTCTGGAAAGCAAGAGTGTGCTTCTTGCTCTGAAGTAGATTGTGTCTCATTGATGACAACTGTGCTGTGTGGTTCGCTTCAAAAACGGAGTTCAATGCCAGGCTCTGTGTCTTCCTACAAGCAAGACTCCCTTTCAGGTAAACGCAGTCACTTTTCAGCTCAAACGAAGCTACATCGTTTACGAAGCTCACAAGTTTCTCGCTCTTAACTGAAAAGCATTGGAATTTAGAGTACTTGTGGTTTGTATCAGTTTCAGAAGGAGAGTTGAACTAGACATGGTCCGTGTGTTTAGGAAACACACTTCTTTTGTTGGGAGCACACTTACGTTTCTTGCCTTATTAGAGACTCCAGAGAGCAAGAATGTGGTTGTTGCGCTAAAGCAGAGTGTGTATCATGGATGAGAACTGTGCTGTGTGTTTCCCTTTAGAAATGGAGTGAAATGCCAGGCTCTGAGTCTTCAAACAAGCAAGACTTCGTTTCCTGAAAACGCACTCACTTTTCGGTTCAAATAAAGCTACATCTTTCACGAAGCTCACAGGTTTCTCGCTCATAACTGAAAACAATTGGAATTTACAGGACCTGTGGTTTGTATCAGTTTCAGAAGCAGAGTTGAACTAGATATGGTCCGTGTGTGTAGGAAACATGGTTCTTTTTTTCTGAGGACACTCATGTTACCCGCCCTATTAGAGACTCTAGAAAGCAAGAGAGTGCTTCTTGCTCTAAAGCAGAGTTTGTTTCATGGACGAGAACTGTGCTGTGTGTTTACTTTCAGAATCGTTGTGAAATGCCAGGCTCTCAGTCTTCCTACAAGCAAGACTTCTTTTCATGTAAACACAGACACGTTTCATCTCAAACGAAGCTGCAGTGTTCACGAAGCTCACATGTTTCTCGCTCTGAACTGAAAAGCACTGGATGTTAGAGGACCTGTGATTTGTATCAGCTTCAGAAGCAGAGTTGTACTAGATATGGTCCGTGTGTGTAGGAAACACAGTTCATTTGTTCTGAGCACACTCATGTTTCCCACCTTATTTGAGACTTTGGAAAGCAAGAGCGTGCCTCTTGCTCTAAAGCAGAGTGTGTTTTATGGGTGAGAAATGTGCTGTGTGTTTCCCTTCATAAACGGAGTGTAAGGCCAGGCTCTGTGTCTTCCTACAAGCAAGAGTTCGTTTCAGGTAAGCGCAGTAACTTTTCAGCACAAACGAAGCTACATCTTTCACGGAGCTCACAGGTTTCTCGCTCATAACTGAAAAGAATTGGATTTCAGAGGACCTGTGGTTTGTATCAGTTTCAGAAGGAGAGTTGAACTAGACATGGTCCGTGTGTTTAGGAAACACACTTCTTTGTTGGGAGCACACTCACGTTTCCTGCCTTATTAGAGACTGCAGAGAGCAAGAGCGTGCTTCTTGCTCTAAAGCAGAGTGTGTATCATGGATGAGAACTGTGCTGTGTGTATCACTTCAGAATGGGAGTTCAATGCCAGGCTCTGTGTCTTCCTACAAGCAAGACATCGTTAAGGTAATCACAGTCACTTTTCAACTCATACGAAGCTACATTGTTCACGAAGCTCACATGTTTCTCGCTCCTAACTGACAAACATTGGATGTTAGAGGACCTGTGGTTTGTATCAGTTTCAGGAGCAGAGTTGAACTAGATGTGGTCTGAGTGTGTAGGAAACACGGTTCTTTTGTTCTGCGCACACTCATGTTTCCCCCCTTATTAGAGACTCTAGAAAGCAAGAGCGTGCTTCTTGCTCTAAAGCAGAGTGTGTCTAATGGAAGAGAACTGTGCTGTGTGTATCCCTTCAGAAAGGGAGTTCAATGCCAGGCTCTGTGTCTTCCTAAAAGCAAGACTTCGTTTCAGGAAAACACACTCACTTTTCAGCTCCAACAAAGCTACATCATTCACGAAGCTCACACGTTTCTCGCTGTTAAATGAAAAGCATTGGATGTTAGAGGACCTGTGGTTTGTATCAGTTTCAGAAACAGAGTTGCACTAGATATGGTCCGTGTGTGTAGGAAACATGGTTCTTTTGTTCTGAGGACACTCATGTTACCCGCCTCATTAGAGACTCTAGAAAGCAAGAGAGTGCTTCTTGCTCTAAAGCAGAGTTTGTTTCATGGATGAGAACTGTGCTGTGTGTTTATTTTCAGAATCAGAGTGTAATGCCCGGCTCTCAGTATTCCTACAAGCAAGACTTCTTTTCATGTAAACACAGACACTTTTCATCTCAAATGAAGCTGCATTGTTCACAAAGCTCACACGTTTCTCGCTCTGAACTGAAAAGCATTGGATGTTAGAGGACCTGTGGTTTGTATCAGTTTCAGAAGCTGAATTGTACTAGATATGGTCCGAGTGAGTAGGAAACACAATTAATTTGTTCTGAGCACACTCACGTTTCCCGCCTTATTAGAGACTCTGGAAAGCAAGAGCATGCTTCTTGCTCTGAAGTACAGTGTGTCTCATTGATGAGAACTGTGCTGTGTCTTTCGCTTCAAAAACGGAGTTCAATGCCAGGCTCTGTGTCTTCCTACAAGCAAGACTCCGTTTCAGGTAAACGCAGTCACTTTTCAGCTCAAAGGCAGCTACAATGTTCACGAACCTCACACGTTTCTCGCTCTTAACTGAAAAGCATTGGATGTTAGAGGACCTGTGGTTTGTATCAGTTTCAGAAGCAGAGTTGAACTAGATTTGGTCCGTGTGTGTAGGAAACATGGTTCTTTTGTTCTGAGTACACTCACGTTTCCCGCCTTATTAGAGACTCTAGAAAGCAAGAGATTGCCTCTTGTTCTAAAGCAGAGTTTGTTTCGTGGATGAGAAATGTGCTGTGTGTTTCCCTTCATAAACGGTGTGAAATGCCAGGCTCTGTGTCTTCCTACACGCAAGACTTCGTTTCAGGTAAACGCAGTCACTTTTCAGCTCAAACGAAGCTACATCGTTCACGAAGTTCACACGTTTCTCGCTCATAACTGAAAAGCATTGTATGTTAGAAGACCAGTGGTTTTTATCAGTTTCAGAGGGAGAGTTGAACTAGACATGGTCCGTGTGTGTAGGATACACACTTCATTTGTTTGGAGCACACTCACGTTTCCTGCCTTATTAGAGACTTCAGAGAGCAAGAGCATGCTTCTTGCTCTAAAGCAGAGTGTGTATCATGAATGAGAACTGTGCTGTGTGTTTCCCTTCAGTAACGGAGTTCAATGCCAGGCTCTGTGTCTTCCTACAAGCAAGACTTCGTTTCAGGAAAACACAATCACTTTTCAGCTCCAACAAAGCTACATCACTCACAAAGCTCACACGTTTCTCGCTCTAAACTGAAAAGCATTGGATGTTAGAGGACCTGTGGTTTGTATCAGTTTCAGAAGCAGAGTTGAACTAGATAGGGTCCGTGTGTGTAGGAAACATGGTTCTTTTGTTCTGAGGACACTCATGTTACCTGCCTTATTAGAGACTCTAGAAAGAAAGAGAGTGCTTCTTGCTCTAAAGCAGAGTTTGTTTCATTGATGAGAACTGTGCTGTGTGTTTACTTTCAGAATCGTTGTGAAATGCCAGGCTCTCAGTCTTCCTACAAGCAAGACTTCTTTTCATGTAAACACAGACACTTTTCATCTCAAACGAAGCTGCATTGTTCACGAAGCTCACACGTTTCTCGCTCTTAACTGAAAAGCATTGGATGTTAGAGGACCTGTGGTTTGTATCAGTTTCAGAAGCAGAGTTGAACTAGATATGGTCCATGTGTGTAGGAAACACGGTCCTTTTGTTCTGAGCCAACTCACGTTTCTCACCTTATTAGAGACTCTAGAAAGCAAGAGCTTGCTTCTTGCTGTAAAGCAGAGTGTCGTTCATGGATGAGAACTGTGCTGTGTGTTTCCCTTCAGAAACGGAGGGAAATGCCAGGCTCTGTGTCTTCCTCTAAGCAAGACTTCGTTTCCGGTAAAATCAGTCACTTTAAATCTCAAAGGATACTACCTTGTTCACGAAGCTCACACGTTTCTCGCTCAGAACTGAAAAGCATTGTATGTTAGAGCACCTGTGGTTTGTATCAGTTTCAGAAGCAGAGTTGAACTAGATATGGTGCGTGTGTAGGAAACACAGTTCTTTTGTTCTGAGCTCACTCACCTTTCCCGACCTATAGAGACTCTGGAAAGCAAGAGCGTGCTTCTTGCTGTAAAGCAGAGTGTGGTTCATGGATGAGAACTGTGCTGTGTGTTTCCCTTCAGAAACAGAGTGAAATTCCAGGGTCTGTGTCTTCCTACAAGCAAGACTTCGTTTCAGGTAAAATCAGTCACTTTTCATCTGAAAGGAAGCAACATTGTTCACAAAACTCACACGTTTCTCGCTCTGAACTGAAAAGCATTGGATGTTAGAGGACCTGTGGTTTGTATCAGTTTCAGAAGCAAAGTTGAACTAGATATGCTCCAAGTGTGTAGGAAACACGGTTCTTCTTTTTCTGAGCCAACTCACGTTTCCCGCCTTATTAGAGACTCTAGAATGAGAGAGCGTGCTTCTTGCTCTAAATCAGAGTGTGGTTCATGGACGAGAACTGTGCTGTGTGTTTCCCTTCAGAAACGTTGTGAAATGCCAGGCTCTGTGTCTTCCTCCAAGCAGGACTTCGTTCAGGTAAACACAGTCACTTTTCAGCTCAAAGGGAGCTACATCGTTCAGGAAGCTCACACGTTTCTCGCTCTTAAATGAAAAGCATTGGATGTTAGAGGACCTGTGGTTTGTATCAATTTCAGAAGCAGAGGTTTACTAGATATGGTCCGAGTGTGAAGGAAACAAGGTATTTTGTTCTGAGCCCAGTGAGTTTTCCTGGCTTATTAGAGACTCTAGAAAGCAAGAGAGCGCTGCTTGCACTAAAGCAGAGTGTGTTTCATGGATGAGAACTGTGCTGTGTGTTTCCCTTCAGAAACGGAGTGAAATGCCACGCTCTGAGTTTCTGACAAGCAAGAATTCTTTTCAGGTAAACAAAGTCACTTTTCAGCTAAAACGAAGCTACAGTGTTCACGAAGCTCACATGTTTCTCACATTCAAATGAAAAGCATTGGATGTTAGAGGACCTGTGGTTTGTATCAGTTTCAGAAGCAGAGTAGAACTAGATATGGTCTGTGTGTAGGAAACACAGTTGTTTTGTTCTGAGCACACTCACGTTTCCCGCCTTATTAGAGATTCTAGAAAGCAACAGCGTGCTTCTTGCTCTAAAGATGAGTGTGGTTCATGGATGAGAACTGTGCTGTGTGATTCCCTTCAGAAACGGAGTGAAATGCCAGGCTCTTTGTCTTCCTCCAAGCAGGACTCGTTTCAGGTAAACACATTCACTTTTCAGCTCAAATGGAGCTACATCGTTCAGGAAGCTCACACGTTTCTCGCTCTTAATTGAAAAGCATTGGATGTTAGAGGACCTGTGGTTTGTATCAGTTTCAGAAGCAAAGTTGAACTAGATATGCTCCAAGTGTGTAGGAAACACGGTTCTTTTTATCGGAGCCAACTCACGTTATCTGCCTTATTAGAGACTCTAGAAAGCAAGAGAGTGCTTCTTGCTCTAAAGCAGAGTGTGTTTCATGGATGAGAAATGTGCTGTGTGTTTCCCTTCAGAAACGGAGTGAAATGCCAGGCTCTGTGTCTTCCTACAAGCATGACTTCGTTTCAGGTAAACGCATACACTTTACAGCTCAAATGGAGCTACATCGTTCACAAAGCTGACACGTTTCTCGCTCATAAATGAAAAGCATTGGATGTTAGAGGATCTGTGGTTTGTTTCAGTTTCAGAAGCAGAATTGAACTAGATGGTCCGAGTGTGTAGGAAACATGGTTCTTTTGTTCTGAGCACACTCACGTTTCCCGCCTTATTAGAGATTCTAGAAAGAAAGTGAGTGCTTCTTGTTCTAGGGCAGAGTATGTTTAATGGACTAGAAATGTGCTGTGTGTTTCCCTTCAGAAACGGAGTGAAATGCCAGGTTCTGTGTCTTCCTACAAGCAAGACTTCGTTTTAGTTAAACACAGTCACTTTTCAGCTCAAAAGAAGCTACGTTTTTCATGAAGCTCACACGTTTCTCGCTCTGAACTGAAAAGCATTGGTTGTTAGAGGACCTGTGGTTTGTATCAGTTTCAGAAGCAGAGTTGAACTAGATATGGTCCGTGTGTTTAGGAAACACACTTCTTTTGTTGGGAGCACACTTACGTTTCTTGCCTTATTAGAGACTCCAGAGAGCAAGAATGTGGTTGTTGCGCTAAAGCAGAGTGTGTATCATGGATGAGAACTGTGCTGTGTGTTTCCCTTTAGAAATGGAGTGAAATGCCAGGCTCTGAGTCTTCAAACAAGCAAGACTTCGTTTCCTGAAAACGCACTCACTTTTCGGTTCAAATAAAGCTACATCTTTCACGAAGCTCACAGGTTTCTCGCTCATAACTGAAAACAATTGGAATTTACAGGACCTGTGGTTTGTATCAGTTTCAGAAGCAGAGTTGAACTAGATATGGTCCGTGTGTGTAGGAAACATGGTTCTTTTTTTCTGAGGACACTCATGTTACCCGCCCTATTAGAGACTCTAGAAAGCAAGAGAGTGCTTCTTGCTCTAAAGCAGAGTTTGTTTCATGGACGAGAACTGTGCTGTGTGTTTACTTTCAGAATCGTTGTGAAATGCCAGGCTCTCAGTCTTCCTACAAGCAAGACTTCTTTTCATGTAAACACAGACACGTTTCATCTCAAACGAAGCTGCAGTGTTCACGAAGCTCACATGTTTCTCGCTCTGAACTGAAAAGCACTGGATGTTAGAGGACCTGTGATTTGTATCAGCTTCAGAAGCAGAGTTGTACTAGATATGGTCCGTGTGTGTAGGAAACACAGTTCATTTGTTCTGAGCACACTCATGTTTCCCACCTTATTTGAGACTTTGGAAAGCAAGAGCGTGCCTCTTGCTCTAAAGCAGAGTGTGTTTTATGGGTGAGAAATGTGCTGTGTGTTTCCCTTCATAAACGGAGTGTAAGGCCAGGCTCTGTGTCTTCCTACAAGCAAGAGTTCGTTTCAGGTAAGCGCAGTAACTTTTCAGCACAAACGAAGCTACATCTTTCACGGAGCTCACAGGTTTCTCGCTCATAACTGAAAAGAATTGGATTTCAGAGGACCTGTGGTTTGTATCAGTTTCAGAAGGAGAGTTGAACTAGACATGGTCCGTGTGTTTAGGAAACACACTTCTTTGTTGGGAGCACACTCACGTTTCCTGCCTTATTAGAGACTGCAGAGAGCAAGAGCGTGCTTCTTGCTCTAAAGCAGAGTGTGTATCATGGATGAGAACTGTGCTGTGTGTATCACTTCAGAATGGGAGTTCAATGCCAGGCTCTGTGTCTTCCTACAAGCAAGACATCGTTAAGGTAATCACAGTCACTTTTCAACTCATACGAAGCTACATTGTTCACGAAGCTCACATGTTTCTCGCTCCTAACTGACAAACATTGGATGTTAGAGGACCTGTGGTTTGTATCAGTTTCAGGAGCAGAGTTGAACTAGATGTGGTCTGAGTGTGTAGGAAACACGGTTCTTTTGTTCTGCGCACACTCATGTTTCCCCCCTTATTAGAGACTCTAGAAAGCAAGAGCGTGCTTCTTGCTCTAAAGCAGAGTGTGTCTAATGGAAGAGAACTGTGCTGTGTGTATCCCTTCAGAAAGGGAGTTCAATGCCAGGCTCTGTGTCTTCCTAAAAGCAAGACTTCGTTTCAGGAAAACACACTCACTTTTCAGCTCCAACAAAGCTACATCATTCACGAAGCTCACACGTTTCTCGCTGTTAAATGAAAAGCATTGGATGTTAGAGGACCTGTGGTTTGTATCAGTTTCAGAAACAGAGTTGCACTAGATATGGTCCGTGTGTGTAGGAAACATGGTTCTTTTGTTCTGAGGACACTCATGTTACCCGCCTCATTAGAGACTCTAGAAAGCAAGAGAGTGCTTCTTGCTCTAAAGCAGAGTTTGTTTCATGGATGAGAACTGTGCTGTGTGTTTATTTTCAGAATCAGAGTGTAATGCCCGGCTCTCAGTATTCCTACAAGCAAGACTTCTTTTCATGTAAACACAGACACTTTTCATCTCAAATGAAGCTGCATTGTTCACAAAGCTCACACGTTTCTCGCTCTGAACTGAAAAGCATTGGATGTTAGAGGACCTGTGGTTTGTATCAGTTTCAGAAGCTGAATTGTACTAGATATGGTCCGAGTGAGTAGGAAACACAATTAATTTGTTCTGAGCACACTCACGTTTCCCGCCTTATTAGAGACTCTGGAAAGCAAGAGCATGCTTCTTGCTCTGAAGTACAGTGTGTCTCATTGATGAGAACTGTGCTGTGTCTTTCGCTTCAAAAACGGAGTTCAATGCCAGGCTCTGTGTCTTCCTACAAGCAAGACTCCGTTTCAGGTAAACGCAGTCACTTTTCAGCTCAAAGGCAGCTACAATGTTCACGAACCTCACACGTTTCTCGCTCTTAACTGAAAAGCATTGGATGTTAGAGGACCTGTGGTTTGTATCAGTTTCAGAAGCAGAGTTGAACTAGATTTGGTCCGTGTGTGTAGGAAACATGGTTCTTTTGTTCTGAGTACACTCACGTTTCCCGCCTTATTAGAGACTCTAGAAAGCAAGAGATTGCCTCTTGTTCTAAAGCAGAGTTTGTTTCGTGGATGAGAAATGTGCTGTGTGTTTCCCTTCATAAACGGTGTGAAATGCCAGGCTCTGTGTCTTCCTACACGCAAGACTTCGTTTCAGGTAAACGCAGTCACTTTTCAGCTCAAACGAAGCTACATCGTTCACGAAGTTCACACGTTTCTCGCTCATAACTGAAAAGCATTGTATGTTAGAAGACCAGTGGTTTTTATCAGTTTCAGAGGGAGAGTTGAACTAGACATGGTCCGTGTGTGTAGGATACACACTTCATTTGTTTGGAGCACACTCACGTTTCCTGCCTTATTAGAGACTTCAGAGAGCAAGAGCATGCTTCTTGCTCTAAAGCAGAGTGTGTATCATGAATGAGAACTGTGCTGTGTGTTTCCCTTCAGTAACGGAGTTCAATGCCAGGCTCTGTGTCTTCCTACAAGCAAGACTTCGTTTCAGGAAAACACAATCACTTTTCAGCTCCAACAAAGCTACATCACTCACAAAGCTCACACGTTTCTCGCTCTAAACTGAAAAGCATTGGATGTTAGAGGACCTGTGGTTTGTATCAGTTTCAGAAGCAGAGTTGAACTAGATAGGGTCCGTGTGTGTAGGAAACATGGTTCTTTTGTTCTGAGGACACTCATGTTACCTGCCTTATTAGAGACTCTAGAAAGAAAGAGAGTGCTTCTTGCTCTAAAGCAGAGTTTGTTTCATTGATGAGAACTGTGCTGTGTGTTTACTTTCAGAATCGTTGTGAAATGCCAGGCTCTCAGTCTTCCTACAAGCAAGACTTCTTTTCATGTAAACACAGACACTTTTCATCTCAAACGAAGCTGCATTGTTCACGAAGCTCACACGTTTCTCGCTCTTAACTGAAAAGCATTGGATGTTAGAGGACCTGTGGTTTGTATCAGTTTCAGAAGCAGAGTTGAACTAGATATGGTCCATGTGTGTAGGAAACACGGTCCTTTTGTTCTGAGCCAACTCACGTTTCTCACCTTATTAGAGACTCTAGAAAGCAAGAGCTTGCTTCTTGCTGTAAAGCAGAGTGTCGTTCATGGATGAGAACTGTGCTGTGTGTTTCCCTTCAGAAACGGAGGGAAATGCCAGGCTCTGTGTCTTCCTCTAAGCAAGACTTCGTTTCCGGTAAAATCAGTCACTTTAAATCTCAAAGGATACTACCTTGTTCACGAAGCTCACACGTTTCTCGCTCAGAACTGAAAAGCATTGTATGTTAGAGCACCTGTGGTTTGTATCAGTTTCAGAAGCAGAGTTGAACTAGATATGGTGCGTGTGTAGGAAACACAGTTCTTTTGTTCTGAGCTCACTCACCTTTCCCGACCTATAGAGACTCTGGAAAGCAAGAGCGTGCTTCTTGCTGTAAAGCAGAGTGTGGTTCATGGATGAGAACTGTGCTGTGTGTTTCCCTTCAGAAACAGAGTGAAATTCCAGGGTCTGTGTCTTCCTACAAGCAAGACTTCGTTTCAGGTAAAATCAGTCACTTTTCATCTGAAAGGAAGCAACATTGTTCACAAAACTCACACGTTTCTCGCTCTGAACTGAAAAGCATTGGATGTTAGAGGACCTGTGGTTTGTATCAGTTTCAGAAGCAAAGTTGAACTAGATATGCTCCAAGTGTGTAGGAAACACGGTTCTTCTTTTTCTGAGCCAACTCACGTTTCCCGCCTTATTAGAGACTCTAGAATGAGAGAGCGTGCTTCTTGCTCTAAATCAGAGTGTGGTTCATGGACGAGAACTGTGCTGTGTGTTTCCCTTCAGAAACGTTGTGAAATGCCAGGCTCTGTGTCTTCCTCCAAGCAGGACTTCGTTCAGGTAAACACAGTCACTTTTCAGCTCAAAGGGAGCTACATCGTTCAGGAAGCTCACACGTTTCTCGCTCTTAAATGAAAAGCATTGGATGTTAGAGGACCTGTGGTTTGTATCAATTTCAGAAGCAGAGGTTTACTAGATATGGTCCGAGTGTGAAGGAAACAAGGTATTTTGTTCTGAGCCCAGTGAGTTTTCCTGGCTTATTAGAGACTCTAGAAAGCAAGAGAGCGCTGCTTGCACTAAAGCAGAGTGTGTTTCATGGATGAGAACTGTGCTGTGTGTTTCCCTTCAGAAACGGAGTGAAATGCCACGCTCTGAGTTTCTGACAAGCAAGAATTCTTTTCAGGTAAACAAAGTCACTTTTCAGCTAAAACGAAGCTACAGTGTTCACGAAGCTCACATGTTTCTCACATTCAAATGAAAAGCATTGGATGTTAGAGGACCTGTGGTTTGTATCAGTTTCAGAAGCAGAGTAGAACTAGATATGGTCTGTGTGTAGGAAACACAGTTGTTTTGTTCTGAGCACACTCACGTTTCCCGCCTTATTAGAGATTCTAGAAAGCAACAGCGTGCTTCTTGCTCTAAAGATGAGTGTGGTTCATGGATGAGAACTGTGCTGTGTGATTCCCTTCAGAAACGGAGTGAAATGCCAGGCTCTTTGTCTTCCTCCAAGCAGGACTCGTTTCAGGTAAACACATTCACTTTTCAGCTCAAATGGAGCTACATCGTTCAGGAAGCTCACACGTTTCTCGCTCTTAATTGAAAAGCATTGGATGTTAGAGGACCTGTGGTTTGTATCAGTTTCAGAAGCAAAGTTGAACTAGATATGCTCCAAGTGTGTAGGAAACACGGTTCTTTTTATCGGAGCCAACTCACGTTATCTGCCTTATTAGAGACTCTAGAAAGCAAGAGAGTGCTTCTTGCTCTAAAGCAGAGTGTGTTTCATGGATGAGAAATGTGCTGTGTGTTTCCCTTCAGAAACGGAGTGAAATGCCAGGCTCTGTGTCTTCCTACAAGCATGACTTCGTTTCAGGTAAACGCATACACTTTACAGCTCAAATGGAGCTACATCGTTCACAAAGCTGACACGTTTCTCGCTCATAAATGAAAAGCATTGGATGTTAGAGGATCTGTGGTTTGTTTCAGTTTCAGAAGCAGAATTGAACTAGATGGTCCGAGTGTGTAGGAAACATGGTTCTTTTGTTCTGAGCACACTCACGTTTCCCGCCTTATTAGAGATTCTAGAAAGAAAGTGAGTGCTTCTTGTTCTAGGGCAGAGTATGTTTAATGGACTAGAAATGTGCTGTGTGTTTCCCTTCAGAAACGGAGTGAAATGCCAGGTTCTGTGTCTTCCTACAAGCAAGACTTCGTTTTAGTTAAACACAGTCACTTTTCAGCTCAAAAGAAGCTACGTTTTTCATGAAGCTCACACGTTTCTCGCTCTGAACTGAAAAGCATTGGATGTTAGAGGACCTGTGGTTTGTATCAGTTTTAGAAGCAGAATTGAACTAGATATGGTCCGTGTGTGTAGGATACACAAGTCTTTTGTTCTGAGCACACTCACGTTTCCCGCCTTATTAGAGATTCTAGAAAGCAACAGCGAGCTTCTTGCTCTAAAGCAGAGTGTGGTTCATGGATTAGAACTGTGCTGTGTGTTTCCCTTCAGAAACGGAGTGAAATGCCAGGCTCTGTGTCTTCCTCCAAGTAGAACTTCGTTTCAGGTAAACACAGTCACTTTTCAGCTCAAATGAATCTACATCGTTCACGAAGCTCACACGGTTCTTGCTCTGAACTGAAAAGCATTGGATTTTAGAGGACCTGTGGTTTGTATCAGTTTCAGAAGCAGAGTTGAACTGCATATGGTCCGAGTGTGAAGGAAACACAGTTATTTTGTTCTGAGCCCAGTGAGGTTTCCTGGCTTATTAGAGACTCTAGAAAGCAAGAGAGCGCTGCTTGCACTAAAGCAGAGTGTGTTTCCTGGATGAGAACTGTGCTGTGTTTCCCTTCAGAAACGGAGTGAAATGCCACGATCTGAGTCTTCTGACAAGCAAGACTTCTTTTCAGGTAAACACAGTCACTTTTCAGCTAAAACGAAGCTACAGTGTTCACGAATCTCACATGTTTCTCACTCTCAAATGAAAAGCATTGGATATTAGAGGACCTGTGGTTTGTATCAGTTTCAGAAGCAGAGTAGAACTAGATATGGTCTGTGTGTAGGAAACACAGTTGTTTTGTTCTGAGCACCTACGTTTCCCGCCTTATTAGAGATTCTAGAAAGCAACAGCGTGCTTCTTGCTCTAAAGCTGAGTGTGGTTCAAGGATGAGAACTGTGCTGTGTGTTTCCCTTCAGAAATGGAGTGAAATGCCAGGCTTTTTGTCTTCCTCCAAGCAGGACTCGTTTCAGGTAAACACATTCACTTTTCAGCTCAAATGGAGCTACATCGTTCAGGAAGCTCACACGTTTCTCGTTCTTAATTGAAAAGCATTGGATGTTAGAGGACCTGTGGTTTGTATCAGTTTCAGAAGCAAAGTTGAACTAGATATGCTCCAAGTGTGTAGGAAACACGGTTCTTTTTATCGGAGCCAACTCACGTTTTCTGCCTTATTAGAGACTCTAGAAAGCAACAGCGAGCTTCTTGCTCTAAAGCAGAGTGTGGTTCATGGATTAGAACTGTGCTGTGTGTTTCCCTTCAGAAACGGAGTGAAATGCCAGGCTCTGTGTCTTCCTCCAAGTAGAACTTCGTTTCAGGTAAACACAGTCACTTTTCAGCTCAAATGAATCTACATCGTTCACGAAGCTCACACGGTTCTTGCTCTGAACTGAAAAGCATTGGATTTTAGAGGACCTGTGGTTTGTATCAGTTTCAGAAGCAGAGTTGAACTGCATATGGTCCGAGTGTGAAGGAAACACAGTTATTTTGTTCTGAGCCCAGTGAGGTTTCCTGGCTTATTAGAGACTCTAGAAAGCAAGAGAGCGCTGCTTGCACTAAAGCAGAGTGTGTTTCCTGGATGAGAACTGTGCTGTGTTTCCCTTCAGAAACGGAGTGAAATGCCACGATCTGAGTCTTCTGACAAGCAAGACTTCTTTTCAGGTAAACACAGTCACTTTTCAGCTAAAACGAAGCTACAGTGTTCACGAATCTCACATGTTTCTCACTCTCAAATGAAAAGCATTGGATATTAGAGGACCTGTGGTTTGTATCAGTTTCAGAAGCAGAGTAGAACTAGATATGGTCTGTGTGTAGGAAACACAGTTGTTTTGTTCTGAGCACCTACGTTTCCCGCCTTATTAGAGATTCTAGAAAGCAACAGCGTGCTTCTTGCTCTAAAGCTGAGTGTGGTTCAAGGATGAGAACTGTGCTGTGTGTTTCCCTTCAGAAATGGAGTGAAATGCCAGGCTTTTTGTCTTCCTCCAAGCAGGACTCGTTTCAGGTAAACACATTCACTTTTCAGCTCAAATGGAGCTACATCGTTCAGGAAGCTCACACGTTTCTCGTTCTTAATTGAAAAGCATTGGATGTTAGAGGACCTGTGGTTTGTATCAGTTTCAGAAGCAAAGTTGAACTAGATATGCTCCAAGTGTGTAGGAAACACGGTTCTTTTTATCGGAGCCAACTCACGTTTTCTGCCTTATTAGAGACTCTAGAAAGCAAGAGAGTGCTTCTTGCTCTAAAGCAGAGTGTGTTTCATGGATGAGAAATGTGCTGTGTGTTTCCCTTCAGAAACGGAGTGAAATGCCAGGCTCTGTGTCTTCCTACAAGCATGACTTCGTTTCAGGTAAACGCAGACACTTTACAGCTCAAATGGAGCTACATCATTCACAAAGCTGACACGTTTCTCGCTCTTAAATGAAAAGCATTGGATGTTAGAGGATCTGTGGTTTGTTTCAGTTTCAGAAGCAGAATTGAACTAGATGGTCCGAGTGTTTAGGAAACATGGTTCTTTTGTTTGAGCACACTCACGTTTCCTGCCTTATTAGAGATTCTAGAAAGAAAGTGAGTGCTTCTTGTTCTAGGGCAGAGTGTGTTTAATGGACTAGAAATGTGCTGTGTGTTTCCCTTCAGAAACGGAGTGAAATGCCAGGTTCTGTGTCTTCCTACAAGCAAGACTTCGTTTTAGTTAAACACAGTCACTTTTCAGCTCAAAAGAAGCTATGTTTTTCACGAAGCTCACACGTTTCTCGCTCTGAACTGAAAAGCATTGGATGTTAGAGGACCCGTGGTTTGTATCAGTTTTAGAAGCAGAATTGAACTAGATATGGTCCGTGTGTGTAGGATACACAGTTCTTTTGTTCTGAGCACACTCACGTTTCCCGCCTTATTAGAGATTCTAGAAAGCAACAGCGAGCTTCTTGCTCTAAAGCAGAGTGTGGTTCATGGATTAGAACTGTGCTGTGTGTTTCCCTTCAGAAACGGAGTGAAATGCCAGGCTCTGTGTCTTCCTCCAAGTAGAACTTCGTTTCAGGTAAACACAGTCACTTTTCAGCTCAAATGGAGCTACATCGTTCAGGAAGCTCACACGTTTCTCGCTCTGAACTGAAAAGCATTGGATGTTAGAGGACCTGTGGTTTTTATCAGTTTCAGAAGCAAAGTTGAACTAGATATGGTCCAAGTGTGTAGGAAACACGGTTCTTTTGTTGTGAGCCAACACTCGTTTCCCGCCTTATTAGAGACTCTAGAAGGCACGAGCATGCTTCTTGCTCTGAAGCAGAGAGTGTTTCATGGATGAGAAATGTGCTGTTTGTTTCCCTTCAGAAACGGAGTGAAATGCCAGGCTCTGAGTCTTCCAACAAGCAAGACTTCGTTTTAGGTAAACACAGTCACTTTTCAGCTCAAATGAAGCTACATCGTTCACGAAGCTCACACGTTTCTCGCTCTTAACTGAAAAGCATTGCATGTCAGAGGACCTGTGGTTTGTATCAGTTTCAGAAGCATAGTTGAACTAGATATGGTCCAAGTTTGTAGGAAACACGGTTCTTTTGTTCTGAGCACACTCACGTTTCCCGCCTTATTAGAGATTCTAGAAAGCAAGTGAGTGCTTCTTGTTCTAAGGCTGAGTGTGGTTAATGGACTAGAAATGTGCTGTGTATTTCCCTTCAGAAACGGAGTGAAATGGCAGGCTCTGTGTCTTCCTATAAGCAAGACTTCGTTTTAGGTAAACGCAGTCACTTTTCAGCTCATGCTGAGCTACATCGTTCACGAAGCTCACACGTTTCTCGCTCTCAAATGAAAAACATTGTATGTTAGATGACCTGTGGTTTGTATCAGTTTCAGAAGCAAAGTTGAACTAGATATGTTCCGTGTGTGTAGGAAACACAGTTGTTTTTTTCTGAGCACACTCACGCTTCCTGCCTTATTAGAGATTCTAGAAAGCAAGAGCGTGCTTCTTGCTCTAGCAGAGTGTGTTTCATGGATGAGAACTGTGCTGTGTGTTTCCCTTCAGAAACGGAGTGAAATGCCAGGCTCTGTGTCTTCTTATAAGCAAGATTTCGTTTCAGGTAAACGCAGTCACTTTTCAGCTCAAATGAATCTACATTGTTTACGAAGCTCACACGGTTCTTGCTCTGAACTGAAAAGCATTGGATTTTAGAGGACCTGTGGTTTGTTTCAGTTTCAGAAGCAGAATTGAAATACATATGGTCCGAGTGTGTAGTAAACATGGTTCTTTTGTTCTGAGCACACTCACGTTTCCCGCCATATTAGAGATTCTAGAAAGCAACAGCGTGCTTCTTGCTCTAAAGCAGAGTGTGTTTCATGGATGAGAAATGTGCTGTGTGTTTCCCTTCAGAAACGGAGTGAAATGCCATGCTCTGTGTCTTCCTCCAAGCAGAACTTCGTTTCAGATAACACAGTCACTTTTCATCTCAAATGGAGCTACATCTTTAACGAAGCTCACATGTTTCTCGCTCTTAACTGAAAAGCATTGGATGTTAGATGACCTGTGGTTTGTATCAGTTTCAGAAGCAAAGTTGAACTAGATATGGTCCAAGTGTGTAGAAAACACGGTTCTTTTGTTCTGAGCCAACCCTCGTTTCCCGCCTTATTAGAGACTCTAGAAAGCAGGAGCGTGCTTCTTGCTCTAAAGCAGAGTGTGTTTCATAGATGAGAACTGTGCTGTGTGTTTTCCTTCAGAAACGGAGTGAAATGCCAGGCTCTGAGACCTCCGACAAGCAAGACTTCGTTTCAGGTGAACACAGTCACTTTTGACCTAAAACGAAGCTACATCATTCACGAAGCTCACACGTTTCTCGCTCTTAATTGAAAACCATTGGGGATTAGAGGACGTGTGGTTTGTTTCAGTTTCAGAAGCAGAGTTCAACTAGATATGGTCTGAGTGTGTAGGAAACACAGTTCTTTTGTTCTGGGCTCACTCACGTTTCCCGACCTATGGAGACTCTAGAAAGCAAGAGCATGCTCTTGCTGTAAAGCAGAGTGTCGTTCATGGATGAGAACTGTGCTGTGTGTTTCCCTTCAGAAACGGAGGGAAATGCCAGGCTCTGTGTCTTCCTCCAAACAGGACTTCGTTCAGGTAAACACAGTCACTTTTCAGCTCAAAAGAAGCTACGTTTTTCACGAAGTTCACACGTTTCTCGCTCTGAACTGAAAAGCATTGGATGTTAGAGGACCTGTGGTTTGTATCAGTTTTAGAAGCAGAATTGAACTAGATATGGTCCGTGTGTGTAGGATACACAGTTCTTTTGTTCTGAGCACACTCACGTTTCCCAACCTATAGAGACTCTAGAAAGCAACAGCGAGCTTCTTGCTCTAAAGCAGAGTGTGGTTCATGGATTAGAACTGTGCTGTGTGTTTCCCTTCAGAAACGGATTGAAATGCCATGCTCTGATTCTTCCTCCAAGTAGATCTTCGTTTCAGGTAAACACAGTCACTTTTCAGCTCAAATGGAGCTACATTGTTCAGGAAGCTCACACGTTTCTCGCTCTGAACTGAAAAGCATTGGATGTTAGAGGACCTGTGGTTTTTATCAGTTTCAGAAGCAAAGTTGAACTAGATATGGTCCAAAGGTGTAGGAAACACGGTTCTTTTGTTCTGAGCTAACCCTCGTTTCCCGCCTTATTAGAGACTCTAGAAGGCACGAGCATGCTTCTTGCTCTGAAGCAGAGAGTGTTTCATGGATGAGAAATGTGCTGTGTGTTTCCCTTCAGAAGCGGAGTGTAATGCCAGGCTCTGAGTCTTCCAACAAGCAAGACTTCGTTTTAGGTAAACACAGTGACTTTTCAGCTCAAATGAGGCTACATCGTTCACGAAGCTCACACGTTTCTCGCTCTTAACTGAAAAGCATTGCATGTCAGAGGACCTGTGGTTTGTATCAGTTTCAGAAGCATAGTTGAACTAGATATGGTCCAAGTTTGTAGGAAACACGGTTCTTTTGTTCTGAGCACACTCACGTTTCCCGCCTTATTAGAGATTCTAGAAAGCAAGTGAGTGCTTCTTGTTCTAAGGCTAAGTGTGGTTAATGAACTAGAAATGTGCTGTGTGTTTCCCTTCAGAAACGGAGGGAAATGCCAGGCTCTGTGTCTTCCTCCAAACAGGACATCGTTCAGGTAAACACAGTCACTTTTCAGCTCAAACGGAGCTACATCGTTCAGGAAGCTCACATGTTTCTCGCTCTTAACTGAAAAGCATTGGATCTTAGAGGACCTGTGGATTGTTTCAGTTTCAGAAGCAGAGTAGAACTAGATATGAACCGTGTGTGTAGGAAACACAGTTGTTTTGTTTTGAGCACACTCACGTTTCTCGCCTTATTAGTGATTCCAGAAAGCAAGAGCGTGATTCTTGCTCTAAAGCACTGTGTGTTTCATGGATGAGAACTGTGCTGTGTGTATCCCTCCAGAAACGGAGTTCAATGCCAGGCTCTGAGTCTTCCGACAAACAAGACTTCGTTTCAGGTAAACACAGTCACTTTTCAGCTAAAACGAAGCTACAGTGTTCAGGAAGCTCACACGTTTCTCGCTCTTAAATGAAAAGCATTGGAAGTTAGAGGACCTGCGGTTTGTTTCAGTTTCAGAAGCAGAGTTGAACTAGATATGGTCCGAGTGTATAGGAAACACAGTTCTTTTGTTCTGAGCTCACTCACGTTTCCCGACCTATAGAGACTCTAGAAGCAATAGCGTGCTTCTTGCTGAAAAGCAGAGAGTCATTCATGGATGAGAACTGTGCTGTGTGTTTCCCTTCAGAAACGGATTGAAATGCCATGCTCTGTTTCTTCCTACAAGCAAGACTTTGTTTCAGGTAAAAATCAGTCACTTTAAATCTCAAAGGAAGCTACATTGTTCACGAAGCTCACCCGTTTCTTTCTCTGAACTGAAAAGCATTGGATGTTAGAAGACCTGTGGTTTATATCAGTTTCAGAAGCAGAGTTGAACTAGATATGGTCCGAAGGTGTAGGAAACACAGTTCTTTTGTTCTGAGCCCACTCACGTTTCCCGCTTTGTTAGAGATTCCTGAAAGCAACAGCGTGCTTCTTGCTCTAAAGCAGAGTGTGTTTCATGGATGAGAACTGTGCTGTGAGTTTCCCTTCAGAAACGGAGTGAAATGCCAGGCTCTTTGTCTTCCTACAAGCAAGACTTCGTTTCAGGTAAATGCAGTCACTTTATAGCTCAAATGGAGCTACATCGTTCACTAAGCTCACACAATTCTCGCTCTGAACTGAAAAGCATTGGATGTTAGAGGACCTGTGGTTTGTATCAGTTTCAGAAGCAGTGTTGAATTAGATATGGTCTGAGGGTGTAGGAAACACAGTTCTTTTTTCTGAGCCCACTCACGTTTCCCACTTTATTAGAGATTCTAGAAAGCAAGAGCGTGCTTCTTGCTCTAAAGCAAAGTGTGTTTCATGGATGAGAACTGTGCTGTGTGTTTCCCTTCAGAAACGAAGTGAAATGCCAGGGTCAGATTCTTCCCACAAGCAAGACTTCGTTTCATGTAAACACAGTCATTTTTCAGCTAAAACGAAGCTACAGTGTTCACGATGCTCTCACGTTTCTCGCTCTTAAATGAAAAGCATTCGAGGTTAGAGGACCTGTGGTTTGTATCAGTTTAACAGTCAAAGTTGAACTAGATATGGTCCAAGTGTGTAGGAAACACGGTTCTTATGTTCTGACCACACTCACGTTTTCCGCCTTATTAGAGATTCTAAAAAGCAAGTGAGTGCTTCTTGCTCTAAGGCAGAGTGTGGTTAATGGTCTAGTAATGTGCTGTGTGTTTCCCTTCAGAAACGGAGTGAAATGCCAGGCTCTGTGTCTTCCTACATGCAAGACTTCGTTTTAGGTAAACGCAGTCACTTTTCAGCTCAAGCTGAGCTACATCGTTCATGAGCTCACACGTTTTTCGCTCTCAAATGAAAAGCATTGGATCTTAGAGGACCCATGGTTTGTATCAGTTTCAGAAGCAGAGTTGAACTAGATATGGTCTGAGTGAGTAGGAAACACAGTCCTTTTGTTCTGAGCACACTACTTTTCCCACCTTATTAGAGACTCCAGAAAGCAAGAGCGTGCTTCTTGTGCTAAAGAAGATTGTGTCCATTGATGATAACTGTGCTGTGTGTTTCCCTTCAGAAACGGAGTGAAATGCCAGGCTCTGTGTCTTCCTCCAAGCAAGAATTCTTTTCAGGTAAACGCAGTAACTTTTCAGCTCAAAGGAAGCTACATTGTACAGGAACCTCACACATTTCTCCTTCTGAACTGAAAACCATTGGATGTTAGAGGACCTTTGGTTTGTATCAGTTTCAGAAGCAGAGTTGAACTAGATATGGTCCGTGTGTGTAGGAAACACAGTTATTTGTTCTGAGCACACTCACATTTCCTGCCTTATTAGAGACTCTAGAAAGCAAGAGCGTGTTCTGGCTCTGAAGCCGAGTTTGTTTCATGGATGAGAAATGTGCTGTGTGTTTACCTTCAGAAACGGAGTGAAATGCCAGGCTCTGTGTCTTCCTACAAGCAAGACTTCGTGAAGGGAATCACAGTAACTTTACATCTCAAATGAAGCTACATTGCTCATGAAGCTCACATGTTTCTCGCTCTAACTGAAAGGCATTGGATGTTAGCGGACCTGTGGTTTGTATCCGTTTCTGAAGCAGAGTGGAACCAGATAAGGTCCGTGTGTGTAGGTAACACTGTTCTTTTGTCTTGAGCACACTCACGCTTCCCAAATTATTAGAGACTCTAGAAAGCAAGAGCATGCTCTTGCTATAAAGTAGAGTTTGTTTCATGGATGAGAAATATGCTGTGTGTTTCCCTTCAGAAACGGAGTTAAATGCCCAGCTCTGTGTCTTCCTACAAGCAAGACTTCGTTTCAGATGAACGTACTCACTTTTCAGCTCAAAGGAAGCTACATCGTTCACGAAGCTCACACGTTTCTCGCTGTTTACTGAAAACCATTGGATGTTAGAGGACCTTTGGTTTGTATCAGTTTCAGAAGCAGAGTTGAACTAGATATGGTCCGTGTGTGTAGGAAACACAGTTATTCGTTCTGAGCACACTGACCTTTTCCCACCTTATTAGAGACTCTTGAAAGCAAGAGCATGCTCTTGCTCTAAAGCAGAGTTTGTTTCATGGATGAGAAATGTGCTGTGTGTTTCCCTTCAGAAACGGAGTTCAATGCCTGGCTCTGTGTCTTCCTACAAGCAAGCCTTCGTTTCAGGTAAACACAGACACTTTTCATCTCAAACGAAGCTACATAATTCACGAAGCTCACACGTTTCTCGCTCTGAACTGAAAAGCATTGGATGTTAGAGGACCTGTGGTTTGTATCTGCTTCAGAGGCAGAGTGGAACTATATAAGTTCCGTGTGTATAGCAAACACTGTTCTTTTTTCCTGAGCACACTCACGTTTCCCACCTTATTAGAGACTCTAGAAAGCAAGAGCGTGCTTTTTGTTCTAAAGCAGAGTGTGTTTCATGGATGAGAAATGTGCTGTGTGTTTCCCTTCAGAAACGGAGTGAAATACCAGGCTCTGTGTCTTCCTACAAGCAAGACTTCGTTTCAGTTAAACGCAGTCACTTTTCAGCTCAAATGAAGCAATATTGTACACGAACCTCACACGTTTCTCCCTCTGAACTTGAAACCATTTCTATGTAACAGGACCTTTGGTTTGTGTCAGTTTCAGAAGCAGAGTTGTACTAGATATGGTCCGTGTGTAGGCAACACAGTTATTTGTTCTGAGCACACTCACGTTTCCTGCCTTATTAGAGAATCTAGAAAGCAAGAGCATGTTCTTGCTCTAAAGCAGAGTTTGTGTCATGGATGAGAATTGTGCTGTGTGTTACCCTTCAGAAACGAAGTGAAATGCCAGGCTCTGTGTCTTCCTACAAGCAACACTTCGTAAAGGGAATCACAGTCACTTTTCATCTCAAATGAAGCTACGTTGTATACGAAGCTCACATGATTCTCGCTCATAACTGAAAGGCATTGGATGTTAGAGGACCTGAGGTTTGTACCCGTTTCAGAAACAGAGTGGAACTAGATAAGTTCCGTGTGTGTAGGTAACACTGTTCTTTTGTCCTGAGCACAATCACTCTTCCCACATTATTAGAGACTCTAGAAAGCAAGAGGGTGCTCTTGCTCTAAAATAGAGTTTGTTTCATGGATGAGAAATGTGCTGTGTGTTTCCCTTCAGAAACGGAGTTAAATGCTAGGCTCTGTGTCTTCTTCCAAGCAAGACTTTGTTTCAGGTGAACATACTCACTTTTCAGCTCAAAGGAGGCTACATCATTCACGAAGCTCACACGTTTCTCGCTCTGAACTGAAAAGCATGGGATGTTAGAGGACCTGTGGTTTGTATCAGTTTCAGAAGCAGAATTGAACTACATATGGTCCGAGTGTGTAGGAAACATGGTTCTTTTGTTGTGAGCACACTCACGTTTCCCGACTTATTAGAGACTCAAGGGAGCAAGAACGTGCTTCTTGCTCTAAAGCAGAGTTTGTTTCATGGATGAGAAATGTGCTGTGTGTTTCCCTTCAGAAACGGAGTGAAATGCCAGGCTCTGTGTCTTCCTACAAGCAAGACTTCGTTTCAGGTAAACACAGAAACTTTTCATCTCAAACGAAGCAACATAATTCACGAAGCTCACATGTTTCTCTCTCTTAACTGAAAAGCATTGGATGTTAGATTACCTGTGGTTTGTATCAGTTTCAGAAGCAGAGTTGTACTAGATACGGTCCTAGTGAGTAGGAAACACAGTTCATTTGTTCTGAGCACACTCACGTTTCCCGCCTTATTAGAGACTCTGGAAAGCAAGAGCGTGCTTCTTGCTCTAAAGCAGAGTGTGTATCTTGCATGAGAAATGTGCTGTGTGTTTCCCTTCAGAAACGGAGTGAAATGCCAGGCTCTGTGTTTTCCTACAAGCAAGACTTCGTGAAGGGAATCACAGTCACTTTTCATCTCAAACGAAACCTCATTGTTCACGAAGGTCATATGTTTCTCGCTCATAACTGAAAGGCATTGGATGTTAGAGGACCTGTGGTTTGTATCAGTTTCAGAAGCAGAGTGGAACTAGATAAGGTCCGTGTGTATAGGTAATACTGTTCTTTTGTCCTGAGCACACACACGCTTCCCACATTACTAGAGACTCTAGAAAGCAAGAGCGTGCTCTTGCTCTAAAGTAGAATTTGTTTCATGGATGAGAAATGTGCTGTGTGTTTCCCTTCAGAAACGGAGTTAAATGCTAGGCTCTGTGTCTTCTTCCAAGCAAGACTTTGTTTCAGGTGAACATACTCACTTTTCAGCTCAAAGGAGGCTACATCATTCACGAAGCTCACACGTTTCTCGCTCTGAACTGAAAAGAATGGGATGTTAGAGGACCTGTGGTTTGTATCAGTGTCAGAAGCAGAATTGAACTACATATGGTCCGAGTGTGTAGGAAACATGGTTCTTTTGTTGTGAGCACACTCACGTTTCCCGACTTATTAGAGACTCAAGGGAGCAAGAGCGTGCTTCTTGCTCTAAAGCAGAGTTTGTTTCATGGATGAGAAATGTGCTGTGTGTTTCCCTTCAGAAACGGAGTGAAATGCCAGGCTCTGTGTCTTCCTACAAGCAAGACTTCGTTTCAGGTAAACACAGAAACTTTTCATCTCAAACGAAGCAACATAATTCACGAAGCTCACATGTTTCTCTCTCTTAACTGAAAAGCATTGGATGTTAGATTACCTGTGGTTTGTATCAGTTTCAGAAGCAGAGTTGTACTAGATACGGGCCTAGTGAGTAGGAAACACAGTTCATTTGTTCTGAGCACACTCACGTTTCCCGCCTTATTAGAGACTCTGGAAAGCAAGAGCGTGCTTCTTGCTCTAAAGCAGAGTGTGTATCTTGCATGAGAAATGTGCTGTGTGTTTCCCTTCAGAAACGGAGTGAAATGCCAGGCTCTGTGTTTTCCTACAAGCAAGACTTCGTGAAGGGAATCACAGTCACTTTTCATCTCAAACGAAACCTCATTGTCCACGAAGGTCATATGTTTCTCGCTCATAACTGAAAGGCATTGGATGTTAGAGGACCTGTGGTTTGTATCAGTTTCAGAAGCAGAGTGGAACTAGATAAGGTCCGTGTGTATAGGTAATACTGTTCTTTTGTCCTGAGCACACACACGCTTCCCACATTACTAGAGACTCTAGAAAGCAAGAGCGTGCTCTTGCTCTAAAGTAGAATTTGTTTCATGGATGAGAAATGTGCTGTGTGTTTCCCTTCAGAAACGGAGTTAAATGCCAGGCTCTGTGTCTTCCTACAAGCAAGAGTTCGTTTCGGGTAAACGCAGTCACTTTTCAGATCAAAGAAGCTACATTGTTCACGAAGCTCACACGTTTCTCGCTCATAACTGAAAAGCATTGGATGTTAGAGGACCTGTGGTTTGTATCAGTTTCAGAAGCAGAGTTGAACTAGATATGGTCTGAGTGAGTAGGAAACACAGTTCATTTGTTCTGAGCACACTCACGTTTCCTGCCTTATTAAAGACTCTGGAAAGCAACAGTGCGCTTCTTGCTCTAAAGCAGAGTGTGTTTCATGGATGAGAAATGTGCTGTGTGTTTCCCTTCAGAAACGGAGTGAAATGCCAGGCTCTGTGTCTTCCTACAAGCAAGACTTCGTTTCAGGTAAAGGCATTCACTTTTCAGCTCAAACAAAGCTACATCATTCATGAAGCTCACATGTTTTTCGCTCTTAACTGAAAAGCATTGGATGTTAGAAGACCTGAGGTTTGCATCAGTTTCAGAAGTAGATTGAACTACATATGGTCCGTGTGTGTAGGAAACACAGTTCTTTTGTTCTGAGCACACTCTTGTTTCCGGCCTTATTAAAGACTCTGGAAAGCAAGGTCGTGTTCTTGCTCTAAAGCAGTGTTTGTTTCATGGATGAGATATGTGCTGTGTGTTTCACTTCAGAAACCAAGGGAAATGCCAGGCTCTGTGTCTTCCTACAAGCAAGACTTCGTGAAGGGAATCACAGTCACTTTTCATCACAAACGAAGCCTCATTGTTCACGAAGCTCACATGTTTTTCGCTCTTAACTGAAAAGCATTGGATGTTAGAAGACCTGAGGTTTGCATCAGTTTCAGAAGTAGATTGAACTACATATGGTCCGTGTGTGTAGGAAACACGGTTCTTTTGTTCTGAGCACACTCACGCTTCCCACATTATTAGAGACTCTAGAAAGCAAGAGTGTGCTTTTGCTCTAAAGTAGAGTTTTTTTCATGGATGAGAAATGTGCTGTGTGTTTCCCTCCAGAAACGGAGTTAAATGCCAGGCTCTGTGTCTTCCTACAAGCAAGACTTCGTTTCAGGTGAACATCCTCACTTTTCAGCTCAAAGGAAGCTACATCGTTCACGAAGCTCACACGTTTCTCGCTCTGAACGGAAAAGCATTGGATTTTAGAGGACCTGTGGTTTGTATCCATTTCATAAGCAGAGTGGAACTAGAAAAGGCCCGTGTGTGTAGGAAACACTGTTCTTTTGTCCTGAGCACACTCACGTTTCCCGCCTTATTAGAGAATCCAGAGAGTAAGAGCGTGCTTCTTGCTCTAAAGCAGAGTGTGTATCATGGATGATAACTGTGCTGTGTGTTTCTCTTTAGAAATGGAGTGAAATGCCAGGCTGTGAGTCTTCTTACAAGCAAGACTTCGTTAAGGGAATCACAGTCACTTTTCATCTCAAAGGAAGCTACATTATTCTCGAAGCTCACATGTTTCTCGCTCTTAACTGAAAAGCATTGGATGTTAGAGGACCTGTGGTTTGTATAAGTTTCAGAAGCAGAGTTGAACTAGATATGGTCCGTGTGTGTAGGAAACACACTTCTTTTGTTGTGAGCACACTCACGTTTCCCGACTTATTAGAGACTCCAGGGAGCAAGAGCGTGCTTCTTGCTCTGAAGCAGAGTATGTTTGATGGATGAGAAGTGTGCTGTTTGTTTCCCTTCCGAAACGGAGTGAAATGCCAGGCTCTGTGTCTTCCTCCAGCAAGACTTCGTTTCAGATAAACGCAGTCACTTTTCAGCTCAAACGAGCTAAATTGTACACGAAGCTCACACGTTTCTCCCTCTGAACTGAAAACCATTGGATGTTAGAGGACCTTTGGTTTGTATCAGTTTCAGAAGCAGAGTTGAACAAGATATGGTCCGTGTGTGTAGGAAACACATTTATTCGTTCTGAGCACACTCACCTTTCCCGCCTTATTAGAGACTCTAGAAAGCAAGAGCGTGCATCTTGTTCTAAAGCAGAGTTTGTTTCATGGATGAGAAATGTGCTGTGTGTTTCCCTTCAGAAACGGAGTGAAATGCCAGGCTCTGTGTCTTCCTACAAGCAAGACTTCGTTTCAGGTAAACACAGAAACTTTTCATCTCAAACGAAGCAACATAATTCACGAAGCTCACATGTTTCTCTCTCTTAACTGAAAAGCATTGGATGTTAGAGGACCTGTGGTTTGTATCAGTTTCAGAAGCAGAGTTGTACTAGATACGGTCCTAGTGAGTAGGAAACACAGTTCATTTGTTCTGAGCACACTCACGTTTCCCGCCTTATTAGAGACTCTGGAAAGCAAGAGCGTGCTTCTTGCTCTAAAGCAGAGTGTGTATCTTGCATGAGAAATGTGCTGTGTGTTTCCCTTCAGAAACGGAGTGAAATGCCAGGCTCTGTGTTTTCCTACAAGCAAGACTTCGTGAAGGGAATCACAGTCACTTTTCATCTCAAACGAAACCTCATTGTTCACGAAGGTCATATGTTTCTCGCTCATAACTGAAAGGCATTGGATGTTAGAGGACCTGTGGTTTGTATCAGTTTCAGAAGCAGAGTGGAACTAGATAAGGTCCGTGTGTATAGGTAATACTGTTCTTTTGTCCTGAGCACACACACGCTTCCCACATTACTAGAGACTCTAGAAAGCAAGAGCGTGCTCTTGCTCTAAAGTAGAATTTGTTTCATGGATGAGAAATGTGCTGTGTGTTTCCCTTCAGAAACGGAGTTAAATGCCAGGCTCTGTGTCTTCCTACAAGCAAGAGTTCGTTTCAGGTAAACGCAGTCACTTTTCAGATCAAAGAAGCTACATTGTTCACGAAGCTCACACGTTTCTCGCTCATAACTGAAAAGCATTGGATGTTAGAGGACCTGTGGTTTGTATCAGTTTCAGAAGCAGAGTTGAACTAGATATGGCCTGAGTGAGTAGGAAACACAGTTCATTTGTTCTGAGCACACTCACGTTTCCTGCCTTATTAAAGACTCTGGAAAGCAACAGTGCGCTTCTTGCTCTAAAGCAGAGTGTGTTTCATGGATGAGAAATGTGCTGTGTGTTTCCCTTCAGAAACGGAGTGAAATGCCAGGCTCTGTGTCTTCCTACAAGCATGACTTCGTTTCAGGTAAACGCATACACTTTACAGCTCAAATGGAGCTACATCGTTCACAAAGCTGACACGTTTCTCGCTCATAAATGAAAAGCATTGGATGTTAGAGGATCTGTGGTTTGTATCAGTTTCAGAAGCAGAGTGGAACTAGATTAGGTCCGTGTGTATAGGTAACACTGTTCTTTTGTCCTGAGCACTCACACGCTTCGCATATTACTAGAGACTCTAGAAAGCAAGAGCGTGCTCTTGCTCTAAAGTAGAATTTGTTTCATGGATGAGAAATGTGCTGTGTGTTTCCCTTCAGAAACGGAGTTAAATGCCAGGCTCTGTGTCTTCCTACAAGCAAGACTTCGTTTCAGGGGAACGTACTCAATTTTTAGCTCAAACGATGCTACATCATTCACGAAGCTCACACGTTTCTCGCTCTTAACTGAAAAGCATTGGATGTTAGAGGACCTGTGGTTTGTATCAGTTTCAGAAGCAGAGTTGAACTAGATATGGTCTGAGTGAGTAGGAAACACAGTTCATTTGTTCTGAGCACACTCACGTTTCCTGCCTTATTAAAGACTCTGGAAAGCAACAGTGCGCTTCTTGCTCTAAAGCAGAGTGTTTTTCACGGATGAGAAATGTGCTCTGTGTTTCACTTCAGAAACGAAGTGAAATGCCAGGCTCTGTGTCTTCCTACAAGCAAGAGTTCGTTTCGGGTAAACGCAGTCACTTTTCAGCTCAAAGAAGCTACATTGTTCACGAAGCTCACACGTTTCTCGCTCATAACTGAAAAGCATTGGATGTTAGAGGACCTGTGGTTTGTATCAGTTTCAGAAGCAGAGTTGTACTAGATAAGGTCCGAGTGAGTAGGAAACACAGTTCATTTGTTCTGAGCACACTCACGTTTCCTGCCTTATTAGAGACTCTGGAAAGCAAAAGCGTGCTTCTTGCTCTAAAGCAGAGTGTGTTTCATGGATGAGAAATGTGCTGTGTGTTTTCCTTCAGAAAAGAAGTGAAATGCCAGGCTCTGTGTCTTCCTACAAGCCAGAGTTCGTTTCAGGTAAAGGCATTCACTTTTCAGCTCAAACAAATCTACATCATTCACGAAGCTCACATGTTTTTCGCTCTTAACTGAAAAGCATTGCATGTTAGAAGACCTGAGGTTTGCATCAGTTTCAGAAGTAGATTGAACTACATATGGTCCGTGTGTGTAGGAAACACGGTTCTTTTGTTCTGAGCACACTCTCGTTTCCCGCCTTATTAAAGACTCTGGAAAGCAAGGTCGTGTTCTTGCTCTAAACCAGTGTTTGTTTCATGGATGAGATATGTGCTGTGTGTTTCCCTTCAAAACGAAGTGATATGCGAGGCTCTGTATCTTCCTACAAGCAAGACTTTGTGAAGGGAATCACAGTCACTTTTCATCTCAAACGAAGCCTCATTGTTCACGAAGCTCACATGTTTTTCGCTCTTAACTGAAAAGCATTGGATGTTAGAAGACCTGAGGTTTGCATCAGTTTCAGAATTAGATTGAACTACATATGGTCCGTGTGTGTAGGAAACACGGTTCTTTTGTTCTGAGCACACTCTCGTTTCCCGCCTTATTAAAGACTCTGGAAATCAAGGTCGTGTTCTTGCTCTAAAGCAGTGTTTGTTTCATGGATGAGATATGTGCTGTGTGTTTCCCTTCAAAACGAAGTGAAATGCGAGGCTCTGTATCTTCCTACAAGCAAGAGTTCGTGAAGGGAATCACAGTCACTTTTCATCTCAAACGAAGCCTCATTGTTCACGAAGCTCACATGTTTCACGCTCATAACTGAAAGGCATTGGATGTTAGAGGACCTGTGGTTTGTATCCGTTTCAGAAGCAGAGTGGAACTAGATAAGTTCCGTGTGTGTAGGTAACACTGTTCTTTTGTCCTGAGCACACTCATGCTTCCCACATCATTAGAGACTCTAGAAAGCAAGAGCGTGCTCTTGCTCTAAAGTAGAGTTTTTTTCATGGATGAGAAATGTGCTATGTGTTTCCCTCCAGAAACGGAGTTAAATGCCAGGCTCTGTGTCTTCCTACAAGCAAGACTTCGTTTCAGGTGAACATCCTCACTTTTCAGCTCAAAGGAAGCTACATCCTTCACGAAGCTCACACGTTTCTCGCTCTGAACGGAAAAGCATTGGATTTTAGAGGACCTGTGGTTTGTATCCATTTCATAAGCAGAGTGGAACTAGAAAAGGCCCGTGTGTGTAGGAAACACTGTTCATTTGTCCTGAGCACACTCACGTTTCCCGCCTTATCAGAGAATCCGGAGAGTAAGAGCGTGCTTCTTGCTATAAAGCAGAGTGTGTATCATGGATGAGAACTGTGCTGTTTGTTTCCCTTCAGAAACGGAGTGAAATGCCAGGCTCTGTGTCTTCCTCCAGCAAGACTTCGTTTCAGGTAAACGCACTCACTTTTCAGCTCAAACGAGCTAAATTGTACACGAAGCTCACACGTTTCTCCCTCTGAACTGAAAACCATTGGATGTTAGAGGACCTTTGGTTTGTATCATTTTTAGAAGCAGAGTTGAACATGATATGGTCCGTGTGTGTACACAGTTATTTGTTCTGAGCACACTCACATTTCCTCCCTTATTAGAGACTCTAGAAAGCAAGAGCGTGTTCTTGCTCTAAAGCAGAGTTTGTTTCATGGATGAGAAATGTGCTGTGTGTTTCCCTTCAGAAACGGTGTGAAATGCCAGGCTCTGTGTCTTCCTAAAAGCAAGACTTCGTGAAGGGAATCACAGTCACTTTTCATCTCAAATGAAGCTACATTGTATACGAAGCTCACACGTTTCTCGCTCATAACTGAAAGGCATTGATGTTAGAGGACCTGAGGTTTGTATCCGTTTCAGAAGCAGAGTGGAACTAGATAAGTTCGGTGTGTGTAGGTAACACTGTTCTTTTGTCCTGAGCACAATCACACTTCCCACATTATTAGAGACTCTAGAAAGCAAGAGCATGCTCTTGCTCTAAAGTAGAGTTTTTTTCATGGATGAGAAATGTGCTGTGTGTTTCCCCTCAGAAACGGAGTTAAATGCTAGGCTCTGTGTCTTCCTCCGAGCAAGACTTCATTTCAGGTGAACATGCTCACTTTTCAGCTCAAAGGAAGCTACATCGTTCACGAAGCTCACACGTTTCTCGCTCTGAACTGAAAAGCATTGGATTTCAGAGGACCTGTGGTTTGTATCCATTTCATAAGCAGAGTGGAACTAGAAAAGGCCCGTGTGTGTAGGAAACACTGTTCTTTTGTCCTGAGCACACTCACGTTTCCCGCCTTATTAGAGAAATTAGAGAGTAAGAGCGTGCTTCTTGCTCTAAAGCAGAGTGTGTATCATGGATGATAACTGTGCTGTGTGTTTCTCTTTACAAATGGAGTGAAATGCCAGGATGTGAGTCTTCCTACAAGCAAGACTTCGTGAAGGGAATCACAGTCACTTTTCATCTCAAAGGAAGCTACATTGTTCTCGAAGCTCACATGTTTCTCGCTCTTAACTGAAAAGCATTGGATGTCAGAGGACCTGTGGTTTGTATAAGTTTCAGAAGCAGAGTTGAACTAGATATGGTCTGTGTGTGTAGGAAACATGGTTCTTTTGTTCTGAGGACACTCATGTTTCCCCCCTTATTAGAGACTCTAGAAAGCAAGAGCATGCTTCTTGCTCTAATCCAGGGTGTGTCTCATGGATGAGAACTGTGCTGTGTGTTTCCCTTCTGAAACAGAGTTCAATGCCAGGAACTGTGTCTTCCTACAAGAAAGACTTCGTTTCAGGTAAACGCATTCAGTTTTCACCTCAAGCGAAGCTACATCGTTCACAAAGCTCACACGATTCTCGCTCTCAACTGAAAAGCATTGGATGTTAGAGGACCTGTGGTTTCTATCAGTTTCAGAAGCAGAGTTGAACTAGATATGGTCCGTGAGTGTAGGAAACATGGCTCTTTTGTTCTGAGCACACACATGTTTCCCGCCTTATTAGAGACTCTAGAAAGCAAGAGAGTGCTTCTTGCTCTAAAGCAGAGTTTGTTTCGTGGATGAGAAATGTGCTGTGAGTTTCCCTTCAGAAACGGAGGTAAATGCCAGGCTCTGTGTCTTCCTACAAGCAAGAGTTCGTTTCAGGTAAATGCAGTCACTTTACAGCTCAAACGAAGCTACATCGTTCACGATGCTCACAGGTTTCTCTCTCATAAATGAAAAGCATTGGATATTAGAGGACCTGTGGTTTTTATCAGTTTCAGAAGGAGAGTTGACCTAGATATGGTCCGTGTGTGTAGGAAACACACTTCTTTTCTTGTGAGCACACACACGTTTCCCGACTTATTACAGAATCCAGGGAGCAAGAGCGTGCTTCTTGCTCTAAAGCAGAGTATGTTTGATGGATGAGAACTGTGCTGTTTGTTTCCCTTCCGAAACGGAGTGAAATGGCAGGCTCTGTGTCTTCCTCCAGTAAAACTTCGTTTCAGGTAAACTCAGTCACTTTTCAGCTCAAACGAGCTAAATTGTACACGAAGCTCACACGTTTCTCCCTCTGAAATGAAAACCATTGGATGTTAGAGGACCTTTGGTTTGTATCAGTTTCAGAAGCAGAGTTGAACAAGATATGGTCCGTGTGTGTAGGAAACACATTTATTCGTTCTGAGCACACTCACCTTTCCCGCCTTATTAGAGACTCTAGAAAGCAAGAGCGTGCTTCTTGCTCTAAAGCAGAGTTTGTTTCATGGATGAGAAATGTGCTGTGTGTTTCCCTTCAGAAACGGAGTGAAATGCCATGCTCTGTGTCTTCCTACAAGCAAGACTTCGTTTCAGGTAAACACAGAAACTTTTCATCTCAAACGAAGCAACATAATTCACGAAGCTCACATGTTTCTCTCTCTTAACTGAAAAGCATTGGATGTTAGAGGACCTGTGGTTTGTATCAGTTTCAGTAGCAGAGTTGTACTAGATATGGTCCGAGTGAGTAGGAAACACAGTTCATTTATTCTGAGCACACTCACGTTTCCTGCCTTATTAGAGACTCTAGAAAGCAAGAGCGTGTTCTTGCTCTAAAGCAGTGTTTGTTTCATGGATGAGATATGTGCTGTGTGTTTCCCTTCAAATCGAAGTGAAATGCGAGGCTCTGTGTCTTCCTACATGCAAGACATCGTGAAGGGAATCACAGTCACTTTTCATCTCAAACGAAGCCTCATTGTTCACAAAGCTCACATGTTTCTCGCTCATAACTGAAAGCCATTGGACGTTAGAGGACCTGTGGTTTGTATCCGTTTCAGAAGCAGAGTGGAACTAGATAAGTTCCGTGTGTGTAGGTAACACTGTTCTTTTGTCCTGAGCACACTCACGCTTCCCACATTATTAGAGACTCTAGAAAGCAAGAGCGTGCTCTTGCTCTAAAGTAGAGTTTGTTTCATGGATGAGAAATGTGCGGTGTGTTTCCCTTCAGAAACGGAGATAAATGCCAGGCTCTGTGTCTTCCTACAAGCAAGACTTCGTTTCAGGTGAACGTACACAATTTTCAGCTCAAAGGAAGCTACATCATTCACGAAGCTCACACGTTTCTCGCTCTTAACTGAAAAGCATTGGATGTTAGAGGACCTGTGGTTTGTATCAGTTTCAGAAGCAGAGATGAACTTCATATTGTCCGTGTGTATAGGAAATTCTGTTCTTTTGTTCTGAGCACACTCACGTTTCCCGACTTATTAGAGACTCCAGAAAGCAAGAGCGTGCTTCCTTCTCTAAAGCACAGTGTGTTTCATGGGTGAGAACTGTGCTGTGTGTTACCCTTCAGAAACGGAGTTAAGTGCCAGGCTCTGTGTCATCCTACAAGCAAGACTTCGTTTCAGGTAAACGCAGTCACTTTCAGCTCAAACAAATCTACACAGTTCCTGAAACTCACACGTTTCTCGCTCTTAAATGAAAGGCATTAGATGTCAGAGGAACTGTGGTTTGTATCAGTGTCAGAAGCAGAATTGAACTTGAAATTGTCCTTGTGTATAGGAAACACAGTTCTTTTGTTCTGAGCACACTCACGTTTCCAGCCTTATTATAGAATCCTGAAAGAAAGAGTGTGCTTCTTGCTTTAAAGCAGAGTGTATATCATGGATGAGAACTGTGTTGTCTGTTTCCCTTCAGAAACGGAGTGAAATTCCAGGCTCTTTGTCTTCCCACAAGCAAGACTTCGTTTCAGGTAAACGCAGTCACTTTTCATCTCAAGCGATTCTACATAGGTTACGAAGCTCACAAGTTTCTCGCTCATAACTGAAAAGCATTGGATGTTAAAGGACCTGTAGTTTGTATCAGTTTCAGAAGAGGAGTTAAACCAGATATGTTCCGTGTGTGTAGGAAACACAGTTCATTTTTTCTGAGCACACTCACATTTCCCACCTTTTTAGAGACTCTAGAAAGCAAGAGGGTTCTTCTTGATCTAAAGCAGAGTGTGTTTCATGGATGAGAACTCGGCTATGTTTTTCCGTTCAGAAATGAGTTTAGTGCCAGGCTCTGTTCTTCCTACAAGCAAGAGTTCGTTTCAGATAAACACAGTCACTTTTCAGCTCAAAAAGCTACAACGTTTATGAAGCTCACACGTTTCTCGCACTTAACTGAAAAGCATTAGAGGTTAGAGGACCTTGGTTTGCATCAGTTTCAGAAGAGTAGTTGAACAAGATATGGTCTGTGTGTGTAGGAAACACAGTTCATTTTTTCTGAGCACACTCACGTTTCCTGCCTTATTAGCGACTCTAGAAAGCAAGAGCGTGCTTCTTGCTCTAAAGTAGAGTGTGTATCATGGATGAGAAATGTGCTGTCTGTTTCCCTTCAGAAACGGAGTTAAATGCCAGGCTCTGTGTCTTCCTACAAGTAAGACTTCGTTTCAGGTAAACGCAGTCACTTTTCAGCTCAAACGAAGCTACAAGTTTCACGAAGCTCACACTTTTCTCGCTCTTAACTGAAAAGGATTGGATGTTAGAGGACCTGTGGTTTGAATCAGTTTCTGAAGCAGAGTTGAACTGGATATGGTCCGTGTGTGTAGGAAACATGGTTCTTTTGTTCTGAGGACACGCATGTTACCTGCCTAATAGAGACTCTAGAAAGCAAGAGCGTGCTTCTTGCTCTAAAGCAGAGTTTGTTTCATGGATGACAACTGTGCTGTGTGTTTACTTTCATAATCGGAGTGAAATATTAGGCTCTGAGTCTTACTACAAGCAAGACATATTTTCAGGTAAACACAGACACTTTTCATCTCCAACGAAGCTACATTGTTCACAAAGCTCACACGTTTCTCGCTCTTAACTGAAAAGCATTGGATGTTAGAGGACCTGAGGTTTCTATCAGTTTCAGTAGTAGATTGAACTACATATGGTCCATGTGTGTAGGAAACACGGTTCATATGTTCTGAGCACACTCATGTTTCCCGCATTATTAAAGACACTGGAAAGCAAGAGCGTGTTCTTGCTCTAAAGTAGTGTTTCTTTCATGGATGAGATATGTGCTGTGTGTTTCCATTCAAAACGAAGTGAAATGCGAGCTATGTGTCTTCCTACAAGCAAGACTTCGTGAAGGGAATCACAGTCACTTTTCATCTCAAACGAAGCCTCATTGTTCACAAAGCTCACATGTTTCTCGCTCATAACTGAAAGGCATTGCATGTTAGAGGACCTGTGGTTTGCATCCGTTTCAGAAGCAGAGTGGAACTATATAAGGTCCGTGTGTGTAGGTAACACTGTTCTTTTGTCCTGAGCACACTCATGCTTCCCACATTATTAGAGACTCTAGAAAGCAAGAGCATGCTTCTTGCTCTAAAGGAGAGTGTGTTTCATGGATGAGAAATGTGCTGTGTGTTTCCCTTCAGAAACGGAGTGAAATGCCAGGCTCTGTGTCTTCCTACAAGCAAGACTTCCTTTAAGGTAAACGCAGTCACTTTTCGGCTCAAATGAAGCTACATTGTACACGAAACTCACACGTTTCTCCCTATGAACTGAAAACCATTGGATGTTAGAGGACCTTTGGTTTGTATCAGTTTCAGAAGCAGAATTGAACTAGATATGGTCCGTGTGTGTAGGAAACACAGTTATTTGTACTGAGCACACTCACGTTTCCCTCCTTATTAGAGACTCTAGAAAGCAAGAGCGTGTTCTTGCTCTAAAGCAGTGTTTGTTTCATTGATGAGATATGTGCTGTGTGTTTCCATTCAAAACGAAGTGAAATGTGAGGCTCTGTGTCTTCTGACGAGCAAGACTTTGTTAAGGGAATAACAGTCATTTTTCATTTCAAACGAAGTCTCATTGTTCACGAAGCTCACATGTTTCTCGCTCATAACTGAAAGGCATTGCATGTTAGAGGACCTGTGGTTTGTATCCGTTTCAGAAGCAGAGTGGAACTACATAAGGTCCGTGTGTGTAGGTAACACTGTTCTTTTGTCCTGAGCACACTCACGCTTCCCACATTATTAGAGACTCTAGAAAGCAAGAGCGTGCTCTTGCTCTAAAGTAGAGTTTGTTTCATGGATGAGAACTGTGCTGTGTGTTTCCCTTCAGAAAGGGAGTTAAATGCCAGGCTCTGTGTCTTCCTACAAGCAAGACTTCGTTTCAGGAAAACGCCCTCACTTTTCAGCTCCAAGGAAGCTACATCTTTCACGAATCTCACACGTTCCTCGCTCTTAACTGAAAAGCATTGGATGTTACAGGACCTGTGGTTTGCATCAGTTTCAGAAGAAGAGTTCAACTAGATATGGTCCGTGAGTGTAGGAAACCTGTTTCTTTTGTTCTGAGGACACTCATGTTTCCCGCCTTATTAGAGACTCTAGAAAGCAAGAGAGTGCTTCTTGCTCTAAAGCAGAGTTTGTTTTGTGGATGAGAAATGTGCTGTGTGTTTCCCTTCAGAAACGGAGTGAAATGCCAGGCTCTGTGTCTTCCTACATGCAAGAGTTCATTTCAGGTAAACACAGTCACTTTTCAGCTCAAACGAAGATACATCGTTCACAAAGCTCACAGGTTTCTCTCTCATAACTGAAAAGCATTGGATGTTAGAGGACCTGTGGTTTGTTTCAGTTTCAGAAGGAGAGTTGAACTAGACATGGTCCGTGTGTGTATGAAAAACACTTCATTTGTTGTGAGCACACTCACGTTTCCGGCTTTATTACAGACACCAGAGAGCAAGAGCGTGCTCTTGCTCTAAAGCAGAGTTTGTTTCATCGATGAGAAATGTGCTGTGTGTTTCCCTTAAGAAAGGGAGTTCAAGGCCAGGCTCTGTGTCTTCCTACACGCAAGACTTCGTTTCAGGAAAACACACTCACTTTTCAAGTCCAACGAAGCTACATCTTTCACGAAGCTCACACTTTTCTCGCTCTTAACTGGAAAGCATTGGATGTTAGAGGACCTGTGGTTTGTATCAGTTTCTGAAGCAGAGTTGAACTAGATATGGTCCGTGTGTGTAGGAAACATGGTTCTTTTGTTCTGAGGACACTCATTTTACCCGCCTTATTTGAGACTCTAGAAAGCAAGAGCGTGATTCTTGCTCTAAAGCAGAGTGTGTTTCATGGATGAGAAATGTGCTGTGTGTTTCCCTTCAGAAACGGAGTGAAATGCCAGGCTCTGTGTCTTCCTACAAGAAAGACTTCGTGAAGGGAATCACAGTCACTTTTCATCTCAAACGAAGCCTCATTGTTCACGCAGCTCACACATTTCGCGCTCTTAACTGAAAAGCTTTGGATGTTAGATGACCTTTGGTTTGTATCAGTTTCAGAAGATGAGTTGTACTAGATATGGTCTGAGTGAGTAGGAAACACAGTTCATTTGTTCGGAGCACATTCACGTTTCCTGCCTTATTAAAGACTCTGGAAAGCAAGAGTGTCCTTCTTGCTCTAAAGCAGAGTGTTTTTCATGGATGAGAAATGTGCTGTGTGTTTCCCTTCAGAAACGAAGTGAAATGCCAGGCTCTGTGTCTTCCTACAAGCAAGAGTTCGTTTCAGGTAAACACAGTCACTTTTCAGCTCAAAGAAGCTACATTGTTCACGAAGCTCACACGTTTCTCGCTCATAACTGAAAAGCATTGGATGTTAGAAGACCTGAGGTTTGTATAAGTTTCACAAGTAGATTGAACTACATATGGTCCGTGTGTGTAGGAAACACGGTTCTTTTGTACTGAGCACACTCACGTTTCCCCCCTTATTAGAACTCTAGAAAGCAAGAGCATGCTTCTTGCTCTAAAGCAGAGTGTGTCTCATGGATGAGAACTGTGCTGTGTGTTTCCCTTCAGAAACGAAGTTAAATGCAAGGCTCTGTGTCTTCCTACATGCAAGACTTCGTTTCACGTAAACGCAGTCACATTTCAGCTCAAACGATTCTAAATAGTTAACGAAGCTCACAGGTTTCTCGCTCTTAACTGAAAAGCATTGGATGTTAGAGGACCTGAGGTTTGTATCAGTTTCAGAAGAGGAGTTGAACAAGTTATGGTCCGTGTGTATAGGAAACACAGTTCTTTTGTTCTGAGCACAATCACGTTTCCTGCCTTATTAGATACTCTAGAAAGCAAGAGTGTGCTTCTTGCTCTAAAGCAGAGTTTGTTTCATGGATGAGAAATGTGCTCTGTGTTACCCTTCAGAAATGGAGTGAAATGCCAGGCTCTGTGTCTTCCTACAAGAAAGACTTCGTGAAGGGAATCACAGTCACTTTTCATCTCAAACGAAGCCTCTTTGTTCACGAAGCTCACATGTTTCTCGCTCATAACTGAAAGGCATTGGATGTTAGAGGAGCTGTGGGTTGTTTCCGTTTCAGAAGCAGAGTGGAACTATATAAGTTCCATGTGTAGATAACACTGTTCTTTTGTCCTGAGCACACTCACGTTTCCCACTTTATTAGAGACTCTAGATAGCAAGAGCGTGCTTTTTGCTCTAAAGGAGATTGTGTTTCATGGATGAGAAATGTGCTGTGTGTTTCCCTTCAGAAACGGAGTGAAATGCCAGGCTCTATGTCTTCCTACAAGCAAGACTTCGTTTCAGGTAAACGCAGTGACTTTTCAGCTCAAACGAAGCTACATTGAACACGAATCTCACACGTTTCTCCCTATGAACTGAAAACCATTGGATGTTAGAGGACCTTTGGTTTGTATCAGTTTCAGAAGCAGAGTTGAACTAGATATGGTCCGTGTGTGTTGGAAACCCAGTTATTTGTTCTGAGCACACTCACGTTTCCCGCCTTATTAGAGACTCTAGAAAGCAAGAGCGTGTTCTTGCTCTAAAGCAGTGTTTGTTTCATGGATGATATATGTGCTGTGTGTTTCCCTTCAAAACGAAGTGAAATGCGAGGCTCTGTGTCTTCCTACAAGCAACACATCGTGAAGGGAATCACAGTCACTTTTCATCTCATTCGAAGCCTCATTGTTCACGAAGCTCACACGTTTCTCGCTCTTAACTGAAAAGCATTGGATGTTAGAGGACCTGTGGTTTGTATCAGTTTCAGAAGCAGAGTTGAACTAGATAGGGCCTGTGTGTGTAGGAAATACAGTTCTTTTGTACTGAGCACACTTAAGTTTCCCACCTTATTAGAGACTCTAGAAAGCAAGAGCGTGATTCTTGCTCTAAAGCAGAGTGTGTTTCATGGAAGAGAACTGTGCTGTGTATTTCCCTTCAGAAACGGAGTTAAATGCTAGGCTCTGTGTCTTCCTACATGCAAGCCTTCGTTTCAGGTAAACGCAGTCACATTTCAGCTCAAACGATTCTACATAGTTGAAGAAGCTCACACGTTTCTCGCTCTTAACTGAAAAGCATTGGATGTTAGAGGACCTGTGGTTTGTATCAGTTTCAGAAGCAGAGTTGAACTAGATATGGCCTGTGTGTGTAGGAAATACAGTTCTTTTGTACTGAGCAAACTTAAGTTTCCCACCTTTTTAGAGACTCTAGAAAGCAAAAGCGTGCTTCTTGCTCTAAAGAAGAGTGTATTTCATGGATGAGAACTTTGCTGTGTGATTCCCTTCAGAAACGAAGTTAAATGCAAGGCTCTGTGTCTTCCTACATGCAAGCCTTCGTTTCAGGTAAACGCAGTCACTTTTCAGCTCAAACGATTCTACATAGTTGACGAAGCTCACACGTTTCTCGCTCTTAACTGAAAAGCATTGGATGTTAGAGGACCTGTGGTTTGTATCAGTTTCAGAAGATGAGTTGAACAAGATATGGTCCGTGTGTATAGGAAACACAGTTCTTTTTTTCTGAGCACACTCATGTTTCCCGTCTTATTAGAGACTCCAGAAAGCAAGAGCGTGCTTCTTGCTCTAAAGCAGAGTGTGTTTCATGGATGAGAACTCTGCTATGTTTTTCCGTTCAGAAATGAGTTTAGTGCCAGGCTCTGTGTCTTCCTACAAGCAAGACTTCGTTTCTGGTAAACGCAGTCACTTTTCAGCTCAAAAAGCTACAACTTTCACGAAGATCACACGTTTCTCGCTCTTAATTGAAAAGCATTAGAGGTTAGAGGACCTTGGTTTGCATCAGTTTCAGAAGAGGAGTTGAACAAGATATGGTCTGTGTGTGTAGGAAACACAGTTCATTTTTTCTGAGCACACTCACTTTTCCTGCCTTATTAGAGACTCTAGAAAGCAAGAGCGTGCTTCTTGCTCTAAAGCCGAGTGTGTATCATGGATGAGAAATGTGCTGTGTGTTTCCCTTCAGAGACAGAGTTAAATGCCAGGCTCTGTGTCTTCCTACAAGTAAGACTTCGTTTCAGGTAAACGCACTCACTTTTCAGCTCAAACGAAGCTACATATTTAACGAAGCTCACACTTTTCTCGCTCTTAACTGAAAAGCATTGGATGTTAGAGGACCATTGGGTTGTATCAGTTTCAGAAGCAGAGTTGAACTTCATATTGTCCGTGTGTATAGGAAACACAGTTCATTTTCTCTGAGCAAACTCACGTTTCCCGCCTTATTAGAGAATCCTTAAAGCAAGAGTGTGCTTCTTGCTCTAAAGCAGTGTGTGTATCATGGATGAGAACTGTGCTGTCTCTTTCCCTTCAGAAACGGAGTTAAATGCCAGGCTCTGTGTCTTCCTACAAGTAAGACTTCGTTTCAGGTAAACGCAGTCCCTTTCAGCTCAAAGGAAGCTACATCGTTCACGAAGCTCACACATTTCTCGCTCTTAACTGAAAAGCATTGGATGTTAGAGGACCTGTGGTTTGTATCAGTTTCAGAAGCAGAGTTGAACTAGATAGGGCCTTTGTGTGTCGGAAATACAGTTCTTTTGTACTGAGCACACTAAAGTTTCCCACCTTATTAGAGACTCTAGAAAGCAAGAGCGTGCTTCGTGCCCTAAAGAAGAGTGTGTTTCATGGATGAGAACTTTGCTGTGTGTTTCCCTTCAGAAACGAAGTTAAATGCAAGGCTCTGTGTCTTCCTACATGCAAGACTTCGTTTCACGTAAACGCAGTCACATTTCAGCTCAAACGATTCTAAATAGTTAACGAAGCTCACAGGTTTCTCGCTCTTAACTGAAAAGCATTGGATGTTAGAGGACCTGAGGTTTGTATCAGTTTCAGAAGAGGAGTTGAACAAGATATGGTCCGTGTGTATAGGAAACACATTTCTTTTGTTCTGAGCACACTCACGTTTCCCTCCTTATTAGAGACTCCAGAAAGCAAGAGCATGCTTCTTGCTTTAAAGCAGAGTGTGTTTCATGGATGAGAACTGTGCTGTGTGTTACCCTTCAGAAACGGAGTGAAGTGCCAGGCTCTGTGTCTTCCTACAAGCAAGACTTCCTTTCAGGTAAACGCAGTCACTTTTCAACTCAAACGAAGCTACATAGTTCATGAAGCTCACATGATTCTCGCTCTAACTGAAAAGCATTGGATGTTAGAGGACCTGTGGTTTGTATCAGTTTCAGAAGAGGAGTTGAACGAGATATGGTCCGTGTGTATAGGAAACACAGTTCTTTTGTTCTGAGCATACTCACGTTTCCCGCCTTATTAGAGACTCCAGAAATCAAGAGCATGCTTCTTGCTCTAAAGCAGAATGTGTTTTATGGATGAGAACTGTGCTGTGTGTTTCCCTCCAGAAACGGAGTTAAATGTGAGGCTATGTGTCTTCCTACAAGCAAGTCTTCCCATCAGGTAAACGCAGTCACTTTTCAGCTCAAACGAAGCTACATCGTTCATGAAGCTCACATGTTTCTCGCTCTTAACTGAAAAGCATTGGATGTTAGAGGACCCGTGGTTTGTATCTGTTTCAGAAGAGGAGTTGAACAAGATATGGTCCGTGTGTGTAGGAAACACAGTTCATTTTTTCTGAGACCACTCACGTTTCCTGCCTTATTAGAGACTCTAGAAAGCAAGAGCTTTCTTCTTGCTCTAAAGTAGAGTGTGTTTCATGGAAGAGAACTGTGCTCTGTGTTTCCCTTCATAAACGGAGTTAAATGCAAGACTCTGTGTCTTCCTACAAGCAAGAATTCGTTTCAGGTAAACGCAGTCCCTTTTCAGCTCAATAGATTCTACATAGGTAACGAAGCTCACACGTTTCTCGCTCTTAACTGAAAATCATTGGATGTTAGAGGACCTGTGGTTTTATCAGTTTCAGAAGCAGAGTTGAACTTCATATTGTCCGTGTGTATAGGAAACACAGTTCATTTTTTCTGAGCACACTCACGTTTTCCACCTTATTAGAGACTCTAGAAAGCAAGAGAGTTCTTCTTGCTCAAAAGCAGAGTGTGTTTCATGGATGAGAACTCTGCTATGTTTTCCATTCAGAAATGAGTTAAGTGCCAGACTCTGAGTCTTCCTACAAGAAAGACTTCGTTTCTGGTAAACGCAGTAACTTTTCAGCTCAAACGAAGCTACTTCGTTCACGAAGCTCACACATTTCTCGCTCTTAACTGAAAAGCATTGGATGTTAGAGGACCTGTGGATTGTATCAGTTTCAGAAGCAGAGTTGAACTAGATAGGGCCTGTGTGTGTAGGAAATACAGTTCTTTTGTACTGAGCACACTTAAGTTTCCCACCTTATTAGAGACTCTAGAAAGCAAGAGCGTGCTTCTTGCTCTAAAGCAGAGTGTGTTTCATGGATGAGAACTGTGCTGTGTGTTACCCTTCAGAAACGGAGTGAAGTGCCAGGCTCTGTGTCTTCCTAAAAGCAAGACTTCCCATCAGGTAAACGCAGTCACTTTTCAGCTCAAATGAAGCTACATCGTTCACGAAGCTCATATGTTTCTCGCTCTTAACTGAAAAGCATTGGATGTTAGAGGACCTGTGGTTTGTATCAGTTTCAGAAGAGGAGTTGAACAAGATATGGTCCGTGTGTGTAGGAAACCCAATTCATTTTTTCTGAGACCACTCACGTTCCTGCCTTATTAGAGACTCTAGAAAGCAAGAGCATTCTTCTTGCTCTAAAGCAGAGTGTGTTTCATGGAAGAGATCTGTGCTGTGTATTTCCCTTCAGAAACGGAGTTAAATGCTAGGCTCTGTGTCTTCCTACATGCAAGCCTTCGTTTCAGGTAAACGCAGTCACTTTTCAGCTCAAACGATTCTACATATTTGACGAAGCTCACACGTTTCTCGCTCTTAACTGAAAAGCATTTTATGTTAGAGGACTTGTGGTTTGTATCAGTTTCAGAAGAGGAGTTGAACAAGATATGGTCCGTGTGTATAGGAAACACAGTTCTTTTTTTCTGAGCACACTCATGTTTCCCGCCTTATTAGAGACTCCAGGAAGCAAGAGCGTGCTTCTTGCTCTAAAGCAGAGTGTGTTTCATGGATGAGAACTCTGCTATATTTTTCCATTCAGAAACGAGTTAAGTGCCAGGCTCTGTGTCTTCCTACAAGCAAGACTTCATTTCTGGTAAACGCAGTCACTTTTCATCTCAAACGAAGCTACTTCGTTCACGAAGCTCACACATTTCTCGCTCTTAACTGAAGAGCATTGGATGTTAGAGGACCTGTGGTTTGTATCAGTTTCAGAAGCAGAGTGGAACTAGATATGGTCCGTGTGTGTAGGAAACACAGTTATTTGTTGTGAGCACACTCACGTTTCCTGCCTTATTAGAGGCTCTAGAAAGCAAGAGCGTGCTTCTTGCTCTAAAGCAGACTGTGTTTCATGGATGAGAACTGTGCTGTCTGTTTCCCTTCATAAACGGAGTTCATTGCCAGGCTCTGTGTCTTCCGACAATGAAGACTTCGATTCAGGTAAACACAGGAACATTTCAGCTCAAAGGAAGCTACATTGTTCACGAAGCTCACAGGTTTCTCGCTCTTAACTGAAAAGCATTGGATGTTAGAGGACCTGTGGTTTGTATCAGTTTCAGAAGTAGATTGAACTACATGTGCTCCGTGTGTGTAGGAAACACGGTACTTTTTTTCAGAGCACACTCACGTTTCCTGCCTTATTAGAGACTCTTGAAAGCAAGAGCATGCTTCTTGCTCTATTGCAGAGTGTGGTTCATGGAATGAGAACTGTGCTGTGTGTTTCCCTTCAGAAACGAAATTCAATGCCAGGTCTGTTTCTTCCTACAAGCAAGAATACGTTTCAGGTAAACCCACTCACTTTTCAGCTGAAACGAAGATACATTGTTCACGAAGCTCACACGTTTCTCGCTCTTAACTGAAAAGCATTGGATGTTAGAGGACCTGTGGTTTGTATCGGTTTCGGAAGCAGAGTTGAAATTGATATGGTCCATATGTGTAGGAAACCCGGTTTTATTATTCTGTGCACACTCACATTTTCCGCCTTATTAGAGATTCTAGAAAGCAAGAGCGTGCTTCTTGCTCTAAAGCAGAGTGTGTTTCATGGATGAGAACTGTGCTGTGTGTTTACCTTCAGAAATGGAGTTCAATGCCAGGCTCTGTGTCTTCCTACAAGCAAGACTCGTTTCAGGTAAACGCACTCACTTTTCAGCTCAAAAGAAGCTACATTGTTCACGAAGCTCACACATTTCTCGCTCTTAACTGAAAAGCATTGGATGTTAGAGGACCTGTGGCTTGTATCAGTTACAGAAGCAGAGTGGAAGTAGATATGGTCCGTGTGTGTAGGAAACACGGTTCTTTTGTTCTGAGCACACTCACATTTCCCGCCTTATTAGAGATTCTAGAAAGCAAGAGCGTGCTTCTTGCTCTAAAGCAGAGTGTGTTTCATGGATGAGAACTGTGCTGTGTGTTTACCTTCAGAAACAGAGTTCGATGCCAGGCTCTGTGTCTTCCTACAAGCAAGACTTCGTTTCAGGAAAACGCACTCAATTCACAGATAAAAGAAGCTACATTGTTCACGAAGCTCGCACGTTTCTTGCTCTTAACTGAAAAGCATTGGATGTTAGAGGACCTGTGGTTTGTATCAGTTTCGGAAGCAGAGTTGAACTTGATATGGTCCGTATGTGTAGGAAACCCGGTTTTATTATTCTGTGCACACTCATGTTTCCCCCCTTTATAGAGACCCTAGAAAGCAAGAGCGTGCTTCTTGCTCTAAAGCAGAGTGTGTTTCATGGATGAGAACTGTGCTGTGTGTTTCCCTTCAGAAACGGAATTCAATGCCAGGCTCTGTGTCTTCCTACAAGCAAGACTTCGGTTCAGGTAAACGCACTCACTTTTCAGCTCAAAAGAAGCTACATTGTTCACGAAGCTCACACTTTTCTCGCTCTTAACTGAAAAGCATTGGATGTTAGAGGACCTGTGGCTTGTATCAGTTTCAGAAGCAGAGTGGAACTAGATATGGTCCGTGTGTGTTGGAAGCACAGTTCTTTTGTTCTGAGCACACTCACGTTTCCGCCTTATTAGAGATTCTAGAAAGCAAGATCGTCCTTCTTGCTCTAAAGAAGAGTGTGTTTCATGGATGAGAACTGTGCTTTCTGTTTCCCTTCAGAAACGGTATTCATTGCCAGGCTCTGTGTCTTCCTACAAGCAAGACTTCGTTTCAGGTAAACGCACTCACTTTTCAGCTCAAAAGAAGCTACATTGTTCACGAAGCTCACACGTTTCTCGCTCATAACTGAAAAGCATTGGATGTTAGAGCACCTTTGGTTTGTATAAGTTTCAGAAGCAGAGTTGAACTAGATATGGTCCGTGTGTGAAAGAAACACGGTTCTTTTGTTCTGAGCACACTTACATTACCCGCCTTATTAGAGACTCTAGAAAACAAGAGCGTGCTTCTTGCTCTAAAGCAGAGTGTGTTTCTTGGATTGAGAACTATGCTGTGTGTTTACCTTCAGAAACGGAGTTCAATGCCAGGCTCTGTGTCTTCCTACAGGCAAGACTTCGTTTCAGGAAAACGCTATCTCTTCTCAGCTCAGAGGAAGCTACATTGTTCACGAAGCTCACACGTTTGTCGCTCTCAACGGAAAAGCATTGGATGTTACAGAACCTGTGGTTTGTATCAGTTTCTGAAGGAGAGTTGAACTAGATATGGTCCGAGTGTCTTGGAAGCATGGTTCTTTTGTTCTGGGCACACTCACGTTTCCCGCCTTATTAGAGACTCTAGAAAGCAAGAGCATGCTTCTTGCTCTAAAGCAGACTGTGTTTCATGGATGAGAACTGTGCTGTCTGTTTCCCTTCATAAACGGAGTTCATTGCCAGGCTCTGTGTCTTCCGACAAAGAAGACTTCGATTCAGGTAAACCCAGGAACATTACAGCTCAAAGGAAGCTACATTGTTCACGAAGCTCACACGTTTCTCGCTCTTAACTGAAAAGCATTGGATGTTAGAGGACCTGTGGTTTGTATCGGTTTCGGAAGCAGAGTTGAACTTGATATGGTCCGTATGTGTAGGAAACCCGGTTCCTTTTTTCAGAGCACACTCACGTTTCCCCCTTTTTAGAGACCCTAGAAAGCAAGAGCGTGCTTCTTGCTCTAAAGCAGAGTGTGTTTCATGGATGAGAAATGTGCTGTGTTTTTACCTTCAGAAACGGAGTTCAATGCCAGGCTCTGTGTCTTCCTACAAGCAAGACTTCTTTTCAGGTAAACGCACTCACTTTTCAGCTCAAAAGAAGCTACATTGTTCACGAAGCTCACACATTTCTTGCTCTTAACTGAATAGCATTGGATGTTAGAGGACCTGTGGCTTGTATCAGTTTCAGAAGCAGAGTGGAACTAGATATGGTCACTGTTCTTTTGTTCTGAGCACACTCACATTTCCCAACTTATTAGAGAGTCTAGAAAGCAAGAGTGTGCTTCTTGCTCTAAAGCAGAGTGTGTTTCATGGATGAGAACTGTGCTGTGTGTTTACCTTCAGAAACAGAGTTCGATGACAGGCTCTGTGTCTTCCTACAAGCAAGACTTCGTTTCAGGTAAACGCACCCATTTTCTGCTCAAACGAATCTCCATTGTTCACGAAGCTCACACGTTTCTCATCATAACTGAAAAGCATTGGATGTTAGAGGATCTGTGGTTTGTATCAGTTTCAGAAGCAGAGTTGAACTAGATATGGTCCGTGTGTGAAGGAAACACGGTTATTTTGTTCTGAGCAATCTCACATTTCCCGCCTTATTAGAAACTCTAGAAAACAAGAGCGTGCTTCTTGCTCTAAAGCAGAGTGTGTTTCATGGATTGAGAACTATGCTGTGTGTTTCCCTTCAGAAACGGAGTTCAATGCCAGGCTCTGTGTCTTCCTACAAGCAAGACTTCGTTTCAGGAAAACGCTATCACTTCTCAGCTCAAAAGAAGCTACATTGTTCACGAAGCTCACACGTTTCTCGCTCTGAACTGAAAAGCATTGGATGTTAGAGGACCTGTGGTTTGTATCAGTTTCAGAAGCAGAGTGGAACTAGATATGGTCCGAGTGTCTTGGAAGCACGGTTCTTTTGTTCTGGGCACACTCACATTTCCCGCCTTATTAGAGACTCTAGAAAGCAAGAGCATGCTTCTTGCTCTAAAGCAGACTGTGTTTCATGGATGAGAACTGTGCTGTCTGTTTCCCTTCATTAACGGAGTTCCTTGCCAGGCTCTGTGTCTTCCGACAATGAAGACTTCGATTCAGGTAAACACAGGAACATTTCAGCTCAAAGGAAGCTACATTGTTCACGAAGCTCACACGTTTCTCGCTCTTAACTGAAAAGAATTGGATGTTAGAGGACCTGTGGTTTGTATCAGTTTCAGAAGTAGATTGAACTACATGTGCTCCGTGTGTGTAGGAAACACGGTTCTTTTTTTCTGAGCACACTCACGTTTCCTGCCTTATTAGAGACTCTTGAAAGCAAGAGCATGCTTCTTGCTCTATAGCAGAGTGTGTTTCATGGAATGAGAACTGTGCTGTGTGTTTCCCTTCAGAAACGAAATTCAATGCCAGGCTCTTTTTCTTCCTACAAGCAAGAAAACGTTTCAGGTAAACCCACTCACTTTTCAGCTGAAACGAAGATACATTGTTCACGAAGCTCACACGTTTCTCGCTCTTAACTGAAAAGCATTGGATGTTAGAGGACCTGTGGTTTGTATCGGTTTCGGAAGCAGAGTTGAACTTGATATGGTCTGTATGTGTAGGAAACACGGTTTTATTATTCTGAGCACATTCACGATTCCCCCTTTTTAGAGACCCTGGAAAGCAAGAGCGTGCTTCTTGTTCTAACGCAGAGTGTGTTTCATGGATGAGAACTGTGCTGTGTGTTTACCTTCAGAAACGGAGTTCAATGCCAGGCACTGTGTCTTCCTACAAGCAAGACTTCGTTTCAGGTAAACGCACTCACTTTTCAGCGGAAAAGAAGCTACATTGTTCACGAAGCTCACACATTTCTCGCTCTTAACTGAAAAGAATTGGATGTTAGAGGACCTGTGGTTTGTATCAGTTTCAGAAGTAGATTGAACTACATGTGCTCCGTGTGTGTAGGAAACACGGTTCTTTTTTTCTGAGCACACTCACATTTCCTGCCTTATTAGAGACTCTTGAAAGCAAGAGCATGCTTCTTGCTCTTTAGCAGAGTGTGTTTCATGGAATGAGAACTGTGCTGTGTGTTTCCCTTCAGAAACGAAATTCAATGCCAAGCTCTTTTTCTTCCTACAAGCAAGAATACGTTTCAGGTAAACCCAATCCCTTTTCAGCTGAAAGGAAGATACATTGTTGACGAAGCTCACACGTTTCTCGCACTTAACTGAAAAGCATTGGATGTTAGAGGACCTGTGGTTTGTATCGGTTTCTTAAGCAGAGTTGAACTTGATATGGTCCGTATGTGTAGGAAACACGGTTTTATTATTCTAAGCACATTCACGATTCCCCCTTTTTAGAGACCCTGGAAAGAAAGAGCGGGCTTCTTGCTCTAAAGCAGAGTGTGTTTCATGGATGAGAACTGTGCTGTGTGTTTACCTTCAGAAACGGAGTTCAATGCCAGGCTCTGTGTCTTCCTACAAGCAAGACTTCTTTTCAGGTAAACGCACTCACTTTTCAGCGCAAAAGAAGCTACATTGTTCACGAAGCTCACACATTTCTCGCTCTTAACTGAATAGCATTGGATGTTAGAGGACCTGTGGCTTGTATCAGTTTCAGAAGCAGAGTGGAACTAGATATGGTCCGTGTGTGTAGGAAACACTGTTCTTTTGTTCTGAGCATACTCACATTTCCCGCCTTATTAGAGTTTCTAGAAAGCAAGAGTGTGCTTCTTGCTCTAAAGCAGAGTTTTTTTCATGGATGAGAACTGTGCTGTGTGTTTACTTTCAGAAACAGAGTTCGATGCCAGGCTATGTGTCTTCCTACAAGCAAGACTTCGTTTCAGGTAAACGCACTCACTTTTCAGCTCAAACGAATCTACATTGTCCACGAAGCTCACACGTTTCTCATCATAACTGAAAAGCATTGGATGTTAGAGGATCTGTGGTTTGTATCAGTTTCAGAAGCAGAGTTTAACTAGATATGGTCCGTGTGTGAAGGAAACACGGTTCTTTTGTTCTGAGCAATCTCACATTTCCCGCCTTATTAGAAACTCTAGAAAACAAGAGCGTGCTTCTTGCTCTAAAGCAGAGTGTGTTTCATGGATTGAGAACTATGCTGTGTGTTTCCCTTCAGAAACGGAGTTCAATGCCAGGCTCTGTGTCTTCCTACAAGCAAGACTTCGTTTCAGGAAAACGCTATCACTTCTCAGCTCAAAAGAAGCTACATTGTTCACGAAGCTCACACGTTTGTCGCTCTGAACTGAAAAGCATTGGATGTTAGAGGACCTGTGGTTTGTATCAGTTTCAGAAGCAGAGTGGAACTAGATATGGTCCGAGTGTCTTGGAAGCACGGTTCTTTTGTTCTGGGCACACTCACATTTCCCGCCTTATTAGAGACTCTAGAAAGCAAGAGCATGCTTCTTGCTCTAAAGCAGACTGTGTTTCATGGATGAGAACTGTGCTGTCTGTTTCCCTTCATTAACGGAGTTCCTTGCGAGGCTCTGTGTCTTCCGACAATGAAGACTTCGATTCAGGTAAACACAGGAACATTTCAGCTCAAAGGAAGCTACATTGTTCACGAAGCTCACACGTTTCTCGCTCTTAACTGAAAAGAATTGGATGTTAGAGGACCTGTGGTTTGTTTCAGTTTCAGAAGTAGATTGAACTACATGTGCTCCGTGTGTGTAGGAAACACGGTTCTTTTTTTCTGAGCACACTCACGTTTCCTGCCTTATTAGAGACTCTTGAAAGCAAGAGCATGCTTCTTGCTCTATAGCAGAGTGTGTTTCATGGAATGAGAACTGTGCTGTGTGTTTCCCTTCAGAAACTAAATTCAATGCCAGGCTGTTTTTCTTCCTACAAGCAAGAATACGTTTCAGGTAAACCCACTCACTTTTCAGCTGAAACGAAGATACATTGTTCACGAAGCTCACACGTTTCTCGCTCTTAACTGAAAAGCATTGGATGTTAGAGGACCTGTGGTTTGTATCGGTTTCGGAAGCAGAGTTGAACTTGATATGGTCCGTATTTGTAGGAAACCCGGTTTTATTATTCTGAGCACATTCACGATTTCCCCTTTTTAGAGACCCTGGAAAGCAAGAGCGGGCTTCTTGCTCTAAAGCAGAGTGTGTTTCATGGATGAGAACTGTGCTGTGTGTTTACCTTCAGAAACGGAGTTCAATGCCAGTCTCTGTGTCTTCCTACAAGCAAGACTTCTTTTCAGGTAATCGCACTCACTTTTCAGCTCAAAAGAAGCTACATTGTTCACGAAGCTCACACATTTCTTGCTCTTAACTGAATAGCATTGGATGTTAGAGGACCTGTGGCTTGTATCAGTTTCAGAAGCAGAGTGGAACTAGATATGGTCCGTGTGTGTAGGAAACACTGTTCTTTTGTTCTGAGCATACTCACATTTCCCGACTTATTAGAGTTTCTAGAAAGCAAGAGTGTGCTTCTTGCTCTAAAGCAGAGTTTTTTTCATGGATGAGAACTGTGCTGTGTGTTTACTTTCAGAAACAGAGTTCGATGCCAGGCTATGTGTCTTCCTACAAGCAAGACTTCGTTTCAGGTAAACGCACTCACTTTTCAGCTCAAACGAATCTACATTGTCCACGAAGCTCACACGTTTCTCATCATAACTGAAAAGCATTGGATGTTAGAGGATCTGTGGTTTGTATCAGTTTCAGAAGCAGAGTTTAACTAGATATGGTCCGTGTGTGAAGGAAACACGGTTCTTTTGTTCTGAGCAATCTCACATTTCCCGCCTTATTAGAAACTCTAGAAAACAAGAGCGTGCTTCTTGCTCTAAAGCAGAGTGTGTTTCATGGATTGAGAACTATGCTGTGTGTTTCCCTTCAGAAACGGAGTTCAATGCCAGGCTCTGTGTCTTCCTACAAGCAAGACTTCGTTTCAGGAAAACGCTATCACTTCTCAGCTCAAAAGAAGCTACATTGTTCACGAAGCTCACACGTTTCTCGCTCTGAACTGAAAAGCATTGGATGTTAGAGGACCTGTGGTTTGTATCAGTTTCAGAAGCAGAGTGGAACTAGATATGGTCCGAGTGTCTTGGAAGCACGGTTCTTTTGTTCTGGGCACACTCACATTTCCCGCCTTATTAGAGACTCTAGAAAGCAAGAGCATGCTTCTTGCTCTAAAGCAGACTGTGTTTCATGGATGAGAACTGTGCTGTCTGTTTCCCTTCATTAACGGAGTTCCTTGCCAGGCTCTGTGTCTTCCGACAATGAAGACTTCGATTCAGGTAAACACAGGAACATTTCAGCTCAAAGGAAGCTACATTGTTCACGAAGCTCACACGTTTCTCGCTCTTAACTGAAAAGAATTGGATGTTAGAGGACCTGTGGTTTGTATCAGTTTCAGAAGTAGATTGAACTACATGTGCTCCGTGTGTGTAGGAAACACGGTTCTTTTTTTCTGAGCACACTCACGTTTCCTGCCTTATTAGAGACTCTTGAAAGCAAGAGCATGCTTCTTGCTCTATAGCAGAGTGTGTTTCATGGAATGAGAACTGTGCTGTGTGTTTCCCTTCAGAAACGAAATTCAATGCCAGGCTCTTTTTCTTCCCACAAGCAAGAAAACGTTTCAGGTAAACCCACTCACTTTTCAGCTGAAACGAAGATACATTGTTCACGAAGCTCACACGTTTCTCGCTCTTAACTGAAAAGCATTGGATGTTAGAGGACCTGTGGTTTGTATCGGTTTCGGAAGCAGAGTTGAACTTGATATGGTCTGTATGTGTAGGAAACCCGGTTTTATTATTCTGAGCACATTCACGATTCCCCCTTTTTAGAGACCCTGGAAAGCAAGAGCGTGCTTCTTGTTCTAACGCAGAGTGTGTTTCATGGATGAGAACTGTGCTGTGTGTTTACCTTCAGAAACGGAGTTCAATGCCAGGCACTGTGTCTTCCTACAAGCAAGACTTCGTTTCAGGTAAACGCACTCACTTTTCAGCGCAAAAGAAGCTACATTGTTCACGAAGCTCACACATTTCTCGCTCTTAACTGAATAGCATTGGATGTTAGAGGACCTGTGGCTTGTATCAGTTTCAGAAGCAGAGTGGAACTAGATATGGTCCGTGTGTGTAGGAAACACTGTTCTTTTGTTCTGAGCATACTCACATTTCCCGCCTTATTAGAGTTTCTAGAAAGCAAGAGTGTGCTTCTTGCTCTAAAGCAGAGTTTTTTTCATGGATGAGAACTGTGCTGTGTGTTTACTTTCAGAAACAGAGTTCGATGCCAGGCTATGTGTCTTCCTACAAGCAAGACTTCGTTTCAGGTAAACGCACTCACTTTTCAGCTCAAACGAATCTACATTGTCCACGAAGCTCACACGTTTCTCATCATAACTGAAAAGCATTGGATGTTAGAGGATCTGTGGTTTGTATCAGTTTCAGAAGCAGAGTTGAACTAGATATGGTCCGTGTGTGAAGGAAACACGGTTCTTTTGTTCTGAGCAATCTCACATTTCCCGCCTTATTAGAAACTCTAGAAAACAAGAGCGTGCTTCTTGCTCTAAAGCAGAGTGTGTTTCATGGATTGAGAACTATGCTGTGTGTTTCCCTTCAGAAACGGAGTTCAATGCCAGGCTCTGTGTCTTCCTACAAGCAAGACTTCGTTTCAGGAAAACGCTATCACTTCTCAGCTCAAAAGAAGCTACATTGTTCACGAAGCTCACACGTTTGTCGCTCTGAACTGAAAAGCATTGGATGTTAGAGGACCTGTGGTTTGTATCAGTTTCAGAAGCAGAGTGGAACTAGATATGGTCCGAGTGTCTTGGAAGCACGGTTCTTTTGTTCTGGGCACACTCACATTTCCCGCCTTATTAGAGACTCTAGAAAGCAAGAGCATGCTTCTTGCTCTAAAGCAGACTGTGTTTCATGGATGAGAACTGTGCTGTCTGTTTCCCTTCATTAACGGAGTTCCTTGCCAGGCTCTGTGTCTTCCGACAATGAAGACTTCGATTCAGGTAAACACAGGAACATTTCAGCTCAAAGGAAGCTACATTGTTCACGAAGCTCACACGTTTCTCGCTCTTAACTGAAAAGAATTGGATGTTAGAGGACCTGTGGTTTGTTTCAGTTTCAGAAGTAGATTGAACTACATGTGCTCCGTGTGTGTAGGAAACACGGTTCTTTTTTTCTGAGCACACTCACGTTTCCTGCCTTATTAGAGACTCTTGAAAGCAAGAGCATGCTTCTTGCTCTATAGCAGAGTGTGTTTCATGGAATGAGAACTGTGCTGTGTGTTTCCCTTCAGAAACTAAATTCAATGCCAGGCTGTTTTTCTTCCTACAAGCAAGAATACGTTTCAGGTAAACCCACTCACTTTTCAGCTGAAACGAAGATACATTGTTCACGAAGCTCACACGTTTCTCGCTCTTAACTGAAAAGCATTGGATGTTAGAGGACCTGTGGTTTGTATCGGTTTCGGAAGCAGAGTTGAACTTGATATGGTCCGTATTTGTAGGAAACCCGGTTTTATTATTCTGAGCACATTCACGATTTCCCCTTTTTAGAGACCCTGGAAAGCAAGAGCGGGCTTCTTGCTCTAAAGCAGAGTGTGTTTCATGGATGAGAACTTTGCTGTGTGTTTACCTTCAGAAACGGAGTTCAATGCCAGTCTCTGTGTCTTCCTACAAGCAAGACTTCTTTTCAGGTAATCGCACTCACTTTTCAGCTCAAAAGAAGCTACATTGTTCACGAAGCTCACACATTTCTTGCTCTTAACTGAATAGCATTGGATGTTAGAGGACCTGTGGTTTGTATCAGTTTCAGAAGTAGATTGAACTACATGTGCTCCGTATGTTTAGGAAACACGGTTCTTTTTTTCTGAGCACACTCACTTTTCCTGCCTTATTAGAGACTCTTGAAAGCAAGAGCATGCTTCTTGCTCTATCGCAGAGTGTGTTTCATGGAATGAGAACTGTGCTGTGTGTTTCCCTTCAGAAACGAAATTCAATGCCAGGCTCTGTTTCTTCCTACAAGCAAGAATACGTTTCAGGTAAACCCACTCACTTTTCAGCTGAAACGAAGATACATTGTTCACGAAGCTCACACGTTTCTCGCTCTTAACTGAAAAGCATTGGATGTTAGAGGACCTGTGGTTTGTATCGGTTTCGGAAACAGAGTTGAACTTGATATGGTCTGTATGTGTAGGAAACCCGGTTTTATTATTCTGTGCACATTCACGATTCCCCCTTTTTAGAGACCCTGGAAAGCAAGAGCGTGCTTCTTGCTCTAAAGTAGAGTGTGTTTCATGGATGAGAACTGTGCTGTGTGTTTACCTTCAGAAACGGAGTTCAATGCCAGGCACTGTTTCTTCCTACAAGCAAGATTTCGTTTCCGGTAAACGCACTCACTTTTCAGCGCAAAAGAAGCTAAATTGTTCACGAAGCTCACACATTTCTCGCTCTTAACTGAAAAGAATTGGATGTTAGAGGACCTGTGGCTTGTATCAGTTTCAGAAGCAGAGTGGAACTAGATATGTTCCGTGTGTGTAGGAAACACGGTTCTTTTGTTCTGAGCACACTCACATTTCCCGCCTTATTAGAGATTCTAGAAAGCAAGAGCGTGCTTCTTGCTCTAAAGCAGAGTGTGTTTCAATGATGAGAACTGTGCTGTGTGTTTACCTTCAGAAACGGAGTTCAATGCCTGGCTCTGTGTCTTCCTACAAGCTAGACTTCGTTTCAGGAAAACGCCATCACTTCTCAGCTCAAACGAAGCTACATTGTTCACGAAGCTCACACGTTGATTGCTCTGAACTGAAAAGCATTGGATGTTAGAGGAACTGTGGTTTGTATCAGTTTCAGAAGCAGAGTGGAACTAGATATGGTCCGTGTGTGTAGGAAACACAGTTATTTGTTGTGAGCACACTCACGTTTCCCGCCTTATTAGAGACTCTAGAAAACCAGAGCGTGCTTCTTGCTCTAAAGCAGAGGTTGTTTCATAGATGAGAAATGTGCTGTGTGTTTATCTTCAGAAACGGTGTGAAATGCCAGGCTATGTTTCTTCCTGCAAGCAAGAGTTCGTTTCAGGTAAACGCAGTCACTTTTCAGCTCAAAGGAAGCTATATGGTTCACGAAGCTCACACGTTTCTCGCTCTTAACTGCAAAGCATTGGATGCTAGAGGACCTTTGGTTTGTATCAGTTTCTGAAGGAGAATTGAACTAGATATGGTCCGTGTGTGTTGGAAGCACGGTTCTTTTGTTCTGAGCACACTGACGTTTTCCGCCTTATTAGTGACTCTACAAAGCAAGAGAGTGCTTCTTGCTCTAAACCAGAGTGTGTTTCAAGGATGAGAACTGTGCTGTCTGTTTCCCTTCAGAAACGGAGTTCATTGCCAGGCTCTGTGTCTTCCTACAAAGAAGACATCATTTCAGGTAAACCCAGGAACTTTTTAGCTCAAAGGAAGCTACATTGTTCACGAAGCTCACACGTTTCTCGCTCTTAACTGAAAAGCATTGGATGTTAGAGGACCTGTGGTTTGTATCAGATTCAGATGTAGAGTTGTACTAGATGTGGTCCGTGTGTGTAGGAAACACGGTTCTGTTTTTCTGAGCACATTCACGTTTCCCGCCTAATTAGAGATTCTAGAAAGCAAGAGCATGCTTCCTGCTCTAACGCAGAGTGTGTTACATGGATGAGAACTGTGCTGTGTGTTTCCCTTCAGAAACGGAGTTCAATGCAAGGCTCTCTGTCTTCCTACAAACAAGACTTCGTTTCAGGTAGACACACTCACTTACAACTGAAACGAAGCTACATTGTTCAAGATGCTCACACGTTTCTCGCTCTTAACTGTAAAGCATTAGATGTTAGAGGACCTGTGGTTTGTATCAGTTTCAGAAGCAGAGTTGAACTTGATATAGTCCGTGTGCGTAGGAAACCCGTTTTTTTTATTCTGAGCACACTCATGTTCCCCCCCTTATTAGAGACCCTGGAAAGCAAGAGCGTGCTTCTTGCTCTAAAGCAGATGTTGTTTCATAGATGAGAAATGTGCTGTGTGTTTATCTTCAGAAATGGTGTAAATGCCAGGCTATGTTTCTTACTGCAATCAAGAGTTAGTTTCAGGTAAACGCAGTCACTCTTCAGCTCAAAGGAAGCTATATGGTTCACGAAGCTCACAAGTTTCTCGCTCATAACTGAAAAGCATTGGATGTTAGAGGACCTTTGGTTTGTATCAGTTTCTGAAGGAGAGTTGAACTAGATATGGTCCGTGTTTGTTGGAAGCACGGTTCATGTGTTCTGAGCAAACTCACGTTTTCCGCCTTATTAGTGACTCTACAAAGCAAGAGAGTGCTTCTTGCTCTAAAGCAGAGTGTGTTTCATGGATGAGAACTGTGCTGTGTGTTTCCCTTCAGAAACGGAGTTCAATGCCAGGCTCTGTGTCTTCCTACAAGCAAGACTTCGTTTCAGGTAAACGCACTCACTTTTCAGCTCAAAAGAAGCTACATTGTTCACGAAGCTCACACATTTCTCGCTCTTAACTGAAAAGCATTGGATGTTAGAGGACCTGTGGCTTGTATCAGTTTCAGAAGCAGAGTGGAACTAGATATGGTCCGTGTGTGTAGGAAACACGGTTCTGTTGTTATGAGCACACTCACATTTCCCGCCTTATTAGAGATTCTAGAAAGCAAGAGCATGCTTCTTGCTCTAAGCAGAGTGTGTTTCATGGATGAGAACTGTCCTTTCTGTTTCCCTTCAGAAACGGTATTCATTGCCAGGCTCTGTGTCTTCCTACAAGCAAGACTTCGTTTCAGGTAAACGCACTCACTTTTCAGCTCAAAAGAGTCTACATTGTTCACGAAGCTCACACGTTTCTCGCTCATAACTGAAAAGCATTGGATGTTAGAGGATCTGTGGTTTGTATCAGTTTCAGAAGCAGAGTTGAACTAGATATGGTCCGTGTGTGAAGGAAACACGGTTCTTTTGTTCTGAGCACTCTCACATTTCCCGCCTTATTAGAAACTCTAGAAAACAAGAGCGTGCTTCTTGCTCTAAAGCAGAGTGTGTTTCATGGATTGAGAACTATGCTGTGTGTTTACCTTCAGAAACGGAGTTCAATGCCAGGCTCTGTGTCTTCCTACAAGCAAGACTTCCTTTCAGGAAAACGCTATCACTTCTCAGCTCAGAAGAAGCTACAATGTTCACAAAGCTCACACGTTTGTCGCTCTGAACTGAAAAGCATTGGATGTTAGAGGACCTGTGGTTTGTATCAGTTTCAGAAGCAGAGTGGAACTAGATATGGTCCGTGTGTGTGGGAAACACAGTTATTTGTTGTGAGCACACTGACGTTTTCCGCCTTATTAGAGATTCTAGAAAACAAGAGCGTGCTTCTTGCTCTAAAGAAGAGTGTGTTTCATGGATGAGAACTGTCCTTTCTGTTTCCCTTCAGAAACGGTATTCATTGCCATGCTCTGTGTCTTCCTACAAGCAAGACTTCGTTTCAGGAAAACGCACTCACTTCACAGCTCAAAGGAAGCTCCATTGTTCACGAAAGCTCACACGTTTCTCGCTCTTAACTGAAAAGCATTGGATATTACAGGACCTGTGGTTTGTATCAGTTTCAGATGCAGAGTTGTACTAGATATGGTCCGTGTGTGTAGGAAATCCGGTTTTTTTATCCTGAGCACACTCACGTTTCCCCCCTTATTAGAGACCCTAGAAAGCTAGAGCGTTCTTCTTGCTCTAAAGCAGAGTGTGTTTCATGCTTGAGAACCGTGCTGTGTGTTTCCCTTCAGAAACGAAATTCAATGCCAGGTCTGTTTCTTCCTACAAGCAAGAATACGTTTCAGGTAAACCCACTCACTTTTCAGCTGAAACGAAGATACATTGTTCACGAAGCTCACACGTTTCTCGCTCTTAACTGAAAAGCATTGGATGTTAGAGGACCTGTGGTTTGTATCGGTTTCGGAAGCAGAGTTGAAATTGATATGGTCCATATGTGTAGGAAACCCGGTTTTATTATTCTGTGCACACTCACATTTTCCGCCTTATTAGAGATTCTAGAAAGCAAGAGCGTGCTTCTTGCTCTAAAGCAGAGTGTGTTTCATGGATGAGAACTGTGCTGTGTGTTTACCTTCAGAAATGGAGTTCAATGCCAGGCTCTGTGTCTTCCTACAAGCAAGACTCGTTTCAGGTAAACGCACTCACTTTTCAGCTCAAAAGAAGCTACATTGTTCACGAAGCTCACACATTTCTCGCTCTTAACTGAAAAGCATTGGATGTTAGAGGACCTGTGGCTTGTATCAGTTACAGAAGCAGAGTGGAAGTAGATATGGTCCGTGTGTGTAGGAAACACGGTTCTTTTGTTCTGAGCACACTCACATTTCCCGCCTTATTAGAGATTCTAGAAAGCAAGAGCGTGCTTCTTGCTCTAAAGCAGAGTGTGTTTCATGGATGAGAACTGTGCTGTGTGTTTACCTTCAGAAACAGAGTTCGATGCCAGGCTCTGTGTCTTCCTACAAGCAAGACTTCGTTTCAGGAAAACGCACTCAATTCACAGATAAAAGAAGCTACATTGTTCACGAAGCTCGCACGTTTCTTGCTCTTAACTGAAAAGCATTGGATGTTAGAGGACCTGTGGTTTGTATCAGTTTCGGAAGCAGAGTTGAACTTGATATGGTCCGTATGTGTAGGAAACCCGGTTTTATTATTCTGTGCACACTCATGTTTCCCCCCTTTATAGAGACCCTAGAAAGCAAGAGCGTGCTTCTTGCTCTAAAGCAGAGTGTGTTTCATGGATGAGAACTGTGCTGTGTGTTTCCCTTCAGAAACGGAATTCAATGCCAGGCTCTGTGTCTTCCTACAAGCAAGACTTCGGTTCAGGTAAACGCACTCACTTTTCAGCTCAAAAGAAGCTACATTGTTCACGAAGCTCACACTTTTCTCGCTCTTAACTGAAAAGCATTGGATGTTAGAGGACCTGTGGCTTGTATCAGTTTCAGAAGCAGAGTGGAACTAGATATGGTCCGTGTGTGTTGGAAGCACAGTTCTTTTGTTCTGAGCACACTCACGTTTCCGCCTTATTAGAGATTCTAGAAAGCAAGATCGTCCTTCTTGCTCTAAAGAAGAGTGTGTTTCATGGATGAGAACTGTGCTTTCTGTTTCCCTTCAGAAACGGTATTCATTGCCAGGCTCTGTGTCTTCCTACAAGCAAGACTTCGTTTCAGGTAAACGCACTCACTTTTCAGCTCAAAAGAAGCTACATTGTTCACGAAGCTCACACGTTTCTCGCTCATAACTGAAAAGCATTGGATGTTAGAGCACCTTTGGTTTGTATAAGTTTCAGAAGCAGAGTTGAACTAGATATGGTCCGTGTGTGAAAGAAACACGGTTCTTTTGTTCTGAGCACACTTACATTACCCGCCTTATTAGAGACTCTAGAAAACAAGAGCGTGCTTCTTGCTCTAAAGCAGAGTGTGTTTCTTGGATTGAGAACTATGCTGTGTGTTTACCTTCAGAAACGGAGTTCAATGCCAGGCTCTGTGTCTTCCTACAGGCAAGACTTCGTTTCAGGAAAACGCTATCTCTTCTCAGCTCAGAGGAAGCTACATTGTTCACGAAGCTCACACGTTTGTCGCTCTCAACGGAAAAGCATTGGATGTTACAGAACCTGTGGTTTGTATCAGTTTCTGAAGGAGAGTTGAACTAGATATGGTCCGAGTGTCTTGGAAGCATGGTTCTTTTGTTCTGGGCACACTCACGTTTCCCGCCTTATTAGAGACTCTAGAAAGCAAGAGCATGCTTCTTGCTCTAAAGCAGACTGTGTTTCATGGATGAGAACTGTGCTGTCTGTTTCCCTTCATAAACGGAGTTCATTGCCAGGCTCTGTGTCTTCCGACAAAGAAGACTTCGATTCAGGTAAACCCAGGAACATTACAGCTCAAAGGAAGCTACATTGTTCACGAAGCTCACACGTTTCTCGCTCTTAACTGAAAAGCATTGGATGTTAGAGGACCTGTGGTTTGTATCGGTTTCGGAAGCAGAGTTGAACTTGATATGGTCCGTATGTGTAGGAAACCCGGTTCCTTTTTTCAGAGCACACTCACGTTTCCCCCTTTTTAGAGACCCTAGAAAGCAAGAGCGTGCTTCTTGCTCTAAAGCAGAGTGTGTTTCATGGATGAGAAATGTGCTGTGTTTTTACCTTCAGAAACGGAGTTCAATGCCAGGCTCTGTGTCTTCCTACAAGCAAGACTTCTTTTCAGGTAAACGCACTCACTTTTCAGCTCAAAAGAAGCTACATTGTTCACGAAGCTCACACATTTCTTGCTCTTAACTGAATAGCATTGGATGTTAGAGGACCTGTGGCTTGTATCAGTTTCAGAAGCAGAGTGGAACTAGATATGGTCACTGTTCTTTTGTTCTGAGCACACTCACATTTCCCAACTTATTAGAGAGTCTAGAAAGCAAGAGTGTGCTTCTTGCTCTAAAGCAGAGTGTGTTTCATGGATGAGAACTGTGCTGTGTGTTTACCTTCAGAAACAGAGTTCGATGCCAGGCTCTGTGTCTTCCTACAAGCAAGACTTCGTTTCAGGTAAACGCACCCATTTTCTGCTCAAACGAATCTCCATTGTTCACGAAGCTCACACGTTTCTCATCATAACTGAAAAGCATTGGATGTTAGAGGATCTGTGGTTTGTATCAGTTTCAGAAGCAGAGTTGAACTAGATATGGTCCGTGTGTGAAGGAAACACGGTTATTTTGTTCTGAGCAATCTCACATTTCCCGCCTTATTAGAAACTCTAGAAAACAAGAGCGTGCTTCTTGCTCTAAAGCAGAGTGTGTTTCATGGATTGAGAACTATGCTGTGTGTTTCCCTTCAGAAACGGAGTTCAATGCCAGGCTCTGTGTCTTCCTACAAGCAAGACTTCGTTTCAGGAAAACGCTATCACTTCTCAGCTCAAAAGAAGCTACATTGTTCACGAAGCTCACACGTTTCTCGCTCTGAACTGAAAAGCATTGGATGTTAGAGGACCTGTGGTTTGTATCAGTTTCAGAAGCAGAGTGGAACTAGATATGGTCCGAGTGTCTTGGAAGCACGGTTCTTTTGTTCTGGGCACACTCACATTTCCCGCCTTATTAGAGACTCTAGAAAGCAAGAGCATGCTTCTTGCTCTAAAGCAGACTGTGTTTCATGGATGAGAACTGTGCTGTCTGTTTCCCTTCATTAACGGAGTTCCTTGCCAGGCTCTGTGTCTTCCGACAATGAAGACTTCGATTCAGGTAAACACAGGAACATTTCAGCTCAAAGGAAGCTACATTGTTCACGAAGCTCACACGTTTCTCGCTCTTAACTGAAAAGAATTGGATGTTAGAGGACCTGTGGTTTGTATCAGTTTCAGAAGTAGATTGAACTACATGTGCTCCGTGTGTGTAGGAAACACGGTTCTTTTTTTCTGAGCACACTCACGTTTCCTGCCTTATTAGAGACTCTTGAAAGCAAGAGCATGCTTCTTGCTCTATAGCAGAGTGTGTTTCATGGAATGAGAACTGTGCTGTGTGTTTCCCTTCAGAAACGAAATTCAATGCCAGGCTCTTTTTCTTCCTACAAGCAAGAAAACGTTTCAGGTAAACCCACTCACTTTTCAGCTGAAACGAAGATACATTGTTCACGAAGCTCACACGTTTCTCGCTCTTAACTGAAAAGCATTGGATGTTAGAGGACCTGTGGTTTGTATCGGTTTCGGAAGCAGAGTTGAACTTGATATGGTCTGTATGTGTAGGAAACACGGTTTTATTATTCTGAGCACATTCACGATTCCCCCTTTTTAGAGACCCTGGAAAGCAAGAGCGTGCTTCTTGTTCTAACGCAGAGTGTGTTTCATGGATGAGAACTGTGCTGTGTGTTTACCTTCAGAAACGGAGTTCAATGCCAGGCACTGTGTCTTCCTACAAGCAAGACTTCGTTTCAGGTAAACGCACTCACTTTTCAGCGGAAAAGAAGCTACATTGTTCACGAAGCTCACACATTTCTCGCTCTTAACTGAAAAGAATTGGATGTTAGAGGACCTGTGGTTTGTATCAGTTTCAGAAGTAGATTGAACTACATGTGCTCCGTGTGTGTAGGAAACACGGTTCTTTTTTTCTGAGCACACTCACATTTCCTGCCTTATTAGAGACTCTTGAAAGCAAGAGCATGCTTCTTGCTCTTTAGCAGAGTGTGTTTCATGGAATGAGAACTGTGCTGTGTGTTTCCCTTCAGAAACGAAATTCAATGCCAAGCTCTTTTTCTTCCTACAAGCAAGAATACGTTTCAGGTAAACCCAATCCCTTTTCAGCTGAAAGGAAGATACATTGTTGACGAAGCTCACACGTTTCTCGCACTTAACTGAAAAGCATTGGATGTTAGAGGACCTGTGGTTTGTATCGGTTTCTTAAGCAGAGTTGAACTTGATATGGTCCGTATGTGTAGGAAACACGGTTTTATTATTCTAAGCACATTCACGATTCCCCCTTTTTAGAGACCCTGGAAAGAAAGAGCGGGCTTCTTGCTCTAAAGCAGAGTGTGTTTCATGGATGAGAACTGTGCTGTGTGTTTACCTTCAGAAACGGAGTTCAATGCCAGGCTCTGTGTCTTCCTACAAGCAAGACTTCTTTTCAGGTAAACGCACTCACTTTTCAGCGCAAAAGAAGCTACATTGTTCACGAAGCTCACACATTTCTCGCTCTTAACTGAATAGCATTGGATGTTAGAGGACCTGTGGCTTGTATCAGTTTCAGAAGCAGAGTGGAACTAGATATGGTCCGTGTGTGTAGGAAACACTGTTCTTTTGTTCTGAGCATACTCACATTTCCCGCCTTATTAGAGTTTCTAGAAAGCAAGAGTGTGCTTCTTGCTCTAAAGCAGAGTTTTTTTCATGGATGAGAACTGTGCTGTGTGTTTACTTTCAGAAACAGAGTTCGATGCCAGGCTATGTGTCTTCCTACAAGCAAGACTTCGTTTCAGGTAAACGCACTCACTTTTCAGCTCAAACGAATCTACATTGTCCACGAAGCTCACACGTTTCTCATCATAACTGAAAAGCATTGGATGTTAGAGGATCTGTGGTTTGTATCAGTTTCAGAAGCAGAGTTGAACTAGATATGGTCCGTGTGTGAAGGAAACACGGTTCTTTTGTTCTGAGCAATCTCACATTTCCCGCCTTATTAGAAACTCTAGAAAACAAGAGCGTGCTTCTTGCTCTAAAGCAGAGTGTGTTTCATGGATTGAGAACTATGCTGTGTGTTTCCCTTCAGAAACGGAGTTCAATGCCAGGCTCTGTGTCTTCCTACAAGCAAGACTTCGTTTCAGGAAAACGCTATCACTTCTCAGCTCAAAAGAAGCTACATTGTTCACGAAGCTCACACGTTTGTCGCTCTGAACTGAAAAGCATTGGATGTTAGAGGACCTGTGGTTTGTATCAGTTTCAGAAGCAGAGTGGAACTAGATATGGTCCGAGTGTCTTGGAAGCACGGTTCTTTTGTTCTGGGCACACTCACATTTCCCGCCTTATTAGAGACTCTAGAAAGCAAGAGCATGCTTCTTGCTCTAAAGCAGACTGTGTTTCATGGATGAGAACTGTGCTGTCTGTTTCCCTTCATTAACGGAGTTCCTTGCGAGGCTCTGTGTCTTCCGACAATGAAGACTTCGATTCAGGTAAACACAGGAACATTTCAGCTCAAAGGAAGCTACATTGTTCACGAAGCTCACACGTTTCTCGCTCTTAACTGAAAAGAATTGGATGTTAGAGGACCTGTGGTTTGTTTCAGTTTCAGAAGTAGATTGAACTACATGTGCTCCGTGTGTGTAGGAAACACGGTTCTTTTTTTCTGAGCACACTCACGTTTCCTGCCTTATTAGAGACTCTTGAAAGCAAGAGCATGCTTCTTGCTCTATAGCAGAGTGTGTTTCATGGAATGAGAACTGTGCTGTGTGTTTCCCTTCAGAAACTAAATTCAATGCCAGGCTGTTTTTCTTCCTACAAGCAAGAATACGTTTCAGGTAAACCCACTCACTTTTCAGCTGAAACGAAGATACATTGTTCACGAAGCTCACACGTTTCTCGCTCTTAACTGAAAAGCATTGGATGTTAGAGGACCTGTGGTTTGTATCGGTTTCGGAAGCAGAGTTGAACTTGATATGGTCCGTATTTGTAGGAAACCCGGTTTTATTATTCTGAGCACATTCACGATTTCCCCTTTTTAGAGACCCTGGAAAGCAAGAGCGGGCTTCTTGCTCTAAAGCAGAGTGTGTTTCATGGATGAGAACTGTGCTGTGTGTTTACCTTCAGAAACGGAGTTCAATGCCAGTCTCTGTGTCTTCCTACAAGCAAGACTTCTTTTCAGGTAATCGCACTCACTTTTCAGCTCAAAAGAAGCTACATTGTTCACGAAGCTCACACATTTCTTGCTCTTAACTGAATAGCATTGGATGTTAGAGGACCTGTGGCTTGTATCAGTTTCAGAAGCAGAGTGGAACTAGATATGGTCCGTGTGTGTAGGAAACACTGTTCTTTTGTTCTGAGCATACTCACATTTCCCGCCTTATTAGAGTTTCTAGAAAGCAAGAGTGTGCTTCTTGCTCTAAAGCAGAGTTTTTTTCATGGATGAGAACTGTGCTGTGTGTTTACTTTCAGAAACAGAGTTCGATGCCAGGCTATGTGTCTTCCTACAAGCAAGACTTCGTTTCAGGTAAACGCACTCACTTTTCAGCTCAAACGAATCTACATTGTCCACGAAGCTCACACGTTTCTCATCATAACTGAAAAGCATTGGATGTTAGAGGATCTGTGGTTTGTATCAGTTTCAGAAGCAGAGTTTAACTAGATATGGTCCGTGTGTGAAGGAAACACGGTTCTTTTGTTCTGAGCAATCTCACATTTCCCGCCTTATTAGAAACTCTAGAAAACAAGAGCGTGCTTCTTGCTCTAAAGCAGAGTGTGTTTCATGGATTGAGAACTATGCTGTGTGTTTCCCTTCAGAAACGGAGTTCAATGCCAGGCTCTGTGTCTTCCTACAAGCAAGACTTCGTTTCAGGAAAACGCTATCACTTCTCAGCTCAAAAGAAGCTACATTGTTCACGAAGCTCACACGTTTCTCGCTCTGAACTGAAAAGCATTGGATGTTAGAGGACCTGTGGTTTGTATCAGTTTCAGAAGCAGAGTGGAACTAGATATGGTCCGAGTGTCTTGGAAGCACGGTTCTTTTGTTCTGGGCACACTCACATTTCCCGCCTTATTAGAGACTCTAGAAAGCAAGAGCATGCTTCTTGCTCTAAAGCAGACTGTGTTTCATGGATGAGAACTGTGCTGTCTGTTTCCCTTCATTAACGGAGTTCCTTGCCAGGCTCTGTGTCTTCCGACAATGAAGACTTCGATTCAGGTAAACACAGGAACATTTCAGCTCAAAGGAAGCTACATTGTTCACGAAGCTCACACGTTTCTCGCTCTTAACTGAAAAGAATTGGATGTTAGAGGACCTGTGGTTTGTATCAGTTTCAGAAGTAGATTGAACTACATGTGCTCCGTGTGTGTAGGAAACACGGTTCTTTTTTTCTGAGCACACTCACGTTTCCTGCCTTATTAGAGACTCTTGAAAGCAAGAGCATGCTTCTTGCTCTATAGCAGAGTGTGTTTCATGGAATGAGAACTGTGCTGTGTGTTTCCCTTCAGAAACGAAATTCAATGCCAGGCTCTTTTTCTTCCTACAAGCAAGAAAACGTTTCAGGTAAACCCACTCACTTTTCAGCTGAAACGAAGATACATTGTTCACGAAGCTCACACGTTTCTCGCTCTTAACTGAAAAGCATTGGATGTTAGAGGACCTGTGGTTTGTATCGGTTTCGGAAGCAGAGTTGAACTTGATATGGTCTGTATGTGTAGGAAACCCGGTTTTATTATTCTGAGCACATTCACGATTCCCCCTTTTTAGAGACCCTGGAAAGCAAGAGCGTGCTTCTTGTTCTAACGCAGAGTGTGTTTCATGGATGAGAACTGTGCTGTGTGTTTACCTTCAGAAACGGAGTTCAATGCCAGGCACTGTGTCTTCCTACAAGCAAGACTTCGTTTCAGGTAAACGCACTCACTTTTCAGCGCAAAAGAAGCTACATTGTTCACGAAGCTCACACATTTCTTGCTCTTAACTGAAAAGAATTGGATGTTAGAGGACCTGTGGTTTGTATCAGTTTCAGAAGTAGATTGAACTACATGTGCTCCGTGTGTGTAGGAAACACGGTTCTTTTTTTCTGAGCACACTCACATTTCCTGCCTTATTAGAGACTCTTGAAAGCAAGAGCATGCTTCTTGCTCTTTAGCAGAGTGTGTTTCATGGAATGAGAACTGTGCTGTGTGTTTCCCTTCAGAAACGAAATTCAATGCCAAGCTCTTTTTCTTCCTACAAGCAAGAATACGTTTCAGGTAAACCCACTCACTTTTCAGCTGAAACGAAGATACATTGTTGACGAAGCTCACACGTTTCTCGCACTTAACTGAAAAGCATTGGATGTTAGAGGACCTGTGGTTTGTATCGGTTTCTTAAGCAGAGTTGAACTTGATATGGTCCGTATGTGTAGGAAACCCGGTTTTATTATTCTGAGCACATTCACGATTCCCCCTTTTTAGAGACCCTGGAAAGAAAGAGCGGGCTTCTTGCTCTAAAGCAGAGTGTGTTTCATGGATGAGAACTGTGCTGTGTGTTTACCTTCAGAAACGGAGTTCAATGCCAGGCTCTGTGTCTTCCTACAAGCAAGACTTCTTTTCAGGTAAACGCACTCACTTTTCAGCTCAAAAGAAGCTACATTGTTCACGAAGCTCACACATTTCTTGCTCTTAACTGAAAAGCATTGGATGTTAGAGGATCTGTGGTTTGTATCAGTTTCAGAAGCAGAGTTTAACTAGATATGGTCCGTGTGTGAAGGAAACACGGTTCTTTTGTTCTGAGCAATCTCACATTTCCCGCCTTATTAGAAACTCTAGAAAACAAGAGCGTGCTTCTTGCTCTAAAGCAGAGTGTGTTTCATGGATTGAGAACTATGCTGTGTGTTTCCCTTGAGAAACGGAGTTCAATGCCAGGCTCTGTGTCTTCCTACAAGCAAGACTTCGTTTCAGGAAAACGCTATCACTTCTCAGCTCAAAAGAAGCTACATTGTTCACGAAGCTCACACGTTTCTCGCTCTGAACTGAAAAGCATTGGATGTTAGAGGACCTGTGGTTTGTATCAGTTTCAGAAGCAGAGTGGAACTAGATATGGTCCGAGTGTCTTGGAAGCACGGTTCTTTTGTTCTGGGCACACTCATATTTCCCGCCTTATTAGAGACTCTAGAAAGCAAGAGCATGCTTCTTGCTCTAAAGCAGACTGTGTTTCATGGATGAGAACTGTGCTGTCTGTTTCCCTTCATTAACGGAGTTCCTTGCCAGGCTCTGTGTCTTCCGACAATGAAGACTTCGATTCAGGTAAACACAGGAACATTTCAGCTCAAAGGAAGCTACATTGTTCACGAAGCTCACACGTTTCTCGCTCTTAACTGAAAAGAATTGGATGTTAGAGGACCTGTGGTTTGTATCAGTTTCAGAAGTAGATTGAACTACATGTGCTCCGTGTGTGTAGGAAACACGGTTCTTTTTTTCTGAGCACACTCACGTTTCCTGCCTTATTAGAGACTCTTGAAAGCAAGAGCATGCTTCTTGCTCTATAGCAGAGTGTGTTTCATGGAATGAGAACTGTGCTGTGTGTTTCCCTTCAGAAACGAAATTCAATGCCAGGCTCTTTTTCTTCCCACAAGCAAGAAAACGTTTCAGGTAAACCCACTCACTTTTCAGCTGAAACGAAGATACATTGTTCACGAAGCTCACACGTTTCTCGCTCTTAACTGAAAAGCATTGGATGTTAGAGGACCTGTGGTTTGTATCGGTTTCGGAAGCAGAGTTGAACTTGATATGGTCTGTATGTGTAGGAAACCCGGTTTTATTATTCTGAGCACATTCACGATTCCCCCTTTTTAGAGACCCTGGAAAGCAAGAGCGTGCTTCTTGTTCTAACGCAGAGTGTGTTTCATGGATGAGAACTGTGCTGTGTGTTTACCTTCAGAAACGGAGTTCAATGCCAGGCACTGTGTCTTCCTACAAGCAAGACTTCGTTTCAGGTAAACGCACTCACTTTTCAGCGCAAAAGAAGCTACATTGTTCACGAAGCTCACACATTTCTCGCTCTTAACTGAATAGCATTGGATGTTAGAGGACCTGTGGCTTGTATCAGTTTCAGAAGCAGAGTGGAACTAGATATGGTCCGTGTGTGTAGGAAACACTGTTCTTTTGTTCTGAGCATACTCACATTTCCCGCCTTATTAGAGTTTCTAGAAAGCAAGAGTGTGCTTCTTGCTCTAAAGCAGAGTTTTTTTCATGGATGAGAACTGTGCTGTGTGTTTACTTTCAGAAACAGAGTTCGATGCCAGGCTATGTGTCTTCCTACAAGCAAGACTTCGTTTCAGGTAAACGCACTCACTTTTCAGCTCAAACGAATCTACATTGTCCACGAAGCTCACACGTTTCTCATCATAACTGAAAAGCATTGGATGTTAGAGGATCTGTGGTTTGTATCAGTTTCAGAAGCAGAGTTGAACTAGATATGGTCCGTGTGTGAAGGAAACACGGTTCTTTTGTTCTGAGCAATCTCACATTTCCCGCCTTATTAGAAACTCTAGAAAACAAGAGCGTGCTTCTTGCTCTAAAGCAGAGTGTGTTTCATGGATTGAGAACTATGCTGTGTGTTTCCCTTCAGAAACGGAGTTCAATGCCAGGCTCTGTGTCTTCCTACAAGCAAGACTTCGTTTCAGGAAAACGCTATCACTTCTCAGCTCAAAAGAAGCTACATTGTTCACGAAGCTCACACGTTTGTCGCTCTGAACTGAAAAGCATTGGATGTTAGAGGACCTGTGGTTTGTATCAGTTTCAGAAGCAGAGTGGAACTAGATATGGTCCGAGTGTCTTGGAAGCACGGTTCTTTTGTTCTGGGCACACTCACATTTCCCGCCTTATTAGAGACTCTAGAAAGCAAGAGCATGCTTCTTGCTCTAAAGCAGACTGTGTTTCATGGATGAGAACTGTGCTGTCTGTTTCCCTTCATTAACGGAGTTCCTTGCCAGGCTCTGTGTCTTCCGACAATGAAGACTTCGATTCAGGTAAACACAGGAACATTTCAGCTCAAAGGAAGCTACATTGTTCACGAAGCTCACACGTTTCTCGCTCTTAACTGAAAAGAATTGGATGTTAGAGGACCTGTGGTTTGTTTCAGTTTCAGAAGTAGATTGAACTACATGTGCTCCGTGTGTGTAGGAAACACGGTTCTTTTTTTCTGAGCACACTCACGTTTCCTGCCTTATTAGAGACTCTTGAAAGCAAGAGCATGCTTCTTGCTCTATAGCAGAGTGTGTTTCATGGAATGAGAACTGTGCTGTGTGTTTCCCTTCAGAAACTAAATTCAATGCCAGGCTGTTTTTCTTCCTACAAGCAAGAATACGTTTCAGGTAAACCCACTCACTTTTCAGCTGAAACGAAGATACATTGTTCACGAAGCTCACACGTTTCTCGCTCTTAACTGAAAAGCATTGGATGTTAGAGGACCTGTGGTTTGTATCGGTTTCGGAAGCAGAGTTGAACTTGATATGGTCCGTATTTGTAGGAAACCCGGTTTTATTATTCTGAGCACATTCACGATTTCCCCTTTTTAGAGACCCTGGAAAGCAAGAGCGGGCTTCTTGCTCTAAAGCAGAGTGTGTTTCATGGATGAGAACTTTGCTGTGTGTTTACCTTCAGAAACGGAGTTCAATGCCAGTCTCTGTGTCTTCCTACAAGCAAGACTTCTTTTCAGGTAATCGCACTCACTTTTCAGCTCAAAAGAAGCTACATTGTTCACGAAGCTCACACATTTCTTGCTCTTAACTGAATAGCATTGGATGTTAGAGGACCTGTGGTTTGTATCAGTTTCAGAAGTAGATTGAACTACATGTGCTCCGTATGTTTAGGAAACACGGTTCTTTTTTTCTGAGCACACTCACTTTTCCTGCCTTATTAGAGACTCTTGAAAGCAAGAGCATGCTTCTTGCTCTATCGCAGAGTGTGTTTCATGGAATGAGAACTGTGCTGTGTGTTTCCCTTCAGAAACGAAATTCAATGCCAGGCTCTGTTTCTTCCTACAAGCAAGAATACGTTTCAGGTAAACCCACTCACTTTTCAGCTGAAACGAAGATACATTGTTCACGAAGCTCACACGTTTCTCGCTCTTAACTGAAAAGCATTGGATGTTAGAGGACCTGTGGCTTGTATCAGTTTCAGAAGCAGAGTGGAACTAGATATGGTCCGTGTGTGTAGGAAACACTGTTCTTTTGTTCTGAGCATACTCACATTTCCCGCCTTATTAGAGTTTCTAGAAAGCAAGAGTGTGCTTCTTGCTCTAAAGCAGAGTTTTTTTCATGGATGAGAACTGTGCTGTGTGTTTACTTTCAGAAACAGAGTTCGATGCCAGGCTATGTGTCTTCCTACAAGCAAGACTTCGTTTCAGGTAAACGCACTCACTTTTCAGCTCAAACGAATCTACATTGTCCACGAAGCTCACACGTTTCTCATCATAACTGAAAAGCATTGGATGTTAGAGGATCTGTGGTTTGTATCAGTTTCAGAAGCAGAGTTGAACTAGATATGGTCCGTGTGTGAAGGAAACACGGTTCTTTTGTTCTGAGCAATCTCACATTTCCCGCCTTATTAGAAACTCTAGAAAACAAGAGCGTGCTTCTTGCTCTAAAGCAGAGTGTGTTTCATGGATTGAGAACTATGCTGTGTGTTTCCCTTCAGAAACGGAGTTCAATGCCAGGCTCTGTGTCTTCCTACAAGCAAGACTTCGTTTCAGGAAAACGCTATCACTTCTCAGCTCAAAAGAAGCTACATTGTTCACGAAGCTCACACGTTTGTCGCTCTGAACTGAAAAGCATTGGATGTTAGAGGACCTGTGGTTTGTATCAGTTTCAGAAGCAGAGTGGAACTAGATATGGTCCGAGTGTCTTGGAAGCACGGTTCTTTTGTTCTGGGCACACTCACATTTCCCGCCTTATTAGAGACTCTAGAAAGCAAGAGCATGCTTCTTGCTCTAAAGCAGACTGTGTTTCATGGATGAGAACTGTGCTGTCTGTTTCCCTTCATTAACGGAGTTCCTTGCCAGGCTCTGTGTCTTCCGACAATGAAGACTTCGATTCAGGTAAACACAGGAACATTTCAGCTCAAAGGAAGCTACATTGTTCACGAAGCTCACACGTTTCTCGCTCTTAACTGAAAAGAATTGGATGTTAGAGGACCTGTGGTTTGTTTCAGTTTCAGAAGTAGATTGAACTACATGTGCTCCGTGTGTGTAGGAAACACGGTTCTTTTTTTCTGAGCACACTCACGTTTCCTGCCTTATTAGAGACTCTTGAAAGCAAGAGCATGCTTCTTGCTCTATAGCAGAGTGTGTTTCATGGAATGAGAACTGTGCTGTGTGTTTCCCTTCAGAAACTAAATTCAATGCCAGGCTGTTTTTCTTCCTACAAGCAAGAATACGTTTCAGGTAAACCCACTCACTTTTCAGCTGAAACGAAGATACATTGTTCACGAAGCTCACACGTTTCTCGCTCTTAACTGAAAAGCATTGGATGTTAGAGGACCTGTGGTTTGTATCGGTTTCGGAAGCAGAGTTGAACTTGATATGGTCCGTATTTGTAGGAAACCCGGTTTTATTATTCTGAGCACATTCACGATTTCCCCTTTTTAGAGACCCTGGAAAGCAAGAGCGGGCTTCTTGCTCTAAAGCAGAGTGTGTTTCATGGATGAGAACTTTGCTGTGTGTTTACCTTCAGAAACGGAGTTCAATGCCAGTCTCTGTGTCTTCCTACAAGCAAGACTTCTTTTCAGGTAATCGCACTCACTTTTCAGCTCAAAAGAAGCTACATTGTTCACGAAGCTCACACATTTCTTGCTCTTAACTGAATAGCATTGGATGTTAGAGGACCTGTGGTTTGTATCAGTTTCAGAAGTAGATTGAACTACATGTGCTCCGTATGTTTAGGAAACACGGTTCTTTTTTTCTGAGCACACTCACTTTTCCTGCCTTATTAGAGACTCTTGAAAGCAAGAGCATGCTTCTTGCTCTATCGCAGAGTGTGTTTCATGGAATGAGAACTGTGCTGTGTGTTTCCCTTCAGAAACGAAATTCAATGCCAGGCTCTGTTTCTTCCTACAAGCAAGAATACGTTTCAGGTAAACCCACTCACTTTTCAGCTGAAACGAAGATACATTGTTCACGAAGCTCACACGTTTCTCGCTCTTAACTGAAAAGCATTGGATGTTAGAGGACCTGTGGTTTGTATCGGTTTCGGAAACAGAGTTGAACTTGATATGGTCTGTATGTGTAGGAAACCCGGTTTTATTATTCTGTGCACATTCACGATTCCCCCTTTTTAGAGACCCTGGAAAGCAAGAGCGTGCTTCTTGCTCTAAAGTAGAGTGTGTTTCATGGATGAGAACTGTGCTGTGTGTTTACCTTCAGAAACGGAGTTCAATGCCAGGCACTGTTTCTTCCTACAAGCAAGATTTCGTTTCCGGTAAACGCACTCACTTTTCAGCGCAAAAGAAGCTAAATTGTTCACGAAGCTCACACGTTGATTGCTCTGAACTGAAAAGCATTGGATGTTAGAGGAACTGTGGTTTGTATCAGTTTCAGAAGCAGAGTGGAACTAGATATGGTCCGTGTGTGTAGGAAACACAGTTATTTGTTGTGAGCACACTCACGTTTCCCGCCTTATTAGAGACTCTAGAAAACCAGAGCGTGCTTCTTGCTCTAAAGCAGAGGTTGTTTCATAGATGAGAAATGTGCTGTGTGTTTATCTTCAGAAACGGTGTGAAATGCCAGGCTATGTTTCTTCCTGCAAGCAAGAGTTCGTTTCAGGTAAACGCAGTCACTTTTCAGCTCAAAGGAAGCTATATGGTTCAAGAAGCTCACACGTTTCTCGCTCTTAACTGCAAAGCATTGGATGCTAGAGGACCTTTGGTTTGTATCAGTTTCTGAAGGAGAATTGAACTAGATATGGTCCGTGTGTGTTGGAAGCACGGTTCTTTTGTTCTGAGCACACTGACGTTTTCCGCCTTATTAGTGACTCTACAAAGCAAGAGAGTGCTTCTTGCTCTAAACCAGAGTGTGTTTCAAGGATGAGAACTGTGCTGTCTGTTTCCCTTCAGAAACGGAGTTCATTGCCAGGCTCTGTGTCTTCCTACAAAGAAGACATCATTTCAGGTAAACCCAGGAACTTTTTAGCTCAAAGGAAGCTACATTGTTCACGAAGCTCACACGTTTCTCGCTCTTAACTGAAAAGCATTGGATGTTAGAGGACCTGTGGTTTGTATCAGATTCAGATGTAGAGTTGTACTAGATGTGGTCCGTGTGTGTAGGAAACACGGTTCTGTTTTTCTGAGCACATTCACGTTTCCCGCCTAATTAGAGATTCTAGAAAGCAAGAGCATGCTTCCTGCTCTAACGCAGAGTGTGTTACATGGATGAGAACTGTGCTGTGTGTTTCCCTTCAGAAACGGAGTTCAATGCAAGGCTCTCTGTCTTCCTACAAACAAGACTTCGTTTCAGGTAGACACACTCACTTACAACTGAAACGAAGCTACATTGTTCAAGATGCTCACACGTTTCTCGCTCTTAACTGTAAAGCATTAGATGTTAGAGGACCTGTGGTTTGTATCAGTTTCAGAAGCAGAGTTGAACTTGATATAGTCCGTGTGCGTAGGAAACCCGTTTTTTTTATTCTGAGCACACTCATGTTCCCCCCCTTATTAGAGACCCTGGAAAGCAAGAGCGTGCTTCTTGCTCTAAAGCAGATGTTGTTTCATAGATGAGAAATGTGCTGTGTGTTTATCTTCAGAAATGGTGTAAATGCCAGGCTATGTTTCTTACTGCAATCAAGAGTTAGTTTCAGGTAAACGCAGTCACTCTTCAGCTCAAAGGAAGCTATATGGTTCACGAAGCTCACAAGTTTCTCGCTCATAACTGAAAAGCATTGGATGTTAGAGGACCTTTGGTTTGTATCAGTTTCTGAAGGAGAGTTGAACTAGATATGGTCCGTGTTTGTTGGAAGCACGGTTCATGTGTTCTGAGCAAACTCACGTTTTCCGCCTTATTAGTGACTCTACAAAGCAAGAGAGTGCTTCTTGCTCTAAAGCAGAGTGTGTTTCATGGATGAGAACTGTGCTGTGTGTTTCCCTTCAGAAACGGAGTTCAATGCCAGGCTCTGTGTCTTCCTACAAGCAAGACTTCGTTTCAGGTAAACGCACTCACTTTTCAGCTCAAAAGAAGCTACATTGTTCACGAAGCTCACACATTTCTCGCTCTTAACTGAAAAGCATTGGATGTTAGAGGACCTGTGGCTTGTATCAGTTTCAGAAGCAGAGTGGAACTAGATATGGTCCGTGTGTGTAGGAAACACGGTTCTGTTGTTATGAGCACACTCACATTTCCCGCCTTATTAGAGATTCTAGAAAGCAAGAGCATGCTTCTTGCTCTAAGCAGAGTGTGTTTCATGGATGAGAACTGTCCTTTCTGTTTCCCTTCAGAAACGGTATTCATTGCCAGGCTCTGTGTCTTCCTACAAGCAAGACTTCGTTTCAGGTAAACGCACTCACTTTTCAGCTCAAAAGAGTCTACATTGTTCACGAAGCTCACACGTTTCTCGCTCATAACTGAAAAGCATTGGATGTTAGAGGATCTGTGGTTTGTATCAGTTTCAGAAGCAGAGTTGAACTAGATATGGTCCGTGTGTGAAGGAAACACGGTTCTTTTGTTCTGAGCACTCTCACATTTCCCGCCTTATTAGAAACTCTAGAAAACAAGAGCGTGCTTCTTGCTCTAAAGCAGAGTGTGTTTCATGGATTGAGAACTATGCTGTGTGTTTACCTTCAGAAACGGAGTTCAATGCCAGGCTCTGTGTCTTCCTACAAGCAAGACTTCCTTTCAGGAAAACGCTATCACTTCTCAGCTCAGAAGAAGCTACAATGTTCACAAAGCTCACACGTTTGTCGCTCTGAACTGAAAAGCATTGGATGTTAGAGGACCTGTGGTTTGTATCAGTTTCAGAAGCAGAGTGGAACTAGATATGGTCCGTGTGTGTGGGAAACACAGTTATTTGTTGTGAGCACACTGACGTTTTCCGCCTTATTAGAGATTCTAGAAAACAAGAGCGTGCTTCTTGCTCTAAAGAAGAGTGTGTTTCATGGATGAGAACTGTCCTTTCTGTTTCCCTTCAGAAACGGTATTCATTGCCATGCTCTGTGTCTTCCTACAAGCAAGACTTCGTTTCAGGAAAACGCACTCACTTCACAGCTCAAAGGAAGCTCCATTGTTCACGAAAGCTCACACGTTTCTCGCTCTTAACTGAAAAGCATTGGATATTACAGGACCTGTGGTTTGTATCAGTTTCAGATGCAGAGTTGTACTAGATATGGTCCGTGTGTGTAGGAAATCCGGTTTTTTTATCCTGAGCACACTCACGTTTCCCCCCTTATTAGAGACCCTAGAAAGCTAGAGCGTTCTTCTTGCTCTAAAGCAGAGTGTGTTTCATGCTTGAGAACCGTGCTGTGTGTTTCCCTTCAGAAACGGAGTTCAATGCCAGGCTCTGTGTCTTCCTACAAGCAAGAATTCGTTTCAGGTAAACGCACTCCCTTTTCAGCTCAAACGAAGCTACATCGTTCACGAAGCTCACACGTTTCTCGCTCTTAATTGAAAAGCATTGGATGTTAGAGGACATGTGGTTTGTATCGGTTTCAGAAGCAGAGTTGAACTTGATATGGTCCGTGTGTGTAGGAAACACAGTTATTTTTTCTGAACACACTCACATTTCCCGCCTTTTAGAGATTCTAGAAAGCAATAGCGTGCTTCGTGCTCTAAAGCAGAGTGTGTCTCATGGATGAGAATGTGCTGTGTGTTTTTCTTCAGAAAAGGAGCTAATTGCCAGGCTCTATGTCTTCCTACAAGCAAGACTTCCTTTCAGGAAAACGCACTCACTTTTCAGCTCAAATGAAGCTACATCGTTCACGAAGCTCACACGTTTCTCGCTCTTAACTGAAAAGAATTGGATGTTAGAGGAACTGAGGTTTGTATCAGTTTCAGAAGTAGATTGAACTACATGTGCTCCGTGTGTGTAGGAAACACGGTTCTTTTGTTCTGAGCACACTCACGTTTCCCGCCTTATTAGAGACTCTAGAAAGCAAGAGCGTGCCTCTTGCCCTAAAGCAGAGGTTGTTTCATAGTTGAGAAATGTTCTGTTTGTTTATCTTCAGAAACGGTGTGAAATGCCAGGCTATGTTTCTTCCTGCAAGCAATAGTTCGTTTCAGGTAAACGCAGTCACTTTTCAGCTCAAAGGAAGCTATATGGTTCACGAAGCTCACAAGTTTCTCGCTCATAACTGAAAAGCATTGGATGTTAGAGGACCTGTGGTTTGTATCAGTTTCTGAAGGAGAGTTGAACTAGATATGGTCCGTGTGTGTTGGAAGCACGGTTCTTTTGTTCTGAGCACACTCACGTTTCCCGCCTTATTAGAGACTCTACAAAGCAAGAGAGTGCTTCTTGCTCTAATGCAGAGTGTGTTACATGGATGAGAACTGTGCTGTCAGTTTCCCTTCAGAAACGAAGTTCATTGCCAGGCTCTGTGTCTTCCTACAAAGAAGACTTCGTTTCAGGTAAACGCACTCACTTTTCAGCTCAAAGGAAGCTACATTGTTCACGAAGCTCATAGGTTTCTCGCTCTTAACTGAAAAGCATTGGATGTTAGAGGACCTGTGATTTGTATCAGTTTCAGAAGCAGAGTTGAACTAGATATGGTCCATGTGTGTAGGAAACACGGTTCTTTTGTTCTGAGCACACTCACGTTTCCCGCCTTATTAGAGACTCTAGAAAGCAAGAGCGTGCTTCATGCACTATAGCAGAGTGTGTTTCATGGATGACAACTGTGCTGTGTGTTTCCCTTCAGAAACGGAGTTCAATGCCAGGCTCTGTGTCTTCCTACAAGCAAGACTTCGTTTCAGGTAAACGCACTCACTTTTCAGCTCAAAGGAAGCTACATCGTTCACAAAGCTCATAGGTTTCTCGCTCTTAACGGAAAAGAATTGGATGTTAGAGGACCTGTGGCTTGTATCAGTTTCAGAAGCAGAGTTGAACTAGATATGGTCCGTGTGTGTTGGAAGCACGGTTCTTTTATTCGGAGCACACTCACGTTTCCCGCCTTATTAGAGACTCTAGAAAGCAAGAGCGTGCTTCTTGCACTAAAGCAGAGTGTGTTTCATGGATGAGAACTGTGCTGTTTGTTTCCCTTCAGATACGGAGTTTAATGCCAGGCTCTGTGTCTTCCTACAAGCAAGACTTCGTTTCAGGTAAACGCACTCACTTTTCAGCTCAAAGGAAGCTATATCGTTCACGAAGCTCACACGTTTCTCGCTCTTAACTGAAAAGAATTGGATGTTAGAGGACCTGAAGTTTGTATCAGTTTCAGAAGTAGATTGAACTACATGTGCTCCATGTGTGTAGGAAACACGGTTCTTTTGTTCTGAGCACACTCACGTTTCCCGCCTTATTAGAGACTCTAGAAACCAAGAGAGTGCTTCTTGCTCTAAAGCAGAGGATGTTAAATAGATGAGAAATTTGCTGTGTGTTTATCTTCAGAAACGGTTTGAAATCCCAGGCTATGTGTCTTCCTGCAAGCAAGAGTTCGTTGAAGGTAAACGCAGTCACTTTTCAGCTCAAAGGAAGCTATATGGTTCACGAAGCTCACAAGTTTCTCGCTCATAACTGAAAAGCATTGGATGTTAGAGGACTTGTGGTTTGTATCAGTTTCTGAAGGAGAGTTGAACCAGATATGGTCCGTGTGTGTAGGAAACACGGTTCTTCTGTCCTGAGAACACTCACGTTTCCCGCCTTATTAGAGACTCTAGAAAGCAAGAGCGTGCTTCTTGCTCTAAAGCAGAGTGTGTTTCATAGATGAGAACTGTGCTGTGTGTTTCCCTTCAGAAACGGAGTTCAATGCCATGCTCTGTGTCTTCCTACAAGCAAGACTTCGTTTCGGGTAAACACATTCACTTTTCAGCTCAAAAGCAGCTACATTGTTCACGAAGCTCACACGTTTCTCGCTCTTAACGGAAAAACATTTGATGTTAGAGGACCTGTGGTTCGTATCAGTTTCAGAAGCAGAGTGGAACTAGATATGGTCTGTGTGTGTAGGAAACACAGTTATTTTTTCTGAACACACTCACATTTCCCGCCTTTTAGAAATTCTAGAAAGCAAGAGCGTGCTTCTTGCTCTAAAGCAGAGTGTGTTTCATGGATGAGAACTGTGCTGTGTGTTTACCTTCAGAAATGGAGTTAAATGCCAGTCTCTGTGTCTTCCTACAAGCAAGACTTCGTTTAAGGAAAAAGCACTCACTTCACAGCTCAAAGAAAGCTACATTGTTCACGAAGCTCACACGTTTCTCGCTCTGAACTGAACAGCATTTGATGTTAGAGGACGTGTGGTTTGTATCAGTTTCAGAAGCAGAGTGGAACTAGATATGGTCCGTGTGTGTAGGAAACACAGATATTTGTTGTGAGCACACTCACTTTTCCCGCCTTATTAGAGACTCTAGAAAGTAAGAGCGTGCTTCCTGCTCTAAAGCAGAGGTTGTTTCATAGATGAGAAATGTGCTGTGTGTTTATCTTCAGAAACGGTATGAAATGCCAGGATATGATTCTGCCTGCAAGCAAGAGTTCGTTTCAGGTAAACGCAGTCACATTTCAGCTCAAAGGAAGCTATATGGTTCAAGAAGCTCACAAGTTTCTCGCTCATAACTGAAAAGCATTGGATGTTAGAGAACTTGTGGTTTGTATCAGTTTCTGAAGGAGAGTTGAACTAGATATTGTCCGTGTGTGTTGGAAGCACGGTTCTTTTGTTCTGAGCACACTCACGTTTCCCGCCTTATTAGAGTCTCTAGAAAGCAAGAGCGTGCTGCTTGCTCTAAAGGAGAGTGTGTTTCAAGGATGAGAACTGTGCTGTCTGTTTCCCTTCAGAAACGGAGATCATTGCCAGGCTCTGTGTCTTCCTACAAGCAAGAATTCATTTCAGGTAAACACACTCACTTTTCAGCAGAAACGAAGCTACATTGTTCACGAAGCTCACACTTTTCTCGCTCTTAACTGAAAAGCATTGGAGGTTAGAGGACCTGAGGTTTGTATCAGGTTCAGAAGCAGAGTTGAAGTAGATATGGTCCGTGTGTGAAGGAAACACGGTTCTTCTGTCCTGAGCACACTCACGTTTCCCGCCTTATTAGAGACTCTAGAAAGCAAGAGCGTGCTTCTTGCTCTAAAGCAGAGTGTGTTTCATGGATGAGAACTGTGCTGTGTGTTTCCCTTCAGAAATGGAGTTCAATGCCATGCTCTGTGTCTTCCTACAAGCAAGACTTCGTTTCTGGTAAACACATTCACTTTTCAGCTCAAAAGAAGCTACATTGTTCACGAAGCTCACACGTTTCTCGCTCTTAACGGAAAAGCATTTGATGTTAGAAGACCTGTGGTTCGTATCAGTTTCAGAAGCAGAGTTGAACTAGATATGGTCTGTTTGTGTAGGAAACACGGTTCTATTGTTCTGAGCACACTCACATTTCCCGCCTTATTAGAGACTCTAGAAAGAAAGAGGGTGCTTCTTGCTCTAAAGCAGAGTGTGTTTCATGAATTGAGAAATATTCTGTGTGTTTACCTTCAGAAACGGAGTTCAATGCCAGGCTCTGTGTCTTCCTACAAGCAAGACTTCATTTCAGGAATACGCACTCACTTCTCAGCTCAACGAAACTACATTGTTCACAAAAGCTCACACGTTTCTGGTTCTGAACTGAAAAGCATTGGATGTTAGAGGATCTGTGGTTTGTATCAGTTTCAGAAGCAGAGTGGAACTAGATATGGTCCGTGTGTGTAGGAAACACGGTTCTTTTCTTCTGAGCACACTCACATTTCCCGCCTTATTAGAGACTCTAGAAAGAAAGAGGGTGCTTCTTGCTCTAAAGCAGAGTGTGTTTCATGGATTGAGAAATATTCTGTGTATTTACCTTCAGAAACGGAGTTCAATGCCAGGCTCTGTGTCTTCCTACAAGCAAGACTTCGTTTCAGGAATACGCACTCACTTCTCAGCTCAAACGAAACACACACACTTTTCAGCTCAAATGAAGGTACATCGTTCACGAAGCTCACACGTTTCTCGCTCTTAACTGAAAAGATTGGATGTTAGAGGAACTGAGGTTTGTATCAGTTTAAGAAGTAGATTGAACTACAAGTGCTCCGTGTGTGTAGGAAACACGGTTCTTTTGTTCTGAGCACACTCACGTTTCCAGCCTTATTAGAGAATCTAGAAAGCAAGAGCGTGCTTCTTGCTCTAAAGCAGAGTGTGTTACATGGATGAGAACTATGCTGTGTGTTTCCCTTCAGAAACGGAGTTCAATGCCAGGCTCTGTTTCTTCCCTCAAGCAAGACTTCGTTTCAGGTAAACCCAGGAACTTTTCAGCTCAAAGGAAGCTACATTGTTCACGAAGCTCACATGTTTCTCGCTCTTAACTGAAAAGCATTGGATGTTAGAGGACCTGTGGTTTGTATCGGTTTCAGAAGCAGAGTTGAATTTGATATGGTCCGTGTGTGTAGGAAACCCGTTTTTTTTATTCTGAGCACACTCACGTTTCAACCCTTATTAGAGACCCTAGAAAGCACGAGCGTGCTTCTTGCTCTAAAGCAGAGTGTGTTTCATGGATGAGAACTGTGCTGTGTGTTTCCCTTCAGAAAAAGAGTTCAATGCCAGGCTCTGTGTCTTCCTACAAGCAAGACTTCGTTTCAGGTAAACGCACTCACTTTTCAGCTCAAAAGAAGCTACATTGTTCACGAACCTCACACGTTTCTGGTTCTGAACTGAAAAGCATTTGATGTTAGAGGACATGTGGTTTGTATCAGTTTCAGAAGCAGAGTTGAACTAGATATGGTCTGTTTGTGTAGGAAACACGGTTCTTTTGTTCTGAGCACACTCACATTTCCCGCCTTCTTAGAGACTCTAGAAAGAAAGAGGGTGCTTCTTGCTCTAAAGCAGAGTGTGTTTCATGAACTGAGAAATATTCTGTGTGTTTACCTTCAGAAACGGAGTTCAATGCCAGGCTCTGTGTCTTCCTACAAGCAAGACTTCATTTCAGGAATACGCACTCACTTCTCAGCTCAACGAAACTACATTGTTCACAAAAGCTCACACGTTTCTGGTTCTGAACTGAAAAGCATTTGATGTTAGAGGACATGTGGTTTGTATCAGTTTCAGAAGCAGAGTGGAACTAGATATGGTCCGTGTGTGTAGGAAACACAGTTATTTTTTCTGAACACACTCACATTTCCCGCCTTTTAGAGATTCTAGAAAGCAAGAGCGGGCTTCTTGCTCTGAAGCAGAGTGTGCTTCATGGATGAGAACTGTGCTGTGTGTTTCCCTTCAGAAACGCAGTTCAGTGCCAGGCTCTGTGTCTTCCTACAAGCAAGACTTCGTTTCAGGTAAACGCACTTCTTTTCAGCTCAAAAGAAGCTACATTGTTCACGAAGCTCACTAGTTTCTCGCTCATAACTGAAAAGCATTGGGTGTTAGAGGACCTGTGGTTTGTATCGGTTTAAGGAGCAGAATTGAACTTGATATGGTCCGTGTGTGTAGGAAACCAAGTTATTTGTTGTGAAAACACTCACGTTTCCCGCCTTATTAGAGACTCTAGAAAGCAAGGGCGTGCTTCTTGCTCTAAAGCAGAGGTTGTTTCATGGAGGAGAACTGTGCTGTCTGTTTCCCTTCAGAAACGGAGTTCATTGCCAGGCTCTGTGTCTTCCTACAAAGAAGACTTCGTTTCAGGTAAATCCAGGAACTTTTCAGCTCAAAGGAAGCTACATTGTTCACGAAGCTCACACGTTTCTCACTCTTAACTGAAAAGCATTGGATGTTAGTGGACCTGTTGTTTGTATCAGTTTCAGATGTAGAGTTGTACTAGATATGGACCGTGTGTGTAGGAAACACGGTTCTTTTGTTCTGAGCACATTCACGTTTCCCGCCTTATTAGAGATTCTAGAAAGAAAGAGCGTGCTTCTTGTTCTAAAGCAGAGTGTGTTACATGGATGAGAACTATGCTGTGTGTTTCCCTTCAGAAACGGAGTTGAATGCCAGGCTCTGTTTCTTCCTACAAGCAAGACTTCGTTTCAGGTAAACCCAGGAACTTTTCAGATCAAAGGAAGCTACATCGTTCACGAAGCTCACACGTTTCTCGCTCTTAACTGAAAAGCATTGGATGTTAGAGGGACTGAGGTTTGTATCAGTTTAAGAAGTAGATTGAACTACATGTGCTCCGTGTGTGTAGGAAACACGGTTCTTTTGTTCTGAGCACACTCACGTTTCCCGCCTTATTAGAGACTCTAGAAAGCAAGAGCATGCTTCTTGCTCTATAGCAGAGTGTGTTTCAATGAATGAGAACTGTGCTGTGTGTTTCCCTTCAGAAACGGAATTCAATGACAGGCTCTGTGTCTTCCTACAAGCAAGACTTCGTTTCAGGTAAACGCACTCACTTTTCAGCTCAAACGAAACTACATTGTTCACGAAGCTCACACGTTTCTCGCTCATAACTGAAAAGCATTGGATGTTAGAGGACCTGTGGTTTGTATCAGTTGCAGAAGCAGAGTGGAACTAGATATGGTCCGTGTGTGTAGGTAACACGGTTCTTTTGTTCTGAGCACACTCACATTTCCCGCCTTATTAGAGACTCTAGAAAGCAAGAGGGTGCTTCTTGCTCTAAAACAGAGTGTGTTTCATGGATTGAGAAATATGCTGTGTGTTTACCTTCAGAAACGGAGTTCAATGCCAGGCTCTGTGTCTTCCTACAAGCAAGACTTCGTTTCAGGAATACGTACTCACTTCTCAGCTCAAACGAAACTACATTGTTCACGAAAGCTCACACGTTTCTGGTTCTGAACTGAAAAGCATTTGATGATAGAGGACCTGTGGATTGTATCAGTTTCAGAAGCAGAGTGGAACTAGGTATGGTCCGTGTGTGTAGGAAACACAGTTATTTTTTCTGAACACACTCACATTTCCCGCCTTTTAGAGATTCTAGAAAGCAAGAGCGTGCTTCTTGCTCTAAGGCAGAGTGTGCTTCATGGATGAGAACTGTGCTGTGTGTTTCCCTTCAGAAACGGAGTTCAATGCCAGGCTCTGTGTCTTCCTACAAGCAAGACTTCGTTTCAGGTAAACGCACACACTTTTCAGCTCAAATGAAGGTACATCGTTCACGAAGCTCACACGTTTCTCGCTCTTAACTGAAAAGATTGGATGTTAGAGGAACTGAGGTTTGTATCAGTTTAAGAAGTAGATTGAACTACAAGTGCTCCGTGTGTGTAGGAAACACGGTTCTTTTGTTCTGAGCACACTCACGTTTCCAGCCTTATTAGAGAATCTAGAAAGCAAGAGCGTGCTTCTTGCTCTAAAGCAGAGTGTGTTACATGGATGAGAACTATGCTGTGTGTTTCCCTTCAGAAACGGAGTTCAATGCCAGGCTCTGTTTCTTCCCTCAAGCAAGACTTCGTTTCAGGTAAACCCAGGAACTTTTCAGCTCAAAGGAAGCTACATTGTTCACGAAGCTCACACGTTTCTCGCTCTTAACTGAAAAGCATTGGATGTTAGAGGACCTGTGGTTTGTATCGGTTTCAGAAGCAGAGTTGAATTTGATATGGTCCGTGTGTGTAGGAAACCCGTTTTTTTTATTCTGAGCACACTCACGTTTCAACCCTTATTAGAGACCCTAGAAAGCACGAGCGTGCTTCTTGCTCTAAAGCAGAGTGTGTTTCATGGATGAGAACTGTGCTGTGTGTTTCCCTTCAGAAAAAGAGTTCAATGCCAGGCTCTGTGTCTTCCTACAAGCAAGACTTCGTTTCAGGTAAACGCACTCACTTTTCAGCTCAAAAGAAGCTACATTGTTCACGAACCTCACACGTTTCTGGTTCTGAACTGAAAAGCATTTGATGTTAGAGGACATGTGGTTTGTATCAGTTTCAGAAGCAGAGTTGAACTAGATATGGTCTGTTTGTGTAGGAAACACGGTTCTTTTGTTCTGAGCACACTCACATTTCCCGCCTTCTTAGAGACTCTAGAAAGAAAGAGGGTGCTTCTTGCTCTAAAGCAGAGTGTGTTTCATGAACTGAGAAATATTCTGTGTGTTTACCTTCAGAAACGGAGTTCAATGCCAGGCTCTGTGTCTTCCTACAAGCAAGACTTCATTTCAGGAATACGCACTCACTTCTCAGCTCAACGAAACTACATTGTTCACAAAAGCTCACACGTTTCTGGTTCTGAACTGAAAAGCATTTGATGTTAGAGGACATGTGGTTTGTATCAGTTTCAGAAGCAGAGTGGAACTAGATATGGTCCGTGTGTGTAGGAAACACAGTTATTTTTTCTGAACACACTCACATTTCCCTCCTTTTAGAGATTCTAGAAAGCAAGAGCGGGCTTCTTGCTCTGAAGCAGAGTGTGCTTCATGGATGAGAACTGTGCTGTGTGTTTCCCTTCAGAAACGCAGTTCAGTGCCAGGCTCTGTGTCTTCCTACAAGCAAGACTTCGTTTCAGGTAAACGCACTTCTTTTCAGCTCAAAAGAAGCTACATTGTTCACGAAGCTCACTAGTTTCTCGCTCATAACTGAAAAGCATTGGGTGTTAGAGGACCTGTGGTTTGTATCGGTTTAAGGAGCAGAATTGAACTTGATATGGTCCGTGTGTGTAGGAAACCAAGTTATTTGTTGTGAAAACACTCACGTTTCCCGCCTTATTAGAGACTCTAGAAAGCAAGGGCGTGCTTCTTGCTCTAAAGCAGAGGTTGTTTCATGGAGGAGAACTGTGCTGTCTGTTTCCCTTCAGAAACGGAGTTCATTGCCAGGCTCTGTGTCTTCCTACAAAGAAGACTTCGTTTCAGGTAAATCCAGGAACTTTTCAGCTCAAAGGAAGCTACATTGTTCACGAAGCTCACACGTTTCTCACTCTTAACTGAAAAGCATTGGATGTTAGTGGACCTGTTGTTTGTATCAGTTTCAGATGTAGAGTTGTACTAGATATGGACCGTGTGTGTAGGAAACACGGTTCTTTTGTTCTGAGCACATTCACGTTTCCCGCCTTATTAGAGATTCTAGAAAGAAAGAGCGTGCTTCTTGTTCTAAAGCAGAGTGTGTTACATGGATGAGAACTATGCTGTGTGTTTCCCTTCAGAAACGGAGTTGAATGCCAGGCTCTGTTTCTTCCTACAAGCAAGACTTCGTTTCAGGTAAACCCAGGAACTTTTCAGATCAAAGGAAGCTACATCGTTCACGAAGCTCACACGTTTCTCGCTCTTAACTGAAAAGCATTGGATGTTAGAGGGACTGAGGTTTGTATCAGTTTAAGAAGTAGATTGAACTACATGTGCTCCGTGTGTGTAGGAAACACGGTTCTTTTGTTCTGAGCACACTCACGTTTCCCGCCTTATTAGAGACTCTAGAAAGCAAGAGCATGCTTCTTGCTCTATAGCAGAGTGTGTTTCAATGAATGAGAACTGTGCTGTGTGTTTCCCTTCAGAAACGGAATTCAATGACAGGCTCTGTGTCTTCCTACAAGCAAGACTTCGTTTCAGGTAAACCCAGGAACTTTTCAGCTCAAAGGAAGCTACATTGTTCACGAACCTCACACGTTTCTGGTTCTGAACTGAAAAGCATTTGATGTTAGAGGACCTGTGGTTTGTATCAGTTGCAGAAGCAGAGTGGAACTCGATATGGTCCGTGTGTAGGTAACACGGTTCTTTTGTTCTGAGCACACTCACATTTCCCGCCTTATTAGAGACTCTAGAAAGCAAGAGGGTGCTTCTTGCTCTAAAACAGAGTGTGTTTCATGGATTGAGAAATATGCTGTGTGTTTACCTTCAGAAACGGAGTTCAATGCCAGGCTCTGTGTCTTCCTACAAGCAAGACTTCGTTTCAGGAATACGCACTCACTTCTCAGCTCAAACGAAACTACATTGTTCACGAAAGCTCACACGTTTCTGTTTCTGAACTGAAAAGCATTTGATGATAGAGGACCTTGGTTTGTATCAGTTTCAGAAGCAGAGTGGAACTAGATATGTTCCGTGTGTGTAGGAAACACAGTTATTTTTTCTGAACACACTCACATTTCCCGCCTTATTAGAGACTCTAGCAAGCAATGCATGCTTCTTGCTCTAAAGCAGAGTGTGTTACATGGATGAGAACTATGCTGTGTGTTTCCCTTCAGAAACGGAGTTGAATGCCAGGCTCTGTTTCTTCCTACAAGCAAGACTTCGTTTCAGGTAAACCCAGGAACTTTTCAGCTCAAAGGAAGCTACATTGTTCACGAAGCTCACACGTTTCTCGCTCTTAACTGAAAAGCATTGGATGTTAGAGGACCTGAGGATTGTATCAGTTTCAGAAGCAGAGTTGAACTAGATATGTTCCGTGTGTGTAGGAAATACGGTTCTTCTGTCCAGATTACACTCACGTTTCCCGCCTTATTAGAGACTCTAGAAAGCAAGAGCGTGCTTCTTGCTCTAAAGCAGAGTGTGTTTCATGGATGAGAACTGTGCTGTGTGTTTACCTTCAGAAACGGAGTTCAATGCCAGGCTCTGTGTCTTCCTACAAGCAAGACTCCATTTCAGGTAAACGCACTCACTTTTCAGCTCAAACGAAGCTATATCGTTCACGAAGCTCACACGTTTCTCGCTCTTAACCGAAAAGCATTGGATGTTAGAGGAACTGAGGTTTGTATCAGTTTAAGAAGTAGATTGAACTACATGTGCTCCGTGTGTGTAGGAAACACGGTTCTTTTGTTCTGAGCACACTCACGTTTCCCGCCTTATTAGAGACACTAGAAAGCAAGAGCATGCTTCTTGCTCTCTAGCAGAGTGTGTTTCATGGAATGAGAACTGTGCTGTGTGTTTCCCTTAAAAAACGGAATTCAATGCCAGGCTCTGTTTCTGCCTACAAGCAAGACTTCGTTTCAGGTAAACGCACTCACTTTACATCTAAAACGAAGCTATAATGTTCACGAAGCTCACACGTTTCTCGCTCTTAACTGAAAAGCATTGGATGTTAGAGGACCTGTGGTTTGTATCGGTTTCAGAAGCAGAGTTGAACTTGATATGGTCCGTGTGTGTAGGAAACCCGGTTTTTTTATTCTGAGCACACTCACGTTTCAACCCTTATTAGAGACCCTAGAAAGCACGAGCGTGCTTCTTGCTCTAAAGCAGAGTGTGTTTCATGGATGAGAACTGTGCTGTGTGTTTCCCTTCAGAAAAAGAGTTCAATGCCAGGCTCTGTGTCTTCCTACAAGCAAGACTTCGTTTCAGGTAAACGCACTCAATTTTCAGCTCAAAAGAAGCTACATTGTTCACGAACCTCACACGTTTCTGGTTCTGAACTGAAAAGCATTTGCTGTTAGAGGACATGTGTTTTGTATCAGTTTCAGAAGCAGAGTTGAACTAGATATGGTCTGTTTGTGTAGGAAACACGGTTCTTTTGTTCTGAGCACACTCACATTTCCCGCCTTATTAGAGACTCTAGAAAGAAAGAGGGTGCTTCTTGCTCTAAAGCAGAGTGTGTTTCATGAATTGAGAAATATTCTGTGTGTTTACCTTCAGAAACGGAGTTCAATGCCAGGCTCTGTGTCTTCCTACAAGCAAGACTTCTTTTCAGGAATACGCACTCACTTCTCAGCTCAACAAAACTACAGTGTTCACAAAAGCTCACACGTTTCTGGTTCTGAACTGAAAAGCATTTGATGTTAGAGGACATGTGGTTTGTATCAGTTTCAGAAGCAGAGTGGAACTAGATATGGTCCGTGTGTGTAGGAAACACAGTTATTTTTTCTGAACACACTCACATTTCCCGCCTTTTAGAGATTCTAGAAAGCAAGAGCGTGCTTCTTGCTCTGAAGCAGAGTGTGCTTCATGGATGAGAACTGTGCTGTGTGTTTCCCTTCAGAAACGGAGTTCAGTGCCAGGCTCTGTGTCTTCCTACAAGCAAGACTTCGTTTCAGGTAAATGCACTTCTTTTCAGCTCAAAAGAAGCTACATTGTTCACGAAGCTCACTAGTTTTTCGCTCATAACTGAAAAGCATTGGATGTTAGACGACCTGTGGTTTGTATCGGTTTAAGGAGCAGACTTGAACTTGATATGGTCCGTGTGTGTAGGAAACCCAGTTATTTGTTGTGAAAACACTCACGTTTCCCGCCTTATTAGAGACTCTAGAAAGCAAGAGCGTGCTTCTTGCTCTAAAGCAGAGGTTGTTTCATGGAGGAGAACTGTGCTGTCTGTTTCCCTTCAGAAACGGAGTTCATTGCCAGGCTCTGTGTCTTCCTACAAAGAAGACTTCGTTTCAGGTAAACCCAGGAACTTTTCAGATCAAAGGAAGCTACATTGTTCACGAAGCTCACACGTTTCTCACTCTTAACTGAAAAGCATTGGATGTTAGAGGAACTGTTGTTTGTATCAGTTTCAGATGTAGAGTTGTACTAGATATGGACCGTGTGTGTAGGAAACACGGTTCTTTTGTTCTGAGCACATTCACGTTTCCCGCCTTATTAGAGATTCTAGAAAGAAAGAGCGTGCTTCTTGCTCTAAAGCAGAGTGTGTTACATGGATGAGAACTATGCTGTGTGTTTCCCTTCAGAAACGGAGTTGAATGCCAGGCTCTGTTTCTTCCTACAAGCAAGACTTCGTTTCAGGTAAACCCAGGAACTTCTCAGATCAAAGGAAGCTACATCGTTCACGAAGCTCACACGTTTCTCGCTCTTAACTGAAAAGCATTGGATGTTAGAGGGACTGAGGTTTGTATCAGTTTAAGAAGTAGATTGAACTACATGTGCTCCGTGTGTGTAGGAAACACGGTTCTTTTGTTCTGAGCACACTCACGTTTCCCGCCTTATTAGAGACTCTAGAAAGCAAGAGCATGCTTCTTGCTCTATAGCAGAGTGTGTTTCAATGAATGAGAACTGTGCTGTGTGTTTCCCTTCAGAAACGGAATTCAATGACAGGCTCTGTGTCTTCCTACAAGCAAGACTTCGTTTCAGGTAAACGCACTCACTTTTCAGCTCAAAAGAAGCTACAGTTTTCACGAAGCTCACACGTTTCTCGCTCATAACTGAAAAGCTTTGGACGTTAGAGGACCTGTGGTTTGTATCAGTTGCAGAAGCAGAGTGGAACTAGATATGGTCCGTGTGTGTAGGAAACACGGTTCGTTTGTTCTGAGCACACTCACATTTCCCGCCTTATTAGAGACTCTAGAAAGCAAGAGGGTGCTTCTTGCTCTAAAACAGAGTGTGTTTCATGGATTGAGAAATATGCTTTGTGTTTACCTTCAGAAACGGAGTTCAATGCCAGGCTCTGTGTCTTCCTACAAGCAAGACTTCGTTTCAGGAATACGCACTCACTTCTAAGCTCAAACGAAACTACATTGTTCACGAAAGCTCACACGTTTCTGGTTCTGAACTGAAAAGCATTTGATGATAGAGGACCTGTGGTTTGTATCAGTTTCAGAAGCAGAGTGGAACTGGATATGTTCCGTGTGTGTAGGAAACACAGTTATTTTTTCTGAACACACTCACATTTCCCGCCTTTTAGAGATTCTAGAAAGCAAGAGCGTGCTTCTTGCTCTAAAGCAGAGTGTGCTTCATGGATGAGAACTGTGCTGTGTGTTTCCCTTCAGAAACGGAGTTCAATGCCAGGCTCTGTGTCTTCCTACAAGCAAGACTTCGTTTCAGGTAAACGCAAACACTTTTCAGCTCAAAGGAAGGTACATCATTCACGAAGCTCACACGTTTCTCGCTCTTAACTGAAAAGATTGGATATTAGAGGAACTGAGGTTTGTATCAGTTTAAGAAGTAGATTGAACTACATGTGCTCCGTGTGTGTAGGAAACACGGTTCTTTTGTTCTGAGCACACTCACGTTTCAAGCCTTATTAGAGAATCTAGAAAGCAAGAGCGTGCTTCTTGCTCTAAAGCAGAGTGTGTTACATGGATGAGAACTATGCTGTGTGTTTCCCTTCAGAAACGGAGTTCAATGCCAGGCTCTGTTTCTTCGTACAAGCAAGACTTCGTTACAGGTAAACCCAGGAACTTTTCAGCTCAAAGGACGCTACATTGTTCACGAAGCTCACACGTTTCTCGCTCTTAACTGAAAAGCATTGGATGTTAGAGGACCTGAGGTTTGTATCAGTTTCAGAAGCAGAGTTGAACTAGATATGGTCCGTGTGTGTAGGAAATACGGTTCTTCTGTCCTGAGCACACTCACGTTTCCCGCCTTATTAGAGACTCTAGAAAGCAAGAGCGTGCTTCTTGCTCTAAAGCAGAGTGTGTTTCATGGATGAGAACTGTGCTGTGTGTTTACCTTCAGAAACTGAGTTAAATTCCAGGCTCTGTGTCTTCCTACAAGCAAGACTCCATTTCAGGTAAACGCACTCACTTTTCAGCTCAAACGAATCTACATCGTTCACGAAGCTCACACGTTTCTCGCTCTTAAATGAAAAGATTGGATGTTAGAGGAACTGAGGTTTGTATCAGTTTAAGAAGTAGATTGAACTACATGTGCTCTGTGTGTGTAGGAAAAACGGTTCTTTTGTTCTGAGCACACTCACGTTTCCCGCCTTATTAGAGACTCTAGAAAGCAAGAGCATGCTTCTTGCTCTATAGCAGAGTGTGTTTCAATGAATGAGAACTGTGCTGTGTGTTTCCCTTCAGAAACGGAGTTCAATGCCAGGCTCTGTGTCTTCATACAACCAAGACTTCGTTTCAGGTAAACGCACTCACATTTCAGCTCAAAAGAAGCTACAATGTTCACGAAGCTCACACGTTTCTCGCTCATAACTGAAAAGCATTGGATGTTAGAGGACCTGTGGTTTGTATCAGTTGCACAAGCAGAGTGGAACTACATATGATCCGTGTGTGTAGGAAACACGGTTCTTTTGTTCTGAGCACACTCACATTTCACGCCATATTAGAGACTCTAGAAAGAAAGAGGGTGCTTCTTGCACTAAAGCAGAGTGTGTTTCATGGATGGAGAAATATTCTGTGTATTTACCTTCAGAAACGGAGTTCAATGCCAGGCTCTGTGTCTTCCTACAAGCAAGAATTCGTTTCAGGAATACGCACTCACTTCTCAGCTCAAACGAAACTAAATTGTTCACGAAAGCTCACACGTTTCTGGTTCTGAACTGAAAAGCATTTGATGATAGAGGACCTGTGGTTTGTATCAGTTTCAGAAGCAGAGTGGAACTAGATATGTTCCGTGTGTGTAGGAAACACAGTTATTTTTTCTGAACACACTCACATTTCCCGCCTTTTAGAGATTCTAGAAAGCAAGAGCGTGCTTCTTGCTCTAAAGCAGAGTGTGCTTCATGGATGAGAACTGTACTGTGTGTTTCCCTTCAGAAACGGAGTTCAATGCCAGGCTCTGTGTCTTCCTACAAGCAAGAATTCGTTTCAGGTAAACGCACACACTTTTCAGCTCAAATGAAGGTACATCGTTCACGAAGCTCACACGTTTCTCGCTCTTAACTGAAAAGATTGGATGTTAGAGGAACTGAGGTTTGTATCAGTTTAATAAGTAGATTGAACTACATGTGCTCCGTGTGTGTAGGAAACACGGTTATTTTGTTCTGAGCACACTCACGTTTCCAGCCTTATTAGAGAATCTAGAAAGCAAGAGCGTGCTTCTTGCTCTAAAGCAGAGTGTGTTACATGGATGAGAACTATGCTGTGTGTTTCCCTTCAGAAACGGAGTTCAATGCCAGGCTCTGTTTCTTCCTACAAGCAAGACTTCGTTTCAGGTAAACCCAGGAACTTTTCAGCTCAAAGGAAGCTACATTGTTCACGAAGCTCACACGTTTCTCGCTCTTAACTGAAAAGCATTGGATGTTAGAGGACCTGAGGTTTGTATCAGTTTCAGAAGCAGAGTTGAACTAGATATGGTCCGTGTGTGTAGGAAATACGGTTCTTCTGTCCTGAGCACACTCACGTTTCCCGCCTTATTAGAGACTCTAGAAAGCAAGAGCGTGCTTCTTGCTCTAAAGCAGAGTGTGTTTCATGGAATGAGAACTGTGCTGTGTGTTTACCTTCAGAAACTGAGTTAAATGCCAGGCTCTGTGTCTTCCTACAAGCAAGACTTCGTTTCAGGTAAACGCACACACTTTTCAGCTCAAATGAAGGTACATCGTTCACGAAGCTCACACGTTTCTCGCTCTTAACTGAAAATATTGGATGTTAGAGGAACTGAGGTTTGTATCAGTTTAAGAAGTAGATTGAACTACAAGTGCTCCGTGTGTGAAGGAAACACGGTTCTTTTGTTCTGAGCACACTCACGTTTCCAGCCTTATTAGAGAATCTAGAAAGCAAGAGCGTGCTTCTTGCTCTAAAGCAGAGTGTGTTACATGGATGAGAACTATGCTGTGTGTTTCCCTTCAGAAACGGAGTTCAATGCCAGGCTCTGTTTCTTCCTACAAGCAAGACTTCGTTTCAGGTAAACCCAGGAACTTTTCAGCTCAAAGGAAGCTACATTGTTCACGAAGCTCACACGTTTCTCGCTCTTAACTGAAAAGCATTGGATGTTAGAGGACCTGAGGATTGTATCAGTTTCAGAGGCAGAGTTGAACTAGATATGTTCCGTGTGTGTAGGAAATACGGTTCTTCTGTCCTGAGTACACTCACGTTTCCCGCCTTATTAGAGACTCTAGAAAGCAAGAGCGTGCTTCTTGCTCTAAAGCAGAGTGTGTTTCATGGATGAGAACTGTGCTGTGTGTTTACCTTCAGAAACGGAGTTCAATGCCAGGCTCTGTGTCTTCCTACAAGCAAGAATCCATTTCAGGTAAACGCACTCACTTTTCAGCTCAAACGAAGCTACATCGTTCACGAAGCTCACACGTTTCTCGCTCTTAACCGAAAAGCATTGGATGTTAGAGGAACTGAGGTTTGTATCAGTTTAAGAAGTAGATTGAACTACATGTGCTCCGTGTGTGTAGGAAACACGGTTCTTTTGTTCTGAGCACACTCACATTTCCCGCCTTATTAGAGACACTAGAAAGCAAGAGCATGCTTCTTGCTCTCTAGCAGAGTGTGTTTCATGGAATGAGAACTGTGCTGTGTGTTTCCCTTCAGAAACGGAATTCAATGCCAGGCTCTGTTTCTGCCTACAAGCAAGACTTCGTTTCAGGTAAACGCACTCACTTTACATCTGAAACGAAGCTATAATGTTCACGAAGCTCACACGTTTCTCGCTCTTAACTGAAAAGCATTGGATGTTAGAGGACCTGTGGTTTGTATCGGTTTCAGAAGCAGAGTTGAACTTGATATGCTCTGTGTGTGTAGGAAACCCGGTTTTTTTATTCTGAGCACACTCACGTTTCAACCCTTATTAGAGACCCTAGAAAGCACGAGCGTGCTTCTTGCTCTAAAGCAGAGTGTGTTTCATGGATGAGAACTGTGCTGTGTGTTTCCCTTCAGAAAAAGAGTTCAATGCCAGGCTCTGTGTCTTCCTACAAGCAAGACTTCGTTTCAGGTAAACGCACTCAATTTTCAGCTCAAAAGAAGCTACATTGTTCACGAACCTCACACGTTTCTGGTTCTGAACTGAAAAGCATTTGCTGTTAGAGGACATGTGGTTTGTATCAGTTTCAGAAGCAGAGTTGAACTAGATATGGTCTGTTTGTGTAGGAAACACGGTTCTTTTGTTCTGAGCACACTCACATTTCCTGCCTTATTAGAGACTCTAGAAAGAAAGAGGGTGCTTCTTTCTCTAAAGCAGAGTGTGTTTCATGAATTGAGAAATATTCTGTGTGTTTACCTTCAGAAACGGAGTTCAATGCCAGGCTCTGTGTCTTCCTACAAGCAAGACTTCGTTTCAGGAATACGCACTCACTTCTCAGCTCAACGAAACTACAGTGTTCACAAAAGCTCACACGTTTCTGGTTCTGAACTGAAAAGCATTTGATGTTAGAGGACATGTGGTTTGTATCAGTTTCAGAAGCAGAGTGGAACTAGATATGGTCCGTGTGTGTAGGAAACACAGTTATTTTTTCTGAACACACTCACATTTCCCGCCTTTTAGAGATTCTAGAAAGCAAGAGCGTGCTTCTTGCTCTGAAGCAGAGTGTGCTTCATGGATGAGAACTGTGCTGTGTGTTTCCCTTCAGAAACGGAGTTCAGTGCCAGGCTCTGTGTCTTCCTACAAGCAAGACTTCGTTTCAGGTAAACGCACTTCTTTTCAGCTCAAAAGAAGCTACATTGTTCACGAAGCTCACTAGTTTCTCGCTCATAACTGAAAAGCATTGGATGTTAGACGACCTGTGGTTTGTATCGGTTTAAGGAGCAGACTTGAACTTGATATGGTCCGTGTGTGTAGGAAACCCAGTTATTTGTTGTGAAAACACTCATGTTTCCCGCCTTATTAGAGACTCTAGAAAGCAAGAGAGTGCTTCTTGCTCTAAAGCAGAGGTTGTTTCATGGAGGAGAACTGTGCTGTCTGTTTCCCTTCAGAAACGGAGTTCATTGCCAGGCTCTGTTTCTTCCTACAAGCAAGACTTCTTTTCAGGTAAACCCAGGAACTTCTCAGATCAAAGGAAGCTACATCGTTCACGAAGCTCACACGTTTCTCGCTCTTAACTGAAAAGCATTGGATGTTAGAGGGACTGAGGTTTGTATCAGTTTAAGAAGTAGATTGAACTACATGTGCTTCGTGTGTGTAGGAAACACGGTTCTTTTGTTCTGAGCACACTCACGTTTCCCGCCTTATTAGAGACTCTAGAAAGCAAGAGCATGCTTCTTGCTCTATAGCAGAGTGTGTTTCAATGAATGAGAACTGTGCTGTGTGTTTCCCTTCAGAAACGGAATTCAATGACAGGCTCTGTGTCTTCCTACAAGCAAGACTTCGTTTCAGGTAAACGCACTCACTTTTCAGCTCAAAAGAAGCTACATTGTTCACGAAGCTCACACGTTTCTCGCTCATAACTGAAAAGCATTGGATGTTAGAGGACCTGTGGTTTGTATCAGTTGCAGAAGCAGAGTGGAACTAGATATGGTCCGTGTGTGTAGGAAACACGGTTCTTTTGTTCTGAGCACACTCACATTTCCCGCCTTATTAGAGACTCTAGAAAGCAAGAGGGTGCTTCTTGCTCTAAAACAGAGTGTGTTTCATGGATTGAGAAATATGCTTTGTGTTTACCTTCAGAAACGGAGTTCAATGCCAGGCTCTGTGTCTTCCTACAAGCAAGACTTCGTTTCAGGAATACGCACTCACTTCTCAGCTCAAACGAAACTACATTGTTCACGAAAGCTCACACGTTTCTGGTTCTGAACTGAAAAGCATTTGATGATAGAGGACCTGTGGTTTGTATCAGTTTCAGAAGCAGAGTGGAACTAGATATGTTCCGTGTGTGTAGGAAACACAGTTATTTTTTCTGAACACACTCACATTTCCCGCCTTTTAGAGATTCTAGAAAGCAAGAGCGTGCTTCTTGCTCTAAAGCAGAGTGTGCTTCATGGATGAGAACTGTGCTGTGTGTTTCCCTTCAGAAACGGAGTTCAATGCCAGGCTCTGTGTCTTCCTACAAGCAAGACTTCGTTTCAGGTAAACGCACACACTTTTCAGCTCAAATGAAGGTACATCGTTCACGAAGCTCACACGTTTCTCGCTCTTAACTGAAAAGATTGGATATTAGAGAAACTGAGGTTTGTATCAGTTTAAGAAGTAGATTGAACTACATGTGCTCCGTGTGTGTAGGAAACACGGTTCTTTTGTTCTGAGCACACTCACGTTTCAAGCCTTATTAGAGAATCTAGAAAGCAAGAGCGTGCTTCTTAATCTAAAGAAGAGTGTGTTACATGGATGAGAACTATGCTGTGTGTTTCCCTTCAGAAACGGAGTTCAATGCCAGGCTCTGTTTCTTCGTACAAGCAAGACTTCGTTACAGGTAAACCCAGGAACTTTTCAGCTCAAAGGAAGCTACATTGTTCACGAAGCTCACACGTTTCTCGCTCTTAACTGAAAAGCATTGGATGTTAGAGGACCTGAGGTTTGTATCAGTTTCAGAAGCAGAGTTGAACTAGATATGGTCCGTGTGTGTAGGAAATACGGTTCTTCTGTCCTGAGCACACTCACGTTTCCCACCTTATTAGAGACTCTAGAAAGCAAGAGCGTGCTTCTTGCTCTAAAGCAGAGTGTGTTTCATGGATGAGAACTGTGCTGTGTGTTTACCTTCAGAAACTGAGTTAAATTCCAGGCTCTGTGTCTTCCTACAAGCAAGACTCCATTTCAGGTAAACGCACTCACTTTTCAGCTCAAACGAATCTACATCGTTCACGAAGCTCACACGTTTCTCGCTCTTAACTGAAAAGATTGGATGTTAGAGGAACTGAGGTTTGTATCAGTTTAAGAAGTAGATTGAACTACATGTGCTCCGTGTGTGTAGGAAACACGGTTCTTTTGTTCTGAGCACACTCACGTTTCCCGCCTTATTAGAGTCTCTAGAAAGCAAGAGCATGCTTCTTGCTCTATAGCAGAGTGTGTTTCAATGAATGAGAACTGTGCTGTGTGTTTCCCTTCAGAAACGGAGTTCAATGCCAGGCTCTGTGTCTTCATACAACCAAGACTTCGTTTCAGGTAAACGCACTCACATTTCAGCTCAAAAGAAGCTACAATGTTCACGAAGCTCACACGTTTCTCGCTCATAACTGAAAAGCATTGGATGTTAGAGGACCTGTGGTTTGTATCAGTTGCACAAGCAGAGTGGAACTACATATGATCCGTGTGTGTAGGAAACACGGTTCTTTTCTTCTGAGCACACTCACATTTCCCGCCTTATTAGAGACACTAGAAAGAAAGAGGGTGCTTCTTGCACTAAAGCAGAGTGTGTTTCATGGATGGAGAAATATTCTGTGTATTTACCTTCAGAAACGGAGTTCAATGCCAGGCTCTGTGTCTTCCTACAAGCAAGAATTCGTTTCAGGAATACGCACTCACTTCTCAGCTCAAACGAAACTAAATTGTTCACGAAAGCTCACACGTTTCTGGTTCTGAACTGAAAAGCATTTGATGATAGAGGACCTGTGGTTTGTATCAGTTTCAAAAGCAGAGTGGAACTAGATATGTTCCGTGTGTGTAGGAAACACAGTTATTTTTTCTGAACACACTCACATTTCCCGCCTTTTAGAGATTCTAGAAAGCAAGAGCGTGCTTCTTGCTCTAAAGCAGAGTGTGCTTCATGGATGAGAACTGTACTGTGTGTTTCCCTTCAGAAACGGAGTTCAATGCCAGGCTCTGTGTCTTCCTACAAGCAAGAATTCGTTTCAGGTAAACGCACACACTTTTCAGCTCAAATGAAGGTACATCGTTCACGAAGCTCACACGTTTCTCGCTCTTAACTGAAAAGATTGGATGTTAGAGGAACTGAGGTTTGTATCAGTTTAATAAGTAGATTGAACTACATGTGCTCCGTGTGTGTAGGAAACACGGTTATTTTGTTCTGAGCACACTCACGTTTCCCGCCTTATTAGAGAATCTAGAAAGCAAGAGCGTGCTTCTTGCTCTAAAGCAGAGTGTGTTACATGGATGAGAACTATGCTGTGTGTTTCCTTTCAGAAACGGAGTTCAATGCCAGGCTCTGTTTCTTCCTACAAGCAAGACTTCGTTTCAGGTAAACCCAGTAACTTTTCAGCTCAAGGGAAGCTACATTGTTCACGAAGCTCACACGTTTCTCGCTCTTAACTGAGAAGCATTGGATGTTAGAGGACCTGAGGTTTGTATCAGTTTCAGAAGCAGAGTTGAACTAGATATGGTCCGTGTGTGTAGGAAATACGGTTCTTCTGTCCCTAGCACACTCACGTTTCCCGCCTTATTAGAGACTCTAGAAAGCAAGAGCGTGCTTCTTGCTCTAAAGCAGAGTGTGTTTCATGGAATGAGAACTGTGCTGTGTGTTTACCTTCAGAAACTGAGTTAAATGCCAGGCTCTGTGTCTTCCTACAAGCAAGACTCCATTTCAGGTAAACGCACTCACTTTTCAGCTCAAACGAAGCTACATCGTTCACGAAGCTCACACGTTTCTCGCTCTTAACTGAAAAGCATTGGATGTTAGAGGAACGGAGGTTTGTATCAGTTTAAGAAGTAGATTGAACTACATGTGCTCCGTGTGTTTAGGAAACACGGTTCTTTTATTCTGAGCACACTCACGTTTCCCGCCTTATTAGAGACTCTAGAAAGCAAGAGCATGCTTCTTGCTCTAAAGCAGAGTGTGTTTCAATGAATGAGAACTGTGCTGTGTGTTTCCCTTCAGAAACGGAATTCAATGACAGGCTCTGTGTCTTCCTACAAGCAAGACTTCGTTTCAGGTAAACGCACTCACTTTTCAGCTCAAAAGAAGCTACATTGTTCACGAAGCTCACACGTTTCTCGCTCATAACTGAAAAGCATTGGATGTTAGAGGACCTGTGGTTTGTATCAGTTGCAGAAGCAGAGTGGAACTAGATATGGTCCGTGTGTGTAGGAAACACGGTTCTTTTGTTCTGAGCACACACACGTTTCCCGCCTTATTAGAGACTCTAGAAAGCAAGAGGGTGCTTCTTGCTCTAAAGCAGAGTGTGTTTCAATGAATGAGAACTGTGCTGTGTGTTTACCTTCAGAAACGGAGTTCAATGCCCGGCTCTGTGTCTTCCTACAAGCAAGACTTCGTTTCAGGAATACGCACTCACTTCTCAGCTCAAACGAAACTACATTGTTCACGAAAGCTCACACGTTTCTGGTTCTGAACTGAAAAGCATAGGATGTTAGAGGACCTGTGGTTTGTATCAGTTTCAGAAGCAGAGTGGAACTAGATATGGTCCGTGTGTGTAGGAAACACAGTTATTTTTTCTGAACACACTCACTTTTCCCGCCTTTTAGAGATTCTATAAAGCAAGAGCGTGCTTCTTGCTCTAAAGCAGAGTGTGTTTCATGGATGAGATCTGTGCTGTGTGTTTCCCTTCAGAAACAGAGTTCAATGCCAGGCTCTGTGTCTACCTACAAGCAAGACTTAATTTCAGGTAAACGCACTCACTTTTCAGCTCAAAAGAAGCTACATTGTTCACGAAGCTCACACGTTTCTGGTTCTGAACTGAAAAGCATTTGATTATAGAGGACCTGTGGTTTGTATCAGTTGCAGAAGCAGAGTGGAACTAGATATGGTCCGTGTGTGTAGGAAACACGGTTCTTTTCTTCTGAGCACACTCACATTTCCCGCCTTATTAGAGACTCTAGAAAGAAAGAGGGTGCTTCTTGCTCTAAAGCAGAGTGTGTTTCATGGATTGAGAAATATTCTGTGTATTTACCTTAGAAACTGACTTCAATGCCAGGCTCTGTGTCTTCCTACAAGCAAGACTTCGTTTCAGGAATACGCTATCACTTCTCAGCTCAAACGAAACTACATTGTTCACGAAAGCTCACACGTTTCTGGTTCTGAACTGAAAAGATTGGATATTAGAGGAACTGAGGTTTGTATCAGTTTAAGAAGTAGATTAAACTACATGTGCTCCGTGTGTGTAGGAAACACAGTTATTTTTTCTGAACACACTCACATTTCCCGCCTTTTAGAGATTCTAGAAAGCAAGAGCGTGCTTCTTGCTCTAAAGCAGAGTGTGCTTCATGGATGAGAACTGTACTGTGTGTTTCCCTTCAGAAACGGAGTTCAATGCCAGGCTCTGTTTCTTCCTACAAGCAAGACTTCGTTTCAGGTAAACCCAGGAACTTTTCAGCTCAAAGGAAGCTACATTGTTCACGAAGCTCACACGTTTCTCGCTCTTAACTGAAAAGCATTGGATGTTAGAGGACCTGAGGATTGTATCAGTTTCAGAGGCAGAGTTGAACTAGATATGTTCCGTGTGTGTAGGAAATACGGTTCTTCTGTCCTGAGTACACTCACGTTTCCCGCCTTATTAGAGACTCTAGAAAGCAAGAGCGTGCTTCTTGCTCTAAAGCAGAGTGTGTTTCATGGATGAGAACTGTGCTGTGTGTTTACCTTCAGAAACGGAGTTCAATGCCAGGCTCTGTGTCTTCCTACAAGCAAGAATCCATTTCAGGTAAACGCACTCACTTTTCAGCTCAAACGAAGCTACATCGTTCACGAAGCTCACACGTTTCTCGCTCTTAACCGAAAAGCATTGGATGTTAGAGGAACTGAGGTTTGTATCAGTTTAAGAAGTAGATTGAACTACATGTGCTCCGTGTGTGTAGGAAACACGGTTCTTTTGTTCTGAGCACACTCACATTTCCCGCCTTATTAGAGACACTAGAAAGCAAGAGCATGCTTCTTGCTCTCTAGCAGAGTGTGTTTCATGGAATGAGAACTGTGCTGTGTGTTTCCCTTCAGAAACGGAATTCAATGCCAGGCTCTGTTTCTGCCTACAAGCAAGACTTCGTTTCAGGTAAACGCACTCACTTTACATCTGAAACGAAGCTATAATGTTCACGAAGCTCACACGTTTCTCGCTCTTAACTGAAAAGCATTGGATGTTAGAGGACCTGTGGTTTGTATCGGTTTCAGAAGCAGAGTTGAACTTGATATGCTCTGTGTGTGTAGGAAACCCGGTTTTTTTATTCTGAGCACACTCACGTTTCAACCCTTATTAGAGACCCTAGAAAGCACGAGCGTGCTTCTTGCTCTAAAGCAGAGTGTGTTTCATGGATGAGAACTGTGCTGTGTGTTTCCCTTCAGAAAAAGAGTTCAATGCCAGGCTCTGTGTCTTCCTACAAGCAAGACTTCGTTTCAGGTAAACGCACTCAATTTTCAGCTCAAAAGAAGCTACATTGTTCACGAACCTCACACGTTTCTGGTTCTGAACTGAAAAGCATTTGCTGTTAGAGGACATGTGGTTTGTATCAGTTTCAGAAGCAGAGTTGAACTAGATATGGTCTGTTTGTGTAGGAAACACGGTTCTTTTGTTCTGAGCACACTCACATTTCCTGCCTTATTAGAGACTCTAGAAAGAAAGAGGGTGCTTCTTTCTCTAAAGCAGAGTGTGTTTCATGAATTGAGAAATATTCTGTGTGTTTACCTTCAGAAACGGAGTTCAATGCCAGGCTCTGTGTCTTCCTACAAGCAAGACTTCGTTTCAGGAATACGCACTCACTTCTCAGCTCAACGAAACTACAGTGTTCACAAAAGCTCACACGTTTCTGGTTCTGAACTGAAAAGCATTTGATGTTAGAGGACATGTGGTTTGTATCAGTTTCAGAAGCAGAGTGGAACTAGATATGGTCCGTGTGTGTAGGAAACACAGTTATTTTTTCTGAACACACTCACATTTCCCGCCTTTTAGAGATTCTAGAAAGCAAGAGCGTGCTTCTTGCTCTGAAGCAGAGTGTGCTTCATGGATGAGAACTGTGCTGTGTGTTTCCCTTCAGAAACGGAGTTCAGTGCCAGGCTCTGTGTCTTCCTACAAGCAAGACTTCGTTTCAGGTAAACGCACTTCTTTTCAGCTCAAAAGAAGCTACATTGTTCACGAAGCTCACTAGTTTCTCGCTCATAACTGAAAAGCATTGGATGTTAGACGACCTGTGGTTTGTATCGGTTTAAGGAGCAGACTTGAACTTGATATGGTCCGTGTGTGTAGGAAACCCAGTTATTTGTTGTGAAAACACTCATGTTTCCCGCCTTATTAGAGACTCTAGAAAGCAAGAGAGTGCTTCTTGCTCTAAAGCAGAGGTTGTTTCATGGAGGAGAACTGTGCTGTCTGTTTCCCTTCAGAAACGGAGTTCATTGCCAGGCTCTGTTTCTTCCTACAAGCAAGACTTCTTTTCAGGTAAACCCAGGAACTTCTCAGATCAAAGGAAGCTACATCGTTCACGAAGCTCACACGTTTCTCGCTCTTAACTGAAAAGCATTGGATGTTAGAGGGACTGAGGTTTGTATCAGTTTAAGAAGTAGATTGAACTACATGTGCTTCGTGTGTGTAGGAAACACGGTTCTTTTGTTCTGAGCACACTCACGTTTCCCGCCTTATTAGAGACTCTAGAAAGCAAGAGCATGCTTCTTGCTCTATAGCAGAGTGTGTTTCAATGAATGAGAACTGTGCTGTGTGTTTCCCTTCAGAAACGGAATTCAATGACAGGCTCTGTGTCTTCCTACAAGCAAGACTTCGTTTCAGGTAAACGCACTCACTTTTCAGCTCAAAAGAAGCTACATTGTTCACGAAGCTCACACGTTTCTCGCTCATAACTGAAAAGCATTGGATGTTAGAGGACCTGTGGTTTGTATCAGTTGCAGAAGCAGAGTGGAACTAGATATGGTCCGTGTGTGTAGGAAACACGGTTCTTTTGTTCTGAGCACACTCACATTTCCCGCCTTATTAGAGACTCTAGAAAGCAAGAGGGTGCTTCTTGCTCTAAAACAGAGTGTGTTTCATGGATTGAGAAATATGCTTTGTGTTTACCTTCAGAAACGGAGTTCAATGCCAGGCTCTGTGTCTTCCTACAAGCAAGACTTCGTTTCAGGAATACGCACTCACTTCTCAGCTCAAACGAAACTACATTGTTCACGAAAGCTCACACGTTTCTGGTTCTGAACTGAAAAGCATTTGATGATAGAGGACCTGTGGTTTGTATCAGTTTCAGAAGCAGAGTGGAACTAGATATGTTCCGTGTGTGTAGGAAACACAGTTATTTTTTCTGAACACACTCACATTTCCCGCCTTTTAGAGATTCTAGAAAGCAAGAGCGTGCTTCTTGCTCTAAAGCAGAGTGTGCTTCATGGATGAGAACTGTGCTGTGTGTTTCCCTTCAGAAACGGAGTTCAATGCCAGGCTCTGTGTCTTCCTACAAGCAAGACTTCGTTTCAGGTAAACGCACACACTTTTCAGCTCAAATGAAGGTACATCGTTCACGAAGCTCACACGTTTCTCGCTCTTAACTGAAAAGATTGGATATTAGAGAAACTGAGGTTTGTATCAGTTTAAGAAGTAGATTGAACTACATGTGCTCCGTGTGTGTAGGAAACACGGTTCTTTTGTTCTGAGCACACTCACGTTTCAAGCCTTATTAGAGAATCTAGAAAGCAAGAGCGTGCTTCTTAATCTAAAGAAGAGTGTGTTACATGGATGAGAACTATGCTGTGTGTTTCCCTTCAGAAACGGAGTTCAATGCCAGGCTCTGTTTCTTCGTACAAGCAAGACTTCGTTACAGGTAAACCCAGGAACTTTTCAGCTCAAAGGAAGCTACATTGTTCACGAAGCTCACACGTTTCTCGCTCTTAACTGAAAAGCATTGGATGTTAGAGGACCTGAGGTTTGTATCAGTTTCAGAAGCAGAGTTGAACTAGATATGGTCCGTGTGTGTAGGAAATACGGTTCTTCTGTCCTGAGCACACTCACGTTTCCCACCTTATTAGAGACTCTAGAAAGCAAGAGCGTGCTTCTTGCTCTAAAGCAGAGTGTGTTTCATGGATGAGAACTGTGCTGTGTGTTTACCTTCAGAAACTGAGTTAAATTCCAGGCTCTGTGTCTTCCTACAAGCAAGACTCCATTTCAGGTAAACGCACTCACTTTTCAGCTCAAACGAATCTACATCGTTCACGAAGCTCACACGTTTCTCGCTCTTAACTGAAAAGATTGGATGTTAGAGGAACTGAGGTTTGTATCAGTTTAAGAAGTAGATTGAACTACATGTGCTCCGTGTGTGTAGGAAACACGGTTCTTTTGTTCTGAGCACACTCACGTTTCCCGCCTTATTAGAGTCTCTAGAAAGCAAGAGCATGCTTCTTGCTCTATAGCAGAGTGTGTTTCAATGAATGAGAACTGTGCTGTGTGTTTCCCTTCAGAAACGGAGTTCAATGCCAGGCTCTGTGTCTTCATACAACCAAGACTTCGTTTCAGGTAAACGCACTCACATTTCAGCTCAAAAGAAGCTACAATGTTCACGAAGCTCACACGTTTCTCGCTCATAACTGAAAAGCATTGGATGTTAGAGGACCTGTGGTTTGTATCAGTTGCACAAGCAGAGTGGAACTACATATGATCCGTGTGTGTAGGAAACACGGTTCTTTTCTTCTGAGCACACTCACATTTCCCGCCTTATTAGAGACACTAGAAAGAAAGAGGGTGCTTCTTGCACTAAAGCAGAGTGTGTTTCATGGATGGAGAAATATTCTGTGTATTTACCTTCAGAAACGGAGTTCAATGCCAGGCTCTGTGTCTTCCTACATGCAAGAATTCGTTTCAGGAATACGCACTCACTTCTCAGCTCAAACGAAACTAAATTGTTCACGAAAGCTCACACGTTTCTGGTTCTGAACTGAAAAGCATTTGATGATAGAGGACCTGTGGTTTGTATCAGTTTCAAAAGCAGAGTGGAACTAGATATGTTCCGTGTGTGTAGGAAACACAGTTATTTTTTCTGAACACACTCACATTTCCCGCCTTTTAGAGATTCTAGAAAGCAAGAGCGTGCTTCTTGCTCTAAAGCAGAGTGTGCTTCATGGATGAGAACTGTACTGTGTGTTTCCCTTCAGAAACGGAGTTCAATGCCAGGCTCTGTGTCTTCCTACAAGCAAGAATTCGTTTCAGGTAAACGCACACACTTTTCAGCTCAAATGAAGGTACATCGTTCACGAAGCTCACACGTTTCTCGCTCTTAACTGAAAAGATTGGATGTTAGAGGAACTGAGGTTTGTATCAGTTTAATAAGTAGATTGAACTACATGTGCTCCGTGTGTGTAGGAAACACGGTTATTTTGTTCTGAGCACACTCACGTTTCCCGCCTTATTAGAGAATCTAGAAAGCAAGAGCGTGCTTCTTGCTCTAAAGCAGAGTGTGTTACATGGATGAGAACTATGCTGTGTGTTTCCTTTCAGAAACGGAGTTCAATGCCAGGCTCTGTTTCTTCCTACAAGCAAGACTTCGTTTCAGGTAAACCCAGTAACTTTTCAGCTCAAAGGAAGCTACATTGTTCACGAAGCTCACACGTTTCTCGCTCTTAACTGAGAAGCATTGGATGTTAGAGGACCTGAGGTTTGTATCAGTTTCAGAAGCAGAGTTGAACTAGATATGGTCCGTGTGTGTAGGAAATACGGTTCTTCTGTCCCTAGCACACTCACGTTTCCCGCCTTATTAGAGACTCTAGAAAGCAAGAGCGTGCTTCTTGCTCTAAAGCAGAGTGTGTTTCATGGAATGAGAACTGTGCTGTGTGTTTACCTTCAGAAACTGAGTTAAATGCCAGGCTCTGTGTCTTCCTACAAGCAAGACTCCATTTCAGGTAAACGCACTCACTTTTCAGCTCAAACGAAGCTACATCGTTCACGAAGCTCACACGTTTCTCGCTCTTAACTGAAAAGCATTGGATGTTAGAGGAACTGAGGTTTGTATCAGTTTAAGAAGTAGATTGAACTACATGTGCTCCGTGTGTTTAGGAAACACGGTTCTTTTATTCTGAGCACACTCACGTTTCCCGCCTTATTAGAGACTCTAGAAAGCAAGAGCATGCTTCTTGCTCTAAAGCAGAGTGTGTTTCAATGAATGAGAACTGTGCTGTGTGTTTCCCTTCAGAAACGGAATTCAATGACAGGCTCTGTGTCTTCCTACAAGCAAGACTTCGTTTCAGGTAAACGCACTCACTTTTCAGCTCAAAAGAAGCTACATTGTTCACGAAGCTCACACGTTTCTCGCTCATAACTGAAAAGCATTGGATGTTAGAGGACCTGTGGTTTGTATCAGTTGCAGAAGCAGAGTGGAACTAGATATGGTCCGTGTGTGTAGGAAACACGGTTCTTTTGTTCTGAGCACACACACGTTTCCCGCCTTATTAGAGACTCTAGAAAGCAAGAGGGTGCTTCTTGCTCTAAAGCAGAGTGTGTTTCAATGAATGAGAACTGTGCTGTGTGTTTACCTTCAGAAACGGAGTTCAATGCCCGGCTCTGTGTCTTCCTACAAGCAAGACTTCGTTTCAGGAATACGCACTCACTTCTCAGCTCAAACGAAACTACATTGTTCACGAAAGCTCACACGTTTCTGGTTCTGAACTGAAAAGCATTGGATGTTAGAGGACCTGTGGTTTGTATCAGTTTCAGAAGCAGAGTGGAACTAGATATGGTCCGTTTGTGTAGGAAACACGGTTCTTTTCTTCTGAGCACACTCACATTTCCCGCCTTATTAGAGACTCTAGAAAGAAAGAGGGTGCTTCTTGCTCTAAAGCAGTGTGTTTCATGGATTGAGAAATATTCTGTGTATTTACCTTAGAAACTGACTTCAATGCCAGGCTCTGTGTCTTCCTACAAGCAAGACTTCGTTTCAGGAATACGCTATCACTTCTCAGCTCAAACGAAACTACATTGTTCACGAAAGCTCACACGTTTCTGGTTCTGAACTGAAAAGATTGGATATTAGAGGAACTGAGGTTTGTATCAGTTTAAGAAGTAGATTAAACTACATGTGCTCCGTGTGTGTAGGAAACACAGTTATTTTTTCTGAACACACTCACATTTCCCGCCTTTTAGAGATTCTAGAAAGCAAGAGCGTGCTTCTTGCTCTAAAGCAGAGTGTGCTTCATGGATGAGAACTGTACTGTGTGTTTCCCTTCAGAAACGGAGTTCAATGCCAGGCTCTGTGTCTTCCTACAAGCAAGAATTCTTTTCAGGTAAACCCAGGAACTTTTCAGCTCAAAGGAAGCTACATTGTTCACGAAGCTCACACGTTTCTCGCTCTTAACTGAAAAACATTGGATGTTAGAGGACCTGAGGTTTGTATCAGTTTCAGAAGCAGAGTTGAACTAGATATGGTCTGTGTGTGTAGGAAATACGGTTCTTCTGTCCTGAGCACACTCACGTTTCCCGCCTTATTAGAGACTCTAGAAAGCAAGAGCGTGCTTCTTGCTCTAAAGCAGAGTGTGTTTCATGGATGAGAACTGTGCTGTGTGTTTACCTTCAGAAACGGAATTCAATGCCAGGCTCTGTGTCTTCCTACATGCAAGACTTCGTTTCAGGTAAACGCACTCACTTTTCAGCTCAAAAGAAGCTACATTGTTCACGAAGCTCACACGTTTCTCGCTCATAACTGAAAAGCATTGGATGTTAGAGGACCTGTGGTTTGTATCAGTTTCAGAAGCAGAGTGGAACTAGATATGGTCCGTGTGTGTAGGAAACACGGATCTTTTGTTCTGAGCACACTCACATTTCCCGCCTTATTAGAGACTCTAGAAAGAAAGAGGGTGCTTCTTGCTCTAAAGCAGAGTGTGTTTCATGGATTGAGAAATATTCTGTGTATTTACCTTCAGAAACGGAGTTCAATGCCAGGCTCTGTGTCTTCCTACAAGCAAGACTTCGTTTCAGGAATACGCACTCACTTCTCAGCTCAAACGAAACTACATTGTTCACGAAGCTCACACGTTTCTGGTTCTGAACTGAAAAGCATTTGATGATAGAGGACCTGTCATTTGTATCAGTTTCAGAAGCAGAGTGGAACTAGATATGTTCCGTGTGTGTAGGAAACACAGTTATTTTTCTGAACACACTCACATTTCCCGCCTTTTAGAGATTCTAGAAAGCAAGAGCGTGCTTCTTGCTCTAAAGCAGAGTGTGCTTCATGGATGAGAACTGTGTTGTGTGTTTCCCTTCAGAAACGGAGTTCAATGCCAGGCTCTGTGTCTTCCTACAAGCAAGACTTCGTTTCAGGTAAACGCACACACTTTTCAGCTCAAGTGAAGGTACATCGTTCACGAAGCTCACATGTTTCTCGCTCTTAACTGAAAAGATTGGATGTTAGAGGACCTGTGGTTTGTATCGGTTTCAGAAGCAGACTTGAACTAGATATGGTCCGTGTGTGTAGGAAATACGGTTCTTCTGTCCTGAGCACACTCACGTTTCCCGCCTTATTAGAGACTCTAGAAAGCAAGAGCGTGCTTCTTGCTCTAAAGCAGAGTGTGTTTCATGGATGAGAACTGTGCTGTGTGTTTACATTCAGAAACTGAGTTAAATGCCAGGCCCTGTGTCTTCCTACAAGCAAGACTCCATTTCAGGTAAACGCACTCACTTATCAGCTCAAACGAAGCTACATCGTTAATGAAGCTCACACGTTTCTCGCTCTTAACTGAAAAGCATTGGATGTTAGAGGAACTGAGGTTTGTATCAGTTTAAGAAGTAGATTGAACTACATGTGCTCCGTGTGTGTAGGAAACACGGTTCTTTTGTTCTGAGCACACTCACGTTTCCCGCCTTATTAGAGACTCTAGAAAGCAAGAGCGTGCTTCTTGCTCTAAAGCAGAGGTTGTTTCATGGAGGAGAACTGTGCTGTCTGTTTCCCTTCAGAAACGGAGTTCATTGCCAGTCTCTGTGTCTTCCTACAAAGAAGACTTCGTTTCAGGTAAACCCAGGAACTTTTCAGCTCAAAGGAAGCTACATTGTTCACGAAGCTCACACGTTTCTCACTCTTAACTGAAAAGCATTGGATGTTAGAGGACCTGTTGTTTGTATCAGTTTCAGATGTAGAGTTGTACTAGATATGGACCGTGTGTTTAGGAAACACGGTTCTTTTGTTCTGAGCACATTCACGTTTCCCGCCTTATTAGAGATTCTAGAAAGAAAGAGCGTGCTTCTTGCTCTAAAGCAGAGTGTGTTACATTGATGAGAACTATGCTGTGTGTTTCCCTTCAGAAACGGAGTTGAATGCCAGGCTCTGTTTCTTAATACAAGCAAGACTTCGTTTCAGGTAAACCCAGGAACTTTTCAGCTCAAAGGAAGCTACATTGTTCACGAAGCTCACACGTTTCTCGCTCTTAACTGAAAAACATTGGATGTTAGAGGACCTGAGGTTTGTATCAGTTTCAGAAGCAGAGTTGAACTAGATATGGTCCGTGTGTGTAGGAAATACGGTTCTTCTGTCCTGAGCACACTCACGTTTCCCGCCTTATTAGAGACTCTAGAAAGCAAGAGCGTGCTTCTTGCTCTAAAGCAGAGTGTGTTTCATGGATGAGAACTGTGCTGTGTGTTTACCTTCAGAAACTGAGTTAAATGCCAGGCTCTGTGTCTTCCTACAAGCAAGACTCCATTTCAGGTAAACGCACTCACTTTTCAGCTCAAACGAAGCTACATCGTTCACAAAGCTCACATGTTTCTCCCTCTTAACTGAAAAGCATTGGATGTTAGAGGGATTCAGGTTTGTATCAGTTTAAGAAGTAGATTGAACTACATGTGCTCCGTGTGTGTAGGAAACACGGTTCTTTTGTTCTGAGCACACGCACGTTTCCCGCCTTATTAGAGAATGTAGAAAGCAAGAGCATGCTTCTTGCTCTATAGCAGAGTGTGGTTCAATGAATGAGAACTGTGCTGTGTGTTTCCCTTCAGAAACGGAATTCAATGCCAGACTCTGTGTCTTCCTACAAGCAAGACTTCGTTTCAGGTAAACGCACTCACTTTTCAGCTCAAAAGAAGCTACATTGTTCACGAAGCTCACACGTTTCTCGCTCAAAACTGAAAAGCATTGGATGTTAGAGGACCTGTGGATTGTATCAGTTTCAGAAGCAGAGTGGAACTAGATATGGTCCGTGTGTGTAGGAAACACGGTTCTTTTCTTCTGAGCACACTCACATTTCCCGCCTTATTAGAGACTCTAGAAAGCAAGAGGGTGCTTCTTGCTCTAAAGCAGAGTGTGTTTCATGGATTGAGAAATATGCTGTGTGTTTACCTTCAGAAACGGAGTTCAATGCCAGGCTCTGTGTCTTCCTACAAGCAAGACTCCATTTCAGGTAAACGCACTCACTTTTCAGCTCAAACGAAGCTACATCGTTCACGAAGCTCACACGTTTCTCGCTCTTAACTGAAAAGCATTGGATGTTAGAGGGACTGAGGTTTGTATCAGTTTAAGAAGTAGATTGAACTATATGTGCTCCGTGTGTGTTGGAAACACGGTTCTTTTGTTCTGAGCACACTCACGTTTCCCGCCTTATTAGAGACTGTAGAAAGCAAGAGCATGCTTTTTGCTCTATAGCAGAGTGTGTTTCAATGAATGAGAACTGTGCTGTGGGTTTCCCTTCAGAAACGGAATTCAATGCCAGGCTCTGTGTCTTCCTACAAGCAAGACTTCGTTTCAGGTAAACGCACTCACTTTTCAGCTCAAACGAAGCTACATCGTTCACAAAGCTCACATGTTTCTCCCTCTTAACTGAAAAGCATTGGATGTTAGAGGGATTCAGGTTTGTATCAGTTTAAGAAGTAGATTGAACTACATGTGCTCCGTGTGTGTAGGAAACACGGTTCTTTTGTTCTGAGCACACGCACGTTTCCCGCCTTATTAGAGAATGTAGAAAGCAAGAGCATGCTTCTTGCTCTATAGCAGAGTGTGGTTCAATGAATGAGAACTGTGCTGTGTGTTTCCCTTCAGAAACGGAATTCAATGCCAGACTCTGTGTCTTCCTACAAGCAAGACTTCGTTTCAGGTAAACGCACTCACTTTTCAGCTCAAAAGAAGCTACATTGTTCACGAAGCTCACACGTTTCTCGCTCAAAACTGAAAAGCATTGGATGTTAGAGGACCTGTGGATTGTATCAGTTTCAGAAGCAGAGTGGAACTAGATATGGTCCGTGTGTGTAGGAAATACGGTTCTTCTGTCCTGAGCACACTCACGTTTCCCGCCTTATTAGAGACTCTAGAAAGCAAGAGCGTGCTTCTTGCTCTAAAGCAGAGTGTGTTTCATGGATGAGAACTGTGCTGTGTGTTTACCTTCAGAAACTGAGTTAAATGCCAGGCTCTGTGTCTTCCTACAAGCAAGACTCCATTTCAGGTAAACGCACTCACTTTTCAGCTCAAACGAAGCTACATCGTTAACGAAGCTCACACGATTCTCGCTCTTAACTGAAAAGCATTGGATGTTAGAGGGACTGAGGTTTGTATCAGTTTAAGAAGTAGATTGAACTATATGTGCTCCGTGTGTGTAGGAAACACGGTTCTTTTGTTCTGAGCACACTCACGTTTCCCGCCTTATTAGAGACTGTAGAAAGCAAGAGCATGCTATTTGCTCTATAGCAGAGTGTGTTTCAATGAATGAGAACTGTGCTGTGGGTTTCCCTTCAGAAACGGAATTCAATGCCATGCTCTGTGTCTTCCTACAAGCAAGACTTCGTTTCAGGTAAACGCACTCACTTTACAGCTCAAAAGAAGCTACATTGTTCACGAAGCTCACACGTTTCTCGCTCATAACTGAAAAGCATTGGATGTTAGAGGACCTGTGGTTTGTATCAGTTTCAGAAGCAGAGTGGAACTAGATATGGTCCGTGTGTGTAGGAATCACAGTTATTTTTTCTGAACACACTCACATTTCCCGCCTTTTAGATTTCTCGCCTTATTAGAGACTCTAGAAAGCAAGAAGTGCTTCTTGCTCTAAAGCAGAGTGTGTTTCATGGATTGAGAAATATGCTGTGTGTTTACATTCAGAAACGGAGTTCAATGCCAGGCTCTGTGTCTTCCTACAAGCAAGACTTCGTTTCAGGAATACGCACTCAATTCTCAGCTCAAACGAAACTACATTGTTCATGAAAGTTCACACGTTTCTGGTTCTGAACTGAAAAGCATTTGATGTTATAGGACCTCTGGTGTGTATCAGTTTCAGAAGCAGAGTGGAACAAGATATGCTCCGTTTGTGTAGGAAACACAGTTATTTTTTCTGAACACACTCACATTTCCCGCCCTTTAGAGATTCTAGAAAGCAAGAGCGTGCTTCTTGCTCTAAAGCAGATTGTGCTTCATGGATGAGAACTGTGCTGTGTGTTTCCCTTCAGAAACGGAGTTCAGTGCAAGGCTCTGTGTCTTCCTACAAGCAAGACTTCGTTTCAGGTAAACGCACTCACTTTTCAGCTCAAAAGAAGCTACATTGTTCACGAAGCTCACACGTTTCTCGCTCATAACTGAAAAGCATTGGATGTTAGAGGACCTGTGGTTTGTATCAAATTCAGAAGCAGACATGAACTTGATATGGTCCGTGTGTGTAGGAAACCCAGTTATTTGTTGTGAGCACACTCACGTTTCCCGCCTTATTAGAGACTCTAGAAAGCAAGGGCGTGCTTCTTGCTCTAAAGCAGAGGTTGTTTCATGGAGGAGAACTGTGCTGTCTGTTTCCCTTCAGAAACGGAGTTCATTGCCAGGCTCTGTGTCTTCCTACAAAGAAGACTTCGTTTCAGGTAAACCCAGGAACTTTTCAGCTCAAAGGAAGCTACATTGTTCACGAAGCTCACACGTTTCTCACTCTTAACTGAAAAGCATTGGATGTTAGAGGACCTGTTGTTTGTATCAGTTTCAGATGTAGAGTTGTACTAGATATGGTCCGTGTGTGTAGGAAACACGGGTCTTTTGTTCTGAGCACATTCATGTTTCCTGCCTTATTAGAGATTCTAGAAAGAAAGAGTGTGCTTCTTGCTCTAAAGCAGAGTGTGTTACATGGATGAGAACTATGCTGTGTGTTTCCCTTCAGAAATGGAGTTGAATGCCAGGCTCTGTGTCTTCCTACAAGCAAGACTACATTTCAGGTAAACGCACTCACTTTTCAGCTCAAACGAAGCTACATCGTTCACGAAGCTCACACGTTTCTTGCTCTTAACTGAAAAGCATTGGATGTTAGAGGGACTGAGATTTGTATCAGTTTAAGAAGTAGAATGAACTACATGTGCTCCGTGTGTTTAGGAAACACGGTTCTTTTTTTCTGAGTACACTCACGTTTCCCGCCTGATTAGAGACTGTAGAAAGCAAGAGCATGCTTCTTGCTCTATAGCAGAGTGTGTTTCAATGAATGAGAATTGTGCTGTGTGTTTCCCTTCAGAAATGGAATTCAATGCCAGGCTCTGTGTCTTCCTACAAGCAAGACTTCGCTTCAGGAATACGCACTCACTTCTCAGCTCAAACGAAACTACATTTTTCACGAAGCTCACACGTTTCTGGTTCTGAACTGAAAAGCATTGGATGTTAGAGGACCTGTGGTTTGTATCAGTTTCAGAAACAGAGTGGAACTAGATATGGTCCGTGTGTGTAGGAAACACAGTTATTTTTTCTGAACACACTCACTTTTCCCGCCTTTTAGAGATTCTAGAAAGCAAGAGCGTGCTTCTTGCTCTAAAGCAGAGTGTGTTTCATGGATGAGAACTGTGCTGTGTGTTTCCCATCAGAAACGGAGTTCAATGCCTGGCTCTGTGTCTTCCTACAAGCAAGACTTCGTTTCAGGGATACGCACTCACTTCTCAGCTCAAACGAAAGTACATTGTTCACGAAAGCTCACACGTATCTGGTTCTGAACTGAAAAGCATTGGTTGTTAGAGGACCTGTGGTTTGTATCAGTTTTAGAAGCAGAGTGGAACTAGATATGGTCCGTGTGTGTAGGAAACACAGTTATTTTTTCTGAACACACTCACTTTTCCCGCCTTTTAGAGATTCTAGAAAGCAAGAGCGTGCTTCTTGCTCTAAAGCCGATTGTGTTTCATGGATGAGAACTGTGCTGTGTGTTTCCCTTCAGAAACGGAGTCAATGCCAGGGTCTGTGTCTTCCTACAAGCAAGACTTCGTTTCAGGTAAACGATCTCACTTTTCAGCTCAAAAGAAGCTACATTGTTCACGAAGCTCACACGTTTCTCGCTCATAACTGAAAAGCATTGGATGTTAGAGGAACTGTGGTTTGTATCGGTTTCAGAAGCAGACTTGAACTTGATATGGTCTGTGTGTGTAGGAAACCCAGTTATTTTTTGTGAGCACACTCACGTTTCCCGCCTTATTAGAGTCTCTAGAAAGCAAGAAGTGCTTCTTGCTCTAAGCAGAGTGCGTTTCATGGATTAGAACTGTGCTGTGTGTTTCCCTTCAGAAACGGAGTTCAATGCCAGGGTCTGTGTCTTCCTACAAGCAAGACTTCGTTTCAGGTAAACGCACTCACTTTTCAGCTCAAAAGAAGCTACATTGTTCACGAAGCTCACACGTTTCTCGCTCATAACTGAAAAGCATTGGATGTTAGAGGACCAGTGGTTTGTATCAGTTTCAGAAGCAGAGTTGAACTAGATATGGTCCGTGTGTGTAGGAAACACAGTTCTTTTGTTCTGAGCATACTCACATTTCTCGCCTTATTAGAGACTCTAGAAAGCAAGAAGTGCTTCTTGCTCTAAAGCAGAGTGTGTTACATGGATGAGAACTATGCTGTGTGTTTCCCTTCAGAAATGGAGTTGAATGCCAGGCTCTGTTTCTTCCTACAAGCAAGACTTCGTTTCAGGTAAACCCAGGAACTTTTCAGCTCAAAGGAAGCTACATTGTTCACGAAGCTCACACGTTTCTCGCTCTTAACTGAAAAACATTGGATGTTAGAGGACCTGAGGTTTGTATCACTTTCAGAAGCAGAGTTGAACTAGATATAGTCCGTGTGTGTAGGAAATACGGTTCTTCTATCCTGAGCACACTCACGTTTCCCGCCTTATTAGAGACTCTAGAAAGCAAGAGCGTGCTTCTTGCTCTAAAGCAGAGTGTGTTTCATGGATGAGAACTGTGCTGTGTGTTTACCTTCAGAAACTGAGTTAAATGCCAGGCTCTGTGTCTTCCTACAAGCAAGACTACATTTCAGGTAAACGCACTCACTTTTCAGCTGAAACGAAGCTACATCGTTCACGAAGCTCACACGTTTCTCGCTCTTAACTGAAAAGCATTGGATGTTAGAGGGACTGAGGTTTGTATCAGTTTAAGAAGTAGATTGAACTACATGTGCTCCGTGTTTGTAGGAAACACGGTTCTTTTTTTCTGAGTACACTCACGTTTCCCGCCTGATTAGAGACTGTAGAAAGCAAGAGCATGCTTCTTGCTCTATAGCAGAGTGTGTTTCAATGAATGAGAATTGTGCTGTGTGTTTCCCTTCAGAAATGGAATTCAATGCCAGGCTCTGTGTCTTCCTACAAGCAAGACTTCGCTTCAGGAATACGCACTCACTTCTCAGCTCAAACGAAACTACATTTTTCACGAAGCTCACACGTTTCTGGTTCTGAACTGAAAAGCATTGGATGTTAGAGGACCTGTGGTTTGTATCAGTTTCAGAAACAGAGTGGAACTGGATATGGTCCGTGTGTGTAGGAAATACAGTTATTTTTTCTGAACACACTCACTTTTCCCGCCTTTTAGAGATTCTAAAAAGCAAGAGCGTGCTTCTTCCTCTAAAGCAGAGTGTGTTTCATGGATGAGAACTGTGCTGTGTGTTTCCCTTCAGAAACGGAGTTCAATGCCTGGCTCTGTGTCTTCCTACAAAGAAGACTTCGTTTCAGGTAAACCCAGGAACTTTTCAGCTCAAAGGAAGCTACATTGTTCACGAAGCTCACACGTTTCTCACTCTTAACTGAAAAGTATTGGATGTTAGAGGACCTGTTGTTTGTATCAGTTTCAGATGTAGAGTTGTACTAGATATGGTCCGTTTGTGTAGGAAACACGGTTCTTTTGTTCTGAGCACATTCACGTTTCCCGCCTTATTAGAGATTCTAGAAAGAAAGAGCATGCTTCTTGCTCTAAAGCAGAGTGTGTTTCATGGATGAGAACTATGCTGTGTGTTTCCCTTCAGAAACGGAATTCAATGCCAGGCTCTGTGTCTTCCTACAAGCAAGACTTCGTTTCAGGTAAACGCACTCACTTTTCAGCTCAAAAGAAGCTACATTGTTCACGAAGCTCACACGTTTCTCGCTCATAACTGAAAAGCATTGGATGTTAGAGGACCTGTGGTTTGTATCAGTTTCAGAAGCAGAGTGGAACTAGATATGGTCCGTGTGTGTAGGAAACACGGTTCTTTTTTTCTGAGCACACTCACATTCCCGCCTTATTAGAGACTCTACAAAGCAAGAGGGTGCTTCTTGCTCTAAAGCAGAGTGTGTTTCATGGATTGAGAAATATGCTGTGTGTTTACCTTCAGAATCGGAGTTCAATGCCAGGCTCTGTGTCTTCCTACAAGCAAGACTTCGTTTCAGGAATACGCACTCACTTCTCAGCTCAAACGAAACTACATTGTTCACGAAAGCTCACACGTATCTGGTTCTGAACTGAAAAGCATTGGTTGTTAGAGGACCTGTGGTTTGTATCAGTTTTAGAAGCAGAGTGGAGCTAGATATGGTCCGTGTGTGTAGGAAACACAGTTATTTTTTCTGAACACACTCACTTTTCCCGCCTTTTAGAGATTCTAGAAAGCAAGAGCGTGCTTCTTGCTCTAAAGCCGATTGTGTTTCATGGATGAGAACTGTGCTGTGTGTTTCCCTTCAGAAACGGAGTCAATGCCAGGGTCTGTGTCTTCCTACAAGCAAGACTTCGTTTCAGGTAAACGCACTCACTTTTCAGCTAAAAAGAAGCTACATTGTTCACGAAGCTCACACGTTTCTCGCTCATAACTGAAAAGCATTGGATGTTAGAGGAACTGTGGTTTGTATCGGTTTCAGAAGCAGACTTGAACTTGATATGGTCTGTGTGTGTAGGAAACCCAGTTATTTTTTGTGAGCACACTCACGTTTCCCGCCTTATTAGAGTCTCTAGAAAGCAAGAAGTGCTTCTTGCTCTAAGCAGAGTGTGTTTCATGGATTAGAACTGTGCTGTGTGTTTCCCTTCAGAAACGGAGTTCAATGCCAGGGTCTGTGTCTTCCTACAAGCAAGACTTCGTTTCAGGTAAACACACTCACTTTTCAGCTCAAAAGAAGCTACATTGTTCATGAAGCTCACACGTTTCTCGCTCATAACTGAAAAGCATTGGATGTTAGAGGACCAGTGGTTTGTATCAGTTTCAGAAGCAGAGTTGAACTAGATATGGTCCGTGTGTGTAGGAAACACGGTTCTTCTGTCCTGAGCACACTCACGTTTCCCGCCTTATTAGAGACTCTAGAAAGCAAGAGCGTGCTTCTTGCTCTAAAGCAGAGTGTGTTTCATGGATGAGAACTGTGCTGTGTGTTTACCTTCAGAAACTGAGTTAAATGCCAGGCTCTGTGTCTTCCTACAAGCAAGACTACATTTCAGGTAAACGCACTCACTTTTCAGCACAAACGAAGCTACATCGTTCACGAAGCTCACACTTTTCTCGCGCTTAACTGAAAAGCATTGGATGTTAGAGGGACTGAGGTTTGTATCAGTTTAAGAAGTAGATTGAACTACATGTGCTCCGTTTGTGTAGGAAACACGGTTCTTTTGTTCTGAGCACACTCACGTTTCCCGCCTTATTAGAGACTGTAGAAAGCAAGAGCATGCTTCTTGCTCTATAGCAGAGTGTGTTTCAATGAATGAGAACTGTGCTGTGTATTTCCCTTCAGAAACGGAATTCAATGCCAGGCTCTCTGTCTTCCTACAAGCAAGACTTCGTTTCAGGTAAACGCACTCACTTTTCAGCTAAAAAGAAGCTACATTGTTCACGAAGCTCACACGTTTCTCGCTCATAACTGAAAAGCATTGGATGTTACAGGACGTGTGGTTTGTATCAGTTTCAGAAGCAGAGTGGAACTAGATATGGTCCGTGTGTGTAGGAAACACGGTTCTTTTGTTCTGAGCACATTCACATTTCCCGCCTTATTAGAGACTCTACAAAGCAAGAGGGTGCTTCTTGCTCTAAAGCAGAGTGTGTTTCATGGATTAAGAAATATGCTGTGTGTTTACCTTCAGAAACGGAGTTCAATGCCAGGCTCTGTGTCTTCCTACAAGCAAGACTTCGTTTCAGGAATACGCACTCACTTCTCAGCTCAAACGAAACTACATTGTTCACCAAAGCTCACACGTTTCTGGTTCTGAACTGAAAAGCATTGGATGTTAGAGGACCTCTGGTTTGTATCAGTTTTAGAAGCAGAGTGGAACTAGATATGGTCCGTGTGTGTAGGAAACACAGTTAATTTTCTGAACACACTCACTTTTCCCGCCTTTTAGAGATTCTAGAAAGCAAGAGCGTGCTTCTTGCTCTAAAGCCGATTGTGTTTCATGGATGAGAACTGTGCTGTATGTTTCCCTTCAGAAACGGAGTTCAATGCCAGGCTCTGTGTCTTCCTACAAGCAAGACTTCGTTTCAGGTAAACGCACACACTTCTCAGCTCAAACGAAACTACATTGTTCACGAAAGCTCACAAGTTTCTGGTTCTGAACTGAAAAGCATTTGATGTTAGAGGATCTGTGGTTTGCATCAGTTTCAGAAGCAGAGTGGAACTAGATATGGTCCGTGTGTGTAGGAAACACAGTTATTTTTTCTGAACACACTCACATTTCCCGCCTTTTAGAGATTCTAGAAAGCAAGAGCGTGCTTCTTGCTCTAAAGCAGAGTGTGCTTCATGGATGAGAACTGTGCTGTGTGTTCTGCTTCAGAAACGGAGTTCAATGCCAGGCTCTGTGTCTTCCTACAAGCAAGACTTCGTTTCAGGTAAACGCACTCACTTTTCAACTCAAAGAAGCTACATTGTTCACGAAGCTCACACGTTTCTCGCTCATAACTGAAAAGCATTGGATGTTAGAGGACCTGTGGTTTGTATCGGTTTCAGAAGCAGACTTGAATTTGATATGGTCCGTGTGTGTAGGAAACCCAGTTATTTGTTGTGAGCACACTCACGTTTCCCGCCTTATTAGAGACTCTAGAAAGCAAGAGCGTGCTTCTTGCTCTAAAGCAGAGGTTGTTTCATGGAGAAGAACTGTGCTGTCTGTTTCCCTTCAGAAACGGAGTTTATTGCCAGGCTCTGTGTCTTCCTAAAAAGAAGACTTCGTTTCAGGTAAACCCAGGAACTTTTCAGCTCAAAGGATGCTACATTGTTCACGAAGCTCACACGTTTATCGCTCTTAACTGAAAAACATTGGATGTTTGAGGACCTGAGGTTTGTTTAAGTTTCAGAAGCAGAGTTGAAATAGATATGGTCCGTGTGTGTAGGAAATACGGTTCTTCTGTCCTGAGCACACTCACGTTTCCCGCCTTATTAGAGACTATAGAAAGCAAGAGCGTGCTTCTTGCTCTAAAGCAGAGTGTGTTTCATGGATGAGAACTGTGCTGTGTGTTTCCCTTCAGAAACGGAATGAAAGCCAGGCTCTGTGTCTTCCTACAAGCAAGACTACATTTCAGGTAAACGCACTCACTTTTCAGCTCAAACGAAGCTACATCCTTCACGAAGCTCACACGTTTCTCGCTCTTAACTGAAAAGCATTGGATGTTAGAGGGACTGAGGTTTGTATCAGTTTAAGAAGTAGATTGAACTACATGTGCTCCGTGTGTGTAGGAAACACGGTTCATTTGTTCTGAGCACTCTCACGTTTCCCGCCTTATTAGAGACTGTAGAAAGCAAGAGCATGCTTCTTGCTCTATAGCAGAGTGTGTTTCAATGAATGAGAACTGTGCTGTGTGTTTCCCTTCAGAAACGGAATTCAATGCCAGGCTCTGTGTCTTCCTACAAGCAAGACTTCGTTTCAGGTAAACGCACTCACTTTTCAGCTCAAAAGAAGCCTCATTGTTCACGAAGCTCACACGTTTCTCGCTCATAACTGAAAAGCATTGGATGTTAGAGGACGTGTGGTTTGTATCAGTTTCAGAAGGAGAGTGGAACTAGATATGGTCCGTGTGTGTAGGAAACACAGTTATTTTTTCTGAACACACTCACTTTTCCCGCCTTTTAGAGATTCTAGAAAGCAAGAGCGTGCTTCTTGCTCTAAAGCCGATTGTGTTTCATGGATGAGAACTGTGCTGTGTGTTTCCCTTCAGAAACGGAGTTCAATGCCAGGCTCTGTGTCTTCCTACAAGCAAGACTTCGTTTCAGGTAAACGCACACACTTTTCAGCTAAAAAGAAGCTACATTGTTCACGAAGCTCACACGTTTCTAGCTCATAACTGAAAAGCATTGGATGTTACAGGACGTGTGGTTTGTATCAGTTTCAGAAGCAGAGTGGAACTAGATATGGTCCGTGTGTGTAGGAAACACGGTTCTTTTGTTCTGAGCACATTCACATTTCCCGCCTTATTAGAGACTCTACAAAGCAAGAGGGTGCTTCTTGCTCTAAAGCAGAGTGTGTTTCATGGATTAAGAAATATGCTGTGTGTTTACCTTCAGAAACGGAGTTCAATGCCAGGCTCTGTGTCTTCCTACAAGCAAGACTTCGTTTCAGGAATACGCACTCACTTCTCAGCTCAAACGAAACTACATTGTTCACCAAAGCTCACACGTTTCTGGTTCTGAACTGAAAAGCATTGGATGTTAGAGGACCTCTGGTTTGTGTCAGTTTTAGAAGCAGAGTGGAACTAGATATGGTCCGTGTGTGTAGGAAACACAGTTAATTTTCTGAACACACTCACTTTTCCCGCCTTTTAGAGATTCTAGAAAGCAAGAGCGTGCTTCTTGCTCTAAAGCCGATTGTGTTTCATGGATGAGAACTGTGCTGTGTGTTTCCCTTCAGAAACGGAGTTCAATGCCAGGCTCTGTGTCTTCCTACAAGCAAGACTTCGTTTCAGGTAAACGCACACACTTCTCAGCTCAAACGAAACTACATTGTTCACGAAAGCTCACACGTTTCTGGTTCTGAACTGAAAAGCATTTGATGTTAGAGGATCTGTGGTTTGTATCAGTTTCAGAAGCAGAGTGGAACTAGATATGGTCCGTGTGTGTAGGAAACACAGTTATTTTTTCTGAACACACTCACATTTCCCGCCTTTTAGAGATTCTAGAAAGCAAGAGCGTGCTTCTTGCTCTAAAGCAGAGTGTGCTTCATGGATGAGAACTGTGCTGTGTGTTTTGCTTCAGAAACGGAGTTCAATGCCAGGCTCTGTGTCTTCCTACAAGCAAGACTTCGTTTCAGGTAAACGCACTCACTTTTCAGCTCAAAGAAGCTACATTGTTCACGAAGCTCACACGTTTCTCGCTCATAACTGAAAAGCATTGGATGTTAGAGGACCTGTGGTTTGTATCGGTTTCAGAAGCAGACTTGAACTTGATTTTGTCCGTGTGTGTAGGAAACCCAGTTATTTGTTGTGAGCACACTCACGTTTCCCGCCTTATTAGAGACTCTAGAAAGCAAGAGCGTGCTTCTTGCTCTAAAGCAGAGGTTGTTTCATGGAGGAGAACTTTGCTGTCTGTTTCCCTTCAGAAACGGAGTTTATTGCCAGGCTCTGTGTCTTCCTACAAAGAAGACTTCGTTTCAGGTAAACCCAGGAACTTTTCAGCTCAAAGGAAGCTACATTGTTCACGAAGCTCACACGTTTTTCGCTCTTAACTGAAAAACATTGGATGTTAGAGGACCTGAGGTTTGTATCAGTTTCAGAAGCAGAGTTGAACTAGATATGGTCCGTGTGTGTAGGAAATACGGTTCTTCTGTCCTGAGCACACTCACGTTTCCCGCCTTATTAGAGACTCTAGAAAGCAAGAGCGTGCTTCTTGCTCTAAAGCAGAGTGTGTTTCATGGATGAGAACTGTGCTGTGTGTTTACCTTCAGAAACTGAGTTAAATGCCAGGCTCTGTGTCTTCCTACAAGCAAGACTACATTTGAGGTAAACGCACTCACTTTTCAGCTCAAACGAAGCTACATTGTTCACGAAGCTCACACTTTTCTCGCTCTTAACTGAAAAGCATTGGATGTTAGAGGGACTGAGGTTTGTATCAGTTTAAAAAGTAGATTGAACTACATGTGCTCCGTGTGTGTAGGAAACACGGTTCTTTTGTTCTGAGCACACTCACGTTTCCCGCCTTATTAGAGACTGTAGAAAGCAAGAGCATGCTTCTTGCTCTATAGCAGAGTGTGTTTCAATGAATGAGAACTGTGCTGTGTGTTTCCCTTCAGAAACGGAATTCAATGCCAGGCTCTCTGTCTTCCTACAAGCAAGACTTCGTTTCAGGTAAACGCACTCACTTTTCAGCTCAAAAGAAGCTACATTGTTCACGAAGCTCACACGTTTCTCGCTCATAACTGAAAAGCATTGGATGTTACAGGACGTGTGGTTTGTATCAGTTTCAGAAGCAGAGTGGAACTAGATATGGTCCGTGTGTGTAGGAAACACGGTTCTTTTGTTCTGAGCACACTCACATTTCCCGCCTTATTAGAGACTCTACAAAGCAAGAGGGTGCTTCTTGCTCTAAAGCAGAGTGTGTTTCATGGATTGAGAAATATGCTGTGTGTTTACCTTCAGAAATGGAGTTCAACGCCAGGCTCTGTGTCTTCCTACAAGCAAGACTTCGTTTCAGGAATACGCACTCACCTCTCAGCTCAAACGAAACTACATTGTTCACCAAAGCTCACACGTTTCTGGTTCTGAACTGAAAAGCATTGGATGTTAGAAGACCTGTGGTTTGTATCAGTTTTAGAAGCAGAGTGGAACTAGATATGGTCCGTGTGTGTAGGAAACACAGTTAATTTTCTGAACACACTCACTTTTCCCGCCTTTTAGAGATTCTAGAAAGCAAGAGCGTGCTTCTTGCTCTAAAGCCGATTGTGTTTCATGGATGAGAACTGTGCTGTGTGTTTCCCTTCAGAAACGGAGTTCATTGCCAGGCTCTGTGTCTTCCTACAAGCAAGACTTCGTTTCAGGTAAACGCACACACTTCTCAGCTCAAACGAAACTACATTGCTCACGAAAGCTCACACGTTTCTGGTTCTGAACTGAAAAGCATTTGATGTTAGAGGATCTGTGGTTTGTATCAGTTTCAGAAGCAGAGTGGAACTAGATATGGTCCGTGTGTGTAGGAAACACAGTTATTTTTTCTGAACACACTTACATTTCCCGCCTTTTAGAGATTCTAGAAATCAAGAGCGTGCTTCTTACTCTAAAGCAGAGTGTGCTTCATGGATGAGAACTGTGCTGTGTGTTTCGCTTCAGAAACGGAGTTCAATGCCAGGCTCTGTGTCTTCCTACAAGCAAGACTTCGTTTCAGGTAAACACAGGAACTTTTCAGCTCAAATGAAGCTACATTGTTCACGAAGCTCACACGTTTTTCGCTCTTAAATGAAAAACATTGGATGTTAGAGGACCTGAGGTTTGTATCAGTTTCAGAAGCAGAGTTGAACTAGATATGGTCCGTGTGTGTTGGAAATACGGTTCTTCTGTCCTGAGCACACTCACGTTTCCCGCCTTATTAGAGACTCTAGAAAGCAAGAGCGTGCTTCTTGCTCTAAAGCAGAGTGTGTTTCATGGATGAGAACTGTGCTGTGTGTTTACCTTCAGAAACTGAGTTAAATGCCAGGCTCTGTGTCTTCCTACAAGCAAGACTACATTTCAGGTAAACGCACTCACTTTTCAGCTCAAACGAAGCTACATCCTTCACGAAGCTCACACGTTTCTCGCTCTTAACAGAAAGGCATTGGATGTTAGAGGGACTGAGGTTTGTATCAGTTTAAGAAGTAGATTGAACTACATGTGCTCCGTGTGTGTAGGAAACACGGTTCATTTGTTCTGAGCACTCTCACGTTTCCCGCCTTATTAGAGAATGTAGAAAGCAAGAGCATGCTTCTTGCTCTATAGCAGAGTGTGTTTCAATGAATGAGAACTGTGCTGTGTGTTTCCCTTCAGAAACGGAATTCAATGCCAGGCTCTGTGTCTTCCTACAAGCAAGACTTCGTTTCAGGTAAACGCACTCACTTTTCAGCTCAAAAGAAGCCTCATTGTTCACGAAGCTCACACGTTTCTCGCTCACAACTGAAAAGCATTGGATGTTAGAGGACGTGTGGTTTGAATCAGTTTCAGAAGGAGAGTGGAACTAGATATGGTCCGTGTGTGTAGGAAACCCAGTTATTTGTTGTGAGCACAGTCACGTTTCCCGCCTTATTAGAGACTCTAGAAAGCAAGAGCGTGCTTCTTGCTCTAAAGCAGAGGTTGTTTCATAGAGGAGAACTGTGCTGTCTGTTTCCCTTCAGAAACGGAGTTCATTGCCAGGCTCTGTGTCTTCCTACAAAGAAGACTTCGTTTCAGGTAAACCGAGGAACTTTTCAGCTCAAAGGAAGCTACATTGTTCACGAAGCTCACACGTTTCTCACTCTTAACTGAAAAGCATTGGATGTTAGAGGAACTGTTGTTTGTATCAGTTTCAGATGTAGAGTTGTACTAGATATGGATCGTGTGTGTAGGAAACACGGTTATTTTGTTCTGAGCACATTCACGTTTCCCGCCTTATTAGAGATTCTAGAAAGAAAGAGCGTGCTTCTTGCTCTAAAGCAGAGTGTGTTACATGGATGAGAACTATGCTGTGTGTTTCCCTTCAGAAACGGAGTTGAATGCCAGGCTCTGTTTCTTCGTACAAGCAAGACTTCGTTTCAGGTAAACCCAGGAACTTTTCAGCTCAAAGGAAGCTACATTGTTCACGAAGCTCACACGTTTTTTGCTCTTAACTGAAAAACATTGGATGTTAGAGGACCTGAGGTTTGTATCAGTTTCAGAAGCAGAGTTGAACTAGATATGGTCCGTGTGTGTAGGAAATACGGTTCTTCTGTCCTGAGCACACTCACGTTTCCCGCCTTATTAGAGATTCTAGAAAGCAAGAGCGTGCTTCTTGCTCTAAAGCCGATTGTGTTTCATGGATGAGAACTGTGCTGGGTGTTTCCCTTCAGAAACGGAGTTCAATGCCAGGCTCTGTGTCTTCCTACAAGCAAGACTTCCTTTCAGGTAAACGCACACACTTTTCAGCTCAAAAGAAGCTACATTGTTCACGAAGCTCACACGTTTCTCGCTCATAACTGAAAAGCATTGGATGTTAGATGAACTGTGGTTTGTATCGATTTCAGAAGCAGACTTGAACTTGATATGGTCCGTGTGTGTAGGAAACCCAGTTATTTGTTGTGAGCACAGTCACGTTTCCCGCCTTATTAGAGATTGTAGAAAGAAAGAGCGTGCTTCTTGCTCTAAAGCAGAGTGTGTTACATGGCTGAGAACTATGCTGTGTGTTTCCCTTCAGAAACAGAGTTCAATGCCAGGCTCTGTACTTCCTACAAGCAAGACTTCGTTTCAGGTAAACACACTCACTTTTCTGCTCAAAGGAAGCTACATTGTTCACGAAGCTCACACGTTTCTCACTCTTAACTGAAAAGCATTGGATGTTAGAGGACCTGAGGTTTGTATCAGTTTCAGAAGCAGAGTTGAACTAGATATGGTCCGTGTGTGTAGGAAATGCGGTTCATCTGTCCTGAGCACACTCACGTTTCCCGCCTTATTAGAGATTCTAGAAAGCAAGAGCGTGCTTCTTGCTCTAAAGCAGAGTGTGTTTCATGGATGAGAACTGTGCTGTGTGTTTACCTTCAGAAACTGAGTTAAATGCCAGGCTCTGTGTCTTCCTACAAGCAAGACTACATTTCTGGTAAACGCACTCACTTTTCAGCTCAAACGAATCTACATCGTTCACGAAGCTCACACGTTTCTCGCTCTTAACTGAAAAGCATTGGATGTTAGAGGGACTGATGTTTGTATCAGTTTAAGAAGTAGATTGAACTACATGTGCTCCGTGTGTGTAGGAAACTCAGTTATTTTTTCTGAACACACTCACTTTTCCCGCCTTTTAGAGATTCTAGAAAGCAAGAGCATGTTTCTTGCTCTAAAGCAGAGTGTGTTTCATGGATGAGAACTGTGCTGCCTGTTTCCCTTCAGAAACGAATTCATTGCCAGGCTCTGTTTCTTCCTACACGCAGGACTTCGTTTCAGGTAAACGCACTCACTTTACATCTGAAACGAAGCTATATTGTTCACGAAGCTCACACGTTTCTCGCTCTTAACTGAAAAGCATTGGATGTTAGAGGGACTGAGGTTTGTGTCAGTTTCAGAAGTAGATTGAACTACATGTGCTCCGTGTGTGTAGGAAACACGGTTCTTTTGTTCTGAGCACACTCACATTTCCCGCCTTATTAGAGAGTCTAGAAATCAAGAGAGTGCTTCTTGCTCTAAAGCAGAGTGTGTTTCATGGATGAGAACTATGCTGTGTGTTTACCTTCAGAAACAGAGTTCAATGCCAGGCTCTGTGTCTTCCTACAAGCCAGACTTCGTTTCAGGAAAACGCACTCACTTCTCAGCTCAAACGAAGCGACATTGTTCACAAAGCTCACACGTTTCTCGCTCTGAACTGAAAAGCATTGAATGTTAGAGGACCTGTGGTTTGTATCCGTTTCAGAAGCAGAGTGCAACTAGATAAGTTCCGTGTGTGTAGGAAACACTATTCTTTTGTCCTGAGCACTCTCACGTTTCCCAACTTATTAGATACTGTAGAAAGCAAAAGCGTGCTTTTTGCTCTAAAGCAGAGTGTGTTTCATGGATGAGAGATGTGCTGTGTGTTTCCCTTCAGAAACGGTGTTCAATGCCAGGCTCTGTTTCTTCCTAAAAGCAAGACGTCGTTTCAGGTAAACGCACTCACTTTTGAGCGCAAATGAAGCTATATCATTCACGAAGCTCACACGTTTCTCGCTCTTAACTGAAAAGCATGGGATGTGAGAGGACCTGTGGTTTGTATCAGTTTCAGAAGCAGAGTTGAACTAGATATGGTCCGTGTGTGTAGGAAACACAGTTATTTGTTCTGAGCACACTCACGTTTCCCGCCTTATTAGAGATTCTAGAAAGCAAGAGCTTGCTTCTTTCTCTAAAGCGGTTTGTGTTACATGGATGTGAACTGTGCTGTGCGTTTCCCTTCACAAACGGAGTTCAATGCCAGGCTCTCTGTCTTCCTACAAGCAAGTCTTCGTTTCAGTTAAACACACTCACTTTTCAGCTGAAACGATGCTTCATTGTTCACAATGCTCACACGTTTCTCGCTCTTAACTGAAAAGCATTGGATTTTAGAGGACCTGTGATTTGTATCAGTTTCAGAAGAAGAGTTGAACTAGATATGGTCCGTGTGTGTAGGAAACACGGTTCTTCTGTCCTTAGCACACTCACGTTTCCGGCCATATTAGAGACTCTAGAAAGCAAGAGCGTGCTTCTTGCTCTAAAGCAGAGTGTGTTTCATGGATGAGAACTGTGCTGTGTGTTTCTCTTCAGAAACGGTGTTAAATGCCAGGCTCCGTGTCTTCCTACAAGCAAGACTTCGTTTCAGGTAAACGCACTCACTTTTCAGCTCAAACGTAGCTACATTGTTCAGGAAGCTCACATGTTTCTCGCTCTTAACTGAAAAGCATTCGATGTTAGAGGACCTGAGGTTTGTATCAGTTTCAGAAGTATATTGAACTACATATGCTCCATGTGTGTAGGAAACACGGTTCTTTTGTTCTCAGCACACTAACGTTTCCCGCCTATTAGAGACTCTAGAAATCAAGAGCATGCTTCTTGCTCTATAGCAGAGAGTGTTTCATGGAATGAGAACTGTGCTGTGTGTTTTGCTTCAGAAACGGAGTTCAATGCCAGGCTCTGTGTCTTCCTAAAAGCAAGACTTCGTTACAGGAAAACGCACTCACTTCTCAGCTCACACGAAGCGACATTGTTCACAAAGCTCACACGTTTCACGCTCTTAACTGAAAAGCATTGGATGTTAGAGGACCTGTGGTTTGTATCAGTTTCAGAAGCAGAGTTGAACTAGATATGGTCCGTGTGAGTAGGAAACACGGTTCTTTACTTCTGAGCACACTCACGTTTCCCCCATCATTAGAGAATCTAGAAAGCAAGAGCGTGCTTCTTGCTCTAAACCAGAGTGTGTTTCATGGATGAGAACTGTGCTGTGTGTTTCCCTTAGAATCGGAGTCCAATGCCAGGCTCTGTGTTTTCCTACAAGCAAGACTTCGTTTCCGGTAAACACACTCACTTTTGAGCGCAAATGAAGCTATATCATTCACGAAGCTCACACGTTTCTCGCTCTTAACTGAAAAGCATGGGATGTGAGAGGACCTGTGGTTTGTATCAGTTTCAGAAGCAGAGTTGAACTAGATATGGTCCGTGTGTGTAGGAAACACAGTTATTTGTTCTGAGCACACTCACGTTTCCTGCCTTATTAGAGACTCTAGAAAGCAAGAGCTTGCTTCTTGCTCTAAAGCAGAGGTTGTTTCATAGGTGAGAAATGTGCTTTGTGTTCATCTTCAGAAACGGTGTGAAATGCCAGGATATGTGTTTTCCTACAAGAAAGACTTCATTCCAGGTAAACGCACTCACTTTTCAGCTCAAAGGAAGCTATATGGTTCACGAAGCTCACAAGTTTTTCGCTCATAACTGAAAAGCATTGGATGTTAGAGGACCTGTGGTTTGTATCAGTTTCAGAAGCAGAGTGGAACTTGATATGGTCTGTGTGTGTAGGAAACACTTTTCTTTTGTTCTGAGCACACTCACATTTCCCGCCTTATTAGAGATTCTAGAAAGCAAGAGCATGCTTCTTGCTCTAAAGCAGAGTGTGTTTCATGGATGAGAACTGTGCTGTGTGTTTCCCTTCAGAAACGGAGTTCAATGCCAGGCTTTGTGTCTTCCTACAAGCAAGACTTCGTTTCAGGAAAATGCACTCACTTCTCAGCTCAAACGAAGCTACATTGTTCACGAAGCTCACACGTTTCTCGCTCTTTACTGAAAAGCATTGGATGTTAGGGGACCTGTGGCTTGTATCAGTTTCAGAAGCAGAGTTGAACTAGATATGTTCCGTGTGTGTTCGAAGCACGGTTATTTTGTTCTGAGCACACTCACGTTTCCCGCCTAATTAGAGACTCAAGAAAGCAAGAGCATGCTTCTTGCTCTAAAGCAGAGTGTGTTTCATGGATGAGAATTGTGCTGTCTGTTTCCCGTCAGAAACGGAGTTAATTGCCAGGCTCTGTGTCTTCCTACAAAGAAGACTTCGTTTCAGGTAAACCCAGGAACTTTTCAGCTCAAAGGAAGCTACATAGTTCACATAGCTCACACGTTTCTCGCTCTTAACTGAAAAGCATTGGATGTTAGAGGACCTGTGGTTTCTATCAGTTTCAGATGTAGAGTTGTACTAGATATGGTCCATGTGTGCAGGAAACACGGTTCTTTTGTCCTGAGCACATTCACGTTTCCCGCCTTATTAGAGATTCTAGAAAGCAAGAGCGTGCTTCTTGCTCTAAAGCAGATTGTGTTACATGGATGTGAACTGTGCTGTGCGTTTCCCTTCACAAACGGAGTTCAATTCCAGGCTCTCTGTCTTCCTACAAGCAAGACTTCGTTTCAGGTAAACACACTCACTTTTCAGCTGAAACGATGCTTCATTGTTCACAATGCTCACACGTTTCTCGCTCTTAACTGAAAAGCATTGGATTTTAGAGGACCTGTGATTTGTATCAGTTTCAGAAGAATCGTTGAACTAGATATGGTCCATGTGTGTAGGAAATACGGTTCTTCTGTCCTTAGCACACTCACGTTTCCGGCCATATTAGAGACTCTAGAAAGCAAGAGCGTGCTTCTTGCTCTAAAGCAGAGTGTGTTTCATGGATGAGAACTGTGCTGTGTGTTTCTCTTCAGAAACAGTGTTAAATGCCAGGCTCCGTGTCTTCCGACAAGCAAGACTTCGTTTCAGGTAAACGCACTCACTTTTTAGCTCAAACGTAGCGACATTGTTCACGAAGCTCACATGTTTCTCGCTCTTAACTGAAAAGCATTCGATGTTAGAGGACCTGAGGTTTGTATCAGTTTCAGAAGTAGATTGAACTACATGTAGTCCATGTGTGTAGGAAACACGGTTCTTTTGTTCTCAGCACACTAACGTTTCCCGCCTATTAGAGACTCTAGAAATCAAGAGCATGCTTCTTGCTCTATAGCAGAGAGTGTTTCATGGAATGAGAACTGTGCTGTGCGTTTCCCTTCACAAACGGAGTTCAATGCCAGGCTCTCTGTCTCCCTACAAGCAAGACTTCGTTTCAGGTAAACACACTCACTTTTCAGCTGAAACGATGCTTCATTGTTCACAATGCTCACACGTTTCTCGCTCTTAACTGAAAAGCATTGGATTTTAGAGGACCTGTGATTTGTATCAGTTTCAGAAGAAGAGTTGAACTAGATATGGTCCGTGTGTGTAGAAAACACGGTTCTTTTGTTCTGAACACACTCACATTTTCCGCCTTATTAGAGACTCTAGAAATCAAGAGCGTGCTTCTTGCTCTAAAGCAGAGTGTGTTTCATGGATGAGAGATGTGCTGTGTGTTTCGCTTCAGAAACGGTGTTCAATGCCAACTCTGTGTCTTCCTACAAGCAAGACTTCGTTTCAGGTAACGGTACTCACTTTTCAGCTCAAAAGAAGCTACATTGTTCACGAAGCTCACACCTTTATAGCTCATAACTGAAAAGCATTGGATGTGAGAGGACCTGTGATTTGTATCAGTTTCAGAAGCAGAGTTGAACTAGATATGGTCCGTGTGTGTAGGAAACACAGTTATTTGTTCTGAGCACACTCACGTTTCCCGCCTTATTCGAGTCTCTAGAAAGCAAGAGCTTGCTTCTTGCTCTAAAGCAGAGGTTGTTTCATAGATGAGAAATGTGCTTTGTGTTCATCTTCAGAAACGGTGTGAAATACCAGGCTATGTTTCTTCCTGCAAGCAAGAGTTCGTTTCAGGTAAATGTAGTCACTTTTCAGCTCAAATGAAGCTATATGGTTCACGAAGCTCACAAGTTTTCCGCTCATAAATGAAAAGCATTGGATGTTAGAGGACCTGTGGTTTGTATCGTTTTCTGAAGCAGAGTGGAACTAGATATGGTCTGTGTGTGTAGGAAACACGGTTCTTTTGTTAGGAGCACACTCACATTTCGTGCCTTATTAGAGATTTTAGAAAGCAAGAGCGTGCTTCTTGCTCTAAAGCAGAGTGCGTTTCATGGATGAGAACTGTGCTGTCTGTTTCCCTTCAGAAACGGAGTTCAATGCCAGGCTATGTGTCTTCCTACAAAGAAGTCTTCGTTTCAAGTAAACCCAGGAACTTTTCAGCTCAAAGGAAGCTACATAGTTCACGAAGCTCACACGTTTCTCGCTCTTAACTGAAAAGCATTGGATGTTAGAGGACCTGTGGTTTGTATCAGGTTCAGATGTAGTGTTGTACTAGATATGGTCCGTGTGTGTAGGAAACACGGTTCTTTTGTTCTGAGCACATTCACGTTTCCCGCCTTATTAGAGATTCTAGAAAGCAAGAGCGTGCTTCTTGCTCTAAAGCAGATTGTGTTACATGGATGTGAACTGTGCTGTGTGTTTCCCTTCACAAACGGAGTTCAATGCCAGGCTCTCTGTGTTCCTACGAGCAAGACTTCGTTTCAGGTAAACACACTCACTTTTCAGCTGAAACGATGCTTCATTGTTCACAATGCTCACAAGTTCCTCGCTCTTAACTGAAAAGCATTGGATTTTAGAGGACCTGTGATTTGTATCAGTTTCAGAAGAAGAGTTGAACTAGATATGGTCCGTGTGTGTAGGAAACACCGTTCTTCTGTCCTGAGCACACTCACGTTTCCCGCCATATTAGAGACTCTAGAAAGCAAGAGCGTGCTTCTTGCTCTAAAGCAGAGTGTGTTTCATGGATGAGAACTGTGCTGTGTGTTTCTCTTCAGAAACGGAGTTAAATGCCTGGCTCCGTGTCTTCCTACAAGCAAGACTTCGTTTCAGGTAAACGCACTCACTTTTCAGCTCAAACGTAGCTACATTGTTCACGAAGCTCACACTTTTCTCGCTCTTAACTGAAAAGCATTCGATGTTAGAGTACCTGAGGTTTGTATCAGTGTCAGAAGTAGATTGAACTACATGTGCTCCATATGTGTAGGAAACACGGTTCTTTTGTTCTGAGAACACTAACGTTTCCCGCCATATTAGAGAATCTAGAAATCAAGAGCATGCTTCTTGCTCTATAGAAGAGTGTGTTTCATGGAATGAGAACTGTGCTGTGTGTTTCGCTTCAGAAATGGAGTTCAATGCCAGGCTCTGTGTCTTCCTAAAAGCAAGACTTCGTTTCAGGTAAACGCACTCAGTTTTCAGCTCAAAGGAAGATACATTATTCACGAAGCTCACACGTTTCTTGCTCTTAACTGAAAAGCATTGGATGTTAGAGGACCGGTGGTTTGTATCAGTTTCAGAAGCAGAGTTGAACTAGATATGGTCCGTGTGAGTAGGAAACACGGTTCTCTACTTCTGAGCACACTCACGTTTCCCCCATTATTAGAGACTCTAGAAAGCAAGAGCGTGCTTCTTGCTCTAAACCAGAGTGTGTTTCATGGATGAGAACTGTGCTGTGTGTTTCCCTTAGAATCGGAGTCCAATGCCGGGCTCTGTGTTTTCCTACAAGCAAGACTTCGTTTCAGGTAAACCCAGGAACTTTTCAGCTCAAAGGAAGATACATTGTTCACGAAGCTCACATGTTTCTCGCTCTTAACTGAAAAGCATTGGATGTTAGAGGACCTGTGGTTTCTATCAGTTTCAGATGTAGAGTTGTACTAGATATGGTCCGTGTGTGTAGGAAACACGGTTCTTTTGTTCTGAGCACATTCACGTTTCCCGCCTTATTAGAGATTCTAGAAAGCAAGAGCGTGCTTCTTGCTCTAAAGCAGATTGTGTTACATGGATGTGAACTGTGCTGTGCGTTTCCCTTCACAAACGGAGTGCAATGCCAGGCTCTCTGTCTTCCTACAAGCAAGACTTCGTTTCAGATAAACACACTCACTTTTCAGCTGAAACGATGCTTCATTGTTCACAATGCTCACATGTTTCTCGGTCTTAAATGAAAAGCATTGGATTTTAGAGGACCTGTGATTTGTATAACTTTCAGAAGCAGAGTTGAGCTAGATATGGTCCGTGTGTGTAGAAAACACGGTTCTTTTGTTCTGAACACACTCACATTTTCCGCCTTATTAGAGACTCTAGAAATCAAGAGCGTGCTTCTTGCTCTAAAGCAGAGGTTGTTTCATAGATGAGAAATGTGCTTTGTGTTCATCTTCAGAAACGGTGTGAAATACCAGGCTATGTTTCTTCCTGCAAGCAAGAGTTCGTTTCAGGTAAATGCAGTCACTTTTCAGCTCAAAGGAAGCTATATGGTTCACGAAGCTCACAAGTTTCTCGCTCATAACTGAAAAGCATTGGATGTTAGAGGACCTGTGGTTTGTATCAGTTTCAGAAGCAGAGTGGAACTTGATATGGTCTGTGTGTGTAGGAAACACGCTTCTTTTGTTCTGAGCACACTCACATTTCCCGCCTTATTAGAGATTCTAGAATGCAAGAGCATGCTTCTTGCTCTAAAGCAGAGTGTGTTTCATGGATGAGAACTGTGCTGTGTGTTTACCTTCAGAAACGGAGTTCAATGCCAGGCTCTGTGTCTTCCTACAAGCAAGGCTTCGTTTCAGGAAAACGCACTCACTTCTCAGCTCAAACGAAGCTACATTGTTCATGAAGCTCACACGTTTGTCACTCTTTACTGAAAAGCATTGGATGTTAGGGGACCTGTGGCTTGTATCAGTTTCAGAAGCAGAGTTGAACTAGATATGGTCCGTGTGTGTTGGAAGCACGGTTCTTTTGTTCTGAGCATACTCACGTTTCCCGCCTAATTAGAGACTCAAGAAAGCAAGAGCATGCTTCTTGCTCTAAAGCAGAGTGTGTTTCATGGATGAGAACTGTGCTGCCTGTTTCCCTTCAGAAACGGAGTTCATTGCCAGGCTCTGTGTCTTCCTACAAAGAAGACTTCGTTTCAGGTAAACCCAGGAACTTTTCAGCTCAAAGGAAGTTACATAGTTCACGAACCTCACACGTTTCTCGCTCTTAACTGAAAATCATTGGATGTTAGAGGACCTGTGGTTTCTATCAGTTTCAGATGTAGAGTTGTACTAGATATGGTCCGTGTGTGTAGGAAACCCGGTTCTTTTGTTCTGAGCACATTCACGTTTCCCGCCTTATTAGAGATTCTAGAAAGCAAGAGTGTGCTTCTTGCTCTAAAGCAGATTGTGTTACATGGATGTGAACTGTGCTGTGCGTTTCCCTTCACAAACGGAGTGCAATGCCAGGCTCTCTGTCTTCCTACAAGCAAGACTTCGTTTCAGATAAACACACTCACTTTTCAGCTGAAACGATGCTTCATTGTTCACAATGCTCACATGTTTCTCGCTCTTAAATGAAAAGTATTGGATTTTAGAGGACCTGTGATTTGTATCAGTTTCAGAAGAAGAGTTGAACTAGATATGGTCCGTGTGTGTAGGAAACACGGTTCTCCTGTCCTGAGCACACTCACGTTTCCGGCCATATTGGAGACTCTAGAAAGCAAGAGCATGCTTCTTACTCTAAAGCAGAGTATGTTTCATGGATGAGAACTATGCTGTGTGTTTACATTCAGAAACGGAGTTCAATGCCAGGCTCTGTGTCTTCCTACAAGCAAGACTTCGTTTCAGGAAAACGCACTCACTTCTCAGCTCAAACGAAGCAACATTGTTCACAAAGCTCACACGTTTCTCGCTCATAACTGAAAAGCATTGGATGTTAGAGGTCCTGTGGTTTGTATCCGTTTCAGAAGCAGAGTGCAACTAGATAAGTTCCGTGTTGTAGGAAACACTATTCTTTTGTCCTGAGCACTCTCACTTTTCCCAACTTATTAGATACTGTAGAAAGCAAAAGCGTGCTTTTTGCTCTAAAGCAGAGTGTGTTTCATGGATGAGAGATGTGCTGTGTGTTTCCATTCAGATACGGTGTTCAATGCCAGGCTCTGTGTCTTCCTACATGCAAGTCTTCGTTTCAGGTAAAGGTACTCACTTTTCAGCTCAAAAGAAGCTACATTGTTCACAATTCTCACACGTTTCTCGCTCATAACTGAAAAGCATTGGATGTGAGAGGACCTGTGGTTTGTATCAGTTTCAGAAGCAGAGTTGAACTAGATATGGTCCGTGTGTGTAGGAAACACAGTTATTTGTTCTGAGCACACTCACGTTTCCCGCCTTATTAGAGACTCTAGAAAGCAAGAGCTTGCTTCTTGCTCTAAAGCAGAGGATGTTTCATAGATTAGAAATGTGCTTTGTGTTAATCTTCAGAAACGGTGTGAAATGCCAGGCTATGTTTCTTCCTGCAAGCAAGAGTTCGTTTCAGGTAAATGCAGTCACTTTTCAGCTCAAAGGAAGCTATATGGTTCATGAAGCTCACAAGTTTCTCGCTCATAACTGAAAAGCATTGGATGTTAGAGGACGTGTGGTTTGTATCAGTTTCAGAAGCAGAGTGGAACTAGATATGGTCTTTTGTGTAGGAAACACGGTTCTTTTGTTCTGAGCACACTCACATTTCCCGCCTTATTAGAGATTCTAGAAAGCAAGAGCGTGCTTCTTGCTCTAAAGCAGAGTGTGTTTCATGGATGAGAACTGTGCTGTCTGTTTCCCTTCAGAAACGGAGTTCAATGCCAGGCTATGTGTCTTCCTACAAAGAAGACTTCGTTTCAGGTAAACCCAGGAACTTTTCAGCTCAAAGGAAGCTACATTGTTCACGAAGCTCACAAGTTTCTCGCTCTTAACTGAAAAGCATTGGATGTTAGAGGACCTGTGGTTTGTATCAGTTTCAGATGTAGAGTTGTACTAGATATGGTCCGTGTGTGTAGGAAACACGGTTCTTTTGTTCTGAGCACACTCACATTTCCCGCCTTATTAGAGACTCTAGAAAGCAAGAGCGTGCTTCTTGCTCTAAAGCAGAGTGTGTTTCATGGATGAGAACTATGCTGTGTGTTTACCTTCAGAAACGGAGTTCAATGCCAGGCTCTGTGTCTTCCTACAAGCAAGACTTCGTTTCAGGAAAACGCACTCACTTCTCAGCTCAAACGAAGTGACATTGTTCACAAAGCTCACACGTTTCTCGCTCTGAACTGAAAAGCATTGGATGTTAGAGGACCTGTGTTTTGTATCCGTTTCAGAAGCAGAGTGCAACTAGATAAGTTCCATGTGTGTAGGAAACACTATTCTTTTGTCCTGAGCACTCTCACGTTTCCCAACTTATTAGATACTGTAGAAAGCAAAAGCGTGCTTTTTGCTCTAAAGCAGAGTGTGTTTCATGGATGAGAGATGTGCTGTGTGTTTCCCTTCAGAAACGGTGTTCAATGCCAGGCTCTGTGTCTTCCTACAAGCAAGACTTCGTTTCAGGTAAAGGTACTCACTTTTCAGCTCAAAAGAAGCTACAATGTTCACAAAGCTCACACGTTTCTCGCTCATAACTGAAAAGCATTGGATGTGAGAGGACCTGTGGTTTGTATCAGTTTCAGAAGTAGAGTTGAACTAGATATGGTCCGTGTGTGTAGGAAACACAGTTATTTGTTCTGAGCACACTCACGTTTCCCGCCTTATTAGAGACTCTAGAAAGCAAGAGCTTGCTTCTTGCTCTAAAGCAGAGGTTGTTTCATAGATGAGAAATGTGCTTGGTGTTCATCTTCAGAAATGGTGTGAAATGCCAGGCTATGTTTCTTCCTGCAAGCAAGAGTTCGTTTCAGGTAAATGCAGTCACTTTTCAGCTCAAAGGAAGCTATATGGTTCACGAAGCTCACAAGTTTCTCGCTCATAACTGAAAAGCATTGGATGTTAGAGGACCTGTGGTTTGTATCAGTTTCAGAAGCAGAGTGGAACTAGATATGGTCCGTGTGTGTAGGAACACGGTTCTTCTGTCCTGAGCACACTCACGTTTCCCATCATATTAGAGACTCTAGAAAGCAAGCGCGTGCTTCTTTCTCTAAAGCAGAGTGTGTTTCATGGATGAGAACTGTGCTGTGTGTTTCTCTTCAGAATCGGAGTTAAATGCCAGGCTCTGTGTCTTCCTACAAGCAAGACTTCGTTTCAGGTAAACACACTCACTTTTCAGCTGAAACGAAACTACATTGTTCACGAAGCTCACACGTTTCTTGCTCTTATGTTCAAAGCATTGGATGTTAGAGGACCTGTGGTTTGTATCGGTTTAAGAAGCAAATGAACTTGATATGGTCCGTGTGTGTAGGAATCACGGTTTTTTTATTCTGAGCACACTCAGGTTTCCCCCCTTTTTAAGACCCTAGAAAGCATGAGCATGCTTCTTGCTCTAAAGCAGAGTGTGTTTCATGGATGAGAGCTGTGCTGTGTGTTTCTCTTCAGAAACGGAGTTCAATGCCAGGCTCTGTGTCTTCCTACAAGCAATATTTCACATCATGTAAACGCACTCACTTTTCAGCTAAAAAGAAGCTACATTGTTCAAGAAGCTCACACATTTCTTGCTCTTAACTGAAAAGCATTGGATGTTAGAGGACCTGTGGTTTGTATCATTTTCAGAAGCAGAGTTGAACTAGATATGGTCCATGTGTGTAGAAAACACGGTTCTTTTGTTCTGAGCACACTCACATTTCCCGCCTTATTAGAGACTCTAGAAATCAAGAGCATGCTTCTTGCTCTAAAGCAGAGTGTGTTTCATGGATGAGAACTGTGCTGTGTGTTTCCCTTCAGAAACGGTGTCCAATGCCAGGCTCTCTGTCTTCCTACAAGCAAGATTTCGTTTCAGGTAAACACACTCACTTTTCAGCTGAAACGAAGCTACATTGTTCACAATGCTCACACGTTTCTCGCTCTTAACTGAAACGCATTGGATGTTAGAGGACCTGTGATTTTTATCAGTTTCAGAAGCAGAGTTGAACTAGATATGGTCCGTGTGTGTAGGAAACACGGTTCTTCTGTCCTGAGCACACTCACGTTTCCCACCATATTAGAGACTCTAGAAAGCAAGACCGTGCTTCTTGCTCTAAAGCAGAGTGTTTTTCGTGGATGAGAACTGTGCTGTGTGTTTCTCTTCAGAAACGGAGTTAAATGCCAGGCTCTCTGTCTTCCTACAAGCAAGACTTCGTTTCACGTAAACACACTCACTTTTCAGCTGAAACGAAGCTACATTGTTCAGGAAGCTAACACCTTTCTCACTCTTAAGTGCAAAGCATTTGATGTTAGAGGACCTTTGGTTTTTTATCGTTTTCCGAAGCATAGTTGAACTTGATATGGTCCGTGTGTGCAGGACACACGGTTTTTTCATTCTGAGCACACTCACGTTTCCCCCCTTTTTAAGAACCTAGAAAGTTAGAGCGTGCTTCTTGCTCTAAAGCAGAGTGTGTTTCATGGATGAGAACTATGCTTTGTGTTTACCTTCAGAAACGGAGTTCAATGCCAGGCTCTGTGTCTTCCTACAAGAAGGCTTCGTTTCAGGAAAACGCACTCACTTCTCAGCTCAAACGAAGCGACATTGTTCACAAAGCTCACACGTTTCTCGCTCTGAACTGAAAAGCAAGGATGTTAGACGACCTGTGGTTTGTATCCGTTTCAGAAGCAGAGTGCAACTAGATAAGTTCCGTGTGTGTAGGAAACACTATTCTTTTGTCCTGAGCACTCTCACGTTTCCCAACTTATAGGATACTGTAGAAAGCAAAAGCGTGCTTTTTGCTCTAAAGCAGAGTGTGTTTCATGGATGAGAGATGTGCTGTGTGTTTCCCTTCAGAAACGGTGTTCAATGCCAGGCTCTGTGTCTTCCTACAAGCAAGACTTCGTTTCAGGTAAAGGTACTCACTTTTCAGCTCAAAAGAAGCTACATTGTTCACAAAGCTCACACGTTTCTCGCTCATAACTGAAAAGCATTGGATGTGAGAGGACCTGTGGTTTGTATCAGTTTCAGAAGTAGAGTTGAACTAGATATGGTCCGTGTGTGTAGGAAACACAGTTATTTGTTCTGAGCACAGTCACGTTTCCCGCCTTATTAGAGACTCTAGAAAGCAAGAGCTTGCTTCTCGCTCTAAAGCAGAGGTTGTTTCATAGATGAGAAATGTGCTTGGTGTTCATCTTCAGAAATGGTGTGAAATGCCAGGCTATGTTTCTTCCTGCAAGCAAGAGTTCGTTTCAGGTAAATGCAGTCACTTTTCAGCTCAAAGGAAGCTATATGGTTCACGAAGCTCACAAGTTTCTCGCTCATAACTGAAAGGCATTGGATGTTAGAGGACCTGTGGTTTGTATCAGTTTCAGAAGCAGAGTGGAACTAGATATGGTCTCTGTGTGTGTAGGAAACACGGTTCTTTTGTTCTGAGCACATTCACGTTTCCCGCCTTATTAGAGATTCTAGAAAGCAAGAGTGTGCTTCTTGCTCTAAAGCAGATGGTGTTACATGGATGTGAACTGTGCTGTGTGTTTCCCTTCAGAAACGGAGTTCAATGAAAGGCTCTCTGTATTCCTAAAAGCAAGACTTCCTTTCAGGTAAACACACTCACTTTTTTGCTGAAACGAAGCTACATTGTTCACAATGCTCACACGTTTCTCGCTCTTAACTGAAAAGCATTGGATGTTAGAGGACCTGTGATTTGTATCAGTTTCAGAAGCAGAGTTGAACTAGATATGGTCCGTGTGTGTAGGAACACGGTTCTTCTGTCCTGAGCACACTCACGTTTCCCATCATATTAGAGACTCTAGAAAGCAAGCGCGTGCTTCTTTCTCTAAAGCAGAGTGTGTTTCATGGATGAGAACTGTGCTGTGTGTTTCTCTTCAGAATCGGAGTTAAATGCCAGGCTCTGTGTCTTCCTACAAGCAAGACTTCGTTTCAGGTAAACGCACACACTTTTCAGCTCAAACGTAGCTACATCGTTCACGAAGCTCACACGTTTCTCACTCTTAACTGAAAATCATTCGAATTTAGAGGACCTGAGGTTTGTATCAGTTTCAGAAGTAGATTGAACTACATGTGCTCCGTGTGTATAGGAAACGCAGTTATTTGTTCTGAGCACATTCACGTTTCCTGCCTTATTAGAGATTCTAGAAAGGAAGAGCATGCTTCTTGCTCTAAAGCAGAGTGTGTTACATGGATGTGAACTGTGCTGCCTGTTTCCCTTCACAATCGGAGTTCATTGCCAGGCTCTGTGTCTTCCTACAAAGAAGACTTCGTTTCAGGTAAACCTAGGAACTTTTCAGCTCAAAGGAAGCTACATTGTTCACGAAGCTCACACGTTTCTCGCTCTTAACTGAAAAGCATTGGATGTTAGAGGACCTGTGGTTTGTATCAGTTTCAGAAGCAGAGTGGAACTTGATATGGTCCGTGTGTGTAGGAAACACGGTTCTTTTCTTCTGAGCACACTAAAGTTTCCCGCCTTATTAGAGACTCTAGAAAGAAAGAGGGTGCTTCTTGCTCTAAAGCAGAGTGTGTTTCATGTATTGAGAAATATTCTGTGTGTTTCGCTTCAGAAACGGAGTTCAATGCCAGGCTCTGTGTCTTCCTAAAAGCAAGACTTTGTTTCAGGTAACGCACTCAGTTTTCAGCTGAAACGAAGCTACATTGTTCACTAAGCTCACACGTATCTCGTTCTTAACTGAAAAGCATTAGATGTTAGAGGACCTGTGGTTTGTATCAGTTTCAGATGAAGAGTTGTACTAGATGTGGTCCGTGTGTGTAGGAAACACGGTTCTTTTTTTCTGAGCACATTCACGTTTCCCACCTTATTAGAGATTCTAGAAAGCAAGAGCGTGCTTCTTGCTCTAAAGCAGATTATGATACATGGATGTGAACTGTGCTGTGTGTTTCCCTTCAGAAACGGATTTCAATGCAAGGCTCTCTGTCTTCCTACAAGCAAGATTTCGTTTCAGGTAAACACACTCACTTTTCAACTGAAACGAAGCTACATTGCTCACAATGCTTACTCGTTTCTCGCTCTTAACTGAAAAGTATTGGATGTTAGAGGACCTGTGATTTGTATCAGTTTCAGAAGCAGAGTTGAACTAGATATGGTCCGTGTGTGTAGGAAACACGGTTCTTCTGTCCTGAGCACACTCACCTTTCCCGCCATATTAGAGACTCTAGAAAGCAAGAGCGTGCTTCTTGCTCTAAAGCAGAGTGTGTTTCATGGATGAGAACTGTGCTGTGTGTTTCTCTTCAGAAACGGAGTTAAATGCCAGGCTCTCTGTCTTCCTAAAAGTAAGACTTCGTTTCAGGTAAACGCACTCAGTTTTCAGCTGAAAGGAAGCTACATTGTTCACGAAGCTCACACGTTTCTCGTTCTTAACTGAAAAGCATTAGATGTTAGAGGACCTGTGGTTTGTATAAGTTTCAGAAGCAGAGTTGAACTAAAGAACTGAGTTTCCTACACACACGGACCATTTCTAGTACAACACGGTTCTTTTGTTCTGAGCACACTCACGTTTCCCCCATTACTAGAGACTCTAGAAAGCAAGAGCGTGCTTCTTGCTCTAAACCAGAGTGTGTTTCATGGATGGCAACTGTGCTGTCTGTTTCCATTCAGAAACGGAGTGAAATTCCAGGCTCTGTGTCTTCTTACAAGCAAGACTTCGTTTCTGGTAAACGCACACACTTTTCAGCTCAAAGGAAGCTACATGGTTCACGAAACTCACACGTTTCTAGCTCATAACTGAAAAGCATTGGATGTTAGAGGACCTGTGGTTTGTATCCGTTTCAGAAGCAGAGTGCAACTAGATAAGTTCCGTGTGTGTAGGAAACACTATTCTTTTGTCCTGAGCACTCTCATGTTTCCCAACTTATTAGAGACTGTAGAAAGCAAAAGCGTGCTTTTTGCTCTAAAGCAGAGTGTGATTCATGGATGAGAGATGTGCTGTGTGTTTCCCTTCAGAAACGGTGTTCAATGCCAGGATCTGTGTCTTCCTGCAAGCAAGAGTTCGTTTCAGGTAAATGCAGTCACTTTTCAGCTCAAAGGAAGCTATATGGTTCTCGAAGCTCACACGTTTCTCGCTCTTAACTGAAAAGCATTGGATGTTAGAGGACCTGTGGTTTGTATCAGTTTCAGATGTGGAGTTGTACTAGATATGGTCCGTGTGTGTAGGAAACACGGTTCTTTTGTTCTGAGCACACTCACATTTCCCGACTTATTAGAGATTCTAGAAAGCAAGAGCGTGCTTCTTGCTCTAAAGCAGAGTGTGTTTCATGGATGAGAACTGTGCTGTCTGTTTCCCTTCAGAAACGGAGTTCAATGCCAGGCTATGTGTCTTCCTACAAAGAAGACTTCGTTTCAGGTAAACCCAGGAACTTTTCAGCTCAAAAGAAGCTACATTGTTTACGAAGCTCACACATTTCTCGCTCTTAACTGAAAAGCATTGGATGTTAGAGGATCTGTGGTTTGTATCAGTTTCAGATGTAGAGTTGTACTAGATATGGTCCGTGTGTGTAGGATACACGGTTCTTTTGTTCTGAGCACATTCACGTTTCCCGCCTTATTAGAGATTCTAGAAAGCAGGAGCGTGCTTCTTGCTCTAAAGCAGATTGTGTTACATGGATGTGAACTGTGCTGTGTGTTTCCCTTCACAAACGGAGTTCAATGCCAGGCTCTCTGTCTTCCTACAAGCAAGACTTCGTTTCCGGTAAACACACTCACTTTTCAGCTGAAACGAAGCTACATTGTTCACAATGCTCACACGTTTCTCGCTCTTAACTGAAAAGCATTGGATTTTAGAGGACCTGTGATTTGTATCAGTTTCAGAAGCAGAGTTGAACTAGATATGGTCCAGGTGTGTAGAAAACACGGTTCTTTTGTTCTGAGCACACTCACATTTCCTGCCTTATTAGAGACTCTAGAAATCAAGAGCGTGCTTCTTGCTCTAAAGCAGAGTGTGTTTCATGGATGAGAACTGTGCTGTGTGTTACCCTTCAGAAACGGTGTCCAATGCCAGGCTCTCTGTCTTCCTACAAGCAAGACTTCGTTTCAGGTAAACGCACTCACTTTTCAGTGCAAATGAAGCTTTATCATTCACGAAGCTCACACGTTTCTAGGTCATAACTGAAAAGCATTGGATGTTAGAGGACCTGTGATTTGTATCATCGTGCTTCTTGCTCTAAAGCAGATTATGTTACATGGATGTGAACTGTGCTGTGTGTTTCCGTTCAGAAACGGAGTTCAATGCCAGGCTCTCTGTCTTCCTACAAGCAAGACATCGTTTCAGGAAAACGCACTCACTTCTCAGCTCAAAGGAAGATACATTGTTCACGAAGCTCACTCGTTTCTCTCTCTTAACTGAAAAGCATTGGATGTTACAGGACCTGTGGTTTGTATCAGTTTCAGAAGCAGAGTTGAACTAGATATGGTCCGTGTGAGAAGGAAACACGGTTCTTTTGTTCTGAGCACACTCACGTTTCCCCCATTACTAGAGACTCTAGAAAGCAAGAGCGTGCTTCTTGCTCTAAACCAGAGTGTGTTTCATGGATGGCAACTGTGCTGTCTGTTTCCATTCAGAAACGGAGTGAAATTCCAGGCTCTGTGTCTTCTTACAAGCAAGACTTCGTTTCTGGTAAACGCACACACTTTTCAGCTCAAAGGAAGCTACATGGTTCACGAAACTCACACGTTTCTAGCTCATAACTGAAAAGCATTGGATGTTAGAGGACCTGTGGTTTGTATCCGTTTCAGAAGCAGAGTGCAACTAGATAAGTTCCGTGTGTGTAGGAAACACTATTTTTTGTCCTGAGCACTCTCATGTTTCCCAACTTATTAGAGACTGTAGAAAGCAAAAGCGTGCTTTTTGCTCTAAAGCAGAGTGTGATTCATGGATGAGAGATGTGCTGTGTGTTTCCCTTCAGAAACGGTGTTCAATGCCAGGATCTGTGTCTTCCTGCAAGCAAGAGTTCGTTTCAGGTAAATGCAGTCACTTTTCAGCTCAAAGGAAGCTATATGGTTCTCGAAGCTCACACGTTTCTCGCTCTTAACTGAAAAGCATTGGATGTTAGAGGACCTGTGGTTTGTATCAGTTTCAGATGTGGAGTTGTACTAGATATGGTTCGTGTGTGTAGGAAACACGGTTCTTTTGTTCTGAGCACACTCACATTTCCCAACTTATTAGAGATTCTAGAAAGCAAGAGCGTGCTTCTTGCTCTAAAGCAGAGTGTGTTTCATGGATGAGAACTGTGCTGTCTGTTTCCCTTCAGAAACGGAGTTCAATGCCAGGCTATGTGTCTTCCTACAAAGAAGACTTCGTTTCAGGTAAACCCAGGAACTTTTCAGCTCAAAAGAAGCTACATTGTTTACGAAGCTCACACATTTCTCGCTCTTAACTGAAAAGCATTGGATGTTAGAGGATCTGTGGTTTGTATCAGTTTCAGATGTAGAGTTGTACTAGATATGGTCCGTGTGTGTAGGATACACGGTTCTTTTGTCCTGAGCACATTCACGTTTCCCGCCTTATTAGAGATTCTAGAAAGCAGGAGCGTGCTTCTTGCTCTAAAGCAGATTGTGTTACATGGATGTGAACTGTGCTGTGTGTTTCCCTTCACAAACGGAGTTCAATGCCAGGCTCTCTGTCTTCCTACAAGCAAGACTTCGTTTCCGGTAAACACACTCACTTTTCAGCTGAAACGAAGCTACATTGTTCACAATGCTCACACGTTTCTCGCTCTTAACTGAAAAGCATTGGATTTTAGAGGACCTGTGATTTGTATCAGTTTCAGAAGCAGAGTTGAACTAGATATGGTCCAGGTGTGTAGAAAACACGGTTCTTTTGTTCTGAGCACACTCACATTTCCTGCCTTATTAGAGACTCTAGAAATCAAGAGCGTGCTTCTTGCTCTAAAGCAGAGTGTGTTTCATGGATGAGAACTGTGCTGTGTGTTACCCTTCAGAAACGGTGTCCAATGCCAGGCTCTCTGTCTTCCTACAAGCAAGACTTCGTTTCAGGTAAACGCACTCACTTTTCAGTGCAAATGAAGCTTTATCATTCACGAAGCTCACACGTTTCTAGGTCATAACTGAAAAGCATTGGATGTTAGAGGACCTGTGATTTGTATCATCGTGCTTCTTGCTCTAAAGCAGATTATGTTACATGGATGTGAACTGTGCTGTGTGTTTCCGTTCAGAAACGGAGTTCAATGCCAGGCTCTCTGTCTTCCTACAAGCAAGACATCGTTTCAGGAAAACGCACTCACTTCTCAGCTCAAAGGAAGATACATTGTTCACGAAGCTCACTCGTTTCTCTCTCTTAACTGAAAAGCATTGGATGTTACAGGACCTGTGGTTTGTATCAGTTTCAGAAGCAGAGTTGAACTAGATATGGTCCGTGTGAGAAGGAAACACGGTTCTTTTGTTCTGAGCACACTCACGTTTCCCCCATTACTAGAGACTCTAGAAAGCAAGAGCGTGCTTCTTGCTCTAAACCAGAGCGTGTTTCATGGATGGCAACTGTGCTGTCTGTTTCCATTCAGAAACGGAGTGAAATTCCAGGCTCTGTGTCTTCTTACAAGCAAGACTTCGTTTCTGGTAAACGCACACACTTTTCAGCTCAAAGGAAGCTACATGGTTCACGAAACTCACACGTTTCTAGCTCATAACTGAAAAGCATTGGATGTTAGAGGACCTGTGGTTTGTATCCGTTTCAGAAGCAGAGTGCAACTAGATAAGTTCCGTGTGTGTAGGAAACACTATTCTTTTGTCCTGAGCACTCTCATGTTTCCCAACTTATTAGAGACTGTAGAAAGCAAAAGCGTGCTTTTTGCTCTAAAGCAGAGTGTGATTCATGGATGAGAGATGTGCTGTGTGTTTCCCTTCAGAAACGGTGTTCAATGCCAGGATCTGTGTCTTCCTGCAAGCAAGAGTTCGTTTCAGGTAAATGCAGTCACTTTTCAGCTCAAAGGAAGCTATATGGTTCTCGAAGCTCACACGTTTCTCGCTCTTAACTGAAAAGCATTGGATGTTAGAGGACCTGTGGTTTGTATCAGTTTCAGATGTGGAGTTGTACTAGATATGGTCCGTGTGTGTAGGAAACACGGTTCTTTTGTTCTGAGCACACTCACATTTCCCGACTTATTAGAGATTCTAGAAAGCAAGAGCGTGCTTCTTGCTCTAAAGCAGAGTGTGTTTCATGGATGAGAACTGTGCTGTCTGTTTCCCTTCAGAAACGGAGTTCAATGCCAGGCTATGTGTCTTCCTACAAAGAAGACTTCGTTTCAGGTAAACCCAGGAACTTTTCAGCTCAAAAGAAGCTACATTGTTTACGAAGCTCACACATTTCTCGCTCTTAACTGAAAAGCATTGGATGTTAGAGGATCTGTGGTTTGTATCAGTTTCAGATGTAGAGTTGTACTAGATATGGTCCGTGTGTGTAGGATACACGGTTCTTTTGTTCTGAGCACATTCACGTTTCCCGCCTTATTAGAGATTCTAGAAAGCAGGAGCGTGCTTCTTGCTCTAAAGCAGATTGTGTTACATGGATGTGAACTGTGCTGTGTGTTTCCCTTCACAAACGGAGTTCAATGCCAGGCTCTCTGTCTTCCTACAAGCAAGACTTCGTTTCCGGTAAACACACTCACTTTTCAGCTGAAACGAAGCTACATTGTTCACAATGCTCACACGTTTCTCGCTCTTAACTGAAAAGCATTGGATTTTAGAGGACCTGTGATTTGTATCAGTTTCAGAAGCAGAGTTGAACTAGATATGGTCCAGGTGTGTAGAAAACACGGTTCTTTTGTTCTGAGCACACTCACATTTCCTGCCTTATTAGAGACTCTAGAAATCAAGAGCGTGCTTCTTGCTCTAATGCAGAGTGTGTTTCATGGATGAGAACTGTGCTGTGTGTTTCCCTTAGAAACGGAGTCCAATGCCAGGCTCTGTGTTTTCCTACAAGGAAGACTTCGTTTCAGGTAAACGCACTCACTTTTCAGCTCAAAGGAAGCTATATGGTTCACGAAGCTCACACGTTTCTCGCTCTTAACTGAAAAGCATTGGATGTTAGAGGACCTGTGGTTTGTATCAGTTTCAGATGTGGAGTTGTACTAGATATGGTCTGTGTGTGTAGGAAACACGGTTCTTTTGTTCTGAGCACACTCACATTTCCCGCCTTATTAGAGATTCTAGAAAGCAAGAGCGTGCTTCTTGCTCTAAAGCAGAGTGTGTTTCATGGATGAGAACTGTGCTGTCTGTTTCCCTTCAGAAACGGAGTTCAATGCCAGGCTATGTGTCTTCCTACAAAGAAGACTTTGTTTCAGGTAAACCCAGGAACTTTTCAGCTCAAAAGAAGCTACATTGTTTACGAACCTCACACGTTTCTAGCTCTTAATTGAAAAGCATTGGATGTTAGAGGACCTGTGGTTTGTATCAGTTTCAGAAGCAGAGTTGAACTAGATATGGTCCGTGTGTGTAGGAAACACGGTTCTTCTGTTCTGAGCACACTCACGTTTCCCACCCTATTGGAGACTCTAGAAAGCAAGGGCATGCTTCTTGCTCTAAAGCAGAGTGTGTTTCATGGATGATAACTGTGCTGTGTGTTTCCCTTCAGAAACGGAGTTAAATGCCAGGCTCTGTGTGTTCCCACAAGAAAGAATTCTTTTCAGGTAAACGCACTCACTTTTCAGCTCAAACAAAGCTACATCGTTGAGGAAGCTCACACGTTTCTCGCTCTTAACTGAAAAGCATTGGATGTTAGAGAACCTGAGGTTTGTATCAGTTTCAGAAGTAGATTGAACTACATGTGCTCCGTGTGTGTGGGAAACACGGTTCTTTTGTTCTGAGCACATTCACGTATCCCGCCTTATTAGAGACTCTAGAAAGCAAGAGCGTGCTTCTTGCTCTAAACCAGAGTGTGTTTCATGGATGAGAACTGTGCTGTGTGTTTCCCTTCAGAAACGGAGTTCAATGCCATGCTCTGTGTCTTCATACAAACAAGACTTCGTTTCAGGAAAACACACTCACTTCTCAGCTGAAACGAAGCTACATTGTTCACAATGCTCACACGTTTCTCGCTCCTAACTGAAACGCATTGGATGTTAGAGGACCTGTGATTTTTATCAGTTTCAGAAGCAGAGTTGAACTAGATATGGTCCGTGTGTATAGGAAACACGGTTCTTCTGTCCTGAGCACACTCACGTTTCCCACCATATTAGAGACTCTAGAAAGCAAGAGCGTGCTTCTTGCTCTAAAGCATAGTGTTTTTCGTGGATGAGAACTGTGCTGTGTGTTTCTCTTCAGAAACGGAGTTAAATGCCAGGCTCTGTTTCTTCCTACAAGCAAGACTTCGTTTCAGGTAAACACACTCACTTTTCAGCTGAACCGAAGCTACATTGTTCACGAAGCTACCACCTTTCTCGCTCTTAAGTGCAAAGCATTTGATGTTAGAGGACCTTTGGTTTTTTATCGTTTTCAGAAGCATAGTTGACCTTGATATGGTCCGTGTGTGTAGGACACACGGTTTTTTTATTCTGAGCACACTCACGTTTCCCCCCTTTTTAAGAACCTAGAAAGCAAGAGCGTGCTTCTTGCTCTAAAGCAGAGTGTGTTTCATGGATGAGAACTATGCTGTGTGTTTACCTTCAGAAACGGAGTTCAATGCCAGGCTCTGTGTCTTCCTACAAGCAAGACTTCGTTTCAGGAAAACGCACTCACTTCTCAGCTCAAACGAAGCGACATTGTTCACAAAGCTCACACGTTTCTCACTCTGAACTGAAAAGCATTGGATGTTAGACGACCTGTGGTTTGTATCCGTTTCAGAAGCAGAGTGCAACTAGATAAGTTCCGTGTGTGTAGGAAACACTATTCTTTTGTCCTGAGCACTCTCACGTTTCCCAACTTATTAGAGACTGTAGAAAGCAAAAGCGTGATTTTTGCTCTAAAGCAGAGTGTGTTTCATGGATGAGAGATGTGCTGTGTGTTTCCCTTCAGAAACGGTGTTCAATGCCAGGATCTGTGTCTTCCTACATGCAAGACTTCGTTTCAGGTAAAGGTACTCACTTTTCAGCTCAAAAGAAGCTACATTGTTCACAATCCTCACACGTTTCTCGCTCATAAATGAAAAGCATTGGATGTGAGAGGAACTGTGGTTTGTATCAGTTTCAGAAGCAGAGTTGAACTAGATATGGTCCGTGTGTGTAGGAAACACAATTATTTGTTCTGAGCACACTCACGTTTCCCGCCTTATTAGAGACTCTAGAAAGCAAGAGCTTGCTTCTTGCTCTAAAGCAGAGGTTGTTTCATAGATTAGAAATGTGCTTTGTGTTAATCTTCAGAAACGGTGTGAAATGCCAGGCTATGTTTCTTCCTGCAAGCAAGAGTTCGTTTCAGGTAAATGCAGTCACTTTTCTGCTCAAAGGAAGCTATATGGTTCACGAATCTCACAAGTTTCTCGCTCATAACTGAAAAGCATTGGATGTTAGAGGACCTGTGGTTTGTATCAGTTTCAGAAGCAGAGTTGAACTAGATATGGTCCGTGTGTGTAGGAAACACGGTTCTTCTGTTCTGAGCACACTCACGTTTCCCACCCTATTGGAGACTCTAGAAAGCAAGGGCATGCTTCTTGCTCTAAAGCAGAGTGTGTTTCATGGATGATAACTGTGCTGTGTGTTTCCCTTCAGAAACGGAGTTAAATGCCAGGTTCTGTGTGTTCCCACAAGAAAGAATTCTTTTCAGGTAAACGCACTCACTTTTCAGCTCAAACAAAGCTACATCGTTGAGGAAGCTCACACGTTTCTCGCTCTTAACTGAAAAGCATTGGATGTTAGAGAACCTGAGGTTTGTATCAGTTTCAGAAGTAGATTGAACTACATGTGCTCTGTGTGTGTAGGAAACACGGTTCTTTTGTTCTGAGCACATTCACGTATCCCGCCTTATTAGAGACTCTAGAAAGCAAGAGCGTGCTTCTTGCTCTAAACCAGAGTGTGTTTCATGGATGAGAACTGTGCTGTGTGTTTCCCTTCAGAAAAGGAGTTCAATGCCATGCTCTGTGTCTTCATACAAACAAGACTTCGTTTCAGGAAAACACACTCACTTCTCAGCTGAAACGAAGCTACATTGTTCACAATGCTCACACGTTTCTCGCTCCTAACTGAAACGCATTGGATGTTAGAGGACCTGTGATTTTTATCAGTTTCAGAAGCAGAGTTGAACTAGATATGGTCCGTGTGTATAGGAAACACGGTTCTTCTGTCCTGAGCACACTCACGTTTCCCACCATATTAGAGACTCTAGAAAGCAAGAGCGTGCTTCTTGCTCTAAAGCATAGTGTTTTTCGTGGATGAGAACTGTGCTGTGTGTTTCTCTTCAGAAACGGAGTTAAATGCCAGGCTCTGTTTCTTCCTACAAGCAAGACTTCGTTTCAGGTAAACACACTCACTTTTCAGCTGAACCGAAGCTACATTGTTCACGAAGCTACCACATTTCTCGCTCTTAAGTGCAAAGCATTTGATGTTAGAGGACCTTTGGTTTTTTATCGTTTTCAGAAGCATAGTTGACCTTGATATGGTCCGTGTGTGTAGGACACACGGTTTTTTATTCTGAGCACACTCACGTTTCCCCCCTTTTTAAGAACCTAGAAAGCAAGAGCGTGCTTCTTGCTCTAAAGCAGAGTGTGTTTCATGGATGAGAACTATGCTGTGTGTTTACCTTCAGAAACGGAGTTCAATGCCAGGCTCTGTGTCTTCCTACAAGCAAGACTTCGTTTCAGGAAAACGCACTCACTTCTCAGCTCAAACGAAGCGACATTGTTCACAAAGCTCACACGTTTCTCACTCTGAACTGAAAAGCATTGGATGTTAGACGACCTGTGGTTTGTATCCGTTTCAGAAGCAGAGTGCAACTAGATAAGTTCCGTGTGTGTAGGAAACACTATTCTTTTGTCCTGAGCACTCTCACGTTTCCCAACTTATTAGAGACTGTAGAAAGCAAAAGCGTGATTTTTGCTCTAAAGCAGAGTGTGTTTCATGGATGAGAGATGTGCTGTGTGTTTCCCTTCAGAAACGGTGTTCAATGCCAGGATCTGTGTCTTCCTACATGCAAGACTTCGTTTCAGGTAAAGGTACTCACTTTTCAGCTCAAAAGAAGCTACATTGTTCACAATCCTCACACGTTTCTCGCTCATAAATGAAAAGCATTGGATGTGAGAGGAACTGTGGTTTGTATCAGTTTCAGAAGCAGAGTTGAACTAGATATGGTCCGTGTGTGTAGGAAACACAATTATTTGTTCTGAGCACACTCAGGTTTCCCGCCTTATTAGAGACTCTAGAAAGCAAGAGCTTGCTTCTTGCTCTAAAGCAGAGGTTGTTTCATAGATTAGAAATGTGCTTTGTGTTAATCTTCAGAAACGGTGTGAAATGCCAGGCTATGTTTCTTCGTGCAAGCAAGAGTTCGTTTCAGGTAAATGCAGTCACTTTTCTGCTCAAAGGAAGCTATATGGTTCACGAATCTCACAAGTTTCTCGCTCATAACTGAAAAGCATTGGATGTTAGAGGACCTGTGGTTTGTATCAGTTTCAGAAGCAGAGTGGAACTAGATATGGTCAGTTTGTGTAGGAAACACGGTTCTTTTGTTCTGAGCACACTCACATTTCCCGCCTTATTAGAGATTCTAGAAAGCAAGAGCGTGCTTCTTGCTCTAAAGCAGAGTGTGTTTCATGGATGAGAACTGTGCTGTCTGTTTCCCTTCAGAAACGGAGTTCATTGCCAGACTATGTGTCTTCCTACAAAGAAGACTTCGTTTCAGGTAAACCCAGGAACTTTTCAGCTCAAAGGAAGCTACATTGTTCACGAAGCTCACACTTTTCTCGCTCTTAACTGAAAAGCATTGGATGTTAGAGGACCTGTGGTTTGTATCAGTTTCAGATGTAGAGTTGTACTAGATATGGTCCGTGTGTGTAGGAAACACGGTTCTTTTGTTCTGAGCCCACTCACATTTCCCGCCTTATTAGAGACTCTAGAAAGCAAGAGCATGCTTCTTCCTCTAAAGCAGAGTGTGTTTCATGGATGAGAACTATGCTGTGTGTTTACCTTCAGAAACGGAGTTCAATGCCAGGCTCTGTGTCTTCCTACAAGCAAGACTTCGTTTCAGGAAAACGCACTCACTTCTCAGCTCAAACGAAGCGACATTGTTCACAAAGCTCACACGTTTCTCGCTCTGAACTGAAAAGCATTGGATGTTAGAGGACCTTTGGTTTGTATCCGTTTCAGAAGCAGAGTGCAACTAGATAAGTTCCATGTGTATAGGAAACACTATTCTTTTGTCCTGAGCACTCTCACGTTTCCCAACTTATTAGATACTGTAGAAAGCAAAAGCGTGCTTTTTGCTCTAAAGCAGAGTGTGTTTCATGGATGAGAGATGTGCTGTGTGTTTCCCTTCAGAAACGGTGTTCAATGCCAGGCTCTGTGTCTTCCTACAAGCAAGACTTCGTTTCAGGTAAAGGTACTCACTTTTCAGCTCAAAAGAAGCTACATTGTTCACAAAGCTCACACGTTTCTCGCTCATAACTGAAAAGCATTGGATGTGAGAGGACCTGTGGTTTGTATCAGTTTCAGAAGTAGAGTTGAACTAGATATGGTCCGTGTGTATAGGAAACACAGTTATTTGTTCTGAGCACACTCACGTTTCCCGCCTTATTAGAGACTCTAGAAAGCAAGAGCTTGCTTCTTGCTCTAAAGCAGAGTTTGTTTCATAGATGAGAAATGTGCTTGGTGTTCATCTTCAGAAATCGTGTGAAATGCCAGGCTATGTTTCTTCCTGCAAGCAAGAGTTCGTTTCAGGTAAATGCAGTCACTTTTCAGCTCAAAGGAAGCTATATGGTTCACGAAGCTCACAAGTTTCTCGCTCATAACTGAAAAGCATTGGATGTTAGAGGACCTTTGGTTTGTATCAGTTTCAGAAGCACAGTGTAACTAGATATGGTCTGTGTGTGTAGGAAGCACGGTTCTTTTGTTCTGAGCACACTCACATTTCCCGCCTTATTAGAGATTCTAGAAAGCAAGAGCGTGCTTCTTGCTGTAAAGCAGAGTGTGTTTCATGGATGAGAACTGTGCTGTCTGTTTCCCTTCAGAAACGGAGTTCATTGCCAGGCTATGTGTCTTCCTACAAAGAAGACTTTGTTTCAGGTAAACCCAGGAACTTTTCAGCTCATAGGAAGCTACATTGTTCACGAAGCTCAAACGTTTCTCGCTCTTAACTGAAAAGCATTGGATGTTAGAGGACCTGTGGTTTGTAACAGTTTCAGAAGCAGAGTGGAACTTGATATGGTCCGTGTGTGTAGGAAACACGGTTCTTTTGTTCTGAGCACACTAAAGTTTCCCGCCTTATTAGAGACTCTAGAAATCAAGAGCATGCTTCTTGCTCTATAGCAGAGTGTGTTTCATGGAATGAGAACTGTGCGGAGTGTTTCGCTTCAGAAACGGAGTTCAATGCCAGGCTCTGTGTCTTCCTAAAAGCAAGACTTTGTTTCAGGTAACGCACTCAGTTTTCAGCTGAAACGAAGCTACATTGTTCACGAAGCTCACACGTATCTCGTTCTTAACTCAAAAGCATTAGATGTTAGAGGACCTGTGGTTTGTATCAGTTTCAGAAGTAGAGTTGTACTAGATATGGTCCGTGTGTGTAGGAAACACGGTTCTTTTGTTCTGAGCACATTCACGTATCCCGCCTTATTAGAGACTCTAGAAAGCAAGAGAGTGCTTCTTGCTCTAAAGCAGAGTGTGTTTCATGGATGAGAGCTGTTCTGTGTGTTTCCCTTCAGAAACGGAGTTCAATGCCAGGCTCTGTGTCTTCATACAAACAAGACTTCGTTTCAGGAAAACACACTCACTTCTCAGCTGAAACGAAGCTACATTGTTCACGATGCTCAAGCGTTTCTCGCTCTTAGCTGAAAAGCATTGGATGTTATGGACCTGTGGTTTGTATCAGTTTCAGAAGTAGAGTTGTACTAGATATGGTCTGTGTGAGTAGGAAACATGGTTCTTTTGTTGTGAGCACACCCATGTTTCTCTCCTTATTAGAGATTCTAGAAAGCTAGAGCTGCTTCTTGCTCTAAAGCAGAGGTTGTTTCATAGATGAGAAATGTGCTTTGTGTTCATCGTCAGAAACGGTGTGAAATGCCAGGCTCTGTGTTTTCCTACAAGCAAGATTTCGTTTCAGGTAAACGCACTCACTTTTCAGCTCAAAGGAAGCTACATGGTTCACGAAGCTCACAAGTTTCTAGCTCATAACTGAAAAGCATTGGATGTTAGAGGACCTATGGTTTGTATCAGTTTCAGAAGCAGAGTTGAACTAGATATGGTCCGTGTGAGTAGGAAACACGGTTCTTTAGTTCTGAGCACACTCACGTTTCCCCCATTTTTAGAGACTCTAGTAAGCAAGAGCGTACTTCTTGCTCTAAACCAGTGTGTGTTTCATGGATGAGAACTGTGCTGTGTGTTTCCCTTAGAAACTGAGTCCAATGCCAGGCTCTGTGTTTTCCTACAAGCAAGCCTTCGTTTCAGGTAAACGCACCCACTTTTCAGCGCAAATGAAGCTTTATCATTCACGAAGCTCACACGTTTCTCGCTCTTAACTGAAAAGCATTGGATGTTAGAGGACCTGTGATTTGTATCAGCGTGCTTCTTGCTCTAAAGCTGATTATGTTACATGGATGTGAACTGTGCTGTGTGTTTCCGTTCAGAAACGAAGTTCAATGCAAGGCTCTCTGTCTTCCTACAAGCAAGACATCGTTTCAGGAAAACGCACTCACTTCTCAGCTCAAAGGAAGATACATTGTTCACGAAGCTCACTCGTTTCTCTCTCTTAACTGAAAAGCATTGGATGTTACAGGACCTGTGGTTTGTATCAGTTTCAGAAGCAGAGTTGAACTAGATATGGTCCGTGTGAGAAGGAAACACGGTTCTTTTGTTCTGAGCATACTCACGTTTCCCCCATTACTAGAGACTCTAGAAAGCAAGAGCGTGCTTCTTGCTCTAAACCAGAGTGTGTTTCATGGATGGCAACTGTGCTGTCTGTTTCCATTCAGAAACGGAGTGAAATTCCGTGCTCTGTGTCTTCTTACAAGCAAGACTTCGTTTCTGGTAAACGCACTCACTTTTCAGCTCAAAGGAAACTACATGGTTCAGGAAACTCACACGTTTCTAGCTCATAACTGAAAAGCATTGGATGTTAGAGGACCTGTGGTTTGTATCAGTTTCAGAAGCAGAGTTTAACTAGATATGGTCCGTGTGTGTAGGACACACAGTTCTTTTTTTTCTGAGCACACTCACGTTTCCCCCCTTTTTAAGAACCTAGAAAGCAAGAGAGTGATTCTTGCTCTAAAGCAGAGTGTGGTTCATGGATGAGAACTGTGCTGTGTGTTTCCCTTCAGAAACGGAGTTCAATGCCAGCCTCTGTGTCTTCCTACAAGCACGACTTCGTTTCAGGTAAACACACTCACTTCTCAGCTGAAACGAAGCTACATTGTTCACAAAGCTCACACGTTTCTCGCTCTGAACTGAAAAGCATTGGATGTTAGAGGACCTGTGGTTTGTATCCGTTTCAGAAGCAGAGTGCAACTAGATAAATTCCGTGTGTGTAGGAAACACTATTCTTTTGTCCTGAGCACTCTCACGTTTCCCAACTTATTAGAGACTGTAGAAAGCAAAAGCGTGCTTTTTGCTCTAAAGCAGAGTGTGTTTCATGGATGAGAGATGTGCTGTGTGTTTCCCTTCAGAAACGGTGTTCAATGCCAGGCTATGTTTCTTCCTGCAAGCAAGAGTTCGTTTCAGGTAAATGCAGTCACTTTTCAGCTCAAAGGAAGCTATATGGTTCTCGAAGCTCACACGTTTCTCGCTCTTAACTGAAAAGCATTGGATGTTAGAGGACCTGTGGTTTGTATCAGTTTCAGATGTGGAGTTGTACTAGATATGGTCCGTGTGTGTAGGAAACACGGTTCTTTTGTTCTGAGCACACTCACATTTCCCGCCTTATTAGAGATTCTAGAAAGCAAGAGCGTGCTTCTTGCTCTAAAGCAGAGTGTGTTTCATGGATGAGAACTGTGCTGTCTGTTTCCCTTCAGAAACGGAGTTCAATGCCAGGCTATGTGTCTTCCTACAAAGAAGACTTCGTTTCAGGTAAACCCAGGAACTTTTCAGCTCAAAAGAAGCTACATTGTTCACGAAGCTCACACGTTTCTCGCTCTTAACTGAAAAGCATTGGATGTTAGAGGATCTGTGGTTTGTTTCAGTTTCAGATGCAGAGTTGTACTAGATATGGTCCGTGTGTAGGAAACACGGTTCTTTTGTTCTGAGCACATTCACGTTTCCCGCCTTATTAGAGATTCTAGAAAGCAAGAGAGTGCTTCTTGCTCTAAAGCAGATTGTGTTACATGGATGTGAACTGTGCTGTGTGTTTCCCTTCACAAACGGAGTTCAATGCCAGGCTCTCTGTCTTCCTACAAGCAAGACTTCGTTTCAGGTAAACACACTCACTTTTCAGCTGAAACGAAGCTACATTGTTCACAATTCTCACACGTTTCTCGCTCTTAAATGAAAAGCACTGGATTTTAGAGGACCTGTGATTTGTATCAGTTTCAGAAGCAGAGTTGAACTAGATATGGTCCAGGTGTGTAGAAAACACGGTTCTTTTGTTCTGAGCACACTCACATTTCCTGCCTTATTAGAGACTCTAGAAATCAAGAGCGTGCTTCTTGCTCTAACGCAGAGTGTGTTTCATGGATGAGAACTGTGCTGTGTGTTACCCTTCAGAAACGTTGTCCAATGCCAGGCTCTCTGTCTTCCTACAAGCAAGACTTCGTTTCAGGTAAACACACTCACTTTTCAGCTGAAACAAAGCTACATTGTTCACAATGCTCACACGTTTCTCGCTCTTAACTGAAACGCATGGGATATGAGAGGACCTGTTGTTTGTATCAGTTTCAGAAGCAGAGTTGAACTAGATATGGTCCGTGTGTGTAGGAAACACGGTTCTTCTGTCCTGAGCTCACTCACGTTTCCCGTCCTATTAGAGATTCTAGAAAGCAAGAGTGTGCTTCTTGCTCTAAAGCAGAGTGTGTTTCATGGATGAGAACTGTGCAGTGTGTTTCTCTTCAGAAACGGAGTTCAATGCCAGGCTCTGTGTCTTCCTACAAGCAAGACTTCGTTTCAGGTAAACGCACTCACTTTTGAGCTCAAACGTAGCTACATCATTCACGAAGCTCACACGTTTCTCGCTCTTAAGTGAAAAGCATTCGATGTTAGAGGACCTGTGGTTTGTATCATTTTTAGAAGCAGAGTTGAATTTGTTATGGTCCGTGTGTGTAGGAAACACGGTTTTTTTATTCTGAGCACACTCACGTTTCCCCCCTTTTTTGAGACCCTAGAAAGCAAGAGCGTGATTCTTGCTCTAAAGCAGAGTGTGTTTCATGAATGAGAGCTGTGCTGTGTGTTTCCCTTCAGATCCGGAGTTCAATGCCAGGCTCTGTGTCTTCCTACAAGAAAGATTTCGTTTCATGTAAACACACTCACTTTTCAGCTAAAAAGAAGCTACATTGTTCACAAAGCTCACACGTTTCTCGCTCTTAACTGAAAAGCATTAGATGTTAGAGGACCTGAGGTTTGTATCAGTTTCAGAAGCAGAGTTGAACTAGATATGGTCCGTGTGTGTAGGAAACACGGTTCTTCTGTCCTGAGCACACTCACGTTTCCCGCCCTATTAGAGAATCTAGAAAGCAAGAGCGTGCTTCTTGCTCTAAAGCAGAGTGTGTTTCATGGATGAGAACTGTGCAGTGTGTTTCTCTTCAGAAACGGAGTTAAATGCCAGGCTCTGTGTCTTCCTACAAGCAAGACTTCGTTTCAGTTAAACGCACTCACTTGTGAGCTCAAACGTAGCTACATAATTCACGAAGCTCACACGTTTCTCGCTCTTAACTGAAAAGCATTGGATGTTAGCGGACCTGTGGTTTGTAGCAGTTTCAGAAGCAGAGTTGAACTAGATATGGTCCGTGTGCGAAGGAAACACGGTTCTTTTGTTCTGAGCACACTCACGTTTCCCCCATTACTAGAGACTCTAGAAAGCAAGAGCGTGCTTCTTGCTCTAAACCAGAGTGTGTTTCATGGATGGCAACTGTGCTGTCTGTTTCCATTCAGAAACGGAGTGAAATTCCGTGCTCTGTGTCTTCTTACAAGCAAGACTTCGTTTCTGGTAAACGCACTCACTTTTCAGCTCAAAGGAAACTACATGGTTCAGGAAACTCACACGTTTCTAGCTCATAACTGAAAAGCATTGGATGTTAGAGGACCTGTGGTTTGTATCAGTTTCAGAAGCAGAGTTTAACTAGATATGGTCCGTGTGTGTAGGACACACGGTTCTTTTTTTTCTGAGCACACTCACGTTTCCCCCCTTTTTAAGAACCTAGAAAGCAAGAGAGTGATTCTTGCTCTAAAGCAGAGTGTGGTTCATGGATGAGAACTGTGCTGTGTGTTTCCCTTCAGAAACGGAGTTCAATGCCAGCCTCTGTGTCTTCCTACAAGCACGACTTCGTTTCAGGTAAACACACTCACTTCTCAGCTGAAACGAAGCTACATTGTTCACAAAGCTCACACGTTTCTCGCTCTGAACTGAAAAGCATTGGATGTTAGAGGACCTGTGGTTTGTATCCGTTTCAGAAGCAGAGTGCAACTAGATAAATTCCGTGTGTGTAGGAAACACTATTCTTTTGTCCTGAGCACTCTCACGTTTCCCAACTTATTAGAGACTGTAGAAAGCAAAAGCGTGCTTTTTGCTCTAAAGCAGAGTGTGTTTCATGGATGAGAGATGTGCTGTGTGTTTCCCTTCAGAAACGGTGTTCAATGCCAGGCTATGTTTCTTCCTGCAAGCAAGAGTTCGTTTCAGGTAAATGCAGTCACTTTTCAGCTCAAAGGAAGCTATATGGTTCTCGAAGCTCACACGTTTCTCGCTCTTAACTGAAAAGCATTGGATGTTAGAGGACCTGTGGTTTGTATCAGTTTCAGATGTGGAGTTGTACTAGATATGGTCCGTGTGTGTAGGAAACACGGTTCTTTTGTTCTGAGCACACTCACATTTCCCGCCTTATTAGAGATTCTAGAAAGCAAGAGCGTGCTTCTTGCTCTAAAGCAGAGTGTGTTTCATGGATGAGAACTGTGCTGTCTGTTTCCCTTCAGAAACGGAGTTCAATGCCAGGCTATGTGTCTTCCTACAAAGAAGACTTCGTTTCAGGTAAACCCAGGAACTTTTCAGCTCAAAAGAAGCTACATTGTTCACGAAGCTCACACGTTTCTCGCTCTTAACTGAAAAGCATTGGATGTTAGAGGATCTGTGGTTTGTTTCAGTTTCAGATGCAGAGTTGTACTAGATATGGTCCGTGTGTAGGAAACACGGTTCTTTTGTTCTGAGCACATTCACGTTTCCCGCCTTATTAGAGATTCTAGAAAGCAAGAGAGTGCTTCTTGCTCTAAAGCAGATTGTGTTACATGGATGTGAACTGTGCTGTGTGTTTCCCTTCACAAACGGAGTTCAATGCCAGGCTCTCTGTCTTCCTACAAGCAAGACTTCGTTTCAGGTAAACACACTCACTTTTCAGCTGAAACGAAGCTACATTGTTCACAATTCTCACACGTTTCTCGCTCTTAAATGAAAAGCACTGGATTTTAGAGGACCTGTGATTTGTATCAGTTTCAGAAGCAGAGTTGAACTAGATATGGTCCAGGTGTGTAGAAAACACGGTTCTTTTGTTCTGAGCACACTCACATTTCCTGCCTTATTAGAGACTCTAGAAATCAAGAGCGTGCTTCTTGCTCTAACGCAGAGTGTGTTTCATGGATGAGAACTGTGCTGTGTGTTACCCTTCAGAAACGTTGTCCAATGCCAGGCTCTCTGTCTTCCTACAAGCAAGACTTCGTTTCAGGTAAACACACTCACTTTTCAGCTGAAACAAAGCTACATTGTTCACAATGCTCACACGTTTCTCGCTCTTAACTGAAACGCATGGGATATGAGAGGACCTGTTGTTTGTATCAGTTTCAGAAGCAGAGTTGAACTAGATATGGTCCGTGTGTGTAGGAAACACGGTTCTTCTGTCCTGAGCTCACTCACGTTTCCCGTCCTATTAGAGATTCTAGAAAGCAAGAGTGTGCTTCTTGCTCTAAAGCAGAGTGCGTTTCATGGATGAGAACTGTGCAGTGTGTTTCTCTTCAGAAACGGAGTTCAATGCCAGGCTCTGTGTCTTCCTACAAGCAAGACTTCGTTTCAGGTAAACGCACTCACTTTTGAGCTCAAACGTAGCTACATCATTCACGAAGCTCACACGTTTCTCGCTCTTAAGTGAAAAGCATTCGATGTTAGAGGACCTGTGGTTTGTATCATTTTTAGAAGCAGAGTTGAATTTGTTATGGTCCGTGTGTGTAGGAAACACGGTTTTTTTATTCTGAGCACACTCACGTTTCCCCCCTTTTTTGAGACCCTAGAAAGCAAGAGCGTGATTCTTGCTCTAAAGCAGAGTGTGTTTCATGAATGAGAGCTGTGCTGTGTGTTTCCCTTCAGATCCGGAGTTCAATGCCAGGCTCTGTGTCTTCCTACAAGAAAGATTTCGTTTCATGTAAACACACTCACTTTTCAGCTAAAAAGAAGCTACATTGTTCACAAAGCTCACACGTTTCTCGCTCTTAACTGAAAAGCATTAGATGTTAGAGGACCTGAGGTTTGTATCAGTTTCAGAAGCAGAGTTGAACTAGATATGGTCCGTGTGTGTAGGAAACACGGTTCTTCTGTCCTGAGCACACTCACGTTTCCCGCCCTATTAGAGAATCTAGAAAGCAAGAGCGTGCTTCTTGCTCTAAAGCAGAGTGTGTTTCATGGATGAGAACTGTGCAGTGTGTTTCTCTTCAGAAACGGAGTTAAATGCCAGGCTCTGTGTCTTCCTACAAGCAAGACTTCGTTTCAGTTAAACGCACTCACTTGTGAGCTCAAACGTAGCTACATAATTCACGAAGCTCACACGTTTCTCGCTCTTAACTGAAAAGCATTGGATGTTAGAGGACCTGTGGTTTGTATCAGTTTCAGAAGCAGAGTTGAACTAGATATGGTCCGTGTGAGAAGGAAACACGGTTCTTTTGTTCTGAGCACACTCACGTTTCCCCCATTACTAGAGACTCTAGAAAGCAAGAGCGTGCTTCTTGCTCTAAACCAGAGTGTGTTTCATGGATGGCAACTGTGCTGTCTGTTTCCATTCAGAAACGGAGTGAAATTCCGTGCTCTGTGTCTTCTTACAAGCAAGACTTCGTTTCTGGTAAACGCACTCACTTTTCAGCTCAAAGGAAACTACATGGTTCAGGAAACTCACACGTTTCTAGCTCATAACTGAAAAGCATTGGATGTTAGAGGACCTGTTGTTTGTATCAGTTTCAGAAGCAGAGTTTAACTAGATATGGTCCGTGTGTGTAGGACACATGGTTCTTTTTTTTCTGAGCACACTCACGTTTCCCCCCTTTTTAAGAACCTAGAAAGCAAGAGAGTGATTCTTGCTCTAAAGCAGAGTGTGGTTCATGGATGAGAACTGTGCTGTGTGTTTCCCTTCAGAAACGGAGTTCAATGCCAGCCTCTGTGTCTTCCTACAAGCACGACTTCGTTTCAGGTAAACACACTCACTTCTCAGCTGAAACGAAGCTACATTGTTCACAAAGCTCACACGTTTCTCGCTCTGAACTGAAAAGCATTGGATGTTAGAGGACCTGTGGTTTGTATCCGTTTCAGAAGCAGAGTGCAACTAGATAAATTCCGTGTGTGTAGGAAACACTATTCTTTTGTCCTGAGCACTCTCACGTTTCCCAACTTATTAGAGACTGTAGAAAGCAAAAGCGTGCTTTTTGCTCTAAAGCAGAGTGTGTTTCATGGATGAGAGATGTGCTGTGTGTTTCCCTTCAGAAACGGTGTTCAATGCCAGGCTATGTTTCTTCCTGCAAGCAAGAGTTCGTTTCAGGTAAATGCAGTCACTTTTCAGCTCAAAGGAAGCTATATGGTTCTCGAAGCTCACACGTTTCTCGCTCTTAACTGAAAAGCATTGGATGTTAGAGGACCTGTGGTTTGTATCAGTTTCAGATGTGGAGTTGTACTAGATATGGTCCGTGTGTGTAGGAAACACGGTTCTTTTGTTCTGAGCACACTCACATTTCCCGCCTTATTAGAGATTCTAGAAAGCAAGAGCGTGCTTCTTGCTCTAAAGCAGAGTGTGTTTCATGGATGAGAACTGTGCTGTCTGTTTCCCTTCAGAAACGGAGTTCAATGCCAGGCTATGTGTCTTCCTACAAAGAAGACTTCGTTTCAGGTAAACCCAGGAACTTTTCAGCTCAAAAGAAGCTACATTGTTCACGAAGCTCACACGTTTCTCGCTCTTAACTGAAAAGCATTGGATGTTAGAGGATCTGTGGTTTGTTTCAGTTTCAGATGCAGAGTTGTACTAGATATGGTCCGTGTGTAGGAAACACGGTTCTTTTGTTCTGAGCACATTCACGTTTCCCGCCTTATTAGAGATTCTAGAAAGCAAGAGAGTGCTTCTTGCTCTAAAGCAGATTGTGTTACATGGATGTGAACTGTGCTGTGTGTTTCCCTTCACAAACGGAGTTCAATGCCAGGCTCTCTGTCTTCCTACAAGCAAGACTTCGTTTCAGGTAAACACACTCACTTTTCAGCTGAAACGAAGCTACATTGTTCACAATTCTCACACGTTTCTCGCTCTTAAATGAAAAGCACTGGATTTTAGAGGACCTGTGATTTGTATCAGTTTCAGAAGCAGAGTTGAACTAGATATGGTCCAGGTGTGTAGAAAACACGGTTCTTTTGTTCTGAGCACACTCACATTTCCTGCCTTATTAGAGACTCTAGAAATCAAGAGCGTGCTTCTTGCTCTAACGCAGAGTGTGTTTCATGGATGAGAACTGTGCTGTGTGTTACCCTTCAGAAACGTTGTCCAATGCCAGGCTCTCTGTCTTCCTACAAGCAAGACTTCGTTTCAGGTAAACACACTCACTTTTCAGCTGAAACAAAGCTACATTGTTCACAATGCTCACACGTTTCTCGCTCTTAACTGAAACGCATGGGATATGAGAGGACCTGTTGTTTGTATCAGTTTCAGAAGCAGAGTTGAACTAGATATGGTCCGTGTGTGTAGGAAACACGGTTCTTCTGTCCTGAGCTCACTCACGTTTCCCGTCCTATTAGAGATTCTAGAAAGCAAGAGTGTGCTTCTTGCTCTAAAGCAGAGTGTGTTTCATGGATGAGAACTGTGCAGTGTGTTTCTCTTCAGAAACGGAGTTCAATGCCAGGCTCTGTGTCTTCCTACAAGCAAGACTTCGTTTCAGGTAAACGCACTCACTTTTGAGCTCAAACGTAGCTACATCATTCACGAAGCTCACACGTTTCTCGCTCTTAAGTGAAAAGCATTCGATGTTAGAGGACCTGTGGTTTGTATCATTTTTAGAAGCAGAGTAGAATTTGTTATGGTCCGTGTGTGTAGGAAACACGGTTTTTTTATTCTGAGCACACTCACGTTTCCCCCCTTTTTTGAGACCCTAGAAAGCAAGAGCGTGATTCTTGCTCTAAAGCAGAGTGTGTTTCATGAATGAGAGCTGTGCTGTGTGTTTCCCTTCAGATCCGGAGTTCAATGCCAGGCTCTGTGTCTTCCTACAAGCAAGATTTCGTTTCATGTAAACACACTCACTTTTCAGCTAAAAAGAAGCTACATTGTTCACAAAGCTCACACGTTTCTCGCTCTTAACTGAAAAGCATTAGATGTTAGAGGACCTGAGGTTTGTATCAGTTTCAGAAGCAGAGTTGAACTAGATATGGTCCGTGTGTGTAGGAAACACGGTTCTTCTGTCCTGAGCACACTCACGTTTCCCGCCCTATTAGAGAATCTAGAAAGCAAGAGCGTGCTTCTTGCTCTAAAGCAGAGTGTGTTTCATGGATGAGAACTGTGCAGTGTGTTTCTCTTCAGAAACGGAGTTAAATGCCAGGCTCTGTGTCTTCCTACAAGCAAGACTTCGTTTCAGTTAAACGCACTCACTTGTGAGCTCAAACGTAGCTACATAATTCACGAAGCTCACACGTTTCTCGCTCTTAACTGAAAAGCATTGGATGTTAGAGGACCTGTGGTTTGTAGCAGTTTCAGAAGCAGAGTTGAACTAGATATGGTCCGTGTGCGAAGGAAACACGGTTCTTTTGTTCTGAGCACACTCACGTTTCCCCCATTACTAGAGACTCTAGAAAGCAAGAGCGTGCTTCTTGCTCTAAACCAGAGTGTGTTTCATGGATGGCAACTGTGCTGTCTGTTTCCATTCAGAAACGGAGTGAAATTCCGTGCTCTGTGTCTTCTTACAAGCAAGACTTCGTTTCTGGTAAACGCACTCACTTTTCAGCTCAAAGGAAACTACATGGTTCAGGAAACTCACACGTTTCTAGCTCATAACTGAAAAGCATTGGATGTTAGAGGACCTGTGGTTTGTATCAGTTTCAGAAGCAGAGTTTAACTAGATATGGTCCGTGTGTGTAGGACACACGGTTCTTTTTTTTCTGAGCACACTCACGTTTCCCCCCTTTTTAAGAACCTAGAAAGCAAGAGAGTGATTCTTGCTCTAAAGCAGAGTGTGGTTCATGGATGAGAACTGTGCTGTGTGTTTCCCTTCAGAAACGGAGTTCAATGCCAGCCTCTGTGTCTTCCTACAAGCACGACTTCGTTTCAGGTAAACACACTCACTTCTCAGCTGAAACGAAGCTACATTGTTCACAAAGCTCACACGTTTCTCGCTCTGAACTGAAAAGCATTGGATGTTAGAGGACCTGTGGTTTGTATCCGTTTCAGAAGCAGAGTGCAACTAGATAAATTCCGTGTGTGTAGGAAACACTATTCTTTTGTCCTGAGCACTCTCACGTTTCCCAACTTATTAGAGACTGTAGAAAGCAAAAGCGTGCTTTTTGCTCTAAAGCAGAGTGTGTTTCATGGATGAGAGATGTGCTGTGTGTTTCCCTTCAGAAACGGTGTTCAATGCCAGGCTATGTTTCTTCCTGCAAGCAAGAGTTCGTTTCAGGTAAATGCAGTCACTTTTCAGCTCAAAGGAAGCTATATGGTTCTCGAAGCTCACACGTTTCTCGCTCTTAACTGAAAAGCATTGGATGTTAGAGGACCTGTGGTTTGTATCAGTTTCAGATGTGGAGTTGTACTAGATATGGTCCGTGTGTGTAGGAAACACGGTTCTTTTGTTCTGAGCACACTCACATTTCCCGCCTTATTAGAGATTCTAGAAAGCAAGAGCGTGCTTCTTGCTCTAAAGCAGAGTGTGTTTCATGGATGAGAACTGTGCTGTCTGTTTCCCTTCAGAAACGGAGTTCAATGCCAGGCTATGTGTCTTCCTACAAAGAAGACTTCGTTTCAGGTAAACCCAGGAACTTTTCAGCTCAAAAGAAGCTACATTGTTCACGAAGCTCACACGTTTCTCGCTCTTAACTGAAAAGCATTGGATGTTAGAGGATCTGTGGTTTGTTTCAGTTTCAGATGCAGAGTTGTACTAGATATGGTCCGAGTGTAGGAAACACGGTTCTTTTGTTCTGAGCACATTCACGTTTCCCGCCTTATTAGAGATTCTAGAAAGCAAGAGAGTGCTTCTTGCTCTAAAGCAGATTGTGTTACATGGATGTGAACTGTGCTGTGTGTTTCCCTTCACAAACGGAGTTCAATGCCAGGCTCTCTGTCTTCCTACAAGCAAGACTTCGTTTCAGGTAAACACACTCACTTTTCAGCTGAAACGAAGCTACATTGTTCACAATTCTCACACGTTTCTCGCTCTTAAATGAAAAGCACTGGATTTTAGAGGACCTGTGATTTGTATCAGTTTCAGAAGCAGAGTTGAACTAGATATGGTCCAGGTGTGTAGAAAACACGGTTCTTTTGTTCTGAGCACACTCACATTTCCTGCCTTATTAGAGACTCTAGAAATCAAGAGCGTGCTTCTTGCTCTAACGCAGAGTGTGTTTCATGGATGAGAACTGTGCTGTGTGTTACCCTTCAGAAACGTTGTCCAATGCCAGGCTCTCTGTCTTCCTACAAGCAAGACTTCGTTTCAGGTAAACACACTCACTTTTCAGCTGAAACAAAGCTACATTGTTCACAATGCTCACACGTTTCTCGCTCTTAACTGAAACGCATGGGATATGAGAGGACCTGTTGTTTGTATCAGTTTCAGAAGCAGAGTTGAACTAGATATGGTCCGTGTGTGTAGGAAACACGGTTCTTCTGTCCTGAGCTCACTCACGTTTCCCGTCCTATTAGAGATTCTAGAAAGCAAGAGTGTGCTTCTTGCTCTAAAGCAGAGTGCGTTTCATGGATGAGAACTGTGCAGTGTGTTTCTCTTCAGAAACGGAGTTCAATGCCAGGCTCTGTGTCTTCCTACAAGCAAGACTTCGTTTCAGGTAAACGCACTCACTTTTGAGCTCAAACGTAGCTACATCATTCACGAAGCTCACACGTTTCTCGCTCTTAAGTGAAAAGCATTCGATGTTAGAGGACCTGTGGTTTGTATCATTTTTAGAAGCAGAGTTGAATTTGTTATGGTCCGTGTGTGTAGGAAACACGGTTTTTTTATTCTGAGCACACTCACGTTTCCCCCCTTTTTTGAGACCCTAGAAAGCAAGAGCGTGATTCTTGCTCTAAAGCAGAGTGTGTTTCATGAATGAGAGCTGTGCTGTGTGTTTCCCTTCAGATCCGGAGTTCAATGCCAGGCTCTGTGTCTTCCTACAAGAAAGATTTCGTTTCATGTAAACACACTCACTTTTCAGCTAAAAAGAAGCTACATTGTTCACAAAGCTCACACGTTTCTCGCTCTTAACTGAAAAGCATTAGATGTTAGAGGACCTGAGGTTTGTATCAGTTTCAGAAGCAGAGTTGAACTAGATATGGTCCGTGTGTGTAGGAAACACGGTTCTTCTGTCCTGAGCACACTCACGTTTCCCGCCCTATTAGAGAATCTAGAAAGCAAGAGCGTGCTTCTTGCTCTAAAGCAGAGTGTGTTTCATGGATGAGAACTGTGCAGTGTGTTTCTCTTCAGAAACGGAGTTAAATGCCAGGCTCTGTGTCTTCCTACAAGCAAGACTTCGTTTCAGTTAAACGCACTCACTTGTGAGCTCAAACGTAGCTACATAATTCACGAAGCTCACACGTTTCTCGCTCTTAACTGAAAAGCATTGGATGTTAGAGGACCTGTGGTTTGTATCAGTTTCAGAAGCAGAGTTGAACTAGATATGGTCCGTGTGAGAAGGAAACACGGTTCTTTTGTTCTGAGCACACTCACGTTTCCCCCATTACTAGAGACTCTAGAAAGCAAGAGCGTGCTTCTTGCTCTAAACCAGAGTGTGTTTCATGGATGGCAACTGTGCTGTCTGTTTCCATTCAGAAACGGAGTGAAATTCCGTGCTCTGTGTCTTCTTACAAGCAAGACTTCGTTTCTGGTAAACGCACTCACTTTTCAGCTCAAAGGAAACTACATGGTTCAGGAAACTCACACGTTTCTAGCTCATAACTGAAAAGCATTGGATGTTAGAGGACCTGTTGTTTGTATCAGTTTCAGAAGCAGAGTTTAACTAGATATGGTCCGTGTGTGTAGGACACATGGTTCTTTTTTTTCTGAGCACACTCACGTTTCCCCCCTTTTTAAGAACCTAGAAAGCAAGAGAGTGATTCTTGCTCTAAAGCAGAGTGTGGTTCATGGATGAGAACTGTGCTGTGTGTTTCCCTTCAGAAACGGAGTTCAATGCCAGCCTCTGTGTCTTCCTACAAGCACGACTTCGTTTCAGGTAAACACACTCACTTCTCAGCTGAAACGAAGCTACATTGTTCACAAAGCTCACACGTTTCTCGCTCTGAACTGAAAAGCATTGGATGTTAGAGGACCTGTGGTTTGTATCCGTTTCAGAAGCAGAGTGCAACTAGATAAATTCCGTGTGTGTAGGAAACACTATTCTTTTGTCCTGAGCACTCTCACGTTTCCCAACTTATTAGAGACTGTAGAAAGCAAAAGCGTGCTTTTTGCTCTAAAGCAGAGTGTGTTTCATGGATGAGAGATGTGCTGTGTGTTTCCCTTCAGAAACGGTGTTCAATGCCAGGCTATGTTTCTTCCTGCAAGCAAGAGTTCGTTTCAGGTAAATGCAGTCACTTTTCAGCTCAAAGGAAGCTATATGGTTCTCGAAGCTCACACGTTTCTCGCTCTTAACTGAAAAGCATTGGATGTTAGAGGACCTGTGGTTTGTATCAGTTTCAGATGTGGAGTTGTACTAGATATGGTCCGTGTGTGTAGGAAACACGGTTCTTTTGTTCTGAGCACACTCACATTTCCCGCCTTATTAGAGATTCTAGAAAGCAAGAGCGTGCTTCTTGCTCTAAAGCAGAGTGTGTTTCATGGATGAGAACTGTGCTGTCTGTTTCCCTTCAGAAACGGAGTTCAATGCCAGGCTATGTGTCTTCCTACAAAGAAGACTTCGTTTCAGGTAAACCCAGGAACTTTTCAGCTCAAAAGAAGCTACATTGTTCACGAAGCTCACACGTTTCTCGCTCTTAACTGAAAAGCATTGGATGTTAGAGGATCTGTGGTTTGTTTCAGTTTCAGATGCAGAGTTGTACTAGATATGGTCCGTGTGTAGGAAACACGGTTCTTTTGTTCTGAGCACATTCACGTTTCCCGCCTTATTAGAGATTCTAGAAAGCAAGAGAGTGCTTCTTGCTCTAAAGCAGATTGTGTTACATGGATGTGAACTGTGCTGTGTGTTTCCCTTCACAAACGGAGTTCAATGCCAGGCTCTCTGTCTTCCTACAAGCAAGACTTCGTTTCAGGTAAACACACTCACTTTTCAGCTGAAACGAAGCTACATTGTTCACAATTCTCACACGTTTCTCGCTCTTAAATGAAAAGCACTGGATTTTAGAGGACCTGTGATTTGTATCAGTTTCAGAAGCAGAGTTGAACTAGATATGGTCCAGGTGTGTAGAAAACACGGTTCTTTTGTTCTGAGCACACTCACATTTCCTGCCTTATTAGAGACTCTAGAAATCAAGAGCGTGCTTCTTGCTCTAACGCAGAGTGTGTTTCATGGATGAGAACTGTGCTGTGTGTTACCCTTCAGAAACGTTGTCCAATGCCAGGCTCTCTGTCTTCCTACAAGCAAGACTTCGTTTCAGGTAAACACACTCACTTTTCAGCTGAAACAAAGCTACATTGTTCACAATGCTCACACGTTTCTCGCTCTTAACTGAAACGCATGGGATATGAGAGGACCTGTTGTTTGTATCAGTTTCAGAAGCAGAGTTGAACTAGATATGGTCCGTGTGTGTAGGAAACACGGTTCTTCTGTCCTGAGCTCACTCACGTTTCCCGTCCTATTAGAGATTCTAGAAAGCAAGAGTGTGCTTCTTGCTCTAAAGCAGAGTGTGTTTCATGGATGAGAACTGTGCAGTGTGTTTCTCTTCAGAAACGGAGTTCAATGCCAGGCTCTGTGTCTTCCTACAAGCAAGACTTCGTTTCAGGTAAACGCACTCACTTTTGAGCTCAAACGTAGCTACATCATTCACGAAGCTCACACGTTTCTCGCTCTTAAGTGAAAAGCATTCGATGTTAGAGGACCTGTGGTTTGTATCATTTTTAGAAGCAGAGTAGAATTTGTTATGGTCCGTGTGTGTAGGAAACACGGTTTTTTTATTCTGAGCACACTCACGTTTCCCCCCTTTTTTGAGACCCTAGAAAGCAAGAGCGTGATTCTTGCTCTAAAGCAGAGTGTGTTTCATGAATGAGAGCTGTGCTGTGTGTTTCCCTTCAGATCCGGAGTTCAATGCCAGGCTCTGTGTCTTCCTACAAGCAAGATTTCGTTTCATGTAAACACACTCACTTTTCAGCTAAAAAGAAGCTACATTGTTCACAAAGCTCACACGTTTCTCGCTCTTAACTGAAAAGCATTAGATGTTAGAGGACCTGAGGTTTGTATCAGTTTCAGAAGCAGAGTTGAACTAGATATGGTCCGTGTGTGTAGGAAACACGGTTCTTCTGTCCTGAGCACACTCACGTTTCCCGCCCTATTAGAGAATCTAGAAAGCAAGAGCGTGCTTCTTGCTCTAAAGCAGAGTGTGTTTCATGGATGAGAACTGTGCAGTGTGTTTCTCTTCAGAAACGGAGTTAAATGCCAGGCTCTGTGTCTTCCTACAAGCAAGACTTCGTTTCAGTTAAACGCACTCACTTGTGAGCTCAAACTTAGCTACATAATTCACGAAGCTCACACGTTTCTCGCTCTTAACTGAAAAGCATTGGATGTTAGAGGACCTGTGGTTTGTATCAGTTTCAGAAGCAGAGTTGAACTTGATATGGTCCGTGTGTGTAGGAAACACGGTTTTTTTATTCTGAGCACACTCACGTTTCCCCCCTTTTAGAGACCCTAGAAAGCAAGAGCGTGCTTCTTGCTCTAAAGCAGAGTGTGTTTCATGGATGAGAGCTGTGCTGTGTGTTTCCCTTCAGAACCGGAGTTCAATGCCAGGCTCTGCGTCTTCCTACAAGCAAGATTTCGTTTCATGTAAACGCACTCACTTTTCAGCTAAAAAGGAGCTACATTGTTCAAGAAGCTCACACGTTTCTTTCTCTTAACTGAAAAGCATTAGATGATAGAGGATCTGAGGTTTGTATCAGTTTCAGAAGCAAAGTTGAACTAGATATGGTCCGTGTGAGAAGGAAACACGGTTCTTTTATTCTGAGCACACTCACGTTTCCCCCATTACTACAGACTCTAGAAAGCAAGCGCGTGCTTCATGCTCTAAACCAGAGTGTGTTTCATGGATGAGAACTGTGCTGTCTGTTTCCATTCAGAAACGGAGTGATATTCCGGGCTCTGAGACTTCTTACAAGCAAGACTTCGTTTCTGGTAAACGCACTCACTTCTCAGCTCAAAGGAAGCTACATGGTTCACGAAGCTCACACGTTTCAGGCTCATAACTGAAAAGCATTGGATGTTAGAGGACCTGTGGTTTGTATCAGTTTCAGAAGGAGAGTTGAACTAGATATGGTCCGTGTGTGTTGGAAGCACGGTTCTTTAGTTCTGAGCACACTCACGTTTCCCCCATTATTAGAGACTCTAGTAAGCAAGAGCGTGCTTCTTGCTCTAAACCAGAGTGTGTTTCATGGATGAGAACTGTGCTGTGTGTTTCCCTTAGAAACGGAGTCCAATGCCAGGCTCTGTGTTTTCCTACATGTAAGAATTCGTTTCTGGTAAACGCACTCACTTTTCAGCTCAAAGGAAGCTACATGGTTCACGAAGCTCACACGTTTCTAGCTCATAACTGAAAAGCATTGGATGTTAGAGGACCTGTGGTTTGTTTAGTTTCAGAAGCAGAGTTGAACTAGACATGGTCCGTGTGTGTAGAAAACACGGTTCTTTTGTTCTGAGCACAGTCACATATCCCACCTTATTAGAGAATCTAGAAATCAAGAGTGTGCTTCTTGCTCTAAAGCAGAGTGTGTTTCATGGATGAGAACTGTGCTTTGTGTTTCCCTTCAGAAACGGAGTTCAATGCCAGGCTCTGTGTCTTGCTACAAGCAAGACTTCGTTTCAGGAATATACACTCACATCTCAGCTCAAAAGAAGCTACATTGTTCACGAAGCTCACACGTTTCTCGCTCTTAACTGAAAAGCATGGGATGTTAGAGGACCTGTGGTTTGTATCAGCTTCAGAAGCAGAGTTGAACTAGATATGTTCCGTGTGTGTAGGAAACATGGTTCTTTTGTTCTGAGCACACTCATGTTTCCCGCCTTATTAGAGACCCTAGAAAGCAAGAGAGTGCTTCTTGCTCTAAAGCAGAGTTTGTTTCATGGATGAGAACTGTGCTGTCTGTTTTCCTTAAGAAACGGAGTGAAATGCCAGGCTCTGAGTCTTCCTACAAAGAAGACTTCGTTTCAGGTAAACCCAGGAACTTTTCAGCACAAAGGAAGATACATTGTTCACGAAGCTCACATGTTTCTCACTCTTAACTGAAAAGCATTGGATGTTAGAGGACCTGTGGTATGTTTCAGTTTCAGATGAAGAGTTGTACTAGATATGGTCCGTGTGTGTAGGAAACACGGTTCTTTTTTTCTGAGCACATTCACGTTTCCCACCTTATTAGAGATTCTAGAAAGCAAGAGCGTGCTTCTTGCTCTAAAGCAGATTATGTTACATGGATGTGAACTGTGCTGTGTGTTTCCGTTCAGAAACGGAGTTCAATGCAAGGCTCTCTGTCTTCCTACAAGCAAGACTTCGTTTCAGGTAAACACACTCACTTTTCAGCTGAAACGAAGCTACATTGTTCACAAAGCTCACACGTTTCTCGCTCTTAACTGAAAAGTATTGGATGTTAGAGGTCCTGTGATTTGTATCAGTTTCAGAAGCAGAGTTGAACTAGATATGGTCCGTGTGTGTAGGAAACACGGTTCTTCTGTCCTGAGCACACTCACGTTTCCCGCCCTATTAGAGATTCTAGAAAGCAAGAGCGTGCTTTTTGCTCTAAAGCAGAGTGTGTTTCATGGATAAGAACTGTGCTGTGTGTTTCCCTTCAGAAACGGAGTTCAATGCCACGCTCTGTGTCTTCATACAAGCAAGACATCGTTTCAGGAAAACGCACTCACTTCTCAGCTCAAAGGAAGATACATTGTTCACGAAGCTCACTCGTTTCTCTCTCTTAACTGAAAAGCATTGGATGTTACAGGACCTGTGGTTTGTATCAGTTTCAGAAGCAGAGTTGAACTAGATATGGTCCGTGTGAGAAGGAAACACGGTTCTTTTGTTCTGAGCACACTCACGTTTCCCCCATTACTAGAGACTCTAGAAAGCAAGAGCGTGCTTCTTGCTCTAAACAAGAGTGTGTTTCATGGATGGCAACTGTGCTGTCTGTTTCCCTTCAGAACCGGAGTTCAATGCCAGGCTCTGTGTCTTCCTACAAGCACGATTTCATTTCATGTAAACGCACTCACTTTTCAGCTAAAAATAAGCTACATTGTTCAAGAAGCACACATGTTTCTAGCTCTTAACTGAAAAGCATTGGATGTTAGAGGACCTGTGGTTTGTATCAGTTTCAGAAGCAGAGTTGAACTAGATATGGTCCGTGTGAGAAGGAAACACGGTTCTTTTGTTCTGAGCACACTCACGTTTCCCCCATTCCTAGAGACTCTAGAAAGCAAGAGCGTGCTTCTTGCTCTAAACCAGAGTGTGTTTCATGGATGAGAACTGTGCTGTCTGTTTCCATTCAGAAACGGAGAGATATTCCGGGCTCTGAGTCTTCTTACAAGCAAGACTTCGTTTCTGGTAAACGCACTCACTTTTCAGCGCAAAGGAAGCTACATGGTTCACGAAGCTCACACGTTTCAGGCTCATAACTGAAAAGCATTGGATGTTAGAGGACCTGTGGTTTGTATCAGTTTCAGAAGGAGAGTTGAACTAGATATGGTCCGTGTGTGTTGGAAGCACGGTTCTTTAGTTCTGAGCACACTCACGTTTCCCCCATTATTAGACTCTAGTAAGCAAGAGTGTGCTTCTTGCTCTAAACAGAGTGTGTTTCATGGATGAGAACTGTGCTGTGTGTTTCCCTTAGAAACGGAGTCCAATGCCAGGCTCTGTGTTTTCCTACATGCAAGAATTCGTTTCTGGTAAACGCACTCACTTGTCAGCTCAAAGGAAGCTACATGGTTCACGAAGCTCACACGTTTCTAGCTCATAACTGAAAAGCATTGGATGTTAGAGGACCTGTGGTTTGTATCAGTTTCAGAAGCAGAGTTGAACTAGACATGGTCCGTGTGTGTAGAAAACACGGTTCTTTTGTTCTGAGCACACTCACATATCCCACCTTATTAGAGAATCTCGAAATCGAGAGTGTGCTTCTTGCTCTAAAGCAGAGTGTGTTTCATGGATGAGAACTGTGCTGTCTGTTTTCCTTAAGAAACGGAGTGAAATGCCGGGCTCTGAGTCTTCCTACAAAGAAGACTTCGTTTCAGGTAAACCCAGGAACTTTTCAGCTCAAAGGAAGATACATTGTTCACGAAGCTCACATGTTTCTCACTCTTAACTGAAAAGCATTGGATGTTAGAGGACCTGTGGTATGTTTCAGTTTCAGATGAAGAGTTGTACTAGATATGGTCCGTGTGTGTAGGAAACACGATTCTTTTTTTCTGAGCACATTCACGTTTCCCACCTTATTAGAGATTCTAGAAAGCAAGAGCGTGCTTCTTGCTCTAAAGCAGATTATGTTACATGGATGTGAACTGTGCTGTGTGTTTCCGTTCAGAAACGGAGTTCAATGCAAAGCTCTCTCTCTTCCTACAAGCAAGACGTCGTTTCAGTTAAACACACTCACTTTTCATCTGAAACTAAGCTACATTGTTCACAAAGCTCACACGTTTCTCGCTCTTAACTGAAAAGTATTGGATGTTAGAGGTCCTGTGATTTGTATCAGTTTCAGAAGCAGAGTTGAACTAGATATGGTCCGTGTGTGTAGGAAACACGGTTCTTCTGTCCTGAGCACACTCACGTTTCCGCCCCTATTAGAGATTCTAGAAAGCAAGAGCGTGCTTCTTGCTCTAAAGCAGAGTGTGTTTCATGGATGAGAACTGTGCAGTGTGTTTCTCTTCAGAAACGGAGTTAAATGCCAGGCTCTGTGTCTTCCTACAAGCAAGACTTCGTTTCCGTTAAACGCACTCACTTATGAGCTCAAACGTAGCTACATCATTCACGAAGCTCACACGTTTCTTGCTCTTAACTGAAAAGCATTGGATGTTAGAGGACCTGTGGTTTGTATCAGTTTCAGAAGCAGAGTTGAACTTGATATGGTCCGTGTGTGTAGGAAACACGGTTTTTTTATTCTGAGCACACTCACGTTTCCCCCCTTTTTAGAGACTCTAGAAAGCAAGAGTGTGCTTCTTGCTCCAAAGCAGAGTGTGTTTCATGGATGAGAGCTGTGCTGTGTGTTTCCCTTCAGAACCGGAGTTCAATGCCAGGCTCTGTGTCTTCCTACAAGCAAGATTTCGTTTCATGTAAACGCACTCACTTTTCAGCTAAAAAGAAGCTACATTGTTCAAGAAGCTCACACGTTTTTCGCTCTTAACTGAAAAGCATTAGATGTTAGAGGACCTGAGGTGTGTATCAGTTTCAGAAGCAGAGTTGAACTAGATATGGTCCGTGTGTGTAGAAAACAAGGTTCTATTGTTCTGAGCACACTCACGTTTCCCGCCTTATTAGAGACTCTAGAAATCAAGAGCGTGCTTCTTGCTCTATTGCAGAGTGTGTTTCATGGATGAGAACTGTGCTGTGTTTTTCCCTTCAGAAACGGAGTTCAATGCCACGCTCTGTGTCTTCATACAAGCAAGACATCGTTTCAGGTAAACGCACTCACTTCTCAGCTAAAAGGAAGATACATTGTTCACGAAGCTCACTCGTTTCTCTCTCTTAACTGAAAAGCATTGGATGTTACAGGACCTGTGGTTTGTATCAGTTTCAGAAGCAGAGTTGAACTAGATATGGTCCGTGTGAGAAGGAAACACGGTTCTTTTGTTCTGAGCACACTCACATTTCCCGCCTATTTAGAGACTCTAGTAAACAAGAGCGTGCTTCTTGCTCTAAACCAGAGTGTGTTTCATGGATGAGATCTGTGCTGTGTGTTTCCCTTAGAAACGGAGTCCAATGCCAGGCTCTGTGTTTTCCTACAAGAAAGACTTCGTTTCAGGTAAACGCACTCACTTTTCAGCCAAATGAAGCTTTATCATTCTCAAAGCTCACACGTTTCTAGCTCATAACTGAAAAGCATTGGATGTTAGAGGACCTGTGATTTGTATCAGTTTCAGAAGCAGAGTTGAACTAGATATGGTCCGTGTGTGTAGGAAACACGGTTCTTCTGTCCTGAGCACACTCACGTTTCCCGCCCTATTAGAGATTCTAGAAAGCAAGACCGTGCTTCTTGCTCTAAAGCAGAGTGTGTTTCATGGATGAGACTGTGCAGTGTGTTTCTCTTCAGAAACGGAGTTAAATGCCAGGCTCTGTGTCTTCCTACAAGCAAGACTTCGTTTCAGGTAAACACACTCACTTTTGCGCTCAAACGTAGCTACATCATTCACGAAGCTCACACGTTTCTCGCTCTTAACTGAAAAGCATTCGATGTTAGAGGACCTGTGGTTTATATCAGTTTCAGGAGCAGAGTTGAACTTGATATGGTCCGTGTGTGTAGGAAACACGGTTTTTTTATTCTGAGCACACTCACTTTTCCCCCCTTTTTAGAGACCCTAGAAAGCAAGAGCGTGCTTCTTGCTCTAAAGCAGAGTGTGTTTCATGGATGAGAGCTGTGCTGTGTGTTTCCCTTCACAACCGGAGTTCAATGCCAGGCTCTGTGTCTTCCTACAAGCACGATTTCATTTCATGTAAACGCACTCACTTTTCAGCTAAAAATAAGCTACATTGTTCAAGAAGCACACATGTTTCTCGCTCTTAACTGAAAAGCATTGGATGTTAGAGGACCTGTGGTTTGTATCAGTTTCAGAAGCAGAGTTGAACTAGATATGGTCCGTGTGAGAAGGAAACACGGTTCTTTTGTTCTGAGCACACTCACGTTTCCCCCATTACTAGAGACTCTAGAAAGCAAGAGCGTGCTTCTTGCTCTAAACCAGAGTGTGTTTCATGGATGAGAACTGTGCTGTCTGTTTCCATTCAGAAACGGAGAGATATTCCGGGCTCTGAGTCTTCTTACAAGCAAGACTTCGTTTCTGGTAAACGCACTCACTTTTCAGCGCAAAGGAAGCTACATGGTTCACGAAGCTCACACGTTTCAGGCTCATAACTGAAAAGCATTGGATGTTAGAGGACCTGTGGTTTGTATCAGTTTCAGAAGGAGAGTTGAACTAGATATGGTCCGTGTGTGTTGGAAGCACGGTTCTTTAGTTCTGAGCACACTCACGTTTCCCCCATTATTAGACTCTAGTAAGCAAGAGCGTGCTTCTTGCTCTAAACCAGAGTGTGTTTCATGGATGAGAACTGTGCTGTATGTTTCCCTTAGAAACGGAGTCCAATGCCAGGCTCTGTGTTTTCCTACATGCAAGAATTCGTTTCTGGTAAACGCACTCACTTTTCAGCTCAAAGGAAGCTACATGGTTCACGAAGCTCACACGTTTCTAGCTCATAACTGAAAAGCATTGGATGTTAGAGGACCTGTGGTTTGTATCAGTTTCAGAAGCAGAGTTGAACTAGACATGGTCCGTGTGTGTAGAAAACACGGTTCTTTTGTTCTGAGCACACTCACATATCCCACCTTATTAGAGAATCTAGAAATCAAGAGTGTGCTTCTTGCTCTAAAGCAGAGTGTGTTTCAGGATGAGAACTGTGCTTTGTGTTTCCCTTCAGAAACGGAGTTCAATGCCAGGCTCTGTGTCTTGCTACAAGCAAGACTTCGTTTCAGGAAAACACACTCACATCTCAGCTCAAAAGAAGCTACATTGTTCACGAAGCTCACACGTTTCTCGCTCTTAACTGAAAAGCATGGGATGTTAGAGGACCTGTGGTTTGTATCAGCTTCAGAAGCAGAGTTGAACTAGATATGTTCCGTGTGTGTAGGAAACATGGTTCTTTTGTTCTGAGCACACTCATGTTTCCCGCCTTATTAGAGACCCTAGAAAGCAAGAGAGTGCTTCTTGCTCTAAAGCAGAGTTTGTTTCATGGATGAGAACTGTGCTGTCTGTTTTCCTTAAGAAACGGAGTGAAATGCCAGGCTCTGAGTCTTCCTACAAAGAAGACTTCGTTTCAGGTAAACCCAGGAACTTTTCAGCACAAAGGAAGATACATTGTTCACGAAGCTCACATGTTTCTCACTCTTAACTGAAAAGCATTGGATGTTAGAGGACCTGTGGTATGTTTCAGTTTCAGATGAAGAGTTGTACTAGATATGGTCCGTGTGTGTAGGAAACACGGTTCTTTTTTTCTGAGCACATTCACGTTTCCCACCTTATTAGAGATTCTAGAAAGCAAGAGCGTGCTTCTTGCTCTAAAGCAGATTATGTTACATGGATGTGAACTGTGCTGTGTGTTTCCGTTCAGAAACGGAGTTCAATGCAAGGCTCTCTGTCTTCCTACAAGCAAGACTTCGTTTCAGGTAAACACACTCACTTTTCAGCTGAAACGAAGCTACATTGTTCACAAAGCTCACACGTTTCTCGCTCTTAACTGAAAAGTATTGGATGTTAGAGGTCCTGTGATTTGTATCAGTTTCAGAAGCAGAGTTGAACTAGATATGGTCCGTGTGTGTAGGAAACACGGTTCTTCTGTCCTGAGCACACTCACGTTTCCCGCCCTATTAGAGATTCTAGAAAGCAAGAGCGTGCTTCTTGCTCTAAAGCAGAGTGTGTTTCATGGATGAGAACTGTGCTGTGTGTTTCCCTTCAGAAACGGAGTTCAATGCCACGCTCTGTGTCTTCATACAAGCAAGACATCATTTCAGGAAAACGCACTCACTTCTCAGCTCAAAGGAAGATACATTGTTCACGAAACTCACACGTTTCTAGCTCATAACTGAAAAGCATTGGATGTTAGAGGACCTGTGGTTTGTATCAGTTTCAGAAGGAGAGTTGAACTAGATATGGTCCGTGTGTGTTGGAAGCACGGTTCTTTTTTTCTGAGCACACTCACGTTTCCGGCCTTATTAGAGACTCTGGAAAGCAAGAGAGTGCTTCTTGCTCTAAAGCAGAGTGTGGTTCATGGATGAGAACTGTGCTGTGTGTTTCCCTTCCGAAACGGAGTTCAATGCCAGGCTCTGTGTCTTCCTACAAGCAAGATTTCGTTTCATGTAAACGCACTCACTTTTCAACTAAAAAGAAGCTACATTGTTCAAGAAGCTCACACGTTTCTCGCTCTTAACTGAAAAGCATTGGATGTTAGAGGACCTGTGGTTTGTATCAGTTTCAGAAGCAGAGTTGAACTAGATATGGTCCGTGTGAGAAGGAAACACGGTTCTTTTGTTCTGAGCACACTCACATTTCCCTCCTATTTAGAGACTCTAGTAAACAAGAGCGTGCTTCTTGCTCTAAACCAGAGTGTGTTTCATGGATGAGATCTGTGCTGTGTGTTTCCCTTAGAAACGGAGTCCAATGCCAGGCTCTGTGTTTTCCTACAAGAAAGACTTCGTTTCAGGTAAACGCACTCACTTTTCAGCCAAATGAAGCTTTATCATTCTCAAAGCTCACACGTTTCTAGCTCATAACTGAAAAGCATTGGATGTTAGAGGACCTGTGATTTGTATCATTTTCAGAAGCAGAGTTGAACTAGATATGGTCCGTGTGTGTAGGAAACACGGTTCTTCTGTCCTGAGCACACTCACGTTTCCCGCCCTATTAGAGATTCTAGAAAGCAAGACCGTGCTTCTTGCTCTAAAGCAGAGTGTGTTTCATGGATGAGACTGTGCAGTGTGTTTCTCTTCAGAAACGGAGTTAAATGCCAGGCTCTGTGTCTTCCTACAAGCAAGACTTCGTTTCAGGTAAACACTCTCACTTTTGCGCTCAAACGTAGCTACATCATTCACGAAGCTCACACGTTTCTCGCTCTTAACTGAAAAGCATTCGATGTTAGAGGACCTGTGGTTTATATCAGTTTCAGGAGCAGAGTTGAACTTGATATGGTCCGTGTGTGTAGGAAACACGGTTTTTTTATTCTGAGCACACTCACTTTTCCCCCCTTTTTAGAGACCCTAGAAAGCAAGAGCGTGCTTCTTGCTCTAAAGCAGAGTGTGTTTCATGGATGAGAGCTGTGCTGTGTGTTTCCCTTCACAACCGGAGTTCAATGCCAGGCTCTGTGTCTTCCTACAAGCACGATTTCATTTCATGTAAACGCACTCACTTTTCAGCTAAAAATAAGCTACATTGTTCAAGAAGCACACATGTTTCTCGCTCTTAACTGAAAAGCATTGGATGTTAGAGGACCTGTGGTTTGTATCAGTTTCAGAAGCAGAGTTGAACTAGATATGGTCCGTGTGAGAAGGAAACACGGTTCTTTTGTTCTGAGCACACTCACGTTTCCCCCATTACTAGAGACTCTAGAAAGCAAGAGCGTGCTTCTTGCTCTAAACCAGAGTGTGTTTCATGGATGAGAACTGTGCTGTCTGTTTCCATTCAGAAACGGAGAGATATTCCGGGCTCTGAGTCTTCTTACAAGCAAGACTTCGTTTCTGGTAAACGCACTCACTTTTCAGCGCAAAGGAAGCTACATGGTTCACGAAGCTCACACGTTTCAGGCTCATAACTGAAAAGCATTGGATGTTAGAGGACCTGTGGTTTGTATCAGTTTCAGAAGGAGAGTTGAACTAGATATGGTCCGTGTGTGTTGGAAGCACGGTTCTTTAGTTCTGAGCACACTCACGTTTTCCCCATTATTAGACTCTAGTAAGCAAGAGCGTGCTTCTTGCTCTAAACAGAGTGTGTTTCATGGATGAGAACTGTGCTGTGTGTTTCCCTTAGAAACGGAGTCCAATGCCAGGCTCTGTGTTTTCCTACATGCAAGAATTCGTTTCTGGTAAACGCACTCACTTGTCAGCTCAAAGGAAGCTACATGGTTCACGAAGCTCACACGTTTCTAGCTCATAACTGAAAAGCATTGGATGTTAGAGGACCTGTGGTTTGTATCAGTTTCAGAAGCAGAGTTGAACTAGACATGGTCCGTGTGTGTAGAAAACACGGTTCTTTTGTTCTGAGCACACTCACATATCCCACCTTATTAGAGAATCTCGAAATCGAGAGTGTGCTTCTTGCTCTAAAGCAGAGTGTGTTTCATGGATGAGAACTGTGCTGTCTGTTTTCCTTAAGAAACGGAGTGAAATGCCGGGCTCTGAGTCTTCCTACAAAGAAGACTTCGTTTCAGGTAAACCCAGGAACTTTTCAGCTCAAAGGAAGATACATTGTTCACGAAGCTCACATGTTTCTCACTCTTAACTGAAAAGCATTGGATGTTAGAGGACCTGTGGTATGTTTCAGTTTCAGATGAAGAGTTGTACTAGATATGGTCCGTGTGTGTAGGAATCACGATTCTTTTTTTCTGAGCACATTCACGTTTCCCACCTTATTAGAGATTCTAGAAAGCAAGAGCGTGCTTCTTGCTCTAAAGCAGATTATGTTACATGGATGTGAACTGTGCTGTGTGTTTCCGTTCAGAAACGGAGTTCAATGCAAAGCTCTCTGTCTTCCTACAAGCAAGACGTCGTTTCAGTTAAACACACTCACTTTTCATCTGAAACTAAGCTACATTGTTCACAAAGCTCACACGTTTCTCGCTCTTAACTGAAAAGTATTGGATGTTAGAGGTCCTGTGATTTGTATCAGTTTCAGAAGCAGAGTTGAACTAGATATGGTCCGTGTGTGTAGGAAACACGGTTCTTCTGTCCTGAGCACACTCACGTTTCCGGCCCTATTAGAGATTCTAGAAAGCAAGAGCGTGCTTCTTGCTCTAAAGCAGAGTGTGTTTCATGGATGAGAACTGTGCAGTGTGTTTCTCTTCAGAAACGGAGTTAAATGCCAGGCTCTGTGTCTTCCTACAAGCAAGACTTCGTTTCCGTTAAACGCACTCACTTATGAGCTCAAACGTAGCTACATCATTCACGAAGCTCACACGTTTCTTGCTCTTAACTGAAAAGCATTGGATGTTAGAGGACCTGTGGTTTGTATCAGTTTCAGAAGCAGAGTTGAACTTGATATGGTCCGTGTGTGTAGGAAACACGGTTTTTTTATTCTGAGCACACTCACGTTTCCCCCCTTTTTAGAGACTCTAGAAAGCAAGAGTGTGCTTCTTGCTCCAAAGCAGAGTGTGTTTCATGGATGAGAGCTGTGCTGTGTGTTTCCCTTCAGAACCGGAGTTCAATGCCAGGCTCTGTGTCTTCCTACAAGCAAGATTTCGTTTCATGTAAACGCACTCACTTTTCAGCTAAAAAGAAGCTACATTGTTCAAGAAGCTCACACGTTTTTCGCTTTTAACTGAAAAGCATTAGATGTTAGAGGACCTGAGGTGTGTATCAGTTTCAGAAGCAGAGTTGAACTAGATATGGTCCGTGTGTGTAGAAAACACGGTTCTATTGTTCTGAGCACACTCACGTTTCCCGCCTTATTAGAGACTCTAGAAATCAAGAGCGTGCTTCTTGCTCTATTGCAGAGTGTGTTTCATGGATGAGAACTGTGCTGTGTTTTTCCCTTCAGAAACGGAGTTCAATGCCACGCTCTGTGTCTTCATACAAGCAAGACATCGTTTCAGGTAAACGCACTCACTTCTCAGCTCAAAGGAAGATACATTGTTCACGAAGCTCACTCGTTTCTCTCTCTTAACTGAAAAGCATTGGATGTTACAGGACCTGTGGTTTGTATCAGTTTCAGAAGCAGAGTTGAACTAGATATGGTCCGTGTGAGAAGGAAACACGGTTCTTTTGTTCTGAGCACACTCACCTTTCCCCCATTACTAGAGACTCCAGAAAGCAAGAGCGTGCTTCTTGCTCTAAACAAGAGTGTGTTTCATGGATGGCAACTGTGCTGTCTGTTTCCATTCAGAAACGGAGTGAAATTCCGGGCTCTGTGTCTTCTTACAAGCAAGACTTCGTTTCTGGTAAACGCACTCACTTTTCAGCTCAAAGGAAGTTACATGGTTCACGAAACTCACACGTTTCTAGCTCATAACTGAAAAGCATTGGATGTTAGAGGACCTGTGGTTTGTATCAGTTTCAGAAGGAGAGTTGAACTAGATATGGTCCGTGTGTGTTGGAAGCACGGTTCTTTTTTTCTGAGCACACTCACGTTTCCGGCCTTATTAGAGACTCTGGAAAGCAAGAGAGTGCTTCTTGCTCTAAAGCAGAGTGTGTTTCATGGATGAGAACTGTGCTGTCTGTTTTCCTTAAGAAACGGAGTGAAATGCCGGGCTCTGAGTCTTCCTACAAAGAAGACTTCGTTTCAGGTAAACCCAGGAACTTTTCAGCTCAAAGGAAGATACATTGTTCACGAAGCTCACATGTTTCTCACTCTTAACTGAAAAGCATTGGATGTTAGAGGACCTGTGGTATGTTTCAGTTTCAGATGAAGAGTTGTACTAGATATGGTCCGTGTGTGTAGGAAACACGATTCTTTTTTTCTGAGCACATTCACGTTTCCCACCTTATTAGAGATTCTAGAAAGCAAGAGCGTGCTTCTTGCTCTAAAGCAGAGTGTGGTTCATGGATGAGAACTGTGCTGTGTGTTTCCCTTCAGAAACGGAGTTCAATGCCAGGCTCTGTGTCTTCCTACAAGCAAGATTTCGTTTCATGTAAACGCACTCACTTTTCAACTAAAAAGAAGCTACATTGTTCAAGAAGCTCACACGTTTCTCGCTCTTAACTGAAAAGCATTGGATGTTAGAGGACCTGTGGTTTGTATCAGTTTCAGAAGCAGAGTTGAACTAGATATGTTCCGTGTGTGTAGGAAACACGGTTCTTTTGTTCTGAGCACACTCACATTTCCCGCCTATTTAGAGACTCTAGTAAACAAGAGCGTGCTTCTTGCTCTAAACCAGAGTGTGTTTCATGGATGAGATCTGTGCTGTGTGTTTCCCTTAGAAACGGAGTCCAATGCCAGGCTCTGTGTTTTCCTACAAGAAAGACTTCGTTTCAGGTAAACGCACTCACTTTTCAGCGCAAATGAAGCTTTATCATTCTCAAAGCTCACACGTTTCTAGCTCATAACTGAAAAGCATTGGATGTTAGAGGACCTGTGATTTGTATCAGTTTCAGAAGCAGAGTTGAACTAGATATGGTCCGTGTGTGTAGGAAACACGGTTCTTCTGTCCTGAGCACACTCACGTTTCCCGCCCTATTAGAGATTCTAGAAAGCAAGACCGTGCTTCTTGCTCTAAAGCAGAGTGTGTTTCATGGATGAGACTGTGCAGTGTGTTTCTCTTCAGAAACGGAGTTAAATGCCAGGCTCTGTGTCTTCCTACAAGCAAGACTTCGTTTCAGGTAAACACACTCACTTTTGCGCTCAAACGTAGCTACATCATTCACGAAGCTCACACGTTTCTCGCTCTTAACTGAAAAGCATTCGATGTTAGAGGACCTGTGGTTTATATCAGTTTCAGGAGCAGAGTTGAACTTGATATGGTCCGTGTGTGTAGGAAACACGGTTTTTTTATTCTGAGCACACTCACTTTTCCCCCCTTTTTAGAGACCCTAGAAAGCAAGAGCGTGCTTCTTGCTCTAAAGCAGAGTGTGTTTCATGGATGAGAGCTGTGCTGTGTGTTTCCCTTCAGAACCGGAGTTCAATGCCAGGCTCTGTGTCTTCCTACAAGCACGATTTCATTTCATGTAAACGCACTCACTTTTCAGCTAAAAATAAGCTACATTGTTCAAGAAGCACACATGTTTCTCGCTCTTAACTGAAAAGCATTGGATGTTAGAGGACCTGTGGTTTGTATCAGTTTCAGAAGCAGAGTTGAACTAGATATGGTCCGTGTGAGAAGGAAACACGGTTCTTTTGTTCTGAGCACACTCACGTTTCCCCCATTACTAGAGACTCTAGAAAGCAAGAGCGTGCTTCTTGCTCTAAACCAGAGTGTGTTTCATGGATGAGAACTGTGCTGTCTGTTTCCATTCAGAAACGGAGAGATATTCCGGGCCCTGAGTCTTCTTACAAGCAAGACTTCGTTTCTGGTAAACGCACTCACTTTTCAGCGCAAAGGAAGCTACATGGTTCACGAAGCTCACACGTTTCAGGCTCATAACTGAAAAGCATTGGATGTTAGAGGACCTGTGGTTTGTATCAGTTTCAGAAGGAGAGTTGAACTAGATATGGTCCGTGTGTGTTGGAAGCACGGTTCTTTAGTTCTGAGCACACTCACGTTTCCCCCATTATTAGACTCTAGTAAGCAAGAGCGTGCTTCTTGCTCTAAACCAGAGTGTGTTTCATGGATGAGAACTGTGCTGTATGTTTCCCTTAGAAACGGAGTCCAATGCCAGGCTCTGTGTTTTCCTACATGCAAGAATTCGTTTCTGGTAAACGCACTCACTTTTCAGCTCAAAGGAAGCTACATGGTTCACGAAGCTCACACGTTTCTAGCTCATAACTGAAAAGCATTGGATGTTAGAGGACCTGTGGTTTGTATCAGTTTCAGAAGGAGAGTTGAACTAGATATGGTCCGTGTGTGTTGGAAGCACGGTTCTTTAGTTCTGAGCACACTCACGTTTCCCCCATTATTAGAGACTCTAGTAAGCAAGAGCGTGCTTCTTGCTCTAAACCAGAGTGTGTTTCATGGATGAGAACTGTGCTGTGTGTTTCCCTTAGAAACGGAGTCCAATGCCAGGCTCTGTGTTTTCCTACATGCAAGAATTCGTTTCTGGTAAACGCACTCACTTTTCAGCTCAAAGGAAGCTACATGGTTCAGGAAGCTCACACGTTTCTAGCTCATAACTGAAAAGCATTGGATGTTAGAGGACCTGTGGTTTGTATCAGCTTCAGTAGCAGAGTTGAACTAGATATGTTCCGTGTGTGTAGGAAACATGGTTCTTGTGTTCTGAGCACACTCATGTTTCCCGCCTTATTAGAGACTCTAGAAAGCAAGAGAGTGCTTCTTGCTCTAAAGCAGAGTTTGTTTCATGGATGAGAACTGTGCTGTCTGTTTTCCTTAAGAAACGGAGTGAAATGCCGGGCTCTGAGTCTTCCTACAAAGAAGACTTCGTTTCAGGTAAACCCAGGAACTTTTCAGCTCAAAGGAAGATACATTGTTCACGAAGCTCACATGTTTCTCACTCTTAACTGAAAAGCCTTGGATGTTAGAGGACCTGTGGTATGTTTCAGTTTCAGATGAAGAGTTGTACTAGATATGGTCCGTGTGTGTAGGAAACACGATTCTTTTTTTCTGAGCACATTCAAGTTTCCCACCTTATTAGAGATTCTAGAAAGCAAGAGCGTGCTTCTTGCTCTAAAGCAGATTATGTTACATGGATGTGAACTGTGCTGTGTGTTTCTGTTCAGAAACGGAGTTCAATGCAAAGCTCTCTGTCTTCCTACAAGCAAGACGTCGTTTCAGTTAAACACACTCACTTTTCATCTGAAACTAAGCTACATTGTTCACAAAGCTCACACGTTTCTCGCTCTTTACTGAAAAGTATTGGATGTTAGAGGTCCTGTGATTTGTATCAGTTTCAGAAGCAGAGTTGAACTAGATATGGTCCGTGTGTGTAGGAAACACGGTTCTTCTGTCCTGAGCACACTCACGTTTCCGCCCCTATTAGAGATTCTAGAAAGCAAAAGCGTTCTTCTTGCTCTAAAGCAGAGTGTGTTTCATGGATGAGAACTGTGCAGTGTGTTTCTCTTCAGAAACGGAGTTAAATGCCAGGCTCTGTGTCTTCCTACAAGCAAGACTTCGTTTCCGTTAAACGCACTCACTTATGAGCTCAAACGTAGCTACATCATTCACGAAGCTCACACGTTTCTCGCTCTTAACTGAAAAGCATTGGATGTTAGAGGACCTGTGGTTTGTATCAGTTTCAGAAGCAGAGTTGAACTTGATATGGTCCGTGTGTGTAGGAAACACGGTTTTTTTATTCTGAGCACACTCACGTTTCCCCCCTTTTTAGAGACTCTAGAAAGCAAGAGCGTGCTTCTTGCTCCAAAGCAGAGTGTGTTTCATGGATGAGAGCTGTGCTGTGTGTTTCCCTTCAGAACCGGAGTTCAATGCCAGGCTCTCTGTCTTCCTACAAGCAAGATTTCGTTTCATGTAAACGCACTCACTTTTCAGCTAAAAAGAAGCTACATTGTTCAAGAAGCTCACACGTTTTTCGCTCTTAACTGAAAAGCATTAGATGTTAGAGGACCTGAGGTTTGTATCAGTTTCAGAAGCAGAGTTGAACTAGATATGGTCCGTGTGTGTAGAAAACACGGTTCTTTTGTTCTGAGCACACTCACGTTTCCCGCCTTATTAGAGACTCTAGAAATCAAGAGCGTGCTTCTTGCTCTATTGCAGAGTGTGTTTCATGGATGAGAACTGTGCTGTGTGTTTCCCTTCAGAAACGGAGTTCAATGCCACGCTCTGTGTCTTCATACAAGCAAGACATCGTTTCAGGTAAACGCACTCACTTCTCAGCTCAAAGGAAGATACATTGTTCACGAAGCTCACTCGTTTCTCTCTCTTAACTGAAAAGCATTGGATGTTACAGGACCTGTGGTTTGTATCAGTTTCAGAAGCAGAGTTGAACTAGATATGGTCCGTGTGAGAAGGAAACACGGTCCTTTTGTTCTGAGCACACTCATGTTTCCCCCATTACTAGAGACTCTAGAAAGCAATAGCGTGCTTCTTGCTCTAAACCAGAGTGTGTTTCATGGATGGCAACTGTGCTGTCTGTTTCCATTCAGAAACGAAGTGAAATTCCGGGCTCTGTGTCTTCTTACAAGCAAGACTTCGTTTCTGGTAAACGCACTCACTTTTCAGCTCAAAGGAAGCTACATGGTTCACGAAACTCACACGTTTCTAGCTCATAACTGAAAAGCATTGGATGTTAGAGGACCTGTGGTTTGTATCAGTTTCAGAAGGAGAGTTGAACTAGATATGGTCCGTGTGTGTTGGAAGCACGGTTCTTTTTTTCTGAGCACACTCACGTTTCCCGTCTTATTAGAGACTCTGGAAAGCAAGAGAGTGCTTCTTGCTCTAAAGCAGAGTGTGGTTCATGGATGAGAACTGTGCTGTGTGTTTCCCTTCAGAAACGGAGTTCAATGCCAGGCTCTGTGTCTTCCTACAAGCAAGATTTCGTTTCATGTAAACGCACTCACTTTTCAGCTAAAAAGAAGCTACATTGTTCAAGAAGCTCACACGTTTCTCGCTCTTAACTGAAAAGCATTGGATGTTAGAGGACCTGTGGTTTGTATCAGTTTCAGAAGCAGAGTTGAACTAGATATGGTCCGTGTGTGTAGGAAACACGGTTCTTTTGTTCTCAGCACACTCACATTTCCCGCCTTATTAGAGACTCTAGAAAACAAGAGCGTGCTTCTTGCTCTAAACCAGAGTGTGTTTCATGGATGAGATCTGTGCTGTGTGTTTCCCTTAGAAATGGAGTCCAATGCCAGGCTCTGTGTTTTCCTACAAGAAAGACTTCGTTTCAGGTAAACGCACTCAATTTTCAGCGCAAATGAAGCTTTATCATTCACGAAGCTCACACGTTTCTAGCTCATAACTGAAAAGCATTGGATGTTAGAGGACCTGTGATTTGTATCAGTTTCAGAAGCAGAGTTGAACTAGATATGGTCCGTGTGTGTAGGAAAAACGGTTCTTCAGTCCTGAGCACACTCACGTTTCCCGCCCTATTAGAGATTCTAGAAAGCAAGAGCGTGCTTCTTGCTCTAAAGCAGAGTGTGTTTCATGGATGAGAACTGTGCAGTGTGTTTCTCTTCAGAAACGGAGTTAAATGCCAGGCTCTGTGTCTTCCTACAAGCAAGACTTCGTTTCAGGTAAACGCACTCACTTTTGTGCTCAAACATAGCTACGTCATTCACGAAGCTCACACGTTTCTCGCTCTTAACTGAAAAGCATTGGATGTTAGGGGACCCCTGGTTTGTATCAGTTTCAGAAGCAGAGTTGAACTAGATATGTTCCGTGTGTGTAGTCAACATGGTTCTTTTGTTCTGAGCACACTCATGTTTCCCGCCTTATTAGAGACTCTAGAAAGCAAGAGAGTGCTTCTTGCTCTAAAGCAGAGTTTGTTTCATGGATGAGAACTGTGCTGTCTATTTTCCTTAAGAAACGGAGTGAAATGCCGGGCTCTGAGTCTTCCTACAATGAAGACTTTGTTTCAGGTAAACCCAGGAACTTTTCAGCTCAAAGGAAGATACATTGTTCACGAAGCTCACATGTTTCTCGCTCTTAACTGAAAAGCATTGGATGTTAGAGGACCTGTGGTATGTATCAGTTTCAGATGAAGAGTTGTACTAGATATGGTCCGTGTGTGTAGGAAACACGGTTCTTTTTTTCTGAGCACATTCACGTTTCCCACCTTATTAGAGATTCTAGAAAGCAAGAGCGTGCTTCTTGCTCTAAAGCAGATTATGTTACATGGATGTGAACTGTGCTGTGTGTTTCCGTTCAGAAACGGAGTTCAATGCAAGGCTCTCTGTCTTCCTACAAGCAAGACTTCGTTTCAGGTAAACACACTCACTTTTCAGCTGAAACGAAGCTATATTGTTCACAAAGCTCACACGTTTCTCGCTCTAAACTGAAAAGTATTGAATGTTAGAGGTCCTGTGATTTGTATCAGTTTCAGAAGCAGAGTTGAACTAGATATGGTCCGTGTGTGTAGGAAACACGGTTCTCCTGTCCTGAGCACACTCACGTTTCCCGTCCTATTAGAGATTCTAGAAAGCAAGAGCGTGCTTCTTGCTCTAAAGCAGAGTGTGTTTCATGGATGAGAACTGTGCAGTGTGTTTCTCTTCAGAAACGGAGTTAAATGCCAGGATCTGTGTCTTCCTACAAGCAAGACTTCATTTCAATTAAACGCACTCACTTGTGAGCTCAAACGTAGCTACATCATTCACGAAGCTCACACGTTTCTCGCTCTTAACTGAAAAGCATTCGATGTTAGAGGACCTGTGGTTTGTATCAGTTTCAGAAGCAGAGTTGAACTTGATATGGTCCGTGTGTGTAGGAAACACGGTTTTTTTATTCTGAGCACACTCACGTTTCCCCCCTTTTTAGAAACCCTAGAAAGCAAGAGCGTGCTTCTTGCTCTAAAGCAGAGTGTGTTTCATGGATGAGAGCTGTGCTGTGTGATTCCCTTCAGAAACGGAGTTCAATGCCAGGCTCTGTGTCTTCTTACAAGCAAGATTTCGTTTCATTTAAACGCAATCACTTTTCAGCTAAAAAGAAGCTACATTGTTCAAGAAGCTCACATGTTTCTCGCTCTTAACTGAAAAGCATTAGATATTAGAGGACCTGAGGTTTGTATCAGTTTCAGAAGCAGAGTTGAACTAGATATGGTCCATGTGTGTAGAAAACACGGTTCTTTTGTTCTGAACACACTCACGTTTCCCGCCTTATTAGAGACTCTAGAAATCAAGAGCGTGCTTCTTGCTCTATTGCAGAGTGTGTTTCATGGATGAGAACTGTGCAGTGTGTTTCCCTTCAGAAACGGAGTTCAATGCCACGTTCTGTGTCTTCATACAAGCAAGACATCGTTTCAGGAAAACGCACTCACTTCTCAGCTCAAAGGAAGATACATTGTTCACAAAGCTCACTCGTTTCTCTCTCTTAACTGAAAAGCATTGGATGTTACAGGACCTGTGGTTTGTATCAGTTTCAGAAGCAGAGTTGAACTAGATATGGTCCGTGTGTGTAGGAAACTTGGTTCTTTTGTTCTGAGCACACCCATGTTCCCCGCATATTTAGAGACTCTAGAAAGCAAGAGAGTGCTTCTTGCACTAAAGCAGAGTTTGTTTCATGGATGAGAACTGTGCTGTGTGTTTCCCTCCAGAAACGGAGTGTAATGCCGGGCTCTGAGTCTTCCTACAAGCAAGAATTCGTTTCTGGTAAACGCACTACTTTTCAGCTCAAAGGAAGCTACATGGTTCACGAAGCTCACACCTTTATAGCTCATAACTGAAAAGCATTGGATGTTAGAGGACGTGTGGTTTGTATCAGTTTCAGAAGGAGAGTTGAACTAGATATGGTCCTTGTGTATATAACACGGTTCTTTTGTTCTGAGCACACTCACATTTCCCGCCTTATTAGAGACTCTAGAAATCAAGAGCGTGCTTCTTGCTCTAAAGCAGAGTGTGTTTCATGGATGAGAACTGTGCTGTGTGTTTCCCTTCAGAAACGGAGTCCAATGCCAGGCTCTGTGTTTTCCTACAAGCAAGACTTCGTTTCAGGTAAACGCACTCACTTTTCAGCGCAAATGAAGCTTTATCTTTCACGAAGCTCACACGTTTCTTGCTCTTAACTGAAAAGCATGGGATGTGAGAGGACCTGTTGTTTGTATCAGTTTCAGAAGCAGAGTTGAACTAGATATGGTCCGTGTGTGTAGGAAACACGGTTCTTCTCTCCTGAGCACACTCACGTTTCCCGCCCTATTAGAGATTCTAGAAAGCAAGAGTGTGCTTCTTGCTCTAAAGCAGAGTGTGTTTCATGGATGAGAACTGTGCAGTGTGTTTCTCTTCAGAAACGGAGTTAAATGCCAGGCTCTGTGTCTTCCTACAAGCAAGACTTCGTTTCTGTAAACGCACTCACTTTTGAGCTCAAACGTAGCTACATCATTCACGAAGCTCACACGTTTCTCGCTCTTAAGTGTTAAGCATTCGATGTTAGAGGACCTGTGGTTTGTAACATTTTTAGAAGCAGAGTTGAACTTGTTATGGTCCGTGTGTGTAGGAAACACGGTTTATTTTTTCTGAGCACACTCACCTTTCCCCCCTTTTTAGAGACCCTAGAAAGCAAGAGCGTGATTCTTGCTCTAAAGCAGAGTGTGTTTCATGGATGAGAGCTGTGCTGTGTGTTTCACTACAGATCCGGAGTTCAATGCCAGGCTCTGTGTCTTCCTACAAGCAAGATTTCGTTTCATGTAAACACACTCATTTTCAGCTAAAAAGAAGCTACATTGTTCACAAAGCTCACACGTTTCTCGCTCTTAACTGAAAAGCATTAGATGTTAGAGGACCTGAGGTTTGTATCAGTTTCAGAAGCAGAGTTAAACTAGATATGGTCCGTGTGTGTAGAAAACACGGTTCTTTTGTTCTGAGCACACTCACATTTCCCGCCTTATTAGAGACTCTAGAAATCAAGAGCGTGCTTCTTGCTCTAAAGCAGAGTGTTTTTCATGGATGAGAACTGTGCTGTGTGTTCCCCTTCAGAAACGGAGGTCAATGCCAGGCTCTGTGTCTTCATACAAGCAAGACTTTGTTTCAGGAAAACGCACTCACTTCTCAGCTCAAAAGAAGCTACATTGTTCACGAAGCTCACACGTTTCTCTCTCTTAACTGAAAAGCATGGGATGTGAGAGGACCTGTGGTTTGTATCAGCTTCAGGAGCAAAGTTGAACTAGGTATGTTCCGTGTCTGTAGGAAACATGGTTCTTTTGTTCTGAGCACACTCACGTTTCCTGCCTTATTAGAGACTCTAGAAAGCAAGAGAGTGCTTCTTGCTCTAAAGCAGAGTTTGTTTCATGGATGAGAACTGTGCTGTCTGGTTTCCTTCAGAAACGGAGTGAAATGCCGGGCTCTGAGTCTTTCTACAAAGAAGACTTTGTTTCAGGTAAACCCAGGAACTTTTCAGCTCAAAGGAAGATACATTGTGCACGAAGCTCACATGTTTCTTGCTCATAACTGAAAAGCATTGGATGTTAGAGGACCTGTGGTTTGTATCAGTTTCAGATGAATAGTTGGACTAGATATGGTCCGTGTGTTTAGGAAACACGGTTCTTTTTTTCTGAGCACATTCACTTTTCCCACCTCATTAGAGATTCTAGAAAGCAAGAGTGTGCTTCTTGCTCTAAAGCAGATTATGTTACATGGATGTGAACTGTGCTGTGTGTTTCCGTTAAGAAACAGAGTTCAATGCAAGGCTCTCTGTCTTCCTACAAGCAAGACTTCGTTTCACGTAAACGAACTCAGTTTTCAGCGAAAATGAAGCTATATGATTCACGGAGCTCACACGTTTCTCGCTCTTAACTGAAAAGCACGGGATGTGAGAGGACCTGTGGTTTGTATCAGTTTCAGAAGCAGAGTTGAACTAGATATGGTCCTTGTGTGTAGGAAACATGGTTCTTTTGTTCTGAGCACACTCATGTTTCCCGCCTTATTAGAGACTCTAGAAAGCAAGAGAGTGCTTCTTGCTCTAAAGCAGAGTTTGTTTCATGGATGAGAACTGTGCTGTGTGTTTCCCTTCAGAAACGGAGTGAAATGCCAGGCTCTGAGTCTTCCTACAAGCAAGACGTCGTTTCTGGTAATCGCACTCACTTTTCAGCTCAAAAGAAGCTACATGGTTCACGAAGCTCACACGTTTCTAGCTCATAACTGAAAAGCATTGGATGTTAGAGGACCTGTGGTTTGTATCAGTTTCAGAAGGAGAGTTGAACTAGATATGGTCCGTGTGTGTTGGAAGCACGGTTCTTTTGTTCTGAGCACACTCACTTTTCCCGCCTTATTAGAGACACTGGAAAGGAAGAGAGTGCTTCTTGCTCTAAAGCAGAGTGTGTTTCATGGATGAGAACTGTGCTGTCTGTTTCCCTTCAGAAACGGAGTTAAATGCCAGGCTCTGTGTCTTCCTACAAGGAAGACTTCGTTTCAGGTGAACGCAGGAACATTTCAGCTCAAAGGAAGCTATATCGTTCACGAAGCTCACACGTTTCTCACTCTTAACTGAAAAGCATTGGATGTTAGAGGACCTGTGGTTTGTATCAGTTTCAGAAGTAGAGTTGTACTAGATATGGTCCGTGTGTGTAGGAAACACGGTTCTTTTGTTCTGAGCACATTCACGTTTCCTGCCATATTAGAGACTCTAGAAAGCAGGACAGTGCTTCTTGCTCTAAAGCAGAGTGTGTTTCATGGACGAGAACTGTGCTGTCTGTTTCCATTCAGAAACGGAGTGAAATGCCGGACTCTGAGTCTTCCTACAAGCAAGGCTTCGTTTCTGGTAAACGCACTCACTTTTCAGCTCAAAGGAAGCTACATGATTCACGAAGCTCACACGTTTCTAGCTCATAACTGAAAAGCATTGGATGTTAGAGGATCTGTGGTTTGTATCAGATTCAGAAGGGGAGTTGAACTAGATATGGTCCGTGTGAGTAGGAAACACGGTTCTTTTGTTCTGAGCACACTCACGTTTCCTCCATTATTAGAGACTCTAGAAAGGAAGAGCGTGCTTCTTCCTCTAAACCAGAGTGTGTTTCATGGATGAGAACTGTGCTGTGTGTTTCGTTAGATACAGAGTCCAATGCCAGGCTCTGTGTATTCCTACAAGCAAGACTTCGTTTCACGTAAACGAACTCAGTTTTCAGCGAAAATGAAGCTATATCATTCACGGAGCTCTCACGTTTCTCGCTCTTAACTGAAAAGCACGGGATGTGAGAGGACCTGTGGTTTGTATCAGTTTCAGAAGCAGAGTTGAACTAGATATGGTCCTTGTGTGAAGGAAACATGGTTCTTTGTTCTGAGCACACTCAAGTTTCCCGCCTTATTAGAGACTCTAGAAAGCAAGAGAGTGCTTCTTGCTCTAAAGCAGAGTTTGTTTCATGGATGAGAACTGTGTTGTGTAACAGAGTGAAATGCCAGGCTCTGAGTCTTCCTACAAGCAAGACGTCGTTTCTGGTAAATGCACTCACTTTTCCGCTCAAAAGAAGCTACATGGTTCACGAAGCTCACACGTTTCTAGCTCATAACTGAAAAGCATTGGATGTTAGAGGACCTGTGGTTTGTATCAGTTTCAGAAGCAGAGTTAAACTAGATATGGTCCGTGTGTGTTGGAAGCACGGTTCTTTTGTTCTGAGCACACTCACTTTTCCCGCCTTATTAGAGACACTGGAAAGGAAGAGAGTGCTTCTTGCTCTAAAGCAGAGTGTGTTTCATGGATGAGAACTATGCTGTCTGTTTCCCTTCAGAAACGGAGTTAAATGCCAGGCTCTGTGTCTTCCTACAAGGAAGACTTCGTTTCAGGTGAACGCAGTAACATTTCAGCTCAAAGGTAGCTATATCGTTCAAGAAGCTCACACGTTTCTCGCTCTAAACTGAAAAGCATTGGATGTTAGAGGACTTGTGGTTTGTATCAGTTTCAGAAGTAGAGTTTTACTAGATATGGTCCGTGTGTGTAGGAAACACGGTTCTTTTGTTCTGAGCACATTCACGTATCCCGCCTTATTAGAGACTCTAGAAAGCAAGAGCGTGCTTCTTGCTCTAAAGTAGGGTGTGTTTCATGGATGAGAACTGTGCTGTGTGTTTCCCTTCAGAAACGGAGTTCAATGCCAGGCTCTGTGTCTTCATACAAACAAGACTTCGTTTCAGGAAAACACACTCACTTCTCAGCTGAAACGAAGCTACATTGTTCACGATGCTCAAGCGTTTCTCGCTCTTACCTGAAAAGCATTGGATGTTAGAGGACCTGTGGTTTGTATCAGTTTCAGAAGCAGAGTTGAACTAGATATGGTCCATGTGAGTAGGAAACACTATTCTTTTGTTCTGAGCACACTCACGTTTCCCCCATTATTAGAGACTCTAGAAAGCAAGAGCGTGCTTCTTGCTCTAATGCAGAGTGTGTTTCATGGAAGAGAACTGTGCTGTGTGTTTCCCTTAGAAACGGAGTCCAATGCCAGGCTCTGTGTTTTCCTACAAGCAAGACTTCGTTTCAGGTAAACGAACTCAGTTTTCAGCACAAATGAAGCTATATCATTCACGAAGCTCACACGTTTCTCGCTCTTAACTGAAAAGCATTGGATGTTAGAGGACCTGAGGTTTCTATCAGTTTCAGAAGCAGAGTTGAACTAGATATGGTCTGTTTGTGTAGGAAATACGGTTCTTCTGTCCTGAGCACACTCACGTTTCCCGCCTTATTCGAGACTCTAGTAAGCAAGAGCGTGCTTCTTGCTCTAAAGCAGAGTGTGTTTCATGGATGAGAACTGTGCTGTGTGTTTCCCTTCAGAAACGGAGTGAAATGCCGGGCTCTGAGTCTTCCTACAAGCAAGACTTCCTTTCTGGTAAACGCACTCACTTTTCAGCTCAAAGGAAGCTACATGGTTCACGAAGCTCAACGTTTCTAGCTCATAACTGAAAAGCATTTGAAGTTAGAGGACCTGTGGTTTGTATCAGTTTCAGAAGCAGAGTTGAACTAGATATGGTCCGTGTGTGTAGGAAACACGGTTCTTCTGTTCTGAGCACACTCACGTTTCCCACCTTGTTGGAGACTCTAGAAAGCAAGGGCGTGCTTCTTGCTCTAAAGCAGAGTGTGTTTCATGGATGAGAACTGTGCTGTGTGTTTCCCTTCAGAAACGGAGTTAAATGCCAGGCTCTGTGTGTTCCCACAAGAAAGAATTCTTTTCAGGTAAACGCATTCACTTTTCAGCTCAAACAAAGCTACATCGTTCAGGAAGCTCACACGTTTCTCGCTCTTAACTGAAAAGCATTGGATGTTAGAGGACCTGAGGTTTGTATCAGTTTCCGAAGTAGATTGAACTACATGTGCTCCGTGTGTGTAGGAAACACGGTTCTTTTGTTCTGAGCACATTCACGTATCCCGCCTTATTAGAGACTCTAGAAAGCAAGAGCGTGCTTCTTGCTCTAAATCAGAGTGTGTTTCATGGATGAGAACTGTGCTGTGTGTTTCCCTTCAGAAACGGAGTTCAATGCCAGGCTCTGTGTCTTCATACAAACAAGACTTCGTTTCAGGAAAACACACTCACTTTTCAGCTCAAAGGAAGCTACATGGTTCACGAAGCTCACTCGTTTCTAGCTCATAACTGAAAAGCATTGGATGTTAGAGGACCTGAGTTTTGTATCAGTTTCAGAAGTAGATGGAACTACATGTTCTCCTTGTGTGTAGGAAACACGGTTCTTTTGTTCTGAGCACACTCACGTTTCCTGCCTCATTAGAGACTCTAGAAAGCAAGAGCATGCTTCTTGCTCTATAGCAGAGTGTGTTTCATGGAATGAGAACTGTGCTGTGTGTTTCGCTTCAGAAACGGAGTTCAATGCCAGGCTCTGTGTCTTCCTACAAGGAAGACTTCGTTTCAGGTAAACACACTCACTTTTCAGTTGAAACGAAGCTACATTGTTCACGAAGCCCACACGTTTCTCGCTCTTAACTGAAAAGCATTGGATGTTAGAGGACCTGTGGTATGTATCAGTTTCAGATGAAGAGTTGTACTAGATATGGTCCGTGTGTAGGAAACACGGTTCTTTTTTTCTGAGCACATTCACGTTTCCCACCTTATTAGAGATTCTAGAAAGCAAGAGCGTGCTTCTTGCTCTAAAGCAGATTATGTTACATGGATGTGAACTGTGCTGTGTGTTTCCGTTCAGAAACGGAGTTCAATGCAAGGCTCTCTGTCTTCCTACAAGGAAGACTTCGTTTCAGGTAAACACACTTACTCTTCAGCTGAAACGAAGCTACATTGTTCACAAAGCTCACACGTTTCTCGCTCTTAACTGAAAAGTATTGGATGTTAGAGGTCCTGTGATTTGTATCAGTTTCAGAAACAGAGTTGAACAAGTTATGGTCCGTGTGTGTAGGAAACACGGTTCATCTGTCCTGAGCACACTCAGGTTTCCCGCCCTATTAGAGATTCTAGAAAGCAAGAGCGTGCTTCTTGCTCTAAAGCAGAGTGTGTTTCATGGATGAGAACTGTGCAGTGTGTTTCTCTTCAAAAACGGAGTTAAATCCTAGGCTCTGTGTCTTCCTACCAGCAAGACTTCGTTTCAGTTAAACGCACTCACTTGTGAGCTCAAACGTAGCTACATCATTCACAAAGCTCACACGTTTCTCGCTAACAACTGAAAAGCATTGGATGTTAGAGGACCTGTGGTTTGTATCAGTTTCAGAAGCAGAGTTGAACTTGATATGGTCCGTGTGTGTACGAAACACGGTTTTTTTATTCTGAGCACACTCACGTTTCCCCCCTTTTTAGAGACGCTAGAAAGCAAGAGCGTGCTTCTTGCTCTAAAGCAGAGTGTGTTTCATGGATGAGAGCTGTGCTGTGTGTTTCCCTTCAGAACCGGAGTTCAATGCCAGGCTCTGTGTCTTCCTACAAGCAAGATTTCGTTTCATGTAAACGCACACACTTTTCAGCTAAAAAGAAGCTACATTGTTCAAGAAGCTCACACGTTTCTCGCTCTTAACTGAAAAGCATTAGATTTTAGAGGACCTGAGGTTTGTATCAGTTTCAGAAGCAGAGTTGAACTAGATATGGTCCGTGTGTGTAGAAAACACGGTTCTTTTGTTCTGAGCACACTCACGTTTCCCGCCTTTTTAGAGACTCTAGAAATCAAGAGCGTGCTTCTTGCTCTATTGCAGAGTGTGTTTCATGGATGAGAACTGTGCTGTGTGTTTCCCTTCAGAAACGGAGTTCAATGCCACGCTCTGTGTCTTCATACAAGCAAGACATCGTTTCAGGAAAACACACTCACTTCTCAGCTCAAAGGAAGATACATTGTTCACGAAGCTCACTCGTTTCTCTCTCTTAACTGAAAAGCATTGGATGTTACAGGACCTGTGGTTTGTATCAGTTTCAGAAGCAGAGTTGAAATAGATATGGTCCGAGTGAGAAGGAAACACGGTTCTTTTGTTCTGAGCACACTCACGTTTCCCCCATTACTAGAGACTCTAGAAAACAAGAGCGTGCTTCTTGCTCTAAACAAGAGTGTGTTTCATGGATGGCAACTGTGCTGTCTGTTTCCATTCAGAAACGGAGTGAAATTCCGGGCTCTGTGTCTTCTTACAAGCAAGACTTCGTTTCTGGTAAACGCACTCACTTTTCAGCTCAAAGGAAGCTACATAGTTCACGAAACTCACACGTTTCTAGCTCATAACTGAAAAGCATTGGATGTTAGAGGACCTGTGGTTTGTATCAGTTTCAGAAGGAGAGTTGAACTAGATATGGTCCGTGTGTGTTGGAAGCACGGTTCTTTTTTTCTGAGCACACTCACGTTTCCCGCCTTATTAGAGACTCTGGAAAGCAAGAGAGTGCTTCTTGCTCTAACGCAGAGTGTGTTTCATGGATGAGAACTGTGCTGTGTGTTTCCCTTCCGAAACGGAGTTCAATGCCAGGCTCTGTGTCTTCCTACAAGCAAGATTTCGTTTCATGTAAACGCACTCACTTTTCAGCTAAAAAGAAGCTACATTGTTCAAGAAGCTCACACGTTTCTCGCTCTTAACTGAAAAGCATTGGATGTTAGAGGACCTGTGCTTTGTATCAGTTTCAGAAGCTGAGTTGAACTAGATATGGTCCGTGTGAGTAGGAAACACGGTTCTTTAGTTCTGAGCACACTCACGTTTCCCCCATTTTTAGAGACTCTAGTAAGCAAGAGCGTACTTCTTGCTCTAAACCAGTGTGTGATTCATGGATGAGAACTGTGCTGTGTGTTTCCCTTAGAAATGGAGTCCAATGCCAGGCTCTGTGTTTTCCTGAAAGCAAGACTTTCTTTCAGGTAAACGCACTCAATTTTCAGCGCAAATGAAGCTTTATCATTCACGAAGCTCACACGTTTCTCGCTCTTAACTGAAAAGCATGGGATGTGAGAGGACCTGTTGTTTGTATCAGTTTCAGAAGCAGAGTTGAACTAGATATGGTCCGTGTGTGTAGGAAACTTGGTTCTTTTGTTCTGAGCACACCCATGTTCCCCGCATAATTAGAGACTCTAGAAAGCAAGAGAGTGCTTCTTGCACTAAAGCAGAGTTTGTTTCATGGATGAGAACTGTGCTGTGTGTTTCCCTCCAGAAACGGATTGTAATGCCGGGCTCTGAGTCTTCCTACAAGGAAGAATTCGATTCTGGTAAACACACTCACTTTTCAGCTCAAAGGAAGCTACATGGTTCACGAAGCTCACACCTTTATAGCTCATAACTGAAAAGCATTGGATGTTAGTGGACCCGTGGTTTGTATCAGTTTCAGAAGCAGAGTTGAACTAGATATGATCCGTGTGTGTAGAAAACACGGTTCTTTTGTTCTGAGCACACTCACATTTCCCGCCTTATTAGAGAGTCTAGAAATCAAGAGCGTGCTTCTTGCTCTAAAGCAGAGTGTGTTTCATGGATGAGAACTGTGCTGTGTGTTTCCCTTCAGAAACGGAGTCCAATGCCAGGCTCTGTGTTTTCCTACAAGCAAGACTTCGTTTCAGGTAAACGCACTCACTTTTCAGCGCAAATGAAGCTTTATCTTTCACGAAGCTCACACGTTTCTTGCTCTTAACTGAAAAGCATGGGATGTGAGAGGACCTGTTGTTTGTATCAGTTTCAGAAGCAGAGTTGAACTAGATATGGTCCGTGTGTGTAGGAAACACGGTTCTTCTGTCCTGAGCACACTCACGTGTCCCGCCCTATTAGAGATTCTAGAAAGCAAGAGTGTGCTTCTTGCTCTAAAGCAGAGTGTGTTTCATGGATGAGAACTGTGCAGTGTGTTTCTCTTCAGAAACGGAGTTAAATGCTACGCTCTGTGTCTTCCTACAAACAAGACTACGTTTCTGTAAACGCACTCACTTTTGAGCTCAAACGTAGCTACATCATTCACGAAGCTCACACGTTTCTCGCTCTTAAGTGAAAAGCATTCGATGTTAGAGGACCTGTGGTTTGTATCAGTTTCAGAAGCAGAGTTGAACTTGTTATGGCCCGTGTGTGTAGGAAAAACGGTTTTTTTATTCTGAGCACACTCACGTTTCCCCCCTTTTTAGAGACCCTAGAAAGCAAGAGCGTGATTCTTGCTCTAAAGCAGAGTGTGTTTCATGGATGAGAGCTTTGCTGTGTGTTTCCCTTCAGATCCGGAGTTCAATGCCAGGCTCTGTGTCTTCCTACAAGCAAGATTTCGTTTCATGTAAACACACTCACTTTTCAGCTAAAAAGAAGCTACATTGTTCACAAAAATCACACGTTTCTCGCTCTTAATTGAAAAGCATTAGATGTTAGAGGACCTGAGGTTTGTATCAGTTTCAGAAGCAGAGTTGAACTAGATATGGTCCATGTGTGTAGAAAACACGGTTGTTTTGTTCTGAGCACACTCACATTTCCCGCCTTTTTAGAGACTCTAGAAATCAAGAGCGTGCTTCTTGCTCTATTGCAGAGTGTGTTTCATGGATGAGAACTGTGCTGTGTGTTTCCCTTCAGAAACGGAGTTCAATACCAGGCTCTTTGTCTTCATACAAGCAAGACTTCCTTTCAGGAAAACGCACTCTCTTCTCAGCGCAAATGAAGCTTTATCATTCACGAAGCTCACACGTTTCTCGCTCTTAACTGAAAAGCATGGAATGTGAGAGGACCTGTTGTTTGTATCAGTTTCAGAAGCAGAGTTGAACTAGATATGGTCCGTGTGTGTAGGAAACATGGTTCTTTTGTTCTGAGCACACTCATGTTTCCCGCCTTATTAGAGACTCTAGAAAGCAAGAGAGTGCTTCTTGCTCTAAAGCAGAGTTTGTTTCATGGATGAGAACTGTGCTGTGTGTTTCCCTTCAGAGACGGAGTGAAATGCCGGGATCTGAGTCTTCCTAAAAGCAAGACTTAGTTTCTCGTAAACGCACTCACTTTTCAGCTCAAAGGAAGCTACATGGTTCACGAAGCTCACACGTTTCTAGCTCATAACTGAAAAGCATTGGATGTTAGAGGACCTGTGGTTTGTATCAGTTTCAGAAGGAGAGTTGAACTAGATATGGTCCGTGTGTGTAGAAAACACGGTTCTCTTGTTCTGAGCACACTCACATTTCCCGCCTTATTAGAGACTCTAGAAATCAAGAGCGTGCTTCTTGCTCTAAAGCAGAGTGTGTTTCATGGATGAGAACTGTGCTGTGTGTTTCCCTTCAGAAACGGAGTTCAATGCCAGGCTCTGTGTCTTCATACAAGCAAGACTTCGTTTCTCGTAAACGCACTCACTTTTCAGCTCAAAGGAAGCTACATGGTTCACGAAGCTCACACGTTTCTAGCTCATAACTGAAAAGCATTGGATGTTAGAGGACCTGTGGTTTGTATCAGTTTCAGATGAAGAGTTGTACTAGATATAGTCCGTGTGTTTAGGAAACACGGTTCATTTTTCTGAGCACATTCACTTTTCCCACCTTATTAGAGATTCTAGAAAGCAAGAGCGTGCTTCTTGCTCTATTGCAGAGTGTGTTTCATGGATGAGAACTGTGCTGTGTTTTTCCCTTCAGAAACGGAGTTCAATACCAGGCTCTGTGTCTTCTTATAAGCAAGACTTCGTTTCTGGTAAACACACTCACTTTTCAGCTCAAAGGAAGCTACATGGTTCACGAAGCTCACACGTTTCTAGCTCATAACTGAAAAGCATTGGATGTTAGAGGATCTGTGGTTTGTATCAGTTTCAGAAGGAGAGTTGAACTAGATATGGTCCGTGTGTGTAGAAAACACGGTTCTTTTGTTCTGAGCACACTCACATTTCCCGCCTTATTAGAGACTCTAGAAATCAAGAGCGTGCTTCTTGCTCTAAAGCACAGTGTGTTTCATGGATGAGAACTGTGCTGTGTGTTTCCCTTCAGAAACGGAGTTCAATGCCAGGCTCTGTGTCTTCATACAAGCAAGACTTCGTTTCAGGAAAACGTACTCACTTCTCAGCTCAAAAGAAGCTACATTGTTCACGAAGCTCACACCTTTCTCGCTCTTAACTGAAAAGCATGGGATGTGAGAGGACCTGTGGTTTGTATCAGCTTCAGAACCAGAGTTGAACTAGATATGTTCCGTGTGTGTAGGAAACATGGTTCTTTTGTTCTGAGCACACTCATGTTTCCCGCCTTATTAGAGACTCTGGAAAGCAAGAGAGTGCTTCTTGCTCTAAAGCAGAGTTTTTTTCATGGATGAGAACTGTGCTGTCTGTTTTCCTTCAGAAACGGAGTGAAATGCCGGGCTCTGAGTCTTCCTACATGGAAGACTTCGTTTCAGGTAAACCCAGGAACTTTTCAGCTCAAAGGAAGATACATTGTTCACGAAGCTCACATGTTTCTCGCTCTTAACTGAAAAGCATTGGATGTTAGAGGACCTGTGGTTTGTATCAGTTTCAGATGAAGAGTTGTACTAGATATGGTCCGTGTGTGTAGGAAACATGGTTCTTTTTTTCTGAGCACATTCACGTTTCCCACCTTATTAGAGATTCTAGAAAGCAAGAGCGTGCTTCTTGCTCTAAAGCAGATTATGTTACATGGATGTGAACTGTGCTGTGTGTTTCCGTTCAGAAACGGAGTTCAATGCAAGGCTCTGTGTCTTCATACAAGCAAGACTTCCTTTCAGGAAAACGCACTCTCTTCTCAGCGCAAATGAAGCTTTATCATTCACGAAGCTCACACGTTTCTCGCTCTTAACTGAAAAGCATGGAATGTGAGAGGACCTGTTGTTTGTATCAGTTTCAGAAGCAGAGTTGAACTAGATATGGTCCGTGTGTGTAGGAAACATGGTTCTTTTGTTCTGAGCACACTCATGTTTCCCGCCTTATTAGAGACTCTAGAGAGCAAGAGAGTGCTTCTTGCTCTAAAGCAGAGTTTGTTTCATGGATGATAACTGTGCTGTGTGTTTCCCTTCAGAAACGGAGTGAAATGCCGGGATCTGAGTCTTCCTACAAGCAAGACTTCATTTCTGGTAAACCCAGGAACTTTTCAGCTCAAAGGAAGATACATTGTTCACGAAGCTCACATGTTTCTCGCTCTTAACTGAAAAGCATTGGATGTTAGAGGACCTGTGGTTTGTATCAGTTTCAGATGAAGAGTTGTACTAGATATGGTCCGTGTGTTTAGGAAACACGGTTCTTTTTTTCTGAGCACATTCACTTTTCCCACCTTATTAGAGATTCTAGAAAGCAAGAGCGTGCTTCTTGCTCTAAAGCAGATTATGTTACATGGATGTGAACTGTGCTGTGTGTTTCCGTTCAGAAACAGAGTTCAATGCAAGGCTCTCTGTCTTCCTACAAGCAAGACTTCGTTTCAGGTAAACACAATCACTTTTCAGCTGAAACGAAGCTACATTTTTCACAATGCTCACACGTTTCTTGCTCTTAACTGAAAAGTATTGGATGTTAGAGGACCTGTGATTTGTATCAGTTTCAGAAGCAGAGTTGAACTAGATATGGTCCGTGTGTGTAGGAAACACGGTTCTTCTGCCCTAGCACACTCACGTTTCCCGCCCTATTAGAGATTCTAGAAAGCAAGAGCGTGCTTCTTGCTCTATTGCAGAGTGTGTTTCATGGATGAGAACTGTGCTGTGTGTTTCCCTTCAGAAACGGATTCCAATGCCAGGCTCTGTGTTTTCCTACAAGCAAGACTTCGTTTCAGGTAAAAATACTCACTTTTCAGCGCAAATGAAGCTTTATCTTTCACGAATCTCAACGTTTCTCGCTCTTAACTGAAAAGCATGGGATGTGAGAGGACCTGTTGTTTGTATCAGTTTCAGAAGCAGAGTTGAACTAGATATGGTCCGTGTGTGTAGGAAACACGGTTCTTCTGTCCTGAGCACACTCACGTTTCCCGCCCTATTAGAGATTCTAGAAAGCAAGAGTGTGCTTCTTGCTCTAAAGCAGAGTGTGTTTCATTGATGAGAACTGTGCAGTGTGTTTCTCTTCAGAAACGGAGTTAAATGCCAGTCTCTTTGTCTTCCTACAATCAAGACTTCGTTTCAGGTAAACGCACTCACTTTTGAGCTCAAAGGTAGCTACATCATTCACGAAGCTCACACGTTTCTCGCTCTTAAGTGAAAAGCATTCGATGTTAGAGGACCTGTGGTTTGTATCAGTTTCAGAAGCAGAGTTGAACTAGATATGGTCCGTGTGTGTAGGAAACATGGTTCTTTTGTTCTGAGCACACTCATGTTTCCCGCCTTATTAGAGACTCTAGAAATCAAGAGCGTGCTTCTTGCTCTAAAGCAGAGTGTGTTTCATGGATGAGAACTGTGCTGTGTGTTTCCCATCAGAAACGGAGTTCAATGCCAGGCTCTGTGTCTTCATACAAGCAAGACTTCGTTTCAGGAAAACGCACTCACTTCTCAGCTCAAAAGAAGCTACATTGTTCACAAAGCTCACACGTTTCTCGCTCTTAACTGAAAAGCATTAGATATTAGAGGACCTGAGGTTTGTATCAGTTTCAGAAGCAGAGTTGAACTAGATATGGTCCGTGTGTGTAGAAAATACGGTTCTTTTGTTCTGAGCACACTCACATTTCCCGCCTTATAAGAGACTCTAGAAATCAAGAGCGTGCTTCTTGCTCTATTGCAGAGTGTGTTTCATGGATGAGAACTGTGCTGTGTGTTTCCCTTCAGAAACGGAGTTCAATACCAGGCTCTGTGTCTTCATACAAGCAAGACTTCCTTTCAGGAAAACGCACTCTCTTCTCAGCGCAAATGAAGCTTTATCATTCACGAAGCTCACACGTTTCTCGCTCTTAACTGAAAAGCATGGAATGTGAGAGGACCTGTTGTTTGTATCAGTTTCAGAAGCAGAGTTGAACTAGATATGGTCCGTGTGTGTAGGAAACATGGTTCTTTTGTTCTGAGCACACTCATGTTTCCCGCCTTATAAGAGACTCTAGAGAGCAAGAGAGTGCTTCTTGCTCTAAAGCAGAGTTTGTTTCATGGATGAGAACTGTGCTGTGTGTTTCCCTTCAGAAACGGAGTGAAATGCCGGGATCTGAGTCTTCCTACAAGCAAGACTTCATTTCTGGTAAACCCAGGAACTTTTCAGCTCAAAGGAAGATACATTGTTCACGAAGCTCACATGTTTCTCGCTCTTAACTGAAAAGCATTGGATGTTAGAGGACCTGTGGTTTGTATCAGTTTCAGATGAAGAGTTGTACTAGATATGGTCCGTGTGTTTAGGAAACACGGTTCTTTTTTTCTGAGCACATTCACTTTTCCCACCTTATTAGAGATTCTAGAAAGCAAGAGCGTGCTTCTTGCTCTAAAGCAGATTATGTTACATGGATGTGAACTGTGCTGTGTGTTTCCGTTCAGAAACAGAGTTCAATGCAAGGCTCTCTGTCTTCCTACAAGCAAGACTTCGTTTCAGGTAAACACAATCACTTTTTAGCTGAAACGAAGCTACATTTTTCACAATGCTCACACGTTTCTTGCTCTTAACTGAAAAGTATTGGATGTTAGAGGACCTGTGATTTGTATCAGTTTCAGAAGCAGAGTTGAACTAGATATGGTCCGTGTGTGTAGGAAACACGGTTCTTCTCTCCTGAGCACACTCACGTTTCCCGCCCTATTAGAGATTCTAGAAAGCAAGAGCGTGCTTCTTGCTCTATTGCAGAGTGTGTTTCATGGATGAGAACTGTGCTGTGTGTTTCCCTTCAGAAACGGATTCCAATGCCAGGCTCTGTGTTTTCCTACAAGCAAGACTTCGTTTCAGGTAAAAATACTCACTTTTCAGCGCAAATGAAGCTTTATCTTTCACGAAGCTCAACGTTTCTCGCTCTTAACTGAAAAGCATGGGATGTGAGAGGACCTGTTGTTTGTATCAGTTTCAGAAGCAGAGTTGAACTAGATATGGTGCGTGTGTGTAGGAAACACGGTTCTTCTGTCCTGAGCACACTCACGTTTCCCGCCCTATTAGAGATTCTAGAAAGCAAGAGTGTGCTTCTTGCTCTAAAGCAGAGTGTGTTTCATTGATGAGAACTGTGCAGTGTGTTTCTCTTCAGAAACGGAGTTAAATGCCAGTCTCTTTGTCTTCCTACAAGCAAGACTTCGTTTCAGGTAAACGCACTCACTTTTGAGCTCAAAGGTAGCTACATCATTCACGAAGCTCACACGTTTCTCGCTCTTAAGTGAAAAGCATTCGATGTTAGAGGACCTGTGGTTTGTATCAGTTTCAGAAGCAGAGTTGAACTAGATATGGTCCGTGTGTGTAGGAAACATGGTTCTTTTGTTCTGAGCACACTCATGTTTCCCGCCTTATTAGAGACTCTAGAAATCAAGAGCGTGCTTCTTGCTCTAAAGCAGAGTGTGTTTCATGGATGAGAACTGTGCTGTGTGTTTCCCATCAGAAACGGAGTTCAATGCCAGGCTCTGTGTCTTCATACAAGCAAGACTTCGTTTCAGGAAAACGCACTCACTTCTCAGCTCAAAAGAAGCTACATTGTTCACAAAGCTCACACGTTTCTCGCTCTTAACTGAAAAGCATTAGATGTTAGAGGACCTGAGGTTTGTATGAGTTTCAGAAGCAGAGTTGAACTAGATATGGTCCGTGTGTGTAGAAAATACGGTTCTTTTGTTCTGAGCACACTCACATTTCCCGCCTTATAAGAGACTCTAGAAATCAAGAGCGTGCTTCTTGCTCTATTGCAGAGTGTGTTTCATGGATGAGAACTGTGCTGTGTGTTTCCCTTCAGAAACGGAGTTCAATACCAGGCTCTGTGTCTTCATACAAGCAAGACTTCCTTTCAGGAAAACGCACTCTCTTCTCAGCGCAAATGAAGCTTTATCATTCACGAAGCTCACACGTTTCTCGCTCTTAACTGAAAAGCATGGAATGTGAGAGGACCTGTTGTTTGTATCAGTTTCAGAAGCAGAGTTGAACTAGATATGGTCCGTGTGTGTAGGAAACATGGTTCTTTTGTTCTGAGCACACTCATGTTTCCCGCCTTATTAGAGACTCTAGAGAGCAAGAGAGTGTTCTTGCTCTAAAGCAGAGTTTGTTTCATGGATGAGAACTGTGCTGTGTGTTTCCCTTCAGAAACGGAGTGAAATGCCGGGATCTGAGTCTTCCTACAAGCAAGACTTCATTTCTGGTAAACCCAGGAACTTTTCAGCTCAAAGGAAGATACATTGTTCACGAAGCTCACATGTTTCTCGCTCTTAACTGAAAAGCATTGGATGTTAGAGGACCTGTGGTTTGTATCAGTTTCAGATGAAGAGTTGTACTAGATATGGTCCGTGTGTTTAGGAAACACGGTTCTTTTTTTCTGAGCACATTCACTTTTCCCACCTTATTAGAGATTCTAGAAAGCAAGAGCGTGCTTCTTGCTCTAAAGCAGATTATGTTACATGGATGTGAACTGTGCTGTGTGTTTCCGTTCAGAAACAGAGTTCAATGCAAGGCTCTCTGTCTTCCTACAAGCAAGACTTCGTTTCAGGTAAACACAATCACTTTTCAGCTGAAACGAAGCTACATTTTTCACAATGCTCACACGTATCTTGCTCTTAACTGAAAAGTATTGGATGTTAGAGGACCTGTGATTTGTATCAGTTTCAGAAGCAGAGTTGAACTAGATATGGTCCGTGTGTGTAGGAAACACGGTTCTTCTCTCCTGAGCACACTCACGTTTCCCGCCCTATTAGAGATTCTAGAAAGCAAGAGCGTGCTTCTTGCTCTATTGCAGAGTGTGTTTCATGGATGAGAACTGTGCTGTGTGTTTCCCTTCAGAAACGGATTCCAATGCCAGGCTCTGTGTTTTCCTACAAGCAAGACTTCGTTTCAGGTAAAAATACTCACTTTTCAGCGCAAATGAAGCTTTATCTTTCACGAAGCTCAACGTTTCTCGCTCTTAACTGAAAAGCATGGGATGTGAGAGGACCTGTTGTTTGTATCAGTTTCAGAAGCAGAGTTGAACTAGATATGGTGCGTGTGTGTAGGAAACACGGTTCTTCTGTCCTGAGCACACTCACGTTTCCCGCCCTATTAGAGATTCTAGAAAGCAAGAGTGTGCTTCTTGCTCTAAAGCAGAGTGTGTTTCATTGATGAGAACTGTGCAGTGTGTTTCTCTTCAGAAACGGAGTTAAATGCCAGTCTCTTTGTCTTCCTACAAGCAAGACTTCGTTTCAGGTAAACGCACTCACTTTTGAGCTCAAAGGTAGCTACATCATTCACGAAGCTCACACGTTTCTCGCTCTTAAGTGAAAAGCATTCGATGTTAGAGGACCTGTGGTTTGTATCAGTTTCAGAAGCAGAGTTGAACTAGATATGGTCCGTGTGTGTAGGAAACATGGTTCTATTGTTCTGAGCACACTCATGTTTCCCGCCTTATTAGAGACTCTAGAAATCAAGAGCGTGCTTCTTGCTCTAAAGCAGAGTGTGTTTCATGGATGAGAACTGTGCTGTGTGTCTCCCATCAGAAACGGAGTTCAATGCCAGGCTCTGTGTCTTCATACAAGCAAGACTTCGTTTCAGGAAAACGCACTCACTTCTCAGCTCAAAAGAAGCTACATTGTTCACAAAGCTCACACGTTTCTCGCTCTTAACTGAAAAGCATTAGATGTTAGAGGACCTGAGGTTTGTATGAGTTTCAGAAGCAGAGTTGAACTAGATATGGTCCGTGTGTGTAGAAAATACGGTTCTTTTGTTCTGAGCACACTCACATTTCCCGCCTTATAAGAGACTCTAGAAATCAAGAGCGTGCTTCTTGCTCTATTGCAGAGTGTGTTTCATGGATGAGAACTGTGCTGTGTGTTTCCCTTCAGAAACGGAGTTCAATACCAGGCTCTGTGTCTTCATACAAGCAAGACTTCCTTTCAGGAAAACGCACTCTCTTCTCAGCGCAAATGAAGCTTTATCATTCACGAAGCTCACACGTTTCTCGCTCTTAACTGAAAAGCATGGAATGTGAGAGGACCTGTTGTTTGTATCAGTTTCAGAAGCAGAGTTGAACTAGATATGGTCCGTGTGTGTAGGAAACATGGTTCTTTTGTTCTGAGCACACTCATGTTTCCCGCCTTATTAGAGACTCTAGAGAGCAAGAGAGTGTTCTTGCTCTAAAGCAGAGTTTGTTTCATGGATGAGAACTGTGCTGTGTGTTTCCCTTCAGAAACGGAGTGAAATGCCGGGATCTGAGTCTTCCTACAAGCAAGACTTCATTTCTGGTAAACCCAGGAACTTTTCAGCTCAAAGGAAGATACATTGTTCACGAAGCTCACATGTTTCTCGCTCTTAACTGAAAAGCATTGGATGTTAGAGGACCTGTGGTTTGTATCAGTTTCAGATGAAGAGTTGTACTAGATATGGTCCGTGTGTTTAGGAAACACGGTTCTTTTTTTCTGAGCACATTCACTTTTCCCACCTTATTAGAGATTCTAGAAAGCAAGAGCGTGCTTCTTGCTCTAAAGCAGATTATGTTACATGGATGTGAACTGTGCTGTGTGTTTCCGTTCAGAAACAGAGTTCAATGCAAGGCTCTCTGTCTTCCTACAAGCAAGACTTCGTTTCAGGTAAACACAATCACTTTTCAGCTGAAACGAAGCTACATTTTTCACAATGCTCACACGTATCTTGCTCTTAACTGAAAAGTATTGGATGTTAGAGGACCTGTGATTTGTATCAGTTTCAGAAGCAGAGTTGAACTAGATATGGTCCGTGTGTGTAGGAAACACGGTTCTTCTCTCCTGAGCACACTCACGTTTCCCGCCCTATTAGAGATTCTAGAAAGCAAGAGCGTGCTTCTTGCTCTATTGCAGAGTGTGTTTCATGGATGAGAACTGTGCTGTGTGTTTCCCTTCAGAAACGGATTCCAATGCCAGGCTCTGTGTTTTCCTACAAGCAAGACTTCGTTTCAGGTAAAAATACTCACTTTTCAGCGCAAATGAAGCTTTATCTTTCACGAAGCTCAACGTTTCTCGCTCTTAACTGAAAAGCATGGGATGTGAGAGGACCTGTTGTTTGTATCAGTTTCAGAAGCAGAGTTGAACTAGATATGCTCCGTGTGTGTAGGAAACACGGTTCTTCTGTCCTGAGCACACTCACGTTTCCCGCCCTATTAGAGATTCTAGAAAGCAAGAGTGTGCTTCTTGCTCTAAAGCAGAGTGTGTTTCATGGATGAGAACTGTGCAGTGTGTTTCTCTTCAGAAACGGAGTTAAATGCCAGTCTCTTTGTCTTCCTACAAGCAAGACTTCGTTTCAGGTAAACGCACTCACTTTTGAGCTCAAAGGTAGCTACATCATTCACGAAGCTCACACGTTTCTCGCTCTTAAGTGAAAAGCATTCGATGTTAGAGGACCTGTGGTTTGTATCAGTTTCAGAAGCAGAGTTGAACTTGTTATGGTCCGTGTGTGTAGGAAACACGGTTTTTTTATTCTGAGCACACTCACGTTTCCCCCCTTTTTAGAGACCCTAGAAAGCAAGAGCGTGATTCTTGCTCTAAAGCAGAGAGTGTTTCATGGATGAGAGCTGTGCTGTATGTTTCCCTTCAGATCCGGAGTTCAATGCCAGGCTCTGTGTCTTCCTACAAGCAAGATTTCGTTTCATGTAAACACACTCACTTTTCAGCTAAAAAGAAGCTACATTGTTCACAAAGCTCACACGTTTCTCGCTCTTAACTGAAAAGCATTAGATGTTAGAGGACCTGAGGTTTGTATCAGTTTCAGAAGCAGAGTTGAACTAGATATGGTCCGTGTGTGTAGAAAATACTGTTCTTTTGTTCTGAGCACACTCACATTTCCCGCCTTATTAGAGACTCTAGAAATCAAGAGCGTGCTTCTTGCTCTATTGCAGAGTGTGTTTCATGGATGAGAACTGTGCTGTGTGTTTCCCTTCAGAAACGGAGTTCAATACCAGGCTCTGTGTCTTCATACAAGCAAGACTTCCTGTCAGGAAAACGCACTCTCCTCTCAGCGCAAATGAAGCTTTATCATTCACGAAGCTCACACGTTTCTCGCTCTTAACTGAAAAGCATGGAATGTGAGAGGACCTGTTGTTTGTATCAGTTTCAGAAGCAGAGTTGAACTAGATATGGTCCGTGTGTGTAGGAAACATGGTTCTTTTGTTCTGAGCACACTCATGTTTCCCGCCTTATTAGAGACTCTAGAGAGCAAGAGAGTGTTCTTGCTCTAAAGCAGAGTTTGTTTCATGGATGAGAACTGTGCTGTGTGTTTCCCTTCAGAAACTGAGTGAAATGCCGGGATCTGAGTCTTCCTACAAGCAAGACTTCATTTCTGGTAAACCCAGGAACTTTTCAGCTCAAAGGAAGATACTTTGTTCACGAAGCTCACATGTTTCTCGCTCTTAACTTAAAAGCATTGGATGTTAGAGGACCTGTGGTTTGTATCAGTTTCAGATGAAGAGTTGTACTAGATATGGTCCGTGTGTTTAGGAAACACGGTTCTTTTTTTCTGAGCACATTCACTTTTCCCACCTTATTAGAGATTCTAGAAAGCAAGAGCGTGCTTCTTGCTCTAAAGCAGATTATGATACATGGATGTGAACTGTGCTGTGTGTTTCCGTTCAGAAACAGAGTTCAATGCAAGGCTCTCTGTCTTCCTACAAGCAAGACTTCGATTCAGGTAAACGCAATCACTTTTCAGCTGAAACGAAGCTACATTTTTCACAATGCTCACACGTTTCTTGCTCTTAACTGAAAAGTATTGGATGTTAGAGGACCTGTGATTTGTATCAGTTTCAGAAGCAGAGTTGAACTAGATATGGTCCCTGTGTGTAGGAAACACGGTTCTTCTGTCCTGAGCACAATCACGTTTAACGCCCTATTAGAGATTCTAGAAAGCAAGAGCGTCCTTCTTGCTCTATTGCAGAGTGTGTTTCATGGATGAGAACTGTGCTGTGTTTTTCCCTTCATAATCGGAGTTCAATGCCAGGCTCTGTGTCTTCTTATAAGCAAGACTTCGTTTCTGGTAAACGCATTCACTTTTCAGCTCAAAGGAAGCTACATGGTTCACGAAGCTCACACGTTTCTAGCTCATAACTGAGAAGCATTGGATGTTAGAGGACCTGTGGTTTGTATCAGTTTCAGAAGGAGAGTTGAACTAGATATGGTCCGTGTGTGTAGAAAACACGGTTCTTTAGTTCTGAGCACACTCACATTTCCCGCCTTATTAGAGAGTCTAGAAATCAAGAGCGTGCTTCTTGCTCTAAAGCACAGTGTGTTTCATGGATGAGAACTGTGCTGTGTGTTTCCCTTCAGAAACGGAGTTCAATGCCAGGCTCTGTGTCTTCATACAAGCAAGACTTCGTTTCAGGAAAAGGCACTCACTTCTCAGCTCAAAAGAAGCTACATTGTTCACGAAACTCACACGTTTCTCGCTCTTAACTGAAAAGCATGGGATGTGAGAGGACCTGTGGTTTGTATCAGTTTCAGATGAACAGTTGTACTAGATATGGTCCGTGTGTGTAGGAAACATGGTTCTTTTGTTCTGAGCACACTCATGTTTCCCGCCTTATTAGAGACGCTAGAGAGCAAGAGAGTGTTCTTGCTCTAAAGCAGAGTTTGTTTCATGGATGAGAACTGTGCTGTGTGTTTCCCTTCAGAAACGGAGTGAAATGCCGGGATCTGAGTCTTCCTACAAGCAAGACTTCATTTCTGGTAAACCCAGGAACTTTTCAGCTCAAAGGAAGATACATTGTTCACGAAGCTCACATGTTTCTCGCTCTTAACTGAAAAGCATTGGATGTTAGAGGACCTGTGGTTTGTATCAGTTTCAGATGAAGAGTTGTACTAGATATGGTCCGTGTGTTTAGGAAACACGGTTCTTTTTTTCTGAGCACATTCACTTTTCCCACCTTATTAGAGATTCTAGAAAGCAAGAGCGTGCTTCTTGCTCTAAAGCAGATTATGTTACATGGATGTGAACTGTGCTGTGTGTTTCCATTCAGAAACAGAGTTCAATGCAAGGCTCTCTGTCTTCCTACAAGCAAGACTTCGTTTCAGGTAAACACAATCACTTTTTAGCTGAAACGAAGCTACATTTTTCACAATGCTCACACGTATCTTGCTCTTAACTGAAAAGTATTGGATGTTAGAGGACCTGTGATTTGTATCAGTTTCAGAAGCAGAGTTGAACTAGATATGGTCCGTGTGTGTAGGAAACACGGTTCTTCTCTCCTGAGCACACTCGCGTTTCCCGCCCTATTAGAGATTCTAGAAAGCAAGAGCGTGCTTCTTGCTCTATTGCAGAGTGTGTTTCATGGATGAGAACTGTGCTGTGTGTTTCCCTTCAGAAACGGATTCCAATGCCAGGCTCTGTGTTTTCCTACAAGCAAGACTTCGTTTCAGGTAAAAATACTCACTTTTCAGCGCAAATGAAGCTTTATCTTTCACGAAGCTCAACGTTTCTCGCTCTTAACTGAAAAGCATGGGATGTGAGAGGACCTGTTGTTTGTATCAGTTTCAGAAGCAGAGTTGAACTAGATATGGTCCGTGTGTGTAGGAAACACGGTTCTTCTGTCCTGAGCACACTCACGTTTCCCGCCCTATTAGAGATTCTAGAAAGCAAGAGTGTGCTTCTTGCTCTAAAGCAGAGTGTGTTTCATGGATGAGAACTGTGCAGTGTGTTTCTCTTCAGAAACGGAGTTAAATGCCAGTCTCTTTGTCTTCCTACAAGCAAGACTTCGTTTCAGGTAAACGCACTCACTTTTGAGCTCAAAGGTAGCTACATCATTCACGAAGCTCACACGTTTCTCGCTCTTAAGTGAAAAGCATTCGATGTTAGAGGACCTGTGGTTTGTATCAGTTTCAGAAGCAGAGTTGAACTTGTTATGGTCCGTGTGTGTAGGAAACACGGTTTTTTTATTCTGAACACACTCACGTTTCCCCCCTTTTTAGAGACCCTAGAAAGCAAGAGCGTGATTCTTGCTCTAAAGCAGAGAGTGTTTCATGGATGAGAGCTGTGCTGTATGTTTCCCTTCAGATCCGGAGTTCAATGCCAGGCTCTGTGTCTTCCTACAAGCAAGATTTCGTTTCATGTAAACACACTCACTTTTCAGCTAAAAAGAAGCTACATTGTTCACAAAGCTCACACGTTTCTCGCTCTTAACTGAAAAGCATTAGATGTTAGAGGACCTGAGGTTTGTATCAGTTTCAGAAGCAGAGTTGAACTAGATATGGTCCGTGTGTGTAGAAAATACGGTTCTTTTGTTCTGAGCACACTCACATTTCCCGCCTTATTAGAGACTCTAGAAATCAAGAGCGTGCTTCTTGCTCTATTGCAGAGTGTGTTTCATGGATGAGAACTGTGCTGTGTGTTTCCCTTCAGAAACGGAGTTCAATACCAGGCTCTGTGTCTTCATACAAGCAAGACTTCCTGTCAGGAAAACGCACTCTCTTCTCAGCGCAAATGAAGCTTTATCATTCACGAAGCTCACACGTTTCTCGCTCTTAACTGAAAAGCATGGAATGTGAGAGGACCTGTTGTTTGTATCAGTTTCAGAAGCAGAGTTGAACTAGATATGGTCCGTGTGTGTAGGAAACATGGTTCTTTTGTTCTGAGCACACTCATGTTTCCCGCCTTATTAGAGTCTCTAGAGAGCAAGAGAGTGTTCTTGCTCTAAAGCAGAGTTTGTTTCATGGATGAGAACTGTGCTGTGTGTTTCCCTTCCGAAACTGAGTGAAATGCCGGGATCTGAGTCTTCCTACAAGCAAGACTTCATTTCTGGTAAACCCAGGAACTTTTCAGCTCAAAGGAAGATACTTTGTTCACGAAGCTCACATGTTTCTCGCTCTTAACTTAAAAGCATTGGATGTTAGAGGACCTGTGGTTTGTATCAGTTTCAGATGAAGAGTTGTACTAGATATGGTCCGTGTGTTTAGGAAACACGGTTCTTTTTTTCTGAGCACATTCACTTTTCCCACCTTATTAGAGATTCTAGAAAGCAAGAGCGTGCTTCTTGCTCTAAAGCAGATTATGATACATGGATGTGAACTGTGCTGTGTGTTTCCGTTCAGAAACAGAGTTCAATGCAAGGCTCTCTGTCTTCCTACAAGCAAGACTTCGATTCAGGTAAACGCAATCACTTTTCAGCTGAAATGAAGCTACATTTTTCACAATGCTCACACGTTTCTTGCTCTTAACTGAAAAGTATTGGATGTTAGAGGACCTGTGATTTGTATCAGTTTCAGAAGCAGAGTTGAACTAGATATGGTCCGTGTGTGTAGGAAACACGGTTCTTCTGTCCTGAGCACAATCACGTTTAACGCCCTATTAGAGATTCTAGAAAGCAAGAGCGTCCTTCTTGCTCTATTGCAGAGTGTGTTTCATGGATGAGAACTGTGCTGTGTTTTTCCCTTCATAATCGGAGTTCAATGCCAGGCTCTGTGTCTTCTTATAAGCAAGACTTCGTTTCTGGTAAACGCACTCACTTTTCAGCTCAAAGGAAGCTACATGGTTCACGAAGCTCACACGTTTCTAGCTCATAACTGAGAAGCATTGGATGTTAGAGGACCTGTGGTTTGTATCAGTTTCAGAAGGAGAGTTGAACTAGATATGGTCCGTGTGTGTAGAAAACACGGTTCTTTAGTTTGAGCACACTCACATTTCCCGCCTTATTAGAGAGTCTAGAAATCAAGAGCGTGCTTCTTGCTCTAAAGCACAGTGTGTTTCATGGATGAGAACTGTGCTGTGTGTTTCACTTCAGAAACGGAGTTCAATGCCAGGCTCTGTGTCTTCATACAAGCAAGACTTCGTTTCAGGAAAAGGCACTCACTTCTCAGCTCAAAAGAAGCTACATTGTTCACGAAACTCACACGTTTCTCGCTCTTAACTGAAAAGCATGGGATGTGAGAGGACCTGTGGTTTGTATCAGTTTCAGATGAACAGTTGTACTAGATATGGTCCGTGTGTGTAGGAAACATGGTTCTTTTTTTCTGAGCACATTCACGTTTCCCACCTTATTAGAGATTCTAGAATGCAAGAGCGTGTTTCTTGCTCTAAAGCAGATTATGTTATATGGATGTGAACTGTGCTGTGTGATTCCGTTCGGAAACGGAGTTCAATGCAAGGCTCTCTGTCTTCCTACAAGCAAAATTTCATTTCAGGTAAACACACTAACTTTTCAGCTGAAACGAAGCTACATTGTTCACAATGCTCACACGTTTCTTGCTCTTAACTGAAAAGTATTGGATGTTAGAGGACCTGTGATTTGTATTAGTTTCAGAAGCAGAGTTGAACTAGATATGGTCCGTGTGTGTAGGAAACACGGTTCTTCTGTCCTGAGCACACTCACGTTTCACGCCCTATTAGAGATTCTAGAAAGCAAGAGTGTGCTTCTTGCTCTAAAGCAGAGTGTGTTTCATGGATTTGAACTGTGCAGTGTGTTTCTCTTCAGAAAAGGAGTTAAATGCCAGTCTCTTTGTCTTCCTACAAGCAAGACTTCGTTTCAGGTAAACGCACTCACTTTTGAGCTCAAAGGTAGCTACATCATTCACGAAGCTCACACGTTTCTCGCTCTTAACTGAAAAGCATTCGATTTTAGAGGACTTGTGGTTTGTATCAGTTTCAGAAGCAGAGTTGAACTTGATATGGTCCGTGTGTGTAGGAAACACGGTTTTTTTATTCTGAGCACATTCATGTTTCCCCCCTTTTTAGAGACCCTAGAAAGCAAGAGCGTGATTCTTGCTCTAAAGCAGAGTGTGTTTAGTGGATGAGAGCTGTGCTGTGTGTTTCCCTTCAGATCCGGAGTTCAATGCCAGGCTCTGTGTCTTCCTACAAGCAAGATTTCGTTTCATGTAAACGCACTCACTTTTCAGCTAAAAAGAAGCTGCATTGTTCAAGAAGCTCACACGTTTCTCGCTCTTAACTGAAAAGCATTAGATGTTAGAGGACCTATGGTTTGTATCAGTTTAAGAAGCAGAGTTGAACTAGATATGGTCCGTGTGTGTAGATAACACGGTTCTTTTGTTCTGAGCACACTCACGTTTCATGCATTATTAGAGACTCTAGAAATCAAGAGCGTGCTTCTTGCTCTATTGCAGAGTGTGTTTCATGGATGAGAACTGTGCTGTGTGTTTCCCTTCAGAAACGGAGTTCAATGCCAGGCTCTGTGTCTTCTTACAAGCAAGACTTCGTTTCTGGTAAATGCACTCACTTTTCAGCTCAAAGGAAGATACATTGTTCACGAAGCTCACATGTTTCTCGCTCTTAACTGAAAAGCATTGGATGTTAGAGGACCTGTGGTTTGTATCAGTTCCAGATGAACAGTTGTACTAGATATGGTCCCTGTGTGTAGGAAACACGGTTCTTTTTTTCTGAGCACATTCACGTTTCCCACCTTATCAGAGATTCTAGAAAGCAAGAGCGTGCTTCTTGCTCTAAAGCAGATTATGTTACATGGATGTGAACTGTGCTGTGTGTTTCCGTTCAGAAACGGAGTTCAATGCAAGGCTCTCTGTCTTCCTACAAGCAAGACTTCGTTTCAGGTAAACACACTCACTTTTCATCAGAAACGAAGCTACATTGTTCACAATGCTCACACGTTTCTCGCTTTTAACTGAAAAGTATTGGATGTTTGAGGACCTGTGATTTGTATCAGTTTCAGAAGAAGAGTTGAACTAGATATGGTCCGTGTGTGTAGGAAACACGGCTCTTCTGTCCTGAGCACACTCACGTTTCCCGCCCTATTAGAGATTCTAGAAAGCAAGAGCGTGCTTCTTGCTCTAAAGCAGATTGTGTTTCATGGATGAGAACGGTGCAGTGTGTTTCTCTTGAGAAACGGAGTTAAATGCCGGGCTCTGTTTCTTCTTACAAGCAAGACTCCATTTCTGGTAAACGCACTCACTTTTCAGCTCAAAGGAAGCTACATGGTTCACGAAGCTCACACGTTTCTCGCTCTTAACCGAAAAGCATTACATGTTACAGGACCTCAGGTTTGTATCAGTTTCAGAAGCCGAGTTACACTTGATATGGTCCGTGTGCGTAGGAAACACGGTTTTTTTATTCTGAGCACACTCACCTTCCCCCCTTTTTAGAGACCTTAGAAAGCAAGAGCGTGCTTCTTGCTCTAAAGCAGAGTGTGTTTCATGGATGAGTGCTGTGCTGTGTGTTTCCCTTCAGAACCGGAGTTCAATGCCAGGCTCTGTGTCTTCCTACAAGCAAGATTTCGTTTCATGTGAACGCACCCACTTTTCAGCTAAAAAGAAGCTACATTGTTCACGAAGCTCACACGTTTCTCGCTCTTAACTGAAAAGCATTACATGTTACAGGACCTGAGGTTTGTATAGGTTTCAGAAGCAGAGTTGAACTACATATGGTCCATGTGTGTAGAAAACACGGTTCTTTTGTTCTGAGCACACTCACGTTTCCCGCCTTATTAGAGACTCTAGAAATCAAGAGCGTGCTTCTTGCTCTATTGCAGAGTGTGTTTCATGGATGAGAACTGTGCTGTGTGTTTCCCTTCAGAAACGGAGTTCAATGCCAGGCTCTGTGTCTTCTTACAAGCAAGACTTCGTTTCTGGTAAACGTACGCAATTTTCAGCTCAAAGGAAGCTACATGGTTCACGAAGCTCACACGTTTCTAGCTCATAACTGAAAAGCATTAGATGTTAGAGGACCTGAGGTTTGTATCAGTTTCAGAAGCAGAGTTGAACTAGATATGGTCCATGTGTGTAGAAAACACGGTTCTTTTGTTCTGAGCTCTCTCACGTTTCCCGCCTTATTAGAGACTCTAGAAATCAAGAGCGTGCTTCTTGCTCTAAAGCAGAGTTTGTTTCATGGATGAGAACTGTGCTGTCTTTTTTCCTTCAGAAACGGAGTGAAATGCCGGGCTCTGAGTCTTCCTACAAAGAAGACTTCGTTTCAGGTAAACCCAGGAACTTTTCAGCTCAAAGGAAGATACATTGTTCACGAAGCTCACATGTTTCTCGCCCTTAACTGAAAAGCATTGGATGTTAGAGGACCTGTGGTTTGTATCAGTTTCAGATGAAGAGTTGTACTAGATATGGTCCGTGTGTTTAGGAAACACGGTTCTTTTTTTCTGAGCACATTCACTTTTCCCACCTTATTAGAGATTCTAGAAAGCAAGAGCGTGCTTCTTGCTCTAAAGCAGATTATGTTACATGGATGTGAACTGTGCTGTGGGTTTCCGTTCAGAAACAGAGTTCAATGCAAGGCTCTCTATCTTCCTACAAGCAAGACTTCGTTTCAGGTAAACACAATCACTTTTCAGCTGAAACGAAGCTACATTTTTCACAATGCTCACACGTTTCTCGCTCTTAACTGAAAAATATTGGATGTTAGAGGACCTGTGATTTGTATCAGTTTCAAAAGCAGAGTTGAACTAGATATGGTGCTTGTGTGTAGGAAACACGGTTCTTCTGTCCTGAGCACAATCACGTTTAACGCCCTATTAGAGATTCTAGAAAGCAAGAGCGTGCTTCTTGCTCTAAAGCAGAGTGTGTTTCATGGATGAGAACTGTGCTGTTTTTTTCCCTTCAGAAACGGAGTTCAATGCCAGGCTCTGTGTCTTCTTATAAGCAAGACTTCGTTTCTGGTAAACGCACTAACTTTTCAGCTCAAAGGAAGCTACATGGTTCACGAAGCTCACACGTTTCTAGCTCATAACTGAAAAGCATTGGATGTTAGAGGACCTGTGGTTTGTATCAGTTTCAGAAGGAGAGTTGAACTAGATATGGTCCGTGTGTGTAGGAAACACGGTTCTTCTGTCCTGAGCACACTCACGTTTCCCGCCCTATTAGAGATTCTAGAAAGCAAGAGTGTGCTTCTTGCTCTAAAGCAGAGTGTGTTTCATGGATGAGAACTGTGCAGTGTGTTTCTCTTCAGAAAAGGAATTAAATGCCAGTCTCTTTGTCTTCCTACAAGCAAGACTTCGTTTCAGGTAAACGCACTCACTTTTGAGCTCAAAGGTAGCTACATCATTCACGAAGCTCACACGTTTCTCGCTCTTAAGTGAAAAGCATTCGATGTTAGAGGACCTGTGGTTTGTATCAGTTTCAGAAGCAGAGTTGAACTTGTTATGGTCCGTGTGTGTAGGAAACACGGTTTTTTTATTCTGAGCACACTCACGTTTCCCCCCTTTTTAGAGACCCTAAAAAGCAAGAGCGTGATTCTTGCTCTAAAGCAGAGTGTGTTTCATGGATGAGAGCTGTGCTGTGTGTTTCCCTTCAGATCCGGAGTTCAATGCCAGGCTCTGTGTCTTCCTACAAGCAAGATTTCGTTTCATGTAAACACACTCACTTTTCAGCTAAAAAGAAGTTACATTGTTCACAAAGCTCACACGTTTCTCGCTCTTAACTGAAAAGCATTAGATGTTAGAGGACCTGAGGTTTGTATCAGTTTCAGAAGCAGAGTTGAACTAGATATGGTCCGTGTGTGTAGAAAATACGGTTCTTTTGTTCTGAGCACACTCACATTTCCCGCCTTATTAGAGACTCTAGAAATCAAGAGCGTGCTTCTTGCTCTATTGCAGAGTGTGTTTCATGGATGAGAACTGTGCAGTGTGTTTCTCTTCAGAAAAGGAATTAAATGCCAGTCTCTTTGTCTTCCTACAAGCAAGACTTCGTTTCAGGTAAACGCACTCACTTTTGAGCTCAAAGGTAGCTACATCATTCACGAAGCTCACACGTTTCTCGCTCTTAAGTGAAAAGCATTCGATGTTAGAGGACCTGTGGTTTGTATCAGTTTCAGAAGCAGAGTTGAACTTGTTATGGTCCGTGTGTGTAGGAAACACGGTTTTTTTATTCTGAGCACACTCACGTTTCCCCCCTTTTTAGAGACCCTAAAAAGCAAGAGCGTGATTCTTGCTCTAAAGCAGAGTGTGTTTCATGGATGAGAGCTGTGCTGTGTGTTTCCCTTCAGATCCGGAGTTCAATGCCAGGCTCTGTGTCTTCCTACAAGCAAGATTTCGTTTCATGTAAACACACTCACTTTTCAGCTAAAAAGAAGCTACATTGTTCACAAAGCTCACACGTTTCTTGCTCTTAACTGAAAAGCATTAGATGTTAGAGGACCTGAGGTTTGTATCAGTTTCAGAAGCAGAGTTGAACTAGATATGGTCCGTGTGTGTAGAAAATACGGTTCTTTTGTTCTGAGCACACTCACATTTCCCGCCTTATTAGAGACTCTAGAAATCAAGAGCGTGCTTCTTGCTCTATTGCAGAGTGTGTTTCATGGATGAGAACTGTGCTGTGTGTTTCCCTTCAGAAACGGAGTTCAATGCCAGGCTCTGTGTCTTCATACAAGCAAGACTTCCTGTCAGGAAAACGCACTCTCTTCTCAGCGCAAATGAAGCTTTATCATTCACGAAGCTCACACGTTTCTCGCTCTTAACTGAAAAGCATGGAATGTGAGAGGACCTGTTGTTTGTATCAGTTTCAGAAGCAGAGTTGAACTAGATATGGTCCGTGTGTGTAGGAAACATGGTTCTTTTGTTCTGAGCACACTCATGTTTCCCGCCTTATTAGAGACTCTAGAGAGCAAGAGAGTGCTTCTTGCTCTAAAGCAGAGTTTGTTTCATGGATGAGAACTGTGCTGTGTGTTTCCCTTCAGAAACGGAGTGAAATGCCGGGATCTGAGTCTTCCTACAAGCAAGACTACATTTCTGGTAAACCAAGGAACTTTTCAGCTCAAAGGAAGATACATTGTTCACGAAGCTCACATGTTTCTCGCTCTTAACTGAAAAGCATTGGATGTTAGAGGACCTGTGGTTTGTATCAGTTTCAGATGAAGAGTTGTACTAGATATGGTCCGTGTGTTTAGGAAACACGGTTCTTTTTTTCTGAGCACATTCACTTTTCCCACCTTATTAGAGATTCTAGAAAGCAAGAGCGTGCTTCTTGCTCTAAAGCAGATTATGTTACATGGATGTGAACTGTGCTGTGTGTTTCCGTTCAGAAACAGAGTTCAATGCAAGGCTCTTTGTCTTCCTACAAGCAAGACTTCCTTTCAGGTAAACACAATCACTTTTCAGCTGAAACGAAGCTACATTTTTCACAATGCTCACACGTTTCTTGCTCTTAACTGAAAAGTATTGGATGTTAGAGGACCTGTGATTTGTATCAGTTTCAGAAGCAGAGTTGAACTAGATATGGTCCGTGTGTGTAGGAAACACGGTTCTTCTGTCCTGAGCACACTCACGTTTCCCGCCCTATTAGAGATTCTAGAAAGCAAGAGCGTGCTTCTTGCTCTATTGCAGAGTGTGTTTCATGGATGAGAACTGTGCTGTGTGTTTCCCTTCAGAAACGGATTCCAATGCCAGGCTCTGTGTTTTCCTACAAGCAAGACTTCGTTTCAGGTAAAAATACTCACTTTTCAGCGCAAATGAAGCTTTATCTTTCACGAAGCTCAACGTTTCTCGCTCTTAACTGAAAAGCATGGGATGTGAGAGGACCTGTTGTTTGTATCAGTTTCAGAAGCAGAGTTGAACTAGATATGGTCCGTGTGTGTAGGAAACACGGTTCTTCTGTCCTGAGCACACTCACGTTTCCCGCCCTATTAGAGATTCTAGAAAGCAAGAGTGTGCTTCTTGCTCTAAAGCAGAGTGTGTTTCATGGATGAGAACTGTGCAGTGTGTTTCTCTTCAGAAACAGAGTTAAATGCCAGTCTCTTTGTCTTTCTACAAGCAAGACTTCGTTTCAGGTAAACGCACTCACTTTTGAGCTCAAAGGTAGCTACATCATTCACGAAGCTCACACGTTTCTCGCTCTTAAGTGAAAAGCATTACATGTTACAGGACCTGTGGTTTGTATCAGTTTCAGAAGCAGAGTTGAACTTGTTATGGTCCGTGTGTGTAGGAAACACGGTTTTTTTATTCTGAGCACACTCACGTTTCCCCCCTTTTTAGAGACCCTAGAAAGCAAGAGCGTGATTCTTGCTCTAAAGCAGAGAGTGTTTCATGGATGAGAGCTGTGCTGTATGTTTCCCTTCAGATCCGGAGTTCAATGCCAGGCTCTGTGTCTTCCTACAAGCAAGATTTCGTTTCATGTAAACACACTCACTTTTCAGCTAAAAAGAATCTACATTGTTCACAAAGCTCACACGTTTCTCGCTCTTAACTGAAAAGCATTAGATGTTAGAGGACCTGAGGTTTGTATCAGTTTCAGAAGCAGAGTTGAACTAGATATGGTCCGTGTGTGTAGAAAATACGGTTCTTTTGTTCTGAGCACACTCACATTTCCCGCCTTATTAGAGACTCTAGAAATCAAGAGCGTGCTTCTTGCTCTATTGCAGAGTGTGTTTCATGGATGAGAACTGTGCTGTGTGTTTCCCTTCAGAAACGGAGTTCAATACCAGGCTCTGTGTCTTCATACAAGCAAGACTTCCTGTCAGGAAAACGCACTCTCTTCTCAGCGCAAATGAAGCTTTATCATTCACGAAGCTCACACGTTTCTCGCTCTTAACTGAAAAGCATGGAATGTGAGAGGACCTGTTGTTTGTATCAGTTTCAGAAGCAGAGTTGAACTAGATATGGTCCGTGTGTGTAGGAAACATGGTTCTTTTGTTCTGAGCACACTCATGTTTCCCGCCTTATTAGAGACTCTAGAGAGCAAGAGAGTGTTCTTGCTCTAAAGCAGAGTTTGTTTCATGGATGAGAACTGTGCTGTGTGTTTCCCTTCAGAAACTGAGTGAAATGCCGGGATCTGAGTCTTCCTACAAGCAAGACTTCATTTCTGGTAAACCCAGGAACTTTTCAGCTCAAAGGAAGATACTTTGTTCACGAAGCTCACATGTTTCTCGCTCTTAACTTAAAAGCATTGGATGTTAGAGGACCTGTGGTTTGTATCAGTTTCAGATGAAGAGTTGTACTAGATATGGTCCGTGTGTTTAGGAAACACGGTTCTTTTTTTCTGAGCACATTCACTTTTCCCACCTTATTAGAGATTCTAGAAAGCAAGAGCGTGCTTCTTGCTCTAAAGCAGATTATGATACATGGATGTGAACTGTGCTGTGTGTTTCCGTTCAGAAACAGAGTTCAATGCAAGGCTCTCTGTCTTCCTACAAGCAAGACTTCGATTCAGGTAAACGCAATCACTTTTCAGCTGAAACGAAGCTACATTTTTCACAATGCTCACACGTTTCTTGCTCTTAACTGAAAAGTATTGGATGTTAGAGGACCTGTGATTTGTATCAGTTTCAGAAGCAGAGTTGAACTAGATATGGTCCGTGTGTGTAGGAAACACGGTTCTTCTGTCCTGAGCACAATCACGTTTAACGCCCTATTAGAGATTCGAGAAAGCAAGAGCGTCCTTCTTGCTCTATTGCAGAGTGTGTTTCATGGATGAGAACTGTGCTGTGTTTTTCCCTTCATAATCGGAGTTCAATGCCAGGCTCTGTGTCTTCTTATAAGCAAGACTTCGTTTCTGGTAAACGCACTCACTTTTCAGCTCAAAGGAAGCTACATGGTTCACGAAGCTCACACGTTTCTAGCTCATAACTGAGAAGCATTGGATGTTAGAGGACCTGTGGTTTGTATCAGTTTCAGAAGGAGAGTTGAACTAGATATGGTCCGTGTGTGTAGAAAACACGGTTCTTTAGTTCTGAGCACACTCACATTTCCCGCCTTATTAGAGAGTCTAGAAATCAAGAGCGTGCTTCTTGCTCTAAAGCACAGTGTGTTTCATGGATGAGAACTGTGCTGTGTGTTTCCCTTCAGAAACGGAGTTCAATGCCAGGCTCTGTGTCTTCATACAAGCAAGACTTCGTTTCAGGAAAAGGCACTCACTTCTCAGCTCAAAAGAAGCTACATTGTTCACGAAACTCACACGTTTCTCGCTCTTAACTGAAAAGCATGGGATGTGAGAGGACCTGTGGTTTGTATCAGTTTCAGATGAACAGTTGTACTAGATATGTTCCGTGTGTGTAGGAAACATGGTTCTTTTTTTCTGAGCACATTCACGTTTCCCACCTTATTAGAGATTCTAGAATGCAAGAGCGTGCTTCTTGCTCTAAAGCAGATTATGTTATATGGATGTGAACTGTGCTGTGTGATTCCGTTCGGAAACGGAGTTCAATGCAAGGCTCTCTGTCTTCCTACAAGCAAAACTTCATTTCAGGTAAACGCACTCACTTTTGAGCTCAAAGGTAGCTACATCATTCACGAAGCTCACACGTTTCTCGCTCTTAACTGAAAAGCATTCGATTTTAGAGGACTTGTGGTTTGTATCAGTTTCAGAAGCAGAGTTGAACTTGATATGGTCCGTGTGTGTAGGAAACACGGTTTTTTTATTCTGAGCACACTCATGTTTCCCCCCTTTTTAGAGACCCTAGAAAGCAAGAGCGTGATTCTTGCTCTATAGCAGAGTGTGTTTAGTGGATGAGAGCTGTGCTGTGTGTTTCCCTTCAGATCCGGAGTTCAATGCCAGGCTCTGTGTCTTCCTACAAGCAAGATTTCGTTTCATGTAAACGCACTCACTTTTCAGCTAAAAAGAAGCTGCATTGTTCAAGAAGCTCACACGTTTCTCGCTCTTAACTGAAAAGCATTAGATGTTAGAGGACCTATGGTTTGTATCAGTTTAAGAAGCAGAGTTGAACTAGATATGGTCCGTGTGTGTAGATAACACGGTTCTTTTGTTCTGAGCACACTCACGTTTCACGCATTATTAGAGACTCTAGAAATCAAGAGCGTGCTTCTTGCTCTATTGCAGAGTGTGTTTCATGGATGAGAACTGTGCTGTGTGTTTCCCTTCAGAAACGGAGTTCAATGCCAGGCTCTGTGTCTTCTTACAAGCAAGACTTCGTTTCTGGTAAATGCACTCACTTTTCAGCTCAAAGGAAGCTACATGGTTCACGAAGCTCACACGTTTCTAGCTCATAACTGAAAAGCATTGGATGTTAGAGGACCTGTGGTTTGTATCAGTTTCAGAAGGAGAGTTGAACTAGATGAGGTCCGTGTGTGTAGAAAACACGGTTCTTTTGTTCTGAGCACACTCACATTTCCCGCCTTATTAGAGACTCTAGAAATCAAGAGCGTGCTTCCTGCTCTAAAGCACAGTGTGTTTCATGGATGAGAACTGTGCTGTGTGTTTCCCTTCAGAAATGGAGTTCAATGCCAGGCTCTGTGTCTTCATGCAAGCAAGACTTCGTTTTAGGAAAACGCACTCACTTCTCAGCTCAAAAGAAGCTACATTGTTCAGGAAGCTCACACGTTTCTCGCTCTTAACTGAAAAGCATGGGATGTGAGAGGACCTGTGGTTTATATCAGCTTCAGAAGCAGAGTTGAACTAGATACGGTCCGTGTGTGTAGGAAACATGGTTCTTTTGTTCTGAGCACACTCATGTTTCCCGCCTTATTAGAGACTCTAGAAAGCAAGAGAGTGCTTCTTGCTCTAAAGCAGAGTTTGTTTCATGGATGAGAACTGTGCTGTCTGTTTTCCTTCAGAAACGGAGTGAAATGCCGAGCTCTGAGTCTTCCTACAAAGAAGACTTCGTTTCAGGTAAACCCAGGAACTTTTCAGCTCAAAGGAAGATACATTGTTCACGAAGCTCACATGTTTCTCGCTCTTAACTGAAAAGATTTGGATGTTAGAGGACCTGTGGTTTGTATCAGTTCCAGATGAACAGTTGTACTAGATATGGTCCCTGTGTGTAGGAAACACGGTTCTTTTTTTCTGAGCACATTCACGTTTCCCACCTTATCAGAGATTCTAGAAAGCAAGAGCGTGCTTCTTGCTCTAAAGCAGATTATGTTACATGGATGTGAACTGTGCTGTGTGTTTCCGTTCAGAAACGGAGTTCAATGCAAGGCTCTCTGTCTTCCTACAAGCAAGACTTCGTTTCAGGTAAACACACTCACTTGTCATCAGAAACGAAGCTACATTGTTCACAATGCTCACACGTTTCTCGCTCTTAACTGAAAAGTATTGGATGTTTGAGGACCTGTGATTTGTATCAGTTTCAGAAGAAGAGTTGAACTAGATATGGTCCGTGTGTGTAGGAAACATGGTTCTTCTGTCCTGAGCACACTCACGTTTCCCGCCCTATTAGAGATTCTAGAAAGCAAGAGCGTGCTTCTTGCTCTAAAGCAGATTGTGTTTCATGGATGAGAACGGTGCAGTGTGTTTCTCTTCAGAAACGGAGTTAAATGCCGGGCTCTGTTTCTTCTTACAAGCAAGACTCCATTTCTGGTAAACGAACTCACTTTTCAGCTCAAAGGAAGCTACATGGTTCACGAAGCTCACACGTTTCTCGCTCTTAACCGAAAAGCATTACATGTTACAGGACCTCAGGTTTGTATCAGTTTCAGAAGCAGAGTTACACTTGATATGGTCTGTGTGCGTAGGAAACACGGTTTTTTTATTCTGAGCACACTCACCTTCCCCCCTTTTTAGAGACCTTAGAAAGCAAGAGCGTGCTTCTTGCTCTAAAGCAGAGTGTGTTTCATGGATGAGTGCTGTGCTGTGTGTTTCCCTTCAGAACCGGAGTTCAATGCCAGGCTCTGTGTCTTCCTACAAGCAAGATTTCGTTTCATGTAAACGCACCCACTTTTCAGCTAAAAAGAAGCTACATTGTTCACGAAGCTCACACGTTTCTCGCTCTTAACTGAAAAGCATTACATGTTACAGGACCTGAGGTTTGTATAGGTTTCAGAAGCAGAGTTGAACTACATATGGTCCATGTGTGTAGAAAACACGGTTCTTTTGTTCTGAGCACACTCACGTTTCCCGCCTTATTAGAGATTCTAGAAATCAAGAGCGTGCTTCTTGCTCTATTGCAGAGTGTGTTTCATGGATGAGAACTGTGCTGTGTGTTTCCCTTCAGAAACGGAGTTCAATGCCAGGCTCTGTGTCTTCTTACAAGCAAGACTTCGTTTCTGGTAAACGTACTCAATTTTCAGCTCAAAGGAAGCTACATGGTTCACGAAGCTCACACGTTTCTAGCTCATAACTGAAAAGCATTAGATGTTAGAGGACCTGAGGTTTGTATCAGTTTCAGAAGCAGAGTTGAACTAGATATGGTCCATGTGTGTAGAAAACACGGTTCTTTTGTTCTGAGCTCTCTCACGTTTCCCGCCTTATTAGAGACTCTAGAAATCAAGAGCGTGCTTCTTGCTCTAAAGCAGAGTTTGTTTCATGGATGAGAACTGTGCTGTCTTTTTTCCTTCAGAAACGGAGTGAAATGCCGGGCTCTGAGTCTTCCTACAAAGAAGACTTCGTTTCAGGTAAACCCAGGAACTTTTCAGCTCAAAGGAAGATACATTGTTCACGAAGCTCACATGTTTCTCGCCCTTAACTGAAAAGCATTGGATGTTAGAGGACCTGTGGTTTGTATCAGTTTCAGATGAAGAGTTGTACTAGATATGGTCCGTGTGTTTAGGAAACACGGTTCTTTTTTTCTGAGCACATTCACTTTTCCCACCTTATTAGAGATTCTAGAAAGCAAGAGCGTGCTTCTTGGTCTAAAGCAGATTATGTTACATGGATGTGAACTGTGCTGTGTGTTTCCGTTCAGAAACAGAGTTCAATGCAAGGCTCTCTATCTTCCTACAAGCAAGACTTCGTTTCAGGTAAACACAATCACTTTTCAGCTGAAACGAAGCTACATTTTTCACAATGCTCACACGTTTCTCGCTCTTAACTGAAAAATATTGGATGTTAGAGGACCTGTGATTTGTATCAGTTTCAAAAGCAGAGTTGAACTAGATATGGTGCGTGTGTGTAGGAAACACGGTTCTTCTGTCCTGAGCACAATCACGTTTAACGCCCTATTAGAGATTCTAGAAATCAAGAGCGTGCTTCTTGCTCTAAAGCAGAGTGTGTTTCATGGATGAGAACTGTGCTGTCTGTTTCCATTCAGAAACGGAGTTCAATGCCAGGCTCTGTGTCTTCTTATAAGCAAGACTTCGTTTCTGGTAAACGCACTCACTTTTCAGCTCAAAGGAAGCTACATGGTTCACGAAGCTCACACGTTTCTAGCTCATAACTGAAAAGCATTGGATGTTAGAGGACCTGTGGTTTGTATCAGTTTCAGAAGGAGAGTTGAACTAGATATGGTCCGTGTGTGTAGGAAACACGGTTCTTCTGTCCTGAGCACACTCACGTTTCCCGCCCTATTAGAGATTCTAGAAAGCAAGAGTGTGCTTCTTGCTCTAAAGCAGAGTGTGTTTCATGGATGAGAACTGTGCAGTGTGTTTCTCTTCAGAAAAGGAGTTAAATGCCAGTCTCTTTGTCTTCCTACAAGCAAGACTTCGTTTCAGGTAAACGCACTCACTTTTGAGCTCAAAGGTAGCTACATCATTCACGAAGCTCACACGTTTCTCGCTCTTAACTGAAAAGCATTCGATTTTAGAGGACCTGTGGTTTGTATCAGTTTCAGAAGCAGAGTTGAACTTGATATGATCCGTGTGTGTAGGAAACACGGTTTTTTTATTCTGAGCACACTCACGTTTCCCCCCTTTTTAGAGACCCTTGAAAGCAAGAGCGTGATTCTTGCTCTAAAGCAGAGTGTGTTTCATGGATGAGAGCTGTGCTGTGTGTTTCCCTTCAGAAACGGAGTTCAATGCCAGGCTCTGTGTCTTCATACAAGCAAGACTTCGTTTCAGGAAAACGCACTCACTTCTCAGCTCAAAAGAAGCTACATTGTTCACGAAGCTCACACGTTTCTCGCTCTTAACTGAAAAGCATGGGATGTGAGAGGACCTGTGGTTTGTATCAGCTTCAGAAGCAGAGTTGAACTAGATATGTTCCGTGTGTGTAGGAAACATGGTTCTTTTGTTCTGAGCACACTCATGTTTCCCGCCTTATTAGAGACTCTAGAAAGCAAGAGAGTGCTTCTTGCTCTAAAGCAGAGTTTGTTTCATGGATGAGAACTGTGCTGTCTGTTTTCCTTCAGAAACGGAGTGAAATGCCGTGCTCTGAGTCTTCCTACAAAGAAGACTTCGTTTCAGGTAAACCCAGGAACTTTTCAGCTCAAAGGAAGATACATTGTTCACGAAGCTCACATGTTTCTCGCTCTTAACTGAAAGGCATTGGATGTTAGAGGACTTGTGGTTTGTATCAGTTCCAGATGAACAGTTGTACTAGATATGGTCCGTGTGTGTAGGAAACACGGTTCTTTTTTTCTGAGCACATTCACCTTTCCCACCTTATCAGAGATTCTAGAAAGCAAGAGCGTGCTTCTTGCTCTAAAGCAGATTACGTTACATGGATGTGAACTGTGCTGTGTGTTTCCGTTCAGAAACGGAGTTCAATGCAAGGCTCTCTGTCTTCCTACAAGCAAGACTTCGTTTCAGGTAAACACACTCACTTTTCATCAGAAACGAAGCTACATTGTTCACAATGCTCACACGTTTCTCGCTCTTAACTGAAAAGTATTGGATGTTAGAGGACCTGTGATTTGTATCAGTTTCAGAAGCAGAGTTGAACTAGATATGGTCCGTGTGTGTAGGAAACACGGTTCTTCTGTCCTGAGCACACTCATGTTTCCCGCCCTGTTAGAGATTCTAGAAAGCAAGAGCGTGCTTCTTGCTCTAAAGCAGATTGTGTTTCATTAATGAGAACGGTGCAGTGTGTTTCTCTTCAGAAACGGAGTTAAATGCCAGGCTCTGTTTCTTCATACAAGCAAGATTTCGTTTCAGGAAAACGCACTCACTTCTGAGCTCAAAAGAAGCTACATTGTTCAGGAAGCTCACACGTTTCTGGCTCTTAACTGAAAAGCATGGGATGTGAGAGGACCTGTGGTTTGTATCAGTTTCAGAAGCAGAGTTGAACTAGATATGGTCTGTGTGTGTCAAAAACACGGTTCTTTTGTTCTGAGCACACTCATATTTCCCGCCTTATTAGAGACTCTAGAAATCAAGAGCGTGCTTCTTGCTCTAAACAGAGTGTGTTTCATGGATGAGAACTGTGCTGTGTGTTTCCCTTCAGAAACGGAGTTCAATGCCAGGCTCTGTGTCTTAATACAAGGAAGACTTCGTTTCAGGTAAATGTAGGAACTTTTCAGCTCAAAGGAAGCTACATCGTTCACGAAACTCACAGGTTTCTCGCTGTAAACTGAAAAGCATTGGATGTTAGAGGACCTGTGGTTTGTACCAGTTTCAGAAGCAGAGTTGAACTAGATATGGTCCGTGTGTGTAGGAAACACGGTTCTTTTGTTCTGAGCACATTCACGTTTCTCGCCATATTAGAGACTCTAGAAAGCAAGAGAGTGCTTCTTGCTCTAAAGCAGATTTTGTTTCATGGATGAGAACTGTGCTGTTTGTTTCTCTTCAGAAATGGAGTGAAATGCCGGGCTCTGAGTCTTCCTACAAGCAAGACTTCGTTTCTGGTAAACACACTCACTTTTCAGCTCAAAGGAAGCTACATGGTTCACGAAGCTCACACGTTTCTAGCTCATAACTGAAAAGCATTGGATGTTAGAGGATCTGTGGTTTGTATCAGATTCAGAAGGGGAGTTGAACTAGATATGGTCCCTGTGAGTAGGAAACACGGTTCTTTTGTTCTGAGCACACTCACGTTTCCTCCATTATTAGAGACACTAGAAAGCAAGAGCATGCTTCTTCCTCTAAACCAGAGTGTGTTTCATGGATGAGAACTGTGCTGTGTGTTTCGTTAGAAACAGAGTCCAATGCCAGGCTCTGTGTATTCCTACAAGCAAGACTTCGTTTCACGTAAACGAACACAGATTTCAGCGAAAATGAAGCTATATCATTCACGGAGCTCACACGTTTCTCGCTCTTAACTGAAAAGCACGGGATGTGAGAGGACCTATGGTTTGTATCAGTTTCAGAAGCAGAGTTGAACTAGATATGGTCCGTGTGTGTAGGCAACATGGTTCTTTTGTTCTGAGCACACTCATGTTTCCCGCCTTATTAGAGGCTCTAGAAAGCAAGAGAGTGCTTCTTGCTCTAAAGCAGAGTGTGTTTCATGGATGAGAACTGTGCTGTCTGTTTCCCTTCAGAAACGGAGTTAAATGCCAGGCTCTGTGCCTTCCGACAAGGAAGACTTCGTTTCAGTTGAACGCAGGAAAATTTCAGCTCAAAGGAAGCTATATCGTTCACGAAGCTCACACGTTTCTCGCTCTAAACTGAAAAGCATTGGATGTTAGAGGACCTGTGGTTTGTATCAGTTTCAGAAGCAGAGTTGAACTAGATATGGTCCGTGTGTGTAGGAAACACGGTTCTTTTGTTCTGAGCACATTCACGTATCCCGCCTTATTAGAGACTCTAGAAAGCAAGAGCGTGCTTCTTGCTCTAAAGCAGAGTGTGTTTCATGGATGAGAACTGTGCTGTGTGTTTCCCTTCAGAAACGGAGTTCAATGCCAGGCTCTGTGTCTTCATACAAACAAGACTTCGTTTCAGGAAAACACACTCACTTCTCAGCTGAAACGAAGCTACATTGTTCACGATGCTCAAGCGTTTCTCGCTCTTAGCTGAAAAGCATTGGATGTTAGAGGACCTGTGGTTTGTATCAGCTTCAGAAGCAGAGGTGAACTAGATATGGTCCGTGTGAGTAGGAAACACGGTTCTTTTGTTCTGAGCACATTCACGTATCCCGCCTTATTAGAGACTCTAGAAAGCAAGAGCGTGCTTCTTGCTCTAAAGCAGAGTGTGGTTCATGGATGAGAACTGTGCTGTGTGTTTCCCTTCAGAAACGGAGTGAAATGCCGGGCTCTGAGTCTTCCTACAAGCAAGACTTCGTTTCTGGTAAACGCACTCACTTTTCAGCTCAAAGGAAGCTACATGGTTCACGAAGCTCAACGTTTCTAGCTCATAACTGAAAAGCATTGGAAGTTAGAGGACCTGTGGTTTGTATCAGTTTCAGAAGCAGAGTTGAACTAGATATGGTCCGTGTGTGTAGGAAACACGGTTCTTCTGTTCTGAGCACACTCACGTTTCCCACCTTATTGGAGACTCTAGAAAGCAAGGGCGTGCTTCTTGCTCTAAAGCAGAGTGTGTCTCATGGATGAGAACTGTGCTGTGTGTTTCCCTTCAGAAACGGAGTTAAATGCCAGGCTCTGTGTGTTCCCACAAGAAAGAATTCTTTTCAGGTAAACGCACTCACTTTTCAGCTCAAACAAAGCTACATCGTTCAGGAAGCTCACACGTTTCTAGCTCATAACTGAAAAGCATTGGATGTTAGAGGACCTGAGGTTTGTGTCAGTTTCAGAAGTAGATTGAACTACATGTTCTCCGTGTGTGTAGGAAACACGGTTCTTTTGTTCTGAGCACACTCACGTTTCCTGCCTCATTAGAGACTCTAGAAAGCAAGAGCGTGCTTCTTGCTCTATAGCAGAGTGTGTTTCATGGAATGAGAACTGTGCTGTGTGTTTCGCTTCAGAAACGGAGTTCAATGCCAGGCTCTGTGTCTTCCTACAAGCAAGACTTCGTTTCAGGTAAACGCACTCACTTTTCAGTTGAAACGAAGCTACATTGTTCACGAAGCCCACACGTTTCTCGCTCTTAACTGAAAAGCATTGGATTTTAGAGGACCTGTGGTTTGTATCGGTTTCTGAAGCGGAGTTGAACTTGATATGGTCCGTGTGTGTAGGAAACACGTTTTTTTTAATTCTGAGCATACTCACGTTCCCCCCCTTTTTAGAGACCCTAGAAAGCAAGAGCGTGCTTCTTGCTCTAAAGCAGAGTGGGTTTCTTGGATGAGAACTGTGCTGTGTGTTTCCCTTCAGAAACGGAGTGAAATGCCAGGCTCTGTGTCTTCATACAAACAAGACTTCGTTTCAGGAAAACACACTCACTTCTCAGCTGAAACGAAGCTACATTGTCCACGATGCTCAAGCGTTTCTCGCTCTTAGATGAAAAGCATTGGATGTTAGAGGACCTGTGGTTTGTATCAGCTTCAGAAGCAGAGTTGAACTAGATATGGTCCGTGTGAGTAGGAAACACGGTTCTTTTGTTCTGAGCACATTCACGTATCCCGCCCTATTAGAGACTCTAGAAAGCAAGAGCGTGCTTCTTGCTCTAAAGCAGAGTGTGGTTCATGGATGAGAACTGTGCTGTGTGTTTCCCTTCTGAAACGGAGTGAAATGCCGGGCTCTGAGTCTTCCTACAAGCAAGACTTCGTTTCTGGTAAACGCACTCACTTTTCAGCTCAAAGGAAGCTACATGGTTCACGAAGCTCAACGTTTCTAGCTCATAACTGAAAAGCATTGGAAGTTAGAGGACCTGTGGTTTGTATCAGTTTCAGAAGCAGAGTTGAACTAGATATGGTCCGTGTGTGTAGGAAACACGGTTCTTCTGTTCTGAGCACACTCACGTTTCCCACCTTATTGGAGACTCTAGAAAGCAAGGGCGTGCTTCTTGCTCTAAAGCAGAGTGTGTCTCATGGATGAGAACTGTGCTGTGTGTTTCCCTTCAGAAACGGAGTTAAATGCCAGGCTCTGTGTGTTCCCACAAGAAAGAATTCTTTTCAGGTAAACGCACTCACTTTTCAGCTCAAACAAAGCTACATCGTTCAGGAAGCTCACACGTTTCTCGCTCTTAACTGAAAAGCATTGGATGTTAGAGGACCTGAGGTTTGTATCAGTTTCAGAAGTAGATTGAACTACATGTGCTCCGTGTGTGTAGGAAACACGGTTCTTTTGTTCTGAGCACATTCACGTATCCCGCCTTATTAGAGACTCTAGAAAGCAAGAGCGTGCTTCTTGCTCTAAAGCAGAGTGTGTTTCATGGATGAGAACTGTGCTGTGTGTTTCCCTTCAGAAACGGAGTTCAATGCCAGGCTCTGTGTCTTCATACAAACAAGACTTCGTTTCAGGAAAACACACTCACTTCTCAGCTGAAACGAAGCTACATTGTTCACGATGCTCAAGCGTTTCTCGCTCTTAACTGAAAAGCATTGGATGTTAGAGGACCTGTGGTTTGTATTAGTTTCAGAAGCAGAGTTGAACTTGATATGGTCCGTGTGAGTAGGAAACACGGTTCTTTTGTTCTGAGCACACTCACGTTTCCCCCATTATTAGAGACTCTAGAAAGCAAGAGCGGGCTTCTTGCTCTAAACCAGAGTGTGTTTCATGGGTGAGAACTGTGCTGTGTGTTTCCCTGAGAAACGGAGTCCAATGCCAGGCTCTGTGTTTTCCTACAAGCAAGACTTCGTTTTAGGTAAACAAACTCAGTTTTCAGCACAAATGAAGCTATATCATTCACGAAGCTCACACATTTCTCACTCTTAACTGAAAAGCATTGGATGTTAGAGGACCTGAGGTTTCTATCAGTTTCAGAAGCAGAGTTGAACTAGATATGGTCTGTTTGTGTAGGAAGTACGGTTCTTCTGTCCTGAGCACACTCACGTTTCCCGCCTTATTTGAGACTCTAGAAAGCAAGAGCGTGCTTCTTGCTCTAAAGCAGAGTGTGTTTCATGGATGACAACTGTGCTGTGTGTTTCCCTTCAGAAACGGATTGAAATGCCGGGCTCTGAGTCTTCCTACAAGCAAGACTTCGTTTATGGTAAACGCACTCACTTTTCCGCTCAAAGGAAGCTACATGGTACACGAAGCTCACACGTTTCTAGCTCATAACTGAAAAGCATTGGATGTTAGAGGACCTGAGGTTTGTATCAGTTTCAGAAGTAGATTGAACTACATGTTCTCCGTGTGTGTAGGAAACACGGTTCTTTTGTTCTGAGCACACTCACGTTTCCTGCCTCATTAGAGACTCTAGAAAGCAAGAGCGTGCTTCTTGCTCTATAGCAGAGTGTGTTTCATGGAATGAGAACTGTGCTGTGTGTTTCGCTTCAGAAACGGAGTTCAATGCCAGGCTCTGTGTCTTCCTACAAGCAAGACTTCGTTTCAGGTAAACGCACTCACTTTTCAGTTGAAAAGAAGCTACATTGTTCACGAAGCCCACACGTTTCTCGCTCTTAACTGAAAAGCATTGGATTTTAGAGGACCTGTGGTTTGTATCGGTTTCTAAAGCGGAGTTGAACTTGATATGGTCCGTGTGTGTAGGAAACACGTTTTTTTTAATTCTGAGCATACTCACGTTCCCCCCCCCCTTTTTAGAGACCCTAGAAAGCAAGAGCGTGCTTCTTGCTCTAAAGCAGAGTGGGTTTCTTGGATGAGAACTGTGCTGTGTGTTTCCCTTCAGAAACGGAGTTCAATGCCAGGCTCTGTGTTTTCATACAAACAAGACTTCGTTTCAGGAAAACACACTCACTTCTCAGCTGAAACGAAGCTACATTGTTCACGATGCTCAAGCGTTTCTCGCTCTTAGCTGAAAAGCATTGGATGTTAGAGGACCTGTGGTTTGTATCAGCTTCAGAAGCAGAGTTGAACTAGATATGGTCCGTGTGAGTAGGAAACACGGTTCTTTTGTTCTGAGCACATTCACGTATCCCGCCTTATTAGAGACTCTAGAAAGCAAGAGCGTGCTTCTTGCTCTAAAGCAGAGTGTGGTTCATGGATGAGAACTGTGCTGTGTGTTTCCCTTCTGAAACGGAGTGAAATGCCGGGCTCTGAGTCTTCCTACAAGCAAGACTTCGTTTCTGGTAAACGCACTCACTTTTCAGCTCAAAGGAAGCTACATGGTTCACGAAGCTCAACGTTTCTAGCTCATAACTGAAAAGCATTGGAAGTTAGAGGACCTGTGGTTTGTATCAGTTTCAGAAGCAGAGTTGAACTAGATATGGTCCGTGTGTGTAGGAAACACGGTTCTTCTGTTCTGAGCACACTCACGTTTCCCACCTTATTGGAGACTCTAGAAAGCAAGGGCGTGCTTCTTGCTCTAAAGCAGAGTGTGTCTCATGGATGAGAACTGTGCTGTGTGTTTCCCTTCAGAAACGGAGTTAAATGCCAGGCTCTGTGTGTTCCCACAAGAAAGAATTCTTTTCAGGTAAACGCACTCACTTTTCAGCTCAAACAAAGCTACATCGTTCAGGAAGCTCACACGTTTCTCGCTCTTAACTGAAAAGCATTGGATGTTAGAGGACCTGAGGTTTGTATCAGTTTCAGAAGTAGATTGAACTACATGTGCTCCGTGTGTGTAGGAAACACGGTTCTTTTGTTCTGAGCACATTCACGTATCCCGCCTTATTAGAGACTCTAGAAAGCAAGAGCGTGCTTCTTGCTCTAAAGCAGAGTGTGTTTCATGGATGAGAACTGTGCTGTGTGTTTCCCTTCAGAAACGGAGTTCAATGCCAGGATCTGTGTCTTCATACAAACAAGACTTCGTTTCAGGAAAACACACTCACTTCTCAGCTGAAACGAAGCTACATTGTTCACGATGCTCAAGCGTTTCTCGCTCTTAACTGAAAAGCATTGGATGTTAGAGGACCTGTGGTTTGTATCAGTTTCAGAAGCAGAGTTGAACTAGATATGGTCCGTGTGAGTAGGAAACACGGTTCTTTTGTTCTGAGCACACTCACGTTTCCCCCATTATTAGAGACTCTAGAAAGCAAGAGCGTGCTTCTTGCTCTAAACCAGAGTGTGTTTCATGGGTGAGAACTGTGCTGTGTGTTTCCCTGAGAAACGGAGTCCAATGCCAGGCTCTGTGTTTTCCTACAAGCAAGACTTCGTTTCAGGTAAACGAACTCAGTTTTCAGCACAAATGAAGCTATATCATTCACGAAGCTCACACATTTCTCACTCTTAACTGAAAAGCATTGGATGTTAGAGGACCTGAGGTTTCTATCAGTTTCAGAAGCAGAGTTGAACTAGATATGGTCTGTTTGTGTAGGAAGTATGGTTCATCTGTCCTGAGCACACTCACGTTTCCTGCCTTATTTGAGACTCTAGAAAGCAAGAGCGTGCTTCTTGCTCTAAAGCAGAGTGTGCTTCATGGATGACAACTGTGCTGTGTGTTTCCCTTCAGAAACGGATTGAAATGCCGGGCTCTGGGTCTTCCTACAAGCAAGACTTCGTTTCTGGTAAACGCACTCACTTTTCCGCTCAAAGCAAGCTACATGGTACACGAAGCTCACACGTTTCTAGCTCATAACTGAAAAGCATTGGATGTTAGAGGACCTGAGGTTTGTATCAGTTTCAGAAGTAGATTGAACTACATGTTCTCCGTGTGTGTAGGAAACACGGTTCTTTTCTTCTGAGCACACTCACGTTTCCTGCCTCATTAGAGACTCTAGAAAGCAAGAGCATGCTTCTTGCTCTATAGCAGAGTGTGTTTCATGGAATGAGAACTGTGCTGTGTGTTTCGCTTCAGAAACGGAGTTCAATGCCAGGCTCTGTGTCTTCCTACAAGCAAGACTTCGTTTCAGGTAAACGCACTCACTTTTCAGTTGAAACGAAGCTACATTGTTCACGAAGCCCACACGTTTCTCGCTCTTAACTGAAAAGCATTGGATTTTAGAGGACCTGTGGTTTGTATCGGTTTCTGAAGCGGAGTTGAACTTGATATGGTCCGTGTGTGTAGGAAACACGTTTTTTTTAATTCTGAGCATACTCACGTTCCCCCCCTTTTTAGAGACCCTAGAAAGCAAGAGCGTGCTTCTTGCTCTAAAGCAGAGTGGGTTTCTTGGATGAGAACTGTGCTGTGTGTTTCCCTTCAGAAACGGAGTGAAATGCCAGGCTCTGTGTCTTCATACAAACAAGACTTCGTTTCAGGAAAACACACTCACTTCTCAGCTGAAACGAAGCTACATTGTTCACGATGCTCAAGCGTTTCTCGCTCTTAGCTGAAAAGCATTGGATGTTAGAGGACCTGTGGTTTGTATCAGCTTCAGAAGCAGAGTTGAACTAGATATGGTCCGTGTGAGTAGGAAACACGGTTCTTTTGTTCTGAGCACATTCACGTATCCCGCCTTATTAGAGACTCTAGAAAGCAAGAGCGTGCTTCTTGCTCTAAAGCAGAGTGTGGTTCATGGATGAGAACTGTGCTGTGTGTTTCCCTTCTGAAACGGAGTGAAATGCCGGGCTCTGAGTCTTCCTACAAGCAAGACTTCGTTTCAGGTAAACGCACTCACTTTTCAGTTGAAACGAAGCTACATTGTTCACGAAGCCCACACGTTTCTCGCTCTTAACTGAAAAGCATTGGATTTTAGAGTACCTGTGGTTTGTATCGGTTTCTGAAACGGAGTTGAACTTGATATGGTCCGTGTGTGTAGGAAACACGTTTTTTTTAATTCTGAGCATACTCACGTTCCCCCCTTTTTAGAGACCCTAGAAAGCAAGAGCGTGCTTCTTGCTCTAAAGCAGAGTGGGTTTCTTGGATGAGAACTGTGCTGTGTGTTTCCCTTCAGAAACGGTGTTCAATGCCAGGCTCTGTGTCTTCCTACAAGCAAGATTTCGTTTCATGTAAACGCACTCACTTTTCAGCTAAAAAGAAGCTACATTGTTCAAGAAGCTCACACGTTTCTCGCTATTAACTTAAATGCATTGGATGTTACAGGACCTGTGGTTTGTATCAGTTTCAGAAGCAGAGTTGAACTAGATATGGTCTGTGTGTGTAGAAAACACGGTTCTTTTGTTCTTAGCACACTCACATTTCCCGCCTTATTAGAGATTCTAGAAAGCAAGAGAGTACTTCTTGCTCTAAAGGAGAGTTTGTTTCATGGATGAGAACTGTGCTGTGTGTTTCCCTTCAGAAACCGAGTTCATTGCCAGGCTCTGTGTCTTCCTACAAAGAAGACTTCGTTTCATGTAAACCCAGGAACTTTTCACCTCAAAGGAAGCTACATTGTTCATGAAGCTAACACGTTTCTCGCTCATAACTGAAAAGCATTGGATGTTAGAGGACCTGTGGTTTGTATCAGTTTCAGATGTAGAGTTGAACTAGATATGGTACTTGTGTAGGAAACACGGTTCTTTTGTCCTGAGCACATTCACGTTTCCCGCCTTATTAGAGATTATAGTAACCAAGTGCGTGCTTCTTGCTCTAAAGCAGATTGTGTTACATGGATTTGAACTGTGCTTTGTGTTTCCCTTCAGAAACGGAGTTCAATGCCAGACTCTCTGTCTTCCTACAAGCAAGACTTCGTTTCAGGTAAACACACTCACTTTTCAGCTGAAAAGGAAGCTACATTGTTCACAATGCTCAAACGTTTCTCCCTCTTAACTGTAAAGCATTGGATCTTAGAGGACTTGTGATTTGTATCAGTTTCAGAAGCAGAGTTGAACTAGATATGGTCCTTGTGTAGGAAACACGGTTCTTTTGTTCTGAGCACACTCACGTTTCCCCCCTTTTTAGAGACCCTAGAAAGCAAGAGCGTGATTCTTGCTCTAAAGCAGAGTGTGTTTCATGGATGAGAGCTGTGCTGTGTGTTTCCCTTCAGATCCGGAGTTCAATGCCAGGCTCTGTGTCTTCCTACAAGCAAGATTTCGTTTCATGTAAACACACTCACTTTTCAGCTAAAAAGAAGCTACATTGTTCACAAAGCTCACACGTTTCTCGCTCTTAACTGAAAAGCATTAGATGTTAGAGGACCTGAGGTTTGTATCAGTTTCAGAAGCAGAGTTGAACTAGATATGGTCCGTGTGTGTAGAAAACACGGTTCTTTTGTTCTGAGCACACTCACATTTCCCGCCTTATTAGAGACTCTAGAAATCAAGAGCGTGCTTCTTGCTCTATTGCAGAGTGTGTTTCATGGATGAGAACTGTGCTGTGTGTTTCCCTTCAGAAACGGAGTTCAATACCAGGCTCTGTGTCTTCATACAAGCAAGACTTCATTTCAGGAAAACGCACTCTCTTCTCAGCGCAAATGAAGCTTTATCATTCACGAAGCTCACACGTTTCTCGCTCTTAACTGAAAAGCATGGAATGTGAGAGGACCTGTTGTTTGTATCAGTTTCAGAAGCAGAGTTGAACTAGATATGGTCCGTGTGTGTAGGAAACATGGTTCTTTTGTTCTGAGCACACTCATGTTTCCCGCCTTATTAGAGACTCTAGAAAGCAAGAGAGTGCTTCTTGCTCTAAAGCAGAGTGTGTTTCATGGATGAGAGCTGTGCTGTGTGTTTACCTTCAGATCCGGAGTTCAATGCCAGGTTTTGTGTCTTCCTACAAGCAAGATTTCGTTTCATGTAAACGCACTCACTTTTCAGCTAAAAAGAAACTGCATTGTTCAAGAGCTCACATGTTTCTCGCTCTTAACTGAAAAGCATTAGATGTTAGAGGACCTATGGTTTGTATCAGTTTCAGAAGCAGAGTTGAACTAGATATGGTCCGTGTGTGTAGAAAACACGGTTCTTTTGTTCTGAGCACACTCACGTTTCACGCATTATTAGAGACTCTAGAAAGCAAGAGAGTGCTTCTTGCTCTAAAGCAGAGTTTGTTTCATGGATGAGAACTGTGCTGTCTGTTTTCCTTCAGAAACGGAGTGAAATGCCGGGCTCTGAGTCTTCCTACAAAGAAGACTTCGTTTCAGGTAAACCCAGGAACTTTTCAGCTCAAAGGAAGATACATTGTTCACGAAGCTCACATGTTTCTCGCTCTTAACTGAAAAGCATTGGATGTTAGAGGACCTGTGGTTTGTATCAGTTCCAGATGAACAGTTGTACTAGATATGGTCCGTGTGAGTAGGAAACACGGTTCTTTTTTTCTGAGCACATTCACGTTTCCCACCTTATCAGAGATTCTAGAAAGCAAGAGCGTGCTTCTTGCTCTAAAGCAGATTATGTTACATGGATGTGAACTGTGCTGTGTGTTTCCGTTCAGAAACGGAGTTCAATGCAAGGCTCTCTGTCTTCCTACAAGCAAGACTTCGTTTCAGGTAAACACACTCACTTTTCATCAGAAACGAAGCTACATTGTTCACAATGCTCACACGTTTCTCGCTCTTAACTGAAAAGTATTGGATGTTTGAGGACCTGTGATTTGTATCAGTTTCAGAAGAAGAGTTGAACTAGATATGGTCCGTGTGTGTAGGAAACACGGTTCTTAAGTCTTGAGCACACTCACGTTTCCCGCCCTATTAGAGATTCTAGAAAGCAAGAGCGTGCTTCTTGCTCTAAAGCAGATTGTGTTTCATGGATGAGAACGGTGCAGTGTGTTTCTCTTCAGAAACGGAGTTAAATGCCAGGCTCTGTTTCTTCTTACAAGCAAGACTCCGTTTCTGGTAAACGCACTCACTTTTCAGCTCAAAGGAAGCTACATGGTTCATGAAGCTCACACGTTTCTCGCTCTTAAACGAAAAGCATTCGATGTTAGAGGACCTGTGATTTGTATCAGTTTCAGAAGCAGAGTTACACTTGATATGGTCCGTGTGTGTAGGAAACACGGTTTTTTTATTCTGAGCACACTCACCTTCCCCCCTTTTTAGAGACCTTAGAAAGCAAGAGCGTGCTTCTTGCTCTAAAGCAGAGTTTGTTTCATGGATGAGTGCTATGCTGTGTGTTTCCCTTCAGAACCGGAGTTCAATGCCAGGCTCTGTGTCTTCCTACAAGCAAGATTTCGTTTCATGTAAACGCACCCACTTTTCAGCTAAAAAGAAGCTACATTGTTCAAGAAGCTCACACGTTTCTCGCTCTTAACTGAAAAGCATTACATGTTACAGGACCTGAGGTTTGTATCAGTTTCAGAAGCAGAGTTGAACTACATATGGTCCATGTGTGTAGAAAACACGGTTCTTTTGTTCTGAGCACACTCACGTTTCCCGCCTTATTAGAGACACTAGAAATCAAGAGCGTGCTTCTTGCTCTATTGCAGAGTGTGTTTCATGGATGAGAACTGTGCTGTGTGTTTCCCTTCAGAAACGGAGTTCAATGCCAGGCTCTGTGTCTTCTTACAAGCAAGACTTCGTTTCTGGTAAACGCACTCAATTTTCAGCTCAAAGGAAGCTACATGGTTCACGAAGCTCACACGTTTCTAGCTCATAACTGCAAAGCATTAGATGTTAGAGGACCTGAGGTTTGTATCAGTTTCAGAAGCAGAGTTGAACTAGATATGGTCCTTGTGTGTAGAAAACACGGTTCTTTTGTTCTGAGCTCTCTCACGTTTCCCGCCTTATTAGAGACTCTAGAAATCAAGAGCGTGCTTCTTGCTCTATTGCATAGTGTGTTTCATGGATGAGAACTGTGGTGTGTGTTTCCCTTCAGAAACGGAGTTCAATGCCAGGCTCTGTGTCTCCATACAAGCAAGACTTCGTTTCAGGAAAACACACTCACTTCTGAGCTCAAAAGAAGCTACATTGTTCACGAAGCTCACACGTTTCTGGCTCTTAACTGAAAAGCATGGGATGTGAGAGGACGTGTGGTTTGTATCAGCTTCAGAAGCAGAGTTGAACTAGATATGGTCTGTGTGTGTAGAAAACACGGTTCTTTGTTCTGAGCACACTCATATTTCCCGCCTTATTAGAGACTCTAGAAAGCAAGAGAGTGCTTCTTGCTCTAAAGCAGAGTTTGTTTCATGGATGAGAACTGTGCTGTCTGTTTTCCTTCAGAAACGGAGTGAAATGCCGGGCTCTGAATCTTCCTACAAAGAAGACTTCTTTTCAGGTAAACCCAGGAACTTTTCAGCTCAAAGGAAGATACATTGTTCACGAAGCTCACATGTTTCTCGCCCTTAACTGAAAAGCATTGGATGTTAGAGGACCTGTGGTTTGTATCAGTTTCAGATGAAGAGTTGTACTAGATATGGTCCGTGTGTTTAGGAAACACGGTTCTTTTTTTCTGAGCACATTCACTTTTCCCAACTTATTAGAGATTCTAGAAAGCAAGAGCGTGCTTCTTGCTCTAAAGCAGATTATGTTACATGGATGTGAACTGTGCTGTGTGTTTCCGTTCAGAAACAGAGTTCAATGCAAGGCTCTCTGTCTTCCTACAAGCAAGACTTCGTTTCAGGTAAACACAATCACTTTTCAGCTGAAACGAAGCTACAATTTTCACAATGCTCACACGTTTCTCGCTCTTAACTGAAAAGTATTGCATGTTAGAGGACCTGTGATTTGTATCAGTTTCAAAAGTAGAGTTGAACTAGATATGGTCCGTGTGTGTAGGAAACACGGTTCTTCTGTCCTGAGCACAATCACGTTTAACGCCCTATTAGAGATTCTAGAAAGCAAGAGCGTGCTTCTTGCTCTAAAGCAGAGTGTGTTTCATGGATGAGAACTGTGCTGTGTTTTTCCCTTCAGAAACGGAGTTCAATGCCAGGCTCTGTGTCTTCTTATAAGCAAGACTTCGTTTCTGGTAAACGCACTCACTTTTCAGCTCAAAGGAAGCTACATGGATCACGAAGCTCACACGTTTCTAGCTCATAACTGAAAAGCATTGGATGTTAGAGGACCTGTGGTTTGTATCTGTTTCAGAAGGAGAGTTGAACTAGATATGGTCCGTGTGTGTAGGAAACACGGTTCTTCTGTCCTGAGCACACTCACGTTTCCCGCCCTATTAGAGATTCTAGAAAGCAAGAGTGTGCTTCTTGCTCTAAAGCAGAGTGTGTTTCATGGATGAGAACTGTGCGGTGTGTTTCTCTTCAGAAAAGGAGTTAAATGCCAGTCTCTTTGTCTTCCTACAAGCAAGACTTCGTTTCAGGTAAACGCACTCACTTTTGAGCTCAAAGGTAGCTACATCATTCACGAAGCTCACACGTTTCTCGCTCTTAACTGAAAAGCATTCGATTTTAGAGGACCTGTGGTTTGTATCAGTTTCAGAAGCACAGTTGAACTTGATATGGTCCGTGTGTGTTGGAAACACGGTTTATTTATTCTGAGCACACTCACGTTTCCCCCCTTTTTAGAGACCCTTGAAAGCAAGAGCGTGATTCTTGCTCTAATGCAGAGTGTGTTTCATGGATGAGAGCTGTGCTGTGTGTTTCCCTTCAGATCCGGAGTTCAATGCCAGGCTCTGTGTCTTCCTACAAGCAAGATTTCGTTTCATGTAAACGCACTCACTTTTCAGCTAAAAAGAAGCTGCATTGTTCAAGAAGCTCACACGTTTCTCGCTCTTAACTGAAAAGCATTAGATGTTAGAGGACCTATGGTTTGTATCACTTCCAGAAGCAGAGTTGAACTAGATATGTTCCGTGTGTGTAGGAAACATGGTTCTTTTTTTCTGAGCACACTCACGTTTCCTGCCTTATTAGAGACTCTAGAAAGCAAGAGAGTGCTTCTTGCTCTAAAGCAGAGTTTGTTACATGGATGAGAACTGTGCTGTCTGTTTTCCTTCAGAAACGGAGTGAAATGCCGGGCTCTGAGTCTTCCTACAAAGAAGACTTCGTTTCAGGTAAACCCAGGAACTTTTCAGCTCAAAGGAAGATACATTGTTCACGAAGCTCACATGTTTCTCGCTCTTAACTGAAAAGCATTGGATGTTAGAGGACCTGTGGTTTGTATCAGTTCCAGATGAACAGTTGTACTAGATATGGTCCGTGTGTGTAGGAAACACGGTTCTTTTTTTCTGAGCACATTCAAGTTTCCCACCTTATCAGAGATTCTAGAAAGCAAGAGCGTGCTTCTTGCTCTAAAGCAGATTACGTTACATGGATGTGAACTGTGCTGTGTGTTTCCGTTCAGAAACGGAGTTCAATGCAAGGCTCTCTGTCTTCCTACAAGCAAGACTTCGTTTCAGGTAAACACACTCACTTTTCATCAGAAACGAAGCTGCATTGTTCAGAATGCTCACACGTTTCTCGCTCTTAACTGAAAAGTATTGGATGTTAGAGGACCGGTGATTTGTATCAGTTTCAGAAGCAGAGTTGAACTAGATATGGTCCGTGTGTGTAGGAAACACGGTTCTTCTGTCCTGAGCACACTCACGTTTCCCGCCCTATTAGAGATTCTAGAAAGCAAGAGCGTGCTTCTTGCTCTAAAGCAGATTGTGTTTCATGGATGAGAACGGTGCAGTGTGTTTCTCTTCAGAAACGGAGTTAAATGCCAGGCTCTGTTTCTTCTTACAAGCAAGACTCCGTTTCTGGTAAACGCACTCACTTTCCAGCTCAAAGGAAGCTACATGGTTCACGAAGCTCAAACGTTTCTCGCTCTTAAACGAAAAGCATTCGATGTTAGAGGACCTGTGGTTTGTATCAGTTTCAGAAGCAGAGTTACACTTGATATGGTCCGTGTGTGTAGGAAACACGGTTTTTTTATTCTGAGCACACTCACCTTCCCCCCTTTTTAGAGACCTTAGAAAGCAAGAGCGTGCTTCTTGCTCTAAAGCAGAGTGTGTTTCATGGATGAGTGCTGTGCTGTGTGTTTCCCTTCAGAACCGGAGTTCAATGCCAGGCTCTGTGTCTTCCTACAAGCAAGATTTCGTTTCATGTAAACGCACCCACTTTTCAGCTAAAAAGAAGCTACATTGTTCAAGAAGCTCACACGTTTCTTGCTCTTAACTGAAAAGCATTACATGTTACAGGACCTGAGGTTTGTATCAGTTTCAGAAGCAGAGTTAAACTACATATGGTCTATGTGTGTAGAAAACACGGTTCTTTTGTTCTGAGCACACTCACGTTTCCCGCCTTATTAGAGACTCTAGAAATCAAGAGCGTGCTTCTTGCTCTATTGCAGAGTGTGTTTCATGGATGAGAACTGTGCCGTGTGTTTCCCTTCACAAACGGAGTTCAATGCCAGGCTCTGTGTCTTCTTACAAGCAAGACTTCGTTTCTGGTAAACGTACTCAATTTTCAGCTCAAAGGAAGCTACATGGTTCACGAAGCTCACACGTTTCTAGCTCATAACTGAAAAGCATTAGATGTTAGAGGACCTGAGGTTTGTATCAGTTTCAGAAGGAGAGTTGAACTAGATGAGGTCCGTGTGTGTAGAAAACACGGTTCTTTTGTTCTGAGCACACTCACATTTCCCGCCTTATTAGAGACTCTAGAAATCAAGAGCGTGCTTCCTCATCTAAAGCACAGTGTGTTTCATGGATGAGAACTGTGCTGTGTGTTTCCCTTCAGAAACGGTGTTCAATGCCAGGCTCTGTGTCTTCATACAAGCAAGACTTCGTTTCAGGAAAACGCACTCACTTTCCAGCTCAAAAGAAGCTACATTGTTCACGAAGCTCACACGTTTCTCGCTCTTAACTGAAAAGCATGGGATGTGAGAGGACCTGTGGTTTGTATCAGCTTCAGAAGCAGAGTTGAATTAGATATGTTCCGTGTGTGTAGGAAACATGGTTCTTTTGTTCTGAGCACACTCATGTTTCTCGCCTTATTAGAGACTCTAGAAAGCAAGAGAGTGCTTCTTGCTCTAAAGCAGAGTTTGTTTCATGGATGAGAACTGTGCTGTCTGTTTTCCTTCAGAAACGGAGTGAAATGCCGGGCTCTGAGTCTTCCTACAAAGAAGACTTCTTTTCAGGTAAACCCAGGAACTTTTCAGCTCAAAGAAAGATACATTGTTCACGAAGCTCACATGTTTCTCGCCCTTAACTGAAAAGCATTGGATGTTAGAGGACCTGTGGTTTGTATCAGTTTCAGATGAAGAGATGTACTAGATATGGTCCGTGTGTTTAGGAAACACGGTTCTTTTTTTCTGAGCACATTCACTTTTCCCACCTTATTAGAGATTCTAGAAAGCAAGAGCGTGCTTCTTGCTCTAAAGCAGATTATGTTACATGGATGTGAACTGTGCTGTGTGTTTCCGGTCAGAAACAGAGTTCAATGCAAGGCTCTCTGTCTTCCTACAAGCAAGACTTCGTTTCTGGTAAACACAATCACTTTTCAGCTGAAACGAAGCTACATTTTTCACAATGCTCACACGTTTCTCGCTCTTAACTGAAAAGTATTGGATGTTATAGGACCTGTGATTTGTATCAGTTTCAAAAGTAGAGTTGAACTAGATATGGTCCGTGTGTGTAGGAAACACGGTTCTTCTGTCCTGAGCACAATCACGTTTAACGCCCTATTAGAGATTCTAGAAAGCAAGAGCGTGCTTCTTGCTCTAAAGCAGAGTGTGTTTCATGGATGAGAACTGTGTTGTTTTTTCCCTTCAGAAACGGAGTTCAATGCCAGGCTCTGTGTCTTCTTATAAGCAAGACTTCGTTTCTGGTAAACGCACTCACTTTTCAGCTCAAAGGAAGCTACATGGATCACGAAGCTCACACGTTTCTAGCTCATAACTGAAAAGCATTGGATGTTAGAGGACCTGTGGTTTGTATCTGTTTCAGAAGGAGAGTTGAACTAGATATGGTCCGTGTTTGTAGGAAACACGGTTCTTCTGTCCTGAGCGCACTCACGTTTCCCGCCCTATCAGAGATTCTAGAAAGCAAGAGTGTGCTTCTTGCTCTAAAGCAGAGTGTGTTTCATGGATGAGAACTGTGCGGTGTGTTTCTCTTCAGAAAAGGAGTTAAATGCAGGTCTCTTTGTCTTCCTACAAGCAAGACTTCGTTTCAGGTAAACGCACTCACTTTTGAGCTCAAAGGTAGCTACATCATTCACGAAGCTCACACGTTTCTCGCTCTTAACTGAAAAGCATTCGATTTTAGAGGACCTGTGGTTTGTATCAGTTTCAGAAGCAGAGTTGAACTTGATATGGTCCGTGTGTGTTGGAAACACGGTTTTTTTATTCTGAGCACACTCACGTTTCCCCCCTTTTTAGAGACCCTCGAAAGCAAGAGCGTGATTCTTGCTCTAATGCAGAGTGTGTTTCATGGATGAGAGCTGTGCTGTGTGTTTCCCTTCAGATCCGGAGTTCAATGCCAGGTTCTGTGTCTTCCTACAAGCAAGATTTCGTTTCATGTAAACGCACTCACTTTTCAGCTAAAAAGAAGCTGCATTGTTCAAGAAGCTCACACGTTTCTCGCTCTTAACTGAAAAGCATTAGATGTTAGAGGACCTATGGTTTGTATCACTTCCAGAAGCAGAGTTGAACTAGATATGTTCCGTGTGTGTAGGAAACATGGTTCTTTTTTTCTGAGCACACTCACGTTTCCTGCCTTATTAGAGACTCTAGAAAGCAAGAGAGTGCTTCTTGTTCTAAAGCAGAGTTTGTTACATGGATGAGAACTGTGCTGTCTGTTTTCCTTCAGAAACGGAGTGAAATGCCGGGCTCTGAGTCTTCCTACAAAGAAGACTTCGTTTCAGGTAAACCCAGGAACTTTTCAGCTCAAAGGAAGATACATTGTTCACGAAGCTCACATGTTTCTCGCTCTTAACTGAAAAGCATTGGATGTTAGAGGACCTGTGGTTTGTATCAGTTCCAGATGAACAGTTGTACTAGATATGGTCCGTGTGTGTAGGAAACACGGTTCTTTTTTTCTGAGCACATTCACGTTTCCCACCTTATCAGAGATTCTAGAAAGCAAGAGCGTGCTTCTTGCTCTAAAGCAGATTACGTTACATGGATGTGAACTGTGCTGTGTGTTTCCGTTCAGAAACGGAGTTCAATGCAAGGCTCTCTGTCTTCCTACAAGCAAGACTTCGTTTCAGGTAAACACACTCACTTTTCATCAGAAACGAAGCTACATTGTTCACAATGCTCACACGTTTCTCGCTCTTAACTGAAAAGTATTGGATGTTAGAGGACCGGTGATTTGTATCAGTTTCAGAAGCAGAGTTGAACTAGATATGGTCCGTGTGTGTAGGAAACACGGTTCTTCTGTCCTGAGCACACTCACGTTTCCCGCCCTATTAGAGATTCTAGAAAGCAAGAGCGTGCTTCTTGCTCTAAAGCAGATTGTGTTTCATGGATGAGAACGGTGCAGTGTGTTTCTCTTCAGAAACGGAGTTAAATGCCAGGCTCTGTTTCTTCTTACAAGCAAGACTCCGTTTCTGGTAAACGCACTCACTTTCCAGCTCAAAGGAAGCTACATGGTTCACGAAGCTCAAACGTTTCTCGCTCTTAAACGAAAAGCATTCGATGTTAGAGGACCTGTGGTTTGTATCAGTTTCAGAAGCAGAGTTACACTTGATATGGTCCGTGTGTGTAGGAAACACGGTTTTTTTATTCTGAGCACACTCACCTTCCCCCCTTTTTAGAGACCTTAGAAAGCAAGAGCGTGCTTCTTGCTCTAAAGCAGAGTGTGTTTCATGGATGAGTGCTGTGCTGTGTGTTTCCCTTCAGAACCGGAGTTCAATGCCAGGCTCTGTGTCTTCCTACAAGCAAGATTTCGTTTCATGTAAACGCACCCACTTTTCAGCTAAAAAGAAGCTACATTGTTCAAGAAGCTCACACGTTTCTTGCTCTTAACTGAAAAGCATTACATGTTACAGGACCTGAGGTTTGTATCAGTTTCAGAAGCAGAGTTAAACTACATATGGTCTATGTGTGTAGAAAACACGGTTCTTTTGTTCTGAGCACACTCACGTTTCCCGCCTTATTAGAGACTCTAGAAATCAAGAGCGTGCTTCTTGCTCTATTGCAGAGTGTGTTTCATGGATGAGAACTGTGCCGTGTGTTTCCCTTCACAAACGGAGTTCAATGCCAGGCTCTGTGTCTTCTTACAAGCAAGACTTCTTTTCTGGTAAACGTACTCAATTTTCAGCTCAAAGGAAGCTACATGGTTCACGAAGCTCACACGTTTCTAGCTCATAACTGAAAAGCATTAGATGTTAGAGGACCTGAGGTTTGTATCAGTTTCAGAAGCAGAGTTGAACTAGATATGGTCCATGTGTGTAGAAAACACGGTTCTTTTTTTCTGAGCTCTCTCACGTTTCACGCATTATTAGAGACTCTAGAAATCAAGAGCGTGCTTTTTGCTCTATTGCAGAGTGTGTTTCATGGATGAGAACTGTGCTGTGTGTTTCCCTTCAGAAACGGAGTTCAATGCCACGCTCTGTGTCTTCTTACAAGCAAGACTTCGTTTCTGGTAAACGCACTCACTTTTCAGCTCAAAGGAAGCTACATGGTTCACGAAGCTCACACGTTTCTAGCTCATAACTGAAAAGCATTAGATGTTAGAGGACCTGAGGTTTGTATCAGTTTCAGAAGGAGAGTTGAACTAGATGAGGTCCGTGTGTGTAGAAAACACGGTTCTTTTGTTCTGAGCACACTCACATTTCCCGCCTTATTAGAGACTCTAGAAATCAAGAGCGTGCTTCCTCATCTAAAGCACAGTGTGTTTCATGGATGAGAACTGTGCTGTGTGTTTCCCTTCAGAAACGGTGTTCAATGCCAGGCTCTGTGTCTTCATACAAGCAAGACTTCGTTTCAGGAAAACGCACTCACTTTCCAGCTCAAAAGAAGCTACATTGTTCACGAAGCTCACACGTTTCTCGCTCTTAACTGAAAAGCATGGGATGTGAGAGGACCTGTGGTTTGTATCAGCTTCAGAAGCAGAGTTGAATTAGATATGTTCCGTGTGTGTAGGAAACATGGTTCTTTTGTTCTGAGCACACTCATGTTTCTCGCCTTATTAGAGACTCTAGAAAGCAAGAGAGTGCTTCTTGCTCTAAAGCAGAGTTTGTTTCATGGATGAGAACTGTGCTGTCTGTTTTCCTTCAGAAACGGAGTGAAATGCCGGGCTCTGAGTCTTCCTACAAAGAAGACTTCTTTTCAGGTAAACCCAGGAACTTTTCAGCTCAAAGAAAGATACATTGTTCACGAAGCTCACATGTTTCTCGCCCTTAACTGAAAAGCATTGGATGTTAGAGGACCTGTGGTTTGTATCAGTTTCAGATGAAGAGATGTACTAGATATGGTCCGTGTGTTTAGGAAACACGGTTCTTTTTTTCTGAGCACATTCACTTTTCCCACCTTATTAGAGATTCTAGAAAGCAAGAGCGTGCTTCTTGCTCTAAAGCAGATTATGTTACATGGATGTGAACTGTGCTGTGTGTTTCCGGTCAGAAACAGAGTTCAATGCAAGGCTCTCTGTCTTCCTACAAGCAAGACTTCGTTTCTGGTAAACACAATCACTTTTCAGCTGAAACGAAGCTACATTTTTCACAATGCTCACACGTTTCTCGCTCTTAACTAAAAAGTATTGGATGTTATAGGACCTGTGATTTGTATCAGTTTCAAAAGTAGAGTTGAACTAGATATGGTCCGTGTGTGTAGGAAACACGGTTCTTCTGTCCTGAGCACAATCACGTTTAACGCCCTATTAGAGATTCTAGAAAGCAAGAGCGTGCTTCTTGCTCTAAAGCAGAGTGTGTTTCATGGATGAGAACTGTGTTGTTTTTTCCCTTCAGAAACGGAGTTCAATGCCAGGCTCTGTGTCTTCTTATAAGCAAGACTTCGTTTCTGGTAAACGCACTCACTTTTCAGCTCAAAGGAAGCTACATGGATCACGAAGCTCACACGTTTCTAGCTCATAACTGAAAAGCATTGGATGTTAGAGGACCTGTGGTTTGTATCTGTTTCAGAAGGAGAGTTGAACTAGATATGGTCCGTGTTTGTAGGAAACACGGTTCTTCTGTCCTGAGCACACTCACGTTTCCCGCCCTATCAGAGATTCTAGAAAGCAAGAGTGTGCTTCTTGCTCTAAAGCAGAGTGTGTTTCATGGATGAGAACTGTGCGGTGTGTTTCTCTTCAGAAAAGGAGTTAAATGCAGGTCTCTTTGTCTTCCTACAAGCAAGACTTCGTTTCAGGTAAACGCACTCACTTTTGAGCTCAAAGGTAGCTACATCATTCACGAAGCTCACACGTTTCTCGCTCTTAACTGAAAAGCATTCGATTTTAGAGGACCTGTGGTTTGTATCAGTTTCAGAAGCAGAGTTGAACTTGATATGGTCCGTGTGTGTTGGAAACACGGTTTTTTTATTCTGAGCACACTCACGTTTCCCCCCTTTTTAGAGACCCTCGAAAGCAAGAGCGTGATTCTTGCTCTAATGCAGAGTGTGTTTCATGGATGAGAGCTGTGCTGTGTGTTTCCCTTCAGATCCGGAGTTCAATGCCAGGTTCTGTGTCTTCCTACAAGCAAGATTTCGTTTCATGTAAACGCACTCACTTTTCAGCTAAAAAGAAGCTGCATTGTTCAAGAAGCTCACACGTTTCTCGCTCTTAACTGAAAAGCATTAGATGTTAGAGGACCTATGGTTTGTATCACTTCCAGAAGCAGAGTTGAACTAGATATGTTCCGTGTGTGTAGGAAACATGGTTCTTTTGTTCTGAGCACACTCATGTTTCCCGCCTTATTAGAGACTCTAGAAAGCAAGAGAGTGCTTCCTGCTCTAAAGCAGAGTTTGTTACATGGATGAGAACTGTGCTGTCTGTTTTCCTTCAGAAACGGAGTGAAATGCCGGGCTCTGAGTCTTCCTACAAAGAAGACTTCGTTTCAGGTAAACGCAGGAACTTTTCAGCTCAAAGGAAGATACATTGTCCACGAAGCTCACATGTTTCTCGCTCTTAACTGAAAAGCATTGGATGTTAGAGGACCTGTGGTTTGTATCAGTTCCAGATGAACAGTTGTACTAGATATGGTCCGTGTGTGTAGGAAACACGGTTCTTTTTTTCTGAGCACATTCACGTTTCCCACCTTATCAGAGATTCTAGAAAGCAAGAGCGTGCTTCTTGCTCTAAAGCAGATTACGTTACATGGATGTGAACTGTGCTGTGTGTTTCCGTTCAGAAACGGAGTTCAATGCAAGGCTCTGTGTCTTCCTACAAGCAAGACTTCGTTTCAGGTAAACACACTCACTTTTCATCAGAAACGAAGCTACATTGTTCACAATGCTCACACGTTTCTCGCTCTTAACTGAAAAGTATTGGATGTTAGAGGTCCTGTGATTTGTATCAGTTTCAGAAGCAGAGTTGAACTAGATATGTTCCGTGTGTGTAGGAAACACGGTTTTTTTATTCTGAGCACACTCACCTTCCCCCCTTTTTAGAGACCTTAGAAAGCAAGAGCGTGCATCTTGCTCTAAAGCAGAGTGTGTTTCATGGATGAGTGCTGTGCTGTGTGTTTCCCTTCAGAACCGGAGTTCAATGCCAGGCTCTGTGTCTTCCTACAAGCAAGATTTCGTTTCATGTAAACGCACCCACTTTTCAGCTAAAAAGAAGCTACATTGTTCAAGAAGCTCACACATTTCTTGCTCTTAACTGAAAAGCATTACATGTTACAGGACCTGAGGTTTGTATCAGTTTCAGAAGCAGAGTTAAACTACATATGGTCTATGTGTGTAGAAAACACGGTTCTTTTGTTCTGAGCACACTCACGTTTCCCGCCTTATTAGAGACTCTAGAAATCAAGAGCGTGCTTCTTGCTCTATTGCAGAGTGTGTTTCATGGATGAGAACTGTGCCGTGTGTTTCCCTTCACAAACGGAGTTCAATGCCAGGCTCTGTGTCTTCTTACAAGCAAGACTTCGTTTCTGGTAAACGTACTCAATTTTCAGCTCAAAGGAAGCTACATGGTTCACGAAGCTCACACGTTTCTAGCTCATAACTGAAAAGCATTAGATGTTAGAGGACCTGAGGTTTGTATCAGTTTCAGAAGCAGAGTTGAACTAGATATGGTCCATGTGTGTAGAAAACACGGTTCTTTTGTTCTGAGCTCTCTCACGTTTCACGCATTATTAGAGACTCTAGAAATCAAGAGCGTGCTTTTTGCTCTATTGCAGAGTGTGTTTCATGGATGAGAACTGTGCTGTGTGTTTCCCTTCAGAAACGGAGTTCAATGCCACGCTCTGTGTCTTCTTACAAGCAAGACTTCGTTTCTGGTAAACGCACTCACTTTTCAGCTCAAAGGAAGCTACATGGTTCACGAAGCTCACACGTTTCTAGCTCATAACTGAAAAGCATTAGATGTTAGAGGACCTGAGGTTTGTATCAGTTTCAGAAGGAGAGTTGAACTAGATGAGGTCCGTGTGTGTAGAAAACACGGTTCTTTTGTTCTGAGCACACTCACATTTCCCGCCTTATTAGAGACTCTAGAAATCAAGAGCGTGATTCCTGATCTAAAGCAAAGTGTGTTTCATGGATGAGAACTGTGCTGTGTGTTTCCCTTCAGAAACGGTGTTCAATGCCAGGCTCTGTGTCTTCATACAAGCAAGACTTCGTTTCAGGAAAACGCACTCACTTTCCAGCTCAAAAGAAGCTACATTGTTCACGAAGCTCACACGTTTCTCGCTCTTAACTGAAAAGCATGGGATGTGAGAGGACCTGTGGTTTGTATCAGCTTCAGAAGCAGAGTTGAATTAGATATGTTCCGTGTGTGTAGGAAACATGGTTCTTTTGTTCTGAGCACACTCATGTTTCTCGCCTTATTAGAGACTCTAGAAAGCAAGAGAGTGCTTCTTGCTCTAAAGCAGAGTTTGTTTCATGGATGAGAACTGTGCTGTCTGTTTTCCTTCAGAAACGGAGTGAAATGCCGGGCTCTGAGTCTTCCTACAAAGAAGACTTCTTTTCAGGTAAACCCAGGAACTTTTCAGCTCAAAGAAAGATACATTGTTCACGAAGCTCACATGTTTCTCGCCCTTAACTGAAAAGCATTGGATGTTAGAGGACCTGTGGTTTGTATCAGTTTCAGATGAAGAGTTGTACTAGATATGGTCCGTGTGTTTAGGAAACACGGTTCTTTTTTTCTGAGCACATTCACTTTTCCCACCTTATTAGAGATTCTAGAAAGCAAGAGCGTGCTTCTTGCTCTAAAGCAGATTATGTTACATGGATGTGAACTGTGCTGTGTGTTTCCGTTCAGAAACAGAGTTCAATGCAAGGCTCTCTGTCTTCCTACAAGCAAGACTTCGTTTCAGGTAAACACAATCACTTTTCAGCTGAAACGAAGCTACATTTTTCACAATGCTCACACGTTTCTCGCTCTTAACTGAAAAGTATTGGATGTTAGAGGACCTGTGATTTGTATCAGTTTCAAAAGCAGAGTTGAAGTAGATATGGTCCATGTGTGTAGGAAACACGGTTCTTCTGTCCTGAGCACAATCACGTTTAACGCCCTATTAGAGATTCTAGAAAGCAAGAGTGTGCTTCTTGCTCTAAAGCAGAGTGTGTTTCATGGATGAGAACTGTGCGGTGTGTTTCTCTTCAGAAAAGGAGTTAAATGCCAGTCTCTTTGTCTTCCTAAAAGCAAGACTTCGTTTCAGGTAAACGCACTCACTTTTGAGCTCAAAGGTAGCTACATCATTCACGAAGCTCACACGTTTCTCGCTCTTAACTGAAAAGCATTCGATTTTAGAGGACCTGTGGTTTGTATCAGTTTCAGAAGGAGAGTTGAACTTGATATGGTCCGTGTGTGTTGGAAACACGGTTTTTTTATTCTGAGCACACTCACGTTTCCCCCCTTTTTAGAGACCCTAGAAAGCAAGAGCGTGATTCTTGCTCTAATGCAGAGTGTGTTTCATGGATGAGAGCTGTGCTGTGTGTTTCCCTTCAGATCCGGAGTTCAATGCCAGGCTCTGTGTCTTCCTACTAGCAAGATTTCGTTTCATGTAAACAACTCACTTTTCAGCTAAAAAGAAGCTGCATTGTTCAAGAAGCTCACACGTTTCTCGCTCTTAACTGAAAAGCATTAGAGGTTAGAGGACCTATGGTTTGTATCACTTCCAGAAGCAGAGTTGAACTAGATATGTTCCGTGTGTGTAGGAAACATGGTTCTTTTGTTCTGAGCACACTCATGTTTCCCGCCTTATTAGAGACTCTAGAAAGCAAGAGAGTGCTTCCTGCTCTCAAGCAGAGTTTGTTACATGGATGAGAACTGTGCTGTCTGTTTTCCTTCAGAAACGGAGTGAAATGCCGGGCTCTGAGTCTTCCTACAAAGAAGACTTCGTTTCAGGTAAACGCAGGAACTTTTCAGCTCAAAGGAAGATACATTGTTCACGAAGCTCACATGTTTCTCGCTCTTAACTGAAAAGCATTGGATGTTAGAGGACCTGTGGTTTGTATCAGTTCCAGATGAACAGTTGTACTAGATATGGTCCGTGTGTGTAGGAAACACGGTTCTTTTTTTCTGAGCACATTCACGTTTCCCACCTTATCAGAGATTCTAGAAAGCAAGAGCGTGCTTCTTGCTCTAAAGCAGATTACGTTACATGGATGTGAACTGTGCTGTGTGTTTCCGTTCAGAAACGGAGTTCAATGCAAGGCTCTGTGTCTTCCTACAAGCAAGACTTCGTTTCAGGTAAACACACTCACTTTTCATCAGAAACGAAGCTACATTGTTCACAATGCTCACACGTTTCTCGCTCTTAACTGAAAAGTATTGGATGTTAGAGGACCTGTGATTTGTATCAGTTTCAGAAGCAGAGTTGAACTAGATATGGTCCGTGTGTGTAGGAAACACGGTTTTTCTGTCCTGAGCACACTCACGTTTCCCGCCCTATTAGAGATTCTAGAAAGCAAGAGCGTGCTTCTTGCTCTAAAGCAGAGTGTGTTTCATGGATGAGAACGGTGCAGTGTGTTTCTCTTCAGAAACGGAGTTAAATGCCAGGCTCTGTTTCTTCTTACAAGCAAGACTCCGTTTCTGGTAAACGCACTCACTTTTCAGCTCAAAGGAAGCTACATGGTTCACGAAGCTCACACGTTTCTCGCTCTTAACCGAAAAGCATTCGATGTTAGAGGACCTGTGGTTTGTATCAGTTTCAGAAGCAGAGTTACACTTGATATGGTCCGTGTGTGTAGGAAACACGGTTTTTTTATTCTGAGCACACTCACCTTCCCCCCTTTTTAGAGACCTTAGAAAGCAAGAGCGTGCTTCTTGCTCTAAAGCAGAGTGTGTTTCATGGATGAGTGCTGTGCTGTGTGTTTCCCTTCAGAACCGGAGTTCAATGCCAGGCTCTGTGTCTTCCTACAAGCAAGATTTCGTTTCATGTAAACGCACCCACTTTTCAGCTAAAAAGAAGCTACATTGTTCAAGAAGCTCACACGTTTCTCGCTCTTAACTGAAAAGCATTACATGTTACAGGACCTGAGGTTTGTATCAGTTTCAGAAGCAGAGTTAAACTACATATGGTCTATGTGTGTAGAAAACACGGTTCTTTTGTTCTGAGCACACTCACGTTTCCCGCCTTATTAGAGACTCTAGAAATCAAGAGCGTGCTTCTTGCTCTAAAGCAGAGTTTGTTTCATGGATGAGAACTGTGCTGTCTGTTTTCCTTCAGAAACGGAGTGAAATGCCGGGCTCTGAGTCTTCCTACAAAGAAGACTTCTTTTCAGGTAAACCTAGGAACTTTTCAGCTCAAAGAAAGATACATTGTTCACGAAGCTCACATGTTTCTCGCCCTTAACTGAAAAGCATTGGATGTTAGAGGACCTGTGGTTTGTATCAGTTTCAGATGAAGAGTTGTACTAGATATGGTCCGTGTGTTTAGGAAACACGGTTCTTTTTTTCTGAGCACATTCACTTTTCCCACCTTATTAGAGATTCTAGAAAGCAAGAGCGTGCTTCTTGCTCTAAAGCAGATTATGTTACATGGATGTGAACTGTGCTGTGTGTTTCCGTTCAGAAACAGAGTTCAATGCAAGGCTCTCTGTCTTCCTACAAGCAAGACTTCGTTTCAGGTAAACACAATCACTTTTCAGCTGAAACGAAGCTACATTTTTCACAATGCTCACACGTTTCTCGCTCTTAACTGAAAAGTATTGGATGTTAGAGGACCTGTGATTTGTATCAGTTTCAAAAGCAGAGTTGAAGTAGATATGGTCCGTGTGTGTAGGAAACACGGTTCTTCTGTCCTGAGCACAATCACGTTTAACGCCCTATTAGAGATTCTAGAAAGCAAGAGTGTGCTTCTTGCTCTAAAGCAGAGTGTGTTTCATGGATGAGAACTGTGCGGTGTGTTTCTCTTCAGAAAAGGAGTTAAATGCCAGTCTCTTTGTCTTCCTAAAAGCAAGACTTCGTTTCAGGTAAACGCACTCACTTTTGAGCTCAAAGGTAGCTACATCATTCACGAAGCTCACACGTTTCTCGCTCTTAACTGAAAAGCATTCGATTTTAGAGGACCTGTGGTTTGTATCAGTTTCAGAAGGAGAGTTGAACTTGATATGGTCCGTGTGTGTTGGAAACACGGTTTTTTTATTCTGAGCACACTCACGTTTCCCCCCTTTTTAGAGACCCTAGAAAGCAAGAGCGTGATTCTTGCTCTAATGCAGAGTGTGTTTCATGGATGAGAGCTGTGCTGTGTGTTTCCCTTCAGATCCGGAGTTCAATGCCAGGCTCTGTGTCTTCCTACAAGCAAGATTTCGTTTCATGTAAACAACTCACTTTTCAGCTAAAAAGAAGCTGCATTGTTCAAGAAGCTCACACGTTTCTCGCTCTTAACTGAAAAGCATTAGAGGTTAGAGGACCTATGGTTTGTATCACTTCCAGAAGCAGAGTTGAACTAGATATGTTCCGTGTGTGTAGGAAACATGGTTCTTTTGTTCTGAGCACACTCATGTTTCCCGCCTTATTAGAGACTCTAGAAAGCAAGAGAGTGCTTCCTGCTCTCAAGCAGAGTTTGTTACATGGATGAGAACTGTGCTGTCTGTTTTCCTTCAGAAACGGAGTGAAATGCCGGGTTCTGAGTCTTCCTACAAAGAAGACTTCGTTTCAGGTAAACGCAGGAACTTTTCAGCTCAAAGGAAGATACATTGTTCACGAAGCTCACATGTTTCTCGCTCTTAACTGAAAAGCATTGGATGTTAGAGGACCTGTGGTTTGTATCAGTTCCAGATGAACAGTTGTACTAGATATGGTCCGTGTGTGTAGGAAACACGGTTCTTTTTTTCTGAGCACATTCACGTTTCCCACCTTATCAGAGATTCTAGAAAGCAAGAGCGTGCTTCTTGCTCTAAAGCAGATTACGTTACATGGATGTGAACTGTGCTGTGTGTTTCCGTTCAGAAACGGAGTTCAATGCAAGGCTCTGTGTCTTCCTACAAGCAAGACTTCGTTTCAGGTAAACACACTCATTTTTCATCAGAAACGAAGCTACATTGTTCACAATGCTCACACGTTTCTCGCTCTTAATTGAAAGGAATTGGATGTTAGAGGACCTGTGATTTGTATCAGTTTCAGAAGCAGAGTTGAACTAGATATGGTCCGTGTGTGTAGGAAACACGGTTTTTCTGTCCTGAGCACACTCACGTTTCCCGCCCTATTAGAGATTCTAGAAAGCAAGAGCGTGCTTCTTGCTCTAAAGCAGAGTGTGTTTCATGGATGAGAACGGTGCAGTGTGTTTCTCTTCAGAAACGGAGTTAAATGCCAGGCTCTGTTTCTTCTTACAAGCAAGACTCCGTTTCTGGTAAACGCACTCACTTTTCAGCTCAAAGGAAGCTACATGGTTCACGAAGCTCACACGTTTCTCGCTCTTAACCGAAAAGCATTCGATGTTAGAGGACCTGTGGTTTGTATCAGTTTCAGAAGCAGAGTTACACTTGATATGGTCCGTGTGTGTAGGAAACACGGTTTTTTTATTCTGAGCACACTCACCTTCCCCCCTTTTTAGAGACCTTAGAAAGCAAGAGCGTGCTTCTTGCTCTAAAGCAGAGTGTGTTTCATGGATGAGTGCTGTGCTGTGTGTTTCCCTTCAGAACCGGAGTTCAATGCCAGGCTCTGTGTCTTCCTACAAGCAAGATTTCGTTTCATGTAAACGCACCCACTTTTCAGCTAAAAAGAAGCTACATTGTTCAAGAAGCTCACACGTTTCTCGCTCTTAACTGAAAAGCATTACATGTTACAGGACCTGAGGTTTGTATCAGTTTCAGAAGCAGAGTTAAACTACATATGGTCTATGTGTGTAGAAAACACGTTTCTTTTGTTCTGAGCACACTCACGTTTCCCGCCTTATTAGAGACTCTAGAAATCAAGAGCGTGCTTCTTGCTCTATTGCAGAGTGTGTTTCATGGATGAGAACTGTGCCGTGTGTTTCCCTTCACAAACGGAGTTCAATGCCAGGCTCTGTGTCTTCTTACAAGCAAGACTTCGTTTCTGGTAAACGTACTCAATTTTCAGCTCAAAGGAAGATACATGGTTCACGAAGCTCACACGTTTCTAGCTCATAACTGAAAAGCATTAGATGTTAGAGGACCTGAGGTTTGTATCAGTTTCAGAAGCAGAGTTGAACTAGATATGGTCCATGTGTGTAGAAAACACGGTTCTTTTGTTCTGAGCTCTCTCACGTTTCACGCATTATTAGAGACTCTAGAAATCAAGAGCGTGCTTTTTGCTCTATTGCAGAGTGTGTTTCATGGATGAGAACTGTGCTGTGTGTTTCCCTTCAGAAACGGAGTTCAATGCCAGGCTCTGTGTCTTCTTACAAGCAAGACTTCGTTTCTGGTAAACGCACTCACTTTTCAGCTCAAAGGAAGGTATATGGTTCACGAAGCTCACACGTTTCTAGCTCATAACTGAAAAGCATTGGATGTTAGAGGACCTGTGGTTTGTATCAGTTTCAGAAGGAGAGTTGAACTAGATGAGGTCCGTGTGTGTAGAAAACACGGTTCTTTTGTTCTGAGCACACTCACATTTCCCGCCTTATTAGAGATTCTAGAAATCAAGAGCGTGCTTCCTGCTCTAAAGCACAGTGTGTTTCATGGATGAGAACTGTGCTGTGTGTTTCCCTTCAGAAACGGTGTTCAATGCCAGGCTCTGTGTCTTCATACAAGCAAGACTTCGTTTCAGGAAAACGCACTCACTTTCCAGCTCAAAAGAAGCTACATTGTTCACGAAGCTCACACGTTTCTCGCTCTTAACTGAAAAGCATGGGATGTGAGAGGACCTGTGGTTTGTATCAGCTTCAGAAGCAGAGTTGAACTAGATATGTTCCGTGTGTGTAGGAAACATGGTTCTTTTGTTCTGAGCACACTCATGTTTCCCGCCTTATTAGAGACTCTAGAAAGCAAGAGAGTGCTTCTTGCTCTAAAGCAGAGTTTGTTTCATGGATGAGAACTGTGCTGTCTGTTTTCCTTCAGAAACGGAGTGAAATGCCGGGCTCTGAGTCTTCCTACAAAGAAGACTTCTTTTCAGGTAAACCCAGGAACTTTTCAGCTCAAAGGAAGTTACATTGTTCACGAAGCTCACATGTTTCTCGCTCTTACCTGAAAAGCATTGGATGTTAGAGGACCTGTGGTTTGTATCAGTTCCAGATGAACAGTTGTACTAGATATTGTCCGTGTGTGTAGGAAACACGGTTCTTTTTTTCTGAGAACATTTACGTTTCCCACCTTATCAGAGATTCTAGAAAGCAAGAGCGTGCTTCTTGCTCTAAAGCAGATTACGTTACATGGATGTGAACTGTGCTGTGTGTTTCCGTTCAGAAACGGAGTTCAATGCAAGGCTCTCTGTCTTCCTACAAGCAAGACTTCGTTTCAGGTAAACACACTCACTTTTCATCAGAAACGAAGCTACATTGTTCACAAAGCTCACACGTTTCTCGCTCTTAACTGAAAAGTATTGGATGTTAGAGGACCTGTGATTTGTATCAGTTTCAGAAGCAGAGTTGAACTAGATATGGTCCGTGTGTGTAGGAAACACGGTTCTTCTGTCCTGAGCACACTCACGTTTCCCGCCCTATTAGAGATTCTAGAAAGCAAGAGCGTGCTTCTTGCTCTAAAGCAGATTGTGTTTCATGGATGAGAACGGTGCAGTGTGTTTCTCTTCAGAAACGGAGTTAAATGCCAGGCTCTGTTTCTTCTTACAAGCAAGACTCCGTTTCTGGTAAACGCACTCACTTTTCAGCTCAAAGGAAGCTACATGGTTCACGAAGCTCACATGTTTCTCGCTCTTAACCGAAAAGCATTCGATGTTAGAGGACCTGTGGTTTGTATCAGTTTCAGAAGCAGAGTTACACTGGATATGGTCCGTGTGTGTAGGAAACACGTTTTTTTTATTCTGAGCACACTCACCTTCCCCCCTTTTTAGAGACCTTAGAAAGCAAGAGCGTGCTTCTTGCTCTAAAGCAGAGTGTGTTTCATGGATGAGTGCTGTGCTGTGTGTTTCCCTTCAGAACCGGAGTTCAATGCCAGGCTCTGTGTCTTCCTACAAGCAAGATTTCGTTTCATGTACACGCACCCACTTTTCAGCTAAAAAGAAGCTACATTGTTCAAGAAGCTCACACGTTTCTCGCTCTTAACTGAAAAGCATTACATGTTACAGGACCTGAGGTTTGTATCAGTTTCAGAAGCAGAGTTGAACTAGATATGGTCCATGTGTGTAGAAAACACGGTTCTTTTGTTCTGAGCTCTCTCACGTTTCCCACCTTATTAGAGACTCTAGAAATCAAGAGCGTGCTTCTTGCTCTATTGCAGAGTGTGTTTCATGGATGAGAACTGTGCTGTGTGTTTCCCTTTAGAAACGGAGTTCAATGCCAGGCTCTGTGTCTTCATACAAGCAAGACTTCGTTTCAGGAAAACGCACTCACTTCTGAGCTCAAAAGAAGCTACATTGTTCACGAAGCTCACACGTTTCTGGCTCTTAACTGAAAAGCATGGGATGTGAGAGGACCTGTGGTTTGTATCAGCTTCAGAAGCAGAGTTGAACTAGATATGGTCTGTGTGTGTCGAAAACACGGTTCTTTTGTTCTGATCACACTCATATTTCCCGCCTTATTAGAGACTCTAGAAATCAAGAGCATGCTTCTTGCTCTAAACAGAGTGTGTTTCATGGATGAGAACTGTGCTGTGTGTTTCCCTTCAGAAACGGAGTTCAATGCCAGGCTCTGTGTCTTAATAGAAGGAAGACTTCGTTTCAGGTAAATGTAGGAACTTTTCAGCTCAAAGGAAGCTACATCGTTCACGAAACTCACAGGTTTCTCGCTGTAAACTGAAAAGCATTGGATGTTAGAGGACCTGTGGTTTGTACCAGTTTCACAAGCAGAGGTGAACTAGATATGGTACGTGTGTGTAGGAAACACGGTTCTTTTGTTCTGAGCACATTCACGTTTCTCGCCATATTAGAGACTCTAGAAAGCAAGAGAGTGCTTCTTGCTCTAAAGCAGATTTTGTTTCATGGATGAGAACTGTGCTGTTTGTTTCTCTTCAGAAACGGAGTGAAATGCCGGGCTCTGAGACTTCCTACAAGCAAGACATCGTTTCTGGTAAACACACTCACTTTTGAGCTCAAAGGAAGCTACATGGTTCACGAAGCTCACACGTTTCTAGCTCATAACTGAAAAGCATTGGATGTTAGAGGATCTGTGGTTTGTATCAGATTCAGACGGGGAGTTGAACTAGATATGGTCCCTGTGAGTAGGAAACACGGTTCTTTTGTTCTCAGCACACTCACGTTTCCTCCATTATTAGAGACTCTAGAAAGCAAGAGCATGCTTCTTCCTCTAAACCAGAGTGTGTTTCATGGATGAGAACTGTGCTGTGTGTTTCGTTAGAAACAGAGTCCAATGCCAGGCTCTGTGTATTCCTACAAGCAAGACTTCGTTTCACGTAAACGAACTCAGTTTTCAGCGAAAATGAAGCTATATCATTCACGGAGCTCACACGTTTCTCGCTCTTAACTGAAAAGCACGGGATGTGAGAGGACCTGTGGTTTGTATCAGCTTCAGAAGCAGAGTTGAACTAGATATGTTCCGTGTGTGTAGGAAACATGGTTCTTTTGTTCTGAGCACACTCATGTTTCCCGCCTTATTAGAGACTCTAGAAAGCAAGAGAGTGCTTCTTGCTCTAAAGCAGAGTTTGTTTCATGGATGAGAACTGTGCTGTCTGTTTTCCTTCAGAAACGGAGTGAAATGCCGGGCTCTTAGTCTTCCTACAAAGAAGACTTCGTTTCAGGTAAACCCAGGAACTTTTCAGCTCAAAGGAAGATACATTGTTCACGAAGCTCACATGTTTCTCGCTCTTAACTGAAAAGCATTGGATGTTAGAGGACCTGTGGTATGTTTCAGTTTCAGATGAAGAGTTGTACTAGATATGGTCCGTGTGTGTAGGAAACACGGTTCTTTTTTTCTGAGCACATTCACGTTTCCCACCTTATTAGAGATTCTAGAAAGCAAGAGCGTGCTTCTTGCTCTAAAGCAGATTATGTTACATGGATGTGAACTGTGCTGTGTGTTTCCGTTCAGAAACGGAGTTCAATGCAAGGCTCTCTGTCTTCCTACAAGCAAGACTTCGTTTCAGGTAAACACACTCACTTTTCATCAGAAACTAAGCTACATTGTTCACAATGCTCACACGTTTCTCGCTCTTAACTGAAAAGTATTGGATGTTAGAGGACCTGTGATTTGTATCAGTTTCAGAAGCAGAGTTGAACTAGATATTGTAGATGTATCCTGCTTGTTAAATAAGAAACACAGAGCCAGTTGCAGAGTTAAAGACCACGAGGTCAGAGCCAAAGCGGAAAACCTTACCCTTCACTGCTTCTGCGGTTCCTCCTCTCCGCAAGAGACCTACTTCTGTGCGTCCTGTCTATATAAAGACTTTCTGTTCTCCTCCCTCATTGGTTGTAACCCAGCCACATGACCTCCTCGTCACTGCCTGTTTGTACAGACCTCCAGGTCTTCTATGGTTGGTATTGAAATTAAAGGCGTGTGTCTGCTATGCTGGCTGTGTCCTTGAACACACAGAGATCCGCCTAGCTCTGCCTCCCAAGTGCTGGGATTAAGGGCGTGCCCCACTACTGCTCGGCTTCTGCTCTGGCTTGCTCTGACCTCAAGGCAACTTTATTGACATACAAATAAAATCACATTTCAATACAAATAAAATATCACTATATTTCCCCTTTTCTAATTTAATAAAAAGAAAAAAAGGAAAGTTATAACTAATATAAGAAAAACTATATACAAAATACAATAACTATATATACCATATATACAAACAATAAATACCTAAACAATGTCTAGTCCATTTGTAATTGACAAATTCAGAGAAAATAATTCCATTATCTATCCTATTTTGGTAAGTCCAGAATGTACCTGATTCACTTTTTATCCTAACTTATATAGCTAACGGAACTGTCTTATAACGTCTTTCAAATTTATACACTTACAGCTCTTAGTGAGTTTTTCTGAAATCCTTAACAAAGATAATTATAACTATAACTAACTGATCTTCAACTCCCTCAGAGACCCAAGAAGGAAATAATACTACCTAATAAAAAATAAAAACAAGAAGTGCATGCAAGCAGCATCAAAAAAAAAAAATGTGAGTTGACAGAAACAGCCAGCTGCCTGGACAGTCACCTGAGGTTTCTCCACAATGTTGGGCCATCATCTTCAGCCTACAGGCTTAGCATATCTGACAGACTCTTTTGTGAACTAAGATGTATACAAGGTCAACAGTTTGACCTCACATTTGGTGATAGCAGTCCATGTACCAGAAACACCTGAATTCCATTAGTGTCATGTCATGATTCAGGATTTTAAATTCTGGAAATTATTGATGTTTTTTCAATTCAGCTGTCCATTTTTCTTGGCTGTGTATATGTGGCTTCATCTTGGCATCTTGTTCTTCTCCACATCTCTCTATTAAACGCCAGTCTACTATTGAGAGAGGTGAGCTTAGTTATTCCTCAAGAATAACTGTTTCATCTGCTGTTCCATTGCATATAAGAATCCATTGGCCCACTCCCTGTTCAGCTGCCTTCGAAGAAAAGGGCACGTTACCTTTTACAGATTGCAAAGGTCACTCACTTCAGGGATGGTGCCATATTGTCCTGGCTTCAGAAGATGCCTTTTGTTAAAGCCACAACCACACTTGTTTTGGCAAGAATTGGTAGTCCTTGGTTTCATGTCCTGTCTGTCCTGTTTGTCAGCAGTTGATTCAAGGATACTTTGTTGTCCAGTGGCTGACTTTTGCAACAATGAAAGTTAGTTCCATATGCAGTTTCTTCAATGCCCATATTTTCTCTGAAGTAGATTGGTACTGCCAGGAGCCGTCATGTCTCATAGTCATAGCAAAAAAGAAAAATTCTTAAGTTATTAAAACATTTTAAATGCCATATTCTGTAGATCTCTGAAGGGTTTGAAGATGACCTGTCTATCTAAAATATATCTGTTTGATCTTGAAAACACACCTAATATGACTACAAGTTCAATTGTAATGTCTAACCACTAATTTTCATTTCTATATATCCTAATAGTTGGTAATTACTAACATTCAAGGATTAGCAAATTGCATTACATTGTTAAATGAATGGTATAAATACAATATCTCGAACAAGATTAGAAATACGTATATGGTATATTCTAACAATCTCAATCTCAATAATAATTTGTATACAATATAAAACAATCCAATTGAATGTAAAGTATTTAAAACTAGTAATTGTCTTTTTCTTTCTTTCTTTTTTTTTTTTTTTTTAAAACAAGCACCATTTGCTTAGTCCTTTTCCTAACCCTTAACAACCTGTAACCAACCCTCCTAAACAATGAAAACTATCCCAGACCCAATACCCATAAAAAGACCAAAAAACCACCCACCCCACACCACCCCTTTGGGAATGTGGGCGTCAAATTCTTAAAATTGCTTCCTGCTGGGTATGGGCGAAGTTATCTTTATTCTGAAAAGAAAAATTTTGGGTTAATTGACAAATTCTAGGAAAGATAACTATATTCTTTGTTATCCATAATGCCAAAGTTCAGGGTTTATCTCAAGTCCTTATTCAAGCAGTCTTTGAAACTGGATCATCTCAGCTAGCCATCTCAGAATTGCTCTAAGCACTTTGTAGTCCAAAGCTGATCTGTAGATGATGTTTGTCAGCTTAGTGATATTATTTTCCACGTGGAATTGTCGTTGTGGGGCCCCATCTTCTTCCTGGAGATTTCATTTGATGTTAGGCCTGGCCGTGATTTCCTGCAGAAAACTGAAAAGAGACTCGAACACAAAGACATGTATAGGCAGCTAATCGAAGCCTTTTCTCTAAATTAATTAGTACTCATATGACCATTATTATCTCAACAAAGTTTAAAATATATATATATATATCTATCTTGTGAATTCTGATACAAAATTCATACTTTAAGAAAAGTTTAAAGAATCAGAATAGAGTCAAAGAATTGAGATTAGTAATAGAATAGTCCCTTAATTAATTTGGTTTTTCTCCTGTCCCATGTCAGAAGATGGCTCTTTCTTCTGGTATGATACAGGGAGTTTTCATTTTCCTTTTAACAACATGCTTGAGTTTAAAGGAGGAGAGAGCCATTCTCCAACTCCAAAGTCAGCTTGAAGCTTTAATTGAACTGGGACTACAAGAAGACTAAGAGTATTAATTTTTTAGAGAAGAGCAGAAACAAACATTTAGAAAGATTTATGAAATTTTGTAGATGATATACCAATAGGCCATTTTACTCTTTTTCCTGGGACAGATGATTTGTCCTTTTTCTTCAGTTGTCTCATTTGTCCAGTGTTCTTCAGCTTCCTTAGCCTTCATTCTCCTAAAAGACAAAAACAAAAACCCTTCCCCAAGACTAATTTTGGGGAGGTCCCCTTTTGGCAAGTTACATCTGATTAAATGAAAAGGCATGTATTAATGGTATAAGTGAGTTTCAACTGGATGGTGATGTTGGTTGATGAACTATCACCTCTTCTAATCAAGAGGTCTCTCTTGTTCAAATCGAACCTTTATCAGTTTTGATGGTACCCACAGCTTATCTTCTCCTGTAGAAACAAAAGCAAAACCTCGTCCCCAATGTAACACATGCCCTGGTTTCCATTCTGAGGTCAGCACATCCTTGAAGTATATAGGCTGATTTAATTCTGTTGTTTTTTCTATTAACCAATGTCTCTCTGCAGCTGTTGTTCCTTTCTCATTAGCATTGAGAAAATTCAAAGTTAATAGAGCATTGTGCAGTCTATTTCTGGGGGTTTTTGTTACCCCTTTTTGTTTATTTATCATGTCCTTTAGAGTTCTGTTGGATCTTTCTATAACTGCTTGGCCTGTAGGATTATGTGGTATACCTGTGATATGCTTTATATTATAATAAGCAAAAAACTGTTTCATTTTAATAGAGACATATGCTGGAGCATTGTCAGTTTTAATTTGTGCAGGTATACCCATGATGGCCATAACTTCTAGCAAATGAGTGATTACAGAATCAGCTTTTTCAGAACTCAAAGCAGTTGCCCATTGAAATCCTGAATAAGTATCAATAGTATGGTGTACATATTTCAATTTTCCAAATTCTGCAAAGTGAAACACATCCATCTGCCAGATTTCATTCCTCTGAGTACCCTTTGGGTTACATCCTGCTGGTAATGGTGTCTGATTGTAGAAGGAACAAGTAGGACATTTCTTTACAATTTCCTTGGCTTGTTGCCAGGTTATGGAAAAATCCTTTTTTAAACCTTTACTATTGACATGATGTTTCTTATGAAATTCTGAGGCCTCCAGCACATTTCCTATCAATAATTTATCAATCTCATCATTACCTTGTGCTAGAGGGCCTGGCAGATCAGTATGGGATCGGATGTGAGTTATATATAAAGGATGACTCCTTTCCCTGATTGTATCTTGTAATTGAATAAATAGTGAAGTTAATTCTGAAGCATCAGGGATAAATTCTGCAGTCTCAATATGTAATACCACTCTTTCAGCATACTGAGAGTCAGTAACTATATTGAGAGGTTCTGAAAAATCCATTAATACCAACAGAATAGCATACAATTCTGATTTTTGAACTGAATTATAAGGACTTTGAACCACTTTACTTAAATTTTCTGATTTGTAACCTGCCTTTCCTTGCTTGTTGGCATCTGTATAAAATGTCCGAACTCCAGATATGGGTTTTTCACGTACAATTCGAGGCAAGATCCAATCAGCTCTCTTTATAAGATCAATTCTATTGCTTTTAGGATATTTGCTGTTAATTTCTCCCAAAAAATTACTGCAAGCTCTTTGCCAAGGTTCACTTTCTGCCCATAATTTTTCAATGTCCTCTTTAGTTAAAGGTACAACAATTTCTGCTGGGTCTATTCCTGCTAATTGACGAAGTCTCAATTTTCCTTTCAAAATTAAGTCAGAGATTTTTTCCACATAAGTTTTTAATTTTTTATTTGGTTTATTTGGTAAAAATATCCATTCTAATATAATATCTTCTCTCTGCATTAATATTCCTGTAGGAGAATGCCTAGAAGGTAAAATAACCAAAATGCAATCCAGCTTTGGATCAATACGATCTACATGTCCTTCATGTACTTTTTTTTCTACCAAGGCCAATTCTTTCTCAGCTTCAGGTGATAATTCTCTTGGACTATTTAAGTCCTTGTCACCTTCTAAGGTTTTGAACAAATTATTCAGTTCATCATTTTTTACCCCAACAATAGTTCGTAGATGAGAAATGTCCCCAAATAATCTTTGAAAGTCATTAAGAGTCTGTAGGCGATCTCTCCTAATTTGTACCTTTTGAGGTCTAATTTTTTGTAGCTCTATTTTATATCCTAAATAATTAATAGAATCTCCTCTTTGTATCTTTTCAGGAGCAATTTGTAATCCCCAGCCAGGCAATATTTTCTTTACTTCTTCAAACATTCTTTCTAAAGTATCTGCACTTGAGTCAGCTAGTAAAATATCATCCATATAATGATAAATTATAGATTTAGGAAATTTTTTACGTATCACTTCCAAGGGCTGTTGTACAAAATATTGGCACAGGGTTGGACTATTCAACATTCCCTGTGGGAGGACTCTCCATTGAAATCTTCTAACCGGTTGAGAATTATTGTAAGTAGGCACCGTGAAAGCAAATCTTTCTCTGTCTTTTTCTTGTAGGGGTATTGAAAAGAAACAGTCTTTTAAATCAATAACTATGAAAGGCCATCCTTTAGGTAACAGAGTAGGCAAAGGAATTCCAGATTGTAGAGAGCCCATTGGCTGAATTACTTTGTTAATTGCTCTAAGGTCTGTTACCATTCTCCATTTACCAGATTTCTTTTTAATAACAAATACAGGAGAATTCCATGGGCTAGTAGATTCTTCAATATGCTGAGCATTTAACTGTTCTTCTACCAGCTCTTCTAAAGCCTGGAGTGTCTCTGTTGTTAAAGGCCATTGATGGACCCATACAGGCTTGTCTGTTAACCATTTTAAAGGTAGAGCTGTTGGTGCCTTTGGAAGATCATCAGTTTTTCTGCCCTGTTCTTGTATAATATGGATGGCTGGTGACCACTCATTAGAATAATACCTTCTAATATTTCTCTCAGAAACATGTGCTAGTTTATTATTTATTTCTGAGGTTGGAGGGATGTTAATCTGAGTATTCCATTGTTGTAACAGGTCTCGACCCCACAGGTTGATGGCTATGTTAGCCACATATGGCTTTAATCTGCCTTTCTGTCCTTCTGGGCCTATACATTCGAGCCATCTTGCACTCTGTTTAACTTGAGATAATGTTCCAATTCCTAACAGTTGAACATTTACCTCCTGAAGAGGCCAAGATGGATGCCAAAATTCTGGTGCAATTATGGTAACATCAGCACCTGTGTCTACCAGACCAGACAACAAAACACCATTTATTTTTATTGTTAATTGTGGTCTTTGTTCATTTATAGAAGTTTGCCAAAAAATTTTCTTTATGGTCTCTCCTGAATTTTCTGTTCTCTCTGTCTCAGTTGTTCCATTACTCTGAGTAGCCTGGTTTATTCCAATAGGCATTTGGTCATTTAACTGCTCTGAGTAGGGGCCTCCTCTACGATTGCAGGAAAAGTCTGAACTGGATTCACTGTAGGGGCCTGCCTGAGGCCCCTCTGGGAGTTTCCCAAAGACTGAGGCAAAGTATTACCTTGTCTGTCCCTTGTTGATCTACATTCATTGGTCCAATGTCTTCCCTTACCACACCTTCTACATACTCCTGAAGGAAGGGGCATTCTGTTGCCATTGTTCCTTGAAGAAACATTGTTTCTAGAAGTGCCCTGTTTACAGTCCCTTTTCAAATGTCCTTGCTTTCCACATCCAAAACATCTAACATTCCTCAAACCTCTTGAAATTGCTTCTCCTACCCACATATTATCATGATCATGAGCCTCAACATTAACCGTGTCTCTAATCCAATCTTCCAAGGGTGCAGATCTCGCCTTTAACGGCCTGATTATTCTCTTGCATGCTTCATTTGCATTCTCAAAAGCCAAAGATTCAATTATTATCTGGCTAGCTTCTGAATTTGGGACCATTCTCTTTACTGCTGAAGTCAATCTTTGTAAGAAATCTGTGAAAGATCCTTTTGGGCCCTGTATAACCTTTGTAAATGACTCAGTTTTCTTCCCTGGTTCCTCAACTCTGTCCCATGCATTCATGGCTGCCATTCGACATAGAATTAGAGTTTGCATATCATATAAACATTGTGTTTGTACTGCAGCATATTGGCCTTCTCCAACAAGCTGATCCTGGAAGATTTGTATACCTCTATCACTACATTGTTTTGCTATGGTTTTAGCTTCCTGTTTGAACCACATTTGCCACTGGAGCTGCTGTCCGGGTTCTAGAACCGCCTGTGCCAGCTCCCGCCAGTCCTGTGGTATAATTCTATTATAAGTCGACCAGGAGTTTAACATTTGTTTTACATATGGAGAATGCATGCCATAAGATACTATTGCCTCCTTAAACCTTCGTAAGTCTAACATTTCAACTGGAGTCCAAATATTTTGTGTAATCATTTGACCAGGCTGCTGTTGTATGGTTACCGGATAAATTAAGGGTGATTGTGTGAAAACAGGCTTTCTTTCTGTAACCTTATAATCCAATCCTGAAACAACTTCACTGTTAATTTCTTCTGTCTGAATCTGAATTTCTCTATAATTCATTTTAACAGGTTTAAAAAGTTTTTCTAAAATTGTTATCCTGGCACTTAAATTGACTGTCTTTTTAAAGTGTAAAATATGGATAAGAAGAATAACAATGTACATAATTCGATCAACATTAATCTTCTCATATAGTTGTTCCATTACCATACTGCCTAAAATTTCAAACAAAGCCCAATTTTCTTCCAATGTACACATAAAACCCATTTTTTTTTAAATGTGGAAAAAAAAATCTCTTTTAAATAGTTTCCTTTAAAATATTTGATATAAATGACTTACCAATTCTGCACAGAACAGTAGAAATCCGAGGGAATTTCCAAACAGCTACCTAGCGTCCGAGGTGGGAATCCAGAGAGAGAGAGAGAAAGAGAGAAAGAGAGAAAGAGAGAAAGCGTAGCCACGTTCTGGCTAAAATCTTGAATCCAGCCGCTTCAATGTTCCGGTCTGAGCGGAGTCGAGCCTGGGCTCTGGCTTCCTTAAGCTCCGACCGACCACGTGCGCTGGCGTTTCAGCCAAAAGCAGCCTATCTGCAGTTGCGTGTAGCCACTGCAATTAGCGGTAGCTCCCGCAGGCCTGAGTTGTTTGTAGCACCGGCTTTTTAAGCAAGTAACTCCAGCTGCGGCGCCTGAGTCCTAAGCTGAGCTAGGCCTGGGTTAGACCAGGGCTAAGCCGGAGGTAGGGAAGCAGGCCCGCCCAGGCGGGAAGCCGGACCCACTGCCAAGGCAAGCGGTTTTTTAATGAATTCTTGCCACGTTGGGCGCCAATTGTAGATGTATCCTGCTTGTTAAATAAGAAACACAGAGCCAGTTGCAGAGTTAAAGACCACGAGGTCAGAGCCAAAGCGGAAAACCTTACCCTTCACTGCTTCTGCGGTTCCTCCTCTCCGCAAGAGACCTACTTCTGTGCTTCCTGTCTATATAAAGACTTTCTGTTCTCCTCCCTCATTGGTTGTAACCCAGCCACATGACCTCCTCGTCACTGCCTGTTTGTACAGACATCCAGGTCTTCTATGGTTGGTATTGAAATTAAAGGCGTGTGTCTGCTATGCTGGCTGTGTCCTTGAACACACAGAGATCCGCCTAGCTCCGCCTCCCAAGTGCTGGGATTAAGGGCGTGCCCCACTACTGCTCGGCTTCTGCTCTGGCTTGCTCTGACCTCAAGGCAACTTTATTGACATACAAAAAAAATCACATTTCAATACAAATAAAATATCACTATAAGATATGGTCCGTGTGTGTAGGAAACACGGTTCTTCTGTCCTGAGCACACTCACGTTTCCCGCCCTATTAGAGATTCTAGAAAGCAAGAGCGTGCTTCTTGCTCTAAAGCAGATTGTGTTTCATGGATGAGAACGGTGCAGTGTGTTTCTCTTCAGAAACGGAGTTAAATGCCAGGCTCTGTTTCTTCTTACAAGCAAGACTCCGTTTCTGGTAAACGCACTCACTTTTCAGCTCAAAGGAAGCTACATGGTTCACGAAGCTCACACGTTTCTCGCTCTTAACCGAAAAGCATTCGATGTTAGAGGACCTGTGGTTTGTATCAGTTTCAGAAGCAGAGTTACACTTGATATGGTCCGTGTGTGTAGGAAACACGGTTTTTTTATTCTGAGCACACTCACCTTCCCCCCTTTTTAGAGACCTTAGAAAGCAAGAGCGTGCTTCTTGCTCTAAAGCAGAGTGTGTTTCATGGATGAGTGCTGTGCTGTGTGTTTCCCTTCAGAACCGGAGTTCAATGCCAGGCTCTGTGTCTTCCTACAAGCAAGATTTCGTTTCATGTAAACGCACCCACTTTTCAGCTAAAAAGAAGCTACATTGTTCAAGAAGCTCACACGTTTCTCGCTCTTAACTGAAAAGCATTACATGTTACAGGACCTGAGGTTTGTATCAGTTTCAGAAGCAGAGTTAAACTACATATGGTCTATGTGTGTAGAAAACACGGTTCTTTTGTTCTGAGCACACTCACGTTTCCCGCCTTATTAGAGACTCTAGAAATCAAGAGCATGCTTCTTGCTCTATTGCAGAGTGTGTTTCATGGATGAGAACTGTGCTGTGTGTTTCCCTTCACAAACGGAGTTCAATGCCAGGCTCTGTGTCTTCTTACAAGCAAGACTTCGTTTCTGGGAAAAGTACTCAATTTTCAGCTCAAAGGAAGCTACATGGTTCACGAAGCTCACACGTTTCTAGCTCATAATTGAAAAGCATTAGATGTTAGAGGACCTGAGGTTTGTATCAGTTTCAGAAGCAGAGTTGAACTAGATATGGTCCATGTGTGTAGAAAACACGGTTCTTTTGTTCTGAGCTCTCTCACGTTTCACGCATTATTAGAGACTCTAGAAACCAAGAGCGTGCTTTTTGCTCTATTGCAGAGTGTGTTTCATGGATGAGAACTGTGCTGTGTGTTTCCCTTCAGAAACGGAGTTCAATGCCAGGCTCTGTGTCTTCTTACAAGCAAGACTTCGTTTCTGGTAAACGCACTCACATTTCAGCTCAAAGGAAGCTACATGGTTCACGAAGCTCACACGTTTCTAGCTCATAACTGAAAAGCATTGGATGTTAGAGGACCTGTGGTTTGTATCAGTTTCAGAAGGAGAGTTGAACTAGATGAGGTCCGTGTGTGTAGAAAACACGGTTCTTTTGTTCTGAGCACACTCACATTTCCCGCCTTATTAGAGACTCTAGAAATCAAGAGCGTGCTTCCTGCTCTAAAGCACAGTGTGTTTCATGGATGAGAACTGTGCTGTGTGTTTCCCTTCAGAAACGGTGTTCAGTGCCAGGCTCTGTGTCTTCATACAAGCAAGACTTCGTTTCAGGAAAACGCACTCACTTTCCAGCTCAAAAGAAGCTACATTGTTCACGAAGCTCACACGTTTCTCGCTCTTAACTGAAAAGCATGGGATGTGAGAGGACCTGTGGTTTGTATCAGCTTCAGAAGCAGAGTTGAACTAGATATGTTCCGTGTGTGTAGGAAACATGGTTCTTTTGTTCTGAGCACACTCATGTTTCCCGCCTTATTAGAGACTCTAGAGCAAGAGAGTGTTTCTTGCTCTAAAGCAGAGTTTGTTTCATGGATGAGAACTGTGCTGTCTGTTTTCCTTCAGAAACGGAGTGAAATGCCGGGCTCTGAGTCTTCCTACAAAGAAGACTTCGTTTCAGGTAAACCCAGGAACTTTTCAGCTCAAAGGAAGATACATTGTTCACGAAGCTCACACGTTTCTCGCTCTTAACTGAAAAGCATTGGATGTTAGAGGACCTGTGGTTTGTATCAGTTCCAGATGAACAGTTGTACTAGATATTGTCCGTGTGTGTAGGAAACACGGTTCTTTTTTTCTGAGCACATTCACGTTTCCCACCTTATCAGAGATTCTAGAAAGCAAGAGCGTGCTTCTTGCTCTAAAGCAGATTACGTTACATGGATGTGAACTGTGCTGTGTGTTTCCGTTCAGAAACGGAGTTCAATGCAAGGCTCTCTGTCTTCCTACAAGCAAGACTTCGTTTCAGGTAAACACACTCACTTTTCATCAGAAACGAAGCTACATTGTTCACAATGCTCACACGTTTCTCGCTCTTAACTGAAAAGTATTGGATGTTAGAGGACCTGTGATTTGTATCAGTTTCAGAAGCAGAGTTGAACTAGATATGGTCCGGGTGTGTAGGAAACACGGTTCTTCTGTCCTGAGCACACTCACGTTTCCCGCCCTATTAGAGATTCTAGAAAGCAAGAGCGTGCTTCTTGCTCTAAAGCAGATTGTGTTTCATGGATGAGAACGGTGCAGTGTGTTTCTCTTCAGAAACGGAGTTAAATGCCAGGCTCTGTTTCTTCTTACAAGCAAGACTCCGTTTCTGGTAAACGCACTCACTTTTCAGCTCAAAGGAAGCTACATGGTTCACGAAGCTCACACGTTTCTCGCTCTTAACCGAAAAGCATTCGATGTTAGAGGACCTGTGGTTTGTATCAGTTTCAGAAGCAGAGTTACACTTGATATGGTCCGTGTGTGTAGGAAACACGGTTTTTTTATTCTGAGCACACTCACCTTCCCCCCTTTTTAGAGACCTTAGAAAGCAAGAGCGTGCTTCTTGCTCTAAAGCAGAGTGTGTTTCATGGATGAGTGCTGTGCTGTGTGTTTCCCTTCAGAACCGGAGTTCAATGCCAGGCTCTGTGTCTTCCTACAAGCAAGATTTCGTTTCATGTAAACGCACCCACTTTTCAGCTAAAAAGAAGCTACATTGTTCAAGAAGCTCACACGTTTCTCGCTCTTAACTGAAAAGCATTACATGTTACAGGACCTGAGGTTTGTATCAGTTTCAGAAGCAGAGTTAAACTACATATGGTCTATGTGTGTAGAAAACACGGTTCTTTTGTTCTGAGCACACTCACGTTTCCCGCCTTATTAGAGACTCTAGAAATCAAGAGCGTGCTTCAGCTCTATTGCAGAGTGTGTTTCATGGATGAGAACTGTGCTGTGTGTTTCCCTTCACAAACGGAGTTCAATGCCAGGCTCTGTGTCTTCTTACAAGCAAGACTTCGTTTCTGGTAAAAGTACTCAATTTTCAGCTCAAAGGAAGCTACATGGTTCACGAAGCTCACACGTTTCTAGCTCATAACTGAAAAGCATTGGATGTTAGAGGACCTGTGGTTTGTATCAGTTTCAGAAGGAGAGTTGAACTAGATGAGGTCCGTGTGTGTAGAAAACACGGTTCTTTTGTTCTGAGCACACTCACATTTCCCGCCTTATTAGAGACTCTAGAAATCAAGAGCGTGCTTCCTGCTCTAAAGCACAGTGTGTTTCATGGATGAGAACTGTGCTGTGTGTTTCCCTTCAGAAACGGTGTTCAATGCCAGGCTCTGTGTCTTCATACAAGCAAGACTTCGTTTCAGGAAAACGCACTCACTTTCCAGCTCAAAAGAAGCTACATTGTTCACGAAGCTCACACGTTTCTCGCTCTTAACTGAAAAGCATTGGATTTGAGAGGACCTGTGGTTTGTATCAGCTTCAGAAGCAGAGTTGAACTAGATATGTTCCGTGTGTGTAGGAAACATGGTTCTTTTGTTCTGAGCACACTCATGTTTCCCGCCTTATTAGAGACTCTAGAGCAAGAGAGTGTTTCTTGCTCTAAAGCAGAGTTTGTTTCATGGATGAGAACTGTGCTGTCTGTTTTCCTTCAGAAACGGAGTGAAATGCCGGGCTCTGAGTCTTCCTACAAAGAAGACTTCGTTTCAGGTAAACCCAGGAACTTTTCAGCTCAAAGGAAGATACATTGTTCACGAAGCTCACATGTTTCTCGCTCTTAACTGAAAAGCATTGGATGTTAGAGGACCTGTGGTTTGTATCAGTTCCAGATGAACAGTTGTACTAGATATTGTCCGTGTGTGTAGGAAACACGGTTCTTTTTTTCTGAGCACATTCACGTTTCCCACCTTATCAGAGATTCTAGAAAGCAAGAGCGTGCTTCTTGCTCTAAAGCAGATTACGTTACATGGATGTGAACTGTGCTGTGTGTTTCCGTTCAGAAACGGAGTTCAATGCAAGGCTCTCTGTCTTCCTACAAGCAAGACTTCGTTTCAGGTAAACACACTCACTTTTCATCAGAAACGAAGCTACATTGTTCACAATGCTCACACGTTTCTCGCTCTTAACTGAAAAGTATTGGATGTTAGAGGACCTGTGATTTGTATCAGTTTCAGAAGCAGAGTTGAACTAGATATGGTCCGGGTGTGTAGGAAACACGGTTCTTCTGTCCTGAGCACACTCACGTTTCCCGCCCTATTAGAGATTCTAGAAAGCAAGAGCGTGCTTCTTGCTCTAAAGCAGATTGTGTTTCATGGATGAGAACGGTGCAGTGTGTTTCTCTTCAGAAACGGAGTTAAATGCCAGGCTCTGTTTCTTCTTACAAGCAAGACTCCGTTTCTGGTAAACGCACTCACTTTTCAGCTCAAAGGAAGCTACATGGTTCACGAAGCTCACACGTTTCTCGCTCTTAACCGAAAAGCATTCGATGTTAGAGGATCTGTGGTTTGTATCAGTTTCAGAAGCAGAGTTACACTTGATATGGTCCGTGTGCGTAGGAAACACGGTTTTTTTATTCTGAGCACACTCACCTTCCCCCCTTTTTAGAGACCTTAGAAAGCAAGAGCGTGCTTCTTGCTCTAAAGCAGAGTGTGTTTCATGGATGAGTGCTGTGCTGTGTGTTTCCCTTCAGAACCGGAGTTCAATGCCAGGCTCTGTGTCTTCCTACAAGCAAGATTTCGTTTCATGTAAACGCACCCACTTTTCAGCTAAAAAGAAGCTACATTGTTCAAGAAGCTCACACGTTTCTCGCTCTTAACTGAAAAGCATTACATGTTACAGGACCTGAGGTTTGTATCAGTTTCAGAAGCAGAGTTAAACTACATATGGTCTATGTGTGTAGAAAACACGGTTCTTTTGTTCTGAGCACACTCACGTTTCCCGCCTTATTAGAGACTCTAGAAATCAAGAGCGTGCTTCAGCTCTATTGCAGAGTGTGTTTCATGGATGAGAACTGTGCTGTGTGTTTCCCTTCACAAACGGAGTTCAATGCCAGGCTCTGTGTCTTCTTACAAGCAAGACTTCGTTTCTGGTAAAAGTACTCAATTTTCAGCTCAAAGGAAGCTACATGGTTCACGAAGCTCACACGTTTCTAGCTCATAACTGAAAAGCATTGGATGTTAGAGGACCTGTGGTTTGTATCAGTTTCAGAAGGAGAGTTGAACTAGATGAGGTCCGTGTGTGTAGAAAACACGGTTCTTTTGTTCTGAGCACACTCACATTTCCCGCCTTATTAGAGACTCTAGAAATCAAGAGCGTGCTTCCTGCTCTAAAGCACAGTGTGTTTCATGGATGAGAACTGTGCTGTGTGTTTCCCTTCAGAAACGGTGTTCAATGCCAGGCTCTGTGTCTTCATACAAGCAAGACTTCGTTTCAGGAAAACGCACTCACTTTCCAGCTCAAAAGAAGCTACATTGTTCACGAAACTCACACGTTTCTCGCTCTTAACTGAAAAGCATGGGATGTGAGAGGACCTGTGGTTTGTATCAGCTTCAGAAGCAGAGTTGAACTAGATATGTTCCGTGTGTGTAGGAAACATGGTTCTTTTGTTCTGAGCACACTCATGTTTCCCGCCTTATTAGAGACTCTAGAGCAAGAGAGTGTTTCTTGCTCTAAAGCAGAGTTTGTTTCATGGATGAGAACTGTGCTGTCTGTTTTCCTTCAGAAACGGAGTGAAATGCAGGGCTCTGAGTCTTCCTACAAAGAAGACTTCGTTTCAGGTAAACCCAGGAACTTTTCAGCTCAAAGGAAGATACATTGTTCACGAAGCTCACATGTTTCTCGCTCTTAACTGAAAAGCATTGGATGTTAGAGGACCTGTGGTTTGTATCAGTTCCAGATGAACAGTTGTACTAGATATTGTCCGTGTGTGTAGGAAACACGGTTCTTTTTTTCTGAGCACATTCACGTTTCCCACCTTATCAGAGATTCTAGAAAGCAAGAGCGTGCTTCTTGCTCTAAAGCAGATTACGTTACATGGATGTGAACTGTGCTGTGTGTTTCCGTTCAGAAACGGAGTTCAATGCAAGGCTCTCTGTCTTCCTACAAGCAAGACTTCGTTTCAGGTAAACACACTCACTTTTCATCAGAAACGAAGCTACATTGTTCACAATGCTCACACGTTTCTCGCTCTTAACTGAAAAGTATTGGATGTTAGAGGACCTGTGATTTGTATCAGTTTCAGAAGCAGAGTTGAACTAGATATGGTCCGGGTGTGTAGGAAACACGGTTCTTCTGTCCTGAGCACACTCACGTTTCCCGCCCTATTAGAGATTCTAGAAAGCAAGAGCGTGCTTCTTGCTCTAAAGCAGATTGTGTTTCATGGATGAGAACGGTGCAGTGTGTTTCTCTTCAGAAACGGATTTAAATGCCAGGCTCTGTTTCTTCTTACAAGCAAGACTCCGTTTCTGGTAAACGCACTCACTTTTCAGCTCAAAGGAAGCTACATGGTTCACGAAGCTCACACGTTTCTCGCTCTTAACCGAAAAGCATTCGATGTTAGAGGACCTGTGGTTTGTATCAGTTTCAGAAGCAGAGTTACACTTGATATGGTCCGTGTGTGTAGGAAACACGGTTTTTTTATTCTGAGCACACTCACCTTCCCCCCTTTTTAGAGACCTTAGAAAGCAAGAGCGTGCTTCTTGCTCTAAAGCAGAGTGTGTTTCATGGATGAGTGCTGTGCTGTGTGTTTCCCTTCAGAACCGGAGTTCAATGCCAGGCTCTGTGTCTTCCTACAAGCAAGATTTCGTTTCATGTAAACGCACCCACTTTTCAGCTAAAAAGAAGCTACATTGTTCAAGAAGCTCACACGTTTCTCGCTCTTAACTGAAAAGCATTACATGTTACAGGACCTGAGGTTTGTATCAGTTTCAGAAGCAGAGTTAAACTACATATGGTCTATGTGTGTAGAAAACACGGTTCTTTTGTTCTGAGCACACTCACGTTTCCCGCCTTATTAGAGACTCTAGAAATCAAGAGCGTGCTTCAGCTCTATTGCAGAGTGTGTTTCATGGATGAGAACTGTGCTGTGTGTTTCCCTTCACAAACGGAGTTCA